>CM042668.1:36555128-41555128 GCA_023638005.1 Forsythia suspensa | reverse complement strand
GTCTTCTACACTACTTTTATTACGACGTTCAAAAGTCTCTCCAATTAACACTCAAAAACCATAGTTAACAAGGGAATTTGGGAAGCAATTCTCTTTATTTATCTACATTTTGGTGAAGAAACAAGATTTTTTTTTTTTTTTATTAAAAAAAAAAAAAAAAGTCGATGAAAAGAAATGAAAATGAAAATCTATCTGTGATGACCCCATCTTATTACACAAACAGACCGTTAAATGCAGTTACCGACTATGCACTCCACGCCACATACCGCAGTCCAATCTCCCCACTTCACCTTCCTCTCTCTCCCACTCCCACTTCCACACACACAAACATAGAGAGAGGACATATTAGCATTTGTTTGATAATTTTTTTTAATTATAAATAGTTGGTTACATAATATGTGAATAAAAGTTGAAGGTCTTACGAAATATGTGAATAAAAATCTTATTCTCATTGTTAATTTGTTGTGGTTTATTTGTATGAATATATTTGGCTTGATTTATTACTCTAATTTGATTGAATATATTATTTCTAGGCATTCCTATTATATTCATTTTGATATAAACTGTATTATTGATAAATTTTCAAAACTAACCAATTCAATTTAAAGTAGCAAATACGGCTGATTGGACAGGTCATCATTGCAATGCAACATCAAAGCTGAAGTTATGCTAAAGCTATTTTTCTACTAAAAGAGACACACACACATTACGCGTAGTGAAAATTCAAATAGAGTCTTATTCGATAATTGTCATATTAAGATAAAGAAATAGTCATTCGGACCATTTTGTAAGTACGGGGATATATTCATGGGGCAACTTTATGTTGCCCGAATTCGGGCACTGCCCGACTCTCACAGGGGGTGGGCCCCCTGTATGGTCCAAACGACTATTTCTTTATCTTAATATGACAATTATCTTTTCTCTATATTCATGTTAGAGAATTTATTGAAATCTATAAATCTTTTGCTTTCTAGACATAAGAAAAGTTACTTTTATTAGAAGTTAATGAATATTTTTTTCTATTTTTGATGTTAAAAAAAAAAGAAAAAGCTGAACCTGTCACAGTGTCACTGAAATCAAAGACTGAATTGGACTGGATTACCGTTTTTAGTTGCATTGTTCACAGAAACCATTGCAGGAAAATGCATTGATTTTTCTTGATTTCAATGAAACCCTCTTTCTATACTTATTATATAGCCTAAAGATTCCCTTATGGGTCCACTGGATTTATCGAGGAGTCTAGGGCTTGATCGATGGTCAACTTCTGTAGCTGTATTTATGGGACAATAAAAATTGTTATAATATGAAGAGAGAAAAAATATATATAAAAATAACAAGAACATACAAATTTAACATGAAAAATCTTAGAACAAAAAAAAAATCTACTAACAAAGGAGAAGATAATTCAATATATATATATATATATACACTCTCGTGCGAATCCCGATGTAATGAAAGTGAGATTTAGAATGATATATAAAATCCTTTTTAATAGTCTAGCATAATATTGTACAAAACGATGGATAAAACCATTAATGGACTGTTAAGAGAGTCATATATAGAATAGTCTCAAATCACTGTATCTATCACATGCAAAGAAGAAGGTACCTAAATATTTACATTGGGGCAAGTGGGAGTGGGCTTGGTTTAAAAAAGCCAAATGTTAATGACAGTGTTGAAATCTTGTAGATATGAACATCTCGAGTCACCCAAATATTAATTGCATCATTTAATTGCATTAAAGCTGGTGCAATGTTATTATTCACAACTTCTCGTGTCCCAACCTCTTTGTTTTCCCACCAAGAGAAGTACCTATCAAAACCAACCCTGTTGACGCGTTTAGTAAAATGGATTAGATATCATTGGACGAACTATATTAAAGAAAAACTATATTAAAGAATAACTTAGTCTCTATTATGTAGTATTGTGTACCAAACGATGTACCATTCAAGAAATTTGACCATAACCACCTAATTTTTCGGCCACAACTCTGCCTTCATTTGGTTAATAAAAGATACATAATATTTTTCCATTTCATAAGATCGACTGAAGATAATTAATAAGGCTATGAATACATAATAAATTTTTTTTCTAAAAACTAGTGTTACATATAAAGAAATAGAACCCCAGAATTCTTTCAGGTTCTACTTATTTTCATACTAATATTGCTAATGACAAGATTTTATAAGCTAAAAGTTATTATGTGAATTTCACATCCCATGCAAGTTCAAGTTTGGAGAACCAGATTTCACTGAGTAAACCCCATTCCAGATCTCTGTAAAAGCTCTAACAATGATCCCATGGTAATATGGTGAATTCAGTCGTAAGAAACAGTTGAGGAGCTCTTTAAGATCATCTTTCGAGTAAATCTCTTTCTCCAGAATCATTTGCAGCATTGAGTGCCTGAAGTCAAGATACGGGTCGTCGGAGTCTTTCTCGACCGCCACGCTTTCTCCGTTAATCCTCCCGAATCCCTGTACAACTCTGGGGTTCTTGACGTCTGACTCTGTGTCTGAGGAGCAGTAGGCAGGCGGTGTGTCGGCGATGGAGGAAAATGTGGTGGCATCACATGAGCTTGAAGAAGAGTGGTAGTGGCGGGGTTGGTGGTGGAAGTGGGGTTTGTCCCTTGGTTTTGGCTGGAATATGCTGGAGAGCCTTGGCCTTTTGCAACCACTGCCGCAGCCTAGGTTCACTGCCACTGTGTTGAGAATGTACTTTTTCTTGCCGCAGCTTGACATTGCATGAGAAAAAATAGGTTTTTTCTCACTGTCTGTGACACTCTGTGTCGGAGAAGGGTGGCGGTGGTGGTGGGTGATGGGAGAGGAGTTAGAAACTCTTGACTCTGTTTAGGGAAATATTGTGCAATGGAGTTTGGCGTAAAGCAGGGTATGATATAAATTTAGAATGTGAGATTGGAGGGGCCCTTCATGCTAACCTCACGGCCATTATTTGAGACCGCCCAATCTTTATTACAAATATTAGAGCATTTCTATAATGAGGTTTTGATACACATTTTCTAAAAAAATGTATATGGTAAGAGAAAGAGAAAGGGAAAGAGAAAGAGACAGAGAGAGAAAAATAGATGAGAAAGATGATTATGATTCATCGTTTCAAAAAAAATTGTGTGTTTAAGTGGGTATTCCGTCATACTAATAGAAAATATACATATTATCAAATAATTATTATTATTTATTGTGTTCGCACTTGTTAAAATTAACTTTTATTTAGGGCTTGTGATATGTATATATTTTTATTGTTAGAGTTTTTTTCTGGGAAAAATGGGTTTTTTATTCTTTTTGACAAATTTTTTGTAGTGTAAAAATTTGAAAAGTCAAAAAAATTTTCCATAGACTTAAAAAATGGATTTTTTTTAAATAATAAAATCTCTACCCAACATGACTTTATTTGATTATGTGTATATTTTTATTGGTGGGATATTATCCATCAATTTGAAACACATCAAATGGGATTCCATAAAAAAGATCATTTTCTCGAGATCGAGTTTGCAAATTTAATGGAAAAAAATAGGTGAACCCAAATCTGGTCTAGTGAAAGTCCCAATTGATGAAGAATAAATACATTTTCGTTATTGTCTCCAACCAATAAAAATTGTCATTTACATTATTAAATAAAATTTAATTATATTCACACATATTATTTGTTAGTTACACTACATTTTAATTGTAATATAGTTTTCAAGTATAGCTCATTAATTTTTACATTTATGTCATTAATTTTTTTATCACATTCTTCATATTACATATACACCATTACAACACGTGTTCATCATCGAACTTTTTAGTATATATTAATTTGCACGTCTTATTTTTGTCTTTCATAATAATTTTTGTCTAAAAAATTAATTAGGAAAACTCGTAAAATATTTATCTGATCTATCGTATTTTCAAATAAACAAAATAAACAATAAATACAAAAGTTTCATAATTTTTTTTTCCTTTTTTCAATGTACATTAGCAGAATATATGGACAAAAATTGTCATCAAAGACGAGATATGAAAATTAAATAAAAGTTAATGATAAAAATACGACAAAAAAAGTTGGAAACATAAGTGCCAAAATGTCAAAGGTTGGGAGACCTTCGTTGTAATTAAAACGTGGTGTAAATAATAAAAAGAACCGATTAATGTCAAAATGGTCCTTAACGTATGTCAATAGTGTGCAAATGATCCATAACCTTTTATTTTGGTGGAGTAGTCCCTGACCTATCTATTTAGGTGAGCAATTGGTCATTATTTGATAAAAAAAAAAGACAAATATGCCCTTATTTTTATTTTAAAAAAATTCAATTGGATGCCTAACATTTAAAAAAAGATAAATATGCCCTTATTTTGTAAAAGTACATTTTTCATTGGATGCCTAACTAAAATTAAGGGTATGGTTGTCTTTTATCAAATAACCTAAATGTATATTGTTAAGGATCACTCTACCAAAAATAAAAAGTTATGAACCATTTGAGCACAATTGGCATACGTTAGGGACCATTTGCGTCAATTTTCCTAATAAAAACTTTAGTGTGAATATAATTACCCTTAAATAAATACAATTCTTTAATATGTTCGCACTTGTTGTTAAAATTAACTTGTATTAATTTAATGACGTCTACATTTTCTATTTGTAGAACAACCAATGGAACATACAATTTGGACAGTAGATCTTGACTCAGGTGGAAGGCCGTCTAACAGGATGTCTAAAATTGGACGGACTTCTACAATAAATACTGTCATATAAATTTTGTCTCTTCCACCTCATCGTCACATTAACTAGACATTCAAATTAGAAGGCAATATACAAATTTAACATCTTTATACATAAACTAGGAATTTTATTTGATTGTCATGAATAAGGGTGACAAGCCTGTCTTGACACACATATTTATTTGATAATAGGAATAAGGAATAATACATATAGTCATATCGAGCATATTTTATGTACGATCCTCAACAGTGAACATTAAGGAACAATATCTTAATTCTTTTTCCTTAATATTGTTGGCTAGTGCATAGCTTCAAAAGAACGATTACAAGTATAGGTGGATTAGCTTAAACTAATAACAAGGTACAAAAAGAAATGCTATATAATTAGGAACCTGATATCACAGTTAGTATGATGATCTGGGAATCATTTAAACAATAAGCCCTTTGATTCACCACCGACGGTTCTGATGTCATTGGTCATCCGGTTTATAAGCACGTAGTAAATATACATAACCCCTATACTAGTATTAAGTGGATAATTTATTGTGTAATTAAAATCAATGAACAAAAACGGGGCAAAAAATAAGGAGTCACAAGCCAGTATAGGCATATCAATAAATTTAATCTCACTTATCAAATATGAACACACTATATTTGTGATTGTGAGTCGAAGTAAGGTCACAAAGGTCTACGTCTCTAAAGCAATTCACATACCAAAATCATTAATATAACCCGTTATGACATCTTCGACATACTAGATTTACAAAATAATTGACAAATTTTGTTATGCACGCCTCGGTGTATACTCTCGGTTATTGCTTTCCTTTCTCCCTTATGTTTTATTTTGTGCTTAAAAGAGATGTTTTCTTAATAATCAATTCCATCTCAAACAAAACCAACTTTTGACTGTCAAAACAAACAATTCTATCCACTGTCTTCTCTTTTCTTCTATCATGCCTTGTTTGATTTATAGATAAAATTGTTTATTGGATAATCGTTATCCGGATGATAGTTTATTATTATTCTGTTTAGTTTAGTTTGGTATAAGAATGAAAAAAGTCAATTTTTCGTAAAAAATACAATTCTATCATTATTTTTAATTAAATAAATAAAAATACAAAAATTTAAAGAGAAAAAGGGTAGAGCGACGAAAGGTGGTGACAGCAGCGTTGGTAGTGGCGATTATTCTAAGATATGGATGTTCGAAAATACATTTATTTTATATTATAAAATGTATGTTAATCTTTTAAAAAATGAGTGAATCATTATCAAACAAAAAATTTGTCTTCTGAAGATAAAATTTATACTATTTTTTTGCTTAAAGTGTTATTCAACTATAAGTGTATCTTGAGTCTTGACATTAGTTCCTTCCAAACATGGTAAAAAAAAAATTTATTCAATATTTTTAACTATTGACAATATATCAAACGAGCTCTTTGAGCACACAATGAAAAAATGGATATTTGGATTAAAACGAAATGGATTTTTAGAGGTGTAAAATAGATTGAAGGTCCAGGCCCGTCGTACGAAAAGCACCGTCCCAGATCTAGTGGCCCATAGTCCACCTGAGTTGTGCCCAACGGCCTGGATGAGCATCTACTTCGTAGACAAAAAGGGGCAAATTATGAAAGCATAATTTGGTCTTTGCAGAGTCGAAGTGTCTCTTCATTAAAATTGAATTGAGAGTCTGGAAATACAGTCCCAATGAAAAAGAAGCATTTTTGTTAATTATTTCATTTGAAAAAATTAAAAATTAAAGAACGAAGAGATTCCACCCCAAGAAACAAGAAACATTTTATTATTATTATTATTTAATTTGAAAAATTAAAAATTAAACAACAAAGAGATTCCCACCTCTAGGCTTTGATATTCTCCGTGCCCATGATGCAATGGATAGTAATAGTAATAATGAGAAGATAACTTTTAAATTTCAATTGCTTGCAATACTAACATATTATTATCGGATTTTACACGGATGAACTTCCTTCAAAATTCTGTTTGTCTAAGAAAACTTCTAATACCTTTCACCGAATTTGGTGGATGCAATTTCTCAATTACCTGTATTTTTGCTTTGTCGATCCCTATCTCTTGAGCTGAAATCCGGTACTCTAAAACTATTCATTCTTTCACCATAAAGTGACATTTTTTTTAATTTAGTATAAGATTAGTTTCTTCACACATTTTTAATACTTTAGATAGATTTTTCAAACATTCACCAAAAAAAGTCTCCAAAAACTGAGAAATCATCCATAAATACTTCAATATATTGCTCCACCATGTAAGAGAATATGACTATCATGCAACGCTGAAAAGTAACATAAGCGTTACATAATCCAAATGGCATTCTCCTAAAGGCAAAAGTCCCGTAGGGATATGTGAAAGTAGTTTTCTCTTGGTCCTCTAGAGCAATGACAATCTGATTATATCCCGAATACCCATCCAAAAACAATAATGAGAGTGACCTAAAAACCTTTCCAACATCTGATCAATAAAGGGTAAAGGAAATTGATCTTTCCTTGTGGTATTATTCAACTTTATGTAGTCCAACATGTGACAAGTCTTGTTGGAATAAGCTCATTGTCATCATTCTTCTCAACTGTGATTTCTCCATTTTTGGATATTACATGGACTGGACATACCCACGAACTGTTTGAGTTTGGGTAAATGATTTCTGCATCTAATAATTTCAGTATCTCAGCCCTGACTACTTCTTTCAAGGTATGATTTAATCTTCGCTGGCTCTCCACTGATGGCTTGTAATTTTCTTTCAAGAGAATTTTATGCATACACAAAGAATGATCATTGCCTTGGATATCCGCGATGGTCCATCCAATAGCTGTTTTATGTTCCTTAAGTATTCTGAGCAATTTTCTTTATCCAACTCTGTCATATCATTAGCAATGATTACTGGAAGACTGGTTGATTTACCTAGGTATGCATATCAAAAGAGATATGGCAATGACTTCAGCTTAAGAATAGGAGGAGCATTCTCTATTGATGGTACTAGTCTGTGTGGGCTTTCACCAAGCGGTTCAAAATATCTAATTCTCTTGTAAGAAACTAATGGCACGTGTTTGCAACTAGATGTTCTGATTTAGGTGATTCAGAACGCATCATACATACTACAAGTTCATCTGACGGATATTCTGTCCCAAAAGTTTATGCAACTAATTTGTCAACCACATCCACTTGATAACAAGAATCTGAAGCAGTTGGATACATTATAGCTTTAAACACATTGAATATAACATGCTCATTGTCTACTCTAAGAATCATTTTTCCTTCACATACATCGATCAACACTCTTTCTATAGCCAAGAATGGTCTTCCAAGAATGATGGAAATATCACTGTGCTCTTCCATATCATGAATAATGAAGTCAGCTAGGAATATGAACTTATCGACCTTTACCAAGACATCCTCAATGATACCCCAAGAATACTTGATAGATCGATCCGCCAGTTGCAATGAGATAGTGATTGGTCTTGCTTCTTCCAGTTATAGTTTCCTATATACAAATAACGGCATAAGATTAATATTTGCACCCAAATCACAAAATGTATGATCAAAATAGTTAGAACCAATAGTGCAAGAAATAATGAAGCTCCCTGGATCTTTTAACTTTGGTTGTAGTTTTTTCTGAAGAATTGCACTACACTCCTCCGTTAAACAAATCGTTTCATGCTCTTACAGCTCCAAAATTTTATCAGTTTTCTACATATACTGTTGAAACATCTCTCCCAAACTTGGTCTTCTCTCTTGCTGGCATTATTGGCATTGCCACTATTCCGATTGTCAGATCACCTAAAATTTGGGTATCGCTTCTAACCCGGATTGTATGTTTGTGCATACGGATTATACGGCTGACGTATATTATTCTGCACAAAATTGACATGTTCATATGGAGAGGCCAATAACATACAATATGCCGTCAAGTGATTAGCCCCACAATTTTTGCACATTATGGTTGCTTAGATTACATTCACTCATTGTGTTTGTGTTTTGACAAAGAGTTCTACATGCTTTGTCAATGAAGCAATTTGTGCATTAGTAGCTGAAAGATTGCCAATCTCATATATGCCTGCTACTTTTCTTGGAGCTACATGATCAGATGAAATCAGGGTATGTGTCTTCACAATCAATTCAAATAGTTCTTATGCTTTGTTGACATTTTTATTTGTAATGGACTCGTTTGCTGAAGAATCTACTATAGATTTAGATTGAGGATATAGCCAAGAGTAAAGGTATTGAGCATGTAATCTCTTTTTAATGCCATGATTTAGACATTTTCTGAACAGCAGCTCCTTGAATATATTACAAACTTCATGATATCTTTCCCCATCTAGTTGCTGAAAAGTAGAGATTTCTATCTTTATCTTGGCTACTTTAACTGGTAAAAAATACTTGTTGCAGAATTTTCTAACCAAGTCATCTCAGGTGGTGATACTAACATGTGGTTCTAAGTCCAACCATTCTAATGTCCCATTTGTCAATGTATAGGAAAATATACTAGGTCTGATGGCATAATCATTCACCCTTTGAAACTGAAAGTTACGCCACATCCGTATAAATTTGGAAAGATGAGTATTCAGATTTTCATGTACCTTTCCATAAAATTGCGGGTTATTGCTGAAAAGATTGATCAGATCGGCCTTTAATTGAAAGTCATGTTCACCAAAAACAAGATAAACTATGCTTGAACGATCATAAGCTGCTGCTTCGGAGTTAAGAACTAAGCCATTGACATATTTTCATTGTCGTCTTCTTCATCATTTTGTTGAATTTGTCGAATTGCCAATCAGACTGCTTCCGCAGCGGCGGCCTTGGCTGCCTCTTGTTAAGCTTATATTCTAACTTGTGCGTCTACCATTGGAAGTTGTTCTAAATTTTTCTATTTTTGATTGTGTTCTTTCCGTCTTCATTTGAAAGAGCGTTCAATCTCATGATTGAAAAGACTCAAGATTGCCGCATTGTGAATGGAGCTTGCAACAAACACCTTTTCTATAGAAAGAAAATAACAAGAGAAAAATCAAATTAACACTAAAAATTAATCTAAACTAATATCAAATAAGAATAGTCCCCGACAACGACATCAAAAACTTGTTGTAAAAATAATTGCAAGTGCACAATATCGTTAACATGTAATAAAGTGGATTTAATGAGTCCAGATTATCGTTCTCTTGAAAACTTTTCTATTTATATACTAGTTCAATTAATCGTTATCCTAATGTATTGAAAACAATTTGAAATATGTTTATTGAAAGAATTAATCTATCACTATTAATTTAAGAAAATAATGTGAACGCAAATATTAGGAATTTATCAAGTATGATTATTAAAGCGTTTGGATTCACGAATTCACCGAAATTATTATCTCTAATCTCTCATCTCAAGATAATATTGTACTTGGTCGAATTCACAAATTTAACCTAATTTACCTTTCTCGAGTTCAAATTAGTCATATATAATTAAACCAACTCACTATATATCTGTGCAAAATCAGAATAATCTTTAACTAGATGCATTAAATCTCATAAGAATTTAATTTAAGACCGTAACAATAGCAAAAACGTATTTCTACATATTATCCAATTGTCGAATTTTAATACGTGATATAGATTAATAACTTACATCTCGATTTGTTATAATCCACAATTCAATGAAATAATGACCAATTATTTCAAGCATTACGAGAAGAATTAAGATTAATACATAATCAACATATAATTAAAACTTGAGAATTGAAATTAAATAATCTAAACTATGTTACATCGTTCATCCAAACTATAAGTTTAGTTACTCATCATATGGGAAAAAGAAAAACATTAAGAGTTTTGAATACATAACCGAATTTAAATAAAGGACAAGAAAAAGTTGAATATCTTACACTAAGAATTCGCCGTCTTCACATCTCAATCTTTAAAGCCTTCACCGTTCTTCCTTTGCTCTTTTAGTTGTCTATTATTTCTTTTTCTCTCCGACCCTCAATCTGACCTAGATTATATTAGGTCTTTATATAATGTTTACACATCTCCAATTTGTTTTAATTGAAAAGGACACAAATATCTCTGATTTTTACTTTTAAAAATTTAGAAAAAAAAATTACGCGAGCCGTGTCGGACCGCAATTTGCAAACCGCAGCTCTTTGGGTGTTGTTTGCTACAGCTTACCGCTGTTGGACCTTTTCTATGTGGAATCTGAATTCTAAATCAAGATTATACATTAGACATCTAGCACTGGTATTAAATATAATTAAATTACCTTTTCTACGAGGAATAAGTGTCCAAAAGCTGATCACCAAGGCAAAGAATGGAACCAATTAGCCCCAATGCACAGCTTAGAATCTAGGGAATACATATTAACAAAAACAAAAATCTGCAATGTTCGATTTTGCTCTCCAGCTTAGATATTTATTTTTAAACGTTTTCTATGTTTGTTTGTTCTTCAATCTTCATTTTAAAAATTAAATTTTATGTCTATTTCTCCCGTGTTTATCTTCGTTACAAAACGAACATTACAATAAAATTATTTGTGAACTTCCACTAATTACTGCTTCATCAATTTTTATAAATCAAATCATGCATGGATTGATTGGGTTTAATGACTTTAAAAAGTTGCCTGGAGCATAGTTTTAAACCAGGACCTGATCGGCCTTGACCCGAATGGTTATCCAATTTGAACTAGTATAGTAGACCATATTATATTTTGACTTGATCAAGTACTACTTAAAATTTATATAAATTGATGTATTTAATATGAATCGGTTTAACCTAATTTCAAAAATCAATATAACATGTGGCCACAACGGGGTCTATGTCAGATGCTAAAGTAGTTGTTATGGACTCGAACATGTGGCCAACAACTATGTTGTCACTAATGATGTAGTTTAAGATATTGTAATGTATAATAAAAGAAAATAGTATATTTTTTATTATTAATAATGTGTAGACATGAAACATATAGTTCATGACAAGCAATTCAAAACATTAATTGTTCAAAAAAAAATTATTTGATTAGTCAAAGTATTGACCCACCGTTATTATTAATAGTCATATCACCCAGTGTATTGATCGAGTCAATGCTCGAGTAATTATAATCCAAAGGAGGGTGATAAGACTTTTGCATTTTGGTGCTGTGTTGATAGCGATAAATTTTTGCACAATTTACAATATTCTTTAATTACTTTTTCGTATATTTTAAAAAATCGTCATTTTCTAAAGTTAAATTTGAGAATCTAGTTGTTTAACGCTTTATTTTGCAATGACTTTGAAGCTATTTGATATTGACCAGAGTATTTAACTTATTCACGTATTTCAAGCACTTGATGCCATAATTTGGTTTAAGGTTGACCTAACATAACTACTCTTTGTGACCATCCCTACTTTTGTCGTATTATTAATATCCACAAATTTAAGATTATAAAATGGGGGCAGATATTTAATTAATAAATAAATAAAAGTGTATTTTCACGATCTCTTAAAAACCTTCATATTTTATTCATCTTCAACATCCGTATCAAAAATTATTTGTGTTTTTTTTTCCCGATTTATGAAAAAAGAAATTTAAGAAAAAATTAATAATAATCATGTGTGAATAGGCAGTTGAGGTTAAGTACACTTGTTGTAGTAGGCAATAGTGGTTGTATCAGAAAATTTGGATCTTGTCTTATAAATAAAACACACACACACACACACACACACACACACATGGAGTAACATACCAAATAAAAGAATAATACAAATACATTATTATTGAATATACAAAAAGTAGGATAACTTAAAAATAGAATATTAAACCCTTTAATTTTTAAGAAAATATATTAGTTAGTTACTTGCAACTTTAAAACTAAATGGAAAGTGACTATACGTGATAAGATTTGACATATATTGACATAGATCTAAAAAAGTTTCGTGTGTGCGAGAATGATAATCAAATAGCTAGAATAGGAAGAGTTAGATTAAAATTTAATTATGAAGAATCTAATTTTATTAAAAATCTATTCATCTAATTGATTCATCTAAATCTTTATTTTTTTCTATTTTTGAAAAACAAAACACTTTTTTCTTAAATTGTAATTCTAAAATTATTCCCGAAAAAGCCCCATGTCTTCAAACACTCAACAAACACAACATTTTTTTCTTATTGTAATTTAAAATTATTCCCGTGTGTGTTTATGTGTGTTTGTATATTTGTTGTCCAGTTTATAAACACACAAAAAAAATGTTTCATTAAAAGGTTAAACATGATACTTTTTTTGACCAACTCTTCATTAATATACTTGTCCACGAAGTTTCAACGTGCACACATTTACCATTCAAAGGTAACTAAATTAAAAATATAGTAAGACAAAGAAACAATATGTGATCAATCAAACGAATTCTAAACTTTGAATGCTTCAATAATTGCAGCAGAAAATTGAATTAAAATTAATTTAATACTAAATGAACCTTCCTTAACACCCCAAGAACATTATTTGCCAATTCTAAGGTCAATCTGGGGGTATCTATTCTAGAACATTTTACTTTCATTTAGGAAAGTTCTATTCATTTTCCATATTTTTCTCACCGCACCTCTAAAGTGCAAAAGGGCCTTTGCTAGCTATAGTGAAGAGGCGTCATCACAATTTCATCCTCTACATTCGAGAATTAAAACTTAAAATGAGAAGTTACTTAACATATATTTGGTAGTTTTGAAATTATTTTTTATTTTATATTATAAGTTGTAGGTAAATGTGTATTTCTTAATTAAAGTTATGATAGAATAAAAATATGGATAAAAGTTATGTTTAATTAACCGAAATTATAATTAAAACAATAAAGAAATATGTAATGAGTAAGTAGTACGAAAATGGCAGAATTAGGGGTAAAAATGTGAAGTGTAAATTTAACATTTTTTATTATTAAATTAATATTTTCTTAGAAATTAAAATGTAGCAAATTATAGAATTTTGTAACAAAAGTTCTATAGAAAATTAAGGGATGAAACTAGAGTTTTCCATTATTATTATTATTATTTTGACTAATTTGTTTCTTCCAGAATGGGGAAAAGTGCGGTGTAATGACAAAAATAGCCTTACGTAAATAAAAAATAACTGCCAAAACGGTAAACCAATATGAAGAATCCCAAGTCCCAAGATATCCACTTGAATTGAATTACGTGTAAAATAATGCGAAGGCGTCTACTGCAAGAAATCCAAATCCCCGAATCCCTCTCTCTTCCAATTTCTAAACTGACCAATTTTTTTTATCCAACTCCTAATCGCTACCTATATATTTACACACAAAAATTGCGTCTATATATATATATATATACACACACTTACGCACGTACATAACGAACTTCTTCCATTTCTCCCATCTCAAGTTTCTCGAATTTTCATTTACCAAAATCCCAGAATTCAAAGATCCTTCTTTCTACATCAAGGTAATTACATTTTTATTCTTCTTAATGTTTCTCTATTTACTTGCTTTCTTGATTATAGCCTGTGATTTAATTTGTATTTCTGGGTTTTTTTTTTTTCATTTGAAATGCAGCTTCTTGAATCCATCAAATGGTTGCTTCTTCAGCCATTTGATCTTTTAAGAAGCGGATCAAAAGTCTGTCCTTTGATGAATTTTTTTCTTGGGGGGTCCTAAAATTTCTTAAGAGGTTAACTTCAAAACCTGTATTTTCCACCTTTGTTTCATAACGTGTATGGATTATTGATTAGTTAAGTTAATAATTGGAAGATGATTGTCTTTTTCAGGAATTTTTCCGGGCCGGAAACTTTTAAAGATGATCGGAGAATTCGTCACCAGAGGTTTAGTGTACGTCATATCAGTTAATCCTTGGCCTTTGCCAAAATTGATTCTTTTTTTTTTTTTTTTCTCTTTTACTTTTGGAACTTTTCTTTTGAATGGGTTTGTTTTTAAGATTTTGACTGAGTAAATGATTGAATTTTATTCTTGGATTGAATAGGTTGGTTCTTGGATACGCTTATCCGGCTTTTCAATGTTTCAAAACTGTAGAGAAGAATAGAGTTGAGATTCAAGAACTCCGGTTTTGGTGCCAATATTGGTAAAGATCTTCTTTCGATATTTCATTTTCTTTTATATATATTTTTTTTTTATGAAAAATGAAGTTGACAATTGTGGGTTCCACAATTATTGGCCTTTTTTAGACATAATAATTTTGAGAAACTTTAAATCAATCATGACTCTCAAATGACGTTTCTTGGAAGCAAAGGGTTAACACTCGATAATTGTGTTTATGGACTCTAATCATCCCTATTAAACATGCTATAATTTCTTAAGTCGAATATTAAAACACAACTGTTTGATAACTTTTGTTTTCTTTATATTCATCGTTAGCACATAATAAACAAAATTGAACTCTTTCTTTTAGATTATTCGATTACTAATAGTAAATTTGTAGTTAATTAATCACTTTTTACACGAAAATGAGCTCTCTATTTTTGTTAAAAGAATTGACTTGAAGTCTACGACATAAGCGACGGTTGGGATTAGATTCAAAGGCTTTGTCTTAGTCAATAAAAATGTTTAGCTTTCAAGTTGTGACCAATAAACTTACAAGTAAGTCAAATAATGATTAAAATAAATGTCAAATTATAGTTAAAACTAAAACGTGTTTTAGCTTGACTCTATTCATAACATATTTAGTACGTTGAACCACATAAAATTAAACTATGTAAAGTAAACATACAGTTTGTTTAATTGAGATTCTTAGCAAATTTTGATAAAATATTGATGAAATGCGTAGTTGAAAAATTAATAAAAATTGTGGGTTCTATAAAATAAGTGGTTAAAAGTAATTATTGACTTTTGACCACAACTTTTTAGTAGATTAAAATTTAGACCAAAAACAAATACTTAAAAACTCTCATTTGTGATTTTTTGCAGGATTATTGTTGCAGTGCTGACAGTTCTCGAAAGAATTGGCGACATATTTGTTTCATGGTATATACCATAAATAGGCCTAAATATTTTCTCTCTTTTTTCACATTTTATAAATTCTAACTCCGTGGACCGTGGTTACATAGGCTGCCAATGTATGGTGAGATGAAGTTGGCACTCTTCATCTACTTATGGTATCCAAAAACACAGGTACAAATCTCTCTCTCTCTTTTTTTTTTTTTTCTTCTTCTTAAATGTGCAAAATAAAGCTTATTTATTTATTTTTTCTTTGTAAATTTTGCTAACCCAGGGAACAGGCTATGTCTACGATGCCCTGTTGCGGCCTTATGTGTCAAAACATGAGACAGGCATTGATCGGAGTTTAATCGAGTTTAGGGAAAGAGCATGGAATTTAGCCATTTATTATTGGCAGAACTGCACTGAATTGGGATCAACAAAGATTCTCGAATTTCTTCAATTCGTGTCTTCCCAATCTGCAAGGATGACACATCGCAGTTCCGAGGTACAACTCAACTCACCTCGTTGATTGGACTTATCGCTCCCTTTGAATTACTGTGTAGACATCTTTGTTTGACTAAAAATTGTATCGTTTAGCCTTACCTAATACTACTCTAAATTATGCCTATCTATTACTCTTTCACATCACGTTAAATGAGTGTCTTCTGCATGCGAAGCACACAAAAACAAATGATCAATTTGCACCCCACAATTTTACAAGGACAAGTATTTGAAAAGTCTGTACTCAACTTATTCCATGAAAATGCCTAATCATAACCCTTTTCGAGAAAAAATTGAGGCCACAAGTCTCAATGGCCCATTGGGTTTACAATCCATCATTACTTCTCAACAAGTCGCAATAATTTATGAACAAAAACGTGCATCACATTCATAGCCACAATTTAAGCTGCCACTTTTCCTTTTTCATTTCCTAATGTCACAATCTACGTGACTTTCAAAATTCTAAACAATTCTTTCAATAATTCGTGCAGAATGTAGACAATCAACGCTCTAATGGAGATCCTCCGCCGAGCACATCATCTAAAACGTCCAAGAACAAGGGGCCATCGACCTCTTATCGTGCTCAAACGCCTAAATCAGAATCCATTCAAGTTCAACTTCACAACCAAACGCAAACTGTCCGGGCTGAGGATATCCTAATCCCGGATTCGGACATTGGTTCGGAAAAACCCGGTGTTGACAAGCATTTACATTCTCCTCGGATCAAATTTAGGTTCTTCAAAGGGAGCAGTTAGCAAAATATTGTAAAAACAAAAATAAAAAATATGTAAAATATATGACATTGTAATAACATCTTAAATTTATTCATTTTCTGTGCTTCATGTATTTTTATTTATTTATTTTTTTATGTGTAGTAGTATTACAATTTTGACATTACATCACAATAACAAGAAAAAAAATTGAAAAATCGTCAACAGAATTTGAAGTTTTACCACGAAGCACAATTCATACCGTTGTTATCTTGAGCTCCGAATCTGGGTTGCCCTAAGTAGCCAATCAAGTGCCCCGGTAAGGACCCGAACAATTTGTCGATTCACGAAGTCAAAGAAGGCGGCTACACGCGGCCAGAAACGGTGGAGGAAGCCGTTTCCGGAAGAGTCAGGGGATATGGACATGGGCTGGAGATAAGCCCAGGCCGCCTGCTTCACAAGGCGATTTCGGATGCAGATATCGGACCCCAACTGGGCTTGAGGGGACGCGCTGGGCCGCGGGGAATTAACTGTAACGGACGGTAAAAGGTCTTTTAGTGAAGTGTAGCTGTGGGAGGCGGGCTTGATTGATAACAGCTCGAAATCATCGGAGGGAAATGATGATGATGAAGACGAAGAGGCGGAGGCGGAGGCGGAGTTGGTGGTAGTGGTAGTGGTGGTGTTGGTGGTGGAGGAGGAATAGGCGGAGTTGTGGTGGAGAAGAGTAAACTTGGAGGGCACCACCTCAACTGAGGTCGATATGGAGTTCCGGTGCCGGATAAGAGGATGGTCTTCAACTGCTGGCGGCACCGTCGGTGTAGATACGTAGTCGTTCATGGCGGCTTGAGATTTTTGAGAGAGAGAGAGAGAGAGAGAGTGTATTAGTTTGTTTTTGCTAATGTATTTTGTTATTATTTCTTGAAGTTGTCATTTTTGTTATTAGATGGCGCATAACATTTTTGTTTGTTTGGAGTAACGCAATTATTGGCGTACGCTGTCGCTAACTTCTTATTTGGCCCTGGTAAATTGTTTCTATTTTCACAAATATTGAAAAAATATAATTATTATAATTATAACAATAAATTTTATTTATATTTTTTTAATATATTCTTACAATTATTACAATAATAGTTGATACCTTTGCTAATAACAAAAGACATTAAATAAAAACATATGAGAAAACTAAAAAATTAACTATATTTCCAACAAAGAAAGTGATTTATAATTTGAAAAGAATAAAAAATAAAAATAAGTCTATTTTTTTAAGACGGAGATAGTAGCATATTTTATTATTTTATGAGACCATCGAATCAGATTTTAATATATTTATTAAGATTTATGAATTCTATTCTATAAATTTGAATAAAATTAGAGATAATTGTATATTTGGTCTTCAACTTTTCAAAATCATTGGAAATATGCTCCTAACCTAAAAAAATAACACCACAAATCTCAAACGTATGAAAAATTTGGCATGGTAAGTCATTTATGACAAAATTGTATTTTTCTTTAAATAAACAAAAAAACATAAGAAACAAGTAAAAAGAAAAAACATAATTGAAAAATAAAAAGTAACAAAGATGTAATCTTCTTTATCAAACTCACAAATCTACCCAAAACAAATTCGTCTGAACTAGAGAATGTCCTATCGAACAACAGGCTAACCGTCTTGGACCGGTACCAGAAAACCACATGGGTGGAGTCGAAGATTCTGTTCAAATTTGTGGCACCTGCCATTATTGTGTATTTGCTTAACAATATGACTTCAATGTCTACTTAGACTTTTGGTGGGCATCTGTGTAATCTTGAACTTGCTGTTTCTTCTCTTGCCAACAACATGATTCAATAGTTGAGCAGACATATACTGATGTAAATGAAGGTAGTCATTTTTCTCGCTTGGGTACGCCATTAGCATCAAACATTTTGAAAATACTCCAAGTGGATTTTCTTCAAGAATGTCTGCATCTCGTCCAGAGATGTCATTGACTTGAGAACCAAGCATTTTTTCAAGTAAAAAGTTTCTTGATCAGTCAGAGGACTTAAAAAAAATTCAGTTCAAACACCGAAGATTGGTTCTCCTGCAAGAGCTAGTGGTTATGGGATTTCAACTCCTGGATATGCAAACACTCCATCTTCAACTAGACAATTAGCTTTTGGTTCAAGGGCACCTTATGCCTTCTATTCGCAAACGAATTTTCCACAAAGTGAAAATGTACTGTAAGTGGTGGTTCTCAATGATTCTTCTCTTGTAAGTGGTTTAATATGATAGTTCACCGCCCAAGTATCCGAATTTGTACGGAAAGCGGCGGGGGTTGCTCAATGTTCAGATGCTTAAAAGAGAGATTGGTTTTCTTGAGGTAAGTTTGGCCAACTCAATTGTCATAGTACAAGTTGGATTTTATTTTTATTTTTTTGGTGGATTTTGGATTTTTGGAAAAGATGACATATTTCTTACTTTTTATTTTTTTTTTGGTACATTTCTTACTTTTTATTTTTTGGAGTACATTTGGTTAGTTTTCAATCATGTTTTTCTTTTTTCTTTTTTTGTTTATTTAAAGAAAAGGGCAATTTTGTTATAATGGACCTACCATGCCAAGTTTTTCATGCGTTGGAGATGTGTGATGCTATTTTTTTAGGTTATGGCTATATCTCCAACGATTTTGAAAGACTGGGGACCAAATATGCAATTATCCCATAAAATTATACAGAATTCATAAAATTTTAACACAATCTTGTATTATAGATTTTTAAGGATTCTTCTGAATTTCGTGTATTTGTGGTCTTCTTATTTTGATCGTACACAAATTGAAATGTGAATTTTTTAAAATAAAACAAGTTATGGGCTCGAAATTCACTCAAATATGTGAAAATATTATGGACCGGGTTGAAATTTCTAAAAAGTTTGGTATTTACATCTACTTATTTAGAGTAAATACTATTATCACCACCGATAATAATTACTAGTCTATATTGTATAAATTATTGATCTAATAAAATATGTTTCATATCTCCACATTTTATTGGACATATCATTTAATGCCAACACGCAGTGATAATTACACATTAGGGATGGCAACGGACCGAGAAGGGCATTCCCATCCCCGATATGATACAAGTGCATCTCTCTTTTTATTCCTAATTGCATCATATCGCGCCTGGCATTGACCGTGTCCTTTGATTTTAATGGATCGTCTAGAATTGTGCCGATCAAGCTGTCACAAACATTCTTCTCCACGTGCATGATATCGATATTATGTTTTAGCTCAGTAGAATACCAATACGGCAACTCGTAGAAAATACTCATTTTTCTCCAATTCAGCTAGTCATCACTTCTCATCTTTCTAGCACCCCCGTAGTTAGGGTGCTTTCCCGGAATACTATGTCTCACACGGCTTAATTGTGCTAAATTTTCTGCAGGTGTTAACCAACGCGAAGGTGATCGCATCTCCGTCTTCTGGTCGAAGTCTAAATTGCTCCTAAAATGATACCTAGATGGCAGGAACCATCGATGACCCACGCAAGTTGTCTTACCTATCACATGGACTGAAGGAGTTTCCTCGTTACACGTAGGACATGCCATGTACCCTGACTGCTCCAACTCGACAAACTGCTTCTTGCTGGGAAATCATTAACTGTCCTATAACAACGCTACACGCATTCTGAATATCGACCTATTATTGGTTCCAGCATCACGCATGTTAATCCCATTGGCCCACAACTCCTTCAACTTGTCCACTAATGGTGGTAAGAATACATCAATATCATTACCCGGTGCTTTAGGGCCAGATATCAAGAGAGTAAGCATGAGGTATTCGGGTTTCATATATAACCAATGTGGCAGGTTGTAAACTGTTACAACTACTAGCCACATGCTGTAAGCCTGACTTATATCTCTAGATGGATTAAATTTGTCTGCGGTCAAACTTAACCGGACATTCCGGATCTTACTTGCGAACAGTGGATGTTATCTATCAAAATCTCGCCACGCGTTTCTATCCACGGGATGCTGCACTTCATCTTCCTCCTTAGACCTTCCTATATTGTGCAAATGTATGAGTTTTGCAGTATCCTTTGTCCTTCGTCGCGAACATATGTTTTAGTTTGGAGGCCAAGGAAAAATATCACAACACCTTATGCGGAACATTCTTCTCATTCATTCTCCCAGAAGTGTGCATCTAATAACTTTCCTAGCAAATCGGACAAGTTTGTCTATCAGCATACTTACCCCAAAACAGTGCACAATCATTCTTGCAGGCACAAATAGATTTGTAACCCAAATCGAGCTTCGTCATTATCTTCTTAGCTTCGTAGTGGGAGTCTACCAGGTTCATGTTTGGGAAAGCTAACTTCAGCAGCTTCAAAAGATCATCAACATACTTAATTGTCCATTTGTTAACGACCTTAATATGCATCAACTTCATTAAAAAATTTAAGGTCGAAAATGATGAAACTCCCGAGTATAGTTCGAAATGCAAAGCCTCAAACAATTCGTCATAGTAACAATCGATGCATGTACCAACATGATCATCACTGACTATGTCGTCCATGACATCCATCATCTCATCCTCCACACCTGATCTCTCATTTTGTGTATATACATTCGCAGTCTGAACTTCGATCTCTCAATGGTATATCCACGTTACATAACTGTCCGCAAAATCATGACAAAATATGTGAGCCTCAACAGTTTTCAATAGATGTGTAAGACCGTTTAAACATCTTGTGCACATACATTTAATTATTCTCCTGTTGTTTACGTATGGCCTAGCTCTGTTTATAAATGCTTTCATACCGTTCCAAAAATCTGACAATTTTGTGCGATTTCTAATTTTTGGCCAACTTTTATCAATATCCATACCTGAAAAATACTAATTTTTTTTTGCAGTGAAGAATAGAATTTGCAGAAATACAGTGATTTATAATGATATCGATAACATGTATTTTATAATGGAAGAAGAAGAACTGCAATAGAATATTGAATTTGCAAAAATATAAAGATGGAAAATGAAGAAGAAGAGCTTAAATGGTATATTGAATTTGCAAAAATACAGAGATGGAGAGTTGAAAAAGAAGATTCTATAGTGACGACAAAGTCGCCTCAATAGATCTAGAAAGTCATCGCTATAGATAAGAAATATGTGCCAATGTTCCCGCCAAATTTGACAACTCTATAGCGACGACATAAACCGTTTCAATAGATTTCAATACAAATTACGAGATGAATAATGACGTCACGTGACTAAAAACATCTATAGTTCTACTGCGGCGACATACATCGTCTCTATATGTACACAAAATTGGCGCGAATTATTCCCGCCATTTGAGATATATATAGTGATGCCGTACATTGTCGTCGCTATATATTCACAACATTAGATACGACATTTTGAATATAAAGACGACATTTGTTGTTGCTCTACATTTAAAATTTATTGTGACGATATTTCAACGTCGTCTCTACTATACAGAACAAGTAATGGTGACATTATGTCGTCGCTATCTCTTTTGATTTCTTCCTAATTTAATTTTTAATCATTATTTTAGTTTTACTTTTTATTAGAAAGTTATTTGAACATCAAGTTCTGACTAAAAATTTCAGTTCAACACTTAAATTACGTTTGAAAATTCTAAACTTATACTTTGACAAACTGCTTTATATATACCACGATAAATCCTGAAACAATTTATTTCCATCTTGAATTAAGAGCCTTAATTCCCTTCAAAGTTTGAACTTTATATAATATAATCAAAAGTTATATAAATTTATCGATTGTTAATGGATAAATCTCATGTTGATTAACTATCGAAATTATAAACAACATATAAAAGTTTGGACTACTTCTTTAACAAGGTTGACTTTTTGTAATAGAACTTGAAGTTTTAATATAAAGTCTATTAAGCTCAAACGAATAATTCAGCCCTTCTAAAACTTAAATGAGCATTTAAATTTTAATATTGGTGTGTTCAAATGAGTAAACCTTGTTTAGCACATATTTTGAAGGCGTTTCCTAATCTAAAGGAAATGTTTATGGTTCAATAGAAAAAAGTGGAAACAATGCAACAAATTTACACTACATTTAAAAGGGGCTTAAATAGAGATTTTTGATTATTTTACTCTTACAATTTTTTAAAAATTTCATATTCACCTTTAGTAATCACTAAATATATAATTATTTTTTAATACTTTATTTATTATTCTTTTATTGTTCATCCTTATTGTACATTAAATTTTTAACAATTTACTAAATATACGATTAAATTTTTTAAATATTTAATCTATTAAATTAATTATGAAGGTGAAAAAATGATATCAATTTTTATTTTTCTATTTTTTTTTGGAAAGTAGATAAAAGGTACGAGAACTGAGTTTTAACCAAAAAAAAAAGAGAAAAATTGTAACTTTATTTATTACCGTATTAAAATTCAAATCATAGTTGTCAAAACTGAAATGGAGATAAAAAGATTATTTTTAATACATTATATTACAGTGATTATGAACATGTTTGGTTCAGTTTTTTTTTTTAAATTCTTTTTTTCTCAAATTCATTTTCAACTATATAATTTGTGGAACTTACAACTTTTCATCCATACATTTTATCAATTTTTTTCAAAATCTTTAAATCCCACCAAACATATACTATAGTTTAGAACTAACGTGTGAAACTTTTTTCATTTTAATTTAATTTAATTTAATTAATATATATAGAACATTCTTCTCATCTTACTTTTGTGTTCGTCAATAATATATTACTCGTTCGGTCAACGATATTCTTACAATATAGACAAATATTGACACTTCTATAATTTTTGTTTCTTATTCACATTTATAACGTTTCATTTACGTCGTCAAATCTAATATATCTAATAAAAATAGAATATACACAAAGAATATTGTTCACAAGAAACTACTACTACTCCAACAAATGTACAATATTATGTAGTCAATCATTATATTTTCTCACAATAAACTTAGTAATTATTAATTTTATTCTTCGTAAAACGCAGCTCTGGAGATTATTAATACTATAAGATTTGATATCAATAGTTCGTCTATCATCAATGTTTAAATCACTAAAAGGTCTTAATTGAGTTCAAGTTATTATTGGTATGACTTATTTGCACAAATGGTCCTTGACTTTTGCACTTACTGTGACTTGAGGACCTATCTTTTTATTTTTGACAGTTTAGCCCCTATTTCAAATATTTTTGGCGACAATGGTGATTTTCATCAATTTCCATCCAAATGACCGTAAAATTTGACGGTGGAAATTTTTTTTATTTAAAAAGGGCTTATTTGCACAAATGGTCCCTAACTTTTGTAAAAATAAATTTGCAGTAAAAGTCCCTAATTTTTCAGAAAGTGTTGAAAAGTCCCATAAGCTTCTAATCCTAACACATATGACCCCAAACTTTTTTGACAATTTTACCCCTAACTTAAATAAGTTAAAAATAACTCATAAACTTTTTCAAAAATATAAATAAGTCATAAATCTTTTTATTTTTTTTTACAAATTTATACTTAAAATAATAAAAAGTGTGTCATTAAATCTTAAATCTTTTAATTTTGTTCACCAAAATGACATTTAAAATGTGTTTGATTAAAATCAGATTTGTTAGTAAAAGTTGTTGGTTGTGGGACCGTAAAATGTGTGGTTAAAATTAATTGTTGAACTTGACTTTAGCTTCTTAGCAAAATCAAAATTGAAAACAAATGAATTCTTAGAGTCTCTACAGATTTTGTCCAATGATCCATTAATTAACAAAAAAATTATACCCATGGTCAAAATTTGACCAATTTAAAATTTTAATTTATTTTTCATACCAATTAAAAAAAAGGTGGTGGTGGGCTGAAGATTGTGAAGAACTTTTTTTCAATTATTATTTAGTAATTGGTAGAGCTGGAAAATAGGCCAGATGGACTGGCCCAACCCAAAATTAGATGGGCCACATAAAAAATTAGACTAGGCTAACCCTAACCTAATTTTACATAGACTAGTATTTACTGGGCCAACCCAGCTCGATTTTGGGCCACAGGGCCAATGGACCAGCCCAATTTATATTTTTAACTTATTTTTTCAAAATAATTACTTATAATTTTATAAAAAAAAATAAAATCCACCATCTTCCTCCAATATCTCATCCCATCCCATCCCATCCCATCCCACTTTACTTGAGAATCCGACCAGAGGGGAAGAACTTTCTCTCCCCTGGTCGCTAGGAAATCCCAGTGACCAGGAGGAGGGAGAAATCCCATCTGGTCACGAAAACCAGGGAGAAATCTCTCTGGTTTCACCGTGAATAGGAGAGATTTCTCTCCTATTTGTTGCGACAGAGATGGGAGGAGAGGATTTCTCTCCCTTCGTTCTCAACCGGTGGCTGCCACCGGTCGAAAACCAAGGGGGAGAAATCGTCCCTCATTTGCAGCCACATTTCACGGGGCGGGATGTGATGGGATAGTGGTGGGGTGTTTGAAGTGTGGGGTAGGGGCTTAGGCAAAAAAAAAAATTATCGGGCCAGTCCGGTTGGCTAGTTGTACCGAGCTAAATTGATCTAATTTTTATTTGATCAATTTTTTATTGGATCAGCCCAGTCCAGTCCAGGGACCTGGACTATCTGGGCTGGCCTATTTTGCCACTTCTAGTAATTGATATGAAAAATAAATTAAAATTTTAAATTGGTCAAATTTTGATTATGGATATAATTTATTTGTTAATTAATAGACCATTGGACAAAAACTGTAGAGACTCTAAGAGTCCGTTTGTTTTCAATTTTAATTTTGCTAAAAAACTAAAATCAAAATTAACAATTAATTTTAACCATACATTTTATGGTCCCACAACTTTTCAACCACACATTTCAACAACTTTTATTAAAAAAATTAGATTTTAATCAAACACATTTTAAATGTCATTTTGATGAACAAAATTAAAAATTTTAGGACTTGATGACACACTTTTTATTATTTTAAGTGTAAATATGTAAAAAATAAAAAGATTTAGGACTTATTTGTATTTTTGAAAAGGTTTATGAGTTATTTTTATTTTATTTAAGTTAGGGGTAAAATTGTAAAAAAGTTTGGGGTCATATGTGTTAGGATTAGAAGGTTATGGGACTTTTCAACACTTTCTGAAAAGATTAAGGACTTTTGCTGTAAATTTTTCTTTACAAAAGTCAGGGACCATTTGTGCAAATAAGTCCTTTTTAAATAAAAAAATTTCCACCGTCAATTTTCATGGTCATTTGGATAGAAATTGATGAAAAGGACCATTGCAGCAAAAAACATTTGAAATAGGGGCTAAACTACCAAAAATAAAAAGATAGGTCCTCAACCCGCAGTAAGTGCAAAAGTCAGGGACCATTTGTACAAATAAGCCTTGTTGTATTATCACCATATAAAACTTATTTCTAATTGTAATTGTACTTAAATAAATTTATTTATTTTTTAATATTTATTTGTTACTTTTATTTGCTCATTATTATTGTACATTAAATTTTTATCAATTTATTAAAGGGTAATTTACACTTTTGGTCCCCAAACTTTTCAATTTGTAACAAATCTACCCATAATCTTTTTTTAGCACCATGCATCCCCAACCTTTCAATTTTTTTTCAAATCACGTCCCCATTGACATATTTTGACAGTTTTGCCCCCCTCTTTAAATAAACAAAAATAAAAAAAACTTAAAACAACAACACAAAATAAAATAAAATTGTAAATGAAGTCCCATAACTTTTAAAAAATATAAAAAACACTATCTTCTCCAAAAATCCCCACCAGCCACCCACCTACCCCCTCTTTCTAGAATTCATTTTCTTCTAAGGGTGCACATCCAAACACTTGTCACGACAGCAAACAAAACCGAGCAACCATTCCAGAACAGTATGTGGACGATGCACAAGAATTCCGAGCATTTGCCAACCATTCAAAGTATACTAGCAAGTTAAATATCCTCGACAAGAACATAGGTGTTCAACATTTCCAGTCAACAATATACCGTTCTTATGCGCAGAGGCAGAAGGAAAAAACTTTTTGAAACAATAAAGGGGAAGGTCTTTCATTCTTGGTGGGATCAGGCTTTTGTCCATTTTAGAAGTATGGAGAATGGTTTTTTTTTCTCCCATTCAATTTTCTAGCTCTGCATAACAAACTTACTTTGGTATTTTAGAAGATGAGTGGAAAAGGCTTAACATGATAAGGTACCAACAATGGTCCCCACAAATTCAATTCCATATCAACAGTTTAGCTATTTCTGTTCAAAGTTGGAGTCCAAATAGATTTGTTAAATAGCAGGCAACAAATCCAAACTCGACTGTCTAAATATCAGAAGTCCTTCATACTCTCCCCAACTTTCTGGACAACGAGCACCAAACCCTAATACCCCCACCCAACTGGCCATCTTCTTCTTGCACTCTTTCAAAGTATTGATAGTCCTCATCTGGGCAGAGGTAGCCCAGATGGAACATGCTAAGCTAACCTCCAGCAGGTCCTTCATATTGCCCTCTTTGATGAAGGCCCTCAAGCTGAGGGAGGGGTACTTGTTAAAGACCTGTGTGCGGGTGGGGTGGGGTGGTGTGGGGTGGGGTGGAATTTTGACTGCCGGGGAGAGTGGTGGTGGTGGTGGTGGTGGTGGTGGTGGAGATAGTGGATAAGATGGCAAAAGTGGTTGTGTGGGAAAGAAAATAGGTGGTAGTGGTGGAAGTGGTGGTTGGTTTGAGAAAAAAAGAATAGGAAGCGGCAGTCGTGGTGGCAGTCTATGGAATGGCGCTCAAAGTGGAGTTTTGGTGGCCATTAGAGAGAGAGAAAATGAATTATAGAGAGAGAGAGGTGGGGTGGGTAGATTTTTGGAGAAGATGGTGTTCTTTTATTTTTTTAAAAGTTATGGGACTTCATTTACAATTTTATTTTATTTTATTTTGTTGTTTTTAGTTTTTATTTTATTTTTGTTTATTTAAAGAGGAGAGTAAAACTATCAAAATATGTCAATAGAGATGTGATTTGTAAAAAATTGAAGGTTGGGGATGTCTGGTGCTAAAAAAATAGTTAGGGGTAGATTTGTTATAAATTGAAAAGATTGAGGACCAAAAGTGCAAATTACCCTTTATTACATGTACATTTAAAAATTGTAAATATTTAATATATTAAATTAAATATGAAGGTGAAAAGACGATCTCAAATTTTTTGCCTTACGTAAATGAAAGAAATGAGAAATGGATTTAAAAAAAAATGAATGGAAAAATTGTAACTTTTTTTATTACCTGATTAAAATTCAAATTATTGAGATGAAAAGATTCTTTTGCATACATTGATTATAGTTGACAACTAATATATGAAACTTTTTTAATTTTTAATTTAATTAATTAATTAATTAATATATATATATATATATATATATAGAGAGAGAGAGAGAGAGAGAGAGAGAGAGACAATTCTTTCGTTTTTTTCTTACTTACATTTGTGTTGTTTTCGTTTACATCACAAATCGAATCGAGACTTAATAATAAAAGAGAACATACACAAAGAATATTGTTTACTGAGTCAATACTACTCCAACAAATGTACAATATTATATAATCAATCATTGCATTTTCTCCAATAAAATTAATAATAATTATTATTATTTTTCCATAAAATACAACTCTGAAGATCTCTATTAATACATCATTCATTCCATACGATTTGATATCAATGATTCGTCAATCATCAAAGTTCAAATCAACAAAAGCTCTTAACTGAATTCAAATTACTATTCGTATTACGACTATATAAAACTCATTTTTTATTACAATTGTACTTCTATGAATGTAATTAATAAAATATCAATATTGCACAATACAAAATAACATATTATCAACAATCATATATATATTTTTTAATCTTTATTGCAATTGCTATTTTAACATTTTAATTATTAACAATTAATTTTTTTTTGAAAATATTAAAAATTAACAATATAATTATAAAAGCACGTGTCTAACTAGTATATTAAAAGGTGCACAAAATAGTTCATTTCTGGTTATGTGGTGAAAATTGGGAAATATTGTTACTGGGGAATTTTGAGAAAGCATTATGCCACGCACAACTTTCTTGGAAACGGAACCGAATTCTGGGAAAAGATTAAGGGCTTGTTCGGTTTCTATTTTTTTCCAAAAAAATCTATTTTTTAATCTACTATTTTTTACTTTTCAAACTTTTTGCACTTCAAAAAAGTTTGAAAAGTCAATAAAGTAGGCAAAAAAATCTATTTTTTGAAAAAAAAACTACACCGAACAAACTCTAAATTTGGAATAAATGCAAATTTGTTGCAAACAAAAGCCTCCGGGGTCAAGCTTCTAAGAGCATGTTTGGGTAAACTTTTTTAAACTTATAAATTAATCAAATATTATTTTTATCCACATATTTTGTAAGACTTATTACTTGTAATCTACAAGAAACCTTTACCAAACTAGCATTAAGCCAAAAATTTGTATTGGTATTTGGTATTAGATCATTTTCCCTTTTTATAGTTTTAGATTTTTTTATCTTTTACTTTTCTGTTTTGGGAGAACTATGTTGAGGTGGATTGTCTAACGATTTTCTCGAGGAGAAAAAAGTTGATTTTCAATTAAAATTTTGTTAAAAATTTGAAGTCAAAATTAATTAATTTTAACTAAATATTTTATAGAACTCACAATTTTTTACAATTTTTAAAAAATATATAATTTTAATTAATTAAATACACTCTAAATTATTTTAGTCTAACTAAACTATTATAGGTGCTTGTAATTTATGTTTTGAGTGAACCATGCATACTTTTTGCTATAAAATTGCACAATGGGTTTAACCTATTCCTCTTGTTCCCAACCCCTTTTTGCAGCTTTGCCTCCAACCGTTCAATTTGTAGCACGGTGATAACTAGTCAATGGATTTTGTCCATTTTATTTTTAAAAAATCAATTTTGTTGAAAAGACAATTATATTTCAAACTTTTTTGTTTAAAATAAGGTTGTCGTATCCACATTTACTGTTTTTATACTTTTATCTTCAATATTTATTTTTTGATAGCGCTGTTTTCAACTTCTCAAATTTTGATGCCTGTTGTATGTTATGATAGAAATTAGAAACCATTCAAATCTTCAATTAAATTGTCATGTAGCATTCACATGATGAAATAAGTAAGAGTATTAATGTCCAACCCTTGTATAGCGGCTCATGAGCTCTAGATTTCCAAATTCTTGTAGTCAAATTAGAAGTGAGATAATTTGTTAGCAGGGGCGGAAACAAGAATGATTCATCTTTGATAGATTTCTCTTTGACCCAATTTTTTTTTTTTTTTTTTTTTTTTTTTAATATAAGAATTTTTTTTTGAAAAAAAAAATATTTATATAAAAATTTTATTTTTTTCATATATTAATTTGGTCTAAATTTTTTTTATCTTCTATTTGGATCTGTCTATGACTGTCACTAACCAATACACTATTAAACTAAAGGGCCCTGAGAGGGGCAGGATATCTTATCCACATGCTGTCAGCATGTGGGTAGTTGATGTAAAAAATTGTTGTGGACAGTTGATGTAAAAATAAATTTTTACATCAATTGTCCACATGTTGACAAGTTACCACGACTTGTCAAAAAGCGACTTTGATAGGCAACCAAAGTAAAACACACAAAACGTACTCATCAAAGAGCGACTTCATAAGTTACCACGACTTTTGGCAGGCAACCAAATAACAATTTATTTATTCCATTTTTTTCTGCATTGTTTTAATTCCAATGCCCAATTCCAATTTTCTTGGTTCATAAAATGGTAACTCACAATACATAGAACACAATTTTCTCGGTTCATCATCTACGTAGATGGATATTACCAACAATAACAATAAGAGGATATTGCCAACAATAAAAATAAGAGTAATTGGTATAAAATGTCCATATCTTTTAAAGTGACTGTGCAAATCATCATTATCTATGAAATTTTGACATTTTTATCCTCAGTACTTTTGCTTGCACAAAACATTCTTTCCGTCTATTGCCATCCTAAAAGTTCTGTTTAAGTAGCCTTCTCAATACGATTCATACCACTTTGGAAGGGTACTTTCGTCTACACACATTTTTCATTTCATCCCACCTAATTGGTCTACCTCTCTATTTCGTCGACGAGATCCTCCATTTCTTCTCTATTTCACCGACGAAATCCTCCACTTCCGACCACAAATGTAGGCGAAATAGGAGATGCAAATATTTCAGGAAGAAGAATAATATAAAACAGACAATATTTCACCAAAAATAACAGCAGATTGATTGTCAATCTGCACGAAATCTAAATGGGTATTGTATAGTTATATTTTATACTGAAATTAGTATTTTGTAGTTATATTTTATTTACGGGCTTGTAGTGATGTGGCTACTTATGTAAAACGCTTGTTGTAATGTTGTCAAAATCAGAATTAAGTTTTAGTGGTGAAGAATGTAGTGTGTAGAGTGTGTGGAATTGAAAATGTTATGTACCATTTTGGCATGTAATTGATGTTGTGTAAAACATCATTAACCTATTAATAACATTGTGCTTATCGTCCATACCTTTGTTGTTTTTTTTGTATATAACGTCCCAATTTTTTATTGTTAATTGTAAATAATATTCCTATGTAATTGTATTGTTGGCTTAAAACGTGAGTGCTTAAAACTTGATTTATAACAGAAAATGAAAACAACAACAAAACCAGCAAAACTACAATGAGTAAAAACAACAATGCAATATCACCAACAAAATAATTATATGTGAGTTGAACAAATATATCATTGTCTAAAGAAACATTAACCAAGAGATATATACAATAAGTTTAAAGCTATTTAGTACCAATTAAAATGATTTGAAATGCAAAAAATTCACAAAAAACCATATTTGCAAAATGCAAAGGACCAAAAAAAAAAAAAATCCATGTGAGACCCTAATTTGGTCTTGGTGGTGGGGCCCTTTTGCATCTCGAGACTGGAATATTTGCATATCCTATTTTGCCTGCATTTGCTGTTGGAATTGGGAAATTTCTTCGACGAAATAGAAAACTAGACCAGTTAGGAAAGAGAAAATGGCAAATAGGTATGTAGACGAAAGTACCCTCCAAAGTGGTACGAATCGTGTTGAGGAGGCCACTTTAATGGAGCTTTTTGGATGACAATCAACATAAATGATATTTTACGTAAGCAAATGTGGATTTGAGGATGAAAATGCAAAAATTTCTTTGATAATGATGATTTGCACAATCAGTTCAAAAAGTAAAAACGTTTGATGCAAATTACCCTAACACTAACAACATGTTTAAATCTCACCAAACAAAGAACTACTAAAAAACAAGACTAAAAGAATCGTGGTACGTTACTAAGATTTACCGTTTAAACTTAATCATCTTCTATACCTCATTTCTTACTCTATATTTTCTCTCCTTTTTTTCATCTCTCAATTTTCTGTTTATTTATTTCCTGTTTTTGCCCACTTACTTATTCACAGCCGGTTACCTGTTTTTATTTCTCTTTGTTGCAGTAAAGTATTGGGCTTCTAATCAGCCTCTACAAAAGTCCTTCTGTTTTGTTAAATGAAATTGGGCTTTAAGCCCTTGTCCAAGCCAATATGGGCCGGACCCCAAATACCTTATATAATATAGGAATGTTTAAATTTGCATTTTGATAAATGACAAAACTATCAAAAAATTGTAAAAATCAGGTGTTTTATTTATTTTCAACGTATTATTTATTAATAATAATTAAAACAATATTGTTTCGATAATGATAAGATTTTGTAACCGACATTTGAATATGATTCAAGATAAACATGTGATATACGTATATATTTATATTATCTCTCATCAAATTCTAACCAAAATATTTAGGATTAATTACTATCATATTTCACAATTAAAAAATTCTTGTTCGTAGAGAGAAAAATTTTTTGTTACGTCTGTGACTCAATAAAGTCACTGTGACTCGAAACTGCCACATTGTGACTCAAAACTGCCGCATTGTGACTCAAAGCTGCCACATTGTAACTCGCGTCTTTGAATGGATATTGCTGCTATCTGATGTCTATTTGCGTAGGAATGAAACAAATTCAGGTATGTGAATGAGATAATGCAATATTTTATATTTCTATTTGTTTTGATTTCTCATTTTTATAATTTAATTATATATAGTTATTTGGTAATAGTTCGTGGTATTAGTATGTGACTGATTATGTGGTGATAGTTTGTGACATGATAATGTGGTGTGTGCTTGTCAAAAACTATCTTGTAATGGTTTCTAACCATTGTGACTTGTTGTTATGGTTTAGTAAAATGATGATTAATTTTGTGACCCATTACATGTAGCTGTGACTTTAATTTCATGTGAAGTATTTGAATAATGCTGTTCGGTTGATAGTTTGTAACGTGGTAATCTAGTGTATTTTTGTCTCTGGCTATCTTTTTATAATTTATGACTGTTGTTACATGTGGTCGTGACTTTGATTTTCATGTTAAGAATATGATGACTGCTGTTATTGTGATAGTTTGCGACCTGCTGTGTGATTTAATAATTGATTATGAATTGTGCGACCAAAAACCTGTGAATGTGACTTTACTTTCATCTTAAGTATTTGATGACTGCTTATATAGTTAAATATTTGAATGAATCTTGCTTTTGGTTATATGAAAAAAAAATGTGTTGACAAAATAATATTTAGTATGTTTACATAAGCAAAAAAAAAAAAAAAAAAAGATTATGTTAAACATATTTGACTTACACATATTGTGACCACTTTTGGAGACTTTATATTTATCACATGTGATCTAAAAAAAAAAAGGATTGAATGTTGTTACTAGATTCCATATGTGACCGTTCAAGCCTAAATTTGAAAGAATTTCACAGGTCTGTTTCGATTTTGAAACTCGCCCGCGCGGATGATGAAAGAAACCCTCCAAGCGAATGATGAACGGAACTCACCAGCGCGGATGACGATGAAGATGGGTCAATTTGTTAAGTGATTAGAGTTTGGCTATGAAAGGAGTTTTGAATTCTAAAATTATTTTTTCTCAACAATCGGATATCAATTTCTAATTATTAGGAAGGATAAATACAAATGTTGATATTATTTTATTTTATAATTAATTAATTATTTAGATTTTAATTTATTAATTAAAAAAACCCGATTCTTCCAAAAAATATATTATTAACTGATTTGTCAAAATTTAAATATAAAAGCATTATTAAACCTAATTATCTCTATAATTTATAAGTTATTTTACATTACTTTTTGATGATGGGAAATTTTCATGTATACCCAAAAAAAAAAAAAAAAAATTGTGAAAATACTTTTATCAAAATTTTATTCATAAAATACTGGATATTTGGCCTAAATTTTTAAAACACCTGGAACCTTTATCTAACATTAATTAAGGTAACTGTCCCCAAGAAAAAAGATATAAATTAAATTTTTTGAATTCACCAACTCCACATAAATCGGCCAGCATTAAAGATGAAATTGAATTCATACCATTTTCGGCAAAACAACGGGGGATCATATTTCTTCACTTCCGACCGATTTCGTATAGAATAACTATTTTTTTAATTTTTGTTTATAAATATTTTAATAAAATTAGAGTATAATAAAATTTCTTTCGAATCATGTTAATAATATATAAGTTTTAGATTTTGAATAATTGATCTCAAATTCTATTTAAATTAAACAAGACAATAGCCTATTCTGATACTTTGTTGTTAACATTTTGAAATGTTAAATAGTGAAAAATGCTTAGAACATGTTTGGTAAATTATTTTTAATTTTATTTTTTCAAATTCATTTTTAATCAAATGTTTCGTATGATTTATAACTTTTATTAACTTTTCAACAACACATATCACCAACTTTTTTCAAAATCTCTCCATTTTTAAATTCCACCAAACAGGCACTTAATGTAACATGGTTTCGTATCTTATTTCATTACCCGAGTTAATTTGTATGTTATGCGTCAATATGATATGGATGCATTTGTGCAAAGATTTTCCTATGTTAAGTAGTAAAAAATGCAAGATATAACATGGTTTCTTAGCCTATTTTGTACCATAAGTATGTTGTAGGATATAAGAATAGTCTCTTAGCAATATTTTGTGGATTAGTTGATATTGCAATTTGATTTTTTATATCAAAAAATGGTCCAAATCAAGTTTTTTAAGTAGTTGTTTATGAGATTGATCCAACTTTATATTCAACTTTGTTATGACATCAACTTTTGGTGCTAACACGATCCTCCCAACATGCCATCTTTTGTAATCTACGTGGTATTTTCAATCTTAGAAAATTATGAATAAAATGAATTAATAAACATACACATTCATTATATAATCGAAATATTAAAATAAATATTCAAGAACAAATAAATGGGTATTATTCAAAATTACAAACCTAATAAATGTAACAAGTGTTATTTCAAATTACAAATATAACAAGTTATATTATTGTAAAATTACAAATGTAACAAAAAGTATTATTTCAAAATCACAAATGTAACAAGATACATTACTTCAAAAATAGTTAATCTTAATCCACAAATGTATTAAAAACTCACACAACTCATTCTTATAAACTAGTGACTTATAACTTAAATTTTAACTGCACTTACATAAAACTCTTGTCAAATGTAATCAAGTTATGTTATTAAAAATGTAATAAGATTTCAAAATTACAAATGTAACAAACTATACTATTTCAAAATCACAAATATAACAAGTTATGTACTTATGTTATTTGATTAGCGTAACATGTTGCATTTATAATGAAGAAAATCAAAATAGAATAATCTGCAAACGTGATTAGCATATCAAATGCAATTTAATATGTTTCTTTTCTTTCTTATTTTTAAAAACAACTCTTACAAAGTTAAACAAAATTAATCACAACTACTCACAATTTGAGATAATATTACAATTTATAACAGTCTGTAATTTCAATTCGTTGACAATGTGAAACACCCAGAATTTGTCGTCCCTCTCTATCCATCCAAGGGATGGAAGGACAGAAGACGTTGATGGCCTCTCCGGTCAAGAACCATACATTCTATAATTGAATATAACAAAATGATATAAATATTATAATTTTGACGTTAACAACATAAGAATTGAGTTCCAGACATATATAATACCAAATATACTATTCATTTGTATATGACAACAAAATGATACTAACAACTCTACAATTCACATTCCTTTGCATATGTAATATTCTGATACAAGAAAAAAAGAAAAGAAAAGAAGAACCTATAAAATAGATAGAAAATGAAGGAACAACAATACCCAAAGAGACACAATAACATCAAGAAGCGTAGCCAATTGTCTAGTCATAGAAAGATAAGTCAAGAGAATTGCCAAAGCAAGATTCTCCAAAACCCTTGCAGTTTCACTATTAACTTTTCCACTGTCGCTGCCACTTGCCGCCACCTCCTCCACCAATACCAGTAAAAACTTTATTAAATCTCACCAATACATTCGAAATATTACTGATTCTATGTTGCAAAAAATAGAGAAGCGGTCCAGTAGAGACAAACGGGTATTTCGCGTATGGGCGTTAGGGTTTTCAAAAGGATTGCAATTGGAAACGTAAACGTGCAAAATAAACTCAGAAATATAGAGGTATTTGGTCAATGATTATACTTGAAATTAGGAGAGACTAAGAAATGAAATATTTTGAAACAAAATCTTTGAAAGTGGGACTCAGATTTTTGGGCGTAATTTGAGAGATTTGGGAGTGATTTGTGTTTTTTTATTTTCACTTTTAAATTCATTTTTTAAATAAAAGAATGTGAATAGTCAATTTGGAATTTGGAAAATATTTAAAGTACCTAGTGTAATTTCCTCTTTGGGGATGTTTACCAATATTTTATTGCCTTTACCGTGTGAAAAATATACCAAGATAAACAAATAACTCAGCAAAAATTTTAATGTTAGCTAATCCAAGATGAAAACCTGCACACCGTGCTTCCAAAAGAAGCTTAAAATTTGCAAGACCTTAAGCTTATAGTTATAATGTGTTTTGGTTCTTCAATTTTGGCTATGAAGATGTAAAACGAGTAATGCCCACCTAGATTTTCAACACGACTTTCAAAGAAACAATATTGATAGGCTCGTATCAACATACGAGTTATAAGTACCAACAATTTTTTATTTCTTTAATTAAAAAGATCTGTATAGACTTGCTCGCCTCTCCAGACGGGCAGTGACATGGTCCACCATAACAGCCCTAGTTGGATATCATAGATGTGTATTACCTAACTAGGACATAAATTAATGTATTATTTGTAAGGTAAGAATAAATATCACAAAAAAGAATACTCCACTTGCTTGTTGGTCCCTCCACCACTTAAAAAAGGAATCTGATTATTGTAGTATGTATTAGAGAAGATTCCAATGAGATTATGGCATTAATTAACCTCCATTTGCTAATAACAAGATTTTATCCATATAAAGAGAGAGATCAAGGGAATGCAAGTCCACTTCCATAGCTAGTGCCAATTCTTAATCATCCAACATTAAGAAAACAAATATAGTTTTGTTTTCTTTCATAATTAATTTAATGGTAGATCGTTTCTACCTAGTTGCTCCCAAAATGGACTATGACTCTTCGATTTGAATGCTTATTTATCGAGCTTATGCAAGGTATCATAATTTTTTCGAAAACCTTCAAACTAGATGCTCAAAATCATTGGAATTATTAATTATAAGACAAATATTCTATAGAAATTTTCATTTTCATGACTGCGACAACTAAAGATTCAATAAACTAAGTGGTGGAAGTGACGATAATAAATTTAAGTTATCGAGAAGAATGATTAATTAAGTTATTAAAATATGTTTCGTGTAAATTAAAAAAAAAAACTCTAATTCGCAAAAGATTGTAAAACAAGTTAGTAAATTCTCCATTATAGACCAAAATTTTATATAGCCTAAACTATATTGGCATTGACAGTTGAGATCATGGTATCTACCTCTAAAGATCTGCAATCTCAACACTTTGTCCCTTCAAAAAGAGCTTGTATTATATATATTAACATGAGGAATCAGGATTTTTTGGAAAGGAAATTACTACTTAAAAAAAACAATTGCACTTAAATAATTAATTTTTTTCATAGCGTCCGGTCCCACTCCCTTACCTCTGCCTTTGTGTGTGTGTGAGTGTATATATATATCCACATGAGACCAATGGTGGAGTTTACAAGGTATAGATACAAACCACAAAGTGAAGCCAAAAGGTGGTTCCATCTGACTGGATTGTAAACAAAGAGAGAAACAGAGCCATGCACTTGGTACACTGAGGGAATTCCACTTTGGAAAAGTTAAAAATGGGGTGTGCTGTGTGTGCACCATTAACCTAAATTATAGTGGTGAATCACTTTTTCCATATTCAACAACATGAATAGTAACCAAAAGAAAAAGCATAAAGGCTTCAATTCAAAGCTATAATCTGCAAATCTTTTTTTAAAGAGTAATCAAGTTTTTGAGAGTGATCAAAAGAGCTGGACCACCTCACTTTGCTTAATAAGATGAGGCATTTTGGGTCCTCCACTACTCGATATTTTTTCATAATGATGTGGATTGTTATTTCGTATTTGCATTTTTAAGCTTCTACGTCTCGCAACCAATCATTTCTTGAAATATCATATAAGATGAAAATTAGCATATTAGTAGTAGTTTGATAGCGTGATACTGTGCTGTCCCGTTCAGTTTTGCTTACGAATGAATTAAACATGTGTAACTAATATGATTCTTATTCTGGTATTTAGGCATGGAAACTTTTGTGGTGCTCTTCCTTTCTTACCTACCAGTCCTTATATAACAAGACTTATGTTTTTGTCTCGTTAGATTGGAACATATACTCACAGGCTATGGTCGGACTCTATGCTTTTGATAAAGGCATTCTCCTCAGTCTTGGGGTTCAATTCAGTCCAAGAAATGTAATCTACCAAATATGAATACTCAAGGACCATAATATTGCAACCAAATGATACCTTAATTATGAGGTATTAAATGACTTTAGATGAGTCCGTTCATCATTTCTAGTGACATATTGATGCGAACCCGCAAAGAATTGAATCTCGGAACCACAAAAAGATTAATCTGAACTCAAGAAAACTAAAATCTGGTCGCAAAAATTTGACTCGATGATTACTTGAATCAAAGAACCAAAGTTATGAACGCCACAAAAGTTTGAGAAATCTTTGATAAGTTTTAGGTTAGTTCAATTAAGAACTCGGAAAAAAAGTGAATCCTCACTTTTAATTAATCTCTCAAAAATCAAAACTTCAAAATTTACAATAGTAAACATCAAGGAAATCTAATCTAATTCAGAAATAATTAAAAATGCATAAAATAAGAGTTCTAATTGCAAAAGGAATCAAAAAACTGAAAAATCCGAATTACCCGAATTTATGCTTGGGCGATCGCCCTGCCTTAACATTTTGGCTTCTACTTCTAAAAATTGGCCTTCGGCGATCGCCCAAGGTTTTGCCTGGGCATTTTTGGCTTCCGCGCTTTTGACATCCAAACTTTCTTTTGTACTTATTTTGGTCATCTAATCTTCCATTAGATTCCAATATTCCTCCAATATGGTCTTGGATCACCTCACATATGCTCTATGCATTTGGTCATTATAAATTTTTCGAGTTGAATCGATCCGAAGATTGGATAAATGCAAAAGAAATAGATTTTCTCAATAATTAACATCTAACTGGATGAAACTTAAGATTCATATAATGTTTCTCATCTAAGAAAGGTATGATTCTTAGATTTGACCAATTGCAATATTTATCTTTACTTAAGTCGGACCTTCATCTAATCAAATAGAAAATATGAAACGAGAAATCTGTCAAGTGTCATGTCATGCTTACGTAGCAAGATGTTGACTCATGGTCACTACAAGGTCTAAGTGACTCAATAATTGTATCATGTAATTGACCAAGTCAAATCTAAGCAAGACTCTAACTTAAAATATTGAGCCCGAACAAGGCAAGGTTACCAAACTTCAATCCACATGATGTTAGCTCGCGTTGTCACGCCTTAACGGTCGGGCCATAGGAAGGTCAAGTACTAGAGGTAATGACATTTTAAGGCGGTATAGTAGAGCAATCCAAGTTCAACGGAAGTGCTTACATGAACTATAAACAGAAGGCATGGTGACACTAGGATGCTAAGCTTGCTAGCTCACAGTCAGACACAATAGGTGCTCATCACATCGTCATGCACAAGACCAATATGTAAGTTGTGGGTCCCATGAAATGTGTGGATATAAAGTATGTTTGACTAGTTTGACCAGCTGAATTTATAATTTAAGCAATGACAATTGACAAACATGTGCTTATACTACATCGGGTCATGGCTTGTCTAGAATTTCAAGGACGTGACAAAAATGTACATAAGACACAAATAATTGGAGTAAACTGAAGAATTTAAGAGATGTTACCATTCACCTAGGGTGCGAAGCCATGATTTTTTTGAGGGGTGACTATTATTTTTTAAAAAAAAATTTACACCTCAAGAACGGACTGTTACTGAAAAAAAAATTTGCACTTCAAATTTGTTTTTTTATAGTTTGGTCCCGCCCCTTATCACCACCTCTACATTCACCTAGTGTCACTAGTACTCCAAGTAGAGTCACCATTCTCTTGCCCTTAAGGAAATTTGTCAAAGGTGCTCACGAAGTTGAATACCAGCTAAAGTGTCAAGAGTAAAATTGATCAAACCCCACACTAATTACATTATTAGCTGGCACAGAATTAATTAACCTGCAGCCGTAAATTAATCTTATTTATCCTAATTCGTGGTTCAAAAATTCAACCTGTTTTGACAATTAAATGATAAAATATATTGTTATTTAGTGAACGTTATTGTTCTAGCATCCTTAAATTCGACACTGAACAGCGAAATATGCAGCCAGACTTATGTTTTAAAAAATTCCTATACTACTGTATGACAAGGCCTATACTAATACTATTATTGCTACGTGCATTGCACGTCCGTAAAAAATATAGGGATAAATTTTATGTTTAGGCTGCACGTAGGTATTACATGAATATATACGTATAAAAAATATTAAATATATAATACGTAAATAATAAATATGAAAAATATATTTTTTAACATACCATTTAATACAATTAATTAAATATTGAAATTATAATAAGAAAAGTAGAACCAAATAAGCACATAATTCGTATAAAAAAATTACACAACTCTTAAAAAAAATTAAATAACTAAGATTCCTAAACGGCCTTGGTAAAGTGATGTGGTAAAGTGACCATTTTTATATTTTTATTGAATTGTACCACTTCAAGAATTTGAATTGGACCAAACCCTCATTGGCTACAACTTTTTCAGCTTTTTACTAATGACTCAAAAGTCAAATATTAAAGAATTGTGTACAATTTATTTATATCATCAAATAAAAAAAAAATTGGTGAAATATTGAATGAAAATCTGGAATAGTAAAAGGAAAAAAAATAAGGAAAAAATAATAGTATTTAATGGAGAAAACAGACAAAAATTGTGAAAAGAGACATATGATACTTATTTCTTCATACGTTGGGGATGTATGGTGTTATTTTTTTAGATTAGGGGTATACTCCCAATGATCTTGAAACGGTAGGGACATTTCATTCAATTATTCCTAAAATAAAATAAAAAATGAAAATGGGTCAATATCCAACATGTGTAAAAAAAAATAATTTTTTTTTTTTAAAGTAGAATGTTACTCGACAACATTGTAAAAAAAAAAAATATATCAAATCCAATATTGTCGAGTTACTCAACAACACTTAAAAAAAAACAATTCAAATTCAATATTATCGAGTTACTCGACAACATTATAAAAAATAAAAAAAAATTCAATTTGCTTATAAGATAAAATAAAAAAATTTAATGAAAAAATTGAATGAAAGTGTGTGAAATAAAAACAAATAAGGAAAAATAAACTAAAGAAAAAAAATTTGTGAAAAAAATTAGAAAAACACAAAGGAAATGGCTTTAAAAAAAAAATCTCTTGAACAGTAATTTACTGTTCATTGCCGAGTTACTTGACAATGAACTTCATTGCCAAGTAACTCGGCAATAAACAGTAAGTTGCTGTTCCATGTCGAGTAACTCGGCAATGAACACTACTTACTGTTCACGAGAATTTTTTTATTTTTTTTTAATACATAGGTGGACTTTTTCATTTTTTTTGTCTTTTTCTAATTTTTTTCACTTAACAAGATTTTTTTTTTGTCGAAACTTCAGAAAAAATGTTAGTTCCAAGTATTTTTGGCTGGCCAAGTAGTTCTTATCCGATTTGATTGAATTTTTTCACGAGAATCACAGACCCATTAACCAAGAAATTAGATGGTAGCTAGAGTATGATAGATTTCGATTAGTGATCTTCCCTTCAGTTCAATTTGCAACGTCTATCGAACTCCATCCAATATCCTTCTTTAATCCTCTCCTTTTCATCAATTCTCTCAATTGCCCAATCTCATCCCACATGCCGTTCCTAGCATACATATTTGACAATAGAACGTATATTCCAACATTCTGAGGCTCCAAGTCAAGTGCCCGTTGAGCAGCCAACTTACCCAAATCAACATTTCCATACTCATTGCACGCGCTAAGTAACATTCCCCACATGGAAATTGTGCAGCTTCCATGCTCACTATGTGGCATTTTAGCAACCAACTTCCATGCCCTCTTCAGCTCTCCAGAACAGCAAAGCATGTCAACCATACACCAATCCATATAGCAACATGGACTCGAAGTACTCCATTCCGACATCCACTTGGCCAGTGTGACTACAAGCTGAGATGACAGTCCAAAATGCCACTCCATCAGGTCTGATCCCTTCCTTCAACATTGCCAACAGACTAATCACTTCCACATAATTCCCATTTCTACCGTAAACTCCAAGCATCGAAGTCCACAAAACAATATCTTTTTTTATCTCACCATTTTCTTGAAATCCTAACATATCAAAAACTTGCCTAGTGCTAAATGGATATTTTTGCTGTGATCTTCTTTTGAATTTTTTAATGTGCTATGTTATATTTGTATAGGGTTGCTTGATATTTGGACAAGGTTGTAGAGCCATCGCTACCAAACTAGCAACTCAACCGTGATAGTTGCCGAGTAATTCGACAACCAACGGTTGCCGAGTAAATCGGCAATCGTGTTGGTTGCCGACCAACTCGACAACCAGCTTAGTTGTCGAGCTAGCTCGTATAACTATATATATTTTCTATTTATGTTCTGCAAATAATAAATCTTTAAGTGTTATAAGATGAATATTTTAGATTACATTTGCAATAAAGAGGGGAAAAGAGAGGAGAACTGTACCATTCGTCCCAAGTTCATTGTGGTTCTGTTGCAACTTGGAACGTTGGAAAGTTAGAATTTGTAACTTAGACATGCAGCAGATATGGTTGTTTCACTACTTTGAATGTCCAAAGAGGCTAATTCTTGGACAGAAAAAGTGATCGCATAATTTTTTGCATGAGTAAGGTGTTCAACAGGTGCAACTGGAACTATTGGGGCAATCTTTCTACCAAATTTGCAAGACTTGTAGAAGTACTTGGCATTTGATTTCACCTTTTGTTTCGGTTTTGAAACACAGCCACTCATGATTGTGACTAATTTTCACAAAATCTAGTGAGAAAATAATACCTTCCTCATATCAGATGCCAAATTTATTGATTCACACACAAGATCAACAAAGCTTTAGCATTCAAGGAACCAGGACTTCCTTGTAGCCTTGTAAGCCAAAAGATCACAACAAATAAGTGAAAGTATTCAAAATATTTGATTCACAAGCAGTAAGCAAAATTAGATAACAGAGAGTCCAGTTTTCTAGGAGAAATAGCTCTAATAGGGGACAGAAATTACATAAAAACACTTGTTTTACTCCCTTATTCTTACATTTTTTTGTTAAAGTGAAAAAAATTTGCAACCTTGAATATAGATAGACGGATAAAAGATTTAGGACGATATTCTACAACCATGCTTTGTCAGCCATGTATTATCTATTGTGAGTAGCTGCTCGAATAATCCAGTACTAAAAACTCACCAACGATTTTGAAACAATAGTGACCTTTCATGCAATTATTCCTAAAATAAAATAAAAAAAAAAAATGAAAATGGGCCAATGCCCAACATGTGTAAAAAAAACAAAAACAAAAAATCCTAAAATAAATAAAAATAAATAAAAATGGGCCAATGCCAAACATGTGTAAAAAAAAAAAAATCAAATTACAATGTTGTCGAGTTACTTGACAACATTGTAAAAAAAAAAAAAAAAAATTCAAATCCAATGTTGTCGAGTTACTCGATAACATTATAAAAAATAAAAATAAATAAAAAAATTCAATTTGTTTATAAGATAAAATAAAAAGATTAATGGGAAAATTGAATGAAAATGTATAAAATAAAAACAAATAAGGGAAAATAAACTAAAGAAAAAAAAATTAGAAGAAGACAGAGCCCACATATAAAATTTAAAAAAAAAAAATTAGTGAACAGTAACGTTACTGTTCATTAGCGAGTAACTCGCCAATGAACAGTAACTTCACCCAAATTTTTTTTTATGTCCGAATATCTCTTAATTTCTCGAACAGAGGCTCGTTGGTTGTCGAGTCAACTCGGCGTTAGTTGAGCTAGGAGTTTCAAGCGCTAAGTCCTTAAGGAAAGTCATTCCAGGCAACTGAAAGGAGGTGGAAGCTCTACTACGACGGAGAAGTCTTGGATAGTTAAAAAAACAGTAGGATGCTGTATTTCTTAACCAACTTGGTTGCCGAGTTACTCGACAACCAACATGGTTGTCGAGCTACTCGGCAACCAGTACGGTTGCCGAGCCTAACTCGACAACCGTGGCCATTAGTAATCTTATAAACTATTTCCGTATTTCTTTATGTCCTTAAATTGATCTTCACCCAGCTCCTTAAAATGGATTCACAAACTATTCTATAGGTGGTAAATATCTTCGGAAACTATGCTATAACACACACAAATGATTTCTTGGTGGTTTTTAATGAAATCATCAGCCTTTGGCCATTACATGGATGGAAGAGGAGCTTTGCCTTTGTTACCAGCAAACTTGACATAGTATTAACCATCAATTATCTTGATCCGCATTTAGTGAAGTTTCGTTGTTTTGTTTGATTTCTTCCGAGTTATACTATGTAGCCCATAAAATAAATGGGTTTGCCATTTCAAATGATAATGCTGTCGTATTAACCATCAAATTGTATTGCATGAACTATCTAAATTGTCTGATTTCATATTCTTATTTTTAGCTTTTTCTTCAATATTTTTGACTAATCAAATGTATTTTGATGCTTTATGGAAAGAGATTAACTAAACTAATGAGATTGAATTTCAAGTTTCTATTTCCATGGATTTATACATCAGCTTCTATTAAGTCCAAAAATATCCTCAATTCAACAGAACGGGCAAGAAATTGAAAAGTTGGAAAGAATCTACGAGAATTTTAAATCTTCTACAATCGAATAAAAAATAAACAATTTTAGTGGTGAAGCTTTTTCCGAAACAGAAAACAATGGTAACTCAGTGGTTTATGTTCAAGGAAAAAGAAATTAATACTAAAAATGATGACAAACATGGAGGACCAACGACAGAAACCAAGGTTGAGTTGTCCTTAGGACATTTTTTGATGAGAGAGAGAAGATATTTTTTTTGGTGAAATGCTGGACAAAGTAAAAAATTGCGGCTGTCTTCATTGTCAAAACGGTTGCGTATTGGACGAAAAAAGTTACAGTAAAAAATTTAACGCTCTTATATTATTGTAAGGATATACTACTGTCTTTTTGTTTTAAAAAATTCCTATGTCATAAATAAGATTTTTCAAATAATACTTAAACTATACCTACAATTATCGATGATCCATGTATTATGACTTTTGTATGTTTGTCGCTTGATTTACTTGTTCGATTTTTACTTTTACTTTGCAAGTACGGTAAAACTCTCTTCATAAAAGTTGATTTTGATAAAAATTGATATTTAATTTAATATAAATTGCAAGTCTCATGAAATGTGCAGTTAAAATTAAATATAAATAGCACTAGAGGTCTCAAACTTTTGAACGTTGTGACGATGAAGCCTCGAATCGAAGCTTTGATTTTTAGTATCCGGGATCCCAAATCTTTTAAATGCCTGCGCTTGAGATCCTTTTGTAAAATGTTTGTTGACCGTTAAATGATCAAATTTTTATTGAAATGACAATTGTACCCTTTATTTAATTTAGGATAAATAGTACTTGGAGTCCTTAACCTTTAAACTTTATGACAATGAAGTCCTGAATCTATGATTTTTAACATCTGGGGTCTCAAAATATTCAAACGTCTGCGCTTGAGGTCTTTTGTGATGTAAAATATCAATTTAACTATTAAAAATAAAAGAAAAATAAAAATTATATGAAATCACCATCCCGACTCATTCAAACAAATAATTTCATAAGCAATTTGAAAATACAAATCAATTATCATGACATACCGCTTCCATTGAGGTTGTGGTGAATAGTTTCGAATTGAGGAAGATGATTATTTTTTTTCCTTTTGCTTTTTGTTTCTTCATTTTTTATTTAATTCAAAATTAAATATGATTATACTAATATTTTTACTCAAAGTTGACATTTTAACAGTCAAACTGATATTTTTCATCACAACAGGACCTCAAACGCAGACTTTTGAAAAATTAGAAATCTCGAGTACTAGAAATCAAAGTTTCGACATCTCATTGTCACAAAGTTTAAAGGTTAGGAACTTCCAATACTATTTACAGTAAATTAAAGTAAATGTAGAAGTGTCATTTCAATAAAAAAATGACTATGTAACGATCAAATTGATGTTTTCTGTCGTAAAATAACTTCAGGTACAAAAGTTTAAAAGGTTTAGGATCCTAGTTACTAGACATCAAAAATTTGGGACTCCATTTTCACAAAGTTCAAATGTTCCCAACTTCTAGTGCTATTTATTAATTTCGATTCCAACTTTTATTAACTTTTGAAGCAAAACCATATAAAGACGTCGTATTTATCAATGAACTTGTCATTTATTTTCTTGTAGTACATGATTGAATCCATTTGGCGACTTGCCAATTATAAAATTGACCAGCATTAATAAGATTAATTAAGCTAATTTCTTTAGCTTATATATATATATATAATAAATATTTCAAGTTGGCATTTAGAGCCTTTGCAAAAGGTGTCGGTAAAAAGATGTAAACAACAAAAGCAAGTGTCTGAAATTCGTAAGTTTTTAATTATAAATTGAATTTGACGTTATTTAAAATTGCCAGAAGTGGACAGCTTGATTGTCTGAATGTTTAAGAACAATTTATTACATAAAATAATTAATTTCGTCGGGTGATTTCACGAAATTTTTATTGTGAATATCCCTCGATGTAGGAACGGACAATGATTACAATGAAATATTGCTTAGGATAATTCTTTATATATCGAATCAAACACGAATATGATTTAAGTATAAATAAATATACAAATAAATAATTCTTCCTCATAATAATAAAAAGTATATATTATATATTTTGATTGAGAAAAATACTCAAATCCAAAATTGTTCTTCCTTTTACACTCATTTGATGTAACTAAGTTTCTCAAAACTTAATATTATGTAGGTACGTATCAGCCATGATTTTTTTTTTTTTAAATCACGTCATTTTCTCAAAACTTAGGATTCGTTTGTTTTCAATTAAATTTTTGCTAAAAAGCTAAAATCAAAGTCAACAATCAATTTTAACCACACATTTTATATACCACAACTTTTCAACCATACATTTCATCAACTTATCTAAAAAATCTGATTTTAATCAAAATCAAACACACATACGTATTAGCCATGATTTTTTTTTTTTTTTTTTTTAAAATCACTTCATTTTCCAAGAATTATATATCAATAAATTTTGTCTTAAGACTTACATAATCCATTTCTTTTTGTGACTTTTTGACCTTCTATGGATGGGTGAATGTTCATATTATTTGTTGTGGCTTAATTAATTAGTCATTTTATACATAATAATAAATCTAAAAGTTTTTCTTGTGCATCACTAAAACATGATTCAAAATAAATGAAAACAAAAAAAGGTCAAATGAATAGAAATGTTTTGACACCATAATTTAGTGCATTTATATTATTGTACCAGCTCTCATTCACTACTCTATTTTGTAATACATTTTGACCTCACCTTTTAAATTAAATTCTTTTTCAAACAAGGGCCCATTTTATACACCTACGTAAGAGCCATCATATCTTGTTCCAAAGATAACATATCCTCCACACAACTTCAAATATACTTTTTTTTTTTTTTTTTTGTGGCGAAATATCTAAATCTAAACGACTTGACACATTGAAACACTTGGGACCCATTTGGTAAATGGTCAATGGACAAAGATAATAGATAAATTTTATTTTATATTGTTTGGATAAAACTAATATTCGGATAAATTTTTATCCGAGTTTATCCAGATAAGAAGCTTAAGTAAAGAACAAGGACAATTTTTATCCTCATAAAGAGAAGGACAAAAATACCAATCTATTATTGGATCATGTCCTAGGAAACGTATTATTTTCATATTTCCTCATCCAAATCAATTTCAACATCTCTCCTTCTCCAAATTAATTTCAGCATCTCTCCTTCTCAAAATCAAAATTTTCCTCTTAGTCTTGTCGGTGCAATTGTACATTGACTACTTTGACTAATGTTCTTTTTATAACATAATTATATATTTTCATTAATATATTAATTAAGTACGATTATTCATTAGGATTAAAAAATAATGTAAATCATGTTATTATTTTGAATTTTTTATAACAAGAATGATATTTTGAATATTTCAACAATTTTATCCTTTATTCAGCATTGTTGAGCTAAACATGATAAAGATAAAAGTAGTATTTTTCTACTCTTATACTTACCTAAACCAAATAGATTAATAATAAATTTGTTATCCAAATAATTATTATCCAAATAATTTTTATCCAATAAAATAATTTTATCTACAAATCAAGCAAGCCCTCCTAGCAAACATAAACATATGCAAATTGATAATACTCTTCACAAAATTGTCAATGCATTTCAATCTCTCTCTCTCTCTCTCTCTCTCTCTCTCTCTCACACACACACACACACACACACACTCTCTCTCTCTCTCTCTCTCTCTCTCTCTATATATATATATAAAATGACGAAAATTTGACACAAATGATCTATATATAATATTTGTCATCAGTATGAAAATGGTTCATAACGTTTGTTTTTTTGATACGAACATTCATAACCTATGTTTTGGTGTGCAATTGATACTTATTTAATGAAAAATACCCATATGCCATTTTAATAAGAAAAAATTGCAGTTGAGTTCCTAACTTTTACAAAATGTGTAAATGAGTTTTGTACATTTATTTAATAATATTTAATTTAACGTACTAAATATATCATTATAGTTGTGTCAATTAAATTTTTCATAAGAGAAAAAATATTAAATTATTGTGCTTCATGTATATGTAATTCCTACGTGATATTTAAAACTTGAATAAAAATTAAGATAAATAAATAATAACACGACATACATAATTTTATGACATTGAACTAATCATATTTTATTTTTATTTAAAATAAAAATACTAATAAAATGAGTTTACGAATTATGTGTTATTTATTTTCGAATGATTATAAAACGATGAATTAAAATATGATGAATACAGTTGAAACTCTAATATTTGTAGTTAATAAACGAATAACTCAATTAAATAAAAATATTTGAGGATCATGTTTGTGAAAAAGTTATTTTCTTTTTTTGTTATAATCATAAAATAAAAGTTTAATCTTTAAATAATAAAATTAATAATTTTATTTAATATGTTTGTTAATAATTATGAAATTAAATTTCAGTTATTTCATAAGGTCAATAAAGTCTTAATTAAAAAATAAAAAGAAAAAGAAAAAGAACTCGTTAATATTTTTAATATTTTATAAAAAAATAAATGTACTAAACTCATTTGTATCTTTTGTAAAAGTTATGAACACAATTGTAATTTTTCTGTATTAAAAATAAAAGCATATTAGTTTTCTCTATCAAATAAAGATCAATTATACGTCAAAACACATCGTTTAAAGATGTTTGTACTGAAAAACCAAATGTTAAGCAATATTTTTGTAAGTTGAGGACCATTTATGTCAAATTTCCTATAATTAATTACAAACATTTTTTATGTGAGAATTCTCTGCTGTCTAAAACATTAACATACGTATACGACACGAAAACCAAGACTGCATCTAAAATTTGGTGACAAATACATCCACAAACCTCAGAGGAAATATCCAAAGGACCAAAGCCATCCCATGAAATGGGGACCAACCAATCTCTTTTAAATCCAGTACGTAGAAAAGGACGACACTTGCCTCCAAACACCTACACACACATGTCTTCCACTTTCTTCACTAAACAGTTATTAACAGTTACAACGTTGCCATCATTTTATTTTTTCTTTCCTTAAATTTTTCTATGCAAATAATCGTCCTTTATTTTTTGTGTTCTTTCTTTTTCAATCAATTGATTACACTCCTCTTTTATTTCGTATAAAGATTAAATTTAAATAATTAAATATATTTTTTAATAAATTTAAATGTATAGAGAAATAAATCAAATCTACAAGTGTGTGTTGTTTCTTCGACCTTAAGGTTAGTGGATCTAATTGAGAATGACTAGAGAAAGTATTAAAGACGATAAGCTTGTACTAAAGTAAAAAATTAAAAATACTAATAAAAAGATTTTTGAATTTTAAACAAAATAAAATAAAATAAAAACAAAAGACTGCATGAAAGACATAATATTTCATTGGTCATTCTTGTTGAGTTCCATTATACATATAACATATTCCCTTCTTGGCATTCTCTCTCTCTCTCTCTCTCTCTCTCTCTCTCTAGCTGCTGGAGATTGTACCCACAGCTTTGGTGGTGTTTTCCTCCTTGAGATTGCTTTTTCAGGCTAGGTACGTTCCGTGCATACTTTCCTCTATTTGTTGTTTAAACTTTGGGAGAGGTCTTTTCAGAACATTCATGCAATTCTTCTGTCTGAGCCTGTAAAAATTTACTTTCTCTCTCCTCTCTCTATTTCTTCTTCATCTTGTTGCTACAGTAAAACTCAGTGCAGAAAATTATTTTTCAAACTCTGTAAATCTATATTCTTTATATCTATGACTATCTGTATGTATAGCTTTGAGAAATTTGGTTATTAATAATTTGTGATTTCTAAGAGGGTACTCAAATAATTTTGTTCTCTGTTTAATCTCGTACATCCAAGAAATGGATAAGGTGCCCACTTTCGTTTTACTTTTTTCTTAGCTTAAAGTAATTCTGCTTTACTTTATTCTAACTTCAATAATGATTTTTTTTTTCCCTAAACTTCTGTTTCTTCAATAAAAGAAAATGAATTTTCGATCTTTATAAATTCTACTCCTTGAATCTTGATGATTTATGTACTAACAGTAAATTTAACAATTTTGCTGATATTCCAAAGATCTTGGGTGTAAAACTACAGTTAAATTTATTTTTTATTTTTCCAAATTTTGAGGCGTTTGTTTACTAAATAATTAATTAACTAGAGGATTAATCAATAAAAGGGTTTGAATAGCAGAAAAATGACGATGCGCACAGTATTTTCTAATGAGCATGAAGGAATTGTCCAAAATTCGGTTGGGGCGGCAGTGCCTTGGTGGTGCGGACTTGGATCTCAACCAGCTGCCATGGCGGCGCACGGGGAAGCTTTTAGCCACTTAAAATCTGTATCAGTAAACCAGTCAGGGACTGGAAACAAACTCACTGCTAAACAAGGTGAAGATCAGCAAGGGCTTGGAAAGGGAAACACTGCTCATTTCACCTTTTTATCTGGTAAATAATTATTTCTTCATAAATGGCCTTTATGCATGCTTATTTTTCTCCATACTATGCTCCTGTGCATGCCTATGGCTACATTTGTTAGGGGAAAAAAATGGATCCAAACCTTTAAAAAAGCACTGTTGTGAATGAAATTTTATATAATTTTCTTTGCGTGAAATAAAAATTACAAGAAAAAGAAATGTCAATACCTGAGGAAAGGAAACAGGTCACCAACCAACAAATTAAGGGTCCCTAATGTTATCAAAATAGAGCAATATCCCAAAATATTACACACAATAGAAAAGGAAAGCGAAAAAAGAAGAACACAAAGTTAAATAGTGGTTTTGTGTAATCACACCTACATCATTCGAGCTCGGGTGGAGCTCCCTTGCACTATGTAATGAAGATTCAATACAAACTTGGTAGGACAAAGTACTAGTCAATCACTAGAATAGAAGAAAAATTACGGAAGGACTCGTGCAACACAAACAAAGCGGAAGATGAATAATACTCCTAGAGCTTGTTGATCTCAAAGAATACCAAAAATTGAAAAAAAAAATGTGGAAAACTATGAAGGAATACAAGCTAGTGGATGAGCACATCAATGATTTTGATAAATTCACACGGGATCTTGACAAACATAAAATGTAACCATATAAGTGCATGTTTGGTAGTGCTTTAATTATTTTTTTAGTGCTTATATGAAATGTGTGGATAATAAGTGGGTAGTAAGTTGTGGGTCCTATAAAATTAAATGTGTGGATAAAAAGTTATTTATGGATCATATGAAATGTGTAGAAATTGATTAGCAGTATTTCTAGTTTTCCATTACGTGCTTTTGACAAATAGACTAAAATTTGCTGGTGCGATCAAATATCCGCTTTGAACTAAGAGTTATGCTATCTTGTTGTATAATGCTTGTGACACACGTTTTAACATGTAGAGGCCTTTCTTTAGCTTGCAAACATAGAATGACTTCTCTTTAATTTCAAACCCCTTAGTTTTCTCCACGTGTATGTTTCGATCAAGTTCTCCTTGCAGAAAAACCATTCTTTACGTCTCCATTTGCCATAGCTTTGTGGACTTGTTTGCTACTACTACTATTAGATAGTAATCTTGGCTATTGGATTACATGTCTCATCATAATCCAATCTATATTGTTAGGAGAATCGACAAGCTAAAATGAGCTTGTATCTTTCTATTGATCCATCAAGTCATTTCTTTACTTTGTACACCCATTTGTAGTATATAGGCTTTACTCCTTCGAGGTTAAGCTATCAGTCCCAACTCCCAAGTCTCATTTTGCTTTAGAACTATTTTCTCTCACATTTTTCCATTCATTATGTTGGACTACATCTTCAAACGTCTTTGACTCTTTGTTACTCTTGTGTGCTTCTATAGTTATATTAGCATACTTAGGGAATTGATTTTCTTTGTCCAATTGACTTCATTAGTTGTGGTTGTGTACTTGTTCTTTTTTCAACCTCTTCTTGTTGGCTTACTCTATCCTCCACCAGTATTATCTATTTGATGCATGCCAGTTTGCCAAGGACTTTATGTTGTTCTTACATACTCTTCTTCACCACTTGCCTTTGTTAAGTTCTTAACTTCTTCAAGGTTCTATTGTACTTCGTAATTTTGTCACATCTTTTGTTGCAATATGTCTTGAATTTTATTTGAATTTGGTAGTTCCATCTTCCATGGTTTCAACCAAGAAAATGCTTAATCAAATGCTACATTTTGTGATGTGTATCAACGATCGTTGGTAGGATTACAATACCTCCATCTATTTCTATTGTTGTCATATCCTATGAATATTCACCTGATAGCCTTCTTGCCAAACTTACTTTCTATGTGATTAGGCACGAACACATAACAAACACATGCAAAAACTCAAAAGTGATTCTGTGGGCTTAATATTCCACAATTTCTCAAAGGGTGATATGAACCCCAACTTCGAGTAGGAAGCCCATTGATCATTGTTAGCTTAAAACTGCAAGTATATGATATGAAAGATAATAATAAAGTGAATTTGAGTCTAGAATCAACCCTACGAGGATTGTGTACTTATATTTGAAATAACTTATTTCTAACTCTAACAGAAGAAAAGTAAATTGACAAAATTATTTGATTCGATGGTTTTTACTAAAAACTATTAGAATAAGCAGAATTTTATTGAACAAGATTTGGAGAAAACTTGAGAATTATGAATGCACTAAAACTTCGACTCCATGTTTTTTTCACTTTAATCCTCAAAATTTTCATGTAATTGACAGTATTAGTTCATATCGAAAATCAATGTTCCTAATTCATCTAGTAATCTCTCTCGATTAGAGTTAGAACTATTTCAACTTGTAAACCTTCAATATTTCTATCAAAGTTGTGAATAAGCAAAAATACATAAAGAACAATGAACATTCTTTAGTGACTATGTAGACCATAGTGATATATCTCTTTCTCTTTCTATAATAATTATTATTACGTGCTAGAACATATATTTGACCTCTTGGAAACAATATAACATTATGTTTGGTAAAGCTTAAGTTTTTTAAAGTTAGTAAAACATACTTTTTATCTATATATTTTATAAGACCTATTACAATCCAATTATTATTCCCACATTCGTATGATCTATTATTTATAAGCACTTAAAAGCATAACCAAACAAGTACTAAGTCACAAATTATTCGAATGGTGATCAAATATTCAAAATCATTAAACACAATAATAATTACTCAACATAAAATTCATAGTTAATGTAAAAAATGAGAACTTGATCGAAAATAAGGTCTTCAATTTGAATCGTTGGGACGCGACAAAAAAACTACGTTTAGGTCCAATCCCCATTCGACAGTACGTATGAGGTGCGTTGTAGACTTAATCCTGCATGGACCGACTTAATTCTTCATGGCCCATGTTTGGCCTGATGGCCAAATCCGGTGGCCATACTCGGGGGGACACATCGCTATAAGTCACCACCATATGCCATCAATTGTACTACGTTGTATTCTACAATTTTTTTTTATCGTCAGTCACGTGATTTAAATATCGAGATTCAACAATCTAATATTTTCATCATCAATTCGTCCAAGGTTGACAACCACGAGTGTTGATTATTCTTCTGAGCTAGAATTGAATACCTCATCGAGTCTGCTTAGTTATTGTAAATAACACATCAACAACCTACTCTTTTTCGATTGTTAGAGATTGTTATACTACTTTTTGCTAGATTTTTCCTACACCGTCAATCCCTTGCGGAATGACCTCGTATGCCACCTGCATAACATAAGCTATTAGTTTGTTTATATCCCTGGTTGGCTTCTCGTGTCACATGTTTGGTTAGATCTCATCCAGACAAAATTAGCATTTCGAAACTATATGTTGAGAACTATGTTCAAAACTCAAAGAATTTAATGTATTATCTCCTCATCTCTTACGGTGTAACCATTGCGTCAACTAAACGTAGTCACCATCACATTGTTGAAAATGACCTCTACTTTTTCACGGGGCCTTTCTAACTTGGTGCTTCTTAAATAAATTCCTATGTATATGCTAGCAAAATTAACTTAGGTTGTTCTAGAACGTGAGCTTTCTTTTCATATTATTATTTTCTTTTGAGATCTCAATATTTGCATCTAATGTGTAGACGTTAGAGTTATGTTTCCAAATTTGGTGGAGTGTGTTGTTGAGATATTTTCTCAAAACTTGCCAAAATCAAATGATGCACCAGTTGTCGAAAGGAAAGACTTCTAGGTCAACTAAAATTACAAGTTTTCTAATTTTGGACACTTTGGTAGTCGAAATTTGAAAGACATCTAGGCCAACTAAAATTGAACAAGTTTCTAAATCTTGGACTCCTTGGCAGTTTAACTTGATGATGAGGATAAAGTGTTAAGACTCATCTGGTCTCTTACATCTTCCTATGAACACATCAAACCAATTTTGATGTATGAGAAAGAAACTGTGAGTTTTAAAGAAGTTACAAGTAAATTAATTTCTGAAGAAAGAAGGTTGAGTGGTGGAAGTAATATTTTTTTCTGAACAAGAATCTTGTGGGCAATAAAAGAATTGATCTCAATTCCCAATAGTGGTATCAAAGAGTTAGGTCCTTCAGAGTGTTGGCGCCCAGGGAAGACATGTCTATCAAATATGACGTGGAAAAATTTGACAGAAGAATCAATTTTGGCTAGTAGCAAATACAAGTCAAGGATGTTTTGATTCAGTGTGAACTGTACAAGACTTTGAAAAGAAACTAACTCCTATTTCTGATAAAGATACTGAAAAATTCAGTATGAGCGATGAGGTTTGGAAAGATTTAGATTTGAAAACTGCAAGTACGATACGTCTATGTTTAGGTAAAAACATTCTTGCAAATATTCACGGAATATCTATTGCGAAGGAACTTTGAAAATAATTTGAACAGTTGTATCAAACAAAGAGTCTTTCAAATCGGTTGTACTTGAAGGAACAGTTTTATTTTTTGCAAATGAATGCAGGTATAAAAATTTCAGACCACCTGAGTTTTCTCAATGGGATTGTTTCTGAACTGGAGGCTATTGGAGTTAAATTTGATAATGAGGATAAAGCGTTAAGACTCATCTGGTCTCTTCCATTCTCCTATAAACACATTAAACCAATTTTGATGTGTGAGAAAGAAACTGTAAGTTTTAAAAAAGTTACAAGTAAATTAATTTATAAAGAAAGAAGGTTGAGTGGTAGAAGTAATATTTCATCTAAAAATTCGTTACTTGTTGCTAAAAATGGAAGAAGAATAACTCCATGAAAAGAAAAACCTGGTTACGTGAGAAAAAATTGTCCAAAAAGTGGAGCAGTTTCAGCTAACTGCTCGATATTAGATATAGACAATTTGTATCTCTTTATGGAAGACGATGATGTCGCTTGAGTAAATATTTATATCCTCGTGGCATGCGCTATACGCTAGTTGCCATGATAGAGTATGTATTACTACTAGTGAGTCCACATGTTTGCACACGGGCATTGGTTTGATATTAATACAAGGTGTGTGGTGGAATTGATGTCGATGGCTGATTAACTTCTAAGTAAGTCAAGCAAGGGAGTTGCACTACAATATTTTAACAAATTTATTCGACATGAGCCGATGAAATTCTTAGAATTTGTTAATTCTAAGTGATTATACTTATATGGTAGAGTATGTTAATTTTCTGTTTTGAAAATTGAGATTGTTAAAGTTTACTGATTTTTTTTAAGTATCAAGATGAAGAGTTGCAGAAGAGATGATTGAGTTTTGACTCGTTTTTCGTCAAGGTGGAGATTGTTGGGACATTTTCTCAAAGTTTGTCAAAATTAAAAGATGCACCAATTGTTGAAAAGGAAGACTTTTAAGTCGACTAAAATTATAAGTTTTCTAATCTTGGACACTTTGGTAGTCAAAATTTGGAAGACGTCTAGGTCAACTAAAATTGAATAAGTTTCTAAATCTTGGACTCCATGACAGTTTAAACTTGGAAGAAAATTAGGTCATTCGTTAACTATAAATTGACGTGGTTTATTCTCTTTTGTAGTTGTTACTTGAGGGTTTTCTGAGAGAAAAATTATAAGCTTAGCATCCTAGTTGATTTTTTTGTTCTTTTTATGGGTTGTATAAAGAGTAGAAATTGGTTGATGTGGTAAAGTTTTGGATATTATTTTTCTTGAGATACTTGAGAATTTAGGTGAGTGATATCTATATGATTGTAAGAATTTTTCATATAGTGAAAGCTTTGACAATCCGTAAATTTTTCTCTATTTTTTATATTTTTTTGTTTCGTTATTTTTCTCTGAACAAGAATTTTGTGGGCAATAAAAGACTTGGTCTCAATTCCCAACATGTGTGACATAAATATACTAGTTGGATTTTTTTTTATCAAGTGAATTTTCTTGAAGTAGGTTGGTTCTTTATGTGCTATTTCTTTGTTTTTTAATATACAATTGTAATATTTAACTCAAAAGTGGCATTTAAATTTTAAAAAGAGACTAACAGGTTGTGTCTTATTAAATGTTTGAACTGGACTCGACAAAACATATAGAAGGTTTGTTACACATATTGAGACTTGGGATTTATCTTAAAAGGTCAACTTAATTAAGAAGAGTTACTCAAGTCCTTATATGTAAGTTAGTGTTCTTATACTTAATCGATGTGAAATTTTACCTTTAGCACGCCCTCTTAAGATGGTGGCTCTTTTGAGCATATCAATCTTAGAATCTGAATGTTCGTTCAAGCCCTTATATATAATTAATAATTTTTTATATTTAATCGATGTGGGTTTTTCTCTTAACATACTTCCACAAGGTGGTGACTTGTTTGAGCATTATGGACTCTAATACCATATTAAGACTTAAAATTCCATCTTAATATCCTTAACATGACGTTGCAAGATGGTGACTTGTTTTAGCACCAAATTTAGAATCCGAATGCTTGTTTGAGCTTAATAAGCTCTAAAACTATATTAAGAGTTGATATTCTATCTTCAAAGACCAATTTTGTTAAGAGAATTATCCCACACTTTTATGCACAATTATCATTTTTTCTATTTAGCCGATGTGGAATTTTTTCCTTTAGACCTAAACATGTGATTCATGATGAAAATAAAATTTAAATGAATAATATAGCCGTCCCTAATAGTTGAAGCATTTGTTTCAACTGGTTGAACATAGTACCAAAATAGGCATAAGTCATAGGTTTAAATCTCGTTGCTACTCATTTAATAAAATTGTGTGCGCGTGTTAGGATTTGATGACAAAAAATGAACCACATCTACTCATAGAACGAAATTAAGACAAGATTTAAATGATGTACATATAACCCTCTCTTATAACTTAAACTTTTACATCAGTTTAACATTTTAAACTGAAAACAAGCATCTAATTTCATCTAAAAGTTTAAACTTTTAGCACAATTTGCAAACTCATCCTCCACATTGACCTAGATACATCATCAAGTCCCTAGGTCATTGAAACTCGACCTCGACGCCTAGTCACGCCTTACGCCCTCGGCCTCGCCCTCAACCTCGCCTCCGCCTCATCTTTGTCTCGCTTAGGTCCGAAAAGTTTGAAGTTCGGTCTCCACGTCGAACTAAGCTTTACGCTTTTTAAGAGACTGGATTTAATAGTAGGTCACTGATTGGATTTTAGAGTCGAGTTTATATAATTATTAAGAGTGTTCTAAATTTATAATTGGAAATTTTAAAATGACTTGTATTTTTTTTTTTTTCATTTTGGGTAAAGATAAAAGTATTAAAAAGGTTATTGTTAGTCACAAAAATTACACCGGTTCTTTTTATTTGCCAACTTTTTCCATTAGTACAAACACATTACTGATATATTAATTATTTCTTGATATTTTATATATATTCCATTTCAATTTTAAATTGTTTCAACAGATAGTGAAGAAAATATTTGTTGATTTTGTAACTACATTTTTTATGATTTTGAACTTTAGCACCTCTTATATTAAAATTTATTCTATTGGTGTAGAAAAACTTAAGGTATTTATTTGATAATTAAAAATAGCGAAATATTTTCTTTGTGTAAATATTAAACTCAGATAATATGATATAATTGACTTTTTTTTTGTTTAATTATTTTAAATCAAATACATCTATTCTAATATAACATTGAACCAACATGTTCAAATGTTTTAAAGGATTAAAAAACGGATCAATTTGTTTATTTATTTTTGTATCTTTAATAATCTTAGGTTTCTTAACCGGATTCATCCTGGCAATTCAATGTTGTCCCAAGTGCTCGAACGCAATTCCTTTTTCTCCTTTGTCTTCACAAACAGCCAGATGGCTTATAGTTTTTGGATTCCAGTTGGAATTGTTTTTAGAGCTTCAAATTTTACCTGTCAAATAATTACAATTATTTTTAGATGTTTGATAAACTTCATAAAAATCTGTATCATGTGATAGTAGATTTTGAAAAACAATCAAATGGTAGTTTTTCAAATTATCCTTTTATAAATTGTCGCCATGGTTTTTAATTGTTGTACTATTTTTAATTGAGTAATGTTGTTCATATATGTGGCAATTACGTGATATTAATTGATACGCCATCTTAAATACAGAGTTTTGAATCCCATTCAAAATGGCATAACAATTAATACCGCATAAACTGACTAAAGTAGTCGGCAACTATGAATAGCATTACTCTTGTATGTATGCACAACAATAAAATACTTTTGTTATACTTACACTTAATTGATTTTTCTTGCAGCAATCTCTTTCTCCACCATAGCTAAAATTGATTCTCTTAAAATTTACAATAATATCAATCCAACGCTTAACCAAATAAATATTTATCATTCAGATGATTTAGTATCTGCTGCAAATGGGGCAAAATCACAAGTCCAAGGAGCTAGGATGGAATATCAAGGCCATTTTGAGCTTGGATTTGGTCAACCCTTGGTAAATATTTTGCTTGTGAATTCCATATGCATTTTTGGATGAAAGCAATAAATGTGAAAGGTTATCTGTTTTCTTTTTCTTTGAATTGCCACAGATTTGTGGAAAATATCCTCTTGCAGAGCAGTGTTATGGAGTATACTCATCTTATGGACCTCAAGCTGAGGTTGTAATCGAATTTTGAATTAGATACGCACATATATGCTGATGGATTAAATAAATATGTCTTTCTCTATTGACCATTTTCAGGGCCGCGTCATGCTACTACCATTGAATATGACTACGGATGAAGGGCCAATATTCGTCAATGCCAAGCAGTACCGTGGAATTATGAGGCGCAGACAGTCGCGTGCCAAGGCAGAAATGGAGAATAAGGTGTTTAAACCCCGTAAGGTAAAAGTTCTTTTGCCAATGATATACTGCTGTTTGTTATCAACTATTTCTCGGCTTTGTGCTTTTATAAGGTGGTCATTAAAACATCTTTGACCTCAAAATCAGTCATCAGGTCTAGATTTTGCACCATATCTGCAACAGAATGTAAATATGCATTGATTTCTGATCACCATACTCTTTCTTATGTTTGTCCTTTTGAAACTGAATCCATAAAATCAATGATTGATAGAGTGAACAAATAATTGTTGCCATATGATCCATAAACATGTTTGTTTCCGTTGTGTTTGATAATGTATAAAAAGCATCAATCTCATCATGAGAATTTGGGTCATGATATTTTAGCAGATCCTTGTTTTTTTCTTTTTCTTTTTTCAAATGGTTCTCTTATACGGTGTTTGGTAAGGAATATTGGATGCACTCGCGAGTGTTAAGAAAGTCAATCATGTCCACTACTGCGTATCAAACATATGCACTTAGTGTGTTTCTTTCTCTTTTTATTTCCTTCAATTTTATCAATCTTGGTCATGTTGCTAACATTTCCTTTTACTGTACCATCCCCCAGCAATTTCTGCACATGTCCCGCCATCTCCACGCAATGCGCCGTCCAAGAGGCAATGGTGGCCGCTTCCTCAACACAAAGATCTCGAATGGCAATCAGGATAACTCCAACATGAACAAGACTGACAAAAAACAACTTCCACAGCCCACTGGATCCCAGATTTCCGAGGTTCTTCAATCTGATGGAGGAAACTCGTGTTCATCGAAGGAAACTAATGGCAGCAGATCAACGAGTCCAGGTTCAGAAGTTTCCTGTCAAATATTTTCCAGGGGCAATCTTCATTCCTTTCAATTTAATCATCTCCACCCTTCATTTCAGTCCATGCCAAGTATGGCAAATGCTGGCCATGGCATTGTCATGGGCAGTAAGTGGATTTGATGGCAATTGGGAGGGTTTTGTGTGTGCTGATGGCACAACATATATACCCTCTCTTTGTCTGCAATCATTCTATGTGGTTGCTGGGCAACTCATTCTTGGCTATTTACACGTTCACAAAAAATATAAATAAAATCCTGCTATATGCACCAGTTTGTAATATACGGATATGGTTCCTGTTTCTTCCCAAATAAGATGTACCTGGAAAACCTGGGTTTCAAGTTTCTGATGACGCTGCACTGCGTTGAAATTCTGTGTGGAGATTTGCTTTGAAAATTTGAGCATTTCAGTACTCTTATGTATATTAATAAGTAGATTGTATACTCAAAGACTGACTTTAGTGTGTTAAATCTATTTGACATTTCTAGTTTATCAGTTTGAACATTTTCGTGAATTTTATGATCTCTTTCTGAAATTTCTTACCTGGCAGTTTTGGAGATGGGTAGTTATTATTTTCTCAAGTGATTAAAAAAAAAAAAAAAATTCAATGGAAATATTAGAAATCGTTTCATGATTTATTCGACAAGAAGTGAAACATGGTAAAAATGGCAGGCACTTTACATGATCAATTGCAATGATCAAGTGTCTGGATATTGGAACATTTTGATTGCAGAATTGTAGACGCTGAACCCTCCATCAATGAACAGATTGTGTCCACTCACATATTTTGCCTCATCACTAGCCAGATAAAGAGCTGCATTGGCAACATCCTCAGCCTTCAAATTTGTACCTTTCAGATTTCCCATAAGACTCATGGCATTCTCCAAATCTTCGTCATTTTCAAGCCCTACAAATTTCTTGGCTAAAGGTGTAGCAAGCGCGTAAGGAGCCAAACAATTAACCCTAATGCCAAATTGTCCGAGCTCGACTGCCAGATTCCTAGTAAGGCCTAATACAGCATGCTTTGAACAACAATAAGCATGTGAAGCAGCACCACCAATAGTTGAGCTTACACTAGCAGTGGAAATTATGCTGCCACTGCGTGCTGGAACCATAACGCGTGCTGCGTGCTTCATGCATAGGAAAACTCCGGTTACATTTACACTGAGAACACGTTCAAAGTCCGCTTTTTCGTTGTCTACGATGCGGGGCTTGTTGGGATCAGCAATTCCTGCATTGTTGAACATAATGTCCAGTTTTCCATAGGTCGAAACTGTATTGTCCACGGCATTTTTAACATCGTCTTCATTGGTAACATCGCAGTGGATGTAGATGGAATTGGAAGTGCCAATGGCCTCGACAACTGAGTGACCTAATTCATCTTGGACATCAGCAATGGCAACTTTGGCTCCATGTTGGGAGAAGAGTTTTGCTGTGAATTCTCCAATTCCACTGGCTCCTCCTGTTATAAGGGCAACTTTTCCTTCTAGCCTATGCAACATGGAGAAAAATAATTTAGGGTTAGTTGTTTTCCACGTCTTAAAAATATTATTTAACGACATTTTTATATTTTTTCTGATTTATATAGAAACTTTTTAATACATATGTATATATTGATCCCTCCAGTATTTTTTCGCTCCTCTATGTGAAAATGTTGGCTCCACCACTTAGAGCCCGTTTGGTGTAGTTTATAAACTGGTTTATTTGACCAAAATAGTTTATTTGACTAAAAAATTTGCCTTCACAGTATGACATTGTTGACTATTCTTGGTCAAATAAATTATTTTTGTTGAAAAACTGGTTTATAAACTATATCAAATAAGCCCTTAATAAGTCGAGATCTGTTATTCCAAATGTATGTCTTTTTATCTGTCTCTCTAATAAAAAAGTTTACACATCATCAAATAAATACAATTATTTAATGTGTTCACATTTAAAAAGTTAAACTTATATTTTTTTTATGATGTGTAAATTTTTTATTGGTGGGACAACAGATCTAAACTCCCACTTAATAAAGGTATTAAGTTCAAATTATTTTGAGGAAAATAATTTTTAGTCACCTATTTATGAAATTTTGATTGTCTAGCATTTGACAAAATTGAAAATAAATTACATGTGTTAAAGATAAATTATTAAAAAAAAAAAAAAGAAGAAGAAGGAACAATGCTGACCTTCTTGTGATCGCAGTTAGAACCTGTGAAGTATTGGCTGCCATAGCTCAGAGATGTAGAGAGGGTTGTACATAGAAAAGTTTTATAGAGAAGTCAATGATTTATACAAAAAAAAAAAAAGTGGTATCAAACAAAAGATTATTCCTTCTCTGTTCATTTGTTGGTACGTGTTAGGTGGGCTAATTTTTAAAAATGATAATTTACTTATAATTAAAAATGAGTGGACTGCACAAATGGGAGGAATCCAATAAGTAAAACAAGGGGAAAGATAAAAATTTTATAAAACAAGTGAAGTTCATTTATTACTAGGAGATTGATCCAATAAGTAAAACAAGGCATTTTATAATTTATTTTTTAAAGCAAAACTAGAATTATATCAACATATTACTTTATATTGGAAATTAATTGAGACAAGACCATTTCTTTAACTCTTGCAAATACCATGACTTGTAATAGTATGATTAGTAGTGAACAATATTAAGAAGATCAATATATATTGTTTATCGTATAATTAAATTATTTAATTTAATATACGTTGTATTTTATTGAATAGTTGTTCCATGAAATTTTATTGAATGTACTTGTAGAAACTATAATTAATTATAAAAATTGAAATTTATGAATATCAATAGGATTAAAAATTAAACTATAGTCATCAATTATTATACAACTCGAATATTAAGTTCCATATAGTTGAATATCAATTATTTAGAGTTCTTGCAGTTTTGTTTTTGTTTTCAATATTTAATTATTAAAGGCATGGACTCGACGATTTTCAAGAAATGAAATCTATAAATTTATATACTTTCAGAGTCGGCTCAAAGCATTCGGGGGCTTTAGGAGAATTTTTTTAGGGGGGCTTTTCAAGAATTTTTTTTAAGAAAGAAAATAAAAAATTTCTCGTGTCTATTAAAATATTGTTTCATTGATAAAGAGAATTAATAAAAGTTTAAGATAAGTTCTTAATAACATTGAAATTCTTATACTAAAATACGATTTTTGAAACATAATACATATTGTTCAAAAGCAATTAAACAACAATTTAAAGAAGAAACAAACGATAATAAAAACAAAATTAATTTTTTCTTCGAAACATGAGAAAGGTCAGTGCAAGTCGGACAAATTGGAGAAAGCTCTCTAGTTCTTTTGCAACTGAAAATAAAACAAAGATCTATGTAAAATTTATTTTCCTTCTTGTGAGATGCAAAATTAATTATTAAATCATTATATTCAAGTTTATCCAAAAAAATCGTATTTAATGGACAAGATGGCTAATCCGTTCAATCTTTCTTGCAAAATAGTTAATCTCATGCAAATATGACTTTATCAACTTTAATTTTAAAAAACTTCTCTTCGCTCAAACAACTGAAATTGGAATTGTTAACAAGATTCTATAAACAATATTGTATGCATTTGAAAATAATCAAAATTTCCATCAACACTTTTAATTTTGAAAATAAATCTAAACCATCTATATCTGAAAGCTTATCATGTTTTAAAATATTTTCGAGATTCAAACAATATTTTTCTAAAATATTTTCATCCAATGATTTGGAGTTTTATTATGCTAGGTTGTTATAGGTTGGTTGTTTTTTATTTTTAGTTTTTTTAACCAAAAAAAAATAATTATTCCATATTAAAAAAATATTAAAAACAATTTTTAAAAATCGTATGCCTTCTCTAAGTCTGGACCTTAGGCGATTGCCTAAATCACCCACTTTTCTACAAGGTCTACTTTCAGACCGGGCCAAGCCTTTAAGTTGTTTAAGTAGGCATTTTAGGTTAGGAAAGAGTCATTCAAGTAATTAATGTCAGCCTAGAAGTTCAAGAAAAATTCATTCTTTTCTGGTCAGAATTTAATTGATTTAACTCTCCCTTAAATGATATATCATTTTTTAATCGACATGTGAAATTGTGTTTTAGATATTGTCTCGCAGAATAATACCCCCACAAAATCACTTTGCACCCCTTGGTGCTCCACAACAAGTGGTTCACATTTTATAAATACATGATCAATTCAAAAATGACTTGGTTCATGCAATTCAAGTACTTTTTCAAGAAACTCATTAAAATTACTAATTATGAACTCAAATTAAAAAATAATAAAAATTGAAAAAAAAAATTTCAAACCAAAAGAAAAAGGAAAAAAAAAAAAAAAAGGCCATGGACAGCATTATAATTGAAATATCAGTTAAAAAGACTTTTCAAATGCTTTTTTAGAATTCATGATACATGCTAATTATAATTGGTATCTAATTATCAAGTGAAACGTGAATAATCAATTATCCTCTCTTCGTGTTAATCATGAAAGTGATTTTTTTTTTCTTTCATATAAGAAAGACAAGTTCAAAAATATTTATTTTCCCCTTTCTTTGGTTTAAATAAATCATTGAAAGTAGGAAGAGAGAGGAGGATCAAATTTTTTTTTTATTTTTTGGTACAAGGTTGTTGGTGACAAAATGAATAAATGCACCACAACGAACTAAGTTAGCACTTTTTTAGTACCATCATCATCACTCTATCCCAATATTTAATTAATTGTAATGAAAAAATAGTACAACAATGTGATAGTAAGATTCAAGTCAGGAGAAGCTATAACACCATCTACTAAAAATATAATCGGAAATAAACGTAAAAATAAAATTGAGAGTTGTCCAACCACTAAGTAGGAGAAACCATGCTAGGAACTCTATACACCAAGGAATCCATCACCCGATTACCTCATTTATGAATAATAACTATGTCCATCCGAAAGAGTGAACTGAGATATCTATCTCTATTGGAATTGATCTAACCCCCACGGTGGAGCTCTTATAACTCCCACTGAACACGTGTTCAGGTGAGAGGTGTCTAGTGGTTGGCCATCGAAAAGTCTTGACTAAAAAGTCAAGACTTGGCTAACCCCAACCCCGACACGCGTGTCCAGTGGGAGTTGTAAATGCTTCCCACCGCGGGGGTTAGATCAAGCCCGTCTATCTCAAATTGAACTTCACCTTCAAGAAATTTTTTGTGATTTAAAATAAAAGATGAACGCTAGAAAAGCGAATCATTTTTACATCATATCTTATTTCAATAGTATGTCCAATATAGTTAATGGCATAAATAGCAGGTGCAAGCTTAGCATCAAAGTCAAAGGCAAAGCACATGACAAAGGAAAGAGGACGAACCTAATTAGGCAAGGGAAAGACACCAAAACTTACGGCCATGAAAAACGCAAACTAGACAAGAATGGCAACAAGATAGAGTGGGGTCACGGATGGTAAGCCCTAATCATCCTTGTCTTGTTAGAAATTTTTGAGATGTAGGACGGGAATTGGGGACGGGAGCGAGGTGGAATTAAAATATCCTCATTTACTGCACCGATTAATTAATCAATTATTTTTTAATATTTTTAATTTTTTTAAATACTATTTAAATTTTAAAACATAAAAATAAAATATTATAAAAATATTCAAAATAGTTCGAGTAATTCAGAGCGGGACCATAATCCCAGTCCCCACTCCAATTACCTAACGGGGTGGGATAAGGATGATCGGGTTGAGGTGGAGTATTTTGCCATTCCTAAAACTAGTTGAAGGGAGGGTTTGGTGGCCTTTATGTAACTACTATCGATTTTGGTTATTTTGAACCCTACTTGAACAATTAATAAAAATTAAAAGGGAACTTTTGGTGATTTTAACTAAAAACTAATGAAAGCAATTAAAAGTGTAGTTGAAATTAGTGCAATTGGCGATGTTAGGATTTTGCGATTTCATCATAATGTACTTGGTTCAATTTCACTTTTAGACTTTTGATAGTATATCATCAAGCAATAGACCGATTTTCATAGTTTATTTGATAGTTTCTCTCGAATAAAGTCAAAATTACTTTTAAACATGAATTCACTCTGTGTGTGTGTGTGTGTGTGTGTGTGTGTGTATATATGTATTGAAATGATCTCCTAAGCACCGATGTTTAACTTATGCTAAGCATCGATGACATGACATAAGTAGTTGTAAGATAATTGTGGATCTCACATATTCAATGTATAAATGAAATAATCATTAAATAGACATGTCATGTCATGTCATCGGTGCTATAATAAATAAAAATGCATTAAATGCTATGAAATTCACACACGGTCATGGGCGTCCGGCCCGAAAAAAAATGTTTTTTATAGTGTACATTTTTTTCCCTAGTAATAGCCCGATCTTGAAGTATGAATTTTTTTTTCAATAGAAGCTCGGTTTAAAAAATATCATAGTTTCGCCCCTGCACACAGTCATACAAACCATATGAGTGTATCTCTATTCCCTATCCAAATTTATGGTTTTAATTATTTTGGTCTAAACTTATAAATCTATCTCGGTCTCATTATGGTCCACAAATCATTCAAATAGTGATCAAGTGTTTAAAACATTAAATTCAATAAACAAAAACAAAAACATGAAAAATATACTTTAATATCAAAATCAAAAAGTAGAAATTAAACCATAAAACTAGACTAAATTATTCGTTCTAACTATGAATTTAATCGAGCAAGTTCATAGAATATAACCACATGGTATATGAAAATGACATCACCCAGCTTAAGAATAAAAATGATTAGGTTGGATATTCAATTGCCACCTTAAATCTTCAAGCATTCTTTTTCTTCTTCAAGCTTGTTCCAACCCTGGGTAAGAGAATTTGTGTCTTAATGTGGGTTGGTGTGTTTTCCAACCATTTTCAAAGTCTAAAAAGTTAGATATTTATAGGTATGAGTTTAGTTCTTTAATTGCGAGCACACATACCAACATTTAAAAATTGTAGAAATCAAATTACAATCCAACCATGATGATGGTGGCGCACGAGTGCCAAGATAGTATAGCGTGCGCACTGGTATTGAGTATGATGGTGTGCACTGCATCTTGGCACGAGCAACAATGTTGTTCAGATGGCAACTGATAAGTACATTTTGTGTACTTATTCGGACTTTAAAACTAAGTTTTTATCTCGTCATTTTATTGATTTTCTACTTATTTTAGTGTATTATTCTTCTATTTCAGTTTTGGACTCGTTTATAAGCAATTGGAGAAGAACAGACGGAAAGAGCAACAATGTGGTGAAATCAAAGAAGAAATGAGAAGAAATTGAATTTTTGAAGTGAATATCAAGAGCCAAACATTAGAGGATGAGGAAGAAGATAAAATCAATAAGTTTAAGGTGTGTTAGAGTGACAATGAAGAGTTGAAGCAAATTATCAAACACCTGAAAGTCAAAGAACCAAATCGAGAAACTACTTACCGAAGCATGTGTGGAAATTAGAGCACAAATTTTAGTATTAAAATATCCACAAGGCAAATATATACAATTGGAAAAATAATTGAATTACGAGTTCAACACTTTTTGCAGATCTCAATTTGGAGTTTCCTACAAGAAGTTATGGCCGTTTGAAAAACAGCCGCAGAGGAAAAATCATGAAGCTGGACGTTCAGAGGAAAAATCATGAAGCTGGGCGAATGCCCAGCCTCATCCAATGGCAGCAGAGAAGAATTCAGTGGCCTGGGCGATCGACCGGATTGCCCAAGACATTTTTAGCAAAGCAGGATTTTTTTTTTTTTGAGTTCAACTCCAATTAGGAAACCTTTTAGGACATGATTTTAATGATTTTTTGAGAACTTTTAGGACACAATGAGGATAATATATATATGAGTTCTTAATCCAAAAATAGGGAGCCAAATTTTGATAGAAAAACAAAAGAAGAAACAAGAAACGAAGATCAAGATTTATTCTTTCGAGGATTCAACGAAGTTCAAGATCAAGTGTTTTATGTTTTCTTCCTATCCGAGTGATGAATTTTATATTTTCTTTTTGTTTTATTCTTATTAGTATGCTAGGCCATATTATTTTGTACTATGATCATGATGAAACTTATATAATGAATTTTTAATTCTTTGAACCTAGTTTTTATATTCAAGCATATTTTTAATTTTAAATAATTGATATTAATTTCATTTTCTCTATAACTATATGTGCTATGATTGTATGAGTTTTGTGGCTTATTTTACTATCTAGAGATTGAAAATAAGTTAAGTATAGTATCAATTATCGTAGAGTATGATAGAGGATAGAGATATACTACTAAGATTTAAGTGATCTTTAAGTATTCACAAATTTTAATGCATTCTTGTACGTTCGCATCCGTCATAGAGATATAGTCAGGTCACATATATAGATATGTTGAATTCTACTCGATAGAGATTGTTAAACAAATTAGGAATATTGATCTTCATAATTAAATTGTATTATTAAATTCAACGGTTCGAATTAAAGGGGATTGATATTAGTGGATTCTGGATCCTAGTACACTTTTCTTTTTCATATTCAAAGTAATTCGTCATAAACTTAATCTTTTATTTAATTAAATAATACTTATTTATTATTTTTAGTTAATATTTTAATTAGTTCTTAAGCAATCAAACTTCAAAAGTTAAATTGATTCGGTTAAGGTTAATCTAATTGTGTAGAGCTATCTAAATCTTTGTGGGTATGATACTTGGCCTCTAAATCCACTTTATTACATGTGCGATCTATACACTTGCAGAATAACAACATAAAATTTGCTAACAAGTTTTTGATCAGCACGTAACTCAAAATTACCTTGAACTCCAAACTTGATAAACTTTTGAATGACATAATATATACTAGGTAAAACTCTCTGCATCTGCTTGTAGTGCTCTAAAATGATCACTTCTTATGGTATTCGACATCATTTTTCACTCATTTATTTGCCAATGTGCTATCTAAGTTGGAGTTGATCCTAAGACATGAAAACATGATGAAAATCCATAAATACTCGAACAATTTACTAACATTTGAATTCGAATAATAAGTGACACTAGATAAGTGTCATACAACCTTCCAACCAAATAATTAGTTGATATTTGTTATACAATTTTTTTTGGTTATACATGTAGGCATGTATTAGCATATGCCACCGTAAACCAAAAACGAAAGTTTACGAAGTAGAGGTTCACTAGTCTAGAATGAAAAACACTACTACCAGCATATGCCACCGTAAACCAGTTCCACACTTTGCAAACTCAAATGGCTGCAATGATATTTAAAATTAAGCTCCAAGGGCACAAGAATTGGCACTACAACCACCAAGGCTCCGCAAAATACATCCTCTATTGGGCAACCTACTGTGGTGACTCTACTAGAGCCACAACCTCTTGTTAGAATTCCAGAGGCTCAGCCACAGCCACCTGTGCCACCTTCTACAGTAGACATAGAGCAAAGACTTGATGAAATGATGGGTTGAAAAATAGATGATGCCTTGGCCAAGAGAATGGATAGGCGAGACAGTCTTTGAAGAGGATCTCTTTATCCTAAAGGTCATGGCAATTCTCCTACCAAAAGGATTCAAACAACCACTGATAGAAGAATAAGATAGAATTATAGATCCGCTCAATCATTTGTTGACCTTTGTCGACATGATCCCCCCTCCTGACTTTAAGGAGAGAGGTTATGGGCAAGATATCCACTCTACCTCCCAAGAGTATCAATTCTTTTGATGAGCTGTCATGAAGTTTATCAATTTTTTTGTTTATTTTGATGAGTTGGACATAATACGTGATTCTTGAGAAAATGTGATAACTATGTAGACGCGGAATGAAGCAATCATAGTCACTAAAAACTTGAGAGACCGCAGAGAGCCAGAGTCCTATGGAAGGATATCATGGTTGTTTATACTCTATTAAACACTTCACATACTAATGTATTGATGGAAATTTGAGACATGAAAGAACTCGAGTGGCATTGTGGAATGACAGCCCAACAAGTAAGAAAAACAAGAAAAAATATTGAAAAGAACAATGATCAACCACTATGCCCCCACTTCGGTCAGGAGTGTTTGTGTTGTGTTTTACAAACTCGTTTTCTAAAGGATCTAAAATATGCCTTTGTCTTCAGTTAAATGAAATCTCGTGGCAGTCTGTGATTGGCCAAATGCTTGTGAAGGGGATTGTGCTTTCTTCAATCAATAGCAACCATTGGATTTAAACCAATGGATGTAATTGACTCATAAGATGATACACTTTGCCTCTCTGCCTTGGGAATCTCAGAGGGTCGGTGGTTTTAGTTTAGCTGAGTCTCTTGATTTCTCTCTCTCTCTCTCTCTCTCTGAAACGCTATCTTCTTCGTCTATTTCTTGGTTCTTCTCTGGTTTTCTACTCCTTCTTTTGGTTTTTCTTTTGTGGATTAAGAGTGGGGTTGTTGACTTAACAGCCTGAAAGAGAGTGAACAGTAAGTCTGGGTTTATCAAGGTCTGGTTTTACACTAATGGTGATGAGCAGTTAACAAAGGTGTTAGACGTTCTGTGGGGTTTACTGGCCTTGTGTTAGAATAGTAGAGTTGTTTTTGATGATCTAGGGAAAACTGGTGCCTATTCTTTGGATGGCAACTACAATGATCCATGTGGTTGGTTAAAATTGAGCCCTAACATCTTCATCTTTTGGTTGAAGTAGATAGCTATTTGGATATGTAAGATTTGTTCGTTATATTGTAACACTGAAATAGTTAGGTTTCTACTTGTATATTTGGGTTGTAAACCTCAACAATTGATATCAGAGCCATTTTGTGAAGTGCCTGGGCTGTTTCTTTAGGTTTTGCGATCACAGATCTATCAAGTAATGATAGATTTGTCAAATCGTGTTGAAAAACCTAATATTCGGATTATTAACCCCTGGTTCTCTGTGATATTTTTTGTTATGATGTTCTTACTCCTGGTAGTCTGGGAGATATATCAAGTCCTAAAGAACATTGAATAGTGTTTGTAAAACATTATCTGGTAAGGAATTCTGACTATTGAATAACTTGAGGAATGATATACAGGAAACCCTACTTGGTAAACCAGCATGATAATGTGAACATTCTTGTCTGTATAATATGTGCTGCGTGACATACTTGAGTTTTGTTGATTAAATTGTTGATATCTATTTCAGTGTGTGCTTGGGTCTATTAGTATATACTAAGTGTCTTTAATAAGTACCTGAGTGTGTGTTTTTCCTGTTGTTTGTGAAAACCATTTTTTGTTCACTGCACTTTACTGATCTTGAAAAGATTAGTAAATGCAATCTAGAGAAATCACTCATTTTTTAGAATTCGGTATGGGTTCGATGGTTGAATTGTCAATATTCAATGGAAGAATAATGATCTAATGCCCCGGTGGTTCAATGGAAGAATAACTTTACATCTAATGCCCACACACATGCCCGGGGGCATTATAACATTAGAACGGGACTCTTCAATGGAAAGGGTGATTACTCTATCTGAAAACAAAAGATGAGAGTTATTTTGGTTCAACAGAGAGTGGCAAAAGCTCTTGATGACCCAGAAGATTATCATGATGAATTAAAAGAAAAACTCACTGAAATTGCTGATATGAATGAGATAGCATATAGTTCAATTATACTACATCTTTCTGATAACGTTGTGAGACAAGTTGATGATTCAAAAATTGCAAGAGAATTGTAGTATGCTTTAGATGCTTTATTTTTGACAAAAAATTTGTCCAATAAAATCGACCTCCTTAAAAAACTCTTCAGTTTTAAATGGACAATAGTAAGGACCTGGAATTAAACCTATGTGATTTCAATATAATTGTAAAAAGCTTGTCCTATAATGGGAAAACTTTTACTGATGAAGACCTTGCTGTGATTTTGCTGAATTCTCCATCTGACTCTTATAAAGATGTGAAAAATGCTATTAAGTATTCTAGGGACACCTTGACTCAAACAATTGTTATAGATGCGCTTAGGTCTAGAGATCTTGAGGTCAAGAAAGAGTTCACGTGGGGGACTAGGGAATAAAGTCATTTTGTAAAGATAATGTATGAGAAAATGGAGGGTAGCAACAATGTTAAGAAATGTAAAAGCAAGTCTAGAGGTAGGTCAAAATCTAGATATAAGAGTAACAAGAAATGCTATCACTATGGTAAGTTAGGCCATTTTAAGAGAGATTGTTATGATTTCAAAAGAAAGCATAAAGACCAATATGTAGAAAATTAAAACAATGCTGCCCTTGAAAATGAATTAGATAGTCTGCATGTTATGAATGTGTCTGAGGACAATCATAGTCAAGAGTGGATTCTTGACTCTGGCTGTACTTTTCATATGAGTCCTATGAGATATTGGTTCAATAACTATAAGGATATTGAACCAAGAAAGGTATATATGGGGGATAACAACTCCCAGGTTGTTGAGGGAGTTGGTGATATTGCTATTAGAATGCATGATGGCATGATTAGAACCATTCATAATGTGAGATATGTTCCTAACCTTAAGAGAAATCTTATAACCTTAGGGGTCTTAGAAGATGAATGTTATTGGTTTAAGTCTGAGGACAGTGTCCTGAAAATTGTGAAAAAAGCCATGGTGGTTATGAAAGGACCAAAGAAAAATGGTCTCTACTACCTTCACATGAAGCCCTTATGGTAAATGGCTCTGACTCTCTTTCAGTTAATGAAGGCAGAATAGAGCTTTGACATAAGAGGCTGGGGCATATGGGAAATAAAGGCTTAAAGTTCATGAGTGATCAGCAACTATTAGTAAAAGATTAGTTATCTACCCCTTCATTTTGTGAAACATGTGTCTTAGGAAAGTCCCATAGGCTTAGCTTTAGTAAGGGTTCACATAGTTCTCTCAAGCCATTAGTTTATATCATTGATGATTTGTGGGGGCCTGAAAAGCACTCCACACATGGAGGTAATAGGTACTTTCTTTTTTAGTAGATGATCACGGTAGAAAGGTTTGATTTTTTTTTGAAAAACTAAAGATAAAGCTTTTAAAAACTTTAAAAGCTGGTTAACTTTAGTTGATAATAAAAAAGAAACCAAAGTTAAGACCTTAAGAACTAACAATAGCCTTGAATTCTATAATCAAGAGTTTGACTCTTTTTGTAAAGACAAAGGAATTCAAAAGGGCTGTTAGGCACACCCCTCAGCAAAATGGGATTGCTGAGAGGTTCAACAAAACCATAATGGATCCTTATGTTAATCAGCTCTGGCCTTTCCAAAGGTTTTTGGTGTAAAGCAACTTGTACTGCAGTTTACCTGATTAACATATCTCCTTTTAGTGCTGTTACTTTCAAAACTCTTGAGGAAATGTGGAGAGGTAAACCTCCTGACCTATCACACTTGAGGATTTTTAGGTGTGCTGCTTATGCACATCAGAGTCAAGAAAAATTGGATGCAAGAGCATCCAAGTGTGTTATGTTAGGATACCCTAAAGGAGTTAAGGGATATAGGTTATGGTTGAGTGAAGAAAATAAAATTAAGATCATCAATAGTAGGTATGCCATCTTTAATGAGACATATATGCCTAAGTATAAGAAAATTAATGAATCAGAGACTGATCAAACCATTAATGTTGTTACTGAGATTAGTAGGGAAAATTTAGGACATGAAATATCTGAAGGAATTCAATCCAATGACCATCTGACTGAGATTGGTGAGCTAGATACCTCTAACCCCATAGAACCTCCTAGAAATCCCACCGTTGAATCCCAACTGGTTAAGGTGAACAAACTGATATCCAAAACTATCAGTTAGTTAGGGACAGAGAGAGAAAACAGACAAGACCAAATCCCAAATTCAACTCTCTGAATATGGTTGAGTATGCTCTAGTTTCAGGTGAAGTCTTAGATTGTATATAACCCATAACCTATAAGAAAGTTGTGAATTGTCCTAAGTCTAGACAATGGGTAGAAGTTATGAAGGATGAAATGCATGCTTTAATAAGGAATAAGACCTGGAAATTGGTTGTCAGACTTAGAAATTAGAAGATAATTTAGTGCAAGTGGCTTTATAAGCTAAAAGAAGTAAATGGTGAAACCGACCCTCCTAGATTTAAGGTCAAACTTGTAGCTAAGGGCTTCTCTCAACGAGAAGAGATAGATTACAATGAAGTGTTCTCACCTGTCATAAAGTATAAGACTATTAGATTAGTTCTTGCCTTAGTTGTCCAGTTTAACTGAAATTAGAACAATTAGATGTCAAGTCAGCTTTCCTTCATGGTGAGTTAGAAGAAACAATTTATATGTCTCAACCCTTAGGCTTTGAAGCAAAAGGGAAGTCTGATCATGTTTGTCACCTTAAGAAGTCCTTGTATGGCCTTAAGCAGTCTCCAAGGCAATGGTACAAACATTTTGATTCTTTTGTTGTTAAAATTGGCTTTAGAAGAAGTGAATATGATGATTGTTTCTATTTTAATAGTAGTACAAGATACAAGAGACTGTGTTGTATAACTTCTTCTTTATGTGGATGATATGCTCTTAGCTAGTAGTAGTAAGAGTGAAATTGAGAAACTAAAGGTTTTCCTAAAGTCTGAATTTGATATGAAAGATTTAGGAAGTGATAGAAAGATTCTAGGCATGATTATCAGTAGAAACAGACTAGAAAGTAGATTAACCATAACTCAAGAGTCAAACTTGAAAAAGGTTGTCTATAAGTTTGGAATGAATGATGCTAAATCTGTTAATGTGCCCTTTGTTGGTCACATGGTTCTTTCCTCTAATCAATCTCCAACTAATCATGATGAAAGAAAAGAAATAGAGCACATTCCCTATGCTAATGCTATAGGACCAGTGATGTACTCCATGTTAACTACCAGGCCTGATTTAGCATTTGCTATAAGGTTACTTAACAGATTTATGGCTAATTCTGGGAAGCCCCATTGGGCTGGTCTAAAATGGCTATTAAAATATATAGCTGGTTCCTTAAACACTGGTCTCGTATATGTGAAGTCCCATGATGTCCTTTCTTTAACTGGTTATGTGGTGTCTAATTTTAGTGGTGATAGAGATCAACGAAAATCTACAACTGCATTCTTTTTTACACTTGGTAAAAATTGTATATCATGGAAATCACAACTTCGTCTTTATTGACTTTTTCAAGCACTGAAGCTGAGTATGTTGCTATCACAGAAGACTGTAAAGAAAAGCTTATGGTTAAAAGGTTTACTTTCTGAAATAGATATACTGAAAAATGATGTTATCCTTTATAATGATAGCCAAAGTGCCTTAATGCTTTGTAAAAATCCTGTTTATCATGAAAGATCAAAGCATATAAAGGTGAAGTACCATTTTGTAAGAAAACAATTATCTTATGGTGAATTGATAATGTTAAAAATTGATACTTCTGGAAATCCAGCTGACATGGGCACAAAAGTGCTCCCTGTAAGTAAATTCAATTCATGTCTCTCTAAATTGTTAATTGATACAGGTTGAACTTCATTGTTTGTAGGGTCATGAAGAAGGAGCACATGGCAATGATGAAAACCCAAAAACCACAAAAAATATGGATAGCACTTTGCAACCAAGAATAGGGGTATGGGTTAGTGATCCAACGTGAAGAATGTTGGTGTTGTGTTTCACAAACCCATTTTCTAAAGGGTCTAAAATACGCCTTTGTCTTCAGTTAAATGAAATCTCGTGGCAGTTTGTGATTGGCCCAATGCTTGTGAAGAGAATTGTGCTTTCTTCTGATCAACAGCAACCATGTAATTGACTCGTGAGATGATACACTTTGTCTCTCTGCCTCGAGAATCTTAGACGGTTAGTGGTTTTGGTTTAGTTGAGTCTCTTGATTTTTTCTCTCTCTCTCTGAAACACTTCTTCGTCTGATTTCTGGGTTTTTCTCTGGTTTTCTACTTCTTCTTTTGGTTTTCTTTTTGTGGATTAAGAATGGGATTGTTAGCTTAACAGCCTGAAAGAGAGTGAACATTAATTCTAGGTTTATCAATGTCTGGTTTTACACTATTAGTGGTGAACAGTAACTCTAACAAAGGTGTTAGACGTTCTGTGGGGTTTATTGGCTGTGGGTTAGAATGTTAGAGTTGTTTCTGATGATCTAGGAAAAATCGGTGCCTATTCTTTGGATGGCAACTGCAATGATCCATGTGGTTAGTTAAAAACTGAGCCCTAACATCTTCATCTTTTGGTTGAAGTAGATAGCTATTTGGATCTGTAAGATTTGTTCGTTATATTGTAACGCTGAAATATTTAGGTTTCTACTTGTATATTTGGGTTGTAAACCTCAACAAGGAGTTTAAACGTGATAGTAGAGAGGATAGCCGCAAGATGAGACTCTAATGCATCTGGGACTATTCTTAAACAAGACTATTCAACCGTAATTAAACTGAATCCACTTGGATGTAGGAACTACATTATAAAAGAAAAATAAAAATAAAATTTTGTTAATTATATTTATTCTATTGTGGATAATGATGTTACCCAAAAAACCTACTAAATTGATACATGGCATCAATTGTCTTAATTTCTACTCAGTGCCAATTTACTTCAATATTTAAAGTTTAATATATCTTATTTATACAAGTACTAACTTCTAACTGTTCTAACTGTTTAATGAACTATTTTTTGGGTTAATTTCAATGAACTATTTTTTAATGCTGGTGGAACGTTTTTATATTTGTCAAACCTTAGAGGTGAAAACACAATTATAGATAAAAGTTGGGGTCATCAGCCATACAGTGTCAAATGTCGACGGCACCGCAAGCAAGAAGAAAATTGATTCCAATATGGAGAGGTTTCTATCACTCTTTTGGTTCTCTCTACTATCACTTGTATCAATCTGCTCATCGTCATAATCGCATCCTTTACGGGTTTGAGATCGAGTTGTTGACTCGGGCGACTTTTAGAATCGGCCGAGGGATGCCCGGTTTTTGGTTGGTTGAAAAGAGTCCGTAAGAGAATCCATGAGTACCCAATTGTCATTTGAAGAGTATGAGACAGTCAACTCATTAGAAATGAGCTTGACTCTCTGGGTATCAAGTACCAGTGGCCTGTGGTGGAAACTGGGTTGGGGTTTGGCCTCCGAGCAGACATGGATGCCCTCTCTCTCTCTCTCTCTCTCTCTCTCTCTCTCTCTCTCCCCATCTTGAAAGCATTGTCAAAGAGTTAGTTGTAGTTAGTTGAAATTAGTTGGTTGCAAGATGGTCATAGTTAGTTAAATATACTACTCATTTTTGTAACTTGATTCAATATCCCAGATATCCAATATAGATGAACACGCAGCTGAGTGTTCTTCCTTCCATTTTTATCATTATGTGATTAAACAAGTTTTCTTCATTTCCTTCATCATTTTGTGATTTTGTAATATGGTATCAAAGCAGTGGATTTAAAATACCTCATAATTTCATACTTTCTGTTGAAATTGATCATGGTCCGAGGAGGTAGAGCTGTTAACACAGGAAATAATGCTGATGTTGGAGGAAATCCTTTTGCTGCCTTAGAGACTTCAGATCGTGTGCTCACAGATGATTCCAGTAGTCTGTTTTACCTCAGCAATGGTGATCATCCAGGTCTGAATCTGGTATCAAATGTCCTTGTAGGCAGCAATTACAATTCTTGGCATAGAGCAATGAATATGGCGTTGATTGCTAAAAATAAACTATGCTTTGTCGATGGAACAATCCATGGTTATGTCTTGGGTTCTACATGATGTATCTAAGAATATTGCAGAAAGTGTGATGTATATTGATAATGGAGCTGAGATGTGGAAGGATCTTCATGATCGATTTCACCAAAGCAATGGACCTAGAGTATTTTAGATTAAATAGATGTTAAATGCTCTTTCACAAAGATCAAATAATGTAAGTAATTATTTCACTAAACTCAAAATACTTTGGGATGAATTGAGAGAATTTAGGCCATTTCCAATCTGTCAATGTGGTGGAATGAAAGATTTGATGGATTACCAGCAACAAGATTATGCTCTCCAGTTTTCATGGGTCTGAATAATTCTTATGGTCAAGTTAGGGCCCAAATCCTTATGATGGACCCCTTTCCTTCCATTAATAAGGTGTTGTCTCTGGTCATTCAAGAAGATAGGTAGAGGAGTTTAACTTCCTCGTCAATTCTACCCAGTGCAGCTGCTTATGGAGCTCCTAACAATTTTAACAATTTCAGAGGGAAGAAAGATAAGCCAACGTGTACTCATAGTGGATATCTTGGACACACCATTGACAAATGCTACAAAATCTATGGATATCCACCTGGCTGGAAATCGAAGAGCAAAGACATCACTGATATAGGAAAAGGAAATTACCAGAATTATTTGCATAATCTTTGCAGAAATTCGGACCTTCACTTTCATCAAGTTTTTTTTTTTGAAACATCAGTCCAAAACGCAGAGGTTGGAAATAATGCTTTCAACTGATAAACTATCAGCCAATCAGTGCCAACAATTGATTTCATTTCTCACTAGTCAGCTGCAGACTTTTTTACAAGAACCTTAAAATCAACATTCTTGCTCCAACTTTTCTGGTATAAACTCTTCTATACCTAGTCATGCTTGGATTCTTGATACAGGAGCTACACATCATGTATGCCATGATATGAGTTTATTCAATTCCTTTGATGAATCTATTTTTGCTTCACATGTGTCCCTGCCTAATGGTCAAAAGGCTAATATTTCCAAAGTTAGTACAATAATGCTTACTTTCCAGATCATGATGTCCAAAGTTCTATATGTACCAAGTTTTCAATACAATCTAATCTCAGTTAGTGCTCTCACTATAGATGGTTGCTGTTCCTTGATATTCAATAATGATTATTGTGTGATTCAGGGCAAGTCCTCAACCTCTCACATTGGGAAGGGTAAAAGGATTGACAATTTACACTACTTCCAAACTTGGCAATCTTCCAAACTTGGAGAATAGAAGTGAAAGCAACTCTCATGATATCTTCATTTCATCTACAACATATAATAATGACCTATGACATTCTAGACTTGGACACCCATCATTTGTAATAAATCATCAACAAGACAAAGGATTAATGTTCAGTCACAGAATTGAAAAAGATTTCCATTGTTCTATATGTCATTTTGCTAAGCAAAAATACTTATCTTTCAATTCCAATAACAATCTTTCAGCGAAAGTTTTTGACCTTTTATATATTGATGTTTGGAGACCTTTTCATGTGATTACTGTTAATGGATTCAAATATTTTGTCACTATTGTGGATGATTGCTCAAGACATACTTGGACTTTTCTACTTAAGAACAAATCTGATGTTCAAGAAGTGATTCTGCAGTTCTTTAATATGGTCATGACACAATATGGTGTACCTATTAAATATGTAAGATCTGATAATGCAAAGGAACTTAGATTCTCAGATTTTTTTCAAAAATAAAGAGTTATACATCATTTTTCTTGTGTGGAGAGGCCACAGCAGAACTCAGTGGTTGAAAGGAAACATCAACATCTTCTAAATGTAGCAAGGGCATTGTTATTTCAATCAGGCACTTCACTTAGATATTGGGGAGATGTAGTGTTAATTGCAACACATTTGATCAACAGGCTGCCTTCTCCTTTGCTCAAGTTCAGAACACCTTTTGAAATTCTACATTCAAAAGCTCTAAACTATAAGCATCTTAGAACATTTGGCTGCCTATGCTATGCATCTACATTACCCAATTCAAGACACAAATTCATTCACAGATCAAAGGCCTGCGTTTTGCTTGGATATCCACCTAGTATGAAGGCCTATAAGCTGTTAGACATTAAATCAGGGAGAACTTTTATTTCCAGAGATGTTGTGTTCCATGAGACCATCTTTCCCTTCCTTGACAAATTATCTTCAGAAAATATATCTCAACTTCTATCAGAAGCTGTCCTACCACTTCCTTATGATCATCATGGATCTTCCAATGAACTTTCCAGTGAACTAATAGATTATCACATCTCAGATGATTCAGTAGATGGCTCTTCTAATGAACCTGTAGCCCACACAAGATCAAGAAGATTAGTTAAGAGGCCTGGTTACCTTCATGACTATCATTGTGGAACTATAACATCAAATACTTCCACTATACATCCACTCTTTCAAGTATTGGGATATGACAAGTTGAGCAACAATTTTAAAGTGTCTGTTATGTCAGTTTCAGAAGATTTTGAACCACAACATTATTCACAAGCTTGCGGCATACCAGAATGGGAAGCAGCCATGGCAGCATAATTGAAAGCTCTTGAGGACAATCACACTTGGTCCATTGTAGACCTTCCTTATGGTAAAAAACCTATTGGTTGTAGGTGGGTCTTCAAGATAAAACACAAGTCTGATGGAACCATAGAAAGACACAAAGCTAGGCTTGTAGCAAAAGGATATACTCAACAAGAAGGGGTGGATTATTTTGATACATTTGCTCCAGTAGCAAAATTAGTTACTGTCAAACTTCTATTAGTACTAGCCTCAATTTATGAATGATCCATGCACCAATTGGATGTCAACAATGTCTTCTTGCATGGAGATTTGCTCGAAGATGTGTATATGACCATTCTATCTGGATATAGTCCTAAGGGAGAGTCTAACACACTCACAAATCCTGTTTGCAAATTAAATAAATCTTTTATATGGTCTCAAACAAGCCTTTAGGCAGTGGAATGCTAAATTCACAAATTTTCTAATCAAAGAGGATGCACTCAATCTACCACATATCATTCTTTGTTCATCAGGAAGACTACTTCAATTTTTATTGCTCTATTGGTATATGTGGATGACAGCCAGCAATAATGAGATAGCAGTTGAGATGTTGAAGCAAGATCTGGACTCAAAATTTAAATTGAAAGATTTAGGACCTCTCATGTTCTTTCTTGGATTGGAGATTGCTAGGTCTCCAAGAAGCATATCTGTATCTCAAAGACCATATGTATTACAATTATTATCTGAGGTAGGATACTTGGGATGCAAACCAGCCAACACTCCAATGGAAGTAAATTTGAAGTTAAATCAAAGTGAAGGATAATTAATAAGTGATCCATCCATGTTCACAAGATTGATAAGAAGACTATTGTATCTTACTATCACTAGGCTTGATTTAAAATATTCAGTTAACAGATTAAGCCAATTTCTAGCAGAACCAAGAGACCCTCATTTGACAGCAGCTCATAGGGTCCTTCAGTACATTAAATCCACACCTGGTCAAGGACTCTTCTTTTATTCCAAATCTGACGTTTCTTTAAAAGCATATGCTGAAACAAGCTTTCCACTTACTGATGTGCAATTGAAGATTTTTACATATGCAGATTGGGCAGCTTGCCCTGACACTAGAAGATCCATATCAGGGTATTGTATATTCTTTGGTGACTCATTGATATCTTGGAAGTCTAAGAAATAGAATATAGTATCTAGATCATCAGCTGAGGCATAGTACAGATGAATGACAAATGCAACATGTGAACTAACTTGGCTATTATATATATTTGCTAAAAGAATTTGGTGTTGAACATTCTAGACTGCAGTATTGTATTGTGATAATCAAACTGCATTGCATATAGCGGTAAATCCAGTTTTCTATGAAAGGACCAAATATATAGAGATAGATTGTCATCTGGTTAGAGAAAAGGTTCAAGCCGTAGTGTTAAAGACTACACGTTTCAAGCAAAAACCAGATTGCTGATGCTCTTACTAAAGCAATACAACCTGCACAATTCAGAGAATTAGTTGACAAGATGGAACTAATAAACATATATGGTCCATCTTAAGAGGGAGTCTTGAAAGCATTGTCAAAGAGTTAGTTGTAGTTAGTTGAAATTAGTTGAAGTTAGTTAGTTGGTTGCAAGATAGTTATAGTTAGTTAAATAGTTTGTATAAAATGGAAGCTATACTACTCATTTTTGTAACTTGATTCAATATCCCAGATATCCAATATAGATGAACACGCAGCTGAGTGTTCTTCCTTCTATTTTTATCATTCTGTGATTAAACAAGTTTTCTTCATTTCCTTCATCATTTTGTGATTTTGTAATACCCCCCCCCCCCACACACACACACACAATCTTAATGGACCGTAAATTTGGTATTATTTCGCTTTCTCGAGCGGTGTACTTTGGTGAGATGAACGATTTTGTTATTAGTCATTCTTCATCCCATTTAAATTGTTGTTGTAACCATTTATATAATAAATTACATACAGTTCATTGGAATTTTAGTCTTGAATGTACTAATATAGAAAAGTTAAATAATTGTATGAAGTTTTCAAGTTGGATTAGTTTAACTACTAATGATCTAAAAAGTACACAGTATGCCAATTTATATGGGATGGGTAACAACTTTGTCTTTGAAAGTGTTCTGCATATAATTGTACCCTTTCCATTTTCAATGTTAAAGGGCAATAACTTTGTCTTTGGGTGTGTCTTGCATATAGTGTACTGTTAAGAAAATATTATAATACCTTTGTAATAGGTATTGAAGAAGTAATAGCTATGAAAGAGAATAAGTAATGGCAATGGAAGAGATTATTTTCTATATGTTATTCACCTTTACAAGAGACAGTATATATATAATTATACAAGAGCATATTCTAAGAATATGAAAAATATTCTATCATCTAATTAAGGAAAATATACAATCACGGGATTTGTTTCCAACACTCTCCCTCAAGTTGGCGAATGAATATCATGAAGCCCCAACTTGTTACTTAAGAGACGAAATTGTTCACTTCCCAAATGCTTAGTGAAGATAGCTACAAGTTGAGAACGTGATGGAACATATGAAGTTGAAATCACTCCAACTTGTAGTTTTTTCTCACACTGTGACAATCAATTTCTATGTGTTTAGTGCGCTCGTGGAAGACAGGATTCCTGGCAATATGAAATGCCGCTTGGTTATCACAAAACAAAGTTGTCGGTCGTTCTTGTGAAACTTTAAGATCTTGCAGATTGTATCGTATCCATGTAATCTCTAAACATGTCGTAGCCATAGCTCGATATTCTGCTTCTGCTTCTGCTTCTGCGGATGACCGAGCCACTTTTTGATTTCCAAAAAATTAAAGAATTTCCTAGGAAGATGCAGTATGCCGAAATAGAGTGTCGAGTCATTGTGTAACCTGCCCAATCCGAGTCGAGTAGACCTTTAATATGAGATCATTAGAGGAAGAAAAGAATAATCCTTGACCAGGACTGCCTTTGATAAATCTTAAAACCCTTAAAGCAGCTTCCCAATGTGGTTTTCGTAGATTTTGCATGAATTGGCTTAAGATTTGCACGAGTATACTATATCAGGCCTTGTCATTGTAAGATAAATCAATTTTCCAACTAACTTTCTATATTTGGTAGGATCATGCAGTAAATCGCCATCATTAGGTTTTAACTTTAAATGCTCCTCCATCGGGAAAGAATTAGGACGAGATTCCAATAGTCCCGCATTCTTCAAAATGTTTAGTGAATATTTTATTTGAGAAGCAAATATTCCTTTTTGGGAACAAGGAACTTCAATTCCAAGAAAATATTTCAAATTACCAAGGTCTTTGATGTGAAATTATTGTAGGAGAAAGTCCTTGAGAGATTTAATTGCTTGCTCATTATTGCCTGTCTCAATGATGTCGTCAACATAAATAAGTACCACAGTGAATGAGTCTCCTTCAGTTTTGGTAAACAAAGAATAATCAACATTTGATTGATTGAAACCGGCCTTCTAAATAGCATGAGAAAATTTTGCAAACCAATTACGAGAAGCCTGCTTGAAGCCATACAATGATTTATTAAGCCGACATACCATATTCTCTCCCTGTTGGCAAAGACCAAGGAGAACATCCATGTATACCTCCTCATCCAAATCACCATGAAGAAAAGCATTTTGAACATCTAGCTGATGTAAGAACCAATTGCGAAAAGCGGCAACAGATAATAGGCAACGGACAATGGTGAGTTTGGCAATGGGAGAAAATGTCTCCAAATAATCGACCCCTTCAATCTGGGTATATCCTTTAGCAATAAGGCGGGCTTTGTACCGTTCGACAGAACAATCAGAATTGTATTTGATTTTATAGACCCATTTGCAACCAATGGGGTGTTGTCCTGCAGGTAATGGAACAAGTTCCCAAGTGTTGTTATAGATGAGAGCATCGAGCTCAGCCTGCATTGCCTCTCTCCATTTTGGGTCAAGAACTGCCTGAGGATAGTTAGTGAGCTCACAGAGACTAGAAATATTTGCAAGAAAAGAAAAATGATAAGGGAAAATGCGTGAATATGATAAAGAATTTGAGAGAATGTGCCTTGTACCTTGAGAAAGACTAGGTGACGGGGTTGACAACTGGTGGGGTCCATTGTGAGCGAAGTGTATAGAATAATTTGCATGCCAAACAGGTTGTCTCTAGGGTTGGTTTGAGCGACAGGTGATAGGAATGGGTGTAGGGTGAGGAGACTCAATAACGGGGTCCGAGCTAGATGAAATAGGTAAGTGAGGGAGGACGGTACCTTGTGTGATGGATGGAGGCGAACTCGGAGGAGTGGGAGGGTTGGTACTTAAATTAGTTTCTGGATGAGGGGTAGGATCGGTGTTGGATGGTTTGGTTTCTAGAGTGGGTGCGATGGTGGTTGGGTCAATATCTAGGGGGTAGAGTGTAGTAGGTAAGGGTGGCATGTGAGGGGAAATGATTTGTTTAAAAGAAAAATTAAATATGTTCATGGAATTTGACATCGCGGCTAACCAAAAAAATTTTAGTGTCTAAATTAAAAAGTTTGTAATCTTTTTGACCAGTAGGATAAAAGGAAAAATATGTTCATGTCTTTCTTCACTTTAATCATTCTTATAGCATTCTTGTGTACAAACGATGATTATCTTGAAAAAGAATCAATTTAAAGAGACTATTATGTTTCTTACTCATTTTATAGGTATAGATTCCAAGTCAAACAATGACATTGTAATACCAATTCAAATTGAATATGTTACAAAGAACATTAGTAACCTAAAAAACTATGATGCGTTTTCTTCATATTTATCTAGAAAATGGCGTATTAATTTAGAGTATGAAGTAAAAAGATAGAAAAAAGTATAGTTGACGGCTCGGGAGAGTCGCCAGAGGTCTGGGTCCACACGATGAAGCCTCCGACAGATGGGTTGGTCGCGGCTAGGGTTTCGGGTAATGTTGAAATTTGCCATTTTTTTTATTTTTATATTTTTCCTTAAGCTTTGATACCAAATTGATAGTTTGCTTAATAATAACTTACTAATTTATTAAGTTTCAATGGATATTTATATAAGTAGTATTCTATCTATGGAAGGAAACTACACAATTATTTCCATTCTATATTTCCTATGCTAATAAGAAATACAAACTCATCATGTTTAGGGAATAATCGAAAGATATATGTGAGCTATAAGTGAAAGTTCACCGCTGTTGGCTAGTATGTTGTTTTTAGTTCTTAGAAACATTTACAAAATCATGGAAGTCTCTTATTTCTGAGAGTATGGTCTCAAAAAGAATTTGCATTTGAATACCTTTAAAAGTAGCACTAAGTATTGTAGTAAGTCAACAGCGTAATACCTGGTGACATTTGAATGATTCTTGAATTTTTGTTATCTTTTCTTCCTTGTTTGCATTGTGTGCGTTTGTACTTATGTAATGGAAAAACTATGAGTATATGTTCTTGGTACTTCCTAAATACTAATTCGAAATATGATGGAATATTTAAATTTTAAAGGGTAAATTACAGCAAAGGTTCCCAACCTTTAGTTTATTTGCACTTCCATCCCCAAACTTTAGAAAATAGGCGGCTTTATCTAAATGGATAAACTCCATTTTTCTGTTAGTCAACCTAGTTGACCACATCCAAAAGTTAAAAAAGGAAAAATTGTCATTCCATGATTTTTAGTTAAAATGTTAAAAAAAAAAAAAAAAAAAAAAAATTTAAAAAAAAAAAAAAAACAAAATAACAAATGAAAAGAATTAGAAAAAGAAAAAATATAAAGAAAATTACTTCATCTTCCCAACACCGACCTGACCTGACCCGACCAAAAAAAAGCCAATTTCTACCGTCCGCCGCTTGCAACCACACTTATCACCAACCTTACCCACCCACCACCACCGGGGGCATCAATTTCCACATTGGAGAGTGGGGATCTCCATTTTCACTACCACTAGAGTTCCATTTGGTGAATCTTTAGCCCGCCAGTCAAAACTAGAGCCATTTTCTTGTTTCCCTACAAATGGTGGTGAATTTACTCTATAAGGTAGCAAGAAAACAACCCAAAAAATTCAAGAACCAAACAAAAAGCTAGCAACTCCAATAATTCCAAGAAATCTTTATAGCCCAGATCTCAAGATCACGAATTAGAACTAATATCTCTATCAACACATCGTCCGCTACATCCATATTTCTCACGCAGCACACTGTAGTCGCTCTACTTGATTCAGATTTTAGAGTAGATGTATATATGTGCCCACATTTACTAGTAAGAGATGCTACGCACAATTACTAGTAAAGGTAAAGGAGATGAATAAAGAGTCTTAGTCTGTGTTAAAGTAAAATAAAATGAGAAAACCTTTCAGAATAAATGTCTATAATAGTTTAAGCATATCACGTTTTACCGGTTTTCAAAAGGGAAAAATCGATTACTCGAGATAATTTTATCTACGCAGCTCCATCCAAAATTAACTTAAAGAAGAACCCATAGATTAACTATATGGTGAAGGGAAAGCAATGATTTATGGATTTCTAAACATACATATGTACGTAAACATCTAGGCAAACCAGGATACCTTAACTTTTTTGTGAACATGAACAAAGAAAAAGGCTTGTTGGGATATTCCAATTTGCAGAGGCGGAGATGAAGTATTTAAGAGTAGTATTTGAAATTGGGTTTAATAAGGAGTTTCGATATATTCTTTTCCTCAGAAAAATAGTAATTGCAGCAAATCGTGCCTGGTGGTGGTGGGTAGGTAAGGACCGCGATGAGCGTGGTTGCAGGTGGTAGGTGGTGGATATTGAATTTCGTGGTGGTTGCAGGCAGTGGTGTGATGGGGATGGGTGTTGGGAAGATGAAAAACTGGGTTGACTAATGGAAAAATTTATAGAATTCATCAATTTGGATGAATGTCGCCTATTTTCCAAAGGTTGGGGACGAAGTAGCCCGAAAAAAGGTTGGGTACATAAACAAATGATACTAAAGGTTGGGGTCCTTTTCCGTAATTTACCCAATGTTGAAACAAAAAATAGAATATTGAGAAATCAAGAAAATAAATCTAATTTCTCAAACGATAGTGGATAGCCAGAAAGATAGTCCAGCTCATATGGAAAAAAGTAGACGCTAGTCTCTTTTAAAAAGTAATTATGATAATACAAATGTCTTTCTTATGATGGGAAGATTGCAGCAAATATGCAAAAGCTATAAAAATTGGAGTGAGAATTTTGATGTTCAAAATGATAAATAAAGTTGTCAGAGAGCTTCAAATCCATAACAACCCTGTCCTTGTGCTTTATCTTTTGTCAATTTTTCTTATTAGATTACTTGTGTTTATACATTTCAGTATAGGAAGGTGTGATTACTTTAAGCTTCTGAGCTAAATGGTAGTTAGAGAAGTCAGATACTTGGGTGCTGTGTGGGACTTAGAATGGCACTCCAATAGGTTCAATAACTTGTAACAGTAGGCAACATAAGCACTTGAGAAATTGCGAGAGATGCCTGCAAAAATGTGTCTTTCTCCCAAAATGCATTTTCTTAGCTAATCACATATTCACATGATTCCTTCTGTGTAAAATTATGACACTAATCTACATTTTGTCAGAGTTTTGAGTTATTCTTTTACATTTATTTTCATATTGTTCTTGTTATTTTCATGTTTGAAATGATGACACTTCTATTGCAAGAAAGTACCTGTTACTGGTTGAGCATCTAACAATTGACAAATTGTAATTTGTAGGAATTGGTGGAATGGGAGCATAAGAGCAAGATTAATGGCAAAATGCATGCTTGCGGTCATGATGCTCATGTGACAATGTTGCTTGGAGCAGCCAAATTTATGAAGAGCATAACCGATAAGTTCAAGGTAAATAATTTATACTAACAAGGGCTTAAAGGGATTTGAACAATTATATCCTTACAAACTTACATTTAAAATGAGCTTAAACTACATCTAAAAGGAGCTTAAAGAAAGAAATATTTTTAGACAATTATACCCTTACAAAAATTTTAAAATTCCATATTCACCCTTAATTTTATTTTAGTTTGCAAAATATTATATTATATCACACCGATACAACAAGTTAATTAAATTTTTCTGAACAAAACTGAAAACCATAACATGCATTTCTTACATCTCCCTGATGAAAAATTATGGCACACAATTTTTTAAAAAATATAAAAACCAGTGTAACGCATACTTTGGACCAGTGCATCCAAATGTTGTCCCTAAGCCTCCGTTAACCTTTAACATCACAAGTTTGTCTACCATTATTAAACTGAACAACATAAATCATCCTATATTCATAAATTCAAAAGCATTTCCCCTCCTACCATTATTAAATTATATAACATAATCTCATTATTGTATAATAATCTTATAATATTATACCCTCCTATATTTAAAAGGAAAATTGGTGCAAATGATCCCGACCTTTGTCATCAGTGTAGAAATGATTACTAATGTTTGTTTTCGACACATATGACCATAACCTATGTGTTTTGGTGTGCAATTGATCCTTATTTGATAAAAAAGACAAATATGCTCTTAGTTTTAATTAGGAAAAATTGTAATTGATTCCTAATTTTTGCAAAATATGCAAATGGGTCTGGTATATTTATTAAATAATATTTAATTTAACATCTTAAGTATATCATTATTGTCGTGTCAGTTAAATTTTTCATAAGAGATAAATGTAAAATTATTGTACTTTATGTATATGTGATTGCTATGTGATTTGAAAAACGTGAATAAAAATTAAGTTAAATAAATATCAAAATGTTGAATATAATTTTATGATATTGAACTAATATTATTATGTTTTTTTAACATAAAAATACTAATAAAAATTAATTTACACATTATGCATTCTTTATTTTTAAACGATAAATTAAAATATGAAGAATACAATTGGAGTTCTAATATTTGTAATTAATAAACGAATAGCTCAATTAAATAAAAGTATTTAAGCATCAAGTTTTTGACAATTATTTTTCTTTTTATATTGTAACGATAAAATAAAAATTTTAAATTTAAATAATATAATTACTTAATAATAAAAAAAAATTATTTAACATATTTATTAATAATTAAGAGCTTAAATTTTAGTTAGTTTATAAAAGTTCGTAAAATATAAAAACAATTTAGTACATTATCAATTTAGTCAATAAAGTGTTAATTCAAAAAAAAAATTGTTAGTTTTCTTTAATTTTTTTATAAAAAATAGAATTATCCGACCCATTTGCACCTTTTACAAAGATTAGGAATCCAATTGCAATTTTTCGAATTAAAACTAAGGGCATGTTTGTCTTTTTCATCAAATAATGACCAATTGCGCACCAAAACACACATGTTAGGGGTCTTTTGTGCAAAAAACAAATATTATTGATCATTTGTGCAATGAGGACAAAGGTGATGGACCATTTGTGCCAATTCTCTATTCAAAAATCCAAAAACATTTCCCTTCCCACCATTATTAAACTATATAATAAAATCTCATTAATGTACAAATATTTTATAATAATTTACCCTTCCATATTCAAAATCCAAAAATATTTCCCCTCCACAATTATTAAACTATATAACACAATATTTGAGTTTGACAAGAGATTCAAATATCATCCACCATATCTAGAAGTATCCAGAACTCTATCGCCGGCAAAGATCCGACATTGTTTCGATAACCTTGATTCAAGTTCTTTCTTTTTCTCGTTGTATGTATGTGTGGAGGCTCATATCTCTATTTATAGGGGGAAAAAATTGTGTCGACCTTCATACATTTGGTTTTTGAATTTTCTTTGCTTCTTAATACCTTAATACTTACTTTATGAAATTTGGAGATTTTTATAGGTTTATGGCTTTATACGTACTCACCAATGAAAAGACTTTTCGACGAAGAGTGGAAGTAGAGGTGTCAGGCTGGTTGACTCCAATAAAGCTCGGTGACAGCCCGCATTAAAAAAATCTCACGCCACGGCAGGTTGTGGGCCAAGTCAACCCAGCCTACGAAAATTGAACATGAGTCCAGCCCACCCGTCGGCCCATCCGAATCGAGCCCATGTGGGTTGTGGTTCAACCTGGTTCGACCCGTATGAATAAAAAATTAATTTTTTTTGGAAATTACTAAAAAAATTTAGTAACTTATTATACTTAAAAAAAATGTTTATATTTATAGTAAGAACATGTTTGATGCAGATTAAAAACTGGTTCCCCAAATAGTGTTTAGATTTTTTTCATAGGATGGCCCACCATGTCAGTTCTTGTACAGCCAAAGCCATAAAATTATATGCCTAAATTACGAAACTGCCCTTGAATGTATATGTATGTATTCGGAAGTCTTCCCTACCAAATCTTCATTGAAATGTTTTCCTTATTCTTTGTCACTGTGCTGTTCCTCATCTATCGTCGGAAAAATCGATTCCTTCCACCACCAGTGTTTTGCCGACGCTTAAGCAAACGAGGAGTACAACGATATTCTGGCAAAAAAATGTCCAGAGAAGCACGAACAATGGTACGCGATCTGCAAACAAGTGCTCTATTTCTCGCATTTTTTTCCTCATTTTCGTTTCCTGTGGTGTTGATAATTGTTTAGCCGCAACAAGGAAAAAAGTGAATGCTACCTATTTCTCTTAACATTTGCAATTTTATGAAACAATCTTTATTCAAACCAACAGTTTAATTTGTAGTTTTCAAAAATTAATTACAGCTTACCCAAATGGATATGAAGGTCGTACATTTTACAGCTTTAGGAAATCATTTAGGAGCTATATATTATATGCAAACCAAATATATGACATGGAGATCGGGTGTTGACTTCATGCGGCTGAATCGGAGTTTGGCTTCTTCCATGTTGGATCCGATTCTATACATTGTGTGAAGATAAATGAAAATGTGTACTCATCTTATGTAGTCCTTGACGAAGCAGCATGTGTGTGCTGTGTAAAAAATTCTCAATTGACTAATGGAAAATTTTTTGTCAATTAGATTTTGCTTTAGGTGAATATGTATAGATTTCAATTGTATTCACCTGAGCAACTAACAAATATTTTTATGACAATTGAATATATGAGTTCAATTTACTCTCACAAACGGGACATTGTTGCAGGAAACAGAAAAGCATCAATGTCGATCTGCAAAATAGGACGACGACACTCACTAGATATTTGTGAACTAATAGTTGCTTATGTAATTGAGTAATTTCGAAAAATTATATTCATAGGAATTGAATCGAAAAAAAAAATGCACAAAAAATGTACATGAAATACATTGGGCAATCGCCCAGAAGGTCCATTTTTCATTCTATTAAGGACAACATACCAATGGCGATCGCCCAGGTTTTGTGCCTGGGCGATCGCTTAGGCATTTCGGAAATCAAATTCTAGGCGCCTGACACATTTTTCAGCCAAATAATTTGGTCAAATAGTGCGGCTGCAATTTCCAAACAAGGTCCTTTTTGTCATTTAAGTTCAAGCATTTCCATATCACATGCTTTAGTCAATTGGTCAAAACACAAAAAAATCAAAAATCAAATTTTAATCTTTAACAAACAGACTCTAAAACATGCGATAAATTAATAATTTTTACTCATTTTTTTATTAATTTTCTTTTTGAGAAAAAAAAAGGGGTCAGCTCCATGCCTGCAACTTGGGCTGCTTTAGGACTTATAGTGATTGACAGCCGCTGTCACTTTGCATGTGGCAGACATATATATATATATATATATATATATATATATATATATATATATTTTTTTTTATTTATTATTATTTTTTTTTTTTTTTTTTTTTATTATTTTTAATATCAAATTTAAAGTATGCACGGCTGTGAGTATGTTACTGTGCAAATTTTTTTTTTAAACTATTTAACTGCTAGCCCGTTAGAGGCTGATCACCCGGGCCGGCGGTTCAGCCTCGGCCCGTGGCCCGCATTTTTGGGCCGAGGCGGGTGGGTCGATAAGGGTTCGGTCCGTCCATCCGTCTTGACATCTCTAAGTGAAGACAGTAGTGAAGGGACCCTTTCCGGCGAAGGGAGGAGGCAGCTCTTGCTAAGAGAGTAGGCGGCGAAGGGGGGCGGGATTGGGGATGCTCAAAATTATTTGCTGGGGAACTTCTTGATTTTTGGGAATATTTGTGGGAGAGAGAGAGAGAGAGAGAGAGAGATTCCTTTGACATTAGAATATGAAAAATCTATTTGATTTTTTTTTTATATATGTTTAAAATTAAATAATTAAATTTATACCACGTAGGACGACTACGATAGTCTCCGACTACAAATAACGTTACTCTTACTGCATTTTCTACGTTAATATTTTAACTATTAAAAAATAAAAATTTTCAAAATAATAAATATAAACAAAATTATTACAAAATCATGTGCAAATGCACGTATTTGTAGCTAGTAATACAAAACAAAAGAACCGGACATAAGTTTTTTTTACAGTATTTATCTCATATGAGAATTTTCTTCAATCTGATGGAGGAAACTCGTGTTCGTCGAAGGAAACTAATGGCAGCAGATCAACTAGTCCAGGTTCAGAAGTTTACTGTCAAATATTTTCCAGGGGCAGTCTTCATTCCTTTCAATTTAATCATCTCCACCCTTCATTTCAGTCACTGCCAACTATGGCCAATGCTGGCCATGGCATTGTCATGGGCAGTATAAGTGGATTTGATGGCAATTGGGAGGGTTTTGTGTGTGTGTGTACTGCTGGCACAACATATATACCCTCTCTCTGTCTGCAATCATTCTATGTGGTTGCTGGCAGGGGCGGACCCACTCAGGAACGAGTGGGTGCCATTGCCGGCCCGCACTGGACTTAACAAAAAATATACGTTCTTTGACAGAGAGTTGGGAACTCTAGATTATTCCGAGTGCACACCAAGCAGAACAAATGATGGGAGTGGGACAGATCAACGGCTGATATGAAGTGGAAGCTTCAAGAGTAAACGTGGCCATTATTCTCCTCCCACTGTCCCACCAACTCTGTTCCTACGATAAATTGTTTTACACACTCAGTAAACCCTAATTATCATCTCAGCTTTCACACTTTCAGCTTCTGGATAAACCTGATAAGTACAATTTTGTGCTTATCTGGGCTCACAAAAAGGGACAATTATAAGTTCTTTTAGTTGTTTTCAGTTTAATTGCATGTTGTTTTTTTATCATTTTAGGAGATAATCAAATTCAAGTATCAATATGACGAAAAGAGAGCAAATAGAAGAAAAGGGACTTAAACTGCTTAGAAAAGATACTTCAGGAGCTCAGCATGCAAATATTAAAGGAAGAAAACCGGATGTGCAGCCAAGTTAACCATGCGATCACATGGTTAAACAAGGCTGCGATCGCAAGGTGGACAAAAAATCAGCAGAATGTAAAACGAATGAACCATGCGATCGCAAGGTACTACACCATGCGATCGCAAGGTTATACGCAGCACCCGTTTTAGCAGTTTTCTGATGGGATTAGAACTCTACAACTCCAAGATAAAACAACAACTTAAACACACGTCTTGGAGTCTTTTGAGAGCATTATAAAAGTCAGATAATAGCCATAACAAAAGGGAGGATTTTGGAGACGAATTTGGAAACAAGATAGAAGAGGTGAATCGAAGATCAATGCACGGGATTGAAGATTCTTTAGCCTGAGTCACGGGTTGTATTTATTTCTTCTTCTTTTTCTTTCGCTGGATCATGATGAAGTCAATTATAGTCATAATTGACGAAATCATTTCCGGCTAATTTACTTTTTCTAGGATGAACGATGAAACCTCATGATTTTTAATTAATTAGAAGTTTTTACATTTTAGTGATTAATTGCTTTTGGGTTGATTATTCTTTATGCAGTTTTTCTATTATTTTAATGCCCCGATCACCATTAGAATATATTGTGATCTATATTGAAGTCGAGAGATTCAATATAGATTAAGCACGTGGTATTGAATAACATAGGGTCCAATAATAGATAGAGATTACTATTATGCTTTATGAAATCTATTTAGGTGTTCTTGAAATTTTAATGCATGTGTTTATGTTCGAAGCTTTATTAGAGATAATGAAGTTCGCATAACATATAGAATTGTTTGACCATCGAGAGAGGCTTTCGATTAATTTAAGAACGCTGATTTTCAATCTATGATAATTATAAGCTAAAACAGTTAAACGGATATTTGATTAAGGAAAGTGTTGGTGGATTCGCAAATCCTAGAGTTAGTAGATCTTGAATTTGTTCTTACCTTTTTAAAGTTACTTATTGTTATTTTCAATTTAATTAAAATAGTTAAATTAGTTTAGAATCACACATCAAAATTAAATCTGTGTTTCGTTTAATTGTTAGAATTAGAATTATAAATTAATAGGTTAAATTAATATCTGGTCCTCGTGGGTTCGACACTTTATTTATCACTTTATTACTTGTCAACGATCCGTCCACTTGCGGGATTTAAATCGCACAACAAAACCCTTCCTCCCAGTACCTTCTTCTAATTTGCACCAACAAAGTCCCGAAATTCTTATCTGTAAGTTGATATTTTTTCATTATTCATTATATGGATTTTGTTGTTCTTCTAAGAATGTTCGTAAATTGAAATGGATAACATCTGGAGTCTTTTTAGATGTGTTTCCTATAATTGCATTTTATATTACTATTTCCTGTTTAGTAATTTTGTTTTTACGTTGAACATGTTTTAGAAAAATTCGCTTCTGGGTTATGTTTGTAATCTCGAGTTTTAAAAAGATTCACTTCTGTTAGAGATTGGTGCTATTTGATTTGGATGTGAACACGGAGTCAATATTATTTGTTCAATGATGTTAGATCTTTAGCTTATTGGTGGATACTCGAAAGTGATTCTTTGCATTTACTGATCTTTTATTTGTGTTTAACTAATTGTATTAGATTTGAGAATACTTTCTTTAGTTCTTTAAGTGGTTGATTATTTATGCAAGCTTTGTTTGATTTGTAGAAAAATTTGATGAGATTATTTAAACGAGCATCTCAAATTTCTAGAAAAAAATGTTGAAGCAAAGAAATCACGCATTGAGGAAATTTCTTTACAAGCAAATGTCGAGGCAAAGGAAGCAAATGAAGCAAAGAGCGCAAGTATTAATCAAACAGATTTTCAAGAAAATGGTGAAGTAAATAGAGCAAAGTTCAGATTTTTGCCCCCACTGAATTATAATCCTAGGTCCGCTCGGTATATGGATATGGTTCCTATTTCTTCCCAAATAAGATGTACCAGGAAAACCTGGATTTCGAGTTTCTGATTATGCTTTCCCCAATAAGATGTACCAGGAAAACCTGGATTTCGAGTTTCTGATGATGCTGCACTGCGTTGAAATTCTATATGGAGATTTGCTTTGAAAATTTGAGCATTTCAGTACTCTTATGTATACTAACAAGTAGAACTGTATTCTCAAAGACTGACTTTAGTGTGTTAAATCTATTTGACATTTCTAGTTTATCAGTTTGAGCATGTTTGTGAATTTTATGATCTCTTTCTGAAATTTCTTACCTGGCAATTTTGGAGATTGGATAGTTATTATTTTCTCTAGTGATTAAAAAAAAAAAAAATTCAATGGAAATATTAGAAATCATTTTATGATTTATTCAACAAGAAGGGAAACGTGGTAAAAATGGCAGACATGTTACATGATCAATTGCAATGTTCAAGAATCTGGATATTGGAACACTTTGATTACAGAATTGCAGACGCTGAACCCTCCATCAATGAACAGATTGTGTCCACTCACGTATTTTGCCTCATCACTAGCCAGATAAAGAGCTGCATTGGCCACATCCTCAACATTAAATTTTGGACCTTTCAGATTTCCCGCAAAGTTTATTACTTTCTCAAATTCTTCTTCATTTTTAATCCCTGAAAATTTCTTGCCTAAAGCCGTAGGAAGCCCGAAAGGAGACAAACAATTAACCCTAATGCCAAATTGTCCGAGCTCGACTGCCAGATTCCTAGTAAGGCCTAATACAGCATGCTTTGAACCACAATAAGCATGTGAAGAACCACCACCCATAGTTGAGCTTAAACTAGCAGTGGAAATTATGTTGCCACTGCGTGCTGGAATCATAACACGTGCTGCGTGCTTCATGCATAGGAAAACTCCGGTTACATTTACACTGAGAACGCGTTCAAAGTCTGCCTTTTCGTTGTCTATGATGCGGGGCCTGTTGGGATCAGAAATTCCTGCATTGTTGAACATAATGTCCAGTTTTCCATAGGTTGAAACTGTGTTGTCCACGGCATTTTTAACACCGTCTTCATTAGTAACATCACAGTGGATGTAGCTGGAATTGGAAGTGCCAATGGCCTCGACAACTGAGTGACCTAATTCATCTTGGACATCAGCAATGGCAACTTTGGCCCCATGTTGGGAGAAGAGTTTTGCTGTGGTTTCTCCAATTCCACTGGCTCCTCCTGTTATAAGGGCAACTTTTCCTTCTAGCCTATCAACATGGAGAAAAAATAATTTAGGGTTAATTAATATTCCTATTGAATAAATTCATATTATTTTCCACGTCTTAAAAATATTATTTAACAACATTTTTATTTTTTTTCTGGATTTATATAGAAACTTTTTCATATATACATAATATGTATATATTGATCCCTTCAGTACTTTTTCGCTCCTCAATGTGAAAATCTTGGCTCCACCATTGAACGAGTCCAGATCTATTGTCCCTCCCACATGCATATCCCTCCAATCAAAAATTTATACATAATCAAATAAATAAAATATAAAATTATTTGGGACAGCATATCTCGACTTCACTCCCACTAAATAATTGTATTAAGTTCAAATTATTTTGAGGAAAAAAATATTTAGGCATAGATGAGTTAGTTTAGTACCACTCGTATAATCTGGAGCAGTGCGATAGCCATAATTATATGAGACTCAACAACCTACTTAAAAACGAAAACATGTTGATTCTAGGAATACACAAATTTAGAAAGTGAAAACACATTGTTTCGCAAGAGAATAAGAATTGAGTTGATCGATAAAATTTTTAATTCTTACCTAATACCGACATAGATCAAGAAAATTAGACAAACCCTCAATTTTATAAATTTGAACAATAAAAATTAACAACCAAAGCAAAAAAATAAGTATGCGGTTACTGATATAGATTAATTAGTAAAATAAGAGATTACAATGACTACCTTCTTGCGATTGCAGTTAGAACCTGTGAAGTGGCTGCCATAGCTCAGAGATGTTGATAGGGTTCTAAATTGAAAACTTTGATAGAGATATCAATTATTTATACAATCAAAACTAACACTAATTGCTCGATCAAAAAAAAAAAAAAAACTAACACTAATTGCTATCAAACAAAAGATTATTCCTTCTCTGTTCATTTGTTGATATGTGGTAGGTGGGTTAATTTTTAATAATGATAATTTACTTATAATTAAAGATGAGTGGACTGCACAAATTGGAGGAATCCAATAAAGTAAAACAAGGGGAAAGATGAAAAATTTATAAAAAAAGTGAAGTTCATTTATCACTAACACTAATCTATGTTTAACGGGTTAATTATTTCAAAAATCATTGTAATTTGTTACGCGTAACGGATACTTTATTGAATTTAAAAATAGTGCTAATTCCTCACTATACAATCTAAATATTATCTTCATCCATCACTCTTCACAAAATCGTTTGATTACTTTAACGGAGGTGACGACGTGACAAACGGACGTCCTACGTGGCACGTTTAATCCAACTCAGCAATGAGTTAATTGTTTCAAAATCATCATCTTTTCTTTTTTTACTCGTCACTTGATATCTCACTGAACTTAAAAATAGCGCTAATTCCTCACTCTAAAATCTAAATGTTGTCTCCATTCATCACTTTTCACATAATCGTTTGATTACCTTAACGGAGGCGACAACGTGGCAAATGAACATCTTATGTGGCACGTTTAATCCAACCCAACAATATAATTTAAACGATTCCCAAAAAAAAAAAAACATTATAATTTCTCACCTACCCCAAACCACTCCCCCATATTTATACCAAACTCATCACTCTTCACCCTACCACCACCAAAAAAAAATTAATTAGTTTTCAATAAAAAAATATTTATAAAGTGTAAAAAAATATTTGTTTTTGAAACGAGTCCCACACACACACACACACACAAAACATTATGATTTCTCACCTACCCCAAACCTCCTGATTTATGCCAAACTCATCCCACTTACCCACCCACCACCACCAAAATAATTATTCATCACTCACGTGATTCAGCAAATTAAACCCACCCACGCACCATGCATTTTGTCTTATCTTCATTTGTATTCTTCATTTTCATTCAGAAATCTTCTTACAATAACACAATATAATCCTCTAAATATTTGTAATTCATCAGGTTTGTTTTCTTCATTAAGTTATTTATTTTGAATGAATTTATATGTGATTTTTTTGAAAATATTTTTTTTTATACAGAAGTAATTTTAAAATTTAATACTAAATAAATTTGTTATATACATGATATACATTTATATTACCTCTTAGATTAGATGTAAACTGTTTTTTTTGCAAATACAGTAGTTTTTTTTTTTTTGGATGTTGAAGATATTGTTGCTGAAAATCTTAGATTTGGTGGACAAATTAGTAATATAAGATATATAGATGTTATGCAAAATTATAATAATCATCAGCTTGCTAAATTTAGGAATAGTTGTTTTTCGTATCTTGAAAATTTGCAGGGTAGGCGATTGTAGTTAAGTGGTAAATTAGTACATGAATTTCTTTTAAATATAGTACATACCAATAAAGCAAATGAAGTTTGGTTTAAAGTAAATGACCAATTACTTAGGTAAGAGATGTAGGAATATTGTTTGATAACTGGATTGTTATGTCGTGATAATCCTATTAATTTGACTACATACAAATTGTTGGGAAAATATAGACTTCGTAGGAAGTGGCTTCATAATTCGTCACATATATCGTTGAATGAATTGGAAAATACTTTTGTTAGTTGTGACAACGAAGGAGATAAGTATAAGCTAGTATTGACTTTACTTATTGAAGGAGTTTTAAAGACCATGGATAGGAAAAAAATAAATATAGAAACATTATCACTAGTAGAAAATTTAGATGTTTGTTATGAATATCTATGGGGCAATATTCTTTTTTACACTCCTTCATTCTTTATTAACCTCTTGGGAGTGCCGGACAGTGAAAACAACTGATAGAAGCGGCGAGATTTTGAAGTATATCATATATGATTTTTCCCTTGCATTTTTTTTTTTAATCTATTGTGGATTATATTATTTTGGTAAGTTTTATATTTTATTTATATTATTTACAGATATGGATATATGAGGCATGTCCTCAAATAGGTCAAACATTTGCTGAAAAATTGTAGAATACGTTTTCATGTATTTTGAATTAGGATGTACAACATCAGATACAACAAAGAACTATTTTTGATTTTTTCGAGTCTATTGAGGTTTGTTAATACATTTAAAAATTATGTAAAAGAATTGTTGTATATTTATGTACGATTTTTTACAATTTTTATTTTATTTTAGATTGTGATTCGCAATACTTCAACTAACTAAAGAAGAAGCATAACAATTATATGTTTATACAATAGTTTTATCAGAAGACGCAATAGATGCTCGTTTTGATGTTGTTGTGCACCAATTTGTATATGAGGGGCAACAATTTGATCAAATTGGTGAAGAAATGGAACAGGTGAACCAACAAGATATAGCTCAACCAGTTGAACCAAACCAGTGTTCAATCACACTAAGGAAATGTTGTTGATTATTATAGTTAGTCGCCATACATATTTAATGAGTCACCTAGGGATAGCTTGTCTACACCAAATGTTCCTTATATGGATTACGCACCTGGAGAAAACATCCCAATTCCCGAAGAAAATATCTCTGAAGGCCCTCCAGGTTATGAGTATGCGTATTCTGATGATTATGCTACTAATGAACATTTGATCTCATTATTTACTGAGCAACGAGCTTATTTTGATCATCATCTGGCTAGTATAAGAGACGAGCAACGTTCGTACTTTGATCATGAATTGGCCAGTACAATAGATGAGTTATTGCAGCATTTGGATAAGCTAGAATCATATGTATCTAGTAGCAGTAGCAAAGATGTAGATGATAAATACCAGGAAATGCAGCAATACATAGATACGAAATTTAACTCATTTCAAGCTGAACACATTAGTTTTTTGGTAGTCTACGTGATGATTTGCATAGAGAGATGCAAAGTTCTCTTGTACAGATTTAGAGAATGTTTGAGATGATGATGGTAGATAAATATACTACTGGTGATGGTGATGAAATGGAATGTGAAGTGGCCGTTGTTAATCCTGTGGTACATGACCGAGGCGGGAAGTAAATTATAATTTCATCATCTAGTTCTGTTGACATTCCAATATTGTGTTATATTGATAAATGAAAAGAAAGTGATTTTATTAGTTGGATGTATCGTGCAAAGCATCGATAAGTTATAATATTTGATATGATGATTTAGCTTATCTATTTTCTGTATTTATCTAATATATGATTGTTTGTAATATTACAAAGATGTTGTACAATTGCCTAGTAGTCACATGTTGACAAAACAAATGCTACAAAATATTGGTAACCCTGAATTTCCATTGGATTTTGGGGTAAATAATATTTATATTGTTTGATTTAAAATGTATATTGTATGGTAATGAATTGTGCTTATATTGCTACATTTGTCTTTGAATGGGATGTAGACAATGCAATGCTCTTGATAAGAGCAAGAGCTGTTAATTTTCTAGATATATTTTTGAAAAGGTATGCAGTTTTGGACACTGGTTTTGGAGTACTGCCTCGAAATGTTAGGGCTAAAATGTTGGATCCCAGAGGACAAATTCTGCAACATGATCCTGTTGATTACAGTCTTGCTATGCAAGCATATAGATATGGTGCTAATCTCAAAAAATTTGCTAATAAATAGGAGAACTGTGATCATTTATTGTGGTCATATTTGATCTAAAATAAATTTTGGGTCCTCTTCCATGTTGATTTAAAAGCTTGGAAGTTGATAGTTATTGACAATTACCAGTGCTTTTATGATGATGCAACGACATATCCCCATATTGTTCTATGTATTAATATCATCTGGGCATGATTCAGAAGTATTTATCTTCTGACAGACCATATCTTGGGAAGAAGAAAATTCAATCACTAGAATATTGGAGGAAGTCATCTTTTGATATACCACAACTTCGACGACATATGTAATGAATTCAAATCATTTATTTCATTTTTAATGATATTCATGTATACTTACGACACTTTAAATGACATTTGCAGTGACAACAGAATATTTGTGATCAAATATGTGAAGTGTTTTCTCGCTGGAATACCTTTGGATGCTGTTAAAGAGAGATAAAATAAATATCTACAAGCGAAAACTTATGTTTGATTTTTTTCATAATGAATTTTTTTTCTTCCCAAATGAACGAAATAAACAAAGTTAAATGTTATAACATTGAGATGTTGCTTGAAGTAGGCTTCAACTGTGATGACACACTTTCTTGATTATTTTCATTGATTTCTATATTTAGTTATCTTCTTAGTTTGATTGTATTGATGTATTGATGTTATGATGATTATATATGAGATTATATAGGTTTGAATATGTTCCAGGCTAATGAAATGCTCTCTTTATGAAAGTCTTCAATAGGCAGATTATCGTTTCAACTATCAGAATAAGAAGAAGACTGAATAGGAACTAATAGATCTTCTGGGCGATCGACCAGTAGAGTAGAATTTAGTTCTGCTTCTGCAGAACCCATATGGGTGATCGCCCAGGCCAATTTCACAAATATATATTTTGTAATTTCTTTCTTTATCAAAATAATACAAAATTAGAATTGGACGTAAAAATTCAGTTTAAAAATATAACACTTTCATGATAAATAAAAATTTTATCGACAAGATCTTTTTATTTTTTTTATATAGTTTTACCATTGAAAATCAATCAATTCTCTTTTATCTTTTGTTTCCTAATCTAAAGCCTTCAAACAAAGAGATTTGATGAGTTGGGTGATCATTGTCCTTCATCTCACAGCCACCTCATATTGTTCAAACTTGCAGAATCCACTATTATTTGGTTGAATCATTTGTTGGATTGTATTTACAGAAATAACTCAATCATTGTTTGGTAAATTGACACAAATAAAATTGATTTTGTGCATTTCTTGAAAAAAAATTATTATTTGTTGATTATTGTCGAGCTGCTCGACAGTGTTAAGTTGTCGAGCAACTCGACAATGTATCTTTGTCGAGCAAATCGACAATGATACATTGTTGAGTTGCTCGACAAAGTTTTAAACATATGATAGAGCTGCTTGTAAAGTGCATAAGTATCGAGCAACTCAATAGCAATGTTGGTCAAATTGGGCGACAATCCCATCATTGTGGAGTTATAAATCCACCAAAGAATTTACATAAAAATAAAATCAAACATTTATTTAATAACACCAAACATTAATTGAGAAGAATCATACTTGGTGAAATAATATTCTTTGTTAACATTCTTCTTCTTGATAGATGTCTATGATCCTCAAATCCCCTTTCTTTTGTCTCCTTATTTTTGTCTCGAGGGGGGGATTGTATTTTAGATTTTACTAAGAGCCTTGAAGATCAAAAGGGGGATTGTATTTCAAATTTGAATAATAGCATTGATCTTCAAATTAACATGAGCAAATCTAGCTTTTATTCGGCAGAAGTATTTCTATTTACAAAACAATTCCTTTGAGGTGCTTGGGGAATTCTTTTGACGGATGGAAAACTCAAGATAACATATGTATATATATATATTATGCATGGAGGTAGATTGAGTTCAAATTTTATCTTTTAACTCAAAAAAACTCCTTCATTTGGGTTTGGGTTTGGGGTTTGGGTTTGGGTTTGGGTTAAGGATGAAACTTAAAATTTCTTTAGGATAAATGATGACTTGTGTGACAACATTTTGATTAGTGAATTACGTGAAATCCAAAACAATATACCAAAGTTGAACCAAACCAAACATAGTTAAACAAAATTAAATATTAACACCTCCCTGGCCGGTCGTGCAGAGACTCTAAGAGTCTGCTTGTTTTCAATTTTGATTTTGTTAAAAACTAAAGTCAAAGTCAACAATTAATTTTAACTACACATTTTATGGTCACACAATTTTTCAATCAATTTTACTAAAAAATCTAATTTTAATCAAACACATTTTAAATATCATTTTGGTGAACAAAATTAAAAGTTTTGGGACTTGATGACACACTTTTATTATTTTATGTAAATATGTAAAAAAATAAAAGATTTAGGACTTATTTGTATTTTTGAAAAGGTTTGTGAGTTATTTTAATTTATTTAAGTTAGGGTAAAATTGTCAAAAGTTTAGGTCATATGTGTTAGGATTAGAAGGTTATGGGACTTTTCAACACTTTCTAAAATATTAGGGACTTTTGTCAGCAAATTTTTCTTTACAAAAGTCAGGGACCATTTGTGCAAATAAGCCTTTTATAAATAAAAATTCTTCCACCGTCAAATTTCACGGTAGATTTGGATGGAAATTGTTGAAAAGGACCATTTCTCGCCAAAAACATTCAAATAGGGGTTAAACCGCCAAAATGAAAAGATGGGTCCTCAACCCAAAGAAGTGCAAAAGTCAGTGACCATTTGTGCAAATAAGCCTTTTAGATTTTACTAAGAGCCTTGAAGATCAAGAGGGGATTGTATTTCAAATTTGAATAATAGCCTTGATCTTCAAATTAACATGAGCAAATCTAGCTTTTAGAAAACAATTCCTTTGAGGTACTTGGGGAATTCTTTTGACGGATGGAAAACTCAAGATAACATATGTTAATTTTTTCCATATTCATTAATGACGTTGTCTCATATATATATATATATATATATATATATATATATATATATATATATATATATATATATATATATTATGCATGGAGGTAGATTGAGTTCAAATTTTATCTTAAAATCGGGTCAAAATACTCCTTCATTTGGGTTTGGGTTTGGGTTTGGGTTTGGGTTTGGGTTAAGGATGAAACTTAAAAATTTCTTTAGGATAAATGATGACTTGTGTGACAACATTTTGATTAGTGAATTACGTGAAATCCAAAACAATATACCAAAGTTGAACCAAACCAAACATAGTTAAACAAAATTAAATATTAACATAGTTCCATACATTCAAAAACATTCAGCATGGACATAACTATCTTGTAGGTTAAACAAAAAAAAAGACATGCATGTATTAAAAAAAAAAATTGGCAGCCACAAAACATCTAGAGATGGAATAGAAGCAATCATTTTGCTTTTACAATCTTGGCTTTTTCTTTGGAGTTGCTTGGAGTTGTTTTCGGCAGTGTTTCGATTTCAGTTGTGACATGTCCTTCAATAGGCAGTTTGTTAGGAGTTGATTGACCAAATGATTCAAATAGCATGCGTTTATAGTTGATGAAAGTGGGCGACTCGTAGAAGAGTTCGCCAGAGTTCGCCGCAGAGCCAGAAATGAAGTCTAGATCACTGCCTTCATCTATTATATTTTCTAGTTCATTGGTTGCCCCCAAAGATGATGTTTCCATCATAAAAATTATATCATATTTAAAATGGTCCATTTGTGAATATTTCTTTGTAGCCTTCATGTAAAAAATATGATTTTCTTCAACTGTGATCCGTATCTCGTTGAGAATCTGAATTTGGTTACCTTAGAGACAAAATAATACTAATGTTTGAAATAATCTGTGTGGTTTTGGTGTGTATGTGTCTAGTGTGTATGTGTACGTACTGAAGAAGCTAATTCCACAAGCCTTTTGGTAGAACATTGCAAGAACATTTCAGCAGTATCTCTAATCATTGTTCTATTGATAGACCCAGTTGAATCTTCTAATTCAACAAATACTCTTGCTCTATTGCAAGAATAACATTAGTAATGGAAGTTGAATGTAGGTAGGGAGTTATGTTTGTCAATTTTCTAACCTTGGTGTTGCTGGTACGCGAGTGGATTTACAATATATGCAATGGTACACCTCACCGAAGCTAGCATTCGAGATCTTATTGCAGTTGTCGCACGACATATACCAGAATGCTTGATTGAAAATCCTAATATGGGTTCTTTCCTCCACCCAAAAGTAGGACTGTTGAATTCACAAAGGACAAAGGACTTATAGTTAATAAAGTTAATAAAATAGTGCGTCTAATAATGAAGATGAATAAAGGACTTTATTTTTTCTTTCAAATCTGTAATTACCACAGCCAAAAGTCCAAGTATATTGTTGATCTGAGTTAGTTTGTCCTTGCTTGGAGTAGATAACTTTGCAGGGGTTCAATCTAGGTACTCCTTCTTCAAAATCATCACCCAATTTGTCCTCACTTTGCTCAACCCTTGATTTTGATAACTATGTAGTAAGATTTAACCTCAAGCTAAAAGGACTATAAATGAAAATGTAAAAAATTACCAATATCTAAGCTGTATAGCTTGTTGGAATGGAGGGTCGAAAAGGAAGCTGCTATTAGCCTTTGTGGAAATTGAAAGACCTACAAACAAAAGTAAAGTAAATGTGAGTTGTACTAATTTTTAGATTATTGTATTGATAGGCCTTCAAGAGTGTTGTTGTTACCGTTGAAGGATGACACTTTCAAATGAGTCCCAACAACAAGTAGTTTTTTGGTGAGGTTGTCGGAAATGAAGATGCATTCCCTGTTTGACAAAATTTTCCCACATAGTTAGGAGTACAGTCTGGAACCTAGTAAGTGTAAGAAGAAAAAAATGTAATGCTAAAAATGTGGTGTTGTTGTCATAGTATATTAGAAGTTAAAGTTATATAATACAAAAAAAAAATGTGAAGTATTTATTTCTTCAATAATGCTGAAGTGTAATGCTTAGAGTTTGAAGAATACTTACTTGTGGATCCATAAGTGTTATGTTCTGGTATTTAGTTGGGCTATATTGTGTTGTTCTTGGAGGACATTTTCCATAACAATAACCTTTGTCATCTAATTAGTGTCTACTGGAGACACATCAAGTATTCATTTGTATTTGTCCTCCATGTTCAATGCTTTACATCAAAAAGAACTAATAGTAGTTAGCTTTGTATATATATATTTAAATTAGTGTTACTCTCACTGCATATTAGGTAAGGTTAGTGGCAGGAGGAACAGTAAACATGGACTTGTTTTTGAATTCAGAAGTGTCAGAATCAATATGGCATTTAGAAAATCAAGTACGGCATTTGGAACTGCTTAGCCCCTTAAATCATGGAAGGATGGGTTGTTGTTCAATTTGATATGGAAAATTGGAATAGTTGTTTGCAGAAAAAGTAAAATAGTTAAATAAGTAATATAAAATTAAAATAAATGCAAATGGGAGTAAAAAAGCAGATTATGCGATGAAATTCAAATGATCTAGACTCATATGTGTTGATTAAAACACAGTAAACACAATGATGTTGAACCAATTTAATATTGTTAATATTGAATTGGAAAAAATTCGAACTGGACCAAACAATTCCAATTTGTCGGGCTCCAACTTTATTTTACTTATAAAATGAAAAAAAAAAAGATTTGTGAAAAAATTGAATGAAGGTGTATAATGGAGGAAAGGGAGGGGAGAATTGTCAAAAAATGGACTAAAGCCCATTTTAATTCACCCCACGACTCGACAAATAATTCAAAAAATTAAAAGGCTATTTCTTATGTTTGGATATTTCTCTTTGTAAAAAAAAGAGATAGAAGCAGTATGCAAAATTTCTATTACTCGTCCTATCTACTTTCACAATTTCCAACAAATACGGATTAAAAAAGCATGGTAGTTTCTAATATTAGCTTTTCTTACTTCTTGAAGCAAACTTTGAAATAAACTACAATATGAAGAGCAGCAATGAAGATTTATAATTGACCTGGCTTCGATCTGACTCAGTACAGAGGCGTTTCCCATATTTACTTCAAATGTTAGACTCGAAAAATGTCGTCGGAGCATCTTTCATACTTAAAATGTCATTGGCGTCATCTAGGGTCATGCAAATTTCCAGGTTTTGCCTACAAAGTAAATCAAACTTATTTGATTTAAGATTAGTATCAAGAATCTGCAAACTATTGTATTAGAATGGAAAGGAAAACTAACCTTCCGATGTAACTAAGTACTAAAAATAATTTCCTATATTCCAGTTTACTAAGGATCCTCAGTTGTTGACTAATTTTCAAAGAGCTCGCTATCTCTCTAATTTCATTGGGAAATGATGACAGGCAAATGGCTTTGTGAGGGCATGTCCTACCTTCATTTTCATCATTTTATGAAAAATGACGTTTGATAAGGACTGCTCTCTTAGAACTTGATGAGGGAGAGTTCATTGGACACATTAATATCAGATGCTACGAGCTTTCACCATCTGCCCGTGATACAATTGTTCGTATCAACAATGAAATAGAAATGCGAAAAATAAAATAAAATAATAATGATTAGACAGCATAGAAGTGTTAGTAGTTGCTTGTGTGTAAATATTGATTTGATCAGCACTTAAATTACCATACCTACTCTCACAAAGGAATTCCACCAACAAGTGATTAAGGAGGTGTATTTAATCTAGATTTTTAAAGATTTTGATTGACATTTTAGTGAACCGATTTTGATGGATTTCATTAACTTTTATTGATTTTTCAGATTTTAATAAACTTCAGAACTTTTATAGATTTTTATAGATTTTGTTTTGAAAGATTTTTCTAAACTTTCACAGACTTTTATGACTTTTTATAAATTTTGTTTTTTCGGTTAAAAATTTAATTGTCGCAAAAGAAAATTTTAATAATAATTTATTTAATTAAATTAATATTAATAAATTCATAAAAATTAATGTTCTATTTAATTCTTTGCAAGTAAACTACGTCAAAAATTAATGATATAACTCACTCTATTTTTCTTTTGGATAAAACTATAAAATTTCAAATGGCTTATGGATAAATTCAAAAATTATGGCATGTGATTCATTTTAAAATATTTTCCAACAAAAAAATTTATCAAATTCATTATCTCCTTTATTATATTTAATAATCTATAGGTAACACTTCACTAGTCACCACAATTGCATAAATAAATAACTAAAGTACCAATTTAGACGAAGAAAAAAAATACACAACCATGCTCATCAAGATAAATAGAAAAAACAAGAATACTAAAAAAAATACAGTAATAAAAAAGAGTTTTTAACTTGATAAAATTCATTAATAAACTACAATCAACAATTATATAAGAATTTAATTATAAATTTATCTTATTTTTAATGAAAAATAGAAAAATGATAAATAAATAAAAAAGAGAGAAAAAATGGTTATAGGAATATTGAAGAAAAAATCACATTGTCTCTAAATGTTCATCATAGAAGAAGAAAATGAAGAAAATGAGAAAATAGTTAAGAGAATATTGAAAAAAAAAATTAAATTGAATAGAGATAAAAATATTAAAAGAAGAAATAGAGAAATAAAAAGTCGGGAGAATATATTAAAGAGGGAAAAAAATCACATTGAAGAAAAAATGAGAGTATTAATCTTAACTCTACAGTTTGTTGAAGGAAAAAGAAAGAGAAATCTTGCATATAAAAAAATAAGAGAATGAAAGATGTGTTTTCTTCCAAAGTCTTTCAAAGTCTTAAAGTGAATGTGAAAGAAATTGTAACATCTTTTATTTATACTTTGTGCTTTAAAATTAGTACATATTAAATTCTCTATAAAGACATTAAAAATCATCAACATTTTGAATACATCTAAATTTCGTAGGATTTTAAAAAGTCTAAATTGAATATCGCATTACTTTATAAGACTTTTTAAAAGTCTTTAAAAATCTATATTGAATACTCCAAGACTTTTATGGAATTTAAAAAGTCTGAATTGAATACACTTAAACTTTTAAACTCTTTTAAACTCCATAAAAGTCATATCAACTCTTAATTGAATACACCCTCCTAAATGTAATTGTAATCTAATTATAGATCAAACTTAACTAATATGAGTCTTAGCTAATCTACTTTAATATCCATACAGAAGACAAACAACAAGATTACGATTTAACAATATTTAAAATCTCAATACTGATAAACATACAGATGCATCCTACGTGGAGTAAAAAAAATGAAAGTCAGTTTTGCTTTATGAAGAAAAAAAAAAAGATGGAATTTTAATGATAATGCATGGTGTTGGAAAAATATATGTCATATTTTTCACTTTTTATATCTTGGCTCACTTAATGAATATAACTGATTTTTAATTATAAAAGAGCAGGTCAACGTTTATATTTTTGACTGGTTTGGTTAACGCCAGTTCTGACTGATTGGGTTGATAAGTGGATTATTTTTCCAGATCAGTAAAGCTGCAATTTTATTCTGTTGTTATACTTGATATATTCTAACCTCATGAATATTATTGACAGCCCCTTTTGTATGTTAAAAAAAATTTCTTATTTTTTTAGATTTATTTAGAAAGAAAATATTTAGTTTCCTAAATTCTTTCCTTCTACAAATCTAAGAATATCTTTCTATATTCTTTCCTACTAATATTCTTACCATTCTTATTGCATATTTTTAGGTAAGAAATAATTCTTAATTTGATTTCTACTTTAACTATAAGTAAGAGTGGAAATTAATAAAGAATTAGCGCTTTGAAATATAATTTTTAGTCTTGTATTCTCTAAGCAAAAACCGGCCGAATTCATTGGTGGAAAACAAGACTCGATGCTTCATTGATTCAACTTTCAAAGCAAAAAGATTTTCTTCAAACTCATTGAAGAATCAAGAACTAATTAGTGCTCAACGAACAATTCCACATCTTGTTTAAGCTATTTGGCATGAAGTTAAGAACGAGAATTCTTAATCGAAGTGATGGTTGCGGTCAAGTACAATAGGGAAGTGGCGATAAAGTCAAGACTGGTGGATTTGATTCTACTTCATCAACAAGTCAGAAGAAGAAGTATCATAGGGAGTTGATCTGTTTTCTTTTGATTATTATTTTGTTAATTTTGCGAAATTATAAAAATTGATACTATTGTATTTTTGAATAAGATTATTAGTGGATTGTTTTTATCCATGGCATGGGGGCCCGTGAATGTTTCCCTTCGGGGTTTATCACGTTATATCTTGTATTCGTGTTTAATCCTTTAATTTCTGCACTTAACAAGAGTAGGTAAACGAACACTGTTGTGCGAGTCAGAACTATTATCTTTATCACTTGCCGCTTCGACTACGTTACATCCATCGTTTGTTTAATTAAGATTAAAATTCGTTTTAATTTAATTAATCTAGGTTTTAGAACTTTCAATTGAAAAAATATGTGTCATATTTTTCACTTTTTATATATTGGCTTTCTTAATTAATATACTGATTTTTAATATTAAAAGAGCAAGTCAACGTTTTCGTTATGAGTGGTCTGGATAACGCCAATTCTGACTGATTGTGTTGATAAGCAGATGATTTTTCCAGATCATTAAAGCTGCATTTTTATTCTGTTTCTATACACGAAATATTCTGATCACATAAATATTATTGACAACTCTTTTAGTTGGTTAAAGGATCTCCCTTTATGGTTTTGGATTTGTTTGGGAAAGAAATATTCAAAGATAATATTGAGTTTCCTAATTGCTTTCCTTCCACAAATCTAGAATATATTTTCATATATATTTTTCCATACTAATTTTCTTAACATTCTTGTTGCAGATTTTTAGTTAAGAAATAATTCCTAATTTGATTACTTATTTTACTATAAGTAATAGTACAAATCAATAAAGAATTAAGCTTTGAAAAATATTTTGTGCTTTTGTTCTATAAGCTCTACAGCCGATTCTATTGATGAAAGCACAAGACATCAAGCTTCATTAATTCAACTTTCAAACAAAAAGGTTTTCTTCAAACTCATTGAAGAATCAAAAATTAATTGGTACTCAACGAACAATTCTATATCTTGTTTAAGCTACTTAGTGTGAAGTTAAGAACGGGGATTCTTAATCCAAGTGGTGGTTGCGGTCAAGTACAATAGGAAAGTGGCGATAAAATCAAGTCCGGTGGGTTTGATTACACTTCATCAACAAGTTAGAAGAAGAAGTATCAAAGAGAATTGATCTGTTTTCTTTTGATTGTTATTTTGTTAATTTTGCGAAATTACAAAAATCGACTATTGTATTTTTGAACAAGATTATTAGTGGATTGTTTTTACCCTTGACATGAAATTTGTGGATGTTTCTCTTTGGGATTTATCACGTTACATCTTGTATTCGTATTTAATTCTTTAAATTTCGTACTTAACAAGATTATGTAAACGAATACTAATGTGCGAGTCAAAAGTGTTATCACTGTCACTCGCCAGTTCTGACTACGATTTGTCCACTGCTTGTTTAATTAAAATTAAAATTATTATTAATTTAATTAATCTAGATTTGAGAACTCTCAAAATTTATCTGATTTTTGCAACCTATTTTGTATTCCATATTCAGTATCATAGAAGTATAATTGTAAGTAAGAATGATTGTTATTAGTTGGTAAAATTTGATTTATGTAATGATAGACATGTATTTGAATCTTAAATGTGTAAATACCTTTATAATTTGTCAGTAAATCTTGATCATGCTTTACACCAAAAGACGTAAAAGAAAAATAGTTATTATAATTGCGCACATTATTTTGGAAATGCAATGCCTCATTTGAAGTTGAAGTGTACAGCTCATACAATTTATTATGCACACTACTTGCACATAATTTTACCTTTGCATCACTACAACAAAAACCTTTACTTTCTTTCTCAAATTTTTTAGCGCTACAGTGTTCGCAAAATGTTGGTGCTTGTAATACATAGGTTTGAACAGGAATATTTGATATATCAATTTCTGTAACGTGTTTGTTTTTCTTGAATGTAGTGACATTGTTATGGTTAATGCGTAAATCATTTTCCAACGAATGAGTATTAGCTAATTTAAATTGGAAATTATTATTTTCAACAGAAACGAATTCTTCTTCATCAACTTCGTCCTCTACAATTAATAAATTGCATTTCAATGCACCATAAAAAAATCCCAAATAACATATTACACATTTAGAACAACTCACCAGGCAACTTTCCACCGGTACTTGTATTATATGAACTATATTGTATTGAATCGAAAAACTGGATTCTTGTTTTGTGTATTGCCTTTTTAGAAGTGAATTTTTTATGCTCAACATGCAACTCTCTGCGCCGCTTCCTTCGTATTTTGTTCATTGTTCCAAAATTTTCTCTAAATCCATCTACAATAAAAAAAAATAATTCAGAAATATTCATTCATGCTTCATGCTGTTAATTTGTTGCCTGTATTAATTAGAGAAAGAACACCTAATTGAACATATAAGCTTGCCCATATATTGCATTCATATTAATAGTAATGATAGTAGGAGAGAATCCTCTACTATATTATAAATATGTAGACTTGTGAAAACCTATTATCGAAGGACGTCCAAAAAATAATAATTTGAACTTCGTAGCAAGCGACGTTTATAATGAAAATTATTGAATTTCAATAACTACATACATGTAACTACGGAAGTACGAGATAGTTAAGCAGTAGCAATAAGCAAGGTGAGCATTGGTGTAAAAAAAACACAGATGAACATAGAAAACCCCGTAAATTAATAACAGCATATCATAATGAAATAGTGTAGTACAAATAATTTGGAAAAGTATTCCAATGTTTATCATTAACACCATCACAATAACACATACAGATTCTAACAAAAATAAATGACGACCAATGTGTATCCAGTTTTCTATTTTCATTTTGAATGTGAAAGTATGAATGGAAAAATATAAAGATAAATGGTTATTAAACAGTTTGTGCAAACGTACACATAATTGCTTAGGATTGGGGATTCATTTTATACGTACTTAATAAGCTCATGTCATACCCTTTGTCATTTATGCCCTAACCATTATGTATGACAAAATAGGAAGATAAAGAAACAACATATTTTAAGATAAATCCCATTTCCAAAGAGAAAATATCAAAGTGAAACTCATCTAATGAAGAACATACACGACTAATTAAATAAGGTGAATTGATACCCTTCCAACCACATACCCCCTTATTTGCACAACTCTTATTCAAATCAAGCACAGACATACACTCCAATATGAACGCGAAGAAGCTTTTCGTCAATGCCAATAGAATTAAAGCTGATTTAGTCTACATATGGTATATATCCAACAACCTACTCATACTTGCAGATTGAAGGTACTAAACTTCATATTATTTAGGGTTAATTACACTAATGGTCCCCATTCTTTTTTTTTTTAGCAGATATCATCCTCATTCTTGGTTTTATTCTCATGGAGGTCTTTTAAATCACTATTTTTCACTATTTTGAAAATTCTATGACAATTTACCCCTTGACTTAAATAAATTAAAATAATATGAATAAAAATACAATGAAAGTATTGCAATTGAGTCCTTAACCTTTTTAAAAGTACAAATAAATCCTAAACAATTTTATTTTATTCAAATAAGTGTTCTTCCCAAACTCAAAAGAAATTATATTTTCCTACCCACCCCACCCCACCCCCCCCCCCCCCACCCCAGACCCCAACAAGCAGATCTCTGATCCGCACGTGGTAAGCGGTTGGCGCAAGGAAGATCTCAGATCTTCGCGTGGCCTTGTTGAGTGCAAGCACAGATATCGGATATGTGCCACCGAGATGATTTGCGAGAGAGATGATGGTCGATCGCTTTTTTGGAGACGCACGGATGACCAATCACGCGTGCGGAGATTTGCGCCCGTCGAGATGCACGGATGACCACCGCGCGCTCTAAGATTTGCGCTTATCGAAGATGCACGGATGACCGATCACGCGGATCGGGCGCTCGTCGGATCTGCATAGAGATCCGGTAGCAGCAGCACCCGATCTGCCTTAGCGGTAGATCTGCTTACGCGGATCGAGGCCTGCGCATGGATCTCCCAAGAACGTACTACTCCGTTTTCCGTTGACTTGGTGGCGCGTTGGGACTCGGCCATGGTGTTTTTTTTCGATTGTTGTTTGGACATGAATTTTCAATGAGGAAATTTGGGGTGGGATGAAAAATATATTCTTTTTTTTTTTTTTTTTTTTAGAAGAACACCAATCAGTATTAAATAAAATAGTTTAGGATTTATTTGTACTTTTGAAAAGATTAAGAGTCTAATTGCAATGTTTTCATTGTATTTTTTTCTTATTATTTTAATTTATTTAAGTCAATGGGTAAAATTATTATAAAATTATTAGAATAGTGAAAAATAGTGATTTGGAGACCCTCTCTGAGAATAAATAGAAGAATGAGGATGATATCTGCTAAAAAAAAGAATGGGGATGAAATCGTTATAAACTTGAAAGAATGGGGACCATTAATGTAATTAACCCTATTATTTATCATTCAATCCCTTATTTCTTTTTTTTTCAAATTTTTTTGTCTAATTCCTCAAATTTTCACCAATATTCTATAGTCATTTCAATTTACCTGTACACGTATCTCACAATCAGTTCAATCTGTAGGAGTAAGTTATTTTTATTTGTTTCTTCGATTGTATCAAGAAAACATAGAAGCTAAGGGCACTGTTCTCTTTGGTGTTTTAACCCGTTTTCCGTTTTGTGTTTTGAAAATAGTCAAAACGTTTATATCTATTTCCCAAAATGAATTTTCGAAAACACCCAAATATTTTTCAAAGAAAACGGAAAATGACATTTCGATCGTTTTCCGTGTTTTGTGAACAAAAGAGGCTTGTTTTCCAAAATGGCAAAAAGCGGAAAATGGTCCATTTTGCTTGAAGGTCGTAAGTTCGATTCACAATGGACTAATTTTAGCTTGGTTTTGCCTCTTTCTTTTTTTTTTGCCACAGATTTGTGTCTTTCTTTCCTCTCCAGTGATGGCCAGTATTTCCCTCCGTCTCCATCGACCCGCGATATTCCTCCCTCCCAGTGACGGTACCGCCATTTTCAAATTAGGTAAGCTTGTCTCTTGTCTCTTCTCTCTTCCATTTTCCTTCCTTCTCCCATTTTATTTTCTTTCCTGCTTGCAGTTTTTTCTTTTTCTTCTCCAACATCCCATAATATTCCTTCCTCTCCGAGCGGCAGCCCGTACGTCAAAACTTAGGTAATGTTGTCTCGTCTCTTTTCTCTTCATTTTCCTTCCTTCAATTCCCTGATTCCGTCCTTTGAGATTTCCTTTGCAATGGTTTAAAGAGGAATTTGAAAGATATATTGGGCATTTATCAAAGAAGTGTATAATAGTTGATAATTAGTTATTTGAAAGATATGTTGGGCATTTATTTTGGATGAAAGATATATTGGGCATTTCTATTGGGCTTAGGAGGCGCATCAATTGGAGATATATTGGTCCAAATTCTTATGAGCGTATTGAAGCTAGAGTTGCCCCATCCAAGAAGCATCTTCTTGCGTGAATAGTTTCAACAAGAAGGAATCTGGGCAATTTGTGTTACGACTACAAAATCGTGGGGTGCTTCATATTTATTCAAAAATTAGATGATTATAAAGCTCACAGTGCCCCTACATCACTTAAAACATTTCATCGAGCAATTGCTTTTGAATGATACTACCAAGGAGCTCCTGTCCCATACTTTCCGAAAGCTTTGCAAATAATGGTTCGAGTTGTATCATTTCAAAAGTTCAACTAGGTGTTGGACATTCTGATATAAATCTTCCTCTACTTGGAGAGGAACATTTCAAATGAAAGATGGAGAAGAGGCTCATGTTTTACGGAGAACTGCTGTTGGAGGTAGAAATCCATGGTGGAAGTATTCTCAACTATTATACACTTCATATAAAAACAAATAAAAACTATTCTCAACTCTTCATATATTGGGTGCTCTCTCTTCTTTAACAAATAAAAACAAATTTGAAAATTTTGAAATACCTAATTGTACATAAATCACGAAACATGTCCGGGTTATTATCGTTTGCTTGGCTCCAAATCTCCATATGAAAAATAATTGTTTGTGTACATGTGAGAAGCTAATGTAGAAGCTATGCCATGGATTTTATGAAATTGATCATCCACAATTGATGCTAATATTGTTCAACATTCAATGGCGTAATCATCTTTTCTTTATATTGGATAACATTCACTAACCAGCCCCTTTGCAAATTATAAAGTCTAGTTCGAGTTTTGTCGAGTGAAAACTAACTGAGCTTTTGACTCAACTCATCATTTCCTCGTGTTGTATGAATAACGAACATTCTAGTTTCCTTTGCCTTATATGTTGTATGTCTTCCAATGCATGATTTTAGCACATTTGAAATTTCGAGCTAGTTCTCTTTATTTCTTAGTTCTATGGATTCCAATGTATTCCAATTAATGATTTTAGTTCATTGTAGACAATCCGTAGCAATTACTTTAAATCGTGTTCTTCTTTATAAGTTCATATTTTTTACATTGATGAGTTTATAATGGGTCACACATAAGGAGATAAAATGAAAAGGAAATAATTCTCGTATGGTTTCTTTAAAACTATGAGATTCTTGAAATTATTGCTTCCTTGTTTTTATCTTTGTTATAGAACATGGGTGGTCATAGAGGTAAGAATAACAATCCAATGTCATGGTGCGATGAGAATGAATACACTTTCATCGAAATTCTTTACGAGAAAGTTAAATCAAACGCATTGCAATGTTCTACATTCACGAGGGACGAATGGGGAAAGATCAATGCAACCATGTTTGCGGCAACAAAAATGGATTACGGCATTGAGAGGTTAAAGGGGAAATGGAACCGCTTACGTAAGGTTCATCGTATGTTCTCTGAACTGTTGGGACATACAGGTGTGACATGGGATCCAAATACCAACAAAGTTAATCTTTGCGAGAAGAAGTTTGGCGACACTTCTATACTGGTACAAATGTTTATTAATGATTATTTATAATCAGTAGCTGATTATCCCTATCTTGCTGCACATATTGATAATGATGCTACGTTTTTCATTGTTAGATTAACAAGTCGGATTACAAGATTTTCAAGAAGGAAGGGTGTAAGCACTACCACATTCTTGGGGAGATATTTAGCGGCACTACAGCCACCGGAGGATTGGGGTATGCTTCCACTCAACTTCCTGCAACGTCAGAGGACGAAAGGCAGCTAGAAGATGATTTTTTGAACCGAGGCGTGCATGTACATGTTGAGAATATCGATGACGACGTCGAGGAGATTCCAAAAACTCGTAGGCGTGAAGAAATTGGTACGTCGGGAGAACGCAGACGTAAAGAACCTAAGATAAGTAAAAGTGATAAAATTGAGGCTTGCATGGCGCAGTGGTCGTCTACTGTTAGTTTGAAGAACGAAGAAACTGAACTACGTACACTATACCTAAAAGAAAAACTTGAACAAATTCAAAGAAAATCATGCAATCAAACGGAGTGTGAAGCTACCAGTCCGGATCCTTATTCAAATATTGTTTGCTTGGACATTTTAAACACTATGGAAGGGGTGTCTAACGAGGTCTATATGAAAGCGTTAAAGGCTTTTAAGGATCCGTGATTGAGTGTCATTTGTCCGGATGCGAAAGCAAGGAGAGGACCTATATTGGGCCGCTTTGATAAGATTGTTATTTTCAGTTCTATATTATGCTGTAGCTTGAATGTATGTTGATGACGATTAAATTACTTTGTTATTTTCGCACTTTGACTAAACTTATGTTATAACTATATTGTGACATTGTTGGTTCTTGATATCATGTTTAAATCGATTATGATAATTAATGATTGTAGATATTGGTTGACAGGGATGGTTTGGTTTATCAAATTTGGTTGATAATGTGAGTCACCGATATGTTGAATGATGATGGATCGAGTGATGATGAATTGTTATTTTTGGATGATGATGATGATGAAGATTTTGGGAATGTATTGATGGTTAACTACTTCATTGCCAACACAGTAAGTACTATCCGTAGGACACCTTGTAGAACATCACCGCTTTCGGGGGGAAAATGTACATGCTAGAAATTCTTAATGGACATCCGGATGTGTGCTATATCGTAATTTTCGTATGTACAAACATGTTTTCATGAATTTTTGTGATACTTTGAAAGATAAGGGGATGTTGACAGATGGGAAAAAAGTGAGTGTCGAAGAGGGTGTTGCTATGTTCCTGATGATTGTAGGGCACACTACACGATACAGTATTATTGGTGATCGGTTTCAGCATTCCAATAACACCATACACAAATGGTTTAAACGAGTTTTAAAGGGTCATTTGTAAATTTGGCATCGAGATAATCCGCCCCACAAATCAAGATGTTGTTCACGAGCGGATCTTGCAAAAATATCCTTTCTTCAAGGATTGTGTAGGTGCAATAGATGGAACACATGTTGCGGCTTGGGCACCTGCGTCGAGACAAACATCCTTTCGTGGAAGGAAAACAAATATAACACAAAATGTGATGTTGGTATGTGATTTTGATATGAAATTCTCATTTGTTTTCACTGGATGGGAAGGTACTGCTAATGATTCGCGAGTATTCGTAGACGCAGTCACAAAAAGATCGAACAACTTTCCAATGCCACGGGGAGGTATATTTTGAAACTTAAAATTATTTGTCGAATATACTTGAAATATTGTTAAACGTCAAATGATTTTCCAAATTTACCATTGACCTTTCATATGTTTGACTCTTGTATGAAGGCCAAATGGAAGATTGGATGACCAAAATTAGCATACAAAGAAATTAGGAAGTCAATAGTGGAAGCAAAAAAAATGTATTGGGCGATCGCCCAGGAATTGGCTGGGCGATCGCCCAATACATGATTACGTAAATGTAATGTTTACATCGACCCTAAGCGATCGCCCATAGTTGCACTAGGCGATCGCCCAGGCCAAATCCAGGCGATCGCCCACTATTGCATGTTGATTTGAAGCGATTTTGGAATCTGGGCGATCGCCACGATTGCAATCAAGCGATCGCCCGGTCTAAAGTTCGGACCAAATTTTTTTTTTCCATTTTCGTTTACAACTATATTGTGATTAGCTTCTAGTTATATTTTAAAATTGTAGTAGGTTTGCACAAATTTTACTATTTACGTAATTTTCATTGTTAACAAATAATAACTTTGATTTATTTTAGAGATTCAATGCTCAATTTTACTTTGTTTGATCAATGTTCTACATATAATAAATTTGTTTTTTTGATCAATTTTACCTTGTCGATTCTCGGATATCCAAACATGCTCGGTTTTCTTGCCCTTATAGAGGTCAAAGATATCATTTATGACTATGTTGGAAGGGGAAGATTGCGTGGAAAGGAAGAACTTTTCAACTATAGACATTCATCGTGTCGTAACATTATTGAACGGTGCATTGGAGTTTTAAAAGCAAGATTTCCTATTTTAAAATTGATTACAAATTATCCATTGACTAGGCAAAGACAAATCCCAACCCGCATGTTGCGCAATACATAACTTTATTCGACAGAGGCATGCTTTAGATAAGTTGTTATTTGAATATTCGGGAGAATATGGTCTTTGAAGATATCTTTGAGTCAAGTCAAGATCAAGAAGCGATACATTTTGATGCTAGTCAAGCATTTCAAATGGGACAAGTCGAGATCAAATTGCTACGCATAAAATGTGGAATGACTACTCAAGGAGTCGTACATAATTCAATGAAAATATTTTATATTTTGTTTAGTCTTTTATATAGTGTTTTGGTAGTAAATTATGCAATTGTATTAGCATTAAATTTTTTTCATAAACTATTCTAATGTATTAGCATTATATAGTATATTTTGTTACAATTTCCATACTATATTAGCATGAAACTATTAAAATGACTTGAATAATCAATTTTTTGAATAAAATATTATACAAAATAATTTTACAAATTTCAAGAACGCGTTTTGACTTTTCTCTTTGAAAACCTTTTTGAAAAATTAAAAAAAGAAACGTTTTCAAAAATCTCAAAACAAACACTCAAAACACAAAACACAAAATGAATTCAAAAACAAAACACAAAACACAAACGCAGCAGCAACACCACCTAAAGTATTATTTATTATAAACAAAATTCGAATCCCGTGCTTAAAAAGTTAATAACCTCTTTGATCAACCCACGGGTACACAATAAGATATTTTAGACCATCTAAGCAGTAAGAGTTTTGATTTACCAGCAGCGCTTTGATTCTCAGTGCTCATAGGTGTGTATAATGTATAACTAACGGCGGCATCAACAATGCTGCTAAGGACCTTTGACGGAGTTGGACGGCGGTAAATTCAAGGGGGGGGCATCGAAATCTGACTAGAAAAGGGAAAACCTTTAACGAAAGAAATGGAAAAAAATTTTGTCTTTTTTTTTCCTTTGGTTGTTTCAGATTTGGTCGAAGTGGGTACTGGATGCCACTCTTCAAGTTGAGGCCTCGTCTTGCAAAACCAGGAGAAACACTGCGGACGACGAGAGAGAGCAGATGATTAGTTTCTAACGGTTAATATGTATGGTCTATTGGCTTTGTGATTTGCTATGAGATTCGAAGTGGGTGCCAGATGCTAATCTTCAGATTCAAGGCTCGTCTTGCACAACTAGGTAGAAGATTGCGACCGGCCGGCCGGCCAGAGAGGATTGGTTTCCAATCAGGTTTGGTTTGTTGGGCTTGTTATTTGTTGCGTGGGGTGCTGGAATTGTTATTTGCTGGGGAAAAAACTTTAAAAAAAAAAATTGGAAACCAAAAACGACGTCATCTTGGTGTCGATCGTGAATGATAAATAAAATTTAACCGACTCTTTATATATTTTTCGGATAGGATAGGATAGGAAAGGCATATTATAATTTATTTTTAAAGCAAAACTAGAATTATATCAACATATTACTTTATATTGGAAATTAATTTATTGAGATAAGACCATTTCTTTAACTGTTGCAAATACCATGACTTGGAATAGTACGAGTATTTTGATTAGAGTACGAATCATAGTATATATGGAAACTATAATTAATTACAAAAAATTGAAATGTATGAATGTCTCTTGGCTTAAAAATTGAACTATAGCCATCAATTATTTATACAACCCGAGTATTAGTTAGCATAGTGTTGAATATCAATTATTTCGAGTTCTTACAGTTTTGTTTTTGTTTTTCAATATTTAATTATTAAAGACGTGGGCACGATAATTTTTAAGAAATGAAATCAATAAATTCATATACTTTCAGAGCCAGCTCAAAGCATTCGGGGACTTTAGACGAAATGTTTTTAGGGGTGCTTTTCAAGAATTTTTTGAAAAAATAAAATAAAAAATTTCTCATGTCCATTAAAATATTGTTTCATTGATAAAGAAGATTAATAAAAGTTTAAGATAAGTTTTTAATAACATCGAAATTTTTACGCTAAAATAGAAATTTTTAAAACATAATACATATTATTCAAAAGCAACTAAACAACAATCTAGAATAGAGAGACGAAATTCAAGTAGGTCAATTTATTATAATAATAACCCTTATTTATAGGGTTCCAGAGGGAGATTCTGATGAGCTTTTGATTAGAATCTGTTTCTTACAGAGTAAGTAGATAACTACATGATATCTGAATCTGTTAAATAATAAATATTCATCATTATCTATAATTTTACAATACTCTCCCTTGAATGACTTATTACACAATAACTAGTTCATTAAAAATTTGTTTGGTAAAAATCAATGGGACAAAAATACCAATTAAATAAAAAAAATTATGAAAAATTTGGAGTAATCAAATGCTGTCTCATTAAAACTTTGTCATAAAAATCCAGTGAAACAAAACCTAAGCAAAGGAAAAAGAGTACATCTACTCTCATTGATTTCAATCAATAAAAAAAATTGTATCGAGCTATATATATCTTGTGCGTCAATGTCTTCAATATCGCCATCTATTTAAAATTTGTATAAAATAATTCTGGTGAAATATGCTCCATATTATAACCTCCAAGCAATATCATCTTCATACACTATCTCTAGTTGACTGTAGTCAACATGATGATCTGATGGAATTATATTAAAAACAGATCTTGTTATTATTCCCTTTAGGGATCTCATACAATTTATAATACACGAAAATATAACCATAGGGTTATGATGAGGGTAAAATGTTTTGTAGGTTATGGACATCCATAACTATAATATTTATACCATTTCCAATTGTATATCATTTATATAAAGAATATGTCTCGTTAAAACCTTACTAGAAAAAAATTCCGTGGGAAAAAATTTTAGTGAAAGAAAAAGATTACATAATTCTTTTAATACGCCATTGAAGTTGTTTCATTAAAAACCTTGCTAGGAAAACCCAATGGACAAAACTTTGGTCAAGGAAAAGAGTATAACACGCATTTGCTCTCTCTCATTATAATATCATTTTAGATCTATACTTCGATCGACTAAGTTCTTGAAAAAATGAATTATATGCTTCGGGCATATTAAATCCTCCAGTGATTTATATACATAATTTTATTAGTCACACGAGATGAGTTGGTTATAACAATATTCATTGTATGCATATATGTCATGCATTGACAAGCTAACAAGATATCAACTTTTGATTACTTTACATAAGCCTTTGCAAAATTCATAATGTTAAAAGTCGTGCATTACATGTTACAACTTCATTTTCTCATTTCCTTTTCGTATAAATATAAACATTTAGGTGCTCGAACTATAGGTCCAAAAACTTCAGATTTCTCTAGTCAGCTCAATTTAGTTGGATTGCATCATTTTATTTGGTCAATTTATTCTTTAACAAATTTCTTTCAATATCCTTGCTACCTTTCATAATATGAAGCGCTTCTTTATATACAAAAGTGTTGTCAACAACGTTTATTTTTTAATCCATTAATTTCTCATAACGACATAACTTAACGAAATCTTATCGTTTTATTATTTCAGTTAATTGAACCTCTTCTGGGATTTTTATAATTAGTTATGTCTATATACACTCAAAGAGTATACATCTCCTCAACAGGACCATTTTTATAATTGGCTCTATTTTAATTTGAGAATTTTTTTTTGAATCAAATGTCATCATGCTTCAGGCGTGTCATTAATTTACGATATAATGTCAATGGATTGTCCTTCGAGGACGTTAATATAAATTGGAGCATTTATAGCTAGTATATGAGATATGATTTAATCTCTTTGGTCGATAAATGCATCACATCAATTGTATAACTTACAAATGAGTTATTTGTCGAACTTACGGTTCATATTGTCTTATGCAAGGATATATAAAACATAATATGCTGCATTTTCATGCATTATTTCCACTACTTAATTTCTCTCCCCTAATGTTGAGAAAAATATCTTATCAAAATGACATTCGAAAAACCATATTATAAAATATCACCCGTTATGACTTAAAATATTTTATAATAAAAACTAAACATGTATTATCAACATTTTTAATGCCCATCTCAGTGCATTATGGTAGACCGATTGTATATATATTGCACTGTAAAAAATCATTAGATGAGTAATATTAGGCTCTGACCATAAGTCAACTATAGCGGAGATAACTTTGATGTTGGCATGATGCGTATAAGTGTTTCTACATATAAAATAGCATTTTCTAGATAAAAATGAGAAGGACTTTGTTCTCAATAGTAATGGTTTAGAATTTAATTGGATGCGTTAACAAACAATATTGCTAAACCATTTAACATCATCTCAACTAATATTTATTAAAAGTTTGAGATTTAGACCTACTAGCATTGACAAGACACACCACCGTCTTAGTTGTATAATCTGAAAATTATGCTCATAATTTAAAATTTGAACAAGTAATCTCGCAAATTTCAAGTTGCGAATAATAACACCAAACATTCATATAGTAGATGTATCTATTAGATACAAATAATATATAGATGGTCAACTTGGAGGGTGATGGGGCCCCATAAATCACTCTAAATAATTTTCAGAAATGTAGAAAATTCAGTCCCGATTTTAGCTAAGGTCTACTGGTTTATATACTATGAGAACAAGCATCACATGAAAATTCATTGTATTGAAAAATCTTCTGGTTTTCAATAGATATTTTCATTAATAATTCACATCATATTGATCCAAGATGGTTTAATCGATAGTGTCAATCAATAAAATTTTTAGGACATTGAACTTCTGGTTCAATATAATACTTGTTTAATTGTACCAATATTTGTACAATACAAGCTCAAAGAAATGAATAACTTAATATTTGTTTCATCATTCTTGTCTTTTAATTTCAGGGATTTATGATGCATATATGTACAATAGATACGTGACTATTGTCACCATATCTGAAATCTAAATAATCTAAACATATCAAAACATAAAATTTATTGGATTAACGAACTTCATGTTCGTTCGCGACAATATTTAATTCAATGATCATATAATATTACTATTATAATATTACTTCTCCGAGTACAAGTAATATTTTACTAAAGTAGATTATGAACATAATATACAATTGTGCTTTTTTAGGTGCAACAACAAAATATTCTTCTAAAATATTTATAAGCGTATGTTGTATTTTTTTCTTTCAAAAACAACAACATAGAATTGTATAATTGTGTTTGTTTATAAAAGGACAATTAAAAACAAATATTATAATGTACGCTCATCAGGAACAATAATACAATATTCCTATAAAATATTGATATGTATAAAGTTTATGATCCTTTAAAAACTACAACATGATATTATTCAAGAGTATCAACACAATATTTGTTTAAAAATATATTTTTCAAGAACAACACAATATCTCCAAGAATATTGGTATACTTAAGAAAAAATGTTTCTTCGAGAACATTAACCAAATATTCTTCTAGAATATTGATGTATTTAAATTTGTGTCTTCTAACGAAAACATCACAATATTCTATTAGAATATTAATTTATGCGATAAAGTTGCGATTCTCAAAAGAAACAAAACAATATTCTTCTCAAATATTGATTTATACAAATTTAATGTTTCTTCAAGAGCAATCATTGAATACTCATTTAATGAAATTGTCCTTCTCTAAGAACAACAACACAATATTTTTTAAAATATTATATATTTTGTGTTTTGCGAAAAAACAATGTCATTTTCTTTTACAATATTAATATTCAAGAAGTTATATTTCTTCACAGTGTTAATAAAATATTTGTATAAATATTAATATACAAATAATTGTTATTCTTTAGGACAAATTCAATATTTTTCTAAAATATTGACATGTATTAATTTTATATTTCTACGGAATAATAAAATAATATTCTTATAATATATTAAAACACTCGGGAGCAATAACTTAATATTAAATCTTACACAATTACACTCTTCGAGAGCAAGTAATATTTTACTGGAATATTAATATAATTTTATGCTACTTCAGGAACAACAACAAATTGTTATTTAAGAATATTAGATTATGTAAGAATTTACTCATCAGGAGCAAAAATATAATAAATGTTTAGATCTTATGCAATTATGCTATTTGAAAACAAGTAATATTATGTCAGAATATGAATATAATGTTGTGCTTCATCAGGGGCAACAACAAATTATTTTAAAATATTAAACTTTACTCTAAAGTAAAGATTTGATCTTCAAAATCAATATTATAATATTCTTGTAGAATATTATATCTTATAAAATTAGGCTATTCATGAGCAATTAATATTCTCTTGAAATATTAATATAATATAAAGTTTTGCTTATTTTGAAGCAACAATAAAATATTCTTATAGAATATTTATATGTAAGGTTGTGACATACAATACAATATTCTTACGGAATATTGATAGAATTGTAAAATTATGTTTCTTTAGGAAAAGCACAATTAAAACAAATAAACAAATCTTATTGGCTTCTTACAATAATTTCATGTTAACTTGTATTCATAACTACGTATGAAAAAATAAATAGAAAATAACATAATAGTTAATTGAACAGTAAAAACTACTGCTATTTCAAGAGTAATAGTTCAATATTCTTCTAGAATATTTAAATTGTAATGCTATGCTCTTCAGGAGCAATTAATATTTTGTCAGAATATTATAAAGTTGTGCTTATTCAGAAGCTACAACAAATCATTATTTTGATGTAAATATTTGCTATTCAGGAGCAATATTATAATATTCTTATAAAATGTTATATCTTATAAAATTAGGCTATTTCTGGAACTACAAAATATTCTTATATAATATTTATATGTTAGGTCGTGAAATATAACACAACATTCTTCAAGAATATTGATAGAATTATAATTCTTCAGGAAAATAAAAAATAAACAAATCTTGTTCAAGAATATTTTAAAACAATAAAACACTGATTTGTTATCCTTTGCCATTGAATAAAAGTTAAAGTATTGTTATCTCTAATTAAAGCATGATCTTTTAATTGCTTCTCATAAAAATGTCATAACAAAAGTATAATATGAGTTGGACTCATAAATCAAAGTAAGGATAAAGATATGAACACTAACCAGTTGGTGCCGTTTGAATTTCTTTTGGGATATTAACGCTTGAGAAAGTGGACTTTGGATCACTAAGTTTTTGTTTGTTCTTTATGGTTTTTGATATCCTAGTTTGACTTCTTCTTCTTTTTCTTTTTGAATAAAAATAAAAATATCTAATTGCTAACTCAGCTGGCTAGAATCTCGTGCTAATAACGTGTTATGAAACTGAAAAAGTAGAGAGAAAAGAAAAGAGAATAGAGAGAATCAAAACTCAAGTACGTCAATTTATTATAACAATGACCCGTATTTATAGGATTCAAAAGGGAGTTACAGTCTGATTAGAATACACTCTTCTGGAGTAACCAAGTAAGTAGATAACTACATAGACATCTAGATACAACTGAATAGTCATTCATCATTATCTATAATTTTACAACACAAACGACAATAAAAACAAAATTAATTTTTTCTTTCAAACACGAGAAAGGTCCGTGCAAGTCGGACAAATTGAGGAAAGCTCTCTAATTTTCCTAAACTGAAAATAAAACAAAGATCTATGTAAAATTATTTTTCTTTATCTTTTGAGATACAAAATTAATTATTAAATCATTATATTCAAGTTTATCCAAAAAAAAAATTATCAGGCGGATTATGACGCAGATATTATTAAACTGTAGAGCCTTAATCCATCACCGAATTGTTAATTGAAGATTAAGTGGCATAATGATATGGCTGAATAATTATGTGACTGTAATTGTGCGATGATTCATGCACCTGCTTTGCTCAAGCAAATTGCACCTTTTATAGTGTTTTAAAAAGTGTAAAATATAGGTAGGTGTGGAGGTCGAACATCAAATTTTTCGGACTTAGACAAATATTAGGAGAGGATGAAATAAGGACGAGGCGAGAACGATTCGTAAGTATTATTTAAATTTAAAATGAATAATAATATTTATTACAATTAGTGATAATCATCAATTTATGTGGCATTAAATGATATGTCTAATAAAATAAGTTTCATATCTCAAAATTTCATTAAACCTATCATTTAATATCAACACAATTACCACAGCAGATTAGTGATAATTACCGTGATGATAATAATAATTTTTTTTTTTTGAATTTAGTCAAGAATCAATAGGTTACAAGGTTTTGAAATTTAGTCAAGAATCATGAATAAATGTATTTTATCTTTTCTCAATAAACGACACATATTTAAAAAAATTACATGTATTTATCTTTAATAAAAAAGAAAAGTGAATATTCTAGCTTATACGTAATTAAACAATACATTGAAAATTAAATTTAAATAAACAAATTATATCTCTAACAACTCAAAATTTTAGACATTAAAATGCGGTACTAAAAATATTGTTTAAGTTATTTTTCTAGAATTACTAATTAAAGATGCTAAAAATATTGTGACATGACCCAAAAAAAAAAAAAACAAGTTTTCAATCATGTGAACCCTTTTTAATCATTTTAATTTGAAACATTACTATACAATAAAATCATGATTAAAAGTCAAGAATTAAATATTAATTGATGAGCATAAATAAAACAAAAATGTGAGGATAATAAAATGAATTTAAATATGGAGGAATTTAGTTGAGCAGCAGAGAGTTGGACAGTTAAAAAATGTGTCAAGAGGAGTTGAAAGGTTTTAATTTCATAGAAAAGAGGAAGGAATGAATAATTGAGCATTAATTTCTGACCTTTTTTTTTTCACATTACATTTAAGTAACTTTATATACTACCATATATTATGAAAATTAGAGTGTGTGAAATACTATTTTATTTGCAATAGTAAATATTATTTACGTTGAAAATAGTTAATCTCAAATATGACTTTATCAATTTTAATTTTGAAAAACTTCTCTTCGCTGAAGCAATTAAAATTAGAATTGTTAATAAGATTTTATAAGCAATATTGTATGCATTTGAAAATAATTGAAATTTTCATCAACACTTTTAATTTTGAAAATAAATCTAAACCATCTATATCTGAAAGCTCATTATGTTTTAAAATATTTTCGAGATTCAAACAATATTTGAAAAACATTTTCATCCAATGATTTGGGGTTTTATTATGCTAGGTTGTTTTAGGTTGGTTGTGTTTTATTTTTAGATTTTTTAACCAAAACAAAATATTACATACTAAAAAATAGTAAAAACGATTTTTAAAAATCGTATACCTTCTCTATGTCTGGACCTTAGACGACTGCCTAAAACGCCCGTTTTTCTACAAGGTCTACTTTCAGACCGGGCCAAGCTTTTAAGTTGTTTAAGTAGGCATTTTAGTTAGGAAAGAGTCATTCAAGTAATTAATGTCAGCCTAGAAATTCAAGAAAAATTCATTCTTTTCGGATCAAAATCTAATTGATTTAACTCTCTTTTATATGATATGTCCTTTTTTAACCGTCATGTGAGATTGTAATTTAGATATTGTCTCGCAAAATACTACCCCCACAAAATCACTTTGCACAACTTGGTGCTCCACAACAAGTGGTTCACATTTTATAAATACATGATCAATTCAAAAATGACTTGGTTCATGCAATTCAAGCACTTCTTTCAAGAAACTCATTAAAATTACTAATTATGAACTCAAATTAAAAAGATAATAAAATTGAAAAGATTTTTTCAATAAAAAAAGAAGAAAAAAAAAAAAAAAAAGCCATGAAAATAATTGAAGGGTTTTTCTTGCAAACCCAAAAAAAGGCCATGGACATCATTATAATTGAAATATCATAATTAAATATCGACTTTTCAAATGCTTTTTAGAATTCATGATACATGCTAATTATAATTGGTATCTAATTATCAAGTGAAACGTGAATAATCAATTATCCTCTCTTCGTGTTAATCATGAAAGTGATTTTTTTTTTCTTTCATAAGAAAGACAAGTTCAAAAATATTTATTTTCCCCTTTCTTTGGTTTAAATAAATCATTGAAAGCAGGAAAGAGGAGGATCCAAATTTTTTTTTTTTTTGGTACAAGGTTGTTGGTGACAAGAATGTAAATGCACCACAACGAACTAAGTTAGGATTTCTTTAGCACCGTCATCATCACTCTATCCCAATATTTAATTAATTGTAATAAAAAAAAAGAGTACAACGACATGATAGTAAGACTCAAGTCGGCAGAAGCTATAACAATGTCTACTAAAAATATAATCGAAAATAAAGGTAAAAATAAATGATGATATAAATAAATGACAGTTGTTATATGTTATTTAGTTATGGTGGCACGCCTACTTTCGATGATTCACCACATCACCGACTTGCTCACTTTGTTGGTCTCATGAGTACGCTTATGATAGATAGACTGCAACAACCCAACTATCGTCAGGTTAGCTAGGCAGGCGACCCATGGAATGACAATTACCACCAGTTATCGGGAATACGAAACATCCCTCATTAACTCATAATAATGAGGGAGATGAAAGAACACCCGTTATCAAACGAGGAAGATGAAAGGATACCCTTATCAAATGAGGAAGATGAAGGGACACCCATCATCAATAACTGCAGGCCATCCCTATAAATAGAGGCCAACCCCAGTAAAAACGGAACACACAACTCTTATACACTCCATATTACTATTCAGCACAAATACTTTAATCATATATTGATTATCACGCCGAAGTAGACAAGGGAGAAAAAGCCCCGCCACCTTTTGCATGTCTCCACCATCGCGTCGCCGTGCTCAGAGGAGGAGAAAATCATCTATCATCAATTGGCACCGTCTGTGAGAAACTGCACAAGAAGTCATGGCTCGAACCAAAAGAACTAGGAATGTAACCGCCCCACCAGCCCCTGTCAAAATGTAGGCACCGAGTCCAACGCCGCCATTAATCACCCACAACCAGAATTTGCCTCTGCCGCTCAACTTGCGGCACTGTAAGCTCAGGTGGCGGCCTTAACTGCTCTACTCCAATATCAGAACGATGCGGTTTCTCAGCTACCACAGGGTCCTAACCTCTCCCAGGTGGGATCTTCACTACTCGGGGCTCTGCCCGGGGTCCCAGCCCTTCACCGATAGGGTCATCACCGCCAAGGGCTCCTTCCCAAATTTCTAACTTTTCAACAATAGAAACACCGCCAACGGCAGCTCCACTGCAGGCTCCAATTTCTTTAGCTCCACCTTCCGCACCCCACTTCCATTCATTGACATCTGGCCCAAATCCACACTGGGGACAACCGTCATGGATGCCCACACCTACGCTGGTTGAGATACCAGTGTTAAACCTGGAGCAGAGATTAGAAGAAATGATGGGTCTCAAAATAATTGAGGCTATGTCCAATAAAAGTAGTAGGCAACAATCCATGGTGTTGGAAGAAGACCCTTTTTCCCTAAAAGTGATGGCAGTCTCCTTGCCACGAGACTTCAAATAGCCAAAGATGGAGAAGTATGACGGATCTTCTGATCCTGTCGATCACCTCAGGTCTTTTGTTGACTTGATGAGGTTATAGGCCACCCCTGATGCAATTATGTGCAGGGCTTTCCCGCCAACGCTTAGGTAGGAGGCCAAGGACTGGGTAGCCACCCTTCCCCAAAATCGATCCATACATTTGACGAGTTTTCCAAAAGTTTTACCACACACTTTGCCAGCAGCAAACGTGTTAAGAAAACTGCTATCAGTTTGATGCAATTGACACAAGACAAGGACGAATCACTGAAAGATTTTATTGTCCGGTTCAATAGAGCTACGCTGGGTATCAAAGATCTATAGATGTCTGCTGTAGTCACTGCCATGATGAGTGGAACTAGAAGTCGTCCTTTCAAGATGTCACTCTCCAAAAACCCGCTAGATATGATGCATGAGTTACTCAATAGAGAGGATAAGTATGTGGATGCTGAAGAAGCGTATCTCATTACCAAAAGTATGAAAGTGAGTCTAATAAAAGGAAGATTCAGGGCGAGCCCGAACCTTGAAATAATAGAGGCGGGCTCACCCAAGACGAGGCGACCTCGCCCAAGCTGGGACAAGTCGATCAGGCGAGGTGACCTCGACCAAAAAAAAAAGTGAGGTCACTCGAGGCGGGCGACCAGGCGAGGCGAGACGAGCTCACCTCTAGGTGGGCGACCTCGGCCAAAAAAAAAAAAAAATTAGGCGAGGTCACTCGAGGCGGGCGACCAGGCGAGGCGAGCTCACGGAAAAAAAAAAATATTTTGATGAGCAGGTGCGTTAGATTACTTCTACTTTTCATTAACGATAGTTTATGAAAAGTAGAGGGGCTTATAAGGCCAAAAATAATGTCACCGCTCATCGTCTCGAAAAAAATAAAGCGATGAGCCTATGTTTAAAAATCAAGCTGATGAGCCTATGTTTCAAAATCAAGGCAGTAGTTACTATTTAAAAATCAAGGCGATGAGCCTATATTTAAAAATCAATGCAGTAGCCACTATTTAAAAATCAAGGTGATAGTCACCATTGAAAAATAAGGCGATGAACCTATATTTAAAAATCAAGGTGATAGCCACCATTGAAAAATAAGGCGATGAGTCTCATCGAAAAAAATAAGGTGATGAGCCTATGTTTAAAAATCAAGGTGATGAGCTCTCTGTCGAAAAAATAAGGCGATGAGCCTCTGTTTAAAATCAAGGAGATGAGCTATGTTTAAAAATCAAGGCGATGAGCATCATCGAAAAAAAAAAGGCGATGAGCCACTGTTTAAAAATCAGCGATGAGCATCGTCCAAAAAACAATGTGAGCCTTTTAAAAATCAAGGCGATGAACCTCTCATTAGAAAACAAGGCGATAAGCTTCATCGAAAAAAGTTAGAGAATAGCGGTGCGATGATTATTTCTACTTCCTATTAACAACGATCATATGAAAAGTGGTCTATGGAAAGTAGAGAACTATGATGATATAAATAAATGACGATTCTTGTATGTTATTTAGTTATGGTGGCACGCCACCTCAATGATTCATTTGCCTCACCACCGCTTGCCCGCCTTGTTGGTCTCATGAGTACGCTTCTGATAGATAGACTGCAACAACCCAACTGTCGTCAGGTTAGCTAGGCAGGCGACTTATGGAATGACAATTACCACCAGTTATCGGGAATACGAAACATCCCTTATTAACTCATAATAATGAGGGAGATGAAAGGACCCTTTATCAAACGAGGAAGATGAAAGGATACCTTTTATCAAATGAGGGAGATGAAGGGACACCCATCATCAATAACTGCAGTCATCCCTATAAATAGAGGCCAACCCCCGGGTAAAAGCAAGAACACACAACTCTTATATACTCCATATTATTATTCAAAGACAAATACTTTAATCATATCTTCGATTATCACGTCGGGTGGACACGGGAGAAAAAGCCCACCACCACTATTTGCATGTCTCCCACCATCGTCGCCGCCGTACTTAGAGGAGGAGAAAATCATCTATCATCAATAAAATTGAGAGTTGTCCAACCACTAAGTAGGAGAAACCATGCTAGGAACTCTATACACCAAGGAATACATCACCTAATTACTTCATATATGAGTAATAACTATGTCCATTTGAAAGAGTGAACCGAGAGATCTATCTCAAAATGAACTTCACTTTGAAGAATTTTTTTGTAATTTAAAATAAAAGATGACCACTAAAAAAGCGGAAAATTTTTACATCATATCTTTTTTTAATAGTATGTCCAACATAGTTTTTTTTTTTTTTTTAATAAAAATGTAAATGTATATTAGATCAAAAAGATCAGACATGCTTGAATAAAACTTAGCATCAATGCAAGTCTTAAGCGAGAAACAGAGCGTCGAAATCAACAAAATACACGGACATCCCCGAAAAATCAAACAAAACACGTATACTGGATACCCAAACCAAGGTGAAAACAAAGATTAAAGAACTAAGGCTAAAGATTCAAAATGAATCAAAACATTAGAATACAAAGATATGATGTAAATGGCATAAATAGTAGGTGCAAGCTCAGCATCAAAGTCAAAGGTGAAGCACATGACAAGGGAAAGAGGACGAACCTAATTAGACAAGGGAAAGACACCAAAACTTACGGCCATGAAAGAAAAACAAACTAGACAGGAATGACAACAGGATATGGTGGGGTCACGGATAGTAAGCCTTTACCATCATCATCCCATCAAAAAATTTTGGAATGTGGAGCAGAATCGGGTGCGGGAGCTAGGTGGGTATTAAAATATCCCTATTTAGTGCACTGATTAATTAATCAATTATATTTTAATTTTATTTTTTATTTTTTTAAATACGATTTAAATTTTAAAACACAAAAATAAAATATAATAAAAATATTCAGAGTTGGTTTGGGTAATCGATCGGGGCGGGGGCCATGATCCCGTCCTCGTTCCAATTACCTAACGGGGCGGGATAAGGAGGATCGGGTTGGGGTGAAGTATTTTGTCATCCTTAAAACTAGAGGTGGAAAAAATGGGTTGGCCAGTGGGCTAGCCAAGATAACCCGGACTCTGGGTCGGTGAGTCCCAATAAAAATTGGTTAAGTAAAAATTGGGTCTATTCTGGCCCTCTGATGTTTTAACTAACCCACTGATCAATCAGATCGGACTGAAGTTGGACTAGCCCAATTATTTTAAGCTGGCCTGATAAAGTTTCTTGGCCCAAGTCTCCCACCACCCATTCATCCCCCACCCCATATTTGCAATGAAACCAGGGAGAATGGTGAAAACCATTAAATTCAATGAATGAAGCCCGAAAAAACCTTCAATAGCCATAAGCAACTGAAGTCAGAAAAATCATAATATTTAACATTTCATCCTATGTCTAACAGTTCTTTTACATCATTCGAGCGAAAAAGACTCAATTTGTTTGAGTATGAGATTATAAATAATGTTGTATATTTATACTAGGAAAATTTTACGTGAAATTATTTTGAGATTCAAAGCACTAGCTCTAGTGCTCTACTGAACAATGTATTGATTGCGTAAGTTCTGGGTCCTCGAGCACTGAACAGATTAGACCCCCTTTTCTTCTCCTATACCACAATCGCTAGTCTACAACTTATATCTCTTGAATTTTCTTTTTGGCTTTTTTTTTTTTTTCTTCCCTTTTTCCCTTACTTTTTCTCTCCTTTCGTCTCAGCTCTTCCATTTTTTATGGGAAAACTTGTAGGAGATTTGTATTTTAGTTGTTAGATAGAGACAATATTAAATGGATTGATTTCTTGTAGTTTCCTATTCTCCAGGAAATCTATTTCCAGATTTGTCTAATCAGTTTTATAATTTCCTCTACATTGTATATGTACAAATAACCATGTACTGGTGTAAACAATATACAAAAATTCCTTTTGAAATTACGTTCTTAGTACTAGAGTCTGGTTCCCTACTAGAATTTGTTTCTGATTTCTATCTAGTATCTACTTTGTATATGTACTAAGGTCGGTGGGTGGGGGTTTGCTGGAGGAAGATTGTGAAGTTTTTTTTTTTTTTTTTTTAATAATTGTTTTGAAAAAATAAATTAAAATTTAAGTTAGGCTGATCTAGTAGTCACGTGGTCCAAAATCGGACTGGGTATGCTTAGCAAATACAGGCCCATGTAAAATCGGGTCACGGTTAGTCAAGTCCAATTTTTTGTGTGGCGTCCAATTTCGGGTCGAGTCGGGTTGCCTAGCCCATTTGCCACATCTACCTAAAACTAGTTGAAGGGAGGGTTTAGTGGCCTCTTAAGACTATGTAATTACTATCGATTTTAGTTATTTCTCACCCCATTTGAATAGTTACAAAAATAAAAAGGAAACTTTTGGTGATTTTAACTAAAAACTAATGGAAAAAATTGTAATTGAAATTAGTGCAATTAGTGCAATTAGCAGTTTTAGCGATTTCATCTTAGTTTACTTGGTTCAATTTCACTTTTTAGACCTTTGATAGTAAATTATCAAGCAATAGACCGATTTCCATAGTTTATTTGATAGTTTCTCTCGAATAAAGTCAAAATTACTTTTAAACACGAATTCAATATATATATTATTAATTTTTTCACTGTTCAACTTTCGTTCAAAACGCACTATTTTGACGTTCAACACAGCCGTAATTTTGAACTTTTTTTCCTTCTAGTTTTGTCGAGATTTTCAACACAAATTGAAACCAATTCCTGGTTCCCAAGCAAATGGCCTTTTGGCCCATTTTACATTTTTTTTCTTCTCTTTTTTTTCTTTCTCCAATTCAAACCACTTAAAATTTCCACAGTTTTTTTGGACCACTTTTGGACATTTTTACAACTTGGATTTGTCGACTAACTCTACAAATTCCCCATTTGTTCTGTGGATACTGGAGAATCAAAATATCTTTAACTACACTAAAATTTACTAAAATTTACACTTTTTCCTCCAAATTTTATTTATGTAAATTTTTTTACTTATTTCCTCCTCTTTATTCACGTAAAATTTCCACAGTTGTTTTGGACCAATTTTGATATTTTTACAATTCGTATTTGTCGAGTAACTCGACAAATTCCTCTAGACAAATAGGAGTTCTATTTGTCGAGTAACTCGACAAATTGGAATATAATAAGGCAAAAATCTTTTTTTTCCCCTTTTGTCGAGCAGCTCGACACTGTCTAAATACCAAATTTTTGTTTTTTTTTTGTTTTTGTGAGTGTTCTCGACAAACAAGAACGAGAATGACATTCCATTTTTTCCTTTTTTTTTGTGTGTGTGTGTGTGTTGGTTGAGATTGTCGAGAATCTCGACCAACACACACACAAAAATTTGCCAATCAAAATGGGCTTACATTTTGACAAAAAAAAAAAAATTCCTTTATTTTTTTTCTTTTACAACTTAGTAGCAAATAGATTTTCATTTAGTTTTTCACTAATTTTTTAAAATTTTATCTTATAAGCAAATTGTACACAATTCGCTTCAATCGAAGGTAAATTCTTTACATTTTTCAAATTTGTTTTTCATTTTTACTGAATTATTTATTACTATTTGAGATTATTCTAAATAAATGCTATTAAGTAGATATGTTGGAGGATATTTGAGAATTGAATAATGCCGATTTTTTTTGAACAAAACAATGTATCTATTATGTATGTGAGTGTGTGTGTGTGTGTGTGTGTGTGTGTGTGTGTGTGTGTGTGTGTGTATAATATATGTGTGTGTGTGTGTGTATATTGTAGCATTAAAGAAGAAGAACAATGGATGTAGAGACTAGAGAATCAAAATATTCTTAACTATACTAAAATTTACACTTTCGTCCAAGTTTTACTTATTCTACTTTATTCGCACATAAAATTGCCATAGTTTTTTGGGACCGATTTTGATATTTTTACAACTCGCATTTGTTGAGTAACTCGACAAATTCCTTTGGACAAATATGAGTCCCATTTGTCGAGTAACTCGACAAAGTGGGTCAAATTACCAATTAATTGGAATATAATAAGACAAAAATTTATTTATTTTTCTTTTGTCGAGCGACATTGCCTAAATACCAATTTTTTTTTTTTTTGAGTGTTTGTTGAGAATCTCAACAAACAAGAACAAGCATGCCAATCAAAATGGATAGCCCATTTTGACCTCTTTTGTGTGTGTGTGTGTGTGTGTGTGTGTGTGTGTCGCACAAAATTTTTGCATTCAACCCTTTTTTCCCTTTGTGTGTGTGTGTGTGTGTGTGTGTGTGTGTGAGAATCTCGACAAACACACACAAAAAACACAAAAATTTGCCAATCAAAATGGACGAACAAATTTTTTTTTCCTTAATTTTTTTTCTTTTACACCTTAGTTGCAAATATATTTTCATTCATTTTTTCACCAATCTTTTTTATTTTATTTTATCTTATAAGCAAATTGTACACAATTCGCTCCAGTCGAATGTAAATTCTTTACATTTTTCAAATTTATTTTTCACTTTTACTGAATTATTTATTATTATTTGAGATTATTTGAGATTATTCTAAATAAATGATATTAAATAGATATGTTTGAGGATGTTTGAGAATTTGAATAATGGCAGTTTTTTTTAAAAAAAAAAATGTATGTATCTATATGTATATGGGTGTGTGTGTGTGTGTGTGTGTGTGTATTTATGTATGTATGTATCTGTATATTGTAGCATTAAGGAAGAACAATAATCTCTGCGGAGACTGGAGAATCAAAATATTCTTAAATATACTAAAATTCATACTTTCGTCCAACTTTTATTTATTTCCTCCTCTTTATTCGCACGTAAAATTTCCACAATTTTTTGGACCAATTTTGATATTCTTACAACTCACATTTGTCGAGTAACTCGACAAATTGGAATATAATAAGGCCAAAAAAAAAAATTTTCTTTTGTCGAGCAGTTCGACACTGCCCAAATACTATTTTTTTTTTTTTGTTTGTCGAGAACAAACACAAGAACAAGCATGCCAATCAAAAATGGGCTAGCCCGTTTTGACTTTTATTTCCCCTTTTTTTTTTTTTTTTTTTGTGTGCGCGCACAAAAATTTGCCAATCAAAATGGGCCTAGCACATTTTGACAAATTTTTTTCCTTAATTTTTTTTTTTTGTTATTTGTTTTTCTTTTACACCTTTAGTAGCAAATAGATTTTAATTCAATTTTGCACCAATCTTTTTTTTTTATTTCATCTTATAAGCAAATTGTACACAATTCGCTCCAGTCGAATAAATTCTTTACATTTTTCAAATTTATTTTTCACATTTACTGAATTATTTATTACTACTTGAGATTATTCTAAATAAAAGTTATTAAATAAATATGTTGGAGGATTTTGAGATTATATATATATCTGAATATTATAGCATTCAAGAAGAACAACAATAGCTTTGGAGACTGGAGAATCAAAATATCCTTAACTATACTAATGTAGATTATCAATTGAATTCTTATATTGTATATAGTATACAAATATATCATTAATATACAAATTTTATATCAAGTGTACCCATGCTACCTCAAGAACAAAATACACACATATTTTAAATAAATAGCAGTAAACAATTTTACGAAAATTAACATTCATTTATTTGTTCCAAATTCTACAATATTATAATTCACACACGGTCATCTCTATCTCCTATCCAAATTTATGATTTTCGTTATTTTGGTCTAAACTTATAAATCTATCTCAGTCTCATTATGTTCCATAAATCATTCAAATGTGTAAAAACATTTAATTCAACAAACGAAAACAAAAACATAAAAAATATAATTTAATATCAAAATCAAAAAGTAGAAATTAAACTATTAAAACTAGACTATATTGTTCGTTTAAACTATGAATTTAGTCGAGCATATCATAGAATATAATCGCATAATATACGAAAATGACGTCACCCGAATTAAGAATAAAGATGATGATTAAGTTGGATATTCAATTGTCTCTTTGAATCTTCAAGCATTCTCCTTCTTCTTCAAGCTTCTTCCAACCCTGCATAAGAGAATTTGTGTGTCTAATTAATGTGAGTTGGTGTGTTTTCCAACCTTTTTCAACGTCTAAGACGTTAGATATTTATAGATAAGAGTTTAGTTCTTTAATTTTGTGCACACATACCAACATTTAAAAATTGTAGAAATCGAATCACCATCCAACCATGATGGTAGTGGCGCACGAGCGCCAAGATAGCATAGCGTGCGCACTGGTATCGAGTATGTTGGCATGCACAAGGTGGCATCTTGGCACGAGCACTAATGTTGTTCATATGGCTATTGACCTATGGTTAACTTTAAACCTTAATGTTTTGATTATAACAAACAAATTGGTTATGTTTACTAACAATCTACTTTCAAGCAATATTCAAGGCACTACAAATCGAACTCTCATACCTTGTCATGATCAAGTCAAAATCAATTCAAGAGTTCAAGTTTTTCAAAGATCCGAAATTCAATATTCAAGATCAAGAATGAAGAATAGATCTTTAGATGAAATTGTAAAGGTATTAACCCTTTAATTCTTAGCAATTAAAATGAATGAAAGCTCAAAATATTTTATGCACAAAACATATGTCATTATTACTTGCATAATATATTTTTATCAAAGCCAAAAAATCATTTTTCAAAAGCGTGAAACGGTCATCCGTTTGGTCATCCGTTTGAGCATCCGTTGAACCGATCGACCGTTTACATGAACCGTCGACCGTTTGATTGGTACTTTTCAAAAAGTATCCGTTCGATTTTTGCGATTCAACGGCTGATTTCGACCAATCGACCGGTCGACCGTTTGGTCATCCGTTTGGTCAGAAAGTGACGAAAATTCATCTCTATAAATACCACTTCATTTACTATCATTCAACAACACTTACAAGAACATTTATAGAGAGAATCATATTGAAAACATCATTCAAAGCTTCATTGCATTTATATCTTCAATAACTCTCTTTGAAAAACTTTATTTGGTTAAATCAAACTTTTAGTTAATCTTTCTCAACAAAGTTTTCTTCTAACACTTGAGCTTTCCTCATCTATTACTATTCATTAAAGTGTTAGTCTCTCTTAGAACTAAACTTGTATCTATCATTCATCTAGAGAGAAATACTTAAATCAATCTCTTTATTTATTTGGGTCATATTGAGGTCCCTTGAAAAGCTCAATATTGTATAAGGATCGGTGCTCCTTGCTTGTAAGTCACCGGATACATTGTAAGGGTTTGGATTGCACCATAAGTCAATCAAAATAGTGGAAAGGCCGTGCTTGTATTGGAGAGCTTGGTAACGGGGGACGTAGATCATTGGTTGGATCGAACCTCCATAAAAATTGTTTGCACTCTCTCTCTCTTTTATTTACTTATATTGTGCTTATATTTTTGTGAATCTATTTTATCTCTTAAATATCATTTTGAGAATATTTTTGAAAAGTTTGAGAAACCAATTCACCCCCTCTTGGTTAGTTATTCTTGGGCTATCAATGGCAACATAGAATCAAATGAACGAATCGAAAATTGCCTTGAACTCCAAACTCGATAAACTTTTGAATGACACATTATATGCTAGGAAAAAATCTAGCATCTTTTGTAGTGCTCTAAAATGTTCACTTCTTATGGCATTCGACATTATTTTTCGCTCATTTCTTTGCCAATGTGCTATCTAAGTTTGGGATTGATCCAAGACATGAAAACATGATGAAAATCCATAAACATCTTTGCCAAAGAAGAGCGGACTATGTGGGCTTATCTGTAGATGATGCGCTCAACACTAAGGGTGCCGTGGGGTGGGTCGGGTCGGGTCGGTCGGGTCGGGTAGAGGTGTCAAGGCAGGCGGGCCGACCGAACCGAAGATCGCCCCACCCGCCTCGACCCGGAACCGCTGGTGGCCCGTGAACCGAGCGGGCCGTTCACGGGCCGAGAAGGCAACCAGCGGGCCGTTCACGGTGTGAAGAGAGGCCAACCCGCGGTAGGCCCGTGAACCGCTTTGATTTTTAAAAAAAAATGAGTAGAAAATTCAAACTTTCTTATTTGAAATGATATTTAAAAAAAAAATAAAAATAACAAATGGTAGAGAGCCGTTTAAAGTGAAAGATGTGATGATGCATTCATATTTTAGTCTTTAAATATATAAATAAAAAATAGAAATTGAATTAAAAAATTAACAAATGTGAATTTATCATTATTATTTACTTTTTATTTAGTAATTTAACACATTTTTTGTTATATATGTAAACATTTTTTTTGAATTACAATAAGTAACTAAATTTTTTAGTAATTTCAAAAAAAATTAATTTTTATTCATACGGGCCGAACCGGATCGAACCGCGGTCCATATGGGCTCGACCCTTATGGGCCAATGGGTGGGCCGGGCTTTTGAAAAAAAAATTAGGTAGGTGGGCGGGCCGACCCGGCCTGCAACCCGATGGCGCGCGAGCTTTTCGAATGCGGGCCGTTCACGGCTCATCGGAGGCGGGCCGACCCGGCCGCTTGACGATTGACACCACTAGGGTCGGGTCGGTCTAGACCTGACCCAACCCAACCAAAACCGACAAAAATTCGATTTGGCAAAATCCAAACCGAAACTGACCTAATATGAAAAATTCGAACCCGAAACCGAATTCCAAATTGATTCGGGCGGTTTGAGATTTCGGTTTGGGCCCAACTAAAACATATTTTAATTTTTTTATTAAAAAAAAAAACCAACTTGAATCGGCAAAAAAATCGACCCCAACTTATCCGGGTCGACGGGTTAGCCATTTTTTTGCCCACCCCTACTCAAAACTACCATAAACAAACCCAAACTTGTTCATCCTATTGAGTGCAATTGACGTGGAATGATACCAAATGCCATAATTGTCACCCGTAAGTTTAATGGAAACAAGCATCATCACTGGGTGATCAGAATAATGAATGAAGAAAGGGCTAGCAGAGTTATTAGCTAGGTTTTGTTCAAAATTTTATCTCATGATTGAAAAAGAGGAAAAACAAGTCAAATGATCAAAAAACGATTTTGAAGGCCTAAACGATGGAATTTGGCCGAAAAACATTGAACATCACGCCAAAGCCGTGTGTATTGCTCATACGGCTATTTCTACCCAAAAAATAATGTAAAACCTCTAAAAACGAACACAGCAAGTATTTTTCCGAAAAACCATAAAACAACCTGAAAACGAAATTGTGGCTGAAAATGTAGTTAACCTAACAATGTAGAAGATGTTATTCATAATGTTACAATAGTCCTAAAAGGAATGATTATGTAATAATCGCACAATCATCTATAAATGAAAATAATCCCATACAATCGGAAAAATACCAAAGAGAATGATATCACGATATATTCATATCTTCAACATCCCCCCTCAAACTCATTATAGTATTGTAAAAACCAAGTTGAGTTTGAAACTTAAATTCATCCAAGCAAATCATCCTCTTCCAAAGGTCAAAGGATACTTCTGTGATGCATTTACAATTCATGCCGAACAAGCCAAACAAAGAACTAGAAGCGAGTGCAAAAGAAAAATCATCATCTACCAATCTAACTGAAACCATTACCAAGACTTGTGGGGCACATCCCATAAGTAGAAAGAACAAGGTCAAAATCAAATTCTCAAGCAATTTTTCACAACTAAATTTACTGAAAATAGACCATGTTAACAATAATACTCCGTAGATCCATAGGTTGCACCAGCAATCCTACCAATTATGAAGGTAAAAAAATACTGGCATAACAAGAACCCGGTACACAAGGAGACTAAAACAATGTGATGAAAATAAAAGTGGTAGAAGATAACCTATTTCTAGTCAAATTACTAAAAAAAAAAAAAAAAAAAGGTAGCATTGGTTTGCAAAAATTTGGATGGATGCAATATGTCGAAAAAAGAAATAAACACACCCATTGATCCAAACAAAAAAACTTGGCCAGACGAGCGACATGGGGCCGCTCGCTAGAGAACGAGAGCTTGCAAATTTAACTCAAAAACAGATTAAATATATGCTCTAATACCATGTAAAATTGAAAAAATGAATAATTTTTATTCAATAAAATTTCAGATATATAATATATAATGTATAATATATATATATATATATATATATATATATAAATCTACTACTAAGTAGAAAAGTAATATATTACAATATATTTGAATATATTATAATATAAATCTTTGATATTATAATATATTTTCAACATATTCGGACAAGTTACTAACATTTTTTTTTTTGATGAATAAGCAATTTATTGAGTCAAATCTCCCCAAATATGGGACGAGAGAAAAATCGGGATACAATTCATCCAATATGAGTTTGACAAAGAAAAAGAACTTGAAGCAAGTTCGTGTGCAACACAATTTCCTTCGCAAGGAATATATTGGCATGGGGCCCGGCATAATTTGTGAATTAAAGTAGAGACGTCATGTAATAACTCGACTAGAGGAGAGAAAGTAAAGTCAGACTCCAATTCTTGCACAATCGACAAAGAGTCAACTTCCGCTGCCTCCAGTTGGAAGTTATGTCTAATGGAAAATTCAAGTCCCTCTCGAAGTGCTATTAACTCAGCTTCCATCACCGCAAAGTTACCTATAAAGGTTCGGGCGAAAACAGCCATTACGTGTCCATTGTGGTCACGTATTATCCCTCTAGTACCAATCTACCCAGATCCACTACGAATAGCCGCATCAGTATTTAGCTTCAGAAAATGTTCTCGTGGAGGCCGCCATTTTACTATGCGATCGCAAGGTAATCTTTCATGCGATCGCATGGTAACGCCTGAAACCTTACTGCATGTTTCACCCTGCTTCATGCGGTCGCAGTGTCTAAGAAGATGCGATCGCATGGCTTGCTGTGTCCGTCCACCAGGTTTGTCCTGCACTGTATCCTCACCAAACATGTTCTCCAACCCAGATATAAGGATGCTTGTTGATCTTGGAGAGTTGCCATGAAGAGTACCATTCCGTTCTTGCCAGAGAACCCAACTAAGACAACCAAACAATTGGAGGCGAGGCAATTCAAGATTCTTTATCACAATGCCGAGCATAGTCCGGATACCATCTTCCACCAACAGTCCTTTGATCTGGCTCCATATCCCCGTAGCTTTCCAGGCGCATTTAGAAGGGTAGCAGGTAAAGCGTGCATGATTTAATGTTTCAATACCTTCAGATCTCTGACATAGGATATTCTTGCTGATTCCTCTCTTGAATAGGTTGTACTGAACTGGAAGAGCATTATGGTAAAGACGCCAAAGAAATATGTGTGCCTTAGGAGGAACAGGTAGCGACCACAGAGTTTTCCACCATATAAGCTCAAAGTCAGCATTAGATTCAGCAGCATGGCTTGTTTTCGACTTCATCAACCATCGATACCCACTTCTAACGGTGTACTTTCCATGCTTCTCATAATGCCATATCATTCTGTCGGTCTACCTCAAGTCCCAAGTGGATAGCTAGGAGAGCCTCCCGTCAATAGGCCAAAATTCCGTCTCGATCGGACTAACATCCCACCGCCGATGGTGGTGAGAAGATGTCCGCCACACGAAGGTCTGGATGGCCGTTGTGTTGTAGTAACATGAGAGAGGAATTTTGTGGAACCCATTTGTCTCCAAACACTTTAATCTGGTCACCTCTTTTGACCCTCCAACACAATCCTCCTGAGAGCACCTCCCTTCCCCAAACAAGGCTTTTCCAAACAGCAGATGAGTCTGGTTTAGCAGAGGCTATAAGGAAATCTCCATCGCTTTTAGCAACCTACCAACTAAGGAGTCGGGTTGCAAAACACCCTCCAACATTGCTTGGCTACAAGGGCTTTGTTGAACATTTCAAGGTCTATGAAACCCAAACCTCCATAGCACTTTTGTTTGCATATTTGTGACCAAGCAATCCATGCCATAGGTCTTTTGCACCCCACCAGAATCTAATTAGCAATGACTTGAGATCAAGAAGAAGAGAACCTGGGAGTCTGAATAGACTCATAGTATAAGTTGGGATTGCCTGCAACACTATTTTGATTAGCACATCACGACCACCAGCAGAAAAAAGCGATCGGTTCCAACTTTGAATTCGTTTCCATAGGTTGGCCCGTATATGGTCGAATGTTCTCTTCCTGTTTCTTCCAACCATCGATGGAAGCCCTAAATATAGATCGTGCCCATTTGCTTGTGTCAATCCCAAGGCATTTTGTATTTGGTTTCGCAAATATGGTTGGACATTTGGTGAAAATGTCATAGATGACTTGGAGAGGTTGATTTGTTGTCCCGAGGCTCTGGAATAATGTTCTATGATGTTTTGCAGTGCTCTACAATCAGACATTCTAGTACGGAGGAAAATGAGGGAATCATTAGCAAAAAATAAATGATTTATCCGTGGTCCCCATCTATTGCAACTTATCCCGACCAACTCGTTTTGTCTCTTTGCCCTTTGGAGTAGCCCTGGATAGTGCCTCACCACATAATAGAAATAAATATGGAGATAATGGATAGCCCTGTCTTAGACCCCTGGAGGGTTGGACTCTGCCACAAACTTTACCATTAATAAGGAAAGAAAATCTTGTCGAAGAGATGCATGAGTATATGAGAGATATCCAATGAGGAGGAAACCCCATTCTGGCCATAACATGTGTGACAAACTTCCATTCAACCCTGTCATATGCTTTGCTTATGTCAAGTTTCAAAGCCAAGAACCCATTGCGACCCTTTTTCTTTTTACCAAGAGAATGTAGCAACTCAAAGTCAGTTATCACATTGTCAGTAATATGTCTCCCTGGGACAAAGGCACTTTGATTTTCTGAGATCAAGAACGGTAAGACTGTTTTCAACCTATTTGCAATTGTCTTGGTTATTATCTTATACAAGACATTGCAGAGGCTGATAGGCCTAAAATTTGATACACGTTCGGCATGATGCTTCTTAGGAATTAAAACTAGGTTTGTGTGATTTACTGGGGGCATGAGATTTTCCATTGTTAAGAACTTGCATCGCAAAGTCTGTGACAACATCTCCTATTAGCTCCCAATGTTTCTAAAGAAGAGTGCATGGAACCCATCTAGCCCTAGTGCTTTTGTGGGCCCCATCCCTTTTAGAGCCACGAATATTTCCTCCCGCATGAACGGAGATGAGAGAATATCGAAATCTTCCACTGAGACTCTATTAGAAATACCAGAAGACCCTTGTTCCAACACAGTGTCATTTGGGTTGCATGTATGAAAAATATCTACAAAATAGTTTTCTAGTGTCCTCACTATATCGTCTTCTGAATTTTGCCGAATATTATTATTGTCTAACAGTCCAGAAATGGAGTTGTTATGTCGTCTGTTGTTGGCCTTCGCATGGAAAAATTTTGTGTTTCTGTCCCCTGATTTGAGCCATTCTACTCGAGATCTCTGTCGCCAGTATTGTTCTTCCCTGTCCTCTTCCTTAGAAATGATCCGTTCCAAATCTTTAATATCATCCATACGGGTGTGTCCATCCGGTGAATTATATAATGTTGATAGTGCTTGGCGATTGGCCTCCAACCGCCGTTGTCCACCTCCGAAAGTAAGAACTCCAATTAGCTAGGACGTTCTTACACGCTCGCAAACCATTTCTCGTTGATTTCAAGCATCAACAAAGGAATTATAGATGGATAAATTATTCTAGGTTGTATTAACCAGTTCTTCATAGCCCTCTTCTTTAGCCCAAAAAGGCTCAAACCGCCATTGCCTTCGAAATCTAGTCGATGTCGGTCTATTCTTGGAGACTGATAGAGTAATCAATATGGGACGATGGTCTGACTTAGAAAAGTCCAAATGGTTGATAACTTGGTCCGGGAACAAAGCCTGCCATTCTAAATTATTGACAAATCTATCCAGTCGAGCCTGAATATTATGAGTTCCTATCCTTTTATTATTCTAAGTAAACGCATGACCCACAAAAGCCATGTCCTGAAGCCCATAGTCCAATAGCACTGATCGAAAATTATTGACTAGAGCCTGATTTCGTTCCAGTCCCCCCGCCTTCTTATGTAAACCCAAAATCTTGTTGAAGTCACCTCCACATAACCAAGACCCTTGATGATGGTTTCGCAATTTCCTTAAGAGGTCCCATAACATCCAACGATTCTCCACTCGTGGGTGGCCATATATACCGGTGAAGCGCCAAGCCCTCCCATCCAACATGGTGACATTCGCGTCAATGTGTCCAGAAGAGTATGAGCAGATGGTTACCTTCCAATCGTTCTGCCATAGTAGTGCTAGACCCCCACTTCTTCCTCTGCTGTTCACGTGGAAGCAATTATCAAAACCTAATCTATAACGTAAAGAGGTTGCTCTTGCATTAGATAACCTGGTCTCGGATAGGAAAACCAAGTTCGGAGAATGAGTACGGATGAGACTCTGTAAGGCATTAACGGTACAAGGGTTTCGCCTCTCTGCCCAAAGATATAGCATATGGGACTCATGGGGTCCCGATAATCGGGGACCACCATTGTTGCCAAGTCAGGAGACTTCAACCTGGAGGTGTCAACCGAACTTGTAATCGTGCCTTTCATCTTTTTTGGAGGGGCCTCAACCTGATGTGTAAAAGCAGTGTTCCTTTTCTTGTTATCGCCAGTAACCCGATCATCCCTCTTCTTCTCCATAATCAAACTTCGATCAACCACTTCCCGTACCCTCCGCTACCACCGCTTTAGGTAGCCACCACTACTCCCTTCAGTCGCCAGCAAAGTCCCATGTCCCATCTGTGTGTCTTCCAGTAAAAAAAGGATTACTCATTTGTTCCGGGACGGCTGCAAGGAATTCATTGTCTTCTCCCACCTCGGCCGTTGTCTCGTGAATACATACTTCACTTTCTGTCACCACTGTATTTAGTTCTATATCCTCACCACTTGGCATCTTGTTTCTATCCCCATCTGTGTTCTCTTTCTCTCTATTCTCATGAGAAGATGGGGCACTTTGAGTCTGAGAATTCCGTGAGAGGTCTCGTCGGCGGGGGGTTGACACCGTTGTCCGTAACTAGTCACCATATTTCCAACCACCACTTATATCCCATCCTTGGTCTCCAATAGATTTATCACAATCGACAAAGCGATGGCCAATCAATCCACAGGCATAACAGTAATCAGGTAGCCTTTCATATTGTATTAACAAGGTCACTTCCAACTTCAGTTCTTCAATATGTATTTTAACGCTGCGTTTGAGAGGTTTGGACACATCAACAAGTGCATGAATTCGCATGCTGGGTCCAGAGAGGTCGACTACTTCCACAGTTCCAATGGCCGCTCCCCACTCTCTTGCATTATTTTTATCCCGAGTCCAAAGGGAACATTTTGAAGTTGAATCTAGAAAGCAGTTTTTAAGAAGTCAGCAGAAGATAGATCTCCCAATCCGTCAGGTTTGTTAAGAACAATCAGTGAGCGATTGAAGGTCCAAGGTCCTCCGGCGTACACCCGACGACGATCTTCGGATGATCCAAAATGGAACCCAAAGGTGTTATGACTTCCAACTGGTTCAATAATCACAGACTTCTCCGTTCGCCAAATTAGTCTCAGCACCGTCTCGAGCCCTTCGCGATTGACATTTTGGTCTCCTAAGATTTTACCCACAAGGCATAGTTCTATACGAGCCATCGCTTCACGCACCTGTGTTCCTCCCACTTTGATATGTGGACTCTCATCATCATCCAATCTAAGATTGGCCCAGAGTGAGGAGATTTCATGGAGATGCATGGTTGAAAGGATTGAGTACACCACACGGTTTTGATGATAGGTTGTATATAGAGTTTAGAAATGAAAATGTGGGAACCTGATGCTGGTAAGAGCACCAAACAATGGAGTATGCGCCAGGAAGAACGCCTGCAAAAACCACCAGAGGCAGAAAAACCCTAGCAAAACCCTAGGGACTCGGAAGTTACTAACATTTGAATTTGAATAATTAATGGCACTAGAGAAGTGTATAAAATACACTCATCATACAACCTTCCAACCAAATAATTAGTTGATATTTGTTGTACTTTTTTTTTTTTTGTTATACATATAGTCATGTATTAGCACAGGCCACTATGAACTATAAATGAAAGTTCACGAAGTTGAGGTTCACTAGTCCAGAATGAAAAACCACTATCACCAGCATAAGCCAACGTAAACCAGTTCCACACTTTTCAAACTCAAATGGCTGCAATGATATTCAAAATCAAGCTCCAAGGGCACAAGAATCGGCACTGCAACCACCAAGGCTCCGCAAAATGCATCCTCTGTTGGGCAACTTGCTGTGGCGACTCCACCAGAGCCACAACCTCTCGTCAGAATTCCAAAGGCTCAACCATAGCCACCTATGCCACCACCTACAATAGACATAGAGCAAAGACTAGATGAAATGATGACTTGAAAAATAGAGGATGTCTTTGCCAAGGGAAGGGATGGGCGTAGACAGTTCCTTGAAGAGGATCCATTTACCCACAAGGTCATGGCAATTCTCCTACCAAAAGGATTCAAACAACCACCAATAGAAGAATAAGATAGAATTATAGTTTTGCTCGATCATTTGTGGATCTTTATCGACATGAACCGCTCCCGACTTTAAGGAGAGGGGCTAGGGGCAAGATATCAACTCTACCTCCCAAGTCTATCAATTCTTTTGTTTATTTTGATGAGCTGGACACAATGCGTGATTTGTGAGAAAATGTGATAAGTATGTAGATGCGGATGAAACATTCATAAATAGTCACTAAAAACTTGAGAGACCGCGGAGAGCCAACATCCCATGGAAGGATGATATTGTTGTTTAAACTCTTTTGAACGCTTCATAGACTAATGTATTGATGGCAATTTGAGACATGAAAGAACTCGAGTGGCATCGTAGAATGATAGCCCAACAAGTAAGAGAAACAAGATAAAATTGTCATTTTCATAGAGAATATGGACTCAACATTGAGAATTGTCTTCAACTGAAGGACGAGCTCAATCGTTTGTTAAATAAACAGTTCTAGAAAAGAACAATGATCAACCACAATGTCCCCATCTCGGTTAGGAGTTTAAACGTGATAGTAGAGAGGATAGCCGCTGGAGGAGACTCTAATGCATCCAAGATTATTCTTAAATCAAGACTATTCAACCGTAAGTAGACTGAATCTTCGTTGATGTAGGGACTATATTATAAAGGAAAAAAAATAAAATTTTGTCAATTATATTTATACTATCGTGTATCATTATGTTACCCTAAAACCCTACTAAATTGATACATGGCATCAGTTGTCTTAATTTCTATTTATACAGTTCTAACTTCTAACTGTTCAATTAACTATTTTTTTGGGGTAAATTCAATGAACTATTTGTTAATGTTGGTGGAACATTGTTATATTTATCAAACCTTAGAGGTGAAAACGCAATTATAGATAAAAGTTGGGGTCATCAGCCATTCAGTGTCAAATGTCAACGGCACCACAAACAAGAAGCAATTTGATTCCAATATGGAGAGGTTTCTATCACTCTTTTGCTTCTCTCTACTATCACTTGTATCAATCTGCTCATCGTCACAATCGCATCCTTTACGGGGTTTGGAGACTGAGTTGTTGACTCGGGAGCTTTTAGAATCTGCGAGGGATGCCGAGTTTTTTGGCTGGTTGAAAAGAGTCCGTAGGAGAATCCATGAGTACCCCGAATTGTCATTTGAAGAGTACGAGACGAGTCAACTCATTAGAAATGAGCTTGACTCTCTGGGTATCAAGTACCAGTGGCCTGTGGCGGAAACTGGGTTGGTGGCCACTATTGGATCCGGGGCTCAGCCCTGGTTCGGCCTCCGAGCAGACATGGATGCCCTCCCTATTCAGGTGCCTCTCTCTCTCCCTCTCACCCCCACCCCACACACACACACACACACACACACACACACACAATCTTAATGGGACTGTAGGCTGACTTGTATTATTTCTGTTTCTCGGAAGCGGTGTTGAAGTGGTGTACTTGTGTTGAGATGGGTGATTTTGTTATTAGTCATTCTTCATCCCATTTAAATTGTTGCTGTAACCATTTACTTAAAAAATTACGTACAGTTCATTGGAATTTTAGTCTTGAATGTACTAATAAAGAAAAGTTAAATAATTGTATGAAGTTTTCAAGTTGGATTAGTTTAAATACTAATGATCGAAAAGAATACAGTATGCCAATTTATATGGGATGGGTAACGGCTTTGTCTTTGAAAGTGTTCTGCATGTAATTTTACCCTTCCAATTTCAATGTTAAAGGGCAATAACTTTGTCTTTGGGAGTGTCTTGCATATAGTGTACTTTTCCTGTGAATATATGGAAATTTAATATCGCGGGCCCAATCCATTTCTTTGACAAAGTGAAAAGGTTCGATTCATAGATTGGGCACAAAAAGCTGATTGTTAGACCCACACCCAACATCACTAAACCAAATACATTTCTTTGACAAAGTGAAAAGGTTCGATTCATAGATTGGGCACAAATAACTCATTGTTATACTCACACCCAACATCACTAAACCAACGACCAGAAATAAAACCAAAAGAATCAAGAGAGCAGAGAGGAAAATTTACCGAAGTTTGGCTATGAAAACAGCTACTTCCCTGTTGAGCTCCACTTAGGGAAACTCTTGCGCTATATGGTTCAATATTACAAGAATCATTCAACTGTCAATACAAGATTCATAGATACAATCAATCTTTTTTCGATAGAAACACCTCAAAGAACTTATTACAGAGTTCTGTTTACACTCCAATAAAAGAAGAAGGGCTAACAACTAGACGAAAATTTATTGTTCAAACATAAGGGAAAAAATTCTGTACAACCAGTAAGGAATTCAAGAAGAAGATGAAGCAAGAACTCAGACCCCTCCCTAATTTCTCTGAAAGAATTGATACCACCAATAACAAAAGTGAAGGCCATCAAACTTCTAAGTAAAATATAGTGTTAGTGATGCTGTAATAACCTGGTCCTCGATTATGGCTTTCTTCACTTTAATCTTTCTTATAGCATTCTTGTGTACAAAAGATGATTAGCTTGAAAAAGAATCAATTTAAGGAGACTATTATGTTTCTTACTCATTTTCTAGGTATAGATGCCAAGTCAAACAATGACATTGTAATACCAATTCAAATTGAATATGTTACAAAGAACATTAGTAACCTAATAAACTATGATGCCTTCTTCATATTTATCTAGAAAATGGTGTATTAATTTATAGTATGACGTAAAAAGATAGAAAAATTAGAAAGAAAAATCAAAACAGGTTATGTGGGGCAAGTTGCGCAAAAATGCTACACGGCTCTGCCTGTACAAGACAAGCTAATTGGCATGCCTTATTCTGCATTATCTAATCAGTCCTTTTTTTTTTGTTCCTCCATTTTCTGTCACTCTCTTTTTACTATTTGTTGGAGTGGGAGATAAATGCCTAGATTCATATGCATTTAGATGCACATATGGTAATATAAAGTTGTGTTTTGTTTCCAAAGCTTATATGATGAAATATCTTACACTAGTTTTAAGATGTGTTTCTTATCAATTAGAATGATTTTTGAGCCTCTTTATTTGAAGACATCAAGTCCATGATGTTCAGGGAATAATCGAAAGATATATGGGACCTATAAGTGAAAGTTCACCACTGTTGTCTAGTATGTTGTTTTGAGTTCTTAGAAACATTTAAAAAATCATGGAAGTCTCTTATTTCTTCGAGTATGGTCTCAAAAAGAATTTGCTTAAGGTAGTTTGACCATCTCCCAAGTAGAGTTCTTTAGGAGAGCCTTCATGTCTTCTACCATAGCAGATTTCCACTTGGGGTCATCAAGAGCTTCTTGAAAATGACTAGGAATAGATATAGGCGACAACTTACGGGTAAATGCTAGGTGAGTCTTCGATAAACGATGATAAGAAATAAAATCGATATAGGATAAACAACATTAGAAGTGGATTTGGAGAATCCCAACCTATCGGGTTATTTATGATCGCGAAGAGAGTATCTCTTATCTTGATTATTAACTAGTAGATTCAAGATAGTAGTCTCAGAACTGTAGGGTTTGAATAAAAAATTGGAATTATAAGAGGGGAAAATTTACCTCATGATTAGCTGTAGAAGTCATTCGATGGCACAGTAGTATCATCAAGGAGAAGATTGGAGTCTGGAGGAGGCTTGACACTAATATCAGAATCTGGCGGGAGGGGCGACTGTAGTATCTTCTTTTCTCCTTGTTTAATCCTGTTGGAACAATCTAGACGATCTTTTACTACTAACTTTAGGAACAATGAAAGATTGATCTATAGACTCCTCCTTATCTGAAATCTACAATTTTTCTCTTCCAACCACACGCGTTCTTTATCAAAAAACTAATCTCCTCTCAAGAGGAATGAGCGAAACAACCCCAAAATAAAAAAAAAAACTCTAGTTCACAGAATTGAACATCCATAGACACATAGAATTTTTTTGTAGGAGGATAAAAATACTTATAACCTTTGTGGGAGTTAAAATATTCAAGAAAGACGCATTTAAGAGTACGAGGGCCAAGCTTATCCCTAAGATGAAAGTGCAATTGAACATAACACATATTCAAACACTTTAGGACAAATATTTAGAACAGATGGGATAGAGTGAAACTATGACAACATCCTCAATGGGATTTGATAATCAATTATACGAGCACGCATTCGATTAATGAGAAAGATATCAATCATGACACGAGCAAGCATTCGATTAATGAGAAAGATATCAATCATGATAGCTTCAGCCCAGAAACACTTAGAAACTTGCATAGTAAAGCATAATGCCCGGCTACCTCTAGGATATGTCGATTTTTACGTCGTTCTGTTGGGGTGTATAGGCACATGTTGTCTGGTGGAGTATGCTATGTTTTGTAAAAAAAGAGTTTAGAGATTGATTTACAAATTCACAACCGTTGTTAGAATGAATACCCGAACTTATGAATTAAATAGTGTGACAATGTAAATTTAGGAATAACGTTTATAACATCACTTTTAGATTTCAACAAATATACTCAGCTCACCTTTGTACAATCATCAATAAAAAACACAGTATTTATGACCTGATGTTGACGGAGTAGAAAAATGGGCCCTAAACATCAATATGAACGCAAGCAAAAGCAAATGAACTTTTATTAAAACTGACTTTAAAAGGTATACGATGATTCTTAGCACTAATGCATTGTTTACATCTTAAACTAGGAGTAGAAGTGTTTAGAAACAACATAGGAAATAAACGTTCTAAGTAAGAAAAGGACAGATGACCTAAACGATAGTACCATAGCATAATTTTCTCCATGTTTCTTCCGCTACTTGTCCCCTCCAAGTAGTATAGACTTCTCCTTTCTTTACTAGTGCCAATTGTCATCTTCTTTAGATTTTTTTGAAACACACAATGGGTAGAATAAAAGGTTATAGAACAATTAAGATGTTTGGTGATTTAGCTAATAGAGAAAAGGTTATTATAGAGAGGGTTTGTGTAAAGAGAATAGATGTCATAGAGAGAGTATGAGAAAGTGAGACATTTTGGCCCCAAAATTGGCATATGAGTCCTGTCTGCAACGTGGACAGATTTAACATGTAAATATATGAGAATTACTAGTTATATGATCAATGGTCTCTGAATCAATAATCCAAGTGTTAGCTGTAGCAGAAATTAAAGCTGAACCAGAATTACCTTCACGAGGGAATATTCGAGATACATGAGAAGCAGAAGATAGAGAGGTGTCAGTCCTGAACATATTTCTTTTTTTTTTTTTAGCTTGCTCAAGTTTGAACCACTTTGGATATTTATGTAATTTCCAACAAATATTGACTGTGTATCTAGTACTACGGCAGTGAGTACATGATCTTATAGAGGTAGAAGTAGAAGAAGTAGCTGGCCAAGTGTTATTTTTCTGAATAACCAAAGTTGAAGCATTAGAGTGAACGTGTCCCCATAGTAATTTGCCTTTGTACTTCACGACGGACTACATAGGCCTCTTCTTGGAAGAGGAGAAGTTGCCAAAACACGACTACTAACATAATCTAGCGTGTGATCGAGACCTGCTAGAAACACATGGGCCCTATCCTCAGCGATGTGTTTTCTCTGTTTCTCAATATCAGTTGTAAATGTTATATCGTTAGGCCTCCGATGGTCGAATTTCATAAAGATGGAGTTTAGTTTATTGTAGTATTCAGTAAGAGGCCGACCACCTTGACGTAATTGGAACGACTTTTTCATTAGTTCATAAACTTGTGAAGAGTCAGAAACATCAAGATAGCTTTTTTACCACATCTTAGACCTCCTTAGCCGTTCCACATTGAACAAAATGTGGCATCAGATTGTCAGTGATAGAATTTATGAGCCAAGACTTGACTAAAGCATCTTCAGCCTCCTATTCATCATAGATCAGATAATTTTCTGTAGGCGAGACCTTTTCCCCGTGATATAACCCTTATTTTCGGTCCAATAATACGCATTTCTAGAATTTTAGACCATATAAGGTAATTAGCCCCATCCAATTTAATATGAATTGGAGAGGATGTTTCATAAACAGTAATCGAGAGAATCTTGTTGTCAGAAGAGACCGTACTAAATTTTGCAGACATTTTTCAATTAGGGTTTGGATTGAAAAAAAAAAAAAAAGCAGCAAATCTAGAGGCCAAACAATCAAAAAGAAACACCACAAACTAAACACCCACAACCCAACAAATAAGCCAAACAGCCCCTTAAGCAATTCCCACAAACACGATCTTAGGTCCAGTTGCCGACCTTTCACGCCTGGATACCACACCAACTTCTTGATTTATAGCTCTGACTGACTTTTCCAACAATAATCAGGTTAAGGAAGCAACAAGAGATAGCTCGCGACCAGAAAAATAATGATTCGCGAGTTCGGCTCGTACTGTTCGCGCACGTAGAAGGTTCGCGACGTGAAGGAGTGGCTCGCTGGAGATAGTTGAAACATTTACAAAATCATAAAACTTTCTTATTTCTTAGAGTATGGTCTCAAAAAGAATTTGCATTCGAGTACTTTTAAAAGTAGCACTAAGTATTGTAGTAAGTCAACAGCGTAATACCCTATAAAATCTCGTGGTCACATTTTGAATGATTCTTGAATTTTTGTTATCTTTTCTTCTTTGTTTGCATCGTGTATGTTTGTACCTATGTAATGGAAAAACTATGAGTAGATGTTCTTGGTACTTCCTAAATACTAATTCGAAATATGACGGAATATTTAAATTTTAAATTACAGTAAAGGTTCCCAACCTTTAGTTTATTTGCACTTCCATCCCCAACTTTTAGAAAATAGGTGGCTTCATCCAAATGGATAAACTCATCCATTTTTTCATTAGTCAACCTAGTTGACCACATCCAAAAGTTAAAAAGGGAAAAATTGTCATTCCATGATTTTTAGTTAAAATATTAAAAACAAAAAAAATGAAAAAAACAAAAAAACAAAAGAAAAGAATTAGAAAAAGAAAATTACTTCACCTTCCCAACAGCCCTCCCCAGCTTAGCTTGCAACCACCCGAAAAAAGCTAATTTCTACGGCCCGCCGCTTGCAACCACATTTATCACCATCCTTGCCCACCCACCACCACTAGGGGCATCAATTTCCACATTGGAAACATTAGGGATCTCCATTTTCACTACCACCGGAGTTCCCTTTAGTGAATCTTTTAGCCCGCAACCAAAACCGGAGCCATTTTCTTGTTTCCTACAAATGGTGGTGAATTTACTCGTAAAAGCAAAAGAAGAGAACAGCCCAAAAAATTCAAGAACCAAACAAAAAGCTAGCAACTCCAATAATTCCAAGAAATCTTTATAGCCCAGATCTCAAAATCAAGAATTAGAACTAATATCTCCATCAACACACATCCGCTACATCCATATTTCTCACGCAGCACACTGTAGTCGCAACTTTATTCATATTTTAGAGTAGATGTATATATGTGCCTACAGAAAGATGTAGAGATGCTACACACAATTACCAGTAAAGGTACAGGAGATGAATAAAGAGTCTTATAAAAGAGATGAATAAAGAGTCTTAGTCTCTGTTAAAGTAAAATAAAATGAGAAAACCATTTAGAATAAATGTCTATAATAGTTTTAAGCATATCACGTTTTATCGGTTTTCAAAAGGGAAAAGTCGATGACTCGAGATAATTTTATCTATGCAGCCCCATGCAAAATTAACTTAAAGAAGAAGCCATAGATTAAGTGATTAACTATATGTTGAAGGAAAAGAAATGATTTATGGATTTCTAAACATACATATGTACGTAAACATCTAGCAAACCAGATACCTTCATTTTTTGAACATGAACAAAGAAAAAGTGCTTGTCGGATATTCCAATTGCAGAGGCGAGATGAAGTATTAAAGAGTAGTATTCAAATTGGGTTTAATAAGAGCATCTCCAATGGTAGTTTCTATTTTGAATGTCTAGATGATGTGGCGATGAGGCTGAGGGGACAAAACCAATGCGCATCATTTATTGTAGGGTTGTTCAAAAGGATGTCCATTTCTAGATTTGATTGCTAGACACCTTTTACAATAAATGCCGCTACATTGCCTATCTCTCTTCTATTTTTTTCTTCCTCATTCTACAATATCTCCTCATTTGATTTCTCTCTCTTGCCATAGACTTTTTAGAAGATGTTTAGCATTGGAGATGCTCTAAGCGTTTTGCCATATATCTTTTCCTCCGAAAAATAGTAATTGGAGCAAATCGTGCTTGGTGGTGGTGTTGGGTAGGTAAGGAGTGCGGTGGGCGTGGTTGCGGGTGGTGGGTGGTGGATATTGGATTTCGTGGTGGTTGCATGCGGTAGTGTGATGGGGATGGGTGTTGGGAATATGAAGAACTGGGTTGACTAATGGAAAAATTTATAGAATTCATCAATTTGGATTAATGTTACCTATTTTCCAAAGGTTGGGGACGAAGTAGCCCAAAAAAGGTTGGGTATGGAAACAAATGATACTAAAGGTTGGGGTCCTTTGCCGTAATTTACCCAATTTTGAAACAAAAAATAGAATATTGAGAAATCAAGTAAATAAATCTGATTTCTCAAACGATAGCGGATAGCCAGAAAGATAGTCCAGCTCGTATGGAGAAATGTAGACTCTAGTCTGTTTTAAAAACTAATTTTGATAGTACCAATGTCTTTCTTATGATGGAAAGATTGCAGCAAATATGCAAAAGCTATAAAAATTGGAGTGAGAATTTTGATGTTCAAAAATGATAAATCAAGTTGTGAGAGAGCTTCAAATCCATAACAAAACCTGCCCTTGTGCTTTATCTTTTGTCAATTTTTCTTATTAGATTACTTGTGTTTATACATAGGAAGGTGAGATTACTTTAAGCTTCTGAGCTAAATGGTAGTTAGAGAAGTCAGGTAACTCAGGTGCTGTGTGGGACTTAGAATGGCTGTCCAATAGGTTCAATAACTTGTAACAGTAGGCAACATAAGCACTTGATAAATTGTGAGAGAGGCCTGCTAAAATGTGTTTTCTCCCAAAATGCATTTTCTGAGCTATTCACATATTCACATGATACCTTCTGTAAAATTATGACACTAATCTACATTTTGTTAGAGTTAGAGTTATTCTTTAACATTTATTTTCATATTGTTCTTGTTATTTTCATGTTTGAAATGATGACACTTCTACTGCAAGAAAGTACCTGTTACTTAGAGGTGTCATCGGGTCAAGCGGGCCGGTCGGCCCGCCTCGATGAAGCCCGCGTGACGGCCCGCATTAGAAAAAGCCCGCCACGACGGGTTGCGGGCCGGGTCAACTCAGCCCACAAAAATTAAACACAAGCCCGCCCACTCGCTGGCCCATCCGGTCAAGCCCATGTGGGCCGCGGTTCAACCCTTGCCTCGTCCGTATGAATAAAAATTAATTTTTTTTGAAATTACTAAAAAATTTAGTTACTTATTGTAATTCAAAAAAAAAAAATGTTTACATATATAACAAAATTTGTGTTAAATTACTAAATAAAAATAAATAACAATGATAAATTCACATTTGTTAATTTTTAATTCAATTTCTATTTTTATTTATATATTTAAAGACTAAAACGTGAACGATCTCATCACATCTTTCACTTTAAACGGCTCTCCGCCATTTGTTTTTTTATTTTTTTTTAAATATCATTTCAAATATGAAAGTTTGAATTTTTTGCCCTTTTTTTTTTAAAAAAAAATCAAAGCGGTTCACGGGCCGCCCGAGGTTGGCTTCTTCGGCCCGTGAACGGCCCGCTGGGTGGCCTCCTCGGCCCGTGAACAGCCCGCCCGATTCATGGGCCGCCCGCGTTCCGGTCGAGGCGAGAGGGTCAATGCCGGTTCGGTCAGCCCGCCCGTCTTGACACCTCTACTGTTACTGGTTGAGCATCTAACACTTAACAAATTGTAATTTGTAGGAATTGGTGGAATGGGAGCATAAGAGCAAGATTAATGGCAAAATGCATGCTTGCGGTCATGATGCTCATGTGACAATGTTGCTTGGAGCAGCCAAATTGCTGAAGAGCATAACCGATAAGTTGAAGGTAAACAATATACAAAACAATAGAAGCAGACATAAGATTTATAACAGACAAGTTTTTTTACAGTATTTATCTCAGATGAGAATTTTCTGAAGTTCTATTTTAATATATTATTAGGGTACTGTTAAGCTTGTCTTTCAACCTGGTGAAGAAGGTCATGCCGGGGCATATCATGTGCTAAAAGATGGAGCTCTAGATGGGGTTCAAGCTATTTTTGGCTTACATGTTGCACCAAATTTGCCCACTGGTACAATCAGTTCGAGACCTGGTCCAATAATGGCTGGATCAGGCAGGTTTTTAGCTATCATTCAAGGGAAAGGTGGACATGCAGCAATCCCACATGCAACTAGAGATCCAATTCTTGCTCTTTCTATGGCGATCCTTGCACTCCAACAGATTGTTTCTCGAGAAACTGATCCTTTAGAGGCCAGGGTATTATTATTTCTCTTTCATGTGGTTGTTTGAAGAACTTTTTTTAAAAAAAAAAAGAAAATTCTATGGGATCCTACTAGAACTGGTTAGAAAAGGGTGGGGTGAGCCAAAATTAAAATGTAAATTATTGCATTGGATCTTACCATAGACATCATGGACTGAACTAAGTGAAAAAGAAAAAAGGATTCATGTAGTCGGCTCCAAATTATTGAGAATGAGACTTGGCTTGTTGTTTGCTGTTTCTTGCCCCTAGATTTGAATGAAATATGTTAATAAAATCTTGCTTGCTCATGCAGGTAGTCTCAATTGGATACGTAGAGGGTGGTAAGGCAGAAAATGTAATCCCTGAGACGGTCAAGTTTGCTGGCACATTTCGGTTCTTGAATGCGGAAAGTTATTCCTACCTTCGGCAAAGGATTAAAGAGGTACTTAATAGAGTAATCATTTATCCTTTGTGCCGAAAATGTACAGTGATAGGCTTTTTAATTACTTGAAAAAATATAGTTTTTCCCCTTTTTCAGTCTTAGTTCGATATTCAGATCCATTAACATATGACCTTATAATTGAAATTGATAATCAATTTCTTCACATAAGATAAAACATACTGGAAAAGTTCTTTTTAGAAGAGAGAACACAGAAGAAAGTGAGACATTATTTCATTATTATTGTATTTTCAGTAGCCTCTTTTAAATCATCATCTTCCATTAAACATTTCTTTAGTATGTTTTACACAAAACAGACATTGTTAATGAATACACTGCTTACAGGTTGTGGAAACTCAAGCAGCTGTCCACCGGTGCACTGCAACAGTTGACTTCATGGAGGAGACATTGATACCTTATCCGGTTACGATCAATAATCCTGTGATGTATGAACATGCTAAAAATGTTGGAGAATCGCTGCTTGGGGAGAATAATGTGCTGCTCTCCCCAATGACTATGGGAGCCGAAGATTTCAGCTTCTACTCACAGAAGATGCCTGCAACATTTTTTATGATCGGAATAAGAAATGAGACGACCAAACCTTTTAAAGCGTGGCATTCGCCCCACTTCATTATTGATGAAGATGTTCTTCCAATAGGAGCTGCTCTACATGCTGCAGTCGCCATTACTTACTTGGATGGCCATGTTGAGAATCAGTAGACACCGAGGCGTTTTCATCTTTTCCATTGAAAATCTCAGAGATAAGATGCACATGGTTTGATTTCGAATCAGCAAGGTGCCAACAATGTCTTGTGGAAAAAGAATAAGTTGATTGAATTGATGTTTGCACTAATTAATACAGGCCTTTGCACCTATCCTGTCTTCTGATGAATGTTAATGTTTGAGACGAGTTTCAAAATCACTTTTGTTAATTTTGGTGCATTAATGTATATTAGCACAAATTTCTTTGAATTTCTTGTCCTGTAATTAAAACTGGAAATTCATCAAATAACTTTTGGCCAAAGTGATTTGTGCATGTTTTTAAGATTCGTGATTTTGGCCATTCTCGATTCGTGATTTAGTTTTGCCATTCTCGAAAGTCATGATATTAGTTTTTTTATTTGGCCCAAAATAGTCGCTTCACCACTAATGTAGCCTTGATTAGCAATTTTTGTTTTCATTTATTAAATAAGACTCCTCCGTCCCACAAAAGCAAAATCCCAAAATAGAAAATTTTTATTTTTTCTAATATATATTTAATTTACACCAACTAATGTAAAGTGAGAAAAAATACAATTTTGTTTTCAGGTATATTAAATAGTATATATTTTTGCAATACTAAATTAGACAACCTAATAAATAAGATTTTCTTTTTTTTCTTTTTTCTTTTTTAATAAGGTTTAGTACGTTATAATTTACCTAACTTTATTTTTAAATACATATCTTTTAAAATTTTAGCTTATGTCTATTAGTTTTTGTTCTCAAGGTATCGTGGATATATTAAAAACTAAATTAGATATCATAAAATTAAGTGTTTGATAATTCGTAATATGTAGTAAAGGTTAAAAAACTACAATTTGATTTTTGGAAAATTTTAAATGCTAAAGACATACCTTTTAAATTTAATAATTTTATTACTTCACAGGTATCGTGGAAGTTAAAAAGCAACGTGATAATAATTGGATTAAGTTTTGATTATTTAATATGTAGTAAATAATGATTTCATCCAACTTTTATTTCATACATCAACTATAAAAGTTGATGATACATTGAATCTTGTCAAAATATTATCTATTACAACACTAGTCTTTTTTTTTTTTTTTATTTCCAAACTATAAAAGTTGATACATTGATTCTTTCAAAATGCATTTTCTATTACAACACCGGTTTTTTTTTTTTAAATCAGTAGACCTTCATTTCTATATTCACAAATAGCTATAATTAAAACTAGTTAAAAAGTTATTTTCAAAAACCATAAAAATATACTTCTAAAGAAATTAGCACAGCACGATAAAATATATTATATACAAAAAAATTTGACATTGTCTTTACATGTTTGGAATTAGATATTAAAATTGGAATTCCAATCAATCCTTTGAAAATCCAATGGAGATCTCAATTCTTATTTTGATTTCATTTAGACGCATTATCTTTCATGAGTAAATATATATATAGGACCTAATATAGATAGATATTATAATAAGTAAAAACAAGAGAACTAGAATTAGACACATTGCATAGCCATAAAAGTATTAATGTAATCGAGAAAATAATTTAAATTAGGTGGACAGACCAGAGACAAATCTAACAAAGTAAAAATTCGAAAAAGACATTCTAGGACAACCCACACTTATTATCAGCTTCACATGCCACTTTCATCTCTCTTGTCTACTTGTACATAGCGCTTCATTTCTAGTCTGTTAACAGTAAAAGTGTCAATTGAAATGGAGATTTGAATCTAATCAAAGTCAAGCTTGCACTTTTTTTTTGGGCATCATTTCAAATCAAAACATATCAAGAAACCCATCATTCACTCCCCTTCATCTCCATCTTTAATTCATACCTTCTTCATTTTATGCTAATTTTAATAACATTTTCAATGAAAACCACATTCCCATCTGTAAAGATTCTGTAAACCCCACTATACGCCCACTGAAAAAATTCAGACTCATAATTCATATTTAAGTTCATCTTTATCTGTGTTTTGCTTTTGTTTATATCCTGATCAAAAAGGGTTTGCAGTTAAACAACAAATTGATGCTGACAAGAAGTGAATTTATAATGTCAAGGCACCCACGGGGACTAAGATGTAAGATCTTCAAACCCTACTTCATTCTTGTGTTTTAAAGTCAGACCTTTCTGGTCATGTTTATTTATTTTGGATTTTTTTTTTTTTTTTTTAATACAGATCGTTGAAATTTAGAGCAAAAGAGTGTATATTTCGTTAGCAAGAAGTGGAAAAATTAAGGGAAAAGTGATAATGTCAAGGCATAGTTATAGGGGTTTGATGGAAGGGCTGATGGTGCCCACTAAGACCCGGAAAAGGGAATGCTCATCCCCTTCATCTTCTTCATCAAGAATTCACAACTACAGATTGAATAAGCGGGCCATTTTGGTGGGCAAAAATCGGGTTGGGCTTGGGATCGGGTTGGGAGGATCCAGATCCAGTACCCCGGTGCCCACATGGAGAACTACTCCTTTGAGGAGCACCATTGAGTCTCCCAGGTATTCTCAGAGCGGGAAGTCTACCCAGCCGGTGTCGGCCCGGAAACTTGCAGCCACACTGTGGGGAATGAATGAGATGCCTTCACCCAAAATGAGTGAGAGTAATTTGGAGCAAATGCAGCAGCAGAGGAGGAATGGCAGCAGTAAAATGATGCTCAAGCGGGAGAAAACGCGGTCTGGATCGGGTTTGCACTCGGGCTCAGGTTCTTTGCCGCCACATTTGTCTGATCCATCTCATAGCCCGACTATTTCCGAGGTGGGATGGTGCTGTATTTTGTTTTTTATACTTAATATATCCACATTTTCCAATCCATATTTTTTTTTATATTCAAATGTTAATATAGGTAAAGAAAAAGCAATTGCAGTAGTTGCTTTTCTTTAGAGCATGTCAATTTATTTAAGTTTTAGGAGCATATAATCAAAAGAACATTGTATATAATTTATTTTCTGAAGTTCAGATGTTTATGAGAAGAATCTTTTTGTCGGATTGTTGTTTGACCTGGAGATGATGGTTGTTCAAATTATTTCCCAGATTGAGAATTAGCCAGGATTGGATTTCTAAAGGTTATCAAAGTAGTGCAATATTTGCTATATAATTATACCTTTCAGTAATGCTTGAGACATCAATTGCATCTGAATCTGTGTTCGGGCTTCAGCATAACTTTTCTTGAAACTAATTGAGTTGAAGTTTGCTAGTCTAACCATCATTTTGGAAGTAGCAATAGTGGCATCAGATGTCCTTCGGGAACATTGAAGAAGAGTCTATAGAAATGATGTCTATGCACCTTCATTTTTTAAATTTCGAAGTAGACCATGTTTGTCAAGTTCTGGTTGATGTTCTTTTCTTTTTCTTTTTCCACTTTGTGTGTTTGGCATTTCGAAGTAGACGTTATTTTGAAACTTCTCCTTTGGGCTTTGTAGAGAATGGATCGTTCTGGAAAGGGTCATCAAAGGAGGACACCATCAATTGCCCAGAGACTTAGGTCTACAGATGAAAATGCCAGAGCTTTTGATTCACTAAGCAACGGTAGTTTTATGGAGGTAACGAGATTACCTTCTCTTGTCTTGTGGTTTTCTGAATTTGAATTATTTATTAATCTATTTTTTGTTTATTAGCTCGAAGATCAAATCAATCTTTGTTTTCTTTTTCTTTTCGGGTTATTTTCACATTCCATATTTACTTTTTCTTCACATATTGTCTCTAGTACTAGTACTGGTTTGAAAGAACTTTACAATCAAATTATTGAGATGACTTTTGATAAGATCCTCTGAGTATATTTTGAAGAATTGTATAAATGTCAACTGCAGATTGAGACTAGGTCTCGTGCCCAGACTCCCAGTGGATCAATAGGTGGTGCTAACAATCGTCTTAAGGATATTAGTAATGCTTTGACCACATCCAAAGAGCTGTTGAAAATTATCAACCGCATTTGGGCTCGTGCAGATCAACCTTCATCTAGCATGTCTCTTATCTCAGCGCTTCATGCTGAGCTCGAGAGAGCTCGTCTGCAGGTTAATCAGCTTATCCAAGAACAACGTTCGGACAAAAACGAAATTAACCATCTCATGAAGTGTTTTGCCGAAGAAAAAGCGGCATGGAAAACTAAAGAGCAGCAAGCCGTTGAGTCTGCTATCGAGTCTATTGCTGGTGAACTAGATGTAGAACGGAAGCTAAGGCGTCGATTTGAGAACTTGAACAAGAAACTCGGAAAAGAACTAGCAGAAATGAAATCGTCATTCATGAAAGTGGTTAAAGAATTGGAAAGTGAGAAGAGAGCGAGAGAAATAACGGAACAGGTATGCAATGAATTAGCCCGGAATGTTGATGAAGATAGGGTTGAAGTGGAAAAGCTGAAAAGGGAGTCTACAAAAGTTCGCAAAGATGTCGGGAAGGAAAGAGAGATACTAAGATTAGCTGACGAGTTGTGTGAGGACAGAGTCCAGGTGAAAGTCTCTGAGTCTAAACATCAGTTTGAAGAGAAAAATTCTGCCATTAACAAGTTGAGGAAACAACTGGAAGCTTTCCTCGGATCAAAAAGAGGCAAAGATGAAGAAAAAGCGGCACATTTGAGTAAGTCTCACTTTGGTTTGCATCAGATTGAAGAACAAGAAGATGATGGAGAAGTCGAGGATGCCATAGATGACAAAGAAGATTCTGCAGAGAGTGATCTTCATTCAATTGAACTGAACATGGACAACAATGATAGAATCTACAAAAAGGCTTATAACTCTATTGCTAGTCGTGAGTCTAGAAGATTACCCATAGATGATGAAATCAAAGGGAGGACCTCCGTCTCTGGGCAGGTTTATAGGAAAAGCACATCTATTCTAAGGAGCATGTCAGACGGAGTCGAATGGGGTAATGAAGGTGCAAGCAGTCAAAATTTAAGAGACGGGTTGGATAGGGAGAGATTTCACGAACTCGAGAAGGAAACTCCACGAAGAAGTTATGTTGATGAAACTCAAAGATACAAATCTGTAAAAGGTCTCAAGGATCATGCATTATCTAGCTCTAGGTTAGTGCCAGCCCGAGAATTCCCGAGTCCCACTCGGCAAAGGGAGCAATCACGGCCTTTACGAGATGCTTCCGGTACCATTCAGGAAAGATCAAGTATCCTTCCTGGGAATGGTTCAAAGTCGAGGCTTGCAGATGTCAGAGGGGAAGGCCAGAGTACCAGAAAATCAAAGTGGTGATTTTTACTTAATTCTTGCGGACTACCTGATTGTTACAGAATTGAAAATCAAGTATTCACTCCTGGAAGCAGTACAAAGTGAAAGGTAAAAACCATGGTTCAAGATACATTAAGAAGTTAACAACTTGTTGATTTATTATTTTACTTTCGGAGCACTCTCCTAGTAGCTCGCAATGTGCTTGAAAACTATAATTATTACTGATTTTATTAAAAGTTGGTTTAAAAGCAGTTTTATAGGAAGTTGTGTTCATTGAGTGAGACTTTTCTTTAACAAATGCATATGGTATAACTGTGAGTTAACCATGCTGCAATCATCACATTTTGCTTTGCTTTGTGCTGCTTTTCTTATTAAAGCAAATTTATTGGTATTTATCTCCTTGTTTAGTGGAACAACTGCATTATAAAGGCAAGACTTGCTGAGTTGTGTTCTTTCTTTGGAAGTTCTTGACGTTTTTAGTAATTTTTTCAATTTAATCAATGTGGCCTTGGTTTGGAACAGCAAAAACTTGTTTCTCCTGCCACGTGTAGACTTTGATACATCTGTATTAGTAGCTGGACTTGATGAAGAGATAAAGGCTGATGAGTTTGCAACACAGATTGATTTACTTAAAATTTAACATTTCTTGAAGCGGTTTCCTGGTGGAAATTGTTCGGAGTCTGAGCTAGTTTACTCGCATCCCAGTTTTCTCAATGATATGTCAACATGAGTTCTATTGGAGATACAAAAATCGTTGTTGTCTTGTGAAGCGAAGATCGTTCGCTTGGTGAATGAAGTGGGTCAACCTCTTTTTGGCTTCAACTAAATACTTTTTCTCGTTGGTTGAGTTTCGGTAAGTTCATGAACTATAGATAAGCATATTCGAACATCCGCTGCAAGATAAACTATTGCATCCACCGGAGACTTAAACGTTATAAAAATAAAAGATTGGAAACTCGTACATTGCTTGGGAGTTTTGGAGTAGTTGTTATCAGCGTTTTAAAGTCTGATTTTGAGCGTTTGTGAGCGGTCCGGTTTTGAGTGGTTTTTAGTAGCGGTTTTAGAAACTGTCCAACCCATGCTTGGGAGTTTATTATCCAGCGGTTCTGAAAGTTTTTTAAAACAATAAAATTACATATATGTCCATATATATAGAAATCAAAGAAGATCTATGTAATAATATGGTATTGTGTAATTTTTTGTCCACTTTTTTTCCTATTTTAATTTTTTCTCATAATCAAAATTATATTATTAAATTTATATTATTGAACCAAATTAATAAAATTAATTGTGATCATGAACCAACTTTCCAAATTTTTCATCTTTAATTCATGACCGCACAAAAATATGGAACACATATATACGCACAAACAGATATATGGAGCACATATATGCACTAACATATATACGTACAAAAATATAGAGCAAATATACACACCATAGATGCACACAGATATTTCCATATACACACAACATAGATAGACACACATATTTCACAGAGAAGATTACTTTTTAAAATTGGTCAATTTGATTTTCACTCTAGCAAATTTGGATTTGGAAGAAGAAGCGCCTAGTCTATTGGTGGAGAGAGGAGTTAAAGAAATGTTTTATTTTTTTTGCAGATTTTAATTGTTTAAGAATGGTAAAGTTGAAACAAATCTTGAAGAACGCCAAAAACCGCCAATTTGAGGGTTGAGAATAACACCCAAATTACATTACACTGCTTTGGGTGGTTTTAAACCACCCAAAACCAAATATTTCTAAAAATCAAAGACGGGTTGTCCCAACCCCTCATAAACGTCTATCTAAAACCGGCCAAACCGGTGAAAATAAAACTCCCAAGCAGGCCCTAAAAGGTTGAGGTTAGGGAGCCTAGCTGCAATCTTTTCTACATTAATATAAGAAATAATTAGGATTTTCTTTTACCGTTTTGAAAAAGTGTATATATATATGACTGCACTTTTCTTCAAGATTTATCTTATTTATAATTTCCCTTAAAAATTGTGTCATTTCCATTTTTCTTTTTAGAAAAATTTAACCTACTTTTTGAGAAAGATGATGAACATTTCTTTATTTTCTTTGTTAACTAAAATACATGGCTTTTAACCTTCTTGTATTATTATAAAATTGTATTGACTTCATGTTTACATGTTTGCTCTCAACTTGAACCTAAGGGGATGCAATTGTCAAATGTCAAGAGTGAATTAAATAATAACAATCGTAAATCGAATTTTATTATATCGATCGAACGTATTTAAAAAAATGAGAAGGTTTTGTAGGAGATAAGTATGACTCGTATCATCTCAAGCCATTGCGTTTTGACCAAAATGATAAACAAAATAAGAGGACCACACGCTTAAATGCATGATTGATTATTTATCTCGACATCTTTGTAGGATGAACATAATTAAGAAAAAGACGTTTAACAAAGTTTTCTATGACATGTCTATTCTTATCAATTTAACTTGCTATTAAATTTAATCTGAAATAGCTTCTATATATTTTGAATTTCATTATAAAACTTATACTTTTAATTAAGATCAATCTTTAAAGAAAATAAATACAGAAAATTGGTTCTAACTTAATTAATATAAATTCAAACTTATATGTTTGGTTCATCGATCTTGCAATGTGTGAGGACATATGAAGTGATGGTCCACTTGGACAGCCAATATATCACTGTATAAATATACTTTAAAATTATGATAAATAATCAACAAATAAAATTTATATGATTCTTTAATAAAAATCCAAGCTTGGAGAAATAATTCATTTTTGCTTCACGAATTTTATCAAAATATCTGAAATTAAGAGTGAAAATTTAAGATTCGTATTATGATCGACCATGAGAGAGGTTTTCACCTCCACCCACACAAAATCACCATCTCCTCAAATTTCTCCTTATCAATTCTTCTCTTCACCATTCTTCAAAATTTCTTTACAATCTTCTTCATCTTCAATATTTTTCAAAGGACAAGTTTCAACAGTCGAATTCCACTACAATGAAGTGATATACTAGTTAATTTAGTATCAAAACATACTACCAAAGAGCTTGGCGCCCAAAGTGCAGGCGAACCCATTTGACCCACCTTGAGACGGATCTACTAGCCACAAAGAAACATGGTCTGGCCAGCCAAGGCCACACCCATAAGTGGGCCATCCCAAACCCTTTTGCAATCAAGCAAGTTCGATGCATCACGATGGACACACTAATGAGATAACTGTTAGAGTTTGGTGATTCGAATTTTGTTGGGCCGACTCCGAAAAGTTTGCGATGCGATATATGTGGTGAAATTAAAATTATGAGAAAAAATAGTGTCAGTGGTGGGTTCCAAATCAAGACCTATTTTATCAAGATTATGATTCTTCTCGTATGAATACCTGTTTTATCAAGATTATGATTACTCTTGCACGGAGAACTATTTTATCAGGACTAGGATTTTTCTTCACAAAGTGTATATATATGATGTATTCTAAGGTTAATTAATCAAGCTTCTATTTGTAACTATATTTGATATAGTGAATTATTCTCTACTTTGTCTGTAGATTTTTCTCCCTATTATAAGGTCACTCGTGTTAGATTTGTGTGTTCTTGGTCTCTTTGTTACCTATTTTTCGTTCATATATGGTCCATTTAAGAATACCCTTCGCCCTTAAGAAGGCGAAATAAAAGAGTTCATATATTATCTTTTCAAACTATTCGGGTCTAATCCTAATTCAGTTTATTTTAACCTTCGTCATTTTAGAAGAAGGGTCTAAACCTCTGCCTTGTTTGTCATCTGTTAATTCTAAATGAAAAAATTATTCTTGTGACCACTAAATGAATCTCCACATAGCAAAATCAGTTACAACTAAAGTACATGAGGGAATAACAACCAAATTTAAAGAAAATGATAGCCGAGCCAATGGCTTCTTGCCACATGTGGCAAAAATGAAAAAAAGACAAAAGGATCCTAAGCTTTATAACATCTATAAATAGCCTGAATTAAATAGAAGGATGAGATAACAATTGAAAACTTTAGCCAAATTCTTGCTCTTTTAACTCTTAATCTTCAGACGACTTTCCATAGGAGGATTAAGTTGATTATCTCAACGAGGAGGTTGCCGATGATATGTTGCATACGATTTTAGTGGTCAACAATATTATAACGATAATTCATAAACTTAAAAAATTGTATACAAACGCCTCGGGCATATCTCAATGGTGGAACAATCAAGATAATGCTTGCTTCTGACGGTGGTGGAGTTCGAATCCTGTGAACTCACTACTGGTGGATTTTATTCTTGTGGATGCAATCACTGTGCAGCCTCATGCAGCGCAGCATGTCTGATCGGATGAAAAAGCTTGGGAGTCGGTTGAGAGAATCCGCATGATTTCTCCTCTACAGGTCAGGAGCGCAGGCAGCTTGGGGTCAGAATTTTAGTCTGACGTCTTTGAAAACTTGGGTATCAAAAAAAAAAAATTCTATAGAAACAGTATATACGGTAAGATCAAGAATTCTCTTTTGTTGTTTGAATATAAATAATCTATTAATTAAGATGGCGACTTAACGGAAATCATTATTGATTTCTTGGAATAATCACTCTTGTACACAAAGGTCCATTGGTCCAGCTCATGTGACAAGAAAATTGTCCAACTTTGGCTAATATCCCAAATTCTCAACCCCTGCAATGGAAGTCAATGGACTTTGGCTAATCACTCATTCAAATTCTCTCTCTATCTCAAGTTGAAGTTACAGTCACACACAGGGAGCTGGGAGAGGAAGAGGCAATGGAAATTAAATTACTGCTATTCTTATATTCAATTTCTCTTGTGTTTTCTTCTGCTATTTCCACTACCAAGATTAAACCTAGATTCCCTTCTTCCATTGTAGCACAGCAGTCACAAAATAAGCTCTCTCTTTATGAAGAAAAATTCTTTACCCAGATACTTGATCACTTCAATTTTCATCCACAGAGTTATCAGACTTTTCAACAAAGATATTTGATAAACGACAAATACTGGGGTGGTCCTAAGAATAATTCTCCAATCTTCGTCTACACTGGAAATGAAGGAGAAATTGAATGGTTTGCTCAAAATACTGGTTTCTTGTTCGACACTGCACCCCTTTTCAAAGCTCTACTAATTTTCATAGAGGTAATGTTTTTTTCTGCATAATTCTTCATACTTTGTTTTTTTTCTGTGAAAATTGAAAAAAGTCTGAATTTTGCAGCATAGGTTTTATGGAAAATCTATTCCATTTGGAGGTGATAAAGAAAAAGCATATTCAAATTCAACTACACTTGGTTATCTCAGCTCAACACAAGCATTGGCAGATTATGCAACACTCATAATAGACCTCAAACATAATTTGACAGCAACTGATTCTCCTGTAGTGGTCTTCGGAGGTTCCTATGGAGGAAGTACGCTATTTTTTTGTATTTTGCAAATTTTAATGTTGTTTTTAGATTGGAAAATTTATTGAATATTGGAGTATATTTTAACAGTGCTGGCAGCATGGTTTAGACTGAAGTACCCACATATTGCCATTGGAGCATTGGCATCTTCTGCACCAATCCTAAACTTTGAGAACATTACTTCCCCATATAGTTTCAACAATATTATCACCCAAGATTTCAGGGTTTGTCTCTCTCATTGATTTCTCTTTCGTATTTAATTTATCGTTATCGTAACGTGGTAGTCGCGGAGATATGGTGTAGTCTGATTCCACTTTTTTTAGTAGCAGTCCGATTTTGAAGTGCATATTTATTTATTTAAGTAGTAGTCCTCTTCCAAAAAAATTCTGACTCCAACCTTGAACGTTGGAGTCAAATTTGGGGTGCAAAAAGGGCTGGGCGCCCTGAAAATTTTCCTGAAAATGTGTAGTTAAATAAAAAAAATATATAATTTTTATGTTATGGCCCAGTCCATTTTAAACCACAACCCAGTCTTGTACCGTATTCTTGCTCCGCCCCTGAGTCAAATATATGTACGCATTTTTTCCAACAAATTATATTACACATGTACCCATCTATCGGAACCAATTCAAAATTGAGATATCTAAACAACGTTTGACACGTACTCAATTTTGGCAAGATACACACAATTTTGATTTTCCTTTTCCAATGATGTCCAAAATAGAGTGAGAGTGAGAATTGTTACAAAGTAATAAAAGGATCCTGGCAAGAAATTGAAGAGACAGAAGCAAAATCTGGTGGAACAGAGATACTTCGGAAAGCATTTAGAATATGCAAGTAAGAACAAAAAGGTTGTCTTTAATTTAATAATTAATTATTAATTTATAATTAATGGACTTTAATCATAATTTATATATGCAGAAATGACACTAGTGTAGGTTCTCTTGGAGGTTGGCTTGAAACTGCTTATGTTTACACTGCTATGACGGATTATCCAACACCTTCCAATTTTCTTAATCCATTGCCAGCTTATCCAGTCAAACAGGTATCAATTCTACTTATAAGTATTTAAATATACTTATTTTCATTAATTAAGTAAAATGGATAAAATTAATTACGCCTTTAAGAACGCTTAATTAATGATTGTAACATGAGGATTTGACTTTAATTATGTTAAAACAGATGTGCAAAGCAATTGATGACCCAAAAACTGGGAATAACACGTTCGAGAAATTATATGGTGCGGCCAATATCTACTACAATTACAGTGGAGATGCCACGTGTTTTAATCTTGATGATGATTCTGATCCTCATGGACTTGGTGGGTGGACTTGGCAGGTAACAGCAAATTTTCACTTATTGGTAATCTGGGACCGATGTAGCCTAAACATATTCTCTTGGAAGGACTTTTTTTAAATTAATTTATAATTGTTTGACTAAAATTAATAAGTACTTTTTATCTGAAAAAAGCTTAAAAAACTATTATAGAGAAGCCAAATTTGAGTTTCTTTAATAAGCTCTAACTCAACTTTTAGTTGCAATTAATATTTAATGAAATTTAAAAATTAACAAAATTACAATTAATATATTAAAAAAAACATTTCTATATAATCCAATTCATTAATTACTATTTAATCAAATAAATAGAAAATTTATACAAAAGTATTTTTATAGTTATACAGTCAAACACTTAATTTAATATTCATATCATTTTTTAGCTTCATAGCCAAACAATCAAAAATTCAACTGTCAAACAGACTATAAGTCCAAATTTTGAACGTTCCATTCATTTATGAAAATTCTAATTGTAAAACGATTTGAGATTAAACACATGTTTGTCATTACTTATATTATAATTTGAGTTGATCAAATTATTCAAATATATTTTTATCCACATATTTTATAAGATCCACAATTTAAGTAGACGGAATGCATAACCCGTGTATTGGTTTCAGGCATGTACAGAGATGGTTTTGCCAACAGACGGTAATAATGCGGAGAGCATATTTCCAGAGTCAGTATGGAACTACAGCGATAGGGCCGAATTTTGCAAATATAGATTCAACATTGAACCTAGGCCCAACTGGATTACTGCTGAGTTTGGAGCCCATGTGGGTATCTGGCCCAACTCAAAAACAATACATATTGTTATGGTTTGTTTTAAATAAATAAATAAATAAAATTGGTTTCTTGTACAGAATATTCACAGAGTTTTGAAGCGGTTTGGAAGCAATATCATCTTCTTTAATGGGTTAAGAGATCCATGGAGTGGTGGAGGGTAAGTTCTCTATACCTTTCATGCATATACGTGCATATAATTAATATCGTGATATTCTCGTTATTTAATCTTAATTGTTCGTGATAACATGACAGGGTGTTAAAAGATATATCCAAAAGTATAGTCGCCATTGTGGCAAAAGAAGGTTAGTGTACGAAAATATTTGAAATTACTCCAACTCTAATTGATTAGTGTAAAGTTGTTTCCTAGTGCACACATACAAGTTAAGGGCGTAAAAATGGTAAGAGAATTGTCTAGATATCAATTGACATCAACGGACGGATCTAGGGTCGAAGTTTAGTTATGGCGGACGTTGACTGATCAACGGTCACGGATGATGTTTATGAAAAAATAATGGGAAAATATTTTTAATAAATACGTAACTTATAAAGTAACAAAAAAATCATATAATATTAACTATTGACTAGTTAACGAACGATGTTTGTGAAAAAATAATGTGAAAATATTTTTAATAAATACGTAACTTATAAAGCAATAAAAAAAATTATATAATAGTGAAATATAATTCGATAGCCAACACCAGGGGCGGACCCAGGATAATGGTTCAATGGGAGCGATAAAGATTTACATAAAAAATAATTTAAAATAAGACAATAACGATAAGAAAAAACTTAAAATAAAGTCAAATCTATGACAAAAAAAAAAAAGAGCAAAAGTTATGATAAATACTTTCTATATTCTTCAATTTTGACCCCCATTTTCAAATTATGCAATTATCATATTAAAGAAAAATAATAAATTCTTTACTTGAGGATTTATTCATACAACTATCTTTTTTTTTTTTAATTTATCAAAGTTCAAGGACCACAAATGAAATTTTGATTTTAAAATATATATTCTTTCTCTCTCTCTCTCTCTCTCTCTCTCTCTCTCATACACACACAGGCACCATCTTCAACCAAGAAATTATATAGAACATATACATAGACATACAATACACGCAGACGGCAGAATGTACCAGAGAAAAAAAAAATTGATGAAGCCAACACTATTTTTTGGCAAAATTCCAGCACGGGCGGACGCGGGATCTCGCCATGTGCTAAATCCGCCTCTGATTGATATAGAACGTTCATTTTCGTCAGCACGTGTATATATGTATTTGAAATTGAAATTTACATCTCTAGTTTATCACAGGATAAAGTGCATATTAATGTTGGTATTGACAGGTGCACATCATGTCGACCTTAGATTCTCAACAAATGAAGATCCGATGTGGCTTCAAGAGGTTAGAAGAAGAGAAGTCCATATCATATCAAAATGGCTCTCTCAATATTATCAAAGTTTGACTGATTCTTCTAATTAGTTGGATTTTATGATTACAAACACACAATAATTGCAAGATATATCCCACTTCTTACACGTTTCAATAGAGCCTATCTTGACTTCAAAAGTAATACTTTTTAAAAATGTAATTGTACCAACATAGTTGGTTTCAAACTTATCTATTGCTTTGTAATAAACTAATAGTGCATTCATGACTATAGCCATAGATCTAAAGAATGTTACAATGTATTAATGACGTAATCAAGTAGTTCCACGATTCTTTGAATTTATCAAACGTACAAAAAATTGGAGTGTCAAGAGGAATTACGCCTGCATTTTATTTTATGCAAATTTTTAATGTTCTTGACACCACCCGATTAAAGTTAATTTGGAAAACACACATACGCACCAGTGTGTGTAGAAGTATTTTCTCCAATATGTTTAACTTCACTAGTAAACCGATAGACACCAAGAAACCGAACACCCTCAATGGGAAGAAATTTAGTTGTATTTTGGATATCATAACATGGCAAAAACTGAAATAATTTTGAGTAACACTTTTTCCTTCAAAGTTAGGCCAAGAATATGACAGGTCGGTCCATTGTTCAAATTTCAAAATACCCAAGATGGAAGAAAATAGGAAAAGAGGCCAAAGTTTATTGACTTTGACAATTCAAAGTAGTCCCTTGATTATTTATGTTATAGTGGAAGCCATCATGGATTTCTTTTAACCACTAGTTTGCTGCAACATGCTGCTTAATGAAATGTGCACCAAATTGATTCACACAATATCTAGCATATTCAAGTGTAAATAAAGTTGGAAGCATGAAGAGCAAAATTATAAGAACCTAACAAAATTTTCAGTTTCCCTAGGACTCTAATAAGCTAAATTGTACCGTACGTGTCAAGAGAATCGATGCTTAGAATGCACGGCATAATGACTTTAAGATAGAGGTGTAAAATACGAGCGGCTTAAGTCTAAGCAAATGAACACGTATATAAAAAGTACGGTTTAAATATGATTCGACTCATGAGGACTAAACTGTAAAGACTTGTGACTGGTGTGATTTGGCCCATGCGGGTCTGTATGAGATTGTAAGTTGGCATGCACCAGATAATTTTAATGAGTGAAAATTAGATAATAATTTGACTCGTTTGCTGCATGAAATAATAGAATAGAACGCCCCCACCCCATGGAGAGATACTCGAGCATGACAATTAAATCAAACATGGAGAGTGGGCCTGTGTGAGGACCAATTTTAGGCAGAAAAAGAGGAGACGTGGCTTCTTCTACATAGTTGTAAAAGTATAATATTTTAATTGAATTTGTATAATTATATAGTTCAATAAATTGGACGGTGTGACTTGTTAATAGTCTTGATAGATATACTTTGAAAATTGATGTTTTGGCCATATGAATCTAAATAATTTATTTGATTGGCAGTGAGCCAGCTATTCACATTTTGCACATAGCGTGTGACTTGTGAATTTCTTGTATCATCTTTCTTTATTTATACAGTATAGACAGGTATCACTGAGAGGTAAAAGATATTTTGATTTAATTAGCTCGTGAGGACGACAACTTGTTGGTAGGTGGTGAGACCATTGCTATACACCCATTGGAGAAATATTTGGCAAAGTACCTTGACTTAATAAATTGATATTCTTGTCGATCGTGTAAAATCTATTTTAGTTGAAAGATATGATTTTATTTTTAGTAAGAGCTGTCACAAAATACGAGAATGATAGATTCTCTTGTGACTATCTGTCACTACCGTAAAATGTGGTATTAAATCAGGCAAAACAACAGTAGTAATTTAGTAAAGTGTTTTTGTTTTTGTTTTTTTGTTTTACAAATTAATATAACGAGCGACATCTCACACCAATTATTTGATAGGTGAACAGACATGTCACACCGACTATTTTGTATGTAAATGTTGCAAATGATATATTGAATATATTTGCTGATGTAATTGAGACACATGTCACGTCGTTAGATTTTCAGATCAATCACGCTTTATTAAATTCTACCATGTGATGTCACCAAGTATATATAGTTGAATATTGACACCTTGATGAGTTGATCATGTCTTGCCGAGATGCGAATGGCACAAGTTATGCCAGCTTTTGTAGCTTGGTGATGAGTCCGTGTCGGTGGCAGTCCAAGTTGGATCTATTACTAACTTTGACACTAAGCGCATATCTCATCAAATGTTGTCGAGTTGTTTGGTGAGTACCGACATGCTAACCTTGGCAAAAATGGGAAGAGTTGGAACATTCGAGCTTGGCTCATCTTTTTTAACTTATATCTTGTCAATTTATTGACACTATATATGATACATCGACAAAACAAAAATAAAGTCTATAACACTGCATATATAATTTTTAATTATATATTCTATTAATGAAGTAATTTATTTGGCAAGCCATTATATTAAATTAAGCATATTTTATTTTGTTCTCTATATATTGAGTTAAATACTCTCATTACACAAAATTTAATTTTTTGTCGAAACTTTTTAAGATAATAGTTAGAAAAACATAGAAGAAAGAGACACCAAATTGAGTAAACTACATTTTTATAATTTTTCTTTTTCGTTAAAATAATGAACTAAAGTTGACTTTTTGATCGATATCACATGTTTACATGAAAAACATTAAAATCGATTAACATCCATACAACATTAAATCTAATATTATACATTGTTTAATTATAAATCCAACAATCTTAACTATGATAACAACCTCTTAATATACTTTAACCGTGTTCAATGAAACTTACGATTGTACATGTAATCAAATCATATTAATTTATAATGTCTTAATCAAACTATTCGTATAGAAAAAATAAAATAAAATGGAGATGGGTATCAAAATTTAGATTGTAGTTCTTTTATGGACATTATTAATTAATGTTGTTACATTGCACAGATACTGTCTGAAATGATAAAGTAATCCATATTTTAAAGCAATAATTGTGACATCAATCATGATTATCTGATAATATAAAACATGGTCCCCGTAATTATTTCACGTGTAACGATGTAGATTATATAATTTTCAACTAACATATAAATACAATATGTATGTGTATAGATAGAGACATGAGTAAATAAGGCTCACAGGTTGGTCTCATGATTCATGAACCAGGGGGGTTTCATTAATATTTAAGATATCATCATTTGAAAAGTCATCCTTGTCCTCAAATGTCTCATGACGATGAGGTTGTCTTCTCCTACCCCCACCCCACCCCACTTTTGCATCCTATATTATTGTACATTTTTAATTAGCACAAAATCTGTGTCAATAATGTCTATTAAATTGCCATAAAGACTTTTTAGAAACATTTTCACTTAAATTTGAACATGCGAATGTCACTTTAAGATTTAACTGAGATTTTGATGAATTTTGTCAATGGAACACCTAAAATTACTCACACTTAATATCGAAAAATTCAACACGACCCGGATCATGACACGACTTATAAAATAATAATTTTTCTTAATCTGAAAAATATTATTTTATAAGGATTTTACTGCACATGCCATCTCGCGGATGGGGGTGGGGAGAGAGAGAGAGAGAGAGAGAGAGAGAGAGAGAGAGAGAGAGAGAGAGAGAGAGAGAGAGAGAGAGAGAGAGAGAGAGAGAGAGAGATGAGGAGAGAATTGAGACACGAATGCAAGAAGGGGTCTTATTAATTCCTATAAGACAAATCTTATCTGATTATCTCTTTTTCTGCTTGTTGGAAATTAGCCAATTGGATCTCTGGATTTTTATCTCAAATATAGGAAATAGGAATGGCCGCACATCAATTCAATTTCTGTCATCCACGTGACAAATATTACCATTAAATCCTACATTTGCTGAATATAATTTTCAAATGGAAGATTAATTTTCGAGTGTTTGAGAAGACTTTTCTAAAGCTCAACAACAACGTTTCTTATGGGGTGAAAGCGATTTTCTTGACTTATAAGAAGCTCAAATTTCGAGCTTCTTTAAAAGAAATTATAAATTCAAGTTTTACGAGAAGTTACAATCTGTATTTATAAACTGGTGTGATCGGAACATTAGAGTGTAAACATGAGTGTGATCAAATTGTAAATCTTCTAATGTTTCAATAAAATATTGAACTTGTGTAAATAAATTTTAAATAAAATATGTTTTCAAAAAAAAAATATATATATATATATTAAAAATAAATATTAAAATAAATATATAGCTCTTTTCTGATTTATAATAAAACAGTCAACAATTTTTTAATAATAATATTTAAAAAAAAAAAACACAAAAAAAAAACATACTCACAACAGCTCTAACAAACTTACCTGATTCATCAAATATGATGTAAATTACATAATCTAATGTGCTCTTCCTCTTCCTTCAGAACAACAAAAACCTAGTGCAGGTCCAGCCGTTGGATGTGTACAGAGTCAGCGCAGCCCCACCACTTGATCTGTTAGCCAACATAGTAACATGGGTAGTGTTTCTCTTCTCTTTCACAAGATTCATGAAAAAAAAAAAAAAAAAAAACAATTGAGAAAATTATAGTTTGACTTTAACACCAATTAGAAAATGTAGCAACTAGATCCTCAACTTATTATTTTAACGATTGAAGTCCTCAAATCTTTTTATTTTTTAGCATTCAAGTCTTCAAATGAACAATTTTACCCTTATCATTATTAAAAGCTTAATTAAAAAGACGATTTATACAAAAATAAAAGTAAAGAATTAAAATAAAATAAAATGCGAAATCCACCAAGGCTATTTTGATCTTATTTATTTAATTTAGTTTAATTAAACAAAAGGGTAAAGTTGGAAATTGAAGTCTAAAACTGCTAAAATATTAGGTTGAAAACCTACTTACTACATTTACAATAGGTTGGGGATCGTAGATGTAATATTTTAAATATATGTATGTTTGTTTAATTAGTGTTGTTTTTTCAAAATAATTAATTATAATAAACTTTGATTAATACATAGATTAATGATTATGACCGATTTTTCTTTTATTAAACCTAATTTCCGTGTAGCCATGAAAAGTTGTACAGTGGATTGCATTCAATATAATGATTGATTTTTCCTCTCACGCAAAACCTTAAAGTACCCCGTACTTGCATATATATATATATACACACACACACACACACACACTCTCTCTCTCTCTCTCTAAATTTCCACCTGCTAGTACATTTCCACATCAAAACAATAATCATATCCCTACCTCTTGGCAACCCCCACGCTCTCTCTTCCCATTCTCCAACTTCTACAACACACACTTTCTCTCTCTAACTCTCTCAGATGTCAATAAACCAATACTCTTCAGACCTACATGAAGCTTACTGGTGGACACAGCAGCAACATATCATGGAATCATCATCTAAACACAATAACTTTGTATCTCAGTTCTACCATCCAACCACCAAAAAACCCACCGCCACCGCCTCCACCTCCACCGCCGCCGACATGTATTGTACTCAGAACACAGCTTTAGGCTTCAATTTAAACGAAGAAGAAGAAAAATTCGATGAGCAACTCGCGGATGAGAGAGAGAATCATTCAAAAGAAGAATTACAGGAGCATGAAATCCCTAAAGAAGCATTATTCGAGAAGCCATTGACTCCTAGTGATGTGGGCAAGCTTAACCGCCTTGTTATACCAAAACAACATGCTGAAAAGTATTTTCCACTCAACAGCGGTGACTCGGGAGAAAAGGGTTTTCTATTGGGATTTGAAGATGAACTTGGAAAATCTTGGAGGTTCCGGTATTCTTACTGGAACAGTAGCCAGAGCTATGTATTAACTAAAGGTTGGAGCCGTTTTGTAAAGGAAAAAAGGCTTGATGCTGGAGATATTGTTCTTTTCCAGCGCCACCGCTTGGATTGTACCCGGCTTTTCATAGGGTGGAGGCGGAAAAACGCTGCTCCACCGGCTACCGTTGCCGGAGGTGGTGGTGGGTGGAACCATTTCTATTCTGGCCATCCTTATCCCACCCAACAGCAAGGGATTTCTCTCCCGTACCAACCCGACTGTCTTCATGCAGGTATCATTTTCTGTGCATTACGTTACAAACCTCATCTTTTTGTTTTTTCCAATTTACTATTTCACATACACAGACGCATGGAAGCCCAGTATTGTGTTTTTAGCATCTTTCGTTTTGTATTTTTATTTTCCTCTCTCTAATTTGTTCAACAATTTCAAGCCATTTTGCACATTTTTAAACAATTTAATTTAATTACCACGTCATTAAATCAGTGAAAAAAAGGACATTCTTAGTATTTTCGAACTTTAGTATACTACAGTTGGTATTGTAAGTTATTGTTACCAAATTAAATGGCTATAGACTATAGTACAATTCTAGGTAGCTGCACTCTACACACACGTGTGTGTGTGACTGTGTGTTGTTAGATACTCAAAAGCTTGTTCATTGTTTGATGAGATACTTGCACGTGTTGTTATTACAGGATCAGCAATGCAGAATCAAACAACAGGCAGTGGGAACTCCAAGAAGCTAAGGTTGTTTGGGGTGAACCTGGAATGCCAAGCAGATGAGTCCGAGCTCGAGACCGGGTTGTCAACACCTGGTGGTTCACCCATGTCGAGCCTGGGTCAAGCCCACTACCCCCAATCTCATAGCTACTGTCACATGGTACATATCAAATATTATATTATTAGCTTTTTGGACTAAGAAGAGGATAAAGATGTGACTTGTCCAATTTCCTAGTTTGATTTTCCTGTTTCCTCTAGTGAAACAGGTACAAAAAGCTACACTAATTAATTATGTTTATTGTTAATTATTTATAGATATTTACCCACTTTTAGATAAGGCTGAAAGCCATCTGCCTAACATTTATGGATGACTAGTAGTTTTTTCTGAGTAGTCAAGTTAAACAAGCAAGGTCCCTTTATTGAATCAATCAACAATTTTTAAATAGGACTTATTGTTGGGTCATATTCTCTCTGACCTGCTTAGTACGTAGTACACAGTCGTTACCATGAGTAATAGTATGGAAAAATGAAAATTATGTGGTAATGCATTTATATGAGATTGCCAATTGAGGTATGGTTTAAAGTTAGTCTGTAATATCACATCAACCCTTTAGGAAAGAAAAGTGAAATTATTCGAGTACAAGTACTATGGTTTAAAGTTTAGTCAACTTGCCCGGTTATGAGAGTATTTTTTAACCAAACCAGAGGCCAGTCAAGATCCAACTAGGGTTTGTAGACACAGAAGAGGGGGTGGCGTGCAACCCATGAAGAAATAAGTGAGCCATCTCCATCACCAATTAAGCAAAGATGGTCCACTAGGGATGGTCATGAATGTTGTAATATGTACACACATGGTTACACTAACAGCTAATAATTATATTGTATGGTTGCAACAGGATATCAATTTCACTGGAGATGATCATGTATATCGCCAAGGATAAGATCTGTGGATGTGACACTACTGCAGAATTTAACCTGTTCAGCCATTTTCAAAGGTGAACACACATATATATTTAATATTTTTTTTTTGTAAGAAAATGGAGGAGAAAATGCAAAAAGAAAAAAAGAGGGAGAAAATCAAAATCCCAGATTTTCTGGCCACTTTCTCTCACTAGAAAGTGGGGAATTTCTCCTGGTCCAGGGAGAAGGGTGAAATGAAGGTGAAACTTGAAAGAGACTTGAGGATTGGGAGTGGCAATGGGTCCCACAAGATATGAAACTGACATGATCAGGTCCTAACATGGAAGAATATGGATCGTAGTAATCAAGGATCAACATTGTACAAACATATTGCCCTTTGCTACTGTAGAGATTCTTCCTCAAGATTTTTCAGACTCTCATTATTATAACACTAAACTAAATGGATTACAATGGTTAATTGGCAGGTAAAATAGTTACTTAGCCAGTGGCACTAGATAGCTACCTCTTCTTTCCCTCTAATGCAATTACTTCTTTTTTTTTATTATCTAATGAAAGTTTTTATTGAATATATGTACTAGTGTTTATTTGTAGAAATGATAAATCTCGATTCAATTTGTTTGGTGCCTTAGTTCTTATGGATCGGGAGGTTTTGTAGTGGAAATAGATATCGTAATTTATGACCGCATTCAATATAAGAAAACATGTTTCGGTTTAACAGATCAAATTTATTATTATCAAAATTATCTGTACTGGAAAAAAAATGAATTTCTTATTTTGTCCAAAAAAAAGATGGGAATGCACAAAACAATTTATGTTAACTTGTAGAATTATACACTGCAAAACGGACAGCGTTGTCGACCAGAAAATGTATTGGCAGCGTGAAACAAGCTGTCCAATTATTAGGTAGAGGGTATGCACAGAATGTAATAAATATGGAGCAGGTGAGATGCAGAGAAGTTTGAATTTTATATATTCTCATGGGGAAGGAGCACGTAACATGAGTAATTCTTGTTTTACCAAAATTCATAATATATTATTTGTCTGTTATACTAATAATTACTGTTCATTTGTTTTCTAAATATTTATGTGACAGAACATATTCGATCCTCACTTACCTTGGTCCAAAACCAACCATGTGTGAAACATTGTTACGTGGTTTAATAACTACATTTGAAATTCTACTAGCAATACAAATTTTTAGCAAAAAATTCCCAGACGTGACACATGTTTTGCAGCCTCTAGGAAGACAAACAGCAACCAAATTCTAACACGCATTTCTTCACATTTGACTTTCCTAGGATGCCAGCCTCCAAGTATGAACGACAGCAGCAGTCTAAGACATTGACAGTTGTGTTCTAGAAGGCTCGATTGACCTCACTAGTATGGTATGTTTTGTAAACTAAACGACGAGATTGAACAAAAAAACTATAATATTCAATCCAATGTACATGTTTACGTATATTCTACCCGTCCAATTGAACCTGCATCAGGGAATGATTCTAGCCCCAGAATGGTTTTTGCTGTAGTGAGATACGTTCATGCACAAATCCATAATAAGATATGTTCTATAAAAACATTTTGCTATGGACTGGTTAGATAAGTCACAAGCAGAAGATCAACTCAAAACAAATTATACAAAGTCAAGACAAAATGGAATGGATTAGAATCTTAAAATTTAAACCTTATATCGAGCACGAAAAAAAAAATGCTATGATACATATAATTTTACAGTCCAGGTTGTCTGAATGAGACTTTCGCCTAATTCAAATACCTTGCAAGTACTCTGAATAAATTTTGCATCATTGCTCCCTCAACACATTAGTATTGCTAAGCCATGTTCTAATCAACATTGAATTTATCATCTCAAAGGTCACCGAGTGGAACCCATTCCATCGATGGATTACTAAACTTGGATCTTCCACTAGACCGGATTTTGAATAGTCAGTCTTTGATCTCTAGATTCATTTTTCCAAACAACAGAGTAACAGTAAAACGGACAGCAGGTTAACAGACTTCAAAGTGAGGTCCACATTCGAGATGAAAGGAGAAAGCATTATGATGATATAACATTTCCAAACATAATTGAGCTAAATAAGTTAACTGACAAATACTAAACGTATCAATTCACCACGATCTCTTTTCCACATCAATCATAATCGTGTTCATGAATCATGGCCATGTTACATATGAACATACCAGAATAATTTTAGTCAGAAAAAAGCCACAGTGAAATGAAAAAAGGTTCCAGCATATAGAGCATGAACTTATGTAAGGCATTAGTATTTACAAGGTAGTGGCTACAGGCATTTCAATATTTAGTCACATGTCCAATCCAAGTTGCAAGCAAGAACTTGACATAACTGGAAGGACAAATGCAAAGGGAAATAGCGGTACCGGGTGACTAATTAGTCAGAGTTTCATGTTATTATCAGGACCCATAAATATAAAGGGAAGATAGATATCGGTTGACCTTTGCAGATAGTGGTGATGAATTTTAGTGCTTCTGCAAGTGGGAGGGTCCCCAGATATGTGAGCTCAGTGGCTTTACAGTACCAACTATTCACACACCTGAAGGGACTCCTCTTGTAATAAAACAACTAAAATTGATGCCCAAACAAAATTGTTTGCTTCCTTTCAAAGCTGTATATTTTCCCTTTAGCAGACTTTTGACTTTTGATCTCCTTAGTCGAACCCCAACGTCACAAAAAAGCTTTCTCGGCTGAAATGAAAGCAAAGTAAGATCCTTATAAGTAGCAATTCCTAGAAAATAATGATAGTAAGAGCATTCAAACGATCACTGAATCACAATGTAGGACAAGTTACTGCACAAAACCCTTCCATTTAGGGCAAGAAAGAATAAAATGAATAAGATTAGAACTAATGATGCAAGTATAATTAAGTCCAAGTTGATCTTACAGATGAATTATGGGAGACAAAAGACCCACAATACCCCAGTAATTCAACAACCTAAATTAAGCAGCCACTTCACAACAATCCTATCCGCATGGTCTCCACCAATTAGAATAATTGGAATCCCACTTTGTGGGACCATCGTCTACAACTACCATGCTTACTGGAAACCAATTGCTAATTCTCATTATGAACTTAAGTTCGTGATTACACAAAAACAGTTTCATGTAAAAGAGTGGCCCAAAAGCTAGAAAAAGGTTATTGACAAAGGAGCCAAATCCTTGCCATGAAAAGGAAGTTGTTCCTAGTACCACTGTTCACCATCTCCACCCCACCCCACCCCACCCCTTCCCTTCCCCCTTCCTTCCTTCCCTTCCCTTGATTTTTGCTACTGTAAGTTTCCTATCACAACTTCGCTCGAACTCTAAATCAGATAGATCCATTGGTCATGTTCATTTATTCTCCTTCACCCAAAAGTACATCTTTTCCGCTGATAGTGGAATAAAATTTTCATTTTGTATTGAATAGAGTAATTAAATTGAGCTTTTTGCATTTTGCAACACAATCCACGAGTTCACATTGAGCGCTAAAATATACCAACCCACATGACAGAGTAAACACAGAACACTGAAGGAAAATAGTTTATTTTTCCCCTTTTCACACACTACAGGATAAAGATGGCACAAAGTTATTACTTATCATAGATTTTACTGTGTTTATAGCATCCGTAGTTTGCTTATAAAATATGAAAGTAATGCAACTAGAGGATATAATTGTTCATATTTATATTTTCCCAACATAGTTATGCAGCAAAGCTATAAATCATGAGCCAATTAAATATGCAAACATGAACTCACTAAGTTCTAGGGAGGTCAATGAGGTCGTTTGGGAGTGTCCTCTCCCGGTTGAGATTTAGAATCTTCTCTCTTCTCCATGACTTGCTGTATACCTTCTTGATAACCTTCAATAAAGCTTCGGAGAGCATCTCTATACGCAGAAGCTCGTGTCATGTAAACCCGTTGCAATGCTGGCCTTAACGTCTCCATTCCCCCCCTTGCAGCAATAGCTATCCATTGTATTCAAAGTAAAACAAACAGAAACTCAATGCCCATAAACAAAAAGAGATCATGAATCATAACTTAGGATGGAAAACACATTAGTAAAAATCAGAAATTCCCTCATGATCAGAAGAAAAAATGGGAAAATGAAAAGATGTAGAGACGTAGGGAAAAAACCTTCTAAAGACTGTTCATCACTTAAGATATAGTTCATCAAAATTCTAGAGTTAACCCTAGATTTTTAATTTTTACATGTCTTGTTGAGCATCCCAGTCCCCTCCCCTGGAGAACAATACATATTATGGAACCGTTGAATCATTATGATAGTTGTACACAAAAATTTCGGCGTAATATAAAATCAAGTTGTACAATGGGTTGTTCCCATCAACCATATCACTGGTATGTCTCTGGTAATATTTCAATTCCCATATACTTCTATATCTGCTAAATATAGGCAGAATTGTAGTCTGATATGATTAATTTGAATTCCACAACAAAGACAACTACAAGGAAATGTTGAATCTTGATCTCTCGTCGGTGACAAGGCTGGTCTACTCAAACCTCTTGAACACTGTATGCTCTGAATATCTACAAAGACCTTTTAATTCATGTGATATCATTTAGTCATCAAAGTCACCAGGTAAAAAGGACATAAAACTTAACCCAGCGTGAAAGTCTTTAGCACTTCACTTTCCTCCAGATTAATCTTCTTGTTATTTCCTAAGTTATAGCATCTGTTAAATTTTTGAAAGCAATAGTACAAAAATTAACATGACTGCTTTGAAACTGTAACACATCATACTTTTTTGGTTTTCTACCAGTCGCCATCCCTGAAATAATATTAAATTTCATATCAAATAAAGAATTTGTACTTACTTACCAAGATCCTCTATTGTCGATGGTTCCCTCTCCTTTGTTGGGCCTTTCTCCCCACTGGATTTATCTTCAACCTCTTCCTTTTTGTAATCATTTGGCCTGAGTTCTGGACCGATATCCCTCACCCAGCTAGCGGCATAAAGTCTAGATGCTTCCTTCAATATCTAATACATCATGACACATAACAAAACAATTTCATGACTAATATGAAAAACAGATCTTTTGATACATTTAGCACATAAAATTGATATGTTTGCAATGTAAACAGCAGACAGAAAGAACTCACGAGGAAGCGCTGTTTCCAAGTAAGTTTGCCACGCTTTTTGATGTGAGGGGGATCGGGCAAAGATGAAGGAAATGCTATTTCTTTGAGATCATAACGGAAGTAGTTGTAAATTTTCCTGCACACTACCTTCAGCTTCATGCCGACTGCTGGGTTAGTCTTAATCCTGCTTATAGAACACAAATGTAAAACAAAATACATAAAAAATGAGGAAATGTTTAGCTCATATGGATCTATCCATCTATTTCAATGACAATAGAATTTCAGTCTTTGTGAAAAGACTGAAAATGATTGTAAGCATATTTTAATCACTCATAAAGCTGTTACCATGTATTCCTACTGGTTTTAGAGTTCTAGAACTATTTATTGGTGAAGAAATAAAAATGGGTTCTACGCGATCAACTGGAGTATTCAAGTCACTCTGACTGGACAAACACAGTTCATTCATTGAGGCAATTCATCAAGCATGTAGTTCGCCTTCAAAATACACATAAAAGCAAGCACAAAACCAATTGCTTGAGATGGTAAACAATAGTAGTACACGGTAAACGCTTATAAAGTAATAAAACTAATAGTAACACATCGTAAAAGCATTACAAAACCAATAATAACACATGGTAAAAGCATTACAAAACCAATAATAACACATGGTAAAAGCATTATAAGCTATGACAGAAAGCAAAAATGCTGAAAAAAGGCGGCCAAACCTATTTCACGTAGCTTGGTTTTTATTATTATTATTATTAATGGGTTAAAAACACGGTGGATGATTCCAAAGTTTCATTTTGAGCAAACCCGTTGCCTGCTCCCCAGCCCACTGTGAATTTTAAGAACCAAATTGAGATTTCTTCACAGGAGATGGCGATAAGCGTGAATCAGACCCAGAGGGATTTTAAAGAGAAGGAAATGATTGCTGTCAGAATTGAAATTGGAATAGTCATAGAATTAGAGTCTGTGAAACCCTTTTGAGGCAAATATGGGTAAAAGACTTCAACTTTCCACTTCATACATAAAAATCAACCCTTAAAAGTAAACCACACACACAAAAGAGAGAGAGTACACACCTGAACTGAAGTCGTCTAGGAATTTGTGGGAAATCGCCAGCCATTGTTTGGGCGACTTGCAGCAGGCGATGGATTTGCTGGTTTTTTTTTTTTTAATGTGTCAATGAAAATCAACGTTTGACCGCCAAAACGTGCTACACGTCAACTTTCGATTGCCATGTAAGCAAAATAATTAATTTTTGGGAAAATTGCAGCCGAGGTCTCTAACATTTGCCAAAAGTGCAAAAAACGTCATCATTTAAATTATGGCAACACCACTCCCAACCTTTCACTTTTGTAGTACGTAGAGTCACAGACATAGTGCATGTTTGAAAGTGCTAAAATTATATCTTACGTACTTATAAATTGTGAGTTCAATGTGATGTATGAATAATAAGTAAGTAGTAAGTTGTGTATTCTACAATATATATAGATAAAAAATATATTTAAACAATTTAACCAACTTAAATTATAAATTAAGTTTGGCAAAACATATTGTTAGTCCTTGCACACATTTTCCGTCTAGTTGATAGTCAAAAATCATGTGCACATTACATATTATGTGCATTTATTTATTTATTGTTAAAATGACAATTAAAACCTTACTTGAACTTATAGATTGAGATTTTTTACTTCAATTTCAGATTGTAACATTAATTGTGAGTTGTCGATATTAACATAAATAACCAAGTTAACGTTGACGACCACCACTCACATGTCCACTTTCAAAATGGTGACATGTTGTTCCACCATCGCTACCACTGTATCATCTCCACCGCCATTTAAACAACCAACACCAACACTCACCTCATCAGATTCTCACGCAACAATAGCCAGTTGTGAACTCAATCATCTAGACTCCACGTAGGTCCATATTTTAGATTTATAAGAATAATTTTGGTTTAAGGCAGCAGCGACTGACATTGCATAGATCTACGTGACAGAAATCATAAATCTATGCAATCCTAGTGGTGTTACATAGATTTGCGTGACAAATGTCAAAGATCATCGCTGTGGTGGAGTAGTGCCATTGCGAGATCATTGCAATAGTGGTGGTGGTAGTGGTCGTTGTCGTGGTTGGCATCGGCAACGGCAACGGCGATGGTGGTGGTTTGTGTTTGGAAAATAAAAAATAGCTATCAATAGTTTGTGTTGGAGTTTGTTTTAGGGTTTTTTTAAAAAGTTTATAAATAGAAAATAGATATTTGTTTTAAAAAGTGTTATTTAGTTGTATGGTGAAAATTCAAGAATCAAAAAAGATGGTACACTTTAACTTTTAGAAGAAAATGTGGTATTTGTTTAACCCTTTTATTTATTAGTCAAGTATTATTTAATTAGTTAATATTTTGTTTAGTTGTTAAGCTTCAAGTGTTTTCATTGGTGTTGTAGCCCAATTGGAATAAAACACTTAATTATCACGAGCATTAAACTCTAACTATATAATCTTACACTAATTAAATAACAAAATATTTAAGTTTATTACCTCAATCAAATACCTTGATTACATAAATAAAATTCGGATTCTGCAAAAATATCTGATTTTTTTGGATCATCAACGAGAAAAATAATTTGCTGGTAATTTTGTTGATTCATATTTCTTGTATCACATGAAAGAAGATTACAATCTGCCTTCAGGCTACTACGCCGCTTTTAGACCACTCCGGCAACTTCTACCGCCGTGTGGCAACTACAATATCCACCACCTGCCGCCACAGCAATTTCCGGCGGAGGGGCAAAGAGTTTGGACGACCTAATTTACTCGAAATTGACATCTTTTCTTAAAAGTGATTACTCATTTTTTTCTCCCTGGAAATGGAACCCCAAAGCTTTATCGAATTTTATGTTGGAATATTTTTTTAAAACTTAGCAAAGTCAAGATATGCATCAATTGTTGAAAGAAGAAATTACAAGTTTCCTAATCTTGGTTACTTTGGTAGTCGAAACTTGAAAGACATCTAGGTCAACTAAAATTGAACAAATTTTCAAATCTTGGACTCTTTGATAGTTTAAACTTATAAAAAATTAGGTAATACGTTAACTATAAATTGATGTGGTTTATTCTCTTTTGTAATTGTAGCTTGAGGGTTTTTTGAGAGAAAACTTGTAAGTCTAGCATCCTAGTTGTTTTTTTTTTATGACTCTCCTAGTTGTTTTTCTTGTTTTCTTTGTGGGTTGTACAAAGAGTAGAAATTGGTGGGTGCAATAAAACTAGGATATTATTTTTCTTGAGATACTTGGAGATTTTGGTGGATGAAATCTATATGATTGTAACAATTTTTTATATAGTGAAAGTTTTGACAGTCCGTAAATATTTCTCTATCTTTATATTTTTTTGATTCATTATATTTTTCTGAACAAGAATCTTGTGCGCAATAAAGGAATTGATCTCAATTCCCAACACTTTAAAGGGGGTTTCAATTAGTACATGAAGTTTCAACCAGCATCTTTCTTCTCATAGATTCCCGTTCTCTTGCCCACGGTGGACGGAGAATTTCTTGCACCCCTACGTGGCGAGTCCAACACATGCCACTTGAAAAAAAAAAAAAAAGAAGCTTAAAACCCAAAAACCCCACCCCAGCACCAACAATTCCCCATCCCTCTCTCTCTCTCTCTCACCTACCCAGCCACCCCGCCAAGCAGCGATGAACGGCGGCAGAGCAACCACCACCCCCATCGCCAACGGCGGAGCCAACCCAATATTCCCGGCCAACAATAGCCGGCGCTAACTTCGCCGTCTCATCCCTCCATCTCTTCGTCTCTTCGCCGTCTCTTCCAATCCACCATGGTACAAAACTAAAAAACCACCTGAGAAAATCCACCATGGCACAAAACTCAAAAACCACCAAAGAAAAGCGCGACCGTCCGCAGTGCAGTTCCGGTGGATCCACTCCACCGGTTAACCACGGGCCTCGGCCGTGAAGATCACATTGGATCTGTGCGACCCGGCACACAGATCCCACCGGATCTACCAGCAACTTTATTTTTTAAAAAAAAAAATTTGTTTCTTCTTCGTCGGCTTCTTCTTCGTAGAAATGGGCCGTGGAATGGGAGTAGGTGGGGTGAAATGATTGCCGGTGAGGAAATGGGGAAGAGGAAATTAGGGAAGGAGGAGGAAGAAGAGGTGTGCGTTGGGTGGGTGGGTGGAAAATGATGATTGTTTGTGCTAGGGAATTGCTGGTGCTGGGTTTTTTTTTTTTTGAAGTGGCATGTGACTGGACTCGCCACGTAGGCAGTGGGCAAGAATTCTCCTGCCCACTGTGGGCAGGAGAACATGACTCTCTTCTCATATGATCACGTGGGCTTTCTCTTCATTTTGGGCATGATTAATTTCTTTTGAATATTTACATAATTAATAACAAAATTTCTCAAGACACGCCATGATTTTACAAGAAATAATTGTTAAAAATAATGCAGTAGAAGATAAAATAGAGAATGTAGATGAATACGCAGGATAACTCTGAATTGGTGCAACCAAGGAGGAAGAAGAGGAAGACCAGAAGCAAATATCGTCCGATATATCTTAGTGCGATCATGAGTACTCAAACAAATAGTTTAACTTCGATGTTAGACGATATTGAAGAAGAGTAAGAAGTTAAAATTTGTCTATTATAATATTTAGTTATATATAGTTGTTGATTTCGAAATATGTACTATCCATGTGTCAACAGATCTCCAGTTAATCTTTTGTCAATTTGGACAATCGTTAGGTACTAAGATCACCGTGATAAAAGGGCCAGCGATCGTTTGTACTCCAACGATCAAGTCAGATACAAAAAATATATAAGAAGTTTGTTTGGGTATGAGAGAAACAAACAAGCAGAAATTTGAGCAGAATTTAATGATATAGAATAATGCGTACGAAGATCTTGTATTTATAGGTCAAGAGTTCTAATTGATTTAGATAGACAATCAATTAGACATCTGATGAGATTCTCCTTCCTTATGGGATAAGAGATAATTGAGTGTGAACACAATTTCCTAGATTTTCATCCTTATATGAGTTGATTTCCAATATTGCATTGCCAATCAATAAAAGATCGAGATTGTGTTTCTTTGTGAGAGTTCGTATTACAATCAATTCCAATATATGTGGGAATACTCTTTAGTCGTCCTCAAATATCAGATTCCTCCTAGAATTCCGCGAGGTGTGGAGGTAATTAATGGAGGGCCCAGCCTATTAGAAGTTGTGAAGATTTTTATAGACTGTGTTGGAGTTGATTCTGACGTGCGAGACTTATAAGAACTTTGCTGGGCGTATGAGGCCTTCACTAGGCTTATGAGGTATTTGTTGACATAGAGACCTTACCAAATTTGGGTAGTAACAATAGTATTGCTCATCAAATATACTTGGTATAGTTTTAATTTCACTTGATGTAAATTATAGTGGATTGAATTCAAACTATTAGTGATACGTTAATTCTTATCAAGTTGTATTATATAGGTTCTAATTGCAACTTTTCTCTCTTTTCTGTGTTTTTTCTATCATTCATATGGGAAAAAATAAACAAAAGAAAGTGAGCAATTCGACAAATTATGTCTAGAAAATTTATATTGGAAAAAACGAGCAAGTGGTTTTTCGCTCTTGCTAATTGCCCGTTTGGTATGGATTATAAATTAGTTTATTTGACTAAAACAGTTTATTTGACCAAAAACGGTTTATTTGACCAAAATTTTTGTCTTGTAGCATAACATTTTTTACCAAAATTGGTCAAATAAATCATTTTGATCAAATAAACCAATTTATAATCCACGCCAAACGGGCACTAAACCGAGCTTCAAATACTCGAAATATTTCGTATTGTGAACCCTCGTTTGTTCTTATCTCTATGTATATGAACAATTCCAACATGGTAAATTGACTTCAATCCCTCTTAGAGTTTCGTTTGGTTGCATGAATTATAACATTAATTAGGCAAATCTCATGGTTAGTTACCTTAGTCATGAGGAAAACAAAATATAAATACTACGACATTACCATGGTTTAGGTTCATAATATGTGCTATCCAAGAAAAGGAAAAAAAGAAAATAAAAAACAAACGCTTCCGAATAAAATAAATAAATTGCTATCCCCCAATTCAGGAAAATAATTAATTAACCGGATCGCAGCCATAAATAGACCCCATCTCTCCCTCTCCCTCTCCCTCTCTATACAAAGTAGAGAGCCACAAGAACTCTTCAACCTAAGACCCTCTTCTTATGGATTTTGAGCCCTCTGATCTGCCCTCCATGGACCAAAAGCTACATATTTTCTCTAATCCAATCAAGAAAGAAGTCTCTCAATTAATGTTATTTTTCTCTTTGATCCTCACTTCTATTGTTTGTTATAACATCCTAAGACCTTTGCAGCCAAGGTCTCTTATTGATATTGGTTTATTGTCACAAATCCTACCCAAAACTCCAAACTCAGCACCAAAAACTTGTGACTACTCTTATGGAAAGTGGGTTTGGGATGAAACTCAACCCCTTGGAAGATACACTGAGAAGTGTCCATTATTGGATCCCGGATTCCGATGTCAACAGAATGGTAGAAACGATTCAGATTACCAAAAGTGGCGATGGCAACCCGAAGGTTGTCATCTTCCAAGGTACAATACAATCAATAAGATTTTGACTTATTTTCATTTCGTAATAGATTATGTCATGAAAGGTCATTGCCTGTATTCATGATGCTGCATGTCACATCCATTCATAAGTGCTGCTGGCTAGTGGCTTCTTTTTACTTTGTCTTCCATCTTGAAAGGCACTGCATGCGCTACAACTTATATTTTACACGCTTTATTGAAATCATGCAAATGCCATTAATGAGAATGATTATTAGTATTTTTAATTCATTAATGTGTACTCTTGTTTAGCATAATCACATGATGCAATTAATAATGTTAACGATAAGAATGCTCAATTCAATCACTCTCTCGGTCTCTCCTTTTTTACACATGATTATTGTCGAATTTGACGTCATATGTGGGCTACCTCCTCACTCATATATGTTTACATACAGTAAATAAGTAAATTTGAAACATGTGTTCTAAGTTATCATCAATTAATATTAAACAGATTTGATGCAAAAGTCTTTCTTCGGCGCAGCCAGAACGGGCGGATAGTTTTTGCCGGCGATTCAATCGGAAGAAACCAATGGGAATCCCTAATATGCATGCTCACACAAGGAGTTTCAAATCAATCTACAGTATACGAGGAACATGGGAACCCAATTACGAAACATAAGGGATTCCTGTCAATTCGATTCCAGGAATACAATCTCACCGTCGAGTATTACAGAATGCCTTACCTGGTGGTCATTGATCGCCCGCCGGAAAATGCACCCAAGGAAGTTTCCGGTGTGGTTAGGGTTGATAAACTGCATTGGTTCTCCACTAAATGGGTCGGAGCCAATATTTTTGTATTCAGCGCTGGTCATTGGTGGAATCAAGACAAAACTGTAAAGAGGTATCAACAACACTTCTATCGATTTAATATTATGATGAACTCATTCGATTACAAACATAAAACTTCCCTAAGTTGAGTGGTTAGCAATGTATTTTACCCAATTTTCTATATGTTTAGTGCCTGTTTGGCAATTTTTTTTTTTTTTTTTGGTAAGCTGTGACTTCTACAGAATATGTGTAGTTTTTATAAGCACTGACACAGCTTTACAAATGTTTTTGTTTCAGGGGACATTATTTCCAGGAAGGAGAAAGTGTAAACATTACTATGGATGTCATGGAGGCCTTTCGAAGATCCCTAAACACGTTGAAGTCATGGTTGATGCAAAATTTAGAACCCGAAAAGAGCCTTATCTTCTTTCGCAGCTTCTCACCAGTACATTACAGGCAAGTTAGTTATAAAATCTTCGATTTGCACTTTAGAACTCGCGAGAAATACTATATTTATTTAGAAAGAAGTTGACCCTATAAAATACCCACGATCCCTTTCTTTTTAGTCAAACCACCACGCGAGTGGAGTATTTATACATATTGAAAAGACAATCACTGAATTACGATATTTTTTGCGAAATTGCAGGGATGGAGAATGGAATGATGGTGGTCATTGTAATTTGAATGTAAAACCAGAAACAGACTACAAAAGGCTGAACTCAGAACCAAGAAACAATATACTTATGTACGAGGTAGTCAAACAAATGGAAAGTGGAAAGAGAAATGTCGAATTCTTGAACATAACGTATTTAACTGAATTTAGGAAAGATGGTCACCCATCAAGCCACCGTGAACCTGCTACTTCAATCACTGCACCACAAGACTGCAGCCATTGGTGCCTACCTGGAGTGCCAGACACTTGGAATGAACTTCTATATGCCAAGCTGTTGGCAACAGGGTTTAAAACGAGACGGGCATGAAAATGGTGGTCATTTCGATTAACCTGTCCTTCCATGTCCTTTACTTAACGTTTCTGGCCCAGAATTGAAGGTATCTGCAAGTGAATTTATTGGATCATTACATGACGTACCCCCGTCGTCTTTGTAGTATCAGCAAAAGCCTAATTTGGGGGTCAGTTGTGCACACCTGGTACATAAATGACGTGCAAGATGTAAAATGTTAGCTTATACTCTGTAAATGTCCTTATGCTTGAAGAAGAAAATGGTGCATGAAACAGTTTTGAGGAGTGATTGACGCAAACTCTGTATTTCTTTGCTTTCTTTGCAAATGATAAGATCAACAAAGCTACGAGGGGACAACCGGACGAGGTTATATGGTCGATTAATCCAACACTGATTCTGAAATAAGTCACACATTCTTTTGTATAGGTAATTTCTAATGTTTATTTTATTTCACTCTCCAGTCTACTTATCAAACATCATTTTTTTTTATAAAACTTGCGAATGTCCCATTCAAATTGCTGAACAAAGCAATCAATGAGCAGGGACACAATGGCTGTACTAGCCAATTCGTAATATGTCATCGTACTATATTAATGATGTACAAACTTATTTAATGTTAGCAAATTTTTGTGGTCAATTATCCACTGAGTAATATAAATTTTTCCCACTGTAAAAAAGAGACAACCACTCATATCTAATAACACTATTGTAAATGCTTAAATGTATATAGAGAAATTAAACAGTTATATCAAATTCAACAAAGCAAAGGAGACTAATCAAAGAAGTTGAAAATGCCGTTTTATTTCAAATGTGTTACTGAGATCTCTGTTTACTTTTGTTTTCATCATATGCTTGAATAAAAATAGTGGTACTTTGACCACATGATTTAGTGATTTAAGAATACATTACCAAAATAAAATGTAGGGAATTTTGACGTAAATGGTCCTTAATTTTTGTTTTTAGTGTGAACATGATTTTTAAGGTTTATTTTATAGACTTTCTTAAACTAAGTATTTTTGTGCGCAATTGATTCTTTTTTATGAAAAAGACAAATACACTCTTAATATTAATAAGAAATAATTGCAGTTAAGTCCCTAAGTTTTACAAAATATACAAACGCGTTTGCTACTTTTATTTAATAATATCTAAATAACGTACTAAATATATTATTATTGTCGTATCAAATGGAACTCTAATATTTGTAGTTAATTAACGAATAGCTCAAATAAATAAAAGTATTTTGATAATCAAATTTGTGACATAGTTATTTTTGTTATACTGTTATAACCAAAAAATAAAAAATTTAATTTTCAATAATGTAATTATTTAATAATAAATTTAATAATTTTATTTAATACATTTGTTAATAATTATGATATTAAATTTAATTATTTCATAAAAGTTCATAAAATATACAAAACAATTTACGTATATTATCAATTTAGTCAAAGTCTTAATTTTAAAAAAAAGGATAATTGCATAAAAGGTCCCCAACGTTTCAAAATCGTTGAGAATATACCCTTAACCTAAAAAATAGCATCACACGTCCTCAACGTTTGAAGAAATAGGCATCGTAAGTCCCTCTTAACATTTTACATCAATTTTCTCCGTTACATCTCAAAATTGCATTGCCCGTGCTTTATCTCTCCAAATTAAGCGATTGGAGAAATTATTCATTGAATTTTGCAATTCATCACTTTCATTGCTATTTTGTTATTCTTCCACCACATTTTCGCAACTGAAAATTTTCAATTCATGCTTTGATTTTGCTTCACTCTCAGTATCCCCCACTAATTCCGCTTCCACTTCCACTTCTGCGCGCAGCCAACGATGAAGCTCTATAAGGGACGGATCTACACTAGATTTTATCATGGTATCTGCAAGCAACAACTTTGGCCTCTTTTCCATTACATGCTACCTATGTGCCCAAACCATGGAGATCGCTTTGACTGGCAGCATTGGCCAGAAGGTGTAATGCCCAACAAGTAAAGGAAACCCTGGTTTCCTTACTTACCAAATGACATCTTCAGAAAAAGATTTCCTTTACAAAAATAGAAAAATTACGAACTCACCTCTCTTTGGGCATTTCACTGGTAGCTACGCTAGCAGTGCTCATATTACTTGTCGTGCCCATCGCAGGCGGTGGCAGCTGTTATTGCTGTGGGTAAGAGCCTTAATTCTCTTCTTTTCTTGTTCCATTATTCCTTAAGTCAACTTATTATTCAATTTCTCCATAACCTTCTTTTGAACCTGAATTTCAGCAAACAGAAGAGCTGAGCAAGCAGGTACTGTATTCGTTTTATTTACTAGCTTTTCCCTGTAAGCCCTCTTAATCTTACACCAACGGATCTAAACTTACATAACTTTTGCAAATTAAAAATTTCAGAAATATTTGAAGGTTGATTAAGGGGTTTAGACTTACCTGTAAATCCATTATCTGACTATGTGATTCAAATCCCATCAAAATCAGACAAAATCCAATTGCTTAATTTGGAGAAAGATAGCGCTTGTAGTGCAATTCTGAAATTTAATGTAGAAAATGGATGGAAAATGTTAAGAGGGATCTACGATGTCTATTTCTTCAAACGTTGGAGATGTATGGTACTATTTTTTTAGGTCATGGGCATATTCCCAACGATTTTAAAATGTTGGGACCTTTCATGCAATTATCCCTTAAAAAAAGCATTAGTTTCCTTTAATTTTTTATAAAAAGCAAAGGTATCAAAATCATTTGCAATTTTTACGAAATTTAGAACCCAACTGTAATTTTTTTTAATTAAAATTAAAAGTATATTGGTCTTTTTTATAGATTAATTACGCACCATGATATATAGGTTAGGGACGTCACATCGTGCCAAAAAAACAAATTTTAAAGACCACTTCTGCTTTGAAAGCAAATGTTAAGAACCATCTATATTTAAATTTTAGAACCATCTATATTTAAATTTTAATCACACATTTTATAAACTACACATTTTTTTTATTAGAATTTGTTAAACAACTTTTTAAATAGTAAAAATATATTTGTTTAAAGTTATGTTTGATAGAGTTTAAAAATAATTTTTCGACAGATTTTCAAAAAAGTTAGTAAAATATGTAGTTGAAAAATTAATAAAAATTATCGATTATATAAAAAACGTGGCTGAAAATTGATTTGAGAAAAAAAAAAGACATAACACTTAAAAATAATCCTATTTATTTATAATCCATAATGACTTTACATAACAATTATTTAATCCACTTGAGCAATAAAAACTATAATTAATTATTCCACTGCCTGCCGGTAGCATGAACTAAAACTTACTTTCAAGTTTATAATATTCTTGAAAGTTGAAACATTCCTTTTCTTCTTCAACGCTTTGCCATGCTGTTATAGACATATATGTTGTTCTTCTTTCTCTTTGACATATAAAAATTTAGTTGGAGAGCACATTAAAGGTTGGAACTTGGAAGCATGTTGGATTGTAGTTTACTGTGCAGCAGCAGCAGCAGCATTTCAATTTCACTTCTCTAACTCAGTATAACTTGTCTGATACTAGACAGCATAATATCATTCAATTCGATCTTTGATTTATCATTCCATCAAAACCCATTTGTCTTTTATCTTCTCTTCACTCACAAGAACACTATGTGAGACCGCTTTGTCAAATTTGTCTATGCGTTCCACCTGTTTGTTAAAATGTCACTTGGAGTTGAAAACCATATGCAGCCCCATTCTATTCCTTCACATTGACAGAGCTCAATGGGTTTCATCATCAACGATTTTTCTTGAAGAAATTGGGAAATGGATGAAGCTGCAAGGTTCTGTATTAATCTGTATTGAGCAGCCACAATGCGGCTGAATTTCAACATTCTTTGGCAACGACTGCACCATTTCAGAGGCAACCAATTGCTGTCTGTGATCCATATCGGTATAGTCTTTACTTTTCTGCTTTCTCAATCGATATATATATTATCGTGCTTTTCTGAGTTTTTTAATTTTATATTTATTTAGATACATCTGATTACCCTTTTTTTACCTCTACTGGAATCTGCCTATGATGGATTGTGTCCTTGTGTGTAACTTGTGACAGGGAGGCCTATTGAAACTTGTCTGCACGTTACATCTTATTCAACTCAGAAAGCACTTAATGATTATAAAGGTAAGAATGAGGGGATTGGCAAAATGGCACTGGCCGAGAACTTAGCCAGTTTAATGGATGAATCTTCATGTCATTTCATTCAGAAAGGAGCTAGTGACCCTAATGATGATGAGGAGATTGGTAAGATGGCATTGGCTAAGAACTTGGCTTTTTTGGTTCAAGAATCTCAAGACATCAAGGAGAAAAAATCCAAACAGAAAACTCGTGTTGAGCTCAAGAGGTTACTTGAGCAGCATATAAAGAAGAAGGTGAAAGAACAATGTGCGAACGGAAAATTCCAAAACCTTATGTTGAATGTGATTGCAGATCCAAAAACTCTTATGGATGCTTATGATAGTATAAGGGTGAGCTCCAATGTTGACTTGGCGTTGGATGGTGATACATTGCCTTTTGAGTCCATGGCAGAAGAACTAGCTCGAGGAGAATTTGATGTTCAGGCTAATACATACGCAATATCAACTAGGGGAGCAAAGGCAAAGAAAGAAGATCTCGTTTTTCCTAAGCTTAAGTTGAGGATTGTTCAAGAAGCCATTAGAATAGCCTTGGAAGTTGTTTACAGGCCTTATTTTTCTAAGATTTCTCATGGTTGTCGAAATGGAAGGGGTCCTTGGTCTGCTTTGCGATATATCCGCAAAGAGATATCTGATCCTGACTATTGGTTCACGTTGGTCATCAACAAAAAGCTAGATGACTGTATATTTACCAAACTGGTATCAATTATGGAGGAAAAGATAGAAGACCCTGGATTATATGCTATCATCCGAAGTATGTTTGATACGAAGGTGCTCAATTGGGAGTTTGGGTGTTTTCCAAAAGGACATGGTCTTCCACAAGAGGGGGTTCTTTCCCCGATCTTGATGAATGTATATTTTGACCCCTTTGACCGTGAAATCTATAGGATGTCCATGAGATATGAAGCTTTTGATTCTAAGCATACTGAAGATGAGAGATCTCACTCGAAGCTGCGTCACTGGTTCAGGAGACAGGTGAATGGCAGTAGTGTCCAACAGTCCAGTGTTAGGGTGAAACCAGGTGTGAGAGTACATTGTTGTCGCTTTATGGAGGAGATCTTTTTTTCCATTTCAGGTCCCAAAGAAGTTGCGCTTGCTTTCAAGTCCGACATTGAAGCTTACTTAAAAAATTCTCTCCACTTGGAAGTTGATAATCAAACTGGTGTTTTAGAATGCTTTGGTCCCCTTGGTGTTCAATTCCTCGGTACTTTGTTTGAAAGGCGCCTGAAAGAGAGCCCTGCTGTAAGAGCTGTTCACAAATTGAAGGAAAAAATCAAGTTATTTGCTGAACAGAAGCAGGAATCTTGGGATGCAGGGACAGTCAGAATTGGGAAGAAATGGCTTGCTCATGGACTGAAGAAGGTCAAAGAATCAGAAATCAAGCATTTAGCTGATAATAGCTCTCTTTTGAGTGAAATTTCCAGTTTCCGGAAAGCTGGAATGGAAACTGATCACTGGTATAAACATCTACTGAAGATATGGATGCAAGATGTAAATGCAAAAACCGCAGCATCTGAAGAAGTTATCTTAGCTAAGTATATCGCAGAACCAGCCCTTCCCCAGGAACTAATAGATTCTCATTATGAATTCCAGCAACGTGCCAAAGAATATATATCTTCTGAGACAACTTCAACACTTGCCCTTTTATCCAGTGCCAGCTCTCAATTGATACCTGTCTCTGTTACAGAAATCATTGCGCCAATCAACATCATAAAGAAGCGTCTTCATAGATATGGACTGACAAATGGAGAAGGATATGCTCGCACATGTCATCTGCTTGTCTTACAGGATGACAGTCTCATTATTGACTGGTTTTCAGGAATAGTTCGCCGGTGGCTTAGGTGGTATAGCGAGTGTGACAACTTTAGTGAAGTGAAGCTCATGATATCCAATCAAATAAGAATGTCATGCATTCGGACACTGGCGGCAAAGTATAGAATGCATGAGATGTTAATAGAGAAAAAATTTGATTTAGAACTGAGCAGAATCCCCTCAACACAAGAGATAGAGCTTGAGGTAGAAAATGTAGAATCTGCTTCTCAAGAATTCATTAATGATGATGCCTTAATGTATGGAATATCTTATAGTGGTTTATGTTTAGTATCATTGGCAAGAATGGTGAGCAAATCACGGCCTTGCAATTGTTTTGTCGTTGGATGCTTGGCTGTTGCTCCATGTGTTTATACTCTTCATGTGATGGAAAGACAAAAGTTTCCTGGTTGGAAGACGGGATTTTCAAGTTGCATCCATCCCAGCTTGCACAGAAGGAGAATCGGATTGTGTAAAAAGCATTTGAAGGATTTGTTTCTTGGTAACATATCACTTCAATCTATAGATTTTGGTGCTTGGAGATGATTCAGAGCATTTTACAAGAAGTGGGATCGTTTTCCCAAAAGAAATGTAACCAACAGAGAAATTCAGTCAGCAAGGGAATTGGAACAAAAGCAGAGCTCTAATGCCAAACAAACTAGGTGATATATTTCAAAGTTTGGAATATTAAGTTATGAACTAGCGTTTGTTTGACTTTACACAAAAATGTGTGGAAACATCAGAATCCCTGTCGATTCAGGTATGCTTCATTGCATTTTCAGGTCAAATTTTGATTGATTTGTTACCTTATTGGAAACCTGAATCACAAATTGATGTCCCCAGAACTTTAAAGTTGGTTTATATTACGCAAGTCTGAAAATAATGCTGGAAAGATTTGTTGAAAAACATGAAAAAGTAGCCATCTCATCGTACTATAAAGTTACACTTCCAGGCTTTCATGAATTCTCATGTACTATTTACAACAGTACTAAAGTCTTTTGTTCAATATGATTATCAGGTTGTGCAAGTCGTTTGTTGGTATCAGGCATTACAGTTTTCTATTGCATAAAATACTGGCTTTGATTTTACGTAGAATTTGGATGTCATCTGAATACATGCATAAAAGCATTTTTATTACAACTGGGTCAAATGCGAAATTCTGTCTCTCAATGCAATCAGTTTCTATGCCATAGTAATCCATTAAGTTTGATATGATGTCATAGTAACTAATGAAGTTTGACTGAATCAGCACTCTTACTTTTAGCGTACTAAACCTTTGATCTTTAATGGCGCTCTTTATGTGAAAATATAGATTAGTGTAATTATTTATTTTATTTTTATAACTTAAAAATGCTTCATTTTTACTGCCAAAAGTACAGTGACGATTATGTATTATATGCCTTGTGCTGAGGTGAAAAGCCATCTTTAGGACATTTATGTGTATGCTTGGTAAAACTTTTTGTAGATTATAAGTAGTGGGTCCTACGGAATGTGTAGATAAAAAATGGATGAAAATTGTGGGTTCTACAAAATTTGTGGATAAGAATGATGTATTACCAGCTTATAAGTGCTAACAAACATGCTCATATGTGGTGGACCAAACCGCCGGAAAATTTCAAGGGTGCATCACTTAACAAAAGTACCGTGTTTTTTTTTTTTTGTTGCTATCGACGTCTAATGAGACGGTCAACACTACACGTGTGATGTCGCCCAACTAATTTGATTGCTGTGTTTACTGTGTTGATTTCCTCAATTTGCATTTTCAACATTCATATGTTAATAATTTTACCTATATAGTATGCTCTTATTTTATTGGACAGGCGCAAATGAACCTTGGATTCTGCTATTTGACCAGATATCCAAATGAATTTAAGGTTTAAAATAAATGCAATAAACACCAGACATCTGAAGAAAGAGAATGGACATCTTTTTATCCTTTTAATGAATATCTATGAACTTGCCATTTCCCTTAATTTTAAGATGTTTCTGTAAAGGATGCAAGAGAATTTCCTATATTGAACTAGCAGGGGTATGAGAAATATGTTTATGTTAAGCTCATATGGAACACTTAACCGCATTTGAATGGAGACCAAGACAAGAAATATGGAGGTTAAGAGGTGCCTTGGTGTAACAAATGGAAAATATTTGCATACTCCATTGCGACTGCCAGTGATTTGATGAGGAATCAGTAACTATTTATTATAACCAATAAAACTTTGAGAAATTATTTTCTCTCTCTTTTCCAAGCAAGAGGGAGATTATTTCTTACGTTATTTCTTTTCCCTGATTTTCTCATGTAAAACCAATCATTAGTATTTTTTTTCTTTGGTTTGCTTAAACATAGGTCTTCTATTTCACCTCCTGGACTCTTGGCTTGGTGTTCCTGCCATGCCTTGTGATAATTGAGGTTTCATCAGTGGCTAGAGTGATACAAGAACTTTAGTTTAAGGGGGCAATTAAAGATATAAAGAAAATAAATGGCTTCTGAAAGGCGAGGGTTGCAGTATTGGTCTCGTTGGGCAGTTTCTATAATATTGAATAATTTCCCTCCCCGAGAAAGGGCCGAAAGCTGATATAAACCCCAGCAGGAAATGCCTTGTTCTCATCATACTTTTTAACTTTTCTACTTGCGGTATCTCACAGATTTTTCATGCCTATTCTGCATATGAGCTTGATTGGGCAGGAAGACAAAATATTTTAACTGGCTTATTGCAGTGTGAAATAATTATTCAGGTCTGTCAGAGAGAGAACTGTTGGCCTTCTCTCTTATATCCTATTTTTATTATAGAAATAGATTATCTTTGTTGTTGTCTGTGTTTGTCTGAGAGTAGTTATCATTTAGTATATATTCTCACAGACTACTTGGAGTTTCTCCTGGGAATAGAATTTTGTAGGTGCAGGTGACTTCATGCTGTGTTTATTAAGTTTTATATGCATATACCAACATGGTGTTCTTTCAATGATCAACTGTGTAATTGATTGGTAATATATGAAATAAAATGATCAAGGCTTTTGCTCTTTTTCTCTGTTCACGAGTGTGAAAATGTGCACTGCAATGTCAATTTAAACCATTTCCCTTTTTTTTTCTTGTGGTAAATAATTTATAAGTCAACTTAATAAAGGCTTCCAACTTCATTTATCTCCTAAATTGACATCCTCGACGGAGCTCTGACCACTTGGAATTTACTGACGCTCGAAGTTCATCTCCAGGCAGAGAGCAAGAAACTAACAAATTTTGGGGGAGACACAGGTCAATGCAGGCAACCAAATGTAAGGATTTAATTAAAATATAAGTTGCGTGCTGGATCAGACGCATTTCTTGAGATTATCATGTCATTCAATTCGATGTGATCCACACTTATAGTTGCAGAAGCTTCTCTCCAACTATGCAGTTCGAGTCACTAAGGCTACTGCACGGAGGTAATTCTTCACACCACTAAATGAGTATGTTATTATTTTATACTAATGCAATTTCACTCCACCCAAAGAACTGCACCAACCAAACAAATATACCAAACCATAAATTGTCTAATTATTTATCATGCTATTTAAATAGTTTTCCTAGTTATCAGTTATGTTCCTTTTAGTCTACCTACCTGAACTTATTGTTTGCTTCTGGCAGAAATGGCTGCGGTCTTTTAAGAGCTATGAATTGGGCATTCAATTCATCCGAATCGGATAAGCAAGCTAAGTTTTTTATCATATGGACCTTTTCTTCTGTTAGAATTTGAAATGATTTCATCTTTAGTTGCTTTGGACGATTTACTGCAATTCCAGCAATGTTAACAATCTTGCAGTTTTTTCCCTATTTCTGATTAGTACATCAGAATGAAAAACAGACTTGGTGAAGAATATACCTCCTGTATTACCGTAGTTTAGGTTGAAATCACTGGAGAAATCAACTGAAATAATTGTTTTCAAGAACGTAAATAGTGGCACCATTAACAAAAGAAGAGACTCGGGTCTTAAAGCTTATCGCTTATCAGATTTTTAAATAAGACGAATTAGGGGTTGCTGATGTGAACTTTTCAAGCTTTATGGTAACGTAGTTTATTTTCCTAAAATTTAAGATTGGTGCATTCTATATCTACACCAGTCAACCATATCATATATCTCATGGATTTCGTGTATCAATGTTAAGTAGACTTTGCTAGGCATTGCTAGAAGTTCATTTATGAGTCCTGATCTACAAAGATGGAGACTTTAGGTATGTCTTCTTAAATGTCCTGGAATGCAATGAAAATGAAAAGGGTGTTGAGAGGATTGAAATAATATCCTGCTTGTTAACTGCAGAGATCTGTTGTAATATGCTATAAAATGAAAAGATAAATAATAAATAAAAGTAGAATTAGCTGGAATTAATTGGAAAAGCTCTTTGTGTATTTTAGCATTTATCTTATTTTCCTCCTCATTTCCATATAATTAATATTATTAATGTCACTCTCGATCATGTGTCGTCCTGTCCCTTTCAAATTAAAAATTTCTCAAACAACAAAATGCCATCCAAAATTGAAAACATCACACTACTGCCTGATTGAATCTTGATTCCGTCTTATTGAAATGTAATATGACCAGTTCGACTCTACGTGGTTAAGAAGTCTAGTATTTAGAGTTTGTTCGATTTAGATTTTGAGCAAAAAAAATGAGTTTTTTTGGCTTGACAACTTTAACTTTTCAAAATTTTTGAAGGCGAAATGACTATATTTTCTTTACTATTTTGAAATGAAATTGTGTTGATTAAGGGTAAAATAGTTATTTCACATTAAGATTTTTTGGAAAGTCCAAAATGTCAAGTCCAGAAACACCTTTTTTTTTTTGGCCAAAAACTTCTACCGAACATCCCCTCGGTGTTCCAAAAATGATTTTGACAAGAGGTGGTTGGAAAATGTTTTGTGTAGATTTAAAGTAACATTTGTCCACTGAATAAGTTAGATGATACAGGCGTAATTTGTTAAAGTTTTGAATCTTTTAATACAATAATTTGAGTTTCAACTTTCATTAATAAATATGACAATAAGGTCTCAATGAGCAATCAAATGGCTATAATAATATTAATAATAGTAGGTTCATGAACTTTGGCATGCAGGATGAAAATGACTCTATTTTAAACAATTATGCAATTATGATCTCAGTTTTGAACTCTTATTTGTGACTTTTCTCTTCAACGCGTAGTTAGTATACTTAAATAATATTAAACTAAATAAAAGCAGGTTAAGACAGTCGACGTATGTCTCGTCCACCTTAAAATTAATTAATAGATTAATACAAGGTTAGGGTTAAAAATCCGGTTATTAAAATGTTTAGTGGGATCATTAGAATCTAATAAAATATGTTAACCCCGCGAAGTACGCAATTTCTCGGTGACTTGAGGAGTATACTGCCTCTATTAAATTGAAAGCTGGCCAGTGATGACGATCCCAGAACTACCCCTCCTTGTCATTGTTGAGACTTGAGTTTGACTTGTACTATAAACCACCATTGATAAAACATAACAAGGGTAATTTCGTAATTTCGTATCGTGAGGACATCTATATAAAACATTTCACTTCTAAAATTCAATGCCTCACTGAAGCTCTCCTACATTCCTCAAATATGAATTCTTCTTCTTCCCCAAAGGCACCGGCACCACCACCAACTGCCACCACAACCACAGTGGAACAAGACTGCACCATCGGATTTACCACTCTACACCCGGATGTCATAGAATCCCATGTCCTCAAACGGTTAGACGGAGTGTCTCTGTCCACCATCAGCTGTTGTTCTACCAGTCTCCACCACCTTTCCTCCCAAAACAACTTGTGGTCTAACATATGCCACTCCACGTGGCCCTCCACCAGCACTCCACGAGTCGACCACGTCATCTCCACCTTCCCTAATGGTGGCCCCTGCAGTTTTTTTGCCAACGCCTTCCCTCTTTGGTAGACCCTACTGCTACAAATGTCAGCCCTTCATCACCATCATCACAACCGCCATCAGAACTGATATCGGCCGTTGATATACACTACCAAGACAAATTAATCTTCACTAAAGTTCAAGAGACGGAAACCGTGACCGAGTGGTTCCAATGCTCACCCTTCAGGATTGACCTGCTTGAGCCAAAAGACGTGGTCCCCACATCCATTAAGCACCCGGAGGTAGACACATGTACGGCTATTATCAACCACATGACGCTGAGTTGGATTTTAATAGATCCGATAGGACGTCGAGTAGTGAATCTCTCATCTCACAAGCCTGTAACGGTACAACGCCACTGGTTGACTGGAGAAATGCAGGTGCGGTTTGCTGCGATCCTGGCCGTTGATCATGATCACGTGCAGTGCGACATTTTGGTCACGTGCGGTGTGTCCGAAGTAGGGGACATGCAAGTGAGAGAAGTGCGTTTGGAGATCGAGGACATGGATGGAATGCATTTAACTGGGAAGGACAGTTTGATCATTTTGCAGAGTGCATTGGAGGGCAAGAAAGGAAGTGCAAAAAACAGATTACAAGAAGGACAAATGAGGTATAAAAAGTTTGTGGATATGAGGAGAGAGAGAAGAGAGAGAAAGTTGAGGAGAGATGGGGTATTAGATTTGTTCTGGGTTGCATTTTGGGTATCTGTTCTTTTGGCGTCTTGGCGCTTTCTGGGTACAGCTAAGAATTAGGTGAAGGGGCATCTAATCTTTACTGAACAATAATGTAATCAATCAAGATAGGTTTATGAATTAAAAAATTAAGATTTTTTTTTTTTTTTAAGTTTAAAATTATTAGCAACTTCTACTATAGATGTAGAAACTGAAGAAGTAAACATTGAAAGAGCAATATTTAGTATTTCACATTCACGAGCTAAAAATATTCGATGCTTCTTACTGAAGTGAAAATTTTCAAATGTAAACCAGTTTTGACATTTCAGTGTTTGAGATGGCCACTACAATATTATTAAGAAAATTAAAATAAATCTAAAAGATATGTTTGATACTCGGTACTAAACAATATTAAAGAGTACATTATATAGATTCCAGCATCATCCATTCCATTTACTAAACATGTAAGTAGCATTCGAGACTTTGAAATGTCTAGCACAGATTTGGTTATCTACAATCAAACTCGTAGGTGTCTCTGGGCTTCATATTGGGCTAGCAGTGAAACTTCAACCTCGAACCATGTACTGAAAAAAAATGTTTAAGACACATGTAACATTCAGGCAAGACTACCAAGAACAAGCTTTCATGGCTGCAACCTGCAAGTATCTAAATCTGTTGTCTGGTTACATATCCACCTCATTCTCCCATTGTCTTTGACACTGATTAGTGATCAATTTTCTGATGCTGGTTCAGGTGGTCCCCTAGCTATTGGCATTCCACCGCTAAAGCCTGATCTCGGCTTTGCATAGTCGACAAAGATAGCACGTCCATTTAGTGGCTGCAGCATGGGTTAAACTTGTGCTAAGAGTTAAAAATATCAAAATCAAAACGAAATCGAGACAGGACAAACCTTTCCATTCATTTCTTTGATCGCATTCTCGGCTTCATCTTCAGATGCATAGGTTACAAATCCAAAACCCTTTGATCTGTCTGATACTCTATCCATCACAATATTAGCTGCCAAAATGAAGATGGATAAGACTAAAGTGGATACATTTTTGAATAGTATTGGGAAAAAGTACAAATAATTATGACTGGTAGTCTAATAAACCTTCAATAACTTGGCCATACTTGGAAAATGCCTCTGACAATCCTTGCTCTGTGGTATGAAATGAAATTCCTGCAAGACAGAAGTTTCAATTTACAACATGAAACTAAACATCTAAGCGAAGTCCAACAAAAGACTGAAGCTGATTTATTGTATTGATTCTCCAGCTCAATGTTAAAGCATATGGCAGAATACTAAATCCAAGAGTAGGCATGAAAATGTGAAAACATAATGATAATTGGACTACTATATTTTACTTCCAACATTTAATACAACAAACATAGTTGAAAGAAACGTCCTGATGCAGACAAAAGCGCGAAAAATCACAAACACGGCGATCAAGGATCAGAAACCGGCAGATTATCGATTTCAAGATCAACAATTGGAGAAATCTTCTCTCAATTGTACAAGTTTTAACCAAAATTCAGCCAGCCCTAAAAGGGCTTACAAAAGAGCTTAAATACTAAATGCAATAATAAAACCCTACAATAATGTAATTGACCAAAATGTTCCTATACTAATAAATAAAATACACCACAAATTCAGGATGTTACTGTAGTGGGCAACAGCAACCCATGCTGCATCACGTTCCAACTTCCAACCAAGTTGTTCCAAGTAAAGCCACCCATGTGCATAAAATGTATTTGAATTTGTGCGATATTTTCAAAATATAAATATTAACTTCCAAATGGTAAATATGTCAACACAAATTCAAATTTCAATGAAATTGGCCTGTTAACTTCCAAATGGAAAATATTATCTTCCTTACATCATGATATGCCAAAAGCACACATACCGTGTTTCTCCCTATCCCCACTGCTGCCATACTATTCCAAATTTAGGGTACCGTGAATAGAATCAGGATATGTCTAATTTAGCTGAATTTTTCAACTCTATGAATTGGCAGACTCACTCTCACCAATCACCATTGCCCACCATCATCACAATGACGGGAAAAAGTGAATCACTAGTGTATGAAATAGAGATATAACTACATTGCCCACAGCTAGGTTTGTCTTATCTTTGATCATTTAAAAGAACAAATACTACTACAATGCACCAATAAATCTCAAAGCAACATCCTTGATTCACTAATTTATGCTCCCAACAAGTATGTCAAAACTAAGACTACAGGTGACGAAGGTAGGTGGCATCAAGAAGTATGCAACAATTTATAAAGAGGCAGTCCCTCCAATCATAAGCAGCCAACACAACAAAGATTTCTTTTAGCACATAACATGATTAAAATAAAACCAATTTTCCATGGCTGCACTAATAGTTCCAAATTTTGAAAGAATTGCTGGTCTTGGCCACATTAACAGGTCATTTAAAGGTACATGTGGTGGCACTCAGTCATTATATGCTCTAGTATATTAGCAAAAAATCGAAGTTTATTTTCCCTATTGAATCTCCAGCTCTCTCGCTCCTGATAGAATAAAACAATTTCAAATGCTATTTTAATGATTGGGTGCATATCAGCTCTTGTATATATAAAAATACATCACAAATTCAGCTTAAGCATTCTTTAGCTTGAACTATTTCTCGGGCATATCAGCTCCATTAGTGTCCTATAAGGTAAAATAGAGAACACTGGATTTTATACAACAAAAACTACTTTCTGGCTCCCTACTGATGAAGAGGATTTGTATTTCCGTCATTTTTTTTGTGACTATGGAATGATGAAATATACACTTTCATTTTGTATAGATTTGTTTCTCGTATTATCATTTGCTCATAATACTATTATTAATCTAATTCAACACTATGCACAACATGTCAAGTTTCGAAGAAACTTATCATAAAACTCCAACAAAGTAAACAATCAACTAAAACTAAAAGAGTGCGTAAAACAAAATTAATAAAACCCTAATAATTATATTTTATACGAGCAAGAAGAATTCATTGAACTTCATAATTCTTTAGTGTTTTGCATATTTTGGGTGTACCTCCAACGAAGAGTTTCGAAGCTATGCCTCTGCGAGAAATGAAAAGGAAAGGACATATTGATGCTGATAGAATGCTCGAATTATGTTTCTTGAGATCACCCAATATCATATTCTTCGCCAGTTTTCTTATGGCCGCCATTTTCACCTACGTGTGTGTGTGTGTGTGTGTGTGTGTGAGAGAGAGAGGGAGGGGGGAGTCTATACAGAGAGTTGGGGCCTTGGGAGGTAAATGATCAATTAAAGTAGAACAGGAAAAAAGGCCCATTGGGCTTAATGGTGGAATTCGATTAGAGATCCAAAAATATCCGATTCTAAAAATGAAGCTTGATCGCATTCGATGAGATGGATCAGGATGATATCCGTGAATCGCCACGGATCTCGGAGATCCCCGATCCGACCCACCGTATTTAAAAAAAAAAAAGATTAAATTATAACAAGATAAAAAATTTGGGGCAAAGACTGCAATTGCAATTTCAAATTTCTTAATTCCTAAACCTAGGTCCTTGATTCCATGAAGTTATGAAGATGAGATGATAAATAATTTGTTTTTTTTTTTTATTTGTTGTGTATTTTGGAGTATTCAATTTTAATTAAGTAATTGATGTCGTTTGTTTCTTTTGGACATTTAATTAAGTAGTTAATGTATTTTAGAATGTTGTTTAAACTCTATAGTATAGTAGTAAAGTTTTTTTTCATATATTTTAAATTTTTTGAATGCAATAAAAAAAAAATCGGATCGAAAATACGAGTAAAGTGACTCTAATCCGCAAAATTTTTCGCAAAAGCGATTTAGATCAAGTCGATCCGCCTTTGCCATCACTAAATTAATATAAAACACACCCGTAAATATAATGAAAATTGAGAAAATTGAAAAAAAATTTGAATAAAGGTGAAGTAAAATAAGAATGACAATTTGAGAATTTTTTTTTTAAATTAAAAATAGATATACATATTTTTTTATCGTGAGTAATGTAAAACTCTCTGCTATCTTGATTAAAGATCTTCTATATACCTTTACAAAGTTGTATATTGGGATAATTTTATATCTAGACCTACTTGATTTATATTGGTGATAATTTTGGGACCTACTTGATTTTATATCAAAATTTTACAACTATTTTTTAACAATTTAAATCCCAAATGTAACAATGTAACACCTTTTTTTATAAAAAAAAAATTATAATAAACTTAACAATAAGTGTTACAAAAAATAAAAAAAATATTTTTAAAATTTAAAAAAAAAAATAAAATTTTAAGATATATAGTGAAACTATCTCAACAAGAAAAACCCATTTTGAAAAAAGAAAAAAAAAAAATCACTAGAGATCGTCTTTGTTTAGTCAACTTCGTGTAATCTAAAATTGAACTTTTATTTATTGATGAATTTTTTTAAAGCTGTGGTAATTTTAGATTTCTACACAAAATTTGTATTCTTATATGAATTAATTTCACTAATGGTCACTGAAGTTTGTGAAAATTTCAAGTCGGTCACTAAAATTTACAACGATGACGTAGCATGTGGACCAAGCATCAATTCACATAGTGATTGATAGAAAAATAAGTATAAGAAATATTTAACAAGTGAAAAACAAACTTTTAAATGGATTAAAAACATGAGAAACGTGAATCATTCATATGTGACAATTGAGTTAGTATTTGATCCACTTAAGAGATGCCACATCATATTATACGTTACTTTTACGAGCTAAGTGACTAATGGTGAAACCATTGTAAACTTTAATGACTAAATATGTAAGAAAAAATGATGACGACCAATTTGAAATTTTTCACACCATTGATGAAATGGGCTCATAAGAATACACATTTTGTGAGGTTGGAGGTGTAAATGCTAAACATTGCTTCCATCGTAAGTCGAAGACCTTTGTTTTAATGATAAGATACATTCATCCCAACCCCTTGGGCAAGTCTGTCACGCTCTCTTTTTTCATTTGTTCCTAATATCATTCCACGAGTAAATAGTTTCAACCAAGCGAACAAGAAGAAAAGTAGCTTCATCTCAGAGAAAGAAAGTCGTATTATGTGACAAACTTCCTAAATCTCTAAGGTAGTAGGTACTGATGCAACATAGAGAAACAATATGCACACAGTCATGCCATCACCTAGTTCAAGATCTGTGCAATACAACGGCCAAGCACACTAGCTTCCAGTGTAGAAAATTCAACATGGTTTAACCTAAAACATGAAATAAAATTGATATACAGCTCTCTTTCCAACCACTGCTAATTCCAAGACATGTTGACCTGAATTATCAATCAACTAGAAAAATTCAATCCCAAGGTGTGTAATTTCATCACAGCACAAAAGTCAAAATGACGAAGATGTTAAAATAAAAAGAAACTGTACCAAGCAAGACGCAACCCTTTCTGTGGAAGATGAAACTGCTAACTCCTTCCATTTCAGATCAACAATGCCACTGATACGTATCCTTCCGTGAAATCTGCAATCTACAATGTTGTCGTGACTGTTAAAGCAATCACCACCGATGCACTTTCAGCAACGCTTTGTAAAACATGTCAATGAATTGATTGTCCTGCAACACGGCAAATACAAAGGGAAGAAGTATTTAAGCAAAATCAAGACACTTTCAAAAACAAGGAGTGAGAAATTTACAAATTATATATCATTCCTATCAATTTTAGCACTAGCATTTAATTTAATCACCAGCACAAGTAGATTAGCACTTCTCGGTATTATCTCTGATTGCTTCACATAACAGACATAATTCAACCCCGTCAAGAAGCAAAGAAACTCCATAGTATGTGCATTTCATTTAGGTGATTATATGCATAATTCTCATTCTATATCTGCAAACTGAAGCAAACCTGAAGTAGAATAGGAAAGCAAAGCTGCCTCCGCAAGCAAAGGATAGAAAAGTGTTACTTTCAAATTTTTAGACATAGATGAAGGGATGAATATCAGTCAATACTAAAACATGATCAGCAACTTTCTATATTCCAACTGCATAACTAAGACATTTGCTTTAGTACCAAAATAAATCCATTGAGCCTATCTGGCGACAATCAGAACCACAACATTTTTCGCAAAATGAAGCCAGCCACAACATAGCCATATCTTCTGAATAACGCCCATCATTGCAAGCTTAAGATCTAAAACTCAGTTGTCAAATTCAACATAGTTAAAGACAAACAGAATTGAAATACTACATAACTTAAGAACAACAACCGATTTATGGCATAAAAATTGCAGTCCTTAGCACCATACACACTTTGGCAAGATTTTGTCGAATAACTTGTATTTCTGAACCTACGTAATAAACCTTTACAGTTATCTGGAAGGAGTCCCCCAAAACTTCCAAAACATCAAGTAGAAACTGGGAGTTTTTAATAGTAAGACTAAGAACCAGAGGTTCTTTTACAAATGGAAAATTTAATAAAAACAAATTATTGGGCATATACTGCAATACGTCTGTGCAGACTAAACATTTAATTAGCGTTTCAACTATGTCAGGATGAACATTAAGGGCTTGTTCGGTAGAGTTTTTTTCCAAAAAAACCCATTTTTTTGCCTACAATTTTTGACTTTTCAACCCTTTTTACACTACAAAAACATTTGAAAAGTCAAAAAGTAACCAAAAAAACCCATTTTTTCCCCAAAAAAACTCTACCGAACAAGCCCTAAATACAACTAAAAAATCTAAAAAAGTACACAAACAAATGACTAAGGGTACCTGAGCTAGCATCAAAAGTGCATCTCGAACTCTTTCCCTGCTTACAGGTTCATAATTTGGAATAGAAATGGAATCGGGTATAAGAGATGCTGGTGGTGTAGGAGGTTGGAGAGGTTGAAGCGTTGAAGAACAGTGTGGCTGTTGTATATTCAATGGAAGTTGAAGAGCAGAAGTTGGAATAGATGAGGTAGCAGGTGTAAAATAGGTTGATGTTGAAGGGGGTGAAAAGAAAGATGAGGGCTTGACTAAATTGACAACCAGGTTACCACTGTTGCTTGGTTCACTAGCAGCATGAAGGGACACTGGAGCAGTTGATGGAGCTGATACTGTAAGTGATGGAACTAGCAAAGTTGAAGTGGAAGGACCAACACCATGAACACGGGAGGATGGAGGAACAGTGGGAAGATTGTTGAGAGAAGGATTTTTTACTTTAGAAGACTCATTTCCAATATGCATAGCTCTCTGCAATGGTGGAATTTGGAGAAAAAATATCATCAATATGATACGAACCAATAAGCAATTTAAGAGTTATATAAGTACTTAGTGCCACGTATATACATCATCGAGTTCCATCTAACAGGCACTGATACATCAAGATGCATACAGTTTGCACAACTCAAGGTAAAATACAGAACTCTGGAAACTGTTGTACTCAGAAAGTTAATGAATTAAAGACAGAAATTAGTTACTCACAGTAAAGAAGTTCACAAAGGAAGAGTCATTGTGTAGATCTGCGGAAGCAGAAGCAGTATATGATGGTTCTAGTGGCCATTCAATCACTGAACTGGTAGGGACTGCTTCAAGTTCCTCATACTCACTGCAAAGAAGAATACAAAAAGAAGAATGTGAGAACTGGAAGAATGTATTGAAATGAAATCAGAAGAAAAACCCATACCAAGCATTGCCAAAAACTATGTATGCCATGAATGACAGCGTGTACTGCATAAGAAACTGCCAAGTCAAGTTTGAGATGGTGGTCACAGTACGCAATTTTTTCCCCATTCAGTTCAATATTTAAAACTTCAAATCAGCTATGTGGCATTCAGTGGCACCATCTGATCCTGATTTGACGCCCCTTTTTGACATCAAATCTTTTATACAGAAGTAGTTGTATGTTTTTTGTTTTTTGTTTTTTGTTTTTTGTGTTTTGTGTTTTGTGTTTTGTGTTTTGTGTTCAGCAAATTTATTCATCCATAATTGAGAATTGTCACAGTTTTTGGAGAAAGGTAGGAGAACAATTTTCAGGAAAGGGATGGTGACAATTAAGCAGCCTAGAGGTGGTGGAAAGAGGAGGATGTCAGCTTCTTTCTAATACCTTCTATTTAAATAATGTAAGAATGTAAGTCTCAAAAACTAAGGTATTAGTATTGCCGACTACCTGAAACTATCATGCCAACTCAGTCTAGGGCATGCATGTTTAAATTGATGGAGTACTGTTATAGAAGCTAACAGTAATGATGAAAACAATCATCTTTCCACGACATGAAACCGAGCAATTGTTAAGGAATTTGATGTGACTCAATTGTTAGGCTAGTATATTCTGGTAGAGCTTTACAACTAAATCTCAGACTTGTGCACAAAAGAACAGAGACAAATTCTTCAAGATACTTTCTAGATACCTTTTGCTTGAGGATACTTGTGGCTTTGGAGGAACCTTAGAATATGCACTCAGTATCCTGTACAAAAGGATAAGCCACACGAGTTTTCAATACCACAAAGGCAATTCATCTGGAGAATGTCTAGAGATTACGGAATGAAAAATATCAACAGATCATGCATACAAGGCACAGAAATGGAATAAAGTAATCAAAAGTCATCTTCCCAATAACTTGTGCTTATTAGACATACCAGTGATACTTGGGAAGAAAAATTGTGACACGGTCTCTTGGTCATATATTGCATAGGATGCAGTGCTTTGGTAGAAAGAGAGTCCCAAATGGTTGTCATTTGCCTCTTCACTTTCCAATTTTTCCCTTGAATATTTTTATTTTTCAGCTTTGTCAGAGTGTACCTATTAGCTGTTATGTCATATCTAATAAGATAGCCATGGACGTGCAACCTAAAGTATGAGCTAACCATTTAATTTGGTTTTAAGAAAAATTCAGTCTGAGCCATAAAGCTCCAACAAGCTAAGTGTAGTCTTCAATGTTTCTAATATTTGCTTAAGCCTACCTGATGCAATAACTATCTTTTATTGATGTCATCCACTCTAAATTTGTGTTTTTCCATTCTTTGAAGAACGAAATGTATAATTACTACAATGGTATGGAAAACATAAATGTGTATATAGGGACATTCATAGCATGTGCAGCCAACTTAACAGAAATTCTGCTTCTTGGAAACGCCACATTCTTTTATTTATCTCAACCTGATTGATGAAACCTTTCTTGGGTATCAAGATAGGATCTATGATCAAAATCATACTTCCCCACTGCTGCTGACACCATTATTTTAATTAAAGATCTAAGTTAACAAAGTCAAAATTCATTCACGCTTCAGTTAGGAATATGATCAGCAATAACTAATAAGTACCTCTGAGTCCACAATATCCAAAAACCCACACTTCACACTATATTGACTGGTTACTGTTTCCAGGAAATCAAGTTTGCGGTACCGAGACCCTTCATATTAATTTTTTATCAGTTTCCTAAATAATTTGTTCAGTTCTTGGAGGCTTTTCTTTGGTGGGGGAAATCGTTAAAGGGGATCCACCGACAAAGCACTATTTACATATAATCCTATAAATATGAAGCTGACTCTATTTCTAAAATCAACAGGAGGAATCAGTAGCATCTAATAGTGGTAATGTGATTAAAATTATTGAGCACAGGCAGTGCACAAGTAAACAATAATAGCCCAAAATACAAGACCAGAGATAGTTTTTTTTTTTTACCTAGTAAAGAGATTTGCAACTTCCTCACATTCACGTGAATTGTAGAACCAAATGCCATTAACTTCTTGGGCAGCATTGCGATACAATAGATATGGAAGTTGAACTTCAAACTCGAAATTTTCCAAGAGATTCTCCACAAGATTTTCTGTTGTTACAAAGATTATGCAAACATTATTTGCAAACAGCATTACCATTGAAAACCATAAAAATTAAATTTAACTTTGCTTTTAAAATTTCGTTGATCCTTTATAAGATGCAAATAAACAAAATTTCAGAACACAAACAGATGAAGTGCAACTACCAAGCTATTTAGGCCCATGGCCTCAAATTGAGTATAAAAGGATGCAGCTCATACATGTAAGTGTATAGCTTTCGTCCTCAGTATTTGTAAATCTATGGTTTTCAGGAGGGGAAAATTGAAAATACAGCATTACAGTCAGTTGATTTGGCATACTTTTTGTAGAGTGTGACCTCAGACCTGTGGGGTAGAATTATCCCTATAGTTGGGTCAACAAAAATTCACTAACACAAGGCTCTCAAAAACTTTGATAAGTTTTGTTGAACACTTGATCTAAAAGATTAAACTGTTAGAGACGTCAACATGTATATCATAACTTGTCTTTAGCACGCCCTCACGTGTAGAAGGGGTTCATGTTTTCCCATCAAAGCCTCACACGTGTAAAATCATTATATGGATGTCGCGAGACTTAAACCATGCAACTTTGATACCATGTTAAGTCTTGCAGTTTTATCTTAAGAGGTCATCATTTTTAAAAGAGTAATCCATATGTTGGTTATTTATTTCAACTATAACTAATGTGGGATTTATTTCTTAATATATGCTCATGTAAGATGATGACTCGTTTGAGAACACCAATCTTGAAAGTTGATTGCTCGTTTAAACTTATTGGACTCATTTAAGTTTGTTGAGCTCTGGTGCTATGTTAAACTATTTGGTCTAAAAGCTTAAACGGTTAGAGAATACCACATGTGTATCATATAAATCTTGTCTTCAAAACGATTAGTGCATGCCACATGAATATGAGATTTCCCTTATTTACCTTGACATAGCTACAAAGTTACAACATTTCATAGAACTCATTGTTATTATACTCGGACCGGACCGGCTGGTCCAACCGGAAAACCGGCGACCCAGTGTCTCAAACAATCCGGTTCTCTTAATTGGATCGCCCAACAATCGAATCGTTTATGACTCGAAAAACCACCGATTTTTTAACTAAACCGATGACCCGTAACCCAATGACCCGTTGGATCATTACATAATGAAATTTTTTATTTTTCTTATTACCCTATTCTACTCAAAAGATGCACCAATTATTTCTCCACTCTATTAATAAGATGTCAATGTAATGAAGTATAATAATTTATGTTATTTTTTACCAGAATTAGTTGATAATACTAGTAATCTCGTACTTATTTTGCTAAATACATTCGTGATGGTGATAATTTTCTATATATATAATTTTTTGTTTGATTTGGACTTGTATATAAATAACAAAATTAATATAATGTTTATTTATTAGAGTATAATAATTCATGATTTTATGTTATATTTAACAAAAATAGACTTATCGGTTCGATATGAATTGACCAACCGGTTCAACCACCAAATCACCGGTTCAACCAACAACCCGGTGACCCACCTCCTTGTCTGGATCGATGTCCGGGCCGGGTCTGATAACTATGATAGAACTCAACGTGCTAACACTAATGACCATAAAAAGCATATTTAAAAAATTATAATGCACTTGATTCTAAAGTGATTATAGAACAACTTTACTTTAGAGCGCACCAAAATAAATATACACCATATAGTCTTTACCATATATATATAACATTCATCAACCAAATGAATCTGGAACAAATAATGAATGCATCAACATAGATCAAGAGAATGAACATATCCGAACCTTCACTCCGCCTATTCATAACAACAAATTTGAACCGCGGCTGAGTGTTCCTAAAATGATAGCATGAACAAACATTGGTAAAACAGTTCCTACGGTACCAAACAAAGGACAAAAAAGTTAAGGAAGTAACAGTAATGTAACTCATTCCTGGTTGCAAAATACAAAAAGAATTGCACAATAAATACAGCGAAAAAAAACTGCAAACTCAGGTGTCACACATACAGATCTTTGATCTTCTAAGTAATTCCCATACAGTAATTTTGCCTGTAGTTTTACATTTTCAGTCACCGTCGTTGATTTCATGTCACTTCAACTTCCCACAAATTTGTGACAAGTTAAATCTCAAAACCTATAGAAGTATTCTAGAGTGGGAAAAAAATTACTGAGACACGTAAAAATTTACTACCTCTTGACTACAAAGAGAGACCCTTCAACATCCTTGCGGCTCTGCAAGTAAATTTGAACACAAAAAATCAGAAACTACTTCAACTATCCTTTCTTAAAAAAGAAAAAAAAAAAAAAAAAAATAAGAAAAGAAAAGATAAGAAAAGAAATAGAAAGCATGTCGAAACATAATTTCTTCAGAAGAATCATCAGCACCACCTCATTACTATTCAATTTCGAAATCCTGAGCAATTACAAGTGGACGCCCTAATACTTCTAACGCAGATTACATCTTCATTTACTTTATTCCCGACTCATGTTTTCCGACGCCCAAACGGATAAAAATATTAAATAACATTAATCATCCATAAAAGATAATCCGATTATCAATGCCACGCCGTCAAGCGAGTTCGTGAAGACTTCAACACAGCAGTATTAGTAGCGTATAACAATGAAGAAGATGAGGGAAAAGGTGGATACCCATTGGGTAGAATCGATGTTGAACTCGTAGAAGGTAACGTGAGCGGCGGTCATGAGAATCTCATTGATAAATGGGTCCATTCTCTGCAGCACCGTGAGGTTGAGCGTTTTGGTTCCTTGCTCATCCAGATGTGGCGTCAGTTTCCCCCCACCGTGCGATCCTATTAACGACGGCGACGACATTTTTACCGACTACAGTAGACTGAAGTAAATTATACTGCTAAAATAGTATTGCTATTATAATATGCAACAGTATAACAACAGGGTGTTCACTGACGATGTGTGTGTATCTATATATAGAGAGAGGGAGAAGAGAGGGAGATGGTGGGGCAGATTATTGTTCCTATTGCTTTCCGGCGGTGGGCAGTGCAGTTATGTGATTGACGAAATTGACCTTGCGATCTTCACCAATAAATATATAAAATACACAATTTCTTGATAATTTAGGGAAATTGCAGAAAAATATCCTCATTTATTCATTGTGTACAAATAAGTTCCTAAACTTTAAATCTTGATATGTACATCCTCAACATTTTATATTTGTAGCATACCGAATCTTTATGGACTGATTCCATCCTAATTTCTATTTCTCAGGCACGTTCAAGGCACTTGGAGTATTGTTTGTGAGGACAAAATTATTAAAAACTAATGGTTATAATAAAAATAATAAAAAATAGAAAGAAAAGTAAAAATAATAATTTAGTATGTCCTTAATCACCTTCCATTTCAATGTATTCAAATTCCAATTTTGTCCTAGCCCGACTATCACTATCGTTGCCACACCATGCACCCTAAACCTTGAGTGACTATAAATCGATAAAAGTCTTTTTACTTTATCTTGTTACCCATCATATTTAATATCAATTGGAACAATCAGTCCATAATAAATGTGAAAAGTTGAGAACTTGAGTGTTGATATTTAAGATTGGGATTTGCATAAAATGCATAAGTTGAGGATCACCTCTGCAATTTTCTCTAATTTGGGTTCGTCACGCCGGAAGTCAAGATTGTCAAGTTAATTCCTGAGATATTTTGAGATTTTTAGTTAATCGAATATTCACACTGATATTATTAGCTTACCTAGATTGTATTTTCAAGTTTAAAATTTTATTACATTAAGCACCAACTTGAATTTCGTGTACTTGGCTCGTGCTTGAGCTTTAGCATATCTGATAATCGTGCGATAGATTGTTAAAAAATTTGTTGCATAAGCAAAATAGATATTTAATAAAAAATATTTTATACAATTTAATAAACTTTGTCAAATTGTGAGGAAAAGAAAAAAAAAAATAGACATTATCACCGATTGTAGGAAGGTTTACTCCACTACAAGCACAAAAAAAATATTTATTTGTCCGTCACTATGCCTTCATCCTCTTAAACCAAAACACATATCTCTCTCTCAATTTCTTCTCCATATTCATCAAAATCAAACTCTCTCTCTCTCATTCTTTTAAACTTCTCAATCCATTAAAATCATCTACGGTCGGATTCTATCGCAAAAAAAAAAACGGTATACTAGCTTAAATATCCGTCTATATCCAATAGTTTTAACAAAATTCATATTTCCTGTAGATTTATATTTTTATATTAAGATTAGATGGGATTTTGTTTTACTTTTAAAAAATAAAAATACTACACAACATTATGAATTATGTAGATAGAAAACATCTGTATAAAATTCAACAATGTACAAATGTGATTTACATTTGTTAATTTTTCAGAAGGAATCCAATCCACAAAACACGAAACAACCACTGAAATCACGAACCAGAAAATAACAAAAAAAAAAAAAAAAAAAGGGGGGAATATATATCAACTTATGACAACAATCTTGTTAATTAGTGTTTCCTGAGAGCAACAGCAGACAGCACCACCATAAAAATAAGGAGAACCACTGTGATGGAGGCTGCCAACACAGCGCCGCTAATCCTTTGGCAGAAATCATCGAATTGCTGACATATTGCAAGCCAGTTCGCGCTAGAATTCCCATTGTGAGCCAAATATACTATGGCTGCAGATGAACCCGCTGCTGAAGTAGTCAAAGTAACCATCACCTGCCACAGATTAACAACCAAGATTTATATATACATATTTATATTTATTTTGATCAAAAACCCTATTATTCTTTTTAATTAATTATATATGTTAGGAAGAGCTTACAGTATCAAATATAATTAGCAGGAGCCTTGGTCCTGCTGCAAGAGGGCGTGCGATGCACACAATGGAGAAGGGCGCAGAGAGAATAAGGTAGCTTGTGACAATTGCCATGGCAATCACAAAGAACCTACAAAATAGGTGCAATAGTTGCATGGGATGAAATAAATAAGTTTGTCCCTCTTCAACAGCTTAAGCTCATATGAGCATTGTGCACTTGTTGATGCGTGTTATTGATAGAAATATGAATGAGGTCTGCACGTGAAGGGCGTGTTGATGAAGACATAAAGGGGAAGAAGGGCACTTACGAGAAAGTTGGAAGATCGTCATAGCTTGCTTGGAACTGGAAGAACTGAGTGAAGAAGGGAAGAGTTTGTTCAGTGGTTCACATGGCGATTGTTGCTGCTAAAGCAGATGTAAAAGCACTTATTCGGAGGATTAAGTCGAATATGGCAATACCCCTCTTATACCCTCCCTTTGCATGCTCCACAGTAGCTCCCAAAAGGGGTGCTTTTCCTTTCATTTCTTTGCTTGTCTCTGCAACATCAATAGTAGTCGACTCTTTTTTCTCCATCTTTTTATCTGTTTGATTGCTAAGAGAGCTCAAAGCTTGTAATGAGAATGACAAAGAGAGGGTTAAGATCGATCTTTATATAGTGATCACTAGACATGGTTGAGATATTAATGGAGCAAGAAGAGTTGTTGCTGGCTTATTATTTGAATATTAAGCCAGAATATCTATGTTGGGGCAGGTCTATATGGAAATTATGGTGGACTAAGCAAATCAAGAAAATAAACCAAAATTTATGTTTTGTGTTAATTCCTCCCTCGAAGAACTCTCGAGAATGTTTAAATTCTTATTCAATTACAAGTAAAAAAAAAACAGAGATAAATTTATATTATTCGTACTTGTGCAGAGGAGAGTGATTTGGTTAGTAGAATTATTAAAGGAAGAATTAGATGAAAGAAACTAACAACGAATATATACCTTCTAATCCACCAAGAACTAACATGTTTGTTCGCTTTATCTCTCTCTCTCTCTCTATTATATATATATTTATTCATTTACACAATGCATCATGTGCAATAAACTTTGGTTCCATTTCCAAGTTAAAGAGGTTTTCATATGATTGATATCTGTTGAATCTGATTTGACCTCTTTGTCCGTTCGTTGTTTATTTATGTATTACTTGTTCGGTAAAGTTTTTTTTTTTTTTTTTTACATTTATAGATTCTAGAGAATGTGCAAATAAAAAGTGAACAAAAATTGTGAATCTTATTGAATGTGTAGATAAAAATCATTATTTTAAAAAGCTCGCTTCCGCCAAAGTGCGATCTTCGTGTCTAGCTACGCTTCAAGCCCCACGCCCACGCCCACGTTCACGTTTGCCTCACCCTCGCCTAAGCTCGAAAAACTTAAAATTCAACATTTATACATAATCACGCTTTACACTTTTTAAAATATTGATAAAAATAATATTTGACCAACTTATGAATACTTATAAATACTCCTAAACATAAAATGCTTAGTTGCCAAAAAATAAGTGGAGATATCATTTGCTCACCTTGGTACAATCTAACATTTTTGGTAGTACTAACATTATTTTTTAAATGCTTATAAATTGTGAATCTTATTAAATATATAGTAAGTCATCAAAAAATTGTAAGTTTTGCAAAATGTGTTGATAGAAAGTATTTTTTATTTAACCAACCAGCTTTAAATTATAATTTAATTTAAGCGTAGATAAACTAGCTATTAGTCATCCAAACAATTATTAACAAGAAGAAAGAGTTTGCACAATCAATGGTCAAATTACCTTGATTTCAAAATCGAGATTATTATTTCCCATAATTTATCAATTATGCTTTCTATTCTTAGCCTAAGGTGCAATATTATGTATTACAAGAAACAAAACATAAACAAAATTCCATTTGGCTCCACTAAGACCATGCTTGGTATCGTAGACAAGAGTATCGTGGACGAGAGTAAAGAAGATATACATGGGAAATATTTGTTCTTTGTCTTGTCGTCTCGTATCTTGTACTACATACCAAACATTCGTCAAGTGAAAGCTCATCATCACTGCAATCTCCATCCACGTTCTGCAAGCTTCTTTATAACTTCATCGGCTGCTTCCTTAGTATCATTCAGTGGAGAATAATGCCAACTTTCAGTAATCTGCACAACCAAGTTATAGATTAGCATAATGTGAACTTTGCATTATGTGCTACTATGAATGATGATACGCAAATTTGTTAATCTACTAATAGAATTTGAATGTGTGGGGCACTTTCATCCACAACAGATCACTTTCTGTTCTTCTACGGTTCATCAAGGCAACAATTATAAGTTACATATTCAGTCCAAAGACATCAAGAAAGACTGGTAAGTAAAAAACATGGCGTCAACTCTCAAGTCAGTCTTTGGATAAGAACAAGATAACTGAACCTCAAGCCTGAGCAGAACCAAGAAACTAAAAATATAGAGCAAGTTGGGGAACACTTGAGTTCAAATTAGCCTTCTTTTCACTTTGTTAATCTTGAACGTAAAGAAAGCTTGTAGTCTTCAAGAGAAAAAAATATTCTTTCTAAATTTACACCCACAAACTCACATTCTCTTGACCAGTGAATGGTCGAACCGCCCCTTTATCCTGCAGGGATTTGAGAAAATCTGCAAACTTCCATGTACATAGCTCGGCCCCAAATACGTAAACGGGCTTCCTGCAGTTCAAAAACTTAGGTGGAAACAGAAATATTTAAACTGTAATTTAAAGGAAAAAGGATTAAATTTTGCAATCATAGACATAGTTGTTACATACCCTGTGCTGCAAGCCTCACTCAACATACTGACTGAATCAGCTGTGATGACAAAAGCATCTGCCCAAGCCAGATGTCCCATGTGTGGGTTTGGATCTGAACAATGTCATAAAGATGCATATCATGTGATTCACAAAGTTGGGAACAATGTAATGCAATGCTGTAAAAATGGTTAAAATCAGAAATTTTCTGACAAGTTTATTCAATCTTCAAAGAAAAGTGAAGTTTCGATTGACTGGTAAGAATCATTCCATGTGTCGTATGTCTCTTTTGGCAGACTTCAAGTGCTCATGTATGAAACATGAGAGGCAACCCAACAAGCCTCAATATTACTTTTAAGTGATAATATAAGAACAAATAGGAGCAATTAGTACCTTCACCATTCCAGATGTAGACTTTAGGATGGTTTGCAAGTTCACTCACTAGGATGTCAGAAACCTGCTTGTTCGAAGCAAATCCCGCACAAAAAAAGATCAGCAATAAACAAAAATCTACTTCAAAGAGAAGACAATTGACTCTAACACAGTGCAAGTGAGCATTTACGTCAGATAAATCACCATATGAAATTGTGAGAAGTAATACGTACAGTTTTGGGTGTTCGACGAGAAAATGATATTCTGAGGCTCCCACAAGTTGGGAGTACATTATGCAATGAGGCTGCTAGTTGCTTCGCAAAGTCGGCACCATAACTGCAACGGCCTACAATAAAGGGTGTTAAAAAACCAAACTGCAATAGTTTTGCACACTAATATATATGGTGAGTGAGGAGCAAGAATGCATTGACATGACTCGACCAAGAACAGTGATGATACAGATTAAATTAGTACAGAGGAAACTGTAACTGTTGCATAGAAAAGCATTTTTTTACAAGAGTATCATGAAAAAAAGATCTCAACCAATCTGATGATGTGTGAATGCATGAGAGTAAATGAAAATTTCACAGAAAATATTTTTAAGCTTTACAGAAGCGTCTTATTAGCTCTCCTACATGAACATGGGCAGGGAAAAAAAAGGTTTTAGCAAAATTATATGCATTACTTGTAGGCCCTCCAATGCTGACCACCAACAAGGGTTTTGGTAATGGCGACAACTCATCATGCCAAGAAGAAGCTGCACTTCTCAACGTAACAGAATCGGCCTGGTGAATGGCTCCCACGGTAAGGACCTAAAAGTGCAATTGGTGACTTTGGCAAAGTCTATACATGTTAAAATCAAAGATAGGAAACAATCCCCAAATCTCTCTCCGTTAACAATTAATCAATCAAGGAAGATCATACCACATGTTTGTCAGGAGGCTTGCGAGGTGTTACCCATCTTCTGAGAAACCAAGGGACTTGTCTTTGTGCCTCGGGCGTCAATGGGTAATAATCATGACGAGGTGTGATCACAAGATCAAATCTGTGTAGACGTGACCGAGGATGCTGTATCTGAAAGCATATTGTACAAGACATCAGAGTGGCGTATAAATTTGCAGGCCTGGGTCAATGACTTGTGACTGTAGTTAACACCTCAAGTGTACACTTATCATTCAAACTGCACTATGTTTGAAAATATCAAAATTAATTTTGGAAGCTAAAAACCAGTGTAAAATTATTGCTGACATTAACATTGTATTCACTTCCCGCATCTAGTAAACAAACTAGAGATTTGCATTTGTATATGAGAATATAGAAATGCAAAAGAGACAGACAACTCAAACAATGGAAAATCTAAATGATGTATTGGTAAAAAAGAGCAGAATTGAAGAGTGCTCTGGAAAAATTCGTCTACTTATTAAACATTGGAAAATCAGAAACCAAATTGAGTTATATAGTACTATATATGTTAGAAAATTGAAAGCAGAGAACAAAAGGAAATTCTATTCACACAGGTAAACCATTTATTCACTTTTTTTTTCCCTTATTTTCAGAATTTAGTACCAAAGGGCAAGCACGTGGCAAGAACTTGTATTAATCTTCTCTCTCTTATCTTAGGATAGCAAAGCATATGCAACAACTTTCCATATCTAGATCCATATTTCAGCGGTGAGTGAATAGCAATTGTTCCATATCAGAGTGTTACATATTTAGCACCTTAACTAACCTGAATAACAAAGACTCTTTCTGGGGCTAACTGTTTAATAGAACTTGAAACAGGAATGGTGTCACGGCCAGATGCTACCACCAATGTGGGGCCATCCCTGAAAATGTTTCAAAAAGTAAAAGCTGAGAACCAACATACACACAAACAATTAGCAGTATTCGAACGCACAACACGCACGGTCAAGTCATCCCTGGAATCCAACAGATGTAAATCAAGTTCCAATTCGAAAAGGATCATATGAGTAAAAAAGGGACAGAGCTGCTGGATGGCAACAAAAAGATCTTATATACATCCAACCGTGTAGAGAAAGTACAAGATCAGATTACAAAGAAATGTAAACCATGACATCACAAACATATGATGCTGCACATCTTATCATTCAAAAAATATAATCTCTATGAAATGTATGAAGACATATAACTCATTACCAGAGGTCCAACACAAGAATGCTTGGCATGTAACTTGTTCTAGTAAATTTCCTCTGAGAATAAAATAAATATTATGCAGAAATAAAACCATTATTACTTCTGTTAACTACATCTGTGCTGTGCAATTCTCCCACTGATCAAGTTCATAAGCATTTGGACTGTACATTGCATCAAAAAAGTGGAGATTCGTGTTCAAGAAAACAAATAAATAAATTAATACAGAGAATATCAAAATCAAATATTTAGAATAAAAATCAAATAAGAAAAGATTCAAGGCAAACCTCTGGAATGTTTCTCGAGCCACTTTTGCAATATGCCTTGCGTCTGCTTCTAAAACATCTGAACCCGTACCATTTAAACCACCACCAGAAGAAAAGATAAATATTCATCTAGAGAAGATTCCAGGGCCATTTTTCACGGTGAGAATCGATCTAATAATCAAAACGAAACCTCGATGAGCCTATACTACCTTTCTCTCCATCTTGAATGGGCACCACTTTTTTCCCTTGGATTCGTGAAAATCCACGAATCCATTTAACAACCTGCTCCAGTCTTTTGTGGACAAAAACAGGCAACCAGTGGAACCTCCCATTGATTCCTCCTCGCGGCCTAGTAACGCGCTACGTGTGTAATGACAAAAAAAAAAAAAAAAAAAAAGTTAACATTGAGCTATAAGCAAATTAGCAAATCGTCTAGTGGACAAATCAAAGTGTAATCAACCTGAAATCATCATCCAATTGAATATTTATAGCATGTATAATTTACATAATATCAATCAAAAAATATTTTGTCATTCTTCAGTTGTATTCTTTTCGTTTACAAGAAATCTTACATAAAGAGTGTATTTATGGGAGAGACCAAGAGCTCGAACCAAACCGATGCACTGATTTTCTGCACCCGCAAAACCGTTGCCGATTACAATCGCTCTTCTGACTGTTTGCATTAAGTTAGATCAACTAATTATGAGGATTAAATATGAGAAGACATTTTATGGTTTTCGTTTTTACTGGAATTAGGGTTTATGTTCAAATGCAGAGTCTGATTAATTAGTTCCGATGGTTAATTATTGAAAGACATTTATAGTGTTTGCATTTACGAAATTAGGGTTTATATGGTGTGTGCATGCTGTCTTCAAATCAAGGTTTCGCCGGCAAAGTTAGGCTTGAAACTGCATTACTAGTCGGTGTTTATGCGAAAGGCTTAACACTCATTTCTTTATTTTGAATGTTATTTTAAAAATAATTGTCTTATTAAGATCACTGGTAGTGATTTTTTAAGCTTTTAAAAATTGAAAAAAAAAAAAAAAAAAAAAAAGGGCTTATTTGCACAAATGGTCCCTGACTTTTGCACTTATTGTGGGTTGAGGACCTGTCGTTTCATTTTTGACAGTTTAGCCTCTATTTCAAATGTTTTTGACAACAATGGTCCTTTTCATCAATTTCCATCCAAATGGCCGTGAAATTTGACGGTGGCCCTTTTTTTATTTACAATTGGCTTATTTGCACAAATGGTCCCTGACTTTTGAAAAGAAAATTTTGCAGCAAAAGTCCCTAATCTTTCAGAAAGCGTTGAAAAGTCCCATAACCTTCTAATCGTAACACATATGACCCCAAACCTTTTTGACAATTTTACCCATAACTTAAATAAATTAAAAATAACTCATAAACCTTTTCAAAAATACAAATAAGTCCTAAATATTTTTATTTCTTACAGATTTACACTTAAAATAATAAAAAGTGTGTCATCAAATCTCAAAACTTTTAATTTTGTTCATCAAAATGACATTTAAAATGTGTTTGATTAAAATCATATTTTTTAGTATGTGTGGTTGAAAAGTTGTGGGACCATAAAATGTGTGGTTAAAATTAATTATTGACTTTGACTTTAATTTTTAGCAAAATCAAAATTGAAAACAAACGAAATCTTAGAGTTTCTACAGATTTTGTTCAGCCATTCATTAATTAACAAAAAATTATACCCATGATCAAAATTTCACCAATTTAAAATTTTCATTTATTTTTCATACAAAAAAAAAAAAGTTGTGGTGGATAGGAGATTGTTAAGAACTTTTTTTAAATTATTATTTAGTAATTAGTAGAGTGACAAATAGTCCAAATGAACCTGGTCCAATCCAAAATTAGACGGAATCATGGCCCAATTTTACATGGGCTAGTATTTCTTGGGTCAAGCCCGGCCCGATTTTAAATACATGGCCAATTGGCGATCCAACTTACATTTTTAACTTATTTTTCAAAATAATTACTTATAATTTTGTAAAACAAAAACAAAACAAAATCCAACATCTTCATCCAACACCACCTTTTTTTTAATTTGTACTTTTGAAAAGGTTATGGTCCCAAAATAAAATTATCCGCCAGCCGATTTGCTAGTTGTATCGGGCTAAATTGACCTAATTTTTATTTGATCAATATTTTATCGATTGACCCACAATTTCAAAGAATCGGGCTATCCATTTTGCCACCTCCAAAGAATTGATATACAAAATAAATTAAAATTTTAAATTGGAGAAATTTTGATCATGGATATAATTTTTTGTTAATTAATGGACCACCTGGATAAAATCTGTAGAGACTCTAAGAACTGTTTGTTTTTTAATTTTGATTTTACTAAAAATTAAAGTCGAGTTAACAATTAATTTTAACCACACATTTTATGATCCCTACAACTTTTCAACCACACATTTCAACAACTTTTACTAAAAATCTTATTTTAATCAAACACATTTTAAATGTCGTTTGGTGAACAAAATTAAAAGTTTTGGAACTTTATGACACACTTTTTATTATTTTAAGTATAAATCAGTAAGAAATAAAAATATTTAGGACTTATTTGTATTTTTGAAAAGGTTTATGAGTTATTATTTATTTAAGTTATGGGTAAAATTGTCAAAAAGGTTTGGGGTCATATGTGTTAGGATTAGAAGGTTATAGGACTTTTCAACACTTTCTGAAAGATTAGGGACTTTTGCTACAAATTTTTCTTTACAAAAGTTAGGGACCATTTGTGCAAATAAGCCCTTTTTAAATAAAAAAATGGCCACCGTCAAATTTCACGGCCATTTGGATGGAAATTGATGAAAAGGACCATTGCTGCCAAAAACATTTGAAATAGGGGCTAAACTACCAAAAATGAAACGACAGGTCCTCAACCTGCAGTAAGTACAAAAGTCAGGGACCATTTGTGCAAATAAGCCAAAGAAAATGCATGTACTATTTGGTGCTTTAAAAAATAAAATTGTCTGTCTTTTTTCACACTTTGTTTTATCTAGTCTAGATTCATTTTTTAGAATACTTACTTCAAATGTAGAGTTTTGAAATTTTGACTTTTTATACAAGTTTGACTAAGAAGAACATGGACAAAATATGTGATACCATTTATCCGTTTAATCGGTGACCTGAAATTCTAAACATGTCTAATTTCATTATGTTTAATACATAGTACTACATTAAATAATATAACCAAAATAAAAATTACATTAACACGTTTCATTCTTTCAGTTTTGTAACAATATCATTCCTGCTTCAATTTTATTTGCAAATATCATCTCCCATTCTTTTATTTACTCACACAAATAGCCCCTAATGACTTTTTTGACAATTTTGCTATTGACTTAAATAAATTAAAGGGTAGTTATATTTACACCACATTTTATTATAAATGCATCACGTTTAATTACATAAAAAGTACTTAACTTTTATTTATTGTCACATTTATGTCTTTAACTTTTTTTTAATCGAATTTTTATAATTAACATTCTATTAATTAACACATCTTGTTCTTATTAACGATTTTCTCTAAAAATTCTATTAATATGCTTTAAAATGAGGGACAAATATTTAATCGAAATTTTGTATGTATTTATTGTTTTGCTTATTTATAAATACGAGAGAAAAATGAGTCTTTTTGTTCTTTCTTAATGAAATTTTTGGACAAGAACTGTTATATGCGACAATATGTACTAATTAATAGAAGGTTGATGATAAGAATACGATGAAAAATATTAGAGACATAAATGTAATAATAAGTAAAGATTATAGACCTTTTATGCAATTTAAATATGGTACACTTATAAAAAATTGTATTGTGAATATATTTAGCCTAAATTAAAATGATAAAAAAAAGAAAATACAATGAAAAATTACAATTGAGACCCTAACATTTTCAAAAATACGAATAAATCATAAATCTTTTTATTTTTTTTACATATTTAAATTATTTTTGCATAAAACACTAATCAATACTCAACTTTTACTAAAAAAATATTTGTCTAACATTAACAAGCTCATTCTTTATTTTGAAATTAGTAAATACAACTCGCATTCTATATAAAGCACTTACAAATCACCCATATATATTTATAGCATCACATAATAGCATACCATCTAATTTTAGGCCTCCACATAAGTGAGAAAGGCGCAGCAGAGACTTCATACGCCCAGCGAAAGTCTTACCACTCTAATATCTTGCCAAACCTAACTCTCGCTAGGCACTACTTTTTTAAATCCATAGAGGGCTTCGTCACTTATGACAGGCCTAGACCCTTCTACGATCTCCCTTGCACTTTCCCCAAGCAATCCGATATTTTGAAACAAATGAGGAGATATTCCCCCAAAAGATTATATATGATTGTGTTTAATTGTCATACGAGCTCTCACAAGGAAACTCAATCTCAATCGCCTATTGATTGGCAACGCAATATTGGAAATCAACTCAGATAAAGACAAAAATCTAAGTTCAATTATTCCATATCCCATAAAGAAGGAGAATCTGATCAGATGTCTAATTGATTGATTTCCTAAATCAATTACACATCTCCTCCTATAAATACAAGATCTCTTTTAGTACACATTATTCTCTACTCTTAAACTCTGCTTAAATCTTTGCCTGCTTGTCCCTCCCACACCCAAATACTCTCCCATATATTTTTATATCGGCAGTTGACTTGATCGTCAGAGTACCAACGATCGCCGGCCCTTTTTCTCCTATGATCTTAGTACCTAAAGATTGTCCAAGTGTGCAAGTAACATACAAGCTGGCTGGAGATCTTTTCACACGTGGATAGTGCAAATTTCGAAGTCAACAAATCTCTTTATGATTTTTAAATAACATTTTTATATTTAAAGAGTAAAATTCTTTATACATTCCAATAATACTATATATTTAACTTTTTTTTCAATAAACATTATTGTTTTTCACTCATTTTTTACTTGGTATATATTTTTTATGGAAATGTCCTGAACTTAGGCCTTTGGTGCCCAAATGGTTCTTTTAGACATGTTCTATCCAAAAGTACTATTAGTCCTGTGCGTGAGTTTTACATTTTTTTTTATTGCAAGGACAAATTTGTTAAATCTAAAAGAAAAATAAAAATAATAATCATCTTCTTTCAACCACCGCAACTACCAACACACATTGTCACCACCACCACGCCATGCTATCGCCCCCATTAAAGGTAGATTTGAAGGGGAGAAATTTTTCCTTGTTTTTGCCATTAATGAAAGATTTGAGGACAAATTTCTCCCTCCTCAAATGGCGGATTCATGGAAGATTTCACACCTTGAATCTCGCAGTAGGCGAACGAGTAACGATGGTGTCAGTGAGTAGGTAGATTAATGGGATGAGTGGAAGAAGATGTTGGAAATTGGTTTAAATATGTCGAGAAATAAACTAAGTGTTAAAAACAACGAAAGTGACTTCGTGTCAACTTGGCCAAATATACAAGACCCGACCCAATCTGTTTAGGAAAATTAGTTTGCCACTCGACGCTTCAAGAACGGGGATCGACCGCCCGCCGTCGTCGGGGTAGCGCCCTCGTAAGCGTAAAGAAAATTCAGATTTATCTGCATATTTAAAGGGTATATTTGGCATCTCGAAACCAATATCGAATGAATGAGAAATTACGAAAAAGGACAATTTTGGGTCAAAGTTTAGACCATGCGATCGCATGGGTATTTCCACTTGCGATCGCAATCTGCATAAATTTTAAGTAGAACGTTTTTGGGTCCTTCCATGCGATCGCAGGAGACAAAGCCTTGCGATCGCATGGTTAAATTGGATCAAGTTCTGTTCTGATTTTTGTACCTTGCGATCTCAGCTTGGTTAAATCATGCGATCGCATAGGTTTGCGTGAACAGACATGTCCTTTTGAAAGGTTGCACGATTTGGTTCTATTCCTTTTCGTTTTCAACCGATCTCCAACGTTAAAAAGGGCATGTGGACGTCCATTTTGATAGAGTATTGATACAGAAACTATATGCAAACACTAAGAACTCATATTTCATCATTCTTTAACCAAAATTATTGCATTTTAGTTGCATAAAATTCTGGTTTCCATTTCATTTCATCCGTTGGAGTACAAAACCAATTTTGGTTCGCTGTACTTGAGTTTTGAAGTGCTACAAAACTCAAGCGAAGTCGTTGTATCTTGGGAGTCAATTGTCAAAGACCAAGGCACTTTTTTGGGCAATATTGACTTAAGGACAAAGAGTTCAACTCTTGATTCGGCTTAATTTTCATCCATCATTCGGTTTGATTGCTTTGGAGTCATTTCCACATAAATCCACCAACAGAAGATGATTACTTTTTTTTTTTTACAAAAAAAATAAAAGTTCTTTTGTTTTTCTTTTCAAGTTTGTTAGAGATCAATTGCGCCAAAATCTCTTTTATTTTAAGTTTGACAAATTTGACCCTACATAAAAGGAATGTAAAGTCCATGCGCAAAACTAATGATACTTTTGGACGAAATCTGTCCCAAAAAGAACATTTTGGCATTCTAGAACATCTCCACTAGACCAAAACGGCATGAATGTAACGATTAAGGATTATTTGCATCAAAATTCTTTTTTATATAATGTATACCATATATAGTTTTTTTTTTTTTTCATTGTTATTAATCACCCTCTATACAACATCAACCACATATTGAAAGTTTTGATAGTTATAAATCTATACAACATCATGAACTTCAAAGTTCATTTTAAATATTTTGTCACGTTAAATTTTTGCACGCGTTTGCTTCAAATTTTTAAGTTTAACGATTATGGAATATTAATTGAAAATGATCCTTGTTCTATTTTGATTTGGCAAGTTTTTGAACTTCAAGTTGAACGATAAATAATTTCCAACTAGCATAAATTTTTAAATTGGTTCTCCGTGTCTAGTTAAAATTCTTGGCTCTTTATTCTCAATTTTATTTAGTCCAAAACTCGGTTCATTTCTACTCTAAAATTCAACTAAAAATCCGACCCAAATAACACCTAAAACCACCGAAAAACTTAGCCAAACAACCCTTTAATTTATGCCATTTTCCATCAACCAAACAGTCCCTACAATCGCAAAATAAAACTGCCTCCCATGATCTCCAACACCCATCCCCCAGTAGCCCATGTTCAGCCATGACTCTTCACCATTTACCCTCACATTTCAACCAATATTTTCCCTCCAAGAAGACCCCAAAAATCGTCCCCCAACTCTCCATATTCAGCCCTTCAAATTGCCCCACACCACCAGCTAAAAAAAACCATCCCCAGCCCCATGATTAGTCATGATCCTTACCACTTTCTTTCCCACGCTTTTCCTCCTTTTCTTAGCCCTCAATCCAACTAATTTCTCCCTCCAAATCCATCTCTAATTCGTCCCCTACAACAAAAGGTTTCAGGAGCCAAAAATCAGCCATTTAACTTAAGCAAAAATCTCTTTTTCCTCTTCAAATTTCGGCCCTTAAGGTTCCAATCATTCAATGTTTGTTCCTTCTTATTTTCCAGCAACATTCTATCCTTCATCTCCTAAAACTTAGCACCAAAAAACTTAGCAAAAGCTCCTATCTTTTTCCTTAAATCTTTTGGCCAAGTGTTCCAATTTTCTACATTTTCAGCCCCAAATATCTAGGAATTTTTCCTCACCTTTCTCTCCAGTTTTCGCCCTACAAAAGTCAGCAGTAAGTTCTATTTTCTTTCTCCTTTTCGACCAACATACTCTCTCCATTTCTTGCAATTCAAGTCACAAAGATTTCAGCACTTACTGTCTAAATTTTTGACCCATGTACACTCTCGAATTTCTACATTTTTCAGTCCCAAAATTTACAGCCTTTCTCCCTTACTTTCGGTTCAGTTTTCGGCTAGTAGTGAAAGTTGTTAACCTTGCTTTTATAGTGTTCGCGTTTTGATTTTGGAAGTTGCAAAAACGGTTTATCCTCCTCCGCATTTTCAACCAAAAACTATTTTAAAAGGTAGTTTTACTTACTACTTTTACTGTGATTTTTAAATGACGTTTGGAAAATTGTGATGTGATATAAATGCCATGCAAACTTAATTACGAATGAACGTTATGATAATAATTGAAGGTAATAACTTTGATATGTTAGTGATTGAAGGTAATCACGTATGATTTTATGTGGTGCCAGTTATCAATTTTTGTGTTCCTATATACGTTTACAAATGATGGCATGTCGCATTTATGTTTCTATATGATTTTCTCACATGTTGTATGTAGTGCTACTAAGTGTTTCTTATGAAATACTCACCCCCAAGGAATAAATTTTCAGATTAAATTGATTGGCGTTGATACGATGGTGTAGGCTAGCGAGTTTGTCATGGAATTTCATTTTTAGTTTAAGTTTTGAGATCGAGATGATCGAGTCAATTATGATGTAAATAAGATATTTTTAAATCTTTGATTCAATATCTAATCATGTAATATTTATGGAAAACTAGATGTTGGTTCCGTTGCCGTTAAAAGTTTCAAGTTAGAAATGCTTAATTTCTTTTTTCTGAAATTTCTAGCTTAGAGTCCCTACTTTGAAAAATCATAACTCATGTGACGGTTGTAGTTTTTGAGTGAAATCAGTGGATATGGAAAGCCATATATGTGGTCTAATAACATAAATTGAAACCACTCAAAAATTTTATTATATGAATTTATTATGAACATTTTAGCGGGCGGCCTAATTTTTCAAGCAACTTCTACTATTATTTTCACCTGCCAAACAACATAGCTAAGGTTTGAAATTTACCACGTTGTAGTCGGTAGTCCCAAATATCTACAGTTCAAATTTTAGAATTTTTAGAATTCGTTTGATTGGTCAAATAAATTGTGGCAACACCTATCACGGTATAGACAAAACCATGAAATCTCAAAGAAAAATTCTTTTCCCTTGCACGCTTGTTGTCTTTCGCAAAAAGCTATATTTTTAAAATCATTCAAGGACACGGAAATATTATTCGGAATCGTCATATATACATTTAGAGATTATTTTAGTGATCATCCGGGTTGAGAAAATTCAAGCGTCTTCTTTTTTCAAACTCATTTTCAATCATATATTTTTATCAATTTTTCAACTTTACATTTCACTAATATTTTTCAAAAACTACTAAAAAAACTATTTTTAAACTCCACCAAACACACACTAATCTATACCATATTCTGATAAATTAAGCTTTTCAACAAAATTTATCTAATGTACACTTCATTCAGTTTGCACATGATGTACATGTAAATAGATAATGCACCTAAAATTACACAAGTTACAATATATTTGTCCAATATTTTTCAAATCTTACTAAAAAAACTATTTTTAAACTCCACCAAACACGCACTAATATATATCATATTCTGATAAATTAAGCTTTTCAGCAAAATTTATCTAATGTACACTTTTATTCAGTTTGCACATGACGTATTGTAAATAGATAACGCACCCAAAATTACACAAGCTACAATATGGACGCAACATAAAATAGACAATACATTTAAAACAGAAGGAAAATGTAATTTTACACGTTATTTTAAAAAATCTTAATTTATATAGTATTATAGAATATACTTGATTGACAGCTGAGATGCTCCCTGCACATAAGCACATTGTTGCTTTAACCTTAAAACTAGATTAGGCGCAAATTCTTGTAGTGGGCAAACCATAGCATTAAATAATATAGTTTACAACTTGTTTGGCCAAACTTAAATTATAAGTTAAGTTGACTTTTTATCCATATATTTTGTAAAACCCACAACATATAAATACTTAAAAAATAATTTTAACACTACCAAACATGAACTTAGTATTGTGATGGAAGTAGTAGTCTTGTCCAAAGGACAAAATATAGGCACCTAAACAAAGATAGAAGTCAGTCTAAAAAGCATCACCTTATAATCTATATATTACAAAAACCATATTTCTAATCAAGGGATAGATGGACTGTCATTTCTATTACATAAGTCCATTATCCTACCCATCATGCCCTAATACAATACATTTCTATATCTTGACAAATATATATTTGAGAGCTTCTACACTCCTAATTTGTAGGATCTTTCTCGAAAACTAATTTCTACTTAAAAGTGCTAAATGGCAGATTGTCAAAGCTCCGTCAAATTTATATCACAGGAGGCTCCAATAATTGCACATTTTGTTTAAAACTGCCCAAAGCACTCTTGTTGATGCTCTGGATCATTGAATCATTCACCAGAGACCTCTTTGATAAACAAGTGGATCAATTAAAGTTCAACTTAGGTGTGTTAATTGTCTCATTCAACTGCAACCCATTTTCCTTTCCAGCTGAAGTGTTTCTAATGGAAGATGACCCCATGTCAAATCCATTCGTCTTAATTGGTCCAAGAGGGACATTTTCAGAATTCATCGTTATTGAGTCAGCAAAATTGACGGTCGGCTCCTCAGAAACAACCTGCTGTTGCAGCAATTCCATACACCTCAAAGATGGCACGTCCCCCTTACAATATCTCCGCCACACATGCCTGTATGTCGACTCCAGGCCTTGGGTGAATTTTGATCCATCACAAAGAGGAGACTTGAGCATTAGGTCCCGCAGTTTCATTCTCAAGCTTGAGAGGGCGGTAATGTCAGAGGCCAACTGTAGTGCCAGCTGAACGTATTCATCTTCGTTTTTGGCAACCAGTTTGCTCAGTCCTGTAATGCAAACAATAGGGTTCATCAAGCAGTCACTATAAATTTGGATGCAGGTCATATTCTATGTTGCCTGAACTAGAAGTACCACATAAGTAAGATCCCTTGTCCTTTACACACATTCTAAATTTTTTTATATTCATTCAAGGACACTTTCATCGTTTCCTTTTTAGGAAGTAAAGAAAATTGGTGGCATGTTCTTGGTTATCATTATGGGTAATCCATGAACATACACACAGTAATTGTTGGTAAGATATAAGAATCAATTGGTAAACATGATAATATCGATTGTAAACGTATCAGGTATGTTCCATCAATTCTGTGAAACTCTGATGAGAGTGAACAGCATTTAATTGTACTTGTAGAGAAAAGATACATACCAACCGTGGTGAGGAGACTCACACCAACATTATGAGCATGTACTGCACCACCCATGGTGAGGCATGGAACTCCCATGTAAAGAGATTCACATGTGGTAGTTGTTCCTGCGTAAGGAAAAGTATCCAAGCTACAAAAGATAACAATAGTCAAATTCTTATTTCTGAGATTACATCGAAATAGAAAAATCTTGTCATTAACCTTAACATAGATGTTATGTACAACAAAAGAATCTAGTAACACAGAATCTATGGCATATATCACGCGAGGGTTGTGTGATTAGTTATCAGTTCTTGGGTGTGAATGCCATATAAGATATTTATCAGTCTCCTTAGCAAACAAGTAAGATGCCCTTGCTTCTGCATTGCTCAATGAGCTAGTTCAATAAAGACCGGAATAGGAAGATCAAGGATTATTGTGATAACACAGCACAACCAAAAGTGTGAAACTCAGAAGAAAAATTGCAAACAGAAAGGGGAAAAGAGAGAGAGACCCAAAAGCATCCTGGAAACATACACACACCAAAGTCACACCACGTGATTGCATGTGACTTTGGCTTCATCTAAGATTTATGGACAGGAATAAAACTTTGCATGTGATTTATCATGAAAATGCATTTCAATATAAGATTTTTGAACTGTTAACAAAAGGCATCTAAAGCTACAGACATAATTCTTCCTGTCATCAAGTGCCTAAAGGAACAAAAGATATTACCTGATGTCCATTAAAGAATATGTTTGCATATGATCATGGTTGAGAAGAATTAAAGGCAGAAGATCAACACGCTGAGATTCCAATCCCAACTTCTCCAGTGTTGAAAGAAGTTGCTGCCTCAAACTATCACAAGAAAAAGGCTTACACTTTACAATAAGCCGGGAATTTGGAACAGCACATAGAATCCTTGCCCAGACTTGCAGTACTTTAGGTGTTATCTGATGTTCATAGATAATTTAAGAAGTAAGAACACTATCGCAACAGGCTTACAGCTAAAGTAAATAAATTCGTTTATAGATTCTCATATTATTGCATTTTTCCACAATAGATGCTCATACTATTGCTATTAATACCTTTGCAAGATTGTTGAAACTACCAAAGGTAACAAAGCCATTGGACAGAGCAGGAGTTGGAGACACAAGCCCTGCTTCAGGGGAAGGTGTGTAACATAGAAAAGACCGTGGTAATCGAACTAACTCCTCAACATGCCTGCCGTTAATAGATGATTTGAATAAAAAATTTAATTCAAGCTAATGCCAGCTTTCAGTAGGATCATTATAAGAAAATTGTAAGGATTGTGTGTGCTACTTACTTCTGTTTTGTATCAGGAGGGTCAGCCAGTGCATCTGTGATCCTATAATCAACGGTAGGCAAACCAGTGGTATTTGGGTAGCCAATCCAAGTCACCTATCATAGAGCCAAGTCAAATAAATGTCGAGGTCAGAAAGAGTAACAACAATGAGCTACATCAGATCACTCGACAAACTCCAATAATTAAGCATATAAAACGCTCACTAACACATCACCACCAACAAGAAGCTAAGCCTCATTTCCAATAAACTCAGGGTAAGCCACAGGAATCATTTTTTGCCATTTCAATCAATCAATAGTTCTAAAAGATCCATGGGAATCAAATCGTTGCCACCACCTCACTAGGAAATCAGAAGTCCAAATTGCATCTTTCTCATAGCACCCCAAAAGAAGAGGAGGATTCATTTTAACTTTCAGAAGAAAAAATCTCCGTCCTTCCACGAAAATTAATGGATGTCAAGTATTTGGTTGATAATTTCAACTTCCACGAGTAAATTATACGTTAACATGCCATGTACTGAGCTGTGGCTCCTAACCGCAGATTTGTAATAATCTATGGACTGCTATCTTTCCCTTACTTGTAGACTTAAACAACTGCTACTTAATTGTGACTACAAGAATTATGAAGACAGGACAATAGGGATGGGAAAGAGAAAGTCAACCCCAAAGGGGACTACGCTGTAATACAGATTACACCAAATTAATATTTTAAACATATCCTGTAAAGGTCAAGGACCTACTGGCACTTACAAAACTTTTGGTTAACCTAACTCTCTGGAGAAAGAAAAAGATTGAACAGAATGAACATACAATTGCAGCTCTGGATTTACAAAAGATCTGGCTTCCTATGTACAGGATATATTAAAGTTCCTTAGTCCTCGATTAAATATACCCATTGATGTTGAATTCTTTGTCTTAAAGAAACTACTGAAAGACATGTTCCACCATCAGTATAAAGAACAATGATCCTGACCATTTAAAGTTTTTTTTTGCCTCAGAGATACCTGAACAGGGGCAGGCCGGCAAGCCATCATACCCAACTTGTTGTTTGCTGTATGACCTGTAAGTTCCACCAAGATATCAACTTTATCTTCTCTGACCATACTAGCAACTTTTTTCTCATCAATCCCATAGATATCTCTCCATGTCCCTCCTTTTTTCAAGACTCCGTCTCTAAATCTGTTAGTTTTTGCATCTGCCTGCAGCATCATAAGTGGCAATCATTAAATTAATTATTTTGACTGCTCTATAGAATCGCATCTCAAATGACGGAAACTAGCAGTAAACTTTAATCCATTTTCAAACTAAACGGGAAAAGACTGTACTATAACTAGGAAATGGTTCAGTCAGCAAGAACATAAAAGCTGGCATCAATGTTTAAAAAGGCTTAATCAGGTACCGAGATGCTTTGAGGCCCAAGCCTCAAGAATAAATAATTAAAAATAAAGAAAGAAAAACAAAAATAAGCTCATAGTGAATCATACACCATCTTAAACAAAAATAAGCCTCAAGAATAAATAATTAAAAATAAAGAAAGAAAAACAAAAATAAGCTCATAGTGAATCATACACCATCTTAAACAAAAATAAGCCTCAAGAATAAATAATTAAAAATAAAGAAAGAAAAACAAAAATAAGCTCATAGTGAATCATACACCATCTTAAAAATTCATGATAAAACAAATTAACAAAATTAAAAGTCTAACTTGTAGCAAGTGAAAAAAAATAAATCAATAAAAATAAAAGAAAAAGCCCAAGAAGCTAAGGCAGGTAATAGAATGTCCGGAAAATGCAAGACAAATGGGAAAACACTTCAATCGTCTTGAGGCTTAGCCTTGAGGCGTAAGCATCAGACGTGGTGCTTAAGAGGCAGGATTCGAGGCATAATCCTCATATAGTTTTTTTAAACAATGGCATATAGTCAACAAAAAATGTGCACAACTTAGACATCTCGGATTAAAGAGGGGACTGGTATGTAATTATACCTTTAACACTGCCGAATAAACAACCACCTTGTAGTTTGCATAGTCGTGGTAGAAGAGTGGGGCTTCAATGAAATACGATACAGAATGAGTAAAATAGTCAGGAGACACATATCCAATAACAATTGGCCTCTCTGGATCTTTTGTGTTGTCCCATGATTTATACTGTGGAAACAACCTCATAAAACGCCTACCCCAGTCCCTGCAATTGTATTCTTTGAATCAGGCAACCTCAAAAATTTAAAATGCACGCTGTTCGAGCGTCCACAAAATAGGAAAATATTTTACTAGACAAGGTTTCATGTGCGTACGGGATATCAAAGATAGAATATTCAAATTATTTACAGCACAAAGAATCAACAAACACTCCACTGAATCAAAAAGTTGATCACATTTATCATCAAGATATGTGCAAGAGACAATCTTACATCATCATCATGCTAAAAAAAAAGAATCTCAAGGGAGAAGTCCGTTGTAAAAGAGTCAACAAACAAAACAAGAGGTTGATCGTATTTATTGTCAATATATGTGCAAGAAACATACTAACATCATCATCATGCCAAAAAACTTCTCAAGGGAGAAGTCAAGTTGCAAGATTTACTTTCAGACCCAGTCAACTTTTCTCCAATTCTATCAAATGCATATCCAGTAATCCTAGCAATATGTCTAGACGAGTTTCTTCAGGCATGCTGATGGCAAATAATTATGCTCATAAGCTAATACTTTTATAGAATCGTCAGACTTCCCAAAGAAAAACCTCTACCACCCTTGCATCATTCTCTAAAATCTATAATTTGACAAGTTTTGATATTTTTTATCTTCCTTTCACTGCAAAACGCACTTATTACTCTAGACTAATTAGTGAAGAAGGCATAGACAAATAAGGTATAAACACCAAAAAAAAAATTTGCAACATTAAGGTTTGATGTTTCGGTTACACCCAAAAGTATTGGCATAGTGTGTAGAGTGCGAAATGGCTAGCAAAACTACGTTCATGTCAGCTGGGTTCATTCAAGCAACATATAGAGTTCACAAACTTACTTTCACTCAAAAGAAGTACGAGAACTTTTAGGAAGTTTATTTCATAGAGGTTCAACAATTTCAGTCACCCGCCCCGATCCCCGCCCCGGCTCCCAAATAATCCCTGACGGGGCGGAGATGGTAATGGCCGCCCCGCCCCGTTGCCATCCCTAACTCTCAAAACGTAGAACAGATTATGAAAAGCCTATTGCGCATGTAAGTATAATTTGAATTATTTTCTTCGTCCTACCACGATTTCCAAGACAAGTGTATCCCAAAGTGATTTCACATACAATGTTATAATAAAAATATATACAGATTGAGACGCGAGACACAAATTCAGAGTGAGACTGATTATTATTTTTTGGGGGCAGGCAGAGATGTTATATCACTACTGGTTGTTGTCTATATATGTTGGTCAACAGCTTACTCATGACGCAAGATGTATCTAATCAATTCAAAGTCATTTGTATGTAATATATCATACGCTCTTTTTGTAGTACATGCGGACAAAATGCCGTAGAGTATCTTTGAACCTGTCTTCACATTGATTTACATAATGAAATCATACTTTGTGTTCTTCAAGGTAGCAGGTCTTCCATTTTTATACTGGATCCGTATTCCTGTCTTTCCATTTTTCTAGTGTAGCATGCGAACCTTAAAGTGGCAAGAAAAAGGAGAGCAAAGAATGAAAACAAATAGCAGAATATGAATGGCATCTCTCTGTATATATATAAAAGACAAATGCACATATAGGATGAAAATTAAGATTTTCTAGGCACTCAAACGATAAATTACTGCACTTCCATGTGCAACTAATTAAAAAATGTAAATTATCATGCTAGAATGATAGACCTGTGTGCCTCATATAGTTTATCATCATTTCCTTCATTTATGTAGTTCATTGCAAGCAACCGATTCTGCAAATATGGTCAAACGAGCAAAACTTTTAGCCTGAAGTATCAAAGAAAATCATTAAAAAGAATGTAATTTAGGTCCCAAGATACTGTAAGAATGAAGACAACAACTATACGAACAAAATAGAAAAATAACAAAGACAACGTCCAAAAAACACCTGCACAACCTATCCTGAGAACTAAAATTGCATACCATCAGAAAAACACCCCGCAAGCCTATCAGAGATAAAGCAACTATAATTCTCTAAACATGATCATAAACTTTCATTTCCTTAAGAACTAATATAAATTACGTATTAAACCATGGAAAAAGACATGTAAGGAAAGACCTTTAATTTCAATTAAAGCAACCGTGTTCGTGTATTTGTTCGCCTCTCGGCTGTTCTTTCTTATGTGTTGCAGGAATGGGGGCTTGCAGAAACTTACAGCATAGTCAGATCAGTGAAATAATGTGTTGATAAAATATAAACAATGAATGCATCATCTTAATAAAATAAAGCTATAATCTATGATTATTGTACAATAAGTTAGCTGACTACCCTAGAACTCCAGTAAACCTTTGATCTAAGATGGATCTGTACATGATTTTAAAGTTCAGTCACTTAAACCCAACCATGATGGTTATTAAGCAGCTAACCAGAATCACCAACAATATGAGATTTATTCTAGATTGTTACCACAATCCTCAGATATTTGGATGCTTGTATTAATCGAGGATGGAGGTTATCAAACAAGATATAACAACCAACAATACTTGAGCAAGCTAGTCTGCGGAATTGGACAGCATTGTTCATTCTTTTCCCAACAGTCACATTTCGCCACCTAATATTCCCATTTCAAAACTCAAATTATGTTCTATACCATGTTAAATATTGACACAATCATACAATACAACTCACAAAATAAAGCTGCAGTAGCACTTTCAGAAATGCAGTGGACTGAACATATAATTTTAAATGGAAGGAAAGGGTTAGGAAAGAGCAGGGGATCCATGAAAGAAAAATCCAAAGGCTAAAAAGATGATCTAAACTCAACATTCAAAAATTAAACAAGCAATACCTGGCCCGCATTGCGAGAATCAGGATCTATTTTAAGGCACTGTTCATATGCGTCAATTGCCAGATCTATATTGCCTGCATCTCTGTAAAGAACCCCTAGACATTAAAAAAAAACACTAAATTACTATTTCACAACAATATAATCACCAAATAATAAGGAATTTCCAACAGAAATTTCGAAGGAATGCAATAGATGATCTAACACTTCAGGCAGCAAAAAACCCAAAACATGATTTTGTTTTTAGGTGTCTTTTCATCAATGAGGTAGCTTGAACTAATGAAAGAATTTGTTTACTTTGCATGGATGCTAACTTTAGAAGCACTAAGTTACATTGACATCATTCACTCCCCTAAGTGTGATACTATTCAGTATTGCCACTCAGGCAAAAGAAACCTATTCACCAGAACACGAAGCTTTTCTCTTAATGCTGATAAGTAACTGTCAAGACAGATGGAGATGAAAGGATGGAGAGAGACCTAAATTATTATATGCTTCTGCATATGTCGGATTTGCAGCAATAGCTTTCTCAATCATACTGGCAGCGGCATCCATTTTTCCCTGTGCACAGTAACAAATGCTATGAATTTTACCAAACAGGAATATGGCCTTTCAATGAAGAAAATGTGAAATACTCTAGAAACAGAACCTGGACGGTGTAGACTACTCCAAGATTATTTAATGACTGAGAGAAGTTAGGTTTGATTGATAAAGCCATCTGCAAATGCATAAATTAAATCAAGTAAAAAACTGAAACTTATGTTATGTGTCATTAATAAAACCCAAAAGCATCAAACTTGCCTGGTAACATTCTACTGCTCTATCAAGGTTGTCCCGATCCTTATATATCACTCCTAAATTGTTACATGCCTCTGCACAGTGGGGATTGAAGTGGAAAGCAAGTTCGTAGAATACAACTGCCTGCAAAAGTAGGATGGTATTAACAAGAAGATGACAAGGTACAGCCGCATAGTATACATGAAAAAGAAAACACAAGCAGATAAGAAATATCCTCCTAGAAGCATCTTATTACAAGCTTATCTTCTACAGTTGGCAGTTTGCAGTATGACATGATTTTTATACCCAATTACCATGTCAAACTCCAGCATTTCTCCATAAGCAACCCCTAGATTGTACATGGCATCAGCATAGTGCCAATTATAATACAGGGCTTTCTTATAATATGCGACACCCTGGTTGATGTCACCTTCCAATTTTACCTGCACAGAAGCATTCCATGTCAATAACAGTGATACAAGAGTGTTTGGTTATGTATCATAAACCCTTTCATAGTAGATCGTGTTTAATGATAAAAACAGGGTCAGTAACGTACGAGAATGCAGGAAAATATTGATTCACATAAGATTTTCGGAATGTCCTTCAAGGTTCCCAATTCTTATAAAATGAGGAACTGAATTTATTGCCCTGAGAAACCCAAAAGTTCTTCGTATTTCAAACTTCATTTATTGATGATGACAAATGCACAGATCCAAAAAAGTTACAGCAACAAAAGGCATGCATTTTCAATTGCAAAAGTTTAGGCCATCTATAATCACTGTTTTCAGAAAAATGAAATACAAGGCAATCGTTGTGGGACAAAAGAGGGTGTGAAAATAAATTAATTGAACACATTGGATTGAAGTAATAATAAAGTATACTTTTGTTTAATGAAAATGTAAATGAGCTGGAAATATCCATGTACCAAACCTTTGTGCCTAAATCAGTCAAAGCAATTGCCATGTTATTTTTTGCAATCTCAAAGTTTGGAGAGACAGCCAGACACCTGTATATACAAGTAAGAAACAAGTCAAAATGACACAAGGTGGAGGAAACTCTACAAACCAGCATATTTGGACAAATATATATATATATGATGAATGATAAACTGGGAACCTCTCATAACAGGCAATTGCAGACTCCAAATCCCCACGATTTTTATAGATAACGCCCATGTTGCAATATGCTTCAGCATACATGGGTCTCTCTATTGCAGCTTTCTCATAGCAATTCAGGGCAGTGTCGTATTGCATCATTTCAGAATAGACAACGCCAAGGTTGTAATAAGCAGGCTGCAATTGAAAGCGACCATATCAAAATTCAAACCTGAATAGTAAAATATAAGTAACTGGGAATCCCAAATAAGGAAGCAGAGAAACGTGAAACTACAGCATAGTGTGGGTCAATTTTGATAGCTTCATAGTACTTCTGAATACCATCCTGAGTGTTACCAGCAAGCTTTAAGCTGGTTCCAAGATCTGTTAATACGATAGCCAAACATTCTGCAGCTAATTTATATGAAGGATCAGCCTTTAGAGCTTTCTGATACATCTGCATTAATAGAAATTCAATAAACATTAAAAATGACTGACGGAAAGTCATGTAAACAAAATGGATAACTGGATACACCTATCAACTATTCGAAGTGCCGAGTAAGCTCTAAATGCTAAAAAAATGGCATGAGGCTTGTTACGGGCAAATGAATACCTATCACTACAGCATTCAGGACTTCCCTGGATAAACCACAAAGAGGGTAGCAAATTACAAATTCAGAGAGCCAGTTCTACCATATATAAGTCATCATTTACTGCCAACAACCCCAAGCATAAAATATATTTTAATGTTGAAGTTATATGCTCATAATTGTATTCCTAAAAGATATATCAAAAGAATGTTATGTTTTGTTTACCATAGATGCATGACCAAAGTTACTACACCAAAGTTGGCATCACCCAGCAGAAGGAGAGTGCTTAGGGCAGGTCAAGTATATCGTCTTAAATGCCCAAAGAGATAAAAAGGACCAAATTTCTGGTGAGACATCAATGAGAAGGGTATGATTTTAATAGATTTTGGGGCCCCACAAAAAGATAACTTCAAGAAGACACAGAAGAAATGAAGAAACGCAAAAGAACAGGGAATTGCATCAAGTATCAATTTGCGCTTCCAACTCAGGAATTACAAATTTTTAAAGAGAACATTACTTACCCTTTCTTATTACACAAGCTCCAAGGCTATATGAAACCACCGCACCACTAAGTCAAAAATTTACAGAAAGTGTTTTGAAGACAAAAAAAATATTTCATTCCAGCAGTAATACAAATTTAACAACTTGAAGTTAAAAATATTGACTAAACAAGTTCAGAGTATAATAAAAAAAGGATCTTGCAAAATCAATTACTTCAGAGATGCACCATGCTATTTTTAATTGGAGCACTAACATCAACACCACATCCTTACCTCAGCAGCCTCGACCAGTTGACCCTCATCTTTATACAAAATACCACAGTGCGTGAGGGCACATGCGTTTTGTGGTTCCAATCGGATAGCTTCTGAAAAACTCTCGTATGCAAGCCTCTTCAAGTTCTGCATCTGTAGACAAATCCCTTTGCCAATGTAAGCGTCAACATTTTTACTATCCTTCTCCAACACGCTCTCATAGACAGCAAGCGCATCCACAAATTTATTCCTGGAGCGAAGGATGTTGGCAAAGGATAAAGCATCTTTCCCTTCAAAACTCTTCTTAGGTTGACTAATGCCTGGAGAGCTTTTGCCGCCAGAAGAATGTTGTCCTTCTGTCGCAAAAACATGGTCATCAGTTGAGTCTTTTCCATTTCCATTGCCAACATCATTTTCTGTCCAAGCCATGTGACTTAATGTGCCAAAAAAAATTCCTGAGATAGGATAATAAATGGTAAGCAACAGAAAAGAAACAAATTTTCATAACAGACTATGCTCCTTAGTTCAAATCATCAATGGTTATGAAAAACTATGGTTCCAATAACTGGAATCCACTGGAATCCACTGAAAATTAAGTTTGTCCTCGTTACCCCAAAAAGCACTGCATCAACTGAATTTTTCTGCTCTCTTCCCAATACTGTAAATTATCCAATCGTTGTTTTATTTTGAGGGGTAAAAAGAATTGATTGTGAATTCTTAAAAACATTACACTTACATACTATACATAGAAATGCTAATTACTCAGTACAAGCTAATGCAGGAAATGTCCTGGTGAAAGACAGCTCTGAGATAGCTGGAACTCATGGCACTTTATGTTCAATTCAGTGGTAAACAGGATTGTGCAATAGGCTAAAAATGATCGTGGGGTTAATTATGGGTCTCAGTAGTGTCAACAGTAACCAAAGAACAATCACTTGTGGAACTAGAGGACCGTTTAGTATATCCTAACAGTTCTGCTGTCGCACTATTCAATGATTAACCAAACCATAAACACTATAAGCTCAGGACCAAAAACACTGTGGTACAATGGTTAAATACTTTATTCTAATTAGCAATTACACCAAAATAAACCTGCACCATTTATTTACTCACTTTGTACAGAAAAAAGAAAAGTATTATCTTTAGAAATTTCACCAATGATTCTTCAAAACCGGTCCCAATTCACATAGAGTTTGTAAATTATTCTGTTGGGGTGTCCCTATTATCGACAAATTGCATTGGATCCAGGGCGTAGTGAGAGGTGGAAAGATGGTATGGTTTAGTCAGTGAGATAAGAAATGAATAACAGCATGAATTTTTACTTTGGAATAACACTTTAGACTCTAAAGGTTTTAAGTCAAGGCATACTAAGACTGAATACAAGCAACCATGTTAACCATAGTAGAAACAAGTATGATCGTGGAGCCAAACCGTAGATTTCTTGAAACAAGCGAAAAGGAAACAGAGATGGCAGAAGATGGAATACAAAAGATTGTAATGTTGTAAATTACATAGGTTGGATTACTAGAGAATGACCAGCTAAACATGATAAAACGCACAAAAGTATAATACGTTAAGACAAAAAGTAGTCCAGAACTTTTCCGTGATACGAAAAAGTTTATCACGACTATAGAGAATTTTCTCCAAGGAAAAAAAAAAGTACTTAAACGTTCATGTGTTACTACGTCTTCAATTTCTCCCCTTACAAAATTATCTCCTCCCAAATTTGCTGACCACTTCAATCCATCTCTCTTAACCAATCATCTCCTCAATCTATCTCTCTCAATCGATCATCTCCCTCCACCGATCATCACTAAAATATGTTCACCGTCTCAATCCATTATCATAATAAAACATACGGTCTGATCCCATCACAAGAAAGCAGTATACTAGTAAATTTTATAAAATAACTATTAAATCAGTTATGCTTTATACTTTATGCCAGTGAGCAATAGACCATGAAGGATGAATGTTTGTAATTTAACCATGCCAAGGTTCTACATCAATAAATGGAGTGGCAACAATTAAGGATAAATTAACTGATGAACATGGGTTATGTCTTGCAAAAAAAAAAACTAAAGAAAGTGTCATTCAAGCACTAAAGCTAATCACCGACCTTTGGGAGATTTACTCCATTACAAGCACAAAAAAAAAGTACTTCTTTCTCTCGCCACTGAGTCTACATCCTCTCAAACCAAAATCTATATCTTTCTCTCAATTTCTCCATTTCTCCATATTCTTCTCTATCTTCATCAAAATCAAACTCCCCTCGAACAAAACTCTCTCTCTCTCTCTCTACTCTTCAATCCATTAAAATCTTCTACGGTCGAATTCCACCGCAAAAAAAGCATATACTAGTTTATAACCTGAACCAACTCGACCAGAAATCTACGCAAAAATTTATTTCAATAGACATTCCCAGGAAATATTGTTGCTGACCGAACGGAATAAAAAAGATTCATACAGCGGAAATTGGGAATAAAGCTAAATTCTTCATAGCGTGTAAACTGTGCCATTAGAGTGATTGCAAACCCATTTCATCTTTCGTAAGCAACTTGTTGTAACTCAAAAACATATAAATCTACATAATTAACCAGTTTGATCGATAATACATAAAAGAAAAAAAAAAATATCGGTAAAAATGGGCAAAAAGAAAACAGAAGTTACGCAGAGCTTACTTTGTAAGGATTCCAAAGATTTCCGCTACTCTTTCACACAGTAGCGCGTGTCCACGATATATACGTGCCAGTGTGTGTTTGGGGGCTCTATGTGGCGAAACTGAGATTTTGATATCTCCGAAGCTTCGGCGCCCCTGGAGTTCGTCCGTTCGCTATGCTGCCACCATATGCTGTCGTGCTTTTGTTTGATTGCCCCTCTGTTTTGGTGTATTTGCTGAAATGCCACTGCTTTTAAGAGGAGTGCTGCAGTGTGTAAGTATTGCGGCTGCGCACGGTCGTATAGTGGGCAACAACATGTTTGGCTTTGCTTATAAAGAAATATAAGTTGCTTTTAAGATATTTATTTTGTTAAATTAAAGAGAATTTTCAAGATTACCTTAAGAAATTTAGGAAGAAAAATAATTGTTTAGTAATACGTATTAAATATATTTTAAAACATTATATTGTATTTTTTTGTAAAGTCTGTTACGCCTCCTTATACAATGCATCTACGTGGCGCCCCACGTGTAGTCGCCAACTCGCCCTCCCATAATAAGACAAGCCCCACAGACAAGCCTTGACGCTTTCAAACAGATTGTTTTTGTCAAGCAATTCAGTACACAATAAATATCGAACTGCCACGACTGATTAATGGGACCGGAGTAGAGCGATTCTGTGAACCTGACACGAAGATATAGTATAAAGTGGTTAAGTGACTACCTGTAAATTCCAAAGTCAGACGCAAAAGGTGACGGTGACAGCGACAACGACAACTTGATGAGACGTTGGTTGAAAATATTATAATTGCAAATGAACAATATTGCAAACAAGTAATAAAGTTGACATAATGGATCTGGATTATCGTTCCCACGAATACTATCTTATTTATATATTAGTTCAATTAATCTCAATACAAATCTATTGAAAACAATTTGAATTAAGCTGATTTGAGAGTTTAAATTATAACTATTAATTTTAGAAAACAATGTAATAACTTATGTGAAAGCAAAAATTAAGAATTTAGAAAATATAGTTATTAAAGCGTTTAGATTCACAAGTTCACCATAGTTGTCAACTCTAATTTCTCCTCTCAAAATTTATTCGTAAAGTTGTATTCGTTCGAATTCACGAATTTAACTTAATTTATCTCTCTTTGAGTTCAAATTAGTCCTATCTAATTAAATCAACTTATGAAGTCAGAATGGTCCCTAATTAAATGTATTAAATCTCCTAAAAATTCAATTCAAGACTACGACAATAACAAAAGCGTGTCTCTACATTTTATCCAATTGTCGAATTTTACTACGTAGTCTAGATTAATAATTTACCTCTCGGTTCATCACAATCCACAATCCAATGACAAATAATAGCCAATTATTTCAAGCATTAAGAGGAAGTAAAATTAAATACTTAATTAATTTATAATTCAAAACTTGAGAGTCGAAAACAAATAATTAAATTAGGTTACATCGTTCATCCAAACTTGAAATTTAGCTATTCACAATTTTAGAGAAAAAAAAGATGAAGAGATTTGAATACATAACCATATCTTGAATAAAAATGAGAAAAACTTGAACATTTTACACCAAGAATTATTCGTCTTCACGTTCCAATCTTCAAGATCTTCGTTGTTCTTTGCTGTTCTTTTTTCCAAAAAATCAACAACTTTCTTTTGACCTATGTTAGGTCTTTACATAGTGTTTTACAAATTTTGAAATCCATGTACGAGAAAAGACGAAAAAGACCTTGACTAGAATTGAAAATAAACCAAAAAATATCTAGACAAGCTAACAGTGCATTGCCGCGATCAAACGCAGTTGACCGCGGCAAACAGAAAGTTTTAGCACAAATTTGATTTCAATTACAATTTGCAAGCTTTAGTCCTCCAATTTTTTATGTGTATTTTATTTGGTGCTCACTTCATAATTGTTCATAATTTGTCCTTTTGTCTTATTTAGTCCTCTTATTTACAATTCAAGTCCTTCAACTTTTGAATATTTGCAAGTTGGTCCCTATTCCCAGGTCTTTGTGCATTCTAAGTCATTCTTTGCTCATTTTACTTTATTTTTCTCCAATTCTATTCGAATTCGAGTTTCAACCTAAAACAATCAAATCACACATAATTAAGTAAAGATTCACGTTAAAAATACATATAGTTGTCCACTTTTGATAATTTCAATAAGTGTAAATCGATACTTATTATTGGTCAATCACACACATATGGGGCGAATTCACTGATACTTATTAGGTTTCAGATATAAATAGAGAGGAGAGTGCTAAAGGTAAGTATTTTTAACCCAACTCAAGAATAGGATACTTTACAAGTAAAACTAGTCCTACTAAGATATGATTTCTAATTTGGGCATCGAAGCACATACGGTGGCCTCCCGATTGCCTATGTCAACTGACCTTTTGGTGTTTAGTATGTAGGATCAAGACAGATGAATGAAAAATAACATTTTGGTGTTGATTTTGAGTCCATCTAGAATTCTTGTTCAACAAAGTCTATTCAAGCATTGTAGTTTTTAGGTCCATTTATTTACGTTTGGAATGAGTTTGATAGTATCTTGTACTCTAATATATTAATATTTTGTAAGTACATGGGAGAGACATAAATTCTTACCTCCCCAAATATCTCCAATAAACAAATTTTAGAAAGTTTCTATTGCAATGAATAATAAAATAACAATAACACCCTTACATGAATTATTTACGATCTAAGGTTGGTCAATCCTAGTTTATTTACCTTCAAGATACTTATAATTTCTCCTATCACTTCATTTAATTGCAAAATTCTAGAAGACTTTTCTTTATAGCTCGTGTTTATGATAGAGATGGCAAAAAAAAAACCCTTAGTGGTCTGATCCGAAGGGGAGGAGCGGGGTAGGATATTTTTGGCCCGGTTGGTAGGGCTAAACCTAAAAAAATTATATCTGAGTCGAACTTTAAAAATTGAATCCTCAAATCGAAGTATTCATAAAGATTTTGACACTAAATCTATAAATTCCAAATTCAACAATAAAACATCATACAAAACGTAATATCCAAAATATTTATATTATAATCAAATAATAAGGACGAATATATTTCAAATGATCACTTAAATACTACTCGCCTTACAGTTTTGGAGGCAAAAATATGAATTAAGTTTGCATAATCAAGTTGTTCAACTATCTTTCTTCCATGACATAGCCAAACAATACAATATTTCTTGACATAGTTGATTGAAGATAAATTTTAGTCAACTTCAACTTGGAGACTTATTCGTGCAAATCCAATTGTAGTCAATTTAATTTTATGATAACCACTAAAGAAAGAAGAAGATAGTGGTTGATTCGAATACACAAAAATTGAATCTCGGAACCCACAACAAATATTGATAATTAATCCCAAGAAAGCTAAAATCAAGTTGCAAAATCTTGACCTGATGATTTCTTGAATCAAATAACCAAATTTGAATGAACGCCACAAAGATTTACAAAGTCTTTGATAAGTTCGATTAGTTCAATTAAAACAAAAGAAGAAAAAAAGGAAATCTCACTTTTATGTAAACTCTCAATAATCAATTGTCTTTGTTTACAATGAGAATTGTTTATACATGAAAAAATCTATGAAACCTAATCTAATTCGAAATAAAACTAGAAACATAACAAAATTAGAGTTCTAAATAGAAAATGAAACAAAATCCCAAAAATATCCAGATTTTATAATTTGGCATGGGCGATCATCGAGTACAATTATGGAATTTGATCACCCAGGCAAAATATTTAGCCACTGGTTTTTGTTTTTATAGTGTAGGGCGATCGGCCCATAATTTGCCTGGGCGATCAAATTCCACCCCTCCGCGTTTTGGTCTTAAAACTTTGAATCATGCTCATTTAGGCCTTTCAATATGCCTTTACTATGGTCTTGAATTTGAATCAAATGTACTAAAGTTGGCTATTCATTTGTCATACTTATTTTGAAGGTTGATGTCTTGCTTGTTACACTTTGGATGTCGGTTTCGACCTACGTAGCTTGGGCAAAATCTTGTATGGCATCCTTGATCTTCTTGATTATTGATCTCGTTATTGGTTCCACCAGAATATGTAACGAGTCATTGCTAGCCGGTCTAGTTCGCATCATCCCCTCCCTCCTCAAAAGGATTCGACCTCGAATAATCACCTGCATCAAAGAGAGAAAGATTAGAAACATTAAAAGTAGCAGACACATTATACTCACCTGAAAGGTCAAGCTTATAAGCATTATCATTTATCCTCTCAATTACTTAAAATGGTCTTTCCCCCATAGAATGTAACTTAGACCGTCTACGGGTAGGAAATCTTTCATTCCTCATATGCACCCAAACTCAATCAACAGGCTTAAAGATAAGTCTAGGACCTTTGTTAGCTTTAACTGTATATTGTTTATTCTTCTTTTCAATTTGTTGCCTTTGAAGCTTATTTGTCTCATCTAGATTAGTTCTATAGGCTGGTCTATTTAGAATAACGGTTCCAAGTATAAAGTCAATTTGATATTCAATATCTCTAATAGGTAGTAACCTACTAGACATCTCTTTAGAAAAGACGTCATCAAATTCTGCAGTAAAAAAATAGTCAAACTGGAGAGAGATTGGTTAGTATTGCCAAGTAAAAGGTAGGATTCCTTATATACTAGCAAAACCATTTGTTAATTTTCCCGAGAGCCCTCTTAATCTTACTTTCTTTTACAAAAAAACTCATTTTTGTCTTTCTTTTTTCTATCGTGATTCTACTTTACTTTTAGCTTTAATCTCGTTTTTTTCCTTCATTGTTTTTTTCTTGTACTTCTACCTCACTTTTTCTTTTCTGCTACTCCAAATCATCTACTTTAATTTGTGCATTAAGTGCATGCCTCGCAACTAAAGCTTCACCTTCTACAGAGTACACCATCATCCTTCAACTCAGGCATTACATCACTATCACACTCATCATTAGTCTCCACTTCTTCATTATCATGCAAAATCATTGTCCTTCTGTTTGGACATTGTGACACAATGTGCTCAGAACCCAAACATTTAAAACATTTGATATCCCTATTCCTAGAATGTTGGAAATCTGAAATAGATTGTTGCTAGTTACATCATCTTTTCCCTTAGGTGATTCAGTATTCTCCTTTAAAACAATCATATCACTCCCATCATTATTACCTACATCGATTTTCAAGGAGAGTTAGACACCAAAGAATACCTTATTGTCCATTTTCTTTTCAATTACATCTCTACCTTCATATCCATGTACACCATGTCCTCCACTTCTACGTAGTATTGTAATTCAACTACATTAGTTATATCCCTATTTAATCCATTCAAAAACTTGGCCAATGTGGCCTCCATATCCTCTTCAACATTGGTCGTAATCATAATCACTTCCATCTCCTTATGGTAATCATCTACACTCTTTGAACATTGAGTAAGGCTCTGTAATTTTTTATAGATGTCTCTATAGTAATGATTAGATATAAATATCCTACTCATGAGAGCTTTTAAATCACCCCAAATTTCTACAAGCCTCTCGTGATTTCTCATCCTATTTGTCACCAATTAATCCCACCACATTATAGCATAATCAGTGAACTCAATTACTGTAAAATCCACCTTATTCTCTTCCAAATAACTATGGCAATCAAATATTAATTCCAACCTCATTTTCCACTCTAAATAGGCTTCAGGGTTATTTCTATCTTAGAATAAAACTATTTTCATTTTTATATTCCCAAGGTTTCTATCTACCACATTTTGGCCTCTATAGTTTCCTCATCTCGGTGCTCTTTCATACTTATCTCCTCTACGCCTCATCCTACCCATCTCAACTACATAATTATAGTCATCCGCATCATCAAATTTAGTCATAGGATTATGCTCATTCTTATCATGTCTCCTATCATTAGGAATCTCGGGTTGTTGCTCCATTAGTAAGGTTGTAATCACTATATCATGCTTATCCATCATATCCATCATCGCATTATTGTTATCCCTCATCTCGTCAAACACCACGTTCATCCGCTCAAATTGTTGTTGCATGACTTTTAGCAAAATAAATTGGTTGTCCTCTTCCATAGATGTTGTTTCTTCGTGATTAGATATTTTAGGATGAAAAAAATAGAAAATAGTATTGAAAGAAAAATTTAACCTCACGTGTTTACACTCGTGTTTCACTCTATTTGACTTTTTTTCGATAATAATCTCACCACTCTTGCCTTTTACCTCTTTTTGTTTTTCTTGCCAAGTTTTATAAGGAACTAACTAAACTCAATTAAGAATTCGGTCTCCATAACATTCAAGAACAAGAAATAAGAATGGTATAAAAGATAACGATAACGACTCAAAAAAAAAATCACAAAAAGAATAAGATTTGAAGACTTAAGCACCGTATGACAATATGGAGTGTGTGTTTCTTGCCAAATATAACACAAAAATTTCAAAGGAATGCGTTTCTTGACTATCTTGAATTTCATTTTTTAAAACACTTGTTTATCCAACGCAATAAACTAATTAAAAAATATGACAAGGCAAGAACTAGAAAAAAATTAGCTTTGGTGCCTTAATGGATTGTGCCCAAACAATTCTTGAATGTTTTTTTTTTTTTTTTTGTGCAAGAAAAGATTTTTTTTTTCTTTGGATATGACTAAAGATGAAATTGATGGAAACAAAAAAGAAAAGATAGAACCTGATTTTAGAGCCAAAACTCTGATAACAATTGATGCGAACCTACGAAGATTGAATCTCGGAACCCATAAAAAAGATTGAAATGAACCACAAGAAAACTAAAATCAAGCCGTAAGACCTTGAGCGAGAATGAACGAACGCCACAAAGATTTGCGAGGTCTTTGATAAGTTCGATTAGTTCAATCAAGAACAAGGAAGAAAAGTAAATTTCACTTTTATGTAAACTCTCAATAATCAATTGTCTTTGTTTACATTGATAATTGTTTATATATGCAAAAATCTATGAAAACCTAATCTAATTCGGGAAAAAACTAGAAACATAACAAAATTAGAGTTCTAAATGGAAAAGGAAATAAAATTCCAAAATTTTCAGATTTCCATAATTTGGCCTGGGCGATTAACCAGTACAATTCCAGGTGATCGCCCAGGCTAAAGATTTAGTAACTGGTTTTGTTTTATGGTGTGTCGCCCCACATTTTGTCTAGGCGATCGCCCAGACATAAATTCCATATCTCGATCACCTAGGCATAAATTCCACTCATCCGCGTTTTGGTCTCTAAACTTTGAATCATGCTCATTTTGACCCTCAAATCTTTCACTAGCCTCTAATATGCCTTTAATAAGGTCCTTAGTTTGAATCAAATATACTAAAGTTAGGTCTTCCTTTCTTATACTCATTTTAAAGGTTGATGTCTTGCTTCTTGCACTTTGGATGTGTCGGTTTCGACCCACTTAGCTTAGACAAGACCTTATATGAAATCATTGATCTTCTTGACTTTTGATCTCGTTATTGGTCCTACTAGAATATGTAGCGAGTCATTGCTAGCCGGTTTGTGGTTTGCATCAATGGTTGATAATTATCTATCATTAACATTTTTTGAAAACTGAAACGTTGATCAATTATTAATGTGGTGAAACACTAAGAGTCTGTTTGGGAGTTTTTTCCCACCAATTTTAGGTGGCACCATTTATGAGGGGTTGAGAAAAATAGTGCTTGTTAGATTTTTGGAACACCAGTTTTGGGTGGTTTAAAATCCACCTAAAAAAAGTGTAGTTTAATTTGAAATGTATTTTTCAACCTCCAAATCGGTGGTTTTTTTCCATTCTTCAAATTATCTTCGAATTTTACTATCTATAAAATAATGATTTCTAAATCTACCATAAATCTAAGATACATATTTCATTCTTCATATTCTCTCCAAACACACATTTTGCCTATTCTCTCCGAACAATAAATTTTTTATGAGCAATTGAATTATTTTTGAAATTTTTGCACTCAAATATATATTTACATTTTTATTTTTACATAGTTCATATTGTTTACACATACCTACCTTTTTTAATATATGATTATATATTTAATTTTATTATTTTTAAAAACTTTCATAACTGCTGGATAATAAATTTTCAAGCATGGGTTAAACTGTTTTAAAATCCGCTACTAAAATTACCCAAAACCTTATTCAGGCTAGTTGACTAGTACTAAGTTTTATAGAGAGGCATTATACTGTATTGTTTTATATATAACATAAAGTAGATTTATTAGCGTGTAATAATTTTTGGGTTAATTATATTCACACCACACTTTTTATTATTCACACCACGTTTTAATTGTAATAAAGGTCCCCCAACATTTGATATTTAGACACTTATATCTATAATTTTTTTATCGTATTTTATCATTAACTTTTATTTAGTTTTCACATATTGTCTCCGATGAAGATTTTTGTCTAAATATGCTGCTAATCTGCATTGAAATGAGGGAAAAATATTTTGTCAAATTTACGTATTTGTTATTTATTTTAATTATGTAAAAATATTAGAGGCAAAAAAAAAGTACGCCCTTCCAATTAACTTTTTGGACAAAAATCATCATCAAAGACAAATATAAAACATACAAATTAATAGGTTGATGATAAAAATTTATTAATTAAAGTTAGAGTCATAAATGCAAAAGTGACCAATAGTTGGAGAATTTCATTCTCTAATTTTTGTGGTAATATAATTACCTTAATTTTTGTGTACTTAACAAATAATGTTGTGGTAATATAATTACCCTAATTTTTGTCTAATAAATATTGGTTAATTACTATTACACACTCTACATAAATATAGTGTTTATTAAGAATTTTATATTCTGAATAGCAATTTCCATTTAAAATTTTATAAATTGATGAAAAATACAATATGAATCACAAAATTTGCATCGTTTTATAATTCTCCTAAAAATGATTGCGTGATTAAAATAGTAATTTGATAGAAGAGTACCGAATCATTTTACGAAGTTAATTCTTATTTAAGATTTGATTTCTCACATTTTTTTAATTATTGAAACTTGAAAGGCATACTTCAGCTCGTTGATAATTTGACACAATAAAAAGACTGAATTGTGATACTGAGAAAAATAAATGACCATTATAAAAAAAAAAAAGGATTATTCTTTCTACCAAAAGATTTGAGAAATAATTTTAGTACTTAGTTAAACTAATTTAAAAGTCTAGATCTATTTTAATAAAACTCTTTAAATTTAAATACCCACGTCCAAACATATTAGATCTTTCTCATATTTTCTCAATTGAACTATATGTATGCATGTGATATTCTGATTCAGTGTGTTGATCTTTAATTTTTGTATTTTTTTTTTATTTAATTTATATTAAGTTGATTGACTAAATCATGTTTACTCTGCAATATCTTGTTAATATGGTTGTATGAATATGTTCATACACAAATGCAATGATTAAGACAATTGAATGGATGGGTCCGTTTTGCATAATTGTTATTAGTAGAACTTTTAGTAATAGAGTTTTTGTTAAAAATTTGTTGACTATTTGATTGTGAATCCGAAAAGTGATGTGAATATTAAATTGAGTGTTTGGTTGCATAACTATAAAAATACTTTTATATAAATTTTATATTTATTTGATTAAACAATAATTAATTATTATATATTTCATATTATTTTTTAAAAAATAAATAGTTTTTTATATATTATAATAACTATTAAAATTAATATATAATTAAATTATAATAACACAATTATTTTAGTATATATCATATTGCTTAAAATTAATTAAATATTTAAATCAAACATATATGTGTAATTTGTATTATATTATTTAACACCTCAATATATTTTTCCATTTATATAAATATATGAAGTGAAAATTTGATATAAGTAATTAATGTAGTAAATAAATAAATATATTTTTTATGTATTAATGGTAATTTGTTAATTTTAAAAAGCTGATTTTTTTAGTAAAAAAGTGCTTCTTGACTTTAACTAAAGACATGTTCAGTGTAGATTTTTTTTTAAAAAATGGGTTTTTTTTTTTGATTTATTGACTTTTCAAACTTTTTTGTAGTGTAAAAGGGTTGAAAAGTCAAAAATTGTATGAAAAAAATGGATTTTTTTGGAAAAAAATGGCCACCGAACATGCCTTAAATAACCATAAATATATATAACCAAAAGTACTTTTGTTTTTTAAGAAGTGTTTTTAAACTTCAAAAAGCCCATCCTTCCAAACACACTCTAAGTACATAATTTAACTGACCTAGTTTCGATTTGTTTTTCAATTATAATATAGTTACTATCGTAGTGTATTTATTGCAACTAACTTACATTCAATTTAGATATTGTCTCCACATATTTTTCATTCTATTCTCAAGTATGAAAGCATGAAATGTGTAGATACATTTATTGCTATCCATAAATAAAACTAATTTTGGGCATGCATTTTTGAATGGTTAACTCATGCGTTTAAATTATAATTTTTTCACACACTTTTCCTATTATACCCCTATTTAATATTAATCATTTATGAATCTAATAAATTTAAATACTTGTTTTTGAATGGTTAACTCATTTAAAAATTTAACACGTTGTACATGTATTTGTATATTACTTCGCGACTTAAGTGATGTGATCGAGTGAGGGTGTTAACTTGTTCATTTATTTGTATCGAAATATAATCTTAGATAAATATATTTAACTCTGTTCAAATCAACTGTTCGAAAAAAGTGTGTTTGATTTTGATTAAAATCAGATTTTTTTTTTTGAAAAATGATAAAAGTTAATAAAATATGTAGTTGATAAGTTGTAAAAAGTTATGGATCAATCAAATATATGGTTAAAATTAATTATTAATTTTAATTTTAATTTTTTAAAAATTTTAATTGATTTTAAATGGACCCTAAAAGTCTTCTATGAACTTTTACTCTAAAATATTCATAAATTGGCATTTCCAAGAACCTTTTTGCTTGTTTCTTTCCTCTCTTCAAAGTGTGGTCCCATATATTTGACACATGATAACCTTTTTGCGAGTTGGGTGTTTGAATACTCCAAACAGACTTACATTTTCTACTAGGAAGTACGGACACGTTATTGGCATTTGCGTGTTAATGTCTGATACGTATTGAACACACCAACAAGTATCAAACACTTTGTAAGGTACTTGTTTAAAGTTTAGATCGGTCAACATTTTAAAATTGTTAATTATTTATTTTTTAATGTTAAAATATGTGGATCATTTTCTTTTTACTACATTTGAGTATTTGTTTTTTATACAATAAGTATACAAATTTTTATTTTCTTTACACTGTAATTTTTTAAAAATATTTAAAAATTTAATCGATCGATCATATCAGTGATCGGTGTTGATACTTGTTCAAAAATTACGTGTCGACGTATCCGTATCCATACATCATAGGTTTTCTATATAATTTCTTAATTGACCAAAACAAATTAACTTTGGAATGAAATCACGATTGCGACAATGATACAAGTATGTGAGCTAAACCCAAAAACGTGCTTTTTGGTCTATATTTAGCTTCTCAATTATATTATCGATTGTTTTTGGTTGAAAATAATTCAATCCTTCTAATGAGCTTAATTTCCCAAACATGATCAATATATTCTCTAACATTTTACATACTTGTAAACAAAATTTATCGTTCACTTGAAGCAACGAAAGTTCATTATTAGGTATCTAAGAATAACATATTCTTTCTTTAAAATTATTATGTGAATAATTGAAGTAAGAGTGTAACCGCACGTTTGGGTGCTTATAATTAAGTTGTGAATTTTAGATAATAAGTGTGGATCTTACGAAATATGTAGATAAAAATTTTGTTTGACAAATTTAAATTATATTTTAAGAATAACTAAATTTGCTATAAAACTGAAAGGCAACGAGACAAAGTCGGTTTGATTAAATGCAAAACTGTGTATTTTTTTTTTCTCTATATCAATAAAGCTGTTGTTTAATTATACAACAAAATTAACCTCCTCATTGTTAATTTTAAATTTTTTGGATCCTCAATATATAAAATCTTCTTGCAAAGATCTCCTATGCAAATTGTGATACATCATATTGTCTTTTTAGTTTATTTTTTTAAATTTATAAGCTAGTCAAACATCATTTTTATTCTAAATGAATTATAATTTTTATTTATCTTATAGTCTTAAAAAAAAAAAAAAAAAAAAAAAAAAAAATGAAAAGAAAGAAAGAAAGAAGAAGAAGAAGGTCAAAACACTTTACTGAAATATCATTTAGAACTGTGTATTTTTTTTCTCTATCAATAAAGCCGTTGTTTAATTATACAACAAAATAATTAACCTCCTCATTGTTAATTTTAAATTTTTTTGATCCTCAATATATAAAATCTTCTTGCAACGACCTCCTACGCAAATTGTGATACATCATATTGTCTTTTTAGTTTATTTTTTAAATTTATAAGCTAGTCAAACATCATTTTATTCTAAATGAATTATAATTTTATTTATCTTATAGTCTTAAAAAAAAAAAAAAAAAAAAAAAAAAAAGAAAAGAAAGAAAGAAAAGAAGAAGAACAATTGGTCAAAACACTTTACTGAAATATCAAGGCATAGTGCTGCAACCCCTCCCCTCTCCCTACCAAATTTCTGGATTAAGAGACTATATATTTAAAAGTTTTCAAAATCAAACGATTCCCAGTCCCATGAGCTAGGTTTATTTTCTTCAACAGCCATATCCCTGTTGTTATTGGCACTTTCCACGGAGTGAGAAGGATTATCAATATGGTGATCTTCTGAGGAGGAATTATCAAATAAATAATTAGTTGCATCTGCTATTAATTGGTTTTGTTGAGAGGTTGTCGCCACATTTTGGTGGTGCACCGCCGCTACTTGGTTGCCTTCAACCACTTCATCTGGTGGTGGCCTTCTGTCAAACGCCCTCATGCTTTTTGTTTTTTTGTAGATTCGGCATAAACTGAGTTCTTCCCATGACTGCATTGAATTAGAAACCAGAGAAAATAAAAAGAAAAATTAAAAATTAAATGTGGCACTAGGAAAAAGAACAGAATCATCTATGCTTTGCAGATGCATATTATTACGAGGAATTAATTTCTTTAAGAACGAGTTGATGGCATAGGTTTGGAGGAGAAGAAGCATTAAATTGGAGTTCAACAAAAGAGGATTTTATGAGGGCTCCAAAGATAAACATGAAATATAATCATCTAGTGAATTTTTAGGGTTTTGGCCATTCTTTTTGCTCTTTATCCCTGTGACAATAAAATATAATTACAGCTTTTTCAGAAGAATAAATGAATTTCTTTTGAATTAAGCAATGAATTCTTAAAATAAAATAAAGTAATAAAATGCAAATTTATAAGACCTGTGGATTTGCAGCAGTTGAAGAAGAAGCTTCAGCAAATTCAGTCACTTTGTACTCATTCATCTTCCACACAGTCTTTCTTCCATGTGGAGCTCTTCCTACATAGAAAACCATTGTTCTCTTCTTACCAATTATGCCATCTTGTGAAGAATATACAAAACTAGGGGCTCCAGTTGCTTTCCAATATCCTTGCGCCGTGAGCCGGTTAGGTCTTCCTCCACGGGCTACCCTTTCTTGCCTTGGAACGAAGAAAAACCATTGATCCGAATCTCCAAGACAACGCTCTCCTGCAAATTCTGGGTTTTTCCCAAAACATCAATATGTAAGCAATCCAATTATTTCATGTAATATCATAATTTACATAAACCCTAATTCTCAAATCTTAAACTTCATGATTTTCATGAAAACAAATCAACAAGTCATAATTAAGAAGCATTCTTGATCCATGACAGAATCAAGAAGTTTTTATGATCTTTTGACTTCTACTTTCCATCAAACTGGAATTACATAATAAACTACTCACTAACCTTTGTAGCAAAAGAGGGGGAAAAAAAAAAGAATCGAAACAATATAATTTATTTACGTGGAAGATCCCATGGATTGTAATCATAAATATGAAGAGCTGGTATAACCCTGTGAATGTCCAGTAGTCTTGTGCCTTGAAGCTTATTACGCAGATAGAATGAAACCAGTTCTTCCTCTGTAGGGTAGAACCTAAAACCAGGTGCCATCTCATCATCCATTGCTAGTTGAAACTTGAAACGCAAGCTCTCCCTCTCTCTCTCTATATATATATCTATAATCTATCTGTGCATATATATAAGGTTTTCAGTGGACGTGTTAAACCCTGTGTATATATAAAAACTATAGAGAGAATTGTGATGAAGGGTAAGGAGCAGCAGCTGATTGAGATGGGGAGAAAATATTAGAGTGATGATTGGTGTTCTTGGAAATTTCGATGTGCTTACCAGGAAAGGAAATAAATTGTGTTCCCATTTTATTTGTCAATTAATCAGCATGTACACTGTTAGAATTGGTCAATTTTCTTTTATACTTACTACTATTCAGTCATTTTTTTATATTTTAATCAATTCCACTGCCAAATGATAAAAAAATAAATAAAATTACACAGTGAATAGTATGGTGGCATTCCGATGTTTTTAAACTCAATCCATTCATGCATTAAACTAGAAAAAGATAAGGAGTCACGGGTTTAAGGATTCAAAATGAATGCAGGTTCTAAGATATCAAATATATTTATAGTATCATAGATTCATAGTATTATATCAAGGTTGAATCCATCCTTAAAATATTCCTGTAAAAAAAAAAAAAAACATGCAACTGATTATATGTTTGTCTTTTTTTTTTTTTTTTTTTTATGTAAGACTCAGCCATGTACATTTCTTCTATGTGACTGCCTACACGATAAGGTTTCTAACGTGAAAAGGGACAGGAATTATTTGCAAACAGAAATTGTCAACAACCAAGACAAATTTTGTTGGAAAAATATGGGAGTCATGTAGAAACATGAAGTCAAGATGTGCAGTGCTTCCATGGCAAATGATATAATTAGGTCTATAGAGCCGACTCAAAGTATTCGGAGACCTTAGACGGTGAAGAATTTTGAGGTCTTTTCAAGATTTTTTAAAAAAATCTTCTTATCCATCAAAATATCGTTTATTGATGAAGAAAAAATTAATAAAAGTTTAAAATATGCTTTTAACAATATTGAAAGTCTTATGCTAAAATACAATTTTTGAAACATAATATATATTGTTTTAAAGTAACTAAACAACTAACTACAATATAAAAAAGAAAGGGTAAATTCAAGGTCGGTTACTATTTTGGCACTTATGGGCTATAAAGTCATATGGTTAAAACTTAATTTAATTAAAATCACATTTTAGAGCTAAAAGATCAACATATTGTAAAAAAAAGCTAATTGTGATAATCGCTTTTTGTTATGATATTGTTTGTCATGATACTATTTTTTTATTATGATGATTTTCGTTTGTTTTTGTTGATACTCTTTTTGTTCATATAGATAATGTGCTATGGTACACTTACACCATACTTTTATCTTTGATATTGATTTATTATGATAATATTTCAACCTATGATTGCAAAATATTTGATACTCTCTCGATCTATGATACTGTTTCTATTTGTCGAATTTTTTCATTGTTTCTAATTATACTAAAATATTATGACAAAGTTTCAACCTATGATACTGTTTCAATCTCTTAGTTTTATCTTTGATACTGTTTAATTATGACAAAGTTTCAATTTCTAAGTTTTGTCTATGATATTGTTTTAATCTATGATACTGTTTTATTTAAGTAATGTGTATTAGTATACTTTGATACTATTTAATCCATGATACTGTTTTATTTAAGTAATGTGCATTAGTATATACTGTTTTATTTAAGTCATGTGCATTAGTATTCTTTGATATTGTTTAATCTATAATACTATTTTATTTAAGTAATGTGCATTAGTATATTTTGATATTGTTTAATCCATGATTCTGTTTTATCTTTGATACTGTTTAATCCATGATACTATTTTTATTTAGATAATGTACATTGATGAACTTATACTATACTTTTATCTTTGATACTGTTTTATTAAGATAATGTTTCAATCTATGATACTATTTTATTATGATATTTTTATGTATGATACTAATATATTAAGATACATTTATCTGTGATACTGTTTTGACAAGAAAAACTAAAGATTGTCATTTTAAACTAAAGAGACGACTTCAAATGGGTAAAATCCATCATACGCAGTGGCAAAGCGACTGATCTTGACCGTCTCGTCACAAAACCATTTCGAAAACATATTATAATAAAAATTCTAAGCACGTATGCAAATTCTATACCCATTTTTTCGTAATACTGTTTTCTGTGATACTGTTTCTTATAATACAGTATCAAACAACACATCATAACTAAACATTATATGGTGGAATATTCAAACTCCTATTTACAACAATTAGATGGTGGAGTATTGAAGCTTCTATTTACATAAGATGGCGGAGTATTCAAGCTCATATTTATAGCATTCAAGCTCTCCAGAAATTCAAGCTCCTATTTACATAAGATGGTAGAGCATTCAAGTCCCCATAAATTCTAACTCCTATTTATATCAGATAATAGAGTATTCAAGCTCATATTTACAGTATTCAACATATATTCTTGCTTCAACATATTGCGAGTCTCACAAAGATTCCAATCTCACCTTTCTCGACATCTCTATTTAATACTAAAATTTTCCTATTTCTCATACCTATAACCTTTCTCTGGTTCTACCTTTTAAATTATAACCTTGAATTGCATACATGTTAAAAAGGCAGGGATAAAAGAGGGAAGTAGACAACTAAGAGTCAAACTCATAAACCCAAACTTACATTGCCAGAACTTCAACCACAATGTGAATGACACCCATATCTTCTCTGAAACTTTAACTAATATAACAATGAAAGCTATATGTTTTCAATTACTCTCAGACATCATCAAAATGGAAAACCAATGGAAAACCAAAAAGAGCTTGTGCCACAAATCGTGACACTAATTGGCTCAAGCACTTGGAACAACCAAGAAATCAATTGGCGGGGTATAAAAAAAAAAGTGTGGAATTTTAACTACGCCGCAGAAGAAGCACTCGCTCGGAGGTGTGGGAGGTTGTTGTCGAATGTGGAAGATGTTGTCGCCGGAGGTGGAGGAGGTTTGTGGAGTTGGAAGATTGTGCTAATAAAAAATATGGTTAAAAATGGTGATTTTGGAATTAATTTAAAATATTGCTGTAAAGTATTACTTAATCATAATTTAAAAAAAAGTTTTGACCTAATTTGAAACAAGTCAAGTGGAGATGACTTATTGGCAATTTTTCAAAAAGAAACTGGTTTTTTTGAAATACGAGAGAGATCGGAGCAAGTCGAACAATTCGGAGAAAGCTCTCTAGTTTTAGAGCAGTTGAAAATAAAACAAAGATATATGTAGTTAAAATTTTATTTTCCTCGCCTTTTGAGATGCAAAATTAATTATTATATTATTATATTCAATATCCAAGAAATCAATCTTTATTGCAAAATAGTTTATCTTAATTTTTAAATATGACTTTATCAACTTTAATTTTGAAAAATTCCTCTCCGTTGAAACAATTGAAACTGGAATTGTTAACAAGATTCTATAAACAATGCATGTATTTGGAAAATAATCAACTCGTGAAGCATTCTTTTGGATTGTTATTTTTCTTTTGAAAAACTTTCCTCTAACACTTTTAATTCTAAAAATAAGTCTAAAACATCTATATCTGAAATACTCATCATGTAATTTAAAATATTTTCAAGATTCAAATAATACTTTCTAAAATAATCTTATCCAATAATTTGAAGTTTTATTGGGTTAGGTTGTTGTAGGTAGATTGGGTTTTATTTTTAGTTTTTTTAACAAAAAAATATTACATATTAAAAAAATTAAAAGTAACTTCAAAAAATTGGGGGTCTTCTCTAAGTCGGAGCCTTAGACGACCGCCTAAGTCGCCTAATATCTCAAGCCGGCTCACCATAATGCTTGAGTTAATTTTTTTTTCTTTATTTGTCTTCGTTTCAAAGAACTTTAAATATAGTTTCGAAATTTTGAAATAATGCTTTTACTAGAGATAGTGAATTCATTTTTTACACATTAAGAAAAACGAAATGAAGACGTCTAGTTTAAAACATTTATGATATGACTCATAAGAAAGAATTAGATAGTATTAGAAAATATTAAAAAAATTAACGAAACTAAAATTTTGTTCACTATATTGTTGAACTATGCCCACCACTATAGACTTAACATATATAGTCGTATGGTCATATATATATATATATATATATATATATATATATATATATATATATACAACTAAATTGCTAATATAAAGGAAAAATTTTTTGCACTTCAATTTTTTTTTTATCTAGAGCGAAATGGAACTACAGTTCGATCTCATACAATTAAACTTCTGTAATTTCAATAAACTATTCAAGTTTGTGTATTGAAATTGTATAATTTCAATAACCAAATTCCTCCAATTATTCACACAGCACATACTTTGAAAAGTTTTATTGGAAATCAGAAATAGATTTGGGTAGAGAAAATGGATGTACGGATCAATTTTATGAGTATAAATGGTATCTGGGAACAAGAATAACACTTGAAGCAACGAAATTTCATTATTTGGTATCTGGGAACAAGAATAACATAATATTCTTTCTTAAAATTATTATGTGAATAATTGAAGTAAGAGTGTAACAGCATGTTTGGGTGCTTATAATTAAGTTGTGAATTTTAGATAATAAGTAGATAATAAGTGTGAATCTTACGAAATATGTAGATAAAAAAATTGTTTGACCAATTTAAATTATAATTTAAGAATAACTAAATTAGCTATAAAACTGAAAGGCAACGAGATAGAGTCGGTCCGGTCTGATCCTCAATATATAAAATCTTCTTGCAAAGATCTCCTATGCAAATTGTGATACATCATATCGTCTTTTAGAGCTTGTTTGATATAGATTATAATCCAATTTTTCAACCAAAATAGTTTATTTGACCAAGAATGATCAACAATGTCATGCTATAAATGCCAATTTTTTAGTCAAATAAACTATTTTTGGTCAAATAAACCAGTTTATAAACTATACCAAACATGCTCTTAGATTATTTTTTTTAATTTATAAGCTAGTCAAATATCATTTTTATCCGATATAAATTATAATTTTTATTTATCTTATAGTCTTTAAAAAAAAAAAAAGAACAATTGAACAAAAACTTTACTGAAATATCAAGGCATAGTGTTGCAACACCCCCTCCCCCTCCCCCCCCCCCCCCCTTTCTCCCTACCAAATTTCTGGATTAAGAGACTATTATATATTTAAAAGTTTTCAAAATCAAACGATTCCCAGTCCCATGAGCTAGGTTTATTTTCTTCAACAGCCATATCCCTGTTGTTATTGACACTTTCCACGGAGTGATAAGGATTATCAATATGGTGATCTTCTGAGGAGAAATTATCAAATAAGTAATTAGTTGCATCTGCTATTAATTGGTTTTGTTGAGATGTTGTCGCCACTTTTTGGTGGTGCACCGCCGCTACTTGGTTGCCTTCAACCACTTCATCTGGTTGTGGCCTTCTGTCAAACGCCCTCATGCTTTTTGTTTTTTTGTAGATTCGGCATAAACTGAGTTCTTTCCATGACTGCATTGAATTAGAAACCAGAGAAAAGAAAAAGAAAAATTAAATGTGGCACTAGGAAAAAGAACATAATCATATATGCTTTGCAGATGCATATTATTACGAGGAATTAATTTCTTTTAAGAACGAGTTGATGGCATAGGTTTGGAGGAGAAGAAGCATTAAATTGGAGTTCAACAAAAGAGGATTTTAGGAGGGCTCCAAAGATAAACATGAAATATAATCATCTAGTGAATTTTTAGGGTTTTGGCCATTCTTTTTGCTCTTTATCCCTGTGACAATAAAATATAATTACAGCTTTTTCAGAAGAATAAATGAATTTCTTTTGAATTAAGCAATAAATTCTTAAAATAAAATAAAGTAATAAAATGCAAATTTATAAGACCTGTGGATTTGCAGCAGTTGAAGAAGAAGCTTCAGCTAATTCAGTCACTTTGTACTCATTCATCTTCCACACAGTCTTTCTTCCATGTGGAGCTCTTCCTATATAGAAAACCATTGTTCTCTTCTTACCAATTATGCCATCTTGTGAAGAATATACAAAACTAGGAGATCCAGTCGCTTTCCAATATCCTTGCGCCGTGAGCCGGTTAGGTCTTCCTCCACGGGCTACCCTTTCTTGCCTTGGAACGAAGAAAAACCATTGCTCCGAATCTCCACGACAACGCTCTCCTGCAAATTCTGGGTTTTTCCCAAAACATCAATATGTAAGCAATTCAATTATTTCATGTAATATCATAATTTAAATAAACCCTAATTCTCAAATCTTAAACTACATGATTTTCATGGAAAACAAATCAACAATTCATAATTAAGAAGCATTCTTGATCCATGACAGAATCAACAAATTTTTATGATCTTTTGACTTCTACTTTCCATCAAACTGGAATTACATAATAAACTACTCACTAACCTTTGTAGCAAAAGAGAAAAATAATAATAACAATAAACAAAGAATCGGAACAATATAATTTATTTACGTGGAAGATCCCATGGATTGTAATCATAAATATGAAGAGCTGGTATAACCCTGTGAATGTCCAGTAGTCTTGTGCCTTGAAGCTTATTACGCAGATAGAATGAAACCAGTTCTTCCTCTGTAGGGTAGAACCTAAAACCAGGTGCCATCTCTCTCTCTCTCTCTCTCTCTCTCTCTCTCTCTCTCTCTCTCTCTCTCTATATATATATATATATATATATATATATATATATCTAATCTAACTGTGCATATATATAAGGTTTTCAGTGGACGTGTTAAACCCTGTGTATATATAAAAACTAAAGAGAGAATTGTGATGAAGGGTAAGGAGCAGCAGCTGATTGAGATGGGGAGAAAATATTAGAGTGATTGTTGGTGTTCTTGGAAATTTCGATGTGCTTACCAGGAAAGGAAATGAATTGTGTTCCCATTTTATTCGTCAATCAGCATGTACACTGTTAGAATTGGTCAATTTTCTTTTATACTACTAATATTCAGTCATTTTTTTAATATTTTGATCAATTCCACTGCCAAATGATAAAAAAAAAAAAAATCAAACAATGAATAATGAATAGTATGGTGTCACATTGTTTTTAAACTCGATCCATCCATGCAATGCAGTCACGGGGATTAAGGATTCAAAATGAATGTAGGTTCTAAGATGTCAAATATATTTATAGTATCATAGTATTATATCAAGAGGTTGAATCCATCCTTAAAATATTCATTTATAAAAAGAAAAAAAAAAAAAAAAAAAAGAATGCAACTGATTATGCACGAGGGATGAGACATTGATTATATGTTTGTCCTTTTTATTTAAGACTCATGCACATTTCTTCTATCCATGTGACAGGGATTCTGCCTACACGATAAGGTTTCTAACGTGAAAAGGTGTAAGAATTATCCGCAAAGAGAACTTGTCAACCAACATGACAAATTTTGTTGGAAAAATATGGGAGTCATGTAGAAACATGAGGTCAAGATGTGCAGTGCTTCCATGGCAAATTAATGATATAATTAGGTCTATAGATCCATAATCAAAGCCGACTCAAAGTATTCAGGGGCCTTATACGGTAAAGAATTTTTGGGAGGCCTTTTCAAGAATTTTTTTTTACTTATAAAAAATATTATTTTTTGATAAAAGAAAATTAATAAAATTTTATGATAAGCTTTTAACAAAATTGAAAGTCTTATGGTAAAATACAATTTTTAAAACATAATATATATTGTTTAAAAGTAACTAAACAACTAACTACAATCTAAAAAAGAAATTGATTTTTTTCCTTGAAATTCGAGAGAAATTGGTGCAAATCGGACAAATCGGAGAAAACTCTCTAGTTCTAGAGCAGTTGAAAATAAAACAAAGATCTATGTAATTAAAATTTATTTTCCTTGCCTTTTGAGATGCAATATTAATTTTTAGATCATTATATTCAAGATCTATCTTGCAAAACATTTGATCTTAATTATTAAATATGACTTTATCAATTTTAATTTTGAAAAACTCATTTCCACTAAAACAATTGAAACTGGAATTGTTAACAAGATTCTATAAGCAATGTATGTATTTGAAAAATAATCGACTCATGAAGAATTTCTATTGGATTGTTATTTTTCTTTTGAAAAACTTTCCTCTAACACTTTTAATTCTAAAAATAAATCTAAAACATCTATATCTCAAATGCTCATCATGTATTAAAATATTTTCGAGATTCAAATAATACTTTTCTAAAATATTTTTTTCCTATAATTTGGAGTTTTATTGGGTTAGGTTGTTGTAGCTAGGTAGGTTTAGTTTTATTTTTAGTTTTTTTAACAAAACAAATATTACATATTAAAAAAATTAAAAGTAATTTTAAAAAATCACCTTCTCTAAGTCGGAGCCTTAAACAACCGCCTAAGTCGCATAATACTTGAAGCTATCCATAATGCTCAAGTTAATCTTTTTTTCTTTATTCGTCTTCGTTTCAAATAACTTTAAATACAGTCTCGAAATTTTGAAATAATGATTCTACTAGAGATAGTGAATTTATTTTTTACACATTATGAAAAATGAAATGAACACGTCTAGTTTAAAACATTTATGATATGTCTCATAACAAAGAATTAGATAGTATTAGAAAATATTAAAAAAATTAACGAAGCTAAAATTTTGTTTACTATGTTGTTGCATGAGTCAGAATTTTTTGGAGGATCCTTAAAAAAATAAAAATAAAATTTACACTTCAAAACCAAATTGCTACTTTAATTTTACACTTCAAAAATTAAATTTTTCTAAAACGTAATCGAACTAAAGTTCGATCTCACCCCTTATCTCCACCCCAACTTACAATTAAACTTCTATAATTTCAAAATACCATTCAAGTTTGTATATTGAAATTTTGTCCATAAATTGAAATTAATAAACCAAATTCCTACAATTATTCACACAGCAATTACTTTGAAAAGTTTTAGTGGAAAACAGAAATAGATTTGGGTAGAGAAAATGGATGTACGGATCAATTTTATTCTATTCCCTCTGCTTTGACTTGTAGTAGATAGAAAAATTAGGAAGGGTGACGGTACATGTAGACACAAGTATATGTGAATCCCATATGGGTTGAAGAACGTTGACTGGATTTTCTAGAGAATTTTGTTAATTTACCTGTACTTTCTCACATCAAATTGGAAATGATTTCTCTACATCAAATTGGAAATGAAGGATGCATCACCAAACATTTTTTTTTATTCATAAAGTCGTTGGAGATAAGTAGTAGATGCATATAGATGTCCCAACTTTTTTATCACTTCTGTAGCACTCATCATCCTCTATCAATTTCAACATTTTATTATTAATAATAATATTAAAAGAGAGTTCATCAAAGTGGAACTAAAGTAGAAAATTAACATAACTTACAATTAGGTTAGCTATATATATCAGAAAAAGTAAACGTAGAAATAAAATATGTAGCTGCTCACCACTAAGTAGGAGAGGCAATGTTAAGAACTCTTGACATCGGCGAATCTACAAAACAGTCCCCTCACAACACATACGAGTAATAGCAATGTCCATCTATTTTCATTGTATTTTTATTTCTCATCATTTTAATTTATTTAAGTCAATGGGGCAAAATTGTCTAAGAATCTATGAGTATAAATGGAAGAATAAGAATGATATCTGCTAAAAAAAAGAATGAGGATGAAATCGTTACAAACTTGAAAGAATGAGGACCATTAGTGTAATTAACCCTAAAAAAATTGTATTTTTAACTGGGTTTTTTTGGGGTGAAAATTTGTATTTTGTTTTCCACCACTAAATTTTTGGGTTGAAAATTCTTAATGTAAGTTCACGTCTTATACTCTAGTGTTGGTTTCTACTATGCACTTTTGTCGTGTACAAGTTTGGTCTTCTACACGGCATGTTTTAGATCGTGTAATGAATTTAGGGTTGGTAAAATTAAGACTCAAGTTGTCTCGCTGAATTTAGAATATATCTATTATGTTTGCTAATGTGTTGATAAAATATCTTTTCATTTTTAATTTTTTGAAGATTTTTGGAAATTGTTATAAGAATTCTTTTAAATAACTAAACGTTTGTATAGAAAGCTTGATGAGGTTATTTGGTAGATGCGCGAGGATTTTTATCCTATGTTTGTCCGATGTTTATATTTTTGTTCCAATTTTTCTACTATTCAACATTTCAAATTGTCACCCCCCGGTCTTCTCTTATCTCGAGCTTGTCCTCTGAAAAAGTATTTGTGGGTTTGAAAAACATGTATAGTGATATTTATTAATGTTTTTTTAATGTGAAATTTCCATGACATACAATGAATAATTTTCATCACACATTTATCTCTCAAACGGTTTGTTTCTGTTTTTCCTTGTTGTTGATACAATATGGTATCATTTGGTATCTTTTCAACTTTCCAATGTTTTGACTTCCAAGATTTTGGATTAGAATGAAATTTCTCAACTGTGCTTTTATCTAAAAATTTGTGACCACACATAAGTATACAATCTGTTAAATTTTTGGATGGGACATGTTTCAATTTACCTAGGAAAACGTGGGACATGGCAAAAACAATCCCCTCTCCACGCGTAAGCATGGATTGGGGTGAGGACCGGGACAAGGCACAAAGATCTCTGGCTGGGCGGGGGATGGGGAGGACTATATTGGCCTTGCTCGCAAGTAGTAATTCTGGTCTTAGTATTGCTCCAGTCAATGTCCAAAACACGTTATTTATTAGGTGGATAGTTGCACGGAATCAGATTCAATCCACATCTTGTTGTACCCAAATTGCACCCACAACATTATTCCAATGTGCATATGTGGCTTTGATTTCAACAGTCATAGAAGAACAATTACCATAAATTCATAGAACACAAAGAGGGCATTCCCCATGTTGTCTCTGCCCCATGCATCCTTCAGCTGCAAGGTTTGTTGTGCTCTTCAAGCATCCAACCTTATTCAGGCTAGTTGACCAGTACTAAGTTTTATCGAGTAGCATTATATTGTATTGTTTTATATATAACATAAAGTAGATTTATTAGCATGTAATAATTTTTGTCTAATAAATATTGGTTAATTACTATTACACACTCTACATAAATATAGTGTTTATTAAGAATTTTATATTCCGAATAGCAATTTCCATTTAAAATTATATATATTGATGAAAAATAGAATATGAATCACAAAATTTGCATCATTTTATAATTCTCCTAAAAATGATTGCGTGATTAAAATAGTAATTTGATAGAAGAGTACCGAATCATTTTATGAAGTTAATTATTATTTAAGATTTGCTTTCTCACGGTTTTTTAATTATTGAAACTTGAAATGCATTCTTCAGCTCGTTGATAATTTGACACAATAAAAGGACTGAATTGTGATACTGAGAAAAATAAATGACCATTATTTTAAAAAAAATGATTGTTCTTCCTACCAAAAGATTTGAGAAATAATTAAATTACTTAGTTTAAACTAATTTAAGGGTCTACGTCTATTTTATTAAAACCCTTTAAATTTCTATACCCACGTCCAAACATATTAGATCTTTCTCATATTTTCTCAATCGAACTATATGTATGCATGTGATATTCTGATTCAGTGTGTGATCTTTATTTTTGTAGTTTTTTTTTTTCTTATTTAATTTATATTAAGTTGAGGGACTAAAGCATGTTTACTCTGCAATTTCTTGTTAATATGGTTGTATGAATATGTTCATACACAAATGCAATGATTAAAAACAATTGAATTGGATCAATTTAAGCCGGTTACGTTTGGCATAACTATTATGAGTAGAGCTTTTAACAATAAAGTTTTGGTAGTAGAATTTTTGTTAAAAACATGTTGACTGTTTGATTGTGATTCCAAAAAGTAATGTGAATATATTAAGAGCATGTTCGGCTGTTGTTTTTTTACTTCCAAAATCCATTTTGCATTAAATGTGATGGGCCATTGACTGAATTCTTCTTACACACTTTTTGGCTGAAATTACAATTTGACAAAATTGCCCTCAATCAATAAAATGGCATATGAAATTTAAAAGGACAATTTGATCATTTCATCTCAAATTCTTTTAAAAAGTCAAAAAACTCATACTCAAAAATAGATTTTTTGGTTGAAAATGCCTACCGAACATGCTCTAAATTGATTGTTTGGTTGTATAACTATAAAAGTATTTTTGTATAAATGTTATATCTATTTAACTAAACAGTAATTAATTAGTATATATTTCATATTAATTTTTTATATCATATAATAACTAATTAAAATTAATATATAATTAAATTATAATAACACAAATTATTTTAGTATATATCATATTACTTAAAATTAATTAATTATTTAAATCAAACATATTATGTGTAATTTGTATTGTATTATTTAACACGTCAATATATATATTTTTTCTTTATATATATAAATATATGAAGTGACAATTTGATATAAGTAATTATGTAATAAATAAATTAATATCTTTTTGATGTATTAATGATAACTTGTTTGTTTTAAATTTTTATTAAATATTAATTACAACTTCTCGTAAAATCTTAATTAGAACATTTTAGCTAAAATAATTTTTTTAAACTGTTTTTTTAATCAAAAAGTGCTTCTTGACTTTAATTAAACAACCACAAATATATATAACTAAAAAGTATTTTTGGACTTTAAAAAATTTCTTCCAAACACACTTTAATCGATTTGTTTTTCAACTATAATAGTTAATGTCGTAGTGTATTTATTGCAACTAACTTCCATTGAATTCAAATATTGTTTCCACATATTTTTCATTCTACTCTCAAGTATGAAAGCATGAAATTAAATGTGTGAATACATTTATTGCTATCCATAAATAAAACTAATTTGGGGCATGCATTTTTTGAATGGTGAGCTCATTTTAACTACTTAAGGGATGTGAATGATGGTGACACCAATATATATAGACTCCTTTCGTGTTAACTTGTTCTTAGGGCATGAATCACCTAAAGATGGTTTGAGTAAGTGGATACATGACCAATTGATCTTGATAAGTCTTTTGTTCTCATTGAAATACAACCTTAGATAAATATCTTTAACTCTGTTCAAATCAACTATTCAGAAATTATATAAGTCTTTTTTGAACTTTTACTCTAAAATATTCCTAAACTGGTATTTCCAAGAACCTTTGTGCTTGTTTCTTTCCTCTCTAATTCAAGTGTGGTCCCATTCCCATATATTTGACACATGATAACCTTTTTGCGAGTAATATTCCAAACAGCAGCCCCCTAATCCGGGGTTAAGACTTGAGTGGACTTTACAATTCTTATGTTTTCAACTAAGAAGTACGGACACGTTATTGGCACTAACGTGTTGGTGTCTGACACGTATCGAATACACCGATACGTATCGGTGTTTATAATTAAATTGTGAGTCCTATTAAATGTGAATAATTATTAAAATTATGTTATTTGGGAACAAGAATAACATACTCTTTCATTTAATTATTGTGTGAATAATTGAAGTAAGAGTGTAGCCGCATGTTTGGGTGTTTATAATTAAGTTATGAGTTCTATTAAATGTGTAGATAATAAATAGATGATAAGTGTGTGTCTTACGAAATATGTGTTTGACTAACTTAAATTATTATAATTTAAAAATAACTAAATATGCTATAAACCTGAAAAGCAACGAGACAGAGTCGATCTGGTGTACTAATTAAATACAAAGATGTGTATTCTCTCTCTCTTTCTCTCACAATAAAGTCGTCATTTTATTATACAACAAAATTAAACTCCTCATTGTTAATTTTAAATGTTTTTGATCCTCAATAAAATCTTCTTGCAAAGATCTCCGACACAAATTGTGATACATCAAATCGTCTTTTTCAGTGTATTTTTTTTAAATTTATAAGCTAGTCAAACATCATTTTTATCCAGACATTTTGTATGAATTATAATTTTTATTTATTTATTTATTCAATACATTATGAGCTTGTTCGATAAAAATTTTTTTTCAAAAAAATTTATTTTTTGCCTACTATTTTTGACTTTTCAAACTTTTTCCACTACAAACAAGTTTGAAAAGTCAATAAAATAACAAAAAAAAAACCCATTTTTTGAAAGAAAAAAATTACACCGAACAAGCTCTATATAAGATTGCTATTTATATTCTTTAAAAAAAAAAAAAAGGCACTATACCGAAATATCAAAGCATAGTGCAGCAACCCCCCTATTTAGAAGTTTTCAAAATCAAACGATTCCCAGTCCCATGAGCTAGGTCTAATTTCTTCAACAGCCATATTCCTGTTGTTATTGGCACTTTCCACGGAGTGACAAGGATTATCAATATGGTGATCTTCTGAGGAGGAATTATCAAATAAGTAATTAGTTGCATCTGCTACTAGTTGGTATTGTTGAGATGTTGTCGCCACATTTTGGTGGTGCACCGCCGCTACTTGGTTGCCTTCAACCACTTCATCTGGTGGTGGCCTTCTGTCAAACGCCCTCATGCTTTTTGTTTTTTTGTAGAGTCGGCATAAACTGAGTTCTTCCCATGACTGCATTGAATTAGAAACCAGAGAAAAGAAAAAGAAAATTTAAAAATTAAATGTGGCACTAGGAAAAAGAACAGAATCATATATATGCTTTGCAAATGCATATTATTACGAGGAATTAAATTTTTTTTAGAACGAGTTGAGGGCATAGGTTTGGAGGAGAAGAAGCACTAAATTGGAGTTCAACAAAAGAGGATTTTACGAGGGCTACAAAGATAAACATGAAATATAATCATCTAGTGAATTTTTAGGGTTTAGGCCATTCTTTTTGCTCTTTATCCCTGTGACAATAAAATATAATTACAGCAATAAATTCTTAAAATAAAATAAAGTAATAAAATGCAAATTTATAAGACCTGTGGATTTGCAGCAGTTGAAGAAGAAGCTTCAGCTAATTCAGTCATTTTGTACTCATTCATCTTCCACACAGTCTTTCTTCCATGTGGAGCTCTTCCTATATAGAAAACCATTGTTCTCTTCTTACCAATTATGCCATCTTGTGAAGAATATACAAAACTAGGAGATCCAGTTGCTTTCCAATATCCTTGCGCCGTGAGCCGGTTAGGTCTTCCTCCTCGGGCTACCCTTTCTTGCCTTGGAACGAAGAAAAACCATTGCTCCAAATCTCCACGACAACGCTCTCCTGCAAATTCTGGGATTTTCCCACAACAACAATATGTAAGCAATCCAATTATTTCATGTAATATCATAATTTACATAAACCCTAATTCTCAAATCTTAAACTTCATGATTTTCACAAAAAAAAAAAAAAAAAATCCTTGATCCATGACAGAATCAAGAAGTTTCTTATGATCTTATGACTTCTACTTTTCATCAAACTGGAATTACATGAAACTACTCACTAACCTTTTGTAGCAAAAGAGAAAAATAATCGAAAAAACAAGAATCGAAACAATATAATTTATTTACGTGGAAGATCCCATGGATTGTAATCATAAATATGAAGAGCTGGTATAACCCTGTGAATGTCCAGTAGTCTTGTGCCTTGAAACTTATTACGCAGATAGAATGAAACCAGTTCTTCCTCTGTAGGGTAGAACCTAAAACCAGGTGCCACCTCATCATCCATTGCTAGTTAAAACTTGAAACGCAAGCTCTCTCTCTCTCTCTCTATATATATATCTATAATCTATCTGTGCATATATATAAGGTTTTCAGTGGACGTGTTAAACCCTGTGTATATATAAAAACTATAGAGAGAATTGTGATGAAGGGTAAGGAGCAGCAGCTGATTGAGATGGGGGAGAAGATTGGTGTTCTTGGAAATTTCGATGTGCTTACCAGGAAAGGAAATGAATTGTGTTCCCATTTTGTTCGTCAATCAGCATGTGCACTGTTAGAATTGGTCAATTTTCTTTTATACTTACTAATATTCAGTCATTTTTTTTTTATATTTTGATCAATTCCACTGCCAATGATAAAAAAAAATTAAAAAAAAATCAAACAATGAATAGCATGGTGGCATTCCAATGTTTTTAAGGACTTGTTTGATATAGATTATAAGCCAATTTTTCAACCAAAAATGATTTATTTGATCAAGAATGGTAAAAAATGTCATGCTGTAAAGACAAATTTTTTAGTCAAATAAACTACTTTGATAAAATAAACCAGATTATAAACTATGCCAAACGGGCACTAAGAGCTTGTTTGACAAAGCTTAAAAACTTATTTTAATTTTTTTCAATCGTAATTTTTGACTTTTCAACCCACTTTTAACATGAAAAGTCAACAATTTCAACTCAAATAAACCAATATTGGTCAAATAAACCAAAAATTGGTTTATAAACTAATTTATAATCTTTGTCAAACGGGCCCTAAACTCGATCCATCCATGCAGTCACTGGGATTAAGGATTCAAAATGAATGCAGGTTCTAAGATGTCAATTATATTTATAGTATCATAGTATTATATCAAGAGGTTGAATCCATCCTTAAAATATTCCTTTTTAAAAAGAAAAAAAAAAAAGAAAAAGAAAAGAAACATGCAACTGATTATGCACGAGGGATGAGATATTGATTATATGTTTGTCCTTTTTATTTAAGACTCAGCCATGCACATTTCTTCTATCCATGTGAGGGATTCTGCCTACACGATAAGGTTTCTAAAGTGAAAAGGGTATAGGAATTATTCGCAAAGTGAACTTGTCAACCAACAAGACAAATTTTGTTGGAAAATATGGGAGTCATGTAGAAACATGAAGTCAAGATGTGCAGTGCTTCCATGGCGAATTAATGATATAATTAGGTCTATAGATCCATAATCAAAGCCGACTCAAAGTATTCGGGGACTTAGACGGTAAAAAATTTCTAGGAGGTCTTTTCAAGATTTTTTTTTTATTGATAAAAAAATATCGTTTATTGATAAACAAAAAATTAATAAAAGTTTAAGATAAGCTTTTAACAAAATTGAAAGTCTTATGTTAAAATACAATTTTTGAAATATTGCAGAGGCCCATCCTCGGAGGAGGCCGGCGCATTGGCTTTCTTCCTCGGTCTCACTCGCCACAAGCACATCCTCGATTCTGACACGCAGCCGAGGGCGCCGACACGCGGGGGGCTTCACCTTCGAGACTTTCCCTTATCGGAAAACCGATTTTTTTCTTGAAATATGAGAGAGATTGGTGCAATTCGGACAAATCGGAGAAAACTCTCTAGTTCTAGAGCAGTTGAAAATAAAACGAAAATCTATGTAATTAAAATTTATTTTCCTTGCCTTTTGAGATGCAAAATTAATTTTTAGATCATTATATTCAAGTTTATCCAAGAAATCAATCTTTCTTGCAAAACATTTGATCTTAATTTTTAAATATAACTTTATCAACTTTAATTTTGAAAAACTCATCTCTGCTCAAAACAATTGAAACTGGAATTGTTAACAAGATTCTATAAGCAATGTATGTATTTGAAAAATAATTGACTCATGAAGAATATCTATTGGATTGTTATTTTTCTTTAGAAAAACTTTCCTCTTAACACTTTTAATTCTAAAAATAAATCTAAAACATCTATATCTCAAATGCTTATCATGTATTAAAATATTTTCGAGATTCAAATAATACTTTTCTAAAATATTTTCATCAATAATTTAGGGTGTGTTCTCTTTGATGTTTTGGGGCCATTTTCCGTTTTGTGTTTTTGAAAATAATGAAAACATGTTCTCTTTCTCATTTTTGAAAATGTATTTTCTAAAATACCAAAAAAAATTTCAAAGGAAACACAAAATGATGTTTTTTGCATTTTCGTGTTTTATGTACAAAATCCTTATGTTTTCCAAGGTCTACATTTCGAATCCCAATCAGCCGCTTTTTTTTTTTTTTTTTTTTTTCCATTTTACGCTAGTCAAAATAGTAATGATTTAAGCTATTTCCGCCTTTTTTGACAAAATCCCGAGCCTAGCCAAGATGGCCAGGTGTGCGGTGTCCAACAGTGATGGTCAGTGGTTCGAATCTCAGCATTCTCCTTGCCTTTTTAATTGTTTTGAATTGATTTAAATTGTTTTTAATTCCAAACATATTTGTTTTTAATTGTTTTTAATTAGTTTTTAATTCCATAATTAAATATTTTTAATTGTGTTTAAATGTTTTTAATTCTAAAAATTATTTTTAAATGTTTTTAATTCTATAATTAATTGTTTTTAAATGTTTTAAATTCTATAATTAATTATTTTTATTTGTGTTTAAATGTTTTTAATTGTTTTTAATGATTTTTAAATGTTTTTAATTGTTTTTAAATATTTTTAATTCTATAATTAAATATTTTTAATTGTGTTTAAATATTTTAAATTCTATAATTAATTATTTTTATTTGTGTTTAAATGTTTTTAATTGTTTTTAATGATTTTTAAATGTTTTTTAATTCCATAATAAAATGTTTTTAATTCTATAATTAAATATTTTTAATTGTGTTTAAATGTTTTAAATTCTATAATTAATTATTTTTATTTGTGTTTAAATGTTTTTAATTGTTTTTAATAATTTTTAAATATTTTTTTAATTCCATAATAAAATGTTTTTAAATGTTTTTAATTTCAAGTTTAAATTATTTTTAATTATTGTAATTGTTTTTAATTAATAATTATTTTTAATTTCAAGTAAGTCCAAATTTATAAAAATTTCAAGTAAACGCGTTTTCGAATTTTCTATTCTTAGAAACAATTTTCGAAAATTTCAAAAAGAACGCATTTTCAAAAATATCAAAACAAACACTCAAAACACAAAACACAAAATGAATTCAAAACACAAAACAAAAAACACAAATGCAAAGAGAACACCACCTTAGAGTTTTATTGGGCTAGGTTGTTGTAGCTAGGTAGGTTTAGTTTTATTTAAAGTTTTTTTAACAAAAAAATATTACATATTAAAAAAATTAAAAGTAATTTTAAAAAATCAGGAGTCTTCTCTAAGTCGGAGCCTTAAACAACCGCCTAAGTCGCATAATACCTAAAGCTGTCCATAATGCTTGAGTTATTTGTTTTTTTTTTCTTTATTTGTCTTCGTTTCAAATAACTTTAAATATAGTCTCGAAATTTTGAAATAATGATTCTACTATAGATAGTGAATTTGTTTTTTTACACAATATGAAAAATGAAATGAACACGTCTAGCTTAAAACATTTATGATATGTCTCATAACAAAGATTTAGATAGTATTAGAAAATATTAAAAAAAATAACGAAGCTAAAATTTTGTTTACTATGCTGTTGCACTATGCCCACAACTATAGACTTATATATACAGGGGCGAAGCCAGAATTTTTTGGAGAATCCTTAAAAAAATAAAATAAAATTTACACTTCAAAACTAAATTGCTACTTTAAATGAAAAAAAAATTTACACTTCAAAAATTAATTTTTTCTAAAACGAAATCAAACAACAGTTCGATCTCACCCCTATCTCCGCCCCTACATACAATTAAACTTCTATAATTTCAAGATACCATTCAAGTTTGTACATTGAAATTTTGTCCATAAATTGAAATTAATAACCAAATTCCTACAATTATTCACACAACACGTACTTTGAAAAGTTTTAGCGGAAAACAGAAATAGATTTGGAGTCCGTTTGGTAGAGTTTATAAACTAGGTTATTTGACTAAAATAGTTTATTTGACCAAAAATAGTTTATTTGACAAAAAAAATTGTCTTGGTAGCCGTCATATTTGACTATTCTTGGTCAAATAAACTATTTTGGTCAAATAAACTAGTTTATAATCTCTACTAAACGGACACTTGGGTAAAGAAAGTGGATGTACGGATCAATTTTATTTTATTCCCTCTGCTTTGACTTGCACTAGATAGAAAAATTAGGAAGGGTGACGGTAGACACAAGTATATGTACGTTGACTGGATTTTCTAGAAAATTTTGTTAATTTACCTGTACTTTCTCACATCAAATTGGAAATGATTTCTCTACATCAAAATGGAAATGAAGGATGCATCACCAAACATTTTTTTTTAAGTCGTTGGAGATGAGTAGTAGATGCATATAGATGTCCCAACTTTTTTATCACTTCTGTAGCACTCGTCATCCTCTATCCATTTCAACATTTTATTAATAATAATAATATTAAAAGAGAGTGCATCAAAGTGGAACTAAAGTAGAAAATTAACATAACTTACAATTAGGTCCACTATACATATCAGAAGAAGTAAACGTGGAAATAAAATATGTCGCTACTCACTACTAAGTAGGAGAGGTAATGTTAAGAACTCTTGACATCGGCGAATCTACAAAACAGTCCCCTCACAACACATACGAGTAATAGCAATGTCCATCTGCCAAGCTCGATTGAGACACCTATCCCATACTGAACTCCATCGCCAAGGGACCTTTAATGATTGAGACCGTAAGCTAGCTACCAAATATTTCGAATCATTGTCCAACTAAAACTTTCTCCATCCATACTCACATACATAATCAATGGCATGAATCGGGCCGACAAGTTCATCCTCAAATGCATTGCATACACCAAAGAATAAAAAAGCACCCCTTGACAAAGTTCCTCAAGTACGAAAGACCCCATCCACAACCAACAAGTTTCGAACTCCCAAAATCTGATCCATCCTTGTCCACCTTAAGCCACCATAGGTGAAGAGGGTGCCATATTAATTCCAAAACTCGAGGTGCCTTAGGTGGCTGACCAAATGGATGAAAACGACGAAGAATTGACTACTCTCACAATAAAAGTAGGATTTTTGTCCTAAAAAATGATGTGATTCAGTAACGTTCACACAACTAAAAATAAAAATGTGATTCATCTACTGAACATGTCTACTGAAAATGTGATTCATCTACCAAAAATATGTATGGAACACGTCTCACATTATAATATGTCAAAGCTCAACAATGGTCACATACACTCAAAGATGATGCCCAAAAGCATCCAACAAGCTCGAAACAAATGAGCATCTCAACAACAAGTTTTTGTTTGACTCAACAACACTGTAACATAGTCGACAACAACAAGAAGGCAAAATAAATCCGTAGGAAACTTGTCATGCTAAGCCTTCAAAGTACAATGGAATGATATGGAAAATATATGAGGTCCAAATCTGCTTACCCCAACTAATCGATATCCAGACCTCGGCAAGAGAGAATAAAAGCATGCACAAGTCACCATCCCATCTAAGGATCTGGTCCAAACAAACTGATCTAAGTCTATGCTGAATACAACTTCATCAATGTCTAGAATGATAAGGCTGATAAAAAGTAGAAAGAAGAGCCCAACTTGTATCAAAATATATGTCACCACCAACAGTGTTGATGGGCAGTTGTAGAAAGCTACAAAGAGCCGACATTATCACTTCCACTTCGTCCACCACTGCTCGGACAAAACAAGGAAAATTGTCTCAGGGGAGCATCCTTTTCCGGGTAATGCAGAAACCTTTTCGACGCCTCATCAACAAGAAAAAGCACAGGAAGCGGAGCCGCTGGGAGTGGGAGACGTTTCGAGGAGTGCGGTCACACTCGCTCACTCTACAAGTTCGGTTGTTTTCGTCATAAGGGGAAATCTGATTAAATAAATGGATCATAGGTTGGTTGAATATTGAGTTTCGATTAGGCTATGGGAGACCCATCCAATTATCTAGTAGAATCAAAGTTTAGAATGTCGATCAACTAACCTTTTTTATTCCATCAACAAATGGGAAAAATGAGGCCTCAATCATGGCCATACTGAAGATCTTACATATTGCGTACGTGAATGATTCTCCTTAATTAAATAGCGAACGTTAATGTATTCCAAAACATTGGATTCCTCTACTAATATTCTCGATATGAGCAATTTTAGTATGGCCAAGTTGAAAACGAAAATATCACGAAAGCCCAATTTCCTCTCGTCTTTTGGCTTATGTTGTTGATAATTACAATTTTGTATTGATCGAGAACCACAAAAGGAGACAATTATGAGTACTCTTACACGTTTTTAGCATAATGGCGTATTATTTTTTATCATCATAAGAAAATAACCAAATTTAAGCGTTGATCAAATGAAAAGAAATCAAACAGAAGAAAAAGGATCAATTGAACAGATAAAGAGAATTGAGGAGCTTGTCATGCTAATATTGAAAAGAAAAACTCAAGAACTAGAAACTAATTAACCATGCGACTGCTTGGTTAAGCAGAAGTGCGGTCGCAAGACATGGATTTTACCTGCATAACGTAATTGGACAATACCATGTGATCGCAAGGTATTGAACCATGCGATCACATGGCTATAACGTGAAGAGTTTTATTGTTTCCTCATGGAAATAGAACTATATTCAATCCAGGATAAAACAATAACGTAAAACACGTATATGGGAGTAGAGAGAAGCATGTAAAAAGCAGAGAATAGAGAAATTGCGGGAGGCGAAATAGAGAAGAAAAATACATCACAATAATCGAAGTCTGGCTAAATTACTTCAGAGCATGATTAATTAAATTCTTGTAATATTTTACGAAATTATGCATGGCTAAATTACTTATTGCTATGATGAACGATGAAACCTCATATTTTTAATTAATTAGAAGTTTTTCCATTTTCGTAATTAATTGCTTCTTGGTTGATTATTCTTTATTTATTTTTCTACGTTTTAATGCTTGATAACCATTGGAATGTTTTGTGATCTTTATTGAAGTCGATAAATTCAATCTAGATAAGCACGTGGTATTTAATAATATAAGATCCAATAATAGATAGAGATTACTATTGTGCCTTATGAGATCTTAGGGTGTTCTTGTAATTTAAATACATATTTAAATTTGTTCAAACTTTAGCTAGAAATAGTTAATTTTGCATATTGATATAGAATTGATTGACTGTCGAGAGAGGCTTTTGATTATTATATGATCACCGATTTCAATCTAGGTTAATTATTAGCTAAAGTGATTAACGGATAATTGATTAATGAACGTGTAGGTGGATTCGCGAATCCTAGTGCTAATAAAACTCGAATTTGTTCTTAAATTACTTTTGATTGTGTGATAATTTAGATTTAGTTAAACTCAAGTAGAATAACTTTACGATTAAAATTATAAACGAATATGTGTTTTTATCTTGTTAAATTTCGAACTATAAATTAATTAGTTAATTACTTGATAGTCCTCGTAGGTTCGAAATTTTTCTCATCATTTTATTACTTGTTAACGATTCGTATACTTGCAAGATTAAAATCGACAACAATTGTCTTCCAATAGAGTCTAGATCTACTGTCCCAAATACATGTCTCCTTAGTTGTCTCTCCAATAAAAACTTTACACACCATCAATAACAGCCAGTGTGAATGTATTAAATATTGTTCATAATGATCACCTCGTCTATTTATTTGATGATATGTAATATTTTCATTGGAGGAACGACTAAAGAAACATGTATTTGGGACAACAGATCTAGACTCCTTCCAATAGACCTGGATATGGACCCTTTTATCAATTAAATCTGTCCAAAAAAAGTTTCATATATCCACATTGATTTCCTTAAGATATGAAACAAATCACTGATACAACTGAAATGAGTACAGAAAAGGCCATAGGAGCTCTAAAGACAAACTTTTTCTCCTTGCTATTTAAGCATAGAGGGTTAATAAGTTTATTTGTTCCATGAAGATTGGGTAGACATTATATCTGATATAGTTTTGATTGTTGAGCATTTGGTTTCTTTTTATAAGCAGCTTTTTACTGACTGTGGTGATTGTAGCACCAACCTTTCTATTGTTCAACAGTTTGTCCAACATTGCTGACTCTTAAGGAAAATTGCTCTCTCCTTCAAGTTGTAAGAATTAATGTCCAAGATCCAATTAGTTGGATCGGACTTAATTGCTTATTGGACCAAATTAATTAATTGGATCCGTTTGTTGATGGGTTCTAGTTGGACTAGAACTAGAGCTATGGTTAACGTCACCTATAAATATAAAGGCCACAACAGATGAAAAAAAAGTTGATCTTGATCGCTTGCTAGCACAAGCAAAAGACAATCCAATACAATTATACTCCCAAAAGTTATGGTTTCATCTGTTCTTGATCGTGGAAGTCCAGATCTGTTCTTGCTGTGTGGATTACCATTGAAAGCTGGACAATTGGACAGCTGCGGTATTGAAGATCGTTCTTCCAGCTAATTAGATAATCAAATTCTACAGTGTTCATCAAGGTAAACTTCTATCACAAATTCTATCTAAGTACAAGGATGATCCAGCTTGTAGGAATTGCATATTTAATTTTTGTTGTGCATGTATACGACAATTCTTAACTGTGGCATCAGAGTCTACCTTGCTACTTGTCAAAGTTTGTTAGACTTTTTTTATGAATAGAACAATAACTTTAATTTGGTGTATAATTTGATTTGAATTTTGACAATTTAAAATAAAAATTATGAATTTTTTTATTTTGAAAAATAAATATGAAATTATTTTGGGTTTAATTGAAACCAATGAAACTGGCCAATAATAGGAAAAAGGTACGAAACCGGCAGCAACGCTTTGGAAGTCGGCCGCTGTCAGAGATGGCGACTAGAATTGGTAAGTGGCGGCGACAATTGGTGACGACGCTTTTGAAGTCGCCATCGCTGGAGAAAGAGAACAACAGCACGGTCTGCGAAAGCAAGCTACCGTCACAAGATATGATCGCTTCCATCGCGCTTGGCCATTTTCAATGGTTAACCAGCGCGGCCACCGCATGATGAAAGAAATCGTCGCCGCTATTTTGTAGCGGCAATTGCTTCCTTGTGCAGAAATCCTAGGATTTCTGCTTTGGTATTTTGGGGACGATGGCTTCTTTTGTAATTTTAGAAATTGCATAGAAACCCCCCTAATTTCAAAAAGGAATTAAAATGGAGCTGGGCTTTCTTGCAATTTTGAAAATTGCAAAGAAAGGACCAACCGTTTTAAAAATTTTAAGGGGCTGACTGTGCAATTTTAGAAATTGCACATTAAGTCCTCAAACTTAAAAAGAAAAATAGGGTTTCAAATGTAAATTTGTATTTTTAGAAAATTTGTAATTATTAAATTTTTAATGCCCATCAAATTTTCAATATTGACTAAAAAAAAAAACTTAAATCATATTTTAAATATTTGACCAGATTAAATTCTAACTTTTACTTTGTAAAATTACAATTTTAACCATATACAAATTTTATCTCCAATTAGAATATAACTTTAAATTGGGAGATAAATTAAAATTTGAAAATCTCATTTATGAATATTAATTTTATTATTGAAAAATTAATTAATTACTTAGATTAATTATTTAATTTCGTCTAGTCCGTTCTAAAATATCTAAAAAGTTTAGACTTATACTGTCAAAGCTGCAAATTTTGAAATTAATATATTTTTAATATTAGACATTAAAATATGTGTTTAGTTGATGATTCTGAACTCGACTCATGTGATTAGTTGCATGGTTAATTATTCCTATTGATTGTTAGTTGGACCTGCGAGCTTATTATTTAATTAAATGGGCATGCGAGCCTATTATTTATTTAATTAGATTTTTGAACTATTTATTTATTATGGGCCTGCGTGTTCATTTATAGGATATATGTTACAGTTGGACTACAAGAAAGCAACTAGTATAGGATACATGTTGCAGCAGGAGATGGAGATGATTGCATTTAGCATTCGACGAACAAATGCAACGTCCTTTAGGAATTGACCGACTAATCTTCATTTTGACTCAGAAAGATTAGATAGATAAAGTCCATAATCATCCACAATTATTATTATATATGATTGATTGTATATTAGATGTTAGTTAATATACATAAATTTGATGAGACAAGCCTCTCTTTATAAAAATATTAAATTCGTATTATATGATTAATACAAGGTGCATTCTATTGTTATAGTGAAAACTTTAGTTCTTTATCGATGTCAATTTGTTGACTCACTCAAGGCTGTTCGCTCATGGATATGTTTATCACTATGAAACATTTGATGTTTCTGAACAATATGTTAAATTTAATTAAAATTTTATTTTTTGTTGAGTCACTCAATGAAATAAAATTTTAGAGGTACAGTCAAGTAAACACATAAGATGTGTACAATAATAAGTTGCCTACTTGATGATCTAGGAGTCACATTTAGATATGATTGATAGAAGTATATACTTAGATGTTTTATTAAGATTTGTTGAGTCACTCAAGGTTCTAATAAAACAAAATGGATCCTAGCACACTAGGAATCTAACATGTTCCATTGATTAATATTTGATGATCATTAATTCAATTTAAATAGTGAGAGTATAATTAATTTAATATAAGTTCATATTAAATTAATTTTTTGCATTTAATTAATTGTACTATATTGTTATTTAATAGTCGAATCATAAGTAACCATACGAAGTTTGATGAGACCTGATCTCCTACCCACAGGTGGTCAGCATGTGGGTAAGATTTCCAGCCCACCTATGGGTAGGAGATCAGCATTCTGAGTTTGATAGGCATGTTGGATGCCAACAAACATACCGGATCAAAATTTCTAAACTGGCACTGCAATCTAAGAATTGTTATCAAGCATGAACAAGAAAAATTAGATATATCATCGGGCAGCCAATGCCAGAAGCTCCCACTGAAGAGGCTATGCCGGATAACGTGCAGGCTTACAATAAATACAGTGATGACAATAACACTGCAATATGTGATGCTTGCAGTATGTCACATGAGTTAGAAAAGCTGCACTAGGGTATGGATGCCTATACCAATATATATCATTTTAAGTAGTTGAATGATAAACAGTCACGAGACTGAACGGTATAAGACATCCAAAAGGGTTATACGAAGGTATGATGGTAAAAAGATCTTTAGTCATTGCTCATGTACTGAAGATAATTGGTTATATTAAAAAATTAAACCAGATGAGTTTTACCATGGACCAAGAGTTAAGTGTTGACTTAGTTATTCAGTCCCTACCTAATAACTTTTTGCAGTTCATTATGAACTTCAACATGAATAAGACTCAGTATATCCTACTCGAGCTGCTAAACATGCTGAAAAACTGTTGAGCCCAAGGAATGGGTAAATTTTAGCTATTGATACCTCTAAAAGCACTAAGAGGAAATCTAAAAGGACTATTCAGAAAGGATCCAAGAAGGGCCAAATATACCAGAAAACAGTTAAAGCAAACAAAGACAAATCAAAGTCTGATGATCTGTGTTTTCAATGTGAAAACAAATGGCATTAGAAGATGAACTACAAGGCATTAAAAAAAAAAAAAATCATATCTTTGGTATTGCATACTCGGTGATATAAATGAAAACGCATCACCAAGTTACATAAAGATAGATACTTGGATTCAAATGATTATGAATCATTTGATAAGTGTGGATTATGCTCGTTGGGCAAAATGACCTAGACCCCTTTCTGGAAAGAGAGTTAAAGTTGTAGACATTTTAGATCTTGTACATATTGATGTATATGGACAAATGTCTAAAGATGTTAAAGGTGGCGTTTCTTACTTCATCATATTTACAGATGACCATTTTAGATATAGTTTCATATGGTTGATAGAATTCAAGAGTGAAGCTTTTGAAAAGTTCAAGAAATTCAAGCAAGAAGTAGAAAGGCAAATCTAGAAAAATATTTGAACACTTAGATCTGATCGAGGTGGAGAATATTTGAAGGGTGAGTTTTCAAACTATTAAAAAGAGAATGTGATTCTCTCGCAGTGGACACCACCGTATACACTCCAACTAAATAGTGTATTTGAAAGAAGAAATCGTACCTTACTTGATATGGTGCGATCAATAGTGAATCGCGCAGTTCTTCCAAAATCATTTTAGAAATGTGCATTTAACACTGCATATTATACACTAAACTGTGTCCTATCTAAATCGGTCAATAAAACTCCATACGAGTTATGAAAATGGAAAAATACCTGATCTTTCATACATGAAGATTTGGAGATGCAACGCTTATGTGAAGTGCGTTAAATCGGATAAGTTATTAGCTAAATCTAATAAATATTTATTTGTGGAGTATCCAAAAGAAACTGCATGATACTATTTCTATAATCCCATCGAGATAAAGGTCATCGTATTGAAACATGCTGTATTCTTAGAGAAGACAGTGGGAGCAACGTAGATCTTGAAGAGGTTCAAGAAACTACAAATGAAATTGACCAATTAGATGAACCAATGGTTGAGCTAGCATCTGATGAGGCACAGATTGGAAAAGGGGAACCGCTAGTTCCCAAGGACACGCTAGCTTCGCGTAAGTCGAACATAATCATTCGTTCTCCTCTGAGATACGATATCCTGATTACTAGTAATGTATTACTAATCGAGAAAGATGAACCTACTACTTATGCATAATCGAAGTCAAATGTTGACTCAAAAATATGGCAGGAAGCCATGGAATTCGAGATGAACTCCATGTACGAAAACAAGGTTTGGACCTTGGTTGACCCGCCTAAAGGGATAAAACCTATAAGTTGTAAATTGGTTTACAAGAAAAAGGTCGACATGGATGGTAAGGTTCATACTTACAAGGCAATATTGGTGGTGAAGGGTTACAAGTAAAGACAATGGATTGACTTTGACGAAACATTCTCACAGTAATCATGTCTAAGTCAATTTAGATTCTGCTTGCGATAGTAGCATACCATGACTATTAGATCTGGTAAATGGATGTCAAAATTGCATTCTTTAATGGGAATCTTAGCGAGAATGTGTACATGACACAATATGAAGGTTTTGAATCCACAAAACCAAACAAGGTATGCAAACTACAGAAATCCACATAAGGATTAAAGCAATCATTTCGGAGCTAGAATCTTCGTTTTGATGAGACAATAAAAATATTTGATTTTATCAAAAAAGAAGATGAACCTTATGTGTATAAAAAGGTTAGTAGGAGTAAAATCGTATTTCTAATTTTGTATATGGATGACGTACTATTATTAGGAAACGATGTCCCAATACTAAAATCAGTAAAATTTTGGTTATGTAAAAAGTTCTCCATGAAGGATATGTGAGAGACAACGTATATTATCGGTATAAAGATCTATATAAATAGATCTAATAGAATGATTGATCTATCTCAATCCACGTACATAGATAAAATCTTGAGAAGATTTAGCATAGAAGAGTCCAAGAGATGACTCTGTCCTATCGAGCATGAGATCTATCTCTTAAAAGAGATGTGTCCAAAGACACAAATTGAAAGAGATAGCATGGATATAATTCATTACGTATCAACAATATGATCTATCATGTATGCCATGCTATGTACTCAATCGAATGTTTCATATGTTTTGAGTGTCACAAGCAGGTTCCAAGCGAACCTTGGCGAAAAACACTAGATCGCAGTCAAGAACATTCTTAAGTACTTAAGAAGGACTAAAGACATGTTCTTGGTGTATGTCGATGCTAGCTTTCAGTCTGATAAAAACGATAGCAAATTTCAATCCAGATATGTATTTACTCTAAATAGTGGTGCAGTCAGTTGGAAAGGTTTCAAACAAGAAACGACCGCTGATTCAACTACAAAAGCTAAATATGTAGTTACTTCAGAAGCAGCAAATGACGCTGTCTGGATCAAGAAGTTTATTACTGAACTTGGAATAGTTTCTAGCATTGTTGATCTAATAACTTGTATTGTGATAACATTAGAGCCATCGCACAAGCAAATGAACACATGTTTCATCAATGATCCAGATATATATTGAGACAATATCATCTCATTATGGAGATAATCTTAAAAAATGACATAAAGATAGAACAGGTCTTAACATATAATAATGTAACAAATCATTTGACAAAGTAGTTTTTCCAGTACAAGCATGATGGTCATGCTAAATCTGGTGGTATTAAGATACCTAAGTGATTGGATCTAGTTTGTATGAGATATTTTGTAATATACTCTTTGTTAGACATTTATGTGTATGAACAAATTGATTAATTAAATTCTTGTCTACATTTTAATGACGGGTCTCTTATTTATTAAATTTTATTATTTAAAATAATAGAGTCCAAATAAAAGTTCATAGTAACTTGTTAATCACAAGGTGTTGTGATTGTGAGATACAGGTTATAAATAACTTATTCTTGAAATATCACTAGTCATAGTAATAATGAAATACGGATATCATTATTGCGAATAGACTAGCATGTATTGCATTTTTTTTTTTTTGAAAAAAGTAGCTGATCTCACGAACTAAGATGTAGAAGGACATCTGAATGAACACATAAATGTATTATTATGAGAACGTAGAAATGGTAAAGGGATCAGGCCGCCCGTCAGCCCAACGGCCCAGTCGGTAAAAAGACAGACCCGGTCCCAGACCAAGCCGTGAAATAAATCACGAGCCCGTGGTCCGTGGTCCAAATGAGACCAAATTGGTCCCTAGCTATAAGTTGGGGGCCAAAAATTGCAATTAACAATTATATTTCCATATATATATATATATTATAACTTTACAAAAAAAAAAATTGATTTTCACGTGGGTCCGATGACCGGTCCGTGGCTCGACCCGTATGGTCCGCGAACCACAGGCTTGTCCGAGCCTTTGTTTTTTACATGGGCTCGGCCTGTCTTTTCACAGGCCGGCTCGGCCCATTGCCATTTCTATGAGAACATGACATGGGATGATCTGCCTAGAGATACCACATGGAACGTCAATGGTAAATCTCTAATGCGCGGTAGTGGATTTGATCATTTGACTTGAGGATATCATAAAATCTTATGTGATGACCGCTACACTTTGGCAAGCGTTTGATGGGACTCGTAGATTATGAGTCACCAGGAAGATGTCGTACGGGTATAGTGAGAATCATATGAAGGTTGTGAATGTCCAATATGAGAATTCGTCACTCCTAGAAAGTAGGAGATTATAACCTGATTTTTGCCTACTTAAGTTGATATAAATTTTCTCGACTGGGGTGGAGTTATGAGTTGAAAATGTTTCAATCATAACTAGATTAGATCAACGAAGAGTTGGGGTGAATAATATAATTAGTTGAAATGAGATTGACGTTGATCCATATCTCTTAACCAATTGAGTTATATTGATTAAGGGATTATATGTCCACGGTAACTGCACATATATTGGTTCTGTCATACCATATGACATTTATCTTCACATGGATTGCCTTGATACATTGCTAGATGTCAATCTTGGACGGCGACATGAATTGATCGATCTAGGTGAATCGATGAGAATATCACTGCGTTTGCCATCGTGAATAGGAACCTAATGGTCACACACAAAAAGCAAGAATTGAGCAACTGGAGTTGGACCTTGTCCAAGTGGAAAATGGTAAGAATTAATGTCCAAGATCTAATTAGTTGGGTCAGACTTAATTGCTTATTAGACCAAATTTATTAATTAGATTAATTAATTGAGCCCGTTTGTTGATGGGTTCTAGTTGGACTAGAACTAGAGCTAGGGTTAGCGCCGCCTATAAATATAAAGGCCACAACAGATGAAAAAGAAGTTGATCTTAAGTGCTTGCTAGCACAAGCAAAAGACAATCCAATACAATTACTCCCAAAAGTTCCGCTTTCATCTATTCTTGATCGTGGATTACCATTAGAGGCTGGACAATTGGACAGTTGTGGTATTGAAGATCGTTGTTCCAGCTAATCAGATAATCAGATTCTACGATGTTCATCAAGGTAAACTTCTATCATGAATTATATCTAAGTACAATGATGATCCAGCTTCTAGGAATTGCATATTTAATTTGTAGTGTACATGTATACGACAACTCCTAACACAAGTTCTACATCTCGTAACGTGCACAATACAATTTCTCTGAGTCCAATACACTTGTTCATATTTTTTAGAACATGTAAATAAGGGTGTGTTTGATAGCTTTCCATGGAAAATGCAAATATTTTCCATGTAAGTTGAAAAGAAATTCCACCAAATGGGTGAGAAAAATTTTTCCAAGGAAGTGGCCAAATGTGTCTTTAGACAATTGTGAAAATATTTTCCATTTTCCATGTGCAATCAAACACAAAAGTGGGAAAATAAAACACATTGATTTGACAAGATTTTCCATGGAAGTGACATTTTCCATGGAAAATTTGTGAATCAAACACACCCTAACTTTCAGTTTAAAAGAGAAGAAATAAAGAAACATAATTTCCAAAATCAATTAGTATCCCACCTACAAAAAGCATGATCTATCTCAAAATGAGAAGTTTCGACATAAGCAAGTGACCCGTCTATACTCTTACGACCTCTGGAGTCATCAAACAAACAAGAAACTTTAAATAAGGAACAAATACACTTAACTTGTTAAATATATGTACGCATTGCTTCTATCAAATATCTCTATCTTTAATGTCAAGTATCTCACATAAACACTAAATAACTATATACCTTAAATTAAAGAAAAAATAGCACATTTGATTCTTAACCTTTCAAAAAAAGTAAAGAATATACTCATAATCTTTAAAAATAACATCGAACATGCTCAACGTTTGAAAAAATAAGCATGGTAGATTCTTTATAATGAAATTGTCATCCTCTTTAAATAACAAAAAATAAAAAACAAGAAAAAAATAACAACACAAAAATAACCAAATGTACTCCAAAAAAATAATGAACAACAAAGAGATCATCTTCTTCCACCCAACTCCTCACCTTTTCTTATTCTTAAGTATCCATCATCTCCAAATGCACTGTTTACCTAGAGAGAAAAAATATGCCATTAAATCTCTTAAGGTCTCCGTATTTCATTTTCCTATTCTTTTATGCAAGTACATCCAAACTGTGTCTTGTTATCACAACCTATGTTTGAATTGAATATTCTCATCTCTCTCCTCAAGGTTTATCTTTCTAAAATTCTCTCCCACTTCTCCGTACTCGTTGGCCGCCTCCAAAATTTTCGACGATAAATAAATTCAATCATCCCGAAAAACCCATAATTTACCCCAAAAAAGAAAAATGAATAATAACCTCGGATTTGGCGTTCGATGTTGCAGCACTCTTGGCAAAGTTGACGCTGCCAATCTCTTATTGATTGTTGTGGGTTTGGTTTGGACTTCAATATATTCATCATTTTTTTTCAAATTTTATTCCTCTTTTTAGTTAGGGTCGAGGAGGGAGGTATCTCTTATAATAAATTGAACATGATCTCTTCGTAGTTGTGTGATAATTATGCTATATGGTATTTGGATTCAGATTCAGATTATGCAATAAATTTGTTGGTTGGATTTTCTAAAAACAATAAATCAAAAGAAAATTAGAGGAAAAAGAAAAAATGTAAAAAAAAATTTGGATGGAAAAGACAATTTTTGTGTAATCTCTAAGCAAAATTATCTGGATGAAATGTGTGTAGCCGCCGTATGATCGGAAACTTTAATGACTTTTTTTGGCGACGAACGTTTGCGTGATAAGATTTTTAATTTTAGACGAGAAGTCATATTGGGGTTTGGGGTAGTGGTGGATTTTGAACTTTGGAGTTAGGTTGAAGAAGATGACATCTTTGTTATTCTTTAGTTTTGGGGAGTACATTTGATTATTCTATTATTCTTTTTCTTGTTTTTTGTTTTTTAAACAGGAGAACAATTTCGTCATAAAAAACATATCATGCCTATTTCTTCAAACGTTAGGACTGTTCGATATTATTTTTAAAGATTACAGATATATTCTTTACGTTTTTAAAAAGTTAAAAACCAAATATGCTATTTTTCTCAAATTAAAGTTGCTCCTTCGGGAAAAGAGAGAGAGAATAAAATGGAATTACTCTAAAATAGTCAAATGCGTCCAATGCCATTGAACAATATAGCTTCAATTGCCGCTCAAACTGTTACTAATCACTACCAATAATATAATCTTGATCTCCTACTCACTTATTTTGTCTATTTATAATGTTCATGCTGAGGCGGCATCACATAATTTGTAAAAATAATGAATATGAGATCATAAACTATCAATTATGTAGTGTCACTTCATCGTAGACATTATAAATAAATAACACAAGTGAGTAGAAAATCAAGACCAATCAATAATAATAAATAGCATTAATCATATCAAATTGCACCGTGATTTACGTATATTTATATACCGCTCGATTGAAGTGCATGCTGGAATATGTACAAGCATCTTATACGTGTTGAGTCTGGCGGTCTGCCACTAGGCGATGGACTCTGACTTAAAATCTGAAAATGATTTGGAAGTCGCTGCCTATTTTAGCCTTTTTGGTTTGAATATGTTTATATAGAAACGCTTAGCACATTCTGTTACGATCTGTTTTAAATTAGTCAAAGTTAAATTTTATTTAGTCAAAGTTAATATAAATTTTGGTCAAATTTAAGTCAAATAGTCAAAATAGGACTTAAATTAAGTAAATAAATTGTTTAGGACTATTTTGTAAAATATGGTTACTTAGGGATTTAAATGACTCTTCAAAGAAGCTAGGGGTTTAAGTTGCAATTTTGGTTGACTTGTAAATTTAATTTGGGACCATTCCAGAGACTTCCAGGGCAGAAAAAGAAAAAGGGACGCTGTGGACAGAGAGAAAAAGGAGAGAAAATAAAAGGAAAGGAAAGGAAAGGAAGGAAAGAAAGGAAGAAAAAGAAAAAGGAAAAGGAAAAGGAAGAAGAAGAAGAGGCCGACCGAAATCAACGTTTAAAGCTTGAGGTTGTCCATTTTGTTTACAATTTTAAGAGGTAAGTAAGAAATTACTTATTTAAGAAAAGTATAAATAATTAGAGTTTTTGCTTATTGGCTTAAATGTGAATATTATGAAAGAAGATAAATTGATTTTAGTTACATGAGCTATATTTGCATGTTAAATGAATGATTTAGTTGATGAAATTTTAGGGTTCTTAACTTATTGGGTTTAATTATGTAAGCTATTTTAAGCATATTAAGATTTGTGTTGGCTTATTTATGGGGTAAATAAAGACAAAACGTCCCTCTTACCTATTGAGGGATTGTGGAAAAGCGTCCCTACCTTCAAAATTTTGGCGTCTTACTCACCGGATTTCTGCGCAAAACGTCCTTACCTTCAAAATTTTGGCATTTTCACCCTTACCTCTTTGGATTCCTCATAAAACGTCCTTCACCCAAAAATCACCCATTAACTTAGGGATAAATTAGTCCAACCACTTTTTCACATATATATTACTTTTTTTAAATTGAGGGGCTTCCCATGCAATTTCCAAAATTACATGGCAGCCCCGTCCCCAAATCGAAAAGTGAAACCAAATGGAAACCATGACACCTTTAATTTTAAAACCAAGTGATAATCTCCTTCAGTGCAACGTCCCTACAACGCAATGCTTTCAATTGAAATTCATAAAATCTTTTCTTGAATTTCGTTGAAAAAAGCGATTTAAATGGAAATACAATATTAATATTAATTTTGTTTTACGCACTCTTTTAGTTTTAGTTGATTGTTTACTTTGTTGGAGTTTTATGATAAAGTTTCTTGAAACTTAACATGATGTGCATAGTGTTGAATTAGATTAATAAATTTAAAGTGTATTTGTATTTCGTCCTTTGTTTTGTGACTACGGAATGATGAAATATACACTTTCATTTTGTATAGATTTGTTATCATTTGTTGACGTGGCGAGAATACCATGAATTCCCTCAACCAATCCTCTTCATCGATGGGGAGCCGTAAAGTAGTTTTGTGTTGTATAAAATCCAAGGTCTCTATTTTACCCTAATATCATATAGGCACTAATGGAGCCGATATGCCCGAGAAATAGTTCAAGCTAAAGAATGCTTAAAATTGAATTTGTGATGTATTTTATATATAAAAAGAGCCGATATCCACCCAATCATTAAAATAGCATTTGAAATTGTTTTATGCTATCGTGAGCGAGAGAGTGGAGATTCAATAGGAAAATAAACTTTGATTTTTGCTAACCGCTTTTTTTCCACCGGTTTGAGCTTTTCATTTGGGGACGGGGGCACCGCCATGCAATTTTGGAAATTGCATGGGAAGCCCTCCAATTTTAAAAAAATATATATGTGAAAAAAGTGGTTGGACTAATTTACCCCTAAGTTAATGGTGATTTTTGGTGAAGGACATTTCTGCAGGAAATCCAAAGAGGTAAGGGTGAAAATGCCAAAATTTTGAAGGTAAGGACGCGTTTTTATGCAGAAATCCAATGAGGTAAGGGTGAAAATGCCAAAATTTTGAAGGTAGGGACGTTTTCCACAATACCCTCAATAAGCGTGGCGTTTTGTGCTATTTACCCCTTATTTATGTTATAAGATTGAAATGGTAATTTTAACAAATCCTAGAATTTCTATTTGGGTCATTTAAGTGAATGTAATGTCAAAGAATTTATTTATGAGATTTATGGAAGATTAAAAATGGTTAAAAATATTAAGAAGAATTATGTGTTATCAAGTTAAAGAGAGAATGGATTAGCCACTATAAAGTATTTTTTGTGAATTTGAAAGAGGTCAAGTCATAGTACTCAGGAAGTGAAGTGGGGGTTTGATTAGTATGTTGAACGTGGATTTACTTTGAGCAAGTGATAATTAATTGAGATAACTTAAGTTTAATTTGAATTCTTATTTTAACTTTCAAGATATGACACGAAGATTGGTCAGACTTATCAACCGAATTAGATTTCGGCCACTAACTTTGTGAGTGGAAAAACTATTTTTCAGAAATAAGCATTTCATTATATTATATTAGTTAGTAAAGTTATATGAATTGTTTTATTATTTCAGTGCTTCTAGTAAATTAAATAAATTGCAAAAAGGAATTTTTTCAAATGTTGGACAAGCATGATTTTTAGTATAAGTTAGTTTTTATAAATGAATAATTCTTTCAAAGTTTAAATTCAGTTTTGTTAAATCTATTATTAGAATATTATATCATTATTAAAGCTTTCATAAAGTTAATTTTAAAAAACTACCAAAAAGTACTCATGTGACTTTTACCTGCTTTGCAGGTGTGAATGTGTTTCCACAGTATATGACTAGATATGGTGATTTTACCTGCTCTGCACTGGTGTGAATGTGTTTCCAAAGTGTATGACGAGTTATGGTGATTTACCCGCTCTGCACTGGTGTGAATCTGTTTTCACATGTATGACTAGATTATTAGAGGTCTTTAGGACCTACTCTCGAACACATATAGGTTTTGGGCCATGTACAGGGGTGCTTAGCCCTTTGGGGGCAGCTCTGCGCGCGTATGACCGGATTCAGATTTCACATTATCAATTATTCATGGTACTTTTTTTGTGTAGTAAATATTTCAGAATAAGCAGTATACAGATTTCAGATTTACAATTTTAGATTTCAGATCTCAGATTTACGATTTCAGATCATAGATCATGCAGTATCAGACTTTAAATTCCAGATTACAATTAAATCAGATTACATTTTATTTGAGATCTATAATTATACTAGCATTTCTCAGTTCCTCTATGCTCGTAATTATTTTACTTATATCAAGTATAAGGAATTCTTAATATTTACTGCATACAAGTATTATAGAACAGTCCAGAATTTCATTAAATATTGATAAACTAGAAAAAGTATAATTATTTACAAACTCTCCACTCACTGAACTATCACCACAAATTTTCTATGCTTTCTACTCACAAATTTTCTATGCTTTCTACTCAAGTTGTAGTTGAGTTTGAGCAGTTTGAAGAGCCTATTGATTGTTGAGTCAGAGCCACATGAGTATTAATTTGTATGATTCATCTTCATGGAGTATATCATCATTTATTTTTGGGATATATGTTTTAGGTCTTTTTGATGATTTATTTTTGTATTATTTGTGGCATGTAGAAGTTAGATGGCTTGCCGCCTTTTGGGATGTAAATGTTATAAATTCGAGCTGTTTTGTAAGTAATAGTAGAAATGGTCGATTTGGTTATACTTTACTTTTGATTGGTTCATATTAGGGGGCAAGTGGATCCCAGTTGGTACTGTATATACATTATGTTTGAGAATTTGTTGATTTTTAGGTTTGGTTTATTCCAATTTAAAAGAGAATTCTACCAAAATTTTTATAAAAATTTTGTAGTCAAAGAAAAGTCAATAAGTTATGAAAAAGTCTAAGCGACCTTTTAATGGGTTCGACATCCAAGATCACTCACACACACGTCTTGGGTCTACTAGGATGATTCGAGATGGGTCGTGTCACATTCCATTCCCAAAGTAGTCAACACTAATTTACTTTCGAGTGTACTTAATTATTAAGCAATAGACTTTCTATCGGCAAATTATTAAATATGAATTTTGATATCTTGCCCCTCAAAGTGGGGCAGAAAATTCAGCTTCACCCGCTGTTGAGGTGGCGGCGGTGGGGCATCGATCATAAATTATGATGGATGGTGAGGCGTGAGATCGGGATCAGACAATATTCCATGTTATTGCATATGTAATTTGAATATAATATGCAACTTATGTAATTATTCTTAAAATTTTAGGAGATTTTAATAAAAATTGATGAAATATGTGATTGAAAAGTTGATAAAAATTGTGAATCTCATAGAATGCGGAGTGGAAAATGAGTTTAAAAAAAAATGAATATTAGAAAATAAAGGATAAACATAGGCATAACAACCAATACTGTTTTCCTATACAAGATTTTAAACCCATTCCACTTCAAAGGAACTTTTAACGCAATAAATGATGAGTGTCAAACACTAAAATGTTTTAGCAATTTTTGATAAAAATTGATTAAATGTGTTGTTGAAAATTTGATAAAAATTATGAATTTCATGAAGCGTGTAATTAAAAATAATTATTAACTTTGTTCTCAATTTTTAATAACTTTTAAGTTGAACGAAATCAGAACTAAATTCAAAAATAGTATATGAAAAGAAAAGATAAAAGCATCTCCGAATCATGGTGAGCCCATATACAATAGGCCCAATTTAAATTCAATAATTTTGGCCCAAGGCCAGCGACCTTAAAACTACCCCTATATATATGCCATCTTCCCCTGCATATCCTGTAATCTCTCAGGTTAGGTTTTATATATTCAATGGCTGCTGAACTCCTTAACAGCATGCCAATTTTTTTCACGAATTTCATTTAATTCATTATTTATTTTTATGTCTCATTCAAAATGATAATAGAATCGTTAGTTCTTGGCATGCGCAGCCCTTAAGATCGCCTTCCACTGACATCCATGGAAGCGTTTCGAGTCATAGCCGCGCTATATCAATTTCATACACGCTCAACCATGCAATATATATTTGTGTGTGTGTGTGTGTGTGTGTGTTTGTTTTATGGGTTTCCATTAAGGGTTTTCCTTTTGGGTATCCCATTTTATCCCATCTGTTTGTGTTTTTCACGGGGTATTTTCCATTTGTTTTGGATCTATAATTTGTCCTATAATTTTTGAACTCCATCTGGTATTCTAAATTATTGGATTGTATAGATCCAAAATTGCATTCCGAATGCCTCAGCTTAATATGGGAGACACCCATTTGAATTTTACCTTTTCCAATTGGAATTTCTATATTTTTAGCAAACTTTCTAGTTTGATTATGGATTGTTTGTGGCAAGGATGATGATACAATTAGATGCATGAGAGGTGAATATCTCTTTGAATTCAATTAACGAGGCTTATTGATATTCTGACTTGCCAGTGTTCATTAAAAAAAAATATATTATTTGTGTATCGTGTTTGGATTGTCATTTTGGGGAATTTTGATGGCCTTTTTCTGTTTAAAATTAAAGAAATATCAGCTTTTTTTCCCTGGTTGCTGGGATGATGAAATCATAACTAAATGTGAGGGATAAATTTCCCTTGTGAAGATGAAAATTAATGCTTATTGATATTCTGACTGCCATTCAGCTTCCTTTTTTCTGTGTTTTTTATTTATGAAAAGGTATCATTTGATAAATTTGATATTGGACCGCAGCAGGGCTCCTTTGTTTTGTTTTCTATTTTTTGTGTATATTGACATTAAAATAAAATAAGAAGTGAGTTGATGGATCGAGTGTTCTAAAAAGTTCGTCTAAATCTCTCCTAAGTTCTGCCTTGCCCTTGTTCACACTATGTTCTTATTTTGTTCTTGTTTAGACTCGAAAAGTTTGAAACATTGATAAAGTCAATTGATTAGGTGGCAATGGGGTTTATTTATTCACCTATGTTACTATCCTAAATAAATATTTTCACCACAATTTGAAAATAGAAACTAAATGATTATAAGTTATTTGTTTGTTTTGGTTTAAATTATAATTTAAGATGATTAAATTGGTAAGATATATTTTTTATTCACGCATTTACTTGACCTATAATTTACTATTTATTATTTATATATTTTATAAAATTTACTATTTATATATTTTATAAAACTTACTGTTTATAAAAATTTAATAAAAATAATTTCAATACCACCTCCAACACAATTATTTGTAAATTGTAATAACAAATTGGAGTTTCACTTAGTAAAAATAAAGTAGAGCATAATTGAATTGCACAATTTCCACATAACTTAATATGTTGCATATGAAATAAACATCTCTTATCAAAAAGTTATTTGTAATTAGTAATAAAATCAAATGTACTTTTAACATCTCCGAGAAATTTTTTAAACATAACTAATTTTCTATCTTAAAAAATCAATCTTTAAAATTATGTTCTAAAAGACTTTAAAATAGATATACTATATAATTAAATGCATTCAAATAATTTTAATTTTTAATATTCTATATAATGATTAATTAAATAGTGTATACAAAATAAAATAGAAAAAATGTAGGAAAATGATATAATAATTATGAAAATGATGTTAAAAGAAATAAATAATAAATAATAAATATTTATTGGGATAATAAAATAGATTATTAAAGATAAATGGAATGTTGGAGTATCTTAAAAATTTACACTATAAATTTATATATCTTTCTAAAAATGTTAAAGATGCATTAAAGAGTCAAGAAATGGTAAAATCAATAAGTGGCCACCAAACTTTAACCGCATTTCTACTTAACTACCGAACTTTAAAAGGTATCTCAACGTCAATTCAACTTTTAACTAAGTTTTTCATCCATCACCCGTTACTCATTCATTTACAATACTTGACGGAATATCATACGTGACAAAGGTTATTTCAATTTAGCATAATAACAGTGTTAAATCTCTCTCAATCAACAAAAGTGTCATATATATATTAAAAGTGTGGATGTTTAGTTACTATTTAAAATGGTCAACCAAAAGATAAATTGGCGCAAATGGTCCCTCACCTTTTCCTTAGTACATAAATCATCCCTAACATTTATTTTTTTACATAAAGATCTCTAACCTATTTGTTTTTGTGCGAAATTGGTCCTTATTTGATAAAAAGGACAAATATACCATTAATTTTAATTCTTACCTATATTAAAAGTGTGGATGTTTAGTTAGTATTCAAAATGGTCAACCAAAAGATAAATTGGCGCAAATGGTCCATCACCTTTGTCTTTAGTGCAGAAATCATCCCTAATGTTTGTTTTTTACACAGAAGATCTCTAATTTATTTATTTTGGTGCGGAATTGGTATTTATTTGATAAAAAAGATAAATATGCTATTAGTTTTAATTAGAGAAAATTATAATTTGATTTCTAATCTTTGCAAAATGTGCAAAATGAGTTCGATAATTTTATTTTTTATAAAAAATTAAAAAAATACTAATGCATTCTTTTTTTTTAATTGACACTTTATTGACCAAATTGATATTGTACTAAATTGTTTTGTATATTTTACGAATTGTTATAAAATAACTAAAATTTAAGCTCATAATTTTTAATAGGATAATTTGCACTTTTGGTCCCTAACATTTTCAATTTGTAACAAATATACCCAAAACTTTTTTTTTGGCATTGGCCATCCCCAACCTTTGCATTTTATTGCAAACTACGGGTCCTTTTGACATATTTTGATGAATTTTTCCTTCTCTTTAAATAACCAAAATACAAAAAAACTAAAAACAACAAAAAAATAAAAGCAAATTGTAAATAAAGTCCCATAACTTTTAAAAAATATAAAAGAACACCATCTTTCCCAAAAATCCACCCACCTCTCTCTCTCTCTCTCTCTCTCTCTCTCTCTCTCTAGAATTTATTTTCTTTTTAAAAAAAAAAAGGCTAAAAACAGAAAGATATGGGGGTAGAGGAAGAGGACGGCTCAAGATTGGACGCATTGCGATAACTGAAGGTTAAGGTCGAGAGCGTCGACGAGGCAGGGAGGAGGAGGACGATGTTGCTGTGGCGGCGGCGGCGGCTAGCGGTGGTTGAAGCGGTCTCATGATTGATACAATTGTACTAAAATGGACAAACAAAGCACAAAAATCCTTCCTAAAACTGCCTAGAAAAAGTTAACAGATACAAAATGCAAAGTTATAGAACCTGGGATTTGGACAAAAAGTTTAACGAATTAGAGGAAGATGGAGGACTCGAGCTGGGATGCGTTGTGGTAATGGGAGGCTAAGGTCGGAGCGTCGGCGAATTTGTAAGAATTTTTGGGAATTTTATGAAAATCGAAACTCTAAATTGAGAATCAAATTTTTCTAACATGAGTAATAATTTGTTCCCACTTCATTTTGTAATCAAATAACTCCATCGATGAAGAGAAGGTTCTTGGAAGTGTAAAGAATGAAGAAAAATTATTCAGTGGAAGAAGGAGGGGCCATCTTGAATGTAGATTTTTGGGAAGATAGGTGTTCTTTTATATTTTTTAAAAGTTATGGGACTTCATTTGCAATTTGCTTTTATTTGATTTTTTTTTTTTTTAGCTTTTTTGTATTTTTTATTTATTTAAAGAGAATGAAAAATTCGTCAAAATATGTCAAAAGAACGTGATTTGCAACAAAATACAAAAGTTGGGATGATCAATGCCAAAAAAAAAAATTGAGGGTAGATTTGTTACAAATTAGAAATGTTGGAGACCAAAAGTGCAAATTACCCTTATTAATAAATATGTGAAATAAAATTATTTTATTATTATTAAGTAATTATATTATTTAAATTTTAAAAATTTATTTTATTGTTACAACATAAAATGAAAAATAATTTTATCATAAACTTGATGTTCAAATACTTTTATTTAATTGAGATATTCGTTTATTAACTACAAATATTAGAACTTCAATTGTATTCTTCATATTTTAACTTAATTTTTAGAAAAATTGGCCCAAACAGTCCATAAATAAATAACAAAATGACGTATATAATTTTATTGTCATTTTCCTTTTGAAATATTAATACAACTCTAGAGTATTAGTTTTGAAAATGACTTGTTTGCACATTAGTAATGCAAAGTTGCAAACTCTATTTAGTATTTTAGAAATTTGTATTCAAGATGCTATTTTTTATACATCGATAGTTGTGGAACAATTTTAATTATAATTAATATGTTTATTGATTTTTACTTTTTTTACTTTTTGTACCCCACTTTTGTACAATCTCATTTTGCATCAAATACATAACTTCAACTAGCATCAAATATAACAACTACAACGTGAATTATTTATTTTTAGAAATTATGTTGTTTTAAGAGTTTTAATTTGTACATGAAACGACTTGATCAATTAACTTATTGATTATCTCCATAGCTTCATCTAAAGCAATAAAGAAGATTTTTATGAACTTTTTATTTTGCCACTAAACACCGTGATGATTGAATTGGTACACTTATCGAAGAAGCCTAATTTAACGTTCTTGAAAATCAAAATTTTTTATGATGTAAGCTCGATTCAATCCTCTCTTTATCTTTTATTTAAGTTATTTGAAAAAAAAAATTGAAATTAATATGTAGATGTTGTTGTAGATACTTATGCCAAAAGTTTTATTTTGGAACATATGTGAAATTTCTTAATGCAAAAACATTTAACTTTCTTTACGTGATTAAAATATTATAATAATGAACTAAGGCTTTGAGGAGGAATGCAAATTCGGAGAAAATGGTATTTAAGAATAGTGACTTTTATTAAGTAAAATGAATTTAATTTTATTATATGTTTGAGTCATTTACTGTAATGAATTTTAATAAGCTAGATTTTAAGTTATAAGCATGTTTATATTTAGATTTCAATTGCCTGATTTTTTAATATTTAATTTGTTTTCCTACTTATATTACCAATAACAACTCAATTCATAAAATGAAGATATAATAAACACTATCACGTTCTTAATTAACGAGACATTACGTACATCGCACGTGCTCACACTAGTATTACCTAAACACGCCATTTCGTCAAAAAAATTGAAAACGCTTTCAGTTTTTTCCAACCAAATTCATGCCAATTAGGTATGTTTGATTAGTACGTTTTTGTTGATTGTGAGAGATTTAACATCATTACTACGTCCTATCGGAAGATCGTTTGCCACATAGGATATTTCGTCAGGTATTGCAAGTGAATGGTTAATGGGTAATAGATGAGTAATTTAGTTGAAAGTTGAGTAGGCATTGTGATACATTTTAAAGTTCGATGGCTAAATAGAAATCACTTTAAAGTTTGGTGACCACTGGTTGATTTTACTCCCATAAGAAACTATAAAGATCATCTTTTGTATTTTAGAGAGTATTTGTAAATTTAAAGGATATCATTTTTTTTGTGCTCCAACAGCTTCTTTATTTTTAACTTTTTATTTTACTTCTACTAATAAGTATTTATTATTTTTGTCTATATTTTTTTGACATGTTTTCCTCTTAATTATTTTATGATTTTTTTTCTATTTTATTTTTTATATTATTTAATTCAGTCAGCGTATATAAAATTGAATTTTTTTAAATACATTTAATTATAGAGACACGCTATATATTTAAAATGTTATTTTTGAGTCTTTTGGAGTATAATTTTAAGAAAATATTCAAATTAATTTTTTAATATAGAGAGTGAGTTCCACTCTCTATAATTAAATGCATTCAAAGATTTTAATTTTTAATAAATTAAATAGTATATATAAAATAAAATAGAGGAAAATGGAGGAAAATTAAATAACAATTAAGATAGAAGAATCTCAAAATAAAAGAAAATAATAAATAATAAATATTTATTGAGAGAAATAAAATAAAGTATTAAAGATAAAGTGGATGAGTACATCAAAAATTTTACTTTTTAAATTTATAGATATTCTCTAAAATGTCAAATATACTTTTCAAATATTTTATTTTTTAAATTTATAGATTTTCTCTAAAATATCAAATATATTTTTATAATTCTTATGGCAATACTCTTATTCTTATAAATCTTATAATAACTTCCTAACATATTTGTTCTTTGGAATAAATATTTATTTGAACCTGTTGGCATGTTTCCATCCATGTGATTTTTTTCCTTTAACCAGCAAGCATTTGAAAGTAGTTAGAATTATTGCAATCTATAGATTTAATACAACTTCTATTAAATCCATTTGTAGCAAATGAGTCCTCATTCTATTATGTTTATCATTTAGGTCCCCAATTTGTGTATCAGTATAGTCCTTAATGGGCAGAAATCATCTAATTCACTCTTAAAAATCAATTTTTTTTAGAAATGAAATTCTACCTTTATTGTTAATTAACACGAAATAAATAAACCTATAATAATAAAAAAAAGAAAAAAGAAAACCAAAAGACCTCCACATAGCGGCCTCCACCTTCAGTCAATTCACATATGTCATTCGTTCTTTCAATTCAAAAGTAAAGTAAAATCGTAACAAAATTGAGATGGGCTTTGCCCAATATGAACATGTAAAATTTCATATTGGTTGAAAAATGAGGAAACTAATAAAAATCCTCTACTGCTAACTCAGCGTTAGAATGGAGAGGGGAAAAAATAGAGAAAAATGATAAGAGAATTTGGTAATTTATGCACTGTCTCTTCAGTAAAATACTAGTATGCAAATTTCAATTGGATTAATCGTGCTAAAAATATTAGTCAGACTCTCACAGAACAAACAATCACATTTAAACCAAAAGATTGGGAAATTGTACATTCAGCGTATTATCAATTGATGCAAAAGGCATAATCTTTCAACTCTAAATAAATTGGCGTGCTTTTAGTAATGTTCAGAAAATTAGACCGACTATCGTCCTGAAAAAAATAACGAGCCAAAGGTCAAAAAATCGAACCGGATTCGAACTAAGTTCCAGGGGCGGATCAGCCCAGGGCACGGGTGGACTTTTTTGAAGAAACTTATTAAAGCCCACGGCTAGCCCCAAAAATTGAAAGAATTAAGACATTGCCCCAAATCAAAAAATAAGCCCAAACCCACTTAAAATTTATTCCCATTTCCACCATTAGACTGTTCCAAGGTCTCTCTCTCTCTCTCTCTCTCTCTCTCTCTCTCTCTCTCTCTCTCTCTCTCTGTGTGTGTGTGTGTGTGTGTGTGTGTGGGAGACTTGTTGATGACTGAACTTTGGGTTTTAATTTTGCTTGTACTAATGATTTAATTATTTTCTGTCCTCTTATTTGTGTGGGAGTTCAACCTTTTTTTCTTGGCAGGCTGAACTTTGGATTTTAATTTTGCTTATACTTATTGAACTGTCAAATGTTGTTGCATTTTCTACAAATTTGGGAATTGGATTTTCTGTTTATGCGTTGCTCTTTTAGTGAGAGTATTTTCTGAACTATAGTTTTCCCTCTTCTGTGAGAATATTTTGTTACTATTTATTGCATATGTATAAATATAATTTTAGAGCTTGTATAATTTGACATAGATCTTTTATTTATAGTTAAATGGAATCTGGTCATCTACTCATCTACCGCCTGCGCCCTGCTGCTTGCTGCTTGTTGCTGTTGCTTGTTAGTTAATGTATTATAGTTTTGTTAATTTATTGGAAAATAAATTGCTAATAAATATGTAAAAAAATAATGATTTAAATGATTTAAAAGAATTTAAATGATAATGACTAATATGAAAAAAGATTTAAATGATACTAACTAATTATCCAATTTGGTTATTCAACTACATGTTCTTTGTAAATATTTTTTGGACTTGGATTTGCTCTCTTTCTCATCGTAATTGTTTGACAGAATCTCTACAATTGTTTGAAGGTATGAGATGACTAACTCACATTTTTGTAATTGTATTTGTTATTTGTGAATTGAGACTTTATGATTTAATTTGTGAATTGAAAATTTAAATTTGTATATTGTTATTTGTGAATCGAATTTTTGACTTTGAAAATTTGTGATAGATTTTCATAAAAATGGGTTTAAGTAATTGTGATTTTTTTTTTAAAAAAAATTTCGGGGGCGCTGCCCCAAACCCCCATAAAGGGTTCTCCATCTCCCAGCCCACCCCTATGTCATTTCCTAGATCCACCCCTGTCGAACCGATTTTAATTAAAAATTAATCCAAAATGTTAGTTTTATTTGTTCAATTTACATGAACATAAATTCTAAGATCTTATACTTTATGATTTTCACACATAAATACAGAATAACAATAACGCACATTCATCCATGAGAAACGATCTTTGATTCTGTATCTGAGTGATTTAATTGCATATCTCCTCCAATCTCCTCCAATCTCCAAATACACTTTAATATAAATTGTATGGAAATTGTGTTTCTCTCCATTTGCCTCTCACATAATGACATGAATAAATTAATAGAGTAACATATCCTTTTATATGTAGAGAGATGACCAATTTTCTAGTTAGACAATAATTCTATTTTCCATTAAAATAGAGTTCTTAAGAGAAATCAACTTCTCAAATAATTATCTAATTAATTAAATAATTAGATATATCCATAAGACATATTATCAAATCCAATAATTTATCATGTGGGCTACATAAAGTCTAACACAAAAATCTCACAAATTTCTAAAAATAAGTTATATGTAAATAAACAAACATTTATAAATAAAATTTCTCACAAAACTTGGCTTTAAATAGACTTTTCACAAGTTTCAATTAAAAATTTAAAAATTAATCAAAAAATGTTACAAAAATATAAGAAACAACCGAAGAAAAAGAACAACAAGAACAATGGGAGAAATGGGAAAGAAATGAGAAGTAATCAGAAATGAGTGATTTTGCCTTCGAACTGAAAAACCATTAAAATCGGATCGGTTATACTATTTTAACCACTAAAAAACTCGATTTTTGGCCCGATTTTTTTTTGATGTCCAATCAAATTGGTTGACTTGACCGGTTTTGCGATTGGTTCCCAGTTGAACCGGCCAATCTAATCCGATTTTCTAAAAACTGGTTTTTAGAGAGAGCGGTGGGTGGGTGCTGCGAAAAAAGGGGTGATCGGTGGGGTTAGGGATGGCAACGAGCCATGCGGGGTCGGAGCAATCATTACTATCTCTGTCCCGTCAAAAAATTTTGGGAGGCGGTGGGAATTAAAAAATTATCATTTAACTTCCCGTTTAATTTATTAATTAGTTTTATTTTTTTTTATAGAAGATATAAATTTTAAAATATAAAAATAAAATAAAATAAAAAGATTTGGGATGGAGAGCATGATTCGTCCCCGCCCTTATCCCATTTGGGGCGGGGGCAAGGTGAGGCAGATCGAGTGCAGAGTATTTTGCCATTTCAAGATGGAGTTGTCGGTAGCAATCAAAAGAGAAAGGATAAGATTTCGTTAGCAATGGAAGGGACAGGGAAAAGTGAGGCGGTTTGAGGGCATAGTATTTTGCCATTTCTAGATGGGATTGTTGGTAGTAATCGAAAGAAAGAGGACAAGCTTTCATCGTCAACAATGAAAATAGATGCATTTCGAATGGGGTGGGTGGATGGCAATAGTAGAGGTGTTTCAACCTCAACTTACTTAGGATGGGGGTCGAGGGATGACAAGGGATTGGAATGAGAGTAGGTGGTAGTGACGATTGGGATGGCAAGACCCTCTACATTTAGTACTTTTGGAAGATTAAAATATCTTTATTTTTCATTTACTTATTTTTTTTATTTAAACACGAATTAATCTAAAAATTAAAAAAAATAAGAATAAGAATCAAGGGTCCTTGCCCCCCATTTTAAGATTGAGTTGGAAATATTCGTCCTAATCAGGGCAGAATAAGGCATAGGCGAGACATTTTACATCTCTAACTGAACAGATAGACTATTCTATTGTGAAGAAACATAAGATTAGGGGTGGGTTTGGGCCAGATTGGTTTGAACAAACCTGAAATCAAGACGAATTCGATTTTAATAATTTTCAACTCAAACCAAGTCGAAAATGAGAATATTAGGTTTTGTACCTCTTGCTATTTTAAATTTTGAAATATACCTGTAGATATTAAATTTTTCCATATTTACACTTAAATTTATATAAATACATTTTATTGCAATATTTTAAATAATAATTAATTTTGTTAAATCAATCTATTATAACCGAAATTTACTATTATCAGAGTATTTGTTCGCATCTGAAAATCTTCATAGAGAAATCACGCACATTTCCCCTATTATCCATCAATTTAAAACTCTAGAATTCTCTAATCACCATTCCATAAAAAAAATCAATATCATTTTCATTTGCGTTCCTGGAGTTTGCAACTTTGAATGTATCTAAAAAATATTCTCAGGGAACATGAAGAAACAGTCTGGTAAGAAAGTCAGAACAAAGTCGATGAAGAAGAAATACAGTGTTCCCGTTCTTGAACAAACCAAGGTAAGTTCTTGTTTGCCATTTACATTTTTTCTTCTTAGACATTATTTTATTTTTTAGATCATATTTCTAAAATTCCGTTATTCACTATAGCAGATTTTGTTATTATGAAAAATATCTTTCATTAATTGATATTAGGACAAATTGCAAAACCGTCGTATGTTAACTAAAATTATTACATTAGTTTCGACGTATACAAACAATAACTGTTACGTATACTACCTTTAGTTATCTCACGCTATTAATATATACATACTTATTACACACAATGTTAATGTATATTTTTCAATGTATGATAACTTTTTAGTGTTTGTTAACAATTTTTGTTACATTATCAACTCATGTTGGTTACCACATTCTGATATAAAATTTGATATAATTGTGTCCATTTGAGATTATTTGATATTAACACATACATACATGCAAACTTGTGTACTCAACTTTTTTTTTTTTTTTTTTTTTTTTTGCGGTTTATTGAACTCCATTGTGAAGTCTCTAATTCAAATAATATTCGTTATTTTGCGGCAGTGATTGTGGCATCTTCATTATCAAATATGGAGCGGAAAAGCCTTCAAACATGCCACCGATAAATATTACAGATGACTGTGACTTCCTGAGGAAACGATAGACAGAGAATTAGCATTGATGAACTCTGTATTTAAAATTTAAAAATGAAAAATTTATGGGATAAAATTCTTATCCGATAATGATATAATTCTGTTATTAATTAAGATAACAATGCAGAATAGTAAGACTTTTTACATCCTATCAATATTCAATTTATATTATCATTTAATGGTATATGTGAAAAAATTAATAGTAACCAGTAAATTTCAATTTTTTATTTCAAAGTAGGTTATATGTGTAATTTTTCCGTCGAAAATTGGGTGTATAATCGAATCAACTGAAACCGATCAATCGTGGGTCAGTTTAGTTTGGATTGTTCGGTCTTGGGTTGGACCCAATTCAAACTGGACATTTTAAATTACATTAAAAATAAAGATTTTAAAGGTTTTTTTACGTATTTGTTGACCATAAAAAAAATTGTTGGCCACTTCTAAAATAAAAGTGAAAAAAGACTAATCATAAATATAACCCAATAATGAGACACGAGGGTAAGGGTCAATTTATAAAATTTTATTTACTTTATAATTATAATTGTTACTTCTTCCATCAAAAAAAGATATATATTTTTTTTCACTTGTTCCAAATTATAGACTATTTTATTTATTAAGAGTACATTTGATTTCTTAGTTTCTTAATATACACTTATTTAATGTATCATTTTATCAATAAAGTATGAACTAGTTTTCTAATCTATAATAAAAGAGCCAAAGGATTTGACTATTCATAAGATGGTCACAAAGGACCAATACGGCACCGTTTTTACGTACCTTCCAAGAAGCCAGACACGGGGTCGTTTAACTCCCAAGAGCCCTAAAATGATGTTGTGCCACGTGGGGTGGTTTCTTTTGTTCCTATTTTCTAACACAATCTTCCTCCCGACTCTCTTCTCCGATTCTCTGAAATTGCCATCACCTTTGGTTGGACATTTGCACTTTTTTGTCGTTGAGATTTGGGTTCCTGTGGACCAACGTTGCAACTGCGACTCGTCATCGCGTCTTCGGGTTTTGTTGCATGTGGTCTATTGTGTTGAAGCAAAATACCACCATTTGCACTCCAATCGGTCCGACATCTGCCTTGCTCGTTGGCTTCTTCAATTTTTTTTGTTTTCCCAAGCTAAAATTCGTTATGAGATTAGATTATTTCCCTTCTTTTGGTTAAATTTAGTCCTGTTCTTCTTGTGGAAATAAATATTTTCGTTTGCACTTCAGGAAAGTCGAGCTCAGCCGTGTTGTTTAAATTCTTCAGAATATTTATTCTTTCAGTTGAAACTTGTATTGACAGCAGATAATTTTTCTTCTCCGTTTTGCCGTTGTTGCTTCTTCCCATCCAAAATTGTTGTTTTCTTATTTCGATGATTGGGTGTTCTTTGTGGAGTTTACTTGTCGATTTATGTTTATTTGGCCATTCTCTTCCACTACTTTGCTCGATTTCTCAGTTCACATGTATGAAATCTATTCAACTTGTGTTTTTGGAGAAATTTTGATGTTTATGCTCTTCTGATAATATTTTGGGTTCGTAATAAATTTTCATGTTGTTAATACATTAAATGAAAATAATGCCCATTGTGGGTTTTTTAATTTACCTCTTTACTCTGACTTGATGTAGTGATTGAGAGATTTTGGCTTTGTGATGTTAAATAATGTATTGAAGTTAAAGCAACGAAAATGGGAGATTAAAAGGATAATTTTTATGTTGGACAAAGAGGGAACACCATTGGGGTGTACAAGAGCCTAAGCGATCTTTTTCTCGTCACTTTCTAACCCCAATTATTGCTTTAAATTTATCGGTGTTTTCTTTTGTGGGAAGTTTCTTGCTAAAGAGTAAAGAGGCTGAAGATTGTCTTTTTTCTTTTTTCGTTTTCTATTAAATGCTCCACATATCTGTTAAATGAGAAGTCCCGTAGATTGTCAAAACATGTTGCATTTTATACAGTGGATTGCATAGGCTCCTGCAGTGAAATATTTGTCGACTTGCAGAATTACATCTATTCCAAAGTTATTCTCTTCTCTGAACTTTTAAACTACAATGCATAGCAAATTTTGTTTTCTGTTTAATGAACTTGTATATGAATATATAGAAACTTTTTTGTAAGTATTAAGATTTTAGCATATTACTTCGCTTATACAACCGTCATGCATTATATGGCCTTAAAATTGATTCCATAGTATGGGACCTATTGAACCACTTCATATAAAAACTCACGTTAAAGAGATAACACATTTAGTTTGCAACACGCTCCTCTAGGTACAAGATGCATTCATTTCTTTATCAAATGTGAAATATATCATCTAAAAGCTTAAGCTACTTCAACAGTAGCATCTCTTAAACTCATTTTCTTCCTTCCTCTTGGCAAGGAAAAACTGATGAAAATGTTGAATATCTACTCGAGTACTTGTGTTTTGAGTATGAAATAACAAATTTCAATAAATAACATTGACTTATTCTTTAACATTGTGTTATCTAATTTAGTTGTGTGTTATTTTGTTTCTTTTGTTGAAGTCAAGTTCAGGTAACATCTCATTGGAACTTTACTATAAAATTAGATGTAAATAGACTCATTGATCCACCCTACCACTCATAAATGAGATTTCTGTTAGCTATTTTCTTATTATAGTTGCTTATCATTTTTTGCTTGCAGGAAGCTATTTCTATCCCATGGAGATCTCTTCCAAGGGGGTTGTCTAAGTTGTATTTAGTTATGAGAGGTATAATTTTGGACTTTATATTCTTTGTAATGTAATGGTTAAAGGACAAGATGTCTATACGTTGAATGTAGCATAAACGAGTACGCTTAGATGGATGAGCAGTTATATTAAAATGATAAGATAATGAGAATAAGTCAATAAGTGGATTTGGCACACTCCTCAAGGTGCAAGCCGCATTCATTACTTTTACCTTTGATCTTCTCTTTGTTTAGTTTACTATTATGTATAGAGTTGTCCACATTTGGAAAATAAAATACAAGTACGAGTAAATGTACTTGTACATATAGATGCACTTATGACCTAACAATCTAAGTTTTTCAAAGTGAGAATGTGCTCGAATATGTTTGATGGGTTTTCTTTGGTCAACTCATTGGGGTATGGTGGATGTTACACTATCATCTAGCATAAGTGGTATGGTGGATGTTACTAGGGATGGCACCCTCGCTTAAAATATCCCCCCGGATACATAGGTATTCGGGTGGGTTGGGAAGCGGGAAAATTGGGACTTAGAAATATTTTAATGGATGGTTACAAAAAAAAAAAAAAATATAATGTTCGGGTTCTTGAGCTAAACGAGGAACAGGCGGGTATGGGAGTTAAAATTCCCTGACGATAGGTGGGACGGGGACCCCCGCCACTTATCCTCCATTTTTCCCTATAATGTTCGAAGATGAATTTTGTTTGAAACATAATTTTTGTATGATGATGTAGATTTATTGTTTAAAGATAGACCTCTCAAGTTTGTTCGCCTCTGCTTAAGAATGACTATTATCCTTTTGATCAAATAAGGATAGATCTCTCATATTGATTGTTTTATTGAATATTCATTGAAGGGTTTAAAATTCTTCTCTTTTTACTCAATCTTATTGAAATCCACCTCCCAAATTTGTGCAGGTAGTGATTTCTATGGTTCTTATTCTTTATTCAATCCAAGGTATTGATTTCTTGGGACCTTTTCTATTGAAATTGAGGTTAGATTTTGGGTTTAAGTTCTTCTGAAGTGTATAGTCAGTCGTATGAGACTCAAACATTTTGGTTAAAATGAGTTCATTATTGTCTTGTAGAAATATTAATCTCCATTCAATATATTGCCTCAGGAGAAGCATTTCTTGATGAAAACACTTGGAATGGAGTCTGCATCCCCAAGTCTGTGCACCAATCCTTCAAAACCTCCAACCTGCAAAAGGTCTCTCATCCATTGTCTCAAACCAATCTCACCTATTAACCTTACAAAGTCTATGGAATTCAGAGTCACTACAACCACTTATCGGAGGTTTTCCAACAAATGTAGACCTTTTCAATACCATTTCGACTTTTTTGTCCGCATATTTAGATATATCAACCCGAGTTCTTAAAAATAGGCATTTAAGGATCTGATTTACAATTTAGGATATGATCATCAATTATTGGCATTCACTTTTTTTTTTTAAATTATCAATTCATATGTTATTTATTATTGTTTGACCACCGCATCTTTTAAATTATCAACATCATTTAATCACTCTATACATCCTACTACTACTCCCTGCTGAATATAAATGTTGTCGCATGTTTTTCGTTGAATCCCGTTTAGTTGGCTTACTTGGTATCGCAATGAGCATAAATGATGTTTATAGCTAGCAGGTGCAGATAACTACACTTTATGTTCTCGGGTTATTCACATTTGTTTAATGCCTTTTGTATATTATGAAAACTCTATGGAGTTGACTCCACATATAATTTCTCTAATCTAAGATCAATTGTCTTGTTGGTCACTAGACCAAAAAATGACTGTCTGTTTGAAATGCATTGTTTTTCCTTTTTTCTGGGCAAGTGACGACCCTTCTTTCTCACTCTCATATTCCATTTCTCCCCCTTTCTATTTATAATGTCATTATTTCAATATTAACCTTGCAGAATAAGAAATCCAATAGTAACTTACCTGATAATGGTTCTATAGCAGATACCTTGCAAAGCAATTTTGGCCGATTCAATTGAGGATGAAGCGTGGGAGTTACTAAGGGAATCTATTGTTTATTGTTGTAGAAATCCAGTAGGCACGATTGCTGCAAAGGATCCAAGTAGTTCCAATGTTTTGAACTATGACCAAGTCTTTATTCAAGACTTCATACCTTCTGGTATAGCTTTCCTGCTGAAGGGAGAATATGACCTTGTTCGCAACTTCATTCTTCACACACTTGAGCTATGCATGTAAATATGATTGTTCTGATTTACTATTTCTTAATTATTATGGCTTGTTGTGAATTGCTTGAGTTCTTACTTGTCTTTGTAATAATGAAAATGAATTATCTATCTCTCGCATATTTTTTCAACAATTTTACTAATTGTGGTCATTTAATCACTTCATCACTTTTATAGTTTTTGTATTTTAAGAAGAGCAATTCTGATATTTCTTCCATTCTGTTCCAATAGAAATCAAGTTATATTTTTCTATCCAATGATTGTTAAAGAAAATTATTTATGTTGATTTATATCTTCTAGATGTTCCAAGTTCAATTGTGTCATTTTATTAGCACATGTTTGGTGATGCTGAAATTATTTTTTAAGTGCTTATAATATAAGTTGTTGGTGAATGTATGGATAAAAAATAAGTTGTAAGTTGTGGGTCCTATGAAATGGGTGGATAAAAAGTATGTTTGACCAGCTGAAATTATAATTTAAGCACCACCAAACATGTGCATATGGAAATTTTTTTCTTGAACAGGCATGATAGATTTTAGTTTGTTATGAGGATTTTAAGAAGATTCTCATATTTTGTCAACCTGCAGGTGGTGCTCATATTCATTCAACCTGAAAGCTAACTACTTATGTACTACCAAGTGTTACAATAGTTTCTCTTTCAATCATCTAGCTGAAATATCATGAAGCATTTAAGGAAAAAAGGGAAGAGTTTAAACACCTCTCATTTTGCAAAGCATAGAGAGAACCATGGACTGTCATAGTTCTGGACAAGGGCTGATGCCTGCCAGTTTTAAAGTGCGCATAGTTTCTTTGGATAGTGATAACTCTGCAACAGAATAGATACTAGATCCTGACTTTGGAGGGGTAGCAATTGGCCGTGTTGCACCAGTTGATTCTGGTAAGTACAAGTCATCAGATTGAGTTCCATCTAAAGAAAAATATATTTTTGCATCATTTATTCAAGAATGGTTCCTTTTCTTGTGTTGTGATTCTCAGGATTATGGTGGATTATTTTGTTGCGTGCATATGGAAAATGTTCGGGAGATTTATCTATTCAGAAGAGAATTGATGTTCAAATTGGAATTAACATGATATTAAGACTATATCTTGCAGATGGCTTTGATATGTTTCCAATGTTATTATGGGAATTCATGGTCATCCTCTGAAGATTCAGGCAAGGAAGCCATTTGAGTCATTGTTTCATGATATGTTTCATTTTATTAATTCTTTAATTCTTTTCCCTTCTCCCATCAGCCAAAAGTGGTCCACATATACGTTACATATGCACATTAAAAATATATGTGCTTATATTTATAGGACGAGTACCAAAATACCCCTTAACTTTTATATTAAATTATAGTCCCCCTGACAACTTCTACAAGATCTATGAAATAATAACATACTTCATTATAGTCTCTTTTCCATAAATAAATACATTAACAATTGTTTAATATCTTGCACCACATATTTCATTTCAATATATATTATTATTATTATATATTATTATTATTATCAAATTTAGTACTCTATTACGTGCAACACACGTGCGTTCACTAGTAATAGAATAAGATTCTAAGAGCATATCCAAGAGACTCTATATATATAAATAGCATCTTCTGCATTTTGGAGAGCATATTTAAATTTAGAGAGTAAAATTTTTGAAGTACTTCAACAACCTCTTTATTTTTAAAACTTAATTTTACTTCTCTTAATTAGTATTTTTATTTATTTTATTATATATATATATATATATATATATATATATATATATATCCTACAATAATATAAGAGCCTTAATATTTTTAGTGTAGCTTTTTTTCGTCCAACACGACAATCCGTTTTGACAATGAAAACAGCCATGATTTTTACTTTGTCCAACCTTTCATCCAAACAAATCTCTTCTCTCTCTCAACCAAAGCTGAGATCAACCCTGCAATTGGAATTGCAGAAAACACCACTCTGTGATTAATAAACGAAATCAATTAAAGCTCAGATTTTTTTAAAAAAATACAGTAAGAACAATGAATCCTGCAATTGGAATTGCAGAAAACACCACTCTGATTAATAAACGAAATCAATTAAAGCTCGGACTTTTTAAAAATACGATGAAGAATGATCAATAACCAAAAATCAAAACTTTTCCATGCTTCAATCATTTATACATACACCGGATGTACAAGCAAAATTACATACATATGCATGCATAAACACGGTGAGAATAGAACTCACGGAGAAATTGGAAAAAGCGATTCAAATTTGCAACAAAGTCGTTTCTCTCTATATATGTGTGTGTGTATGTGTATGATTTATACTAATAATCTCTTACAACATGTTTGGTTTATTAATAAAATTTATCTCGTCCAATAATGTCTACAAAACATTTTAATAATACAGTCTTTTTTCCTGTCATTTGCCAACACCAGTATACAAAATGAGCGCGCATTCACGTAGGGAATACTTCATTTGACTACAATTTATCTACATCAATTATAGTTTATATTATTGTTATTTTTAACAAGAGAAAAAAAAACTAATTCTCGCAACCAAACGGTTGCCGAGGTTGCTCAAGACCAACGACTTTGGTTGCCGAGTTGTCTTCAGCGATTTTGAGCAAGAACACACTAGGTCGGGCCAACAAGAATTTGGTAGGCATGGGAATCCAATCGCCCTTCAAAGAACTCTCGCCATTTCGGTGGGTTTCGGAAGAGGTGGCTCTGAATTACCATTAGGAGGACCAATATGAAGAGCCATCATTACTCCAATTTCATTTACGGATTTTTGGAAACTATGACTCGGGTTGTACTCATGGAAAATGTTGTGGTACTTTTGGCCTGGAGGTCCAAGTGAAAGTAGGGTTGAATCATCATCTTCTTCATCGCAGAAACTCTCACTAGAACATATAATGTATGGAGAAGAAGAATGGCTATGAATGGCGATCAAAAAGTGCTCGGCAATCAATTTGAATTGATTGCCGAGATTGATGAATAGGTTTTTTTTTTTTAAAAAATAATTGCACAAAAGGTCCCTATTGTTCTAAAATCGTTGGGATATGCCAGCAAGTGTTTCATTTTTAAATTTTACTTTTCAACAAGCTACTTACATTAAAATAAATAAGTAGATTTTAATATAAATAATTTGATAATAAACATGCATGTTACTTATTTTGTTTATATGTTTAACGATTTTTATATATTATCCTAAATGTATGTTCACCAAATTACGCTTAATTAGAGAAACATTATTCAATTAGAGTGGTGCACTATGAGCAATGCCATATTATATATATTCAATGAAATTGGAATACATTTTTATTAATTGAATAATATAGCATAGACCTAATAGTAATATAAACTAATTATCACTTTAAGTACTATTATTGAGCTTAACACACACGTTTCAAAAATATGAGGCATATTAATTTAAGTAATTAATTTTCTCAACTAAATCATCAATAAACAACAAACTATCACAATCAAATGTTACCAATAAATATGAGGCATATTAAATTGAATGTTTTTATTTTTTATAATGTTGCCATATTAAAAAAAAAAAAAAAAAAAAACATGAATAGTAAAATAGGGACTTTTGTGCAATTATTCCTTTAAAACAATAGGGACTTTTGTGCAATTATTCCTTTAAAAAAATTTTAAACACTATTCCCCTCATCAATCAATTGATTGCCGAGCCATCTCGGCAATCACTTAAAAATATATATATATTTTTATTTTTATTTTTTTAAAATTTTGATTGCCGAGCCATCTCATCAATCACTTTTTAATTTTTAATTTTTAATTTTTTTAATTTTTTAAAAATTTTATTTTGTCAAAGAAAATAGGCTTCAAAAAAATTGGTGAATATTAAAATAAAGATCATTGCCGAGTTGCTCGGCAATGAACAATTCATTACCGAGAAATTTTCTTGGTCAAGTTTTTTATTTTTTATTTTTTTAATGTGGCAACATTATAAAAAATAAAAACATTCAATTTGCTTAAGATAAAAACATTCAATTTGCTTAATAAAAAAATTGTTAGTTGATATGATAAGAAGAGGTTTCAGTCCTGCTGTAGAACTTTATGAATATATTAATAGACAGTGTGCTGAAGATCATGAATGTAATGCTTGATAAAGGCGTTCTCAGGATTTATTTTCATGTGGTTCTTTGGAAACGTTCAAATATTAGTTTTTCATATAGTTAAAATGCCAACTTTGAAAGTTAACATTTTTTTTCTAAAGTTTGGACAAGAAAAAAAATCTTGTTGAGTAAAAAAAATTGGAAAAATTTATCTAATTTTTGTAACCTATGTTGTATTTTATTTTCGATTATCATAAAAGTACAGTTGTAAAATGAAGGATTGTTATCAATAGATATAATTGAATTTATATAATGATAAACTTAGGGATGGCAATTTACCCGTCCCCCGCCTGGTTTAAAATATCCCCGCCTTGGATAATCGGGTATTCGGTTCGGTGCACGGGCTGGGAAAATTACCGTGAAGGCGGGTTCGGCGTGAGTAGACCACTTTAGAACCCGACCCGAAATACTATTTTTTTTAAATATTTTTAATTTTGAAATTAATGGTTACAAAAAAAAAAATTAAAAAATATATAACCAAGGTAAAAGGGGGTGGTAAGCCGCCCAGGCCAACTCCCACCCAACCCGAGGCCAGGCACGCCCCCGATTTAAGCGGGGCAGGGCGGTATGGGGGTTAAATTTTCCCGACGGGCGGGGACCAAATAGGGCAGGCCGGCCCGACCACCCGTTGCCATCCCTAGATAAACTTGTCCTTGAATTCTAAATGTATATATACCTTTGTATGGTTCACTAAATCTTTTTTTTTTTAGCCTATTTTCTTTGACAAAAAAAAAAAAAAAAATTAAAAGTGTTTCTAAGAAATTGATTGCCGAGCCATCTCAACAATCAAGTATTTTACTCTTTTTTTTTTTTTTTTTTTTTAAATTTAAAGGAATAATTGCACAAAAGGTCCCTATTGTTTTAAAATTGTTGGGATATGCCAACAACTTAAAAAAAAATCTTTAATTTATTTTTCTTATTTTTTTTTTCTTTTACACTTAATTTTTATTCAATTTTTTACTAATCTTGTTTTTTTATTTTACCTTTTACAAATTATTCTAAATAAATGCTAAAAAATGCCATTCAAGAAGAAATCTTGGTGACAAATTGAATGTTTTTATTTTTTTTACACCTTTTCATTCAATTTTTTTATTAATCTTTTTTATTTTATCTTAAGCAAATACGCAAATTGAATGTTTTTATTTTTTATAATGTTGCCACATTAAAAAAAAAAAAATCGTCAACAGTAAAATTCTCAATTGTTCATTGCCGAGCAACTCGGCAATGATCTTTATTTTACTATTCACCAATTTTTTTAAGCCCATTTTCTTTGACACAAGGAAAAAAAAAATGAACAGTTCTAGACAATCAAATTGATTGCCGAGCAACTCGGCAATCAATTTGATGAAACAATTTTTCTTGTTCATGAAACGATATTTACTGCTTTCTCTCTCTCTCTTTTTTAAGGAATAATTGCACAAAAGGTCCCGATTGTTTTAAAATCGTTGGGATATGCCCACAACCTAAAAAAAAAAATCTTTAATTTTCTTTTCTTATTTTTTTTTCTTTTACATTTAATTTTCATTCAATTTTTACTAATCTTGTTTTTTTATTTTACCTTTTACAAATTATTCTAAATAAATGCTAAAAAATGACATTCAAGAATTTCTCCACGCATGTGAAATCTTGGTGGCAAATTGAATGTTTTTATTTTTTTTACATCTTTTCATTCAATTTTTTTTATTATTCTTTTTTATTTTATCTTAAGCAAATTGAATATTTTTATTTTTTATAATGTTGCCACATTAAAAAAAAATGTGAATAGTAAAATTCTTGGCAATAAACTTTATTTTACTGTTCAACAATTTTTTTTAAACTCATTTTCTTTGACACAATAAAATTTTAAAAAAAAAAAGTGAATAAGAGTTTCGGCTCGGCAATGAAATTCATTGCCGAGCAACTCTAACAATCAAATTCATTGCTTGGTGAAGCATCTCGGCAACCAATTTTTTTTTCTTTTTTTTTTTTGTCAAATAAATATTTTAATTTGAATTTTTTTTTATACATATTAAATTACCCATTTTAATTTTTATTTTATTTTAAAAATCACTACATTTTTTTCATACTTGCATTCCAGGTAGCTATAAATATTAAGTAAACACAGGAACCAAAAAAAAATTCCAACCAGATCATATTAATTCTCCACAATCATCATCTTATTCATTTATTTAACACATCAATTTTACAAATTCTCTAACATATTTAAGTGTATATTTATGTTCAGAATTTCATTATACAACAAAAACACGCCTAATCTTTTCACTTATGTAATTGATTACCGGGCATCTCGGCAATCCAATATTTTTTTTTTGTCAAATAAATATTTTAATTTCAAATATTTCTTTATACATGTTATATTAACCATTTTCATTTTTTTTTTATTTTAAAAATGATTATGAATAATTCTAAAACTTTTCCCCTGCAATTTTTACATACGTGCATCGCACGTAGCTAAAACTAATATATATATATATATATATATATATATATATATATATATATATATATATATATATATATATATATATTTGTTGACATGCTTCTATTCTAGTTATTATATGATTTTTTTTCTATTTTTCTATATTTTATATTGTATATACTATTTAATTTAGTCAACATATGAGTATTTAAAATTAAAATTAATTGAATGCATTAATTATCGAAAGTGTGTTTAACTCTATAAAATTTGAGAGCCAAACTCACTCTTTATTTTAAAAAGTTAATTTGGAGAGTTTTTTGGAGCATAATTTTAATGATCGATTCTCTAAAATAGAGAACATTTTATGTTTAAAAAATCGATTGAAGATGCTCTAATAATATTAATATATGTGTATATTAAAAAAAAACGTTAGTAAAATTTATTGTTACAATTATAATAACTATATTTTCTTAATCTGTGTGAAAATAAAAGTAAGCTCATCTTTTTTAGACTAAGAAATATTAATTTTTTTCACTATTAGAGTCGATTTGGGTTGAGTTTCTTTAATAAAACTGCAAATCGATCCAATCGACTTTGTACCTCTAATGAGTAAAATAATCAAATCAAAATATTACATAAAATCGATCCAACTTGATTCGATAATGGTTTGAGTTGATTGGTTTCTTTAGTTTTGCGATTAAATGCCCACCCCCAACTTATCATGGAAATGTATCCTGGAGGGTTAATTTCACCAACGGTCACTTAAGTTATTTTAAAATTACAAAATGGTCACTGAAGTTCAAAAGTTTCAGTAGTGATCACTGAAGTTAGAAATTCTTTCACTAATGGTCACTTCATTAAATTTCTAATTTAAAATGGTGATATAGCATTTATTTATTGCATTAGTCTATGTACTTTATACAATATTCACTTTAGTCTCTATATTTCAATTAACTCCTTTAAAATTGCATCTTAGGTTCTTAATCTTTTACATCTTTACACTTTGGTTTTCAGATTTTCAATTATCTTTCAGTTAAGTCCTCTAAAAATTATATCTTAGGTCCTTCAACTTTTTACATCTTTAAACTTTGGTCCCCAAATTTTTAATTATCTTTCAATTAAGTCTTCTAAAAAATTGCATCTTAGGTCTTTCAACTTTATACATCTTCAAACTTTGGTATCCTAAATCCTTGATTTTAGTGGCCAAAATAAGTACAATTTTAGTGGCCAAAATAAATGTACTTTCAATTAAATCGTTGACTTTTTACTCTAATTTTCACCTAAACGAACAAAATAATATAATTAAATAATAAACTATTTAATGGTCAAAATAAGTGTAAAATTCGCACTTATCACTTAGAGTTGACAACTAAAAGTAGACATTTTAGTGGTCAGACCCTATAATATTATTTTATTCGATTATGTGAAAATTCGAGTGTAAAGTCAATAATTTAATTGAAAGTGCACTTATTTTGACTGCTAAAATTATACTTATTTTGACCACTAAAATCAAGGATTCGGGGGATCAAAGTTTTAAGATGTATAAATTTGAAAGACCTAAGATGTAATTTTTTAGAGAACTTAACTGAAAGATAATTAAAAATTTGGAGACCAAAGTGTAAAGATGTAAAAAATTGAAGGACTTAAGATACAATTTTTGAAAGACTTAATTGAAATATAAAGATTAAAATAAATATTATATAAAGTACATAGACTATTATGAAATAAATAAATACCACATCATTATCTCACATCACCATTTTAAATTAAAAATTTAATAGAGTGACCATTAATGAAAGAATTTATAACTTTAGTGACTATCAATAAAATTTTTGAACTTTAGTGACCATTTTATAATTTGAAGATAACTTCAGTGACCGTTTGGTGAAATTAACCCATGAAGCCAAAAGTTAAAGGGGTTTCAAGACCATTTTGCCATAACTTTATGTTTGAAGCGCCTTTCGGCCCTTTCCCATACTGTTCTCTCTCTCACACACGCGCGCGCGCGCACACACCCACACCCACACCCACACCCACACCCACACCCACAGTCTAACAGGGAAGGACGGCATATCCAGGTCCATTTATAGTTAGATTCCCGTACTCCAAAACAAGAAGTTGGATCGGGAATCAGGACAGAGGAGTGATGGGTTCTTTCTCTCTTTACTGTCACCTTCCATCAGTCCACACTTCAAAGCTCCAATCTTCCTCCAATTCTCTCTTTTGCTTCAACTCTAACACAAACCCAAAACGCTTATGCTTCTTAAACAAAACACCGAATTCCAAAATTAAGCTAACTGTCTGTTTATCTTCTCCAAAGGATGCGGCTACTGACAATAATCCTTCAGGAGACAGCAACACCCCAAGGTTTATTTTCTTAATAATTTTTCAACTTCAATTGTATGTAGATATTGTAGTTATTTGCTCTTTTTTGTTCGCGGACACCCCCCCCCCCCCAACATCCACCTGCACATTAAAATTACAATTGAACAGTTTAATAATTTCTACTAGAGTTTGTGCTTGCCATTGAATTGTTGTGATAAAATTGGTTTTACCTTTCCTTGGGTGGAGGTTGTAATAGTTAAAGCGCTGCCTCTTGTGGATGCTGCATTTCCACTATCTTTTAAAAGATGCTATTCACTTTCTCGAAACCTGATAGTTTTTCGTCCTACTTTTATTTTCTTATTTGTGGGGGTGGGGGTCCTGTAGTAAATTTTTGAAAATACTTCTTATTAGCTTTAACTTATACCCATCGAGGTCTCCAAGGTATTGGAGTTTTGTATTACTGAGAATCGAAATTTTTTTATCGTGCTGGTTGTCTGTACATCAATCTATAAGAACGCCACACTTGAGCCCAACAATCTACTTTTTAGTTTTTGCTATCTTATGGCATTAAATGAAAATTGTGTGTTTGCAGCAATTTCTGCATTATAGAAGGACCAGAGACTGTTCAGGATTTTGTTCAGCTGCAGCTGCAGGAAATCCATGATAACATTAGGAGCAGGAGAAGTAAAATTTTTCTCCTGATGGAAGAGGTTTGCTGTAGGAGGTCTATTACAGTATTCATATGTTAAATTTGGGGTGCGTCGTAAAACAGTCGTAAAACAGCATTTAGAAATTAGAATGACTTAGTTTTGTTCTTTGTCCTAATCCAGGTGAGGAGGCTAAGAGTACAACAACGGATCAAGAGCGTGAAATCTGTTGATGAGAGGCATGAAGAGGAAAATGAGTTGCCAAATATCCCATCGTCAATTCCTTTTCTTCCTCATGTGGTAATCAGAACCCTTCGCCAATCTTAGAAGTGTGCAAATGCACACGTTAGTATGATTACATTAACGGTTGAAGAATGTTTATTATCTTAATTGTCCGTCAGAGAATAAGTTATGTAGGATCTAGTGGATGCTTTGGACATTGAAACACAACCTACTCGCCAATATATTTTTCTCCTTTCCTTGTTTCTGAAATGTGTTGTAAATGCCAATGTGTTCGATGATGTGAATGGGTGATATATAAGAAGCTCGTAGCATATTCCCCATTTATGAGCATTTCTCTGTGTTCAGTTATGAAACTGTTGTAATTTTTATTCCATCTTCGTTTTGGGAAACCTGATCTTTTTCTTTTTCTTATATTGTATTTTCTTTTTGAAATAGACGCCGAAGACGTTGCAGCAGCTTTATCTGACAAGCTTTTCATTTATATCTGGAATTATTTTTTTTGGTGGCCTCATTGCACCAATTGTAAGCTCCTAAACTTGAGACACCATCTTGCTTGCTGATAACCAATGTTGGCAATTTAGGCAACTTAGAATATTTTCTTCCTGTGGAGTTCAACTTCTAGCTAGGCTCCTAAGATTCACAAGGATGAGTTAAAACCTCTGAAACTTTTTTAACATGACAGCTTGAGCTCAAATTGGGTTTAGGTGGTACCTCGTATGAAGATTTTATACACAACATGCACTTACCAATGCAATTAAGGTAAATTCTGAAAATTCAAATTTTATGTCAGAAGTGCTTCCATTAGAATATTTGAAGGTTTTCTTCATGAAATAATTTCTATCTGTTCTATGTAAGATTCATTATTGTGTGGTATTTCCGTTCGTATTATAGATTTTTTGAAACAACCTCTTTAATTTTTATTTCAGTCAGGTGGATCCTATTGTGGCTTCGTTTTCTGGTGGGGCGGTTGGAGTTATTTCTGCTCTGATGCTATTAGAAGTTAACAATGTTGAGCAACAAGAGAAGAAAAGATGCAAGTACTGCCATGGAACTGGTATTTATTTAAGTTAGAACTTTTAAGAGCTTTTACATTCTCTGTTAGATTACACTTGGTTGTTGATCCTAAAATCAACTGCCAATTTTCTTGCTCATGGATTGTGTAATGGCAAAAGAGTATTCTGGATAAAATAATAATGTATGGTTCCAAGGGGATTATACTGATAATTTTCTACCATTTGATAGTGATTATATTTTCTAGGTATTTCAGTACCATAACAGTTTACACTACTGAAGATTCATTTGTTATTCAAATTATTCATAATCTCAACTCCAAATTCAGCAAGCCGATCAGATTTATATCATGAACCACAACGTTGTTCTAAGCCGGTGTTACATCATTATCTTTTTATCTTATGCTACTAGACAGGATATTTTCTGGACTAATTTCTTTAAATCTTTTCCTGTGGTCATGTAGGATACTTGGCATGTGCAAACTGTTCTGCAAGTGGCATGTGCTTGTCCATTGAACCTATATCTGTGACCAATCCTTCTAGTCGTCCATTGCTTGCGCCAACTACTCGAATGTGTCTGAATTGCTCAGGTTCTGGAAAGGTATTTAATCACAGAATTTATAGATTTTTTTGGTTTGCTTGTTTTTGTTTTGTTGGGGAGAAAGAGGCCCCATTTTCCATAGAATTTGTTAAGTGATCCAATTTTTACTGGAAGAAGAATCTCCCTCCCCACCAATGTGGTCTGCCAGTGCTCTTCCTTGAGAAGGAAAAGAGAAGGGCCAGATGGCCCCAGGAGAAGCTTATGCAAATATCTGCATATGTTTATAAACTTCCGGAGCTACATGCGAAAAGTAACAACTAGTGGACAGTGATTTATAAGTTTCAAGAGCTAATCCACCTATGATTTCCATTGCATGCTTTGACACAGTTTATAATATTTTCCTGCAAAATCAGGAACAGAGTCGAGTCTACACACAAATTCTATGAAAATTTGGACGAGGTCACGTTTATGTATTTGAGTCGAGCATTGGCTGGTACACCTATTCTAGTATGTTAAGTACATTTGCAGTTTCAAAAGATGTATCTGGTTGTGTATCGGACAGTTCCGTATTTTGAACAGTTATTTGAAAAGAACTTTGAATTTTAGAGCACGTTTGGAAGAGTTTTTTTGAAACTCATTTTCAACCACATATTTTATGGGACCCACAACTTTTATCAATTTTTCAACCACATATCTCACTAACTTTTTTCAAAATCTCCTACAAAATTACTTTTAAACTTCACCAAACAAACACTTAGGTTCATTTTGTGTGGTTTCTGCTCTGTAATGTAGAAAATAAGTTGTATTTCATTCTCAATCTATCAACTATGCAAAACATGACAACGGACATCATAATGGAACTTTATAGTTGTAAACTTGTACTGTTTACATGAATTAATTTCTAGTGAACCATACATCTTCAATGTGATTCAACTGTTTAAGTTAGACCATTGATTCCTTTTGTGTCTCTTAGGTGATGTGTCCGACGTGCCTGTGCACGGGGATGATGATGGCAAGTGAGCACGATCCTCGGATAGATCCCTTCGACTTGAAGTAGAATGCCTGCTTTTTGGCCATGCAACTTCATACGGGAATGGGGTGATTGACACTGAACACCTCCCTCTACCATGCCTCTAATTTTGTTTTCTGGGTAAATAACTCTACTATACCTATAGATACTCTTGGAGAAAGGGTCTTCAAAAAGGAACCTAGAGAGTTAATGTATTTATATTGAAGCTCAAATATCAATAAAAAGAAGTTGCAATGGTTGGAATTAACTAGTTCATCAGCAGAACGCTCAAGTCTTTCTATGAAAATTCATAATGTTTTTATGGAGGATACTATTTATTATTTTTATTTTCTATTCTTGTTAGATAGTAATAGAAAGAAGATCTACATGTTACAAGTAATTGTTTTGATTAAAATAACTAATAAAATGAGTATTATTTTTGACAGCCAGAAAAATGAATATTGGAATATGTATAAATATGATCCAAAAAATGTAAAAAAATTGGTGAGTCGATGGATCTTAAATAAAATTGAAGTCATAAACTAGTTAAGCACTCGTGGCACCATTAATTGGGGTTTTATTTTAAAATTTCAACCTTATTGAGAGAAGTAATCTAAATATTTATATATTGGTTGATTTTTCGGTATTTTAACCTATGTGGAATTTACCACTTAACCTGTCTCCGCAAGATGGTAGTTCGTTTGACAACAGTAACCATGACCGTGTGCTTGTTTAGAGTCTTAGTCGATTTGAATCGCTCATTTGAGCTTAATGAGTTCTGATATTATATAAAAACTTGGGTTCCATCTTAAAGGTCAATTTTATTAAGAGAAGTAATCCAAATTTTCTATATTGGTTAATATTTTGGTATTTCACTTATATGAGATTTATACCTTAACATTGACTTCCTAATATAACATATTATGTGGAACAATATTTTTTACTCAAAATCTACTCACTTACGAAGGGTTATATTTGTAATTTGAATTAAACACTCTGGAGTTAAAATAAGAAAAGATAATTATATTCACACTATGATTTTTATTTATTGCAATAAAGATCCTCAACTTTTGTTTATTATAGTACTTATATTCTTAATTTTTTCTTGTCTCATTATTTTCCTTAATTTTCAATTAATTGCTACACTTTATCTCAGACAATAATTTATGCCCACATATTCTCGTAGCGTACTTTGAATTGAAGGGCAAATATTTTGTTGAAGTTTTGTATTTATGTTTTTTTTTTTTTTGCTTATTTAAAACTATGAGGGGCAAACAATTTTATATCATCCTAGCGGATTTTTTAAACAAAAACTTTCATAGATAAGATTTGCTAATTAATGAAAGATTGAGAATAAGAATATAACAAGAAAAAGGGAGGAAACACAAATGCGATAAAAAGCAAAAATTGAAAAAATTCATTGCAATTAAAATTTAATGTTGAAAACAAAAAAAATGTGATGTCCTACCAAAATAAATGTTGTGTACTTATTGTATTGGCGGATCAGGGGGTTTCCAAATTAAAATAATACTTTTTTGAAAAATGTGAGATATATTTGTTAATTTTTATAAGAAAAAAAAAAATAGAGAGGAGATGATTGAGAAACCGACCAAAGTCATACTAAAACATTTAGTGCTTGTTTGGTACGTAAAACATATTGTTATTTGACAGTAATATCTATTTCTCCTACATACTACACATTCAGTTCATGTGGAGTCCACGTGTTCGTTATTTAAGAAGTAGTAACCAAAAAGGTAGTTGCAATCTTGCCACATAGAGGTTTTGATTGATCTCACACGCCTTGCCTAACAGTATATGATAATATAACATTGTAGTTCGCAGAGTCTTCTCGAGAAGACAAACATTTGGCGGAGCTTTGCCATTAGCCAAACCTTTCGAAAGACCAAATACTAGTGGAGAGCTTCAAGATGTTTGCCAAACGAGGGTCTGTTGCAAGGTCCAATGCCTTGAGGTTTTAATCTTTTGAGTTGTCACAACTTTGACAATTGAAGTGAGAATCTATGTGAATTTATTTGATTTTGATAAGGAAATAATCATATCAATCTCAAATATCTACCTAGAATCTTACATGATATTGTGAAAATAATATAGACGAAACAAAAAATAAAAAGAATCAAAACAAGGGAGGAGGCTATGGTTCCTTACGCATAATGAAAAGTAATACAAAGTCTAAAAGAAACCTAATTACAAATAGACTATATATAGGCTAAGCTGGAAAGACTATTCTACCCTTAATAAATAAATAAAACAATATTTATTAACATCCCCTCTCAAATTCACGATACAGCAGCGACAAGCATCGAGAGTTTGTTAACGAGAAAACGGAAACGGAAAATAGAATGCGACTTGGTAAAGAAATCTGCAATCTGCGAAGAGGAGGAAACAAAATGCAAAGTGATGGAGCCATGCTTGAGACGATGACGGGTAAGGTGATAATTGATCTCGATGTGCTTGGTTCGTTCATGGAAAACTGAGTTGTGAGCAATCTGAATAGCACTCTTATTGTCACAATACATAGGAGTGGGACGAGAAAGAAAAACTCCCATATCTGCAAGTAACCAACGTAACCAAACAACCTCTTTGGTAGTAGAGGCCATATCAAGATATTCTACTTTGGTGGAAGATTGAAAAACAATAGATTGTTTCTTACTCTTCCAAGAAATAAGAGAATCACCTAGAAAGATACAGAAACCAATAACAGACTTGCGATCTGTAGGATCACTGCCATGATCAGAGTCAGAGTATGCACGCACATCCAAGGAAGTGGTGGATGGAAGTAGAAGACTCTGAAAGACTGTACCTTGAAGATATCGCAAAATGCGAAGAACAACGGCTCAATGAACTGTAGTGGGAGAAGCAACAAACTGACTGACAATATGAATAGTATATGCAATATCAGGACGAGTAATAGTGAGATAAACTAAGCTCCCAACAATAGTATGGTATAAGGTAGGATCTGACAAAGATATACCATCAGAAGAAAAATACTTGGCGTTAACCTCAATGGAAGTATCGACAGTCTTATTATCAGTAAGTCTAGCCCGCTCAGAATATCTACAACAAACTTCGACTGAGAAAGAAGATAACCTTTGGGCGAGTAGGCTACCTCAATACCCAAGAAATATCGAGAGAGCCCAAATCCTTCATTTCAAACTGTCTAGCTAACTATGTCTTTAAAACTGAAATGCCAAAGAACATCATCACCGGTAATAATCATGTCATGAATATATAACGAGAAGAATAATCGACCTACATCGGTGCACTTAACAAAGAGTCATGCAAAACCAGAAAGATCATTTATCAAACCAAGCACGGGGTGCTTGTTTGAGAAGCTTCTTGAAAACCAAGAGAAGATATCTTCAATCTCCATTCAAGAAATTATTTTATCAAACCCCAATGTCTACGTGGTGCTTGTTTGAGACAAAAATCTCATATAAAGTCTTCTTGAGCACGCTCAAACATACCTTATACAAAACCATGGGGAATAAACTTCTTCCCGGAGATCTCCATTCTTTGTAAGAATGTATTTTGAAGAATAACAAGAACATCAAGTTGAGAGATACCCCTCGATGTCTAACCGGGCTTAAAGCTACAACAATAACTCGAGTATAATACAAGGTAAGAGTAGTCATTTTACGATGTAGTAGGAACATGAGCAAAAAAAATCCAATCATAATCCATACCATGAGTAGTTGTAGAATATTCTTTTGCAACCAATAAAGTTTTTAGTAATCGAGCCCCTTTTGACCTAAGAAAGACACAAAGAGCGGATCGAGAGGACAACTGCTCAATAGACCAATCGAAGTGAGTTTTTGAAAGGGAGATACCTAAAATATAAGAAGATCTTATACAAAGTCACTGCTTTGCGAGATAATAAGAGAGATCGAGAGCGGCGGTTTCAACAATATGTCTATGTTTTCTTTCTACAACATCGTTTTGTTGAGAAGTATCTATACAAGAAGTTTGGTGAATAGTTTCATCTAAGGCAAGCAACTCACAAAATTTGTTGGAAGTGTATTCCCTTAAATCACACCTAAAATATTTGATAACAAAGCAGAGAATCTTTGAGTTTTGACAAGGGCTCGAAAAGCGGTGTATATCTGAAAGAATTTAGAACGATGTTTCATTAAGTAAACCCAACAATAACGTATATGATCATCAATGAAAGAAACATAATATCGAGACCCTCCTTTAGTGGGAACAGGAGAATGTCCCCATACATCAGAATGAATCAAATCAAACAGAGAAGAAGAAACATAAACACTTCGATTAAAAGGTAAAGCTGAAAATTTTGCCAGTTTACATCCACTACACTCAGAAATATCACAAGTTTGCAAATTGCCTAAAGCCCCTGTGGACACTAAAAATCTCAAACGAGAAGATGAAACATGACCAAGATGAGAATGCCATAAATAAAAACTAGAAGAGCTATGACTCAAACGAAAAGAAGACAAATCAACACTAGTAGTGGCAGCAACTGGTACTTTTAACTCATCTAGAACATAGAGTCCCCCCTGCCTACGGCCTGTCTCAATCAGCTTCTGAGACTGCAGATCCTGCACAAAACAGGAAGAAGATGAAAAACTAACAAAACAATTAGAGTCACATAATTGACCTATAGAAGCAAGATTTAATGTGAGTTGTGGAATATGACAAACATTATGGAGAGACAAGTTAGGAGTAACAAAAGAACCAACACCTGCTAAAGGCATATGAGTGCCATCAACAGTCATAACAAGAATAGATGACGAAGGAGACACAGATGCAAAAGACGAAGAATCTGGAGACATGTGATGTGAAGCCCCGAATCCAAGACCCCATAAAGAAGATGACATACGACACACTGGGAGGGAATGACCTACTAAGAGGAGGCGGACATAGCTTGTGGTCAAGAGAGAAAACTTCAAATTGCTCAAATTGGTCGGCCAGTACTTGGATTAGTGAAAGGACACGATGAGGCGATGCTGCGGTATTAGAATGTGGTGATGCAGCAACTCGAGGTGGTATATAACCCTAAGGTGCTCTATAACCCTGAGATAGTGACTGGTTGCCAGGCCTCCAAGTTTGAGATTGTTGCTGCTGCTGTTATTGATTTTGTTGTCTCAACTTAGGACACTGAGTCTTCCAATGACTTTTCTTTTTACAGAAACTGCACTCGTCGAAGGCAGACCTTGTATAAGGCCTACTCTGATTATTAGAGGGTGGCTGAGGAGGTACTGCTAATACAGAAGGAGTCGGAGTTGAAAGAGTTCCCTTTTCGGCACCAGACTTTAGAAGTACTTCTTCAGCCAAGAGCTCACTGACAACTGAATCAACTGAAGGAAGCGAAGAACGATGTAGAATAGAACCTCGAAGTCCTTCAAAATCACTGCAAAGGGCCATCAAAACTTGCACCGACCGTTGCCGCTCTCTATGAGCAATGTAGACATTAACTGCTTTTAGTTCATCATCTTCTGTAAGAGCCAATTGATCCCAGAGATTTGTCATAGCAGAATAAAACTCCTGAATACTCATATTATTCTACTGAATAGCTCGTATATCATTTTCCAATTGATACTGCTTTGCAAAATTTGACTGAGTGTATAACTTCCGTATATGATCCCAAACCTCTTTTGCTGTGTCATACTTAGCCAATTGTACACCTATGGAATGCTCAACAAAATTGTTAATCCAAGTAATAATTTTTGCATTATTGGCGTCCCAGGTATCTATCAGAGTAGCATAATTTTCAGCAGTATTCACGGGTCTCACACAAGTGCCACTAACATATTCCCACAGCTTTTTACCCTTAAGAAAATTTCTCATTACACAATTCCAATACGAGTAATTTTTTCCATCCAACCTCACACTCACAGACTGAAGGGAATCATTTCTTTCGGTAGCCATAATCAAATACACAGAAAATAGGAACTTAACGAACAATGAACGAAAGCAAAACAAATACCTCAAACGCAGAATATCAAACCACAAGCGGAAACTTCAAACTCTCAAAATCAAAACGCAATTTCCCAAATTGATACTGCCGAAGTGTATTCTACCGAAATTGATGCAAAATTGAAACTGCCGAAATAAATTGAAACTGCCGAAAACTACCGAAATAAATTGAATCTGCGAAAGCTGTATTTGAGATTAAACTTCTACCCATTATTCCTTGCTTTGATACCATGTGAAAATAATATAGAAAAAACAAAAAACATAAAGAATCAAAACAAAAGGAGGAGACTAGGATTCCTTACGCATAATGAAAAGTAATACAAAGTTTAAAAGAAACATAATTACAAATAGACTATATATAGGCTAAGCTGAAAAGACTATTATACCATTAATAAATAAATAAAACAATATTTATTAACAGATATAATATATTTAGAAGAATAATTGAAAACACCCAAAGTTCTTTCGATTTGTCTTTTCCACACTCAAATTTTCATTATTTTTTATTTTTTTGGCAATTGACTTAACATCAAAGTGCAAACAATAGTTGAAATTCCGTCTGATATGTCGATCTTTGTTCATTAATAATGTCTAAGTATACATTTAACATACAAATAGATAAGAAAGTGGCAAAGAATAGATTAGATTGACAATAAAATTGTTGATATTTGAGGTCAACACTACTAAATATGTTATTAGAAAATATTTAGAGAGTAATAAAATGTTCGTTTGTTTTCAATTTTGATTTTGCTAAAAAGTTAAAGTCAAAATTAACAATTAATTTTAACTACATATTTTATTGTTCCACAACTTTTCAACTACACATTCAACAATTTTTATCAAAAAATCTGATTTTAATCAAAATCAAACACACCCAAATTGTCAAATTGAATTGTCTACACGATGAGATTTTAATTTATTGAAAGAAATTTTGGCACAAATAGTCCATAACTTTTGTCCTTAGTGTGGAATTGGTCCCTAACATTTATTTTTTAGCATACAAGTCCCTAACCTATGTGTTTTGGTGTGAAATTGGTCATTATAGGATAAAAAAGATAAATATGTCCTTAGTTTTAATTAGAAGAAATTGCATGTGGATTCCTAATCATTACAAAATGTGCAAATAGGTCCAATACTTTTATTTTTTATAAAAAATTAAAGAAAATTAATGAATTTTTTTTTAGAATTAGCACTTTAATAATAAACATGTCAAATAAAATTATTGTTTTTATTATTAAGTAATTAAATTATTTAAAATTTAAAATTTTATATTATTGTTGTATAAAAAAAATAACTTTGTTACAAACTTGATGTACAAATACTTTTATTTAATTGAATTACATGTTTATTAACTACAAATACTAGATATCCAACTATATTCTTCATATTTTAATTTATCGTTTTATTTTCGTTCAAAAATAAAATACATAATGTGTAAATTAATTTTTATTAGTATTTTTATGTTAAATAAAAATGTAATAAGATTAGTTCAAGTTGTGTAATAATTTTAATTTAATAAAAATGTAATAAAATTTTATTTTTATTTGACATGTCGTGTAATTGTGAGTATATAATTTTCTCAGTAGAATGTGTACATACTATTGAGTATTTTTTTTTGAATGCTCACGTTCTAATTTATTTTATTTACCAGATTTAATAGTTTGACAGCGGCATGATGGCAGGTGGTAGTGACTGATAAAAATTAGTATTTTTATTTACCAAATTTTATTTTATTAGTATTTAACATAAAAATATTAATAACAAATAATTTACACATTATGTGTTTTATTTTTGAACGAAAATAAAACGATAAATTAAAATATCAAGAATATAGTTGGATTTCTAATATTTGTAGTTAATAAACATATAACTCAATTAAATAAAAGTATTTGAACATCAAATTTGTGACAAAGTTATTTTTTTATACAACAATAAAATAAAATTTTAAATTTTAAATAATATAATTACTTAATAATAAAAAAAATAATTTTATTTGACATGTTTATTAATAAAGTGTTAATTTAAAAAAAAAATCCATTTTTTTCTTTAATTTTTTATAAAAAATAAAAGTATTGGACATATTTGTACATTTTGTAATGATTAGAAATTCACATACAATTTTTTCTAATTAAAACTAAGGGTATATTTATCTTTTTCATCCTATAAGGACTAATTTTACATCAAAACACATAAGTTAGAGATTTGTATGTTAAAAATAAACTTTAGGGACCAATTTCATACTAAGGGAAAAGGTTAGGGACCATTTACGCCAAAATCCCTATTGAAATGAATAACATGGGTCACCGTAATTGAAAGAATACCACAAGGGCATTTTGGGTACACGTGTTTCATCCCTCGGACCAAACCCTAGAAGTATAAAATCAAACGCTTAACAGTTTCATTAGCCATCACCGGCATCCACAACTGGGGTTTTTGAGTTTAACAAGCGGCTGCACCCCGTTCCGCGGTTGCCGAGTTAACGAAAGTCATGGTAAGCCCGTCGCCGTCTGATTCCCACGCGTTTTCATCATTACACATAATCACATTTTGGTGGAATTGCGGTTTTGTCTATAATCCTGCTATTATAGATATTTACATTAAAACTTGATTTAAATGTAGCCCACGGGTATTTTTGTTTGCTTTTTAATTAAATAATATGAAAATTGTCGTAATAAGTTTGATTTTCTCCGTCGGGTGGTGAACTTGTTGAAAAATTCTGTTTTGGTTAAATAATTTAAGCCAATGCACTTTATTCTTTATTATGAATTCTAATGCTTGATGGGCTATATTATTTCAATATTTTGTGAATCTTTATTTTACTTAGAGATGTCGCATCCAGAATATCTTTTTACGCTCTAATAATATGTAGCTAGTTTGCAATGTGAATAACGAATTTGGTGGCGTTGTTGATTTAATCATTTTTGTGGATGTGCACATTAAATTTCTGTCTTGCTAATCATCGTTAATTTTGGTTCAATAGTCGAAGAGAAGGACCAGAGAGCCCAAGGAAGAGAATGTTACCCTTGGACCCGCTACCAGGGATGGAGAGATTGTTTTTGGCGTGGCTCACATCTTTGCCTCATTCAATGATACCTTCATTGTGAGTTTTGCAGTTTGTGGCTCGGGTCTTGTGTTTGTTGTGCATATTTGCAGAGGATGGGGAAAAAATGAACTGTTAGATATGTTTTGCTAATGGTTTTGTGTTTCATTGCAGCATGTGACTGATTTATCAGGAAGAGAAACCATGGTCCGCATTACAGGTACTAATTATTGCTTTTTGTTAATGTCTGCTAAAGATCATTAGAGCTTATTATGATCCTCCTGCTTTTGTAGCTAATTAAATATGTAATTGAACAATTTGCAACCATTATTTACAAGGTTAATGATATGATCTCCAGTTCATTTATGCTTTTGTGGGCAGAGGATAAATCTCACTTAAAAATGGGTAATTTGCGTCTGAATGCTCTTTATTGATGCTAAAATATCTTGGAGACCTGATGCCCTTCCTTCCAACTCTTTGTTTTAGGAATTAAAAATAATAATTTATTAAATTATAACTTATCTTATTTTTAAGCTAGTTGATGTAATGATTTTTGTTTTCCTGCAAACGGTAAGGCTGATTTGGTATTCTTATTATGCAAATTGCTGAAGCATTGTTTGATTTCTAAAGGGAGAGATCAGTTAATGAGGAGTCTTTAATAAAATGCTTCTCCCAAATAGAATGCTTGACTGGGATTTTATATGACTTTTATTGTTGTAAACCTGGTGTAGCGATAACTCCGTATTTGTTACTACTCGTTGAGATTAAATGTTTCCTTTTAAAGCTCTTAATTACTGAAGGCATGCAGAAGGTTGAGATTGTTTATTAATTATTGATTATGAATGACTCCCTTTGCCTTGGGATTGCAGGTGGAATGAAGGTGAAAGCCGATAGAGACGAATCTTCTCCATATGCAGCTATGCTTGCAGCACAAGATGTTGCTCAACGGTGCAAGGTTGGGTTCTTTCCTTCTAAAATTGGGTCTTGCCATCTGAGTTTGAACTTATCATTTGAGACAGAGAGTTCTATGTTTATTTCATAAGTAGATGCAACATCGCAAATGTTTGGATGTACTTTCACTGGTTGATGCTTGGAATTTGCAGGAACTTGGAATTAATGCTCTTCATATTAAGCTCAGGGCAACTGGAGGGAACAAGACTAAGACCCCTGGTCCTGGTGCTCAGTCTGCACTTAGAGCCCTTGCGCGTACAGGCATGAAGATTGGACGCATAGGTATGTTAATTCAGATTTGTTAAGCTCTTAAAAGTGCATTTGCTGCTATAATTTGTACTTATGACATCTATTTGCATCAATCTACTGTGATGAAACTGTTAATAAACATATATGTCTATTTTTGGTTTATGGTTGATTTTATGTAATTTGCAAATTCACTTGTGCACAGGCTTTCTCCCTGTGAACAAATAGATTTTCAGCGTTATAATTGCTCCAGAGTTCGTTTTATATTTAAATTTCAATTTCTTATGGGAAATGTTCCATGTAATTTGTTGCTGGAGTTTATCAATTTAAATGTATTTATTGATCTCTTCTTTCAGAGGATGTGACTCCAATTCCCACCGACAGCACTAGGAGAAAGGGTGGCAGAAGGGGAAGGAGGCTTTGAATTGTCCTTTTCTTGTCAAGCCTACTTTTGCTATTTGGAATGGGATTTCTGTTGCAAGTTTGTTATTCTTCTTTTAGTGTTTGAACAGTTCATATCTTAAACATGAATTTTGTTTCCATTTGATCGTCTGGAGCATCTGCAGAAGATGTGGATAGTGAGTTTATACTGGGTTACAGGCTAATTACCTTGTCTTAATTCATCTTCTGGTTGCTTTTCTACGAGTTAATTAATGGCAGTGTGGTGCAACTATGGCCCGATTGTTTTCTGTAGTTGTGCCTACATCGGAACTCGACCTTTTGATTTAAATGTTGGTTTTCGTCTTACATGATCCTTCTGTGCTACAGTCATTGCATGCAGCTATAGAAATGTTAATTTATGTTGGCTTTAATGTTGTTAAAGTGATATTCTTTAACTGAATGGTGAATTGTGACTGAAATATCAAATGGTGATTTCATATGCAAAGTGGGGCGTCTAAGTTCTGATGTATATGTCCAATTGTTCATTCATTGCACATTTATTGATGATTGTTAGGACGGACGAGTTCATTATTAACCATTGTATGTTGAGATGCTGAAACATTAGATACCCATATCAAAATCATGTGAAAGAAAATAGGAACATATCCATCCTTTCTAATGCTGCAATGTTGAACAATTATTATGGTCCTTCCACCTTAATTTGCAAGGAAAAGAGGATAGAACTCAAAACTAGGTGCATCGGACTTGGATGTGCATGCATTCAAACGTATATGATCAATTTTGGGATATTTTTTATTTTTTAATCCTTACATGGAACCTCTTGTGGGAGGAAGTACGATATTGTCATCGCGGATGTTTAGATCAAATTTTGAATCTAGTTGACAGTGACAAAGTTGGAAAGTTGAATTCTATAGGTTAATTTACCTCCCAAAATTTGAAAAAGGCATGCGGCTCTTAAGGTGTATTAAATTTAGACTTTTAAACATTTTAATTGATATTTTTAAATGATTGACTTTTATGGATTTTATTAGTTTTTATTGGCTTTTTTAAATTTTAATAAATTTCGAAGATTTTTATAGATTTTCATTTTTTAAGACTTTTTTTTTTTTTTCAATTAATGGTGTCTCAATAGTTTAAAAAATGTCACAAGAAAAAGTGTAGCAATAACTTAAGTAATTCCATAAATATTTATTGAATTAAAAAAAAAACTTTGAATTTATAATATTATATTTATTTGTTGCAAGTAAACTACGTCAAAAGTCGATTGACAAAAATTATTAGTTTCCTCTCTTTTTTCCTTTGTATAAAATCAATACTTCAAAATTGTTGTGGATAAATTCAAAAATATATGGTATGCGACTTTTTTAAAAATATTTTCTAACGAAATGAATAGAGATTTCTTTTTAAATAAAAAAATATAGGTATTTAATCATGGCAAAAGAGTTCGTAGAAGGAAAATGAAGAAAGACAAAAATAAGGGTTAGGAGAATTTGAAGAGAAAACATATTGAAGAAAAAAAAATTAATCTTTTTGAAAAGAGAAATATTGTTGAAAGTCTTTCAAATTCTTGGTAGATGAAAGAGAGAAATTATAATGTATTTTATATATATACAGTCCTGTTCTCCTGTCCACGGTGGGTTTTTCTTCTACTGCCCATTGCTTATATGACACTGTCATATCATCAATTTTGCACACATAAGCTACTGCCACGTCATTAATTGTGTTGTAAAAAATTGACAATCAATTTTCTCTCACACCACACTCTCTCCACCTTTCCCTCCCAAATGGGCCTTGGCTAGCACAAATGGTGGCGCCACAAGAGATCGCTGTGGAGATGGCGATGGGTTGCTGTGTCTCGGAGGATCTTCATTTCCCAACATATCTAGCGGTGGACACCAATGGGCAAGTGGTTAACCTTATAAACTTCGCAACCGGCACCACACCTTATGTGATTCATGTGCTCCAGGTCGGGAAAGCTGGATGGAGGAGGAGAAACCGATAGAAATGGAGGTGAGGAAGCAACGATCGGCGGTGGGTTTCCAAAAAAAAAAAACTAGCACCTTGGTTTTAAAAACTGGAGGAAGAGAAGAAACCCCTACACTCATGGCTAACTCACCATCATCACTCGGTCTTGGGAGTTGAAAATTTTTTTCCACTCATCGCTATTATTTTTTTTTATTGGAAAAAATAATCATTTTTAACTTTTTTTTTTTTTTTTGAGATTAGGTGTTTGGTATACGAGAAAAAGTGCAGATTTAGGGGTTTGTTAATGGTAAATTATTGTTGAAATGGGGTTACTGAAATGGTGGTTGACTGGTTGGTGATTTGAAAACGGAAATGGTGGTTGGTGATTTAGGGTAGGAGATGAGAGTGGTAAACACACGAGAGAAGTGTTGTTGAGACCGAAGATGAGAGTAGTGGGTCACGGCGATGGCATTGGTGGGCTTGGCGGCAGAAGGTGGTTGTGGTTCCAACGTCAATTTTGCAATCGTAGAGAAGATATTTAGGAAAAAGGGAGGGGAAAGGTGGAGAGAGAGTGTGGTGTGAGAGAAAATTGATTGTCAATTTTTTACAACATAATTAATGACGTGGCAGTAGCTTATGTGTGCAAAATTGATGATATGGCATGCCATATAGACAATGGACGATATACAAAAAACCCATGGGCGGGAGAATATATATATATATATATATATATATATATATATATATATATATATATATATATATATATGGATAGAAGAAAATGTGATTTACTTTTTACTTTTTCCTCCTCAAATCCTATTTGGACACTTGTCCAAATGGGTTGGAAAAAGAAAATGTGATTTACTTTTTTACTTTTTCCTCCTCCAATCCCATTTGAACATTTTCCTATATATATATATATATATATATATATATATATTTTCCATATATATATATGATAACCGTCGAAAATTTCACGCACAAATTTTCCCCCCATCTTTTCTTTCCAAATTTTGTAAGTTTTGCCATAAATGTCATATATGAATATGTTTTCTTTAATTGGTTTCACACATTGATTGTTTATTTATTTATTTATTTATTCTGCAAAAAACAAAGCTAACATTTAATATTATGATAAATATAACAACTTTTCATATTCTTTAATTAGTTTCACACATTGATTGTTTTTTTTTTACTTTTCCAGCAAAAAAACGAATTATAACATTTAATATTATATATGATAAATGCAATAACTTTTCAGATTGTTTAATTGGTTTCACACATTGATTGTTTATTAATTTTTTTCTCTTTTTCTTCAAAAAACAAATTGTAACATTTAATATTAAATGACTTTTCAAAAACGCATTGGACTCATAATCTTACCTTCAATCTAGAGTATGTTTGCCACGACAAAGAAGTTAGTCATAATCGTTTCCAAATTTTTGTTAAAATTATTTTTGTAAATTATTTGCAATTTTGAATTTTTTTTATATCATTTTTTAGTCATAATCGTTACATTAAAATAACTTTGCGAAATATAATATTATCGTCGTTTCTTAGTTACACATATATTGTAATCAACAACATGCTTATTATGTATAATTTAGTTACTGGAATTAATGTTTATACACAAATGTAATAAATATTATTCCTCGATTTAAGTAATTAAATTGGAAATGGTCAACTCCGTACATTGCACGGGTGATGCACTAGTTGTGCATTAAAGTTAGTACATATAAAATTTTATACAGAGTCATTGAAATTTTGAATACTCTTGAATTTCGGAAGATTTTAAAGTTTGAATTGAATATTGCATAACTTTTAGGAGGATATATTCAATTCGAAGTTTTAAAGACTTTTATAAATTTTTGTAAGTGAGTGACTTTGGTAGAATTTGTGAACTTTTAAGTGACTTTTATAAATTTGTTAGGAATTAATAAAAGACGTCCATCAACTTTTGTAAACTTTCATTAAACACTTTTATACACTTTCATTTAATAAATAAATAAATTGTTAAGCTAAATTCTTATATAATGTAATATTATTTTGAACAACTTCTTGCATGTCCAAATCATCTACGACACATGTAATTAACAACCCAAAGTGATAAATAGTATTTCTCATAAAAGAAAATAGCATATTTGGTCCCAAAATTTTCAAAAACATAAGAATATATTCCTAACTTTTAAAAATAGCACCGAACATCCCCAATATTTGAATAAATAAGTATGGTAGGTCATTTTTTGACGAAATTGCCATCTCTTTTAATTAAACAAAAAAGTAAAAAAAAAAAAAAAAGAAAAAAAAAAAAAAAGAATAGAAAAAAAACTCCAAAAAATAAAAAATAACAAAGAAGTCATCTTTTTTATCAAACTCCAAAATCCAAAATTTACCAATACTCTCTACCTCTCCCTCTCCCTCTTTTTTATGTAAAAGAGCATATGATACCTAGGCTCTATGCAATCAAGCAAATTAGCTTTGGTCTAGTCACTAACATGTACGTATCTCTCTTTGAAACTCTCCATTTAGGTCGGACTTCAACTTCTTCCGAGTCAAATAACTGTTTATAGGTACAAAGTGCATTAAGCTTTTGAAATATTCAAAGAAGCCATAGATTTTGTCAACTGCCATGTTCTTTGATTCTTACTTCCAATTGAATTTTCAGACCAATAAAATTGATGGATGTGCACAAGAGGTGTTTGTGTTTAGTCACATTTTCAGTTTTCTAAACATGAGTTCTGTTGTTAGTCCATTCTCGTGCTAGATACTGGTTTCTTTTTTATATGCTCTGTTCAATTTCATCTCCACATTAATATTTAGGTTCAAATTTTATTAATTTATCATTTTATATCATTCAGTTTCATCTCAATTTTGATGTTATGCCCTTGATCTTCTTGGTTTGGGATGATGGATTTTGAAATTTTTGGGGGTGGTGGTGGATTTTAGATTTGGGGTTTGATAAAGAATATGGTCTTTTTGTTATTTTTTATTTTTTAGGGGTATATTTAGTTATTTTTTTATTTATTTTTTTCCTTTTTCTTGTTTTTTCTTTCTTTAATTTAAGGAGATGGCAATTTCAAATCATTTTTTATTTTTTTAGGGATTTTTTATTTTTTATATCCTTACGTCTTTGAAAAGTTGAGGACCAAATATACTTTTTTTCTTTCTTTCATTTTAATTAATTGTTCAAGACGGACTCAAGAAATTAATGATTCCAACGATATTTTTTGAGGACAAAGGAATCTGATATCAAGTGAAACTCAGACTATCACACATAAAAAAAGATTCATAAATAAAGACAAAAATTTCATAATTAGAAAACAAAACAACTCATTACAATCGTAAACAAAAATAAGGTATACGATTTATTTTGACATCTGCTATTTATTTTTCATCAAAAAGTCTCCATAAGTTTAAAACTATATTTCTTAAAAGTCGTTCTTTAAATACCTCATGTTGAGGAAACTTCAAATATTATTATTGACTTTTAAAGCTCTAAAAGTTTCTAATAAATACATCAATATTTTAAAAAAAGTCTTTAAATACGGAAGTACCCATAAACTTTTAAATCCTAAAAATCTTTAAAAGTTCCGATTGAATACACTCTCCTTTAAAGATTTTTAAAAGTCTATATTGAATGCTCCAAATTTTTTATAGAGTTTCAAAAGTATGTACTAAATACATTTACACTTTTAAACCCCATAAAATTCTTATAAAGCTGTAATTAAACACACCCCTTGATTGGGACATATATCAATCATTGAACTCAATTCTTAAACCAATGTCGAATAATGGATATATTTCTCGCTAAACTAATGTCGAGAATATATGTTGTTTGTTTTTGTTATGTGTTTTTAATAAATTTAAAATAGAACGAGTTGATATATTGAATTTAATATATAAATACTATATATATATATATATATTTGATTCGATGAATTATTTTTTTTTAATATGAAAAAATTAAAATTTCAAAAGAAATTTAAATCTGGTACATCATGTTATAAGTACCTTATATTCGATTCATTTGCGAATGTCTTATCATTAGTTGTATTCACCAATTTGAGGTGGCAATGAGCACTTTTATTCATTGTCCAAAAGTAAAAAAAAAATCAAAAATCAAAAATCAAAAATATTTTACAAGATATAAATTTTATAAACATTATATCTTACATTTTTCCTATATATATAGTCATTTCTGCATGTTTTATTTCTAAGGAATCTACAACTCAGAAATTAAAGAAAATAATTCGTTATCACCACTTTTATAGAAAAAAATGGTTATTCCAATTATTAATTAAATAAAAGTATATGTATACAAGAGTTACGAATTGAAAATCAAAACGGAAAAAGAAGAAGAAGTAATAGAGTACTGTCTCTTTCTCCATTGCAGTTCAACTCTCACTGGTTCATGAACTGGGGTTTATTCATGCTCCAGGCTGTCAAACTCTCAATTTTAACAGCCTCAGTGCCATTGTTGAATGCATATAAATGAGCATTGTTATTGGTTGCAAGAGTAGGATAAACCCTAGAGCTAATGCACAATTTTCCTTTGGCGCCAAAACTTTCGACTACGGAATGATCAATCTGCAAGAAACATATCATTTTTAGTCTTGATTTACAAAACAGTGAAGTGTATTGTTTGTTTAATGTAATATAAATTCATACCAAACTCCTAAGAGAAAGCTTCTTGTCAGTTAGGTCTACATTTACAAAGCCTGCAAATGAAGGTCTATATGTTCCCTTCTTGTCAGCTAAGGAGGACCTGTCCCAAGAGATTGAATGATAAACATGTTTAGAACAAAAGAAACTATGTAATTCTAATGTTAATAATCTATGATATGAACAAACCTTGATGCATCAGAGCACATGAGAACTACATGTTTGTCTTGATCCTTGAAAATTCTGAAAAACACAGGAGTGAATTCTTCTAGTTTTTCTGAAGCCAATGTGATGAGCCCAAATGGTCCTACTCCACCGTGAACTGTAGATCCCTTATGGCTGCAAAGCTTCTGGGCATCATATCTATCCCAGCTAGGATGAAATTGCTCTGCCTTGTCCAAGCTTCCGAACGAAAAGGTTACTTCAACATCAGCCTGTGCAGCTGAAACTCCATTAATTTCAACCTGCTCACCCTTCTCCAGCTTCTTGTTTTTCAATTCTACCTTCTTCCCTCTTAGAGTTTCTAATTCTTCAATAGGCCATAGTAACAATTGTTTTCCATTGGGATCAAGCACAACAGTACGTGGAATAAGCTGAAAATAACCCAGAAAAAGAGAGAGACGAGATTAGTAGTATTTATCGAAATATGAGGATTAATTGCTCATGTTCAACTTATAATACCTGGATTCCAGCCCATCCTTTCTTGACGTCATCGTGAACATAATCAGACTCATTTGCCCAACCCCACAAAATCCTTCTATTCTTGGCAGGATCAAAGAATGATTTGGAGGCATAAAAATTGCCATGATCATACCTCAAGCCATTCCAACCATCAACCATACCTTTATCAGGAATGTACTTGTCCTTTTTGGTGTTATATTTGCCTAGAGTGTAAATGTCATATCTAGTAGCATCCAGGCTAATCTTCATTACATGCTTAATATTTCCTTCAATAACAGAAGTGTCTAATTCTTTTGTTCCTTGCACTGAGACCGGGAAGAAATCAGGGCATTCCCAGTTTCCAGTCCCATGAACAGAGTGCAATGGTTTTTTGACCCTAGTCCAATTTATGAAATCCTTACTCTTGTACAACAATGAAATCCCTGTATCCTTGTGCCTACTGCCTAGGTTATTCTCCACTTACCATCTTTGCCCAACCATGCTGTTGTCGGGTCACGGAATGCAGTTTTGTTGACGGATTTGTCTGCTACTATCAACGGGTTGTTATCGGGTTTTATCCATTCCTGGAGATATGGATCAGAAAGGTTGGCCGGTATTGCATAGTTTTGGACTTGTGTATTGTTTTTGTCAATGATTCCACTGTAGAGGATGACAGGCTTGTTTCCAGGGAGGATAGTGGCAGATCCTGACCAACATCCATATTGATCAAATGATTTTGATGGGAAAATTGCAGGCTCTAATCTTTCCCAGTTAATCAAGTCCTTTGAAACAGAATGAGCCCAAACAATATTGCCCCACACAGCACCTTTAGGATTGTACTGGTAGAAGAGATGATAGATTCCATTGAAATACATTGGTCCTGTTAACAAAAAGGCCATGCATTAGACAATCAAATCTTTCTAACTTCGAATATAATAATAAGAAAAGACAAAATCTTACCATTTGGATCTGTCGTTTGTTCATGTTAGAATCCCACGGGGCCCGCACATAGACAAAGAAAACATCATCAAGTCAGTAAAGAACAAGATTCACACATGCATACCCAGGTTTGAATATAATATCCATGTTAATTACCATTGATCCAATGCTTGAGGGGTTGAAAATGGTAGCCAGTTCTGTGCAAGTCCTTGACGTTTACAGCCGAAGTCGATTGTAAATTCTCGTAAACTTTGTGGAATGCTTCGACGCCATGGTTTAATATCAAAGAACACATCAAGAAAACTGGCAAAGGCCAGAGTTGGCTTTTTCCAAACCCCATTGGGATTTTGACAGAATTGAAAACAGAAAGAAGAAGATGATTAAAATTTGAGTTTTATTAAATGGCTGTTTATATGCTGCATCATTATTCAATGAGGAAACAGGGAAAAAATGTTGAGGTATTTATGGAAACCTAGTGGGAGATATTTTAGCTAATTTAATGGATAAAACAAACTTGGTTTTACATTAATGGATAGGAATATTATCGTACATGCAAAATTATAGCATTTTCTAATATATTTTTTTGGGGTAAAATATTGTAATTACGACGTCCCTCAATATTTATTTATTTATTAGAAAATATATAAATTTATAAGTTGGTAAAATGTGGTAATTACAACGTACTTTAAGATTTATTTAAATTACAAAAATATAAATAAATCTTGGTGATTAATGGAGAAGTATTGCGTAGAAAATTCATATCATGCCGTTGAATGTGTTTCCATGCGTAGTAATTATTATTTGAAAAAAAAAAAATCTAGTAAACAACTACATGATAAATCTAATTAATATATGATCCGTTCTTAATTAGAGTCTAAATATCTTTGTCTCTTTTGTCGTCCATCGATAAAAAATATCTGGCGTTATTAAATAAATACAATTATTTAATGTATTCACATTTGCTATTAAAATTAATTTGTATTTATTTAATTATGTGTACGTTTTATATTAGTGAGACAATCAATAAAACATATTTGGAACAGCAATATGGACTCTCTTAATTAACACTTCTCTCACTCTATTTAATGAATCAAGCATAGATTTCGCATTACCAATGATTTAATATATGGTCATGAATATTCTGTTGTGATATAAAGCAAAACTGATCAAATGGTCAAATTTTATCCATCCGCCTTCTACACAAACCAAGCTTGATGTGGCATAGCACCGGCCTTGTTCTCATAGGTTACATTTAAAAAAAAAAAAACAAAAATCAACATTTTAAAGCTAAAAATGAGTTGCATCTATCAACCATGACAAACGTTGTATTATCCTAATTATAGTGATGTTTTACGTGACATTGATATGACACACAATTAGTACGTACCCTTATACATTATGCCTGTCTGTCATGACAAATATTGATTATCTCAACTATTGTTGCATTTTTATGTGACACATACTATATTGAGTGTCTGTAAACTATGACAAATATTGATTATCCTAATTATTATAGCGTTTTACGTGACGTTGATATGATACATTACCTTGTACATTCTGTATGTCAACCATGAATATTGATTATTCAAATTATTGTTATGTTTTATGTGACACACAATTACTATTTTGCCGTGTCTGTCGGCTATGACAAATATTGATTATTTTAATTAGTGTTTCGTTTTACAACTTTGCAGTAAAATTACAGAATAATTCATAGAGCCATCAGCATAAAAAGGTCCAACCTTAAAAGTTAGGGACGAGAATTTTATCCAAACACCAGCCAACCTATTTCCTCCAAAAATGGAAAAAATGATAATATAGATATTTGTTTAAGCAACAATTTATATAATAATGCAATAAGAATGAATTAAACTGAGTATATCCCTTCATGGGAGCTAACAAAACCGAACATGAATGCAATCGTTTGATTCTTGATCATTCATGTCATGCATAATAACATTAGAGAACGTACATGATTGTGAAGTGAAAATAAAGAAGCTTCTGTAATGGAAACTGTTAAAATATATATTAGAAGATTCTCATATATATTATAAAATTGTCTCAATATATTAGAATATATTAGTTGATTGGTTTACTTAATATAGATTATGGTTTATCTTATTATATAAACCAGTTGTATCAATATTTTTATTATACCGTCCGTTTAATAATATTGGTTATTCTCTTTATAGTTTAATTTATATTATTGTTAGAACTTTCACATGGTATTAGAGCAAGTTTGATTTGACTTGGTTTAAATTTAAAATCGCTTCCATTCTCCGACGAGTGACCAAGTGGCACTCGTGGCCAAGTCTTTTTTCGATTCTTTTACATACTGTCATCTGGCTAAGTTTAAAATTTGGAATTTGTCCAATTGTTCTGTTCTGAAATTTGGTTGGTTTTACATCCAGTATGTCCAAGTCAGTGGAATTTGTTCAGTTATTATGTTCTAGAATTTAGTTGGTTTTGCATTCATGTGATAATCTGGGATTCAGTATTTGCTATTTGCATCTAGTGATTTGGATATGGAATTTGATCCAAATAATCTAAATTTACAATTTGGTATTTGTATCCAATAATTTGGATTTGGAATCTGGGCCAGTAACCTGTAATTTGGTTTGTTTTGTTTCCTATTAATCTGGACAATCTGTTTCCCCCTTCCTATCACATTCTTCTCTTATCTACAATTTGGTATTTGCATCCATTAATTTGGATTTGGAATCTGATCCAATAACTTAGAATTTGGTTTGTTTTGTTTCCTGTTAATCTGGATAATATGTCTCCCTCTTCCCATCCCATTCTTCTCTTCTCTGCAATTTGGTATTTGTATCCAATAATTTGGATTTGGAATCTGGTCCAGTAACTTGGAATTTGGTTGACTTTGTTTCTTATTAATTTGGACAATCTGTCTCCCCCTTCATATCCCCTTCTTCTCTTCTCTGCAATTTGGTATTTGCATCCATTAATTTGGATTTGGAATATGGTCCAGTAACCTTAAATTTTGTTGATTTTATTTCCGGTTAATCTGGACAATTTGTCTCCCCTTCTTATCTCCTTCTTATCTCCTTCTTCTCTCTCCTTTTCCCTTCTTTTTATAGTAAGTTTTTTTTTTTTTTTTTTTTTTTGTCTACTTTTGGGTGATTCTCTTATCTCTTGGAAGAGTAAGAAGCAGATTGTTGTTTTCGATTTTTCTACTCAAGTAGAGTTTCGTGCTATGTCGTCTACTACTATTGAGATTGTGTGGTTGCCTTGGTTACTTGCCGATATGGCTTGCTGACTTTTTCACAAAGTTACATCTGGTCCATCGTTTTCTTTTTTGGCTTAACAAACTCTCGCTGCTTATTGTTGTAACATTGTGAGTTTGAAGGGGGATGTTAAAATATATATTAGAGGATTCTCATATATATTATAAGAGAAACAAGGAGTTTTCATGAAAACGAAGAAGAAAATGGATTTTGGCTCTATAAATTAACATACGAGGAACAATATTGTTAGAGACAAGTGAAGTCTGAGATCACAAAATTTCTTCAAAATCGCTAATTCATCCTATAAAAATAGGAGGAACAATATTTATGTAGTATCTATTAAAAAAATAAAAAATATACTATATTCATCCTATAAAAATAGACTTACTTTTTTTTATTTATTTGTCTTAAATTATAATCTACTTCCATGTTAATAGTATTATTGGTCCCAAATATGAACATGTAATAAAGATGGCAAAAATATTCGATTCGCCCCGAACCCGATGGATACCCGATCCGAATGAAGCGAAAAATACCTGATCCGCGAATCAACCGAGCAGATCGGGACAAATATCTGTGATCCGCCCATGGCGGATCGGGACGGGATCGACGGATCGGATCGATCCGCCCAGCCGCCCGCCCGAATTTAAAATATTGAATTTATATTTTGTTTTATATGTGATTTGATAATTAAAATATTTTTTGAATAAAAAATTTATCACTTTCGACATATTGTGGACCTTGCACAAGGTTTAGTGATGAGGATGATGTTGTTTAAACTCTTATAGTATAGTAGTAAATCTTGTTTCAATATATTTTAAATTTTTTGAATGCAAAAAAAAAATATGGATCAGTATACGGATCAGGGCTCTGATCCGCCTCGAAAAATGACGGATCGTGGGGTAGATTTGAATCTCCTACAATTATTGCGAGGCAGATTTGGATCATGCCGATCCACCCCGTTGCCATCACTACATGCAAACCATAATATTGTAAAAAAATGCAAGATTTTTCACATTTTCATGTTCGGATGTTCAACCAAAGGCCTAGTCACTCATTGAGCTTCCACAAAAGTGGTTCTGCTACAAATCCACCAACACAACCTCAAGATGAGTTCAATATTACAACAGATAGACCAAGTATCACTCAAAGAACATGAATACGCCCTCAGTTCATTTCTTTCTCACCAAAATACACCAAGTATAGAGAATTTATTGTTCATAGTAACAGCAACAAACCAATCCTAATATTATTCATCTATCTATTCACTCAAGAGAGGAATAAGGAAGATGAAAGATGAAGAATTATTCAGAGAAGAAGACGAAGAGGTATCTGTCAAAAAAACATACCCACAAAAATAACAGAGAGGGTATTTATATGGAAGTAGTGTAACCCTCAAATTAACGGCAGTCAGCACACCTCGTGTCACCATCTGAGGAAGCAACTCCAGCATTGTAAAGTCGCATATCCAAAGGGCAACAACAATGAATCCGGGTTTTAGGCCTTCAGATGGTCTACACATTATTGAGTTTTTTATCAATAAATATGGACTACCATTATATTAAGGTATGGGTATATAATGGAAAACGTAAGTAAAATTTAGGGAAAATTTAGGATGGTCACTAATCATGCGCTCATGGACTCCAAAGTCATATGATTCAAATTTATTTCAATTAAATTCATATTTTATTGCTAAAAGACCAACGTGCCCCTACAATTGTAAAACTGCTAATTCAAACACGATAATATTTAGTATAATATTTTTTATTAAGATACTATTTTATGAAAAATGATTGATACTGTTTAACTTTTAATATTATACACTAATTTTCGTTACATTAGAGCATGCGTGTTTGGCCAGGTTTATTTTGAACTCTTTTTTTTCTAAACTCATTTTCAACCACATATTTTATGAGACCCACAAATTTTATAAACTTTTTCATCATACATTTCACCAACTTTTTTCAAAATTAAAAAAAAAAAAACTATTTTTAAATTCCACCAAACAAGCACACATTCAAAATTAAATGTTTTATGGTTGACGTAACGATACTATTTCAAAATATTCAATTAGTATTACAAGATCATTGATATTGTTTTCATTCAAAATGATTAATACTATTTTAGTCTATGATATCGTTCTTCCATTAGGTTGTAGTTTGTGTGTGTGATACAGTTTTATTAAGATACAGTTTTATTAATACACTATTTTATTTAGATATTGTGCTATAGTTTTCTGTAATATTTATGTTCACCTAAACATATACTTGATAATAATATACTTCTGATACAATTTTATTTACTTATCTTGTTTGCTATCTTTAACTATACGGTTTTGTTATCTATACTACTGTTATTATAATATTGATATAAATATGATTCTGATACTGTTTTATTAAGATAATTTTATTATGACATTGTTATTTTGTTGTGTTGTAATTTTCTATTTTGAGTGTGTGTACCATTGTTCTTGTTTACAAATATACTAATACTAATGTGCTTGTTATTAATATAATATTATGTTTTTTATATTGAAATATTAAGATAATTTTATCTGTGATACTGTTATATTAAGATGTTGAAATACTGTTCTTAATAAGATATTGTGATAATGTATTGCGAGATAATGTTCTTAATAAGATACTGTTTTATAATACCGTTTTCTATGATACATTATCAAACAAACATGAATGTGTGACAATAGCATCTTGAATTAAATACATAAATATGTTGATGTATGTGAAATAAAAGTTGCTTTTTTTTATTCGACCAAAAAATGATTACAAAACAACTATATTCCTATATATATCAAAAAATAATATCTCTAACAAAAACAACATAATTCAACAAAAATAAGAGAACTGATTCATAAAAACTGAATCCATCTACAAAATAATACTCAAGAAGTAATTATCCAAAATTTTAAAATCTAGTGATTGTCCAATACTTCTCATAATCACCGTCATTGTCTGATAATAATAGTAGGTTGTTAAAGTTTAAAACTTTATCTTTTAGATGATTGAGAATAAGAATAAAAATAAAAAATTGTGAATCACTATTATCACTCACGAATACAGTGAAAAAGGTTTTGGCGGTCGGCAGCGAGTCGTGAAACGTTGACGACAAGGTGCAATAATTGTCGGGGCGGGAGAAGATGGTGGGCACGTGCGTTGGTGCTAAAGTTTAAATCGAATTTAATTCTAATTAATTTGGCCATCATTATCGAATGGCCAGTGAAGATTCTGGCGACCCTCCTTCAAGCAGGTAAAATGGGCTGATTTTTGTATATGATTTGAATTTTTTGGTACATACTGCAATCATAGTTTTCTTACCATATTTCTTTGTTTCTATGGTTTCTTTCTCTTTTTCGATTTACTTAGTTGATGATTCAACAACTCCTTTATTCAATTTTTTCACTAATTTTTTTTTTTTTTATATTTGATATTGTAACAAGTAAATTCTCTACACAATTGTTAAAACTTGGCTTTTGATAGTTGAATCATTTCTTCCTAAAAAAGTTGAAGCCATGAATTCGAATTCTTGAGGGTTTGGTCCAGTTCAATAAAAATGGTTGTTCAAGCTCCACCAATCACTTTGCTTATGAGAATTATGGTCAAATATCTATAAAATATTAATGTTTACAAATCTTAGTTTTTAATTTTTGTAAAGTATGTATTTAGTTTTTTATTTTATTTTTTATTTTGTATGAGTTATGCGTTTATTTGGTTTATGTAATTCATAATGTTGTGGGTTCTGATTTTTTTAATATCAAGTTTGAATTTCAACGTTGTAATTCTATAGTTCTTCTTATTTAAAGCTTATATGCATTTCTGGTTAAATTTTAATTTACAACATATTAAATGGCATATTCAAAACTATATTTTTTATATTCATTATTTGCAAATTATACATTTAGACTTTTGTCCTTTTCTTTTCAATGTATAATTGATGTCGATTTTGTCACATTTTAAAATGTCGACATTGTCGACAAATGGGAACAAACTTTGGTCCCATTTATAATGTTAACAAATTTGGCCCATTTGTTCATTTTTTTGACAAAATTGAAATGTCGACAATGTCAACAAAATGGGATTGTCGAAATTATTGACAAATAGGATCAAACTTCGGTTCCCATTTATAATGTCAACAAATGGGCTTTGGCCCATTTTGCATTTGTCAAGTTCTCATTTGTTATATGACAAAATGGCCTATTTTGTCGACAACTACAAATTGACTCCCATTTTAACATCGACAAAATAGATAATATGAAAATGTTATTGATTTATTGTCTGCAGCTATTTTGTCGATATCATCGACAAAAAAATTGTCGACGTCAATATTATTTGGTTGATGTCGACCAAATATTATCGGTGTCAACAAAATTTTTGTCGATATATTTTTTGACATTGAAATATTTAAACTGATAGCTTATCTTATAAGTTATTGTATAACTTTCAACTACCATTAAATCCTAATCACATAAGGATTGCAGAAAAACTCATTGTCCCGAACCTGCCCGCCCTGCCCCGCTTTGCTTATTCAGGTAATAGGAGCGGGTCGCGGGACAGAATACAATAGAATACAAATTAAAATCTTACTAGAAATAGATTAAAGAAAAATTGAACTCGGGTTGAAGTTATAAACTACAAATCTCAACTTCTACATCATAATCCCAATCTTGAATTTTTTTTTGTTTGCTTCAAATATTTAAAAAATATTTTTCTTTTAAACATTTTTTTCAATTTTACAAAAAAAAAAACTAAAAAAAATCTCATGGGGTGGTTGGCAGGTCAAAAGATTGCCGGTTGCCCCATCCCGCCCTGCCCATTCGCGGTAGCGGGGCAAGTTAAAAATTTCGTGGGGCGGGTCGGCCCTCCAATTAAATCACACAAAAAGTAGTCATTTTTACAAGATGGTATATTTGAAATTTTACATCTAAAAAATAACATATTTACAATTTCTAATATTATAAAAAAAAATGTCATATTTCTAGTCAACTCTTTAATTTTGGGTACATTTCAAAATTTCCCAATATGTATTGCAGATATTAAATATTATGTATTTGTTGATAAATATTTTCTCATCCTCCGAGCACGGTGGTGACAATAGTGGAGACCTGCAAAAAATGGTGAGGCTTCTTCCCCCCGTATCCACTACGGTGTGATAATCAGTATATGATTAAAATAGATGTCCAGAATAGAAATGCAGAGTGTATGAGAGTTGTTCTTTTACCTTTGGGTTTGGCCTTTATTTATAGGGATGATTTGCAGTTACGACCATCAATGGTCATTAATGACGAGTGTCCTTTCATCTCCCTCATTATTAGAAGTTAATGAGAGATGTTTCATGACTTCATCTTCTCAATTGCCGGTGGTGACTGTCAGTCTTCGGGTTGCCTGCCTATTTAACCTAACGACAGATGGGTTGCATCTGTATATCTGTAGGAGCGAGCTTATGAGACCAACGAAGATGGGCGACCTGTTGAGGCGGGCGTACTACCATTGACAGATAACATATAGCAGCTATCATTATTTCTATTATCAGTATTGATAATTAAATTTGTTAAAGTCTTTACCTATGTTAATCTACCATATTTATCAAATAGGCTATTTTTTTTTTTTTTTTTACATAATTCAAACTTTTAAATTTGCCACCAAGTAAATATAAAATAAATAATATAAATAATGTTAAATATTACAAATACATCATCTACATCGTAAGTGTCAAACACTAGTGTCTATATATATATATATACGAGTTTTGATCTATTCTCTACTATGGAGAGTTCTTGTAACACCCTTCCCTCCCTCTCGGCAAGTGTCTAGCGGAGATTGAATAAACAATTGACTTGTCCAATGAAAATATAAATTATAAGAACTCTCCATAATTGATAGTAGATCAAAACCCATATACACACTAAGCAATGTGCTTATTTTTCTTTATTTCTCTTTAATTAACACTCCCCCCACTTCATTTAATAAATCAAACAGGGACTTCCAATTACACACCCCCACTGTTGGTGACACTTAAATTTTCTTGACAGATATATAGCCTGTTTATATATTTCAATTATCCATTAAAGTTTTTGAGCTACTCTGTCATTACACCAAGTTTCCTTCACTAGACTAGAAAAAAATGATAAAAATCAGCAAAAAGATGCAACTCTTCTAACCACAGGAAACTTTGACTACACGATCAATTTTACTCGTATTAAACTGCTTGATATTTTAAAAATTTATTAGATTAGGATGGACTTCACTACATGAAAAATAAGAATTTACGAAATATTAGTTTTAAAGAAAAAAATAAATTAGTTGTTAAATACTTAACATGAACAAGAATTTTGAGTTTTGTTTTTTGTTTTTTTTTTTTTTATGAGTTGTATATTTGAGCAAGTGTGTTTAGTTTAAGACTCGAGAATTTTGCGGTTTCATTTTGCTAAGGATTTCCTCAAATGCTTGATTTAAAAGTAAAGCCAAGTTTTTGAAGTTCAAGAAATTATTGCTGTAATATAAATTGGGTTCATGTTCGTGTAAAAAAAGAATACAACAAATTGAGAATTGAGAATTGGTAAAGAATATGCATTTTTTTTTTTTTTATGTAAATTATTGAACAAAGAGAGGATTATGGAAAGAGTGATTGGACTAATTTTATAAAAAATGTTACTAGAATCAAGTATGATGGGGTCCACCATTTTGGGAGGTAGAGCGTGGGTACATAATGGGAAGTCTCTGATTGATTAATTAGATTAATTAAATGGAGTGAGGGGAGTGTTAATTAAATAGAGCTCTCTACATGTTATTTAGATTTATTAGATTTGATTTGTCATGTCACTAGTAATTAACAAGAGTTAAGCAATGTTGCTTAGTAGATCAAATATATATAACCTACCTATATTAAAAGTGTAGATGTTTAATTTACTATATAAAATAGTCAATCAAAAGATAAATTTACGCAAATGGTCCCTCACTTTTATCCTTAGTACATAAAGTATCTCTAACGTTTATTTTTTAAACAAAAGACCTCTAACCTTTGTGCGAAATTGATCATTATTTGATAAAAAAGACAAATATGCCATTAGTTTTAATTAGAAAAATTGTAATTGAATTTCTAATCTTTGTAAAAGGTGCAAATGAATCCGATAATTTTATTTTTTATAAAAAATTAAAAAATACTAACGCATTCTTTTTTTTTTAATTGACACTTTATTGATCAACTTGATATTTTACTAAATTGTTATGTATATTTTACGAACTATTATAAAATAACTAAAATTTAAGTTCATAATTATTAATAAATATGTTAAATAAAATTATTTTTTTATTATGAGTAATTATATTATTTAAATTTTAAAATTTTATTTTATTGTTACAACATAAAATAAAAAATAATTTTATCACAAACTTGATGTTCAAATACTTTTATTTATTTGATCTATTCGTTTATTAACTACAAATATTAGAACTCCAATTGTATTTTTCATATTTTTAACTAATTTTTTAGAAAAATTAGCTAAAAAATTAGTTAAAATGGTCCCTAAATAAATAACAAAACGACGTATATAATTTTATTGTCATTTTTCTTTTGAAGTATTAGTGTAACACTAGAGTACTAATTCTGAAAATGACTTGTTTGCACATTAGCAATGCAAACTCTATTTAGTACTTTAGAAATTTGTATTTAAGATGCTACTTTTTACACACAGATAATTGTAGAATAATTTAAATTGTAATTAATATGTTTATTGACTTGTTTACTTTTTTACACTTTTGTAGCCAATTTTTGCCACAATCTCTAACTTGCATCAAATACATACAACTTTCACTAGCATGCTTAATTAACAACTGCAACGTGATTTATTCACTTGGAGAAATTATGTTGTTTTAAGAGTTTTAATTCGAATATGAAACGACTTGATCAATTAACTTATTGATTATCTCCAGAGCTTCATCTAAAGCAACAAAGAAGATTTTTATGAATTTTTTATTCAGCCACTAAACATCGTGATGATTGAATTGGTACACTTACCGAAGAAGCCTAATTTACCATTCTTGAAAACCAAATTTTTTGATGATGTAAGCTCAATTCAACCCTCTCTTTATCTTTTATTTAAGTTATTTTGAAAAAAAATTAAAATTAGATGTTGTTGTAGGAGTCTTATTCTGAAACAAATGTGAAATTTCTTAATGCAAAGGCATTCGACTTTCTTTACGTGATTAAAATACTTTAAAGGAATGAACTCAGACTTTGAGAAGGAATGCAAATTTGAGAAAAATGATACTTAAGAATAGTGGCTTTTATGAAGTAAATTGAATTCAATTTTATTATATGTTTGAGTCAGTAACCTAGGTTTTAAGTTATAAGCATGATTATAGTTAGGTTTCAATTGCCTGATTTTTTAATATTTAAATTTTTTTTTTCACTTAGATTACCAATATCAAGTCAATTCGTAAAATGAAGATATAATAAACACTATTACGTTTTTAATTAACTAGACATCGATGCACGTGCTTACACTAATACACACACACACACACACACACACGGTGTGGTTGTTTTTGCCAACTACTATCATTTTTTATTATTATTATTATTATTTTTTTTTAATCTTTCGATGTTGAAGAGAAATAACTAAAATAGAATATTTGTTTGTAAAATAAAATTTTAAAATTTACTAAACTGGACAACTTCTTATTGTCAAACAATAAGAAGTTGGACTCTAAAATCAATCTCAAACGAACTCTTAGTCTTGCAAATGAAGAATACAAAATTTTAAATAGTCTCTAAAAGCAAAATGTTTAAACTACCTTAACTAGATAAGTAAAACAACAAAACAACCTTTTTAGCGATATAAACATAAAAACTAAGGGAAATAGCATATTTGATCTTCCACTTTTTAAAAATGTAAAGAATATACTCTTAATTTTTAAAAATAACACCGAACATCTCAAACGTTTGAAGAAATAGGCATGATAGGTCCTTTATGACAAAATTGTTATCCCTAGAAATAAACAAAAAACAAGAAAAAAGAAAAATAGAAAAATAATCATATGTACTCCCAAAAATAAAAAATAACAAAGATGTCATCTTCTTCTACCTAACCCCGACCTTTAATTCTTCTTCATTATCCAACATCGAAATCTATCATTAAATCTCTTAAGCTTTCTGTATCTAATCTATACATACTTTTATGTCAATACACCTAAAAAGGTGTCTTGTTATCACAACCAACGTTGGAATCGAATATTCTCATCTCTCTCCTCAAGATTTATTTCTCTAAAACTCTCTCCACTTCTAAGACAAATCATCAAGATATCCCTCCCAGTTTCAAAAGAGGACATGATGTTTGTGTGGATAAATAGATGCTTATTGACCATAAAATAAGTTTCTCTAAAAATATTAGGATATGATGTTTGTGTGGATAAATAGGCATTTTTCTTTAAATGCAAATTACCTGCCACTAACTCTGCTGCTTTCGTCCCACCATACCCATCATAAACCACAAAAAATCTCGACATATTCATAATAAATGGGATTTTGGCGCAAATGGTCTCTAATGTATGTCCTTAGTGTATTTTTGGTCTCTAACATTTTATTTTTAGCTAGGAGGTCCCTAACCCATGCCATTGGGTGCGAAACTGGTCATATTGACGAATTCTATCCAAATTTGCCGTTAGTTTGGTTCGTGATCTCAAATATCTTTTAATTTGTCTTTACCTGCAGTGTTAAATTGGTCAACTCACCTTTTTTTTTTCCTTCTATTCATTCTCACATATATAACATAAACCATACCCACCAAATATATGTTGTTGGTGAAAACTGCCAAATTTTGAAGTATGGTTTTGATAGGAATTGGAAAAAGTAAATGGAATCCAATCTTTGTCGGTGTGGGCTACCATTGGAGATGAAGACTTCCTAAATAGATATGAACATTGTAGACGTTTTCTTGCTTGCCGGTAAGAAAAGTGGGTAAGAAAAGTGAGCCATTCTTGGATAAATGAATGAAAATAAGATCAAATCTCTGTATTTAACATTACCTTTTGTCTCATTATGTTGAATGTGTGGAAATGGTGCATACACAGTCCTTAAATTTTTCAGTAAATGTGCGTTAATTGTTTATAACCTTTTCAGTAAAGGTGTACATGTGGTCCTAACCTTTTCAGTAAAGGTGCGTAAGTGGTCCCTAACATTTTCATTAAAGGTGTGCAAGTGTCCCTAACGTATGTAAAATGGTGCACTGTTAGTCTCGAACCTATTGAAAAAGTTGCACGAATATTCTCCTCTAACCAATGATCCCTGATACATATTGAACATTTAACCACCATTTTTCAACCATGTCAACAATCTCCAAACTCAAAACATCCATGCACAATCCAGATTCAATAACTACACCAACATGTTAAATTGGAACATCACACATATAGCCACCAAAAATGACATTTACTACAATATTTCATGCATCAACAATTAAAAAATCTACTAATTTTTTACTTTTTTTGTTATTTAGAAAATTGAGTCCTCAAATTTTAGAATAGTGGGAGTTTTTTTTTCATTCAAAATTCTCATACCGTTGCTGGGGAATGTGAAGAGACGCAAAAAAAAAAAAAAAAAAAAAAAAAAAGGACAAAGAAAGTGAGTTGACCAATTTAACCCTATGGGTAAAAACAAATTAAAATAGATTTGAGACCACACACCCAACTAACGGTAAATTTGGATAGAATCCGTCCATATTGACCAATTTTGCACCAAATGGCATAGGTTAGGGACCTTTCAACCAAGAATGAAAGGTTAGAGACCTAAAACACATTAAAGGCATACATTAGGGACCATTTGCACCAAAATCCCCAAAATAAATCATTTAACACTGAGAAAAGATACAAATATTATATAACACAAAAAATTGCAAAAAAAAATATATTTATAACATTTTTCTTATTTGAGGTAGAAAAAAATCTTGTGGGCATCTTCCACGAATTTTTTCAACTACCTCGGAATCATGGAAGCACAGGGTCGGACTTTATATGAGGCTCAAGAGACGATTGTCTTAGACCCAAAAATTTTAGGGGCCCATAAATAAAATTTTTTTTTGTTATTTAAAAAGGATTAAACAGTCCAAGCATACATTCAATTTTAAAAACTATCCAATTAAAAAATTCACTCAATTACCCAATTAAAAAACTCTATTAAAATCCAACCCCAAAACCTCATGCAACCCGCAAACTTTGAGGAGATAATCGAAGGCAAGAAGGAAACCCATAGAATGATAAAAAAAAATATACGACAAAAAATTCCATCTTGAAGTAGGGGCAATCCACGGAACCACGAGAAATTGGTAATGCATTGCTTAGCCATTTGTATTGATTCATTAACTCTGTTATAATCCTTTATTGCTTTCTTTATTTTCAAAATTTTCAGACTTAATTGATATAAGCATTTCTTTTTGGCATTTTTAACTTTTGATTTCTCCAAGTTGAAGTTGATCAAGAATTATTTTCGATCAACTATGTCACAAGAAAGATTGAACGGATTGACTATGTTATCAATTGAGAAAAAAATAGTTGAACAACTTGATTATGACAAGAAAGATTGAACGGATTGACTATGTTATCAATTGAGAAAAAAAAGTTGAACAACTTGATTATAATAAGAAAAATTGAACGGATTGACTATGTTATCAATTGAGAAAAAAAAGTTGAACAACTTGATTATGCAAACTTAATTGATACTTTTGCCTCCAAAACTGTAAAGCGGGTAGCAAAATATTTTGTGTACTAAATTTTTTTTTGTAATTTTATTATTATATTTTGAGTGTATGATTTGAAAAACTCTTATAAAGATTTTTTTTTGAATATACACTACAAATTTGAGGGCCAATTTTTAAAGTTCGACTCGGTCTAACAAACTTAAAATTTGGCCCTGTTGAAACATAAAATATTATCATATTGAACCTGAGTGTCAATCTTGGAGGACACTTGGGATCTCAATCTTGGCATATTTCTTTTCTATGTATACTGAAGAAGAAGTAAAGGTAGGGAGTTATGTGGAAGAAGATGGCATCTTTGTTATTTTTTATTTTCGGGATACATTTGATTATTTTCTATTCTTCTTTTTCTTTTGTTTTTATTTAAAGGGAGGACAATTTTGTCATAAAGGGTCTACCATGTCTATTTTTTCAAATATTGAAAATGTCCGATACTATTTTTAAAGATTCAAAATATATTCTTTATATTTTTAAAAAATTAAAAATAAAATATGCTATTTTCTCTAAAACTATAACTAAATACTCTAAAATAGTTTCACTACTCAAATCTACCACAAGTTGTATATTATTATAACATTTGATATAACGTTTTGATGATAAAATATATTTATATTTTCAATCACGTCAAGTGCGTCCTCTTTAGGCAAGTTAAGCTAGGGAAAAATAGGCATCCACTTTATATTCCCTTTCACAACAAAGAATTAATATATAATTTCAAATTTTCAACGTGATTCTTGTGAAAATCTTTCCCATATTTGATTATGGAGTCCCATGATGGACAGGATGGACCAAAGCTACTCAATAGGGCCATTATCTAAACTTTATAAATTGTAATTGGATCAAAATAAAAAGTCGGCCAATCACATTATTACGAGGATAAAAAGTTGGGAAATATTTGGTCAACGATTTGCAAATAGTCAAAATGGTTTGGCGAATATTAATTTCATTAAAGGGATAAAGAACAAAAAATCACGAGATTTGATTTTGGGCGACTTAAATATTTAAATATTTTAAATGTTACTATAATTTGATAATCGTTCTTGAAATACCACTGCATTTTAAAATGTTCATAAAATATCATTGAATCTTCAAAATTGAATCTTATATGTTAAACCGTTACATTCCGTTAAAAGAGTTAACGAATGTAGTAATTTGACATACTAATTTGTACATATGGCAAATTATATGTGCTACATCAACAAAAATGCATGACGTGACGTGACATATATTTTACTTGAAAACTATTGATTAGAATGAATAAAAAAATAAAAAAATAAAAAATTAAACATCAAAAGAAACATGTTTGTCAAAAGAAAAATTATACAAAATATGTATCAATTAAAGGGATTAAAAATAATGAAAAAGCTCAATCTCCACTGCTACAATCAAAAGGCAACCTGCTCGTACTAGAAGAAGGGGAAATTCAATTAGATGCAACCACTAAAATTTGCATTCATATATAATATTTTTCTCACAATATAAAATTGCAATAATTCTTTGAGTTTCTTGTAAATAAGAACAAACTTAATTATCACATATCTTTATTTGTTCTTTTTGGCATTATGTCATTACTTTTACATCTCTCTATTTACCACTACAATAGAAAGTATAAAAAAATGGTGCACTCAAAGGTAGAGAATCATTAGTAGCATGAGCGGATTCAAGAATTTTTTTAGATCAGACTGATATTGAATTTTGTTTTTTTTGGCACTTTAACGGATCCATGTCAGCGATCTTTTTGTTGACGTGGCAAATATAACGGGCCATATGTATAAATTAGTATGCCACATTACTACATCTGTTAACTACTTTAACAGAATGTAATGGAGTGACATTTAGAATTCACTTTTAAATGTTTAATGACATTTTAATAACGTTTTAAAGCACAGTGAAATTTTCAAGAACGTTTGACAAAATATAGTGACAGTAAAGAAGTATTTAATTGTACATCACCACATTTGTTAAGTCTTTTAACGGAATATAACGGAGTGACATAAGTGATTCTCTTTTGAAAGTTTAATGGCATTCTAAAACGTTTAGCATAATAGTATCAGATGTATTTAATTTGATTTTGGGCAGTGGAATTTCGTATTTACATCAAAAGCACGTGAATGTTTTAGAATTTAGATGATGTAAATCCATGTTGGAGTATCTCACAAGTACATAAATACTTCTTCTAGTTTTAAAATTTGTTTTAGCCAACACGTTACTCTTCACCGTTTTTAAGACTCTTTTCTAAAAAAAAATTGTAGAGTGCCTAAATTGTTACTTATTATTTAATTCTATTTCAAAACTTTTTCCTATTTTATGTTCACTTTTAACATGAATGAGTTCGTTCTTAAGCTTTTTAGTTATATGTAATTGGAAATTTGAATTATATTATATTGAGCTATAAAACGTTTTGAACATGATAAAATACAAGGTTTTTTTTGGAAAATTCAAACTTCATAAAATTTCTTGATAACAGTTGACATTATGAAAAATTGCAAATGTGATGCACGATTTCGATAACGAAAAGAAAGAAAAGAAAAAGCAAGATCTTGGATTTGAAAATGTCGACTCGACCTTGATCTGATAGAATAGACTCTGGACGAATATATGGACCACATCGATTCCATGTTTTAAAGGACAAATAATATATTTTCCTGTTTAAATCATTGCACATTAATAATTCTTTTAATGAACTATACTATACTATTCCTTGTTGTGAAGCTTATGAATAATGATGGGATTATGAATAATGGTCTACTAACAACCAATACTAATATTATATTTAAAAAATAAGTCAAAATTAATAAAAATATATAGGTTAAACATATGATCCAGCGATCAAAATCAAAGAGTAACCCAATAAAAAGTAGACTATTTATCTTGATCTTAAGAAAAAACCTGTTTTTTAAAAGAAATTCTATGGTGGGATTTCATATTTGACGTCAAGAGCTCGTGAACTTTCATAAATGGTGAAATTAGAACTTATTAGTCAGTTCCTCTCGAAATGATATTAATTAGGAACACACTACATCATTAAAACAAGACTTAAGTTCAAAACTTGGTACCGGGCTACCGGCCTCAGTTAAGAAATAAAATTTGAAATTGTACATTGTCATCGTCAAGCATTACGTATGAGATTTAAACATAAATTTTAGTCATTAATTAAGCAAAGAAAATTTAGGAGAATCAAAAGTCAAAATGCTGTAATAATATTAAAAATGATAAAATCATGCTAAAATGCCAGCGGGATTTGATAGAGAGCAAGATTAGGTTTCTTACTTATGTAGATAGGGACACATGACAAATAAATATTTCACATATTTGTTTTTCTTTTTAATTATGTGCAGTCTAACCTAGTATATAATGTGAAAGGGTCTCATAGCATAACTCAGTGGTTAAAAAAACAGGAGTGAAGTAATCATGACTTCACTGGCTTCGCTCGCATGATGGGGTTCGAGTTCTACGCTTTGTATGAATTTGGCCTCTTGTAAGTCTGATTAAAAAAAAATACTTTTCAATCCTCGCTTCTCTCAAGACATCCGTCCGCGATTTACTTCCTCCACCAAGACTTCAATATAAGAATAGTAGGAACCTTCAAGATTGGGTTGAATCTTTAAGTATATAATGTGAAATGTTTATATAATACATAATATCAAGTGTACACGTAATCAAATCCATGACAAATGATGTGATTGCGCTTTTGCTATATAAGTCCAAATAGATATATGGCCCAATTTTCAAATGTCAAAGAAAGATGAGGGCTGTGTGGAATAGTTGATAGGGTAAAATAAGACAAAACGTCCCTACCTATCGAGGTATTGTGAAAACGTCACTATCTTTAAAATTTTGGCGATTTTCACCCTTACCTCACCTGATTTCTCAGCAAAACGTCCCTACCTTCAAAATTTTGGCATTTTCACCCTTACTCATGGATTTCATGCAAAAACGTCCCTTCATCCAAAAATCATCATTAACTTGGGGATAAATTAGTCCAACCACTTTTTTCACATATATATTACTTTTTTTAAAATTGGGGGACTTCCCATGCAATTTCTAAAATTGCACGGCAGACCCAGTCCCCAAATCTGATAACAAGGAAGCATCTTTATCCATCTGATTTTCAAGAAAAAAAATTCTATTGATCAGATCAATGATTTTCAATGAAATATACAAGTCTTTTAAGAACAAAAAATATGTCCCACCTTTGTAATTTTGGGAACAACTGATCTTAGTGTAAAGAGCCTTTCATTGAGTTTCTTTCTTCTATTTCCCTCTGAATCAATATTCTTTTTGGTTTCCATTGACGACTGTGTTCCATGATCAGAGCTTGAATCATTGTATGCATAAAATGCTTCATTCATATAATTACTGCAAATATCAAATCAATTTCATTATGGTATATTTCTTAGCAAGAAGCAAACACAGAACACGAACATGAATGCACGTGTTAAGATAAGAGAAAATCGTATCAGGTTCTTCTTATTGGAGTAATATAGTTACCCAATAGTGTGGGAATTCATCACTAATGTTTTCCATTGTGTGTGTGTGTGCGTGTTTTGTGAAGGAAAGAGATGAGAAGGTTTCGGATGAAGGGTTTTTTTTTTTTTTTGATAAGAATGGTCCGAGTAAAACTTTCTATTTCGTTGACTATGATTGAGATTGATGTTGGATGGCGGATGCCACTGTTTTTGTCAAGTGTGAAGGCCGCCATTTGTGTTATTTATTATTCAAATTATTGAATTCTCTTTGTGCAGATTTGGGGACGGGTCTGCCATGCAATTTTGGAAATTGTATGGAAGCTCCCCAATTTTAAAAAAAGTAATGTATATGCGAAAAAGCTACGGACTAATTTACCCCCTGTTTAATTACCGATTTTGACCAAGGACGCTTCCGAGAGAGGAGGTGAAAATCCAAAATTTTGAAGATAGTGACGTTTTGCCTGAGAACCCGTGAGATAAGGGTGAAAATGCCAAAATTTCAAGATAGGGACGTTTTGCTTGCAAACCAATGAGGTGAGGGTGAAAATCTTAAAAATTTGAAGGTAGGGACGTTTTCCACAATACCTTCAATAGGTAGAGGACGTTTTGTCTTTATTCACCCTAGTTGACCAGTACATTATTTTTTTAATGAAAATAAATTAATTTTTAAATAAGAAAAAAATATATATATTATTTTATTTAGTTCTGGAACTAGGAATTTCACATTTGGCGCTTAGAGCTCACTTGCTCAATACTCTTCGTATCATCTATCATCATCTTTACACTAAACATCAACACATCACTCAATTAATTTGTGTCATTGTCTTCTATATTTTTCTTATAAACACGACCGACTACTATAACCACCACTATCGCAACCGTCCAAAAGCAGTGGGGATGCCATTATTCAAAGTCTTGTGAAATGGTTGGAAATTAAATGTACTCAGTCACATGAAACTTGGTCTTTTTCCACAGAGCTAAGCTATTGAAAAACTGGACCACCAATTTTCTTGTAACTGTTTTCGTGCAAAATTACGAATTAATATAATAATTTTAATTTATGTCAAAAATAAGAAATTCTATGATTAATTATTTATAACATTTTAATTATTATCCGTGTCAACTCATGAAGCAAAATATATAACGGGAGATGAGCAATCGTCTTATCATGAAAAAACATAATTGAGACAACAGTCAATTGCAAAGAAACAAATGGTAAATAATTCACGGAAAGTTACTAGGGTGGGGGCACGGTCGGATTCCAAACAAAATCGAATCGAATTGAAAACTAATGAGTATCTTGTAAATAGAATAGTGGTTCCAATTTTAATTATAGAACTAAACCGTTCGATTCGATTCGATTCCGTTACATAGTTAAATTTTTAGTTCCAACAACTATTTGTATTCTCCTATTAATGTTTAAAACAATACAATAATTTAACAAATTGTAACTTTCAAACTTTAATCCATTCACAAAACAACAACATATCGAGTCTTTGAACACAATGTTCCATAATATAAAATAATAAGTCTAGTCCAAATTTTAAATTACAAAAATAAGTTATCTAATAAAAATAATTCACCAACGTACAATAATGGTTTTGTTCTGGGCCTAGAACCAATAACCGAACCATAACTAGTCGATTCTCACTTTTAATACCCACTACCTATTTCAAATTTAAGAAGAACTTAATCGAACTAATCGGTTCGATTCGGTCCGGTTCAAGTGGATACTTTTTATGGAATTAAAAAGTTTGAGTATATTGAATATAAATTTTTAATAGATCTATAAAAATTATGTGATATTCAAAATGTCAATAGTTTTATATAGAATTTTGCTTACTAATTTTTAAGTAGAAAGTACAAATAAAATATCTCATAATTATTCTCTCATTTATCTCAAAGGGGGATGTTCTCCTACCCGTGGGTAGGAGTTATCAAATTGAGTGTGCACATTATTAAAAAAATAATGAGTGTGGGCTCATCATTTATTCTTTCATTTATACCCTCAAATCATCGCTACCATTCAAGAAGAAGACTAACTCCTAAATTACCACAGAGAGAACATCCCATATCCCCAAATATTTGGAAGACTTTGAAAAGAGAAGGACTTTCAATCTAAGATTTTTTCTTCTTTTTTTAATATTTCTCTTTTTTTTTTCTTCTTCTTTAATATTCGGCTTCTCCTTTTTCTCTTTTATTTTTTTTTTCATCGTTTTCCTCTTTTTCTATAAAAAATAAATAAATCAATTTGTAATTGAAATTCTCATAACACTTTATGAATATAAATAGTAGAATAATTTGTAATTAAATATTTGTATATTGGTTGGTTGTTAGTTCAAATTTAGATAATGATACAAGGATAATCTCCTCTTTCGCCATGGGTAGGAGTTATATATATAGAGACACATTATTAAAAAAATAATGAGTGATCTCAAGACGTGTTCTATTTATAACTCCTACCACCATGGATAAAAGATCATCCCCTATAATGTAGATTAATATTTGTATATTGGTTGGTTGTTATTTTGATACGACTTAAATTATTTCACTTACTTTAAGTCTAATAACGTGATATTTTAATAATTACGTACAATAATTAATTCTTCATAAAAATCTATAAAAGTTTATCAAACTCTTTCATATGTGTGTATAGTACATAAAAGTTAAGAAAAAATTTACAAACTGCACAAAAGTTAATTGCTTAAAAAAAATTATAAAAATATTTAAAAATTTAAATTAAATACACTCTATGTCTATGACAAATTGGATCAATAATTTACTAAACATGACCATGCTACGAGTCAAATCTAAATTAAAGTTCATCCCTAGTATTTGGCAAAATGGGACAATAATTTATTGGACATGTGTCCATGCCACAACTTGATAATGGAATATGCTTTTCTTTTCATAGATTATGACAAGAAATGCGACAAATAAACGTCGCCTTGTAATTATATATTATTATTCAAGAAATAAAATATTCCATATTATTATATATTACTCGTGCAGATGATTTAAATATAAAATTATTGTAAACAACTTTTTCAATATCTTTTCTGATGATTTTGTCATTAATAAAATAATAAATCACTAATTAAAATGTTTTTAATATTTTTAAGCTAATAATTAAAATCTTTTTTTCTACAAATGATTATGTGAAGAAATTGGGAACGGCCTTCCACTTTGATTGTTCATGACTATGATCCCACTATTACACGATGTAATATTTGTGGAAGAAGATGTGACTGCCCTACTGTGCTTCTCCGTGACAACAATTATTATTATTATTTTTTACTAGTCAATCCAAAAGTTCAAATTTTACACGGCAGTAGGTGGGATTGCCAGTCGAATTTGGCATTCGAGAAAAGTCTACATGACGTGGTCCAATAAATTTGGGCCAAGTTGAAATCGATGAATTCTAATTTTACACAGTTAAATGCATGTTTGATAGAATTTAAAATAATTTTTTTCTATATTTATTTTCAACTACAATTTTTTAATCACATTTTATTATTTTTTATCAAAATCTATTAAAAAATTATTTTTAAACTCTACCAAATATATATACTATGTCTATTCATAAGATCGAACATGCAAAAGATTTTTTATAAATACTCAACTCAACATCATGAATACCAGAGACATTAGAGATAAGTCCAGCTCGAGTGAAAATATGAATGTAAATACAAGTCATGAATCATTAACGAAATAGACGATGACACTTTTTTTTTTTGAAACTCTTTTAATTTGTATTTTTTATATTTGAGAAGTTGGTTCAAGAATTAAAAATGCAACCGATCCCTATAACCCATTTGGCGAAAGTGTAAATTTGTATATAATTATCCGATTTATTATAACTAGTTTATTCATATTATGTTCACTTCAAAAAAAAATTAAAATTAAAATCATAAAATTTAGGAAAAATAGCTTATTTGATTTTCAATCTTTCAAAAACATAAGTGATATATCCATAACTTTTGAAAATGGTACCAAATATTACAAACGTTTGAAAAAAAATAAGCATGATGGGGTCATTTATGAAGAAATTACATATTTAAATAAACAAAATAAAAAATGACAAGAAAAAAAAAATGTCACCAAAAATATGAAGAATAACAAAGAGGACGTAACGAAGTCACAATCCAAAGTTCGTAATCCACGGTGCCACGTTGGACAAACTGTACGAACTAGCACTTGCATTTCCAGCGAAGCTAGAGACCAGAATGCCGTTCTCCCATTGCAGCAAGCCAGCAAAAGCTCAAATTGCAACAGTGTCCTTGTAGTAATCCGACATGCCACCATTGAAAAACAATGACAGTACAGTAACGTTGTCATCAATGGCTTTATCCATGGATGCCAAAATGTTAGAGCTGAAATAGTTGCTAAGCCAGTAGACTTTGGAGACGACTACCATTGCGCGCGTGGCCATTTCACGCGTCGTCCCTGCAGCGTGTTCCAAGAGGCTTGCATCGGAAACAACCGAGCCCGCTACTGTGGAGGATGTATGGATGCTATAGACAGTCATCATCTCGTGGAGATCTGGATTCTTTGGTTTGGTCAATTGGGCCGAGAGCTGCCTCGTAGCATCTTGCAAAATACCTGGCTCAAATTAATTTCTATTAAAGTTCGATGCAATAAAATTTGTTCCAAATTCACATTCACCTTTCCATGAACTTGGAATGAGTCCAAATCCAGTATCATCGAAACTCTTGCTCTCTAGCTAGACACCGATGTCCAAAACTCCGACCATGACTTCACTCACCGAGTAACTCAGGGAACAAGTTTGCATTCTGGTCCAGACTCAGAAACGACTATGGTGGAAGCAAGATCTAGAATGTGGTTACTAGTTAGGGATGCAATGGTGGAAACTACATAAGCAAGATTCGAAATTTGAACTATACAATTATTAAAGCAATATCTAAATTATTTTTTTCATCATTTTAATTGAGCCTCACGGTGGAGGTGAGTGTAGTAGTGGACTAGTAGCAGTGAGTTTGAAAGGTGAGAGTGAAGGAAGAAGATGACATTTTTATTATTCATTATTTTTAGGAGGGTACATTTGATTATTATTATTTTTTTCTTTTCTTTTGTTTTTTAGTTTATTTAAAGGGGATGTCATTTCGTAATAAAAGATTTTCTATGCTTATTTTTCTGAAATATTGGAGATGTCTTATGCTATATTTTGAAAGATTAAGAATCAAACATACTATTTTTCCTAAAATTTATAGAGTAATGATATAGTACTCATGGTGGGTAATAATTATGGTAACTATTTGACACGTGGCATCACCACATTGATCACTTTTTAAAAAGTTTAAAAAATTATAAACAATTTTTTAAAAAGTAATTAATGTGACGATATCACATGTCAAGTGAGTACCATAATTATTACCCACTATGGGTAATATATCATCTTTCAAAATTTATATCCACATACTCGATCAGTCACTAATACTAAGTGGAATCCAACGAGGGGATGATTGTACATGCCAAATTGATGTTTGATAACAACAAGATTGATCTCTTTCTTTCTAGATGTGTCTATTTTAGTCCCACAATGTTGGGTTTTGGATTTAATTGGAGTGGGAATTTGTTTTAGTGGAAAATAAAGTTTCATGTCAAGAATCATAGTTGGGCATTTTAGGATGATCATGATGTTTGGTGTGAAAATCTGATACCATTATGCTTACCCAATTTCTACATATGACTATTTGTAGAAAGGGGTTCCACATTTAATTATTAGTTTAGGATTCTATTCTTGTATGTCACTAAACAATGTATAAAAGTTTACGCAGAAGTTTTGTTTCATTTTGGAAGGTGATTTGGCAATATTTGAAAACATTGATAATTTGATATGTTAATCGATTATTCTAAACGCGTTCCATTCAGAGTGTTAGACTCAGGGTTTTAAAAAGCGTAAAGCATGGTTAGGTGTGGAGGCCAAACTTTAATTTTTTGGACCTAGGCGAGAGCGAAGCGTGAAAAAGTGTTTTCTTATTTTTAATATCATTTTAAATATTTTTTAAAAAAGATAAAAATAAATTTTTTAACTAAAAAACGCGCGCCTATTCTTAATTAAGCGCGCCTAGGCGTGATTAGGCGTGCATATGCGAACCTAGGCGCAAGTTTTTTAGTTAAAAAATAGTTGACCAAAAAAGCGCGCACCTAAGGCCTAAGAGAGGCATGGAGGTCGCGCTTCGCGCCTAAGCACGCTTTTTAGGACACTTAGATTAAAAAAAAAAAAAAGAAAAGAAAAGAAAAGACAATTTATAAACGTTGTACTTTATAGCCGGTTGTGATATGCAACATTGAGTTTGAATTAAATTTCATAATTTCATATCATATTCTCGGTATTTCAATTTTGAAACTTACGACTTCTTGATCAATACTTTTCTCTCAATTCCGATGCTTGAGGGATACAACAATTTTATTTAGTGTTTGTTTGGTTCAGATTTTAATGTACTAAAAAGTTGTATTCAAAAGTCAATAATTAATTTTAACCACATATTTCATGGGTGATGAGACTCACAATTTTTATTAACTTTTCAACTACACATTTCATCAATTTTTTTTAATCAAAATTGCTAAAAAGCTCCATCAAACAAGCTCTTAATTAGAGGCCTAGAAATACTATACATATTAACTCCACTTCTTTTCTTTTTTTCTTTTTTTTCCTAACATTGTTTTTACAATAGAATCCACATATTCACTGGGACCGCCAAATGCACATTTTAGGCACACGTGACCTCTACTTTTCAAAAAAAAAAAATATCTTTTTAGTTCGGGTTGTATGTTAATCAAGTGTATATTAGGTAAATATTTTTTTAAATTATAAGTAGTGAGTCTTACAAAATGTAGAGATAAAAAATAAATAAAAATTGTAAATCTTACGAAATCTATAGATAACTTATAAATACTTATAAGTAGTGACAAACATACTTTAAAATACCATAAAATAATAACCATAATGTTTGACGGGTATACTTCTTTTAGGCGGTTGGGTGGATTACATATCAAATTTAAATTATGTAATAATATAATAAGAGTTAATTACACTCACAATCCTTATTCTTTCAATTTTGTAACAATATCATTTTCATTCAATTTTATTCGTAGATATCGTTCTCATCCTTTCATTTATTCGTACAAATGATTTTAAAATGATTTTTTTTTAGCAATTTTACTCCTCACTTAAATAAATTAAAGATAAAATAAAATAAAAAAATGTATTTGAAGTCCCCTTCCTTTTTAAAAGTTTAAATAGTCCCACAAGAGCAACCGAAATTTCCCACCCCCCCTGTTTGCTAGCCCAAACCGCCAAGGTTTGGGCTGGCGGCAACCAGGGAGGATAAATCTCCCCATCCTCCAATTGCGCAAAAACCAGGGAGGATTTCTCTGTGGTTTTCTGGTGGAGTCGTTGGCAAATATTAGTCCTCTTAGGCACTTTGTGTCAATGAAATTTCACGATGAGAGGAGAAGTCATAAGGAGTAGGCGTGGACAACGTATTTTGATCATGGTGGATGAAGGGTCACTTATGTAGAAAATGCGGACGAGTTTGAAGTTGATCTCTTTCCAAGTTATTTCTTGTGCTAAGATTCGCTCATGGAGCACACAGTCATCTTTACCATGGGATTTACAAGGAACAACTTGTTGCAGTGACAATAATCAAGGTGCCGATGATCAAGGTGCCAGATGATGACGAAAATGGTGACCTAGGTGCTCGGTTAGAGAAGCAATTCACCAAAGATGCTAACCTTTTGTCTCGTCTCCACCACGAAAACCAAGGAGAAATCCTTCTTGGTCTTCGTGCAATCCGGAGGATTTCTCCTCCCCGACAGTTTGGGCTGGCAAACTGGGGGAGAAATCTTCCCCCCCCTCCACCGGCCGGTTGCTCTAGTGGGAGTGGGGGATGTTTGGGGAATAATCTTTTTTTTATTATTCTTATTTTATTTTTTTAATTATTTTAAATAATCGACTGTGTATAGACTATTTTGTCTTTGTTTAATTGGTCAAATTTAGGTCACGAGCTTGATTTTTTGTCAATTAACGGACAACTAGACGAAATCTGACCAGACTCCAAAGGTCCTTTCGATGAACATATTTTTTATTATTTTAAGTGAGAATCTGTAAAAAAAAAAAAATTACTATTTACTTGTACTTTTGAAAATGTTATGGTTTCAATTGTAATTTTTTCATAGTATTTTCTTTTTTATGTTATCTTAATTTATTTAAATCAGAGGCAAAATTTTCAAAAAAAAAAAAATTGGGGACCATCTGTGCGAGTAAAATAAGATGAGGGACGATATATGTAAATTAAATTTAATAGAAATGATATTGTTACAAAGCTAAAAGAATTAGGATTGTGAATGTAATTAATCCTATTAATAATAATAATAATTGTAGTTTAACAAATAATAATGTCATACAAAAATAAGAGAAATAGTTATTATTAAATTAATAGTAAATATATATTTGACAAGTAATGTTATTTATCACAACTGGTAATGATCATTATATAATGTGACATTAAATGATATGGACAATGAATTAGGTCTCGTTTTCATGCATTTCATTGTCTTTATTATTTAATACCATATAAGATGCAACATAGACGAATGATCATTACCAATAGTGATAAATAGCATTATTGATACTCTTCCCATCTGACAAATATGGATTTACTTCTATTTTATATATAGTAATCTTATTTATATATCATTTCATTCTCTCGATAGTAATATCATCGTGTCATTATTCAATTGGATGAATTATTCATAATTAATAGCTATAAATACATTACTTAATTAGAGTAAATAATTCATCCAATTGAATAATGCTACGTATGATGACTACCGGTAGTGAGCGACTGCAAATAGCATTATTCTAATATAGTTAGAAATAGTAAATTTTACTTAAGTTTATTCTAATATACCCATATTTTAATAACATAATAGTTCATATTTATTAATAATAAGATACATTAAATAGGACATATTAGAAAATTAAGAAATTAACTATACTATCAAATGAACTATAACTTGAAACGGATATATTTATTAATGATAAGATACATTAAATAGGAGCATATTAGAAAATTAAGAAATTAACTATACTATCAAATAAATTATAACTTAAAACAGATGAATAAAGAAAGTAAATATATCTTAATAGAAAATAAGAATATTTGATAAGACCATGTAATCTTAATTAATATCTCAATATTTACAATTTGAATTTAAAAGTTAGCTAACTTGATGGCATAACGTTCTGAAATTCAAGAAACTTGTCTTGGATTAAATGCCTATATAAGATAACTATAGAAACTTGAAATATCTCGTGAATTTAAATTGTAATTTTCATCTTAACTATAAAATTTAATTTCATTTTCGAATTTTTAATTTCTCTCTCTCCCCATTTTTTCAGTATATGATTATTCTATTTAAATGGAGGTAAATTTGAGATAAATGCATGTGCAACAACAAGACGTAGAACACAATTATTGGATGAAAATTGATTATAAAAGTTCTTTCACACAAGACAAGTAAAGAGAGTTGAAGGTGGTAGAATTCATGGCTTTTAGGTATCGATTGAAGGGGATTTATGTGTTGCCCGAAGTTAGGCTTTTAGGTATCGATTGAAGGGGATTTATGTGTTGCCCGAAGTTAGGCAGTGTCCGACTCTCACAGTGGGTGCCCCTCCACCCCTCAACAGGGGGCACTACCCAATTTTGAGCAACAGAAACATTCTGATCAATTGAATATCTCAATATTTGAGGTTAAATGAAAAAATTAATCACGGAACTCCATTGATTTTCTTTCTTGAATAATATTCAAGTCAAAATATCAATTTTCTTTGAATGGATATTTAACAATTAGCTTTAGAAAAACAAAAAACAAAAAACAAACCAAAAAAGGAAAAAGGAAAAGGATACATAGTTTTTATCATAAATTATTGTCCTAGAATTCTCTTAATTTCGACATATTTAGCCTGATCAACTGCATATAATTTAGGGATAGCAACGGAGCGAGGCGGTCATTACCATCTCCACCCTGTCAGAGATTTTTGATAAGCGAAGCGAGGCGAGACGAGGCGAGATGAGATGAGGCGGGATGGGGCAGGGATTGAAAAATCTCTATTTATCGTCTTGTTTAATTAATTAATTATTTTTTAAAATAAGGTTTAAATTTTAAAACGTAAAAATAAAATAAAATAAAATAAAAAGATTCTTTGCGGGTTCGAAAAAATTGGGGTGGGGACCATGATTCCTGTCCCCGCCCCGATTACTAGCGAGGCGAGGCGGGGCAATTTTTATTTTTATTTTTTTGCCATTCCTAATATAGTCATGGGGAAATTGTCTATAAGTTACCCATAAGTGACATGTTCTAAATTGGGTTCAAACACTTTTCAATATTGTCATTAAGTCATATTACTTCAGGCATATTTCAATTAATCTCATAAATACCTTTGCGATCCAAATTTATTAAAAATAAACGTCATTTAAACTTTAACAGCACGTACGCGACCACCGTCTTTTTACGCCACCCTACTGGCTCTTGCATCACGTCGCCGGCGTTACACCATTCACCGTCAGCCATCCAAACCTTTTCCCACTAATTTCATGAGTAATAATTGCAGATTCATGATTTTTTATTGTTGTTTTTTCTCTCAATCATGTAAGAGATAAAGTTTTAATTTTAACAGCTTGATATTATTATTATATAATAATGATGATTTTGAGAAGTATTGGACAGTCCCTGGATTACAAAATTTTAGAAACAATTACTTCTTTTGAATGTTATTTTGCAGGTGACTTTAGATTTTTATGAATGGTTTATCTTATTTTTCTTTAATTAGATTTTTTTGTTGGAGATTTTTTTTTTTTTGATATATATGAACACAATTGTTTTTTAATTATTTTTTGGTCGAATAAATAAAAGCAACATTTATTTCACTTACATCAACATTTTTATGTGTTTCAAGTTATTACAGTCACATATTCATGTGTGTTGTTTGATATTGTATCATAGAAAATAGTATCTTAATAAAATAATATCTTATTAAGAACAGTATCTCGCAATACAATATCACAAACAACATTTTATTTAGAACAGTATTTCAACATTTTATTATAAAAATATCATAGATAAAAGTATCTTAATATTTTAGTTTCAGAAATATATTATTATATTAATATAACAAGCACATTAGTATCAGCATCTTTGGAAACAAGGACACTATTACACACATTCAAAATAGAAAATTTCAATCCAATAGAAAAATAGTATCATAGTAAATTTATCTTAATAAAACAATATCAGAAGCACATTAATATCAATATTTTGATAACAATATATTATGGTTAAAGATATCAAACAAGTTAAGTCAATATAACAATATTAAAAGCGTATTGTTATCAAACACATGCTATAAATGTTATGTTTTAATAGAAAACTTTAGTACGATATATTAATAAAACAGTATCATAGAAAACAGTATCTTATAAAACAGTATCATAGAAAACAATATATTAAGAAAACAGTATCATAATAAAACAGTTTCGTGTTTAAATTAATGATTTTGTAATTGTAGTGACACGTTAGTATTTTAGCATTGAAATATTATTTTAATTGAAATATGCTTAGGTCATATGACTTCGGAGTCTATTAGCACATAATGAGTGTCCGACCTTGAATTTTTCTTATAATCATTAACCAAAAATAATTTATAGCAGAAATGTTTGTGTTGTATACATAGTATATTCTCTCAAAGCAATTCTACTTTGACATAATTAATTAGTATGCTCGACTGTATATAATCAATAACGCGAAAAACTTGCATTTTGTTATTCTAATAATTTCTTCGTCCCATAAAGATATACTTAATTTCTTTATTTATTTGTATTAAATTATAGTCCGCTTTGCTTGTTGATAATATAGTTAATGGATACATTTCCACCTACCAATGTATTTGATAAATAAATTTGACAAATAATCACGATCCTTAATGTCAACTAATCTAACGGTCTAGATGTATTAAAATCTTTATTGTGAGGGGTTTGGATATAGATTTAAGTCCGTTTGGCACAACTGTTGTGAGTAGAGCTTTTAGCAGTAAAGCTTTTGGTAGTAGAACTTTTGGCAATAGTGCTTTTGTTAAAAAGTTGTTGACTGTTTGAATATAAATTTAAAAAGTTATTTGAATATTATATTGAGCGTTTGGTTGCATAATTATACAACTACGTATAAATATATATATATATATATATATATATATATATATATGAACAAATAGTAATTAATTATTATATATCTCATACTATTTTTTTAACAAATAATATATTTTTATATCTTATAATAATTATTAAAATTAATATATTAATTTAATCATAATTACACAATTATTTTAGTATATTTGACTAAATAGTAATTAATTATTATATATCTCATATTATTATTTTTAAAATAAATAATATTTTTTATATACTATAATAACTACTAAAATTAATATATTAATTATAATAACATAATTATTTTAGTACATATTATATTACTAAAAATTAATTAATTAGTTAGTTAAATCAAACATATTATGTTCAGTTTGTATTATATTATTTAACACGACAGGAGGCGGAACTAAGGGGGGCTGGTATGTGCTATAGCATAATCTAACCCTAGCTGAAGAAGTGAACTCAGATGTGACGAAAGTGCTACTATGGTGGCATGGCGCTGTGCTAATGTGTTTTGCATGTGTGTGTATATATATATATGTGTGTGTGTGTATATATATAACTTTGTGAAGTGAAGGTGAAAGAGAGAAAGAATAGATATTTTAATTCAAAATTTCACATTTGATCCTGAACTTTGAGAAATTAAAAAACAAAGTAATTACTTTCTCAAAGTTCTTCTTAATATGGTAATTGCATAATTTGGGAAGGGAAAACAAAATTGAAGAATACAGAAAGTTTTTTCAAAGTTTTTCTCTCGATTTTTATATTTGCCATGTAAATCGCTTTTATAGTATAAAAAAAATTTAGTAACAACCCAGGTCTAAAGTGTAAAAAGAAAAATAGCGGTCCTGGCCTCAAAATTTCTAGTTCAAGCCGCACGTTGATATATATTTTTTACTATATATAAATGTATGAAGTCGCAATTTGTTAAAAGTAATTAATGTGGTAATAAATTAATATATTAATGTAGTAAATAAATTAATTTTTTTTTTTTTTTTTATGTAAATAAGTCCATCGGAAGTAGTGTTGTATTCTATCTGTAACTCTACCTCTCCTCGAATTCTACCACTCTCTCTCTCTCTCTCTCTCTCTCAAAGTCCAAACAGGAAAAAATTGTGAACAGTTGTAAACAAAACAACCGCGCAGTTAATCCAATCCTTATCCGATTTTATTCACTCCCTGTTGACATCTGCATCTATAAATAACCCACCTTTGTTCATCCACTCAATATGAGATCTACAATATCCAGAGAGAGAGAGAGATAGATACGAATCTTGTTTCATATATTCAGTTTGATATAAAAGTTTTAATTTGATTATTTGTTTTGTACTGTCAAAAGCCAATGGAGTTCGCAAATTATAAGGTTTACTGGGTTTTTCCAGTCTTCTTGTTTTGTTTTTTGATATTAAACAATGGCGTCGTGGAAGCATCGCACAAAGTGTATTTAAATTTACAATCAGTGTCTCCTGTTAATGTAAAACAAGTGCATAGAACTGGCTACCATTTTCAACCCCGAAGCACTGGATCAACGGTACATATATCTTCTCTCCTTCTATCTATCTGTATATATGTAACATCGTAAAGATACATTTATTAAAAGTAGGTTCGATACATATATGTATAATGTATGTATATATATAATATATGTGAAGTCAAATTTCATACAGGGTTAAATACAGCTTGCTTCTTTCAATTATTAGCAATATTTAATGTCGATATATGTAAGTAATTTGATATTCTTCCGTGCTTATTTTTCTTGTTGATAAGATAATTAATTTCTTAATTTTTTAATATATTTTATTTAACGTTCATTTTAATTAAATAAAATCTATTATAAGTCTATTTTTCCGAGACGATAAGTCTATTTTAGTAGACAGATGGATTCATATAAACTGGAGCATTATTCTTTGTCAAAATGCCGCCAAATTTGAATGCGTTAATACCTTAAAGCTGTAGTGTATGGCTTCCCACGTGTCGACAAGTTACTGGAAAAATCGATGGTCAATTAGTGCATGCACGTAAAGTGTACAAAATATTCCATGGTCTATGTTCAGTCTACAGAAAAAATGCAGAATCTCTGCAAGACAAAAAATATTTTTTATTGCGTCTTGGTGATGGTATTGGTACGTCACTATCTATTGTGTTTACTTAGGTGTGTTTGATTCAAACATTTTCCATGGAAAAAGTCACTTCTATGGAAAATGTTGTCAAATTCAACACTTTTATTTTCCCACTTTGGTGTTTGATTGGTAATGGAAAAGAAAATACATTTTCTAGGTACAAGATTTAAAGCGTGAATTTTTCTTTTTTCTTGAAAATTTTTCTTTACATAGATAGTAGAATTTATTTTTCCACTTCCATGGAAAATATTTTCATTTTCCACCATTTTTCCATGCTATCAATCAAACACACCATAAATTAGAAATATTTATTTATTTATATTTTAAATTTAATATATTCTTTTGTGTGAAAATCGGATTATTTTAATATTAAAAGGCTAAAAACAAATTTTGATAAATACGTGACAGTGATATTTCAAGTTGAATTTTTATTTGCTTTGGTATCATATTAAATTATTTCGAGGAAAAGTAGTAACCGTTTAAAAAGTAAATAAAAAGTAAGTATGTTGAAGTTGGTTAATCTATTTTAAAATAGTTGTGGGATAAAGACACTTTTTAGCTTTATTGTGCCTTTTTGTCTTTATTTATTTGACATTTTTATCAATTAATTTATTCTTTACAAAAATACAAAAAATTTGAAAAAGTTGGGTCAATATTTCATCTTGTGGGGTATGTTATTTATTATCTTAATTGTGGTTCAATGTATTTAAAGGAATTAAGCAATTGGCAGTGAAGTTTGATTTGGATAATGTTTACACTCTTTTATGTACTGACTTAATGTTGTTTTTCTTGTCCATGTGTGGATGCTAATATGAACCAACTACAGATCCAAATGGTGAGTTTTTGTCTTTGCGCTCGATTTTTGTACATTGTGTTTGATACACGCGCGGAAATAGACTAATTATATATAATGATTAAACTTTTGTTAACAGGACCAATGTATTACAATGGAATCTATCATCTGTTCTACCAGTATAATCCCAAAGGTGCTGTTTGGGGCAATATTGTTTGGGCTCATTCTGTATCAAAGGACTTGATTAATTGGAAAAAAGTAGAGCATGCAATTATCCCATCAAAACCATTTGATCAATATGGCTGTTGGTCTGGATCAGCCACAATCCTCCCTGGAAACAAGCCAATTATCATGTACACTGGAATTATTGATAAAAACAATACACAGGTCCAAAATTATGCAGTACCAGCCAACCTATCTGATCCCTATCTCCGGGTATGGAACAAACCCGATAACAACCCATTAGTGGTGGCCGATGAGTCCATTAATAAGACCGCATTTCGTGACCCGACAACGGCCTGGTTAGGCCAAGACGGTCACTGGAGATTATCGATAGGCGGTCGAAGGAAGCGTAGAGGGATTGCATATTTGTACAGGAGTAGAGATTTCAAGAATTGGGTTAAGGCCAAACATCCACTGCACACTGTTGCTGGTACTGGAAACTGGGAATGCCCTGATTTCTTCCCAGTCTCAGTAAAAGGTACAAATGGATTAGACACTTCTGTATTGAGGGGAAATGTCAAGCATGTGTTGAAGGTTAGCCTTGATGCTACCAGATATGAATATTACACCATAGGTACATATGACGCCAAAAAGGATAGGTATATTCCTGGTAAAGATATGGTTGATGGCTGGAAAGGCTTGAGGTATGATTATGGCAATTTTTATGCCTCCAAATCATTTTTTGATCCTGCCAAGAACAGAAGGGTCTTATGGGGTTGGGCAAATGAATCTGATGCTGTCATGGATGATATAGCGAAGGGTTGGGCTGGAATTCAGGTATTATTGGTTGAACATAAGTAATTATACTTGGAATTCATTAATACTCGACTAAACTCTTGTCCTTTTTGGGATTTTTTTTAGCTTATTCCAAGAACAATTGTGCTCGATCCGAGTGGCAAGCAATTGCTACAGTGGCCAATTGAAGAATTAGAAACTCTAAGAGGGAACAGGGTAGAACTGAGAAATAACACACTCAAGAAGGGAGAGCGCCTTGAAATCAAAGGAATAACAGTTGCACAGGTATTTTCATTATTTCCTCCCACAGATAATACAACTACGAATGCAACAACATTTTACAATGCTATGTAACACAATATATATACGAGTCTCATTACTTGACATGGTTGCATATATATGGCAGGCTGATGTTGAAGTAATCTTCTCCTTCGGAAGCTTGGACAAGGCAGAGCCATTTGATCCCAGTTGGGATAGATATGATGCCCAAAAGCTTTGCAGCCAAAAGGGATCAACGGTTCAAGGTGGAGTGGGACCATTTGGGCTCTTGACATTGGCTTCAGAAAATCTAGAAGAATACACTCCTGTCTTTTTCAGAATTTTCAAGGATCAAGACAAGCATATAGTTCTCATGTGCTCTGATGCAACAAGGTTTGTTCATGGCTAGATTTTATCATTAGAATAATTACATGGTTTCTTTTGTTAATTATGTCTGCTGACTTCATTCGATTTAATCTTATTCACAGATCCTCCTTAGCTGACAAGAGTGGAACATATAGACCCTCATTTGCAGGCTTTGTAGATGTAGATTTAGCTGACAAAAAGCTTTCCCTTAGGAGTTTGGTATGAATTTTATCTTTCATTACAATTTTCCTTAACATAAGCTAAACTTTTGTTTATTATACTGTCAATTCCTATTGTAATACTGACAAGTGACAAAATGGCTCGTTTCTTGCAGATTGATCATTCGGTAGTGGAAAGTTTTGGCGCCAGAGGAAAGACATGCATTACATCTCGTGTTTATCCTACTCTTGCGATCTATGAAAATGCTCATTTATATGCATTCAACAATGGCACGGAGACTGTCAAAATTGAGTGTTTGAAAGCTTGGAGCATGGAGAGACCTGGTTTGATGAACCATTAAGAGATGAACTGCAATGGGAAAAGATACCATGGATCATTGTTCACTTCAGTTTCTTTTCTTTTTCGTTTTTATTTTCCATTTCAATTATGAGGTTTTGTACATGAATCCACTCTTCCGGCTGTATCTCATTAATTATTGTTCATGGTTCCAAGATTGAAACTACAAAGGTCTTCACAGAATATTTTACAATAAAATTCTGAATATTATCCTCAACAAAAGGAAAAGAATTGAAACAAAATCTTTAATGCATATGATGCCAGTACAAGCCCAAAATTCATCCACACAAATCATACATTGTGATATTTTTTTTTTATCAATTCATTTATTCGATCCTTCCTAGGATTTGTGTGTGTGGAATAAACCGATTTGGGATCGCTTGGCGTTTCCCTTGTTCCTTTTCCTTTCAATTCATTATAAAGCTATAATGGCCTTTTTAACATAAAATTCGACTTTTAAGAGTCAAACAGAGTTGCGTCCATTAAGAACTTAAATATTGCTACAAAGGGTTAAAGGTTGTTTAGCTAGATGTTTCAAATAGAATATTGAGAACCTAAATGCAGATTTCACATAGGTTGGGAATCCTAATATTGAATTCATTTACTATTTTATACTATTATGTTCATTAACTCTAGGTACTAGGTCTATACCCATTAACTGTAGGTAAGCTACCGAAAGAGGCTCCTAGTCTCCCCAACGACAACATACTAAACCTTTTTTCCAATAAAAGAATTAAGAGTCTGAGCCGGGGGTTCGAATCGAGGACCCCTAGTTCCTGACAAAAGAAAAAACACAGCAGGGATACGAGGAGAGATTAAATACAGCATCGACCTCGTCCTGACAAGATGAGGTTCACTATGGTGGGAGTATTTTCCCCTTCCAGGAAGAATGAATCACATATGGAGTTAAATTCTTCTGAATCAGAACTCTACCCAAACGCATTTCTATCTGTATAATCCAACAATTACTAGTACACTGACCGTCCTACCTGACTATCGTCAAACAAGAAAATTGAATGTGTGACAATTTTCAATCTGAAAATTTAAATAATCCAGGTCTTAATTAGATTTCATATTACCATGTAACCAGCTACAATATCCTTCTGCAGCATGCAGCAGTTACAAGCTACATGAGCTTTAGTATTTTCTGCATTTCATAGCATATAATGAATGCCAAAATTGGGTTTTACTAACATGAACTCACTTCTCCTGCTATACCTAATTTATTAATGTTCATGGTTCCAAGACTGAGACCATATAGGCTTCAAAACTTTTACATTCATTTTTCAAACAAACTCTCTCTGAAAACATAATAGGCAGGTATAAAAAATATTCAATGTTTATTTTGAGCACATCCGGCATTGTGTCAATGATAATTGAAGTTTAGTTGCATAAAGCAGTCCTTAAATGATTGATTCTATGTTGAAAAAGTGAGGAACGGAAAAGAATTTACCTTGCATTGCAGTATACAGTAGGCCATTCACCAGTAATCTCCACAAGAACAACCACCTTCCTTAAAATGATGGAACCGATTAGCATCCCAGACTATAATTACCCTATGTGTAATCGAAGAGACAAATTTACTGAATGTGTGACAGTCTCCACAAACCCTAAGATTCTTTGTAATTCTAATTGGGGTTCCCTCAGGCGTGCTGATTAGTCCAAATGATATAGCCAACCTTTCGCTGTGGGAGTATAAGAATCCCAACTTGAGTTCCTCATCAACGTCATGCAGCACAAAATTTGTATCAGGAACGTATCCGGCCAGTTCTGCTTTCTCACTCAAATGCTTCAGTTCCTCGCATATCTCCTTCGACAGGGGATGAGTACGGTCTCCCACGCTAAATTTATGGATCTTATTATCTACTTCAATCCATGTCCAACCTGGAATTTTCTTTAATCGCTGATGGGTCATTAGTTTCCTAACCTTTGCCACTTCTTTCCATCTACCTGCTTTGGCATATATATTGGAAAGCAATACATAATGTCCTGCATTTTGAGGTTGCAATTCAATTAGGGACTCGGCTGCCTTTTCTGCTAGTTCAACATGACCATGAATCCTACATGCCCCAAGCAGTGCACCCCAGAGCCCCTCATCTTTTTCAATATTCATATCCTCTATCAATTTCAAGGCCTGATCAAGCTTTCCAGCCCGACCAAAAAGGTCAACCATACAAGTAAAATGCTTCGCATCTGGTCTTACTCCATACTCATCTTGCATCAATGAGAAAAGCCGAAAACCCTCTTCAACAAGCCCGGAGTGACTACAAGCATACAAGAGCGAAACAAACGTGATGTTATTAGGCAATATCCCACTCCCTAACATCATATGGAACAAATCAAGAGCCTTCTGTCCATCCCCATGGTATCCGTAAGCTGCAATCATCACACTCCACGATATAATGTTCTTCTCTCTCATCCTGTCAAATATCTCCCTGGCAGAGTCAACACTCCCACACTTTGCATACATATCAATTATTGCAGTCCCCAAGATAACATCCAGTGAAAAATTCATCCTCCTTACGTAATCATGAACTATCTTTGCCTTATGCATCACCCCTAACTTTGCACACGCGTTCACAACATTTACCATAGCAATCTTATCCAACATAGCTCCTTCCTCTCTCATCCGGTCAAACAAAACCAGTGCCTCATCCGCATTTCCACACTCAGTACACGCCCCGATCATCACAGTCCAACTAACAAGGTCCCTCTTAGGCATTCCATCAAACAGCTGTGTCGCGTCGTTTATAACCTTACATTTTGCATACATGTCCACTAGTGCTGCAGTCGAAAAAGGGTCTGAAATCAACCCGAACTTGTAAACAACATTATGTATCGATCTACCCATTTGCAAATCCTTTGTATCTCGGCAAACCCTTATCACAAAAGGCAAGGTATAGCTATCAGGCCCAACCCCTGACCTTATATACTCCCTAAATGTTCTAAAACAATTCATAAAGTCACCAGCTTTAGCATATCCACCAACCATAACACTCCAGGAAACCGGGTCTGGTTTACTAAACCCGCTAAATAATGCACTTGCATTTTCTAAAGCCTTGTGCAATGTATATGTATAAAGAATTTTATTAGCGACAATGGGGTTTTGGAGCAGCCCATTAACAGTTACTTGAGCATGTATTTGATAAACTGGTGCAATATTTTTACACTTAACGAGTCTGCAAAGGTAAAATTTTGGTTCCGGTATGTGTGAAAACTGTTCAAGAATTTGATTTTGAGATGGGGATTCAAGCATCGTTCCAGCAGAAGAAATTGACAGAAATCGAAAAGATCCATGATTTGAAGGAACAAGATTTTGGCGTCTGTATATAATCATTAGATTAGCATCACGTAGAACCATCAAAATCTTTAACAGATTTAACGGTCACAAAGAAGATTTTTGTTAGTTATAAATGATTTACATGTATATCTTAGAATAAGCAATTTTTTATTGATTAAAGTTGAAAATAAATAAGTTTTTTATATACAAGTAATTTTGTTATTTTAATTATTTGTAGTATTTATATTTATATAAATTGTACTTTAAAGAACTTTTATGTTTAGAAAAACAATGACCAGGCCAACCCTTCTTTTAATTTTATATACTAGACTATTGAAAATTAATTTGAAAAGGCACGCACTTTTTAGAATTGGAAATGATCTCATATCCACTTATGTTGTCTATACGAGGCGTAACGTTATATAATTGATAAAATAATGAGTGTGGACTGACTACTAACTACCGTCGTGTGATGTCGTTACTTCTTGAAGACGGCATAAGTGAATAGTGGGTAAGAGATCATTTCCCTTTTTAGAATATAAAATATTTGGTTACCAATTGTAATCAATTTCTCTCATTAATTTAATGATTTCATGTTAAAACAACGTCAAACAAACAAGAAAAAAATCCATCGATATTCCAAACCCCACTGTCATCTCAAAAACTCTTATCTATGTCTCCTGAAATCCATCCTAAAGCAAACCCTGAATTTTCACTATCGATCAATAACCCTACAAAATTCCACAATTTCACTACCAAAAATCAAAGTAAACATTCAATCAAAGTATGGACATTACATAGAGTGTTGATCAAATTTCAACTTTGAAGTCTAAGCAATTAGATCACAAAGAGAAAAAGAGGAATGTGATGCAATCAATGAAAAAATAGACTAGAGAAAAGGAAAAATAGGATTGATATTCAAAGGTATCATAATTTTTGGGATAATTGCATTAAAGGTCTTCAACGTTTCAAAATCGTTGGGAATATGCCCATAACCTAAAAAAATAGCACCACACATCCCCAACGTATGAAGAAATAGGTGTCGTAGGTCCCTCTTCATAGTTTCCGTCAATTTTGTCCGTTAAAACTAGAAATTGTACTGCATGTGCTATCTCTCCCCAAAAAATGCGACTCGTGTTCTATCTGGTAGTCAAAATGCCATTTATCTTGAGAAGAAAGAGAAGAAGGAAAAGAGATGAAGAATCAGATTATTGCTGAAGCTGAGGACTTGAACCACTGGTCTTCATGGTTGACTTTGACATGGTTGAAAATGGGACCTATGATGACTTCGCAGCACTTATGTCGGAGTCTTTCACTCTCCGCCAATGTCGAAAAATCAAGAAGCTCAAAAATAGTGATAGCGAGATTGCTGAGGCAAGGAGGAAAGTGTCGGGGAAGTTGTAGTTGTTGTTGGTAGATGTAGCTTTAAAGGAGGAAGAGAATAGAGATTTAATGGCGGCGGCGGGGATAGAAGGCGGCGAGATGAGAAGGTGGTTTGCCCGGCAATGTTGCCTTCTTATCCTTGCCAATATTCGTAATAATTAGCTCTACCAGTCCTTTTGTATTCATCAAGACACCAAGTGTAATTGACTCCTCATGGAATCATGCACATTATCGCCACCGTAAATGTCCCTATAATCTTTCCAGTATGCCACGCCGGATATCACCAGCACCAACAGCCCCCACGCCTTGCCACCCTTAATTTTTGCTACGTCTGTTTTGAACCCACTTGAAGCAAAATACAGAGGCAGGTCACGAAATCCTCAATCCTTTCTATTAATTTCTCAGCAAAATCCCCTCCTTTAGGTATCGTCAATTCGAAAACAAATGCACCAAATATGGCATGTATGCCGATTAGGTCAGTCATAAAACCCGCCACTAGAACGCCAGCCAGTGTTAAACGATTAATGCAGTGGTTTGTATCAAAACCACCATTTCTTCCAAATTCATTTGCAAAGAATTCCACTCGCGTTTTTTGGAGAAATGAATCGCGTGCAGTACAATTTCTGGTTTTAACGGACAAAATTGACGGAAAATGTGAAGAGGGACATACGACGCCTATTTCTTCATACGTTGGGGGTGTGTGGTGCTATTTTTTTAGGTTATGGGCATATCTCCAACGATTTTGAAACATTGGGGACCTTTGATGCAATTATCCCTAATTTTTTCAATTTAAAAGTTATAAAATCCATTGGGTAAATTTATCTACGATTGCAAGAGTAAATACCCAATTTGATATTTGCTCATGGACAAAACTATCTTAAGAGGTAGATTGTGCAATACCTAACCCACCCACCCATCCAGTGACTTGCATGGGCTAGCCATGCAGGCCTTTTTAAAAGATTTGAAAAGTTATCGAGTCCAATGGTCAATTCGATAAAATACCAACACAACTTTTTCGGAACACCCTTTCTTATTAAAAATATAAATGAAAGCCAAGACATAATGCATCCGTGCAAAGCCTAGCTCGACTCATCTTGTGCTCGTGCTTGATTCATTGCACCCTTCCTTTTCGTAGCATTTTAAACAAGGTTGTGGTTTTTAGCCAGGGTGAAAGCCTATAATTGTCACTAGTGTTGAGGTACAACTCCATTCAAGTATCTCATCTAAGCTCAACACAATTGCACCATTGGCCCATTACTTAAAGGCATGGGCTAACCGAAGGTCCAACCCACATACAAGTCAACGCTTGGAACACAAATTCTACTATAATATGCCTCAACAAAACTAGAAGATAAGTTTCATGCTAGTCGAGAGCCAAACTCACGTTAACTAAAAACATCTATTAACAAGACAAAGAACTCGTCATCAAGTAGTTAGATAAATTTACAATAAAATGCAAGATATCAATTCAACAGGAGATAGAACAAGAATGTCTACTTATAATTACTCGATAACCTTGAAATGCCTGTGTCTTTGCTTACAACATTTACTAAATCCCAAGGAGGGATTTATTCACCTCGATGAGCCTACAACATTTTGCACCTAGAATCTGGAATTACAAACCTCTACACCAACTCGGATTCCATGCAGCTTGCAGGTGGAGAAAAACGTATACAAACACAAATTATAATGGACCAGGTTTGCAACTATTAGTTGATCTGTGAAAGCGGGGAGCGAGGAATCAGCGAAGGCTTTGGTTCCTTTACTTGAAGGGGCTCATTTGAATGATTTTCCCGGAATTCTTCTTGCAGGACCTCCATTGGCATTGTTCGTAGCGACTCAATAGTGGCCTTGCTGGGAATATCCAGCTCAGATTTAATTGGTGTTGAGCCGGTGGCCTCATAATCCTGAGTATCAATGAAGCGGATAAAATCATTAAAGGGCAATCCATCAAGATAGGTTTTTTCTTATTAAAATGCTATTTTTTAATTTTCTCACCAAGAAACAACGAAGACAAGGTTCTATGATTTATCCACAACAAACAAAAACCAAAAGAATTGAAAGAATACAAAAGGGTTGGACGATATTAAAGCTGTAAACTTCAATTTTTAAACCAAGAGCCATAACATCATTTGAATTCCATACAAAGCATAATTAGAACATACCATATATTTTTGCCTGAAAGTATCAATAGCATGCTGCTCGATAGAGGCTGACTGCTGAGCGTGATCCTTTTGAAGGATCTCAAGAGTTTCAGAGTGAAATCCAGAAGTCGTTAAAATTTCAGAAACATATCCTCTCTCTTGCTCTGACAAGCCTGAAAACAGAACAGCGAGGAAACATCAAGGGCATGGAGACCGAAACAATAGTCTCCATTATAAAAGAATGAATAGCAATTAAAACTTAAATCAGATTCCCCAAGGAAAACAAATAAAAAGGAATGTACATGGGGTCTAATCACAAGTGGCAAAGCCTGTTTGACAATTACATAAACAAAATGTAACCCAACATTTTATGGGACAGTAGTGAAGGGTTTTCCTTTATGATATGTATCCAGAAGTGTAGAATTTTTCTATTTGAACATATAAATGTGAGTTATATGTTCAGTACCTCCGCATAAAAGAAATTAAATTTAGTGTAAACTTTGAATGGATACTTCCTAAAAAGTAATTAACAATGGCTAGAAAAAAGTGCAAGAGGGAGATTCAATTGAGCAAAACAAACCATTAAAACACTGAAGGATGTCTTCACTGTTCTTTGCGATATCTTCTTCAACTGTAACTCTAGCAGAGTCAATCTCAGCATCATGTTGTTCATTACTATTGCACATGTTCCTAAAACAGAGGTTCAAGCATTAATTAATTTTCTGTTCTATGGGGTAAGTCTTTCATCAAATAAAACGGCACTAAATATGAGCTGACGTTCTATAACAGTGAGAGAAGTGTCAATTGCAGCTAGCTAACCCAGTTGTTTGTTGTATAATATTATAAAACATGTAGAGGCAAAAGAAAACATAATCTCAAGTGGTCATATTACAAAAGACATCTGACAATGAGAAACTGAGTGTTCCACTCAGCTCTTACACTGAACTAATATGGAGCTTACAAGTTACAATTAGAGAAGGTATCCAGACTATATGGACCAACCTAACATGTGAAGCAATCGTGGAGGCATGCTGACTTCCAATGTCGTTCAATGATTTTTGCGTTCTTTGCCACCTATTCAAAGCTGTATCGGCAGTGTTTACGCTGGATAAGAAAACATGGAAAGGATTCAGAATCAAACAAAGGCAAGGCCGAGGAGAAAAAAGATGAAAATGGACTTGAAACTAAACACATGCAGCAATTCTAACAGGGTGTGGTAAAGGGGGAAGACGTGAGGTTGAAAGTAAAGAAATATCTTGTTTCACACCATTTCTGTAGAAGTAACTCCATACGGCAATGCTTAGCGGTGGAGAAGTCAGCATTATCCTTAAAATTGTTCTCCGCTTGTGTGAAGGAATCATGCCATTTCCTTTTCAGATCTGTTGTAATACTCTCCATCTTTGAAAGATGCCCATCCACAAAAGTCTTGTTTCCATTTATGCTTTCCCTGAGATCACCAAGCCTTGCATCCACCTATGACCTATTGGTTAGATATCTAAAAAAACAAAAAATTCAAAACAAAATTAAGTAATGATGATGATGTCATCCAAGTTACAAACCATCTCTTTTTGGCGATGCATGCATTTGGAGACTAGAGAGGTCATATCAGCAATAAGCTTCTCCACATCTGACCTAGATTGTTCCTAAAGACGAGAACTTAAATGTAAGGCAACATAGATAGAGTTACAGTTTGCAATTAATAACTAAAATTGCAATATAGGATATACCTCATAAGCATTCTGAAATTCAACAATACACTTAGTCTGCATTTCATCAACCTGAGTTGCATGCCCTTCAAGCCTTTTTGATTCTTCCAAAAGCTTATCAAGAAACCCATGAATATTTTCCGAGGTATCCATCAAGTGCTCGATATTAGCATTGAACTTCTGCAAAATCAAAATAATCAAATAGTAAATACAAAGGGGAAATAAACAAGCATCTACTGCAGACTCTAGAAAGGAGTTACTGTAGTAAATATGTAAACCTGTCGAAGCTCTCTGACTAAGTGTGCCATTTCCCCTTGATGACTAGATAGTGCTTCCTGAAGATCCTTGAAAACTGAATTTGCTTCAACAGACTCTGCAGCTAAAAACTACATCAAAGATTTAAACAAAAAGGTTGAGAACCTGCATGGTAAAACAATTAAGACCAAAAACATAAAACAACAGGAACAGTAAATTTCAAATTCTTACTTCTTCAATGGAGCATGAATTAGAAGAAGCCAAAGCTGAAATGTCCTCCAAAGCAGCATTTGTATTTGCTTTATGCAGCCGTACAACATTCTGTACAGCCTCAAAATGAGAGATATACAAAGCCCTCGAAGCACTTACTTTCTTCTTTAAATTTATGGCAGCCTATGAGCAAAATTTGGAGAAATAAGAATGTAGAAATTATGTTGAGAAAGAAAAAACAATTACAAGCAAAGAATAGATTTTCGAAAATAGTAGTAAATTTGATTAGTACAAATTTACCCAAAAAGTGGAAGGCAAAGATAAATAAAATATTGGAGAAATGTAACAAACACCTTATCATGTACTTCCAGAAAAGAGTTACATAAATTTTCAACACACTGGAGGTGTTCACTTTGGTGAGAAATCGATGTGGCCAGTGTGTTACAAAGGGTACCAAGCTGCTGGGCAAGCTCAGCCTGAAAAGTGTTCACAGTTGACCTGTTATCAGCATTCAGTTTGTCCTCTCTGGCTGTAAAAAAATAATAATTAAAATCATTATGCCCGTCCACAAAACAAAATTCAGAAAAAAGAAGTTACCTGTGAAACTACATACCAATTTTCAGAAATAGTGAAGCTTTATCCTCGATGGATTTTTCCAGGTCAGCCCGTAACACACATGCTTGATGAGCCAGTGCATTCTCTATTTATATATTAATAAACATGATTTAGGCACCACAAAGAAGGAAATTTTTAACTCCTTACGAAACAACAAAATACCTGCTTTTTTCTGCTCAGATATGATGAAGTCCCTTTCCTTGAGGGAATACTTGAATCGTCTTAACTCATTCTCGGTATTTTCCAACAATTCGCTGGTTTGTTTCAAGTCTTTCTGCAAACAACTCCAAATAAGAATCCATAATTGAATCCAAAACATGGCACAGCACTATGACAATAACTTACTTCGGTAGCATCAAGTCTGTTACTCAAATCAGAGCACTGTTGAACTTGACCATCATATTTAGCTTGCAATTCCTCTAGTTGCTTTACCCATTCCATCAAAACAAATTTAGAGAGAATCATATATAATGGGTGTCTGCTAGTTAACAATAAGAGACAAACTGACCTTCTGATGGTTTTCAATTGTAACTCCCATTTGTTCAATCTGATCAGCCATTGCCTATAATGGAGAAAATATGTTACAATAACAAAAAAAATCCGAGATTCAAAAGAAATTATTTAGCCCTCAAAGTATTTCATCGCTGTAAATAATGAATAATAATTACAACTACGACAATAGTTTGTCTCACGTAGAACACTGATTCAACAAATCAAAAAAGTTAAAATGACTTAAAAGGACAACAAAGTAAATCCTGTGTAAAGGATATGCAGCATTCAAGAAATACCTTTCTCTCACTCTCCTCCTGGTAGTATCGTTCCTTAGGGATGTAGACACCATTCTTTTCCCGTGAAGCATAAACCTCTGTAGAAAAGCAAGACAGCAAATATAAAATTAGAAGGTAGAACTTCCGCCAGAAGTATTTATTGCCGATGAAAACATCTCACCGAGTACTAGAAGATTTACCTGCCTTAAGCCTTTCTATTTCACCATAGAGATCCTTAATCAGTGTTGATTTCATCATCTTCTGGTTCACCTAAAAGAAGATAAGGCAAAAGTACATAAGACATGGATGTTTTACAAATAATTTTTAGCAATGAGTTAAATTAAGAATTACTTATCACCGTCTAAACTTATCCATTAAAAATGAAAAAAACCAGACTAATCAATGATTCAATATGACATAAAGAAAAAGTTGCACCAAACCTCAGGCTTATTCTTTATATTCTTAGCCCTGTGGGCATAGTCTAGTGTGCTTAGCGTCTCCTCAAGACAATGAACAGCCGGAGATACTGTTGCGATAATGCAGGTCTTGGTTCTTCCCCCCAGAGAGTCACGAAGTAACCTTGTGAGTTTGCTATCCCTGTTAACAGAGTAAGCATAGCTAGTTGAAAGATGAGTTACTGAGAAAGATCTAATCGTGAAGATGATCAAAACTTCTACATGATTCAACCTGTAAGGTATATGTACTAGATGCTCCACAAGAGCATTAATTACTCGTCCTAAAGTCAGCAAACTTTTATTTATTTCTCCAGCTTCTCTTGCCCTGCCCTAAAAATTTGAAAAATATTTCAAGAATAAATTGAAAAGGAGTGCAAATAGTCTTGCAACATTATAAAGGTGATAGCAGCCAGTAGAACTAACATAACAAGCAACATTATAAACTTTTAATACTCAATTATCATACAAACAGCTTATGTAGGAAAATACGTTAAAAATTACCTCCCTAGCGCCAGAGCGAGAGATGTTCTCTGAACCAGCTAAATCAACCAAATTCAATTTGCCACATTTTATTAGCTCTTCACCTTCGGGTGTTGCTTCCTTAATGTGTATTGTTATGGAAAACAAAGAATGTGATCGACTGATATCAAAAAAGATATATAGTTATATACACATCAAAAAATGTCCCAAGAAGTAGAAAAATACTGAAAAGATATAGTAAATCAGAGAAAACTAAAACCTAGATTGCTTGTTTAGTAAAGTTTCTGCAGTTCGACGTTTAGCGGATCCCCTTTCGAGTAAAGTGAAAATCTCATAAGCACTTGTCACGATTTCCTCTTCTAGTCCTCTAACAAGAACACCACCTTTCCCATCCTCCATAAGTGGCAACTGCTTTTTCGGTTTTTCCTCTGAGGCAACCCTAGAAATCTCTTCGGGAGCTAGCAAGTCAGTGATTTCTTCATTGTATAACTCCAGGAAAGTGACTTTCACACTGTATTCTGCATTTTGACTCTCTAATGTGTCAAAAATCTGCTTAACTGCTCTAGGTATGACTCCTGCTTCTGACGGCAATTCCCCATTGGGTCCACTCTGCAAGATAAAGGAAAATCAGATATCAAAATCTGCAACAGGAATCAAAATAACACTTAAAGATAATAGTAAAACCATATCACTGCATAATACCTTTGACCTCTTACATTCACCCTCCATGGTATAAGTTTTTCCAGTACCAGTTTGACCATAAGCAAAGATAGTACAGTTGAAACCTTCCAAAACCTCATTAACTATGGGGACAACAGCTTGCTCATAGAGATCCTTTTGTTGTGCGTTGGGTCCAAAACCTGAATTGTTAATAATTGTCAAATTGTTCTAAGCAGAGATAAAAAGTACAATTTAGGCAAACATTCTGATTGCCAAGTGTTGTGTTTCAGAATCCTTGACTGCTAATTTCTTTAAGACTATGGTTTACGATACACCTCAGAGACCAATAGAATAAATCCTTAATTTAACTGCCTATCTTTCAAATGTCAATTTTGCATATCAGAAGGAAATCCTTCCTGCAGAGGGGACATCAGTATTCATCGAGTCAAGATGGAATTCTGGTTTGTTTTCACAGGTGGGAATTTTATATTGCAGGTAAAGTTAGTTTTTTATTGATAATCTATTACGAGATGAACAAGCTGAAAAACAAAACATCATCGAGAAAATTCCCTAGATCAGTTGAACATGCACAGCCCCTTATGAATTTGCAAACCCATTGTCAAATTCATCGATAATAACACTCCTTAATCTCAATATAAATACTGATAATTTTCATTCTTAACCTAAAAGACTTCCAATCATAGAAAAAGAAATAGAAAAGAGTCAAACCTATTTTTTTCACCTGGGACCCTAAAAATTAGTAAACAAAACGCAAAAATAAATTCAAGTCAATAATAGTAATAAGTAACCAATTACGGCAAATTACCTTGTCAAATGTAAAAACTCTATCAATATGTTTCCCAGCGATGTTCTGGGAAACCGCGACCTCTCTCTGGTAATCGTTACAGGTCACGACCTGCGGCGCATTGTTCCGCAACTCGTCATCACTAAATGGCCTGAAAATTAACATATTTTTACACACGTAACTCAAAAATTCACAAAATAAAAAAAATTCGAAACACTGGTATAGTATATATATATACACTACCTGCAACGAAGAAGCACCTGGACATTGACCCCCTTCTCTTTCTCGTGTCTACCCGACATTCTTCCGCCTGTGTCTTTGTCTGTGTTCTGTAGTCTATTGTTGGTGAAAAAATAATCAGATCCTCACTCTAAGTGCGTGTGAGTGTGTGGAAAATGAATGGAGAGCGGGATGGAGAGTAAGATTTGAAATTTTGAGGACGCGCTCTGTGTTACAATTTGATCTAAAATAAAATAAAATGAAATACAGATCTGACGGTTCACATGATGTCGGAATTTATGATGGATGTAATGACAGATATACCCTTCCTAATTGCGTATTTGAATTATGGGCCAGGTTAACGGGCCGACCAAAATGGGGCCCCGAGTCTTACCAAAACGATTTGTAGCAGTAATTTATCTAGAGGATATTAGATGTCATACTTTGACTTTTTAAAAATAATTATAATATTTTAAACATTTGTCATTTAATCTTATAAATACTATATACTATTTTATATTTTATAATATATTAAAATAAGTAGTTTAATAAATATAAAAATCAATTTTATCAACGTTTCTATTTAACTTTCAAAATTCAAGATGATTCCTAGTTATATTCTCAAAATTATTCACAAGATTTTAATTACAATATTCCTATTTAATTTATGTCTCTAACTTTTTCATCTTTTTTATCAATTTCAGAATCTTGTCATTCTTCTAAATTTTCAAACTTTCTTATTTGTTATTAATTTTGATTATGTAACAATATTAGAGGCAAAAAAAAAAAAAATTAAGCCCTCCTAGTTAATTTTTGGACAAAATCATCATAAAAATAAATATAAAACGTGCAAATTAATAGTTTGATGATAAAATTTCTTTCGAAAAAGTTGAACATAAATGCAAAAGTGACCAATAGTTAAAATATTCATTGAATTAAAATATAGTGAACAATAAATAATGTTGTGGCAATATTTACCTTCTAAATTGCATCCATCTTCCCTTTTTTAAATAGAATCCAAAAATCGAAGGTGTCTTCAATATAACCGAATTTCCTCCATTGTCATCTTTATCAGGAGGTTGAAGCTTATAAATCGAAGAACAAATATTCAGTTTCCTCTATTGTCGTCTTTACCCGAGCATTAAATATTCAACTCCAGAAGAATTCCAAAAAATCAAATGTTATAATCGTTAATTGTGAATTTATGTGTTATAATTGATAATATCATATGTATTATGATGTGTCACAATTTTGAATTTGTGTTTATCAATTGATAGTACCATATGTATTACAAATTGTAACAAATGTAATCATGTGTGATTTGTGATTATTGTCATATTATATCAACTGATTGTGTAGGATTATTGACATTTTGCAACAAATGTTATGTATCATAACGTGCTACAACTGTTATTATCACGAGCTTTTTTTTATTTGTAACACAAACCGTTACAAATGTGATCTTATTCAAAATTTTGGGTTTTGTCATGTTATGTTAAGTGATTGCGTTGTAACAAATGTCATGTAAAACGAAGTGATACAAATGTTATGTACCATAAAGTGCTGCAAATGTTATTATCATTAGCTTTACTATATGTAGCACGAAATGTTACAAATTTGATCTGTTGATGTTTTTGGTTCTTATCACGTTATATTAACTAATTGAGTTGATACTTATAAGTGATTAATGACCGAGAATTTCTTTTTCTTTTTGTGAAGATGAAATTTATATTTAGATTATCGAAACAATTATCCAATAATTAAAGATTCTACAATCTTGAATTACAATGACTTTCTATTAATTATCTTTCAGTTATGGTATATAATGTAATTAAAAAAAAAATAGACTAAGTATATTTAAAATTTATGGTACATATATGTTTTCATGTAAATATTTTCAAATATTGGTCTATTTTTATGTAAAAGTCCCATTTATCTATGGAAAAATTTTGATGACTATGAATATTTAATTTTACATTTTGATAAATGACAAATTTTTCAACAAATTGGGAAAATCAGGTACAAATTGGAAAAAAAAAAAATCAGAGCTATTCTTCTTCAATATTTATCTCCATAATTTATTTATTATCTCTTGTCATTGTCAATCCCTCAAATTTAAAATTAGTTAGTATATTGTTTTACAATTAAGTGAAATATTTCTTAATGAGGAAAAAATATAACATGTCCGTGACTAGTGAATGAAATTGTGACTCAAATTTGAAAAGTGTGACCAACAAGTAGAGTTGGCAAATGGTCACATTTTTGGTTGGGCCCGACCCGACCCGTCGAGCGAGGCCACACTTGAAACTAGAATGGATTGGCCCCCACCCCAATTTGTGTGGGACCATAAATATCTTAGGAGGTCAACTGGCCAGGGGGGCAGAAAAGGTCATAATTTTATTTATTTATTTATTTATTTTAAATATTTTTTTATACAATATAATACATTGCATCAAATACAATATTAGATTAACCTAGACAATATATATTTTGAGATTTTTAAGAAGATTAATTTATAAAATTGAGACTCTCATGTATTAGTCGATAGATAAACATCAATTTTTCTTTTGAACTAATAATATATTTTTTGGTTAATTGTAAACTATTTGTTGATACCTTTTTTTAAAAATATAAATAGTAAAAGTATGTTAGTCTTATTGTTTTGATATATAATCATGTTTGGTTTAAATTAAAAAATTTACTTATAAGTAAATATAAAATAAATAATTTACTTGTCACACTAAACATAATTTGGATTGAAACTTTAATTAAACTAAATTCTAATTAAATTTAAACAATTTTATGTTGAAGTTTGTGATTATTGGACTAATGTTTCAAAAAAAGACAATTTAAATTGGAGACTTGGGCTTAGGTAATTTTAAATTGATATTATTTGGATTATGTATTGGAATTATTCACAAAATGAGTGATTAATGTTAAGAAGCAAATAAATAAATAATTAAGTCAGCCCGACTAGTCCGGTGGACTAGACGAGCCGGTCCATATAGGCCCGATTTTGTTTTGGCTAGGGACACCCCAACTTAAAATTCGAGTTATGTGGGTCGGGTCGATTTTGCCACCTCTACCAACAAGCATAGCATTTTGTGAATTGATATTGTTGTCTGGTTGTCTACGTGCATAAGGCAAGACACAAATTTTTGTATATGAATGTGATAATATTATAATTTCAAATCTTATTTGTTTTGAATTCAGATTTTTATAATTTATTTTTATAAGTTGGTTTCATGATTTTAGAAAATTTTATAACACAATCACATATTTGTCAATTTGTGACCACGTCGACGGTGTTAGTTGCGTAATCTTTCAATTTTTATTATGTTTTAAAATAATTATATTATTTCACAATAAATATACCAATGCTACATTCTATGACTTAAATCTGTCTGTTATTTATCATTATCGGCAATCTCTTTAAAAGTGTATGAATTTATGAAGAAAATAATGCATGTGATTGAATATTTTGTGATTAACTATGTGACAGTCATTATATGGTTGTGATCGGCCATTTGGTGATTTAATTTGTGATTGATGTGATTGTGGCTGGTCATTTGGTAATTTAGTTTATGATTGTTGTAGTTGCGATTGTGGCAGAGTATTTAGTGATTAAGTTTGTGACTTATTTTATGTGGCTTTGACTTTTCTTTCATGTTAAGAGCTATTTTACTTTAGTTATCATAAAAAAATATCGTGTGGTATAAATTTAGATTATTGTGACCAGTACTATCTTCTTCGTATGTAAAAAAAATGTGATGACAAAAGATTATTTAGTATGACTACTGAAGTCGGAGTATTATAATGATTTGTGACTTACATGCGTGTTTGAGAATTAGAATAGGTGTATGTTGTGACTGGTGTAATAACACTAGATGTATATTGTGATTTATGTTATGTTGTTGTGACTTTGCTAACGTGTTATTCGTCAATTTAATTAAGTTGTCATAAAAATATCGCGTGGCCTAAATTATTCAACTTTGACTTGTAATGTGTGTCTCTGTATGTATCACGCATGATTATGAAATAGTGTTTAATGTGACTACTTGATTCCAAGTGCTATAATGATGTGTGACTTACACGTTTGTTTGGGGTTAAATTACTAGGATTGTTAAAAATAATGTGTGACTTGGATGTGTGGATGGGGTGACATGAATTTGTTACTCTTTTGAGTTATTATGATGTTCAGCAATATAATACAGTAGCGTTTTCTTGTGTTACAGAGACAAATGAATTGAAAATAATAAATATACAAGTTCCAACATGACTAGTATCTTGGTTTCACGAATTGCACGTATAAATGATAGCCCAAGAATAACTAACCAAGAAGGGGATGAATTGGTTTTCTCAAACTTTTTCGTAAAATATTCTCAAAATAAGAAATTTAAGAAATAAAATTAATCTACAAAAATATGAACAGAACGTAAATAAATAAAAGAATAGAGAGTGTGCAAACAATATTTTTATGGAGGTTCGATCCAACCAATGATCTACGTCCCCCGTTACCAAGCTCTCCAACACGAGCACGATATTTCCACTATCTTGATTGACTTATGATGCAATCTGAACCCTTACATTGTATCCGGTGACTTACAAACAATGAGCACCGATCGTTATACAATATTGAGCTTTCAAGGGATTTCAATACGACCTAAAGATATAAAGAAATAGATTTGAGAACGTATTTCTCTCTTGATGAATGATAAATACAAGTTTGATTCTAAGAGAGACTAACACTTTAATGAATAGCAATAGATGATAAAGCTCAAGTGTTAGAAGAAAACTTTGTTGATAACGATGAATCAAAAGTTTGATTTGATTAAACAAAGTTTTTCAACGAGTGATATTGAAAATATAAATGCAATAAAGTTTTGAATGAATTTTCTCAATATGATTATCTCTATAAATGCTATTGTAAGTGTTGTTGAATGATAATAAATGAAGGAATATTTATTGAGATTGATTTTTGTCACTTTCTATTGAAATGGATGACCAGACGATCGACCGGTCAAAATTAGCCGTTGGAACAGTAAAAATCAGAACGAACACTTTTTGAAAAATGACAGCCAGACGGATGACCAGTTCACCTAAACGGTCGACCGATTTACTCCAAATAGTCGACCGTTTCATCTAAACAGACGACTGTTTCCACATTTTGAAAAATTGTTTTGTAACTTTGATAAAAGTATTTTATGCAAGTGTATCAACATAGGTTTTGTGCATAAAAATGTTTTTGAGCTTTTATTCATTTAATTGCTAAAAATCAAAGAGTTAATACCTTTACAATTTTATATAGAAATATATTCTTGATCTTGATCTTCGAATCTTAAATTTCGGATATGCTTGAACTTTTGTATTGATTTGACTTTGATCTTTGACATTGCTTGAGAGTTCGATTTGTAGCTCTTTGAATATTACTTGAAGATAGATTGTTAGTAAACAATACTAATTTGTTTGTTATAATGAAAACATTAATGTTTAAAGTTAACCATAGGTCAACAATAATCAACCCATTAATATGTTATTTTTAGAACTGGAGTTAGATCCATAAGTGGTCACACTTACAATAAAAAATAAGAAGCATTTGCAATTTCATTTTAGCATATTTCATCACTTGAATACATTTACAAATGCTTTATGATTTTAAAATTTCGATAGACGAAAGCCAACTTAAGACTTAGCTAGCATAGCGACATGGATGAAGATGGAAGTATAAAGCGTGGCATTTGTGTTGAGCGAAATTTCCATATCTTATGAATTTATTCTATGATGGTGTTCATGTTCTTCCCAAATCTCGAACTTTTGATTCATCAAAATAAGATGAATTATGAGAGACGATGATGGTTTTGCCTCGTAATGATTTTTTGAATAAACATGGTTCCAAATATTTTCGAATGTCTCAGGCAGTGGGTTTTGGAAATATTATTTTCTGATGTGTTTTGGATTTTGAGAATTTCTCTCACTTCAGTTTGAAGATGAATGCCTCGGACAGTGGACTTGGGGTGATTTAGATTTTCTTATGGTGTGTTAAATTTTGAGGGTTTTATTTTCAAAGATAATATTACTTATTGATTATTAAGAAACGATAAAAAAAATTGTATCTTAAACTGAAATTATATAAATTAATTAATTACATTTTAATTCATTATTTCAAAAAAGACCTGATTTTGCAAATTTATTTTTTATAATTTGATTTGTTACAATACATAATTAAAAATAATATTTAGCCTAATTATCTATCTATCTATGTAACACTACTAGTGTTTAACCCATATGATGCACGTGAGTTGTGTTTTGTGATAGTAATTTTGAAAAAAAATTAAATAAGTTTATTGGTTATTGATTATAATGAAATCAAATACAAAAGCATAATATAAATAAGGTATATTGGCGCAAATGGTCCATAACCTTTGTCCTTATTGTGCAAATGGTCCATAACCTTTGTTTTTTGACCCAACACTCCCTAATATATGTATTTTGGTGCTCAATTGGTCCTTATTTGATAAAAAAGACAAAAATATCCTTAATTTTAATTTAAAAAATTACAATTGAATTTCTAATCTTTGTAAAATGTACAAATAAATCCAATATATTCATTAATTATTATTTAATTTAGCATATTAAATATATCACTATAGTCGTGTCAATTAAATTTGTCTTAAGAGAAAAAAATAAATTATTGAGCTTTGGGTATATGTTATTGTTATGTGATATGAAAAACTTGAATAAAAATTAAGTTAAAGAAATAAAAAAATGGCGTATATAATTTTATGACATTGAACTAGTCTTATTATATTTTTTTTACATAAAAATACTAAAAAAAAAATTAATTTACACATTTTGTGTTCTTTATTTTTGAATGATAATAAAACAATAAATTAAAATATGAAGAATACAATTTGAACTCTAATATTTGTAGTTAATAAACGAATAGCTCAATTAAATAATAATATTTGAGTATCAAGTTTGTGACAAAGTTATTTTTTTCTTTATGTTGTAATGATAAAATTAAAGTTTAAATTTTAATAATTGCTTAACAATAACAAAATAATTTTAAAGTAATGCGTTTGTTAATAATTATGAGCTTAAATTTTAGTTATTTTATAATAGTTCGTAAAATATACAAAATAATTTAGTATATTATTAATTTGTTAGTTTCTTCCTTTTTTTATAATAAATTAAAATATCGGACTCATTTGTACTTTTTACAAAGATTAGGAATCCAATTAAAAATTTTCTAATTAAAAATAATGACATATTTGTCTTTTTTATCAAATAAGGATCAATTTTACACCAAAATACATAGGTTATGGTCTGTTGTGCAAAAAAATAAAGATTATTGATCATTTGCACAATAAGGGCAAAGGTTAGAGACTATTTGCGCTAATTTTCCTATAAATAACATTTTATTGAATATTATTATTGAAAATTTAAAAAACAACATAGCCAATCCAAAGCTTAATATCCAGCAATTAGCACATGCAAATAAAAAGTAGTATTACCTCGTTTGAACAATGTAATTATTGGTATATGCATACTCTAAGTCTTCAAGTAAAATATCAATGAGCTAACTTGTCCTTCCACGTCTTTGATAGCACTATATTTGCCAACGACCTCTTCAATTATATCTGCAAAATTATGGAAAAGAAATGTAAGTGAAAAGATCATAAAAAATTAATATATACCAAACAATTCATTCTCATCATATTCAACTACACCCAAAATATCAGAAAATGATCTGAATATATAATTTTGTGTTGGAAAAATGTCATAAGTAACATCTACAATAGTAGTATTTGGCATAAAGTTTAACTTGTACTTCATATTGTTGTATCTAACTACAAAATTGTGCATAAAATATATTTGTCTTTCACGGATCAATGTTTTGAAAGACCAAACAAACGAACGCTTGATTGCAGCATGAATCATTTCACCCTACAAAATGAAAGCTCATTAATTTGGCAAAATTCAATAATTTGTGAGAAAATCAACGAATAATAAAACTGTACTTTTTATTTCTACATTCAATTTAAAAGAAATAAATTTTTATTTTTGTAATTTTTTCAAGTCCAATAAAATGGAAATAATTGGAAACAACATCGAGTTATATATTATACATTAGATAATGAACGAAAAGAGAGAAAAAAAAAAAATGTGCATCCATGAAAACCATCTCAATGCTATAATTATGGAATCTCCCAAAGTCTCAAGACTCGAACCTTCAACGTCCACAACGTTTTCGTAGAATTGATTTGATTGACAAAATTAAATCTTTCACCATATTTTGAATAATTATTTTCCTACAAATATTGTTTATATTTTTGAATTGAACTGAAATAAATTCGCATAAGGTGGAAGAGAATTATGGTAGAATTACTGAATTTATAGGCTCTCGATTTTTTTGGCACACTTGTAATGCATTCACAGTTGATTGCCACAAAATTAATATACTCTTGCCAAATACCATGAAAATACATTATTGGTATTAATGTAATGGATTTTTCAAAATTTATGGATTTATTAATATGTACAATGAATTTATGGATTAATGGCTACAATGCATTTTAGGAAGCATCAATTAAACTATTTTAAAATTCGTTTTGTTGATCAAATTTATGTATATATTATTGGTATGAATGTTGACCAAATTTATGGATTTCTTAGTTAAATGTAATGGTTAATAAATCGAAGTTTAAGGATTTATTATTGATAGTAATATTGACCGAATTTATGGATTTCTTAGTTAATTATGATTGTTCATAAATTGAAAATTACTTCTTTTCAATGTTATATAAAGTGTAGATAAATTATTGACTAATGAATAACCATTTTCAATATTTTTTATCCATTAAACTGCATTGATTAATTATATATATAATGCATTTTCCGAAAATTTATGAAATTACTAATGGCTACAATGTATTTTCCGAAATTAATATATTTCTGCCTTATCCCATGAAATAAATCCATTGGTATTATAATGTATTGGATATTGGATATTAAAAAGTAAAAACTGAAGCAAACTATTTGATATAGAATATTGGAAAAGGATGATATTTATTAGAAAATTGAAGCATAAAGGGATATGTTGAAATTTATGGATTTATTAATTAATATGTACAATAGATTTATGGATTAATGGCTACAATGCATTTACAGTTGATTGCCACGAAATTAATATTTGACTTCGTTGTTAATTGTCACTTGACAAAAATCTTGACAGACTATCCTATTTTAATATATAATATAGATTTTCCTTGCAATCAAATAGATACAAGGCCTTCATTTAATTAGTTATAATATATTTGACATAATATTGTTTAGCATTAATTACGTTTGTGGATTAAATAATCTACTTCGGACACATATAGTAAATCATATTGGATTAGGGAGATAGAATTAGGAGGGATAAAATTAGGGAAAGATAGAGATTTGGGCTACACAGTACTAAAAACCATTAGAAAAATAAAAAAACTAAGACAATTTTTTTACTAATAATTAATTTCTTTTACTTGTTTACTTATAAGTGAATTTGTATTGATAGGTAACTCTTTTATATAAACGGAACTTTTTAGGATAATAGTACTTATTTACTTATAAGTAAATTTCTTTATTTGTTATTTTGTCGAATTTTTTCTCTTATTCATCACTTCAATTATAGATAACAAATAATCAAGTCTAAATGGGTTAATTACTAGTTCGTGACTGAATTTTCTTAATTGCTTCTCATCTGTCCCCGAAAATTAAAATGGAACATTACTCACTAAACTTAGCATATATTTAGTGGTGTATAAATTATTTTTTAAGTGTTTATAAGTTGTAGATTTTATAAAATGTGTAGATAATAAGTGGATAATAAATTTTGAATTTTACAAAATATTTAAATAAAAAGTATATTTATTAATTTAATTAATTTAAATTATAATTTAAATCAAGACAAACAAATACTTAACATTCGGTTTTTCTATATACCAAACTCCGTTTAAAAAGTTAAATATTTATGCTAACGTGGCGGATAGAACGAATTGTGCCAAACAATTACTAGTTCTTCGAGAGAGAAATTAAAAAATGGTAATCTCTCGTGATTGAATGTTGACAATTCAACTTAATATTTTGGGATAATTGCATATTTAATCACCAACATTTCAAAATCATTAAAGATATACATACAATCTTTAAAAATAGCACCAGACATCCTAAACGTTTGAAAAAATAGGCATGGTAGGTCATTTTTAACGAAATTACCATTCCTTTTAAATAAACAAAAAAAGAAAAACAATAAAAGAAAAAAATGATTGAAAAATAACCAAATGTACTCAAAAAAAATAAAAAGTAAGAAATATACCCCCAAAAATAAAAAAGTAACATAGAAGAACCGTTAGCGGTCTAGCTTTCCCGAGGACAGAGAGACGGCTACGGAACCAGTCCATATCATGTTGAACCAAGAAAGCATCGGTCTTGAGATCTGATTTATCAAACCCAGAAACTCCATTACCGTCACATATGATCTTTGCTTTTGATTTTTCATTCAATACTGGCTTAAAGTAAAAGCTGAAGAAGAATCAAGCGCCCCAGATGCCATCAATCCTTTTTGCACACTTCCTCCCAACTTTATGGACACTAAGAAAACATTTGGTCTTGTACATTTGAGAACCTAATCCAACATCAAGAATATCGCGATGTTCGGGGTTCCAAAAGGCATGGAGGGGACTTCGCTCAATGAAAGTGGTAAATTGATATCGGTGGACGGGTTAAAACTACTTGGCCATACATCTCAAGGTCTAATTCATCGTGTGAAGACGAGTCACTTGAATCCATTAACAAGAGGGTTGAAGGGTGATGATTTTCCATTGACAATGCTGTGAGAAGGATATCTCCCATCTCATTAACTATTCCTTGATCTTAGAGCAATTTCTGAGGGTGGGTCTATAAATTTCACTTGAATAACCATTTTGACAAATAACCAATCATTAAAAACACCTCCATCATGTCAGTCCCATCTACAGATTTCCACCATCATCAACATTAAACTTACTCATCTAAGATTTGTTTTTTAGTCAATTAAATCCTAAAAACCCTATGTCAAAACGGGAGATGAATGCGAAATCCCAATTATTTCCCAAAAGATTAAATTGAGAATAAGAACATGAGTATGAAGAAAATCTAGAATCAGAAATGAAACCTAAAGGAAAACGTTAGCAAATATTACCTCTTTGTTAAATCAAATGAGGTGTTAAGAACATAACCTCTTTATTACTTTTTTTTTTTGGTATCTTTCTTACTTTTTATTTTTCTGGATACATTTGGTTATTTTTCAATCATTTTTTATTTTTCTTTTTTTTTTTGTTTATTTAAAGAGAAGGATAATTTCATCAAAAAGTACTTACTATGCCTATTTTTTCAAATATTAAGGATGTCTGGTGCTATTTTCAAAGGTTAAAAGTATATCTCCAACAATTTTGAAAGGTTGAAGAGTAAATATGTAATTATTTCTAATATTTTTACCACTTAAAAATTATGAAATAATATAAAAAATATTAATGTATATTTAGTATATTAAACTACACATAAAAAGACACAATTAAAGAAAAATGCTTGTAAAATCTTCATTCGTGTGTAATAATTAATCTTATCTTAATTCTTTAATACTTCATCTAAAAAGCTGGAGAAATATTTTTGGACTATTTTACCCTTACAAATTTTTAAATTTCATATTTATCCTTAGTATTCATTAATATATAATTATCTTTTAATGTTTTATTTATTACTCTTTTATTGTTCATCATTATTGTATATTAAAATTTTTAAACATTTAATCTATTAAATTAAATATGAAGGTGAAAAGATGATCTTTATATTATAATCAGTGTAATTTAATGTATCAAAAATAATATTTTCATACCCATTTCAATTTTGACAACCATGATTTGAATTTTAATGAGATAATAAATAAGGTTACAACTTTTTTCATTCATTTTTTTTTTTAAAAACTCATTTCTCATTCATTTCATCTGGTAATGTAAAAAAAAAAAAGTTGAGATCATTTTTTCACCTTCATATTTAATTTAATATATTGAGTGTTTATAAAATTTAATTGTACATTTAATAAATTATTAAAAATTAATATACGATAAAGATGAACAATAAAATATTAAAAGACAATTACATTCATGAAAGTACAATTACAATCGAGATGAATTTTATATAGTAACAATACTAATAATAACTTCAACCCAGTGAAGACTTTTTGTGATTTAAGCTTTGATGATTGACGAACCATTAATACCAAATCTTATAGAATTAATCATCTCTAGGGCTACATTTTACAAAGAATAAAATTAATAAAATAATTTTATTATGAGAAAATATAATGATTGACTATATAATATTGTACTTTTGTTGAAGTAGTAGCGTAAACAATATTGTATGTGAATATTCTCTTTTTATTAGACGTGTATGATTTGACGACGTAAATAAAAACTTCATAAATATAAGTAAAAATAAAAATTAAAAAGTATCAATGTTTGCCTATGTTGTGAAAATATTGTTGGAGGACAGAAGTAAGATGAGAATAACGTTCTATATATATTAATTAAATTAAATAAAATTTAAAATTTAAAAAGTTTCAAATGTTAGTTCTAAACTATAGTATATATGTAGTGTGGTTTAAAAGTAGTTTTTAAAGAGATTTTGAAAAAAATTAGTAAAATGTGTTGTAGAAAAATTGATTAAAGTTGTAAATCCCACAAAATATATAGTTGAAAATGAGTTTGAAAAAAAAAAGAGTTTAAAAAAAATTGAACCAAACTTGTTCACAATCACTGTAATATAATATATTAAAAATAATATTTTCATCTCTATTTAAGTTTTAACAACCATGATTTGAATTCTACTGCGATAATAATCAACATATTTGATTCCCATGTCATCTTCTCATTGTTTGTCTTCACCCTTCACTTGTAATGGTGCCTTTGCTTTCTCTTTGTGTAAAGACAGATAAATGAAAACAAAAACCCCATGAAATGTTACATGTTATAAAAGAAATAGCCCAAAAAGCTGATACAGTAATAAAAATACCAAAAATGTCAAGACAAATGAGCGTACATCTCAGCCGCAAAAGCGTTTGCCTTGAGGAACAAGACTCAGTAAATCGAGTCATAAGGGCTTCTCTAACGTAGTGCCATTTTGGTGTGATGGCGCTGAAATCATGCTCGGAGCTTCAAATCACTACTCTATTTTGGAGTGGTGAACAGTAATTTGGCGCAACACTGTTCATTTGGGGTGAAAATTTCAGTTTTTTTTAATTCCAATTTTGTCCTTCATTTTACACTTGTAAAATTTGTTTTTCCTTATATATTCCTTTTCATATTCTTTTATTATGAAAATGTTTAATTTTATTCATGTTTCTTTTTATTTCATTATTATTTTATTAATATAAAAAATTGTAATCGATTAACAAAAAATAATTAATGTATGCGTTAAAATAAAATTATTCATTAATTTTAAAAATTTAAAAATATAAAAATAAGAAGACGATATTTATTAGGAATAATTGCATCAGAGGTCCTCAATGTTTCAAAAACGTTAGGAATATGCCATTAACCTAAAAAAAGCACTAGACATCTCCAACGTTTGAAGAAATAGGCATCATAGGTCTCTCTTAACATTTTCCATCCATTTTCTCCGTTAAATCTCATAATTGCACTGCACGCGCTTCATTTCTACAAAAAATGCGAGTGAAATTGTAAATTTCCATTTTCTAGGTTACCATCAATGGAGGCATCAGAGTCTCCTCCATAAGTGGTATAAGAAATAGTATCGTCCTCACCAAGGAAATGCATGTACCTTTTGAAGCTGACATTTGATTCATTCTCCCCATAGAAACAATCAAAGCCATCACTTTCAATATCAGAAAACACCATCCTCCGTCTTCTGGATCCACTTGGAGTAGTACGAGTACTCGTAAGCTGCACTAACCTTGCAGCACCATCACCATCTATGGATTGATTATCATGCTCTAAAACCGTGGACTGGGTTTGCCTTACCAGAGTTATCATTTGCGAAAATTGGTAGGAGAACAGACTCTCAATTGACTCAGAGCTGTTGTACCTTCTCTTCCTCAGTCCAATTGTTCTCCTTGATCAGAGTGCGGTGTGGTGGCCTCGAGATCCTCAAGAAACAAAATTTTGCAATCTCCACATATGTTGTGGTGGCCTCGAGATCCTCGAGATCTGTTTCGTTTCTTAGAAGCAAACATGATAATTTCCCACAATCGGCCAGACCCAATTTATTTCAACAACCGACAACTACAAATTTTGATATGTACAAGACCGCTTCAAATTCACTGCAAAAATTAAAATTAAGAAACGAAAACAAAAATGTGCAGATAGGAACTACGCCAACCAAGAATCTGAAATACACATCAAGCCATAACAAGATCCAGTTGATTGAAATGTAAATAATCGAACAAAACGATTAATAATGTTAAGAGGGACCTACGGTGCAAACATAACGATTTAACGGAGAAAATGGATGAAAAATGTTAAGAGGGACCTACGGTGCCTATTTCTTCAAACGTTGGGGATGTTTGGTGCTATTTTTTTAGGTTAGGGGCATATCTCTAACGTTTTTGAAACGTTGGAGACCTTTGATGCAATTATCCCTATTTATTATTATGACAACAACATCATTGATGTTTTTATGTTTGTGCTTGAAAGTTTTTATGTTTTATGTTTTTTTTTTTATGTTAAAAGTTGTATTTTGTTAATTGTGATATTAATTGTAATGCATTTTTAAATTTGTTGTGATAAATGCTATTTTTTAATTGTAATGTTAGGATTGGAGAAACAGCTTATACCTCTCTTTGGAAAATGGCTAAACTGATCATCATTTCGTAATTTCACATTTCTAATATTTGTGAGAGATGAAAATTTGCACAAGATTTTGATGCAGTTTTGCTTAGGGCTGAACAACAAAATCAAAAAACGCAGAAAATCGAATCGAAACGCTTTTCAAAAACCGTTGATTTGGGTCCACGTGGATCTGTCAACATTTTTGATTTGAATCGAACCAAACCGCTTCAAAGGTGGTTTGGTTTAAATTTCAATTTTTCTAAACCGTTTCAAACCGCCAAACCGTTTAATAAAAATAAAAAATAAAAAATAAAAAATAAATTAATTTAAATTTTATTCAACTCAATTAAACCTAAATTCATCAATTATCCATATTAGATCCAACGTCCCAACCCAATTAAATCAAATACTCAACCCAATTAAAATCCACCATCATCCATATTGCCGTTTCTCTCTCTACATTTTGTTCTCGATCTCGACCGCCGCTTAAAACCCTTGATTCGCCTTCGCCTAAACAACAATCATACTTTAATTTTCTTTAACAAACTTCCCATGGATTTTGAGTAGTGATTCGATCTGTAATTCGGACAAATTCTCTATTTTCTTTTTGTAGCGATTTAGTTTATTTTCCGCTAAATTTGTGGATGTTATGAAGAAATGATGACTTCATCATTAGTTCCATCAAAAGATGCTACTCAATCTAATAGTCTAAGTCCTTCACAAACTCCTTTGGATATTTTCAAACCCATTCCATCAATTTTTAAAGCTAGACTTGTTCGAGAAGCTCAAGCTGAGAATAATGATTTGATGGATTACTTAAATGATCGTTGTGAATATTTGACCATTAAACCTTTCGACGTATTACTTTAGTGAAAATTAAATGTAAATAAGTACACGATTGTCTCCCAACTTGCCAAAGATGTGTTAGTTATTCAAATATCATTAATTGCTTCTAAGTCTGCGTTCTCTTCTAGTGATCAGAATGTGTTATCGTATTTGATATTTATATTCATTTTCTTTTATTACTAGCTTTATATCATTTAATTATAATTAACGAATGCGTTTGCTATATATGTTTATGCAGAAAATGAATCATGTGCTACAACTAGAGATATTGTGCCAATTAATATCGACTAAAAAGACTACTCTAAACTATTGCTATCATATTATTGTATTATAATGATTAGATTTGAAAGTATAGAACTCTGATTTGGAATATCTTGTTTTGGTTGGTAATGATGCTAATACATTTTTTGTCTTTTATTGATACTAATATTTATCTTTTATCGTGATATTGTAAACTAATATTTATGGTTTAACTTGTTCGATATATGTTTTTTGTTTGTTTGTTAAACCGTGGTTTTAAACCGAACCAAACCGCAAAAAAGTGATTTGGTTTGGTTTAGAAAATTTTCAAACTGTTTTAAGTGGTTTGGTTTGAAAATTTATCACAAATCATCCAAACCAAACCGTGTTCATCCCAGACTTTTGCTGGCTCAGAATCTCTCTGCATTTTGACATGGCGGATGTCATGTAGTAAGAGATGTTCAAAATTATGTAAGTAATATTCGGTATGATATTGCAGTTGGTAGCCGTGTAAATTCTCTCTCTTTCTCTGCTGATCAGTTCATCATCAATGTTAATAGGAATCAAACAGGTTTTCAATTACCCATATTTTGTGTTTGTATTTCTCTGTTAGTTTACTTGCATTCTCTTATAAATAGTTCTTGGGATTGAGTTGGATTTGCTCTTCCTTTCCTCTTTTTTCTATATCTTTTCCCATTTTATGAAAATTACTGCTGCCTAAGGATGAATTTGGATCGTAATTAGCGAGGACAGCCACGTCTTCTTCTCAGGACTTCTGATTCAATTTTCCTGAACATTCTTCTGTGAAGAAGAACACGGAAAATGTGCCTCTTCTGCTTTGCAGGAGAAGAATTGAAAATGAAAGAGTTGAAGACTAAATTCTTGGGACATTTAGCAACTTTTCTATGTGAAGAAAAGATATGTAATACTGCATTTTATCTATGTGGATACTGCCTCTTATGCTATGCAGTGTACGGGGCAGGCAGAGGTCGGGGGTGAAGTAGCTGCAGGGCAGCAGTGGGCTGGCGGTGGAGGGGTGGGGGGGTTTACTTTAAGTCATTTTGAATCATAATTGTGCATTAAGACAACTGCAATATTACACAATCAATTTAGTTCAAATTGAGTACCTCGTATTTTGCGCAGTCTTGCAATTTGCGATACTACAGCTTGACCCACAACATTCTCTCAACCAACTTCGGGTCTGATAGAATCAAACACTACGGTCAAGCCAGCAGTAAAAAAGAGTGGATTCACAATAGGTTCAAACAAACTATTCTTCAGTCGCTTTCTCTCAATTTTCAATAACTTCAACCCTGAGCTGATTTTGGGAAGAGAAATTTATCTTTTATATGAGGCTTCTTAAAGTACAATCAATTTGATGATTTTCCCATCAAATGGTTCTCTATTTCTCTAACTTATAAAAGCATGAACTTTATGCGGTTTTTGCAATTATGATGGTAATCTTTCAAATTTTTCCAATCAACTTTGAAGTTCATAGTTTAATTTTTAAGACTGTTATAGTAAATCAATTGCTATCCGCTTAATCGATGACACATTAAAATAAAAAAAAAAAGTCTCGAACCTCAAATTTTCTCTGTCTTCAACTTTTTACAAGTAAATGATGCTATTAGCTCATTCGATCAAATTGAGCATATTTGTTGGTTTGAGATAGGGATGAAAACAGAAGGACGGAACGGGGCGGAAATTAAAATATCTCCACTTACCGTTCTATTCAATTTATTAATTATTAGTTAATATTATTTTTTATTTTTTAAAATAAGATTTAAATTAAAAATACATAAAAATAAAATAAAATAAAAATATTTAGAACGAGTTCAGAGAGTTCAAGACGAGAACCATAATTCCGTCTCATCCCCTATTACCTAATGGGGCGTCGCAAGGGCGGCGCATTTTGTCATCCTTAGTTTGTGAACCTTTTTGTTGTATATGTAATTTGCAGGTCTTATATTCCAACTTTTTTTTTTGTTTTTACGTTTCCTTTTCTTTACTTTTCTTTTCTTTCTTTTCTTTTCTTTTCGATTTTAGTTAGATTAGAAGTCATGACAAGTTAATATGTTCTAATCACATTTTTTGAAAATAAATAATAATCAAGAGAGATAAGAAGAAAATTAGAATGGAAGACATTTGATAATTTTAATTTATTCAAATTGCATCTAAAATTGCTCATATAGTAAGATTAGATTTAACAATTTCTTTATCATTAAAAATATTCACGTTGGTGTTAACCTTCAATATCTAACCAAAACAATGCTTGTGATTCAATTGTTAAAAACTTGTAAGTATTTTATACATTTCATTTTATCGTTGAGTTTAAGTAAATGTAATTAAAGAATCATTAAAACCTAAAACAACAAACAAAAATAGATTACCAATTTTCAATAATATTGATCATTTTTGTCTAAAATTGATATATTTGGAGCCGTACATAAAATCACACAAAAAATGACAAAAAATTACCTAGACCTTGTATTTTCTCAAAAATTAGGAAAAAATAAATAAATCCTAAAATTAGGTCAAAATGTTAAAACGGTAAAATTTCATGCTACAACAGGCAACTGCTTCTAGAAAAAAAAAAAATTATAGCTGGCGAGCTCCCATACAATCTGAACCGTTTAATTATCCTTATCAACGGTATTCATCTGAAATTGGTGATTATAGCCGTTAGAGAGGAGCGTATATTTTCCCTATATATAGCCCCCGTTCATTAGAAATTCAATTTTTCCCCATTGAAGGATGTTTTATGGGTTATGTTATTTGGTTTGAGTGATTATCAATCTTGGATTTCTCTGTATTTGTGTATGTCGTTTTCCTTGTGGGTTTTTGGATTTTGTTCTTTGTAGTTTGTATTGAGTGATGATCAATCTTGGGTTTCTCTGTATTTGTGTATGTGGTTTCCCGGTGGGTTTTCGCTGAATCTCTAATCTCAAGAGTCGTCTGTGATTTTTGTGCTAATATGACAATATGTTCAATTTATGGGTGGTTATTTCAACAATTGTTTCCTCATAGTGATAATGATCTCTTTGTTTCAACTATTTCTTTACTTTGTTGGTGCATTTGGATGACTCTTGAATGATCTTTCATTGGTTTTGTTCTTTGGAGTGATTATCAATCTCAGTTTCTCCTTGTATTTGTTTCTCTGAATTCATGAGGTGAATTGAATTTTTAATGGAATTTGTGCATTTTTTGTTTGGTTTGAATAACCCTAAGTTGTGGGTTTCCTTTTCATTCTATTGTATGGTTAATTCAGCAGTTGTTTTCTCAGATATGTTTGTTTTAATAATTTATTTACTTTATTGGTGCACTTGCATGATTTTTAAGGATCTTTTCTGGGTTATGTTTTTTGGATTGATCTTGGGTTTCGATTTTTTTTTTTTTCCTGTGAGTTCTCTGTGGATTGGATTTTTAATGGAATATGTGCTTTTGTGGTTTGAATAATGATAAATTTGTGGCTTCTTTTCATTTGGATAAATCTTGAACTTGATCTTTTAGGGTTTGCTCTTTGGTGTTATCTTGGGGTTTCGATGGATTTGTTTGTTCTCTCGTGGATTGAATTTCACTCTATTCGAATCTAAAGTGTTCGGTTTGAATAATGATAAGTTGTGTTCCTTTTCATTTTATGTATGGTTATTTTAGCAATTGTGTTGAGAGTGTGTTCTCTTTGTTTCAATAATTTCATTACTTGGTGGTGCATTTGGATAATTCTTGATGGAAGATCCTGAGTTTTGTTCTTTGGAGTAATGATATTTTTTTCTGTGATTTGTTGAATTCTTCTCTATAAAACTTCTGTACTCAAGTTTTTCCTTGTTTTGTTGGGGGAAAGAGAATAATCAAAATGAATTTGATAGACCACGTCAATCGAACTATTTTGCTAGCCTATGGCAATTACCAACTATGTATATTGTGGCAGCTTGCTTTACCAATTTACTGCATTTATAACTATGAAATGTGACCATAAATCCATAAAGGAAAGGGAAAAGATAATGGTCTGCAGTTTTCTGGAGCAGGATAATGAAAATACAATGGTCTACATTTCAAGTAATGAAATTCTGACTGCACAATCCAATGAAGAGCATATTGCTACTGATTCTTACTCTGCGTGATTCTCTTTATCTGATTAGCTGCTTCCTTTCAACTTGTTTATTGGTGGGAGTATCTTGTTTTATTGCTGTGAATCGTACTAGCATTGTCCCTCATTATAGTATTGAGTCCCAAGATCCTCGATTTGTTGGGCTCTATGTGCTTCAGCTGCCCTTTTGGGTATGCAAGCAGGAGGAAATGGTCTTTGAATCTCATGAACCTCATTCGACTTGGACAAAAAGATAAATGTGAATCAAAAGCTGGGAGTTTGCTGCTATGCTGTTTTTCACGGTATGGCAATTAATATTTTTCATTTCCAAGCCTTTGTGCCATATTGTGGGTTCTTATATTTGTATTTTTGAAGCTACAAACATGAAATATAGTTTTAAAAATAGTTAGAATATAATTCTACTTCTGTCACTTCACTGTACTAACAAAAAATTCACTTAAAAAGACATGGAACTCAAAGCAACTTTTTTTAGATATGACTAATCCTTCATTTCCTTCTTATCATTAGTCACGACCACAAATCAACATGATATCAAATGAAATATTCTCATTAGTTCAAACTTTGATGAGCTTTTTCTAAAAGCGTAATCTCAAATATATAAGATAAGTTGGTAAAATTCTTTCAACAAAACACAAATCCATCATCATTTCCTTTTCAAACTACAAATGAATTATTCCCTGGTAATCTCTGTAATCATAATCTCAAATTTAACCTTATAATTGAAATTTATTAAAAATAATATTCTTAAATTACAACGATTCAGTTTTAACATTCGAATTAACCCAAACAATATAAAAATTCATCATAATCTAAAATGTGCTAAAAAAATAGAACTTTCTCAAACTTATAATAAACAAAATTATATATTTAAGAATCTCTTATTTCGTTCCTACAGTAGCACACTTTGGACTAACAAAATATGTAGTTCATATTCCTAAAATTCCTAATCAAAAACATAAATTTTTCAAATCAATCATCATTTCATTCTTACCATGGTCACAACTACAAATCAACATTGTATCAAATGAAATATCTTCACAAGTTCAAACTTTGATGAGCTTCCTACAAGCGTAATCTCAAATATATAAGATAAGATAAACTTCCACAAATCCATCATCATTTCCTTTTCAAAGTACAAATGAACCCTAGTATTTTATTTAAAAACAATATTTAACAATTTATCTTCTTTTATAATTTTTTTAAAAATGCATTATTTTCATTTAAAATCAAATTTTTTTTTTTCATTTTAAAACAATATTTTTACGCGGTAACATACGAATAACATATACATAAATCCTCATTTTCATTAAAATCAATATTTTAAATTTTATCTCTTTTTATAAATATTTTAAAAATATATTAATTTCATTTAAAATTACTATTTCAATTTTTCAATTGAAAACAATATTTTTACACCGATAGAATGTGTTACCATATGTTATTGCATCATTTTCATTAAAATTGATATTTTACAATTTATCTCATTTTATAATTTTTTTTAAAAATACATTATTTTTATTTAAAATTAATATTTTAATTTTTTATTTAAAAACAACATTTTTACATGAGTAACATATATACTTCATCATTTTCATTAAATCAATATTTAAAAATTTATCTCATTTTATATATTTTTTAAATCATTTATTTTCATTAAAATCAATATTTTACAATCTATCTTCTCTTATAAATTTTTGAAAAAGACATCAATTTTCAATTAAAATCAAATTTTCAATTTTTTTTATTTGAAAACAACATTTTTTACACGGTAGCATGAGTAGCATATTATTTCCGCATCTTTATTAAAATCAATATTTTACAATATATCTCATTTTTATAGTTTTTAAGAAAATACTTTATTTAATTTAAAATCAATATTTATTTATTTTTCATTCGAAAATTAATTTTTACAAGTAAAATATATATTTCTTCATCATTTTCATAATCAATATTTTCACATGTTACTTACTATACGCTATTTTCTCGTCATCATTAAAATCTACATTTTATAATTTATTTTCTTTGATAAATTTTTTTTAAATACATTTTCATTTATAATCTAATCATGTTTTACCATATTATAACCTTCATCATTTTCATTAAAATCAATATTTTACAATTTATTTTTTTTATAAATTTTTAAAAAATACTTTTTTAATAATTTAAAATCAATCTTTCAATTTTTTTCATTTAAAAACAACATTTTTACCCTTCTTCATTTTCATTAAAATCAATATTTTAAAATTTCTCTTATTTTATAAATTTTTTTAAAATACATTTATTTCATTTTAAGTTAATATTTTAATTTTTCAATTGAAAACAACATTTTTACAGGGGATATTTACTTCTCCATTTTCATTAAATCAATATTTGACAATTTATTTTATTTTATAATTTTAAAAAAAATATTTTTGTCATTTAAAATCAATATTTCAATTTTACATTTGAAAAAAATATTTTTACACGACTAACATATATATGTGTTACCCATATGTAACAATCATCATTTTTATTAAAATCAATAAAATCAATCATTTCAATTTTTCATTTTTCATTTAAAATCAAAATTTTTCAAAAAACAAATTTTTTACACTAGTTATATGTTTTGTATATTTTATTTTTTCATTTTTATTAAAATTAATATATTATTTAATTTTTGAAAATATATTATTTAATTTAAAATTACTATTTTAATTTTTATTTGAAAACAATATTTTTACACTAATAACATATGACATATCGCATTTTATAAATTTTTAAAAATAAATTATTTTTGTATAAAATTTTCATTTGAAAACAACAAATTTTCACCATATGTTATTTTCCGTCTTCATTAAAATTTATATTTTACAAATTATCTCATTTTAATAGTTTTTAAGAAAATAACGTGTATTCATTTAAAATCAATATTTCAATATTTAATTTGAAAACAATATTTTATATATATTATTGAAAACAACATTTCAATATACTTTACAATATTATCATTTTCATTAAAATATACTTTACAATTTATCCCTTTTTATAATTTTTTTACATAATATATATTTTTTATTTGAAATCAATATTTTAATTTTTTCATTTGAAAACAATATTTTTACATGAGTAACATAGTGTGTATAATATATTATTTCTTTGTCTTAATTAAAATCAATATTTCAATTTTTTCATTTGACAACAACATTTTTACATTTTCATTAAAATCAATATTTTAAAATTTCTCTTATTTTATAATTTTTTTTAAATATATTAATTTCATATTAAGTTAATATTTTAATTTTTCATTAGAAAACAACAAATTTTCACCATATGTTATTTTCTCGTCTTCATTAAAATCTATATTTTACAAATTATCTCATTTTAATAGTTTTTAAGAAAATACCATGTATTCAGTTAAAATTAATATTTCAGTATTTAATTTGAAAAAAATATTTTATTTATATGTATGTTATTGAAAACAATATTTCAATATACTTTACAATATTATCATTTTCATTAAAATATTCTTTACAATTTATCCTTTTTTATAATTTTTTTTACATATTATATTTTTTTTATTTGAAATCAATATTTTAATTTTTTCATTTGAAAACAATATTTTTACATGATATGTTATTTCTTTGTCTTAATTAAAATCAATATTTCAATTTTTCCATTCGACAACAACATTTTTACATTTTCATTAAAATCAATATTTTAAAATTTCTCTTATTTTATAATTTTTTTAAAAATACTTTAATTTCATATTAATTTAATATTTTAATTTTTCATTTGAAAACAACAAATTTTCACCATATGTTATTTTCTCGTCTTCATTAAAATCTATATTTACAAATTATCTCATTTTAATAGTTTTTAAGAAAATACCTGTATTCATTTAAAATCAATATTTCAATATTTAATTTGAAAACAATATTTTATACATATATATTATTTGAAAACAATATTTCAATATACTTTACAATATTATCATTTACAATTTGATATAATTTGTACAATTTATAATTTTTAATTTTTTCAACATATATATTTTTTATTTGAAATCAATATTTTCATTTTTTCATTTGAAAAAAATATTTTTACATGAGTAACATAGTTCTTTGTTTTAATTAAAATCAATATTCCAATTTTTTCATTTGACAACAACAATTTTACAATTTCATTAAAATCAATATTTTAAAATTTCTCTTATTTTATTTTTTTTTTTAAAATACACTAATTTCATATTAAGTTAATATTTTAATTTTTCATTTGAAAAGAATATTTTTACACGGGATTTTCACTTCTCCATTTCCATTAAATCAATATTTGATAATTTATTTTATTTTATAATTTTTTTAAAAATATATTTTGTCATTTAAAATCAATATTTCAATTTTACATTTGAAAGCAACATTTTTACACGACTAACACATGTGTTACCGTATGTAACCATCATCATTTTTATTAAAATCAATATTTTACAATCTATCTTCTCTTATAATTTTTAGAAAACACAATTTTCATTTAAAATCAATATTTCAATTTTTCCATTTCAAAACAATTTTTTACACGGGTTATATATTTTGGTATATGTTATTTTCTGTTTTCATTAAAATTAATATTTTACAATTTATCTCATTTAATTGTTGAAAATATATTATTTAATTTAAAATTACTATTTCAATTTTTTTATTTGAAAACAATATTTTTACTCACTAACATATGACATATATGTTATTTCATCATTTTAATTAAAATTAATATTTTACAATTTATCGCATTTTATGATTTCTTTTTTAAAATAATTTTTTTAATTTAAAATTTGCATTTGAAAACAACAAATTTTCACCATATGTTATTATGTTATTTTCTTGTCTTCATTAAAATCTATATTTTACAAATTATCTCATTTTAATAGTTTTTAAGAAAATACTCAGATATTCATTTAAAATCAATATTTCAATATTTAATTTGAAAACAATATTTTATACATATATGTTATGTTATTTCAAATACTTTAATATTATCATTTTCATTAAAGTATACTTTACATAATATATATTTTTATTTGAAATCAATATTTTGTTTTTTTCATTTGAAAGTATTTTTTACACAATATATATATTTTTTGTTTAATTAAAATCAATATTTCAATTTTTTTCATTTGACAACAATATTTTTACATTTTCATTAAAATCCAATATTTTAAAATTTCTCTTATTTTATAATTTTTTTTAAAATACATTAATTTCATTTAAGAATATTTTAATTTTCATTTGAAAACAAATTTATTTATTTATATTATCAATTTTGACAAAACTTTATAAATTTAAAAAAACATTTTTGTCATTTAAAATCAATATTTCAATTTTATATTTGAAAACAATATTTTTACACGACTAACATATTTGTTATATGTAACCATCATCATTTTTATTAAAATCAATATTTTACTATCTACTCTTATAAATTTTTAGAAAACACATTTTTATTTAAAATCAATATTTCAATTTTTTCATTTCAAAACAAAATTTTTACACGGGTTATATGTTTTGTATATGTTATTTTCTTGTTTTCATTAAAATTAATATTTTACAATTTATCTCTTTTAATTTTTTAAAAATATATTATTTAATTTAAAATTACTATTTCAAATTTTTTATTTGAAAACAATATTTTTACTTTAGTAACATATGACATATATGTTATTTCATCATTTTAATTAAAATTAATAATTTACAATTTATCTCTTTTTATAATTTTTTTAGAAATAAATTTTTTTTATTTAAAATTTTCACCATATCTATGTTATTTTCTCGTCTTCATTAAAATCTATATTTTACAAATTATCTCATTTTAATAGTTTTTAAGAAAATAATGTGTATTCATTTAAAATCAATATTTCAATATTTAATTTGAAAACAATATTTTATACATATATGTTATTGTAAACAATATTTGAAAGCAATATTTCAATATATTACATCATCATTTTCATTAAAATATACTTTACAATTTATCCCTATTTCAATATATTACATCATCATTGTTTTAATTTAAAATCAATATTTCAATTTTTCATTTGACAACATTTTTACATGGGGTAACCTATGTGTGACAAAAATATATTGTTTTAATTCAAAATCAATATTTTAATTTTTTATTTCACAACAATATTTTTATTCAGGTAATATATGTGTCATATGCGTTACCGTGTGTTACTCTCTGGTTTTCATTAAAATCAATGTTTTATAATTTATCTCTTTTTATAAATTTTTAAAAATATATTATTTGAAAACTAGTTTTTGCATGGGATAAAAATCACTACACCTAGAAAAAAGGCCCAAATAATGTAAAAATTGATAATTAAACGACCAAGCCCAAATGTCATGTTTTGCACTAATCTCAAAATGGGGTTAAAATATTAATATTTTTAAAATGGATAGAATTATTCATCATAGTTTTATCAAAATGTGGTAAATATATTATTTAAAAAAATAAGGGTATATTTCAACCTTTTTCAAAAAAAAAAAAAAAAGGCATTGGAGCTAATTTTCCTTATCAAAAATCCTTCAAAATGAATCAAAATAATCTAAAACGAACTACAAAAATAGCACTTAAGCGCAAACTTTAATAATCAAAATTATATATTTACGAATATATCTTATTTTCTTCTCACGATGGTACACTGGACTAACAAAATATGTATGTAATTCACTAGCAAAAATTCTTATGTATGCATTGGCAGCAACAACATCAAACAAATACGTGGAGCTCGAAGCAAATTTTCTTGTCAGGTAAGTTTTATTTGTTTCGTAATTCTTATATCATTTCAAATATGCTTATTAAATTTGACTAATATTTCTAAAATCCCTAATCATAAGAACCAAAATATATACTTTTCAAACCAATCATCATTTCCTTCTTACCGTAGTCATAACCACAAATCAACATAATATCAAATAAAATATCTTCACAAGTTTAAATTTTGATGAGCTTCCTCCAAGCATAATCTCAAATATGTAAGATAAGTCAGATAAATTCTTTCAGTACAACACAAATCCATCACCATTCCTTTCAAAGTTCAAATGAATTATTCCCTGCTACTCATATGTAATCATGAGTATGAAAACATTCGAAAAGCTAACACAAATAATATCAAAAATCCGTTAAAATAAATCAAGATCATCTAAAACGAATTAAAAAAATAGCACTAAGCTCAAAATATATTAATCAAAATTATATATTTACGAGTATTTCCTATTTCCTTCATACGGTTGTATACTAGACCAACAAAATATTTAGTTCACTGGCAAAAATTCTTATGTACACATTGGCAGCAACATCAACAAAAAAAAGATATGGCACTCAATCCAACTTTTCTTGTCACCTGAGAGTTTATTTGTTTCGTAATTCTCAGTTCATTTCATATACAATCATGGTCACAACCACAAATCAACATGATATCAAATGAAATATTCTCATAATGTTCAAACTTTGATGAGCTTCCTACAAGCGTAATCTCAAATATATAAAATAAGTTGGTAAAATTCTTTCAACATAACAAATCCATGTTGGTAATCATTTGTAATTATGGTTTCAAATTTAACTTTATAATTGAAATTTATTAAAAATAATGCTCTTAAATTACAACGATGAAGTCATAACATTTGAAAAGCCAACCCAAACAATATAAAAAATTCATCATGATCTAAACGTGCTAAAAAATTAAAACTTTCTCAAACTATAATAAACAAAATTATATATTTACGAATATCTCCGATTTCCTATCTACGGTTGTATATTCTGGACTAACAAAATATGTAGTTGATATTTCTAAAATTCCTAATCATGATAACTAAAACATAAACTTTTCAAATCAATTATCATTTCCTTCTTACCGTGATGACAACCACAAATCAACATGATATCAAATGATATACGAAGACAAGTACAAACTTTGATGAGCTTCATACAAGCGTAATCTCAATATATATGATAAGATGGTAAAATTCTTTCAAATCTCTGGTCTCAAATTTAACCTCTTATTTGAAATTTATTAACAATCATGTTTTAAATTACAAGTATGAACTATTAACATTCAAAAAACTAACCCAAACAATATAAAAAAAGAAATTTGACAAGAGCCTTACATTTTATAAAAAAAAAATGTAAAAATACTCTCTTTTTTAATTTTTCAAAAAATACCTTATTTTCATTTTTGTATTTAAAAATACTTCATTACATTATTTTCATTTAAAATCTATATTTCAGTTTTTCACTATCTAAAATTTCATTATTTGCTTTTAAAATCAATATTTTAATTTTTCATTATCTAAAATTATATTATTTATATTATATATTATATATATATCTAATATATATATATATTTTATAATTTATTTCTTTTGATAACGTTTTCAAAAAAATGTATTATTTTTATTTAAAATCAATTTTTTCATTTTAAAACAAAATTTTTACACGGTAACATACGAATGACATATATTGTTAACCCCTTTGTTACATCTTCATTTTCATTAAAATCAATATTTAAAATTTATCTCTTTTATAATTCTTTTAAAAATACATTAATTTTATTTAAATATTTTTAAAAATTACATTAATTTGTAAAATATTGATTTTAATAAAAATGATGCAATAAATATGTTGTACACACGGTAACTTGTGTGTTTACCATATGTTGCATCATTTTCATTAAAATCAATATTTTACAAATTATTTGAAATACAATATTTTCATTTAAAATTAATATTTCAATTTTTCATTTGAAAACAACATTTTTACACGGATAACGTATATACTTCCTCATTTTCATTAAATCAATATTTGACAATTTATCTCATTTTATATTTTTTAAAAATATATTATTTTAATTAAAATCAATAATTTACAGTCTATATTATTTTATAAATTATTAAAAAATACATCATTTTCATTTAAAATCAAATTTTCAAATTTTTTTTTTTTCATTTGAAAACAACAATTTTTACACGGGTAACATATGTAAGTGTTACTATATGTTATTTTCGCATCTTCATTAAAATCAATATTTTACAATATATATCATTTTTATAGTTTTTACAAAATACATTATTTAATTTAAATCAATATTTCAATTTTTTTAATTGAAAATAATAGTTTTACACGAATAACATACGTTAACTTACAATATATGTTATTTCATCATTTAAAATGTCTCATTTTATAATTTTTTTAAAAATATGTTAATTTTATTTTAAATTAATATTTTAATATTTCAATTTATCTTATTTTATAATTTTTTTTAAAATAAAATATTTTCATTTAAAATCAATATTTAAATTTTTAATTTGAAAACAACATTTTTACACGGGATATTTAATTCTCCATTTTTCATTAAATCAATATTTGACAATTTATTTTATTTTATAATTTTTAAAACAATACATTATTGTCATTTAAAATAATATTTCATTTTTACATTTAAAAACAACATTTTTACACGACTAACATATTTGTTACCATATGTTATTATGTTATATCATCATTTTTATTAAAATCAATATTTTACAATCTATCTTCTCTTATAAATTTTTAAAAAACACATTATTTTTATTTAAAATTAATATTTCAATTTTTTCATTTGAAAACAATATTTTTACACATATGTTATTTTCTCGTCTTATTAAAATTAATATTTTACAATTTATCTCATTTATTTTTTTTAAAAATACACTATTTAATTTAAAATCACTATTTCAATTTTTTTTTCATTTGAAAACAACAATTTTACTCTTGTAACATATGACCATATGTTTTTTTTTTTAAATAAATTATTTTCATTTAAATCAACATTTCAAATTTTCATTTGAAAACAAAAAATTTTCACCATATTTTATTTTCTTGTCTTCATTAAAATCTATATTTTACAAATTATCTCATTTTTATAGTTTTTAAGAAAATACCGTGTATTCATTTAAAATCAATATTTCAATATTTAATTTGAAAACAATATTTTATACGAGTAACATGTATGTTATTGTATGTGTTACCATATGCTACATCATCATTTTTATTAAAATATATTTTACAATTTATCCCTTTTATAATAATTTTTTAAATATATTATTTTTATTTGAAATCAATATTTTAATTTTTTACATTTGAAATATTTTCAATTTTTCATTTGAGAAAAATATTTATTTGACTTAATTAAAATTAAAATTTCAATTTTTCATTTGACAACAACATTTTTACATGAGTTGTATGTGTGACAAAAATACAATTGTTTTAATATAAAATTAATATTTCAATTTTTCATTTGACAACAACTTTTTTACCCAAGTTTTCATTAAAATCAATATTTTATAATTTATCTCCTTTTATAATTTTTAAAAAACATATTATTTTAATTTAAAATTAATATTTCAATTTTTATTTGAAAATAATAGTTTTGCAATGGATAAAAATCACTATACCTAGAGAAAAAGGTCCAAATAATGTAGAAATTGACAATTAAAGGATCAAGCCCAAATACACGTGGCAATGTTTTCCTCTAATCTTCTCATTTTAAAAAATAAAGGTATATTTCAACCTTTTTCAAAAAAAAAAAAAAAAAAGGGCATTAGAGCTAATTTTCTCTAGGATTATTCATTATAGTTTTATGAAAATGGGGTAAATATTAATATTTTAAAAATAATGGTATATTTCAACATTTTTAAGAAAAAAGGCAATGGAGCTAATTTTCCCTATCAAAAATCCTTTAAAATGAATGAAGATAATCTAAAATGAACTACAAAAATTAAAAAATAGCACTTAAGCTCAAACTTTAATAATCAAAATGATATATTTTCGAGTATTTCCTATTTCCTTCTTACGGTGGTAAACTGGACTTATAAAATATGAATGTAGTTCATTAATAAAAATTCTTATGTAGGTAGCAACAACATCAAACAAATATGTGGAGCTCGAAGCAACTTTTCTTGTCACGTAAAGTTTATTTGTTTCATAATTCTCATTTCATTTCAAATATGCTTATTAGATTTGACTAATATTTCTAAAATCCCTAATCATAAGAACCAAAATATAAACTTTTCAAATTAATCATCATTTTCTTCTTATCAGGGTTACAACCACAAATCAACGTGATATCAAATAAAATATTCTTATAAAATAAGTTAGAAAAATTTCTTTCAACATAACACAAAACCATCACCATTCCTTTTCAAAGTTCAAATGAATTATTCTTTGTTAATCATATGTAATCATGATCTTAAATTTAACTTTATATTTGAAATTTATTAACAATAATGTTCTTAAATTACAACGATGAAGTCTTAACATTCGAAAAACTAACCCAAACAATATAAAAAATTCATCAAATTAAATAAAGAATTAAAACGTACTAAAAAAATAGAACTATCTCAAACTTTAATAAACAAAATTATATATTTAGAAGTATTTCATATTTCCTTCCTACGGTACACACGGACTAACAAAATATGTAACAAATTATGAAAAGCACTAATCAAGAACTACAAAACTTTTCAAATCAATCGTCATTTATTTCTTACCGTGGTCACAATCACCATCAACATGATTCAAACTTTGATGAGTTCAAACTTTGACTTCCTACAAGAGTAATCTCAAATATTTAAGATAAGATGGTCAAATTCTTTCCACATAACACAAATCCATCATCATTTTCTTTTCAAAATACAAATGAATTATTCACTAGTAATCATTTGTAGTCATGATCTCAAATTTAACTTCATATTGAAATTTATTAATAATAATGTTCTTAAATTACAAGTATGAACTCTTAACATTCAAAAAACTAACCCAAACTATATAAAAAAGGAGAAACTTGACAAGAGCCTTACATTTTATAATTTTTTTTTGTAAAAGTACTCTTTTTTTAATTTTTCAAAAAAGACCTTATTTTCATGTTTGTATTTAAAAAATATTTCATTTTCATTAAAATCAATATTTTATAATTTATCTCTTTTTATAATTTAATAAAAATTACATTATTTTCATTTAAAATCTATATTTCAGTTTTTCATTATCTAAAATTTTATTATTTTTATCCAAAAATATATATAATATTATTATCTAAAAATCTCATATTTGTATACTATCAATTATAATAGTAATTATAATAATTTTTTATAATTTTTTTCCTTAAAAATACATTATTTTAATTTATAATCAATATTTCATTTTTCCTTTTTGCACGCGACATTTTCATTAAAAACAATATTTTACAATTTATCTTTCTTTTAATTTTTTTTTAAAAATGCATTATTTTCATTTAAAATAAATTTTTCTATTTTTCATTTCAAAACAACAATTTTACACAATAACATATAAATAACATATATGTTACCATGTTACATCATCATTTTCATTAAAATTAATATTTTAAAATTTTATCTCTTTTTATAATTCTTTTAAAAATACATTAATTTCATTTAAAATTACTATTTCAATTTTTCAATGAAAACAATTTTTTTACACAGGTAACTTATGTGTTACCATATATTATTAAATCATTTTCATTAAAATCAATATTTTACAATTTAAATACATTATTTTTATTTAAAATTAATATTTCAATTTTTCATTTGAAAATAACATTTTTACAAGGGTAATATATATATTCCTCAATTTTATTAAATCAATATTTGACAATTTATTTCATTTTATATATATTTTAAAATATATCATTTTCATTAAAAATATTTTACAATCTATCTTCTCTTATAAATTTTTAAAAAAGACATCATTTTTATTTAAAATTAAAATTTCAATTTTTTTAATTTGAAAACAATATTTTTTACACGGGTAACATACGTTATATATGAGTGTTAATATATGTTATTTCCGCATCTTCATTAAAATCAATATTTTACGATATATCTCATTTTTATATTTTTAAGAAAATATTATTTAATTTAAAATCAATATTTTAATTTTTTATTTGAAAATAATAGTTTTACATGAGTGACATATGTGTTACCATACATATTACTTCATCATTTTCATAATCAATATTTTACAATTTTCTCTTTTTATACAATTCTTAAAAATAAATTATTTTCACTTAAAAACAACATTTTTACACGGCATATGTGTTGTGTTACTATATGCTATTTTCGTGCCTTCATTAAAATCTATATTTTATAATTTATTTCCTTTGATAGTTTTTTTAAAATACATTTTCATTTATAATCAATTTTTCATTTGAAAAATAATATTTTCATATGTGATACCATATTAACTTTTATCATTTTTATTAAAATCAATATTTTACAATTTATCTTCTTTATAAATTTTTAAAAAATACATTTTTTAATTTAAAATCAATCTTTCAATTTTTTTTCATTTAAAAACAACATTTTTACACTTATGGGTAACATATGTTACTTGACTTACTTCCTCATTTTCATTAAAATCAATATTTTAAAATATGTTTCATTTTGTAAAGTTTTTAAAATACATTAATTTCATTTTACATTAATATTTTAATTTTCAATTTATCTTATTTTATAAATTTTTTTTAAAAATATATTATTTTCATTTATCATTTAAAAATAACATTTTTACATGGGATATTTACTTCTCCATTTTCATTAAATCAATATTTGACAAATTTTTTATTTTATAATTTTTTAAAAATATATTATTGTCATTTAAAATCAATATTTCAACTTTACATTTGAAAACAATATCTTTACACAACTACCATATATTACATCATCATTTTTATTAAAATCAATATTTTACAATCTATATCCTCTTATAAATTTTTAAAAAACATATTATTTTCATTTAAAATCAATATTTCAATTTTTTCATTTGAAAACAACATTTTTATCCGGGTTATATGTGTATATGTTATTTTCTTGTCTTCATTAAAATTAATATTTTACAATTTATCTCATTTAATTTTTAAAAAAATACATTATTTAATTTAAAATCACAATTTCAATTTTTTTTCATTTGAAAACAATATTTTTACTATAGTAAACATATGACCATATGTTATTTTATCATTTTAATTAAAATTAATATTATTCAATTTATCGTCTTTTATAAAAAAATTTAAAAATAAATTATTTTCATTTAAATCAATATTTCAAATCTTCATTTGAAAACAATATTTTACACAGCATCATTGATTTAAATGAAAATGAGGAAATAACATATGTTACCGTGTAAAAATGTTGTTTTCAAATTTTAATTTTAATTAAAATTAATATTTAACAATTTATCGCCTTTTATAAATTTTTAAAAAATTAAATTATTTTCATTTAAATCAATATTTCAAATTTGTATTTGAAAACAACATTTTTACACGGTAACATATGTATTAACATATGTTATTTCCTCGTCTTCGTTAAAATTTATATTTTACAAATTATCTCCTTTTTTATAGATTTTAAGAAAATACCATGTATTCCTTTAAAATCAATATTTCATTATTTAATTTGAAAACAACATTTTATACGAGTAATATATATGTTATTGTATGAGTTACTATATGTTACATCTTCATTTTCATTAAAATATATTTTACAATTTATCCCTTTTTATAAATTTTTTGAAAAAAAAATACACAATATTCATTTGAAATCAATATTTTAATTTTTCCATTTGAAAATAATATTTTTACATGAGTAACATATGTGTAACTATATTTTATTTCTTCGTCTTAATTAAAATCAATATTTCAATTTTTTATTTAACAACAAAATTTTTACATGGGTAACATATATGTGATAAAAATACATAGTTTTAATTTAAAATCAATTTTTTAATTTTTCATTTAACAACAATATTTTTACCTAGGTAATATATGTGTTTGGAATTAATGATATATTAATAGGGATTTTCAAGATTGTATTTTACAAAAAAAATTAATAGTTATTAATTTTATTGGAGAGAATGTAATGATTGACTATATAATATTGTATGTTTGTTGGATTAGTGACTCCTTGTAAATATAATTTTTTGTATATGTTATCTTTTCATTAAGCGCGTTTGATTTGACGATGTAAATGAAAACAACATAAATATAAGTAAGAAACAAAAATTAAAGAATTGTCAATGTTCATGCTCTCTCATATATATATGTATAATTATTACTTAAATTAAAAATTAAAAAAATTTCATATATTAGTTGTCAACTATAATCACTGTAATCCAATATATTCAAAACAATCTTTTCATCTCCATGGTTTAAATTTTAATCCGTGGAAAAAAAAAAAGTTACAATTTTCCCATTCTTTTTTTTTTTAAAATCCATTTCTTATTTATTTTATCTACGTAAGTCAAAAAATAAATAAATTTGAAATCATCTTTTCACCTTTATATTTAATTTAATATATTAAATATTTATAAATTTTAAATGTACATTTAATAAATTGTTAAAAATTTAATATACGATAATAATGAACAATAAAAGAGTAACAAATAAATATTAAAAGATAATTGTATTCATGTAAGTACAATTACAATTAGAGATGAGTTTATATGGTGATAATACCAACAATAACTTGAACCCAGTTAAGACCTTTTGGTGATTTAAACTTTGATAATTGACGGAATATTGATATCAAATCTTATCGAATTAATAATCTTTATAGTTGCATTTTACAATGAATAAAATTAATAATTACTAATTTTATTGTGAGAAAATATTATGATCGACTACATAATATTGTACATTTGTTGGAGTAGTAGTTCCTTGTGAACAATATTCTTTATGTATGTTCTCTTTCTATTAGACGTATTTGATTTGACGACGTAAATGAAACGTCATAAATGTGTTAAAGAAGTGTCAATATTTGTCTATGTTGTAAGAATATTGCTGACGGACAAAAGTAAAATGAGAAGAACGTTCTATATATATTAATTAAATTAAATTAAATTAAAAATAAAAAAAGTTTCACACGTTAGTTCTAAACTATAATATATATTTGATAGAGTTTAAATATTTTGAAAAACAATTGGTAAAATGTGTAATTGAAAAGTTGATAAAATTTGTAGGTCCCACAAAATATGTAGTTGAAAATGAATTTAAGAAAAAAAAGAATTGAACCAAACATACTCGTAATTACTGTAATCTAATGTATTAAAAATAATCTTTTTATCTCAATTTACTTCCCTCACATAACTATTTCTTCTAACTATAAATAACTAAAATTTCATAATACTACTAAATAAATCAAAGTAGTTTATGTATTTAAACCGATAATACTAATAATACAGTATTCTTCAAGCTCAGCCACGAAACAACAGAGGATGTCCTACTTTTAAAAAAGGCTCGAAAAACCAATGGCAATCCAAGCCTAGAAGTAGCAAAAAATTTAAAACGCCATTAATCCAAACAATTTTATTCCAATTTAAATTGAATCATAGTAGGCAACAAATAACATGCCCACCTATTTAATTTAAATTCAACATCTTCTTCTATTTAATTTATTCATTTTTCTCTTTAATAAGGGGTCTATAGTGTCCATCCATGTTAAATGATTTTCTTAATATATTCAAAGAATTAACTCATTTACTTTCAAATACTAATGTGACTTTTTTGTTGATGGGTTAATGATGACTTTCAAAATTGATTAGAGAAACTTGGACCAATATCTCACATTTGAATTTTTTTTTCAAAAAAAGTGAAGTGGACTACAAGTTCCGGAGGAGAAGGGTTGGCAATCCAAAAATATACTTCTTCCTCAGTCTTTAAGATATATGTTGAAATTTTTTTTGATTTAGGTGAAATAAAATTTGCCTAAAGAAGAATAAAATTAAAAAGAAAGTATAAGATACATGACATGTATGTCTACTATTTTCTCATACTAAAATTAGTAATTATTAATTTTATTCTTCATAAAATACAGTTACAATAAGATAAAAAAAACATTGTTCTTGTTAACATGTTAACATGTTGTATTGTATTGTTTAATATTATAATGAATAATATTGATATTTTATTTACCTTCATAGAAATATAATTACAATTAAATATGAGTTTTATAATGTGGTAATACCAATAATAACTTGAACTTAGTGAATATATTTTGGTGATTTGAGATTTGATAAATGACGAACTATTAATATCAAATCTTATTGAATTGAAACTATCAAGAATAAGAATTTGACAAACTTTTAATAATGGTTAGATCTCTAGATTTTCAATTCAATATTTGTTTAAATAGAAGTTGAATGAAGCATCGACAATAGCAAAACTAACTATTTTTTAATTAATAAAAAGAGAGGCGACTAAAAAAATTAGAAAGAATGAAATGAATTACATTATCATTCCTAGCTAAAGATCAATTATGTTGCATTTTTTCATTTGGTTGTATTCATTATTAACATTAATATATTATCCCAAGAACTTCAGTATATAAAACGCTTGGTAAACATCAAATACTCAATATTTTACTTGTGTTTTGAAATTGCAATCGAATTTTTTCTTGAACCCTACTAAATCTACAAGGACATAATTAGAGCAACAATGCTTATACAATATTTTTCACATAATGTCTTTTCGCCTATTTAGCAATCTTTGTGCAAGCTACATCAATTGATAAAACTCCAATCAATCCACATTTCACTTCTATATGAACATAGCCTATTGTGATAGATACACATTATAATTATAATTATAAGAAATAAAAATATATGAAGATCATTTACTATTTATATGAAGGATACTTACATATATTTTTAGGAACTAATAGAAAAACGATGACTCACTTTTTGTCTACTTCACGTTTCGAAAAATAAATTCGTAACTTAAATGTCTCTCATTGATAGCCAGCCTGAGAATCAAGCCATTGTTATACATATGCGTGCTACAATTTCCATCATGAGGACTAAACAAGATAATAAAATGTATTGACTCTTAAAAGAAAATAATAGAACTGATAGATTTAATGAGAATGAGAGAAAATATGTCTTACATAGAAGAGGCCAAATGTGTAGAAAATATCAGAAATTTCCTTAGTTTAAAATGTAGGCAATTTAATAATGATGAAGAAAATATAACTGGGATATTAATTAATGTCTTACATGTTATTTCACACGTAAATTATGTTGGTTAATATTTAAACTGATAGAATTCTATCTTATTTTGTTGGTTAATATTTAAATTGATAAAATTATGTTCTTTTTCTCTCCTCAAAATTCTATTTTGTTTACATTAAAACTGATTCTTGTATATTCTTTATTTCTATCTTATTTTCCCTTTGGACACAGTCAATATGGATCTTTAGGGTTGTATTTTAAGGGGAAAAAATTAACAATTATTAATTTTATTGGAGAAAATGTAATGATTGATTATATAATATTGTATATTTGTTGAAGTAATGAAACAATATTTGTAAACAAAAACTATTCTCTCTCTGTATATTCACGTGCTCACTTTGTATTTTAATTATTTTAATTGAATTTTTAATTATTTTTCACTTATAAAAGACTAAGTAAAACATATATTAAAACAAATTGAATAAATTACATATTATTTAAAAGCGGGCGATATAGCTTCAATTGATCTTTAATAAAAACGTGCTTTATTTTTAGATGATGTAATGAATGGTGTGTAGTTCACTAACATAATTGATTAATACAAATTGTAGAACAGAATACTTCAATTATGATCTCATAAGATTATTTTGTTGCTTTAAATTTTAAACTTATTCCATATTTCTCCTCATTATGACCCGACTTTGTAAATTTTTTCAATTTTTCAATTTAATTTTACTCATTATAATGTATCAAACATTAAAAAAAAAAGTTTAAATCACACGAGTGTCGTGAGATATGCATAAGATTTCTTGTGAACTTGCGGTTATAAGTAGTAAAAATACTTATTATATATTAGCATAAGTTGTTAATTAGTGATTTTATTTTATTGGTATATTGGACAAGATTGTACTCATGGATATATATATATTTTTACTATTGTAACTTTCTACCTTGAGAGTAGTATTCTCTCTCTTTTTTCTATATTGCAAGATTTTGTGCTTGTTGGTAAATTTTTTTTGGACTTAATTGTAATTTGATTCAGTAATCGACAGAAAAAATGAATTAAAATTATGTATTTCTTATAATATTGATTACTATGTTGCTAACTTAATATAAGTAATTAATTGAATGAAAGTTATTTCGATTGCAAATAATTTTAAAGTTCAAAGTGGGTTACTTGATATATGTTACTATGTCTCGGCCTAAGAGGCCAAACCTAGAGCCTAATATATTTGTGTGGAGTTGAATTTTGTTTCAATAGTTTAAATTATTAGGAATTTGGATAGCTTCTATTTAGAGAAAAATAAAAACAATATTTAATTAGGTATTCAAAATAATAAAAACATCTGCAAAAAATTTGGACGATTTCAAAAGACATTACTAAAATCGGAAGGAAGACGAACAAGACGACCAAAAAAAAACGAGAAAAATGGCGAAACATTGAAAAAAAAAAAATTGGGACTAAAAAAATCTACAATTGAAAAAAAATGAAAACAAAAAAAAAGATAGGAAATAGGAAAAAGTAAAAAAAATAATAATAATAATAATTGTTGGGCACTCATTCCTATAAATAATGCCCAACTCAATTCCCTCTTTTAATATATAGGGATATATTAATTAAATTAAAATTTTAAAAATTTTCTTATATTAGTTCTCAACTATAATCACTGTAATCCAATGTATTTAAAACAATCTTTATCTATTTCTCATTTCTTTCATTTACGTAAGGCAAAAATAAATAAATTTGAGATCATTTTTTCATCTTCATATTTAATTTAATATATTAAATATTTACAAACTTTAAATAGACATTTAATAAATTGTTAAAAATTTTGATGTACGATAATAATGAACAATAAAAGAGTAACAAATAAATATTAAAAGATAATTGCATTAATTTTTATTTTTTACTTTCGTTTACGCTGTTTTCGTTTACATCGTCAAATTAAACACGCCTTACAAAAAAAGAACACACACAATAAATTTGTTTATAATTCCTAAAATAGTCATTCAATTAGTATTATTTATTTTGACTTTAATTTAAATTATTTAATATCAAATAAATATTGCATTTAAGGTGGATTGCATGAAAATTTAAACAAATTCCTTGTTCAACATAACAAAAAAAGAAGAATTCGCCTTTGTATTTCAACTTTATTATTATTAATTATGCCGAATTTTTTTTTTTTTCACATGGACAATTTTTAATCATTGATTAGCTTGATAATGGATGTGTTAATTTTTCACGAAGGATTCACTAATTTTGAGAATATGATGGTAATATTCATTTAAATTTTGATTTCTATATTTTTTTAGGATTGACAATGGGGTGGGACAGGGCCAGGGCATCCATTATCATCCCCGCCCCGTCAAAGATTTTTAGGAGTCGGCGGGGATCGAGGCGGGTGGGGATTGAAAAATCCTCATTTATCATCCCGTTTAATTAATTAATTAATTTTTAATATTATTTTTTATATTTTAAATACGATTTAAATTTTAAAACATAAAAATAAAAAACAAAATAAAAATATTCGAGACATGTTCGGATAATTCAAGGCAGGGACCATGATCCACGTCTCCCGCCCCCCTGGCAAATACGGGGCTGGTCAAGGGGGGAGTTTTTTTTACTATCATTGATTCTTTTTTCTTGATTAGAATGTTTATTCAAGGTAAAAATATTAATTACTGTGGTAGTCTTAATAGGAAAGAGATTTAAGCTCAAATATTTTATGTAATCTTATAAGCAATTAAATATATATTTATTGAAGAAGAACGATTTAGAACAAGGAAGATTGATATTATTCTAGCTTTCTCAAGCCAGTAGCTGAGGAAGAGTGTTAACATGTACTACGTAATTTGAATAAACTGAGTCGTGATATGCATAAGGTGAAGGTAAATGTTGCATAATAAGTTGGTTTTACGTGATGATTAGAGATGGCAAAATATCCGATCCGCCCAACCCGATGGATACCCGATCTGAATGGAGCAAAAATATCGATCCGCGGATCGACAGATTGGATCGAGATAGATATCCGTGATCCGCCACGGATCTCGAGGTGGATCGGATCGGATTGGATCGGGCTGCCTCGATCTGTGTCCGATCCGATGATCACTAGTGATAAAATCATGAATTTATTAAGAAAGAGATTTTCTAAGTATTTGGTTATTTTGAATTTTGAGATTTATTAATATTTTATCTAGAATTGCGGGAAAAAAATGTATGAAGCGGACAAAAAAAAAAAAAAAGCCTTAACTCATGGGTGCATCAAAACTGAATGTCTTGATCAGTTTAGTAAAGATATTGCACGAGAAAATTCTTATTTATTCTATTTCAAAAACTTTTGAAATTCTTTTTTTTTTTATATAGAAATAATTGCTTAAAAAGGGTTAATTTTCTTTTCAATGTGCCTTTTAAAATGATATAAATACAAAAAATCAATAAAAATTGTGTTATACCTACTGTATTTCATATATTTTAGAATTTGATACTAATTTTCCTAAAATAAAGTAGCATTTCCTTGATATGCATTAAATATATGTTTCAAAATATAATTAAAAAGGTATTAGCAGTATATTAACATGTCACGTCAGCAATCCTTCAAACTTAACATTCATGTAAGCTATGTACTTTTTAATGAACCATGTGTTTAACTAAGAAACTTCACTGTTATTCCATAGTTGATCATAGCCATGGATGAACTTATGATCAAAAAGAAATTTCTTATAAGAATTATATTCATCGATGATTTTATAAAGAGGCCTTGATCATTGATCTAATTATAACGTCCACATCAAAAACAAGTGTCATGCACTCATTGGATGGGTGCAAATGCCCACTTTACGCTCATCCAATGAGTGTGGGACACTTGTCCCGGTGAACATTATAAAAATGTCCACCAAGAGAATTAGATCAAAACTCTTTATAAAATATCACAAAATTATTATAAAATCAAGTGCAATGCGTACGTGTTCTTAGCTAATATATCTAAAAAGACTTAAAAGAAAAAAATATTTTTAACCAAAATATCCTCACTAATATTTTAGTTTTTCAATTTATTTAAAAAGCTTTTGAAATTGGTTCAATTAAATCTTAATTAATTAAGGTCTTTAAAATTATGCACCAATACATCTACATCTAACAATTAAATTTTAATTAATTAAGGCCTTTAAAATTCCTCATATATATACATTTACATCTAAAAGTTATAAACACTAAAACTGAGAAATATTTTGGACCAAAATATCCTCACTAATATTTTAGATTTTTCAATTTACCTTTGATTAATTAAAAAGCCTTTAAAAATTGGTTCAATTAAATCTTAATTAATTAAGACCTTTAAAATTCTTCACCAATACATTTACATCTAACAATTAAATCTTAATTAATTAAGGTCTTTAAAATTCCTTACCTATATACATCTATATCTAAAAATGATAAACATTTTTGGACCAAAATATATTCACTCATATTTTAGAAATTTTAATTTACCCTTGATTAATTTAAAAAGCCTTTAAATTTGGTTCAATTAAATCTTAATTAATTAAAGTCTCAAAATTCTTCATCTATACATCTACACACACCCCTTCATTTCATGAATTGAATATAATTAATTGAAAATACTAGCATCCAATTCAAATAATCACACATCACTCCAATTCACTATTGTATCAATTTATTCATGGATCGGATATTTTCCGCAACAGTAGGTTTAAGATCATAAACAAAATTGTGAAGGAATCATGGATCATGAAAACTATAGTGGAAAATTACTCTGTGTGCCAATTAGGTAAATCCTAAATTGTTATTACCACAAATGACATAACAAAGGGAGAAATATTTTTGGACCAAATATCCTCACTAATATTTTAGATTTTTCAATTTATCCTTGATTAATTTAAAAAAATTTAAAATTGGTTCAATTAAATCTTAATTAATTTAGACTTTTAAAATTCTTCACACATACATCTACATCTAACAATTAAATCTTAATTAATTAATGCCTTTAAAATTATTCTCCTATATACATCTACATCTAAAATGTCCTAAAATGGATAAATATTTTTGGACCAAAGTATCATCACTCATATTTTATATTTTTCAATTTACCCATGATTAATTTAAAAAATATTTAAAATTGGTTCAATTAAATCTTAATTAATTAAAGACTTTAAAATTCTTCACCTATACATCTATACCCACCTCTTCATTTCACGAATTGAATATAATTAATTGAAAACTCTAGTCTACAACTCTAATAATCACACATCAGTCCAATTCACTATTGTATAAATTTATAAATGGGTCGAATATTTTCCGTAAATGTAGGTTTAAGATCATAAATAAAATTGTGAAAGAACCATGGATCAAGAAAACTATAATGGAAAATTACTTTGCATGCCTATTAGGTAAAACATGGAATTGTTATTACCACAAATGACCTAATTATCTTGAAATAGATATTGATATTTGTATCTCAGCAATCACCATCGCAATTTTGCGCTTGACTTTGGGGTGTGTTACGACACTGACGGTGGACATAGATTATTGGTGAACGCACAGTCGGAGAAGGAATTGTCGGAGAGATTGTTTAGTGCTGTTGAATTTGTCAAATGAAGGTGGATTCTCCAATATTTGTAGATAATGTCATGCATGAAAGTTTTGCCCTGACGAAGATGAAAATGAAAGCAAAGATGAATAATGATTTTTATTGTAAATTTTATCATCGGTAAGTTTATGGTTTTTCTCAATTATGGTAAAAATGGAGGGCAAAATTGAAAACTTTTTTACAAATTACATATATGCAATATTGTACACCTTACATTGAAGACACACAACCCTAATAGATATATAATCTTAAAATAAATGATATTTAGAAAATCAAGATCACCACACTATAACAATAGAGCACCAAGTGAATAAAGTTATAAATGAAACTTTTACTTATGTCTTAACTTTTATACACGAAAGATTGATGTAAAAAACATGGATATGGGTTACTAATTATTCTTGGCTTATCAACGCATCACGTTATGTAGAAATGCTAATTTTGTTTCTTTATGTTCGAACTTTTGTTATAAAAATTTAAAATGATATGTTTGGACTATTATTTTAAATTAAAATGATTTTCTTACAATCTGTTAATTTTAAAATGTGATGATACTTGAAGTTTTTAAGGGGTTTACAAGAATTTTATAAAAATAAAATGACATTTAATATATCAAGTGTACTTATATTAACAAGAATCAACTTCAAGCACATAAAAAGGTAACAAAAGAATGATTTAGAGTTCAAATGACTGGCAATCAGGCAGAATATAAACCCAAAACTTCTAATTGTTGAAAAATTGTAACTTACTTGTTTGTTGTTGTCTCTATTCTCTTTTTAAAAGTTCACGATCAATCATGTTCAACACTCTATTATTTTTCTTAAATTTTCAAGTAAATTGTCAGTTTCTATAATTTTTTTTAATTCAAGTGACCAGACGTACTAATTGAGAATTGGAAAGATAAAAGAAAAAAATAACTATCGAAATATTATTAATTAAAAATTTCAACAAATAAAAATAAATTTACTATGTTATTACTTATTACAAAATCACATGAAAAACACATTTTCTTAACTAGTTATAGAAAAGACGATTATAATTTATTTGTCATTGCACACAACAATCAAGCGTACCAAAAATTGGGCAATGGGCGTTATAAACTTGTATAATTACTGTACAAACTGAAAAAGAATGTATGGACCCGATACTAAACTTGTCTCCACAATAAATAGAAAAAAAAAAAAAAAAAAAAAAACACTTTTAAAATGGTTGCACAAGTCAACAGTTGCTTGTAAATTGACCCCTTGTTGAAATTCAATTGGTCATACGAGAAATAATGATACGAGGAATTCAATGTGCATGTGGCGTACTTAAATGCGTTGCACCGTGCTTGTTTGCGCATTTATAATCCATTCAATTGATTGATATTTTGGTGGTACAAGTGTTGGAAGATTTTTGATATATGTAATATTAATATCTAATAAATAGATATTTAAATTTAAATTTGGTTTTCAATACATAATATGAATTGCTAGCCTTAGAAAATTTAAATATACATAAAAAATCTATATTTTGCTGAGTCGCGTCATGTCTAACGGGCTCTAGACATTGTCTTTTTTTTTTTTCTTCTTTTTTGTCACGTCAGTTTGACATAGTCCTTGAGAGTTTGCATTCGATAAGAATTTTTGTAGACATTTTTTATTTTGTTTATGAGACAAAAAAATATAATAATCCACGATTACATTAGAGATGCTCTAATCCGTCAATGGCTGTAGTCTCAAGTTTTCTATTAAATTACAATATAATGGAATTAGGAGTTCGTTTGACACATTCGTTGTGAATAGAGCTTTTAGTAGTAGAATTTTTGGTAATAGAACTTTTGTTAAAAAATTGTTGACTGTTTGGATATGAATTCAAAAAGTGATGTGAATATTAAATTGAGTGTTTGGTTGATAACTATAAAAGTATTTTGTATAAATTTTATATTTATTTGATTAAACAGTTAATAATTGTTATATATCTCATTTTATTATTTCTAAAATAAATAAATTATTTTTATATCCAATAATAACTATTAAAATTAATATATTAATTTAATTATAATAACAAGATTATTTTAGTATATTTGACTAAACATTAATTAATTATTTAAATCAAACATATTATGTATAATTTGTATTAAATTATTTAACATGTCAATATTTTTTTCTCACTTTATATAAATATATAGAGTGACAATTTGATATAAGTAATTAATATGATAAAAAAATTAATATTCGATGTGTATTTTTACATCAATTCCTTATAATAAATACTATGCTCGTTACATTATACCGAATACGATAAATTAAATTAAACATTATTAAAAAAGAGACATGTTATATACTTGTTCGTTAGTGTTAAAATTATTTTTTAAGTACTTATAAATTATGAATAATAAGTAGATAATAAATTATAAATCTTATAAAATACGTAAATAATAAATATATTCGACCAATTTAAACGACTTAAATTATAATTTAAGCTTAACCAAACATCAACTATTTAACTCAATGCACATACCAAACATTAACTGCAAGCATTTTCTCCACGGTGGTCCTTGATAAACTGGTTAACAGTGAACAAACTTTGATTTGGCCATGATTCATAAACCGTAGCAATGAATTTTTGAAATAAATTGCATCTACCCGCTTTCATATTTACTGACCATTCCACCATATTCCACCATAAATACTTGAAACAATTGCATTAGTGGTCTCTAATCTATTTTTGCATTAGCATATTGATCTTCAACTTTTAAAAAGGATCAATTTAGTCATTAATATTTTATTATAACTCTACAATCAATTTTAATAGCGTAAATTGTCTAAATCGTGATTATATTACCACATGGCTTACATAGAAACACGTATCCCTTAAAATTTTTAAGCACGAGTTCAAATTAGAAACAAAACTTAACTTCATAAATTGGATGTGTGAACACAACACGAGGACGTCAGAAAGTTTTGAAAGATTTTTGTCACATAAATTGATCGTGCTACTTTATCGACAAGTTAAGGATCAATTTGTTCATTTTAAAATGTAAAGGCTTACTATTCGAATAATAATTTGGAGATCGATATTACAACATTTTCTAGCGTGCTTTCCCAAAAAAAGCCATTTAGAGAGAAGGCGCAAGCTTGAGGATGTACAAGTGGACACAGCACTTAATGTGCACATGACTGCACAAGGACCATCTTCAAGGTGATATAGTCCTCCTAGTGAAAATGAAAGCACATCGGCACATCCTACCACATGTCGACACAACTCCGAAACAGACTCCGAAACAGACGTGTTTTGGTGCATAAGAAATGATATGTCCGACTGCCACGTGTTGACAATCGGACAAATACACAAACCCTACTTTTTTGTTCGGTTTCCCCTCCTCCCTTGTGCATTTGTTCGATTACCGACGCGTGGTAGTCGGACAAATGATATGTCCTCCGATTCGAGCAACATATCATTTCTCTTTGGTGAATCCGTTCACAATGCTACATTTCGACACTAATGTTTAACGCTACGTCTACAATAGAGTGACAATATATTTATTATTATTTATAAGTACTTATAAGTTAGTGAAAGATTTTTTTATCCACATATTTCGTAAGACCCACAACTTTTATTCATTTTTTATCTACATATTCTGTAAAACTCACCGTTTATAACTTACAAAAAAAAAAAAAACTTACCGAAGCATACTCTAAATAATAGTAACAATAGAACCATATTTTAATTGGACCTAGATTAGTAATAAACATCAATAATGTTAAATAACATTATTAAGGATGGCAAAAAAATCCGCCGTCTCGCACCCCGCCCCGCTAATTCGGGTAATAAGGGCGGGTCCAGGGCGAGTTTTTCTGCCCCGTGACCCGTGACCTGCCCCACCAAGATTTTTTTTTTTGGTAAAATCATAAAATAGAATACAAATTAAAATTTTGCTAGAAATAGACTAAAGAAGAATCAAACCCGGGTTGAAATTATAAACTATAAATCTCAATCATTACACCACAATCCTATTTTTGAATTTTTTTTGTTTTGTTTGCTACAAATATTTTAGAAAAAAATTATTTCTTTTTTAATTATTTTTTTTCAGTTTTATAAAAAAAAAAAAAATCGTTGGACGGTTGGCGGGTCAAAAAATTGCCCCGCCCCGCGAATTCGTGGGTCATGGAGCAGATAAAAAATTTCGTAGGACGGAGCAGGATCGGGACTACCCGCCCCATTGCCATCCCTAAACATTATTCATTTGCATTGAACCAACATTCATCATTGACATGTTACATTTCAAGACTAATGTGGTTGTGTGAAGACTCAAGAATTGCATGGAGCAATAAATTAGGAGGTTTTCCCCTTTAGATTTTAAAATTTCATATAAATTAAGGTATTCTTAACTTAGATTTTAATAGAATTTATTAAAATTTAAGTGTCTTCAACTTAGATTTTTACAATTTTCATAACCTTCACATGATTAAAACATTAAATAAGTAGAGTTTTATCTATTGTCTATGTCTGTACACAAATATTTTGTTGGAAAAGAATTTTCTGCACATAATTAATCAAATACTTGTTTTCGAGAACGTGAGACAATAATATAATTTATGGCATACATAATTTTTTCTAATTGTGAGCTTATAAATTTTAAATCATCTTGGACAATTAAATTAAAAATATGACATACACAACGAATATGAAATAAAATATCACTAAAATATGGATTTTATTATCGCATTAATATTTCTATTACTACGTTATTAGGCGTAGCATTATCAAATGTAAAACTGCGAATTCTAGATTCGCAGTTAAATTCTCTAATAATATTCATTAAATAAGTAAAAATTTGTATTCCATTACGGGGGTAATTAATTACTCTAAAATCAATTATTCTTTTGTGTATAATTCATTGTTTATCAATATAATGTAAAGTGGTAGCAATATATCTTTTATGATTTTTACTGGACCACAAGTTCGAAGTGAGTGCTTTCCATTATACTAAGCAATAAATCACCACTTGCCATCAACTGAGTCATGCTTTATCGGCGCATGTTCTCTTGTGAATTCAATTCTCTTGTAAATACATTCAACTGTTAAGATCTAGACTATAACTAAAAGATCCACCGAGAGATTCGAACTGAAGTTGAGCTTATTGGTATCAATCCCCCCTTCCCTCGCATGTTTTTTCGTACACTTTGAATAATGTCGGTTTATATGGCTAGTGTCACCACCTTTTTGCCATACAAATTTGTGTTTAAAGATATTTACACATTGCCTAGAAGATTGGTTGTTTGTCTACCGTTGCACCGGTTTGCACTAAGTTGAAATGATATCAACACCAAGCCTTTTATTTTCTGGCTTTTCGTTTAGTAGTCGATCCAGTTTTTATATTAGTGTTGATCGTTTCTAACTCTTAATCGATATCCTCCAAATCAATAGGATTAGTGCTCTCAATCCAATAATCATCACCAAATTCAAGAATTGTAATATCATTTAGCCTACTAAAATCATCATTAATTTTGTGGTCAGCATTTCATTGTGTAGATCCACGTAGAAAATAAAAATGTATAATATAGAATTGTTAAAAACTAAAATTGTAGAAATGTAGAAATTGAATAAAAGATTTAACTTAAATGAGCAAATTCAATTGTAAATTGCATAATAAAAGAACTAATATTAACAATATAATTTTTTTGAATTGTTTAAGTTGAGAGAGTTGTGAATTTGTGATGAATTTAAAAGTGTATGGAGGTATTTATAGAAAACAAATTATCAGTGACCATTGGGACTGCAACGGTCACAAAAGTGATTGTCCCAGACGGTCACGTGGCACCTCAAGTTTTTGAAAAAACTGGGGTTGGCCCGCGAGCTCGGCCCGGGCCCATTGCCATATCTAGATGAAGGTGAAATTTTAAATTTATCTTCCAAATTTCCGGTTGACAAGTTGATTTGAACAATTGAGGAAAGTGAAGTTATAATTTTTAATAAAAATACTACAAATACATGAGAATATTTGAAATTCACGAAAATCTATTGAAATCTATAATCTAATGAAGTCTCTAGCTTGTTTGAGAAAGATTTTTATGAGATTTTGATAAAAAGTTGATGAAATGTATGATTGAAAAGTTTTAAAAGTTGTAAGCATCATGAAATGTATGATTAATTGTTGACTTTAACTAGAACTTTTAATTAACTTTTTAATCTATACTACATCTAAAATACCTTAAAAAGGATAAATATTTTTGGACTATTGTACCATTACAATTTTTTTTAAAATTTCATATTCACTCATAGTATTCATTAATGTATAATTATTTTTTAATATTTTATTTATTACTATTTTATTGTTCATCTTTATTGTACATTAATTTTTCAACAATTTACTAAATGTACAATTAAAATTTTTAAACATTTAATCTATTCAATTAAATATGAAGATGAAAAGATGATCTAAAATTTTTTGTTGCATTAAGTAGGTAAAATGAATGAGAAATAAGTTTCAACCAAAAATTAAAACGAATGAGAAAAATTGTAACTTTGTTTATTACTACATTAAAATTCAAATCATGGTTGTCAAAATCGATGGAGATAAAAATATTATTTTTAATACATTAGATTACAGTGATTACGAGTATGTTTGGTTGAGTTCTTTTTTTTGAAAATTCTTTTTTTCTCATATTCATTTTCAATTGCATAAACACATTTTACTAATTTTTTTTTTTCAAAATCTTTAAATCCCACCAAACATATACTATAGTTTAGAACTAACGTGTGAAACTTTTTTCATTTTTTGATTTAATTTAGTTTAATTAATATATATAAAACATTATTCTCATCTTACTTATGTCCATCAACAATACTCTTACAACATAGACAAACATTGACACTTCTTTAATTTTGTTTCTTACTCATATTTATGACGTTTTATTTACGTCGTCAAATCAAACACGTCTAATAAAAAGAAAACATTCTCAAAGAATATTGTTTACAATGAACCACTATTACAACAAATGTACAATATTATGTTGTTAATCATTACCTTCTCTCATAAATAAAAATAGTAATTATCAATTTTGTTCTTCGTAAAACGCAATCTTGGAGATCATTAATTCTATAAGATTTGATATCAAGGGTTCGTCAATCATCAAAGTTTAAATTACCAAAATGTCTTAACTGGGTTCAAATTAATGTTGGTATTATCACCATATAAAACTCATATCTGATTGTAATTGTACTTACATGAATGTAATTATCTTTTAATATTTATTTATTACTCTTTTATTATTTATTATTATCATACATTAAATTTTTAACAAATTTTTTTTTTTTTTGGCATTACGCAGATGAAAGAAATGAGAAATAGATTTTTTTTTTTTTTTAAAATGAATAGAAAATTATAACTTTTTTTTATTACCGCATTAAAATTTAAATCGTGGAAATGAAAAGATTGTTCTTAATGCATTGGATTACAGTGATTATAATTGACAACTAATATTTGAATTTTTTTTAATTTTTAATTTAATTAAATTAATAATTATATATATAGAGAGAGAAACAGAGAACGTCGATAATTTTTTAGTTTTTGTCTCTTACTTACATTTATGTTGTTTTCATTTACATCACAAATCGGATGTGCTTAATAAAAGAGAACATAAACAAATAATATTATTTACAAGGAGTTGCTACTCCAACAAATGTATAATATTATATAGTCAATCATTACATTCTCTCCAATAAAATTATTAATTATTAATTTTTTTCGTAAAATACAATCATGAAGATCCTTATTAATACATCATTAATTCTATACGATTTGATATCAATGGTTCGTCAATCATTAAAGATCAAATCACTAAAAGCTCTTCATTGGATTCAAGTTATTATTCTTATTACTACTATATAAAATTTATCTTTGATTGCAATTGTACTTCTATAAATGTAAATAAAGCATCAATATCGAACAATACAATACTACATATTATCAACAACCATATTTTTTTTTATCTTTATTGCAATTGCTACTTTAACATTTTAATTATTAACAATTAAAAAATTAAAAAATTAAAAAAATTAAAATTTGACAATATGAATACAAAAACACGTGCAACACATGCGTGTCTAACTAGTACATATAAAAGACCCTAAAAGGGAGAGACATTTTTTAACCAAAATATATTCACTCACAATTTAGATTTTCTAATTTACCCTTGATTAATTTAAAACTATTTAAAATCTTAATTAATTAAGGCCTTTAAAATTCTTCACCCATACATCTACCTCTAAAATTTAAATCTTAATTAATCAAACCCTTTAAACTTCTTCATCTATATACACCTACGTCTAAAAGAACTAAAAGGGATAAACATTTTTGGACCAAAATATCCTCACTCATATTTTAGATTTTCAATTTACCCTTGATTAGTTTAAAAGTCTTTTAAATTGGTTAAGTTAAATCTTAATCTTATCTTAATCTTAATCTTAATCTACAATCTATACTATATCTAAAAGGCTATTAAAAGGAGAAATATTTTTGGACTATTCTACCCTTACAATTTTTTAAAATTTTATATTCACTCTTAGTATTCATTAATATATAATTATTTTTTAATATTTTATTTATTACTTTTTTATTATTCATCATTATTGTACATTAACTTTTCAACAATTTACTAAATGTACAATTAAATTTTTTAAACATTTAATCTATTAAACTAAGTTAAATTTTTTTGCATTACGTAGATGAAAGGAATGAGAAATGAGTTTCAACAAAAAAAAAATGAATGGAAGAAATTATAACTTTGTTTATTAATGTATTAAAATTCAAATTATGGATGTCAAAACTGAAATGGAGATAAAAATATTATTTTTAATACATTAGATTAAAGTGATTACGAGCATGTTTGGTTCAATTTTTAAAATTTTTTTTTTCTCAATTTCATTTTCAACCACATATTTTACTAAATTTTTTTCAAAATCTTTAAGCCCCACCAAACATATATTATATTTTAGAAGTAACATATATAGAACGTTATTCTCATCTTACTACTGTCCGTCAACAATATTCTTACAACAATTGACGCTTCTATAATTTTTTTTCTTACTCACAATTATGACGTTTCATTTACATCGTCAAATTAAACACATATAATAAAAAGAGAACATACACAAAGAATATTGTTCATAAATAATTATTACTCTAATAAATGTATAATATTATGTAGTCAATCATTACATTCTCTTACAATAAAATTAGTAATAATGGAAGATGGACAAATATAACGGAAGATGTGACCCAACGGATCACATCAACATATACAAGATGAAGCTCCAGGGTCATTCTCCCGCAGTGAAGTGTCAAAATTTCTACACCACACTCACATCCGATGCAAAGAGGTGGTACAATAAGCTGAAACCATGAAGCATCAGGAGTTGGCCCCAGATCAAGAGAGAGTTCGTCAACACTTTCATTGGAAATCAGACCATGATAGCCGATATTGCCCAACTCTACGACATTCGACAGAAGGAAGGAGAAACAGTAAAAAGCTATTTCAAAAGGTTCAGCAACGTCATCAACAAGATCGAGACTGTAACCGATGACAAAGCCTTAGATGCACTAGTGACCAGACTTCACATGCGTACCCCTTTCTGGAAAGACGTCCAGAACAGTCAACCTAAGACTTACAGTCAGTTGGTAGACTTGATCCAGCGTAAAATCCAATCGGAGGAGACGATCGAAAACATAGAGAAAGCTGAAAGAGACAGAGAGGACCGCAGTCGAAGGAGGGGCGACGCTCTCCTCAACTCCATTTCAACTGTTTTCAAAAAAATTGCTCCCCCAGATCACATAACAACCACTACATGAGGATTAATCAGACGGAGGAGGCCCTTACCTCCATCCCATAACACCTGCAGTGTCCCTTTTGTCGGCGGACCCTCCACCCAAGTTTTGTCACATACACAGGACTAGGGTGCATAATACAGAAGATTGCCCAGACGTGAGAGAACTGATCAACTGCGGGAAGCAGGGGCAAGGAGGAAGGAATCGACCAAGACGAGGATGTCGAAGGCCACCCAATCAAGGATGAAGGCCTCGCCTCGGCGTCGGGACGATGGACCTCGCCGCAATGACGAGAAGAAATGATGAAATAGGGATCCGCTGGCGGTGAAGGACCGCGAGAGCCCCTCCAGTTAGGAAAATCAATACGATCATAGGAGGGCCTTATGTCGAAGGGCACACGATGAACTTACGATGAAACTATGTGAAGGCAGCAAGAGAAGAACTCGTGGAGAGTTAGCAGACGAGGAAGACGAGGCGGCATACACTATATCCACTATGATGCCTTGGTGGTCTATCTTTGTCTTCGCTAGAAATAGATCGGGACGGATGTTCGCCGATGATGGAAGCGCCGTGAACATCTTATTCGACAAAGACCTTTGATTAGATGGACGTGGATTATGAATTAACGGCCATTTCGAACCTTTGTTCGGTTTCACCGGGGATAGCCTTATCCCACTTGAGAGGATCACCCTTGCAATGGAGCTTGGAAACCCCTCATGTCACCTCAGGAAATTCATGGAGTTCATGGTGGTAGATACTCGTTCCACCTACCACGGAGTCCCAGGTGGGCGCCCGCTTTAAAGACCTACAAGTGGTCATTTCCATACACCACTTGGCGATGAAGTTCTCCACCCCTGGTGGTGTCACCAAGATTTGCGGTAATCAAACGGAGGCCAAGTCCTACTACATGAATGCACTCTAGAATGCAACGAATCAGAAAACTTCTCCCGTGGTGATGATTTATACACACGGAACCAATGGATGTCAACCCCAAAAGAGTTGAGGAAGAAATGATCTTTGACGAGGACACGGACCACTTGGATCATAGGCTCGGATTCTTTAGCCTCACCGATAGAAGAGCTGGAGACATTTTCATGAATTCTTCGACCCTACTCAGATGCTACAAGTGGGAGAGAAGCTAGACGAGAAGATGAATGAGGAAATAAAACAGTTCTTGCGAGAAAATATCGATGTTTTCACCTTGAAACATAGTAACATGGTAGGGATCGACCTATCCATGGCTTGTCATGTCCTGAAGGTGGACCCAAAAGTGCAGCCCAAGATACAGAAGAGAAGGCCTCTGAGCGCCGAGAGATACGACACTTTAAAATAGGAGATTAACAAGTTACTGACGAACGGGTTCATTAGGGAAGCAGTCTACCCCCAGTGGGTATCCAACCCGTGTTGATAAAGAAGAGCACCAAGTGGTGCAGAGCTGAGCCTTTGGCCAAAATCATGGAGGAGAACACATAGAAGTTTGTTTGGAAGAACATTGTCTATCGCTTTGGGATACCCCACTTTCTTGTTTCCGACAATGGTATATAGTTCACCGGGAAGAAATTTAACTCGAATCTGCGGGCGATGGGCATTCGGAGGGATTTCTCTACTCCCTACTATCCTAGTCTAACGGTCAAAGGAGGCCGTCAACAAGATCATCAAGCACACCTTAAAGAGGAAATTAGAATTCGCTAAGGAAGATGGGCGAAGAATTACCGAGACTCGTGGTCATATCGAACCACTTCTTGGACGGCGACTGGTGAAACTCCTTTTGCCATGGCATATGGGATGGAATCAATGATTCCCATCGAAGTAGGGATACCCTCTCCTAAGCACTTACACTTTAACGAAGTGACCAATGAGGATCTACGCAGGGCAAACCTGGACTTACATGATGAAAGACATGCAGACTCATAACTTTGCCTAGCGATCTATTAAAGAAAAATGGCCAGATACTACAACTCGAAGGTTAAGAACATGAATTTTCACATCAACGACTTCATCCTGAAAAATGTGTTCCAAGCTAATAAGGATGTGGGAGCTGGAACCCTAGGACCCACTTGGGAAGGACCTTACAAGATCATCAGAGAAATCTGGCCTGGAACCTACAGATTGGAGGATTCAGAATGAAGAGAGACGAGGCATCCCTGGAACATCACTCACTTACATCTGTATTACCAGTAGTTTTCTTTTTCACTTTTCAACTTTTTACACCGTCTTGGCCTCGCTCGACGCCACGTTGTTTTAATAAAATTCATTATGTGATTTACGGCCAACTCCGTCAACTAGCTGGATAAATATTCAACACGCATTCAAAAAAGTAAAGAGAATTCGGCAGTGAGAGAGTGTGGTTCACGGTTAACTCTGTCAACTCACTGGATAAACATTCAACGTTCATTCAAACAAGTAAGGAGAATTCGACAGCGAGAGAGTGTGGTTCGCGGCCAACTCTATCAACTCATTGGATAAACATTTAACGCGCATTCAAACAAGTAAAGAGAATTCGGCAGGGAGGAAGTGCAGTTCGTGGCCAACTCTGTCAACTCATTGGATAAACATTCAACGCGTATTCAAATAAGTAAAAGGAATTCGCAAATATGGAGTGTGGTTCGCCACCAACTCTGTCAACTCGCCGGATAAACATTCAACGCGCATTCAAACAAGTAAGGATAATTCGGCAGCGAGGGAGTGTAGTTCACAGCCAACTCTGACAACTCGTTGGATAAACACTCAATGCGCATTCAAATAAGTAAAGAGAATTCGGCGAGGAGGAGAGTTCACGGACAACTCACAACTCATCGAATAAATATTCAACACGTATTCAAACAAATAAAGAGAATTCGACAGTGAGGGAGTGTGGTTCGCGGCCAACTCCTTTTGACTCGCTGAATAAACAACTAACGCATTTTCATTTAAACATTAACGTGTGTCATCGAGAACAACGCTCTTAATAAAAGATGTACTTCACAAAAGATTTACATTTCTGAAATCAGGAAAACATCATTGACGCGTGTTGTGAAGAAACATGACCCCTAAGTCTCCGGTCGGACCATTGGGATCAGCATAACCAAAGATCCCAAGGTTAGCCAACAGATCATTGGCCTCGATAACTCCGCCAAAGCCTCAGTCAATTCTTTATCTTTGGCATAGATCATGTTTTGACAAGCCCTTAGCTGCGACTCAGCCTTCCTCTAAGCCTGTACACACGCCCTTTGGATCGTGCTAGCTTTGGTTATGTCATATATAGCCCGTGCTCTCGCACCTTCGAAAAAAGCAAGTTGCGCATGAAGGACCTTGTTCTCTGAACGTAACACGTCGATATCCTTGCCTCCTCGACCATTGAGCGCAGCTTCATCAACCTTCATCGCCAGTACCTTTTACAACTCATGCGTTAAACACGTGACTTTGAGAGGTATACATCTCTGTCAATTTTAACAACTCTATCAATTCTACGTTATCTGCAGCCTTCGCAGAGGCAGAAGTCCAATACTTATGAACTGAAATCGCTGCTATGGCGATCAGAGCTGACAATTTTTCCAAAATAGCTAGGTCCAATTCATCCTGACGAGACCCGATATTGATATACTTGGACATGCCAGGAGGATAATGCAGAGTAGAGGTTTGGGTCGCGCGCCTCGATCGTGGAGAACGTGCTCTCCGGCCTCTCAAGAAGGATCATCCCAACCCCGCTTAGCCTTCCGAGAATCCTCACATCCCCATCATCCTCCATGCCCCTTCTTGGCATGGCCGTTTCTCTCTTGCCATCAACAACCCCAGCTGTTATTCCCGGTGCCAATGGGACGGTGGAGAAAATGCTCACCGTTGCTTCCGATACTTGCAGGACGGCAATCTCCAGAATAGACGTCGTGCGCGGTACAGAAGGCTAAGGAAAAATATCCTCCTTTTCACCCACAACTCCACCATGTCTTATCTTGAGCTTTGGCACACTGGAAAAATAAAAACCCGTCATGACAAACAATGGCTGAAAATCCAATATTGCGGTAAGAAATTGGAGGTGAGATAAATGAGAGAAAGTTCTGCAAGTGCATAAATAAGCAAAGGAGAAAGCAAACGTCTAGATGAATGGACACGTATATGGAGAGGATGTACCCAATAAACCCTATGAAGATATAAAGGCTGCATGGGGTACACGCGCTTTGTAAGTTACACCATCATCGTATCATGATGGCACCGCCAATACATACCATATGTGGAAACGCTCAACAAAGTCTGAGAGCCCCGTCCAGTCAAGCGAAAGTATATCAACTCGAGAGCCTCCGAAATTGCGCGATGGGGAATGCGAACGCCTTGACTACTACGAACCTCGCGCGTTTGTAGCAACTTTTTCTCAATCGCCAGCAAAAGCTATCCGGTCAAGAAACTATGTATTATTCATTCAGATATCTCTTTAATGAATAGATCATCTCAACTTCAATTGTGCAACAATCAAGGATAATCAGATACATTTTTATTTCATTCATCACAATCCGAATTACAAGGCAATAATGAACAACATGGCTATCATCCTACGACCCCGCCACCTTTTAGGGTCAGTGCATGTCGGGATCTACGGTCTACTAAATTGATACTTTAATCTTCGTCATCCTGAGTGTCGTAATTGGAGAAAATTCGACTTCACCATGATAGAGAGTCTTCCAAAATCAATACGAGTTGATTTGGTGACTAATTAGGACACCACCCAAAAAATTCCGTTGACACCCTTGGCAGATGGCTTTCAGCCCCGTCATCCGAATCATGATCATTGACGGATTTGGTCATCGATGTCCATTGTGGAAGCACCGTTCGAGATCTTCCGGCTAAGGCTACTAGGCCCAACCCTTTCGCACGCTTGGTCCTCTAAATGTTGATTCTCTGGGCATTTGGTCTTCTGAATGTTGATTGTTTGGTCCTCTAGGAGCTGGATCTTTATCTACGCTTTCGTAGTACATATAAGGTGAACGTTGGAACCTAATAAATGAGTATTAATAGATGCGCCTGTGCTATTCCTACCACGAGAAGTTACAGCTATGGGGATTAGTTATCAGAATTTACCAGAGTTACGGACGCGTGGAAAATGCAATGAAAGACCACTTGCGCTTTTATAGGAAATGCATAGAAAACACAACACTTAGCCGTATGAGAAACGCAGGGCAATAAATGAGACGGTTAATGTACAGTCATCAAGTGTGTATTTGGAACGCCTCATGCCTCAGGCGCCTTTCCGTTTACTGGGACATTAATGACGCTAACTCTTCAGATTCAACAAAGAAGTCTACGCCATTAATGTCTAGAAGAATGATTCCTCAATTTTAGGACCAATTTCTCATGCCCAGCAAATATAATCATTCATAAGGTTATCTTCTTTGACTAATGCAATAGGATTTCATACGAAGGTGATATAGCAGGAAATAAATTTGATTGATGATGTTGGAAGATATGCGGAAAAAAAGAACAAAATTACAAGTCTCAATGCCCCGCCACCTCTCTAAGGGTCGGCACAACGCGGGCATTCCCCTATAACATGAGGAGTAATTTGATCCTTGCCTAAATTGTGGCCCTCGTTAAGAAGAACCTCGGTAGCAGGACCTCGTAATGAGCATACCGGAGAAATAAGATATCATACCTGCGTGAGTTTCCGTGATCCTCTCCACCAACTGTTCCCCGCCTATGGTCATCAAACGATGGACAAAGTCTTGGTACTCGAGCGTATCCACAAATGCGTCCTGATACACCTCAACCGCCCTGGCCTCAGCATCCATACGTTCGGCTCTGACCCTCTCTACCTCTTCCTTAGCCATGGCAAGCAGCCTATCCTTCTCCACAGTAGCGGCCTTCAAATTGCTATTAGCGGTGGCTATGGTGGTCTCAGCTGTGAGGGTCCGATCCTCAGCCAACTTCTGAGCCTCATTGGCACATTTATAGGAGGCATCGGCAGCCCTCTTATGATCTTGGCTTGTTTCAAACTCTCTTTCGCAGCCTTCAGTTCGATTTCATATCTGCCATTCATGTCGGCCTTCTTTGTCACAACCAAATCCAACTTGAATTGGATAGCCCTCTTGTCCGACTCCAGCTGCGCCTTCTTGAGACTCATAGTCTTCAGGTCGTTGGGCAGCTTCCTGGATATGGCCTCTTCCTCATTGCACTGGCCGTCGAAACTCTCAAGGGTACTGTACAACTCTTTGGTCAAGACCAACCCTCGTATTAGGTTCATCTCTGCCAATTGCAGCTGCTCGCGCATTGTGGCTTTCTTAGCCGTTTTCTCCTATTTTTAGGTCCAGTACTTGTGGATGCTCATCGCCATTTTTGCGGGATGGGCAGGGAGCAATTCCATCATGGAGGGTTCCAATTCGCTGTGGCATTGAGAAATGCAGATACGACTTCCTTGGTCGGTCGAAGAGGCAGAATTTCTAGCATCCCCAACTCCTCCGTCGAGGATGCTACAAGGATCTGGCGATTCTTCTCAATCTACTTCGTCTTACGAGCATCCTTTATAAACACCCCCGCTGCTACATGAGCCTTCATCTTCCGTCCGGCCGCCTCACTTGTGTCATCGGTGATTCTCTTCTCCTTGTCCTTTGGAGGAATGGAGTCAGGGAGAGGATGAGGGGACAATGGCGGGGGTAGAGGAGGGGTAGCCTGGCCTGGAACCTGGACATCGGATGCTAGATGGTGGATTGTCCTTAATGACATAGCATCATGGACCTCTTATGATATACATGGCGTCTCGCGCGAAGGAGCCTGGTCCGAGAAGCCCTCTCCGCCGGCGGGACGGGCAAAGCAGAGCAAAGGAACATTCTTAAACCTGAAAGTTGCTGACACAATAACCAAGGTACAAATCAATAGGGTAGCTTATCATAACGAAGCCAAGATCTGAGTTCGACTTTATAGTCTTACCCATTAGTCAATAGCAAATTAGTAAGTTGTCATCTTTGAGCAAATTGTTGAGACTCCTGAAATCACTATAAAGCGCTCGAACCTTATTCCACTTCGATCTTAACTCCCCTTGATCCCTATTTGGAATAGGTGGCTTCCCGCAGTCTACAAAAGTAAGCGAAACATTAAGTCATGAACAATGATCATAAATCTGCACAAAGAAAACAAGATATACCAAGTTCCCAAAATTGACGGGGAATAGACACGTTGGAGAAATGATCTTTCGGCATAAACTCCCAGTCTCCTCCGATAAAGAGGAACCTCTCTTTTCGGTTATGCACTTTGTTGAGACTGCATCGGTGGCCCTATTTCCTATTTACAATGAGAGAGATATTAAACCAACCCTGTCGGTAAATCGATTCAAATTCTCCAATTTAACGAGAAATTTGAATCCGCACAAAGACAACAAGATATACCAAGTTCTTCAAATTGATAGGGAATAGACACGTTGGGGAGAGGATCCTCCGGCATATCCCAGTCCCCTCCGACGAAGATGAACCTCTCATTCCAGTTATGCACTTTGTTGGGACTGTCAGTGGCTGTTCTCTATTTCTGGCCTAGCCGAGGAGAGATATTAAACCAACCCACGGACCGGCAGGGTCGATAAATTGATTCAAATTCCTTGGAGGTTAAGTCCCCACTGATAAGTGCATTTTATGCACTTATTTTGGCCTTTGAATTAATCATTTATGTCGTCATATAGTTGTTTTTCTGTTTAATCTAGTATATTATCGTTCTATTTCAGTTTTGGACGCGTTTGTGAACAATTGGAGAAGTTTGGGCGAAAAGAGCAATGACTTGGAAGATATCTCATAAGTTCGAGGACTCAATTGCACTCAACCCAAAGTTGAGGGACCAAATTAGAGATTATACAAAGTTGAAAGACCAAATGAGATGTTATGAAAAGTTGGAGGACTGAAATGACCAAGACCCAAAGTTGGAGGACTGAAATTATCAAGACCCAAAGTTGAAGGACCAAAGTGGTTACCATTGAAATAAAAGGACCAAGTGCAAACCCTCAAAACAACAAGTCAAGGCGATCGCTGAAGCTTAATCTTCGGGCGAACGACAAAAGAAAACATGACGAAAAACAAAGTCGTGCTCAGGCGATCGCCCGAGAATAGATCGCCTAGGCCAATTTTGGGCTGCGATTTTTGGTTTTATTTTCTTTCCTTTTTTGAGTCCCAATTCAACTAGGAAACGTTTTAGACGAATTTTTAGGTCTTCTTGGGATATTTTGTGGCACATGGAAGGCAATATAAATATGAGATATATTCTCATAACAAGGTTGGATTTTTGGGGAGCAAATCAAGAGAAGACATCAAGAGAACAAGAGATCAAGACTTCCTCGACTATCAAGATTTCTTCGAAGATTTCTTCTCCTAAGATCCATGCTGGGTTTTATTAATTCTTGTTTTTCTAGTTTAATTATGTTTTTCTAGTTTTCTTTATCCAAGGTAGACGATGAAACCTTGTTTTAATTAAGTGATTATTCCGTTATTCGTTTAATTCCTTCTTAAGAGCTTTAACGTTTATGGCTTGTTCTTGACTAAATTAATTAAATATGATTTCTTTCATCTTAAATATCATGTATTTTTGATAGTCAGATGTTGATTTGATTAATCCATGCTTGGTGATATAATATGATCTATTAATTGCTTTTGATTTTTCGTCATCTTTTATTCGAATTGGGATACATAGAATGCTTAGAACTTCTTTGATTCTTTGTTTTCTTTCAATTGAGCTTGATAATGAAAACGCTTAAAGTGGTTTATGTTTGAAGCATAAGGGAGCCTATATTTGATATTCTTCTTCCGGACTTGATTGATAAATCTTTAGGGACGACAATATATTGATTTCGGGTTGTCGTGTGTGTTTTCTTGGGAATTAATGAATGATTGGATAATTGCTAAATTAGACAATGGTGGATCTGAAACCTTGGTGTTTTACACAACTTGAATTCTCAATTCATTTATTAGCTTATTTCTTTAGTCTTTTAGTTAAACAATTTCAACAAAAAATCTTCTCAACTCAACTAGCCTAGAATAATCGTTAACTTGGATTAAATTATACCTTCCTCATAGCGATCTCTCGGGATCGACCTCGTTTTACCTATCTATATTCCACTAGATTTGTACACTTGCGAGTTAATTAAAATTTGACATCAAGTTTTTGGCGCCGCTTACGGATTGCGTCTGAAGGTTAATTTAATTTTGGTTAATTTCATTCTTGACTAGTTATAATTTAGGATTTTATTTTGTTTATTTTATTTTCGCTTTTTTTATTTATTTAAAAAAAAAAAATTTCAAAAAAAAAAAAATCGCATTGTGCATGCTTGGTCGTAGATCTCTAGAACTTAAGCTAGAACATCTAGATAGTGAAATTGAAAGGACTTTTCACCAACAAAAAGCGAGCCACTAATCTAGATAAAATTGAAGAAATCGAAGCAATAGTAGCTATGGGGATGAAATTGAGGAGAGACCTTTCAGGGACTATTTTAGTCCATTGGCTAATTTGAGCACCTCATGCATACAATACCCTCGTGTCACAGCTAGGAATTTTGAGCTTAAACCGAGTGTGTTATTAGCTGCTCCCATCTTTCTATGGTTTAGATAGTGAAGAACCTTATAATCATTTGACCGATTTCTATCTTTGTATGTGAAACATTCAAATATGAGAATGTGTCTCTCGATAATGTTAAACTTCGTCTATTTCCTTTTCTCCGAAAGATAGATCTAGATCTTGGTTTAATACATTGCACGCTAATAGTATTACTTCTTGGGAACAAATGGTTGCTAAATTTTTGAACAAATACTTTCCTGCTCACAAAACTAATGCTATTCGCAGGAAATTTCGAGTTTGTGCAAAGAGACGATGAGCCATTCTATGAAACTTGGGAGAGATTCAACGGGCTTCTCATGAAATGTCCACACCACGGCTATGAAAAATGGCATTTATGCCAATACTTTTGGAGGATTGCTTTTGCCACATATTCAAGAATGGTTGATGGCCACAAGCGGGGAGAGCTTATGTCTAAAAATGCTACGAGATCTGGACCTTCTTTCAAAAGCAAAGCTAACAATTCACAACAATGAGCAGATCCTCTCTAGAATCGAGCCAAAGAAAAGAGGTATCTATGAGATTCGCAGCAGTGAACCTAGCTCAGAAATCAAAGAAGTCAAGTGCATGATAGAGGACATCTCTCGCAAATTGACCTCATTGACAGTCAATAGTCCTCCAGAACTAGAAGCAGGTGCTGAGCAAGCTAATGCCCTCAACATGATGAGGAAGACTCCTTACAATCCTTACTCCAACACCTATAACCCGTGTTGGAGGGACCACCCCAACTTTTCTTGGTCACAGGGGTAATCAACAGGATAACACAAGCAGAGTCAAGCCCTCGGCAGAATTGAGACAATTCAACCAAAACTTCGCATGCCCTAAACCATGGGAAGAGGCATTTCAAAACTTGACAAAGCTACACAAGCCGCTTTGGAGCATCGAATCACACCATCACCGAGTTCAAGAAGGAGATGCGCACTAGCTTAACTCACGAGCACAATCCATTTCCAATATGGAGAACATGATGGGGAGCAATCGGCTTCATCAAGACAACAAACCGGCAACAACCATCGAAAAAGGTAAATTCCCTAGTCAGCCATTTCCTAATCCTAAAGGGGTGCACAATATTGGAACAGATTCAAGCAACCAACATGAAGAGGCGAAGGCCATCATGACTTTGAGACGAGGCAAACTGGTTGACAACAAAGTGGATCTTTCAAAGCAAAACACACCTCAACTAATTTCTCCAGGTAATACCTCAACTGATGATTCAGTCCAAGAAGCTCACAAAGAAGACAATGAGCCATCCTACATCCCAAAAGCCCCATTTCCTCAGAGGTTGACAAAGGTAAAGCAAGGTAATTCTATCAATGACATGATGGACATCTTCAAGCAGGTAAGCATAAATATCCCTTTACTTGATGCTATTAGGCAAGTTCCCGCATATGCTAAATTTTGAAAGACCTCTGTACTAAAAGAGACAATTGCATGTACGTAAAAAGGCATTCTTAATCGAACAGGTTAGCTCGATAATTCAAAGCAACACCCTCCTAAATTTAAAGATCCAGTTGTCCTACTATCTCTTGCATCATAGGAAACCATAAAATTGAGAAGGCATTGTTAGATTTAGGAGCTAGTGTCAATCTTCGCCTTTACTCGTGTACATGCAACTTGGACTAAGCGAGTTAAAACCAACATCATTTATTTTACAACTTGCGATAGATCTCGTGAAAGTACCTCGTGGCATTGTTGAGGATGTTTTGATACAGGTTGATAAATTTTATTTTCCTGTTGATTTTATTGTACTTGATACACAACTGTTCGAGACTCCACTAAGCATATTCCCAGTGATTTTTGGTCGTCCTTTTCTAGCCACATCTAATGTCAGTAATTAATTGCGGGAATGGAGTCATGCGCTTTGTCCTTTGGCAACATGACAATTGAATTGAATGTCTTCAATGTCAACAAGCAACCACATGACAACGAGGATGTTGCTGATGTTGACATGATAGAAGCATTGGTTGATGACTCTTGTATTTCAACTAACTTTGATGATGCTTTAATGATGTGTCTAACCCATTTTGGTACAGATTTTGATGTTGATGGTGCTATAGATGAGGTGAATACTTTGCTTGAGTCAACACATCATGGATACAAGTAAGTGGAGACAGTAAAATTGAGCCACTTCCAATAAGTGAGAAGAAGAACATCCCATCGGTTCAACAACCGTCCCGATTAGAGCTCAAAGCATTGCTCGACACTTTGCGGTATGCATTCTTAGGAGAGGCGAAACTTTACCGTAATTATCTCTTACGCCTTGATGATGCACAAAAAAGGTAAGTTGTTAGGTGTTTTAATCGAACATAAAGAGGCGCTAGGTTGGACCATTCTTGCGACATAATAGGTATCAATCACATAGATTGCATGCACTATATTCATCTTGAGGAAAATTCTAAGTCCACTAGAGAGATGCAACGTGGGTTAAATCCTAACATGAAAGATGTTGTGAGAATCAAGTCCTTAAGTTGTTAGATGTTTGGAATTATCTATCCTATTTCGATAGCAAATGGGTAAGTCACTGCATGTTGTCCCAAAAATCGGTATCATCAGTAGTTACTAATGCAAACAATGAATTGGTTCCAACTAGAGTAACTACAGGATGGCGTGTATGCATAGACTATAGGAAATTGAACTTAGTCACTAGAAAAGATCACTTCCCTCTTCCATTCATTGATCAAATACTTGATAGACTAGCGGGGCATGCTTATTATTGTTTCTTAGATGGTTATTGAGTTACAATCAAATTCCATAGCTCCGGAAGATCAAGAAAACTACTTTCACTTGTCCTTTTGGAACCTTTGCATATAGACGAATGCCATTTGGTTTGTGTAATGCACCTGCTACCTTTCAAAGATGCATGCTAAGTATATTTTCGACATGGTTGAGAGGTTTCTTGAGGTGTTTATGGATGATTTTTACGTATGGTGACTCGTTTGATGATTGTTTGCGCCATCTAACATTAGTTTTGCGAGAGATGTGAGGAAAAGAATTTAGTACTAAATTGGGAAAATGTCACTTCATGGTGAAACAAGGTATTGTTCTTGGCCACATTATTTCTAGCAATGGTATTGAGGTTAACAAAGCCAGGTTGATCTTATCTCCAATCTTCCACCTCCAAAATCGCTTAAAGAAGTAAGATCTTTCCTTGGGCATGCTTGTTTTTATAGACGTTTCATTCAAGATTTCAAAGAAATCTCTAGACCCTTATGCAATTTACTTGTTAAGGATGTACCTTTATCTTTAATGATTCGTGGCTATGAGCTTTTGAACATCTTAAGAAAGTCTTGACCACTTGCACTGTTATTCGACCACCGATTGGACTTTGCCTTTCGAACTTATGTGTGATGCATCCGATTATCTTTGTAGGAGCGCTTTTAGGATAGAGATTAGATCGGTTACCTTATGTTATTTACTACGCTAGTAGAACTCTTAATGATGCACAATTAAATTATTCTACTACGAGAGAAAGAAATGCTAGCGATAGTATTTGCTTTAGATAAATTTCGATCTTATCTTGTAGGGTGTAAAGTTATTATCTTTTCGACCATGCGCCCTCAAATATCTTCTAACTAAGAAAGATGCTAAACCTAGATTGATTAGGTGGGTCTTGCTTTTGCAAGAATTTGAGATTGAATTTAGGGACAAAAGGGTGCGAAAATGTTGTGGTGACCATTTATCTCGAATTGTGCTTGACTACATGCGAGGATAAATTACCATTAAATGAGTTGTTTCCGGATGAACAACTCATGAATATTGATGTTGTGCCTTGGTTTTTGATATTGTTAATTATCTTGTTACGAGCAAACTTCCGAAACATTGGACTAAGCAGGATAGAACTAAATTTACGGGTGAAGTGAGGAATTTCTTTTGGGACGATCCCTACTTATTTAAATCTTGTCTTGATCAAATCATAAGGAGATGCGTCCCGAAAGTGAATTCCATGATGTTATATCATTCTGTCATGACCACGCAGTGTGGAGGCCATTTCGATTAAAAAAAGACTACCTCCAAAATTTTGCAATGTGGTTTTTATGGCTTACTCTCTTCGTGACACTCATATTTTTTGTTCTTCATGTGATAGGTGTCAACGCATGGGAAGCATTTCAAAAAGAAACATGATGCCGCTTAATCCTATTCTCATAGTTGAACTTTTTGATGTCCGGGGATTGATTTCATGGGACCTTTTCCTCCATCTTTTGGTTATCTTTACATATTAGTTGGTGTCGATTATGTTTCTAAGTGGGTCGAGGCGGTTCCTTGTAGGACCAATGATCACAAAAGCGTAGTGGCATTTTTGAAAAGCAATATTTTCTCTCGCTTTGGCACTCCACGAGCCATTATCGATGATGGGGATCTCACTTTTGCAATAAACATTTTCAAACCCTTCTAGCAAAATACTCCATCACACATAAAGTGGCCACCCCATATCATCCATGAGACTAGTGGTCGGGTTGAGGTCTCAAATCGTGAAATCAAGCATATTTTAGAGAAAACAGTTCGACGATAGAAAAGATTGGTCTTTACGACTCATTTGATGCATTATGGGCATATAGGACAGACTTTTAAAACACCCATTGGGATGTCCCTTATAGATTGGTGTATGGGAAAGCTGTCACCTTCCGGTTGAGTTAGAACATCGTGCTTATTGGGCCATTAAGAAATTCAATTTTGATATGCGAGGCGGGGTAAAAAGAAAATTGCGGTGTAGGCGAACTTGAGGAAATTCAAACGATGCTTATGAGAATGCTAAGATTTACAAGCACAAGGTGAAGGTCTTTCATGACAAGCACATAGTCGGGAAAATCATTTAGTCCAGTCGAAAGTACTCTTATATAATTCTCGCTTGCATTTATTTCCGTGTAAGCTACGTTCCCCGGTGGTCGCCCTTTTATTGTTCTCACCGTTTATCCCCATGGTGTCTTTGTTGAAGTTGAAAATCCAAAAATGGAGATTTGTTTAAAGTTAATGGCCAACGTTTAAAACCATACTTGAGTTTCACCCTCGCGAGGAGGAGGAAATTAATTTGGGTGATCCCGCCTTCTTTCTTGAAAATCGTTTTATTTAAAACAAAAAAAAAAAAAAAAAAAAACTTGAAAATCGTTTTTATTAAAACAAAAAAAAAAAAAATTGCTTTCGTTGTTTTTGTTTGTTGTTTTCTCTGTTTTTTCTTTTAGGACCTTTTGTGCAACCCGATCCTGCGGTGTCCACGGTGTTCAACATCTTTCACCGCCAGATGATGCTTCTTCTCCACATCTATCCACAGGAGTGGCAGATCCTTTCCTCCTACTCGTGCTTTATGCTTTATGTTATTCTTACATTGGGGACAATGTACGGTTTTTGTTTGGGGTGGGTTATAAAGTATCATGTTACTTAAGAACTTCCGATTTGCTTATCATTCGATCAGATGATCGAATTATTTAAAACAAAATACAAAAAAAAATAAAATAAAAAAAAAAAAAAAAAATAATTTGTCTGGTTGCTGTTGAATATCCTACCGCCAATGATGATATCTGTTCAAATTGAGCACATTTTTAGTCGACTATTAGACAACGCTTGAACTCATTCTTTTATCTGATTACTTATCTATGTTAGACCTGATTAAGAAAGCACATAGCCACTTTGACTTATCGTTTATTGGAGACATGACTTGAGTGTTTGTGTTGATATTATTGACTGAGTATCATGATAAAAATTCCGTTCCTACATTCTTAGAGCTAGTGACTAAACTGTTTTGAGAACAGTTTGGGGGTGTTAAAGTTACTACTTTTGTTCTAAGACTTTTGATGGTTTGGGTTTTCTAGGTCTCATCTTTGGTTGAATGGGTTATAGTCAAGGAATCTGAACTGAGCACTACTTGCAGCTGATAAAAATTAAATGAAATATCCGACTCGAGCAATTAAGCACTGTAAGGGTATCTTAAAACACAGTGCCCTATGGTCATCGACTTGGGAGTCATCGCCCAAAGCTCGCTACATGAGTCCCAGATAAAAAAAAAAAACAAATAAGAAAAAAATAAAAAAGAAAAGAGAGCGACATTTATAAATTTACATCTTCACTACTCTATTAGCACTGGGACTCGAGCAATTAAGTCTCGCTAGGGTATTTTCAAACTGGTGCCCTATGGTCATCGACTTGGGAGTCATCGACCCAAAGCTCGCTTCTGAGGTCACACATGAAAGCTAGTGAAAGAGAAGTATTGCACAGATGTAAGGCCCCATGATGAGGAGTTAAATAAAAAAAAGTATAAGTGCTCGGGAAGGATTGCTAGATTAGAACCTTAGAGGCGAAGATGAGAATTTAGAAACCTCTCACCATCCTAATTCTCGAAATACAAGTGCTAAGTTTTACCACTTTCGTTGAAAAGAAAGAGCATTGTGATGATCAATAGAAACCAACTTCGCTAGAACACCTCGGGATTTGAGAGAAAAGCTTTAGAAGTGTGATAACTTACGAGAGGTGTAAGGAATAAATGGCTACAAAGGGTTCGGGATTGCTAAAATGTCAACAACACAATATTGGTCATGGTCTAATACGTGTATAAGTTCAATGTTTGGCTATTCACACACTCACACAAGGTCGAACATCGGATAAGTGAAAATTTTTGTCTGTTGTTTGATATCCTTCTAATAGTGTTGCTTTATTTTTTAACCTGAGGCATATGGTAAGGAGTTTAACATTGACTAATTTTCCATTGATTCTAGTAGCTTAGTTAAATTTATATTTTAGTTTCGTTTTTGTTCGAGGACGAACAAAGGTTTAGTTTAGGGGTGTTTGATAAGTACATTTTATGCACTTATTTTGGCCTTTGAATTAATCATTTATGTCGTCATATAGTTGTTTTTCTGCTTAATCTAGTATATTATCGTTCTATTTCAGTTTTGGACGCGTTTGTGAACAATTGGAGAAGTTTGGGCGAAAAGAGCAATGACTTGGAAGATATCTCATAAGTTCGAGGACTCAATTGCACTCAACCCAAAGTTGAGGGACCAAATTAGAGATTATGCAAAGTTGAAGGACCAAATGAGATGTTATGAAAAGTTGGAGGACCAAATGACCAAGACCCAAAGTTGGAGGATCGAAATTATTAAGACCCAAAGTTGAAGGACCAAAGTGGTTACCATTGAAATAAAAGGACCAAGTGCAAACCCTCAAAAAACAAGTCAAGGCGATCGCCGGCTTAATCTTGTGACGACCATGACAAAGAGAACTATGACGAAAAAAAAAGTTTGTGCACAGGCGATCGCCACGCCAATTTTAATTGCGATTTTTGGTTTTATTTTCTTTCCTTTTTGAGTCCCAATTCAACTAGGAAGCGTTTTAGGCAATTTTTAGGTCTTCTTGGGATATTTTGTGGCACATGGAAGGCAATATAAATATGAGATATATTCTCATAACAAGGTTGGATTTTTGGGGAGCAAATCAAGAGAAGACATCAAGAGAACAAGAGATCAAGACTTCCTCGACTATCAAGATTTCTTGAAGATTTCTTCTCCTAAGATCCATCTTTGGGTTTTATTAATTCTTGTTTTTCTAGTTTAATTATGTTTTCTAGTTTTCTTTATCCAAGGTGAGCGATGAAACCTTGTTTTAATTAAGTGATTATTCCGTTATTCGTTTAATTCCTTCTTAAGAGCTTTAACGTTTATGGCTTGTTCTTGACTAAATTAATTAAATATGATTTCTTTCATCTTAAATATCATGTATTTTTGATAGTTAGATGTTGATTTGATTAATCCATGCTTGGTGATATAATATGATCTATTAATTGCTTTTGATTTTTCGTCATCTTTTATTCGAATTGGGATACATAGAATGCTTAGAACTTCTTTGATTCTTTGTTTTCTTTCAATTGAGCTTGATCTGAAAAAAACGCTTAAGTGGTTTATGTTTGAAGCATAAGGGGAGCCTATATTTGATATTCTTCTTCTGGACTTGATTGATAAATCTTTAGGGACGACAATAGATTGATTTCGGGTTGTCGTATGTGTTTTTCTTAGGAATTAATGAATGATTGGATAATTGCTAAATTAGACAATGGTGGATTCTGAAACCTTGGTGTTTTTACACAACTTGAATTCTCAATTCATTTATTAGCTTATTTCTTTAGTCTTTTAGTTAAACAATTTCAACAAAAAAATCTTCTCAACTCAACTAGCCTAGAATAACTGTTAACTTGGATTAAATTATACCTTCCTCATAGCAGTCTCTGTGGGATCGACCTCGTTTTTACCTATCTATATTCCACTAGATTCGTACACTTGCGAGTTAATTAAAATTTGACATCACCCACCAACCTCAGGCACAATAGGAACGAGACCACCATTTGGCCCCAGCCATTCGGTGTTATCTGGCAGTTAGCCAAATTCCAATCTCTCAGAACCTCGCGAAAGAAATGGTGCATGGACAGACGAAGACCTTGTTGCATCGTCGATTCGTAAATCTTGATGAATCCATCAGGTGGGTCATCAGCACGCTCCTCGGAACCAAGAGCCCTGAGCTTCACAGGGGTAAGAATATCGTAGGATAATTGTATGTCCTCTAACTCCACTTCCTTGATCTTCGAACGAGCCATGGAAGCTTCGGTGGCCGAACGCTTGAGCTTCTCGTCGAGCGCCCGGGCCGTCAGGGCATCCTTTTTGTCCAGCAACCCTCTCATCTCGGGTACCCCGACGTCACGCCCCTTTCCTACTGTCGCCTTCGACGATCGAGTTGGGCTTACCCTCTTCCACTTGTAGACGCGGGGCGGGCGAGCGACAATGGGTGCTTGATAAACTTCTCCCATGCCCTCGACCTAAGGAGAAGATGAAGAGGAGGACGACGCCTCATTCCTGATACTAAGGTTTGTCCGGGCGTCTGACCGATTTTGCGAATCATCATGTCCAGACGACATCGCTACCCCTCTTAATTCTAGAAGAAGGTACCTCCATGATCACTAAAAAATATAGCAGAAAACGACGTCCAAACTAAGAAACCACAAAATAAAAACAAAGGCAGTCTACGAAAGAAAGTACACCAACTCCCGCAGTGCTTATCTCAGGATTATAGTTGAACTAATGACTAAGCCTTGAATTTTCTTGATTATCGACGGAGTACTCCACAAAGCTTGAAATGTGTGTAGAAGCAAGAAGAAGACAGATATGAAGAGACACATGTTTATATAGATTGAGGCCCCTCAATCCCCACCATCCAAACTTGAAATATGGCATCTAAATCGTCGCTCAGAGACGCGCGTGTTCAAAGTAGGGCAAAAGGTGGAAAACAAAACACTAGGCATTTATTGAAACGAAGAGACGCGCCCCACGCCACGCCCCCAATCACCGTCACATGCCATTAGCATTGAATGTACATACTCTCTCACCCATGATTACCTGACCAACAGATTAACAACTTTGATTGAAAACTTTGACAAAATCACACCAACCAGGGACACGTCACTGGAAGCCCAACCAATCAAAGCCCTCAACCGTCATAAATAATCGGCTTTAGACTTGGAGGACTATACTGAGTAAGTAATTCAAAGATACAGGGACAAATAACTCAACAGTGTACCTGCAATGCAAAGACCGTATTCACGGGACCACCCCCCGGTCAAAGACTTTCTACCAAAGTTCTACGCCTACCATAAATAATAGGGTTGGATTTAGGAGACTATTGTTACCACCGGATTTTGTTAGGGCCTCCACGTCGGCAATAGTCCAGCTAAAGCCCTGTATAGTCCCAAGTTAGGCTTCGTTAGGGCTTCATGGGCCCAACGAGGGCCTCCCAGATTCGTTAAGGTCTCAGATACCCAGCGAGGGCCTCGCGGATACGCTTAAGGCCCATCAACATATTAGCACCCTCGAGTTAGGTGGAGCGAATCCCATAAATGGCCTCGACATTCATGGCTAATCTAGAGTGCTTCGCTGGTCTTCGCATTCTCGTAATCTACAAGCAATCTGATATTTTAGAATAACCAGATAAGTAATTTAAAGACAGATTGTGTTTGATTGTCAAAAAGATTCTCATAAAGAAATTGAATCCCGATCTCCTAAAGATTAGGTAACGTGATCAACTCAAATAATGACTAAAATCTTAGAGATTGCCATGACAACCGATTGCCCTTATCTCATAAGGAATGAGGATCCAATTAGATATCTAATTGATTATTTTCCTAGATCAATTAGGACTCTTGTGCTATAAATACAACGTCCCCGGTTATTTCAAAAGACGCTCTTTTTACACATTAATTTCACTTCTAAACTCTGCTCAAATCTCTACCTACTTGTCCCTCTTACACTCAATTGTTTTTGTTCACCGTATATTATTCTATATACCGGCAGTTGACTTGATCGTTAGAGTACCAACGATCGCCGAGCCCTTTTTTCTTCGGTGATATTGGTACCTAACAGTTGTCCTAGTGTGAAGGTAATATACAGGTTGGCAGATGATTGACTTGACGCGTGGACAATGCAAGTTCCAACGTCAACAAATCTTAATTAAGACCTTTAAAATTCCCCACCTATCCATCTATCCCCATCCATTTCTTCCATAAATTGCATAATATTAATTGTCAACACTATCCTCCAATTTTAACAATCACTCTTCATTCTTAATGGCGATGACGGTGGAAATGAGTTTCTTGGTGGAGGCACAATCAGAGGAAAAATTGTTGGACAGATCGTTTGATACAGTTAGAGTTTGTCAAATAGAGATGAATTCTGCAACATTTGTTGATAATGCCATGCCGTCAAGAAAAGTTTTAATATGCGAAGATGGAAGTGAAAATGAAGTTGAATAATGGATTTTATTGTAAATTTTATCATTGATAAGTTTATGATTTTTCTGAATCATGATGAAAAGAGTGGATAAAATTGAAATTTTTTGCACACCTTACATATCTGTAATTTTATACACTTTATATTGAATCTTAATTAAGACTTTTAAAATTCTCTACCTATCCATATACTCCCACCCATTTCTTTCATGAATTGAATAATATTAATTGTCAACACTAGCCTTCAACTCTAACAATCACTCCACACTCATAATGGTGGTGACGGTAGAAATGAGTTTCTTGGTGGAGGCACAATCATAGGGGAGAATTGCTGGACAGATCGTTTAATACTATCAGAATTTGTCAAATAGAGATGAATTCTGCAATATTTGTTGATAATGCCATGCCGTCAAGAAAAATTTTAACATGCGAACATGAATAATGGGTTTTATTGTAAATTTTATCATCGATAAGTTTATGATTTTTCTGAATCATGATGAAAAGAGTGGGTAAAATTGAACAATTTTGTACACCTTACATATCTGTAATTTTATACACTTTATATCGAAGACATGTAGTGCTAATAAATACATAATTCCTAGAATAAATGATCTTTAGAAAACCAATATCACCACACATTGGAGCATCTATATTTTTTAGAAGTTGGAGAAGTGTATCTTTTGTTAAAATTGCAGTGCTTAAGACCAAATTTGTAGAGATGTGTTGTTTCACTTATGAAAATACACCAAATGTATAAAGTTGTAATTTGAGCTTTTACTTATGCCTTAACTTTTATACACAAAAAATAGATGTACAAAGCATGTATATATGTTACCAATCGTTATTGGCTTATCAACGCGTCCCCTCATGTGGAAATGCCAAATTTAGTTTCTTTATACTTGAACTTTCGTTATAAAAGTTTAAAATGATATATTTTGATTATTATTTTTAAATTGAAATAATTTCTTTACAATCTGTTAATTTTAAAATGTGATTGTACTTGAAGTTTTTAAGGTTTTTACAATTTTTTTTATATAAAACGGACATCTAATATATCAAGTGTACATATATTAACAAAAATTGACTTCAAGCGCAAAAAAAAAGTAATCATAGACTAATTTCAAGTTCAAATGGCTGGCAATCAGACATAATATAAATCTAAAATTTTTAATTCTTGAAAAATTATAATTTATTTGCTTGTTGCTGTCTAGGCTATCTTTTCAAAAGTTCATGATCAATCATGTTACAGTACTCCATTATTTTTCTTGAATTTCCAAGCAACTTGACATTTTTGTAATCTTTTAATCCAATTGACTGAGGTACTGATTGAGGATTCGATAGATAAAATAAAGAAATAACTATCGAACTTTTATTATTTAAAAATTTTAACAAATAAAAATAAATTCACAATATTATTACAAAAATCACGTGCAAATCACGCGTTCTTAACTAGTATGGACCAAACATGCACATTTATGAAATTTGTGAAATTCTATTAAAATCATGAAATCCATGAAAATTTAGAAATTTTTAAGAAGTCTATTGACATTTGAGTTGACCACGTATTATAAATGAAAACTTAACATTTAACATGTAATCTTAAAAAATTACTTGCAAGTTTATTTGCAAGTAACTAAGAGCTTGTCTAGTCTAAATAAAAATTAGATTTATAGAAAAGTTGAAAAAATATGTGGTTAAAAAATTGATAAAAGTTGTGGACTCCGTGAAATGTATGGTGTGGTTGAAAATGAATTTGAAAAAAAAAAAAGTTTTAGAAAATGGAGGCCTAACATAGGCAAAATATGTTTTAACATGTATCAATCAAAATTGGAATAATTAGTGCTTGTTTGGCTAAGCTTAAATTATAATTTAATCTGGTCAAACATATTTTTTATTCGCACATATTTGTAAAACTCACTTATTATCAACATATTCCATAGGACCTACGATTTATATATATTTAAAAAATAATTTCAGCTTTGCCAAAAATGCACTAAGTCAAGTATTTTTTGACATAATGTAAAATTTACTTTTAAAATAAGCAAATTTTTTCACTTATGCATAAGAGAGAATATAACGAAGAAACATGAGCTTAATAGCATGTTTGCCTGAGCTTATATCATGTTTGTCAGTACTTATAAGTATTTATAGGTTGATTAAATATCATTTTTATCTACACATTCTATATGACTCATTGCTTATAATTTATAAAAAAAATTACTAAACAAGCACTTATAAGTTATAAAGCCTTATAAAGTGAAGGTTAGCCAAACATGCACTCAAAAACTTATTTTCATGGTAATCCAAAACATCATGTAGCCCATGTTTGGTAATCTTACATTATAAATTAATTTGATTGAACAGGACAAACATCCATATATTTCGTATTATCCAAAATCTACTATCTACTTATTATTTACATATTCCATATGATCTACAACTTATCAACACTTAAAAAATAAATTTAGCTATGTCGAACATGCTAACGTGGATTAAAATAGGGAGATTAACATTTTTTATTTTCAACTTTTACGAAATGTAACAAATCTATCATCAATCTTTTTTCAGCATAATTCATCCACAGTCTTTTAATTATGTAGCAAAACTCATCATTCCCTCGAAGAGAGTTTTGGACTTGCATTCAAGGGACATTATCTCGAAGAAAGTTGAGCTCTGATCCAAATTTGGTGAGCGGGTCGATCTAGGGACTCGTCAGAAAGTTGGAGAGAGAGAGAGAGAGAGTTGAGTTTGGAAGGAAATAGAAGAATCTACAGACTAATTTTTTATTCAATCAATTTTTTTTTAAATTAATTTTTTGATATGGGATTTATTTGTAAATTTTGAAAAGCTATACAACTTTTATAATTTTTCCTTATTTTTTGATGTTTCATTGCTCTATTTTATTTTTGTTTATTTAAAAGTGGGAATCCGTCATTATCCATCAATATGGACATGATTTGTAATGAAGTAAAAGATTGAAGATGTTTGATAATAATAAAAAAAAAGTTAATAGTAGATTTATTATATTTTGTAAATGTTGAGGAATAAAAAAAAGTTAACAGTAGATTTATTATATTTTGTAAATGTTGAGGATGGAAAGTACAAATATCTCATTAGAATATATGCTTTTCAGTTGCAGTAAATAAAGTAGAGGAGAAAAAAGGGATTACAGTGTCAGGTTTCTGGTGAAACAATTCAAACCCACAATTTAATGGCATTTAAGATTTTTATGTCCCCATACCCTAAAGTAGGGTCATATCATATTATAGCATCCAATCTTGTTACTGCTTATTTTTATTTTTGGATTTCTTCAATTTATTCAAGTCACGCAACATTAACCTGTACACTTAGGCATGAATTCGGAAAATATTATTCAATTTTAAACACTAATTACTTTGTATCACACTGGGGTCCATTCCTAATTCCTTTATATGTATCACCCAATAAGCCAATGCATGCATGCTTTCATTTTATACAGGTAACCCATATTGAATTTTTTATACATACTCTCCAGCACAACAACACCACCACCGCTTGAGATGGCTGAGACTGCAGATCAGAAGCCTAAAATGTTTCAGCCTAAATCTCGAGTACTGGGTAGAACCGAACACAGTTGGTGCCGCGCGGTGACATGTGGCACCGGCGTCACGGTACTGGGCCTGCAAATGACTAAACCACCATCTGATCATATCTCAGTTCTGCAAAATGTACTCCACAAGCTCCAAAGCAGTCACCCTCTCCTCCGCTCCAAACTTCACTATAACACCACCTCAAAAGAGTTCTCATTCCTCAACCCCGCGGCTGCTCCGCCTGTCCAAATCAAAACATTCAATCCGTCGTCAACCTTAGAGCTCCTCGAAAGCCTGAACAACAAAGAAAACTCTAAAAATCTTTCTCCATTTCATTTGCTCTTGGAACATGAACTGAACAACAACAAATGGTCCGATCCCAATTCCTTCCCATCTAATGGCATTGATGTAGTGTTTGCCAGTGTGTACACATTGTCTGATACAAAATTTGTTATCGTGCTTCGGTTTAACACCGTGATATGCGACCGGACCACGGCCGTGTCTTTGCTCAGGGAACTTATGGAACTGGCGAAGGACGAACAGAATGGTGTGGTACAGAAGGCAATAGAGAATGATGAAGAGGGTAATTTGGGAATCGAGGATCTCATTCCAAGTGGGTTGGCAAAGAAGACATTTTGGGTTCATGGCATGGACATGTTGGGATATTCTGTGAATTCATTGAGACTGTCAAATTTGAAGTTTAAGAATGTGAAGTGGCCCAAGTGTTCTAAGGTTGTACGACTACAAATGAACACGCAGGACACGGACCGGATACTTGTTGTAAGTCTTTGTTTTCTGGTACACACACACTACTAAGTACCGTTTGAAGAAGTCCATCTATTTTATATACTAGACTGAAATCTTATTAATGGACTAAGAGAGTAGCAGACATTAATAAATTTGAAGTTAGCTGCATTCGCGTGGTTCATGTACTGCAAATGGCACATCAACGACATGGATGCATCCTACTGATGTGAGTTAGACATTATTTATTTGGTCTCCCCAACACAAAACTGACTTGATCTTTGGAGTGTAATGGGAAGGCACCACATTTATATATAGCTCGTCCTGAGCTCGTGTTATCAACTGATCGATCAGATTTCTTTAGATATAGTACAACAATATTATCAATTTCAGGAAACTTCAAATCTGTAAACTCTACGCAGGGTTGCAAATCTAGAGGCATTAAACTGTGTGGAGCTCTAGCAGCTGCTGGATTAATCGCGGCTCATTCTTCTAAAGGCAATCCTGATCATACAAAGAAGAAATATGGAGTGGTGACTCTTACTGATTGCCGCTCTATTCTTGAACCACCTCTTTCTAGTCACCATTTTGGTAAGAAAACCTGTTTCACTGTCTTGGCTCCAACACAATTTTTATAATGGGTGGCAACAAGAGTCGAACTTTGCACCTTGGCCTACTATAATGAATTGGATCTTTGATTATTCGTGACCTTTGATGAAAAAAATGAATCTCATCTGCATTTGAATGGACTTGTTGCCGACCAAATTTAAATAAATAAATGCATCATTTGTTTAACAATTACATTAAGTCTAAACTTTGTGTTTCAGGATTCTACCACTCTGCAATCCTCAACATACACACTGTCAAAGGCGAAAACCTGTGGGATTTGGCCAAAAGGAGCTACATGGCCTTTGCAGATTACAAGAAATGCAATAAGCATTTCTCAGACATGGCTGATATAAACTTCCTGATGTGCAAAGCCATTGAAAATCCTGGCTTAACTGCATCATCATCACTTAGAACTTCATTCATCTCGGTATTTGAGGATCCCGTGTTCGATAATTCTAATCAAATCCAGAAAGAGCTTGGTGTAGAGGACTACATGGGATGTGCTTCTATCCATGGAGTTGGCCCTTCCATCGCGATGTTTGACACGGTACGAGGTGGTGAATTGGATTGTCTATGTGTTTATCCATCACCGTTGCATTCAAGGGAGCAGATGAATGAACTGGTTGATCGTATGAAGAAGGTTTTGATTGATGCAAGTTTGATTGCCTGATTTAGTGATGAATACTTTTTATTCTGGACTATTTATATTAAGATTGTGTTGCATTCAGACTAAAATGTATTTTCTTTATCAAATTGTCCATTCTTGTGATGTTTTGAATTTGAATCCACTGCATTCCAAGAAAGGTTAGGCTTCATTTATTTGGAGCTATAAGATTAATGTATTATTCAGTTCAATTGAATGGAGGACTGGTGTGATTTATACCCAATTTTAAAGTTTGGCCTTACGAGTCTAAGTATATGTTTGGGAGTGTTTTTCAAGACTTATAAGCTGATCAAATATTATTTTTATCAACATTTTTCGTAGGATCTACAAATTTTACTCACTTTTTATCCACATATTATGTTGTGACATCATAATCTAATATCCTTAGATTGCCTTAGTTTTATGTGTAAATTTGAGTTGAAATCAACTTGGGGTTTGTTTAATTTTGCTTAAAATTTATTAAAAAGTTAAGTTAACGTCAACAATTAATTTTAACTATAAATTTAATGAAACCATCAACTTTTATCATCTGCTAAAAAACTAATTTTAAACAAAATTAAATGGACAGTTAATTCAATAAAAATACGTGATGAATCAAATTTTCGTCGCCCCATCACGTAGGCACAAATAACTTAAAGAAAAGGAGTAGGGCTATGATTGGAGACAAATTTAGGGTGTAAAGTGAGCAGATAACATAAATAAAGGGAATAGAAGATATAAAAAGGCTAAGATTGTACACATTTTACTGATTTAGGGTGTAAAGTGTAATTTACCTTTTTCAATGGGTCAACCAAAAAAATTATTGAAGAAAATCCTCGTCCCTCTCCAATCTAGGGCAGTGTTATCCTGCCCCCAAGGGGCAGGAGAACACTGCTACTCCAATCTACCACCTTATCGTTACAAAACAATGTGGCATAAAAGTTCAAAACTCTTGTCCCCGTCACAATCAAGGGATCAACCAGAACACTACAACTGTACATTCACTTTCCAAAAACAATGTCCGAGCACGAAAATTCTAATGCGCCGACAGTCGAGGCCAAATCCGCCAAGCGGCGCCCTGTTGGAGGTACCGAGCTCAGCTGGTGCAAGGCGGTGACTGGTGGCACTGGTATAACTGTATTGGCCCTCCTCCTGTCGAAACCTCCGGATATCACACTTCTCCAAAATGCGCTCCACAAACTCCAAATTTCCCATCCCATCCTCAATTCCCAACTCCATTTTAACCCCACTTCCAATTCTTATTCCTACATCACACCCCCAACTCCCCATCTCCAAATCCAACCGTTCGATCTCCAATTGACGTCCCAGATTCTCCAAACGCTTGACAATGGTAATTCCACCTCTATTTCTCCATTCCACCTTATCCTCGAACACGAGCTGAACAAGAACGCGTGGCAGAATCTTGACCCTTCAGTTGAAACTGTCGCTGATCTCTTCTTTGCCAGCATGTACACTTTGGAAAACGGCAGGTGGGTTGTGGCCCTCAGGCTGCACACTTCAGCATGTGACAGGACATCAGCGTTGGCATTGCTTCGGGAGCTTTTGGGGTTGATTGGCGGAGATGGGTTGGATTCCTTGGAATTAGGAAAAGACATGGAGATTAGCTTGGGGATTGAGGATTACATTCCCAGTGGGAAGGGAAATAAGCCCTTTTGGGCACGTGGAGTCGACATGTTGGGATACTCTTTGAATAGTTTAAGGTTTTCCAATCTAAGTTTTAAGGACACCGAGTCCCTAGGATGTCCCAAGTTGTGAGGCTGCAGTTGAATTCAGAAGACACTGATCGGATTCTATCTGTAAGTGAATTGCACTTTTTTAAGCGAAAACTGCAAACTGTTAATTTTGAATGGAATGCTGAATTTACATACTGGCTTTTAAGTCTCTGGGGGCCCTTGTAATCATGATATTATAATATATCTTAATATTAGCATAGTATACTGTCGGGGTATCATCCAAGTCAATTAAGTAGGGAATGCAGAATCATTGTATTAGAGTTTATTAATTGATTTCGATCACTGTTTTGCTTTGAAGGTTAAAATTGCTAGCTAGAAGTTCTCTGACTTCACAGTAAAATGGCTGATAGTTAAAACAGAAACTACTGTTTTCCTAATGATGTATCCTTATGTTATTATCCTGGATTGCACGAGTTGTATTTTTATGTTTGCACTCTTCTATCCAATTGCCGGCTCGTTGATTGTTTAGTAAGTACTAGTTTCAGGCTTAGGCACATCCTTGTTCTTTTGGATGATGGAAGTTGTTTGTTGCTAGAGTTCCCGTTAAAAAATAAAAATAATAAGGAAGAGCAATAGAACAAAGAGAAAAATGCTTACATATTTTTGTTGTCCCCCATAAATACATCTGTCTCCACTGCAAAACATGGACTGTAGAAAAGAAAGAATAAGAACATGGTCAAGGTAGTTCTTTGCTAAAGGATTGTTCCACAAACTTTTTTTTTCTTTTTTTTTTTTTAAAATGGAAATGCTTAGTTTGATAATAGTTTGATAATGGATGCATCAAAGGAGTGTGCGTTCAAGTTTGTTTGGTTGGGTTTGGTGTAGCTTGGTGTGCTTTCTCAGTTCAAGTTTTCGATTTTCTAAATCAAACGAATTATGACCTGAAGAACTGAACAGACCTGAACCAATTAAAACCACTCTCATTTGTTTTGGTTTTCACTTATATGATGTATTTTATGTGTTCTATTTTTCTTATTGTTACTTGGAACATGAAATTGACCAAAAATAACAACTTTAAATGCCAAATAAAACATTAACCACCTCATCACCACCACTGACCTCCCCAGGGTCCTATGCTGACACCTCTAGCTCAAACACTTTTTCCCGCTTCCACAAATCCTACCCTCTGACCCGTAAAATTTTGATCTTTAATTACATTGTATGAGTGTATATAAGATCTATGTTTTCATTTGCACGAATGTGTGTGTATACCTGTATATGTGCGTATATTACAAGTTTCTGTGTGTAGATTTATGCATGTTTTATGTTACATGTGTGCATGCTTGGCATTGGTGGTGGTTGGCGGCAGTGACATCATTGTGGTCATATTGTGGTTTTCGAGATTGTGAAGGTGGCAGCAGCAGCAGCAAAGCAATGCTAGTTTTAACATTGTTGGAGCTTTTATCATTATGAATCAGATGGAAATAAGAGAGGCAGGGATGACTTCCCCCCCAAAAAAAAAAAAAAATCAGTCTAGCACTTCAATATTATAGTTCCATTGTGGATTTCCTTCAGTCACCAAGCCCTGGACCTAAAACTATATTGATTATTTACTTTGAACCAAAAGGAAATCTTGACATGGATAAAACTAAAGAGCAATCTACATCCACTTCAGTTTCAGTTTGGCTCGGTTCTGTTTTCAGTTTATGCATGCCCCTATCAAAATGCCAGAATCTGTGTCCATTGTATTTCTTAATTTTTGTTTCATCGGTTCATCACAGTTAAATGGAAAAAGCAGAAAGAATAAAATGGTTAAGGGCTTCAGATGTTTTGGGTTTGTTAATATTTCTTCAATTGACGCTGTCCTAACGGTTAGGTAACGACTATTCCTGCATAATATATTTGAAATTTTAATTTTACAGGGTTGTAAGTCAAGAGATATAGAATTATGTGGGCTCTTAGCGGCTGCTGCACTAATTGCTACTCATTCCTTGAAAGGCCTTCCTCATGATCAGTGGGAAAAGTATGCTGTTGTTACGCTAACTGATTGCCGCTCCAATCTCGATCCAGTTCTTAGCAGCCACCATATTGGTAAGCAGTATCAAATTTTATTTACATTAAAGACTTGCAAGCCATAAGGAAAAAAATAATGACTCAAGTTGAACCACAAGCAATCACAATGTTAGAATCTTTCAGGCACAGTTAGATTCGAATGTTCATGATTTTCTTTCCTGTTCTTGTAGACTGCAATGGAGTTCATCACCAAATATGAGCATATTGCTCCTTGTGCCTCAGAAAAGTAACAGAGATCTGGCTGAATTTAGCCATGATCTAGCAAGCCAATATATAAGTAAATAAGTACATTTAAAAATAAATAATTCTTGTTATTGGCGAAAGTTAGAAATACGCAAGTCACTTGTTTTGACAACAGTTAGGTAAGAAAAGTAATTTTTTTTTTTTAAGTTATCCAAACATGACAAAAAGTTGCTTAAAAATAACTCTACTTTTTTTATAGCTTAGCCAAGCGTACTCGAAATACAAGTTAAAATTTAGCAACTATCTTGCAAAAATGTGAATTGACGATGAAATTATTTGCGCTTGAATTTGTATGCAAAAAGTGAAGAAAATAACTAATGGTCCAAATTTTGCAGGATTAATGGTAAAATTATCTGTGCTTGAATTTGACTGCAATCTCAAACAAATATATGCTCTAGTTCCTTCTTTCCAGCTTATGACATGAAATGTTCATTGAATATAATGGTCTAAATTTTGCAGGATTTTTTCATTCTGCAATCTTGAACACCCATGATGTCGGGGGAGGGGAAAATTTATGGGAGCTGGCAAAACGAACCTACAATTCCTTTGCTAATGCCAAGAACAACAACAAGCATTTTTCAGACATGGCCGATATTAACTTTTTGATGTGCAAAGCAATAGAGAACCCCAGTTTAACGCCATCAGGATCACTAAGAACTTCACTGATATCTGTCTTTGAGGACCCTATGATCAACCATTCTGACAAAGAGCATCGAGGAATTGGATTAGAGGACTTCATGGGATGTGCCTCAGTTCACGGTGTAGGCCCATCCTTAGCTATATTTGATACTATAAGACACGGTGAATTGGATTGTGCATGCGTGTATCCTTCCCCGTTGCACTCACGGCAGCAAATGCATGAATTTGTGGATGAAATGAAAAGGATTCTTTTGAATGGAAGCAACGATGTTGGTGACAACTGAACGAGCTGATGTTTATTGAAGGACAAAATTGAATCATTCTAGGATTATTTTGTGGGTGTCATATTAAAATTGCATGTACATTTGCAAGGGCAGCGATTGGAACTGACTTCATAAGCTTGTCTGCATGTGTTGAAGTGTCGCATTTGTGGTTCTAGAAGAAGGTAAGTCAATCAAAGGGTACGTGTATTCGAATCACTTGAAGGGGGCGGGGGGACTGAAAACAATAAAGAAAAATTGTACTGTTGTGTCGTCTACTTCTGAAATATATGGCTCATCTGATTATTCCTTAGGCCATGGATGTATTCATTGGAGCTTGGACTTCTCCAATTCATAATTATGATCCAATTTCTGATGGCTCATTCTTGTTTGACTTTTCATTATAACACGTAAAAAGTACATAGATCTCACACAGAGGGTGATTCACATAAATCTGTGTGTGCGTTGTTTGTTTTCTGATTGCTTTTTTATTATTATTGCTGTCAAAAGTAAGGACTGGAGTTTAATCCATAACAAACATGGTGCATGGACCTAGTTTTGTGCTGATCCTTTGGTGATAGGAGGACTGGCACCAACAACTTCTTAACCCCATCCCCTTCCCCCGCCTCGACTATCAACTTCATTGGTCGCTCATGCCAGCAGGCCTCAAAATGCAGGAATAAGTATTATAATTTTCCTTTTGCTGTCTAGTGGAGCTAAGAAAAAAGGAGATATTTCAGAATTCAGCTTAGAATAAAAGATGCAGAAGAGAGGTAGAGGAGAAAAAAAGCTGGACCGTCACTGATTGCAGCAGCTGAATTTCTTGTGCATTGGTAATGTTTACAATAATAGTTGACTAACTCAATAACTACCTCAAAATTCTCAAGTTTTGCTAAAACTTGGCAGTGTCTTAAAACTATTTGCTATTCTGCTGGACCTATTTGATGGACTGCATGTATTTTACAGGCTAGGACATCCATTCATGGGGACAACAGCTGTCCTGTATATTGTATTGCCTAAATAAACTCCTGTACCCAGTCTCCAAAATCAAATTTCCCATTGCAGCATTCCACTGCACTTATCACTTCTTGAAAAGCATTGACACTGCAGGGTACAATCAAGCCATTGCTTTGCTGAAATCCAAACTCATTGTAGGCCTTCTCTAACAATATCTTGAATAGAGGGTGGGAGAGATAACCTGTTGGCACCACAAATCTTTGACGATCCTCGCCTACGTACACTGCAAAAGTACCTGTGGGTGATTTGGTTGGGGAGGCTCCTCCGTTGTTGTCCCTGAGCAAACACTTGTATTGTGATAACTGGCGGTCGGCATTACCAATGACCTTAACCTTCTTGGCTAGTTTCTTCATTGAACCAAGCTTCTTTCCCAACATATTGTTGAATTGAGAAAAGGGTGGGTGGAAGATGATGAACTTGGCTGTTACATTGAAGGAAAGGGAGGGTGGACGTGGTTTTGTAGTGTGGTTTGAGGGTGAGAGAGGGGGGGGTGGGGAATGTTCCAAAGGGGTCAATTATGACTTTTGTAATAGTTGAGAGGCTATAGCCTATAATTGTAATTATTTATTCCTCTCAAGGGTTTGCCTTCATTTACTTTGACTTATCAATAGTTAAGAACAATTATGTCTTTGTTTGGTTTATTTAAAAAATTAATAAAAATTTGAATCAAATTCAATAATTAATTTTAGCCACAAGTTTCGAGCCTATAATTTTTTTTTTCAATTTTACAATTTTACATTTCATCAACTTTTCTCAAAATTCACTAAAAATTTGATTTTTAACAAAATTAATAAGACATTATATATCAAAATAGCAAATGCAGACCATGTACTTTGATACTGTGTTTTCAAAAATTAAAATTTATTTATTATTGTTTCATAAGCATTAAGAAGTATCATATTTTAAGTTTTCGTAAAAACAAATTAAAAGAATTTGCAAAACTCTCCTTACACATACGATGTAATCACACTTATATACAATATGTTTGAAAATTATGTCATAAAAGTCAATAACTTATTTCTCATAAAAAAAAAGATAAATAAATTTTTTTACTAACACCTAAAATGTAAATTTACACTGCTAGAAAAATACTTTAAAAAGAAAAATTTACTGAACGAGTATTGTATCTCGTGACTTATCAGTTACTTCTCAATTAAAAAAAATGATGTATCGATGTTCTAAAGAATCTAAACTACTTCTATTATTAGTTTTTATTCTAAGGTTTAGAATAATCAATAATCTAACCACCCTATTTTAAGTTAATTTCCTTATCAAACCAATGGAAGAGGGGGAAAAAAAGTGGTGACCCTCAATTCAAAGGGACCATGGAAGAAAGAAATGAGGGAATATTGTTAGCCAAAGGATTAGAATATAAAAAGTAAACAAAGACGGCAATGGTTGTACTCTCGTTTGGGGATTTTCCGTATGGCATTGCGAGTGATGACTTTTTATTGGGTGAGAATGGTTGACATGAGAATAACTCCATTCACAACAAGACATGGTGCGAGTGGGTTTTAGCCCTAAAATGTACAGCATTCATCAACAAGAATAGCTGACTTTGGGAGTACTAAAAACTTTACTGGTCAACGCTAGATGTAGAAAAGAAATTTTCTTTTCTTTTGGTTTTATTATAGAAACAAGTATTCTTTGGAGAATAATAATCAGTTTTAGAGTCTCAAGTCAATGTTGAAATTCAGAACTTAGACGAATTTTAGGCAAAAAATAGAAATAGAAAACAATGATTATGAAAGTCGTGTTATTGTGTTCTATATTGTCTTGAATACAATTGAGATGTGCAATTTATAAGACGAAAACAAAATCTTATATTGTAAGGCAGTATTATATATACTGATTACTTATGTTTAAGAACTGAGCATGTCTTTTTGTTTATTCTTTCGGTCATGCGAAATATCTCATACACTTTTGGAAGAACTTACAGAGAAATACCGATCTGCTATCCTTTGTCATATGTCGATTTCCAAATCGAGTATGAATTAGGTTACTTATCCTCATTATTAAAATAAACACGAAAAATATTTTTATCATGTAAAATCATTTATTATACTTGTTTGGTGATCTTGACACATTGTACTTTATTTAAGGAGAGAATTTTGAGAAAATTGATGATAGAATCTTCCACGAGACGTGTCCAATAAGTTCAAAATTCCGTAGCACTAGGGACAATTTGTAAAGACCATTATTATTTTTTATTTCTATAAGATTTGAGTGGTTGGAGACCATGATAAGATATGACTTCGTGGGGTGTATTAATTAGAGTCCATGAAATATATTAATACGTGCTTGACGCTTTTCTTTGTCGGACATGGGACGCATACCAACTTGTCGCATTTGCCTTCCTCCTTATACCTAAATTGTGTAAATCTAATTCTAATAATTAATTAATCAAATAAATTACGTAACAAAGTGGCTAATATGCGTGTTAATGAGTCCTCATTTGGATTCTTTTGCCACCGCACTTATTAGTTACAAACACGAGACAATAAGCCTCCAATTTAATGTGTTTGGTGCATATTTAGTAGAGTTGGCAAATGAACGTCCGACCTGAAATAGGTCGGGCCATACTCATTTTAGGGTTGGGCTCTATTCATACCAATAAATAGTTGGCCTAGTCTAGCTCAATGTCAGGTCAACAGATCGACGGGCCAGTCCAGTCGTATTTTTAATTTGAAAAGGATTGTTCTAGGAAATTTCATATCAAACTTCAAAGTTGAGAATTCATATAAAAACAAAAACTTCAACTGAAACTTGAGAATCTAAATAAAATCCTTCTAAAAAATCCTAAAACATCAAAATTCTAATGACTAAATATCAAAACTCAATTTTTTTTTAAAGAAAATTCAAAATTCAAAGATACTCACATGAGGATTCTTCAAGAAAAGTCCAATGAAATAATCATATACGAAATTATATGGAAACCTCCAATATTTTCCACATAAAGAACCAAGCCAAGTATAATAGAAAAAGTACATGGAAAAGTCAATTCAACATGAAAGCCGTTGAGCTCAAAAATAAATTACATAGCAAACATATAATACTTTCAAGATTTTCAAAGAGAGAGCCCAAAAAAAATAAAAAAATAAAAATAATACCCAAGATAGTTTATTGATGGTTGGGCAATTGGAGCAATCATTAGATTTTTTTTTTTTTTTTTTTGAGTGTGTAATATAATTACAAAAAAAAAATATGAAGGATCAATACATCAAATACTTCTAATTCTTTTGAAAAGGATTCTAAAGATAAAATCCTTCACTGAAACAAAATCTGATACAGAGACACTAAAACAAGTTACAAAATCATAAACCTCCATTAGAATTTGTTTTCAAGCTATCTTCGCTGAAACAAAATCTGATACCTCCAATAGAGCAGCAAGAGTTGGAAGGCCAGCGAACTTCGTAGTCGGTCGGACACTCCGCAATTGCCAAATCTCCGTCGAACTTTGCCGTCGCCATCTAGATTAACGGATTGTGGGCTGATTTCGACATATTGGTAAGTGATTTTGATGAAGAGTAGAGGATTGGTGAATCAGATGAAACGGCAATCGAATTAGCGCCCTTCAGAGTTAGAGTTTTGGGCTTGCTTGGGAGTTTTTTTTTTTTTTTTTGACCGGTTTTGTATGGTACCATTTACAAAGGATTGAAAAATCGGTGCTTATTAATTTTTTAGAGCACCGTTTCGATGTAGTTTAATTTGGAGTATATCACTTAACCCTCCAAATCGGTAGTTTTTTGCCGTCCTTCAAAATTTTTTCCAATTTTATCTTCTCTCAAACAATTATTTCAAACTTCCTTAAACTCAATGTTTGTAAAAATAAAAAAACCATACGCACACATAAAAAAAAAAAAAAAAAATATGTAAGAACATAAATTTAATTTTATATTTTCAATGATAGATCGATATATAATATTTTAAAATTATTTTTTTGAATATATAGGCATATATGTAATTTGATTTTTTTTAAAAAAATTTAGAACCGCTAGATAATAAACTCCCAAGTATAGGTTGGACCGTTTCAAAAGCCGCTACTAAAAACCATCCAAAGCCACTCAACTCATAAACGCTCAAAATCGGTACTTTAAAAAACCCTTAAAACCGATAACCTAAAACTCCTAACCAGACCCATGGTGAATTAAATTGGACTCATGGCTGTTGGGCTATGCTGAACTTGGTCGTATTGGATTATTGGATCTCAAATTATTTTGGATTGGAGCCTAAAAGTGAAAGAAAAAAAAGGAGGGGTTTTCAGAAATAATCACAATAAATAAAATATTTATTAAAATACTGTCATTTTTTTTTATTCTAAAAATAATTTTTTTTTATAACACTTGTTGTTACATTTGTTATTTTAGTTATAATAAATGTGTTATATTTGTTATTAACAAATATAACAAATGTAATAACAAGTGTTACAAAAATAAAAAATAGTATTTTTAGAATAAAAAAAGTTAAATAGTATTTTTTAAATTATTTTATATTTTGTAGTATATAATGAAATTATCACAAAAAAAATCAAAAAATTTATCGGGGCCAGATCGTTAAACCGAGCCAGAGCGACCCAAGCATAAATGGCACGTCGAGCTAATCGAGCTCGGCCAACACATGCCACGTTTCTTCGGAAGCTTTTTTAAGGTCCAACCCAACCTAATTTTTGGGTTATACGGGCCAACCATCAGGTTGGGACAGTTTTGCCAACTCTAATATTTAGTACTCCATATAAAAATTTACACTATAATACAATAGCAAAATTTTAAAATATTATTCAATGTTTTTAATTCATGTCTAGCATTTAGTGCTTGTTTGGTTTTATTAAAAAAATTAACCACACATCTCATATAATTTATATTTTTTATCAACTTTTCAACTATATAGTTTAAATTTATATCAAAATTTACTAAAAATTTAATTTTTAACAAAATCAAACAAACACTAAATATCATTATAGAATTAGATGCATGCTATTTATATCATTATAGAATTAGATGCATCGGCGGTGGGCGCTATTGAAAAAACAATTATGTATAAAATTGTAATAATTATGTATAAAATTGTCATTACATATTTTACTCAGCACGCATGTGATGCTTTTTGTATATAGTACGAAGACGTGACAGTCGTCAAAGACCTTCCAAGAGCCCATATCGAGCAAAATGGGACATTGGCATTGTAGAACTCTACTACACTAGTTCTAAATCATCTTCTAGTAAAAAAGAAATTGATAATCTCTTTCCTATAAACAAACTTACAACTGCTAAATCAATACTAAATATTACTAATTGATTTTTTTATTTATTTCAATTGCAGATACTATTGATTCTTAAAAACAACGTTCTAAAAAACGTAAAATATAGCTAGACGTAGAATTTGAATTTCAAAATTTTCAGACTTAAACGAGGGCGAAATAAGGACGAGACAAGGGATGTGGCTAGGTGTGAACAGACCCAGTTTTGGACCGAGGCGAGTGAGGCAATCACCTCGAGCTCGAAATCGAAGGGAGCACATTTTTATATAAAAAAAATTATTTATGATTACTGAAGTTGGCCCAAAAAAATATTTGTGCAAATGTGACCCAAAATCGAAGGGAACCATCTTTATTACTCTGGCCCATATTTGTTATTGTTTTTTTGATAAATTCAAAGTGTCATCTTTGTTGTTGCACTTATATAGCTATAATTGATCATATAATTAAAACTTAATTCAATTAAAGTCACATTTTAGCTCTAAAAGACCAATATACCCCTGCAATTACAAAAAAGGCGCTAATTCAATGATAATGTATTATTATGATACTGTTTTATTATGATATTTTTTTCTATGATACTGTTTTTTTTAGATAATGTGTATTGATATATTTATACCATACTTTTATCTTTGATAATATTTCAACATATGATATTGTTATTGAATTCAAACAATATCAATGATCTTGTCCTACTAATGGAACATTTTAAAAATAGTATAATTACTTTAACTATTAAAACATCATGTACTTAGTTTTATCTATGATACTGTTCTACTTAGATAATGTGTTATATATGATACTGTATCATTACTTCAACAATTAAATACATCTCGTACTTAGTTTTATATATGATACTATTTTATTTATGCTTTTATTTTTGATATTGTTTTATTATGATAATGGTTCAACACATGATATTGTTTCAATCTATGATATTGTTATTAAATGCATATAGTATCAATTGTCTTGTACTACTAATTGATCATTTTAAGAACAATATAACTACTTCAAGCAGTAAAACATCATTACTTATAAATCTATGATACTATTTTATTTAGATAAAGTGATATGATATATTTAATTATTTATACCATACTCTTATCTTTGATATTATTTTATTACGATAATGTTTTAACTTATGATACTGTTATTTAATCTATGATAATGTTATTTTATTTGGTTGTAGTTTGTGATGCTGTTTTATTAAGATACTTTCATGTATGATACTGATATATTAAGATACATTTATCTATATACTGTTTAGACATTACAACTTCAAACGGCTAAAATCTATTGTTTTTGCGACTGGTCTTGACCAGCTCATCGAGACAATTTCGAAAATATTTTATAATAAAAATTATGAGCACGTATGCGAATTCTATGTCATTTCTATTATGATACTATTTTATGTGATTTTGTTTTCTATAATACAATACAGTATCAAATAACACACATGACTAACAATACAAATAAATAATCTAGTAGCCAACTTAGTACAATATCAAAGTGCTATTCAATAATACAATATCAATCTGTTTTTATAATACAGTATCAAGCTGCAATTTACAGCAGCAAATCATAGCTACAACTAATATAATAATACTATTTTCTATGATACTGATTTTTATCATACAGTATCATCTCTACAAAAAAATCAAATTGCTATTTAGAGCAACAAATCATAGCCACAACCAATACACTCATAAACATTTGCTTCTACTCTGATCCCATCACAAATAATACACTTATACACCATAACCACCAACTCCGCCACTGCCTCCAGATTATTGGGTTCCAGATCTTGAAATCTTATCCATGCCAAGACCCTAAATACATCAAGGTACACCTACATGAAGTTCGAAATGCATGTTCTAAAGACACACTCATTTGTTGTTATTAAGTTGATAAATCTATTTGAACTTGTCGAAATATCTTCTCTATGCCACAGTAGAACCATTATCCACTAGCATTTTTTTTAGATAATGTGTATTGATATATTTATACCATACTTTTATCTTTGATAATATTTCAACATATGATATTGTTATTGAATTCAAACAATATCAATGATCTTCATCCTACTAATGGAACATTTTAAAATAGTATAATTACTTTAACAATTAAAATATCATGTACTTAGTTTTATCTATGATCTTTTTCTACTTAGATAATGTGTTATATATATACATGTATCATTACTTCAACAATTAAATACATCTCGTACTTAGTTTTATATATGATACTATTTTATTTATGCTTTTATTTTTTGATATTGTTTTATTATGATAATAGTTCAATACATGATATTGTTTCAATCTATGATATTGTTATTAAATGCATATAGTATCAATTATCTTGTACTACTAATTGATCATTTTAAGAACAATATAACTACTTCAAGCAAAAAACATCATTACTTATAAATCTATGATACTATTTTATTTAGATAAAGTGATATGATATATTTAATTATTTATACCATACTCTTATCTTTGATAGTATTTTATTACGATAATGTTTTAACTTATGATACTGTTATTTAATGTATGATAATGTTATTTTATTTGGTTGTAGTTTGTGATGCTGTTTTATTAAGATACTTTCATGTATAATACTGATATATTAAGATACATTTATCTATAATACTGTTTTAGTATGTATGATACTGTTTAGACATTACAACTTCAAACGGCTAAAATCTATTGTTTTTGGAACTGGTCTTGACCAGCTCGTCGAGACAATTTCGAAAATATTTTATAATAAAAATTATGAGCACGTATGCGAATTCTATGTCATTTCTGTTATGATACTATTTTATGTGATTTTATTTTCTATAATACAATACAGTATCAAACAACACATGGGACTAACAATACAAATAAATAGTCTAATGGCCAACTTAGTACAATATCAAAGTGCTATTCAATAATACAATATCAAACTGTTTTTATAATACAATGTCAAGTACGCAATTTACAACAAAGAAATCATAGCTACAACTAATATAATAATACTATTTTCTATGATATCTTGTTTTTATCATACAATATCATCTCTACAAAAAAAATCAAATTGCTATTTAGAGCAACAAATCATAGCCACAACCAATACACTCATAAACATTTGCTTACTCGATCCCATCACAAATAATACACTTATACACCATATAACCACCAACTCATACTTTGCCTCCAGTTATTGGGTTCGGATCTTGAAATCTTATCCATGCCAAGACCCTAAATACATCAAGGTACACCTACATGAAGTTCGAAATGCATGTTCTAAAGACACACTCATTTGTTGTTATTAAGTTGATAAATCTATTTGAACTTGTCAGGGAATATCTTCTCTATGCCGCGTAGAACCATTCTCCACTAGCATAACTCTAATGGATCTAACTCAAAGAAACATCTCCCAACAGACCACTGTCCCTAAAAATAATAACAAATCAATGTTTCTCTTTTTGCTAAATTTTGAAGAGAAGTTTAAAAAAAAAAATTAATTTTGTAATATTCTCAAACCAACTGGTTCTTCAATTATAGTCTCCAACAATGGCTTATTTGATTTGTACATAGACAGCCGGTGCTGAAATTTCGGCATCGAAAATTCTTCAATATCATTCAAATCCAGTTTCGGCACCGATTTTTCACTACATTCCGGCAAGATTCTTATTTTGATATACAAGATTTTCTGACCAAAATTAGTTGTTAAAAATAGTGCTTGATAAGTGCGGTTTTTGCACTTATTTTAGCCTTTAAAAATAGATAATTGTGAGTTCTTTAGAGTTGTTTACCGCTTATTTTTGTTCTTTTGTTCATTTAGGTAAAACCCCGAGCTTTGATGGTGATTGGAAGAGATCCACACGAAAAATGAGCAAAAGGACTAAATTTATGCAAATCAAGAATCTTGGGGACCAAAAGATAACTATGTCTAAAGATGGAGGACCAATGTTGCAATTTATTGAGGACCTATATGAAGACAAACCAAAACTTCAAGGACTAAAGTCAACATCTCGGATAGTGTGCAATTAATCAAAATTCAAAATCGCACTTGGGAAATCGGCCCATGCGATCGCATGGGCCTACTTTCGCGATCGCGGAACAACCAAATTATTTTACGGAATGGTTTTAGTGTTCACCATGCGATCGCGCATGGATTATATAACCATGCGATCGCATGGTTCAACTTCCATCTCCGCGATTTTTTGTTCGCCAGTTTTCGAGGGCTTTTGGTAATTTTGCCCTTCACGATTTCTAGGGTTTAAAGTGCCGCTTTACGGCTTTTGAAAGATATGCTCCCTATTCTCTCATACTTCTCCTCTCCATAGAAAGCTCTCCACAAAGAAATTAGTTAGGGTTCTTGAAAACTCCATGGAAATGGGTTTTCTTGACTTTTGTACATCATTGTGTGTATTTTGTAAATAGAGGAAGATGGATGGAGGTTTATAGTGGGCAAATGAAGACAACCATGGGCTCAAGCTAAATCTTGCATTTCTCTTGACTTTATCAAACCCGTGATGTATTTTGTATCTATTTTTCATTTTGTCTTTGTAAATACTATGGGCTAATTTTATTTACTAGGAATGAGATGAATGAAATTAGTTTAGCACATTTAATTGACAACACAAGTATGGAATGTAGGAATACTTGTTCATACTTTGTGCAATCAATTTTGAATGTTCTTGAGTTTTAATGCAATTTTACAAATATGCTTGGGGTCTTGTGTAAAAATTAGGTTTGGCTCTACTCGGAGAGATTGCTAGACATTTTAGGAGCATGGATTGTCATAGTAACCTTATGTTGGAATTGATAATGGGAAATGAAACTTTAAAGTGGAATAGTTGGTGAAGTCAAATTCCTAGTATTTTCTTCTAATTGATTTTATTTCCTACAAATTTCTCTTTTAATATTTTTCTTATTAGTTTATTTTTCATCTCTTTGAATTCTAGGTTTAATCATCAAAACAAAATATTTTATTGTGTGTTTGAAATAGGACTAGATTGAGTTGGATGTTTGCAAACTTATCTAATTTGAAGGAATTTCGTGTTTACTTGAGGCAAGAAGATGAAGTTTAAATATTCAATTTAAAAAACATAAATATTTGTCATTTTGAGGTCTTCGTTTGCATTTAATGCATAAAATCTTCTCCCAATTTGAAGGAATTTCGTGTTTACGAGGCAAGATTTTAAAATGGTTTAAAAGACTACAGGGGTAATTACGGTATTTGTCGAATTAATATGACTTATTGACAATTTTAGAAAGTGTTTAGACTTAATTTAGAATAAGTCACCTATAGATCACTTATTGGCATTTTTTGTGTGTGTGTCTTAAGTTAATATTAATTCCGTAAAAGACTTGTGTGTTTTGAATATATACTACAAATTGGAAATCCCATTAGGGGCATAATTTATAAAATTCGTCTAATGTCACGAAAATCACAGGATCGACCTTGGGGTCGCCTCATGTCTAAGCGAGTTTTTTAGAACAGTGTTTAAAAGTATGAATGTTGTAACATTGTTCTTTGTATAGATGTTTTAATCGCTTAATCTTCTGATTTTTGCACGCTCAACCTTCACATTAGGAAGACAAGTCGAATTAGTTATTAACACCACTGCGGATGTCCTAATCCCATTTATTTTTTTCTTTCATTTAATAGTACTTACTAATTAGTCATAGATTGAGGAGGTTTTAATCGTAATTGTCTTTGTGGTAATGTTTTATTAAGTCGTGATTCAGACAATAGAGATTGACCCAATATGTTGGAGGGACCAGTTTAGTTCATAAACACACTTAAAATGTAAAACATGACCCTACCAAATCGAAGGCCCCCAATGACACCACGTGACATTTGTCATCCCCGGCAGATGAGTGGTTGTTATCCCTATATACAAGAGCTTGTAAAGTTAGTTTTTATTGTAATGGAGGAGTTGGGAGAGGCAAGAAAGATTTTAGGGTTGGTAATTCATAGATATAGAGCAAATAACCTTTATATCTAAAGTAGTTGAAAATTTTAGAATCAAACAGTCCAAAAATGTGCAAGTAAGTTTAAATATTGTTTGAATTTGTTGTCTAATGATAATTGATAACTTTTGCAGGTATATATGATGAAGAGACGATGAAGCTTTGTTTGCACATAGTTAATAACAAATGATGATTACTAGAGAATTTGAACCAATGTGAAATTTACTGGGCTATGGTTCACACGATAGATATTGACCCAATATGTTGGGTGGGCCCAATCCATAAACACACTTCAAATGTTAAACACAACTCTACCAAATCGAAGACACCCAATGCGTGAGTGATTGTTATCCCTTTATGCAGATGAGTGTGATTGTTATCCCTTTATGCTAGGCCTTGCAACACCATAAGTTACAAATAGAGAAAAAATGGAGAAAGCTGTATTCTCTATCTTAAATTGGGAAATTGGCCGAAAACGTCCATAACGTATAGATCCAGGTCTTTCCGAATCATCATCATACCTTTCAAATTTTGACAATTACATCCTCACTTTATCTACATGTAGTCTTAAAAATCATCCTTTTAGATGAAATCCATCCAAAATTCCGTTAAACTTTTGGAATTTTGGCGCAAATGGTCCCTAACCTTTATTCTTAGTGTGGAATTAGTTCCTATCATTTATGTTTTGGCAAACAAGTCCCCAACCTATGTGTTTTAGTGCGAAATTGGTCATTATGGAATGAAAAAGATAAATATACTCTTAGTTTTAATTAAAAGAAATTGTATGTGGATTCCTAATCATTAAAAAATGTGCAAAATAAGTCCAATACTTTTATTTTTTATAAAAAAAATTAAAAAAATTAATGAGTATTTTTTTTTGAATTAACACTTTAGTAATAAACATGTCAAATAAATTTATTATTTTTATTATTAAGTAATAAATATATTATTTAAAATTAATACTTTTATTTTATTGTTATATAAAAAAAATAACTTTGTCACAAACTTGATGTTCAAATACTTTTATTTAATTGAGTTATATGTTTATTAATTACAAATAATAAAAATTCAACTATATTCTTTATATTTTAATTTATCGTTTTATTTTCATTCAAAAATTAAACACATAATGTGTAAATTAATTTTTATTAGTATTTTTATGTTAAATAAAAATTTAATAAGATTAGTTCAATGTCATAAAATTATATACGTCATTTTGTTATTTATTTAACTTAGGTCATGTTCGGTAAAGATTTTTTCCAAAAAAATCCATTTTTTTGTCTACAATTTTTGACTTTTCAACCCTTTTTACACTACAAAAATATTTGAAAAGTCAAAAAGTAACAAAAAATCCATTTTTTCTCAAAAAACTCTACCGAACAAGCCCTTAATTTTAAAGTAAAGAGGAAAAAATTTATAAGTAAAGAGGAGAAAATGATTTCTCACAATTTCATATTATAAATAAAAATAATAATTTTATTTCACATTTTTATTGCTAAAGTGATAATTAAAAAAAAAATTCATTAGTTTTCTTTAATTTTTTTATAAAAAATAAAAGTATTGGACTTATTTTGCACATTTTTTAATGATTAGGAATCCACATACAATTTCTTTTAATTAAAACCAAGGGTATATTTGTCTTTTTCATCCCATAAGGACCAATTTCGCATTAAAACACATAGGTTAGGGACTTGTTTGCCAAAACATAAATATTAGGAACCAATTTCACACTAAGAACAAAGGTTAGGGACCATTTGCTCCAAAATTCCAAAGAGTTAACGGAATTTTGGATGGATTTCATCCAAAAGGATGATTTGGGCACTACATGGATAGGTGAGGGATGTAATTGTCAAAATTTGAAAGGTATGGATGATTTGGACACTGGATCTATACGTTAGGGACGTTTTCAGCCAATTTCTCTCTTAAATTTGTCTTCTCTGATTTCTCTCAAAAAATAATTGAGTATTCTTCCTTCTACTTTTCTCTTTTTGCTTCTCTTGTAAAGGCTATAACCGCCTTGATTTAGCCTTGATTTGGGATTATTGAGGCTTGTTAATGTGATTAATGAATAGTTGGTTGAGGGTGAGAATGTTGCATTTATAGAAGGTGAACGATGTTTTGACCTGGGTTTTGAGTCTTGAATCCTCGATTGATTTGTGAGTGTCAAAAGTGTCTGAATTCCTAGTGCATGCGAGTTGAGATTAATTCTAATGTGTTGTCACTTTTACTTTTGAAATTATACGAGTGTGTGCATATATTGCAGTTTTATTGTTCGATATAGAAGTTTGACACTTGACAATTTTCAACTAGTAGATTTTAGAATTAAAAATAATGGACTTGTCAGTTTGAACAAATAATCGATAAAATTCTCTCTCAGCTTTGTTGAGTGTTGTATCCCATCAACCAAGGTCGCGTTGGCTAAATGGTCTTGTCAAACACCTCAAATCGCAGAAGAGCTTAACTTATATCAAATAAGTTTAAATTACCTCTTTTAAGTAGAAAGGACCTAAATACCCTTACTTATTAACATCTGTTAATAGATCATCGGTTAACAGATGTGTCTGTTAATAGACTATGTGATCTGTTAAGGCAAAATTGTTAACAGACCCTTAATAGACTAACATGCATGTGGGCATGTCAATAATTTGTTAACAGACTCATAGTCTGTTAACAGTTAACGCAAATTTAAACATTTTAATTGATTTTTCAGTGAACCCATTTCAAATGAATTCAAATTTACAGAAATTTAAAGTAAAAATTACAATTTATACTCATATTTATACATATTTTCATGATTTATATTACAAAATTCACAAATTATACTATAAGTAAAAAGAAGAAGATAGAGACGGATAAATTTCTACTTAAAATGAGATTTCTTACAAAAGTGAAATGAGTTGGATTCTAATATTAAAATGGGTTAGATTCTAACCTTAAATTTTTTCTTTTTCAACAAGCAGATAAATTTAAAATCATTTGAAATAGATATAAATGGAGAAAAGAAGACATGATTATTTTTGGTATTTTATAGGATAAAATTAGTCTAACGGTCACTTTGGAAAATTGGCCGATCAGCACTTATCCCACATCATCCAAAGTATCGCAAGTTGCCATTTGCTTGCTTGATTTGGTGCCCAATGGGATTGTGGGAGTCGTTGCTAATCCATTGTACCTTTTAGGCCTAATCCATAATTGGGCTTTATCCTTTTAAAATAGGCCCAACCCATTATGTCACGGATTCAGAAACTGGACCTTCGCCATAAAAGTATCACCCCCACCCTTCTCTCTTTCAGCTCACTTTCTAGGGTTTTGAATTGCGCTAAACCCAGTCGCAGCAGACACTCCCTCTCTCTAAAACTTTCTCCGTCTAGGGTTTTCACCATGAGCAGATCAGGCCAGCCTCCAGATCTTAAGAAGTAAGTTCTCTTTTTCACATTATGTATTTACCGTCGTCCCATTTTTGTACCTTGTATATATTTGTGTTAATAGTAGTTACTTCTGTGATTATTTTTGTTATTAATGAATTATTTGTTTCATCACAGGTACATGGACAAGAAGCTGCAGAGTAAGTTTTAACCGATTGCCTTAAGTTCAAATGCGGGGAAAATATTCGATTTCAGTGAAGCATTATCGTATCTTTTTGTTGATTTTTATTCATTAATGGTTTCATCTGACTTGATGGTCTCTGTCTTATATATCTAGTGGCATGATTGTTAATTTTAATCAATATTTGATTTTTTATGCGGGAAGGAATTAGTTTTTAGTCTATAATGGACACACTTAAAGTATTTAGTTTGAACTTTCTCAGCAAATGCTACCAGGGAGACCAAATACTAGTATACCATTTCTTTGGAGTGGGTTCGACCAAATGCTCTATTATGATAATGGATTGAGGTGGTGAACAGATTTTGGAGATGATCGAGAGATGATTGGTTGAGGAAGATGATTAAACAGATGAAATTGAAGATCTAGTTACAGTGTGATACTTTTTTCTTCCCTTAGGAGAGTAAACTCCTACGTGAATAAAAACTAAACCCTTCTCGCAAAAAAAATAAATATTGATTAAAATTAACAATCATACTACTAGATATTTAAGACAGACCATCAAGTTTGATGAAACTACTAACTTGACACAGATGAGGAATTTTGATGGAATATTTTTTGGAGCATGATATATATGCTGATGTGACTAATTTTGGAGAAAATTATTGATGAGCGAATTAATTCTAGGAAAATTCTACCAATGTTCAAATTGTATGGAGTTCACATGGTAGAGTAATAAGTAGAAGAATTGCATCTTTTATTCTTTTGTCTTAATGTAAAGCATCAATATGTAATCAAACTTCATGAGATAATTGACTTTACACTACAGACGGTCTTAGCTGGGAGATTAGGGAAAATTGCAGTTGCAATCCTCAATCATTATCCTTTTTCACAGTTGTCTCAACCTCACATTTCATCTTCTTCTGATCGTTGTTTCCATCTGAAAGTTTTGATAAGTTTTCATGTGCACCACCACCTCACGTGATTAGGGAAGCAAGAGGAATAACATCCATCCTATTTGGGTAGCTGTAGAGAAGAAGATATTTTATTTTATTTTTTCGTTTTTAAGATTTACTGTTTTTTGTTTTCCATATTTGTATAGTATATTCCTTTGTTACCCTTACTTATTTAAGCACATGGAGGGATGTGACAACTTAATAGAAAATTTAGACTAAAATTGTCATTACGGACCACGAGGATGAAGAATGAAATGTTAGGGACAACATTGCAAAAGGAAGTAAAGGTTGAGGTTGACAAATTCAATTTTTCTGGGTTATTATAAAGCTTTGGAATGTATTTGACAACTTAATTTTTTTTTCTGCTTTCACTGTTTCACGTCTTTTGGGATGTTCCAGTTTCCATGCACATGATGGGGCTTTGGCTTTGCAGGCTCACAACTCTCTTTTTTAGATTGATGATATCTTTGAGGGTTCAATTGTATTCTTAGGCTGCTTCTTCGTCACGTTCAACTATCTTAATGCTTTGGGAATTTGTGGGTTCCTAGATAATTACACCAATCACTGGGGCATAATAGATAGAATTTTTCATATGGTGGCAAGTCATTAGTTTGTTCTGGGCAGTGAAATCAGTCTAAGGGAGAATCATTTCCAATATTGGTGATGAAATATCTAAATGTTACATTGCTTGTAATTTAATTTAGTGATTGTTAGTACATAATTATTGTTATTAGGAATTTAGAAATCTTCATCTGGTATATTCTTGGTTCATATTAATTCTAACTAGTAATAATAAACTATTCCAACTTTCGTATAACAAATTATTTGCTTCTTAATATTCCGGACATCTCACAATGGAATTATTGTACTAATGTGTATTCCTTCTATAGAATAACCAATGGGGTGGCAATTAAATGTCATTTTCCCCCTTTTTTTTGGTTCATTATGATAATAAGTTGTATATATATCTGATATTGACTCTTTCGAAGCATCTTTAAATTATATCAGGCCATTATCTCTCAATTTTCATGGAACACTTGAGTACACAGAAAAGAATAAGAAATAATTTATTCCCATGAATTCATATTGAGATTTTATGCTCAACTCTGTTGTATGCTGCAAATTGTAGAATACTAGGATGTCCAGCGAAATATTTTCTCTAGGAGAGTCGTCTAAATTTAGTTGTTTACAAGCATTGTGTTGATGGGTAAATACTTTAGAGAATGGCATTTATAAAGTTAAATCTTTTACTGCATGTCCTTTGTCATACTGCTTCTGATTTGGTACTTTGACCTATCATTAAATGTCTATCATTTTGCATTGCAGTCAAGTTGAATGCAAACCGGATGGTGGTTGGAACACTTCGTGGTTTTGATCAGTTTATGAACCTGGTGGTGGACAACACTGTCGAAGTGAATGGCAATGAGAAAAATGAAATCGGCATGGTGGTAAGTTTACTCAGTTGGTGTTCTGTCATAGTTCATCTGTCCTTTTGTTCGTGCACAGGTCTAACTTGAGAACTTGGTTTGCCAATTTTACTCATTTGGTGTTCTGTCATAGTTCCATCTGTTCTTTTCTTTCACAGGTCTAACTTGTGAATTTGGTTTGCCTTCTTGTTCTGCAGGTCATCAGGGGAAATAGTGTAGTCACTGTTGAGGCACTTGAGCCCGTTAGTAGACCACAGTAATTGTACATTCGCAGTGGTATGGATTCATGTAACTTGTAGTGGAGTGTTATGTCGGATGATGAAAGCTTTATGACACCAAAAGAACCCGTTCTTAGTTTTACTATTTGTTGTATTGAGAATTATCCACTTCGATATTCCGTATTTAATGGCTCCTTGTGGTTTATGACTTGAATGTTGTGATGTGCAAGTTATGTGCCCACCTAAAAAAATGGAAGATAGTTTGCAACTGGCATTGGCTTTAGGTGCGCGTACTTGGTTCAAGTTCACGCTTTTTATCGTGTAAAGTTGAATACCACCTGCCCCTTGGAGTTCAAATTATAAGCAGTCAAGCTGTTTTATGAAGTATCTACTCTCGATGGTCTGGTAGTAATTCTGTTACTTTAGTTCATATGAATGTTCGATACAACTATTTGTGCCAAGTCAACTCAAGGATGATGAATATTGACATGACAAAGTACTCGATATTCTGTTCCTTGCCTACGTATATAATTTTACTTGTGCCTCTTGACATAACAAATGACTCGATATTGTTATCCTTTTCTAAAGGTTCTTCTTTCCCATTAGACTCCTATTTCGATCAAAAAATGTGAATTGACAAATGTTCCCAAGTGCTGTTGCTAAGGGGAAATTGGCACATGGGTTTGGTCCAAGGCCAACAACTGGGAGACTAATAAAACCTTAAAATTTTGTGCCAGTCACACGTTCTGTTGTTGGCTCGCATAACTGCTTAACCACTGCATTCTTGTCTTCCTCGTGTCCTTTACTTATGATCTGTATATTCTTATATATTATGGATCGAAATTTTTGATGATGTAATGCACAAGTTCACCTGCCTAATGATAAGAGCTGTTACGTTCTCCACGACCCAAAAAAATAAAATAAAAAACCCATTCCCAACAAAAACAAAAAAGAATGCAGTAGTATTGTATATCAAACATGTTATAAAAAAGCAGTGTTTTAAAATGTTCGTCTAAGCGTGCGTCTAGGCACGCCTAAGTTTGATGTCTGGTCTTGCTGCCTCGTCCTGCATTGCTTGTTTTTGCGCATCGATCATGCATTACCATGCTTAGACGCGTTTAAGCTCAATGCACGACTTCAGCGTCTTGCCGCGCATTACGTATTTTAGAACATTGTAAAAAAGTATCTCATATTTGCATAAAGTAATATTATCACAAGGCGTGTACTCGTTCCTCAATGTTGAAGTACTTTGGACGTATTTGATATGTCGAATTGGGAAGTGGACCAACATTTTACATGTTAAAATATGTTGGTTATAAAGATAGTAGGAAGAAAATTATTGCTGGAGTTATATGCTCAACGGCTTGTAGGTGAAAGACTATTTAAGAACAATTAAGGCAGCCAAGTCTAGTACAGGCCAATTCTGTTGTGAATATCATTCAATTCTTTAAATAACCTCACATTTCTAGTAATGAATGAATGGAACATAATTGTACGGAATTTGTTTTAACTCATTTAATTTATACATTTTCTTCACTTAAAATTAAAATATAAAATTTTTGGGTTCCTTGAAAGGAAATTTTCCTAAATAAACATCCTTAAACCTATTCATATTTGATTAGCACAAAAGATTCTTAAGCTTGTTGATTAATGATAATCTTTTCACAGCGATATGTCTCAAAGCAAGATATTATGTAGTTGTAATTTGTGTTAACAACAGTTCCCACCTGTCATTCCAAATTGTTAAGTAATTCAACAGATATATTGTGCTTGAAATTATATAATAGACACCTCATCCATGTGCATCTAGTGATTATACATAGTATTTAAGCATTATTGTTAAGGAAATTAATCCTCGGTATCGAAGTTAACCTTAAGATTTGTTTATTCATTAGTTAATCTTTCTTTAAGAATGTCTATTAATTACTTCACCCCTCCAAATTCCACTAACCCACCCTCATCAGATCGTGAAATAATGTCTGCACACTAATTAAACAGGACCCGGACTTTGACTAATCAAGATTGCTTGCAAAAATGGAATTGGATGGATTCCCAACTAAACACGAATGCTGTTTTACAAGGTAATTAGCTTTTAAAGAAATGATTCGAGTGTTCAATTATGATACAAGAGTTCAAAAATGTCGTGATTGCTTATTTATAAAAAAAGGTACCCCTGACGCTCTCTCTATCTCAACTGTGCTACATTCTTCACAGTTTCTACATCTCCTAGTCCTAAGAAACTACAGCATTTAAAGAATAAGTATTCATGTAACAATATAAACAATGAGCAAAGAGAGAGAGAGAGAGAGTGAATGATGATGAATAAGTCTTACCTTCCATAAAACCTTTACTTTAAACAGACTCTACTCAACCAAATTCTCAAGAATTCATTTTTATCCAATATCCAGTGTTCTCTTTAGCAATCCACTAATCTACCAACCCATCATTAAGAATCTAAATAAATTTACCAAAACAAGCAAGAAAACCCATTTATAAATTCCAATCTTCACACACACACTAGACAAATTTGCATTAAAAAAAATGACAGACATCCTGCATTCCCCACCACCACAAATGCCTTCGCCTTCAAGTTCTGTTGATGATGGGTTGCATTCCCTTATTAACACTCATTCGGTAGATTTTTACAGGAGAAATAATAGTACACAAATACAACAGGATGTAGAAGAACAAGAAGAGGAGGGGGATCAATTGTCTGTTTTGGCTGCTTTGGTGACTGCTTTTAGGAAATCTTTGGTGGGTTGTAGGAGTGCAGCTGAAAATTGTAGGGTTGAAGAATTAATGGAAATTGGGTGGCCTACTAATGTCAGACATGTTGCCCATGTCACCTTTGATAGGTTCAATGGATTTCTTGGACTCCCTGTTGAGTTTGAACCTGAAGTTCCCAGAAGGCCTCCCAGTGCTAGGTCAGTTTTTGGTCTTCTGAACTATATAATGAGGTTTTATTTTGATACTAAATGTCATTTCAAAAATCAGAAAAAGTGAATACATGATTCGTAGGGAATGACTGTGAGCATGTTTGGGAGTACTTATACGGAGCTTTTTATCTGGTTATTTGATTGCTATGAAAAGAATCTTGGTCTCTTTTCTTATTTGATTTACGTGAAAAACTTTTAAAATTGAAGAAAAAACACAAGCTGTGTGAGTGAGTGTGTGCATATTGAGTATTGGGTAGAGAGATATAGAGAGAGCGACAGGAGTTTATAATTCGAAACTTTATTGTTGAATTGTACTTGTATGATTTTTCTGGATTACGTAAATCTTTGTTTTCTTCTTCTATTTGCTTTTATTCTTTTGCTGCGTATATTAGGGCGTGGTGGTGATTTTTCTCAAGAATAATTTCTCGAATTGGTTGTTAATTTTTCCTTGATAGAATATATGGTTCTGTTCATTTTCTTGATGTTTTCTGGGTAAGAGTTGCGAAACTTTAATGAATGATAAAAATGCTTGACGAAGGAAAAACCAGTAGTTGTTTCTTTTAATTTTCCTATTTCCTGGCATCTAAAGGTAAAATTTGTCAATTCAAGTACTTTTTGTATTGACACTTTCTAGAAGCTAACACCTTTGTTTAGCGAATAATCCTCTTACTAAGGCACAGCTGCACAAAGATTTTTCTGATTTATTCTGGCAAATGGGGTAAAGTTTTTCCTCTGATTAAGTTGTAAATGTGAACAAAATTTTGTTTTCTTTCTTATCTTCTGCTTTCGACCTGTAATTATGATTGAAACAATGTGCCATAAACTCTCTTTGCAAGTGTTTGATTAAATTTCTTCATAATTGGTTCATTAGGATATATCACTGTAAAAAATTCCTTACATTCTCCAAAGGATTCTCTTTTTGTAAGAGGGAGAAGTATGATGTGATCTAGCTACACATCAATGTCAGTTGTTCTTTCTGGTAATGTGGACTGTCAGATTGAGTAAAGCAAAAGCAAAAAGAAAGAGCTATTATGGATAAAATTCTGTTTTTTAAACTTCAGAACGATGTGTTTGTAGATGTATTTTGTTTATAAAGAATTCTTCATTCATACTTGAAGTATGCCAAATAATTTTCTTGTAGAATTTGTCTAATGTATTTTAACAATATGATTTCAATAATCGAAAGTTTATGAATTAAGGATTTGTATGGAAGTAATTGTAATTAGCATGAATTCGGTATTTTCCACCATGTCATGACCTATGACATGCTCATAATCTTCGACCTTAATTTAAGGTCCATCAATGGCCAGTAGTCTTCCCCGGATCTCATTTGGAGAGTTTTAAAGTTCTTAAGAGTACTCTTTCTGGGAACTGACACACCTTTTGGAGAAAATCCTTTTTTGCAATATATTTTGCATAGTATTAATGTTTTAGCAGGTTTGACGCCTGAAGAACCTAATAATTTTGTTTTTTTCTATTTTCTTATTCTTATGCAAAATTCTCGTCCGATAGCATAACAACACTGCCCAAGATTATTTCATGCTGTTGACTTTGATATTATTCTTTGACAGTACAAGAGTTTTTGGAGTTTCAACAGAGTCTATGCAGCTTTCTTTTGACTCCAGAGGTAATTGTGTGCCTACAATACTTCTGATGATGCAAAGGCGCTTGTACTCCCAAGGCGGTTTGCAGGTAACATGACCTTGTATTATTTTCTTAGTTTACTTTTTCGTTTGAACTGTACTAAGACAAACATATAACAAAAGAGTTACAAACAGAAAAAACTGATTTAGTACACTCGAATTTGAAGGCGGAAGGAATCTTCAGAATTAACGCTGAGAATGGCCAGGAAGAGTATGTCAGGGAACAGTTGAATAACGGAGAGGTGCCAGACAATATTGAGGTTCATTGTTTAGCAGGTCTCATTAAGGTACAGTTAAATGGCTTGATTGTACTGAATCCTTTCGTCAGAGCTTTAGTAATCACAAGATTTTAATGTTGTGTAAATTTTTGCCAGAATTTAGTGCTAATAAATCACCTACCAACTTATGAAATATTAATTTTCAATGCGCCCCTGTATGAAGGCTTCCACTTAAGGGCACTGGAGAGAGATCTAAGATTGATCAAGGTTACCAGTGATGCGTACCTGCATATTTTGATAAAATATTTCATCAAAATGGTTGATTCATTTGTACGTGGAAAATATACTTTGTTAAATTTGTTTTCAAAACAATTTATCAGCCATGGGCTAAAATGGAAATATTTTCCCAATTATTTACAGTGAAGCACGAGAACTATTCTGCTTCAATGCAATTGTTATCTTTTTCATTTTTCTGGTTGTTCTAATCCACAGGTGTGTGCATGTGTCTAATCCTATTAAGTGTGCCCCTACCATATTAGGGAAGTTCCACCTTTTAGCTTATATATTGCATCAACTTCAAGTAATGGTGCTTTGCAGGCTTGGTTCAGAGAGCTCCCAAGAGGAGTGTTGGACTCTCTCTCACCAGACGAGGTTATGCAGGCTCAATCGGAAGAAGAGTGCACTCGTGTTGTACGGCTCCTTCCACCAACGGATGCCGCTCTATTGGATTGGGTGATTAACCTAATGGCTGATGTTGCTCAGCTCGAAGATCTGAACAAAATGAATGCACGTAATATTGCCATGGTTTTTGCACCAAATATGACGCAGGTGAGCAGAAATGTAGTGGTCTCTTCGTTGACTAAATTTAAATAAATAAATACGTAACATGTCTAATGCCTAGCTTTTAGTTTTAGATGAGATGGTTTAATACGATAACACGTCATAGAGGTTGTGAATCCAATTCTTGCAATTATCCACTTATATAAATCGTGCACGTGACAGAGAAAATTGAATTCGGCATGCACGTGAGGGGATGTAGAAAACTAAATTTAAATAAATAATTTTGTCATTTATGTAATAGCTTAAGCTTTTAGATAATGCGCTTCAATATAAGTAAAGTTTATGCTATAGTTCAGAAATAAGGTCTTTTCAACCAAGTTTTTATGTTTTCCACTCACACTTACAGTAATTTGGTTCGAGGATGCTAATATTTGCTAGCTGCAGATGGCAGATCCTTTAACAGCATTGATGTACGCAGTTCAAGTAATGAACTTTCTAAGGACTCTGATAGTTAAAACCTTGAGAGATAGAGAAGATTGTATGGTACAAACTGATCCTGCTTCGAAGATAGAGCCTTCTGATAGGGATGACCATGATGGCGCATCCGAACCAATAATTAACGAGGCCAATGGGGAAACTGCAGAGAACCAATTTAATGTAGCTGAAGTATCACCATCAAGGTACAATCCAAACTCTACCCCGGCTGAATTGAAAACTGGTAATGGAACACATGGTTTTCTGAGTTCTATCAAGAATATCCTTCCGGGTGGAAAATGGAATACAGTTGACACAGAAATGAGTAGAGTTGAAGGAGGTAACGCTTCAACGGGAAGTGAAGGAATCCCATATTCAAAAAGCAAGACAATGAAAACTGGACAATCGAGTAATTCAAATTTTAAGAAAGTAGCCGAAAGGATTATTCAGCAACCAGTTGTTCATGTTTCTAAGGATGCGGAAAAGAGCAAGGAATTAAGGGTCACTAGCCGGATAAATTCACCAACAGAACGGGTGGAAGCGTGGAGGTGAAGTTCATGGTGTCACACTTTGGTGGACGTATCAGGCATGAGAGATTTGCCAAACTAACAAAGGAGTCATGTACTTTACGATTTTCTTTTCTTCTCTCTTTTTATTTTTTTTTCTCTTAAGCGCGAGTTTCATTTATGTTCTATTAAATTTATGGTGGAGTTATTCTCATGCTACTGTATTGAATCTCACTGTAATGAATCTCTGCTCAATCATGTTTAGCTTAGTAAGACCTGCAGTTTGAGTGTCATTTATTTTCACATGTACACTAAGCTTTCTTTTGTTAATGTAAAAATGTTTGGGAAAAAAGAAGAAGTAATTATTATGTATTAACTTCCTTAGCCCTTCAGAGAATGCAAGCCATATAGTTTAGAGGATCAGTTAAGAGAACTTCATAGCTGCCTAATGTCCTCTCAACCTTTTCATTTCTTTTCATTTTTCCTGTTTTTGTGTCATAAATATTACGCAACTTGCACATTTTTGAGTATTATCATGTTTCTCATCTAGTCATCTTCGTAGAAACTTATAAGTCGAACTTCAAAAATTCATTTCCCATGTTCACTTCCTTTCCAAAATCTCTCCGGCTGGCAAACATGCATGTTTATTTAACTCATTCTTTTTCTCTGTCTTCAATTTCTACGTAGACATAATAACATTGACTTAATGTCACGTCATATTTTTGCTTGCAAACTCAGTGAGTTCGTTAGTTTTGTTAAACAGAGAGATAGAACGACTAACGAGGAGAGTACAGAAAGTTGGCGATCAAATTGGAATAACAATTAGAAGAAAAGAAAGACGAGTGACCAAATAGGTTTGAACCCATTAAGGTTGATGTAGGAATTCGGTAATCCATAGTTAGTTAGGCCGACAGTTTTCCCAAGGAGTTGAAAACAAGAAGAGGAAGAAGTAGTTGAGATCCCCATTTTATGGGAATTTTGACATGTGTTGGGTTAAGAATCCAAACTTTGGAAAATTCAATGACACAGATTATTTGTTGTAATTCTCCTGCAGAATAACATAAACAGAAAGAACTAAAAACAGAAAAACCACAAGGCAATTTTGGTCTAGTTTTGTAGAAAATGGCAAGCTCAGAGGGATTTCCAACTGCTGATGCAGAAAAAGACTTGAAGCCAGGCCAGAACAAGGATGTTCAGGTGGATCCCATTTCATCAGAGGTTGCTGCCTCAAAGAGAGTCAAGGTACCTACATTTATAGCCATCAAATCATTGATAATGACAGTTTCATCATTCTAAAGGTTGTACAATATTAAAGAAAAAGAATCTAAAATTTTGTTTTGATATAATTAAGGTGGGAAGGTACGGGTTTTGGGATTGTTGAAGCTTAAATGTTTGTGGTGCAGGAACAAGATGAGGCAGCAAAAAAGCATAAAGAAGAGAAAGGAAGGATTGCCTACAAACATTCAAAACTGCCACCATTGTAGCCGGAATCGTATTGGCTGCAGCCGGAGCAATTTTTGCCATCACCAAGAAACTCAAACAGAAATAGAGCTCCTGCCCTCAAAACAACACACACGCGCACATATATAGAGATGTTCTGATAGTATTCTTGCTACGGTATCGTTATTTTTATTGAATTTTGTGTTTAACTACTTAGTAGGATTCTATTGTTCATGTACAACGAATAATATATTGACTTTTTTTCTTATTTCATAATCCCGTCTACTACGAGATGAACATTTTTTTAATTTTATTTTGTGCATTAGCTATTGGAATTGTAATGTGAAAATCACAAAGTTTTGTCATGTGTGCCTTCAACTTGAGCACAAATTTTAAATGTATATCTGAGTTAATGAAATAGGATATGAAATACAACCCAAAATATGGTGTTCCTCTTTCATCTCACACAATCTCATCCCACACCTCTCTTTCATCTCCAGAATATCCGTACTTACACCTCCAATACCTCAAATGCAAATCGCTTTTCCATTTCCTATTGCAAATCATCCTCTAAACTCACCACAACTGCAGCCTCCACTTCCCCCAGCGGCCGCCCTCCACCAATCAAATTCACCTCCCTCATATCCCTCCAGCCATACCTTCAGTCCGACTGGCGGCCGATCCTATCCGGCTGGCTCTGCAGCGCTGTCTCTGTCTACTCCCTCTCCAAAATAGTCCCCCTGGTGGGAAAATTTCATTCTCTAATGACCGCTGCAAATCCGATGAAATTCAGAAAAGAGGGTTTGGTTTTGGGGGTTTTTGTTTTGGTTAGGATTATTGCTAGTTATCTGCAGCAGGCGTTTTTGTGGGAGGCTGCACTGAATTGTGTTTATAAGATCAGGGTTTATGTATTTAACAGGGTTTTGCAAAGGGACTTGGGGTTCTTCGAAGGTGAGAACGGGATTTTGCCTGGGGATGTTGCTTATCGGATAACTGCCGAGGCCTCGGATGTTGGTGACACTGTTTATTCTCTCTTGGATGTGAGTTTTTCGATTTTACTTTTGTATTGTGATTGAGGCTTTCTAATTTGTTACTGTGTTTATTTAGTTGTCAGCGTGTTTGTTGTGTTAATACTTTGGATGAAGCTGAAATTGTATGTGAATATCCCTTTTTGCATGTTTGCACCTGTGGATGCATAAAACAATAAGTTACCTCAATTTCAATTTCTTCTGTGATTTGATTTCCTCTAGCATACCATAAGGTTAATGGAAAAAAAATGATCACACAATTTACTGGAAAACTATCTTATTCTCAAATTATTGAGGTCGGCTACATGAATATCTGCTTATGTTTAAAGATTTAATTATTTAGTAACAGGGTTGATGGAAACAAAGTACGTACTTAAGAAATGCTATAGTTTTCTGTTTTTTTTTTTATTCCTTCCCAATAATAGCCTGACTATAAAATCAAAATAGCAATGCATCAGTTAGTAACATTTATGGGATCCAAAAGAAACTCGTTCAAACTGTGGGTAAAACTAAAATGATGGAATACTGTTATAGCAACACAGCTCTTTCTGCATTTTGGTCAAAATCTATATAGCATGTAATGCTGTTATGCATCGATGTTGTTTACATATTATATATTATCACAACAAACTTTCTATCATAACTGTACAGCCTCTCTCGATATGATGCTAAAGATATGTACATGTTCTTCCCTCAGTCTGTATCCTACTTCTTTCACCCTTCCTCACTCTTGCTGCCTTCTCGTTGCCTATTCTTATTGTTTTCTTAGACAATTGTGCCCAGCACTCTGCAGTTTGCGGCTATGGCTACCCAGATGCTAATCGCGAGTCCTACTCTCTCGATAATTTCTGCCCTGGTGAGAAAGTTATGGACATAATTTTTTCCTTTTTGGATTCTGTTCAGTTTTACCTTACGGAGTAAAGTTAAGGAATCAAAATATTTCTGGTTTTCTTAAGGTGATTCCATCAATGGCTTTCATAACTGGGTACCTTGGAGAAAAACTTCGCGAAATATCCAATGAGGCACATCTCAGTATTGCTGCTCTCTCAGCATACCTGAATGAGGTATAATTAGTTTAATTATCCAATGAACATTGGCTGACACTATTGTTTAGGGTTTTCCATTAATTTCCTAGGTACATGTTATGGATTGTATGCCCGTTAACTACCAAATATAATCTTTGTTTACGGATTTTTTTTATGTTAAAGTTAAACCTCTGTTAAGGAAAAAGTAAGTGGAGGATGTCTGTGAAGTACTTTTCTTTGGTACAATTTCATTAAATTCTTCACCTAACTGTGTCTTTTCCTTCTTCATGTGCACGTGATTCAGTTAGTCTTTTGCTATGTTGCTTAGGTAAAGCTAGTAGTCCAAAATTGCAGTTATGAAATGTTTTCTCTCTCAATTTCCGTGAAGTATTCTCGAAAATATCTCTTTTATTTTAGTATGCTTACGATCTTAACTGCATATAAACCCTTCATTTTGTTTTAGGTCCTTGCATCAGTTCTTTTTGTGAAGGCAAACAATGCAGAATCCTGTGAAAGCATCAGGTTTCAATCGCTTGCTTCCACTCACCTATCTGCACATTTGAGAAAGAAGAAAATGAAGGGGTTTATTCCCCATATAGTGCAAATAATGTATTTTGGGGTGTTATTTGCATTAGGTGTTGCTTCACTAGTAATTTCAAGAGGAAATTTCGATTATTCTGCCATATTTTCTTTCATAACATCCCTGGTTCTGTTGATTGAGCCAATTCAGGTAACTTTATTTATTCAAAATAACTAAATATTTGTTAAGTATTTTGTTTTACCTTTGTATTTTTCTTTTTGCTCTTGTTGTAATTACGAAACTCTTGCATATGGTTTTTCGCTCAACTTTGGAATCTCGTTTCATGTGTACGCTTCAGTTTTTCATTCAGCACTTAGATTGGAATTCATGTCTAAAAAGGTCTACAGATTTTCTTTTTGGTCCTTCTCAAATTTAAGAAAGCAACAGACTTTGATCTTTCCAGTTAACAGAAATTTTTGTGCTAGCTAGTCCACGCATTAACTGGACAAACAATTAAATACCACATGATAATACAATATTTCATGTTTTTAGTTTATCATTCATAATGCTTATATTGGTATCAAGTTTAAGTTTATGGCTTAGTGGAATCTATGCTGGTTGGAAGTCTCATAATCAGATTTGGCATTTCCTCTTTCTCCGGGAACAAAACTAACCTTCAAGTGTGATGTAGAAGGTTCATGGCGCAACTAAGGTTTTATATGGCTCTTAGTCGTTTAAACTATAAGGGCAAAAAAATTGTGTAATAAATGATTCGAGCAGTAACTTGAGTGTTTCTGAAGAGAGCCCTACTGTTTTAAAAACACGAAAGTATTTTGTCTCTCGTCATATTTGCAGTTAACAGGAAGCAAATTTTTTCCAGGAAATTATGTTTTTATTGATAATGCCATACCCTGATCCATTTGAGACTAGGCTTACAATTATCACATGGTTTTTTGGAGCTTTAAGAGGATTATTAATATCGTTTTCTTTTAATCCTGGACATCTTATTTGTGATTGTCCAGTTTAAACATGCTTTGTCATGATTAGTTGCATGGTATACATCTCACTTTATTTTTAGCTGAATATATTCCTTTTACTCCTCTTTTCTGTGTCAGCTATTTATTTTGCTATTTCTAGATAAATGTATGCATCAGAATTGATCAGAGGCATCTTTAACTAAACCAATTGTCTCATATCATGAATCATTTCTTTGCCTTCATATAAAGAATTGTGTTTTTCTCCCCTCCAATATGATTTTATATGGACTTTCAGTTACTTTTCCATCTAGCTTATTTTACTTGGCTTTTGCTAGTTTGAGCAGCCGTTTCTTTGCGATTAGAGTGTGTATTTCTAGTGAATTATATTTCTATTTGGAGTTTTTATTAGTTATAATTTTATAAGTTGACGCATGTATTGTATGCAATTTTAAATAGTTTGGTTACCAAAATTATAGGAATTTTCTTAGAACCACTTGATTTGATAGCCTTCTTGAGATGTGTTGCATTTTACACTGTTGAGCTAAATGCTGAATTTGGGATTTTTCCTCGAGTCTTGGATCAATTGTATACGAAGGTTCAATCTATTTTTCTGTTTACTTTGAAAAATACAATCGAATCAGTATTTCTTCACTTTGGGCACTGTGAAGTTCTTGTTCCATTAATAGTTTTCTAATGCTAGGTTTGTTTGTTATCATGGTTTTTCTTCTATGCAGTTGTCATAAAGTATCCATCTGAAATTAAAGAATTACGCAGGGTGTGGGGAAAGCATATAACGAATTAAAGGAAGGAGAACCAGCTATCGAGCGCTTGTTTAATTTGACCACGTTCAAATCTCAGGTAGACTTTTATGGTTTTATAAGCTTTTGACCATTCACAAGGTCTTATTACCTATGTGACCCGTGTTCTTAGTAAAGAATAAAATGTAAATTAAATTTTTTTGGCCCCATCACATAGGGTTCCCCTATATTGTAGAAAATTCGCTCCATAATAATTTCTTCCTAACAGTAGGGTTTGTCAGTTAGCTAGATAATTAATGATATGCCCCTTTCTGAATTTATGGAATCATTTCTGGCTACCAAAAATTTGAGATTCTTGTGGCACATTTCTTTCAAGCATAAGAATAGAAGGTAACTAGCTGTAATTTGTTTTCTAATGGAATAACAGTGGATTTATAATGGGATGATGAGGGTGGAAATGTAACCCAATAGGCATTTTTCCCTTGAATCAGACAAACAAAGAAGGAATCCCATTGAGTCATACGATTACTAGTCATAATGGTAAGGAACATTTGCTTAGTTATATAACAGATCATAAACATAAACAAAATGAATTTACATGAAAAGTTCATTTTCAGTTGAGTGAAAAAGATCCACATTTGAAAGATGGTTGCTTTTTCCTGGACATGCTTTTGAAACTATTAATTTGTTTATGCACAAGAAGATATTCAATGTATTGTATTCATATAAATGAACTGGCGGCTGGTTATAATGATATGTATAGGTGATTGAGGAACCAGATGCAGTTGAATTAGGCCCTGTTACTGGAGAAGTGAAATTTTGTGGTGTCTCTTTTAAATATGGAGATGGTATACCCTTTGTATTGGATGGATTGGATCTTCACGTTAAAGCTGGGGAGACAATTTCCCTTGTTGGGCCATCAGGAGGAGGAAAGACAACTCTTGTGAAACTTCTTCTTCGCTTATATGATCCTCTTGTTGGTGAGCACTAGACTATCAGTGCATCATTTATAATTGCTCACGATCCTTGGTCATGGGTACCGTTTGTATCTTTTTATTATCATAATTTTTTTCTGAATGTTGCTCTTTCTATGTTGGCAGGTTCCATATTGATAGATGGCATTGACATTCGAAGTGTACGACTGGAAAGCTTAAGGAGACATGTTGGTCTGGTCTCTCAAGACACAGTAAGTACTGGCAACCATCTAAAATTTCCTTTCCAATTTTCTGTTTTTAACTCAGACAGAGGAGAGTCTAGCAACTTAAAGTTGAAATTTGCATGTTACTTAGATGACCTAAATACTTTATCCTAATTTAATGTTGGGTTTGCATTGTTCTTTTGTCATTATCAGTTGAACGGATAATCAATACATGTGTTATTCTTTATTTAGATTTTGTTTTTTGTACCTATGCCTGAGTTCACTTAAGCACCCTTAGTGCTACTGAAAATTTGATGTAATACTAGAGGCGAGATTAGAAGTTTCTAGTTGACATCTTTCTCGACTACATGTGACCTTCTAGATATTGTACCAGTTTCAAAATACTGTGAAAGCTTTGTGTATCTAGAAAATTGTAGCATTGTTGTTATTATCTGATATAAATATTCCACTAATTGTTTCTCTCCAATATTATGCAAAAATGAGTCTATCGTGTCTAGGCATAACTGGAGAAGTGTGGGGGTTGATCTGCAACTCAATGTTTGTTCTGTTTCTACATGCTTGAGAATGCATGTAGTGATTGTGATTTGCAAATTCCAATCACTGATGTATTTGCACAAAATAGCAAGGCTTATAAGTTATAATAGTTAGCAAAACAGTTGCTGCACCTGGATGTTTGATCCGCTGTTCTGCTATATGTGATCAGACACTTTTTGCGGGGACTATTGCTGAGAACATTGGGTACAGGGATCTAATGACTGGTATTGATATGAGAAAAGTTGAACTTGCAGCTCAAACTGCAAATGCAGATGAATTCATAAAAAATCTTCCCAAGCAGTATGAAACCAATGTCGGTCCTAGGGGCTCAAATTTTAGTGGAGGCCAGAAGCAGAGGTATGTTTTTCTAACTTCTAAATAATGCTTGATTTTTTATTTTTTTTTTTGGCTGAATTGTTTTCGTTTCAGGGGGAGCATCTCCCTTAGTGGTAATCTATTAGAAACTACTCACTGCAATTATCATACAGTGGTCGCATGGGCACCTCTAGGCAATAGTACTTTGAAATTTTCTCAATGTTTAGATGACACGCCTTTGTATGTATCTCAGACTGGCTATTGCAAGGGCACTCTATCAGAATCCCTCTATATTAATTTTGGATGAAGCAACTTCTGCATTGGACAGCAGTTCTGAGCTATTGGTGAGACAAGCTTTGCAACACCTAATGCAGAATCGCACTGTAAGCATAATTTAAATTGATCTTTTAGGTCATGTCGTTTCATGTTGTATTTTACAAAAAGTATTATATTTGTCTGGTTTCTTTTCATGTGAACTGCATGCACGCTTTTGGCATGGTGTAGAGCCTTAAGCATGATTGTCTAAAAACACAATGGTTTAATTTTTTGGTACTATCTGGGACCCATTTTCTCCAGTATTTCAGGGACAAGGAGATTCTCCATCTGCCTCCCTGATTTGCTTGTTATCATGATATGATGTTGGCACATACATTTATATAATAGAATAGAGTTAGCAATTTTCTATACAAAAACAAAAAACATCATTTAAATAACATTGAAGGAAGAAATGCTCGAGGATTAATTTAGGATTTTATACTTATAATCTTGTTAATTGGCAGGTATTAATCATTGCCCACCGATTGGAAACAGTTCTGATGGCCGAACGAGTTTTCCTTTTAAATGATGGGAAACTGCAGGAGGTTAGTCGGTCATCTCTTATGGATGAACTGCATGGGTCACTGTCATCGACAGAATTTGTAATATAACATCTCAGAAGAGTCGAGTTTTCATTGCATGGTAACAGATTTGAACTTGGTGGGATCATTGACCTCCAAGGACATTTTCGTGCTGTTGCCATCAATCTCCATATTCATTTTTTAGATTTTTTCCGGGTTACAGCTAAAGAATTATGTAACAGTTAGATAATTACCCAGGGTAGCCTAATTTTGTGTCTCATGTGTATTATGTTATTTCTAGTATTGGAACTGTTGTATCGACTCAATCGGTCTCATATTTTGTAATGACATTGTAAATAATGGCTACATCTCCTTTCACCATTATTTTTAATTATTTGCAACTATTTATACCCTCAGTTGTAGTCCGCAGTAATTGGTTTCGGGGGAGATCTATTTGTTTATATGGTTGTTTCGGGCAAGTGTTTTACATATTTTATTATTTATATCTTGTAATTTTTTTAAAAAAAAAAAAAACTTGAACACACACAAGTCTTGAACGACTGCAAAGTCAAGAAGAAGAAGTCGATAAGCTTATTTATGATTGGATTATTAATCCAAAGATATATAATGAAGAAAAACTGGATCTAACACAAAAGTTGAACATATAAGCATAAGATAATAAAATTGCCTAAAAAAAAGTTACCATGTGAAACATTTGAATTAGGTCCAAAATAATTTTAAAATTGTCAATAAATCATATTTTTAGAGTAATTTTTATATTAATCCTAAAATTATTCATGTTATTCATATTTGTCACAAACATTGCCCTTGACATTTCTCTCCCTTGCGCCTCCACCAACGCTTTGCCACTGCCACAAAACAAAGCTTTAATATGAAATTCTTCTTTATCGAAATACAACATTTTGTTATTAACCATTTTGATGTGTAATTAGAGCGAGAATTATATGGGTTCTCTTCAATTTTGTTGAAATCTATTTTTTTTTTGCTTTGGCAATTGTGAACTTTTTTTATGTTGAAACAATTGCATGGCGAAGATCTTGATTTTTACAATAGAAGATGGAAAACTTCATCTAATTGTAGAGAAAGAAACTAAGGGAGCCGCTACTCTCTAATGTGTTCAATAGAAAACTTTTTGTTGCTATTAATCGGAAGATTCCGGTTATATAAATGGGTGCTTCGTGATGATGGCTCTCGTGAATTGCAATCGAGCGTAGACATCATGGACATATTCTTGCACTTTATGTGCAAACTAGAGAGAGATTTTATAATTGTGGGGCATTTGATGAAATCAATTTCTACCGTTAATTTACATTTTCTCTCACTTGATATTAAATAATATTGTTCTTAAAATGTCCTATACTTGAGGATATTGATCTCTTCTCTACATTGAGGAGGAGTTATAAGATTATTGGACACTTGTCCATTGACCTTTATAACTTCTTCGATGAGGAGATCAAATCCACCAAAAAGCGATGTGCTATTTGATTTGTGGGCTGTGGGCCTTGTCTGTAACTCGACTATAAGTGGTCTGTTGGCCTTATCCAAGGCTTCAAGTATCAATGCGGCCCAATCCGATGGGTGAGCTTCTTTAAGGCGGGAACATTTACCGCCCTTCTTTCTCAATATTTTGCTCATTTCTTTACAAATCAAGGGTTTTTCAAGTTTGTCTCCCTCTCTGCTTCACCCAAACGAAACTGTTCATCAATTTCTGTAGAATCAAAGAGAAAGTTGACATCTTGTAAGCCCTAATTTCTTACTCCGTTTTTCTTTTCATTTAATCGCCTCCAATACTCCTTTTAATCATGACTAAATATATGTTTAATTATGTCTACTTCATTTGAATTCATTAATTCTCAACTTTCGTGACCCTTCTGGAATTATGTACACGTTTTGCGTTCAGGTTTTTGAAGGAAATGGATACGTCAAACCCGGCGGTTTTCGTCAACGCGGAGCTACTACGGATGCACGTTGGCCGGAGGGTTCGGGCGGTGATTCAGGTGTTGAGATCTGATGGCGGTGGCACGGTGGTTGGAAAATCGACAGATGAGCAGCAGTTGGTTATCAAAGGTCATCCTCCTGGACCTCTTTCAACTTTTGTTGAGGTAATCGGCATTGCTGACAGTAACCAATCTATTCGAGCTGAAATATGGACCAACTTTGGTGACACTCTTGGTACGTGTTCTGAATACCCTCTATTGAGATTTTGGGTATTCATTTTCCTATATTACATTTGGGCGTTGATAGTTTACTGTTTTCATGGATTGATGCGTTCTTGCATTTTGTTGCTTGTATGATATAGAAATTAGTCACTGGATATTGATTCGAATTGGCCAAGTTTTGTTAATTGAGAGGTTTATTGAAAATAGACCCCATATAGCAGTATATCATTTCCTCTTTTCGCATGAAGCTGCAGTAAGTTTGTATCGGTTTCTGTAGCTATTTTCGCCAGTATGCACCATGTTAAAGGACATAGGGAGCATTAGTGTTTCGTCTTTGTCACAGTTTACATCATTCCAGCAAGTCCTCCAGACAGAGGACTAAGAAAATACCCACAAGAATGAAGAATCTCCAACAATGGTTAAAGCAAATTTACTTGTTTTGTGAGTTGTTTACAACAATGGGAATTTTCTGTAAGAAATCTGATGTTGGTTTATAAGTTTCTTTTTGTGCGGACCAAGTGCCATTCGCGGCTCACAAAGGAAATTTTGCTTGTGTGCATTCAAGATTGTTAATTAGTTTGGCACTGTAGTTCTGCTTCTGCAGTGCTTATGCCTTTGTTTCTTTTCTGCAGATACAGCTAGCTACAATCAAGTTTGCCAACTTGCCAATGGGGATTACAAACACCTGTTTATTTGAGCAGTTATGATGAGCATGGTCATCGCGAGTTTGGAAGTAGCATATTTTCACAATCTGCCTCTTTACTTTGGATGTATGTGGATAGAGCTACACATGTAATCATGAAATTAGTATTAGTCACCTGCAATTACGATATATCTGGAATTTATATTTGTGGTCTGCTAGAGTTACTAGTATCAGGAGGTTATTTGGTCTCAACTGCTGTAATTTTCTACACAAGAAATCCTTTCCAGGAGCCTTTTGGCTATGGTTGTTTTGGTTGCTGCAAATGATGTTTTGTTCTGTTTTGTTCTTGTCTTGTTAGACTGGATATTAGTAGTTTGTTTGATCATTTCGCCATCTCCCCTGCTATAATCCCCCCTTACCCATCCCAAACTATACTCCATGTCCGCCCACTGACCACCTCCCTTTCTAGATGGTGTCAACCCCCAAAATGCATCCATACGTACTACTCGTCTCACTACCAGTCACACCTAACAAAACGAATTCCCCAGTGATTCACCATCACTTACAAATTCTCATTTCCACACCAGTCATCACTGACCACATTTCTTACCAATGACAGCATGGTATGATTTGCACGCATAAATGATAGTTCCTCAGCATGGCGTCCCTGATGTGCTTGAAATGAGTTGTGGAGAAGACTAGAAGGCGTAGAAAAAGAGAATAGAGGAAAAAGTTTTGGACACAAAGTGTTGCTATAATATAAGTTGCTTGAACAAGGCTGATGAGTTATTTATGGTGGTCTAGTGAGTAATTTTGGTGGACTGGAGGACATCTATGGTCTAAACATTATTAAGAAGCGAATACCAATATGATCATTACACAACTTCCAGATCGGGAAGTCTGATTCAACTTGTCTTTGTTAAGCGTAGTTATGGAAGTATTATAAAGTAAGAAACTGGTCTCTGTTATGCTATGGAAGTATAGAACTAGAAAGTAATAAACGGGTTTGACCAATGATTTGTGAAAATGCATGCGCGTTATTAGTGGAGAATGTATAGAGGCAATTGTGGGAGGATGTATATAGGCAACACACCCACACAGGTGGTAGCAGCAATTTTATTTCCTGCTTCCTATGCTGCTTTGTTTATATAAACCTCCTACCTTGCCAGGACAATCATTCGACGAATCAACTTGATGAATTTAGTACATCCTTTTGGGATCAGTAAGCTTAGATCAAAACTATCCAATTTTTACCATGTGATGGTTGACTGTTCATGGACTAACTGTATCCACCTTTTCTTTTTTGGGAGTCAATATCAATAATGCATTTCATCCAACAATAAAAACCTAATCTATTCTTGAATTCCAAATACGAAGTCTTATTTGAAGATTTAGACAAATGTACTATTGAGATATTGGGCCATCATGGCAATGGTAATAATGGGCGTGAACACATCATTCCCACCCCCACAACAACTTCTTTGAGGCGGTTAATTGATAGCTTTGATAAACATTTATTATAGCGAGACATGGCATGCCTTCATGATATACATTGTGTATTCTTTTTGAATAATGTTATTCACAATCGCTCACTACCGGTAATCATCATACGTGGTATTACACAATTAGATGAATTATTTACTCCAATTGAATAATTATTTATAGCCATTAGTTATGAATAATTCATCCAATTAAGTAATGCCACGTAGTATGACATCATTAATGAACGACTATGAATAACATTACTCATTCTTTTTAGATATATTGTGTGCATTGTGATTCCCACGTCTCAAAATGTGTTGAATCTTGCGCCAAATCTTGGAGACAATACACAAACCATTTCGAGCAATCATTTTGAATGTGCCAGTACAAGGACTTGAAAGCCTGTTCTCCGGTGCTCATCCGTCTGCAATGTGACACTGCAAGACTTGGATTGTAGGCCTGAACATCTGTTAGAGCTCAGGTTCCAGTGCTCGCAGGTATAAATGTGACAATTCTGACCCTTAATGGGGAGACCATCACAGATAAGGAAATGGAAATTCCAATATCAAATTAGTCATTACAGATAAGTAGATAAAGCCAATATTAGATTAGTGATTTCAGTATAATGTAGATTCTTATTCTGAGATCAACATGTAGGTATGGATGTTCGAGTAATTTTCAATCATAGATATATAGATAAACACACGTTACTGTGCAACACAAACCCACAGAGGAATGATATAATATAAGACCCCTCTCAATTTGAGCACCCTAATAATTGAGAGTTCCTCTCTATAGTCGGGCTTGCATTATATGGGGTAGCGCCAGAACAAATCTGGTGAAGGCAATCACATTGGTAGACCACAAAGTGACACTAGATGAACATCATTAAGAAAAGAAACAAACTTCTATAAACAAAAGTCACAAACCACGACCATCAACTTGGTTTTTCACCTTCTCACCAGAAAGGCAGAAACCGTCTAATTTGTACTACTGCTACAAAAAAGTTTCGTCGTGGGAGTAGTTCCACTGGATGCCGTTGAGGAACATTGATCCACATATGGATTAGGCCTGGAAGGGCCATTTTGTATAAACTTAACATTTTCATTTTCATTGTCTATTATTTTATTTGACTTTAAAACCTTATGATGGTTGCACAGAGAATTTTACTACCATGAATCCCAATTAACGAAAAAGACAAAGAAGACAGTATGATATGGTTTGCAGATTTTACACTACCACAGTTGTCCAAGGTGCTCGCCTGGGCCACAAAGGTAAATAATATAGTGATCACCATCTAGCTACAAATTTTCAACCTATTCTTTCCAAATTTCCATTAATTGCATGCCAAGTACTTGAGTTGAACTTCACTACTGTCAATACACATGCATGCACTCCTTAATTAAGCCATGTTTAGATATGCATGAGAGAAAAAGAGAAATGAACCAAAAGAGGGGTGGGAGGGAGGCAATAACTGAGTCTTAAGTTCAGAAGAAACCGATGCACTCCTACAAGGGAGTTTGAATATAGATATTGGTTGCGCTCTGAAGGTTATGAATCAATTTACTAGTCAATGTAATTTTTCATTTTTTTCTTTGTCAACCCGATAAAAACCTACAAAAGTAAATCTGTAGCTGAAAATTCTATACATATTAGTTAGTGCAGAATATAAATGGGACAAATCAATGCTAATGCAATAATGATAGTGAAAGATAATCTTTAAACAAATAACAAGCATAGTATCCTTTAACTCCAGAATCAAAATAGCAAGCTATTGTAACCAAGTTTGTAAAGTATCAATACTGACTAGCTGCATTAACACTAGGAGAAGAAAAGTAAACAACATTAATATAGCATGAAAAGCCACATGCAGGAGAACTGCTAATGAAAGTCAACCTTCCAACAGCAACAGGCAGATTACAGGAGAACATATAAAGTATCATAAATACTTCACATGATATCATTACTGGAGTTGCCGTCTCCTTTAAAAGGAAGAAAGAGAGGTGTCGCCATCACCTTTAAAGAAAGATCGAGAGGTCTTTAGGGGGTTCGATCCAAATACTCTCGAAAGGATCTTGTTCTCCCCAATCATAACACTGCTTGCGGGGATAATATCTGCCACTGGCCAGAGAGTATGACACGCACCTTTTTCCGTAAAATCGAACTTTAGAGAAATAAATGTTGTTTCTCATCATTCCTAGAAGATCTGTCTTTGCATAGGGGCGACAAGAAATTTGCAAAAGTGTCATGCCTCCTAAACTTTCCATCTCGACCCACACTTTATTCACTTGGTCCAACTTATATGTCACGGGTTTACAACTGAGCATGTATATATAACAAAAATATCTCCATTATGTTCTGCCATAAATTTCCCTTTCCACCAATTTTTGACAAAAAGCATCTGGGCGGAGGCACAGCATGAATACCCCAAGTACTTTTGTCGGGGTCATAAACCCCCAACCATCCTGTTACACTCAAACAATAAAAAAGACCATTGCAGAAAACCAGCTTATTCCAAATGCTGCTGACAAATGGCAGACGGTTTTGATAATTGACGGTAGTCCATTCAGTTTCCCAGGACGGCACGTGCTAACCGCAACAACTGTAGGGCTGACATGCTTAACAGTAAATGCAATACAGCTGGAAGATGTCGGGGCAGCAGAAAAGGCAACTACTTGGTACGTTAGTTCTAGTCTAGGCAATTTGACCAACTCTCGAGTATACGGACAAAAAAAGAATATCCGTTTAGTCCTAGGCTTGTAAAAAAGCAACCAACCATCCTTCGCATAACAAATCCTAGAGCCATTTAGCTCTGGCAATTCAAGCCAATATGATTTGCGCTGAGAAGGGTCATAAAATTCATACAAGTCGCCAAATTTCGGGAAAAACATAATCCATGGAGGTTTATCGGCCATTCGGACTGAGGTAGCAGCGGCAAACCATTTTTTGCAAACAGCAGAAGCACGAATATTATCTCTCAAGGTTAGCTGAGAAAGAATCAGTTCCAAAAGCTCTGTTGGAAGCTCAAGCTCTGGGAGTTGATCATCCAACCGTCCACTTTTTGCAACCATTCTGTCATCTTTGATTGCCTCAGGTAACCTAAAAGCATCGAATCCCGGATGCAATTCATTTCAGCAATAAATAACAACGCACACTTACTTGATAACAGATTTAATCTACCAATCAGTTAATGAACACAAGGAGAAAAACTTTATTTTGTCCAATCTATGAACGATAGTATCACAGGTCATGGGACAAGATCAATATAAAAGGGAGTGTAACAAGGAATTTGTTGAAATGGCCAATTTCCAACGGATTATGAAGTCCAGACTGTATATACCATTAGGGTTTAGAACTTATACTTGAAATGCATCTAACTGAAGCCCTCAAAATCAAATGCACCCTCATAATTTAGATCTTCCTTTCACCATTTTTTGTCATTACAGGTAAGTAGATAAAGCCAATATTAGATTAGTGATTTCAGTATAATGTAGATTCTTACTCTGAGATCAACATGTAGGTATGGATGTTCGAGTAATTTTCAATCATAGATATATAGATAAACACACGTTACTGTGCAGCACAAACCCACAGAGGAATGATATAATATAAGACCCCTCTCAATTTGAGCACCCTAATAATTGAGAGTTGCTCTCTATAATCGGGCTTGGATTATATGGGGTAGTGCCAGAACAAATCTGGTGAAGGCAATCACATTGGTAGACCACAAAGTGACACTAGATGAACATCATTAAGAAAAGAAACAAACTTCTACGAGAACAAAAGTCACAAACCACGACCATCAACTTGGTTTTTCACCTTCTAACCAGAAAGGCAGAAACCGTCTAATTTGTACTACTGCTACAAAAAAGTTTCGTCGTGGGAGTAGTTCCACCGGATGCCGTTGAGGAACATTGATCCATATATGAATTAGGCCTGGAAGGGCCATTTTGTATAAACTTAACATTTTCATTTTCATTTTCTATTATTTTATTTGACTTTAAAACCTTATGATGGTTGCACAGAGAATTTTACTAACATGAATCCCAATTAACGAAAAAGACGAAGAAGACAGTATGATATGGTTTGCAGATTTTACACTACCACAGTTGTCCAAGGTGCTCGCCTGGGCACAAAGGTAAATAATATAGTGATCACCATCTAGCTACAAATTTTCAACCTATTCTTTCCAAATTTCCCTTAATTGCATGCCAAGTACTCGAGTTGAACTTCACTACTGTCAATACACATGCATGCACTCCTTGATTAAGCCATGTTTAGATATGCATGAGAGAAAAAGAGAAATGAACCAAAAGAGGGGTGGGAGGGAGGCAATAACTGAGTCTTAAGTTCAGAAGAAACCGATGCACTCCTACAAGGGAGTTTGAATATAGATATTGGTTGCACTCTGAAGGTTATGAATCAATTTACAAGTCAATCTAATTTTTTCATTTTTTTCTTTGTCAACCCGATAAAAACCTACAAAAGTAAATCTGTAGCTGAAAATTCTATACATAGTAGTTAGTGCAGAATATAAATGGGACAAATCAATGCTAATGCAATAATGATAGTGAAAGACAATCTTTAAACAAATAACAAGCATAGTATCCTTTAACTCCAGAATCAAAATAGCAAGCTATTGTAACCAAGTTTGTAAAGTATCAATACTGACTAGCTGCATTAACACTAGGAGAAGAAAAGTAAACAACATTAATATAGCATGAAAAGCCACATGCAGGAGAACTGCTAATGAAAGTCAACCTTCCAACAGCAACAGGCAGATTACAGGAGAACATATAAAGTATCATAAATACTTCACATGATATCATTACCGGAGTTGCCGTCTCCTTTAAAAGGAAGAAAGAGAGGTGTCGCCATCACCTTTAAAGAAAGATCGAGAGGTCTTTAGGGGGTTCGATCCAAATACTCTCGAAAGGATCTTGTTCTCCCCAATCATAACACTGCTTGCGGGGATAATATCTGCCACTGGCCAGAGAGTATGACACGCACCTTTTTCCGTAAAATCGAACTTTAGAGAAATAAATGTTGTTTCTCATCATTCCTAGAAGATCTGTCTTTGCATAGGACGACAAGAAATTTGCAAAAAGTGTCATGCCTCCTAAACTTTCCATCTCGACCCACACTTTATTCACTTGGTCCAACTTATATGTCACCGGGTTTACAACTGAGCATGTATATATAACAAAAATATCTCCATTATGTTCTGCCATAAATTTCCCTTTCCACCAATTTTTGACAAAAAAGCATCTGGGCGGAGGCACAGCATGAATACCCCAAGTACTTTTGTCGGGGTCATAAACCCCCAACCATCCTGTTACACTCAAACAATAAAAAAGACCATTGCAGAAAACCAGCTTATTCCAAATGCTGCTGACAAATGGCAGACGGTTTTGATAATTGACGGTAGTCCATTCAGTTTCCCCAGGACGGCACGTGCTAACCGCAACAACTGTAGGGCTGACATGCTTAACAGTAAATGCAATACAGCTGGAAGATGTCGGGCAGCAGAAAAGGCAACTACTTGGTACGTTAGTTCTAGTCTAGGCAATTTGACCAACTCTCGGTATACGGACAAAAAAAAGAATATCCGTTTAGTCCTAGGCTTGTAAAAAGCAACCAACCATCCTTCGCATAACAAATCCTAGAGCCATTTAGCTCTGGCAATTCAAGCCAATATGATTTGCGCTGAGAAGGGTCATAAAATTCATACAAGTCGCCAAATTTCGGGAAAAACATAATCCATGGAGGTTTATCGGCCATTCGGACTGAGGTAGCAGCGGCAAACCATTTTTTGCAAACAGCAGAAGCACGAATATTATCTCTCAAGGTTAACTGAGAAAGAATCAGTTCCAAAAGCTCTGTTGGAAGCTCAAGCTCTGGGAGTTGATCATCCGACCGTCCACTTTTTGCAACCATTCTGTCATCTTTGATTGCCTCAGGTAACCTAAAAGCATCGAATCCCGGAAGCAATTCATTTCAGCAATAAATAACAACGCACACTTAGTTGATAACAGATTTAATCTACCAATCAGTTAATGAACACAAGGAGAAAAAACTTTATTTTGTACAATCTATGAACAATAGTATCACAGGTCATGGGACAAGATCAATATAAAAGGGAGTGTAATAAGGAATTTGTTGAAATGGCTCAAATTTCCAACGGATTATGAAGTCCAGACTGTGTATACCATTAGGGTTTAGAACTTATACTTGAAATGCATTTAACTGAAGCCCTCAAAATCAAATGCACCCTCATAATTTAGATCTTCCTTTCACCATTTTTTTTTTCTTTTGCATAAATATAGAAATGGTCACTTTTTAAATCAGCTAGAAGTCCATAGAGCTGAAAATAACATGAAATTTATATACACAAACTAGAAGGCCACTAAAGACCTATCTTATGGGTTCCATCAAAAGCAATAGATGTCTATCCCATCTCATTCTTTTCAGATCTTCATATCTGATTACATGAAAAATGAAAATAAAACTATTTTTTTTTTTCATCTAAAGACATTCAATCCTTTTCCTCAATGGGTAAACAGATTCAATATCGGAAAAATTAGGGCAAAATACCCCAATTAGTACCACAAAATTAAATAAAATAAAAACCCGCATACAACAAAAATCAATTTTCATTTTTAAAGCGAAAATCAACAGCAAAAACGAAATTCAGATTTCAGACAAGAAATGGAATAATTCGTCCGAACAAAATAAAGAAACTTACAGTCTCGACTTTTTCCTTCTCCTTCCAGCCATAATTTCGATAAGATTTTTAGGGCAAAACTCTTATCACCAGTGTGAGAGTACGGGTGGAAAAAGAGGGGTATGAAGTGAAACGGCAAAGATGAATGATTGGCGACAAAGAGTGGGTGCCACCAAACTTATTAATATAACACGTGTGGCTTTTGACGTGTGCTGTAGTAATATGTATTGCAGCGCCATTCTCCAAATTCTAACAGCTGATTGCCACGTACAAAATCTTTAATAATTTCTAGCATTTAAATTGAGCAATAATTAAAAATTTTCACTCTTCTTCCATGAGTTTTTGTTGGGAAATATGGCACAAAACGTATACTGAGCAAATTAACAGTTACACCCTTCAGTTGTCTATTTAGTGCAATTTTAACAAAATCATTCCATTATTGCCGTTAAACATGCGTGTCTGTGAAATTAAATAAAATAAATTTATCTATCCAACATATCAACTATATGCAACCACTATTTCCGCAAAAATTCATGAGATAAGGGATGATTGCTGCCAAGAATAATATAAACATATGGACTAATTGAGTCAAAAATATATTATATTACAGTATTTTGTAAATGGAATCATTCAGGTTTATGTAATTGCTGGAACCAAACTTTATCCATAACATTTGATATGTTTTGAAAAAAAATTAAAATTGCAAACCTATAAATTAGGGTTAGGAAAAGGGAATTTATCTCTCAAAATTGAGGACTCATTACGATTACAGAGGAGTTTCGTCTTCGTCGTCTCTTTGTGTGTTGAGGGAGAGAGATGACAATATTTGTATTGTATATATAAGTGAATATTAATTGGGAATTTGGAGTTTAGATATTTGAAATTGGGTCAATTGAGTTTCAGTTGAGGGGGTAGTTTTAGGCTTTTGATTTGAGTTTTGGACAGTTGGAATTATTGTCTTTTGTGGTGTGGTGTTGGATCGCATTGGGTTAGGGTGAATAAATTTTAAAAAAATAAAAAATTTATAAAAAAATGATAAATTTGATTCCAGAATCGAGTACCCACGGTTCCAATTTCATTTTTTTTTTTTGGGAATCAGACCTGAACCTCCGGTTTTGTTCCAATTAAAATGTTCACATCTAATTTCAACAGACCGGTGGCACATTGGTGGTTCGAACCAGAAAATGGTAAATTAAGAAGATGTATATGAGAAAGAAAAAAAAATTGCTAAGTTGAAGTACTTATGTTGGTCCTTATGTTTATATTATTGAGAAGATTTGGTCATTATGTTTATACTATTCTGAATAGCAATCATTTCTCTTATCTATTGAATTTCCAGAGAAATAATCCATGCACATTGTCGATGACATTAGATGGATCATTTTGCCTTCGAATTTTATTTTGTTTAATTTCACATGACTATCACGCGCATGTGTTAACGACAATAGTAAACGAATTCTATTAAAAATAATTATTTGCACATTAGATAGATAGGTGAACGGGGTAACTGTCAAGATTTGAAATGTATAGATGATTTGTGTAGTAAATTCATTCGCTAGGGACGTTTTGGGCTATTTTTCTTTTTCTTTTTCTTTTTTTATGCCCAACTCTCGTCCCTTCTAAAATAGTCTTTCCACTTGAACTGTAAACAAACTATATCCACTCTAGAGATGGCAAAAGAGCCGGACTGCCTGTGGGTCCGTCGGACGGGCCCGTCAAAATTGGCCGGTGGACTTGTATTGAAGTGTTGATATTTTAATTTCTTAAATTTTAAGTGTTGCTATTTAAATTTATAAAAAATTGTATATATAACAACTTGTTCGTGTACAATTTTAACTCCACCTACGTTAATAGTAGCCGATCCCAAGCCCGAAAAAAGGAGCGTTTGATTTTTTTAATTTTATCTTAATTTTTTTCTTTTTTTTTTAACTTTACAAAAAAAAAAATCGAATTTCACGTGGGTCCACGGGCGGTCTGAGCCCACCTTTTTTAGAAGGGCCGATCCTAAGTTCGACCCGTGACACGGGCCGAGCCAGTTTGATTCGACCTATTGCCATCTCTAATTCACTCAGACCACCTCAATGTAGAGTTGTGTTTTACAAAGATTGGATATTTGAAGGAGCGGTGTTATAAATTATTAGCCAACTCGCCTACGTTTTCTTTCGTGTGCGTTCATGTATGAGGAGAAAGGAAGGGAAGGCACCAACATTAGCGATGAAAATGTTGGCAAACACACCAATCAATGCAAATGTGTTCAGTTTTGCTATCAAATAATATTATTATTTTCGTTCAAGTATGTACAAATATCTAGAGTGGATCTAAATTTTTTTAGAACTCGAGCGGCTACTGAAAAAAAAAATTACACTTCAAGATCGAATTGTTATTAAAAAAAATTTACACTAATTTTTTTTTTTTTTACATTATTAAAAATGTATTTTTCCAAGGATAGTCCGATCCGGTCTCCTCCCCTCAATCCGCCCATGCGCGTGTGTGTACGTGTATATATATATATATGTTTGTTCAAATCAAACTAATCCTAATTAGTCAAGGGGGAGTTACTTCAAAAGTAATATTCAATTATTCATTTTGGGTATTGATACCACTTTTGGTATTGATACCACTCAATTCACATAAACATCTGTTTTTGATCTAACTGTATAGGTATTAAAGAAAGTGATTGCTAAAAATAGTGATCGATCTAGCTAAAGACTTCCAAACATGCTCAAATCAAATCAAGGGAAAAAATCTCTGCCTCTTTTGGGTATCAAAAGATTACTCGAGTATGTTAATCCTGAACTAAATTTTCAAATATTATTAAGAGTTTTGTTTTGCACAGTTACTATGAGTATAGTTCTTGATAGTACAACTTTTGTTAAAAAAATTATTGATCGTTTGGATATGAATTCAAAATGTACTGTGAATATTAAATTAAGTGTTTGATTGAATAATTATAAAATTACTTTTGTATAAATTTTATATTTATTTAATTAAAAAGTAATTAATTATTATATATCTAGTACTATTTTTTATATATTTTTTTAATAACTATTAAAATTAATATATTAGTTTAATTATAATAAAACAATTATTTTAATATATTTGACTAAACAATAGTTAATCATTATATATCTCATATTATTATTTTTAAAATAAATAATATTTTTTGTAGGAAAATTGGTGCAAATGGAAATGGTCCATAACATTTGTCCTTAGTGCGGAAATGGTCATAACGTTTGTTTTTTGGCATAGAAATTCCTAACATATGTGTTTTGGTGCGTAATTGGTCCTTATTTTATGACAAAAACAAATATGCTCCTAGTTTTAATTAGAAAAAATTACAATTGAATTTCTAACCTTTGTAAAAAGTACAAATGAGTCCGATACTTTTATTTTTTATAAACAATTAAAAGAAACTAACATATTTATTTTTTAATTAACACTTTATTGACCAAATTGATAATATACTATATTGTTTTGTATATTTTACGAACTATTATAAAATAACTAAAATTTAAGCTCATAATTATTAATAAATATGTTAAATAAAATTATTATTTTTATTTACTAATTATATTGTTTAAAATTTAAAATTTTATTTCATCGTTACAACGTGAAAAGAAAAATAACTTTGTCACAAACTTGATGTTCAAGTACTTTTATTTAATTGAGTCAATCGTTTATTAACTATAAATACTAGAGTTTCAACTTTATTCTTTATCGTTTAGTTATTGTTCAAAAATAAAGAATACATAATGTGTAAAAAAATTTTTATTAATATTTTTATGTTAAAAAAATATAATAAGATTGGTTCAATGTCATAAAATTATATACTTCATTTTGTTATTTATTTAACTTAATTTTTATTCAAGTTTTTCACGTTAAATAGAAATAACACATGCTACACATGCTTAAAATACAATAATTTTGTGATTTACCAGCACTAACACTATACGTAAATCGCTAACTTAAAATGATTTACGTATAATAGAATAGAAAATGTTGTCGATTTTAATTTTGAGAAGATACAACCAACTTAGAGGTGGTAAATCACAAACCACGGGACTCATTGTCGGTGGACACGCACTAACATTTTCTATTCTATTATAAGAAAATAATTACGTAAATAAATTAATATCTTTTTTTAAGTAAATTGATTAACCTTTTGTTGGGTGTAAACCATCATGGACAATCAATATACATTGGGTGTGGATTAATTTTCAATGAGGATATATAGATATTCGTGTGGCTATTTATGACATAGCTTAAGTGCATGGAGTGTCAAGCTCCAATTGGAATAATAACTGATCAGGATAGGGCTATGCAAAATATAATTCAAATTATTTATCCAACTACTAGGCATAGACGGTGTTTGGAGGACACACTCATAAGAGATCTATTCATTCGGTTGTCCACTTTGTGGTTTATGAATCACAAAGTCTCAAGAGTTCGAACAGGGTTGGTGATGACTAGCTATGCACTTGAGGATCACAAGTGGTTGTCGGGACCTTTTAGAGAATGAAATCGTTGGGTGCCACATTATCGGAGGACTGGTTTTTGTGCAAGGATGTCTACAATGCAATTGAGTAGGAGTATGAATGTTTTTTTTTATGGTTACATCTATTCTAAAACTATGTTGAAGCAATTTGTTGAACAGTACAAGCGATCGTTAAGCAGTAACGTTAAGAAGAAGTTCCATGTGGACTTCAAGTCATTTTTGCAAGTGGTCCCTTTTGCAATCAAGTTTGGAATTGAGAAACAATTCTATGAAGCTTACACAATCTCCAAATTCAAGGAATTTCAAGAAGAGTTCACATGCATGGTGTCTTGTCAAATTATCTCGAATGATGATGAAACCTATGAGAATCACGTATCAGGTATTGGAGTCTATCATATTCGACGATGGGATAAAGAAGAAGAAAAAATATACGATTTTGTTTGAGAGAGAGTTTTGTCAAATTTTGTGTAGTTGTCACTTGTTTGAGCTTCGGGAAATACTTTACAAGCATGTTATCATAGTGTTGATTGTGAATGATGTGACAGTGATGCCGGAAAGATATATCTTAAGGTGATCGAGAAAATACATGAGTAGAACTTACACAATAATAAAGATTATTTACAATGGTTGGATCAACACTCATGTTCAAATACGATATGATGAATTATTAGATACATTTGACAAGGTTGCTAACGTGATAGCAGATGATGAAATATAGACTCTAGAGATTAAGGGGTGGATTCAATTGAAAATGAATGATTTGAACATATCGAAGAATAGATCAGCCTGTGGCAGTAATCTCATTTTCGACAGAGTGTTCAATTAGCCTGTGAATGCGGATCAGTGGAAAAGGAGTCAAGTATTCACTTGTTGGATCCAAAATGCTCCAAGAAAAGGGAGCCCTGAGGAAGATTCAAAAAAATGGTTCATTGGAAATAAGTTCAAACAAGAAGAAGGTATGTTAGTATGTGTATCATCTAGTTTGCTTATATAAATATCATCCAGTTATCAAATATGAGTGAATGTAACGTTTGTTTGCACATGTGGCTTCATGTTTAACCAAAGGGAAAGACCACAAAAAAATCCAACATAGATTGTGCTGGCGAAGGCTTCATCCATGTACCTCAAGAGGCCCAGTACCCAGTCCTCATCCGGTCGTAGGTGCTTAGTATAAACCGTAGCTGCTAGCTTACGGAATAAACTTTTTACCAACTTATGGACGTTTGATATCAATGTATCATCCAATTCGACAACTCGAGGAAGACCTATTCTGCGATTTGTTAGCCATTCTAAGATTCCACGTACCTCATAATCAATAAGATAGTTTCTATGTCATTGTTTTTGTAATGCATGACATTTAGATGATTTAGAAGCAGATATGTAGTTGTTCAAAAAGTTTTTTACGAAATGCAAGAATTGTTCAATTACATAGTTGTTCTAATAAGTATTTCTTACCAAATACAACACACAAACTAATTTTAGAATAAGTACTTTCTACGAAATTCAAGAATTGTTCAATTACAACACAAATGGATCTAACTATCTTACTCGTGTCCCTTTTCTTGGCCCTTGCGGATCGTGAGGTTGAGCGAAATATCTACATCATTTTTTTTCGATAAACTGGCAAATATTTTGAACATGCTAGGCAAGTCTTCATTTCCTTCTTTGGCCACAGATATTTCCAATGCAATGCCACTAGATTGTCTTTCAACAAAACCTCCCCCATTTGATTGACCCTTATCCCACTTGAAATAAGAGCATTCATCCTCACTACAACAGAAAAAAAACATCCAATTGGTCTTTAAGTCTCTTACTAATTGTATCCATTTGACATATCCCTCTCCGCATCGTAAGCATCGTCACTTTTGTATACAATCCCCTAACAAGTGACATGACTTTCTATAGATGTATCATATTCATTAATTACTTCCTGACATTACAACATCCTGTTGTTGCAAGTTCATAAAGCAAATAGAATAATCACGGTCAATGAAAATTTCGAACACAAAGCTAATGACTAGGAACTCTATATATTCTAATGTGTTCATAATTCAATTTGGAAGTGAATGGTTTAAGCCAAGCTTCTTTGGCCCACTCGGATTATTTAAGTGAGGGCTAGAATTAAGTATAGATTTATGATTATTTTGTTTCAGTCAAATATTATAGATTCATCATAAATAACAAAAGGAAGTAAAGCATTAATAAATCAAAAAATAAGATTAAAAAATAAAGCAAGCTGATCAACTCAAACACTAAATTAGAAAATAATTACTTTTTTCTTGCAAACAATGAATAGTATATGCCAATTAGATGATTGAATAACAATTTTCGTATTTTTGTACAACTAATGTAACCTAATACAAAATCTTTTTCTATCACAAAATAAAAAATAAAAAATAAAAAAATTATTTTGGTCTTTTGAGAAATTTGAATCACAATGATGAAGCTAAACAAAAATTGACCAGCACAACAAATTTCAAGATGAAAAAGATGTGTTCAATGAAATACGACCAACAAAACAAAAATTTCAAAAAGAAGATGTGTTTAGTGAAATCCAATACAAATCTTCACTAGAAATAAATATCGATACTAAAAAGTCTTAATTTGAACCAGCATCAAATTAAGCCCTATTTTGAAATATGTTCAGTGAAATAATTTGAACCAACATCAAATTTAATAGGGAAAATACCTTATTTTTGCATGCGTTTGAATATTAATGAGACTTCGAATATGAATGAGGCAACGTCTCATTATTCACTTCAACGGCGACCTTCGGCCAATATTAATGCTCGAACAACACCAAATCTACAAAACCATAAAGCTATACTACTTTTACCTACGACCAGCAGATTCGCTGGGAGCTTCCCTTTCGCAGATCTGGAAAAATTCGTGTTTCTCCCATCGCCTTCAAAGTAGCTAATTGGTGTCAAATTGGTTGCATAATTTAAAATCAATTAAGAGGCATAAGTGTCTTTTTATTTGTTGCGGTAAACCATTTGGATTTTATTTTTCATGTCCAAGATTACATCCTGGAATCATTATATAGGAATTTAAAGGCCATGATGCAATGATGTGTACAAAGAGCAGGACTGCTTATGGAATGTGTGGATAAAAGTTGTGGGTCCTACGAAATGTATAGATAAAAATAATGTTTAATAAATTATAAGTACTTATAAACAATAACAAACATCCACATAGTCAATTGTATGTTCATTTCTATTTTCTTTAAATTTTTCTATTTGCATGAAAGAAAATTTCAATTGTCTTATCATGTTAGACTTATGAAATCTGTCGTTGATATATTTTTTTTTGTGTATAGTTAAACTAATTTTTTATGTACTAGTAATGTAATTAGATTGTTTGTTTTCCTATTTATGACACTAAAGTTAGAGTCGGTTCAAGGCATTCGAGGGTCTTAGACAAAAAAAATAAAAATAAAAATTAGAAGGTCTTTTCAAGAAATTGTTTTGATAAGAAAATATAGGATTCTTTTTGTCCATCAAAATATATTTTCATTGATAAAAAACTAGTAATAAAAAACTTTTGAAAAATATTACGTATTAAAAAAATTTAAAATAAATTTAAAAATTGGAGGCTTTCTCTAAGTCGAAGCTTTAGGCAGTCGCCTAATACTTTAAGCCGACTCTAATTAAAGTCGTATATTGTTTTAATACAAAAATAAAAAATAAAAAAATCAATGATTTTGAATTTATGAAAGTTAGCAATTCCTATTAGAGTCCTACTTCTTCCACCTTTTACCTTACTTCCATTTATCAGCTTACGCTATTTCATTGTCACTCTTTTCTTGAAGTATTAAGTCAAGAATATCGTTAAAGAGTTCCTTAATTATTATCATATTGCTTTGAAGTAATTAGAACATTTTCAATGTAATTATGGATTGTAAAAAAATTTATATCATGCAAATAAAATAGATAATGTCTAAAAAAAATCTCTTCTTCAATGTAAGTTGTCAGACACTCTGTCAAGTTGACGTGACAGAAAAAAAAATATAGACAATATTCAACATTTTGTCTAATTTCATACGCTTCGTTAGACATGCTGACTCAAAAATATTTAAATGTAATCTAATATTTATTTTAATAAAATAAAATCCATTTAGATAGCAATCTATAAAATATATTGGAGACCATATTTGAACTTAAATGTGTATTCATAAGACATCAATGTCACATAGATTGAAAGTCTTCCAATATTTGTATTGCAAAAATAGTAATCTATATAATTTATTGAAGATGCTCTTAGATTCAAAGAGAGACTTTATGAAAGCTGCTGAATTTAATAGTCGAGTTAATAGATGTCAAAATTATGACTTTAGTCAAACCCATAACATGAATTATTGAAGAAAGGAGGTCAGCTATCTAATTGGACTGCACCGTACCTAATCGCTTTCCTGCGATACCAGCTAAGGCTTCGTGCACACTATAAGCATGTGTTAGTGTTAGCTGCCCTAAATCATGATGTTGTTACTCAATTAGCCTGCAATTATTGATGGTCATTAACTGTTTTATTTAATTGATGGATTTAAGTTTATGGTTCGATTTTGTTAGATATTGTATAGGAGGTAGGATATAGTTCTTGTTGCTTTATTCGAGAAAAAAATAGCAATTCAATAACTTGCTTCTTTTGCTACTAATTCTTCGATCGATTTTGATTGGGTCGATTGTACTTCACTTTTGATTTTGCCGTTCATTAGCTGTGATTGTCCTTAATACATTTTCTTTTTGAAGTTAAAAAACAAAAAATAAAAACAAAAAACAAAAAACAAAAGCAGGCTGAGGCCTACAAGACAACTTGTTGAATTATATTTGTTGCCATGATATTTGTTAGGAAAATTGCATCACGAGTCTCTAATATATTATTCTACTAGAAAGTTTTGTTTTTAATCTTTTAAAAAAAGTAAGTTGGTACTCAATATTTCATTATAGTTGCATAATTATTTTTTGATGATGGACCATTCAAATTTCCATTAAACTATCATGCAGTCCTCGTATGTATGGAATGATGCAGTTCGGTTTTGTTTGGAACAGAATCAAAAATTACTGACTACTTAGTATATTGTAATATAGAACCATCAAGTTTCAACTTGAATTATATAACCAAATTAGAACCGAACCTTTTAAATTCGGTTCTATAATTAAAGTTTTCAGAATTGCCATATTTTTAAGAGTATATTCAATGTACTTCGACTATTAATTTTTAGACGTACCACATAAGTACAGATAGATGGGGTTATAAAAAAATCATATTCTACACATGCTGACGAAGACTTTACTTAACTGATGTGGCATACCAAAAAATAGACTATGCCTAGAAGTCCGTCTAAATTTAGATCGACTTGTAGACGGATTGACTCAACAAATTTAAATCCAATTCAGCATTTTATTAAAAAAAGTTGGACAGGAAAAATAAAAATTGAAGACCCGCTTTAAAAAAAAAATTAATGTCACATAAGAGGTAATATTAGTTTTAGACGGAACGCATTGAGATGAATTTTTAAGAGTATATCCAATGCACTCTATATACTACTTTTTAGACATGCCACATAAGTACAGATAGACGGAGTTTTAAAAAAATATTCTTCAATGCATGCTCACGAGGATTCTATCTAACTGATGTTGCATTCCAAAAATTAGACTCGTGTAGAAGTCCGTTTAAATTAAACAGCGTTCTAAACGGAGTGACTCGACAAATTTAAATTCAACTCAGCATTTTATTTTAAAAAAATTCAAACAAAGGAAATAAAAATCAAGACCAACCAATTTAAAAAAAAAAATTAATGTCACATAAGCATTTATATTAGTTTTAGACGGAACCTATTGGAGAGGAAATTCTCCAATGCACTCCGTGTATTGCTTTTTAAATGTGCTACATAAGTATAGATAGACGAAGTTATAAAAAAACTCACTTCAATGCATGCTGACGAGGACTCCGTCTAGCTGATGTGACATACCAAAAAATAGACTCCATCTAAAAGTTCGTCTAAATTTAGACAGATTTCTAGACAAAGTGACTTAGCAAATTTAAATCTATCTTAACATTTAATTAAAAAAAATGAAATAAACATTAAAGACCTGTCAATTTAAAAAAAATTAATACCATATAAGCGGTAATATTAGTTTTAGATAGAACTTATTGGAGATGAATTTATAATTTGACACATTCTATTCAATAGACGTAGTGTTACATGGATTGGAAGTCTGTCTATTTTATATGCCACGTAGACTATAATAGACAGGATGCATTAGAAATGCTCTAATTTGATCGTCTATTTAATAGACGTAGAGCTACATGGACTGAAAATTTATCTATTTTATTTGTCGCATAGACTTCAATAGATGGAATGCATTGGAGATACTCTAATTTGATTATCTATTCAATAGACGTAGTGTTACATGGATTGAAAATCCGTCTATTTTATATGTCACGCGGACTTCAATAAATGCAGTACATTGGAGATACTCTAACAACTATTCTTATTCTTCTTCTTTGAAACAAAAAATCTAAAAAATACAATTTTTAAACTTTAATCTATTCATAAAACAACAATATATCAAGTTTTGAACACATAGTTCTATTTCAATGCGAATTAACGAATATAGAAATAAATTATATTATTTTTGTGGTCTAATTTTTTTTAAAAAAAATAAAAACAATTAGATTGATTCAGTTTGATTCGATTTTGAGTCTAGAATTGATACCCGAATCATAAATAATCGATTCTGAATTCTAATACCCATTATCCGATTTAAATTTAAGAACAACCAACCCAAAACGTGAATATGTTTATCCACCCCTACTCAATGTGTCTAATTTATAAAGCTTGATGACTAGAAATTTGTAATAGTCTTGTTTCATCAAGCTGGATGTGTAACAATAATGACAAATTATTAACCAACTCTTGCAAGATGAATTCACATTTTTATTAATGTTGAAATTATTTTTAATTATTTATATTATAAATTATTAATGAATATGTAGATAAAAAATAAGTTGTAAATTGTGAATTCTATAAAATTTAAGGATAAAAAATATATTTGACTAATTTAATTAATTAAAATTATAATTTAAACATGTCAAAACATGTGCGTACGTTAATGACGAGCGGTGTAATTTTCGTGTGCTTCTTTAGTCATATTGCGTGTGTATGATTTTGATGTGAACTTTAACTATTTTGATGTGAACTTTTTCTACCATATAAGATATGCATACCGAAAGTCAGAAACAAACAAATTCTACCTAAAATCAACAGTCAAGGTTGAAAGCAGTCTAAAAAATGAAATAAAGTAGAATTAAATATTATAATTATACAAAACAAAACCAAATTCGATTTTAATTAATTTGGTTTTAAAAGATATTTTTTCTTGTGTCATCACTCATCACGCAGACTTGCATGCCCTTTTAATTCTTCCATTCCCACAAGTCACAACTAATCTCGTGTTCTTCTCTCTCTCTCTCTCACTAAAAATATTAACTCTCTCTCTCTCACTAAAAATATTAACTCTCTCTCTAGAACACTAGATCGTCTCTATATTTCTTTATGCCTCAAGTTGATCTTGAAACCTTAGTTACAGCCTGTTCACTCGGAGGCACTGACGACAAAATAACATGCGAAACACTCGCCGTCGCCGGCGGCGATCCAACAAAGGATGAAGGCGCCTCCGACGATGATGAAACTGCCGAAGTGCCGCCGGACTACCCGCCGGAATCCTTTTGGCTATCTAAGGACGCAGAATACGATTGGTTCGACCGTTGCGCATTTTACGAGCGCAAAGATTCCACCAGAGGCAACTCAAACTCCACCAACTTGAACCCCAGTTTAAAATCGACTTCTCAGCGTTCCGTTAAGTTGAAATCTAAGGCCTTGATTATTGGATTGCCCAAGACCCAGAAAACAACTTATGTTGATTCCAGGAGGAGGAGTTGTAGACTGGCTAAAACGAGGCTGTTCCCAAATCGATCCGCCTCTGTGGGAAAGTCGACGACGGCGCTGGCTGAACCGTCTTCGCCGAAGGTTTCTTGTATGGGAAGAGTCCGGTCAAGGCGCAGCCGGCGAAGGTCAAATTCGTCGAGAAAGAATGAACCACCGGTCGAGAAGTTAAGAACCGGTGTTGAAAAACGAAAAATCGGGTTTTACTCTAAAGTAATTGGTATGTTCCGGTCTAAAAAGGGTTATAAAAAACCAATCCGGTCGGGAAGTCGGAAAGCGAAAGATGCAATAGTGGTTGAGCCACAGAGGAAGAGCGTGAGTGTAAAATTGCGTGAAATTCCGGTTAGTGTTGAACTGGTTGCTGAGCCGCCCAGTTTGGGAGGGATGAATCGGTTCTCGTCGGGCCGACGTTCAGGATCTTGGACCGCCGAGGATCTTAAAATCGCGATTTCCGAGTCAATGGATTTAAATCGGCCCTCAGGAAAGCAAGGAGCGTAAAAGTCCTTCGTGGTGGTTGACGACGTAGCGTGTTAAACTACTTTCCTCGTTGACTCCGAGGTAAAAGATATACGGCAGCTTTTTTACAGTTATCCTTTCCCCCTCAAATTTTCTATTACGGTTGCTACTTTTTGCTTTTAATGTACAATGTAGTTTATGTAAATATATACGTGTTTTTCGAATTGAGTTGACTATTTTATGCTAATTAAATTTTATTTTGCTGCCTCTATTTTGTGTATATATATTTTTTAATACTATTCTCTTTGTTAGATCGATTGGCCTGAACCCTATTTCTGTTTCACCGGACTTATTCTAAAGCTGCTTTTAAGTACTTTCTTTGGCACCTTGCTTTCGTACTTGGCTTTGAGCCACGATAACTAGATGTCTGGCTTCGCATCCTTTGACCATTGTTTGAAGATGATAAGATAATTTTCATAAGACCAAGGACCATTGTATAAAAACTCTCCAGATCTTCATCATTTTGAAAAAGAATATGAGGAAGCGACTGGAAGGAAAGGAACTGGGCTAGACTATTGTTCTTATAGAGTCCCATAAAAATAAAAATAGATTTAATTTTACTTATATTTTTTAATATATTCATATATTAAGATAAAAAAAAAAAGTAAACATATTTTTATAGAACATAAAAAATATTATTTAATGCTGAAATTATTCTAAATCGAAAAATAGCGCTCCATAAACTATTAAAAAATTAGTTTACATCTCTTCATTAAATGATTTTGACATGAATGACAATTTCTTCTCATATTTCATAAATTCTTTTGCTAGATTTAAAATTAGTTATCTTGTTCAATAATAAGTAGATGGTTGGTTCATACTTAATGTAGAAATGTAATAGATCGTTTAATTAGTGATTTAAGAGTCCGTATTGAATATAGAAGAGTTGGTGTTTGCTTGAAGAGACCAAGAGCATCTCCAACTTTCTCCGCCTATATTGCGATTTATGTGCGAGTAAAATGTGACTTTTACTGATACATCTATGCCAAGACTACGCTTATATAATAGACGGTCAAATTAAAATTCATCTCCAACGCACTCTATCTAACATTAAATTTGTTGACTCATTCTGTTTTGGAAGTCAGCTTAAATATAGATTTTACTTTTATACGTAATCTATAATTTAATCTACACATCATATAAACGGAATCTTTGTCGGCGTCGTATCGGAGATTGTTTTTTATAATTACAATACATATATACTTATATAATACGTTTAAAAATTATAAACAGAGTCAGTTGGAGATCTTTCTAACAAACTAATCAATATTTTGTATTTCAATGGAATGATAGAATAGGAAAGAATTTTTATTTTCTTACTTGGCTACTACCTAAAGTAAAAAATAATAATTTATACTATTTTTGAAGAGTTTTGGTCTAAATTTGATTTAAAATATATGACACAGACAAATAACATTATAATACGTTTCGAAGCCGTCTCTATTTTTTAATCATAAATTTAGTAAATTTCCACTATAGGGGCCCACTAGAGTAGAAAAATCGAAACTTTTCCTTCTTGTTTTTAATAGAAAGAGACAACTAAGTAAACAATGATAGTTCTCTATTTTCTAATATTTAATTTAACAGATTAATAACACTCAGGGTCAATGCATAGAAAAGAATTAATATTATACATATTAAAGCAAGTTGAGGACATTAATAATTAAATGAATAGCATAGAAAATCAAGTTACAACTTACAAGACTACATGTTATATAGGATAGGACTACGGGATTGGGACGTATCATTGCCCACTTTTTGTCACATATATATGGGTTGCTTCCACGTTTGAAATTTGGAAATCAATCAAGGCCATGCTTATCTATAAGACATCAATTCCACCACTTTTCTTTAATTGCCAATGTCGATCTTAAATCTTTTATCAACAATTGTAGAGAATTTTTCACTCCAATGGATTAAAAAATACATATACGCATATTTTATCAAAATAAAATGTTTAAGAGTCTATCTTTTCAAATCTCTTCTCTCCAACTCTATCTTTTTTTCTCTTTTACAAAATTCATCTATTGAATTTGTCTTGTAATCCTACAGTCGGATCACACTGCGCATAAGCGGTATACTAGTACACTTTAACTTAATTGTTAATAGAATGAGATTAGATAACCACATTAATTTGATTGTAACATAATAATACATACAGATGGAAATGGGATGGGACGGTGTAGGCGGGGCGGGAGACGAAAATTAAAGTATGAGAAAATTAGTGTTTTTATCTATTTTTCTTTTAAAAAAATTGAAATATACTAGTCAATGTTATATTATCAAATTATACTCACCAATTTTTAAAATATTTTGGGAATTACTAAAAATATAGTTTTTAAATATTTTTAGTTAGTATTAATTAATCACAATTAAATTCATAATTAACTAAAATGGAACAACAATTTCTCTTCTCCAAATAAAGTTTCATCTCTCCCCTGTTGCAATAATGGCTTCCTTTTTCCAATCAACAATTCAATTCCTCTCCTCATCCTCTTTCTTCTCTCATCTGATCCACTCATGTCCTACTCACTTCATTTTTTTTGATACCCAATTATAGGTCTCAAATTTCAGTCGAACAAAGATTCGAGAGATTTTTATTCCTGCGTTGAGTTCAAAATCAAAAGGTGATGTCTTCTTCAAGGTTGAATTCTCATTTGCCGCCAAAGTAGATATTCCATCTCCAACAGTTGATGTTGTTACGGCTCCCCTAGTTGACTCTTGTGACACTGAAAAAGGTGGTGTGACCCCATACGTAGATTGTTATTGGTACTGCACATTGTGACCTTTATTTTAAGTCGTTATCGTTATTGCACATTGTTACTGATAATTTGGAAGAATTTTCAAGTTATACTTGTTATAATTTATCACTATCCACTTTTTAAATAGCAAAATATCATGTTTTTTGAAATTTTATTTGTTATCATATTTTGTTAATGCACATTGTTAGAATAATTTATTACTGCATACGCTTACAACTTTTTCTTATCACGGGAATAATTGATAGAATGGTGCAATTTTTTTTTTTTTTGAGATTTAATTTGATCAATAGACTTTGAATTTTGATGAATTGGATGTGTATATATAGTGATAATATTGTTTGGATGAGATATAATTTTTTTTTGATAGAGAGAGATTATTATTATTATTATTATTTAGGTAAATATAATTTATATTAAATGTGATTAATAAATAATCAACATTATTTTTTAATAAATATATTTAGATTTAAATAATCAAAATCATATTTGGTTTTTATTAATAAATATATTAAGATTTATAAAAAGAGTATTTTTCCATAAATTGATACATAAAACTCAATATTTTAAGCGTGTTCAAACAAAACTCAATATTTTTCAATTTCTTTTTTAATATATATATATATATATCATTAAAATATCTCTATCTATCTTCATTTACATTACTTTTTAAATAAGATTTAAATTAAAAAACATAAATTAAAATAAAACATATATAAGATTTGATGATAAAAATAATGACATATGTTATATGTTGTCTATCAATAATGGCACGCCCACCGTAACGATTCGCCCGCCTCACCAACTCGTTCGACCGTTGCTCTCATAAGCTCGCCTCCTACAGATAGACAATAATAATTCAACTGTCGTTAGGTTAGCCAGACAAGTAACCTAAACACTGGCAGTCACCACCGACAATTGGAAATATGAAACATCCTTTAATAACTCATAATAATGAGGGATATAAAATGACACGTACTATTAAGGCCATAACTGCAAGCCACAAAAACACAACACACATACTCAAGATTGTTATTCTGCATATTTGAGTTTAATCAAGTATTAATTATCAGATCAGAGTGGACACGGGGGAAAGAAGCTCTGCCACTTTTTGCAGGTCTCCACCACTATCGCCATTGTGCTCGGAAGAGGAAAAAATATTTATTATCATTTAACGTCGTCTGTGGGAATTCGCACAAAAAATCATGACTCAAACTAGAAGAGCTGAGAATATAACCACTCCACCAGCCCCCGTTGGTGATGTATACACCGAGTCTAACGTCGTCGCTAATCACCCACAACAAGAATTTGCATCTACCGCTCAACTTGCGGTAATGCAAGCTCGGGTGGCGGCCTTAACGACTCTATTCCAAGATCGGAACGCTGCGGTTTCTCAGCCACCACATGGTCCTAGCCTTTCGCCGGTATGATCATTAACACCAGGAGCTCCACACCAGGGTCCTAGCCCTCCACTGGTAAGGCCCTCACCACCAGGGGCTCCTTCATAGACTCATAAATTTCCAGCAATGGAAACATCGCCAACGATAGCTCCACATCTAGCTCCAGTTTCTTTGCCTCTACCTTCCGCACTCCACTTCCATTCATTGACATCTGACCCAAATCTACATTGAGAGAAACTGTCATGGGTGTCCATGCCTATGCTGGTTGAGACACTAGTGTTAAGTTTGGAGCAGCGATTATATGACATGATGGGTCGCAAAAAAGTTGAGGCAATGTCTAAGAAAAGTAGTAGGCTACAATATATAATGTTGGAAGAAAATCATTTTTCCCTAGAAGAGATGACGGTCCCTTTGCCACGAGACTTTGAACAACCAAAGAAGGAGAAGTACGATAGATCATCTGATCCTATCGATCACCTCAAGACTTTTGTCGACTTGATGAGGTTATTATCTACCTCTGATGCGATTATGTGCAGGACTTTCTCGCCAACACTTAAGCGGGAGGCCAAGGACTGGGTAGCCATCATTCCTTCAAAATCAATATGTACATTTGACGATTTTTTCAAGTGTTTTGCTGCATACTTTGCCAGCAGCAAACGTGCTAAGAAAACTGCCATCGGTTTGATGCAATTGACCCAGGACAAAGATGAACTGCTGAGAGTACACTGGGAATCAAAGATCTGCATATGTCTGCTGTAGTCACTGCCATGATGAGTGAAACTCGAAGTAGCCCTTTCAAGATGTCACTCTCCAAAAACCCGCCGGATGAGTTACTAAGGATAGGGGATAAGTATGTGGACACTGAAGAAGCATATTTTATTACCAAAAGCATGAAAGATCGAAAGGAACCTGAGTTTAACAAAATGAAGACTTAGGACGAGCCTAAACCTCGAGATGATAAATGCAAGTAAAAAATAAACCATCTAAGGCGGATAATTGATAAGTGTACCAAGGAAGGATCCGGTTAGCTAGGAAGTCCTGGTGCACCTACTGGACCTGACCTGCGACAAAAATATTCTCAACTACTACAACGATCAAACGAGATAACAAGCTTAAAAAAAAAAAAAGACTAGGCGATGAGTCCTGTCTCAAAAACAAGGCTAGGTGATGAGTCCTGTCTGAAAACAAGGCTAGGCGACAGTCTTGTATGAAAAACATGGTTAGGCGATGAGTCCTGTCTGAAAAACAAGGCGAGACGATGAGCCTCTGTCTGAAAAACAAGGTGATGAGCATCTGTTTAAAAATCAAGGCGATGAACCTCTGTTTGAAAAACAAGGCAAGGCGATGAGCCATTGTCTAAAAATCAGCTCGATGAACATATGTTTTAAAATTAATGCGCTAGCCTCTATCCGAAAAACAAGGCGATGAGCTTCTGTTTAAAAATCGACGAATCCTTTGCTCGAAAAAGCAAGGAGATGAGTTTCTGTTTAAAAATCAAGGCGATAAGCCTATGTCTGAAAAATTTAGAGAGAAGCAAGTGCGGTAGATTATTTCTACTCCCATTGACGACAATCTATGAAAAGTATAGGTGCTTATGATAATAGAAATAATGACAGTTGCTATATGTTGTCTGCCAATAGTGGCACGTTCTAGCACACCCACCTCATTGGTTTTATAAGCTCGCCTCCTACAGATAGACAACAATAACACAATTGTCGTTAGGTTAGCCAGATAGGCAAACCAAAGACTGAACCACCGACAATTAGAAAGATGAAACATCCTCATTAACTCTTAATAATGAGAGAGATGAAAGGACACATGCCATTAAGGGTCATTAAATGCCATAATTGCAGACCGCCTATATAAATAGAGGCCAACCTCTAGGTTAAAACACAACACACATACTCAAGATTGTTATTCTGTATATTTGAGTTTAATCAATTACTGATTATTACACCGGAGTGGACATGGAGAAAAAAAGCCCTGCCACCTTTTATAGGTCTCCACCACTGTCACCGCCGAGCTCGGAGGAAGAGAAAATATTTATTATCATTTATCTCAACGATTCGTCAGCCTCACCAGCTTGCTTGTCTCGTTGGTCTCATAAGCTCGCCTCCTATAGATAGACAATAATAATCCAACTGTCTTATGTTAGCTAGATAGGCAACCCAAAGACTGACAGTCACCACCGGCAATTGAAAAGATGAAATATCACTCGTTAACTCCTAATAATGAGATAGATGAAAATATATGTCATTAAGGATCATTAAAGGTCATAACTGCAGGCCACCTATATAAATAGAGGCCAACTCCCCAAGTAAAAACACAACACACATACTCAAGATTATTATTCTACATATTTGAGTTTAATTAAGATCGATTATCATATTTGGAGTGACCTTTGAAGAAAAGAAGTTTTGTCACCTTTTGTATGTCTCCACTATTATTTTCGTCGCACTTGAAGGAAGAAAAAATATTTATTATCAAGATTCGAACAAGGGAGCATGTTTCTGGTCCTCGCTGCAATTCCTCGATGGAATAAAAAATTCTTGTCCAATCATTCAGGCCAAGGCAATGAGGGGCAGGATGGGGGTAGAACCAATGTATTTTGTCATCTTTAATAATATATAATATTTATTTATATAAATTTACGGTTTATATTATAGTTAAAAGGTAATTCAATTATCTATACAAAAATTCAAGTAATGCCAATAGTGGTTTTCAAGTAAAGACTAATAAGTATTAATATATTAAGATTGTTGACCTCGAAAATTACTAAGCAACTTTTCGACAACAAATAAGTATAGATAATGATGAAATATCTTGAAATGAGCTTGAAATTCTTGATCGATCATCGAATACCTACACTATTTTTAAGGTGTAGTAGATGTAAAAGTTAATTTTAATATTATTTTATATTATTAGTCTTATATATTAGTCATCCTAGAATTGTAAATGATTAGTTATATATAAATTTTAATATTAAGTAATGTATACACTATAAAAAAATAGTATTTCACGGGACGATTGAATAAAATTTAATTTTTTTTTTTTTTGGCGTTTTTAATTCTTATAAGTACCATCAAGTTATAGCGTCAAACACGTTATATTTTTGTTTGACTTGAATTTAAATCATTGTATAAGTAATATTTATGTAGAAAAAATAAATAAATTATGGTAGTGGGCACAATGACCAAATATTCATTGCTAAGTGTTAGACTTAGCCCCCACAATTGACTCTTAAATTAAAAGATTCCTTAGAATTATTGATGCACTTGCAACTTGCAATACCTCATCTGACTCTGACTTACCGCCTACCGCCCAAGACCCCAGCCAGTTTTTCATTTATAAAATTTCCCATTAATTCCCTTTTTATTAACGGTAAATTACATTCTTGGTTCCATTCTTTTCACTTTATTATAATTTTATCTTATTTAATTTTAAATGACACATATCATCCTAATATATGAAGTAATTCATGTAGATGATTCTTAACAATTCGGTTGTACAATAAAAAAAAAAAAAAAAAAATTATAGTTGAAGTCCCTAACCCATATTACAAATATATGTATAAGGAATTGAATCATACATTCATGGTGAAAATTAAATAAACAATTCCTATAAAATGATCATCTTTATACTTAGATAGATCTCGTGATAAAATATATACTTTTGATGAACATTGCATAATCTGATTAATGGAGGTACAAGCTTTATTAATGTCTAAGTGTACAACCTTCAATAGTAATCTACACAACAAAAATTGATGTGGAATTCCACAACCACAAACATATGAAAGTGAATTTTGGAAGTAATTGATTTAGGTTCTGTCTCTATTCTTTGTGCTAGCAAGTTATACAGACATAATAGAATTGTTGATTCTCAACAAACGTAAAGACGTGAATGACCAACGGTAAGAACGAATTAACTAGTCAAGAACTCTAATAATTTGCCTAGTATTTATAGATAAAACTAACTCTAATCCTAGTCTTTCTAGGACTATGCTAGTCTTCTCTAATGGACTCAATTAATTAATCTTGTCTATAAGTAATTAAGCTATGTTTAGTAGTACTAAAATTATTTTTTAAGTGCTTATATTATAAATTATGGACAAATATATAGATAAAAAGTGAATTGTAAATTATATTTATTGTGAGTCATATGAAATCTGTAGATAAAAAATATATATAACTAATTAAAATTATAAGTTAAGCACTATCAAATATATGTCAAGTCCGACATGAATATTATATATTAATTCTTATACAATGTATGTGTTACTGTGTAATGGTGAGAGAGAGAGAGAGAGAGAGAGAGAGACCTATGATTTCTTTCTGCATTGTGCAATGATAAGTGTTTGTGTTATTTATTTATTTATTTGGATTAGATAATTAAGTGCATGTTTGGTTTGTTAAAAATTAATTTTTTAAGCAAATTTTGATAAAAGTTGATATAATATATGATTGAAAAATTAATAAAAAAATATGGGTCTCATAAGATGTGTGATTAAAATTAATTGTTGTATTTAACTCAATTTTTTTAATTTTTTTTTTAAGTAAAATCAAATAAATTATAAGATTGTTTTTTATGCTTAGTGAACTGGTGGCAGAATGGTAGCCTTGTGGAAGTACAGAGAGGTAAGGGTAAACGCGGTTCGTTTGAATGGTTTGCGCCATATTTTCAACTCAAACCATTTCATACGGTTTTGAACAAACTAAACCATTTTATTTTTCAAACTAAACCAAACCAAACCATTATTTGTGGTTTGGTTCGGTTTTAATCTGTAATTTACCTATCAATATTATAATAATATATTTAAAACAAGTTAACGTATAAGTTTAAACGAGAACTAATAATGTTAAATGTTAAATTATATTTACATTTGTCTAAAATTTGAAATACAAACAAAAAGGAAAAAAAGTAGTAGCAAGTTAGCATCTAGCAACATGCCAACTTTATATTTTTTAAAACTGTAATATTTATAATTTAATAAAATTATTTTTTGATTTAAAAATTTAAAAGCGGTTCGATTTGACTTTTGTGCGGTTTTTGAAAATTGAAATCTAAACCAAACCATTTTGAAACAGTTTGGTTCGGTTTAAGGAAAAAAAAACCACGAGTCCACGTAGATCCGAACCAACGATTTTCGTTCGATTTGCGATTTTACAATTTTTTGTGCAGCCCTACAAAGAGGTGCATTGCCGTGAAGGTGGTGGTTCAGACAAAAAAACAAAAACTAAGCTTCTATTAATAGTGTGTTTGAAAGGGGTTTTTGAGGTTCAAAAACACTTGTTAAAGAATAAAAGTGCTTTTGGTTATATTTATGATTGTTTGACAAAAGTCAATAAGCATTTTTGACCTAAAAAATAGCTTGAAAAATTATTTTTGAGAAATCCAAATTGTGAGCTTTTCTAAAAAAAAGTTCTAATTGAGCTTTTACGAAAAGTTATAATTAACATTTAATGAACTTAAAAATTAACAAAATTACCATTAATACATAAAAAAAAATTATTTATTTATCACATTAATTACTAATAAAAAATTGTCACATTATATATTTATATAAATTGAAAAAAATATATTGTCATATTATATAATATAATACAAATTACACATAATATGTTTGATTTAAATAATTAATTAATTTTAAGTAATATAATATATACCAAAATAATTGTCTTATTATAATTAAAATAATATATTATTTTAATAGTTATTATAGGATATAAAAATTATTATTTATTTTAAAAATAATAATATGAGATATATAATAATTAATTACTATTTAGTCAAATATACTAAAATAATTGTGTTATTATAATTAAATTAGTATATTATTTTAATAGTTATTATAGGATATAAAAAAAATTATTTATTTAAAAAAAAAGATATATAATAATTAATTACTGTTTATACAAAAATACTTTTATAGTTATATTTACAACACTTTTTGAATTTATATCTAACCAGTTAACAAATTTTTAACAAAAACTCTACTTACAACAAATGTGGCAAACGAACCCTAAAATTGCAAATATTAAATAAGATGCATTTCATCCGAATAAGTAATCAAACGCATAAGAAAAATACTACAGTTATAAACTTTTGACATTCAATTACACAAGTAGTGGTGGAGGGATGGGAGTCGTGGGGTTTTTCGTAGGAGAGTGGATGGTGATGTTAGAGACTCGTTTGTACTTTTGAAAATGTTAAAGATTTTAATTGTAATTTTTTTTTTCTGTTTTATTTTATTAAAAGTTAGATGACAGAATTGTCATGAATGATGATTTGTGTGAATTACTTAAGAAGTTAGGATGATATGTGCCATTAAAATTTAATGAAGATGAAATTGTAATAAAGTGGTAAGAATGGTGACCTAAAGTGTAATTTTCCCATTTATTAAAACAATCTCTACGGTGTTTTCAAATAATTGCAGTTTATATTTAAATCATATCTCACAGACATGCTATAGAATTATTAACCAAGTTTCACGCCTGTAACCAATTATAACCATATGTAGATGTTCTAATAAAGAACAATGACAATTATGGATAAAAGCTATTTTGCTTAGTTCCTGTTTGGTATAAATAAAAAAATAATTTTTTATAAGATTTTGATAAAAATTGATAAAATATATAATTCAAAAGTTGATAAAGTTGTGAGTCGCGTGAAATATGTTATTATAAATGAGTTTAATAAAAAAATAAATGCCAAACATGCTTTTAATTCTTTATATTAATACGGCCAATCTCTTCTACATCATTTAAAAAAGATTAATTTTATTAATTTATATCTATGTCGACTACGACAACTGATAGATTACAAATCGTAGACACTCTATACATGATTCAGCTGCTCCTCGTATAGCTCCACTGTGCGTCCATTGCTTTCCTGAACTGGTCTATTATTGTTCTTGCATCTCATGTCCAATGGAGCTTTCAAAGCCTCTACTTGTTCCTTCGATATTGACCTCACCTATATATATTGCACCGTTCAGTTGTGTCATTACTTATGATGTACCAAATATGTCTCGATTATGAATGAAAATGAAATGATTTGTTACCTTGGCTAGGATGATCCATGTAACATTTTCAGTGCATGGAGGAGTGCTAAAAGAACCAATGTATCTGTAATACTTGTGGCCATTTTTCCTCACTTCTGTGGGATGGAAAGGTCCCACTATAACTGGAGCTTCCTCGTTACTTGTACGAATCTCCTTTGCCAATTCACTTAATTTGTTCTGTATCTGTAAGTGGAGAAACACTTCAAATGTCAAAACTTTTTTCCGTCCTTATTTGGTAAGCTAGATTGAACAGAACTATACCAGTCGAGTCCAATCCAGTTTTGTACATTACAAAACGTGAGAATATACCTTCTCAATAACTGGATCCGGATGTCCTAACTGGAAAAGGATGCCTACAACTGAAACATTGCCATCATCCGCGACGTGCACCAGATGAAGCTCTGCTGCAAATCTGTAATTGGTATATGCATTTGTCAGCTAAGGTTTTGCAGCTTTTGATTACAAGTTAGAACAGAAATTTTGAGACACGAAATTTATTAGAACTGTTCTTATTTTGTTATATTGCTTAAGAGGAACAAATGGACTGTATTTGCAACGTAAGAGAGTAGAGCTGTAAATGTGTCAGGCCACGGCATGGTCCAATCTGTCACGACGTGTTATTGGCCTGCCCATCTCTACAGCTGGGACGTGCCGATCTTGGCTGTAGAGGTCAGCCTGGCTAAAAATGGGGCCGTGCCAGACAAGAACCGGACCGTGGCTGTGTGTGTGTGTGTGAGATAGAGAGAAAGGAAATACTGCTGGCCATCAATTCGGTGCTCAGAAGGAGAATGCCAGTGCATTTGCTTCAAAGAATACTTCTTGCCATCCACAATCAACATCCCACAAGTGCTAGGGTAAACCACCTGCATTAAGAGTTTAATTAAGCATCTGTTTGGTTTAGCTTAAAAAATTGTTAAAAATTTAATGTCTAAGTCAACAACAATTAATTTGAACTACACAACGCATGAGACCCACAACTTCTATCAACTTCTTAACTTTTATCAAAATCTACTAAAAAATTTATCAAAGTCTTTGTCAAACAAGCCCCGATACCATAAAACTAATCAATTTTCTCTCACTATATATTTCCAAGACAACATGTCAACCTCGGCATCCTATGATCTAATTAGAACCAAAGACGACATAGTATTACAATGGATTGAGTAAATAGTAATTACAATCTAGACTGAATACAATATAAAGATATCACTTTACAACTTTTTAGAAGATGGATATTTATTGTCTCGAAAACTCGAACAAAACATTGAATCCATCCTAATTGTGAGATAGTCATGGACTATCCCGACTACATACTTTATGAGAAATTTCTATTTAATTACTTTGTATATTACACTCGGGGTGTACTTAGAGCTTGGGTTGAGAGTGATTTTGCATGATTTAATTGTGACAAATTTTCACGTATTATTATATCTATGTTTTTTGTAGTCCGTTTATACCCTGTATAAAACTTTTGGATGGACTAGTGCACATGGGACTAGCTGTATACCATGACCAAAAATAAAAAATATAGAAATATAAAGTTATAAACTAACCGCAATATTGAACTTATTGTTGACCAAAGTAACATTTGCAGCATTATATTGTCTGATCAATGGCTTCAACTTCTTGTCAACTACAACTTTGTCTTTAACAATGTTAATTGGAGACTGTGATTTCCCATTTGCGCACATACTGAATTTCGGGTCCAGGCTTGCCCACTTGTTCGGGCCTGTCAAACCCGAATACGTGAATTGCATTTGTTGATTATAAACCTCTGCACAGATTCAAAAACAAAAAATCTTAAAAATCATCAGTTAAGGTAAGAAATAATTTAGTAAAATGAACACACAGAAATATTTCAAAATCGCCCGATGCCACCCTTTTTGGCATGGTCATTATGGCCAAACGTTATTATGAATGTACTTAAAGAGAGAGAGAGAGAGAGAGAGAGAGAGAGAGAGAGAGAGAGCGAGCGAGAGCGAGCGAGAGAGCATACGTTTTGTATCAGCAGCACGAGAGTTAAAAACGAAAAAAGTGACTGCAACGAAGAAGAGAGAAGTGATTAAAGGAGCAGCCATGGCAGAGCAGTGTCTTCCTCTCCAACACAACCAAAATATACTAATTTGATCAAATAATTGTGCAACTTGTCACTAAATTTTGGAGGATATATATAGGTCAATTGTTGCTTCATAACTTTATCTGTGTGTCTCTCTATACATGCATGCTCCCCACTCCCCTTGTTATCTTTTGCTTTTCTGTCTTCTGGCACTAACTTTTGGTTTTTCGACGTAGTTCATGTTTTGGTTGTGCTTATAAATTTCACATCGATTTAATATCAAAGTTATAACCAAAATATAAAGGTTTAGACTACTCATCTAACAATGGTATCAGAGTTTATTAAGCTCAAACGTGTAATTTAGTCTGTCTAAAACTCAAACGAGCATTCAAATTTCAAAATTAGTATGCTCAAACGAGCCGCTATCTTGTGGATGCATTTTAAAGAATAAATCTCAAATCGATTTACTATCGAAACTATAAATCTGTGTTACTCTTCTTATAAGATCGATCTTTTAAGATAAACCTCAAGTTTTAATAATGTTGATCAAAAAGTAACTTTAAAAATCAATGTCGGGGAGATTTTTCGATGCAAGATGCGACGGGTTGGCTTAGCTTTCGGTTAAATAAAGAAAAGTGCAGAGTGCAGAGTGCAGAGTGCACTCATATAATTGAGATTGGCACCTTGTATGGTGTATAATATTGTATGTACCTAAAACTTATTCCCACTTTATGTGGTGTAATAACATTTTGTGTGCAAAAACCCAATGAAAAATAAAATCAATATGTTTATTCATATATGATATATATAATATTCATCATCTGAATCAACATCACACAATTCTTATCTCACAACTCACAAAATGCCATAAACCCAGTTATCATTTGTTCATTTATTACAATTGGACGTGTTTAATAAACAAATTTATCGTGTAATAAGTTATTTTAAATTCTATCAATTTTATAACAATTATCTTTAGACCCGCCTTTTTTTTTTTTTTTTTTTTTTCCAATTCAGTCCTCTTCCTACGACTTGGAGATCCAGTAGCCGTGTGTCCAGGGCTAACGAGGTGACCATTATATGTGCTTTTATTGCGTACTAAAGCAAGAAAGGCGTAAATTTTGTTACGGGGCTATAGAGTGAGAGAATATGCTAAAAGACTTGTTAATGAACCTAGAATTTTCTTCATAGTAAAGTTATAGAGTGAGAGAATATGCTAAAAGACTTGTTAATGAACCTAGAATTTTCTTCAAATACTATGATTCTGTCAAAATCTTGAACAACGTGATTAGAAGTAGTATATGTTTACTACAACTTGCATTTTGTCACACACTTGTCTTTCCTAATCTTCTCGAGCAATGTCTAGGCCAACGTGCCCAATGTGTCCTAAATGCTATCATAACTCGTAAGATAAAATTCAGAGCACAAGGTTATCAGTAATATGGCAGAGCCGCAGAGAGAATTTAATAGGTAGATGTAGCAAAACATTATGAGATTTGAAAGTAATTTAGAAAGAAAATAAAACATGCTATCTTGAATCACAGGGCACTGATCTTACCCAGATTACTCCAGAAGTTGATGACACAGAAAAAGCCAAATATCAAGTGATGATAAAGTTTAGGTAGCAGATACCACGCCACCATCATTATTACAAAAAAGAGACACCACTTTTGTAAAAGATGTGGCTGAGGACAAAACACGACCAGAATATTTGTTCACCCCACCTTCCACATAAACTGGCTTAGAGCTAAGAATGTGAGGACTCTTTTATTCTAAGCCTGTAAATATGCAAGGATATACCTTAGCCCCACAGTGAGACAGGCACAGAGTTGACCTGTGAATTTTAGTACCACAAACTCTAACAAGAGAATATTTCGTAGGTGAAACATATACAGTATTGGACAAGTATGATGAATGAGATTTGATCTTTTTTTCTTGTTTCGTACTGTGAGTACCATCTAATCTTCACTACCAAATGTGCCATCAAATTATTCTTAGCTCTTTCATATGTGTGATAGGAAGAATATTTTGTTGTTCTCTTAACTAGAGCAAGAAATATAATGTTATATGACTTGTGCTTTCCAAGCCTTCCTTTAACTTTAGTATGTGATTTTTGGCTGCTCTTTTCAAATTGGGTTTTATGGTCCAAATCCTAGTTTTTAAGGTAGAGCTTTTCAAGGTTTTGATTATTTATTGCTACTACTCGTAATGTATTAGATTGTATTTACTCAACAGTCTGAGATAATGACTTGCGATCACATACATGTTGATGTTGGCTATGCAATGTCTTGTTTAGTTATTCATAGGTTACATCACAAAATGTCATAAAAATGACTTGCGACCACATTAAGTTACGTGCAAGTTGTTAGACCACACAATCCAATATCATTCTTGTTTGTAGCCGAAACTTTCGATTGCTACTAGATAATAACGACGATTAGTATTTGGAATTCTCTTCGTATCAATCTCACCCAAATGATAAAAACGGCTAAAGAAATCAAAAATTATATTGTCATCGCCAGAATAAAGTTGCAAAGGTTTTACAATTGTTGCAACTAATTAGTGTAACTATGAGTTGGTGAAGCGGTTTGTGGATCTGAGTTTTGAATTTTGAATTTTAAACTTAGAGAATTTTTTTGGGGGGTAGAATTGTGTCTAAAGGAACTTTTAATTTGATTGGTAGAAGGAAGCCGTCTTTAAAATTAGGAAAGATCTCCAATCTGCACTTCATCTATCATAGCTTTCACGGCAAAAAAATACACTAACTTCCAACCTATATAACACTACGTCTATTGAATAGATGGTCAAATTATAAATTCCTCTACAATGGATTTCGTCTAAAATTAATATTATCGCTTATGTGGCATTAAATTTTTTTAACAATGGCATGTCTTCAATTTATATTTTCCTTGTCTGGCTTTTTTTGTAAACAAAATGCTGAAATTGATTTAAATTTGCTAAGTCACTCCGTCTAGAAATCCGTCTAAGTTTAGACGGAGTCTATTTTTGGTGTGCCAAATCAGCTAGACGGAGTCTTCGTCAACATGCATTGGATAGAGTTTTTTATAACTCCGTCTATATATACTTATGTGGCACGTTTAAAAATCAATAGACAGAATGTATTGGAGATGCTCTAAGAATCTTTAAGTTCTGATATATTTCGATTGATACGATGTTGCATTTGAATTTTTAAAGTAATTTAATAAAGTATGTATACTTTGATCTCTGTCCAATATTTGGTGTATATAACTTCGTCTATATATACTTATGTGACACGTCTAAAAATCAATAGACGGAATGCATTGGAGATGCTTTAAGAATCTTTAAGTTATGATATATTTCGATTGATAAGATGTTGCATTTGAATTTTTAAAGTAATTTAATAGAGTATGTATATTTTGATCTCTGTCCAATATCTGGTGTGTATATATGTGTAAATAGGGGTGGACATCGAGGTTCTAGTTCGATTCAAGAATAAAATAAAATTAGAAATCGAAACCAATAATTGATGGGTTTGGGTCGGTTCTTGGTTTTTCAACTGAAATCGAATTTGTTATTTTATATAATTTTTTTATTTTTTTACAATTTATTCACCATGACCCGACCCGACCCGACCCGACCCAACACAACCCAACACAACACCATGATACCAAAGACAAAAATTCAACTGTCCAATACCCAAACTAAAAGTCTAAAGTCTAAAGTCCAAAACCCACTACTCCTAAACCCAAACTCAATTAACTTAATTCCAAATTCCCAAATCCTAAATTCTCAATTTCTATTTATTCAGATACACAATACAAACACCATTGTCTATCTCCCACTCTTGTTCATCTCTCTCTCGCTCAATACACAGTTTGATGGCGAAGGCAAAACTCTCTCTGAATCAAACGAATCCTCAATTTTGAGAAGCAATCTCTTTTTATAACCATAATTTATAGGTTTACAATTTTAATGTCTATTTTTTCAGTTAATGTTTATGTGCTTCGGAAATTATTTTATTATCTAACATATTTTAATATTACAAGTATGTAATTTTTAATTTGTTTAAAACATGGTGTCAACTCACGATTAAAAAAATATTATGGGGTATAACCGACCCCGAACTCGAACCGATAGTTTTGGTTGAAGTTTGATTCCAATAATTACATGGACTCGAATGATTTTATTTACGAAATACCCGAAGTATGATAGAAGGTTTCGAGTATTGAAATACCACATCGATCCACTCGACGCCCAAACATATGTGTAAATTCTAATTGAACAATTTGGCACATGCAATCCCAATGCCCACCAAAGGTGTCACCAAAAAAATAAGTTTACGGATATTCACGACAATGACACGAAAATGAGCGGTAAACGATTAGTAGCAGACTTTAATTTTTTTTTTTTCATGTAAACTTTCATTTTAACACTAATTTCTAGTCTTCTTTTCGTTTCCAGTTGCCTCGTTATGAAAAATGTAAGCTGAGAGTGACCAATAAATGACATGAGAAGACAAAAGCATGAAAATATTTCCACATATGCAGGTCAAGAAAAACAAAATAAATAAATAAATAAAATATGTTTAAAATTCTGAAGAAGAGCATCAAAATTTCAAAAACTCGAGAGAACTGATGGAGTGCACAGATAATGTAATATCGGAGCTTCAAGATTTCTTCATTGAAATCAAGTATCAAATGAATTTATTTCATACGGATACTTGGGATGGTGGTAGTGTTAAAACAAAAGGGAAAAAAGGTATTAAATTAAAATTCAAACACAAGATGCAAACATAGTTAACTGTCCATCTTAGTGTTATTTGTGTCAGTTCCACATAATTTTAGAGCCCAATTTGTTGGGGGATACGGCGAGCAGAACCAACCCAAAAATATGTTTTATGGACAATTTTGACATCCCTACTTTTCTTTGAAAAATTAAAAAGTATACTCTTTTTTAATTTTTTAAAAATACTTTTTTTATTTAAAATTTTATTATTAAAAAAAAAACATTTTCATACGGATAACATATTGTATTACTATGTTTTAATTTTTATTAAAAAAAATCAATATTTCACACTAGTAACACATTGTATTACTATATCTAATTTTTTATTTTAAAAAATAATGATTTATACACGTAACATATTATTTTACTTTTTATTTTTTTAATAAGAAATTAATTTTTTACACGAATAACATTGTTTCCATGTGTTACTTTTTATTAAAAAATTAGTGTCTCATACAAATAATATATTGTGTTGGAATACATTGCTTTCTATTATAAAAGGGAAAATTGCATATTGGAACCCAACCTTTTCAAAACATTGAAAATATACTCTTAACCTTTAAAAATAGTACTGGATATCTCCAATATTTTAAAAAGTAGGCATGATAGGTCTTTTATGACGAAATTGCCATCCCTTTAAATAAACAAATAACCAAAAAACAAGAAAAAAGAAAAAGAAGAATAGAAAAATAATCAAATGTACCCCCCAAAAATAAAAATTAACAAAGTCATCATCTTCTCCCACATAACCTCCCATATTTTCTTCTTCAACTTACCCTTAACAATTCTCGCAATTCTTGCACACGCAGTGTATGAAGAAAACAGAAAAATCAATCCAAACTTTTAGACATCCATCTTCATTCTTCCAACTTGTTTTTCACATTTTAGTTTTCTTTCCTTTATTTTCTTTTTACCTCCAAACCCGCCAGTGAACACTAGGCTCCATCTCGTCTCCATGTCCGACAAAGCACCACCACCAGTTTTTTCCTCTTTGGAGCCATGTTCGGCAAAGCACCACCACCAATTTCATCTACATGTCCAATTGGATTTCTTTGCATTTTTTCATTTTTAAAAGAGGTTAGAGCCAATGCCTCCTTCCTTCCTATGATTTTTTTTTCCCACTTATCGGTGAAAATATATTATTTCATGGTCTAAGTACTTAAATTGGAGAATCCTCTATTAAGAAATCAAAATCTTCTTTTTCACAGTAATTTTCCTCGTCTAAGTTCCATTGTTTCTTACCGATTCAAGAAAAAAATGTGCTTGGGTGGAAGAAGATGGTCACTTTGTTAATCTTTATTTTTGGGGGTTGCATTTGATTATTTTTCTATTCATTTTTTTTGTTTATTTAAAGCGAGGGCAATTTCGTCATAAAAGATCTATCTACTATGCTTATTTCTTCAAACGTTGGGAATGTCCGATACTATTTTTAAATGTTAGGGGTATATCTCCAATATTTTTGAAAAATTGGAGACCAAATATACAACTTTCCCATTGAAAAATCAACATTTTTACTACTGGTAATTAAAAAATAAGTGTTTTACTAAGGTAAACTTGTTATCAATAAATTAACGTTTTACAGGATTTGGATTTTGTGTTACCGTATGTTAACTGTATTTTTAAAATAAATACTTTATACGAGTAACATGTGTTACTCTATGTTACCATGTTGCTCTTACTTTTTGTTCAATGAACACTATCTACAAACACCACCACTTGCGCAACCAACAACATCACATAATTCATATAACCAAAGTTCAAAAAAGCGTAAAGTGTGGCTAGACCTGCCAAGCTTCAAGCTTTTTTGGCCTAGGCGAGACTTAAACGAAGGTGAGGCATGAGCGAGACGTGAAAAAGAGTTTTCTTATTTTTAATATTATTTTAAATATTAAAGAAAATATATAAAAGTGCGCCTAATAGAGGTGTCAAGACAGGCAGGCAGGCCGAATCCGCATCGGCTCACCCACCTCGACCCGACCCGACTCAACCCGTGAACCGGGCGAGCAGTTCACGTGCTGAGGAGGCTGAAACACCGGCCCAGGTGGTTCAGCCTCCAACGAGCCAGCGATTAACCACTAGCCCGTATAAAAAAAAATTAAAAAATTCAAATAGCAGAGAGCAATTGGCCGAGGAGGCTAAACCACCGCCCAAGTGGTTCAGCTTCAACAAAGCCGGTGATCAACCACTAGCCCGTATAAAAAAAAAAATAAAAAATTCAAATAGTAGAGAGCAATTTGCTCTCGGCCATAAATGCCAAAATGTGCAGGCATGTCAACTCATAATAAATAAAATATAATAAGAAATGAATAATAATAAAAAAAAAAAGTTACTAATGTCAAAAAAAAATTTTTTTTTTATTTATACGGGATGAACCAGATCGAACTGCGGCCTACATGGGCTCGACCCAGATGGACTGGGCTCTTGAAAAAAAAATTTGGGCTGAATTGGCCTGACCCGCAACCCGCCGTGGTGCGGACTTTTTCTAATACAGGCCGTTATCGGACTTCATCGAAGCCGGGTCAGCCCGTCTCCCTGACCCGGATTGACACCTATAGCGTCTCGACGTGACTAAACGAGATTAGACACATGCTTTTCAGTTAAAAATATAGTTGACCCAAAAAGCGCACGCCTAGAGCCAAAGCAAGGAGTGGAGGTCACGCTTCACCGTCTAAGCGTCGCCTGTAACTACCACTACACAGGCACACACAGAATCACAACCAATCTTCATTTATGATAAACATAGACCTACAGAAAATATACAAGTAAAAGAATTATTTTTTTTTAGAAAAAAGTGAAGGAGCATTAGACTGATTCGAGTAATCAACAAAAGTAAGTAATTCAAGAAAAATAAAATCAAAAGACTCATAATCAATCAGAATGATTTCCTTTGTCAGGAACTTAAAATTACATTGCCAATTCCATTTTTACGATAAAGCAATTTTTTTTTGGAATCCAATATTTTCCCTTGTCTTTAATAAGAAAACAAATGGTAATATCATTCTTTGATTTTAATATTGATTTTTTCTATTGATGATTCCAAGCTAGCAATTTTCATACTAGATTTTTTTGTGCAAAGGCCCTGTTTAATTTTTTTTTATTGACTAATTGTTTGAAAGAGGGATTATTTTAGTAGTTAATATTGATTACCAAGGAATGAGGATTTAATATGCAGTCTAAGAGTAGAGCGATTAAGGCAAAATAAAAGTGCTATAAGGATTTCATGTCATCAGAATATAACTATCGAATTAAATTTAAAGCACATTATGCTTTATAGAATGAAAGCTTGACCATTAAAACATAAAAATTTACATAATAATATAATCGTACATAAAATTGAAATTTAAGATATATATATACGAGAAAAGAGTAATACTTTTCATAGTTGCTCACTACCACTAGTAAACATACGTAGTATTACTGAATAATCATTTACTACAATTGAGTAATGTTATTTATAGTCAGCAACTATGAATAATTACTCATTATGAGTAATGTTACGTAGACTAACTACCAGTAGTGAAACAACTATGAATAACATTACTCATACAGAAACAAATATAATAACTAATTAAAATATTCGTAAAGAAATAAAGGAAACTAATTCATAAATTTTAAGTCATTATATGCTGTCCCAATTCAACCCAAAATAAAAATAATTATATCTCTAATTGCAAATCATGACCTGTACATATTCTTTTGCAAGCAAACCACTATGGCCATATTTGGCAGACTCGACGGTATAAGACGAATTAAAAATGAAAAGACTATTAAAATTTTGTTCATTGTCATATTGTAATATTGTTCGATACTAATAATCAAACAATTCTTACAAATCTTAGCCAATATTGCACAAGATTTATGGCAAAGAGCGTTAACAACCACTAATTTGGAATCATTAGTGATCTTGAATCTCATTTACAAAAGGAATAATCCTATTTATTGCTACTAATGATAATCACCAGTCTATTTGACATTAAACAATAAGTCCAACAAAATAAATTTTATATTCTTCCATGTTTCATTAGACCTATCATATAATGTCAACACAGTTGCCAGCCACATAGATAGGTGATAATCACCATGGTGATAAATAGTATGATTCTCACAAAAAGAGTAATACTATCAGAGGGGTGCCATTTATGATAACTACCAGTCTATTTGTCCTAATTTCTTTTGAGTGCCAATCGCCTTAAATTTTCCAGTTAAGCAGAGTAAATAATGCTACGGCCACTTTGAACTTACTTTGTTTGTACCATCCAAGTATTAGTACAATATACTAAATTCTAACTAAAAATGTAGTTTCACTCTATTCCTTCATAGGTAGATGCAGCCACTAATGATATGTTTTAATTTTAATTCTTATAAGCTGATTCAATGTCACAATTGACAAATTTTGTTATATATGTTTAGGCTAACATAATAAACATATTCTCAATGCATTCACAAGGAAAAGCATGCACGACTGCAAAGTAGTAAGTAGGCAAGATTCTAGCTTACAAAATATCGAGGAGAAGAATTAAAAAAAACGCAAGAAATAGTGAACTTTTCACAAATAAGGCAGTGGTTAAGAGGACAAACCATTGATTACCCATGATAAGAGCATCTTAAACTCTATTAAGCATAAGGATAAATAATGGAAGGGAAAGTGGGAACCCATTTTTCGTGGCCTTTGAGTAGGAAGAATATCAAAATTCTTGACTTGAGAATACGCCCCAACAGCTTTACTTTGAGTTAAGATTCTCAAATTCCATATTCCTCAGAATCCCACTTTTCTTCCCCACCCCCACCCCCACCCCTAACCCTACCCCTACCCCTACCCCTACCCCTACCCCTACCCCCACCCCCCAAAAAAGAAAGAAAATAAAAGAAAAGTGAGAGGGAGGGAGAAAGGAAAAATCTAGTTGGAATAGCATTCCTTGGTAACTTTTCTTTCTATAATTCAGCCAATACAATCAGATGTAGTCAAGAAGCCACAGCCAATGAGTGTTTTGCATGAGTACTAGCTAATGATTGAATTGCTCACAAACTGATTCTCATGTGCTGCTATAAGAATCTTTTATATGAAATTATGTTAGCAAACACAGAGTAAATGTTAAGTACAACAAAGAATAACAGGCCATGTTCTCTATTCTAAAGTGGAGAACATGAATTATACATACGCTATACATGTACAAAGGTGCAAAGGTAAAAGTGCTCCACATACCGTAGATTAAAACAGTGAAGAGCAGTTATGGCAACATCAAGGAAAGGCAACTAAATGTGCCATTTCTGAGGATATCATTGGATCCTACAAAGAGACATGAAATGAAAGGTTAATAAATAGTTGTTCTATATGGCTGTATAGCCTGTCCAAAGCTCTATTTATAACCATAAAAGGGTTAAGTGAAAATGTCAAAAAATAGGCAAGCAATTGCAGTTAATTAAATTTCATAGCACAACTCATATGGTCAACCAACATTACCACCTTGTCTGAAATTAAAGTGGTGATAGAAGTGGTATGAGTTAATATGAAAAATATAGTCCCTTCAACATCATGTGCGCAAGACTAAACAAAACAAACTGCATGCAAGGAAAAACGAGGTGTTCCGCAAGTAGGAAACAGTTCCATTATTTCAACCTGACTAGAGTGGAAAGAGAAGAGAACAAGAAAGAAACATAAACAACAAAAGAGAATAAAAAACACCCTTTGATACCCCCACACCCCACCAAAAGAAAAAACAACCACACAGACAGAGAGAAAAATAAATAAAAAATATGGCAAATTAGTAATTTCTTCACCCTTTACAAGCAGGGCTATATTTATTTACATCCTACAATATCAATTATACATGTTAATGCAATTGCAAAGCAACAAAAATTACTTAATAAGTTATATTGGATCCTTAATACTCCATTCGTCTAGATGATATGAAACAAATATTAGCTAGCTCGGGAGTCATTTCACGATGTAGCTTGAGGAGCACCATAACATTCCAATATGCAGTTCAATCCTATCCACATGCCAGAAAAACTATTTAGGAATTTAACTTTAACACTTTACATAAAGGGTTCAACAGATTCCTCCAAACTGCATAAAATATCCTAACATATCAGAATCAAATTATCTTTCCTGAAAAGTCCAACTGGAACTAATGCACAGGGACAGCACTTAATATATGCCACATCTAAAAGTCAATAATTGTTATTTACGAGGTTAAATACTTCTCCATTGTTTATCAATGAGTTCGCAAACCAAGTAAATATTGTTTAATAGCCAAACTTTTTCTAAATCAGCGATTAATCATGTCGTCATAGTTCACTATATTTTTTTATGTGCATTCAAGCATAATTTTTACTTTTAATCTTGAAATAAGATCTATAATAGCAGCATAGGTATGAAATAAGACTCACCCTTGATGTTCATAATGTGAGATGCAAAGTTGAATCCAACATGAGTATACCATGTAAATGAGATGACGAGCAAGACTTCTTTCTCAGAATTAATATATTTATGTTCTAGCCATTAAACATAAGCTCAAGGAAACACCAATTAATTGAGATTTGCGAATAGAGAATGCACATTCAGGAATGGATTTAAATACTGAAGTTCCATGTAATATAAATGCTAATCACTGCCAATTGACAGAGAGGACAATTCAAGAACCTGTTTATATGTATGTCATAAGGTGACATATCTCTTGAACACCTCGGCTAAAAGTTCAAGCTAGTTAGAGAGAAGATAAACTTATTTATTTAAGTTATGCCTTCACCACGCCAATTGACAGAGAGAACAATTCAAGAACCTGTTTATATGTATGTCATAAGGTGACATATCTCTTGAACACCTCGGCTAAAAGTTCAAGCTAATTAGAGAGAAGATAAACTTATTTATTTAAGTTATGCCTTCATCACGCCAATTGACAGAGAGAACAATTCAAGAACCTGTTTATATGTCTGTCATAAGGTGACATATCTCTTGAACACCTCGGCTAAAAAGTTCAAGCTAATTAGAGAGAAGATAAACTTATTTATTTAAGTTATGCCTTCACCACGCCAATTGTCAAAGAGAACAATTCAAGAACCTGTTTATTTAAGTTATGCCTTCACCACGCCCCTCATGTGTAGGTCAGATCCAAATTTTCATCAAAGGTCTGATAGGTACACAATTTTTATAAATAGGTGTTGAGGAGACTTGAACTCAAGACCTTTGTATGTTCCAATACCTTTTTGAACCACTGCATACAAAAGCTTAAGCTATGAGAAAGAGGAAAAATTTATGTTATTTAAATATCTTCAACAGTATCTTGAAATACATCAGTCCTCAAAATCCACTGTCACCAGAGATTAGAAAAGGTAATAATTTACAGCAAAAATAAAAATGTAGATTCATGTCCAAGTATCTGCAAAGCTAATTGAGGTCTCAGGTCAAGAGGAAAGCAAGTGGTCCTCTTCTGGCTATGACTTGTTTTCTATTAGATGCAAGTATAGAAGTAAGTACAATACTTAATTTTCTTTTCGAAGGGTCCCAATTCTTTATACCATTTGAAGAATTTAAAAGATCTCACTGGGACCTCTCTTCTCTCTTTATTAATTCCATCTGGGGCTGAATAAGTACCAAACTTACTGAAGGAGACAAAAAGGAATGTATTCTTTATGCCATTCCTGGCCTTCAAACAAAGCCAAGAAGAAGCATTTATACCCCCTTTTATAAGAATCACTCAAAATGTTTTTCACAAGGCATAAAAAGATAAATACTAAGATAACAAGAAGAATGTGCATGACAAAATCCAGTGATTGTACATCAAAGATGAAATAGGTGCAATCATGTATTCATGTACTGTCTGTTACATTCTGATCTGCAGAACATAGCAGGTGCCTTCTCTCTATGAAAAAATTCCATCACTAACTTAAAGAATCTCTAACCTGTATTGAAAAGGCTAAATCTCACTTGCAAGCACAAGCATGTGGTTGTGTCCAGGAGAGATACAGGAAAATTACAAACTGCCCAATCACCACATTTCCCTACGGCTGGCTTAAAGATATGGGGTCCAGAAAAGGAAACAATTAATGCACCTTGACTGTTTGAGGCAATATATTATACAAAGAAAATAGCGTGGAAAAATTGAAATCAAGTCTATGCACTCCAAATAGCTAAGATCTTTTTTGTAAATCAGACTAGAGATCAAAATGAAAGGGCATCCAAGGAATTGCACCCTCACCGCGGTTTGACCTTGGTAAATTAATAAAACGGCTGTTGTGCATCTGCAGCCCGTCTAGATATTTTTTGCTTATTTTCAACTCTAAGTTAGAGCCTTTTTCGTCTTTTCATGTACACGAGTTTCAAAATTGATAAAACACTATATAAAGGCCGAATTTAGGTCAAATTAAGGAGAAAGACGGCTAGAAACAAGAGAGGAATTACGAGGCAAAGAAGAGTTTTTGGAAGATTTCTTCACCTTCAATCCAAGTTCTATAAAATCATTTTTTTTTTTATTTAATTATGTTGTTCTAATTTTTTTGAGATGATGAAATCTTGTTTAAACGAGTGATTATTTTGTTATTCGTTTAATTCTGTTTTCGAACTTTAACTTTCATAGTTCGTTCTTGTTGGATTAATTAAATAAAATCTCTTTCATCTTAAATATCACGTATTTTTTATAGTTAGAAATTAATTTAATTAATTCGTGATTGGTGGTGCTTAAACGTGTTCTATTAATTTCTTTTGATTTCCATTATTTTATTATCGATTTGGAATATATAAAATGTTTAGTATGCGAAACCTTTGATTCTTTGTTTTCTTTTAATTGAGTTTAATGCAGAAAACGCTTAAGTAATTTAAGATCGAAACTAAGGGGAACCGATATTAGATTTTCTTCTTTTGGATTTAATTGATAAATATTTCAAAATGACAATAAATTGATTTCGATTTGTCATTTGTTTTTTAGAATTAATCAATAATTAGATAATTACTAACTTAAACAATAGTGGATTCCGAGACTTTGGTACTTTAAACAACTTGAATCTTCAACTTAATTTTTTAGCATAATTAATTAGTTTTTAAGTTAAATTTTTTCAACCAAATTCCTTTCTACCCAACTAGCCTAGAATAATAGTTAATTCGGATTAAATTATACTTTCTTCATTGCAGTCTCTGTGGGATCGACATCGTTGCTACTTTTATACATTCCAATAAATTCGTACACTTGCGAGTTATTTAAAATTTGACAACAAATTTTTGGCGATATGGCTAAATTAAATAAAAATAGGGAAAACTAAAAAGGAAGAATATTTGTTACCCAAACTTGGCCTTCCAACAATCCCAAGATGGAACCATCTATTTACCATTGCCTTCTTTTATGTGTAGTATCTAATGCTAAGTTACATTCCAGTCAACAGAATCTTCCTTGGTTTAAAAAAATGGCTTTGAAGGTTTCAAACATCGTCTACAGTGGGTTCCTCCAGTAAACATCAGGAAAAAAATTCCACCATTCATTCTGGGAATAAGGTTCCTAAACTTTGCCAAATGACAAATATAAGTGCACAGGAAAAGAAAGACTTGGGTGGATCTATTCTTGTACCTATTGTAAGGTGTCGAGTTTGTCAAGATTCATAGTGCAGAGGAATTTTAAGTGGGTAGTGCAGCTGTCGGAGAATGGAAAGGGAAGTTGCATGAGAGGGGTCAGATTGGAAGATCAAGATCTCTTTTCGAGTCGCTGTGAAGATTGGATTGGGTCTAATGTTTTGTTGGCCCTGTCCAATATTCTATGCCTCACTTGTAACCCCACCTCTCCTCATTTACTTATAAGACATCCCTGAGCACAACTTTAGAACGTGAAAATTGGTCAAAGAAAACAAGAAATAGATAAGGGCTGTAGTAGACAACTTCTGTTTACAAAAGTATCAGGAATGCAAAATTACAATGTGCAGAATATAGCAGAATCATAATTCCCATACAAGGGTGATAGCAGATTGAAACAGGAGCTTTTTATCATTTCAGGTACAAATATTATTTGTTCACAATGACATAGATCTTATCCTTTCGCTCTTAACATGAAGCTAATTTGTTGTGAATCACATGATGAAGACAACAAAATGTATCATCACCACCACCAAGGAAAAACCTTCACCCCTCTTCAAGAATGTTCACTCCACCTGAAAGGCACTTGTTCCACCAAGGTGCAAATGGCACCGGTGATTCAGGACTTGTACTTTCCACTGATGCCAAGCCAAGACTGAAATGGACTCTGGAACTCCATGAGCGGTTCATAGAGGCAGTAAATCAACTTGGTGGAGCAGACAGTAAGTGCATACAACATGTCAATCTCATGAAGCCCCAATAAAGTGCTACTGTATTCAGCTTTTCAATATGATTTCTTCTGTTGCAGAAGCTACTCCAAAATCAGTCTTGAAACTTATGGGAATTCAAGGACTAACCTTATACCATTTAAAGAGTCACCTTCAGGTAAATTATTTACTGCCAGATATTAAATTAGACTTCTGCACAAGAGAAAATAGACTTTCCAGTTTGATGACCTTCAATCTTCACCAATTCTATGTGCAACTTAAGGTCCCAATTAAACCATTTCAAAGAAGCAGCCTGATTTTTCAGTTACATCACACAGTCCCTACTATGAATTCCATAAAACCCTTAAGAAAGTAGCTAAAATTAAAGCAGTAGTAAACCATAAAACCTTCTTCCTTAATGTCAGGAAAAGAAGTACTTCGTGCTTATGTTGATATGCAGGTATTCTTTCACTCAGCATGCATGTGTGTCTCATTCATAAAAGTATAGATAAAACGTGTTCTCAACCTTCGTTATCTCTTCTGGCAGAAATACAGACTCAGTAAAAACCTCCAAGGACAAGCTAATAGTGGGATCAACAAGGCTGTTAACAAATCCGGTAATTTCCTGGAAAACTTTTAAGAGATTATAGCTATTAATGAGAAAAGTGTAACTTACTGAGTGAAGTATGGTTGCAGCTACAGGAGAAAGGATGCCTGAAACAAATGGAACTCACATGAGTCATCCAAGCATGGCCAACCAAACAAATAAGTATGATAAGCCCTATTTTTTTTTTCTTTGTTTTCTCGTATATTTAATGCAATTCAACTGACAATGTTGTAACTGTGCTGCCTTATATTCAGAAATTTACCTTTAAGTGAAGCAATACAAATGCAAATTGAAACGCAGAGAAGGCTACATGAGCAGCTAGAGGTAAAAAAAGAAAACCCCAACTTTTTCATCAATGAAGTCATTGCAAGTGCCTTTATCATAATGGATATAAACCATTATGTAATGCAACAAAAATCAAGTAGTAATCCTTCGTAAGACACTTCAAATTCTGAAATAAAATATTGCTTCTGGAAGTATTATTGGAGCTTGTAGTATTGTAATGGTTAGAGCACTGTATGTTTGGTGAAAAGATGCATCACAACCAAACTATTCCTTGAGGCAAATATTTTGACTCAATTTGGATTATGATTACAAGTTTGACCTCTTCCAGATAATGAAACTTGTTACATTTGTTAAAATTTCTTCACATTTCCAACAATTAAAGTTTGAATATGCAAAAGGTTACTAGGCAATGAAATCATTCCAAGTTTATCAAGTTGCCATTATAACAAGGTTTACTATCCATGCATAGGTACAACGCCATTTACAGCTCCGGATAGAGGCTCAAGGTAAATATTTACAGTCTGTACTTGAGAAAGCACAGGAAACTCTTGGAAGACAGAACTTGGGAACAATTGCTCTAGAGGCTGCCAAGGTTGAGTTATCTGATTTGGTGTCCAAAGTATCCACACAATGCCTGAATTCTGCATTTTCAGGGACGAAAGAATTGTCAGATTTGTGCCTTGAGCAAACTCAAACGAATCCCACAGATGGTTCAATCAATAGATGCTTAACCTCCAATGAAGTTTCTATGAGGGACCAAGAACTGTACATTAATCAAATGGGATTGAAACCTTTAAATTTTAGAGCATCAACCAAGTCGAGGGAGGATGACAACGAACCCAAGCAGCAGGATACTGAACTCAGATGGTGTGAAGACTTGACAGAGAGCAGAAAGTTTCTTTCCACTATGGATGACAATATTGGAAAAGCATTTTCTATAGGAAAAAACACCAGCAATCTATCAATGAGCATTGGACTTCAGGGAGGAAAATGGAACAGCAGCAGCAACTATTCAGAGGAAAGATATAAAGGAACAGGTAAAGAGGTGTTATTTTTTGACCAAGATACTCATAGAAATGATTCAATTAAGCTAGAGAAGCAGAAGACATCACCAGAGTTTCAACCACCTTACTTTTCAACCAAACTGGACCTAAACACAGAGGATGAAAATGATGCTGCTTCAAGTTGCAAGCAATTAGATTTGAATGGATTCAGCTGGAGCTGATAAAAAAAAGGGGGGGTTAGCGCGACCACTTGCATTCTGATTCATCAGGGAAGAAAGTTTGACTTAGTTAGAGAAACCTGGTGCTCCAATTTGTTTAATGTAATCGAAGACATTTTTATTGAAATGATGATGTTACGAATAGAAGAACTAAAACAATCATAAACCAATCCTTTCCCAGCACACATGCATACACATCCACACACCTGATGGACATTCTCTGTTCTTTAGTTCCAAAACATGAACGAATGCATTAGTTAAGTTCTACGTTCATAATCCTTTTATAAGAATCCAATCTAGCACTTGATATAGATCCAAGGGTCAGCTAGATAAAGGTACAAGATACTAATTGATAACACCTGAGCTATTCCCTGATCTGTAACTGGACGGTGGGCCTAGACCACTCCGATACCCGCTATCTACCTTGTTGCTACTCTAACGCCAAGTCAGAGATGTGTAAGCGAAAAATAGTATATGAAATGCAAAAGGGCTGAGAAATGTAGAGAGTGTGTAATGTCCCTTGGGGCACCATAGACTCCGTTATTGGTGATGTGGCATCAAGGTTGTTTCATACGGAGAGGTGTCCTTATCCGTACTTACGAATGCGGAGAGAATATGGGAAGTGGTGCCTCCTGACATCACTGCCATTATGACACATGTACGAGTGAGCTGACCAAGCTCCAGGTGCTAGTGGACTTGAGTGGATTTGATGATATTACGCCTGTCCTTCAGGTCGTTGACTTCGACCTTTGCCTTTAGAGTGATGGTCAACCAACTCGCCTAGAGTATAACTTGGCATCGTGGTGGAACTCGGTGACATTATTTGGTCGTCTTCAGTCAAGGAATCAAGGTCGACTTGAATGTCCGTGGTTTTCTTAGCTCATGTCACGATCAATTGAAGAAAACCAGTTTGCAATGGAAAGGGAGGAACAAGAGCACCAACCGAAATTTGAATTAACAGTTGGTAGATGACGTCGTTTTGGCTTATGGAAGACGACGTCATCTGGGCTTATTAAATATATTACTTTTTAATTTGAATGCATTACACCCTTTCTTTGTAAAGTAGGAAAAATCCTTTAAATAGACTGCACGAGGATAGAGAAATTCAGCTTTTGCAATTTTGGAAATTATTCATTTCAGCTCAGCTGAATCTGCACGCCATTCTCTCTTCTTCTTCTCTAAATTCTGCAATTTTAATTTTATACATCATCTGTTATTACTTCAATTCTGTACTGATCAATTTATTAAATGAAAAGTGCTTAATTCATTCTCATTTGGATGAATTTTATCTTGAATGAGCTGGTTGTGGTTGATTTGCTTATAATTGAGCTCCAATCATAACACCTCACAACCCGAGGTCCACAGTCAAGTAGGAGGCGTACTCGTTCACAAGCCAGACTTGACCTATAAACTTCTTGCACTCACCGTTGGGCCTTTAAGTGCCCGGTAGGTATCACTGTTGAAGACGAAGTAAAAGGATATACATAGTTAAATAAAGAGAAAAATCATTACGCAGTGCAAAGTTTCGTGTAAATCTGAGAATATTGTACAAATTAGCAAGCCTAAGCATAAAGTTTCAATTTAAGGAGTAAAGATTTATTCAAACAAGAATCACGCGTAACCATAAATTCAATCAAATATCAGAACACTCACTTTTGCCAATTCATATAACTTAAATTCTAAAACCGTAAGTATTTAATAAAAAGATAACGGAAGACCAAAAAAAAAAAAAAAAAAAAATCCGAAAAACAATGACCTGGCAACGTTTCTGAAATATGTGATGCTTTCTCATTCTGCATTTGATCAAGCTTTAGCAATTCGAATCAAATGTCTGAAATAAAATCCATGAATCCTGCAGAATAGGGTAATTTCAAGTCCAATTGATTCGTCCGCGATAACTACAAGAGGAGTAAATTATTCGTTGCCCAAATGCTTATAGGCAGAAATAATTAAATAACAATAGAATACTGTAAACACTGCTACAATCACTTGCTGTCACTGTAATACGCGAAATGTGTGTATAAACCACATTTGGCTACTGTAACAAGGTTTTGTTCATCAAAGCGGTAATTCAGCCATTGTTTGCTTGAGAATTGCTCCGACGATAAGTTTTTTTTTTTTTAGGAGGGAAACTGATGGGCCCTACTAATTTGTCTGATGGATTCACCCATAGTGGCCCAATATAATTTACGTTGTAAATCTGAACTAGGTTGTAATTCGGCCCAAATGGTTAACTTTGCCAAATACCACCTTTTCTTTTAAAAGTTAAAAAATACTCTTTTTTTTAAAAAAAAAAAAAATCTTTAATTTATGAGAAAATTATATCCTCCACGGTTCCACCTACATTTTTTTTAATTTGAATTATACTACATTAATTTTTTCTTTTTAATAATATTATAAACACACTAATTATACTGGATAATAAAAAAATTGTTATTTAAATATAATTCAAACATTAATATCGATTTCAATATATTATTTAGGAATCAAATCTTATCATTTTAATTAAAGATAATTACTAAATTATATATCTTCAAACACACAGTCTGCCATTTCTAAACTTCTTTCTGGGTCTGTAATCGTAGAAAGAGAAATCTCTACAATGGCTTGAAGAATCAAAATTATTTCTATTCAGTGCAATGGCTTCGCATACAACAGTAACAAAGTCAGACATAAAAGTAAGGAAATACTAAATAATTCAGCCATGACGAAAAAAAGTTCTCAGATATTGAAGAAGAAGTTTATCATGTCAATTCTCGTAGGAGAAAAGGTAAATTCTTTTTTTTTTAATGCTATGCATATTATCTTTTTCTTTAAGATTTACTTTTTCGATCCCATAAAAGTAATAAATTTTTTGTGCCCTTTTTCAAAATAATTAGGATTATTTTGTGAATGAAGTTCATTCCACATAAAAGTCGGTAAATTTAAGTTATTTAATACCTATTTAATGTTTTTTTGGTCATTAACAAAATAAATAAAATTTTAGTCTTGTGTTCATCTAAAAAACATTCATGTTCTGTTCAATATTGTTTTTGTCATCATCTGCACTTTTTTGTCAAACACTAGTTGTTAATTGTTTTTTAGTAAACTCTCTTACCATTGAATGTGTTAGCAATAGAATAAAAAAAGTTAAATAGTATTTTTTACATTATTTTATATTTTGTAGTATATGGTGAAATTATCACATTTTTGTCTGCTCTTGACTAGGCTGTGATTATCACATACTTCTACTGGGCTGAAACAGGCCCAAGATGTTTCTTTAAAGATGGCCTAAAAAAAGAGTGAATGGATGTATAAAAATAGTTTTTTAGTTGTGGATTTTATAAAAATGATAAAAGTTGTGGATTTTATAAAATATGTGGTTGAAAATAAATTTAAAAAATTGAGATGAATGATATTCATAATACATTTCATTCTTGATGATCATCATATATGACATTACTCAATTGGATAAATTATTCATAATTAATGGTTATAAATACATTACTCAATTGGAGTAAAAATTTCATCGAATTGAATAATGTCACGTAAGATGACTATCAATAGTAGACGACTATGAATAGTATTATACATTTCATATTGATGATAAAACATGTGGGACCTTTGATTAGTATTAAAAAAAGATCAAGGACAATAAATAGCTCCGCCTTGACTTTGAAAGCTGATCACGATTTTCATCATAATAAGTCTATTATTCTTTCAATAATTGCCAATAATAGCATAATACACTATTTGATTTTTTAGCAACTCATGACCCTAATTGCAAATGACCAAAAACTTCCTTAAGCAGGATCTAAGAGATCTGCCTCAAGTCCCTGAGTAAACTCATCATTCAGAAATTCATTTCAGTTATAGAGCAAAACAAAATCAAAGAGATCTATCTAACAATTTTAGTGATGCTGAAATTATTTTTTAAATACTTATAAATTATAAGTGTTATAAAATATGTAGATGGTAAGTTATGAATCTTACAAAATATGTTTGATCAATTTGAACAGTTTAAATTATAATCTAATCAAAAACACTATATTTTTCTATAAGACGAGTCTTGTACGAATTATGAGCAGAATTCAATAATAGTAATTACAAATTCTTCCGCGAAATCAACACTTACTTTTTTTATATTTATTTTTAAAGATATGTGTTTCTCTAATTATCTAGAAGCGAGATACGCAGATCTCCTAGACTCATCATTGATGCACAACTAACAAAGACTTAACAGAATTTTACCAGCCATATTTTCCCAGTCAATAAATCCGTAAACGCCCACCCAAACTCAAAGGCATTGTAATCTAGAATTCCTAAAGGCGGTGGCCGCCCAATATTATGGCGACATGTGTCTTGATCCGCCGTGCCATATCAGCCTATAGTTGCCCAAGAGAAAAACAATGGCATACCAAATCTAGTGCCCCTTTTTGAGTGTGGGTGGCAAAAGAAGATAGTGACTTTTGGAATTAATTAATAAATGAGAAGGGAATCTTTGTCCCATCTCAAAAGTCTGCCTTGCTTTTCCATTTTCAGCTTTTAAGATTTTATGTACTTATGGTCAGCTTAAAATATATATGAACAAATATATTTATATTTTAAGAGTATAAAGTATTGAAATTAATTGAATCCTAGGTTGAATCATTAAATAAAATAAATTTAATGATATAAGTTATTACATTTAATTAAGTTAATTGAAAAAGTTTCTAATAAAAAATTCATTATATATTAGGCTCATTAGTATTTTAAATGTCTTATATAAAAAAAAAATCTCACATCGAAAATTTACAAGCAACTTGACTTGTTTATATGGTAGGATAATATTTTAAATTGTAATTTAATACAACTAGTTGATTCTCTTTCGCCTATCGGTTGGTGGTTTGGTCAATGGGTCATCGGGTGGCTTGTTGCAACCTTCGCACCCCTTCCTATAATGTTGGACTATACTTGTAGTCGTTAGAATAACAACTATGTAACATCACCTTCCTCCTATATGTGCGAATTAGGTGGACATCTTTTTGACTTATTGATGGCAAAAAGTTTGAACTAGCTACCCACATATCCATCGCCCACCTTTCTAACATAAGCTTCTGTATATGACTTTCTGGCTCTACACCACCCACTTGTGCCTTAAAAGGCTAGCTTTAGCTAGTCGCTACAAGGTGGTGCTTTGCACCACTTGCCCACATCGCAAATGTGTGGATGATGACGAGACAGCAAGCGGTTGTGCATCGTCGCAAAGAATCTTAAAGTTTTCATAAATGGAGTCGTGGCTCGATAACGTGGCAACTAGATGGCTCAGTGAGTTGGCATCTAAGGTGGCACATGCGTGGATGATGACGAGACGGCATGCGGTTGTGCATGGCATGGTAGCTATTTGAATAGATATGATAAATGGATACATTCATTCTAGGCTTGATATGGACCATCACATCACATGGCTATATGAAATGGTGCAATCCTAAGACCCAAATTGATCCGGACGAAATAGTGTACCTATTCAGAGGAAGCTCGCACTCATTCCAAAAAACACTTACAAATCTATAAATAAGAACCACCCATATTCGATTTTTTTTACACCAAATCAATCCCGAATTAATTGATTTTAAATCTCTCTCCACAAAAAAAAAAAAAATGCTTAAATATTTTCCAACAAAATTCTGAGAAACTAAGTTCTGAAACTTTTTCAAAAGTTCGCTCGTTCATTCCTTTAAAAGAAGAGTGCAGTCATTCTTTGATTTGATCAACAAAATTGATATACATACAATACTTACTTTGGAATAAGCTTTATATTGTGAGAGTCAGACGTCCATTGATCATGTTAGCACATTTACACTTAACAAGGAACGAAATCTATCTTAAAGAAATTTGCTACGGCATACTTCGCTTCATATCATTTCTAATTTTATGTTTTCTATTTTTCTCAATTGTTTTCGTCTATTAACAACACAGAGTTTTAAATAAAAGAATTCAATATAGCATGTAATTTATAAAATTGTATTGTATCTAGATTTTACTGTTATCTTCTAAGAGAAAAATGAAATCAAAGGTACACACGAGTTAGTATATTAAAACTAAAATATAAATAAAAAAAATATTATTTTTTCCAATAATATAATCTTTTCGACAAAGTGAATGTTATCATTTAAACACTACAATGCATCTGGACACAATAAAAACTATTGAAGTGATCCGTTTTTGTTGAACTTTTGAGCGTGTCGTTATACGGTCCCCAATAATTTACATTTTGCTGCCCTTTTTACTAGCAATCAAATCAGCAACAAATATTGGCGATTTGTTTATTGTTTTTTTTTTTTAATCACCTTACTACCCACGCAAACTAGCAACAACAATTTGCTGACACTGCTACGAAACTCTCGCTCGTCTTTTGATTATGACTATCGAATCTTTAGAATAAAGATCTCTCAAGCGAAAATTACAAATCGAGATCACAAAATTGATACATATAACATAATTCATGAGAGAAAACGTTCAAAAGAGATATTATGATATTAAAATATATTTTTATTGTGCTCTCTAACTCGTGGAAGACAATAAGGGTGTCAAACAGGTCGAATGGCACAGTGAACTCGAAGCTCTCTGTAGAAGCATCTCCAACTTGACATCTCTTTTAAAAAGTCTATTTGGTAAGAGAGAAATGAAATGAGGAGAGATATTGTAGAATGAGGAAAGAGAAAAAAAATAGAAGAGAGATAGACATTAACGATGTAGATTTATTGTAGAAGATGCTCAGTAATCCGCCAGAAATGTAGCGTATATTTTGAAACAACCTTCTACAATAAATAATCGCCACATTTTTTTGTCCCTCCACCTCATCGCCACATCATCTGAGACATTCAAAATAGAAGCTACCATTGGAGATGCTCTAAGGACAAGCCTAAAAAATAATTACGAGCCAAGCAGAATTAAATAGAGCCAGCTCGTAGGTCAAAAAGGTCACTTTAAAGCAATCATTTTGGTCCCCGATTTATTATTATTATTATTATTAAGAAAAAAAACTCAAGAAAATTTTGCATTTAAAAAATAAAATTCAAAATCCAAATCGAACTCGTAGGCGACTCGGCTCGGCACACAAGCTATTGACCAAAACAAGCAGTCTTGTGATAGACAATCCAACTTGATCTATTACTACTTCTAGAAGACAATACTAGGAAAGCATTAACATTATATACATTGTGAATTAATGGGATTTTAATATTATTTAACTCTCTTCTCCATTTAACTCTTTTAATATTATTTAAATTAATGGGATTTTAATATTATTTAACTCTTTTCCTCGTAACAAAATGATAGCATCACTAGCAGTTAACACCCTTATATCAGACATGCGTGTTGATAACATCACACAGCACTAAGAGAACAATTTGTGCAACCATTCCCATCTCCATAGTAAAAATGCCCTAATACAGAAAGTGGGGTAGGCTCTCTCTTTTTTCTCTTTTGGTCAAAAAACCAACCCCGTGTTTTTTCCTCCAAAATATCGCTCGTGGTTGATTGCTTTACAGGCTTGTACAATTCTTGTGTGATAAATCAAAAGTTGATTACAACAAATACCTAGCTAACTCATACTTATCTTCACGTAACACTTTCAAGATAATTAATCGATAATAAAAAGTAAAATTACATTTTCATTTTATCTTACTTTAGAATTTTTATTATATTTTAAAAGAGTGATAAATCAAAGAGGCAAATCCGACACAATAGATGAATATGAATATCATGAACTGTTTCATCAGTTGTTAATCGTTCCTAATCAATATTTAAGGTGTATGTTCTAAAATGATTTTTTTTAAAAAAAATAGAATCAAGAATAAACTCGAAATTTGTAATGAATATAGTACTTTATATTTATCCCTCCACATATAATATTCTATTTATTAAAAAAAAAAAAAAAGGATTAGAATCAAAATTGTTTTAATTAATACATTTGGATGCATCAAGATATTAACAACCACTATCCAATTTTAAACTAATATCTCCATAGACCTTACCCCACCCCTATACTAAGCTAGGGATCCCACCAAAATATCATATTTGTCCTCAGTAGAATAGGTAAAAGAAATGTGATAAACATATGTTGATCCAACCGACCTGATTACAGTATCTCATACACAGATTGATCGGAGGGTCCAGCAAGTAGTCAATGTTGCACAAGTGGAGTCAACCATGATACACAGTAATCAACCACTAACTAGAAGTGGTCTCACTGGATCTTAACTGAAATTTCCCTCTATATATGGAGTTTGGTAATCACCCACTTACCACAGTAATAGGGACTCCATGCGTTGTTACTCTGTCCTATTATAATCATAATCATAATCATAATCACCCTCTTAATATGGTTTTGGAATTGCTATTTAAAATTTTCGTTTGTTTAATGTAATTTAGAAATATTTATTCTTTACATGGAAACGAGTTACACATTTTATGCTTTTAGACTGGACTTGAATAACATATTAAACACAATTTTAACTTCTTTTATTTTTTAATATACAAAAGTCCTCTTACAAGATTCATGAACCCAACAGTCTTTAAATAACTTATTTAAGAGATAAAGATGTTAGAGAGAGGGAAAAAATTCTTTATTTATATTTTATATTTAATGAGTATGTAGCTTGTCGTAGACCTAACACAGAAAATAAGATTTATGAGTGACCACACATTTTAACGCAAGATCTTTGTCTACTCTAGTACCTTATGAAAATAAATATATTTATTTAAATTTTATATTACCCTATGAAGGAAATTTCTTACTATAATTCAATTTTACTTAACTTATAAGCTATAATTCACTAGCACAATTAAAAGGCCAGCTATTACGATAAAAAAAAAAAAAAAAAAAGGCCAGCTATAGCAGCTATAATTCACTAGCATAATTAAAAGGCCAGCTATAGCAGCTATAACTTCAGTAATTTGCTTTTGCAAACGTTTGGACTCTTTGAGATTCAAATGGATCATGATCACCTTAATCAGGATACACCACTAATGATCCCTAGAACATGACCCAAAATCAACAAGGTGGGACCCAAAGTGCAATTGGGGTTTTCTTGTAATATTCAATAATCTTGAGGGCTTTCTTCTGGCCTTTTCCCTTATAAATATAACCCAAATTTACTCCCACAAATCTTGCTTAAAAGCCACTTCTAATCTACTTACAAAACTCTCCCTTAAACCGATTTTGACAGAGCCATGGGAAATTGCTTAGCTCTGCAGGAAAAGGTTATCAAAGTTATAAAAACAGATGGGAAAATCCTTGAATACAAGGCCCCCTTAGAAGTTCATCAAGTGTTATCAGAATTTTCTCACCATGCAATATCAGATAAACTTCCAGTAGTACAGTACATGAATCCAAATGCTAAAATGATAGGAGGTCAGTTGTATTACCTTCTGCCTCTACCAGTGGCTCCTCCACCGCGGACGAAGAAGAAGAAGACTGTTCAGTTTGCAGATTCAGTCAAAGAAGCTGGAGAGGCAACTGGAGTTGTGAGGATTAAGCTTGTCATCAGAAAAAAAGACCTGCAGGCAATGTTAGGAAAAGGAGGTGTTTCAGTTGATGATATGGTATCGAAACAAAGCACACAAAAGGTCGATACCATTGACAGAGATGGTTATATGAATTGCAGAGGATGGATGCCCGCGCTGGATAGTGTACCTGAAGTAAACTAGCTTGTGGGATTACAAAAAGGAAAAAATGGAAAAGTAGAACAGATGAGAATAAAAATTAGAATGAAGATGTACTTCAGATACAAAATTTTGCTAGGCTCTGAAATATAACAGCCAGTACAGTCTAATTTGTCTTTTCTTTTCTTTTTTTCACAAAGGGTTAAGATACTTCTCTTTTGTTAGTTCAACAGAATTATGATCCATCTGCACTAAACTTATTTTTAGAAATCCCACATCCTCCCCTTGTGCTTGCTACAACCCGCAATGCTCAAAGGGACAAATGGTAACAACTGCAGCCTGCTAGTTAAACAAAGCATAACATGGAACAATTTAACGGATAATGTTCAAGATTTTCATATGATCAAACATGAAGATTATGGCCTAGATCTTTCAGAAAAAGACAGATAACTTCCTTCCATTCAGCTTAATTTAAAAAGGAAAACTTAAAAGGACAGTATAAAAAAAAGAAAACATGGTATGATACTTTATGGAATTTCATCTGTTTCTGAAGGACCGAAACCGAGATTCTAATTTACAGAGGAAGAATACAACCATGTATATTAGGGAGACGCAACATCAATAATCTTGGCTTCATGACTCATATAAGGCAAAAAGACTTGCACCTGTTCATAGCTGTAGTAATGTTTCCGCTCCCCAATTTCGCAGTTCAGGAAAAGGGATGTAAAGAAAAAATGTTTTAACTGTATATTTCAAATTAATTATAAGGCTATAAAAATTTCTTTTTTAAATTAATCACAAGGCTTGTGAAAAAACTCTCTCCATGTAATTGGTTGTGTACTACAAGACAGATCAAAGAGCAATTAGTCGTAAGATTGATTTCAGATTCGCAGAATCAATCCGAAGATAGAATTTTCAAAATAGAAAAAACTGGAGAAAGCCTAGCCTGCAAAGTTTGGCTAGAGGAGAAGGCAATAACAAAAATTAAAAACAAATAACTTTCTACTTTTTTTGACTAGAAAAGATAATCTATCGTGCCACCAAAGATAATGATAAAAGTAGAATAACACCATTTATTCATTGGTTAATCCAAAGGCATTAGCACTAATCTCATACGAAAATAAATTAATACATATTTGATTTCATCATTGCAATGATACTAGTAGAAGTGCTAATGCTACTACCATTATCACCAAGATATGGATCCATGACTCATGATTCATTTAATGGAACAACTAGAGTGGCTAAACAGTAATAACTGGTTAGTTGTTGAGAGTGATTTCTGATGGAAGTAAAAGAGTAAACAAATAGATATACAGTTTTTGCCCGATAGTTGATGACCTTATTCTGTATTTGCTAGGAAATATCTGATACAGGTTATTTGGGAAACAAAGAATAATAGAAACTTCAGCAAGTGACTTTATCTACTAGAAAACAACCTAGTCGACTGAAATCGAGCACTTCAAAACTCCTATTAGATCATCAGAAAGGACTGCCTGTATATAACAATTAGAATCTCTTCCATCAAACTTGTGGCCATTAATTCAATTTCAAGGCTTTCCGGTCCCTATATCATTTTTTAGATGAGTAGTGCAAGATTGAAGATGACACACACACACACATATATATAGATGGATGCGAAATTTACGTCAACAGACACCCTTTAAAAGTATTTCACACCATTGAATGTCCCAACGGTATTTTTAAATTCAAATAAAAACTTTTTCAACTCTATACTAGTTAAAACATGAACTAATAGCACTACAACTGAAGTCAGAATCCCTAATGAGTGAAATATTATCCTCAAATATTCTCATTACTTAAACATGAACTGATAAGCACCTGCCTATTTAAAAATTTAATTTAATTGCCAGGGTCAAAATGCACTTAGAGTCTCAGACCTAATTTATAATATAACAACCAGAAAAACATGTTGCAAGTGTTTTAGATTCTAAGGAATATAGTTAAATTACAGACAACTAATGTAAGAACGAAGACACGAAGAAGAAACTTCATGCATCAAAATAGAATTCCATGGCATCACATTAAAAGTTTGTTAGAATTGCAAAGTCCAATAGAAGCTTCAAAAACTGTCGTTCTTTTCTAAATAGGAAGCATTAAAACAGTTTAAATAGACTCCAACAAGTCTTAAACGTTGTAGAATACCAAATTCTAACATGTGAACGCATTAAATTACTTTCATGCTAATGCTACAGTATACATAAGTGTGATTCTTAAATAAAGAAAAAGTTACTACATATTATGGAAAATAATTGTTTTTTGATAAATTACTAAAAAGATCTAACTATAAATATTTGTGTCCTATGATGCACAAACACTCCTATTAGGGTGGTTGTCTGTGTGCGACACATATCGTGTCGTGTTGACACTCTTCACGCTCTACGATATGAATCCGAAAAATCCACATGCAGTGTCTTATTTTATTTTATTTTAAAAAAATTCTAATACTCGAAGGATACTTTAGGGACGTTCCTCCGGCAAGTGTTTGACGTGACATTTGTCATCCTATATTTAAAAGATAATTTGTATAAATTTTAAGGAATTTAAATTGACGTGTCCGTGTTGTACTTTTTAGAAAAATCAAATGTTGTATGTGTCGGTTTTAGTATCTATGTATATGCAACTTAATTTGTATCTATATATAGACCCTTATTTAAACTCACAATAGGAATTGTACATATCTTCAAAGAAGCCTGAATCCGTGAAGAAAGCAGTTGATCTCCGTGCGCTTTCCATGATTGTACCTCACGGCATTAGCTCATCAAATTTTTGTATATACTTCTCCAGAGATAATACCTTGGTTCAGAATTTCATTTTGTGCAACGAGCAAATTTCAGTGAATAATTTAAAAGTCTATCCTACTGTTTAATACTCTAAATGATCCATAGCTTGAAGAAGAATATCATCTAGTTGAATTGACCTGAAGTGCTGTAGAAAACTCGTAGGCGTCATCAATTCACAGCCATAAGCAAGTTATTCCTGTGATCTTACTTATTCCAGAGCATCACATCCTTGCGTAAGAATAAATTCTCATATAATCTCCAGTATCCATTAGCATGGTAAAAATCAAAGCTTACACTATCAGCAAACATTTACTTTAGTAATCACTGGTCATAATTTCTAGTTGACGTCTTATTAATGTTAGAAGCATCTTTGCTTTAGTAATGACTCGTCCTAATTTCCACTGTTCATTTCTCCAGGATCAAATTCAACAATTTCAGAAATTAAACCGTTATGAAATAAGCAAGTGCTGCATTAGTATTCTTCTATTTACAACAAAGTTACAAAGATGAAAACATATTCATTTGGATCCATACATAATTGGATCTATGAATACTTAATTTGGTCTAAGATTACAAAGCACTGCATTTTTATCATACATTACAAGACTGTACCTGTCTGCGGTTCTGCACTAGTAACAGTAAGAAATACATTCACTGCTATAAGCAAACAGGCATAAGCTGGCTACAATCCATATACTTCACAGAACTGAAGCTATGGCTGTTTCCTTTCAACTTCAAGAGAAATTTCATTACGACGTGCGAATGGAAGTGTAAATGGTGGATTATACTGCACAATAAGAGAAGTAGAAGGCAAATCAAATTCTCTGATCATTTAGCAATTTATGTCTTCCGTATTGATATAGTCTTAAAATATGTACCTGTGCAACTTCCACCAATGCACCCTCTTTCACACAAAATTCTGTGTTATTATTTAGTAAGTCCCTGAGTCTTGATTCCCGGCGTTCAACTTCTTCATCAGTGATAAATCCTGACACAAATTCAGAAGAAAATCTGATTCAAAAATATGGCACAATGCATTTGGAGTGAATTTCTGTGTCGCCTCATTTTTGCTGCTAAGTCCTCGTTATGGCAGTATTGAAATAAATTCACATGTCCTATCATTTGTGCCAACTAATTTTCCTTACATAATGTAGGGCTTAATATTCTAAGATATTACCAACCCTAAACTTGTCAAATAATAGACTTCATAAAGAAGAAAATAAAATAAAAAAAGACCAACATAAACTAGTAAGACAAACCAAAAAATCCTAAGATAACTTGGGAAATAGTAAACAAAATAAAATATAATTTGAGCACAGTATCATTGCATGAGTATTTTCATGCTATAGTAACTTATCCTTTCTCTCTTTTAGTTTTTTGCATAAATCAAATTCCTTCAGGATTACATGACCTTATGTCAAAAGAAAACAAACCTGAAAATGCAACAACTGCAACGATTTTCCTTGGCACCTCTTTGATAGTCACAGACGAATCCTTGGGCAATGGCAAGTTGGAACCATACTTTGAGGGCATGACAAAGGACATCTTCCATTTATCTTGATCTTCCACCTAAATGAAACCTCAATCTGATCAGATCAGGATTAAGGCGTGCAGAAATGCATGACAAGCTTGAGATCTTGCCTTGTTACATGTGTTTGACACACTTGAAATTTGAAAATAGAAAATAAATCATAAATGCATTTGTGGTTTAACTGAATAGAAACATATGCTTACTGAAATGACATGTAAAACAGTATAAAGATTTCGTTCTAGAATAACATTGTACTCTTGACATGTAGATTGAAAGACTTAGTTATGAAAGAACAATTCAACTTGTATCCAAGATGCATCTTAAAAAGTAGAACATTAACATGTTCGGACATTGACTATCTAATCTGCTCATCTGATTACTCAGCTTCCTTTTAATTGATAAGTTAATGATATTATGGCATCCAACATAAAACTGGCAAATGGTGAAGTAACTCCATCAATTTGCTGAAGAGCTTGGGAATCCTCAAGTAACTATACAGTACAACTGTCTTCACACCTGACCGTTATGTATGAATGAAACTCACACAAGACCCCTCAATGAACAAAAAAGTACTTAGAAGCGAGTAGGAACAAAGCGAAATAGATATCTCGGTTATGATGAATCCATGTAGCCAGAAATTCAGTCAATGTTTTAGAGACCTCAAATTTATGGATATCAACCTTAACATGTTTCGAGTATTCAATAAAAAAAGAACATAAACCGTGTGACAGCTTTACCCTTTTAGTTATCACAGGGGTTGTCATTTCCATTTTCTCCCCATCCAATTGTACTCTACGAGTAAAAACAGGCACGGTCATCTCCATTTGCTCCTTTCTTGTATTCTGGAGTCATCATGAGCCCATGAGGAATAAACCACGGAGTATTAAAAATGAGAACAACAGCAACAAACAACAAAATTAAAAATTAACAATAGGATAACTAATTTGAAACAAAACATTCTTTTCAATCGAATTATGATCTAATGCCATAAAGTGCCCACATGCTGCCGTGGCAGCATGTGGGCACTTGATGATAAAGTGCACTTTATCATCAAGTGCCCACATGCTGCCACATCAGCATGTGGGCACTTTATAATGCCCACCATGTGGGCATTAGATCACCCCTCCTTTTCAATCTCCAAAAGTACTTAGTTACCTTACCAAACAAGTACTCAGCCAGCACGTTGAAGGATTGAGATGCACCTGTAAAATCAAATCCATACTTCCCAGGCATTGTTGTCTCAGCAATAAAGTAAGGCTGCTTTTTCACATCGAGGAGAACATGCACAGAGACACAGAAATGGAATGATTACTATGTGATTTATATTGAGAATATCTCCTTAGGCAAATTAAAAGCAACAGGGATTCATTAAATGTATAGCATTGTACTTGGTGATTACAAAGGACTAAATGCGTGTAGAATTGCCATGGATCCATAATTTTGTTCTTGATCTTCCTTCATGCTTTACTTATAACATAACTTCTAACAACATAAAACAAAATCTCATCACACCATTCAATTGCACTTCTACACAATCAGATCATTCAGATAATATAGTGAAGGATACAAATTCCATCAAAATCAGTGGTGGAGACACCTGGAGTCCAGTGGGGCAATTGCCCCCAACTGATCTTTGGAGTTTTTTTTTTTTTTGTAAGTTAAGAAATTCTTTTTGTTGTTTTTATTTCAAAATTTTGATCATTATCATGTAGAAGAACTATGCCTGACCTATTTAGAGAATTTAATTGGTGATTACAAACTGTTGGTCGATCTCATTTGGTCTGCTAAGCAAATACTCCTGACTTCCATAATGTTTTATCAAAATTGATCTAAAAGGTAAATCAGAATATATTTTACATAAAAAGGAATTGTATTTCAGGCTCATGTCATCTTCAAGATCTACTCAATCTTATGATTCTTATCTAACATGACCTATTTGATGGAAGAATTAGATAGGGACACTATTAAAGATGAAAAATATAAGTTAAAATCTTGTCCATTACACCATCTAGTCTAGTTGAGTACTGCCTCCCAGACATGTACTTAAAATCTTTTTCTTAAACCATTTGTTCGTGCATTTCATCTGTACATTGTCATTTTCATCATTAGATTCTAGATAAACTGTATAAAATATTACCGTACTATTGTTTTGTTCTAAATTATTATTTTTAATTAAGTCATGCTCCCACTAATTCCTGGCCCCACCCCTGGTCAAAGTAATGGTCCTAGAGTTGCACTTATTTGAAACCAGTTATATGCTGAGAGTTGCACTTATACTCGGTATACCAAATTCCCCTTTTGGTCTCTAGCAAACAACAGAGTAAGTCTCACTTTTAGATTACATCTGATTATCATTTTTGGAATGCTGAAAATTTCAGATCTTTTCCCTTTTTCTTCTAAGTGGTACTTTCAATTGAGAAATGCTAGATGTACAGAAAGGGACTTACAGAACAGAAATACGTGTCCTTGGCAAATTGATTTGGAAAGCATGTGGGTTCCATAAGTTGTTCATTTGTGCTTTTTTTTTCAAACTTATTTAAATGATGTTTGTTTAAGTTTTTTTATTTTATTTTTTTAAAACTTATTTTTAATAATATATTTTATAAGACCCACAAATTTTAACCATATATTTTATCAACTTTTATCAAAAACTCCTAAAAACTACTTTTAATTAATCTGTAATTTATTAGAATTGCACGTATGTTTTTCATCACCTTAATTAGATCGATAAAATCACTTTAACAAACTTGAGCATTTAATTAATCTGCAATTTATTTGAATTGCACGTATGCTTTTCATCACCTTAATTAGATCGACAAAATCACTTTAACAAACTTGAGCATATACTGCGACAAAATCACTGAGCATATAAAAATTTATTTATTTTGTCACAGTATATGCTCAAGTTTGTTAAAGTAATTTTGTCGATCTAATTAAGGTGATGAAAACATACGTACAATTTTAATAAAGTATGTTTCTTTTGATTTTTTTCCCTACTCGGTGATTTTGGGCACGAACAAATACTTCTCCATCCGTCTAAATAATTTATTTAAATTATCGGTGATGAAAAACGTACGTACAATCGGGAGTGGATCCGTAAAATTAATTCACGGGAACTTAATTTTTTTTTTAACCTAGCTTTTTAAAGAATAAAAACAAGTGTTTATTCTCTTGGCCGAAACTCGATTTTCTATTTATAAATTTTAAAAACAAAACACACACCCACACACAAAATAATCTATCAACAATTCAACAATAGACCATCAAGACACAACAATCTAATAAAAATTTACAAGGCAACAAAATTGGCTAACAAAATTACAAAATAAGCTGACAAAGTACAATAATACAATAATAAGCTTAAGCTAATATTGGAGCACAAATAAATTTAAAATTTGTGAATCCTACAAAATATGTGGATTCAACAATAGGTTGGTAAGACGCAACAATTAAATAAATTGCAGATGAATTAAAAGTAGTTTTTAGGAGTTTTTGATAAAAGTTGATAAAATATATGGTTAAAATTTGTGGGTCTTACAAAATATATTGTTAAAAATAAGTTTTAAAAAAATAAAATAAAAAAAACTTAAACAAACATCATTTAAATAAGTTTGAAAAAAAAAAAGCACAAATGAACAACTTATGGAACCCACATGCTTTCCCAAATCAATTTGCCAAGGACACGTATTTCTGTAATCCATTCTGTAAGTCCCTTTCTGTACATCTAGCATTTCTCCTTTCAATTTAGTGTAAACTCTAGGACACCTGAGTATGTATTGTAGGCCTTTACCATTATAAATATTATTTCATCATTCAACTTCAGAGTTGACCTTTGTCTACAACCCCTTAATTTCCTAACATTCTTCTGCCACATATTCGACAATACATCTAATTTTCCCACAAGGCTACTTCTGCCACCAAATGAACACACTCACAAACAAGTCCTTTAGGACAAAAACTGACATTGGTAGGTGGAGCAGAATTACTGGTATGCTTCTCTACATTCAGTTACTAATGTGGTTACCCTAAATACTAGTTGATTGAGCATAACTTTGGAGAAACATTGAATTATGGATGTAACAATGCGCGCATACATACGAACTGTACCTAAAAACTTTGACAAACTAACAGATAGATTATAACTGGACAGAATGATAAAAGTATACCTCAACTTCTCTTATCTCATACTGATCATTACGACTCAGAATTTTAAATTCCACAGTCTCGAGATCAGGAACTTCAACAAATAACCAAAGCCAGAACACAAAATAATTAGATTACCAATAAATATCTCCATTAACAATGAAACTAGCAATTGTCAAGCAGAAATTCAATAACATTAATACCGGACATCAAGGCTTCCTCAAGGTTCCGGCTCTCAAATTTGCTATTCGGAACCATATATTTTGCAGTCTCGCTAGCCAAATCCGTCAAAACTAACAATTCAACCCACAAAAAAATTAGAAAATATAAAAAGAACAGTGAGACACTTCTAATGCTATAATTTATGTTGCGAAGTTAAAACATTAAGAGTGGGCTTGGGAATTTTTTCACTGATTTTGAGTGGTACTGTTTATGAGAGTTTGGAAAATCAGTGTCTGTTAGTTTTTTGGAGGCAATGGGTGTAGAGTAATTTGGAGATTGTCAACCCCAAATCAGTTCTTCTTATTATCTTCCAATTTTATCATTTCTAAAATAATTAACTTTCAGAACCTCTAAATAATAATCTCTCAAGCAGGGAATCTTAAAATAATTAACTTTCAGAACCTCTGGAAAATAAACTCTCGAGCAAGTGTTTGACTGTTTTAAAAACCACTGCTAAAACCATTCAAAATCGGACTCTTCGTAAACACCAAAATCGATTATTTAAAAAACCTCTAATAGGTACTCCAAAACCCCCGAACAGCCCTAATGAAATGCTATATTTGCTTACGGCGTTGAGAAAGAGACAAAGTTTGGGAAGCGAGAGCGAGAATCAGGGAAACTCGGGCTTCGACTGCTGACATTGGTGATCGCGGCGGCGCTGTTCTTCTTCTTGTTATACTCTCAGAGGCTTTCATAATGATGATCAGTGATTGTGGTATGGAGTATACCGAATTTCTTTTGTGGGTTTTGAGAAATGGGGTTTCAGTTGTAGACAGTGAAGGGCTGTACAGAAGCATTTTCGAGAATCTGGATTTTGAAATTCCGTTAGAGAGGAAGAAAGAGGGAGGAAGGAGTGGTCATGGCATATCACTGCCCACGAAGTCGAGATTTCCACTACTATTTTTCCTCTCTTAGATTTTTCTAATTTGCTCGATATTTTTGCTCCATAGATTTTCTTTTTGACTAAATTATATTCATGTTACCCATTCTTTCAATCAAATATTTAACAATTTGATTCTCATTCAATTTTATTAGTACATATTATCAAACTTTTCATTAATTCGTATAGATAGTTCAAGATGGACAATTCCGTTCTTAACTTAAACTAGTATACTGCTTTCCCGTGATGAAATCCGACCATAAGATCTATAAAAATGGGTCGCTTAGATTTGAACACATTTGTTCTTGATAGGACGATAATGATGATCTGAGTTGCAGTTGGTTATGATTTTAGGATTGAAGCAGTGAGTAAAGTAATGAGAAGATAGTTTGAAGAAGAGTTTCGTTTGAGAATGAGATTAAAAACGTAAAACGCATATATTCTTTTTTCTTCAAATAGCAAAGAAAACTCTCGTGATAAATTAAAAAAGTAAAAATTATATATATATAATGGAAAAATTGCAATTGGACTTTCCCTTTTCAAAAATACAAATAAATCTTAAATCTTTTATATATAGATGTTCACTTAAAATAATAAAAAATATATTATCAAATCTCAAACTTTCTAATATGGTACTTACGTCCTTCAATATAAGTGAGCTAAAAGAACTTCTGGAGTATGGACTATAGATGGATTTTGTCCAAAGGTTCGTTGATTTAAAAAAAGTTAAACTCATGACCTAAATTTGATCAATTTAGCAAGGACAAAATAGTCTTTTCATATTCTATTATTTAAAACAATTAAAAAATAAAAAATGTCATAGCTTCACGTACTCCACTCCATCCGCTTTGTATGAAATCTGGTTTCAGACCCAAAAACTATGTCTAGTTTGGGTCCGAAATCAGGAGAGAGAAATCCCCTTTGGTTTGGTCACAGGTTGGTGGGTTCTTCTTCTTCTTCTTCTTCTTTTTTTTTTTTTGAAATAATTGAATGTAACAAACTATTTTGCACTTTTGAAAAAGTTAAAGACTCCAACTATAATTTTTTCATTATATATATATATTATTTTTTTTTATTTATTTAAGTCAATGGTAAAATTGTAAAAAATGACCATATGTGCAAATTAATGAAGTTAGAAATGATATGTGTAAATAAAATTGAATGGTGATCAAATTGCTACAAACTTAAAATGACGGAAGTAGATAAAGAAATATAGTAAAAATTAAATAGGACACAAAAAACACATGGTATTATTTAAGTAGTTAGGCGTATCACTTAAGATTATATGAGTGTCTTATCGAAATTTTTCTCCAACCTTCGACTATATTCGAATTTTGTCTTCAACCTTTTTTGTGACAACAGAACCTCAACTTTTGATTAAATGTAGCATTCCTCCTAAATGACAATGTTTGAATTGTTACTTGATGATTTTACCTTTATTTTAATTAAAGAAAATTTTGCATAATTGGAAGAAAAAAAGATACAAAAATAGAAAAACAGCTCTTCTTCTCCTTCCTAAAAACATCTTCGACCACTATCACATTTGCCACTCACTAACATTGTCACATCCCTTCCCCCACCACCGCTACCACCACCAAAATGGGAGCATTGAAGTCAATACCACTAATTATAGCCAATACCACTCCCCAACAATTGGAAAAATTGCATTTCATAACACCATTACCACCAGGGAAATTTGCAACCAAAAACTTTTCCCTCCCCCACCCCCCAAAATTGCATCTCCTTCCCAATAACCGTAGATGATGCGTAGTTGCATTTAGTCCAGAGACTTAACGCGAGGCACGGACAATAGCCCATAGACATCACGCACGGCAAAAGGCCTAGATTAATCCAAGCATTTCATAGAAAGATACAAGCCTCCAATGGAGGAGCCGTGTGCACAATCAACCGACCTAATTAGCAAATGATCAAAAGCACAACGAAAGATCCGACCCCTCGACTTTGACAAAATGTTAAGATATTTCGACACATGGTACCTTAATAATAAATAAATGTGGCATCACCCTCATAATATTCCATCACTCATGCCAACATTTTTTCGTGAAGCTTATTTGAAATTGGTGAAAGTTACTATATATTGATTTTGGTGGGCGAATATAGACGGAAATTCTATGAAGCTTATTTGAAATTAGTGAAAGTTAGTAATGTATATTGATTTTTGTGGGTGAGTATCAATGGAAATTTTATCGATGATCACTGACATTTTTATTATTTGTAATCACAATAGTGATATTATCATATATATCAGTAGTTACAAATGTCTTCGGTGTCGCTGGCGGAAGTTTATTCTTATTTTTAAAACTTTTTAATAAGTTCTTAACAAATATTACTTCAATAAATTAATATTTTTTTATTTCTAATATGTCCGAAAAATATGTCAATTTTAAAATTATTTTTTTACGTGACGAAATTCTTCATCGTTATTGTTTAATAATTTTTTGTTTGTATTGCTTTATTTATCGGTACAATTCTATTGGAAAATTAAATTTCTTAATATGTTTTATTTTTAGTATAATGGATAAAAATCATAAAAAATAAAAATTATTTTTTAATTGTTATTTTAATACGAACATATTTTCATTGGAAATGTTTACTTCTTTTTATATTTATTAATTTTTTCGAAATCAATTTTCATCATTATTTTCAGCAATGATGATGTGTAGTTGCATTTTGGCGACACATGACTACATTATGAGAGGCTGACTGACATTGTGGAGAAACGAATAAGGTAAATGATTGCATTAACACCATGCTTGAAAAGTTTAAGGTGAAGGTGGTCCAAATAATAGATAAAACCATATAATACTCAAACAAGATAATCTGAGAATCATACATCATTTGAAAGTGGAGTTAGCCATCACATTGGTATCGTTGTACTTTAACGAGCAAAGACAACTCTATCGACTTAGAGGTTTTAAGCAAAATATTGAAGGGAATCTTTTTAAGAATTATAATAATAAATGAACGATTCATCATGATTGATAGAAGTTTTAATTGTTGATGCCCACATTTTCCCTCGATGATAATTTCAGAAGCTGCTATTGAAGTCTAGTGAAAATTATCAACGTATATTGATTTCAATAGATGATTATTGATGAAAATTTTGCTTGTAATATTACTTTTAGTGGGAACTAATTGCACCTTCATCGGGCTAAAATTTGAGCTAGCTCTGACTTTTATTATTGATCATTTTAATTTTTGAGAGATAAAAAGTTGGGGAGGGGTTTGGGTAAAAAATACAACATGTCACTAAACTTTCATGCATTTTAAACTGCTCACTAAATTTCAATTTGTATCTAGTTAGTCATTGTACTTTAAAATTTATTTCCATTAAACCCATACGCTAGTCTCCATCTATAAAATTAGGGACTGAACGTATGTGGCAGGTGGAGATACTTGCATGGAACCCCTCAAGCGCTATCTAGCATTATAACTCTACCATGGAAGAAGCGTATATGTCAGATCCTAAATCCATTAATTCTTCAAACAATCTTTTAAACTGACTAATAAATCTCTAAATCTATCAAAAAAATCCCACATCAATTTGGGGAAAAGCTAGGTTTTGGGCGAGTATGGAGGAAAATGTGGAATTCCAGCCAATTGTAATTATATATTGCTATTGTTGTTGAATTGAGACCAAATTCTTTTATTCTTACAAGATTTTTGTTACGAGAAATATAACTTAGACAGAAAAAATATAAAGATAGATAAAGATTTACTTTGTCGAAAAGTTTTTAACTATATGAAAATTATTCTGATCATATAGATTTCATCTACCCAAATCTCCAAGTATCTCAAGAAAAATATCCAAAACTTTCTGGCACCCACTAATTTATACTCTTTTACATCCCACAAAGAATACAAGAAAACAACTAGGATCTTGAGCTTGAATTTTTTCTCGAAAACCCTCTCACCACCCCCTACAAAGAGAATAAACCACGTTAATTTATAGTTAACGAATGATCTAATTTTCATACAAGTTTAAAAGCGCTAAGAAGTCCAAGATTTGGAAACTTGTTCTAATTTAGTCGACCTAGATGTCTTCCAAATTTCGACTACCAAAGTGTCCAAGATTAGGAAACTTGTAATTTTAGTCGACTTAGATGTCTTTCAAGTTTTGACTACCAAGTTTTGAGAAAATATCCCAACAATCTCCACCTTGACGAAAAACGAGTAAAAAATCAATCATCTCTTCTGCAATTCTTCATCTCGATACTTAAAAAAATGGTACACTTTGACAATCTCAATTCTCAAAACAGAGAATTAACATACTCCACCATATAAGTATAATCACTTAGAATTAACGAATTCTAAGAATTTCATCACTCATGTCGAATAAATTTATGGTTTGAAATATTATGGTGCAACTCCTTGCTTGACTTACTTGGAAGTTCATCATCCATCGACATCAATTCCACCACACCTTGCATTAATATCAAGCCAATGCCCATGTGTAAATGTGGACCCGCTAGTAGTAACATCCTCTATCATGGCAACCAACGCATCAAGATGCCACGAGGATGTAAATATTTTACTCAAGCTACATCATCATCTCCCATAAAGAGACATATTGTCCGTGATCGATGTCGAAGCGGTTAAGCCGAGCCTCTACACCTTTTGGACAATTTTTCCTCACGTGACCGTGTTTTTCAAGACTTTTTTGTCGAAATAGGAGTTGGTTTTTCTTTCAAAGCCTTTGTGCATTCCGTTCAGTTGAATCAAAACATCATCGACTTGACATTATGCGTGCGAGCACAAGCCAAAATTGATTCTTCCGTCAAATTTCTCCACGCCATATTTGATGAGACATATCTTCTCACGCGTCTTAACACTGAAACGACTGATGCTCGATACCACCGCTGGGAATTGAGACCAATTCCTTTATTGCCTACAAGATCCTTGTTCGAAATATAACGAATGTAAAAATATAAAGATAGAGAAAGATTTACTTGATCGTCAAAGTTTTCACTATATGAAAAATTATTACTGATCATATAGATTTCATCCACCCAAATCTCCAAGTATCTCAAGAAAATATCTTAAAACTTACCACACCCATTTATCTATACTCTTTGTACAACCCTCAAAGAATCTGAAAAAAACAACTGGGATCTTGTTTTACAATTTTTCTCTCGGAAAACCCTATGGTCACCCCTACAAAAGAGAATAAAACCACGTTAATTTATAGTTAACGAATGACCTAATTTTCATACAAGTTTAAATTAAAAGTTCAAGATTTGGAACTTTGTTACAATTTAGTCGACCTGGATGTCTTCCAAATTTCATTCACCAAAGTGTTCGAAGATTAGAAACTTGTAATTTTAATCGACTTAGATGTCTTCCAAGTTTTGACTACCAAATTTTGAAAAATTATCCCAACAGCTGTTGCATATATACGACATTTTTGAGAATTTATTAGATTGGTGTGAACTTAGGTTGACGATTTTAGGCCAACAAAATTTCAATGTTAGATAACGGTTGAAGAGGTTCCACGTGTGCATATTTATCTGCTACATAAGTTGAGCCCCTAGTTTTACACAAGGAGTACGTACGGTCAATTGTATGTCAATTCTTAAAGTACAACAACCATCTAAAAATAAATTGAAGTCCAATGACCAATTTGAATTGTGCATAAAAATTGGGTCAAAGATTGAATTTTTAGCCAGATAATTTAGGTAATTTATATTTTCAATTACTACACAGCTCCAACTCAATCTCGTAAGAGTATTATATATTCATGTCACAATTTTCTTTTGTTGCACTAAATGTTTTCAATATTTGTTTTTTTTTTTCATATTTATTTATCGCATTCTTATTCTCAATCTTTCAACATATTTAGAGTCTATTTAGAATTGATTTTAGAGCCAAACAATCAAAAGTTGTTTTAACCAGTTTGATAAATTTTAAAAAATTGATTATAGAAGAAAATGTAACATCTCATAGCAAATTTTGAAAAGCAGCAAAATTGTAGCTTTTCTAATTATGCTTTTAACTTCTCCAATTATATATAATCAAAATATTAATTTTAACATCAATTAATTAAATTCATTCCTTTTGAATCATAGATTTATTAGAATTTCAATAATAAAATATCTTCATAGTCCACGTTAAATACATCATTTCATCTCCATCCTCTCTCTCTCTCTCTCATTTTTCTTCTCTTCGACATTGACATATAAAAAAATTTGAGGTACGACTTAATTAAAATGTACTAATTGCGTGATTTTTTTAAATTACATGATATTCCTATTGTTCTATTATTTTATTGAAGCTATTCCAATTCTTTTCTCCAATTTTATGAAAGATACTTTAAATTTATTTTTACAAACTATTTTAAATTTGTTCAATGTATTTTTCTATTATATGAAAATGGAGAAATTGAGAAATCGTATTAGTAAATTGCTGCAACTTACTAAAGATAATTTAAATTTATTTAATATTTTTTCTATTGTTTGAAAATGGAGACTTGAAAAATCGAATTGATTCAAGTCTAATGCATAAAAAATAATTTAAATTTAATTGATTTTTTTACTATATGACTATACTTTTATTTTATAATTTTTATAATTTTGAGATTTAATAGATGTTTATTAATTTTATTGTGATGAAAAAATATTTGATAATTTTACATATAAAAAATGGATTTTGTTATATCTTTGACCAAATATTTCTCTATGAAAAATACGAATCGGGGTTTGAAGAAAGGGATGGTATGGGAGCCATTGACCCGCAACCGCAACACATAAATGATGATTTATTCAAACACAAAGTTTGGACTCCTAGAATATGGCGCCCAGACATGAACTTTATAAGAGGCTCAAAAGGCGGCTGCCTCGGGCCCAAAATATTTGAGGTCCATAGATCTTTAGAAAATATGTTATATTTATTTTTGTTTATTTCAAAGCATCGATTTAGGACAACCCAATTCCACATCTAATAAAAAAAACTTGCACAATTAAAAAATCAACTCCAAAATCTATCTTCTCCCCAATTTGAAAGTTGAAACATATCAAAGTTCCGACCATCAATCTCCCTCTCCAATCCAGCTACATCGAATTAGCATAGTTATTAAAGTTGTAAGCGATATTTTCTCTTTTACTCATTCTATTTCATTTTATATATTCCATGCTTATTACATTTTTTTTGGGTAATGATTGAACCAATTGAATTGATTAAGGTAGACATGATTTTGTCATTTCTTGTTGACATCATATTTTGCATCAGTGAATTTTTTCCTCAGATATATCTATATGCCAATAAAATTATTGCAAAATTGGTTATGATAAAAAAAAATAAAAAATCATAGCATTCTTTATTATTGGGGATTACATTTTGTTTATCATTTTATTATTGGATTGTAAGTTTATAAATTTAGTTCCGGAAAACTCTTGTGAAGAAAAAAAATATAAATACGCACTATAATTTGAGGGCCCAATTTTTAAATTCTGACTCAGGCATGCAAAACCTAAAGTCCGGCCCTAATGGCACCCTTAGGGCTTTCTATTTGTTATAAAAGTAAAATAAATTTTACAATACTACTCATGGTAATAATAATAACCGATGTTTATTTTAATAATTTTATACAGTTACAACAATAAAAATCGATTATAAGAATCAAGAGTTTACTAAATACTTATGTGATTCTTCCGATTATTTCTATAACATGGTAAAAGTCAATTATCTTAAAAGCACAGTAATACCGAACCAAGCATTATTCTCTAATAATGGTTTATGCTGCTGCTGTTAGCGTGTTTTGAAATGTGTGTCAAATATTACATCGCACTTTTTGTATTTGCTGTTTTTTTATTTATTTTTAAAATATAAGGACAAATAAATATTATTATGTCTACTAATTAATAAAATGTTGATAATAAAAATGCAATGAAAAAATAATAAATACATAAATACGATAATAAATAAATATTAAAAATTCATTAATACAATTAAAAAGTAGTGCAACAACTAAAAAAAATTTGTATCCCCATAGCCACCAATCTCATAATGAATTAATGGGTGTCTATATTGATGCCACAATATCTTATAAATGCATTGTATTTTAACTGCACTTAATGTATTCAACATTTGTTTATTGTAGCACTTATGTTCTTACTTTTTTTGGTCGAATTTTTATCATCAACTTTAATTAATTAACACATCTCATCTTTAGTAATATTTGTTGTCAAGATATTCTGCTTGCATGCTTTGAAATAAAAATAAAATAAAATTTGTCACACTTTTGTGTTTATTATTATTTTTTAAACATATAATGGGGAAAAAGTTGTTTTACGTACTTTCAACGAATTTTTCAGACGAAAACCATTGTGGAGAATTTATAAAAGTAGTCAAATGCAAAATGTGATTTTGGAGAATAACAACTTTTAGTAATATTTACAAAAATAGCAACTTTTATATGCAAAAAGTCATATATACCTTATCGCAAAATGACAAGTTTTTACTTTCCAGCTTCCAAAAAATGCTATCTGCGATTTTTTTTTTTAAAAAAAATAGTTGAATTGTCGAAATAAAGTCGTTAGTTTTTTTTTTTTTTTAATCATTTCGACAATGGAACTGTTGAAATTCTAAAAAAAGCGACTATTGAATCTGTAAAAAAAAAATTGTCAATTTTTTTTTATAGATCAAGGGTCTTTTTTTTTTTTTTTTTTTGGAATTTCGAATGACATCTTCAAGTTGCCTTTCAACAACACCTCAACCACCATTTTCGTTTTTTTTTTGGTTCCCGCATTCTTCTTCTTCAATTAGACATTAATTTATGAACCCAATATTTTTCAACAATTTTTGAGCAATCATATTCAACATATTTTCATATCTAAAAGCAACCCAAACTAATTTAACACAATAGGTTCAACATATTTTCATATCTAAAAGCAACCCAAACTAATTTAACACAAAACCTATTGAATTTTTGTTCTTTTATAATCTAAATTAATCTATCGAAAAAATAACTTACTTGTGTTGGGTTAGTACGGTGGTGAAAGACAGTGAGAGGTAGTAGGCACTTTGCACAAGGCAGTGAGTAGTAGAGCAATACTCAAGTTTAGTGAAATAGTAGATCTGCTTTTGAATTAACTTCCGACTATGATATGATGCGATTTTAAGGGTTCAAAATGGTCATATTTCAACTTGTTTTCACATGCTGATATATTTCAGAAAAGTGCTCCATGCAAACAGACAATTCCTTATACTAGATGTGCTACTTAAAGAATAAATACAATAATAAAAAAAAAAAAGTAAAGACATGAATGTTATAATAAGTCAAGATTGAGGACATTAAGTGCAATTAAAATATGATGCATTATCATCGATGTATGGAGGTTTCTTACTGCTACAAAGACCAAAAAAAGAATGTATTCAACATTTGTTTATTGTAAGACTTATGTTCTTACTTTTTTTTGGTCGAATTTTTATCATCAACTTTAATTAATTAACACATCTCATCTTTAATGATATTTGTTGTCAACATATTCTCGCTTGCATGCTTTGAAATAAAAATAAAATAAATTTTGTCACACTTTTGTGTTTATTATTATTTTTAAACATATAATGGGAAAAAAGTTGTTTTACGTACTTTCAACGAATTTTTCGACGAAAAACCATTATGGAGAATTTATAAAAGTAGTCAAATGCAAAATGTGATTTTGGAGAATAGCAACTTTTAGTAACATTTACAAAAATAGCAACTTTTATATGCAAAAAGTCATATATACCTTATCGCAAAAATGACAAGTTTTTACTTTCCAGCTTCCAAAAAATGCTATCTGCTGATTTTTTTTTTAAAAAAAAAAATAGTCGAATTGTCGAAATAAAGTCGTTAGTTTTTTTTTTTTTTTTTAAATCATTTCGACAATGGAACTGTTGAAATTCTAAAAAAAAAGCGACTATTGAATCTGTAAAAAAATAAATTGTCAATTTTTTTTTATAGATCAAGGGTCTTTTTTTTTTGTTTTTAGAATTTCGAATGACATCTTCAAGTTGCCTTTCGACAAAGTGACTCAACCACCATTTTCGATTTTTTTTTGGTTCCCGCATTCTTCTTCTTCAATTAGACATTAATTTATGAACCCAATATTTTCCAACAATTTTTGAGCAATCATTGATAAGTACAATTTTGTACTTATCTGAACTTACAAAAAGGGACAATTATGAGTACTCTTATTTGTTTTCGTTATAATTGTGTATTGTTTTTGTTCATATAGGATAATAATCAAATTCAAGTATCAATCGACAAAAAGGCGAAAAGAGACTTGAAGGACATAACGGGCACCAGTTTTGATGCATTTTCGATGTGATTAAAACTCTACAACTCCAAGATAAAACAACAACTTAAACACACGTCTTAGATGGTTGGAGAACATTATAAATAAAGGCGAGATAATAGCCGTAAGAAGGAGACAATTTTAGAGGAACAAGATACAAGGCAAGAGCAAAGTTCAAGGCGGAATCGAAGATCATCGAGCCGAGATCACGGGTTGTATTTTACTTTTTTTTTTTTTTTCCACCATGATGAAATCAATTCTTTCGATAATTGACGAAATCATGTCCCAAGCTAATTTACTTTATCTAGGATGAACGATGAAACCTCGCGTTTTAATTAATTAGACGCCTTTCCTTTTAGTAATTAATTGCCCGTGGATTGATTGTTCTTTATTCGGTTTCTTTATTATTTTAATGCTTGCGGACCATTAGAATATATTGTGATCTCAGATTGAAGTCGAGAGGTTCAATATAGATTTAGCACGTGGTATTGAATAACATAGGGTCCAATAATAGATAGAGATTACTATTATGCTTTATGAAATCTATTTAGGCGTTCTTGAGATTTTAATGCATGTGTTTATGTCTCGAAGCTTAATTAGAGATAATGAAGTTCGCATAACATATAGATTTGATTGACCATCGAGAGAGCTTTCGATTAATTTAGGAACGCCGATTTTCATTCGAGGTAATTAAAAGCTAAAAAGTGATTAATGATAATTGAGTAAAACGTGTCGGTGGATTTGTGAATCATAGTATTGTTAAGCTTTAATTGCTCATTTTTCAAAGTGCTTATTGTGAATTTCAATTTAATTAAAATAGTTAATTTAGTTTAGAATCTTAAGAATCAAAAATTGAATCTGTGTTTATTTCCATTGTTAAAATTTAAGTTGTGAAATTAATTAGTTAAATTAGTATCTAGTCCTCGTGGGTTCGACACTCTATTTATTACTATATTACTTGTCAACGATCCGTCCACTTGCGGGATTTAAATCGCACAACAAATTTTTGGCGCCGTTGCCGGGGACTAGTTTTATTAATTACTACGTTAATTGATAATTTAGTTTTAACAATTTTTTTTTATTATTATTATTATTATTATTATTATTATTATTTTATTTAATTATTATTTTATTTTTATTATTATTATTATTAAATTTTTTTTTAGTTGATCTACTTGTTTCTCTTGATTTCATTGCTACCAGGTAATAAAGATGAGCTAGGAGATCAAGCACAACACAAGATGACAGACTTTGAGATTGACAAGGATGACTTGCTCTTGGAAGATTTATGGAAACCACCGGGTTAAACAAAATTTTTGTCCCTACTCCTACACGCATAATCGGGATTGGCAAAATCACTCAGATTACTCTTTGTACAATAACCAAAGTTAAACAGTATACACGGGTGGACATCAATTGGCTCATCTCATGGCGAAACTTGATTCATTGGGAAAACAGATGGAAACACCTGAATTACTCTCGATCACCCATATGGTTCGGATGTCTCTACCAATATGTGCAACTTATGGGCAAACCATCAATCATCGAAATGCCTTTTAACCAAAGTTGATGTGTCATCACCTAAACAAGATGCATATGCTCGTAACTTTCAACTACATCGAATAATCCATACTCGCAGACTTATAATCCGGGATGGAGAAATCATCAAAATTTCTCATATGACGACACTCGAAATATTCAAAATCAGCCGAATCGGGAGAGACCACAAGAGAGTAAAGAATGGTGGAACAAGGAACTTGATCGAGCATCAAGGCAACCGAAAAGCGCATAGAGAATAAAATTAATCGATGATAAAGATCTTGTGACAGAGTCCACAAAGCACCTTTCCAAGTGACATTAAAGCCACCCCGATGGAAGACATGTCAAACATTACAACAATTAGTGAAGAGCAACTACCTGAAATTTTGGAACATAGACCAGTTGTCCAAATTGAGGAAGTACCAACTAAAGAAGAAGAGTATATGGAGAATGAGAAGTTGATCATATATAAGCAGAATGAAAAAGTGGCGTTTAATGATGCTGCACCAACCAACCAATTCTCCAACTTCCATCTTTCTTCTAAAATTGATTTTGTGATCAAGGTCATTGAAGAAGTTAAAATTTTCATAGTTAAGTTCGAGCAAGGTGATCAAATTAAATCATATTTTTATGAGAAGGACAAAGTTAAATATTGGAGAACAAAAGAAAAATGGTGCAAAGTCAATCGATGCAAACAAAACAAGTCATCAAAAGCCCTGTTCAAAGTACCATGAGTGATCACCACGACAAAGTCAAGCTAATGACTTTAAAGAAGCGCTTAATGGGAGGCAACCCATTTTTCTACCCTTTTATTTATTTAAATTTCGTATTATTTCAATTTTAGAATTTCAATTGACAATTTGCACGTTTTAGGTTTTTAGGATTTAAAGTAGGTTTTTAATTCTTAGGTTTTGAGGCTACAATCATCGTCATCTTGCATAATCACGTTTTCAATTATTTTAAATTTGTATTTAAAAAATCGTTTTTTTTTAAAAAAAAAAAAAAAAAAAAATTTATAAGTTCTTTTTTTTCTTTTCTTTTTAGGGATACAACCTGCAGGCTGACTGGTAACATTCAAACAAAGATTTGTCGACCAACCTGTACAGATTTCTCCTCCAATTGATCTTATCACACCTTTTCTCTCGGCACCATCAGATCTATCTCAGGAAAGTCTCTAATATTTTGATTTTAAATTTTACATTGGAGACAATGTTTCTTTCAAGTTTGGGGGTAATGGACTAAAATGAAAAATTTGCTTGATTCGATAATTGATAATTGATAATTGATTTTTAATTTATTTTCGTTTAAAAAAAATTTATTATTATATTTATTTGTTGGCATATTTATGTGACATGAATAGCCTTGCCGCTAATGATGTAACTTTTATTTAATTATTTCGCTTTAATTCATGACTTGTGAACAGATTATTACTATTGGTTAAATATGAGACTATTTGACCATGTTTGATATTAATGTTGTGTCGGCCAGTTAAAATGATTTTTAACTATGTTGGTGCACTTAGTTGAAAATAATAGGATACCTGTTTAAACCTAAAATCATCCGTATCTCGAACAAATAACCAATATAGTGAGAAAGTGTGGTAATTAAACCTGTGATAGTGGCTATCTAGGTTATGATTGATTCCATGTATGTTGAAAATTTGTGTGGAGCACTTTAGACCGATTAGAGGAAACTAAGTAATGACCGAATGTTAGAAATCTAATCCTCACGCATGAACTTATTGCACGCAAGGAACAAAAATTATTATTATTATTGCTTAACTCTTTTCGTAGCCTAATTGACTTGAGTGAAAAGGTCCGTAGGGTTTCTCAAAACCTCGATGCCCTAAGGTTCAAAAGACACAGAGTCATCAACCTCAAGCTCGTTACATGAGTCATTTAGAAAGCTTAATGGATTGAGTTTTGCACCTTATTAATATCTTATAACTCATTTCGTAGCCTATTTGACTCGAGTGAAAAGGTCCGTAGGGGTTTCTCAAAACCTAATGCCTTAAGGTTCGAAAGACCTGGGAGTCATCGACCTCAAGCTCGTTACATGAGTCATTTAGAAAGCTTAATGTATTGAGTTTTGTACATAAGATTTATATATTTAAAAAATTATTATTTATTTATTTAAATTTAATTTTATATCTCGTCCAAAAAAAATCCATTGCAAAGTAAATTTGGAGATTAGATAACTAATGGGTTTGACTTATTTAGTAGAAACTTTACGGTCGAGAGTGCTCATAAATTGGAGAATCTTCATATACCTAGGTTGTCACAATTATTAGTTTTCTCAACCAAATCGAACAAGAAAAAATAATGAGTGAATCTGTAACCTTTGAACCATAATCTCGGAATTGAAAGAGAAAATTATTTTAGGAGGAAGTGTACCTTACGAGAGGAAAGGAAAAGTTGACCAAGTGGTTGGGCTATCACCACCATAGAAATTAAGTTGATCGATTAACTGTTTTCACACATGTATCAAATATGGTTTAAATAGGATCACGTTTGCAATAGTAATACCGGATACTAAATCATGAATTATAAGTTGTTACAAAAGAACGGCAAGCTATTTATAGTATAACTATTTTTATTATTGTTATTAGTATGTGCATGATTGTTTTAGCTAGTTTATTCGAGGACGAATAATAGTTCAAGTTTTGGGGTATTTGATAAGTACAATTTTTGTACTTATCTCGAACTTACAAAAAAGGACAATTATGAGTACTCTTATTTGTTTTCAATATAATTGTGTATTGTTTTGTTCATTATAGGATAATAATCAAATTCAAGTATCAATCGACAAAAGGCGAAAAAGAGACTTGAAGGGCATAATGGGCACCGATTATGGCGCTTTTACGATGGGATTAAAACTCTACAACTCCAAGATAAAACAACAACTTAAACACACGCCTTAGAGGGTTGGAGAACATTATAAATAAGGCAGATAATAGCCAGAAGAAGGGAGACGAATTTTAGAGGAACAAGATACAAGGCAAGAGCAAAGATCAAGGCGCGGAATCGAAGATCATCTAGCCGAGATCACAGGTTGTATTTTACTTTTTGTTTTCCTTTTTCCGGACCATGATGAACTCAATTCTTTCGATAATTGACGAAATCATGTCCGGCTAATTTACTTTATCTAGGATGAACGATGAAACCTCGCGTTTTAATTAATTAGAAGTTTTTCCTTTTTATTAATTAATTGGCCGTGGATTGATTGTTCTTTATTCAGTTTCTTTATTATTTTAATGTTTGCGCACCATTAGAATATATTGTGATCTGTATTGAAGTCGAGAGATTCAATATAGATTTAGCACGTGGTATTGAATAACATAGGGTCCAATAATAGATAGAGATTACTATTATGCTTTATGAAATCTATTTAGGCGTTCTTGAGATTTTAATGCATGTGTTTATGCTCGAAGCTTAATTAGAGATAATGAAGTTCGCATAACATATAGATTTGATTGACCATCGAGAGAGGCTTTCGATTAATTTAGGAACGCCGATTTGCGGTCAAGATAATTAAAAGCTAAAAAGTGATTAATGATAATTGAGTAAAACGTGTCGGTAGATTTGTGAATCCTAGTATTGTTAAGCTTTAATTGTTCTCATTTTTCAAAGTGCTTATTGTGAATTTCAATTTAATTAAAATAGTTAATTTAGTTTAGAATCTTAAGAACCAAAAATTGAATCTGTGTTTATTTCCATTGTTAAAATTTAAGTTGTGAAATTAATTAGTTAAATTAGTATCTAGTCCTCGTGGGTTCGACACTCTATTTATTACTATATTACTTGTCAACGATCCGTCCACTTGCGGGATTTAAATCGCACAACAATCATATTCAACATATTTTCATATCTAAAAGCAACCCAAACTAATTTAACACAAAACCTATTGAATTTTTGTTCTTTTATAATCTAAATTAATCTATCAAAAAAATAACTTACTTGTGTTGGGTTAGCTGGTGGCGAAAGGCAGTGAGAGGTAGTAGGCACTGCACAGGACAGTGAGTAGTAGAGCAATACTCAAGTTTAGTGAAATAGTAGATCTGCTTTTGAATTAACTTCGACTATGATATGATGCGATTTTAAGGGTTCAAAATGGTCATATTTCAACTTGTTTTCACAGGCTGATATATTTCAAAAAGTGCTACATGCAAACATACATTTCCTATACTAGATGTGCTACTTAAAGAATAAATACAATAAAAAAAAAAAAAAAAGTAAAGACATGAATGTTATAATAAGTCAAGATTGAGGACATTAAGTACAATTAAAATATGGTACATTATCATCGACTGTATGGAGGTTTACTCTGCTACAAGCACCAAAAAAAGTATTTTTTTATCCGTCATTACGTCTTCATCTTCTCATAACAAAACTCATATCCGTCTTTCAATTCCTCCATTTTTTCTTGTTCTTCTCCATATTCTTCAAAATTAAATCTCCTTCAAACAAAACTCTCCATCTCTCTCAATTTTCAACATTCTTCTTAACTCCACAACCCATTAAAATCCTCTACGATCAAATCTCACTGCAAATAAAAGCAGTATACAAGTATAAAAAATATAGTGTGAATATATCTTTAATTAAGTTGGCTCTACTTAGTGTGTGTTTGGGTGTAAGTACTTTTTATTCATACACACATTACTTATAAACACTTAGGCTATGTTTGATTGCCTAAATTTGCCATGGAAAATCAAAATTTTCCACCTATTTTCCAACTTTTGCTATGTTTGATTGCCTAAATTTTCTAGGTAAAAAATTTTCCATTTTCCATGCACGTGATGGTTTTTCCATGAAAATGATGAAAACATTTTCTTGCCAAATGAGTAGAATCAATTTTCCATGGCAAATGAAAATTGGCAAGAATATAAATTAAGAAGCCTTTATTAATTTTTAAGCAAATTATATAAAATGCTCTAAATTTTTAAGCAAATTAATAATTTTGCTTAAAATAATAATTTTTAAGTTGGCAAAATAATGTCTTGGCAAAATTATTAATTTTTAAGCAAATTATATAAAATACTCTAAATCATTAAGTTGCTCTAATTTTTAAGCAAATTATTAATTTTGCTTAAAATTAATAATTTTAAGCAAAATTATTAATTTTTAAGTTGGCAAAATTATTAATTTTTAAGCAAATTTAAGTTGCTCTAAATCATTACGTAAATTTAATGTAGTTAACTAAGTTAGTCCATTGTGTTTATTCAAAATATAGGGCATTTTATTTTAGTTTACGTGAAGTGTAAATCGTAGTATACGTGAGAATCTTTCTTATTTAACTCACTTTTAATTCTTTTTAACAAACCCATATATCTTGTGGTAATTCAACGTCTGATAGAATTTTTTCAAAATTTGTATTAGATTATATAAAATGTATGGTGGAAATATGCATAAAAATGGTAAATTATAATTTAACAATTGTCAATAGTAAACTTTCAATTTTTCTCCCCAATATTTTAGTCATGGAAAATGTGATAATTTCCCTAGAAAATAGTTCTTTATCGAATAACAAAAGTTGAAAAATACTACATTTTCCATGTAAAAATAAAGACAATCAAACACCAAAAGTTGGAAAATTACAACATTTTCAGGATGAATTTTCATCCAATCAAACGCATTACATTTACAATTCTCTAAAATATTTTCTAAGTGATCATTTCCTTGAAAATATTTTCTTTCCACCCATTTTCCATGCTTCCAATCAAACACAGCCTTATAAGAAAGTGAAGCATTCACATTAAAATCCCCACCTTAACCTTTCAATCCTCCAAGCTCGCCCACAAAACACACCTTGGGAGGGACAAAAGAAGAAAACAGGAGACAAAAAATATAGCCCGGTCTAGGTCAGTCAAAATATCAGAATCATGAAGGGTAATAATGTCATTGCACAAGCGTCATCCTCCTGCTTCCCCGTTTCTTCCTTCTGTTATTCAGTGAGCATTTCTTCACCAAGCAAAACTTTTCAATTCAAAGCCAGAAACTATAAACACCGTTGAGTTAATTCCGAAAATCTCTATTTTTCTTCAAATTTCTCACTTTTCGGATTTGTGAGCATATCCTTTGTTCATGGCCAAAACCTGAACTTAAATTGGAAAGAAGGAGATTTGAAAATCTTCAACAGAACCAAGAAATGGCATCAACATCCACGTACTTCTTCACCGTGACCCCCAAAACCCATTCTTTAATCCTCTCCCGTAAAGCCCTCAAACCCCCTCAACTCCACTATTTGCCACCACTTTTTCTCCCCAAAAGTGTAAAATTCCAGTGCCAGAATAGACGAAGCTCAGTTGTTTTGATTCGGGCTAGTAGCAGTAGTGGTGTCGATGTTACGACGCCAGCAATTAAGCCCGGAGGCATCGTCGAGAGTGATAAATTGCCAACGGAGTTGCGGAAGCGGGCGATGGATGCCATCGATTCGTGTGGAGGGAGGGTTACAATAGGTGACGTAGCAAGCAAGGCCGGGCTCAAGTTGAATGAAGCTCAGAAGTCCCTGCAAGCTCTCGCTGCCGATACCAATGGGTTCTTAGAGGTCATTCTTTCGCTCACATTAAGCATTTATTTTATCAAATGCGAAGTCAAAGTCATGTTGTAATTTTGAATTTTGCTATGCAAATGTATGCAAAACGTATAATTATAACGTGCAGCATGCTTCATGAATTTGGAGTTTTAGATTCTCTTTTTCTTGTTTCAATAATAATTTTCACGCAAAAGTTTGTAATGCTATTTAACAGGTTTCGGATGAAGGTGATGTATTATATGTTTTTCCCAAGGATTATCGATCAAAGCTCACTGCGAAGTCATTTAAGATAAAAATTGAACCTTTCTTTGAGAAGGCCAAGGTATGTGCATTTCTTTGCAGAGTATATGTTGATTCAAGCTCGTATGTTTTGATTAAAATGACCACTTATTTTTGTGACAGATGGCTGTTGAGTATGTAGTCAGGGTCTCCTTCGGGACTGCACTGATTGCTTCTATTGTAATTGTTTATACCACGATAATTGCTATTCTCTCTAGTAGTCGGTATAACTCTTTTTCTTTGCATATGCATTTCATGTCTAGAGTAAATTAACTGCATTAAATGCACTCTCACGGACTGATTTCCAATATTAATTCCTTTCTATTTCTTCATTCTGCAACAGTGAAGAGGACAATCGTGGAAGGCGAGGAAGATCATATGATACAGGCTTCACATTTTACTTGAGTCCAACTGATTTGTTCTGGTAATATTTCTAAATCAGGAGTTATGAAAACACAAGTAAAAACAGTGGGAACTGATAAATTTGTGTGGACTTATACGGAGCTGGGTGTTGATGTAGCGGGTTTTAATTACTTGAAGTGGTGATATGATGATATCCACATCAAAGGCATATAAAACTTGACTTAATTTTATCCTGTAAGAATTCGAAATTTAAATCTCTTACTTATTATTAGTTAAAAGTGGACAGCTTGCTAAAAATATGGTCGAGTGTTGATGTAGCGGATTTTTTAAAATAAACAAAATATGGATGTTTTGTTACATTCATGCGTAATTGCCTGCTAGCATGTTGTTTAGTTTTTGGAGAACTTACACGGAAGTGTTCTGTACTTTATGATGTCTAGTACACGAAACCATTGATTATTTTGGTTCAGCTCATGTTATGTCATCTGTTTTTCAGAGCACCAAAAGCACCAATTTTGGAAACATAACTTTTCTCCTTTCTTATATTACTGTGAGAGTATCAAAGATTCTTAACCTCATTAATACAAGCTGACACATTGTCAGCAAGATTCCTTTAGCTGGGCCAAGTGTAAGCTTCCATCCAACAAGAATTTGTGACCTGATTCTGTTAGAAGCAATGCTGGCATATTTATGTACTTTTGTCTGATGTGGAGAAGCACAGGAGGAACTTTTCTTAACTTGCTTGGTGCAATAATTTTTCCCAGGTATTGGGATCCATATTATTACAGGAGGCGACGAGTCAGAGAAGATGGTGGTGGGATGAACTTCATTGAATCTGTAAGTCGCAAATTCTAACTGCTTATTATGTGTTTCTGGTTGTCTTTCTACTAACTACGCCTATTTTGCAGGTCTTCTCCTTTGTATTTGGGGATGGTGATCCAAATCAAGGTATCGAAGAAGAGAGGTGGAAGTTGGTAATAATTGAGCTCTGATTTCAGTGGTCGGTTACTTTTGATGTTTTTATTTTAAAATATCCTTGCGCTGTATCCTTTCATTCTGTCCATCAAAGTATCTACAAATTCCTCATTCATATCCAATTGATATACTAGTTTCGATATTTTTTCCTTGGACCTCACGCCATGTTGGACATACTTATTTTTTAGCTACTTGAAAGCTCTGAATTCACCTTCAAGAAAAGACCAACCTTTGACACTGCAGACTGTAGGTAGTGGAATTTAACAATTGAAGTATTTAACATTTTACGAAGAATGTACACCTACAGGGGCTTGGCCTCATTTGGGAAGACAAAATGAATGATAAATTATTTCGCAGAAGAAAAGGAAACTCCAACTGCGTAGTAACTCTAATAAAAGCACCTGTAAAAGTGCCAGCTGATTTGCCCCACGAAGAGGTCGAAAAGACAATCTGGTCATATATTAAGCTAAGAAGAGAGACTCTATCTTGGAAAACCCATGCATTTTTTTTTCCATTGTTGTACATCTCCAAGAAATCTTTATGTCTAATCTGACACTGAATCCAAAGATTTAAAATTTGGAACTTTTTGTCCCTTGAATCAGAGCAGACATTTCAGCAATTGGATTCTCCTAGTTTCTGTAACACTATCATGATGCCGTAAAGAACACAAATAGTGACTGTGAGACTCATCATGATGCATACACATGAACCAAACATTTGGAGGACAGCACTTTTTATGTCTAACCTCGGAGGTGCCTTTTGTTGCCAGATAAAGGGGTAAAGGAAAGGAGGAGAATGTCTAGAATGGATAAGGTTTAAAAAGATTATTTACAGTAGAGAGTTATGATCTATCAAGACTACAAGCTCCAAAACTTTGTGAAGAAGGGATAAAATCAGAGGGACACCTATTAATAAGTTAATATGGTGTTCTACACCATTGATTGGGTTACATAGCAGTCATAATATGTTGATGCTCCAATTACTAATAATTCTACTAAAATGTTCTCCAAAACTATGATATTAGAAAATACATGTAAAAAGGTGTACCAAAATATGCATGGATCATGGTGTTCTTAGATATGTTCTATAAAATCTATTAAGTGCTGAATAAAAGTTGGAAGTCAATTACAATAGCTCGGCAGTACGTTACAAGTTAATTGAATTATTGTTTTAAGCTATCACCATCTGTTCTTAAATTGTATTCATGTTATACATGGAACATCCAATTATTGGATCAGTTTGATGGAATTTGTAGTCGGGTATGCTATCTACCTCTTCTACTCTCATTCACCCTCTATATGGAATTTAAACACTCCACCGAGCTCACCATAACTTCGAGAAGGTGACTAAGCACGAGTTCTTTTGTGTAAAGATTTTTTTGTATTTCTCCCACTTTGTCATCAATTGTCCAACTTGTTGCGTGAGAAGTGATTTGTTAGTGATCAATAGGCGATAGAGATAGGAAAATGGATGAGGCGTTGACGAGGTAAATATCAATAAGAAGAGGGACTAGACTCGTGGTCGTAAATGAGCCTCGATGACGGACTAACTAGTGAACTTTCGGTTCGGACCGGCTATTGCTCACCTCGGACCGGCCTCTACTTCGTGTCGGACCTCACGCCGATTCGTCATGCTTGACATCATCGATGTAGGTTGTCCTTTGGAGTGTCAAAGTGACGTCACTAGGCGCAGTTTATATTACTTAAATAAACTTGCATTAAATGCCCCAAAAGGGATGTCTTGTAAGCATTAAATGGCCAAGCTATGCATTAAATGTCTAGCTTGGCATTAAATCTAGTAATCATTGTAAACTTCCTATAAGTATGAAGAAATAAATGTCCCAAAGGGACGGAAAAAAAAGAAAAAAGAAAAGAAGACACTTATACAAAGAGCGTGACGTTTAGTTCTCCTCGCTCACGCTTACCTAGTCGAAACTCGAAGACGGGTTCACCGACTTAACACCATCATTAAGTTGACTGGGATTAGTGCAAACCATTTTCCCGACGTCAACAACTAATAATTCTACTAAAATGTTCTCCAAAACTATGATATTAGAAAATACATGTAAAAAGGTGTACCAAAATATGCATGGATCATGGTGTTCTTAGATATGTTCTATAAAATCTATTAAGTGCTGAATAAAAGTTGGAAGTCAATTACAATAGCTCGGCAGTACGTTACAAGTTAATTGAATTATTGTTTTAAGCTATCACCATCTGTTCTTAAATTGTATTCATGTTATACATGGAACATCCAATTATTGGATCAGTTTGATGGAATTTGTAGCTGGGTATGCTATCTACCTCTTCTACTCTCATTCACCCTCTATATGGAATTTAAACACTCCAATGGAGCTCAGTCATAACTTCGAGAAGGTGACTAAGCACGAGTTCTTTTGTGTAAAAGATTTTTTTTGTATTTCTCCCACTTTGTCATCAATTGTCCAACTTGTTGCGTGAGAAGTGACTGTTAGTGATCAATAGCTGATAGATAGGAAAATGGATGAGGGCAGTGACGAGGTAAATATCAATAAGAAGAGGGGACTAGACTCATGGCTGTAAATGAGCCTTCATGTGCCGAGCTTTCAGGTGTTCAAGCTCGACTTGATGTCGTAAATGAGCCTTCAATACTGTTGTGCCTAGGCCTTTTTTCTTTATATTTTCGAGTTTAGCTAGCCAAATCCAAGCTGTTGTCGAACTGCTTGGCTTATTTACACTGCATTTAGTAGATTTTAGTAAAAAAAGTCGAGCTTGAGCTGAGCCATAAAAGATTACGAACATAAAAATGTGCTCAAGCTCGGCCATTGAGCCGTTCTTGAACAATCTTAAGATAAGTTGAGTCTGGGTCTGGGCAGATCTCGAGTGACTTGATCCTTTTTACTACCCCATCTAGACCAAACAGCAACAAGAACTTAGAGAGATCGGAGTCTCGGAGAGTTTGCTAACCTATGATGAGAAGAAGAGAAGGGGTGAAAAGAACAGAACTCTAGGGTTAGAAAAGAACTAGCTCTTTCAAATTCAGTGAATATATTGTATCTTCTGTCATCTGAGTTATAGTTTTTTTATTGAGCAAGTCTGTGGAGAGGGTCACATGCAGTCTTTAATTTGTTGTTTTTTCCCTATGTGCATGGACCTGCACTTCGTTTTGGTCCATTTTTAGTATTACTTTGATTGATAAAATAAAATCCAGTCACTGACCAAGTAGTGAGTCGTGGGTGTGAGCCTTAGCCATTCAAATATTATATTGACTGTGAGCAGGTTACAGGTTTGAACAAAGCCAGCTAGATATTGCTGTGTCAGTGCAACATTTGGTTATATACCGATGTCATTTCCCTCAGATAATCCTTGGAATAGTAAAGACTGCAGTGTTGGACTATATATAGCATGAAACTCTGGTGTTTAACTGCCTCAGATAGTGTGCTTGGAAGTTGTGTGTTAATTAAACTTTTACCGAAGATGAAATATGATTGGTCTGATATGTAATGTTGGACCTCATTTTATTTCTTTGGCAGGTTATCCTGTTTGTTCTTCCTCAGTATACCCTCTTTGATTTGTGTCTGATGTTATGTATAATCAACTAGAGTTATTATTTGCAATCCTTGTCAAAATAAACACCGAGCTTCTTACAATAACTTTTTCTCTAAAACATTTCTGCAGATTGGACAATATATAGCATCAAATGGTGGCGTTGTCACAGCTGAAGAACTTGCGCCATATCTTGACGTAGAGACTACTGAAAACACGGTATATTCACACTCGACATATACAGCTGAATGAAAGCTTGTTACTAAATCGATCTTACGGGTTGAAAGCAGGGTTAACTTTCTGGATATTTTCAGCATTCAGTCGTTTGTTCTGAAAGAGGTGCTGAGAAGGGTTGTGTGCCATTTGATTTTGTGTAATTGATGGAAAATCAAAGCTTAACTTTTCCTGGGAGGGATTGTTTTCATTATATTTAGCTTGTGCTTGTTTCGTTTGTTAAATAGTTTGATATTCATGGTATATCACACCCGAAACATGTGCCTTAATTAGTTCTACCCCAGACCCGACATCTGAATATGTAGCGTGTGGATGTGTGGTTGTGGTTGTGCTTATATTGTGCATTTGCTTGCATACAGAATTTTTTTTTCTCCCTTTGAGCAGTTAAATGTACATACCGGCAGTCCTGCTAGTAATCATGCTTTTTATGAATATTTCCAGGATGATGACTCATACATATTACCTGTGCTTCTAAGATTTGATGGTCAGCCAGAAATAGATGACGAGGTTTGGTTTTTCTGTCTTGGTGGAAACAAAAGAAGTTTCACTTTGTGCACACTTTCTACTTTATTTGATGCAATTCTCTCAAATATCTTTAATTATATAAAACCAGAAGAAGTCTAAATTTTGGAAGCTCAAAGCTTTTAATTGACATGAGTTTGTTTTATGTTGGTTTGATATCTTAGTAAATCACTAGGCTTCTCAATGCCTATGATGTTGTAACTAGACACTTAGTTTTGGCATACATTATATGCAAAGTTTGAAAAGCAGTGCAACCATTATGGCAAAAATCATTTTAACTCTTATGTGGAAAATAGTATCAGCTCTTTGCAAGGCGTGTTAATATTTATTGATTACAAGTCTTAGGCATTTGTGGGACGTTAGTGTTTTACATAAACTGCAGTGAATGTGGTATATTAAACTCTCTCGTACTCTGCTAATAGAAATCAGTATCAGCTCTCTCCAGATATTCTATACTCATTGAGCATGTAATTTTTTTTTAACATAGAAGAAACAAGAACGAAGCAAGAGAAGCCTAAACCATTAAAGTGTGCTCATTTTGGAAATTAGCAGAGTTTCCTTAAGATGGTCACGGGAAGAGCTCCTTTGAGATGGCTGAAGGAATATTTTAATCAACAAGTGGAAGAATCTTCATTTCTCCTTTTGCTTTTCGGACTCAGCTAGCAGTAAAACATATGATTGCATACCTGATACAGTCGATTCTCATTTTGTACGAGCTTTCTAATTTGTTCAAGAACCATGTGGGGTTGCTCATACATTCAAATTCAGAAAGTAATATAATATATTATGTGAATAGAAGAGCCTGATTCTTCTCCGATACACCAAACTCTTCCCAGCTTCTGCAAAAATTCTTTTGTTTTATTTTTTATCTTCCCACTCTTCCTAGGTGGTGGCTTTTCAAAATGAATTTCGTCATTTTGTTTGATCTTTTCAACTTCCGGCGAGGTTTCTTAAAGCTTTATGCTACGTAATACAGTGTTCTTTGTTTATCTGGGATTGGTTCCTGCTATATATATTCCACGTAAAACTTTAAATGTAGAACAGTATTAGTTGATTCACCTAACTTGTGCTACCATTTTCTTAAATTTATTTTTTCCTTTTTCTGTTTTTCCCTGTGGGGTAAACTGCTTTTCTTGCAGGGGAATATTTTGTACCGTTTTCCATCACTACAACGCACTGCTGCTCCAGAAAGGAGTAGACAGAAGGAATATGTTGGAAGAAGATGGTCTGATTGGGTTGGAGGAGTTGAAAAGTTTTTCAATGAAAAGAAATGGCAATTCAGGTATTCCTTTTTTTTTTTTTTTTTTTCATTTTAATTTGGTTAGATTCGTGCATCTCGGTTATGTAATGTGAGAACTTGGTTCTGTAGTAAAACTAGTGCTTCAGAGAGGGCAATGGTGATTGGTCTGGGCGGGCTTAATCTATTTGGCGTTATAATTCTCGGTACCATGATGAAGTACGACTCAACTAGCATTGGTTTCTGTTTATTAGTTTTTTCCACTATTTTTGTTGACCTCTCTGCTCGACTTGTAACTTGAAGGAACATGACGGCAAGCCCAAGTGGATTCATATCATTTGTGTCCGACATATTTCCCTTACTTCAGGTATGAAATCAAAGTTCTTGTGCATAATTGTGTTGCTCTACCTGAAACCTGAATTTAATTGCAAGCTATGCCAATTAATTTGAATTTTTTATATTGTACTCTTTGCTTAAACCAAAGAGCTACGATAACTGTAATGTTTAAGGGCAAGGGAAAACTGCCTGGCTAATTTCTTCCTACAGCATAAGCATGCCATTTTACTATTTTAACATTTATGTTTATGTTGCATTTAGTGTTTTGAAGAGGTATCGAATGGGAAGAGAGATCTTTTATTTAAATCTTCTTCATTTTTTGTCATGTTTTTAAGTGGTTCCTTGGTTTTAGAAGCATTTACTTACACATTGAGGCAAAATTCTCAGACGATGTTTTCATGATTCTTGTATATAACGATGATTTACCTCCATAACAGTTCCTCATGCTTAAACATCCTTTGTTTTGTCATTGCATAGAGAGAGGAAACCTTGGGTATTCATTTGTGCATTTCTTAAGTTCTGGCAATAACCTTGCAGATCTATGCTGGCTCTTTCTTTGCAATTCCTTTGATTCGATGGTTTTTTGTTCAAAAGACAAATGCTGATATCGCTAAAAGAAATCTAGCCAGGGAAAAACGTTCGCGTGTACTTGAATCACCGGATCTCTCTTTGAGGCGAAAGGTAAACACATTAAAGGATTTGTCATAACTATGATCATTCAATCGTCTCTTTCTGATTCATACCATATTATTCAATTTGGAATGAGCCATCAGAATTCACCTTGAAGATTTTACTTTAGATTCTCTAAAAACATGCTTTGATTGCTCAGCTTACACTAATCATATCCATTGAATGCTTAACAAGCCAAGCCAAGTGCAAAACTGATTCTTTTACTCTAATGTAAAAATCTTTACTTGCACGTGTTAAATTCTGATGTCAAACAGCTTTTCTATTTTGTACTCTTTGTTCTTTGATTTTCATTTATTTCTATCTTTGACATTGTGTTATTCAGGCATGAAGTTCATACAACATACTCTCTTCATTTTCCTTTTCCTAATAGTAACTCTTAATTTACATGTTCAGTATTATTTGATACCATTGGATCTGTTTCATGGAGATTAATCCCATTCAACTTATTAACTTTCTTCTCCTACTATCAGCTTTTGAGCGCTCGAGACATGGCTAAAAGAACATTCATTGGTCAGGATCAAATTGTTTACAGTACCGATAGGGACCTATACGAGCAAGATTACGAGGCCCGAGAATGGGATAGGAGATTCAAAGAGATTGAAAAGTCTGACTAACTAAACCCATAGCTTCAGTTTATATATTTTTTACATTGATGAATCATGTATTACAGGCAGGGTGGGACTGTCCATTGTAGTTATTGTGTACATAAATACTTTGTTACTGATGCAGAGTCAGAGATCAGGGACAAAATAGAATTGTATGATGAGGTGCAATTACTGTCTTTGCTCTTCAAGAGCAACAACAATGTAAAGAATATTTATTCTTCCACAATAACCTCCAAGACCATTCCTCTTACGGTAGTTTTCATAATCCCATTTTCATCATATCTGCCATTAGTACGTAAGTGACACGATATGGATATAACTAAGGGCGTGTTTGACAAAGTTTTTGATAAAAGTTTTAGTAAATTTTGATAAGAGTCGATGAAATGTGTAATTAAAAAGTTGATAAAAGTTGTTGGTTTTATGAAATGTGTAGTTAAAATTAATTATTGACTTTGATTTTAGTTTTTTAGTAATTTTTTAAGCTATATGAAACAAGAATTAAATACAATTTTACCTATTTAAAAATTTAAAGTTTTTAGAAGAGTTATTTCAAACAATTTTGATGTATTTGTCTTATTCACTTATTAAGGTTGTATTCCTCAATGACTTTTGTGCTTATGCGTTGTCTAAGCTTTGTTCCATAGGAGAATGATCTCCTACTCAAGGTAGGTCCTACTCATGATGGGTAGGAGATATGTTGTCCACTGTGGATATAGTCGTGTCCTACACACAATTGTGGGCATCACTGCTGATATGATACTCTCACATTAGTCCACATCAGCAGTGGACAACATATTTCGTCCCACTATGAGTAGGAAATCATTCCCCTTGCTCCACATGCACTATTTCTTCTTTAAGAACAAAATTGCTTTTGAGTTCTGCCTCGCTAGTATAGAATTTTGTTTGCCTTTTGGATTATAAGTCAATTTTAAAAGTGACGTATTTTCAATATATTTTTAACATGGTATTAAACACCACCTTTTCGAGACTTTCAATAGTAACGACTTCTAACGTGGCAACATGAGATGGACTATTAAAATATTAGTTCATTGAAATCACTTGGCAGAGAAAAATAGGTTGGATGTTGATTCTCAACATGGTAGATTCTAACGTATTTTGATTCCACATCGTGTTATTTCGTGTTTGTAGTCAAACCAATATTTGATTTTACGTCGTATAGTTCATCTAATCTTTGTTTTTTTAAAATTATAAAGTTGTTATTGAAATAGAATAATAACATTTCATTTATTCTTTTGACACCTTTTCAAATCTTGAAAAATATAATTTCTTTATAGACATATATTGAACATGTATTTAGAATTTATTTGCACGTAAATTAAACCCGATTCTTCAATAGTTTGGCATGATAAATATTAGTGTAATTAGTACATTCAGATCCTATCTTTTGCTTTCATTGTTCAAAACATCTATATTATTTGAATTTTGACATTTGACCTTTAAATAAACGTTTCTTTGCAGAAAAGATTCATGCAGTTCACATTCGTTAACATTTGCCTCTGAAATTAACAAAATAGTTAGTTTGCGCAAATAAATCTAAACGAGATGGATGATTTGCGTAAAATACAGTGAATGATAAGGACGTTTTTAGCTCATAAACATTTAAAGTCACATTGTACTTCTTCTTCTTACAAACTATAAAAGTAAACACAAATAGTTAAAATCACATATATTGAAATATTATTGTTTACTCTCATTGTGCAAAATGTCACTATCGTCAAAGTACAAAAATCTATTTTTTTTGCCTAACCTAACTACGGTAATATCGTATATTTATACATATATTTTTATGAGAACAATTATATGTAAAATCATACACAAAATATCTTCTTGTATAGTAAAACAACAATGGATTGTCGCTTGGGTAGATGTGAAATGCAATTGAAATGAAGACCTCGTGGACAAAAGTCAATTCTGGTAGATGCTTCTTTACGTGCCAACGCCGTTTTCTTTGATCCAGGAATGCGTATGAAGAAAATTGTAGAATTTGCAAAAAGAGAAAAAGTTGTTCAATTGGTGTTGTTAAGTTTTGTGTGTGAGTTAATTATAATGTAGTTTATAAAAAACACAACTCAAAGTGTTTTAAAATGTATTTGGCGGCATATATTTATTTGGATGTGTTAAGTTCTTATAATGTGTATAAGTTTTTTTTACTATGTTTAAGTGTAATATTATAATGTGTGATTTTATCTGTTTGTGTAGAATTTTATAGTTGCTGGAGGCTTTAAACATTTGTGTACGCAAAACGTTCGTATCGTTCACCGTTGTTTGCACAAATCATATCTTGTTTAGATTTATTTGCACAAATTAACATTTTTGTTAAATTTAACGGCAAATGTTAATGGATATGGACGACAATGACCTTTTCCTCAAAGAAATATTTATTTTAGGGCCCAGATACTAAAATCCAAACGATAAGAATGTTTTGCACAGAACAAACGATGATGACAAAATGTATAATCACAACCGTAGAGAATTTTTTCCACTACGGAAATAAAAAAATATTTAAATATTAGTGTGTCACTACATCTTCAATTTCTCTCCTCACAAAAATCATCTCTTCCAAAATTTGTTGACTGGTTAAATCCATCTCTCTGATTCGATTATATTCCTTAATCGATCATCTCCAAAATCTGCTCACTTCTTCAATTCATCTCTCTTAAATGACCATTTTCCTTTACCGACCATCTCCAAAAATTGTTTAGTACCTCAATCCATCATCATAATAGAACTTATGATCAGATCATACCGCAAGAAAACAGTATTCTAGTTGCCCTAAATATTAATATAAACTATCAAATTTTATAGCCAACGGGGAAAATTGACAATAGTTCATAAACAAGGGGTCAAATTGAGATACCCAGACTACATGGGATTTATTATCACCGATCGTAAAGATGTTTACTCCACTACAAGCACAAAAAAAGTACTTTTTTGTCCGTCACTACGTCTTCATCCTATCAAACCAAAATTCCTCTATTTTTTCCATAATCTCCTCTATATTCTTCAAAATCAAACTTTCATAAAACAAAATTCTCTCTCTCATTCTTCTCAACTCTTCAATCCATTAAAATCCTATACGGTCGGATTCCACCGCAAAAAAAGCGGTATACTAGTTAATTATCACCGACCGTAGGGAGGTTTACTCTGCTACAAGCACAAAAAAGTACTTATCTGTTCGTCACTACGTATTCATCCTCTCAAACCAAAACACATATCTCTCTCAATTCCTCAATTTCTCCATATTCTTCTCTTTATTAATCAAAATCAAACTCCCCTCAAACAAAATTCTCTCTCTTTCTTTCTCTCATTATTCTCAACTCCTCAATCCATTAAAATCCTCTACGGTCGGATTCCACCACAAAGAAAAGCGGTATACTAGTCACCGACCGTATGGAGGTTTAATCCGCTACAAGTACAAAAAAAATACTTCTTTTTCCGTCACTATGTCTTTATCTTTTCAAACCAAAACCCATATATCTCTCACAATTTCTCAACTTTTTCTTGTTCTTCTCCATATTCTTCAAAATCAAACCCTTTCAAACAAAACTCTAACTCTTTTTCAATTTTCAACAATCTTCTCAACTCCTCAATCCATTAAAACTTATAATCATCGACCGGAGATTTACTCCGCTACAAGCACAAAAAAAATATTTTTTTGTTTATCACTAAGTCTTCATCCTCTCAAACCTCAAATCAAAACTTAAACCTATATTTCTCTCACAATTCTCCAATTTCTTTATATTCTTCACCATATTGATCAAAATCAAGTGGCATATAGTGAAGATAGCCTTCAAGAATTGCTAAATCTTCAAAAGAGCCTTTGACCAAATAAAACCTAAAATACCCTTAACATATAAAGAAATACCCTTAACATACAAAATTTTTAATATTTGCAATATTCTTTGCCTTATAATTACGATTTTAAGTTTCCTTTTAAAAGCGGTATCAAAGCTAATCAATAATATAATTATGTCAAATAATTATAACAAAATATCAAAAATTAATATAATTGAACAAATTAATTGGATAAAAACCTTTTTGATATATAAATTCGGATTAATCGAAAGAAAAGCATATTAGAAAAGAAGATCAAGAAATTCTCAAAAGAAATTACGCAAATTGAAATATTAAATAATACAAATAAACAAAAATTACAGAATCTTAGAAATAAACTTTACGAAGAATATATATATTTAAGCGATCAAATAAAATTAATAAAAACTTCGACAAGAGTTGGAAGAGTTAAAAGAAGAAATAAAAATATTAAGAAAACCTTTAACTCTAGAAGAAAGAATAATAAATATAGAAAACAAAATAATGGATTACAAAGAAATAATTCTTTGAAATTGGGAAAAGATTAGGATTTCAATTTGAAGAAAAAGACAAATTATTAAAAGAAAATATTGTTATGATGAATGAAGTAAAACAAAATTTTCCAACGAAACAAGAAACTATAATAGAAGAATTTCTTGAACAAAATAATAAATATTACCAACAACTTGAACCTTATAACCTAAATCCAAATATGAATACTCAATTAAAAGATATTTGAAAAATCTTTTAAAATTAATGAAAATATTAAAATATCAACAGACATAACGGAAAACATATAAAAATCTATACTAAAGAAAAACCTCAAACTCTAGAATCATATATAATTTAATGAATGAAACCAAACAAGATCTAGAAGAAAAATTCTTTGAAACTTGGGAGAAGATCAGAGAGATATAGAAAAATGTTAGAAGATTTAGAAATACAAATGGCAAACATAAGTTTAGGAAATACTAAAATGAATACTAGTACCACGGGAGTTAGTAGTTCTACTACCCTCCTACTATAAGACAACCTCCATTTACACCTACTACACTACCAAAAGCGAAGGAATATACCTACAGTATGCTCAGGTCCTGTACCACCCATTGCACCAAGATATGAAGGACCCGGACAAACTAGTGGTGTAAATAAAGAAAAGGATAATGAAGAATATAATAGTTATAGATATCCAACAGATGAAGGAGAATTATATACCTGGTATAAATTCAGCCCAGAAGTAGAAGGCCCAAACAAAAGAATAAATCCTAGCAAAATAAAGGGCAACTTCAAAATAACTACCAAAGAAGAAAGTCCTATAGAAAATCTAACAGAACCAATATCAACAACAGGAATATGGTTAGATCTAGATTCGGGAGATAAAGATAAAAAGATATCTGCTTGGGTTAAAGCCTCTAGCCTTGCTATACAATTTAGCAAAGGATGGGATACATATACAGCTTTCAATTTTCTTGAACACACCTTCAGAGAAAATACTGAACAATTGTGGAAGAAAACTCCTGATCAAATAAAAAGTAGTATAAAATATGGAGAAGAATTAATAGCTGACTCAAGAGAACATTTAAATAACCAAACAATTATGGATATATTAAAAAGATTAGAAAAATACTTAAGAGCACAATTTCTTGGAGAAATTGCAGAAGAAACTAGTATAGAGAAAGAAATAAGAGAGAAATTAGAAGCACAAATAGAATTAGAAAACCTAAAAATCATGTGATATGTGAACTAAAAGGATACTTAAGAGATTTTGAAAAATCTACATAAAAGCTTTAAATAAAGATATGAGTTATAATGAAAAATTAAATTATCTCAAAATAATGTTTCTAAAACTTCCTTACCCTTGGAGCATAAAAATACACCAAGAATATGAAAAGATTAGATGCCTTGCATGACTCATCCGAAATAAATGATACTTTTGGCAATAGAGAACAATTTATTATCAATACAAATAATAAATGGTGTAGAAAATAGGCGATAATAAAGCAATAAAAAAAGATGACAAAGAAAAAAACCCTTTGTTGTAATCAAGATATTTTTTCATACTCATCAATGGGGTTGTTATCCAAAAGAATATAGAAAGAAAAGGAAATTCAAAAATTTCTTAAACCTTATAAAAAGAAAGATTTTAGGAAAAGAGAGATAATTGGAAACCTAATAAAAACCTTTTAAAAGAGAACAAAACCAAAAGGTTGGATACCTAAGAAAGAATATATTAAAAAATGTAAATGCTTTATATGTCAAAAAACCGGGACATATAGCACCAAACTGTCGAGATAAACATAAAATAAAACCAACTCAAAATTTTTAGAAGTATCTGAAGAAGCTATATCGACTCGAATATGAACCTTATGAAATAAGTGAAACCAAGATCGAAATTTCTACTATATATATATATTACGATAGTGAAATAGAAAGTGAAGAAGATAATGAATTCATAAATTACAACTTTATGAATGAAGTAAGAGTTGAAGAAAGTATGGAAATACAAGAGACTAACATAGACAATATAGAAGGAATAAGCCAAACTGTTACCTTGAAGAAGAAAAAAATATGATGAAATTATGAAAAAGTTTTATCCTTGAATCAAAAGATGTTTTCAAAAATAAAACATTTTGGAACATATTACCAAAACTAAACAAAACTATTTATGTTATAAAACATAATGAAGTTCCTATTTATATAGAAAATGTAAAAGGATCTACAACAATTCCCATACTAAATAGGAAATGGATAAATGAAGAACTAGCTAAAATAAAGCGATATTAGAAACAAAATCAAAAATGTAGAAATTGGAGGAATCCGGATCCTTATGAAAGGATTCTTGAGACAAGGTATGGATATACCGATCAACATATTTTGCATGGATAATAGAATATTGCATGATCCTATAGGCGCCCTTTTAGGAGCGATTTTCGGGTAATTTGGTATACGAAAACTAATATTTACCTTAAAACCGAGTTTGCGGTATCTTTATTAGATGAAAATATAGACATATCCTTAAATTTATATCATAAAATAGATAGATTAGATATGCGGGAAAAATCTAAAGGCGATAAGCCTTACCATAAGATCTATATTTGCTTTTACTACTAGCCACCATCAAGAAATAAGAAGAAGTTTTGAAGAAATAAAAATTGAAGAAGGATTTGAAGAATTAGCGCAAAGCTATTCCGCTGAAAATTCGAGATCCACGAAATTGAGATACACGAAGAATTTGTTTTAGATTTCAAAAGAAGAATTAAAACAATTAAAGAAGCAGGACAAACCGGGTAATCTACAAGGCAATGTTTCTATTGATTCAATAGGAAATATGATAGCAAAATTCCCTCCTAGAAGAAGTCTCGGTCTTCCTAGGAAAAGCTACATAGGAGACATCCACTCCAAGAAACCATTGGAAAAAGAATATACCAATATTTGCCAAATTAGATAGACATGGAATAGAAGAACAATTCTACATCCTTCTTGAATGGATAAAACCTACGGGAGAAATACAAGAAACGATTGCCCTAGTGTCTGAGGAGGCGGGGTCGAGCCGTATTCAAGGAAATACAGTTAGTATGTTCTTAGGAGCAGGACTTACCTCGAGGATACAAATATAAAGATTATCATGGAATAGAATATGAAATCACAAAATTCGTAGAAATGAATCTTATACTTACCAATATAAGAGGAGAACAATTCCTATAACTATAGTTATACATAAAGATCCCATAGGATAGAAACCAATGCACCAATCCTATTAGGAATGGACTTTTAGATATGTTCAAACCATACTGACATTCAAAATGATAGGTTACAAGTAACAATTAACCTTGAAGAACAACATATCCCAAGGATTACTAGTGAAAAGAAAAGATTTACTAACTATATGATGATTAGTTATAAATCTATAACCAAGAACATAACAAATCCATTAAGTCCCTATGTTGAAATAAAACTCAACCTACACGAATATTGTAAAATTACATTTCATGCTTATCTAGATCTGGGATCAACATTATATACGACCTGATATAATGTTTTACCGACTTCCTCTTGGAAAAGCAGATCCTAAAAGAAATACTATGCTCAAGCGACTAGTGGCCTATTTGAACCATACTCTTTATATGCTTGAAAATATACCATTTTACTAGGAAATAGAAAGTCATAGTTAGAGAACTTTACTATGCCCCAAAAATAGAATGTGACATTCTTTTAGGATGAGACCTTCCTCTGAGAAGATTATGCACCCTTTACACAATATAAAATCCTACAAGATTTGAATTTACAACACCACTGTAACCATAAAATAATTGTACCACAAATACAAAAAGCTATATCTATAGCTCAAAACCAATAAATCATCGAGAGATCTTCAACCCAGTGGTGGATGTTATCTGAAAATAGAAAAAGAAAATTTCAAATCACTATTATACAACAAGTATAAACCTCCAAATAAGTGAATCGAGAAAATGAAAAGCTAGAAAGAATAAAAATAATCTAGAAATAATTTTTCGAAAATCCATTAGAAAAATGGTCCCAGTAAATAAAACAACGGCTAAAATAGAGTTAATAGAACCAAATGTCATAATTAGAGTTAAGCTATGACATATAGTCAAGAAGATATAAAAGAATTTGATATACAAATAAAAGAATTATTAAAAGCAAAAATTATTAGACCAAGTAAAAGTCCACATAGTAGCCCAGCCTTTATGGTTAGAAACCATGCTTAAATAAAAAGAAATAAAGCGGAATGGTTATAAATTATAAGAAACTAAATGAGAAAACCAAATTTGATGGATATTACCTACCAAATAAGGATATTCTCATAAAAAGCCATACAAAATAGCAAAATATATTCTAAGTTTGATTGTAAAAGCGGATTTTGGCAAATATGTCTAGATGAAGAAAGTAAACCACTAACGACATTTAGTACTCCTAATCCTCTAGGACAATTCGAATGGAATGTAATGCCATTTGGATTAAAAAACCCCCAAATATATCAAAGAAGAATGGGCGATATTTAAACCAATTAAAAATTTTGTGTAATATATATTGATGATATACTTATACATTCTACTACTTACAAAGAGCATCTAGAACACCTAGAAAAATTTGCATATATTATCAACAAACATGGAATAATACTCTCGAGAAAAGAAAATTTGAAATAGCTAAGACAAATATAAATTTTTAGGACTCATCATCAAAGAAGAAGAAATTCAATTACAATCTCATATTGGAGAAAAATTACTCGAATTTCTGACGAAATAATAAACAAAAAAACAGCTACAAAGCTTTTTAGGATTATTGAATTATTACGAACAATTTATTGAAGGATGTGCTTTACTTAAAAAGCCATTTCTAAATAAACTAAAAAGGATCAAGTTTGGAATTGGACCAATGAAGATACTAAGAGAATCCAACACATTAAAAATCTTTTCTAATCTCCCAAAACTATCTATAGCGAAGATGATGACTATTTTATTCTTGAAGCAGATGCTTGACTATTGTTGGGGAGCGATATTAAAAGCGATATCAAAACATGGAGAAAATTACCCATGTCATAAAGATTGTTCCAAAACATGTCCTGAAAAATTAGTTGCATACACTTCGGGAACCTTTAAAGATGTCGAAACTAGATATGACTCCAATAGAAAAGAGTTACTTGCTGTCAAAAAAGGAGTTGCTAAATATGAATATTATTTGATCAAAAAATCATTTACTATTAGAGCAGATAATACTCAAGTTAAGTACTTTCTTAAAAATAATTTAGAACCAAATGTTGCTAACAAGCCATTAATTAGAATACAATCTTGGATGGCCAACTTCAAATTTGATATTCAATATATTAAGTGGTAAAGATAATTTTCTTCACGATTTCCTTTCGAGGAGATGGAGCAAATCAAGCAAGAGTTACAATCAATGAAGCTCAAAATAAAGGAGATGGAAGAAAAATATACAAAATGGAGAATGAAAACCTCCGGAAAGAAGATATTCCACGAAATATTCAAAAAATCACACAAGATATTAAAAGAAAATAAAGAGGCTTCCTCCTCTCTTCATTGACCATCTATTATACAAGATATATACGGAATTAACAAATCAAATGTTATCTGATTTTGCAATAGTCTCCTATCCTTTGGGATAAAAGATGAAGCGAGGATATAAATACAAAATATGTCTTTTCAATCTTGTGGCTTTGTTGGTTTATTGAAATTGGTAATAAGCCATGGATGAAGACTTTGAACTATGGAAAATATAACAAGGTGAATTTCTATCTGGAGCACCACCAAATTGGATTAGCCATATGTATGATATTGAAATATACTACTGTTTATCTAGCCAAAATCTCGGAGAAATTTCTATCTTTGCCGAAGAAATCAAAATAGCGATCGAAGAGTTTGTCCAGAATTACTAAGCTACCAACATTTATATCAGATTCTTCTCTGCGGTTCGAGAATGGGATATTTATGATCATTACCTCATTCCGAGTCAAAAATGTTATCAAAATTGGATTAACAAGAAAATTGTTCGATCAAGCGATTCAAAATACTCATGAAATCACTCTTGAGAAATTTTGAAGATTGAACATTTCGGAAGAGCCAAAGGATTCAAAGACCAATTTGATTTCCTAGTTGACACCATGAGCAAAAATGAAAATATCTGGATATACCCATGTGAAGATCACATAATCTTGACAAGCTGTGTACAAAGAAAGACTCGTGATCGAGTTTGGGCCTACTTGACCAGCAGCGACAAAATAATGAATAATGAAAATGATGGATCACCAAACTTTCTTGAGAAATGTGTAAGATTATGGTGAGTCATCTTGAACATAAACATCCAAATTGCATTATTGAAGATATGGACCACGTCTCCCTCAATGAAGGCGACATGCCACGGACTACTTTGAAGGAAAAATGATCGGATAGGACCCTTCACTCACTACCAACGGTGATAATTTTATCACTTTGGAAAAAATGTGGTCCCTATTCTGAAACAAGATAAAAGGAGATTCCTTCTTGATAAGGATCAATTATTGAAAATAAGTTGTGTCGAGTCTTTATATACCACTTACATATCGAGTTGTAAGGTATCGAAAGTTAGAGACAATCATTGAGTTTTCTCATATCTCTCTACTATCATACCATAGTCTTGCGGTCTTTTCTTGATCGATAAGGTAATCTCTATGAAGTTCTAAACTTCAAATATAGGGAGTACCAAGAGTGTTTCTTACTAGAGTCTTTGTATATCAAGTGTGTATTTGTAATATGCTCATAATGATTTCTATAAAAGCATTTGAAATGTTTTCTTACAATTCCTTTTCTAAAAGAAAACTTTCTTTGATAGCCGATCCCGTGATAGTAAAATAACCTTGTGTTATTTCCTTTAAATCTCCTTGTTTTCTCGTTTTGGCTTGTGTTGCTTTGTTTGAGAATGTTTGGAGTGTCATTGGAAAAATCAAGTAGGTTTCTAAAGCGAAAGATTTGTTACAATAGGGGTGAAAACAATAGGCGAATTTAGTGTCGGGGTTGAATCCTTTTGGATTTATATCAGTTAGCTTGAACTATCAATGCAAAAGGAAGAAGTAGAAAAGAAAATGAGCGGAAGACATGTTGGACCATTACATTAAAAACCTTATGAGCTATAGACAAAAGCGGATCTTGCTTTGCTAATGCACATTTATACACAAAAAGACTTGAAGAAGATCACTCAGAAACCTAGCTTTCTTTATTGAAGAATTATTCGGGTTTGGCGTTCTTATTTTCATGAACAACTTTGCAAGCATCCACATCCATTTGATTGTGATCTTAAATTGTATTTAGATGATAAATATATCTCGTTTTTATTAACTTTGGTTGATAAATTAGAAAAAATTTATTTCTTGGTCAATCTAAGCTCAAAGATATTTACAATAGCATAGATATTGCTTGCAAAAATAATATAAAATTAATTACATGAAACATCTAAAAATATAAAGAAAATTGAAGATATTATTTACGAATATAAAGATTTAGAAGAAGAGGTATACGAAGGAATTGTTTTAGGATATATAACTCAGCGAAACATCCTAACGCATTTAAGAAATTATCTGCATATATAGATTATTTAAATGCCGGATATAATTTAAAGGTTATGATAACCTTGAACAAAATATATTAGATTTATTAGAGGAAGAATTAGCAAAATTAAATAATATCCAAAATAAAGTATCTTTAGAATATTTAGAACAAACTAGAACGATAAATGCAGTTATTAGCCGGATCGAAAATATTCTAGATATTAAATTAGAATTGTTGGGAAGATTAAGTGACGAAGAAATAAATAGACATAGGAGAAGTTAAAAGGGCGTTATGGGCACTTCATTCAAAAAGAGGCCTTTACAACTTATCTATAAAACACTAGGCTATTTCGTTGTAAAGCTTGTTTGACAAGGCTATTTGAAAAAATTCCCCGTTTGATATTTCAAACAAATATCTCTCTTTCACTATCCTCTTCAGTTGAATTTCACCAAACCGAAAAGCAGTATAGTAGTAAATCAACGACCGAATACGACACTCTCCCCCCTGATTGCTCGTCTAGTAATACCGGCTAGCACGATTACAACGAATTCTCCCAACACCAGTGGCGGCGGCGCGTGAATCAACGAGTTTATATATGTTACTACTTTTCGAACGATGAACTTCGCCGACGAGAATTTTGAGCTGAGAGAAATTCAGCGACTCGAAGGCCACACAGACAGGGTTTGGAGCGTCGCTTGGAAACCGGCAACTGGTCGCAACGGTGTTCCTGCCGTACTCGCTTCCTGTAGCGGAGACAAAACCGTCTGTATTTGGGAACAAAGTCCGGCCACAAGCTCTTTCCATCAAAAGGTTTCATTTTTCTCTTCTATTTTCAATGTAACCATTTGTTATCGAGAAGTATCCACATGTGAATAAAAATACAAGACTATGCTATGATAAACATAAATTGCAAATTAAGGCCTTAACAATTTCGATTGTACCTGAAGTTCTGAATTGAAGATCATAGACTTTTGGTGTCGGACGTAGATTGGAAAAGCAGGAGGAGGGGTGGGTGAGGAGGCGAGTTTGGTTTTTTGTTTTCCTCTAACAACGCTGCTTTGCAGGCAGTCTTGGAGGAGACGCACACTAGGACTGTTAGATCGTGCGCGTGGTCTCCGTCAGGCAAATTGTTGGCGACAGCAAGTTTTGATGCCACCACTGCTATCTGGGAAGATGTTGGCGGTGATTTTGAATGCATTTCCACGTTAGAGGTATTATATTTGATTTTATATCTTAATTTAATCTTGAGGATTTACGTGTGGTTGAGTTATCCAAATTTGTAATAATTATTCCCTTGTTTTCCGACGTCTTTTATTTATCTGATTAAACTTCTCTCTGGTTCATATTGTCCTAATATGATGTAAATATCACAGGGTCATGAAAATGAAGTTAAAAGTGTTTCTTGGAATGTATCTGGCTCACTTCTTGCAACTTGTGGACGAGATAAATCAGTGTGGATATGGGAAGTATTACCCCATAATGAGTTTGACTGCGTTTCAGTGTTGCAAGGACACACTCAAGATGTTAAAATGGTCCAATGGCACCCCTCTATGGATATTTTGTTCTCATGTAGTTACGACGACACTATTAAGGTATTTATAGAAAAAGGAAAAAGAGAATATTGTCACGGTGCTAAGATATTCAAGTTTGTCAGGCTGCCTACAATATTAATTAATATACCTTCTGTTTAGTTCAACACATAGGGTATTGCTAAATAAGACACATCCAACTCTTGTAGGTCTGGGCAGAGGATGGGGACAGTGATGATTGGCATTGTGTTCAAACTTTAAGTGAATCCAACAGGTACTTGTTGATATTTCATGGTCATATGTTCTGTGCTTCACTAGCCTAATTTTTTTACATTGCTTTAAATGTATGATTGTGCATCGATAAGCAATCGAGATTGTCCGTAATTTTCAAAATCTCATACAAATGGTTTTGTGTTTCAGTGGACACGCATCTACAGTCTGGGCTTTATCTTTTAATGCCAATGGAGACAAAATGGTTACCTGTAGGTATGCAGTGCACTCCTTAATGCTTACTTGTTCACATTTATTATATAAATGATAACGTGAAGGCAGTGTATTATAAGTTTGTTTCAATCATGACAAAGAACAGTACTTGTGACAGTTGTAATGTAGTCAAATTGATTGTGCAGTGATGATCTTACCATTAAGGTGTGGGGCGCTAACATTATGAGGATGCAGTCGGGTGATGGAAATGCACCTTGGTGAGCAGCATATCAGCCTATGTGTTTGATTCTCCATCTTTGCATATTTTGAGATATATTTTTACTTTCTTTCAATGATTTACCTTTCAGCGGCTAGATTCTTGAAAACAAAAAATATTTTTAAACTTACTTCAGAGTCTTGAATGATGAAATGCTTATAATCTCTCTATTTTATCCACCTATATATGAGGAATTAAGGATTGCATGCTTTATTGTTTAGCACTTGTCAAATGACTAACAATTGAGGAAAGTTATGGGGAGACAAAAATAGGAAAATGTAAAAGGATCAAGAACATAGCCATTTGCATAGCATACCAAGCTGAGGCTGACTGAGCTTTGATTGAGCACTATGGTGGAGTAGGCATATTTATGATACCTTGATTTGCCCGAGATAAGAAAATCATTGACCAACTTAACTTTGATACATAGATCAAATGCCAATGGATTATTTGGTTTATAGTTCATCTTAAATTTTAAACTTTAAACTTTAAACTTTAAGGACACTGATGATTATCACAGTCCTTTAACTTAAATTAATCTAACGGTCCAGATGTATCTATTTTATTAAAATCCTTTCAAATCTCAAAATGTCCCCACCTCAACACTCAATGCCCTCCCCCACCTAAAGCCTGCCTACCCCTACCCTCTCATCTCTCCATATATATATATATGCACTATACATGGACATACACTCATTTGGAGCAATACCATAATGTATATACCGAAGAACGCTGAATGGGGGTTGAGTGGAGAATTTTAGTAATGACAATTAAAAGTAACGAAGGGATTAATTAACTTTGTTGTTCTTTTAATGGGTGAAGAATTGATTCCAAGAAACGTCTTTAGGGGGGAAAATTGTGGTGCATGCACTCTGACTTCACTTTTGTGAATTTTCTTTAATTAATTACTTAATAGATTTCATTTTTTATTTATTTTTGAGTTTTCCATGAAAGAGAATGACATTATGAAGTATCAACAGAAAAATGGCGAGAATTAGAAAAATAAAATAAAAGGAAAAGTGGGATGGATATGCACAGATATTTGTATAAATTAGTGTTGCTCCAAATGAGTTAAGAAAACAATAGAAGCACTACATAATGTATAGTGCACACACACACACACATATATATATATGGAAAAAAAAAAGAGGGGGTAGGGGATAGGCAGGATTTAGGTGGGGATGGGGGGAAGGGAATTGAGTGTTGGGGTGGGTCTATTTTGAGAATTTAAATGGTTTTAATAAAATAGATCTAGACCGTTAGAATTAGTTTAATATAAGAGCTCTCATTATTTGTCGAATCCTAGAAGGAATATATATATATATATATATATATATCTATATATCTATATATATATATATATATATATTGAGATCGTTCGATAAATAAATTTGACAAAAATAACAGTCCTTAATTTAAGCTAATCGAACGGTTTATATGTATTAAAATTTTTATTGAGATGTGTTTGGACGTGAGTATAAGGATTTTAAAAAGTTTTAATTAATCTAGACTATTAGATTAGCTTAAATTATGGGCTAAGATTATCTGTAAAATTCATTAGTAGGTGAAACGATTCCATATATATATATATATATGATAAATGATCTACTAAACACCGTTGCTTAGCGCAATTTGCTTAGCTTGCGATAAGCAACGATGACATGGTAGATTAATTACCAAAAATTCTAATTTAATTTTTGGACCGACCAGAAATTTATCCACGCACCTCAGAAATGATCTCTACCCCATGTATAATATTATTTGTTGCAATAAAACCTTATTTATGTGGGGGCGCTCTATTATTTTAAGCACATGTTTGGTGTTGTTGAAATTATTTTTTAAGCGCTTAAAAGTTGTGGGTTCTATGAAATGTGTAGATAATAAATGTGTAGTAAATTGTGGTTGTATGAAATGTGAATAAAAATTAAGTTTGACCAATTTGACTAGCTTAAATTATAATTTAAACGGAGGCAAACAAGCATCCAATTTGACAAAACGAGTAATGGGTCCTCAATAATAGCCCCCTTGAAGGAAGTTAGTCATTTTTACACTAGTTTGGTTATAATATTTGTGACTTGGCCATTATTCTCTTTCATGACAACTTAAAAAAGAGACATTTTTATATCAATTGAAAAGTTTAGCTGCTCCAAATTGATAATTTATACCTCAATAATGTTAAAGCCTAAACTGAAAATAACCCACAAATTCCTCATTCAGAAAAAGACTAAATCGTAAAATCTACAATTACCTTATGCTATACAAAACATTTATAACTACAATTAATATATTTATCAACAATTAAATCAAATAACAACCCACATTGATCTAAATGGAACAAATTCAACCGCATTATATAAGAAGTACGAAATATTCACAAATTACTTGAGAAGTAACTGAATCAAGAAAAAAGTGTAGCCGCACAATAATTAATTACAATTTAAAACTTATGACTAAAAAACATAGCCAATATAGCCTACAATTACAAAATTTGAAGCCTCAAATATCCTCAATTCGAAAAATATCTTAGCCATGCTGTGTAAGTGTGGTCTCGTGGATTGAGAAACAATAGCACTTATCAACTGACCCAATAAGCATTCAGAAAAGATTTGCAACTAAATAATAGGAAATCAAATGCTTAAATGTATAACTGATATCATATAATATACAAATTTTAGTATGCTAATTGAAGAATAATGACATTAGTATTAATAATGGAAGTAACCAAAAAAAAAAAAAAAAAAAAAAAGGAATTGAAAATTTTAAAATACCTTTCAATTATGTTGGACAATTTCACTTATTGTGTGACTTGCCACGAAGTCCACATCCAAGACAAAATCTCTCTTTGTTCACTACTTTCTCTTTTGATTTTTTAATCTTTTTCCACGCCCCTTTGCTCTTACTTGTGGTGGTTCGTTGATGCTTATTTGTTCTTCAATGCTTGTTTGTTCCGTGAATACCTACTCAACTCCATTACTCATATTAATCTCCTTTATTTTATTGTGAAGATCCTCTAACCCATTCCGCAAGAGATTATCTCCCTTCTTAGTAAGAGATGCATCATCAACAACAATTGTACAAATCGAGATAATTTTGAATGCCTTGACATCAATGATTGGTTAGAAATTTAATTTAATTCTCTATGACCCTTGTCCCACACTCGACCAATCTTTGCACTTTTGGTCCACTTTTAAGAACTTATTTTGTTGATAATTGTAAAACTTGTTTGATCCTAAAATATGCCAACATATGTCTACATGGAATTCCTCCACATTCAAATTGTTGACAACTACAACATACAATATCTAAAAACTTATTATAGATAAGTTGTCGAGATCTTGATGAAGAAGATCCATCAACCCTTTCAAATTTACAAGTTACATTAGCTTCATCTTCACATAAGGTATTTATGATGTAGGCTTGACTTTCAAATATTTCTCGATCGCGTAGATAAGGAATTAAATTAAATTTTTTTGGTAATTGATGTGCCATGTCATTATTGCTTAGCATATGCTAAGCACTAGTGCTACTATATATATATATATATATATATATATATATATAGAGAGAGAGAGAGAGAGAGAGAGAGAGAGAATGATCTCCTAAGCATAAGCTAAGCATCGATGATATGGCATGTCTATTTAATGTATATTTTATTTATACATTGAATATGTGGGATCCACCATTATCTATTAAATAGACATGCCATGCCATCAGTGCTTAGCATAAGTTAAGCACCGGTGCTTAGGAGATTATATATCTCTATATATATATATATATATATATAGAGAGAGAGAGAGAGAGAGAGAGAGATGATTGCTTTTTCACAACATGGGAAAAAAGCAAGAATCCTCATTTTTTCTATAACATAATTGAAGTTTTGTTAGAATGTTGACTCAGTTGACATACATGTATCAACTATAGACAAAAACTCTTTTTTTGGTCTAAGATGGTTATGTAGCCACAATAGATTGGATAAAGAAATGAAGATATATGTCAATAAGTAGAGGTGACACGAGTAGATGATTAATGAAGGGTAGGACAATTAGATGGTTGTGGCATGTCCAAGGAAGCTTCTATTTGCAAGAGCGGCGACTGAATAGAAGAAGTTAGAAGAGAAAGTATACCAAATGGTAGATCAAATTAACATGGTTTAGGTCTTTGTAAAATATTTGATTTCACTTGACATTTGAAAGGGATAACTTTGGATTGAATATAACATAGAAATCCCAAGTTTATCAGGAATAAGGCTTAACGGCTTGCTATTATTTCATTAGTTAAGTTGATACTTTGACAAAGTTACTTTTATGTTAGGTTGTTTGCTACATCCAATTTAAAATAGTTGATATTGCAACTCAAGCTGAAAAGTAGTGTTATTAGAATCGGGTCCAAAATCGGACTGGTTATGCAGAAAAATCGACTATTTAAAAACCAACCCAAAATCCGTCTACCCGCCCAGTTTTGAGGAACTCGTTGAACTGTTCCGATTTCACCAGTTTTAAAATCATTTCTTTCCTTAATCAATTGTAAATGACCATTGAAATGCATTTCTCTTGCTGCACAAAATGGATCGAAAGAATGAAAAATAAAAAAATTTGCTTTTTAGCAATTTTTGTGATTTCCAAAAACTTGTTTTTCGTTTTTGAATTTCTTTGTAATTTTTTTAATTTTTAAAAATCACCGGGTGAACTCTTGTTCCCTTTTAACCTTTGACCTTTTCTCTTTTTCGGATCGATGCCCGCGTCGGTTTTTAATACATTGCTGAAAAGTACAGTGGATTAATAATGTTGCGTTGCAGTATTTTTCTTCAGCTTTGTTGTTGCGTTGAATTGTGTTTTAATTCATTATTTATGTGTTCCCATGTGCCCTGATGTGAGAGTGCCAAGTCATGCACACATTAAACAACACCCATCATGTCCCTAATCCCTTCCCCTTCTCCCCACCTCCAAATAAGGAAAATATAGGTGTGGTGGAGAACATATTGGGTAAAATGGAAAGGATCTTATGTAATTTGGAGCTGAACTCAATTCAATTTTAACTCAATTAACCCTTATCTCATACTTTTCACGGTTCGGCTACATGGATCCTCTCTTCCACCTTGCTCCATTCAATGTCCCTCGTTAAAGTTAAACCACATAGTCTCAAAAACCTTTTCACTCGCTCATTCCAAGTGGTGGACTACGTAAATCCGTTCTATCTCTATTATATTTTACATAAAACCCAATTTGTAGTTTGTGTCCAACAATTGGTATCAAAGTAGGCAAAGGTCTTGGGACCAAATTTTACCAATGCTCATTTGTGAAAATTGTACACATGTCAGGCCTATGATTAAAAAATGAATCACGTGAGGCGCCTTGAAGACAAAGTTTAAATAAATAATTTTGTCCCCTTCTTTAAAAGTTTAAATTATTAGATGAGGTGGTTCAAGGACTATTAATTTTTTCAATATGCAAGGGAACTATATTAGCATTCTGATCTGATCATGTCATAATATGTAATCTTTCACCTGCTTAATTGGATTCAATGCTTTCTTTTTCCTTCATCAGAAGTTTCTCTAATGATAATATATTATGTTGTTGCCTGTTGGATACAATGCTTGTTATTTAGGGAACTGATGTTGGTTTATTAATTACTTCGAATCTTATACAATATGGCACCATTGACTTTTATTTGAGATTTGATATTTTATGGTTGTTGCTTATTTTCGTATGATAGTGTACTATGTAGTTCAAAGTATATTTTCGTTCTCCAAAATTAAATGCATTTGTTACATTTCACTACTAGATTTGGTCACTTTAATTAAAAAAACCTAAGATCAATTGAGTAATGTATAAATGTTAAGATCAATTGAGTAATGTATAAATGTGAAGGATTAAAGCCCATTGTTTTTGGAATTTCTTTTTTGAAAATTGTGTTGTCTGGCTTGAATTGAAAATCACCAATATTCAAATTGATAATACATTTTCTTTTGCGTTTGTCAGGACACATCTTTGTACTCTCTCTGGTTATCATGATCGGACAATTTTTTCTGTCCATTGGTCTAGGTAGCAAGATGCATTCACCTTGTTCTCCTCCTATTCTTCATGTTCTGTTGTTTAATATGTATTCACACAGCTTGATTTTTTTAACTTCTCTGGCTAATATTTATGCCATATAGAAATTATTCTGGACTTGTAATACGCTCATTTGAATCATGTGGACATTACAGGGAAGGGATAATTGTCAGTGGAGCAGCTGATGATGCTATCCGTTTATTTGTTGAGAGTGAAGATGGATTGGTATAAACATACCTCTCTCCTAATGGTTGCTTTCTTAATGTCTTCTTTCTTTCATGTATCTCTCTTTAGTGGGCTACCGATGAATATATAATCTCCTTGCCCGCTAGCTTCATGCAACAATCACCAGTCCTTGATTCTGTGCAATGTAGACTGGTTTGCTGTTACATAATATGTCGTCTTTTCTTGTCTATGCAAATTTGTATCACGTGTATATCTTGGTTTCTATACGTGTATATGTTGAGAAACTCCAAAAGTCTTTAGTATGTTTTATGTTTGCTTCATTAGTTAAATTTTAACTTGGATATTCAGGGTAAGCTCCTGGAATAACTTATTGTGTTGAGTTATATATAATTTTTCTGTGCATTGTTCATTATATTCGCATAAGTGAATATTTGGGTTTACTCTCTGGATTTCCTCGTTTGTTGCCATATTCTGTACTTGCTAGTCAATCTGAAAACTTATAGTACTTTTGTTTCGCATAGTATCTCTTAAATCACCATTCATGCACTTGAACTTCTTCTCGTGATAAATGAAAGCCATATTAATTATACTCTAAATGGGGGTGTATAGAGTGAGTAAGAATTGGAATCAATGTTCAAATTCCACAAACACAAAACTAAAGTAGAAGTGTGTGCATGTAAACTTGGTGGAAGAGAGAGGTTAAGACAATTCGAAAAACTTAACGCAAGAACCAGAAACCAAAAAGAAAATTAATGAATTTTAGGCATATGTACATGTCATTGAATACCAGTTTCATTGTTAGTTCTCCCGAATATCTAGAAATTTATCTTTACAATTTTTCCCACTTTCATATATTAAGAGTTACTTTTTCTTGTATCTAACTGCAGGTTGGTGAACCTTCATACAAATTACTTCTGAAGAAAGAGAAGGCTCATGACATGGATGTAAATGCTGTGCAGTGGAACAGTTCCACGGTAAATAAATTGACATATAGAGACGCATATTCCATGCATGCGAATTTTTGAATTCATTCTGCATAACTGGTTAATATAAATTTGGTGGGTGGGCTGATATATAGAGAACGATCATATCTTGAAAATGCTCTTTATCAGGGGTTTTTTGGACTTATGACCCATATAGCCAGAAGTTTTCATCTTCTGAATATTAAAAATTACTATACCTATTTTTTGTCAATTGTTTAGTCCATTCTCTCCAAACAATAGGACTAGAAAATAAAGTTGTCACAGTAGCCCAGATAGCCCCGGAAGAGCTGCTATATAGGTGCCTTCCTTTTATTTAATATGCGTTGCTAGCCTGCTACTATGCCCTATATGATCTTTCATCAGCTTCTATATATAGGCGGAACATTCAGATCGAGACATTTGCATTATTAGTAAATTACACCATGCATTATTGGTTGCTTCTGAATTGACTGACCAGTACAGATTTATGGAATACTGAAGTTACTTAGCTTTATTTGAACTTTTGTTGGCGTTCACCAGTTACTTCATTTGATGCCTGTGGAATGAATTATGCAGAATTGTGGAATGTTGATGTTTGTGTTTTCATGTCTGCTGAATATCTTGTCATCTGACAGGAAAACAAACTTCTTGCCTCTGCAAGTGATGATGGTACAGTCAAGATATGGCAACTGATTTCCTTGTGAATTAGTTTGCTGTGTTGTAGAAATATGCATATTTGTAGTTTTCAGCATTTAAGCAAAACTCAAGAGGAACTTTGTATAATTAATGTTTACATGGAATTATTATAAGTTGATACCCCAATAACTGGAATTTGAAAGTACAATTTCCCAATAAGATATTTTGGGATACTCAGAATATAATCATGCACTTCACTTTGCTTCTGTATCTATGGATGTATGTTTGCTATTAAATAACAATGCGATGAACCCTCTGCATTGTGTTACAATCCATGTAAGTCATTCTGTTTTATGTCGTATTTATATTCTAAACTGGACAGAACTCGACATGATCAAGGAAAAGCGAACTCGACATGATCAAGGAAAAGCGACTCTTGTGTAATATTGTTCAATTTATATAATAAGAAGTGATTTGGAATCAAATATCTATGAGGATATCAAATAGGTGGAAAATACCCAAAGCAAAACTCGAAAATAAGAAAGGAGAGCCAAAATTTTGGCTGCATATGCCAATTTATTGAATTGGGCGACAGCTCGCTTTTATCTTGGGTGAGCGTTACCAAAGATACAAAATTTATGTGACTATTGCTTTTGAATTTTTGGCAGCGTTTTGAAAGGTTTTGGCATATTTTGGCATCTATTCGTGTATTGGACCTGATAATGTATAAATATAGATAGTTTTCATGTTAGAAATGAAGTGATTAACATCAAATACATAAACTTACATTCAAATTAAAGATCAAAACTCAAATTTTATGAAGTGTTCTTCAAGTTCCTTTTGTTTGATTTGAACTTGATTTAAATGTTTGTTTACTCCTACAAACTATTTGCCATTAAAGCCTTCAATCACTCATTCTCGTGGTGACAAATATCGTTTGAGGACAATCGTGTTCCAACCTTTCCTTTTGGTGGATTTTCTGTTTTCTTCTCTTGTTTTGTTCTTCATTCTTCAACAATCTCAAACGATAACTTTGTGATGGAGAACGAGATTACCATGGTTACAATCAAAATGATGAATCAAGACCTTGTGAGGCTTGAGGCTTGATAAACTTTGATTGAACTAACTTTTCCTTCAAACTTTAGATGGAAGGATAAGTTAAAATTCCTTCTCACCATTTTGAAGATCTTTTATATTTTGGATTCGGATTTGATACCTTTGCTAGAACCAACTCCAAATGATTCCGATGCACTAAGGGCAGAAAGGAAGAAGAGACAACAAGACGAGTTTATATGCAGATGGCATTTTGTTCTCTTTGATTGCCTTTATGATCTCTACACAAACACCACTTCGGCAAGGGAGATTTGAAATGCATTGGAAAATATATACAAAACCGGGGAGGAAGGTACCAAAAAGTTTTTGATTTCTAAATATTTAGTAGATTTCAAGTTTTTTGATAACGCACTTTTGTTAGGACAATTACATGAGTTGCAAGTTATTGTTAACAAAATAAAGTCTGTGAAGATTGAAATTCCTGAAACTTTTCAAGTTGGTGCAATTATTAAGTTGCCATTATCATGGAAATGTTATAAAAAAAAATCTTTATAGTTCCGAGGATTATTCTTTGGAAGAAATTTAAAAGCATCTTCAAATTGAAGAAGAATCAAGGGTACGAGATGAGAATGAACATTCTCATGAGGGCACTTCTAAAATTCATGCCGTGGATCAAGCCAACAAATCAAACAAGGATTCCATGTAGGGATGGCAATAAGTGGTCCGGGTTAAATTCGCCCCATGAAATTTTGCCTCCAGCCCGCCCGCGACCTGACCTGCGAATTGGGGCGGAAGCGGGGGTCGGCCGTACCCGCCCAACCGCCCATGAACAATTTTTTTTTTTTTTTTTTTTTTTTTTAAAACTGAAAATAATTAAAATTATATATACAATTTTTTAAATATTTGTACAATTGTACCAAGCAAAACAAAAAAATTATAAGATTTGGGTTGTGGTGTAGTGGTTAAGGTTAGTAGTTTATAAGTTTTAACCCGAGTTTAATTATTCTTTAGTCTATTTTTAGTGAAAATCATAATTTCTACTATATTTTATGATTTTTCAAAAAAAAAAATTTTTTTTTTAGGGCGGTCATGGGCGGGCGGGTTGCCGGACCCGCCCGGACCCGGCCCGGGCAGATTTTTCCGCTTCAAACCCGCCCCTATTACTTATGGGGCGGGCGGGCGGCTCTTATGCGCGGGGCGGGTTCGGGTAGGCGGGTTTTTTTGCCATCCCTAATTCCATGAAGAGAAAATCCTCAAACTCCAACAAAGACAACAAGAACAAGAAAAAATCCAAAGTTTCTTGTTATGTGTGTAGCAAACTCGGACATTATGCTCATGAGTGTAGGAATCGCAAACAACAAAAACAAACAGAAAAAGTGAACTCCAGTGACACCGAAAATATTCTTACTACTGTGAGCATTGTCAATACTGTCAAATGAAAGTTCAAGGATGATGGTATGATACTTGTACTACCATACATGTTTACTATGATAGGCCTCTCTTCAAAACCTATCAAGAGGTGGATAATGATCACATTCAAATAAGTAATGAAGTTTGATCCAAGGTTGTTGGCAAATGAAGTGTAGACTTATATTTCACATCCGGCAAGAAGATCACATTGATAAATATTTTACATGTACCGGATATGAATAAAAATCTTGTAAGTGGGGATTTGTTGAGAAAATCGAGAATTAAGTCCGTATATAAGTCGGGCAAACTTGTACTTTCCCGGAATGGTATATTTGTTGGAAAATGCTATTCTAGTGATAGAATAGTCAAACTTTGTATTGTCGAAAATGATATTAATAAAACTACAAATTTGAATTATGTTGTTGAGTCTATTTCTTTATGGTATTATAGACTACGACATTTTGGTTGCTCTACTATAAAAAGAATAATAAAAACCGAAATGATTTCATGTGAAAACATAAAACATAATAAATGTGAATTATGTGTTAAATCTAAAATAGTTAAGAAACTTTTTCATAGTGTTGAAAGGACCTCTAACTTATTAGACTTAATTCATACCGTGTGAATTAAATGGAATGTTAACTAAATGAGATAATAAATACTTCATAACATTCATAGATGATCATTCTAGGTTTTGTTATATCTACTTGATGAAGCATAAGGATGAAACATTTAGTATGTTTAAGATATATAAAATTGAATTGAAAACCAATTAAATAGAAAGATTAAAATTCTTAGAAGTGATAGAGGAGCTCAATAATGTTCTAATGAATTTAATCTTTTTTGTGAATAACATGGGATAATACATCAATGTAGTGCTCCTAGAACACCCGAACAAAATAGTTTGGCTGAGAAAAAGAATAAGACATTAGTTGAGATGATAAATACTGTGTTATTAAACTCTAAGTTGTCATTTAATTTATGGGATGAAGCTTTGTTAATTGTATGTCATATAGTTAATAAGATTCCTTCTAAAAGATTTAAGGTTTTTCCATGCGAATTGTGGAAAGGAAGAAAACCAAACATTGGTTATTTCAATGTGTGGGGGTGTCTTGCTTTGCAACACAAATCCTAAAAGAACTAAGTTGGGTCCTAGAGTGATGAAGTGCACTTTTGTAGGATATGTTCAAAACAGTAAGGCATATCATTTATTAAATTTGGAAACCAATATTATAATTGAAAAATTGAATCTCGAGACATAGAGATATTTGAGAATTTATTATCTTCGGATAATAATTCTTTAAGGGAATCTCAAGTAGAGACTCCTAATTCTATAAGATCACAAGTAAAAATACCTTCCAAGGATGTTGATACAAATGAACTTCGTAGAAGTAAAAGAACTCGAAAGGATAAAGTGCTAGGACCGGATGAAATTGATTTTCAACTTATTTCCTTCTGTTTGGTTGAGGGAAATGAGAAGAGCGTCACAAGAACTACTCCGTATGTTCTTCAAGTGGAAACCGATCTTAAAACTTATCGAGAAGCATTGGTCTGGACGTCAAGTGGATCAGTCCGGGTATTTCAATACCTAGAATTATCCGTTATAGTTCAAGTATTTCGTAAATGGAACCATTCAGTTCCACGTAATTATTAGTACCAAACCCGAATCAGAGCCGTTGGTTCGAGTTCGGGATCTACCCATAACATTTTAAAAAAAAAACTTCAGTTGACAACATATTTTTAAAAAAATTAAAAATTGCAAACTCATTAACATTAAAGTATATTAGATATTAAAATAATTTATGAAAGATATAAACATTAACTAGAAGAATAGGAGGAAGTACAACACAGACGTACTCTTAATACCTTTAAAGCTAAATTAGTGGCCAAAGGGTATCGACAAAGGGAATGAATAGATTACTTTGAAACATATGCACTAGTTGCACGAATAACCTCGATTAGGATTTTATTCGCATTAGCTTCTATTTATGATTTGCATATACATCAAATGGATGTTAAGACGGCGTTCTTAAATGGGGATCTCGATGAGGAGGTTTATATGGAACAACTGAAATGTTTTGTTCTAACTAGAAAAGAACCTAAAGTATGCAACTTAGTAAAATCATTATATGGATTAAAACAAGCACCAAAGAAATGATACGAAAAATTTGACTTAGCAATAATATCATTTGGATTTAAACATAATAGAGTTGATAAATGTTTATATTCAAAAGTTTGTGATAATTATGTTGTGCTTATTTGTTTATACGAGGATGACATGTTAATGGTAAGTAATCAAATACAAGGTATAAAAAAAACAAAGAGATTTCTATCTTCTACATTCAACATGAAAGATCTTGGTCAAGTGGATACCATATTAAGTATCAAGGTCACCAAGACAAGTAGGGGAACCAATCACATTATGTTGATAATGTGATCAAAAAGTTCAATCACTTGAAAATCAAAGAGGTAAATACCCCGTTTGATCCAAGTTTGAAACTTGTAAAGAATGATAGAAGAGTAATAGCACAACTTGAGTATGCAAGTGTTATAGGAAGTTTTATGTATGTGGTGCAATCCACAAGACCCGATATAACATTTATAATTAGTAAACTTAGTAGGTTTACTAGCAATCCAAGTGAAGAACATTGGAAGAACATTGGAAGGCTATTGGAAAGGTTCTTGATTATTTGAAGAAGACCAAGGATCTAGGTTTCTAATATTCTAAATTTTCGGCAATCCTAGAAGGATTTACTGATGCTAGTTGGATATCTAGTGTAGGTGAGAATAAATCCACCTCAGGTTGGGTATTCACTCTTGGAGGAGGTGCAGTTTCTTGGAAACTCTGTCCTATGTTATAAGTGCTGGTTGTCACGAAAAGGAGGGATGAGTTTTTATAACTCTTAATAAAGTTCAGATCGATTGATTAAGTATCACTAAAAGTGACAAAAATACTGCAAGAACTTTACCTATATGAACTTCGAGGTGGTGTCGCCTCAATAGAGAGTTGGAGTTTATCTCTTAAAAGTTTATGAATAGGAGAAGCATAAGACTTTAAGAGCGCTAAACGAGATAGTGTGAAACTTGGAACACATGATGCTTGTGTGTGTAATTTCATCGGTATCATCACAAGGAATAACAGGTTCAAAACTTTCATGCTACGTGAGATTTCAATGATACTTTGTGATATTTACACTAAGGTTGGATTCAAATCGAAAGATATCTATAATTTATGCATAAATGTCGTTAAATTTGAGTTTGAGCTCATTATATAATTGAACAAGTGGGGGATTGTTGTAATATTGTTCAATTTATATAATAAGAAGTGATTTGGAATCAAACATCTATGAGAAGATATCAAGTAGGTGGAAAAACACCCAAAGCAAAACCCGAAAATAAAAAAAGAGAGCAAAATTTTAGGCTGGGCTCCAGCCTCACTTTTTGGCTGTAGAGGCCATTGTACAAAATTTCTGTGACTGTTGCTTTTGAAATTTTTGTAGCGCTTTGAAAGGTTTTGGCATATTTTGACTTAGTTTTGGCACCTATTCGTGTATTGGACTTGATAATCTATAAATATATATAGTTTTTATATTGGAAATGCAATGATTAACATCAAATACATAAACTTACATCCAAATCAAAGATCAAAACTCAGATTTCATAAAGTGTTTTTGAAGTTCTTATTCAAGTTCATTTTGCTTGATTTGAACTTGATTTAAAGGTCAATTTGTTTACTCCTGCAAACTATTTGCCATTAAAGCCCTCAAGCACTCATTCCGGTGGTAGCAAATATCGTTTGAGGACAACGATTACAAATCATGTTCAAACCTTTCCTTTTGGTGGTTTTTCTGTTTTATTCTCTTATTTTGTTCTTCATCCTTCATTGTTCAAGAGTGTCTTGTTCAATTTTGTCTAATTTTTTCTATTTGATGTACTAAATATGTCCCTTCCCTGCCCAACAGACAAAAGGAAGGAAAAAAAGTACAAAAAATAAGATGAGAAAAACACGAATCACCATCTATTGTATGGGTTTAACTTGGTATCACTTTTCTGTCAGGCAGCCAAAGAAAATAGCAAAAACTTGTGATTTTCCTTTAACTGCGTCTGCGTCATGCAACAATCTGTATCAAATGTATAATAATGTGGCAAAGTATCCATTACATAATTTGCTGATTATTCACTTAAAAATTGTTATTTTAAGGATACAATTAACATGGGGATATGCAAATTATGGTCGAAACACAGACCAAAAAGGAAGAAATACCTCGTGAGCGACTATGAATAGCATTATTCTCTAAAATAATTGCTTAACAACTATTCTTTATTCTCAATCTGCTTGAATTTGTTCTTCTTCCTTCTTCAACCAAAGAAGCTCGGGCAGACATGATATTGTTGTTCATCAATGAGGCATCAAACGCAGTGCAATCAATCCAATCCTTGAGCAAATCTTCCTGTCCCCATATATCCGGGATCCAAACCCGGCCCGCAACCTCAACCCGATGTCTCTTTAGTCTCTCACGTCCACTGTCCTCTACTGTTGCCTCACTTTTAGACTTCGGCTCCGGCGCACGAGTACATGTATCCTCCAACTTCATCGGCATGCTTCGCGAAGAATCTTGTAGTGTTGTTTCTGTTTCATTGGATTGATTTTCTTCTTCAGATTTGCTATTTGTTTCTTCCGGTGAAAATGGCTTCTGCAACGTGAAGCAAATCTTTTCTGGGCTATGAACTCTCTTGGATTTTGTTGGAAATGGTGGAACAATATTTTCTATTTCAGACTCATTGGAGCTGTGAGGAGTACTCATTTTCATGGATTCTTTTTGCATGAATGAAAACCAAACACACACTCTCTCTCTATCTCTTGTGTTTCATTCCCAATAATTTTCTCTGGTGATTGAAGATTATATGAAGATTTGTTGATTGTGTGGGAGGGAACCAAAGTAAATGAATGGAATGTTAGTTTACACGTACATCAAGAAAGTGTATTGTTTTGTATGGTAAGCGACAAGTGTGCGTGTCTTTTCGATTCCAAATTGTGTGGTTTTATAATGAGTCTTTGATAATGAAAAGACAGGGCCCTTATTAAGAGGTTTCTGGAGGAGAGGATTCCTTGGAAAGATTTTTGAAGAGGATATTGTGAGGTTGATATTGGCCAATTGGGACATAGAATTTGATACAAGAAGGGTATTTTCTCCATCATTTAAGGAGATTGAGACTTCTTGTTGTGGGGTTAATGAGATATTTTATGTTTCAAAATTAGTCGTGCTAATTGTTCGAGTGAAATTTTTTTTACTTTAAACTTTATTTTCAGTTCATTACTGAACTTAAATAACTGATGAAGAAGTTGATATTGCACTACGGCATTCTGTTTGACAGACTGGCAAATAACTACATCACTTTAAACTAAAGGATACGAACAAAATGATCAAATCATAACAAAATGAAATTTATGAACAACATTTCTACTTTTCATCCCACATGGGCATGTCTCCTAGTAAGGCCCTATTTGCAAGTTGCATCAAGTCATATTAAAGTTCCACGCATAATCTTGTCCACTAAATTTCCATAAGATGGCTAGTCTTGGGTTTAAAATTTGTCTGCTTTCTTTTATGTTATTCCACGAAAAAAAATACGAGATTTGTGTACAAAAATAGACTAGACTCATATTTTTTTTATTAAAGAAATAATATGCGACAATCTTTATAAACGAGTGATAACAAATTTGAACTCAAAACATTTATATTTGGTTAGGCTTATAAATTGGTCAAACTAGTTTATAAGTCCAAATTTTATCTAAACATACTTCTTAAATTGTAAGATAATTTAAATTTTAGTCCAAATCAAAATAAGTCATAAATTAGACTCATCCAACTTATCTTAACTTATAAGACTTTTTAAAAACTCGCATAAAGATAGACAGTAACTTGAGCTTGAGCTTCGTCGATCTCAACGCCTAACAATGCGTGTCATGCATCGCCCTCGCATCACCTTTGTCTCGTCGTCGCCTAAGTCTGTGCAGGTCCAAAAAGTTTGAAACTCGATCTCCACACCTAACCACGCTTTAAACTTTTTAAAACACTGCTTATAAATATGGTTGACCGAATGAATTACCAATTGACACTAACAACTCAATATTTACCATCCAACTCAATTGAAATCATTACATTTTTATGCATTCATCCGATTGTATAACTAATATACATAATTGCACCCAAAAATCAAGAAAGAAATATTAAATTTTTAAAAAGTATAGTAGTTCTAATTTTTCATTACACAAAGAATTATGGTGCAATTATAAATAAAAATTTCACGGAAGAATTTCTAACAAACTTTGCCTTTGTTTAAAATATTCAATTAAATATAACGAGGACATTTCTGTAATTTGACAAAGGTTAAAAATCTTATAAGTAAAGCTGGACCATCCAAATGTATGTACTTATTACACTTATAAGTACGTGACATCCAAACATATAACTTTTGTATAATGTACTTATTTTATTTATAAGATAGTTTTAACTTATAATCCCCACCCAAACATGTTCAATTTCACATTTATTTATTTAAATTTTATCTTGTATATATGGTATCTGCGTGGCTATTCTTTGAGTTAGTGATAAAATAAAAAATCAGTTGTGTACATACATAAGTTCAGTGCGAGTTCATATGGCTGTAAATGTATTTTAGTTGCTCCATGATCAATTTAAACTTTATTTGTTTACAATAATAATAACATATAATCAATAAATTTAAAGTTAGACACCTCTCCGTTTGACTTCTACGTCTATTCGAAGATCTAAAATAATTAAATATTTAACAATGACATGTAACGTACCTCAAGCTTACACTTCAAATTTGATGCAAAGCCAAAATCATGTACAGACCTTGAACATGTTTGGAAAATGAGTGAATTTCTTTTATAACCTTAGAGTCCACAAATTGTGTTGACCGAAATGCATACAACTGTGGACCCTACACTCCCACAACTTATAGCACCCTAAATACGTGTGGTCGGGTCGTAGTACTATGAAGGGACGGACTGTATAACGTGGAATATCTAAAGGTCGTTTCAAGCTTGGGGATAGCGCGAGTGTCCTTTGTTACTCGAGAAATCAAATAGGAGCATCTTTAACGACAACATTGTGTGCTAGTATGTGATGAAAATATTAGGAGAACAAGAACAAAAATAGTAAAATACCGGAAAAGAAGAAAATTACCGGATATGGAAGAAATTGCTTGAACAGAATATTGTTGTTCTCAAACAATATTTGCCACCTCTATGATGTTCAGAATGCTTAAAGAATACACTGACAAATAGTTTATAGGATTAAACAAGCATTTATAGAAGTAACCACTAAGTACTAATGAATAATTCTAAGAACTTGAAGAACACAAAAATTGGTTTTGAATCTATGAAAGAATTTTGACAAAGTATGAGAGATTATGTTGGTCGTTGTTTTGGAGATGATTTCACTTAATTTAATCATCAAAATCTACATGACTTTATAGTGTAAATACACCAAAATTCGAGGGACACAATGCTTGGAATCAAGAGGCACTTTTTGGTGCCTTAACTGAATGCCCACGTATGCCGCGGCAATCTTTTTTTAAGTGTCCAGTAACCACAATATCTCTAATGATAATCTATTATCAAATTCTCTTCATCAATAATATTGTTGAACATTTACAACAGTATGTGTCAACCATATATTTCAGGTCATTCTTCAAGAAATCATTATAGTTGATTGCATCTCGACGAGTTGTAGTTCCTATTCCCCATTAAAGAAGAACATGCATTTGCCATATATAATCATTCATGAAAGAAAACCACCTCAATCTTTAGATTAATCGAAAATAAGCGTTAAAGAATTTATCCCGTGACATGCTCGTGGAGAGGAATTTGTTCATACACAAAGACATGAGATTTGATGATAGTATAACATCTTGAACTATTAGAGAGATGACAAAATTATTTATTTAAATTGTCAAAGTCAAATTCATTTTTCATCAAAGACTGAAGTGTGATCAATTTTCACGATGAAACAATAAGACTTACATCAAGCAATAGAGTGATTCTCAAATAGGAATATTAATGCAGAGTAGCATATAAAACACCAAACATGAAGAATAACATAAATCCATGTCGAACAAAATCAACATAAAAAACCATAACACAACAAACCGAGAAAAAATTAGATCTAACATCTTGAGAATTTTCTTGTTGTCTTTGTGGTTTATACGAAGGGTAAAAAATTGTGGGGGCACTAATACCTAGGTTATTTTTCCAGCAATATTTGAGGATTTGGGAAGTCGAAAAATTCTATATGATTGTAACAAATTTTCATTTAGTAGAATATTCTATATTTGACAGTCATTGATTTTTCTTTGATTTTGTAAGTTTTCACATAAATCTTTGTGTCGTTATTTTTCTCCATCTTTCTATATTCTCAGCTTCTTAAATTTTCTCTAAACAAATATCCTATGGGCTAATTGAAGAATTATATGGTCTCAACTCCCAACAAAATCATGTCTTTTTCCAATAGTCGTGTCTCTTTCGATAAGCAACAATTGTTAATGGTCATGTTTTTTCAAACATTTGTGTCTTTCAAGACAAATTTTCAAATATTATAAATACACCCCAATATTTTAAGAATTGATTTTTCACATTCAAGCACTATTACATTATGTCTTGCACTTTCTGCATATATCATTAGAGTAGTAAAATTCTGCAAGTTTCAGTTTTAGTTCATTTTCAATCAAGGAGTGTACAAAACACTATCGAGTTCACTGTTTCTCAAAATCTATAGTGCTGCTATTTTGGGAAGTGATCGTTGTATTTTGGAGGATGACTATCGTTCAACAGTGATCGTTATTATATTAATTAATAATTAATATACTTTAATCATTAACAAACAGAATATAATTTGTGCATCATATTACCAACAAGAAATAGATTGAATATAAAATAATTCCAATAATCAAACAGTGTAACAAATTGGCAAAGGATAAACTGAACTTAAAGTCACAAAGACCATGTCTGCTCCATAAACTGCATCATCTATGGCTTCTTTGCTTTCTTTAGCAGCATTAATCCCGATATCCGGGTTCCCACAAGCACCATGACCTCTGGTTAGCCCTTGGCCAATTTGCAATTGATGCTCATGAAACACAGGTTCATCTTCATGACTTTGAATTTTGATATCAGTTTTAACAATCCAAACTCAACAGCCCATCGAGAGTATATCCTACATTGAACATAGATAAAATAAATATATAACATATAAATGTTTCGATTACTCATCTTAACAAACATTTAAAGGTGGACTCGAAGTACCAATACACACACTTTCTATCATACAACCTTGATCTTGGCCTCATTGTAATTGTTCAAACTCGAAGAGTCTCTCAAGCTCTCGGTCACACTTCCACTCGAACTATCCAGTCTCCGGCTGGTCACCTCTAAGAGCTGAAATTTCCTTGCTTTGTACTTGTTTAAACCTGTGAAACTGGCTGAACATTTAAGTTGAGAAAAAATCAAACCCTATTAATTGATACCTAAAATTTCATTCTTTTTGTCTACCATTTTAGGGGATAATGTTGAAAACTGACACGAGAATTAGCAAAAAAATGTCCAACATCAACTCTAGGCCGTGGAACTAGCATTGTAGAAAAACTTAAATCCATAAAATCTTTACTTAAAAAATAACAAAAATGTGCTTAAAAGTTAATTTTTTAAAATAAAATAAGTAAGTTAAAGACTTAAAGAATAATTTTTTTATATCATATGGTAAAACAAATAACTTTACTTATTTTTATGCACGGTCAAACATGTTCAAATAGATTCAAAATATAATAGTTAAAGACTTGTACACTATTTAAGTTGAAATTTAACTACAAATACCTTTATATCTAAATGGGATATTTGCTGTGCTAGTCCCCAACTTATGGGCATTGTAGCAACTTAGTTTCTATCGTGTTTTTCTTGATAGCTTGGTCTTCAACTTATGATGTTTGGTCCATTTAACTGTTAAAAGTTGGTTGTTTGTTAAAAAGACATTTATATTCTTATTCATAAATAGAAAGAAAAATGAAAATACAAAATAAATCCGTGGCTATTATGCTTTGTATTGTTCATCATGAGTGGCAATCTATTGAAAAATTGCATCATGTGTGAATTGAACACTTGGTGAAAACCATCAATTCTTTGTTGAAATTGGGGCTGACAAATGGGCTGGTAGTGGTGGATTTGCAGAAGGTCGACACCAGTTTTGGGAGTGTTCACAACACGAACGGAGGGGATTTGGTCATTTTGACACCACAATTTTCCCTTCACCTTATTGCCCTTATTACCATTTTCCGTTAGATAGTTATATTGTCACTATAATTTTTTTTCGTTGCCCTACAAGTTATATGCTCATTGTTGTACACTTATGTTCCCAACTTTTTTTCGTTGCATTCTTTTTCTCAATCTTCAACTTTTTATTAATTAATACATCTTGTCTCTAATGATAATTTTTGTCCAAAAGATTTGTCACGGGGCATATATAGAAATATTTGCCCTTTACAATTTTAAATAACCAAAAGTGCGGCATCAAGGACCAAATGTGCTATTTAATGGAAGAATGAGGATAAGAATTAAGTAAAGATTGAAGACTTTTAGGGAGTGTTATTAATCTAGACTTTTAAATACTTTGATTGACATATTTTGAAGTGACTGGCTTTTATTGACTTTTATAGATTTTTATATATTTTCATTTTGAATGATTTTTCTAGATTTTTTCAGACTTTTATAGACTTTTATTTTTTCAATTAAATCATAAGTAAAAAAAATTAATGTCCCACAGTTAAAAAATTATTGCAAAGAAAAAGTCTAATAATAAATTATTTAATTACATTAATATTATCAAATTTATATTAAAAAAAAATTGGAATTTATAACATTCTATTTATTTGTTTCAAGTAAACTTCATCAAATGTCAATTACATATATTATTAGCTCACTAAAACTATGAATTACTTTTAAATGGCTTGTAAATAAATTCAAAAGAATATGGTATCTGACTCTTTTTAAAAATATTTTCTAACAAAATGAATAGAGAGAAAAATATTAGTAATTAATAGAGTTCGTAGAAGGAAAAATAAGAAAGAGAAAAAAATGGTTAGAAGAATATTTAAGAGAAAAAAATATTATTAATCTTTTTTATAGAAAAAAAATTGTTTGTAATTAATCTTTGACTCTAGAGTTAGTAGAAGAAAAAATAAAAGAGAAATATTGTATAAAGAAAAAAAATCACAAAATGAAAGACTTTTTTTCTCTCGAAAGTGTTTCAAAGTTTTGGGGATGAATGGGAGAAATTATGGTATCTTTTATTTATTTATTGTGTTGTAAAATAAATAAAAATAAAATTTATGAAAAGTCATTAAACGTAATATTTTCAATATCTCTTGATTTCGAAATGATTCTAAAAAGTCTGAATTGAATATCGAGTGATTTTAAAAGACTTTTTAAAATGCTTTAAAGTCTATATTGAATATTCCAAAAAATTTATAAAAATTTGTATTAAAACTCGTGTATGTAAATTAAAAGAATAATTGCATGAAAGGTCCCCAATTTTTTAAAATTGTTGGGGATATGCCCATAACCTAAAAAAAATCAGCACCAGACATCTCCAACATTTAAAAACTTGACATGGTAGATCATTTATGACGAAATTGCCATTTTCTTTAAATAAACAAAAAACAAGATAAAAGAAAAAAATGATTAAAAACTAACCAAATGTACCCCCAAAAAATAAAAAGTAAGAAATGTACCCCCAAAAAAATAAAAAGTAACAAAGAGCCCATCTTCTTTATGAAACCCTAAAAATTCAAAATCTACCACCACCAATCAACCGAAAGAAGGTTTTGTCTATGTTTATACAGAATTTCACACAATTTTCATCATGCAATCTTTTTTGGACACCCTTTCCAAAAAAAACCCGTTTCTAGATTTAATCGAAAGCGTGAACATTTACACTGTTGAATCGAATTGTAACAGGAAGAAAACAACAAAAGTACTGCCACATGTTTATTACTACAAGACAACGAATAATGTTTTGCTCTTTTTCCTTCTTTCACATTCTTGGCGGTAGGGTATTAGTTTAAAGAAGTTTGCTTTGCTTTGGAGGATACAATCTGAAACGAATGTGAAAGAAACCCATGTGTAAAATTGCATTTTATTGGGTTTTATGGATATTACGAGTCGATGGGGTCTTTGAAATTTTTCGATTGCAACATACATTTTTGTGTTTTGAGTGTTCAACTTGTTGACTTCTGCTTTATTGTATAAAGGTGCGTAGTGCAAAACCTATGTGAGAAATTCAAGTAAATTCAGCATTTTGGGGTTTCATAAAGAAGATTGCCTCTTTGTTACTTTTTTATTTTTTTCATAAAGAAGATTGGCTCTTTGTTCTTTTTTTTTTTGTTTATTTAAAGAAAAGTACAATTTCGTCATAAAGGACCTACTATGCCAAGTTTTTCAAACGTTAAAGATGTCTGGTGCTATTTTTAGGTTAGGGGTATATCTCCAACAATTTTAAAAGGTTGGGGACCTTTCATGCAATTATCCCTAAATTAAATGATTAATTATACTCACAGTCTCATTTTTTCAGCTGTGTAACAATATTATTCACATTCAATTGTATTCGCATATATTATCCCCATCTTTTCATTTATTTGTACAGATAGTACTCAAATAATTTTTTGACAATTTTACTCCTAATTAAATAAATTAAAAAAAATAAAACGAAAAAATTGCATTTGAAGTCTCCATCTTTTTTAAAAGTATAAATAAATCAAAATCCTTTCATTTTTACAAATAAAAAAAAAAAAAAATATAAAAACAAAACAAAACAAAAAGGGCACCCTTCTCCACCCCACCACACCACACCAGAGCAACTTGGGGGGATTTTTCCTTTAAATTGAGACTAAAAGAGTGGATTTGTTTATGAATTTGACAAAGAAATGGGCTATGATAGTGAGAGAATTGTAGGGTCATTTTCAGGTATAAATTATAAAGTTCCCAAGGAGATTTCGATCGCAGAAGCATCGTCAATGTTTCCAGGGTTTCAGTTTTCACCGACGGATGAAGAATTGATAAAGTATTACTTGAAAAAGAAGTTTATGGGATCTGATAAGTGTGTTGAAGTCATTCTTGAAATTGATATCTGCCAGCATGAGCCTTGGAACTTACCGGGTTCTACTTCTTTTCTCGTTCAATTTGAAGGTGGTGGGTTTTAAGTTTTCATGCTGTTCTTAATTCTTGAAATAAATTAGGAACAGTTGGAGGTTTCGCAAAAACCATGGAAAAATCCTCCATGGCCTTCGCCGTAACCGAGGGATGTTTGGGAAAGATGATTTTTTTAACTTTCTTTTTAATTATTTTAAATAATAGAATGTGAATAGAATATTTTGTCTTTGTTAAATTGGTCAAATTTAAGTCACGAACTTTATTTTTTATCAATTAACGGACTACTGGACGAAATCTACTTAGACTCCAAAAGTCCTTTCGGTGAACGATTAGAAGATTTTGGACTTAATGACACATTTTTTATTATTTTAAGTGAGAATCTGTTAAAAAAAAGTTTATGATTTATTTGTACTTTTAAAAAGGTTAGGGTCCCAATTATAATTTTTTTCATTGTATTTTCTTTTTTCTTCTGTTATTTTAATTTATTTAAGTCAGTGGCAAAATTGTAAAAAAAATTATTTGAGGACCATCTGTGCAAGTAAAATAAAAAAATGAGGACAATATTTGCGAATAAAATTGAATGAGGATGATATTGTTATAAAGTTGAAAGAATGAGGATTATGAATATAATTAACCCTAAATTAAGTAAGTCTATCCAAGGGCGGATGGGTCACATAACAAGACCCCACGTCCGCCCGTGCTGGAATTTCGCGAAAAAAATAGTGCAAGGGAAGCCGAGTCTGTGACACACGCCTAAAAGTGAGGAACTAATGCGATTCCGACGGAATTAATTGAGGAATCATGAGTCTCATGACACACGCTTGTAAGTGAAAGTAGAACCCAACCTTGGGGAAGCAGCGGAAGGTGAAGAAAGGTTTTGGAAGTTGTGCGTGAGTGCTCTGATTGTAGAAAGGTTGAAGAAAGGTCAAGAACCCAACCCGAAGTTTGAACAAAGCGAAACCCAACTGAAGTTTAACAAAGTATAAAAGTTTTAATATTCGACTTTTTGAATCTTGTGCATAGTGCTTGATTGTTTAATGTTTTTTAATTTGTTTTTAACTTATTATGGTTAATTGGTTATATGCTTATATTTTATTAGTTCATTAGCTTAAATGTTTAATTAATATTGTAGTTAATAGTTTATGGTTAATTAATATTAGTTAGTTATTAGTTATTAGTTTCTATTCTATTATTTGACTTATTGACTTAAATTGATTATTGCTTATAAATTTATAATTTTTATGTAAAATTTATAAGTTGCATAAGTAGTGTTGCCTAATTTTTTTTTTCTATTGAGTGTTTCTTCATGTTTGCTGCCTGTTGGGACTTGGGAATCTGTATCTGGCCTGGGAATGAGATTGAATAATTTGAGTAGTGAATAATTTTATGTTGTGTTTGTGTTAAATTTTTTAGTTAGGATTGAATAATTTGAGTTGGGACTTGGGATTGAATAATTTGATTGGGGAATAATTTTCGTAATTTGATTACTTGAAGTCTTGAACCGTTGAGTAACTAATTTACAGTCTACAGACAAGACATTAGACATGAAAAGATTTTTTCAACCTCAAAGAAAACCTGAAGCTAGAGAATGAGGCGATCTTGAAACGGTTTCAGACTATGCGACCTCAGAGAATGCAATTATCTAGTCTCACAAATTGAAATTGGAGTTGTACTAAACACTTTTTAGCATTATTACGGCTTGTATCGAATTATATTTCACTATTACATGATTTTTTTGTTCCTTGATAAGTTACGTATTTATTAAAAATATTTTCACATTATTTTTTTACAAGCATCGGCCGTTGACTGGTCAACGATCAATACGTTCGTCCTAGCTGAACTTCAACCTTAGATCCGCCACTGAGTCTATCTATGATTTTAAACAGGCTTCTCGTCAATAGTTCTCAAAATTTTCTACTGCTCTTATTCATCGTGTCTTGTTCTAAAGAAGTGACATTTCTTTGTCAACGAAAATACGTTCTTGAGATATTATTTGATTGCGGTATGCTTGGTTCATGACCATCTGATTTTTCTATAGAATAAAATCTTTGTCTGCATTCGACAGATGACATTCCACTTTCTAATCCAAAACTCTATCGATGACTATTAGGTCATCTTCTCTATCTCAATGTGACATCACTTGATATTCAGTTTTCTATAAAAACACCATTAGTCAATTCATGCAATCTCTATGATATTCACATCTTGATGCCACCCTTAGGTTCTAGTCCTACGATCTTCACACCCTTAGACAATTTCAACCATTGTAACTCATAAATGAGTGCTGCTAATGAACGATATTCAACTTGAGAAATTGTTGGTTATTTCTTGATTTTGGACTAGAACCCAACAGAGTGAAATAGCCAGTAGTCGAGTGACGAGTAGTAGGACAACTGGCCCAATTGAAGTCGGCTTATCTAACTATAGTAAGAGAACTAGAAACAGAAAGAAATAAACATTTACAAATTGAACCTTTAAGATAACGAAAGACTCAATTGGCAGCATCAAGAAGGAAACATCGTGGAGATTGCATGAATTGACAAAAGGTTTTTACCGAAAACTAAATATCAGGTCGTGTCACAGTAAGATAGAGAAGACAACCTATTAGTTTTCGATAGAGTTCTGGATTAGAAAGTGGAGTGCCGTCTATCGGACGTAGACGGAGATTTTGTTCTATAGGAAAATCAGATGGTGGTGAAACAGTCATACCACAATCAGATAATATCTCAAGAACGTATTTTCATTAACAAAGAAATATACTTTCTTTAGAACGAGACACTTCAATACCTAGAAAATATCGAAATTTGCCGAGATTTTTCAGAGAGAAAGATTGAGCGAGAAAATGTTTAAGATTAAAAAATGACATTATCATCGTTTCCAATGATGATAATATTATCGACATAGACAAGAACAAAACAGAAGTTTGACCACGAATATATGTAATATACTATAATCTAAAATAGATTGATGAAAATCACGTTGAATGAGAGTAATAGAAAATATTGAGAACCACTGACGAGAAGCCTATTTAAGACCATAGATAGACTTATTTAATTTACACACACTAGTCTTTCCCTTTCAAAAAAATTCCGGTGGGAGTTTCATATAAACTTCTTCATTAAGATCACTTCAAGGAAAGTATTGTTGACATCAAGTTGATACAAAAACCAAATTTTAATGGCAGCAATGGAAAGAAGGAGACGAACAGTAATGATTTGGCTATGGGTGCAAAAATATCATGATAATCGATGCCTTCAACTTGAGTATAACCCTTGGCAACTAAACGAGTTTTATGTCTTTCAAGTGAACCATTTGTGTCAATATTTAATTTTATAGACCCATTTACATCCAATTGACGATTTGCTATTTGGAAGTGGGCATAATGACCAAGTGTTGTTGGATTCAAAGGCTTGAATTTCTTTGGCCATTGCATCACCTCATTCAATATATTTAATGGCTTGAGAGTAAGAACGTAGTTATTGGTTGATCATGATATTTGTTAGAAACGTACGGTGAGAGTAACTTAGATGAGACAAAGAAAATGATTGACAATCGAGAAATCTGTTGAGAATGATGTATGATTGCAAACATAGTGTTAAAAGTGACCCGGTGGGTGACAATCTCATTGAGAACGGTTATTAATTATATAAGTAGATTTTGGAGAAGGACAATTAGTGGCAGAATAGTCCATAGAAAGAGATGGATAATTAGTTGTACTATTTGACTGGGAAGACATGAGATTAGCCACTGAAGAATTAATCAGACTATCATATCAAGAAGAAGTGGAAGTGGCCATTGGAGAATTAATAGAATGAATAATTGATGGTGTGGTGGTGTAATCAAACGTGTCATCATTATTGATTAGAATAATTGTAATTGAATTATTTAATGATAGAAATGGAAGATCATGATATGAAAAAATAGATTCATGAAATATAACATCACGAGAAATATAGATTTGACAAATTTTGAAATCGTATATACGGTATCCTTTTTTACCATATGGGTAGCCAACAAAAATACCAGGTTTGACTCGATCATCAAATTTATGATATTTATATTTTTAATGAAACATAAACATCCAAAAATTTGAAGAGATGAATATGATGGACCAAGTAAAACTTGAAGTGATTTATGTTGGAGGATTGACATTGAAAAGTTGTTGATAAGGATAGCAGTAGTGAGTATATTCATCCCAACTACTGCTATCGTATGGCGAGATTGATTGAAATCGTAGAGCTCTGGCAACATCGAGTAGATGTTGATGCTTACGCTCTACAACTCCATTTTGTTAGGGGTGTCGCAACACAACTATGTTAGTGAAAAATATCGTTGTCAAAAAACTACATTTGAATTCAGGTAGAAAGAAATTCAAAACCATTGTCTAAATGAATGATTTGGAGTTGATGAAGAAAAATGGCATACACTTCCAGAATTGATACGAGTTATTTTCGTATTGAATTGGAAATTGATTTGATTAAACAAATAAACTAACATATTAAAAGTTTTGGATTTATTTAATAATTTATGTGTCATTAAATAAATCCATGTACACTTTCAAAAATACACATTCAGAAATTGAACAGATTTATTTTTATGAATTATAGAATATGAACTAAAAAGTGAAAGAGATGTATATATATGATTAGAAGCGCCTGAATTAATAATCCAATAGGTGAGTAAATAAGTAAGAGTTGTACCTGCTAAATGGGCTGATGATCTACCAGATTCCTCTTTGGCTAAAATTACAAGGAGTTTAGTATATTGTGCAGAAATCAAGTGAGTAGCAGAAGTATATGATGACGGGGTTGATGCCTTTAATTACTTATCTGGGAAGCCATGGATCTAGTAGTATGTGGCAAGCGTATGACCATGCTTATTGCAATGGTCACAGAAAATGATGCTGACACTTTCCAGAAGATCGAGATGGTGGTTTATATGCTTGAATTGCTGCCGAATGGTAAGAATCGTTTGAATGTGAATTTCTTGTTGTTTTTTTCTTGACGCACTAGATTATAGATACGTTGAATTGAAAGAAATGGCTTCATCTAGAGGATTTGACCGCGAATAGCAGAAAAATGATCATGGAGTCCTTGAAGAAACTCCATAGTACGATCTTGATAGTGTTGATGAATAATACTTTTGCCATTACCACAATTACATGGAGTGATAGAGATAATGGAATTGAGTTGATCTTATAATGATTTGAGCTGTGTGAAATATAATGAAAGAGATGGACCTTTCTGTTTGAGGACAGAAATTGATTGTTTCAATATTTTAGGAACATTTGATTGAGATAAACGATTATTTAGTTTTGTCTAGATTTGTGTTGCAGTTTCAGCATACAATATACTTGGACGGATTTGGATGAGACAATTTAGAATCCAACTTCTAACCAAATCATTACATCATTCCCAATTGGAAATATCATCTTTCTTCATTGGTATTGGGAGTGACCAATCAACAAAATCCAATTTTCTTTTTGCATGAAGTACCATTGTTATTGCACAACTCCATAAATCACAATTGTCTCCTGACAGTAGTGGAGTAACAAGAATGGTAGATGGACTATCTAAGTGATGAATGACATAGGGATCGATTTTGATTAGAGATAATGATGATATGATGGTGACAACAAAATTTTCATTAGATATGTTGAAAAAATTGTGAATAGATGACTGTAAAATATTTATTTAGGACTCTCATGTTATATTAAAATGTAAAGAGAGAATTGATTGTGAAATCGTGAAAATACTTCTCAATTTATGTGTCAATTTATAAGTTAACAAGAGGTATTTTACAATTATAAAATACATAGAAAAATATGAACATTAAATAGCAAATAAGATTAAAAAGAAATGATAAATACTAACAACATATAAGTCTAAGAAAAAGATAAATAATAAACAACAGAGATAAGTAAATCGGTTGGGTGTTTGTTTAAATCATCTAAATCATTTAAGTTCATCCAATAAATATCTTTTTTAAATTCTATTAAAGTCTTATAAAATTTTAATTAAAAAATGGTACAAATAAAAAAATTATAGTGTTAATAAAGAAACCATTTTTCTCTATTTTTATATAAATACATAAATTCAAAAATCAAATTGATAAACTTGTTCCGTTCCTTCTCTTCAAAAGTCTCTTCAGCAATCTAGTAAAAGATTGTAATGAGCTTGCATTCTTTTTAAAAAATCTCTTTAACAATTGAGTAAAAGATTGAAAATGAAGAAAATGTTTCTAGGTTCAAAGTTAAAACCTAAGGACAACTTCGATCGATTAAATCTAACGAGAAATGGCTAATTTCTCATTTTCTATCATTTCTTGGTCCATCTCGAGGAAGTTCCTTAAATTAGGGCTTTTTTTCCAGCTCAATAAATTTCCTTGAATTGGGTAATTTTCCGTTTCTTTCTTTTTATTCGAGGGGGTTGCCATATGATTGGCTGTAATGCACAATACTACAGTCGTGAAATACAATCATCACGTATTCGCCACTCTCTGCACGCACCTTCATACACCCTCACTACGTGTATTGTTCTCTCTCTCCTACACACATACACAAAAGCTTGACCCTTCCAGCGAATCAGATTCCATCTTTTTTACCCTTTTTCTCGTCCCGTCCATCATCGCTTCTATTAATCCCTGTACTCTTTGTCTCTCTCTAATTATTGATATAATTTATAGATGATTTGATTTTCTTTATCGATCGTATTCTAGTTCTGTGTTGCATTAGTTATCATCTGATTCTTTAGGTAAGATGTCCTTATTTATTTTCCTTTTTTTGCAATCGTCGTTTAATATTTCTGGATTTTGTACGTGTTATGATATATACTGTAATATTTATGTTTATGAGTTTTTCTTATTTTTTTAGTCAGGAATATATTTGGAGAGCCTTGGTGAAGCCAATTTGATAAACGGCTGATAAAAGATTACGCTTTCCTAAAAAATCGTTGATATTTCGAGGGGGAGCTGTTTGGTACTGGGCTTGTGGTATTGTTTATTTTTCTTTCTGGGAATCAAAGAATCTGAATTTTTTGCTGAATTTCTGGATCTGCGCTTATTGTTTGGGATTTTAAGAATATTAATCTTGGTTATGAAGATTTGGTAATTTTCTATTTGGGGTTTAATCAATCTTCCAAGTTGGTATAGGTTCCTTGAGAATGATACAGACGGTAGACTTGAAATCGCCCAATAATCTTTATTTGGATTTGGATTTGGATTTGGATTGTTCTGCTTTGGAATTGAAAATTTTCAATGATTTGATTGAATTTGGAGGACTATAGCATTTTTGGAATCCTTTCTTTCTCAGCTGTTTTATTTATTAGGTTATGGAGTATCTTCCAGTAGAGGTCATTGGGAACATACTATCCCGGCTAGGGGCTGCCCGAGATGTTGTGATTGCATCTGCAACTTGCCGAAAATGGCAAGAAGCATGTAGGAATCATCTCCATACCCTCACATTTAATTCTAATGATTGGTCAATGTATCATGAGTTCTCCACGAGCAGACTTGAGATACTCATTACTCAAACGATATTCCAAATCAATGGACTGCAGTGCCTTACAATAATTCTGGATGATGTGGATGAATTCTCTGCTGCCCCAGTTATTGCTTGGCTCATGTATACAAGGGAAACCTTGCGTCAGCTGCATTATAACGTAAGGACGACCCCTAACATTAACATTCTTGAAAAATGTGGTAGGCAGAAGCTTGAAGTGTTGGCTTTGTCTCACAATACTATTACAGGGGTTGGGCCTAGTTATCAGAAATTTCCTTGCTTGCGATCTCTTTCTCTGAGCTACGTCAGTGTATCAGCCTTAGATCTGAGTCTTCTTCTCACTGCCTGTCCAAAAGTTGAAGTCTTGACCCTTGTCAGTCTAGACATTGTTATGTCAGATCCGCAGGCAACAATGGACTTGAGCAGTAACTCATTGAAGGATATTTATGTTGAAGCAATCAGCTTGGATAAGTTCACATTGGAGGCCGATAGCCTGGAGAAGTTGCACTTGAAAGATTGTACCCTTGAGGTTTTTGAGCTTGTCGGCAAGGGGATGTTGAGGTTCCTGAAGATCGATGATGTTAGTGTCATCCATCTTGATATTGGTGAGAGTGCTGAAAATCTCGAGGTTGTGGATGTGAGCAATTTCACGATCGTGTGGGCAAAGTTCCATTATATGATCTCAAGATCACCAAAGTTGAGAAAGCTTAGGCTTTGGGGTGTTGTGTTTGATGATGAGGATGAGGTGGTTGATATAGAGACTATTTCTTCATGCTTTCCTTTATTAAGTCATCTATCCCTGAGTTATGATCTACGAGAGGCAGCAATCCATGGATTGCAAGGTTCATTTCTTTTGGAGAATGTGGTTGTGTTGGAACTTGGGTGGTCAGTAATTAGCGAACTGTTCTCACATTGGGTGTCCGGACTTCTAGAAAGGTGTCCTCGTCTGAGGAAGTTGGTCATCCATGGGGTTGTTTCAGAGACCAAAACCCAAGAAGAATGCAATATGCTAGCCAACTTCACATCATGTATTGTAAGACTTATGAGGAAGTATCTACATGTAGAGGTTCAATTTGAATATGAATAGATATTGTACTGCAGAAGCAGGTACATGACCTTCGATGGAGGTTCTTCATCTGTCTTTGGTCGTGTCCTTCCCTGATAAATTTTGGTCAGTTTTATATCAATCATATTTTTTGTGTATGAATTCATCATTTGCTTGCATGCCGTGGTTATCTTGTTCTTTTTCTCGATGGTTTTTAAAGTTTGCATTATGTTGTTCTTGTTTCCCTTGGGGATTATTCTCAATCTACCATTTGTGTTGTTTCTTACATTTTCATCCTCTCTCTTCCTATTTAGCTTTCTTTTACCACCGTTCTGCTCTTTTTGGTTTAATACGACTATTATTTGCAATCTGACCTTCCAGTCAGTTGATTGGATATGTTCGAGAGGAAAATAGAATATTACATTTGACTGGACACTTCTTTAAATCTCAGATTCCTTCTCTATTTATTTCTCTGTAGTCTCACAACGAAATAGAGTCTGGCTGGAGTCCTGGAATCAATTACTTACTCTGGGAAGTGATAAGAATCCAATAATTGCTAGTGACATAAATGAGGATTGATCCCTATTTCCGGTTTTAGATTCCTTGTTGTGACCATGTTATTCAGGAGAGAGAATTTATAAATGTTTAACTAATAAGTTAATAACTATGAATAAAAGGGGAGACTGTCTTTTCACTCTGGATTATAATAGTACCCTATAGATTTTAAGATGGGACAATTTACGGATGATTGGTGTCTTCAAATCTACAGAATCAATTCAAGAAAAATGGTTTTGGTAATGTGAAAATTTAATCCTTTTATCTTTCTTTGGGGCTCCTTTTCTGGGACCCCCAAAAGGGAAGCATCTCTTGTTTTGTGCAACCATGTTAAAACTGACTGCATATTGTTTGTAAATGAGTGAAAATGATTTTTCCTTCTCAGTAGAAAATCTGAAATGTATTGAAAATGAATTACAAGGCGTTTGAGAGAATATAAAAGAATATCAAGATGATCAATGAGTTTATGAGCATTTGTTATTCAATTTCTTTTTGTTGGAGACAGAGAAAGTGTCTAACAACATTTCCCCTTTTTTTGATTTTGGGATGATACACATGGTTATATAATTGATCGCTCTTTGTATATTAGATGCTCCTTGATGCGCATTTGATTTTATATGCATACATACATACTTACATATTTATCTTCAATGTATCGCTCAATATTGCACTTAAGGTGAGGCCTTTCATCATTTGTGTTCTTAACTGAAGAAGACTAAACGATGAAATGCGAAACTGATGGAAAAATGAGTGTGTGGAGAATAAATTAGAAAAAGTTAATATTTGTAGAGAAAGAGCATACCATGTTTGATATTTGAAAATCTAAAAATCTACAGAATGCCTTACTAGCAAAAGGAATTAAAAAATAATGGGTTTAGAATCAATTGATATGAATCCCAAAAGATTGAGATGGTTTATACTAATTATTACGTTGGAAGGGCTTAATTAAATGTAAAGGACCTCAACTTTTGTAGGACTTCTGGGTATTTTCATCTATTGATTCAAACAATTTATCTGAGTGTTATGGCACTCATCTCATGTCTACTTTCTTGACATGCTCCTTCCCACCTCTCTCTCACACCGTGGATCGATCTATTGTCTAAAAGGTGATTTCTCTAAAGGATTTTATTCTGTCAATCTCTGATGCAAAAGGGTTATTTCGCTATAGTCTGACCATTCACTTATAATGTGTTTCAGCATTTGTGATGATGAACCAAATAGATTTAGGATTTATCGAGTTTCCTACTTGCCAATTACCAATCAATATTTGTTAGTCCAAGATCTATTTTCGCAATGTCTGGAAATGGTTTGTCTCAGGCTACACTTCTACTTCATTATTGGCTCGGCTGACTTTTTACGTTAGGTGTTTCTTAGATTGAGACTCTGAGTTTTCTTGCCTGGCATGAAACATTAACTCTTTTCATATTAATCACTCCAAGTCTTGCAAGCCGAAGATACTGTTTGCATGCTTAATGACCTGGAATCATTAACTCGTATTTTTTCTCAACTTACCTTTGTTTAGCATTTTTCAAGTGTTTTAAGTCTTGAAATGTATCTGGTTTTCTCCTTTTTAGGGTGGGTGAAAGTGCTGTAATGAAGCACTGTTTGAATATTCAGAGTCTTTTGTTTCAAAACAAGAGAGGAAACCCATCTTTTCATGTTGAAAAGTAATTTAATTACATCATTATCAATTAATAATGGTTTCTTTTGTTTGATGAAATCTACCTGTCTACTCTGACCCGCAATCATATTGGTTACGGATGGATCTTAATGTAATAGTTCTGTGACAAATTAAATGCAATGAAGCTCAAATCTTTAATCTAGTGCGTTGAAGTATTTAAAAAAAAACATGTAATTGTTTACAACAGTTTATGATGACACTGAATGGATTGTCCAAGAAATGTCAAAACTTTAAATTGGTTGCAACATCAATGTTGTTTCCACCGAATGAATTGTGTAAGCAAGTAATTGGGTTTTCTTTATAGTCTGTTACTGTTCTTTTCTTTCAATTTTCTATTTCAAGGTATAATTAAGGTCTATTTCATGTCGACTACAGGGAGCAGAAATTTGCATATACTCAGTTGTCTACTCAGGTGATTGGCGTTGGTTTGGTCTCCAGTTCTTTTGTACTTAGAGAATGTTCATACATTTGCTTGGTGTTGTACTTGATTTTATTTGTTTACTGTTTCTTCAAGAACCGTGATCTATTCTTCAGTCTTTATCAAAGTGGCGTCAGATTATCCTCAAATATCGAACATATTTGGTATACCTCCTTGGGAACTTTTAATACAATAAATTTAGCAATCAGAAAACAAACTTAATTTTGGAGATGTTGCATTTGACTGATTTTTACCTACTTTTGCCTGAAGTACTATACTCAGTGTTTTGAATGGTGCTTTTAGGTGCAGCCTGGGGTGAGGCACAACAAAATTGCCTCAGGGAATTGAGGAAAGCTTATGTCCCGAAAGGTGTAGCTTTTTCCTATGGGTTGTCGCCCAGGGGGTTGAGGCACACCTTTTACATGGCTACGCCCAATGCATTGGGGTGTAAGAGTTATGTTTTCTAGTGATTTTTGGGTTATATCTGAGAATAAAACTAATGTTTATGACTCAAGGCCCAATCCTACTTTAGTTTGCTTTTAAATTACATAAAGGCAACTAAACAAGCACACTCTGTTTCACTTATCTCCCCCAAATGAGGATGCTGCACATTGTATTTATAATGCAAGTAGACTTTGCTATTTATTAGGATTTTGTTAGTTTTATTTTTTTTTCTTGATAGAATTTCTATTTCAATGAGTAGTGTTATATTATAAGATTTCTAGTTCAATTAGGAATAGGATGTGTTTTCTTTCCCTTTACCTCTTCTTTGCCTACGTAAGAAGAGGGCTAGGTATGCTTTGTAATAACCAAATTCAATATATTCAATTTATTCTATTAAGGATCTTAAGCTTTTCTCTTCTTTTTACAATATGTAAATTCCGCTGCCGCGCCATTCTGTTTATACTCAGTAACTAAATTGAACTAGTCTTTGTTTAGAATGTTTTTGTGGCATTCGTGCAGTTTGGAATAGATTAAGATGTCTTATAAACTTATTCAGATCTTCTATACATTCTCTTCCCATGAATTGGGGAAAGAACATTAGCCATGAAGTAAGGAAAGTCCGATATGAAATAACTGAAAATTGGGGAAAAGGAATGATATTTGGAGTCCAACTATTTCTCTGCTTTTAGTCCTGGTTCTTCTTCTTCTTCTACTACTTATCTAGAGAAAATTTTCAATACCTTCTTGATTGCGCTTGCTAGATCAATTGGTCGTTAATCTCCCATCTTGGCTTGAGATGGGAATAAGGATGAGTATGAATTATTGAAGATATATGTGTGAGTGTTGATCTTGTCTATGGATTGCATCTCCTTGTTGCAAGTTCTTTAACTAACATTTTGACTGGCCAAAAATCAGACATTAAAAAATAAAATCAGAGTAAAAGCAAGTCCCCCCTCATCTTGTTATGCAGACTATATTATGAGTGGGCTAAAAATTTAAATCAGTCTGATCACAATTAATATGGATTAATATCTACCTTGCAATGCATCATTATTTCTGGGAAAAAAAAATTTGGGTTTCTGTGGTATGAAGTTTAACCATTAGAAGTATACAGCCAACTGAAAAATATCCCTGCAATTCCTATCATTGACTAACTACTGCCGAAATTTCTGAAATTAATTCATTCATTGGTTTTGTGCAGTTCTCAGAGTTCAACTTCCCATGTATTATGATGCTACTTTGAGAATCTTGCCTGGTGGCCTGCACTTCACAGGTAAGAGGTTGCTTCATATCTAGGAAATTGCAAACTAACGTTCTCTCTTCGCATAGCGTCCATGGTCTTTGTGTGTCTCTGTCTCTCCCCCCAGTCGGTCACATTTTCTTGACATTGATTGTAGCAATTAATGCCATTGTCATTGTTAACGTTGACAAATCAGTTCTTTAGGTTACACCTCTCCTCCGACTAATCATGTTATTCTTCCCATTCAACTTCTCTCTCCAGAAAAGTTCTGAAATACAGGAACCAGCAAAGTGACAAAACAGAATTTTTTTATTACCTGCTGAAGGAGTAGGACGTGATAAATGGAGATGTTCTCAAGGTTGCCCGCAAGCTCCTTGTTGCAACCCCAGTCTGCCTGCTGTTTTCATGTTTAGACACCTCTACCACCATGGTGTTCTACCAAGTATGTCTCCTAACTATTAAATTTTTGAAGTCTAAATTTTGTTTGTTGATGACTTGATGGTGACAACCTAGCTAACTCCCCTTTATGCAACATTATACGCGCTGGTGTACTCGTGAGCATTTAGTGGTTTGTTGTCACTTTAGAATGACTGGGATCAGGTGGCACATAGGAACTGCTACAAAGAGTTGTGCCTCTTGGAATATCTCAACATGTACCACCTGCATCATGCTATGCCTGTTACCATAAATTTGTATTAGGAATTGGATTGGACTTCAAATAATCATAGCTGGTTTCGATATGGAATTGTTGGTACACTTTAGCATCGATTTTTTAAGACACCACTTTTCAAAGTGAGATCAACAAATAAAAGATTAGTTGGTGGAAGCATACAAGGTGATTTATATCATTATCATGAAAAAGCCCATTATCCTGCTAGAAACAATATGGATAATACCCTTTCAGTGCATGTTTAGTACGGAGGATGAGATGCTACTTAACACTGTTAAAGATAAAATATCTTGTTCATTATATGTACAGTATTGTCCAGTACTTGGTACCAAACATGCACTTAATGGTTAAAGCATTCACTTATGTGCACCCAGTTGCAATGGTTTGCTGGAAAAAGAAGACATGTAGTTGATTTTTTGAAAGAAAAATGTAATACTATAAACCATTAAAACTCATGAAATACCAAGCCAATCCTTCTTTTGTAACTTAATCTGCCATGGCAACAACTGATAGTTGCCTAGATAATCATCTATTCACTTTATCTGATATTCACAGCAGCTGGGAAAGGGCTAGCCACAGACAACAATGAAATTAAGACTTCGTGTCATTATAATACTTTCTTTTACATATCATGGACTGATACTGCATTTCGTCGTGCTAAATTTGTTAGCATTTAACTCATCAGTTCCATTAATTTGTTTGTATAATTTTGAAGTTACTAATGTTGATGAAAGTATGTGGCCTCCCCCATCATAACACCAAAAGAAAAACGAGGGAAAATATAAATTTGATTCTACAGAATGAAATATAGGAATATGTTGGAGGCAAGTACAGAATTCTATTATTATGAAATCAACAAATGATGCAATTTTTAAATAAATTGTCTTTTGCATGCTAAGACTTCAAAGTCTCTAACAGGACATTTAGCTTAGCTCAGTTGAATTCTATTTGTAATTTATATAATGGGCTTGCTAAGCCAATTTTATTTGTTTCCTTTTTGGAGTGAATTATCGAAATTTGTTCACGTTTTGTATTACTATTAGGGAAATTGGCGCAAATGGTCCCTAACGTATGACATTAGTGCGCAAATGGTCCCTAACCTTTCATTTTTGGTGGAATGGTCCCTAACTTATCCATTCAGGTGCGCAATTGGTCATTTTTTACGGAATCCATTAAAAACTTATCATTTAGGTGCACAAATGGTCCCTCTCGATTTTTTTGTCTTTATTAGTAGGGGTAAAATTGTCAAGTTACATATTTTTTCTTTCTTTCAATTGGCGCAAATAGTCCCTAACCTTAGTTTTAATTAAAGAAATTTGCAATTGGATTTCTAACCTTTGCAAATAGTGAAAATGGGTCGGATACTTTAATTTTTTTATTAAAAATTAAAAGAAACTAACAAATTGATAATATAGTAAATTATTTTGTATATTTTATGAACTATTATAAAATAACTAAAATTTAAACTCATAATTATTAACAAATATGCTAATTAAAATTATTTTATTGTTATTAAGTAATCATATTATTTAAAATTCAAACTTTAATTTTATCATTACAACATAAAAAGAAAAATAAATTTATCACAAATAAAAATTTTAATTATGCTCAACCTAGTTCGATTTTATACGGTATCATATTTATTGGGCCAATCCAATCTGCTTTTAAGCCACAGGACTACTGGGCAGTCCAATTTTAAAATTTAATTTATTTTTCTATTTAAAAAATAAAAAAGTCTTCACCATCTTCACCTCCACGCCACCCCCACCCACTGTAAGTCAACCAGATCGGGAAGGGGTTCCCCCCCAGTTGCCGACGCCATAGAGCTAATGGGTCAGCCCAATTTTAAATTTTAATTTATTTTTCTATGTAAAAAAAAAAAAAGAAAAAAAAAAGTCTTCACCATCTTCACCTCCACGCTACACCCACCCACCGCAAGTTAACCAGATTGGCCGGGGGATTCTCCTCCTAGTGCGCGTCGGCGGGGAGAAATCCCCCCCTGATCTAGTCGAAACCAGGGAGATTCTTCTCCTTGGTTTAGGTCGCAGAAACAGGGGGGAAATTCCCCCCATTTCCGGCGTGGGGTGGGGATGTGGGTTGGTGGTTGGGTTGGGTGATTTGGGTCCAAAAAAATATTTACCTGTCCAAAAAAATTTAGTTTTTTTTAATTTTTTAAAGTATTGGACCCAATTTCACTTTTTGCAAAGGTTAGGAATTCAATTGTAAATTTCTTTAATTAAAACTAAGGTTAGGGACCATTTGCACCAATTGAAAGAAAGAAAAAAAAATGTAACTTGATAATTTTACCACCACTAATAAAGCAAAAAAAAATGAGAGGGACCATTTGTGCACCTAAATGATAGGTTTTTAACGGAATCCGTCAAAAAGGACTAATTGTGCACCTAAATGGATAGATTATGGACCATTCCGCAAAAAAGTGAAAGGTTAGGGACCATTTGCGCACTAACGCCATACGTTAGGGGCCTTTTACGCCAATTTCCCTTACTATTACATAGTATAAGATTTCCTTCATCATGTTTTGTTTTTACCATTGTCTTGCCTACTTAACTTCATTGCTTACATACTTTTTCTATTTTATTGAAAGTTCAACATCACAGGAAGTTTCAGCAACAGTTCTTGGAAAGTTCAATAATACTTGTCTCTTAACTATGTAGAACTAGAAGCCTCTTGATCACAGTATGGCGATGGATCCAATGGATCACTTCAGCATTTGGGACAATGAACAGAAACCACGACATCAAGGGGGACAGAAGAGATGCAATAATACGGTGGAAATCGAAGGAATTAGTGATCTCTTGTGATTTGATCATCGAAATACTCTCCAGACTTCCTGCCAAAATTCTGTGCAAGTTCAGGTGCGTTTCAAAAGAATGGCACGACTTACTAATTCATGATAAGGAATTCGCTGCACGACACATCAAATGGTCAAAGCAGAACCCACTGTTACTAATCCGAAGATATGTTTAAGATGAAAATGGAGAAGTTAGTAGAAGTATATCAACCATCGAATTGACCTCTGTAGACTTGGAGGGAAACATTACACATAAATTCGGAAAAGTAATTAATGGACTTGTTCATTCATTTCTTGTGGTCAGTCAGTATCTTGTGCTGCATGTCTGTAACCCCAGCTTCCATGAAGTTGTTCGTGTCCCATATCGTTCTAATACTAAATCATTTAAAAATATTGGGTTTGGATACCTTCTTAGTTCAAGTGAACACAAAATTGTGCATTTGTTTGATCAAACTCTTATGTGGTGATGGGATTGTATGGGATGTGAAGTTTTTACTTTTAGAGATAGAGACGAGGATATCAGTGCTGGTTCTTGGGGAAGAATAGGTGATTGTCCTTGCAGTAGCTGTGGTGATACGTACCCTCTGCGTGAATGGAGCTACTTAGTGGTCACTTTCTTCTGGATGGAACAACAATTCGATCCTTGACAAAAGAATTTAGCATCATCAACTATCCAACACGCAATTCTAATGGAATCTACTGCGATTAGAGGTTCTTTATTCTTCGCTTGTTGTTCATCAGAAACATCAATAGATTTATGGACGTTGAAGGACAAAAATGAAAAGATTTGGGTACTAGAATTTAGCATCAGTCTTTTCCCCTTGGTTCCAAGAAATATTGATCCATACGGAGCAGAAAGGTCTCATTAGTTATAGCACCAAGAATCGAACTTCAAGAACAATTTAATACCTAGAGGCCGTGAGGAGTTGCAATAAGGCATGCATCCACCATCAGAGCCTCTACCCTCTGCATATGACCAATTCCAGGTAACAATACTAGATTATTGTCCTAAATATTTTCACGGATTGTGTTTAAATTTCAAGATTGTTTGTATTGAACGCCAAGTTATAGCGGTATATTTTGATGGTTGTGTTTACTGTGTATTTGACTAAACAAGCGTCTTTGCATCTTACTATCTTGTATATCGTAATATCACTATTTATAGATTCTTTAGAACATTTTGAAAAAGGGGGACCAAATTTTGAATGGATCGATTGTAATGGATAGTGCTATGGTTAATTTATGGTAAGATTTTATTTTCAAAATATCGAATCCAAAAAATGTTACTTATTTTGATAACAAAACAAGAGAACTAAGTCTCACACCGGATAGTTGCTGTGTCTCCATGAATGACCTACAACATACACTGAAAACAAGATATTGTTTACTGCAGACACTCTGATAGCTCTCTTACCCGTGGTGTGTTTCCATGAATCCTGCCAACTTACCCCATTCAAATCCTAGCAGAAACAGAAATGTACAACACTTTTGCAACATACAGAAACACAACATAACAGAAAACCAAATGGTATTTCAACTATAACTAGAAGGCTTGTTATACCACGACTAGATTATTGAAAACTAAAAACATTTATCAAAAATAAGTAATGCAGAGCATCTAGGTGGTTCTGCGAACTGGTTTTGCTTTCAATTTTGTTTCCTGTCTTCAGAGAACAAGAAAATGGCATTACTGAGGTCATCCCCTCTCGACTCTGCTTGTATCGAGCATTTAGTTTCTGATGTGACACAACAAATTTGCTTCAATAATGACTACTCAGGGTTCTTCTAAATGCCCTTAATTTCACATTAGCTTTGTCGGCCTTGGTTTGGACCTGCACTTTCATTCTCGCTTCCTCAAGGTGCTGTGCACAAAGTTGCAGAAGAACAAAATATTAATCAGAAAATAGCACTGCAGTGATCATTGTCAAATCTCAGAACTCGTGTTGGCACATGTTGACAGCATTTTCAAAATCAGGGTAATCTCACTGGAGATTGGATGTACAAGTCACTGTATGTTGAAATGCCTCGTCTAAAGGCCTAAACTATTAGAGGGGGGACATATTTATTTATCTCATAGCAGCCATATAACAAAGCAGAAAAAAGTAGACCCTTCATTAGGTTGATTTACCTGATGTTTTCTTTTCCTCTCTAGCTCGGCCTGTTCAGAGTATAAAGGAATAAACGACTGTCACTAATAGTGATTGACCAGGATCCAAATGTAACAATATTATGTCAAGTGAAATTAATCCAAGATGGATATTTAAAATGACAAAGCTTATGAAAATCGAGTAAACATTAACTTTATAATATCAAAATAAGCTTAGTGTGAAAAAAATTGATTACCAGAGCCATCTTTAGGTGTGCATTCTCTTCTTTCAACTGGTTCAATTCGGCTTCCAGTTCAACAGTATAAGCCTGCCAAAACAACGTAAACATGAAATAAGAAATTGTCAACTACCAAGCCAATAACGGAGGCATTATCAACTGTGTCTAATACTTCCATATGCTGATGAGTTAGAAATCATAGCATGCTGAAGAAGATGAATACCTGCTTCCTTGCTCTGGATCGTGCAGCGGACTCACGATTTTTTATCATCCTTCGTTGTCGCCTCTCCACTACCTTCTCGACCGGACCATCTATGATCCGCTTCCGCCCTCCTCTCATGCCACCACCCATATCCAATGCATGCAGATTACCACTGTCCCCCTGATTTGTACATAATCCATCGGATGAAACGGGACTTACAGGTGAACCCATCCCGAGGTTCTGCACTTGCCTATATCCTACTCCACTGCCATTTCCCATTCTCCCGCTGTAGACTGCAGGGGGTTGCTGTGCATAAGCAGGACCAGGTTTCATCTCCCCCGAGAAGCCTGCCACTTCCCCGATGCTACTCTGTGGAAGCCCCTGATAGGTTGCAACGTTAGCAACAGCACCACCACCACCACCACCACCACCACCACCACCACACCAACACTCTTTACAGGCCTAGCAGGAAAAGTAGGTCCCACTGTATGATTGTTGCTATTCGGGTAAATTCCATATGGCTGCTGCTGAGGCGGTGCCGGGGGTTGACCCTGTTCCCGCACAACCCCGGCTTTAACCAAGAAATCTTCTAATGTCATCTCTCCAAATGTGGGCTGTCGCTGAGTAGAATCGGGATTCTGAACATAATTCTCACTATTGTGCTGCTGTTGAGTCTTGTGAATTTCAGACCACACTTCATCCACTGTTTTCCTGCACAAAGGCTCTGGAAAACTGAGAGAGCCTTGTCTTGATAAGCTGTGTTGCTTGGCCATGCCCTTATCTATTGGATGATTACTTTCACGTAAGAAAGATTGTGCCGCATGTACACTGGTTCCAGTGTCCGAATGCACATTTACTTGCGCTTGATTTTCTTCTGCAGTCCATATGCTGTTGAGAAATTCATCCATATTCATGGATCCAAAGTTCTTGCCACTTTCACAAAGAGTGTGTTGAAACTCATCAAGGGTGAGCGAGTATATAGACAATTGTGTGCCTAGTGATGGAAATGACTGATTCTTCACCTGCTGTTCGCTTGATTGTAATAGTGACTCCACCTCTCCTTGGGACATGATTTCAGAATCCGTGGTGACCATTTTGAGTTTTTCGCAATCAGATGTCTTTTATATATCTCTGTCGATCAAGATTCTGCTGCATGAGTATCAGCATATATGCAGTTGCATGTGTGAAAATAAATTCACTAAACCATGGATTATGTTGTGTCTGGTATTAAGAGTAGCTTAGCTATGCTAATCTATGATTCATGCATATAAATAGAAGTAAATGAACAGACTCAAACCTTCAGCTGAAACAATTATAAATACGAAACAGCTCCTTCTACTAACAGATTGAACCATTAGTTTAGCAACATTTTACTAAATCTTTTCTCTTCAAAAAATTCGAGCAGTATTTTTTGAAAGAATTCCTCTTAATTTCATACTTCCTCTGACGATAACACTTATCGAAAGATATCATCAAAAACATATAAAGTCAATCATATGTCAGCGATATATACTAGCAGAGTATCTAAATGAATTTAATTCTGATTGCAAAAACGACTAGCGACTACGAGACCTAAATCCACTTGATCAGAAAAGAGGGAATGAAGAATGTCGAGAATGAAAGTTCTCGTACACAACTTCTTTAATCACTTATATAACATGTTATCAACTAGGTAAACGACAGTCTCCAAAATCAAAGGACAAACTATGGCTTTTGATTCTTACAAATTTGTCCAAATGTCAATTGTCTCAATCTCATAACTAAAATGCAAGAAAGAGCAAAGGAACCTCAAATTTCAATATACAAGAAGTTTGACTTACAAGATAAAAGTCAAAAAAATTTATAGTAAATTACCGTCTTTCCTATCTTGTGATTATATTATGCCTGAGCATAAGGGGAAAAAAATACTATTACGTAAATCGATCCACATGCCTAAACCATCTCATCGCACTGAACTTGTCATTAGCACATTGAGCAACAAGATTCTAGGAGAATCTCTCTACATTATTGTAGGAGAATAATGTGCAAAAATTTCTTGGAAACTGCTGTAAATGCAATGAAATCCATTAGTATTGATCGAGCAAAGACAAATTCCACAAACATATAATCTATATCTGAGGAAAAATTCATGCTGCAATTACTTAAGGTTCCTTGGTTACGTGGTAGTCTAAATGTTACCATCAATACAAAAACATGCAATTAGGAGTAATCACAAAAGAAACGAACTGTCTCTTTCGATTACATTAAGTAATCTAGTGTCTAACGAGAAGCACAATAGCGGCCAACCTCTTTGGAAATTTTCATGTTCGTTTTCAATAAATTCTCAGTATTTATCTACACATTCCGTAGAACTTACTACAATCAGATTAGAGCTCTTTAAAAATAATTACTAAAGAGACATCGAAAAATAAAAAATACAAAGTGTGCATGCGCGCGTTGGGACTGGGGTGAAAGACGAGGACTAGGGCACCAATCTCTATTAGCTGAAACTTTTAGATCATATCATGGAGTTACTTGGGTTCAAGTTTTTATGAAAATCGGGCATGAGTCGGCCTTAATCAAGGTACTAATTACACTGTGTCGGCTACATAGAAAAATCCAATATGACTAGATAAGAAGCTGAAAATAGGCTGATTACTAAACATGTTTATTACATACAATGTCCTAGGTACAACCAGATAAGTTTCAGGCATGGTGAAATACATACATAAATGCATATCTGTGTGTGTATACCACCTTGTTTATAGCAAGGTAGAATTGGTAAGAGAGTACTAGACAATATTAAAGAAACTAAGCATGAATTGCTCAAAAATTATTATTGGAAAAATAAGAAAAATACCTTCTATTAGGGTTCAGCAGAGCAGGTAACAAATCCTGAAAGCAAGAATGACGAGGATAGATACAACTGATATATATAAAGATGAACTCTTAATACATACACATGCCGATATACATGATGTATATCTATATGCTGATATAGAAAATTGAGAAGAAGAACATGGGTCCTATTCCTAAACTCTTAATTAAACCATCTTGCAAAGGTTTTTCTAGCAATTGCAGGCAGACCGCAGACGATGTTCTTGGCTCTTGGAGGGGGCTTGGGGGTTGGTTGTGGTGTGGGGGTGTTAAATGGTGGGCCCATATGATGTGTATGAAGTCAAAATGGCTTTAGCTGCAGCCCATGCTAACAAATGAAAAGGTATTGAAGAATAATATTTGCATGGGGTTACACGTCATGGACATGTGTCTTCTCCATGGCTTCTAATGCAGTCTTCGGCTTTTCTAGGGCTTACACCTGTCCTGCTGCATCCCCATGCAGATAAAACTCACGTGTGGGATCTATACAGAAGTGTCCGGTCGGGCCGAGCCTCACACAAACTACATTTTAATTACAATAAAGATCTCCTAATCTTTGAGATTTTAATACTTGTGTCTTCAACTTTTTTCATCGCATTTTTATTATTAACTTTCAATAATTTTCACATTCTATCTCTGATAACGATTTTTATCCAAATATTCTACTAATGTGCATTGAAACGAGAGACAAATATTTTGTCAAACTTTTGTATTTATTATTTATTTTATTTATCTAAAAAGTACAATAGGCAAACAAAATTTTTTACGCCCTCCTAATTAATTTTTTGGACAATAATCATCATCAAATACAAAGATAAGATGTGCAAATTAATATGTAGGTGATAAGAATGTGATAAAAAAATAATTAAGGACATAAATGTAAAAATAATAATAATTTAGGATCTTTATTGTAATTAAAATATAGTACAGACAACAAAGTTAGTAGTGTGAATATAACTACCATTTTTTTATCTGATTTGAAGTGAGACTTGTACTTTTTGACATATTTGGGTTGGGTCTAGGGATGAAGCCATTGGATAAGGTAGGAAGAGCATGATTGTCAGTGCTTATAAGTATTTATAAATTGGTCAAATATTATTTTTATCAACACATTTCGACTCATGACTTTTACCTATTTTTTATTCATATATTTTGTAGAACCCACTGTTTATAATATATAAAATATTTACCAAACATACTCTATATTAATTAATTTTAGATTGATGTCGAGGAAATTACACCACTTACTCCTTCAATTTTACTTTTGTTTGTTATTTTTAATATATTGTATTTATTTCAAAAGACAAATAAAAATTATAAATCTCATTTCAAACTCTAAAAATATTACCACATATGTCGCTATCGTCGTCGACACCCACCTCCACCTCCACCTCCACCTCCATCTCTTCCACCACCACCACGATGCTGCCACCATCTCCATTGTTAGAAATCATCTTCCTACTAAACAAGACCATAATAGTATAGTGATAGTGACGCAAATTTGTGAAATAATCAAATTTGATTTTCTTGAGATTTGATTTTTTGGCTTGCGTGGGATTTGACTGTTACAATTGATGGTGGCACAATAGTATAGTGATAGTGACGCATAGGGTGGTGACGGTGGCGCGATGGGTGGTGATGGTAATGGTGATAGTGGTGCAATGGTACTGCAGATAGTGGTGATGGTGGCGAGTAGTAGTTGTGCGTAGGCTCAATTAACATGGTGGTGGTCGACGGGATGGGCTATGATTTTGTAGGAAGTAGAGGCAGGCAGTTTGGTAGTGGTGACGGTGGTGAGTGGTGAGTGGTAGAGGTGGTCTTGGACCTCTTGGTGGCGGTAGTGTAAGACTGCGAGTTATAAGTGTAACACAATATTTTACTAGTGGTGAAAACAGGCGGTAGCGTAAGATTGTGTGTTACAAGTAGTGGTGGAAATATGCGGCAAAATGTGGGTAACACATATTTCCACAAAATGTGCGTAACACAATGTGATACACATGTAACATGATCGTAACAAACTCTTACACGTATAACACAATTTGTTACAAAATGTACTATAAAAAAATAGTATTTTGGTTTTAGGATTGAAAAAAAAAAAAAGATTGAACAATATTGTAAGAAATAATTTATTTGTTTAAACTATTTGTGAAACTTTTCCAATAATTTAGGGCGTTTAACATAATTTCCATGGTCGAATAATAAGTTCAAGCGTTCGTTTGGTATAGTTTTTAATCTACTTTTTAGTTTTTTTTTTTTTTTCATTTGACTACTGTACATGCACTCTTTAAAAAAAACTATAAAATCTGGCACAATTGGTAATATAAACCAAAATTACAGAAATGATCATCAGCTCATAAATAATACACATTTGTAAATGTCACATAAATTGAGGGACAAAAAAAGTAATTTTTGACCACAAGGACTATTTGTATTAGATTACACATTGCGCCATTTTCTATGTTTTTTAGTTACTTTGGGCCTCATGTCAAAACTTAAAAATGAGATTCCAGTTTAAAATGACTACCAAACAAATTCTAAATAAATTGTTAATTATTATGCAACACTAATAGTAGGGCCCTCGGGGCATACCGCGTTACCAAGTTTACAGTAATAGAGGGTATACAATTATTAATGATTTTTCTAGTTTAAAGACTTGTAGATCAATCGGGGTTGAATTGATTGCAGGAAGGTTAGAGATGGCCTTTTTGTAAGCTCGCATCGAAGATTTGTTGTAGTTGAGTCTATTACGTTTCTATCTAAAAATTCATAGTTTTAATACTTTATTTTAAAGTCGAAAGATAAAACAAGATAAGAAATTTTAAAAGTCAGTCCGTAAAATATCTCCAAAGTCATGTCATTTGTAAATTATTTTAAATTTAAAAATAAAAAATAATCAGATTGATATAAATAAGAAGAATTCTAAAATATATCTAAAAGTAAATAGTAGATTGAAAACATAACAATGTTTGATAACATTTAAAAATAAAAGGTAATTATATTCACACAACACTTTTTTATTTTTTACACCACATTTTAATTAGGAATTTTGGTGCCAATGGTCCCTAACCTTTGCTCTTAGTATGGAATTGGTCCCTAACGTTTATTTCTTGACAAACAAGTCCCTAACCTATGTGTTTTAGTGCGAAATTGTTCCTTATGAGATGAAAAAGACAAATATACCCTTAGTTTTAATTAGAAGAAACTGTATGTGGATTTCTAATCATTACAAAATGTGCAAATGTGTCCAATACTTTTATTTTTTATAAAAAATTAAAGAAAACTAATTAGTTTTTTTTGGAATTAACACTTTAATAATAAATATGTCAAATAAAATTATTATTTTTATTATTAAGTAATTATATTATTTAAAATTTAAAATTTTATTTTATTATTGTATAAAAAAATAACTTTGTCACAAACTTGATGTTCAAATACTTTTATTTAATTGAGTTATATGTTTATTAACTACAAATATTAGAAATCCAACTATATTCTTCATATTTTAATTTATCATTTTATTTTCGTTCAAAAATAAAACACATAATATGTAAATTAGTTTTTATTAGTATTTTTATGTTAAATAAAAATGTAATAAGATTAGTTTAATGTCATAAAATTATATACGTCATTTTGTTATTTATTTAACTTAATTTTTAAAGTAAAGAGGGAGAAAAAATTTTATAAGTAAAGAGGGAGAAAAATATTTTCTCACAATGATTTCTGCCTCTTTAAATAATATAATTATATAATAATAAAAATAATAATTTTATTTGACATGTTTATTACTAAAGTGTTAATTTTAAAAAAAAATCATTAGTTTTCTTTAATTTTTTCATAAAAATAAAAGTATTGGTCCTATTTGCACATTTTGTAATGATTAGGGATCCACATAAAATTTCTTCTAATTAAAACTAAGAGCATATTTATCATAAGGACCAATTTTGCACCAAAACACGTAGGTTAGGGACTTGTTTGCTAAAAAATAAACGTTAGGGACCAATTCTACACTAAGGATATAGGTTAGGGACCCTTTGCGCCAAAATCCCTTTTAATTATATTTAGCATCCTTAATCTTTGAATATTATAGCACTAGTGTCCCCAACTTTTTTATCACATTTTTCTCTTCAACTTTTCATTAATCATCACATCTTGTGTTTAATAACGGTTTTCATATAAAACATTTGTAGGAAATTCGTAAAATGACCTATTTGTCTGTCATATTTTTTTTTTTAAAAAAATGAATAGATACAAAAGTACGATAAAATTTGTTTTCCTCACTTCAAAGCATGTAAACAAAATAATTCGTCAGAAACCATCATTAATGATAAAATGTACTAATTAATGAAAGTTGAAGATAAGAATTCGATGATGAAAAGTTAAGAACATAATTGCAACAATAAACAAAAGTTGAGGATGTTAAGTACAATTAAAATGTAGTATGCTTATAACAAATTATAATGTGAATATAATCACCCTTACAAATATATTATTTTTTAAATGCAAAATTTCAAATATAACCTTTCGTAAAAATGATCACTTTTTGTGTGGTTAAGATTTAACAGTAGTTGACAGTCATACAATATCTTTTTTCTGTCCAAAAATCGACAAATCAGTACAAAAAATCGATAATTGATTTTTTTATAAAGAAAATCGAAATATTAATCTGAAAAATCAATATTTGAATTTTTATTTTTGTAGAACAATGATATACACAAATTTATCACTTATTCTAAATACTTATTTAATTTCAACTTTTAATTATTAAACGCAAATTTGAACTCACATCAAAATAAAACTTTTATCTCTAAACAAGATATCAAAAATTTTGTGAATATCGATAAAAAGTTTGTCGACATCAATCAAATAATGTTAATGTTGACAAATTTTTTGTTTGGTAGATATCTACAAAAATTTTGTCCATTTTTATCCATTATAAAAAAAAAATAGACAAAGACAAATTGGTCACAAATTAATGCTCATTTTGTCGATGTAAAAATGGACACCAATTTACTCATTTTTATATCAATAAAATGGGATTTGGTTTCCATTTTGTCTCGAAAGCCCATTTTGTCTATTCCAAAATGAAAATTAAATTGATTCCATTTGATCGATGTTCAAAATGAGAATCAATTGTCGATGAAGAAAAGAGTTTTATGCCTATTTTTTTGCCTGTTTTTGATCAAATTTAACCAATTTCATTCTCCAACAACAAAATATATTAACAAATTAGATCGACAAAATTTGTAAATTAAACTCAATATCTAATACAATCCACTAATATACAAATTAAATCGAAAATAAATATCCAACAACATAAAATATATAGACAAAAAAATAGAAATACAATATATCAAATTTAAGTTTCATGTAATATACAGTAAAAATACACTAATTTTCTTAATTTTTAATAGCTTATAACTTATTTCGAAAATTTTGAATCAGTCGCCTTCTCCGAATGACTCAAAAATCAGTGACAAATTTGACAATGTATTTAAATTTGGGATAAGAATAAGAGAATCCGACCATAAAAATAACAAAGGAGAGTCAGAAATTGAGCTTTAAACGGCGGCAATGATAGAGGAAGTGATGAGAGATGATGTTTGTGTTAGAGAGAGAAAGTCAGAAAGAGTGAGCGTAAGAAGATAAGAAAATTGATATAATAGATATTGAAGTGGTAATCTATGGTTAATTTTGTCTAAATTTTTAAATTTGGTCAATTTATTGAATGTTAAAGAATAAGAATATTTCAAAATATACCTCTATAATTAGGTAGTCTGTCCAATTCCTTCTATAAATTATTTAAAGAATAAAATAAAATTAAAAGATGTGATTGATTTTAGGACCTAATTAGAAATAAGTAGAAAGTTTGGATTGGTGACCGAAAAGTTAAAAAGTAAAATTACAAACTTTTACAACCCAACCAAGCAAATTTTTTTTTTTTTAAGGATTCGTATGATCTCTATGATCTCATACGGCGTTGCAAACACATCGAAACCTTCAAAATTACACCAAATATTCATGTATTCGACTAAGAAACAAAGTTCAAAATTGAGGGGGTGGGAGTGGAAGGATAATACATTTTGTTTTCTCTTTTTATTTATTTTCTTATGTTTGTATTTTTTTTTTAATATTTTAATTATGAAAATGTAATGATAATTTTGTCCTTCTAATTTTTAATTATGCTGGTCAAATGAGCACTAATGAAAAAATGAAAAAAAAAATTCATTCAAAAGGATGCATGCCATCTATTGTTCAAAGATTGAGAGCAAAATAGTTTGAGATAAAAGATTGAAGTTACAAGTTCAAATTAATCCAAAAATTTGAAACTTTTACCATTTTTTTACCCACAAAGTTAAGTTTACATACCCGCATCAACTAGACTCAATAAAAGAAAGAATAAAGCCTAAAGACAAAGTACCATCGGGGGCAGACTGGCAAAGGAGTGGAGGAGAAATAAGTGCTGCTGCCTTTGTGCTCCTTCTACCTTTGCTTCTCCTGCTTGGGTCTCGCTCACGGATCGGGTTCAAGGGTGAATTTTTTTTTCTCAAACCATAATTACTGAGTCCATTTTTAAGAGAATTTAATGTTTTCAAATAAATCATAATTTTTAAAAAATTTACAAGAAGTTATTGTATAAAAATATTTAAGATTTAAAACTAATAAAAAAAAGTCTTAAAACAATCTTTTACAACCCAAATTCTTCTATAATATAATCTATATATATTTTATTAACAAGATCTCTCTCAACAAAAATTGTTCTATAATAGAATCTATATCTATTTTATCTAAAACTAAGTTATGTAGTCGATTCACAAAATATTTAAACCCTTTCAATAATGTTATATACAATTATATTGTAATCTTATACTTAATGAAACGACGCATAAGTAAGTCATACACAAATAATACACAACATGATAATATTACAACCAAACTAGAAAATAAAATAATATTTCAACACTAAATACTAAAAGGTGCAACAAATTAAAAAATTCAAACTCACTTTGATAACTGCAGCTACTTTTAACATAATCAGATAGTTTAACACAGGGATGGGTCGTGATTAAAAATAGACCAAGTTATGGTATGATATTTTATTTTTAATAACTGCAGCTCGACAGTTTCTGGCCCAGGACGGGGCTGGGCCGTGGTCCCCAGCCTTGTTTCCCCACTGAGTACCATGCATGCCTCCATATGCGGGGTGGTGCTAGGTTTGGATAGTCAGGCTTGTGGTTTGCATGAACCTTTCTTGTATTTTCTAAAAAATCAGTTAAAAAAAAGGTTTTGAACACGAGCCAGGTGTCCCGCCAGCACTGGCCAAACTGGGCCTTGCACTTTTCTACATTAACCAGTATGGTCAAAATATGAAGCTGGTGTTATGTCAAACAAAATTTAATCCAATCTACTTTACAATTTTATTGTCGACTTGACAGGAACAAAGGTTCTCATTTCAAAATTTGTTCACCAAATGGGAAGCAGAATTAGGCAACAACTGTAACATCAATGCCCAATCGTCCATACTAATCAATAGCTATTTAGGACTCTCCCAAGTTCCAGCACCAGTGACTGGGAAATTCTAATGTTATATGACGTGCCACAGATGAATACAACTATGTCCCATACCAATATGGGAAAAGCAAAATGAGGATTTACTACTAACTGAACCAAAATGGCATCTGAATATTCAAGCCCGTTTTCAATGCAACGTCTTCATAACCTGGAAATATTAAGATATGAATTCAAATAAAAATTGCAGCTCTTATACAACATCTTGTCAAAATATATGTCTAGAAGAAAACTGTCTTAACATGTGATGTGAGATTTAAAAACCCAAGCCAATGCACACAAGTGCTTAAATGTAAACATACAAGATTTCAAAACCCGAGCCAATGCACCACAACAAATGCTGAATTGTAAACCCGACATAACTCTGTGAAAGGGGCGTCTATCCAACTAAAAGTGTTGTGATGATCGAGTCTGCCATTCCGTCAGCAAATGGAAACATGTGTCCGGCACCTGGTACCTCATGATACTGAATCCATGGCAGCTTCTGGGCAATGTAACGTTGCAGGGTCACGGGGACAAGTTTATCCTCATCTCCCTGCCATAAGTGAATGGGACCTGCACTTTCTAAAAGCGGGTTCTCCAGATCCGTAGGATCAAATTCCCAGGTCCCAAATCCAATCATCAAATCACGGTGAAGGGATACAAAGTCTCCTTGCTGTCTCACCTGTGCCTGGACATGCCAGAAAAGTAAAAATTCATGGGAAAAGGTTAGTTTTGGAAACGAAAATGTTAAAATTGAACAAATAATATTGCAATACAAAATGACCAGAGTATTATAAATCGAGTGTTATTCAATTTACTTTTGGATTACATGCAGAATGTTTCAGGTAAAGTAGAATGTACATGAGATGCATAGAATATCAACAGGATATATGAAGCACGGCCTCCTTGTATAAATACCCTCACAAAGGACGTGCAAAATTGAGGGAGTTAAACTTCTTGAATTCGCTTACTAAGCATTCACTGCACATTTGCATATGCAAATAGGTAAACGAGTGGATAAAAAAAATATGCACGGGACTCAGAAATAAGTTTGTGGCATCACAGTTGATGTGATTAAAGATTGTGCTTCACAAGTTCACGTGATCTTGACTGGAATGCATGTTAAATTGTATTATCAATATAATTTCGTTCATTTTGGTTTTATAGAAAAAACAGAATTGTCGTCGAGATGTAGCTATGCGTTCAATCCACATGCAAAATTCACAGGGAAAACATGTTATTGTCATTTGGCTGAAAGACCTCGAATTTTGACAACAAGGTTTCATGCATTTATTATGATTCAATTCCATTTTGTCTTCTGTAGACTAAACGTCTCTCACTCATTCTTTGTGTGAAAATTAGATCAAAGAATCTGGAGAAGAAACATCACCGAGAGAGATTCATGGCAGAAGATTGTTCTCAGTAAAGAGCAAAGGCAGCGAGGAAAGCAATGGCAGAAAAGAACAGTAGTATGTCATTTTTGGTTTTGTTTGGGCGTATTTTGGGTATTGAGGAGTGGCCTAATCCTTTTTTTGGTGGGATGTGGGAGAAGTAGAGGAATGGGAAATCCCGTGATTTTGTTTTATGGGATCTGGGAAGTCCCAACGGAGAGTTGTTTGTGGGATCTCTTATATAAAACAAGGGACTCAGGAATTCCATTTCATTCTCAGCCCATTTCCTCGTGTGAATGCCATTTTAGGTTTCTGCACCTGTCATTTTACCTAAAATGCTGCACCGGATCAGAAAATAAGTAGCCAACAACTACTTTCCCATCAGACCGCATACTATTCTTTTCAATGAAGAAGAATGAAGAGAAAGGTAAAACACAGGCAAGAACTATAATTTCTTCTGAGATGGAACATGCGAGATTCATGTATGATGCAAAGAGTCGAAATCCATAGCTATTAGAGTATCTTATGATAATACACATCTTACATTTAGTGTCAAATGTAGAGTAGAGATGTATCATGTCCTGGGGCTCATACAGTGATATTCTATGTATTCATCAATTCAAGTATTTTGTCCTAGAATGCACATTTAAATATGCAATACAATCGTATTATTGTATAATAGTAGTCCAAATAAATCTAAAGATTAATTCATCCAGAACAATGAAATTTCCACAATAGTGAGCAATAATGTTTGATAATGCAGACCAAGGAAAGATGAATGATGATGACTATTATACTATTTGACATGCATTCAACTGTCAAATAAAAATAGTAATTGTGATTTATAAGTACGTGGATAAATTTCACTATTTCGAGAAATTTCAATATATACCAGCTGTTAAGGCTAAACTAATTATACAATCAAAATAGAAAGATAATTAGAAACCTTACATGAAAAAAAAATTAGTGATAAGGATATATACTAGACCTCGTATTGAATGATAATAAATGGGTTGATGTTAACAACGGTAATTTATTTATTGATTGATTAATCTCTTCTTATTTGCTTCCTTGTTTTTCTTTTTTTATTTAATCAATCATAAAACAGCTATTGATGGCATCTCTTCGTAACTTTTATCCACAAGCATTCAAATGTCAAATAAAAGTAGTACTTGTGATTTATATGTAATGTGGATAAATTTCTCTATTTTGAGAAATTTCAATATTTTACCAGTTAAGGCTAAACTAATTATATCAGAATAGAAAGATAATTATAAACCTTACATGAAACAAAAATTAGTGAATAGGAAATGTTCTGGAACTCGTACTGAAGAATAATTTGAGGTTGATGTTAACAGGGGTAATTTATTAATCTCCTCTTATTTGTTCCTTGTTTTTCTTTTTTTATTTAGCCAATCATAAAACAGCTATTGATGGCATCTCTCCATAATTTTTATCCACACACATTTTTGTAAGACATACGAGTATAAATGTATACTATACCTTGTGTTCAAACTATTAGGAATTCTTCTGAAAAATAGCTTGTTTTTTTGTTATTTTGAGTATGATACCCATACTTCTAATTTGTTTCACAAAAATGTCTGACAATAACTAATGGCTAATGCTGTAAAGTACAAGTATCATAAAATGGTTTCCAGGAATTTCAAAAATACATTTAGACTCGTATTCACAGAACAAACTTAGTAACTTCAACGTCAACTTAATTTGAACAGAGATATTTAAAGCAGAATACCATTAAATATGATTTCTTTTGCTAATTACATTCAAATACATCTATTTAGATGTTAAAATGATTGTGGAATTAGCATTTCATTCATAATTATTTAGCCAAACAATATGCATATAGAATATACATCACAATTACCTGATACTCCTTCCGTATAGATAGTAGTCTAGGTAGAAATTCTTTGTCTTGATTGGAGAGAACATCGGGGCTGTGAGCTATCAAACTGAAACCCGGAAATAATTTTTGAGTGTTCCACCAGTGGGTAAGCCATGGCATGTGGCGAACAACACGAAGAGCCCATTGATCCTGTGGAAGCTGCTGATCATATGCTTGTTTGGACAAGTTTGAAGGTAAACCAGGCCACCAAAAATTGACAACTGGTGCTATAAGCGCTGCTCCCGCCAATCTGTTCAGGATCACAGGCAAAATTACATTAGATGGATAAAAATTAAGGCTCGCACTAAAGAAAAGTGTAACAACACGGAGTAATGTTGCATATAAAATGGTTTCACTACTTCGTGAGCATGTTTGGCTTAGCTTAAAAAGTTTACTAATAAGTAAGTTCTAACTAAATAAACTTTTTTTATTGGTCAAATGTCATATTTTGACAGCAAGTAAAATTATATTCAAAATAAGTAACTTCCTTTTTTAATAAAAGTAAGGAAAACATAATGTATTCAAACATGTTCAGAAAGAAAAAGTACGTTTCACTTATTTTTAATCTTAGCCAAACATGCTCTATGCTTTTTTGAATCCCCAAATAGTTATAATAGAGATGTACCACCTGTGGGGAATATACTTGAGGCAGGTCCATACTACCTGTCCACCCAAGGAAAATCCAACTACATAGAATTTGGATCCCAAACCCAACTTATCTGCAAGCTCCTCGATGTCAAAAGCAATGCTCTTAACTGTTTGTTTCGGGTTAGGATCACTTTCTCCATAACCAGGTCTATCGAATGAAACAATATGGAGTCCTTGACTTTCAACAATATCCTGTGCATGAATTTCAAAAAAAGGTCAGTCCACACAATTTTATACTAAACATAAAAACATTGATCCTCAGAAATCCACCAAACAACACAAGGAAAGCATTGTTACCTGGGAGAGGCTTGAGGTTATAGCAGAAACATCATGTCTGCACGAATCAAAACCATGAACAAACACTATTTTATAGTTCGCTTTATCCTTTGAGACACCATATTCTTTGTAAGCCAAGTGTCTCCCATCATTAAGTTTTATTCTGGATGCTGTAACGGGAGGCCCATCCGGCGAACCACATGTCTTAGGAGGAGGAGGTCGAGTTGCCTGATAAGCCCAGGCCAAGAACCCAATGAAGGAAACCAGTAGAATTTTCTTGAACACCCCTGAAATGTTTTAGTTCAGACAGTGAACAAGTGGGCACATACCATGTAACTTTCAGTAAATTTATTACATGAAACCTTTTAATAGCCACACATCAAATGCAGATGACTTTAACCAAAAGTCCAGATATTTCAATTTTCAACAAAATCGCTTCTTTTACGCAGCACACAGTATCTTAATGCACCAATACTTGTACTTAATCACTTCTGAACTTTTAATCAAAATTGAATGCTGCCCAGAATTTTATTTGAGAAATAGTCACATTTGCATCAAAATCAAATTAAATACTAATACGTTAACTTGCAAGTTAATAACAGTCCTACCACAATAAGATGGAAAATTAAATCTAGTAAGCAGGATCAAGAATCTAGAAAATTTGTTCTAAGAATTTAGTTCACGGAACAGCTAGAATCTCATCATGCCATGATTCGACAAAAAGTATCTTGAAATTTATGTAAAATTAGTAAGTGTGCATTCATGTTTATATCTCAATCAACTGAATATTGATTTAATGGGTATCAGGTAAACTTATATAGAGCAAAAATATGGAGATAAGCATTGGCGGAGCCAAGGGGGGACTTGGGGGTCCAGGGACCCCCAATTTTTCAGTTTTTTTTTTTTTTTTTTTTTTTTTATTTAAAAAATTATTTAGGCACCCGTTATAACACCTCAAAATTTCTTTATATTTTTATATTTATTTATACAAGTTAGTCAAATAGATTTTAATTAAATTGACATTTAAAAACGGAATCGAAATGAGAATATTAAATCCAATTCTTGCAATCATCTTTCGCTTATTATTTTGAATTCATCATTTAACGATTTTTTAATCCGGAAGAAGTTTTGTGAAATTTGTCATGAATACATTGAAACAGTACCAAGAACCTACATCGACGAGTGAAAACATAGCCAAAAAATAAGCCGAAAGAGGTAACGCCCAAATAGAAATTAAAAGTGAAAAATTGGATTATTAAATCCACTTCTAACAGCCATCTTGGCTTGTTATTTTGAAATTTTTGTTTAAAAATTTTTTAATCCAAAAAATGCATTGCGGAGTTTGTCGTTAATACTTCGAAACGATATCAAGAACTTATCCGACGATTGAAGAACATAGTCCAAAAATAAACCGTAAGAGGTGAAGTCAAAATGAGAATTAAAAGAGAAAATAAGATTATTAAATTTATTTCGAACAGGTATCTTTCACTCTTTTTTTGAAATCACCGTTTCACTTTTTTTCAATTTGAAAGATGGGTTGCGCTAAGCGAAAAAATTTAGCCCCCAAAGATAAATTGCTGGCTCCGCCACTTAGATAAGCAGCAATATACTTTCATTTCATATCACTTTCAAATCCACCATATCCAAATCTGATCGTGCTATTAAATTATAGGGATTTTGGCGCAAATGGTCCATAACGTATGCACTCAGTGCGGTTTTGGTTCCTAACCTTTCATTTTTGGCTAGGAGGTCCCTAACCTATACATTTGGTTGCAAAACTGATCCCTATGGACGGATTCCGTCCAATTGTGCCGTTAGCCATTAATTTGTTTTGAATTTTGGTGCAAATGGTTCTTAACCTTTACTCTTAGTGTGGAATTGGTCCCTAACGTTTATTTTTGGCATACATGTCCTTAACCTATGTGTTTTGGTGCGAAATTGGTCCTTATGAGATAAAAAACACAAATATACCGTTAATTAATTAGAAAAAATTGTATATGAATTCCTAATCATTACAAAATGTGCAAATATGTCCAATACTTTTATTTTTTATAAAAAATTAAGGAAAACTAATAAATTTTTTTTTTTTTTTGAATTAACAATTTAGTAATAAACATGTCAAATAAAATTATTATTTTTATTATTAAGTAACTATATTATTTAAAATTTAAAATTTTATTTTATTGTTGTATAAACAAATAACTTTGTCACAAACTTGATGTACAAATACTTTATTTAATTAAGTTATATATTTATTAACTACAAATATTAGAGATTCAACTATATTCTTCATATTTTAATTTATCGTTTTATTTTCGTTCAAAAATAAAACACATAATGTATAAATTAACTTTTATTAATATTTTTATGTTAAATACTAATAAAATAAAATCTGGTAAATAAAATAATTTGGAACATGAGCATTCAAAAAATAAAAAAAAATACTCAATAGTATGTACACACTCCATTGAGAAAATTATATACCCACAATTACACGACATATCAAATATAAAATTTTTATTATATTTTTATTAAATAAAAATTATTACATAACTTGAACTAATCTTATTACATTTTTATTTAATATAAAAATACTAATAAAAGTTAATTTACACATTGTGTGTTTTATTTTTGAACGAAAATAAAACGATAAATTAAAATATGAAGAATATAGTTGAATCTCTAATATTTGTAGTTAAAAAACATATAAGTCAATTAAATAAAAGTATTTATACATCAAGTTTGTGACAAAGTTATTTTTTTATACAACAATAAAATAAAATTTTAAATTTTAAATAATATAATTACTTAATAATAAAAATAATAATTTTATTTAACATGTTTATTACTAAAGTGTTAATTCCAAAAAAAAAAAAAAAAAACTCATTAATTTTCTTTAATTTTTTATAAAAAATAAAAATATTGGACCTATTTGCACATTTGTAATGATTAGGAATCCACATACAATTTTTTCTAATTAACTAAAGGCGTATTTGTCTTTTTCATCCTATAAGGACCAATTTCGCACCAAAACATATAGGTTAGGGACATGTATGTCAAAAATAAACGTTAAGGACCAATTCCACACTAAGAGTAAAGGTTAGGGACCATTTGCACCAAAATCTCAAAACAAATTAATGGCTAACGGCACAATTGGACGGATCCAGTCCATAGGGACCAGTTTTGCAATCAAATGCATAGGTTAGGGACCTCCTAGCCAAAAATGAAAGGTTAAGAACCAAAACCGCACTGAGTGCATACGTTAGGGACCATTTGCGCCAAAATCCCTAAATAATACTGTACAAGTATTCTTAATTACAATTTACAAGTCATTAACTCAACGCGTCAATGTTTTAAAACAAAATTCACAAACTTTTCCCCATTCCATTCCTACTCCTCTGTATTTGATACCACAACAATTGACTGTGTATTCATTGAATCGAGAAAAATCTGACTAAAGAAAGAAATAAAATAAAACGAAGAAAATAAGCAAAGACCACCTGAAAATGCTGCAACGGAAGCCTTTTGCTTTGGTTTTCTGGTGTGAGCCCTTGCTGAGGCTGCTGATATTTTTCTGGTCGTTCCAGCCGCCATTTTCTTCTTTGTTCTTTGTATCAAAAGTCAATTCTTGATTTGATATAGAACATGCAATAAATAGATGACCAAAAACTCAGAGATCCAATTCAAACACCAGTAATACAAAACACAGACGGACGGACAGATTCGTAGAGAGAGTTAGAGAGAGATCTGAATGTCGTGCTAGGTGGCGGAACGCTGAATAGAATTGTGAGAACAAGAGGCAAGTGACGATTATTCAAACACTTATTTATTTGGGATTTTGGCACAAATGGTTCCTAACCTTTTGTCCTTAGTGTGGAATTGGTCCTTAACGTTTATTTTTTGACAAATAAGTTCCTAACTTATGTGTTTTTGTGCAAAATTGGTCCTAATGGGATAAAAAGACAAATATACCCTTAGTTTTAATTAGAAGAAAGTGTATGTAGACTCCTAATCATTACAAAATGTGTAAATAGGTCCAACACTTTTATTTTTTATAAAAAATTAAAGAAAACTAATGGATTTTTTGTTTGAAATTAACACTTTAGTAATAAATATGTCAAATAAAATTATTATTTTTATAATTAAGTAACTTTATTATTTAAAATTTAAAATTTTATTTTATTGTTGTATAAAAAAATAACTTTGTCACAAACTTGATATTCAAATACTTTTATTTAATTGAGTTATATGTTTATTAACTACAATTATTAGAAATCCAACTATATTCTTCATATTTTAATTTATCATTTTATTTTCGTTTAAAAATAAAATACATAATGTGTAAATTAATTTTTATTAGTATTTTTATGATAAATAAAAATGTAATAAGATTAGTTCAATGTTATAAAATTATATACGTTATTTATTTATTTATTTAACTTAATTTTTAAAGTAAAGAGGGAGAAAGAAATTTATAAGTAAAGAGGCACAATGATTTCTCCTTCTTTAAATAATATAAATACTTAATAATAAAAATAATAATTTTGTTTGACATGTTTATTACTAAAGTGTTAATTCCATTAAAAAAACTCATTAGTTTTCTTTAATTTTTTTATAAAAAATAAAAGTATTGGACATATTTGTACATTTTATAATGATTAGGAATTCACATACAATTTCTTCTAATTAAAATCAATGGCATATTTGTCATAAAGACCAATTTTGCATCAAAACACATAGATTATGGACTTGTTTGTCAAAAAATAAATATTAGGGACCAATTCCACACTAAGGATAAAAGTTAGGGACCATTTGCGCCAAAAGCCCTATTTATTTCTTTCTTTATTATGTAAGAATATGGATAGCTCAACTTTTAATCACGCCTTGGTCATTTATTCAACTTAATGTTGCGTATTACTGAACTTTGGAAAGTTACGTTCGTTAATCACTCTTTATAATTTTATAATTATCAATTGATGGAAGCTACACGTGATTGGCGAAATAGTTACGTGGCTGGCGGATTGCTTACATGGCACGAGTTAAATATTTCAATAATTACTTAACTTTTAGTCGCGTCTTGTGAACTTTCAAATGTTGCTACGTGTTCATTGAACTTTAGAAATTTACAATTTTTAATCATTCCTCGCGATGTTGTAACTGTCAATTGATGGAAGCGCACACATAACTGATAGAACGTCCACGTGGCATACATTTGAAGTTAAATTTTGCCAACCAATTGAAATTGTTCATCCATATCATCAAAGTGCTTTTTCAAAATACTATTTATACATGAGAACGTATATTCTTTCTCCAAATTGAAATTTCTCAAAATCTATTCCCCCAATTTCAATTCTCCTCAAATTCGATTCTTAACCATAACCTCTTATCACACGCAACAAAATAACAGCTCTACCCATCAATCTAATCGAAAACCACCATTTCATTTAGAAATCAATAATGTCACACGTGGAGGTAATAGCAAAGTCTATTATTTTATTTTATTTTGTCGTATTATGTACCCAGAATCTACTTGCATATAGTTTTTCTTTGGAAAACTTAACCTTAAACGTGAAAAGTGTATTTTTTATGATAAATTTTCACGTTACATGCTATCTGTTAGAACATGGATTTCACGTCGTATGAGCAACTAACTGCCATATTGGATATTTTTTTAGCAATTAACTGTCATTTCTTTTGTTTGTGCTGCCAGATTTGGAGGAGGATCCATACTTCATTGATTATGAGGATGATGACAATCTACTGTATAAGCAAAATGTCACAGAAGACATTGAAACGGGAGTTGAAGATAGAGTACTTGAAGGGGTCGGAGAGGTTGGCGATGAAGTAGATGACTTAGAGTATCCATGTTTTGAAAAATTACTAAGTGAATAAGTATCTGATGATGAAATCGATTTCTAAACGGAGTGATGATCCTCGATTAGGCTGGTTTGTGGAGGGGGTGATAACCCAAGAATAGCTAACCAAGAGGAGGGTGATAACCCAATAATAACTAACCAAGAGGAGGGTGAATTGGTTTTTACAAACTTCTTTTAGAATAATCTCGAAATAAGAAGTTTAGGAGATATATATATTAAGCAAATAAAAATATGAGCATGATGTAAGTAAATAAAATAGTAGAGAGAGTACAAACTATATTTTTATGGAGGTTCAATCCAACCAATAATCTATGTCCCCCGTTACCAAGCTCTCCAACACGAGCACGGCCTTTCCACTATCTTGATTGACTTATGGTGCAATTGAAACCCTTACAATGTATCCGATGACTTACAAAGAAGGAGCACCGATCCTTATACAATATTCAAGGGATCTCAATACGACCCAATGATATAAATAAATAGATTTGAGAATGTATTTCTCTCTTGATGAATGATAGATACAATTTTAGTACTAAGAGATACTAACACTTTAATGAATAGCAATAGATGAAAAAGTTCAAGTGTTAGAAATAAACTTTGTTGATAATGATGAATCAAAAGTTTGATTTGATTAAACAAAGTTTTTCAATGAATGATTTTGAAGATATAAATGCAATGAAGCTTGAATAAATTTTCTCAATGTGATTCTCTCTATTAATGTTCTTGTAAGTATTGTTGAATGATAATAAATGAAAATGTATTTATAGAGATGAAATTTCACAACTTTCTGTTCAACCAGATGACCAACCGGTCGACCTATAAGTCAGACGGTCAAAAATAACCATTGGAATAGTAAAAATCAGAACGGACACTTTTTGAGAAATGACAGCTAAACGGTCGACCTATTGGTCCAAAAGTCGATCGGTTCACATCAAACAGTCAACCGTTTCCCTTAAACGGTTGACCGTTTCTAGTGCTTTGAAAAATCTTGAAAACTTGATTTGTAACTTTGATAAAAACATTTTATGCAAGTGATATCAAATTAGGTTTTGTGCATAAAGTTGTTTTTGAGCTTTCATTCATTTAATTGCTAAAAATCAAAGAATTAGTACCTTTACAATTTTATCTAGAAATATATTTTTTGATCTTGATATTCGAATCTTGAATTTTTTAATCTCTTGTATTGATTGACTTTGATCTTGATATGCTTGCGAGTTCGATTTGTAGCGCTTTAAATATTACTTGAAAATAGAACATTAGTAAACAATACTAATTTGTTTGTTAGAACACTAATCTCCTGCCCCCTTGAGATCAATGCCATTGTTTGTTGTAGTCAAAATATTAAGGTTTAAAGTTAACCATCAGTCAACAATTTCTCCATTTTTGATTATGACAAACAATGTGATGTGTAATTGAGAATATAAAGAATAAGATAAAATAAAGCATATATATTCTCCATTTCTTTTTCAAATAAGCATGGTTTGATAAATTTGTAACATTGGATTATATTCCATTTAATTGATCCTGTCACATAACAAGATATCAACTTCATCGTAATTTAATTTACCAATTCGTTTGTCAAATTTTCATCACATCAAATTTTCATCGCATTCATCCCATCACATCACATATATTTTTCATCTTTTGACATAAACAAAAAGTTAAAATCGAAACATTAAGGTAAACATATTCTCCCTACATGAAGTAAAATATGTCAATCATTGATAAAACTTTGAAAGTTAAAGGCAATCATAATTCAAAATGTGTATAAACGAAAACAAAAACATAAGATTGTGTTCAAAAGCATGTAAAATAGACATGAAGTAACATTTGTTTCAAATACATATAAACTTAAAACTTTAAGTCTCCGGCGGAGGAGATCGAGAAAACATGTCGTCAAGGCGGGATTGTATTGCTTGTTGGGAAGCAAGCACTTGTTGGAGCATAGATTGTAAACCTTCAACCGTCGAGGTAAAAGAGTCGAGCCGACCATTGAGTAGATTGTAATGGTCCTCGGTGAAAGTAAAGATGGAAGTGGATGACGCCGGCCTATGTGATGTTGGCCTCGGCGAATGATCATCTTCGTCTTCATCCATTTATTCACCACCTTCAAATGGAAAAGTAGATGGTCCTAACTCATCATCGAATCCTTTAGATTTCGCCACCCATTGTCCATCATCTTTAAAGATTTTCATGCGTTTAAGAATAAGAGTATTGGTGTCGGTGGTTTTAGGAAGAAGGGCGATCGCATCACGGAAAGAAACTTCGAAATGTTGAAAGATTTTGGTAAGAATTATTCCATAAGGTAAGGCCTTAGACTTAGTACCGCGAATAACCGAGTCCATATGATTGAGCATAATGTATGGAAAGTCTAGTTTTCACCCAATTAATATAGGATCGAGAAGAAAGACGTCGTAATGATTTACTTAATCAAGGTGACCTTTCATAGGGACGATAATATGGGAGATGATATTGTGCAAGACATGACATGTAAGTGTTAGTTGATTTGTACCAAGTCGTATGGGAGTTTTGAAGTGTTTTTTAGTGACACGACAACATGCCTCAATAGGATTGTACTATTCGAGATAAGGAATCGTTTTTGAGATATAAAGACGAATACCACCGTCCTCAAGTTCAAGAATAGAACGAATAATTTCTCGAGTGATTTTGATTAGTTTATTTCTAACTAAGCAAGAGATACCCGTCCTCGGAGAGAAAACCATTTTATTATAGAACTCTTTCATGATGGTGGAGTAAGCGTTTTCATTGAGTGTAAGAATGGAAACCCAACCCATGGCGACAAAATAGTCTTCTAAATGAAATGAGGGGGCCTCAAATGTAAAGGAAGTGAGATCGACATTCTTACCAATGAGGATCGGACATTTGTCAATCCGATTTTTGGGAGAAGCCTCTTCTTCGGAGGATGGAGAAGGTGGCAATTCCTTCCTTAAGCACTTGGCTAGCATTTGTACCCGATGCATGATGATTGCAAATGGATTATAGGAGGCTAGGGTTTTGTTCGTCCATTTGAGATGGATTTTGATGATTTTGTGGTAAAAAATTGGGGATTGTTCGAAATTTAGAAAGATAATGATATGAGTTTTTGATTGTGAGTGGAAACTTTGAAGACTGGAAGGAGATTTGATGAATGGGGAGAGATTGAAAGAAAAAGCCGTATGTTCGCATGAAGAATGAATGAAGAATTTGAAAAATTTATGAGGTTAAAAACTTGATTTCCGCTGATACGGTCGACCGTTTGAACCTTAAATTTTAAAATCAAATTTTTGTTCAAACGGATCCAGAGGTGGATGATGAGGAGATCGTCCGTTTGAGCAGAAGCGGACAACTATTTCATGAAACGATCAACCGTTAAAAAATTTCAATTTTTACAAAAGTCTTTGTTCAAACGAATGATGATCCGAACGAACAAAAGGTCGTCCGTTTATCATCAAACGGACGTCCGTTTTAGGGAACGGTCGTCCGGTTGGACAATTTTGCTCAATTTTACTGAAATCATCGATTTGGTCATTTGTAAAATATTTTTAAAACACGTTTGTCAAATAAAATTCAATCAAATATATCATCCATAAAGAGTTACACACATACTTCACATTCATCAATTATGCCAAGATTTCATTCAATATATGAAAATCTTTCAAGTGCTAACGGTTTTGTGAGAATATCGGCCAATTGTTTTTTGGTGTTTACAATTTCTAAAGTTATATCTCCATTTTGTGCATGATCTCGTAGAAAATGATGTCTAATCTCGATGTGTTTGGTACGAGAATGTAAAACGAGATTTTTAGATAAATTGATGGTATTAGTGTTATCATACATAATAGGAACATTTTTAAAATATAGGTGATAATCACGAAGAGTTTGCTTCATCCATAGGATTTGAGTACAACAACTAACGGCCGATTTATATTTGGCTTCGACGGTTGATAAAACAACGAAATTTTGTTTCTTACTAAACCATGGAACTAAGGCAAAACCTAGAAAGTGACAAGTTTCGCTAGTGCTCTTACAGTCAATTGTACAACCGGCCCAATCGGCATCCGAATAACTAATTAAATCAAAGTGAGTCTCTTTAGGATACCAAAGACCTACGGATCTAGTTCTGCTAAGGTAACGAAAAATACGTTTTACGGCACTAAGATGATAATTTTTAGGATTAGACTGATATCTAGCTCATAAGCATACACTAAACATAATATCGGGCCTATTAACGGTTAAATAAAGAAGGGATCCGATCGTACCTATCATACCTCGATATTTAGTTATATCAACAGGAGTGCCTTGATCGTCCTTGTCCAATTTGATCGACGAGCTCACTGGATATTCATTAGTTTCAAATCTTCCATTTCAAACCTTTTAAGCATATCCAAGATGTACTTGATTTGACTAATGAATATTCCATCATTAGTTTGTTTGATTTGGAATTCAAGAAAGAACTTGAGTTCACTCATCATGCTCATCTCAAATTCTCTACTCATACACTTGGAAATTTTTCACATAGAGAAATGTTAGTAGCACAAAAAATGATATTATCAACATAAATTTTAACAACAATCATATCATTCTTTTTGATTTTTATACATAGTGCAATATCTGCCTTACTAATTAAAAAGCCATTTGATAAAAAAAAGTTGCTTAATCTTTCATACCAAGTTCTAGGAGCTTGCTTTAATCCACGTGGGTGTTCTGCTAGCCACGTGTACGTTTTCGTCCATTGACAATTTTTGAATTGTGAGGAGTTATAAATAAAACGTAACTTTATAAAGTACTATGAGCACACACGTGACTAAAAGTTCAGTAATTATGGAAACATTTAACTCAATAACACGTGACTTGAATAATTGATAAAATCTGCTATTTTAAAATTTTAAAATAAAAAATTATTTATTTTAAATTTAAGTGTGTATTTAATATTTAATTTAGACTTTTAAAAACTTCGATTCATATTTTTTAAATTGACTTTTATGAATTTTATTAATCTTTATTAACTTTTATAGATTTTAAAAGACTTCCATAAAATTTTATAGATTTTCAATTTGAAAGACTTTTCTAACTTTCACATATTTTTATGGACTTTTATAAACTTTTATTTTTTTAATTAAATTATGAATATAAAAATATAATGTCTCACCCACAATTTTTAAAAAATTTGTCTCACGAAAAAGTATAGCAATAATTTATTTAATTATATTAATATTATTAAATTCATAACAAATTGAATTTATAATATTTTATTTATTTGCTGCAAGTAAACTACGTCAAAAGTCAATACATAAATTATTAGCTCACTATTTTTTTCATTTTGGGTAAAACTATAAACTTCCAAATTGTTTGTGGATAAATTCAAAAAAATATAGTGGGCTACTCTTTTTGAAAATATTTTTTAACAAATTGAATAGAGGGAAAAATATTAATATTGTTTTTTATAAAAAAAAATAAAAGATGAATATTGCATAAAGAAATAAAAAATTAGAGAATAAAATACTTTTAATATTGGGGATGAATGAGAGCGAAATTATGATATCATTTTATTTATACATTGTGCTTTGAAGTTAGTACATAATTTTTTTATAAAACATCATTAAAGGTCATTGACATTTTGAATATCCTACAAAATCTGAATTGAATATAGCATGATTTTTAAAGATTTTTAAAAGTCTATATTTAATATCCCAAAACTTTTATAGAGTTTAAAAAATTTATATTAAATACACCTAAACTTTTAAACTGTTTTAATTAAACACATCCCATAGATGCTTATATATAAATTTATTTGTATGTAAATATATGTAGGCTTAGTGCATGTTTGACGTTGCTGATTATAGATCATACACTAGCAATAATTGCAATTATTTAGAATTGCTTTTACTTTTTCTCATTATTGGTCTCTCCCTTTAAGAGATAATCCTCCCAAACCCTTGTTGAACTTTAAAATGTTGTGTGCTCGTTAAACTTTAGAACATAAAACTCCATTCATCACTCTTTATGATTCAGGAGAAGTAAATTGACGAAAGTGTCCACATGACATACAAAACGTTGTCATGGCACACAATTGAGCTTAATTATGCCAAATCGCCCCACCATGCCATCAAATCGCATGTGTACAGGGCGAATTACAAGTGGCAAAAAATTGCAACTAGGTCATAACATTTTTAAATAATTAAAAAAAATAAAATAGTATTAGGGTCTCGAACTTTTGAACATTGTGACAATAGAGTACCGAACCTTCAAATTCTATCACTCCAAGTCTCTAATCTTTATGAAAATTGTTAATATGACTTTTAAATGGTCAAAATTTTCTTAAATGACCAATTCACATGATTTCAAATTAAAATTAAAAAAAAAAACATAAAAAGAAAAACGAAAAATAAAACAAAAATTGCTACCAACCAATAAAAATGAAAATAATTGCAACTAAGTCTCTATTCCACCACTTCTTATTCTCCAAAATCACCATCGCCATTGAAAACTATATACTACCGCAAAAACGTATCAGAACCCATCAAAAAACCACGGACAACCATAACCAATACCACCCACCACCATTGTTCGCTAAAAATGTACCGCAAGTGCACGGGTCGCGTTCAAGTAATAAAGTGATGAGAAAGTGTCGAACCCACGAGGATAGATAATTTTGCTAACATCCAACTCAATCTAGCCCTATTTCAAACACACAATAAAACATTTTTGTTTTGATGATTAAACCTAGAATTCAAAGATGATGAAAAATAAACTAATAAGAAAAATATTAAAAGAGAAATTTGTAGGAAATAAAATCAATTAGAAGAAAATACTAGAATTCGACTTCACCAACTATTCCACTTTAAAGTTTCATTTCCCATTATCAATTCCAACATAAGGTTACTATGACAATCCATGCTCCTAAAATGTCTAGCAATCTCTCCCGAGTAGAGCCAAACCTAATTTTTACACAAGACCCCAAGCATTCCTACCGAGAGAACGATATGTAAAATTGCATTAAAACTCAAGAACATTCAAAATTGATTGCACAAAGTATGAACAAGTATTCCTACATTCCATAAGCCTTGTGTTGTCAATTAAATGTGCTAAACCTAATTTCAACCTCCCGGTAGCAACTAAGTCACAAAAGCATTTCAATGGTGATCAATCATCTCAATACACAATAAAGCCCAATAATCAACAACCATAAAACCAAACATAAGGAATCAATAACAAGAACAATGCACTTTAAAGCTTCATAAATGGATTCATCTCACTCCTAGTAAATAAAATTAGCCCATAGTATTTACAAAGACAAAATGAAAAATAGATACAAAATACATCACCGGGTTTGATAAAGTCAAGAGAAATGCAAGATTTAGCTTGAGCCCATGGTTGTCTTCATTTGTCCACTATAAACCTCCATCCATCTTCCTCTATTTACAAAATACACACAATGATGTACAAAAAGTCAAGAAAAACCCATTTCCATGGAGTTTTTCAAGAACTCTAACCCTTTTCTTCTTGGAGAGCTTACTATGAGAGAGTATGAGAGAACAAAAATGGAGTATGTCTCAAAAATGCAGAAAAAACGGCTCTTGTAACCCTAGGAATCGTGATAGGCAAAGTTACCAAAAAGCCCTTAAAAGTTGAACAAAAATCGCGGACAAGAAGCGAAATAGGCCATGCGATCGCATGGTTATAATACCTGCGATCGCATGGTTGAGCATAAAAGCTCACTGCTTGAATTTGGGCTTACTTGCGATCGCACCGAAATTGGCCTATGCGATCGCATAGGCCAAATTCCCAAATGCCAGATTTTGAATTTTGATTAATTGCACTTCCAGTCCCTGCACTATCTGAGATGTTGACTTTAGTCCTTGAAGTTTTGGTTGTCTTTCATATAGGTCCTCAATAAATTGCAACATTGGTCCTCCATCTTTAGACATAGTTATCTTTTGGTCCCCAAGATTCTTGATTTGCACAAATTTAGTCCTTTTTGCTCATTTTTCGCGTGGATCTCTTCCAATCACCATCAAAGCTCGGGTTTTTACCTAAATGAACAAAAGAACAAAAATAAGCGGTAAACAACTCTAAAGAACTCACAATTATCCATTTTTAAAGGCTAAAATAAGTGCAAAACCGCACTTATCACACCCCAAAAACTTGCATTTTGTTTGTCCTCAAGCAAAATGATCTAAAACGTCATGCAAACACACAAGCACAATCAAAATATAAAAGGACAACAAACACGCTGAAATATTAGGGAGCTTGCCACCTTACCATGATCTTTTGAAACTTGCTTATAATTCATGAAAAATCTACACCAATGCTAAAAATAAAAGAAACTTTTCAACTTAATCCATGTTAGATGTATGTGTGTGCAAAGTCACTTTGAATCATCGCCAAAACAAAAATTGGTGACTACCCAACCCTCAATGGTCAAAATTTCCTTTCCTTCTCGTTGGATGCACTCCCCAAACTTGATATTTTCACTCTAACCCGGGTGTCTACTCAATGGTTTCTCTCTCAAGTTTGGTGAGATTTAGCCAATGATTATAACCACTTAGGCTTGTGAAGATTCTCCAAAAATTTGAGTAGTTCAACAAATAAACTTCCACCAAGTAATTCAAACCCACAAGTCATCTAAATCCCGAAAAGTAGTCACAGTGGCTCAAACTTGCAAGATTTGCTATGAAAATCTCATGATTAAATTTTTTTTTTTTTTTTTTTTTTTTTTTTTTTTTTTTTTTTTTTTTTTTTGCTTCCTTACTCCTTAAGCTTTCTATTTGACCCATGTAACGAGCTTTAGGTCGGTAACTCCCAGCTTTAAAAGAAACCAAAGTGCAGGGGCTTTAAGATGCCCCAACGGACTTAATCACTCAAGTCAAAAAGGCTACAAAGTAAGGTAAAAGAATTAAAATTAGAGCAAAAGTATAGCCATCTTGAGCACAACTAACAAACTTTTATATAGGGATTAGATTCCAAGGATATGGTCATTACCAAGTTTACGCTAGTTAGTCAAAACTACTCTACACACATGTTCAACAAGCATGGAATCAACACACTCCCAAGGAGATAAATCACGGCTCAACCATTCCCAAACTATCCTTCCATTTGGACAAATTAAAGAGATGAAATGTAGGTAATGGATAGCACCGCTTCAATTCTAAAAATCGCTTATGAAGAACAAGTGCACTCAACATTTGTATGCAATGAACATCATGACAAGAGTGCTAGAGAAGGTATCTAACATGGAAAAGTATAATTATCGAAAACCACAAGTAGCATTTATGTCTACAATCCATGAATCACAAAGAATTTCAACAAAATCACAATATTAGCCGGCAAGGCTCTCTAACAAGCAAAAACAAGCAAAATACCTAAATTAGCCGGCAAGGCTTTCTAACAAGTAAAAACTCAAGCAAATACCCCCAAACTTAAAATGTACATTGTCCTCAATGTAAAACTAAAAATCAAAAGAGAGGAGAAAAAGGAACTCCCCTGGGGTGAATTGGTTGGTGATGGCAACTTCAAGTTGGAAAAATCTTTGTTAGGACTAATGGAGATTGCTGGAGACTAAATTTCTTCTTGTTGTGGATCCGTTGCTATGAGGCCTGTTAAACAAGAACACAAAATCAAAATTCATCTAATGTCCAAGGAATTAAATCATGCCAAAAAAATTGGACTATTAGCAAAACAAAAAGTAAGGGAAAGAAAATGGGTTGCCTCCCATTCGGTAACTTCTTTATAGTCATTAGCTAGACTTATAGCACAAAATTAAGCGAGGATTGGTGAGATGGACAATTGATTTTCCTTTGGAAAAGTCACCACCCCAATAATGCTTCAACCTTTGACCGCTCACCGTAAATGCCCTCTTGCTTTCATCCTCAACTTCCACAAATTTCAGATGGATACACTTGCTTAATTGTGAATGGTCCCGACCACCTAGAGCGTAATTTTCCTGGAAAAAGCTTGAGCCGGGAATTAAATAGCAGAACTTGTTGCCCAACCTCAAACTGTCTTCTTTGGATGTGGTTGTCATGCCATCTTTTAGTGCACTCCTTGTAGATTTTGGAATTCTCATATGCCTCAAGTCGAAATTCATCCATTTCGTTTAATTGGAGGAGTCTTTTCTCACCGGCTTCTTTCCAATCAAAATTTAGCTTTCTCACTGCCCAATAAGCACGATGCTCCAACTCTACGGGTAGGTGACATGCTTTTCCAAACACTAGACGATATGGAGACATACCAATAGGAGTTTTGAATGCGATGCGATGCATGCCCAAAGTGCATCGTCCAATTTTTTGGACCAATCCTTCCTCGAAGCATTCACCGTTACCTCCAAAATTCTTTTCAACTCCCGATTGGAGATTTCGACTTGCCCACTTGTTTGAGGATGATAAGGAGTGGACACTCGATGACGTACACCATACTTAGCCAACACCGACTCGAATTGGCGATTGCAAAAGTGCTTACCCCATCATCGATTATTGCTCGTGGAGTACCAAAACGGGTAAAAATTTGCTTTCTCAAGAAATTGATCACGACCCGGCCATCATTGGTGGGCAATGCTACGGCCTCCACCCACTTCGAGACATAGTCAACCGCCACCAATATGTATTGATTAGAGAATGATGGTGGAAATGGTCCCATAAAGTCAATACCCCAAACATCAAAGATTTCAACTTCTAGAATCTTGTTAAGAGGCATTTCATTCTTTCTTGAAACATTCCACGTCCTTTGGCACCGATCACATGTTTTCACATTTCAGTGCATCTTTGAATAGGGTAGGCCAAGAGAAACCTGGATCAGTAACACCTTTGCGGCAGCTTTAGAGGCCCCAAAATGTCCGGCATAATCGATGAATGACAATGTCAGAGGATATCCATCATCTCTCCTTCTGGCACACATCTCCTGATTATCTGATCTGGTCCCCTTCTGTAAAGAATCGGATCATCCCAAAAGTAGTGCTTGATGTCTGCAAAAAATCTTTTCTTTTGATGACTAGAGAGATCTGGTGGAGTGATGCTACTGGCAAGGAAGTTGACAATATCTGCATACCACGGTGCTTCCTCAACTGCAAAGATTTGCTCATCAGGAAATTCCTCATTTATCTCTCCACTTCGCGACTCTTCCCCAATCTCAAGTCTAGATAGATGATCGGCGACCACATTTTCACTCCCCTTTTTATCTCTGATCTCTATGTCAAACTCCTGCAGCAGAAGTATCCATCTAATGAGTCGAGGCTTAGCATCCTTCTTTGCAAATAGATGCCTCAGAGCAGCATGATCTGTATGAACAATCACCTTCGATCCCACAAGATAGGACCGAAATTTATCGAAGGCATAAACCACTGCAAGAAGCTCCTTTTCTGTGGTGGCATAGTTCAGCTGAGCATCATTCAAGGTCCGACTGGCATAGTGAATCACATGAAAATTTTTATCCCTGCGTTGCCCCAACACTACCCCAACTGCATAATCACTAGCATCACACATTAGCTCAAAGGGTAGACTCCAATCAGGTGTAACCAAAAGCGGTCTTTGTCACAAGCTTTTCTTTAAGAGTGTTGAAAGCATGTAGACACTCTTCAGAAAAGTGAAAAGGAGTATCTTTCTCCAAAAGGTTGCAAAGTGGCTTCGTGATTTTTGAGAAATCTTTAATAAAACGCCGATAGAAGCCTGCATGCCCAAGAAAACTCCGAATTCCCTTTACTGATGTTGGAGGCGGCAACTTCTCAATTACTTGAATCTTTGCTTTGTCAACCTCAATGCCTTTCTTTGAAATTAAGTGCCCCAATACAATTCCCTCCCGGACCATGAAATGGCACTTCTCCCAATTTAGAACAAGATTGGTTTCTTCACAACGCAAAAACAAAGATAGATGATGAAGACACTCATCAAAAGATGCTCCAAAGACGAGAAATCAACCCTTAAGGCCCCCATGTAATTTCCCCCCATATCTTGAAAATATGGATATCATACAGCGCTGGAAAGTAGCTGGAGCATTGCATAGGCCGAAAGGCATCCTTCTATAAGCAAATGTACCGTAGGGACATGTGAATGTGGTCTTCTCATCGATCTTACAGCGCTATCGGACTCGATTATATCCGAATACCCATCCAAAAAGCAATAATGTGAATGCCCGCTAACCTTTCCAACATTTGATCGATGAATGGCAAAGGAAAATGATCCTTTCGAGTTGCGGTGTTGAGTTTGCGATAATCAATGCAAACTCGCCATCCCGTGAATCGCTACGGTTGGAATGAGCTCATTGTTGTCATTGGGCACCACCGTGATCCCTCCTTTCTTCTATTACTACTTGGATTGGGTGACCCAAGCGCTATCTCGATATAGGATAGATGATCCCCGCATCTAAAAGTTTTATCACCTCGACCTTGACTACCTCTTGCGGTGTTGGATTCAATCTTCTTTGACGAATCGATGGCTTAAAATCATCTTCCATGAGAATCTTGTGCAAACAGATCAGTAGGACTAATGCCTTTGATATCCGAGATAGACCATCCTATTGCGCTTTGTGCTCTCGAAGGACTCGTAGCAATTTTTCTTCTTCCAAATTACTGATGGAGTTTGCAATGATAACCTGAAGAGTAGAATCATCACCCAAATAAGCATAACGCAAGTGAGATGGCAATTGCTTGAGTTCTAACTGCGGAGGCTTTTCAATAGATGGTGGTAACTTTGCCGACTTTTCTCCAAGCCCTTGGAAAGGTGGTTGCCATTTATAAGCTGGATTTGCCTCTAATTGGTTCACCATGGGCTTCGTTTCTTCTGAATTGAAGGCCTCGGTGAAAGAATGAACCAAACACATCTCAAGCGGATCTTGAGATTGATTTAGTGCAAATGATTCTCCCACCATTTCGTCCCACCACATCAACTCTCACGAAACAACTGTCAAGATCCATTGGATATTTGATCGCCTTTGAAAACATTGAACACCACCTCTTCATCATTTAACCTCAATATCATCGGCCTTTGTGCACATCAATCGAGCTCTTCCAAGAGGCAAAAATGGTCTCGCCCAATATTAGAGGAATATCCTTGTCTTCTTCCATGTCCGAAATGATGAAGTCGACGGGGAAAATAAATTTGTCAACTTTCACCAAGATATCCTCAATGATTCCCCTAGGATATTTGATTGAGCGATCGATCGACTAGCAAAGAAAAAGCGTTGTTGCTTTTGCCTCCCCAATCCTAATCTCCTCAGAGATGAAAATGGCATCAAATTAATACTTGCACCTAAATCACAAAGAGCTTTATTAAAATCAATATCACCAATGGTACAAGGAATAGTAAAACTCCCCGGATCTTTAAGCTTAGGTGGCAATTTGTTACGCAAGATAGCACCGCACTCTTGGTCAACATCACCGCCTCGTGCTCCTCTAGCTTCCTCTTGTTAGATAAAATCTCTTTCATGAATTTTGCGTAGCTAGGCATCCGAGCTAGGGCATCGGCAAAAGGGATATTGATTTGCAATTTCTTGAAGACTTCCAAGAATTTCTCAAATTGCTTATCCAACTTGTGCTTTTTCGGTCTTTGCGGAAATGGGATTGGAGGCACATATGCTTTCACTTGAGGAGTCGCCTTAGTAGATGGAGTATCCAAATCTTTTCTTGACTAGCATCTTGTTGTGCATTAGCTTGGTCCCTTGTTCATCATCAATAGAGGGTGTCTTGTCATGAGTGGCAACATTTCTTTTGACTTCTATCTCGTGCAACCTGAATCCCACTTCTTGTAGTAATTGCTTTGAGCCGCTCTCTTGGGTTAGTTTCGGTGTTGCTCTCAGTAATTGCCCTTGTTGTCTTTCCGATAGAAGTTTTGCCATCTGGCCCATTTGATTCTCCAAGCCCTTCACGGATGCTCTGATACTCTGAATAGATTCCTCAGTTCGTTCTTGAAATTTTAACTGTTGGTGTGCCAACTGAGCCAAAGCTTCTTCCCAACCCCCTTTGTGTTGAAAATTCGATTGTTGTCTCGGAGCACCTTGTTGGTGTTGGTTGTTGCTCCATGAAAAATTCGGATGATTTTTCCAAGCTGGATTATACGTGTTGGAGTAGATATTACCTTGCTGACCGGGATGATTCTGAGCATAACAAGCTTGCTCAGTGGATGTTGAAGAACTAGTCAACAGTGGGCAATTTCCGGTTGAATGATTTGCTCCACAACCATCGCATTCAAGAGTAGGAGTCTCGAATAGCATGAGTCACATCGATTATGAGCTATAGTATCCATCATCTTTTTCTCCATGGCGGCCATTTGTGCGTAAAGAGCGAGATATAACATCAACCTCATGCATCCCCACGCCTTTTTTTGTTACTCCCCTATCGGTGCCAATTTGAACTTGTCTCGACCATTCTTTCAAACAATACCCATGCCTCTTTGATTGTCTTTGTATTGATTGACCCATTTGAGGATGAGTCAACAATGGAGCGACAATGTGGAAGTAGTCCGGCATAAAAGTATTGAACTTGCAAAGCCTTCTTGATCCCATGATTAGGACACTTCAAGCATCTCTTTGAACCTCTCCCAAGCTTCATGAAAATTTTCTCTGTGTCTTCTTTGCTCGAATATGGAGATGTCATGCTTCAACTTTGCAACTTTGGCGGGAGGAAAGTATTTATTTGTGAATTTTTGAACAAGGTCATTCCATGTAGTGATACTCCCGCAGAATGTGAATCCAACCACTCTCTTGCTCCATCTCTCAAAGTATGTGGAAATAATCGAGTTTGATAGCTTCCATGTTGACATCTTGATATTCAAAATTGCTCACCGCTCCAAGAAGCGTGATAGATGCATATGAGGGTTTTCATTTGAACGCCCATAGAATTGAAGAGTATTTTGGAAGAGGTTGATGACATCCGGTCTCAATTGAAAATTTTCCTTCCATAAGTTTGATATGCAATACTAGATTGGCTTTGAACCACAACCGGAGTAATAATGTCCCCAACTAACAAATCATCCTCATCAATCTCAACCATTTGATCTTCTAAAATCCGCCATGGTGTTCACTCTATGTCGTGCTTCTCTTTGTTCTCTTCTTCGATTATCGAAAGTTCTTTCAATCTCGGGGTCAAACACCAAATTCTCAAGAGTTTCAAAATCTTGCATCCACCAAAGATAATATGCCCGAAAAGAACAAAGGTAGCACTCGAACTTTAAATGGAAAAATAAAATAAAGATAAAGAAATAAAGCTAGAAATAACAAGGATCTAACTAATTAAATCTATCCCGAACAGCGGCGCCAAAACTTGTTCGCTAAAAATGTACCGCAAGTGCACGGGTCGCGTTCAAGTAATAAAGTGATGAGAAAGTGTCGAACCCACGAGGATAGATAATTTTGCTAACATCCAACTCAATCTAGCCCTATTTCAAACACACAATAAAACATTTTGTTTTGATGATTAAACCTAGAATTCAAAGATGATGAAAAATAAACTAATAAGAAAAATATTAAAAGAGAAATTTGTAGGAAATAAAATCAATTAGAAGAAAATACTAGGAATTCGACTTCACCAACTATTCCACTTTAAAGTTTCATTTCCCATTATCAATTCCAACATAAGGTTACTATGACAATCCATGCTCCTAAAATGTCTAGCAATCTCTCCCGAGTAGAGCCAAACCTAATTTTTACACAAGACCCCAAGCATTCCTACCGAGAGAACGATATGTAAAATTGCATTAAAACTCAAGAACATTCAAAATTGATTGCACAAAGTATGAACAAGTATTCCTACATTCCATAAGCCTTGTGTTGTCAATTAAATGTGCTAAACCTAATTTCAACCTCCCGGTAGCAACTAAGTCACAAAAGCATTTCAATGGTGATCAATCATCTCAATACACAATAAAGCCCAATAATCAACAACCATAAAACCAAACATAAGGAATCAATAACAAGAACAATGCACTTTAAAGCTTCATAAATGGATTCATCTCACTCCTAGTAAATAAAATTAGCCCATAGTATTTACAAAGACAAAATGAAAAATAGATACAAAATACATCACCGGGTTTGATAAAGTCAAGAGAAATGCAAGATTTAGCTTGAGCCCATGGTTGTCTTCATTTGTCCACTATAAACCTCCATCCATCTTCCTCTATTTACAAAATACACACAATGATGTACAAAAGTCAAGAAAACCCATTTCCATGGAGTTTTCAAGAACTCTAACCCTTTTCTTCTTGGAGAGCTTACTATGAGAGAGTATGAGAGAACAAAAATGGAGTATGTCTCAAAAATGCAGTAAAAACGGCTCTTGTAACCCTAGGAATCGTGATAGGCAAAGTTACCAAAAAGCCCTTAAAAAGTTGAACAAAATCGCGGACGGCCCGCGAGAAATAGGCCATGCGATCGCATGGTTATAATACCTGCGATCGCATGGTTGAGCATAAAAGCTCACTGCTTGAATTTGGGCTTACTTGCGATCGCACCGAAATTGGCCTATGCGATCGCATAGGCCAAATTCCCAAATGCCAGATTTTGAATTTTGATTAATTGCACTTCCATCCCCTCGCACTATCTCGAGATGTTGACTTTAGTCCTTGAAGTTTTGGTTGTCTTTCATATAGGTCCTCAATAAATTGCAACATTGGTCCTCCATCTTTAGACATAGTTATCTTTTGGTCCCCAAGATTCTTGATTTGCACAAATTTAGTCCTTTTGCTCATTTTTCGTGGATCTCTTCCAATCACCATCAAAGCTCGGGTTTTTACCTAAATGAACAAAAGAACAAAAATAAGCGGTAAACAACTCTAAAGAACTCACAATTATCCATTTTTAAAGGCTAAAATAAGTGCAAAAACCGCACTTATCAACCATCATCTCAAAAGCCCAGCCCATCGAAAGCCCAATCCCCATCCTTGCCACCGCCGCCGCCACTCGTGTAAATACCTTCAAAAAAATCATTTTATGATCAAACAAACATGTATTCAGTTTCTTCACCATGCACTTCAAAATTTTATTCCACATTCGATAGTCATAAGAAAATTTTCAGTAATAAAACACTAAAGCAAAGAAATACCCAACTAAAGAATCATAGAAAATTGAATATACCCAAAAAAAGAATTGCAAGCGAAAAGCACATTGCTTATATTGTTCATTCTTGACAAAAAAAATAGGGTAAAAGCACATTGCAAATTGAAAGATTGTGGAAAATGTCCCTACCTTCTAAATTTTGGCAATTTTACCCTTCATTCTTAGCAAAAGGTCCTTCAAAAATCATAGGGGTAAATTAGTCCAACCACTTTTTTCACGTATATTACTTCTTTTAAAATTGAGGGGCTTCCCATTGTTTTCAAATTGCCCTACCCCGTCTAAATTTTGGTGAATCTTCTAACACGTCCACCAATTATAATAGGCTCAACAATTAGTCCCATGCTCGAAGGCTAATCGTACAACGGCGATGGCTAAGATTCCGTGAAAGTCTCCCAGTGCTTTCGGTTGAATCCTCGATTAAATGTGGCACCTTTAGAGACATAACGCAAGAGAACATGTCCATGTAATTATTCAATTATGTTTATGCAAGTATATAGGGCGAGATCATTTTTCTCATATCTATGCATCATTATGTATAGTACATGAACTTAATTCATACCCAGAAATATAACTATATCCTCATGAATGATGATATTCTTTGAAGTAATATTTTGGTGCGTGTAATGGTTAGCATATACATACCAACAAAGATATTCAAACATGATCGCAGCAGTGAGGATGGACCGGATAATGTTGGTGCCCGAACATGATAAGGTGCTCTCCGGCATAGTATCGAGGAGATACGAGAAGAACTATGCAGGCCAAATTGCGGACCCTCTACTCCACCACCGAGAATGGGGACCGCACGACATTCAAGCAAAATGGATGATCCCAACACTTATGCCTCGACGAGTAAGATCACGGCGGGACTCATAGCCGGTGGCATCGGAGCCGTGGAACCCACCCGGTGATGTCGCAATGGTTCGGATGCAAGCCGACGGCCGACTCCTCTGCATAAGCGTCGCCAACTACATAACCATGGCCAAGAACGAGGCGTCGCTAGCACATGATGACTCTTCCTCCTCAAGTGAATCGCGCCATGTTGGTGACATGTTTTCCACAACTCGCTTCATGCAGATTGGTTTGGGGCCAGCTGTACGGGTATTTTAAACCTAAGTAATATAAGATACCAAAGAAGTAAGGAAATTTACCCCATAAAGTTAGCATGAACAAGATAACAATTTTAAAAGTAATATATATATGAAATAATGTGGTTGGACTAATTTACCCCATGATTTTGGGTGATCAGGACCTTTTCCAAATTGAAAATCCGCCACGGGTAAAGAATTGCCAAAAAGCAAAATGAATGAATCAAAAAAAATATGCCTAACGTTTAAGATCACAGCGGGACTCGATAGGTAATAGGAGGGCGTTTGTCTTTGATGTCTAAAAAAATGCTATATCATTGTAATAAGGAGTAGAACTAAAATTTTTGGTAATGAGGCCTATTTCTCTTGAAAAAAAATTTACACTTTAAAATCGGATTATTCTTAATTTTTTTACACTTCAAAATATGATTTTTTTTTAAAATAAAAAGCAATTTTTTAATAAAATGAGAGACTCGACTATATTCTAATTGTAATTCTTGAAAATCAATGGCAACAAAATTTGTTATATTTGTCATTTTTCTCTTTGAGTAAATTTAATCACCGACGGTAAGAGATCTTTTCAACCGTACTCAAACAAAAAACATATAAATGCCTTTAATTTTGAAAAAAATCTACCCGTCTTTAAATCTCCCTTCTCATTTTTTTTTTCAAAATTCTTCAAATATCTGTTCTCAATGCGAACAAGCTTCTGGTAACCTAATGTAGCCAACATTGCTAATTGATCGCTCAATTTTAAAATATTGAAATATTAAAGCATTTGTTACCCATCTATTTCAAACCATTTTCCATCCAACAGCTCAAGCATTAGCCATATAGTTCAAATATAATATCTGGCAAGGGTGCAACAAAGTTGAATTTTGACGGTGCGGGTGTGCTGTGATCTAATCTTGAAATTGCTTAGATGGTTGTGTTAATTTGAAACCATTTTCCATCTTGAAATTACACAAAAAGTCCATTTAAAATCCACCCAAAAAATCCCCAAGACTAAAAATCCACCCAATTCAAACAACGCCGTGTGAGGAGCAGATATTTGGCAACGGAATAAACCGAAGAGGTAGCATTTTTGAGTTCACCGCTTCCGCATCCATTATTAAGTTCTCTGTATGATGTTAATGCTGTAGACGAGGGCTACGATTGGCTCCAATCTTCTTGAGGTACGAAGATTATAGCTTGTTTAGTTCAGATCACCTACTGTTCTACCCTCTCTGTATGCTACTTGAGGATATAAGTTCATATGCTTTCTGTGACATAACTATGTACGAATTTGGTCCTGTATCTTGTAAATAATCAAATCAGAAGTATTCTCTGTTGAAAAAAAAGTTGCAATTATTTGGATAGTATCACAAGGTAAGCATTCTTTGTCCATTTTGTAGTGAAGCTTGAAATAATGGTAAGGGGTTGGATGAGTTGGCCAAACTTGTGGTTAAGCGTGCATCATTTGTTCTTTTTTGCGTAGGTGGGTAATCTTCCAATATTTTTGTGGAGAATTCACTAATCATTTCTGCATATGCTTCCTTCAGATGTTAGTTTGATTGTTCTTGTGCCTGCTTATTATCACCATATGGACCGCACTTTGGAAGTAAAAGTAAAATAACTAATCTCATGGTTGCCTTCAAAAGTGCCCCATGCATTCTTATACATTTGCTAATAGAAAAATAGAAAAGGAACTATAGATATATGTCTAGAAATTGGAATTTTCATTCATCTTTTCTATGAAAAGAGGTGCAGAATGTATAAGGTAATATCCTATTTAATGGGGAAACTAAACTACATAAGGAACTTATAAAATGAAATTAGCATATGTTTGGTAGTGCTGAAATTATATTTTAAGTGCTTATATTATAAGTTGTGGGTAAATGTGTGGATAAAAAGTGAGTTGTAAGTTGTGGGTCTTATGAAATGTGTGAATAAAATGTATATTTGACCAATTTGATGAGTTGAAATTATAATTTAAGTAGTGACAAACATGTGCTTATATAGTCACATAAATTACGGAATTAATTCCCTGATATTCTTCGGTCAATTGATCACAAAAATCAAGGAATTGATTCCCTGATAATCTTCAACCAATCACATAAATTGGGGAATTAATTCTGTGATAGTCTTCAATCTATTCTCCAAACATTAGGGTGTTAATTCTACATCAATCATATCTCTCAATACTATTAATTCTTCAACATTCCCCTTATAGGTGGTTTGAAGATGTCTATCATTTCGAGCTTGATGACACATGAGAGAAATGTAGGTCTTGTAGTCCTTTGGTCAAAGCATTAGCTAATTATTCTCCACTAGTGAGAATGGAATGCAAATTTGACTGCCCTATATGTTTTCCTTGATAAAACGTCTATCCACTTCAAGACACGAGTTGCCTAATTATCACAATAAAGCTTTATTTTATCCATTTGTGCAACTCGCAACACCTTTAAATATGTTCTTAACCACATTAACCCTCATATGCCTCGTACCGTTGCTCTAAACTCAGCCTCAACATTGGATCTGTCCATCTCTTGGTCCTCCAAGTAACAAGATTTCCTCTAAGTAACGTGCAATATCCCATTGTAAGCCTTATAGGACTCAATATGCATTTGAGTATTTGAGTATGCCTTATAGAACAGACTCAATATGCATTTGAGTATGCCCTCTACTTGGAGATCATAATTTGTTTTAGAAAAGTAGACCGTTTTCAGGAGTACTTCTAAGTATCTTAAGATCTTCAAAACAGCTTCTCTATAGACTTCACAAAGAGAGTGCATAAATTGACTCACCACTCGTACTGTGAAAGCAATATCCGGTCTGAGACAAATATATTTAGGGGTGGGCGTGGGTTGGTTTGGTTTGGTTCGGTTTTGAACCCAAACCGAACCAAACCGACCAAATCGGTTTGGCCGTTAACCCAAACCGAACCAAACCGCCGCTATTGATGAAATCGAACCAAACCGAACCTACCAATCTTGGTTGGTTTGGTTCGGGCCTAACGCTTTTGGCCTAACGTTTTGGGCTTGTATACAAAAAAAAAAAATAGTTTTCTAAGTCTCATTTCAAATTTTCCTTACAACATATGACTGTTATTAACAAAATTTACAAAACAATTAAATATAACTCACATTTATAAAATAACCTATTATTTACAACTTATTTTTAACATGTTATTTATAAAATAATTCCCATTTCAAATATAATCCTATATATTCGAATCAAAACCTAGCAAGCGGTAACAAGTCCATAATATAATATAATCCAACAATCACAAATATTACAATCGTCCAACAATCACAAATATTACGATCGTCCAACAATCACAAATAGTAAAATATTACAGTCGTCCAAAATTCCAAACCAAATAAATAGGAAATTTAAAATATTACAACACTCAAATTAATCAAAAACAAGGATCAAATTCAAACATTGAATGAGATCCAAATGGGAGTATCCAATTCTCACCAACTTTCATCATTTCTACAACAAATAAGAGAAATAATTAGACAAAACAATAAATAATAGATCGGTACATTGAATAAATGAGTTAAGTTTACAAGACATTAACATATAAATTATACATGTACCTCAACAAACTTGAAAAAATGCACAATCATGTAGCTTATTCACACTTTTCAATTGATTAAGTCAAGCTCTACAAAAAATGAAGATTGAATTAATAATAAATTAAACAGAAAAACATATAAATATCAACGGCATAAAATAGCTATAATACCTTCATCCAATTTGTTATAGAACTCCACATCCTCCATGAAGAATCTATCGATATTAGGAGAAGCTTTGAGCCAATTCTCGAGTGACACCAACACCTCCACCATCCTAGAGCTCAAAGAACTACAAAAGGGATCAATAATTCTACCACCAAATGCTAAAAGCGCTCTCTGAAACCACGATGAACACTTGCATTCCCAAAACATCTCTTGCAAGTTTGGATAAAGTACTATATTTACTTCTACGAACCTCCACTAATTAAGAACATCCAAATTTTTATCATCTATATCCTCACAAGCATCCAATAGTATCTTTCCACATCATTTTTATTTCAACACATTCTTTTCTTTGCTTTTTTTTTTAAACTTGAGATTCTATCATCTTGTACACTTGAATTAGAATCATCTTGTACACAAGAAAACCCACTCGTAGAATCCACATCACTCGATACTTGATTGCTTTTAGAATCCACTTCATTTTTCACATACCAATCGTAAATGACATCAAATTTTCTTTCAAAATGTTGGACATGTTACTAGCAAGTGTCTCATCTCGATAAATATCACTAAAACAAGAGTCAACATAATCCATTTTGTATCTTGGATCAAGTACAATGAGCAATCAACAACATCCGGTTAACATTTTCCATTTTCCCCAATACTTGTCAAATTTTCTCTTCATGTTAGTAGCCATTTCACCCAAAAGTGGATCGAACTCAAACTCCATGCTTCCAATTCGAGAAAAAGTGAACATACTTCATGAAGATAAATGAGAGAGCTAACATGCAATGATGTACTAAACTTCAAAGTTATATTAAAAACCCTTTAAGGAACTTGACAAAATTTTAGCATTTTCCCAATCAAAATTTGAAGGAGGTCCACCCTTTTTTTTACCACCATCATCCTCGCGAAAATAACCTGTAGTGACCATCCTCATCCTCTAACCTATCAAAGGCTCTTTGGAATTTCAATGCGACTTCCAACATCAAATAAGTGGAATTCCACCTAGTTGGAACATCTAAAAACACAATAGATTTGCACTCAATTTTTCTTTGTTCAGCACACTCTTTCAATTTTTGATACCTAATGGAGAAGATTTAACATATTTCACAAAGATTGCGAATACTAACAATCGAGTCATGTGCTTCTCTCAATCCCTCACATACAATCAAATTAACAATATGTGCACAACATCTCATGTGCATATATTTGCCATCCAAAATACACCCATCATTTCCCCATCCAAGCATCTTCCTTTTAAGATAATTTATAGCGAGCCTCATTTGCACTTGCATTGTCAACGGTGATTGTGAACACTCTTTCAATACCCCATTCATGTAAGCAATTCTCAATAACTTTCCCAATGGTTTCTCCCTTATGGTTAGAAATCACACAAAAACTCAAAATTGCTTTGAAGCATCCAATTAGAGTCAACATAATGAGTACAAAGAGACATATAATTGATATTTTGAATGGAAGTCCAAGTATCGATCGTAAGAGAGACTCGTTGACGTTCGACACTAAAGATCTTTTTCAATTTCAACTTCTCATCCAAATATAATTGATAAATATCTCTAACAACAGCTCTTCTACGAGATGGGGGTCAAATTTCGGACATAGTGTACTACAAAATTGTCTAAATCCCTGAGCTTTAACAAAACTGAAAGGTAGTTCATCCAATATTATCATCTTAGCACAAGAAAGCCTACATGCTTCTTTACTAAAGCCAACCGCTAGAAGATTGCTCCCACCACCCTCATTTTCATCGTCAAATCTCAATGTTTTTTGCCTTTTGTCTTCTAATCTACCGGGATACATCTTACATTGATTTACTAAATGGTTCCTCAACGTGCTTGTCCCATTTTCTTACCATCACATGCATAATCTTTCCCACAATAGTTACAACTACACCTACGATGTGTCATCATTTTTGAATTTTCTATTATTGTGAAGTGATTCCAAACATCCAAGATTTTCTAGCGGTTTTCTCTTACCTAAACATGAAGGAGGAATTGGAGGAAGAGAAACATTATCGATTGCAAAATTTGTGGATGGGGTTGCACCGTAGTTTGAGTATCTTGATCTACCTCCATATTTGTATCTACCAATACACAATACCAATTTCAGATTAGATAAACAAACAATTTCAGCAGGCACAAAATAAAAATTGGATAAATACTTCTTGACAAAATGAAAATTCATACCTTTAAATTGATAAATTATAGCAGCAACGAGCTTAGGATAGAGATATTATGGAGATAATGCCACTGTAGTCAATAATTATATTTTATCAGCTTTTATTTTGCACAAAAGAATGAGTTATACACAAAAGAGCATAAAAGATAACCTATTACCTGATTTGTCTGATAATTTGGGTCGAAGATGGAGGCAACTCAAATTGAGGAACCCTATGTTTTCGAATTGGGGCTTGGACCTTAGACAAGAAACAGCGGCCGGCGTCGCCTTCACCTTCAGAAAGTGATTAACAGACTGACGCAGACGAAGAGCTAGCCTAGCAACAAGAATGACGACTCAATGAAAGCACTTCGCGACTCATGATCGCGATCTGTGACGCAGCTTGTTGAGAACTGAGAAGGAGAAGGAGATGATGAAATCGATAATGAACACTACGCGATTGTCCAAAATTGAGAAGGAAACGACGATGATTTGAAGATGGAATGGAGAAAAAGAGGCAATTTCGGCGATAATGTTAGGGTTCATTCTTATTAGGTTGGAGAATTGGAGAAGGAGGAAATGAATTATGGTGGTCTTGGTGGACAATTGGACTGGGAATTTGGGATGAACGGTGAAATGGATTGGGCCAGGTTGTTGGATTGGGTTTGGGCCAATTGGGTAGAATTCTCATTTCAGGGGTTTGTTTCATTTCAGGGGTTTGTTTTATCGGTTCGGTTTATAGCGGTTTGGTTCGGTTTTTTTTCCTCAAACCGAAACCGAACCAAACCGACTACATTTTTTAAATTTGCAAACCGAACCAAACCGTCAGAGTGTGAAAAACCGAACCAAACCAACCCAATTCGGTTCGGTTCGGTCGGTTTGAGCGGTTTGGCGGTTTAAATGCCCACCCCTAAATATATTCATTTTCCCACCAATCTTTGGTATCGACGTTGTCTACTGCATCATTCTTAACTATGAATCCTAACTTATGATTAAGATTGATTGGAGTATCTCCTGATTTTCAATTGAACATGTTAGTTTCTTGAAGAAGGTTCTACACATACTTCCTTTGTGAGAAAAATATTCCCTTACTAGCTCTTCAACCTGCACACTTTTTGCTGCCAAAGTCATCTTTAAAACTGGAGTGCAATTCCATAAAGACTTTCTCCTCTAACTCTAAGTCTCTATGTTGGAAATCATTTTACACTAGCCAGGTTTGCTTCAAGTGATAGGAGAATTCTGATAGAGCTCAACAATTTTTCTAGTGGAGCAAATGTTTCTTGGTAGTCAATCCCACAACTCCGTTCAAGTCTTGCTTTATATTTCCCACATGTCCCATAAGCCTTATATTTTATGTAAACACTAATTTCTTTCAATCATCAAGGAATTAATTCCCTGTCAATCATGACACGATGAATTCTTCAACAATATGAAATGAAGGAAAAGCAATGATCTTTGAAACTGTGATATCCTTGTAATTTATTGTTTAAATTAAGAAATCTGTTTATATGTAAGCAGAGAAGTCGATCTTTATAATAGATTCTATATTTTTAATATGTTTTGAAGGAACTTTGCTTTTTTATATTAGTATTGCATGCTTAATGTATCTTAACATTTCTAATTGCAGGGCGTCTTATGATATACTAATAGCTCTTATGTTGTGTAGCTTCATGGGCTTGCCAGTCATATTCTCGTGCATATCTGGTACGTGTATAGATCTTTCATCTTGTTAATTACAATCGACTTTTCAAGAACAACCCCGCCCCCAAAGAAGAGAATTTTTTTGCAAAGTGATGAACTATAGCTGTTTCTTCAATAACTATTTGATCTTTCACTTTTTGCAATCAAGTAAATTGGAATTAGTCGTTTCTAACCCTATCACTTCGTAACTGAGCCATCTATTGTTCTGTCAAATTGATGACATGGCAAACACACCTTGACACATACATAGACAATTGCTGATATGGTCCGTGCTAAAATGGAAAACATTAAAGAAAAATGAATTGGCAGCAGCAAAGGATGTTGTAGTCATCATCTTCTCTGTTGGCTGATTGAAATTCATATGCAGCCTCCAAATCCTCTGAGAAGAGTAGCAGCAGTTGCTCCAGATCCATAGAAGATGGCTTATAAATTCTGGAAATGTCCCCCCAAAATTCCCCGGTTTCTAAGATTTAAGTTACACAAAAATAATAACACATAAAATTACTGTGTACTAAATGTTTCTACCTTCTTGACAAGAACATTCTTGTGAAGGAACAAGAAAAAGTAATTATCTGAATGGGTTATTCATAAGATTTTGTGCTTTCCCTAATATTGTACCTTTTGTTTTTGGCCCATTTTCCCATCTTTAGTCCACTAAATGTCAAAAAGCCATAACTGTTAATATTTGCCGCTGACATCAGTGCAAGGTAAGGTTGATTTTGCATTTCTTACTGTTGTACTTCCTGGCATTTCGTGAGGAAATAGGGCGTTAATGAGGTTTGTGTAGCTGTGGTAAACATTCCAGATCCCTAATGAAAATAATTTCAAAATAATTTTCACTCCTAGGTAAGTGTGAGATCCTACTTCAAAGAGCTTAATTTGAACCTTTTTCGTATTTCCTTTTTTGTTGTGGTAGTACTTTTTATTTTCAGAATCCAAACTCCAAATGTAGGTTGTAAGTATATATCAGGGTGTGGCAAAATTAATGTTTATCTCTTTTTTTTTTTTTTAATCTCTTTTCTCAACCTGCATATGAATTCCGATATCAACAGAAAAGCGATGACAATGACGCAGCGGATAGTTCAATTTTATCCTTTTTCTTTTTAATTTTTTTAAGGGCATGTCAGCAATTGTTGGTGTAAGGCTATCCATATGTGTTTGCAGTATCATCAATGTTACCCTTAATCACAACATGGTATAAATGTTTAATTCCCAATTTGCTTGATTCAAAATATTGAAAAGGCGCATCATAATTGAACAAACACCTAAAGTTCGTAATTATTTAAAACAATTATCAAATAAAAGTAAATGCTGACGAACAATCCAAAAAAATGAAAAGCCAACCTAAGTCTTGTTATGCTTTAGCTATATTAAGTATCTATTTGCAAAAATGAATGTTTTTAATGCTGTAAATTGTATACGTCCATTTGTCTAAGTTTTTTTTACTCACACTGTATTGGAAAAGGTTATTAACCATAAATTTCCTTTTCAATTGTGTGAGAGCATTTCATGCATTTATTTAAAATTATGATGGCCAAAGCTTGATTCAAAATTGAATTTTGATTGTCTTGGAATGAAGGCTCATAAAATCATTCCCTCATCTATAGATTTGTAAGTTACTTTTCCGGATCATGGAGGGAGACGTACAATGGTAATTAGCTGCTTAGTCTTAGGACACACTACAATTAGGTAGATGCTATATGTATTGACATAATTTATGGGGAAGATCGCTGCGGAGGTCGAATGTATTGAAATTGTGCAACTAAGTACCCAACTTTTTTTTTCTCCCCAAAGCTGGGTCCCAAACTTTCCTAGCGCGTATCACCTTGGCCCCATTGGAAAATTTTTGTTTGTATGATCTTTAAATAGTTGAAGTTTAATTGAAAAGACGACTATATCTTTGTTTTCTATTAAAGCAAAAATAAAAAGACAAGAAAAAACCAATTCCTTCCCCCTATCCTCGTCCCTTACTGGCAGATCCCTTTCCCCATTCCCCATTCCACACCCCCACCCACACCAACGTTTCATCCCAGGCGTGGTTGGGAAAAATAGAGGGAAGGGGGTAGCATGTGAAGGGTGTTCAACCTGAAGGAGGGGCGGATCCAGACGAGGGCTAAAAAAATTATGTACTGAGCTAATATATGAGAAAAATATAATTTCTATTTAATAAAAATGTTTTTTCTTCCTAAGCTAAAAAATTATGTTTTGGGCCCGAGGCGGGGTTGAAGTAGGACCATGCATGGTGCAAAAGCAAATATGGTCCGTTATTTTTTTCTTTTTTAACCTTTTGTTTTTCTTCTCTTTTTATTAAAATAATTTGTGTTCTCCCATTTTACCTTCAAACAGTGTTTTACATGCACTGCAGTGACTTTTTAATAGACAAATGAATGGAAATTGTCAACAAGGACCAAGGTGCTACAAACTTGAAAGATTGGTGTCTGTAAAAAAAAGGTTGGGGACCCAATTAGTACAATGTCCATAGATTTGGGACTCCTGCTGCAATTTCCCTGATTTATGTGAAGCAACATGTAAAATATTAATGGAGATTTCAATTGCAACATTTAAATCAATAAATTGGAGCTTCATTCATTTAAGGCATTCAAAAAGGAATGAGAATGAATACCAACAAATTGACAAACTTACTTTCTTTTCCGCTCAAAGAATTTCCGGTGTAATAATTTGGAAATTGAGACACCATTTGACAGGCTTGTAGCATTTAATAATGTACGAAACCCAGCATAAAAATTATAATAAATGCTTACCATAAACAGAGCAAAACAAGTAAAGACAATATTTTTCCTTTCACACACAGATGAAAATGAGTATCATATCTTTACCCAGAGATGTACTGATACATCTTTAAGTTCAGACACACACTTGACTCCCAACCTCAACAAAAAAGCAAAGAAAAGACAGGAAAAAGAAGATAGGGAACATCTGCAGAGTAACTGATACTGCAAACAATTTCCATTAGTTTTAAATATTTTTTGACTCCTAAATGGTGTTCAGACAAAAAGGAGCAAAAAGAGGAGTTCTAGCTGGGGTCCTTGATGTCCAGCTTCACTTTTTGCTGGATTAAGAAGAATTGGAGTTGGAGGAGGTGGATGGCTGGTTGAGATCAGGGGTGGAGCTTGGTGCTTGATTGGCGGCGGCTCTTGGGTTGTTGACCACAGCGTTGGCAGCTGCCTGGTAGAGCTGCCGCCGTCGCTCATTATACCCATCAATCAGTGCCTGATTCTCCTGCTCGAGATTCCTCAGTGTCTTCTTCAGCATTTCATTCTCCTTTGTCCTCTGCTGGTTCTCCAACTTCAACTCACGGTTCTCCGACTTCAGCCTTGAGTTGAGCCTCTCCATTTCTGTGTAACAAAATGTCAGAAATAGAGATTTCTATCTTCTAGAGAAGATTTTACCAGGAATGATCAAGCAAACACAAGAAATGAAATTGAGAATAAGCATACAAATTTGAACCATTTCATTTTGGGAAGTTCATTAGTTAAAGATCAGAAGTAAAAAAAGAAACATGTCCAAACTCAATAAAAAATAGATTCTTCTTTGTCCGTTGCTAGGAGTAGAAGAAATAAAGTGTGCAACACAGTAATGTAGAATATGGTATACCAAAAACAACTATTTTCAGCACACCCAATAAAGAAATGATGAAAAATAAATGTTGCAGACAGTGAGAAGAAAACCATTCAAGAAGAGAATCTTTACATAACAATCCATGTACCCAAGATTTAGGATGTTAGAGAATCCAAGAAGTGAAAGCCAATAAAAACTGTATTCCTAGAATGTTTCAAGAAGGGGGAAAAAAATAAAACAATAAAAGAGAGAAAGGGAGAGAGAGAGGGAGTGATAGAGGCTTCTCTGCATCTTTTCAAGAAAGATCACCTTCCCAAATCCTCTTTAAAGAAGGGGGGCTTTGGATGAGAAGAGTTTTTCTTCCTCTTAGACAGTTTTTGCTTGAGAAAAGAAGTGAGGGACTTAAGTGAAAGTGAAGTCAATATATAGTGCAAAAAGTTGGAGTGAGAGAATCTAAAGAGAGGAAAAACACGCAGAAGAGGGAGAAAGGGACAAAGAGACAAAGAGAGGGTGGGTTGGGAGCGTGTTCTCTCGCTCTTTTTCCCTCTGCCATGAAAAACACGCGTGTAGGCATAGCTGTTGGCACCTTTAGGCACGGATTTAATGTTCTTCAAGTTTAAAATAACTATGATGAGTTTTTTAGGGGACATAGATCACGTGAGTGATGGGGTTCTACAGGACTAGAAGGCGCATTATGGGAATTTCGGTTCATTCACTACTAGCGTGTGAAAGAGGGAAAAGGGCATTTTTGGTACTTTGTAAAATATGATGGTTGGGCTCAGTCGGTTTCAAAGATTTTTGACATAATGGTATAGATTGGTTCAAACCAACCCAACCCATGATACCTTCAAAACCCCAAAATTGAATCTGTTTCATTTTGTTTGGAGTTCAATGTGTATAATGTGAAAATTTACTCCCTTCATCCAAATCTTGTGCATTTATCCTCTTTGTCTACTATGGCTGATTTCTTTATTTCTATTACTGTTTCGTCCATAAGGTGTAAGATTTTTCTCCAGACGCTTGCCATTTGATTTTTTTTCCTGTTTTATTGAGTGTACAAATCTAGTGGCATTGAAAAAAGAATCCAATTGTACAATTAATTACTCATTTATTGGGATATATGTTTTTCTTATTCATGATCTCACTAGTGACCTAGAGAAGCTGTGGCATAACATAGGTGGATAGATTGACAAAGGAAAATGACCAAGAAAAAAGAAAAGTCATATTATTGCACAATGAAGACTTAAAATTGTAGATTTCAAATTTGTAGCACAAAACATTATTTGTTCAACTTATGTGCTTTGCATTGTCCACCCTAATTTAAAATTTAATACACTTGAGATGAACCACAAAATAAAATAAAATCATAGGGTAAGGATAATATGCGGAACAAAACTAGAAAAATAATATATTATTGCACTAAGAAATGAAAATATAGTTTTCGAGTAAAAACACTAATAACAGGACTGTTGGAGTCAAAGCACATTGAACAAAATTGTAATTATGCATTCCTTTTAATCTAAAGTCGATATATAGAATTTATATTTAAATTCACATAACTTATTGGAGCCAAATATGTTAAAGTCATTGTCATTTACAAATATAGGATAGACTTTGCACGGAGGAATCAAAGTTTCCTCCTTATACAATATAGCCCTAAAATTGCACGGGTAATCTATGATGGTCATTGGTTTTCCTTTATAATAGTAATTGCAATTATATTGCCTAGAATAATAAAGTAAGCATTGTTTTTTTCCATATTATGGTTAATCTTGAAATAATGGTAACCAATATGATTTGTTGGGCCAACCTTGTTGGTTACAAGTTTGTTAACGTGAAACCCAATATATGGGTGATAGTTTTTCGGATGGATGCATCAAGAAGTTGGTTGTGAATTTGTCTAGTATTTTGTGGTGCCATTGTATACCTTGTTTAACGTTGGAAGTTAATCTTTCATGTGGATTTAACTAACCTTTCCATTGGATCGAATTGCACTTTTAAGTTTTGTTACAATTTATGCAGCCACCAAAACTTTGGTAGGTGCTTGGCATCACAATTGCCTAAAAGGGTGCATTATAATGTCGGCTTGGGATGGCTAATGTTTAGTGAAATCCCGCAAGCATACTGGATTTGTTGAAAAGTAATTGTAAAAGTGAGTAAAAGAGTATCATTCCTACGATAATTTAGATTTTAGCTTAATTTTGATCAATTCGAGCTTAAATTGAATATACACAATAAAAGATCAAATGAAGTGATTATAACTATGTCTATATTGAGACTATGATATGGTTTTTAGAGAAAAATCAAGTAAAGGAGTTATGTTAGGAATGCAAACATGGTTTTTGGGGAAAATTCAAGGGGTTATGCTAGGAATCCGACTCTACCATTAGTATCTATTTTAATCTCCAAAATTCTACGTTCTATCTAATTTATGTTTAAATTGACAATCGATAATCCTAAGTTATCTAATAATCTCTTTCGAGTAGAATTAAACCTATTTTTATATACGGTTCAAAATATTCTTATTTCAAATTTAAATATATAAAAATGCATTTAATATCAAGATTATCAAATCTGATTCCACCAAGCATGTGAAATTATTCCTATTATTTCTAATTTCTATTGGACTTAGTGTTTAAAATCATAATGAGCTAATCAATTTTGAATCTCTCGAAAACGAAAATAAATCATAAACACGTTCAAACGGTGATCAGTCATTTAAACGGATATTATCATGGCATAATTTAAACAAACACAAATTAAGATTAGAAATGGAAATATTTGAATTAAAACTTTAACATATAGTTTACATCATCATCCCTAGCTCAAAAAGTTTAGTCTATCATGTTGGAATTTCAAAAATACATAAATAATTGAAAGGACAACACCTGGATTCTATGAATGTGGAAGAAAATAGAAGAATAATTTTGACCCCTGAATCTCTTCAACAAATTCTTGAATAATCTTCTTCTTCTTAATTGAAAGCTAAAATAATCAAGATTGATGTCTATTTCCAAGAGAAGTCTTGTGTTTTTGCCTCTTTTTCTTTCTCAAAATTCGCCTCCTTTAAGTCTAAGAGTTCTACTATTTAAGAGTCCAATTAGGGTTAAATTTCGTGCTCAAAGTCTCCTAAAACCTTCCAAAAATAGATTTTTAACCTTATTGACGATCTGGGTTTGTTGCCCTAGCGGGTGCTACTGTTGCTTTCGGGCGAATCGAATCGGTTTTATTTTTCTACCGTCCGCCGAGGCGGAGCGCTCTGCTCGGGCGACTGATATTCATATGGCCATAACTTATTGTAGAAAACTTCGAATTGCGATCCGTAAAAATATTATAATTGTAATTCAATTATCTTTCTAATAGTATATGATTTGTCTTATGGAGATGTTTGTACCAAAGGTTGTGCTCTAATTATCCACATGCTCCGGTCGTAAGTTTCTCAATTCTCTTTTTCGTCTTTTGGGTGTTTGTTTTTTTCACTTCAACTCTTCATTGTCACTCCAACACATCTTAAACATATTAATTTTATTTTTTTCTCATCGTCCAATGTTTGGCTCTTGATATTCTCTTCAAAATCTCAATTTCTTCTCATTTGCTTGCCGATTTCACTAGTGTGACTCGAGTTCGGATATTTTGTCCTACAATCACGAAAATGAATAAAGACTCAATAGATATCGATTCTAAAATACATAAAATTATCCAAAAACTCTTCATTAAGGATCAATATAAATGTATAAACTACACTTACCAGCTAGCAGGCCCATTGCGCGTGGTTAGTGGTTTTAAGGGCTTTTTAATAGGTTACAACTAATTCAAATCAAGAATTAGACCAAGCTTTTCGCTTTAAACTAAATAAGAAAATGGACTATCTCTTACAGTAACCTTTTGCATGATTATGTCTTTTCTAGTTGCCATTTTCGAAAAATTCCTTGTCAAGACATACTACATTCTAAGCTTGCATCAACTCCAACGTATGACTCTACGTCCATTTTTGGTTTAGTTTGGGTTCAACTCCAAACTCAATCTATTAAAGTGATTAAAAGTACAATGCTTTTGTGTTGTACTCAAACTTTGTAAATGGTAGGTACAATTTGAGGCCAAGTAAGCTTGTTTGTGTCGTAAGCACATCTTATTGTTTTCGGGTCTGGACTGGATTCATTGATCATGTTATACAAACTATGTATGTATTTTGTGTCGAAATTAAACTTTATGTCTAGTGTGTCCAACTTTCAAGATAATCTACGAGCGAGCAATTGAATAGGGTGAAGTGAGAACTTGCTCGAATCTGATTCACAAGTTAACTTTGAGTTGGGTTCAGTAGAACCATGTACATATTTCAAAGGTTAGACCATATACTTGGGACTACTACTCCCATTACAAGAGTATATACAAAAATTTTAAACTTGGAAGTACTACTTCCATTACAATCTGTAGGCACAAGAGTAATACCACAAGGTTGGTCCAAGCACAAAGTCACAAACCAAACAAAATAATAAATATTGAACATATAGAAGAACTATGATTCATGTCGGACATCGACACTCGTCAGACACTCCATGTCATGGGTCCGATAAGCTACATACTCTGTCCTACTTTTTACATCTTTAAATTTGTACGCTTGTCGCAAACTTTAGGGACATTAATCGGAAAGTGTTTGATTTGGCATGTCATGTTCTTTATTAAAAGTATAAATATAAAGATATAATAAATAAATTTAAAATTTAAAAAATTTAAATCGTCGTGCTTGTGTTCTACTTTTCTGAAAAAGCGCGTGTCGTCGTGTCGTGTTCGACATAGCAGCTTTTTGTACCAAAAACCAAATTCCAAGGAATAAAAAATTGAAAAATTGGAGTTGTGTCGGGTGTTCGTGTTCGTGCAACATAGTAAAAGAAAATATCCGAACATAATCAAATGTACAAATAGCCACATATAGCAAATTGACAGCATACAACATAACTGATGCATATGCAGCATAACTGATGCATATGTGCATATGCAGCAACCAGTATAAGATATAACTATGAGTGCGAATAAATTATAGAACCACCAAATAAATGCAGCTTGAAGAACATAAAGGTAAAACAAGAATCCAACAAGCCATGTAAGCTTAAGTCGTAGAATCTAGCATACACATGCACATATATCAATCATTAAAATGGCCGTATTGGCTAAAAGGCCGAGTTAAACATGCCAAATTGACAAAGAGCCTAACTTATACAATTTAAGTTGTAAATGCTTCTTTTGTATGAAAAGACTTAAATACCCTTATCGATAAGGTCTGTTAGGATTTGGTCTGTTAATAGATAATAAGTTAAATGACCAAATTCTCAACAAATCATAGGTTTGTTGAGGTATGTTAACGGACCAAATACTAACAGACGTATAGTTTGTTAAGGCCAATTCATAACCGACCTGGTGTGTTTATGCTTATTAAATTTGTTTTTCAATTAACCTAACTTAATATTATACAAATGGACTCAAAATTACAAAAATTTAAAGCAAATATCATGAATTTATACTCAAATATATACATATTGTCATGATTTTTACCATAAAATTCACAATTTCTATCATAAATTAAAAAAAGAAAAAATAATCACACATTATACAAGAATTGAAATAGGTTAGACATATGAAGCACGGACACGCCACCGACGGCGGCGTGTCGATGTCCGACACGTATCGGACACATACACGTCTCCGGTGGCTTTATTCAAGTTCATTTAAAAAAAAAACGAAAAACTAACATTTTTGAAGGCCGATTAAACTGGGTTTTCCTTAAATTTCATGTTTGTGTGCTTCTCCGCCGCCAATCTAAACTTTTTCCAACGAGATTTTGATGCCGTGTGTTTTGACTGTGAAACTCTCATTTTGGAACGTAAAAAGAAGTGGAGAAGATGAATGTCTAGATTTTGTAAGAAAGATGGCTGCTGGGCCAATTAATTAAACTTTTAGTAGGGCTTATTAATTTAAAATACCTCTTTTAAAATGTCAAAATACAACTTTGCTTTCAAGTAAGTGGCTTACACAACAAGCTTTGCTTTTTTAGTTTTTACCATTCATTTCAGCAAGTAGCATCCCATACTCCCATTTGCCGACAAAAAAAAAGAATAATTATACAAATTTGAATTTTTATTTGCTTTACACATACAAAAATTTAAATTAAAAAAAAAAAATTCAACATGTCGGCGGCGAGTCAGTGTCGGTATTTTTTGAAAATCCCGTGTCGACGTATTCGATACGGACCGTGTCGGACATGCGTATCCGTATCCGTTCATAGGATTTCTTGCATTTGTTTGAACTTGTTTTGAGATCAATGAGATTTTAATTTCTTTGCAAAATAGCGAAATTTGAAAGCTTATGAGTAACGTATGAAATTGAATAAGTGGGGGCTTACACAGGGGTATATTCGGTAATTTTATTTTTATATATATAATTTTAAGGAATTTTATATGGTAAAATTGGTCAAAGGCCATTTAGGTAGAGTTGTCGGGTCACCATGCCATTTACTACTATTCCCTCCCATTAAATAGCACATATCACTTGGAAAGCAAGAACATATGGCATAAAACTTATAGAACCTTCAAAGCACACTGTGCTTGGGTCAACTGACTGTCTAACCATCCTCCATTTCAGATGCCATTACGGTGCTGGGGAGACTCCACTGTTATTGAGAAGAAAATATAGCCCCTTGTATTTTCTCATTTAACAATCTTACATCAGATTTTATAGAATACACTTCATTCAACAAAATCTGTTCGGAGGATGCATAGGATTAGTCTGACCAAGAGGTTGGACTGATGAAAAACACGATACTACACAATGTACGCGGGAACCAACCCTACTCGACTGATGCTCACCTCTAGGCTTTTGGATGGTTTGATGGCAACTTGGGACCATGACTTGCCACAGTTTGACTTGCATATTAGGTCAGGCTAAGGTGTTGAAGTCCAAGTCAGGTCTAGGTCTAGTTCGAGTCCACATATGAACTGCTAACAAGGTGATACAATTATGTAATGGGTTGGCTCCTATTTGTCTCCGCCTTATGTTGATTGATAGTTTGATTCTAGCCTACCGACAGCTTGCAAAGTCATTTCCATCCATCTTACGACAAAGTTGTGCGGGTATCTATTTCTCGCGACGAATAAAAGTTCGTTTTAGTAATACATGTTCCTTGTTGCCATGCATATACCTTCTGCTGTTTGGGGCTTTAGATTCTAGACTCCTTCATTTCAGCTCGTATGCGGCATTCCCTTTGTTCGCACAGGTGGCTAATCATCCAACATAAAATTTGATGGAGAATTCACTGATAATTTCTGCTTTTGTTTCCTGCAGATGTGACATGGACTGTTAATTAATGAAGTCAAACAATTATTTTTACCAAATAGACGGGAAGTTTCACTCAGGTACTAGGAAGCTTGTGGTGATGAACTATGTATTTCATTTGAGACCGCTTTTAAGTTATCCTTGAGGCTTTTTTTGAGAGGAGACTTAAAGTTTAGAATAACTAGTCTCGTGTCATAAAACATGACAGGCATAATTCATAATTGTCCATAAAGAATAGGAAAGGACCTAGTTGATGGAGACACATGGTTTCTCTGTCGCCTGATGAATATATGAAATTTAGGGGAAAAAAATTGAAGTAATTTTCTGGAACAGTGATATTCCTGTAATTTTCAGTTTCAATATCCTGTTGGATAATCTACAGAATGGATGGGATTGGTTTGACCTCTTGCTTGGACTGATGAGAAACACAATAGGGTACAGTGTAGGGTGAGAACCAATTTAACCCGACCCACCCATGCTCATCTCTCGGCTTTTGGATGGTTTGATGCCAACTTGGTCCATGATTTGCCCCATTTTGACTTGTATATTGGGTCAGACAAAGGTGTTCAAGTCCAAGTCAGGTCTCGGTTGGGTTCGAGTTCACATATGAACTACGTGAACTCGAACCAATACTGTACAGATATGTAAGTTTTGGGCTGAGTCTTATTTGTCTCCACCTTAAGTTTGACTGAAAGCTCAATTCTAGCTTATGACAGCTTGCAAAGTCATTCCCAACCATCTTATGAAAAAGGTTGTGGCGAGTATCTATTTCTAGCTATGGATAAAAATTCCTTCAAGTAATATAAGCTCTTTGTTTTCCACTGCATCTTCCTTGTGCTGTTTAGGTCTCTAGCTTCTAGAATACTGTCATCTTTGGCTTGTAGGCATCATTTCTCCTCGTTTTCTCAGGTGGACAGTCTTAAAACATTAAAATTTTGTGTAATGCACTGATCATTTCTGCATTTGTTTACTTCAGTTGTGATATGGACTACTCTTGTCTACTGTAATTAATGAAGTCAAACAGTTATTTTCACTTTATAGACAGTCGTAGCTTGATTGTGGTGATGAACTACGAAATCGCTTGAGATCGCTTGTATGTTATATTTGAGGCTTTCCATGAGTGGAGATTTGAAGGTTTAGAAGAACTAATGTCATTTTGCCATCATACATGTCATGCATACTTACAATTGTTGATAGAATCTGAATGGAACCTCCACCACTATTGACCGACCTCTAGTCAAAGGAGGCAGATGATTTCATTTCCTCTCAATGAATATGAAATGAAGGAAAAAAATTGAACTAAAAATTTTTATAGCATAAATTTTGGTTTAATTCTATAAACAATCTGTTTATATGTAAGCGGAGAAGTTGATCTTTGCGCGTGAGTTTGAGGTTTCCTGTTGTTTCTTTAGTCATTTTTCTTTTCTATTTGATTAATATTAGCATTTAATGTATATTAACATATTTTGATTGCAGAGGGTCATATTGCTCCACCAAAGTTCATATGTCTGGCAACTTTTATGGGCTTGCTCATGATATTCTCTTTGCCTGGTATGTGAATTGATATTTCATGCTGCTGCTTTTCTAGAACAACCCTACCCCCGAACCGCCTTCCACCAGCAGAATAAAAACTAAAGGCCGACATACAGTCCAGAAAATGTCTTGTTATGCATGCTTTGGGCCTTTGGCTAAATATTTTTTGAATGCATGTGTTTAATGCTGTAATTGTATTTCTGCCATTTTGACTAGCTGTTTATTGTTTGTCCACACTAGCGTGGAAAGGATCATTAAACATACATGAACACAAAGATGATAGAGAATAAAATTCTGATATTGTTATTCATAATCTGTACAACTGTAGTTTACAATCTTGTATGTAGATGTGTACAACTGATTTTAAGGAAATAACATATGTACAAGACTAATGCCTATAACATGGGAACCGCTAAATTTTAGAAAAGTCAACTATCTAATTATAGACGATTCCTGAAATGTCATAATTGATTGCATAAAATAAGTTCCCATAAAATGAGCCTCAGATGTTTCCACACTCCCCCTCAAGTTGGCTCGAATATGTCTTGCATTCCCAGCTTCCATGTAAGACTATTAAACTGCCCCTTTTGTAATCCTTTTGCGAGTACATCAGCCAACTATTGTGTAGGGACATAGGATAAGCTGATAACCTTTCTTCCACTTTCTCCTTGATAAAATGCGGATCAACTTGTAAGTGTTGGGAAGTGTTGGGCTCTTTGCCATTGTCTAGTGTTTCACCACGTCCTACTTTACATATTATTCCCATTTCCACTATTCTGAGTACTCCAATTCAAACTCAATCTGAGCTTCGTGCTTACTTTCAATGAAGGAATAGTCAAAATAAAGATCACCAACCTACTACTTGCCAAGAAAATTCTCAGTATAAAGGCAACTTGAATGAAGCATGTATTCCTATTTCTAATCCATCTTTAAATTCTGAATCTGGCAATGAAGAGGGTCTTCCTCATGACCTTAATATTCCTATTGCACTTAAGAAGGACACAAGTTCTTGTACTATCCGTCCTATTGCTAAATATGTGTCATATCATAGGTTGTCTCCAAATTACAGAGCTCTTGTTACTGATCTTTCAAGTGTTTCAATTCCAAGAACTATATAGGAGGCCTTAAATCATGTTGAGTGGAAGGCGGAGATTATGGAAGAGATGAGGGCTCTCGATAAAAACAAAACTTGGGAGATTGTTGAGTTGCCAAGTGAAAAGAAGACTGTAGGCTGCAAATGGGTATTCACAGTCAAATAATAAGGCAGGTGGTGACATTGAGAGATACAAGGCAAAACTTGTAGCTAAAGGTGAACGCAAACACATGGGATTGATTACAAAGATACTTCAACCCTAATGGCGAAGGTAAATTACATACGAGTGTTGTTGTCTCTTGCATTTGCATTGCCCATACATCAATTAGGTGTAAAGAATGCTTTTTTAAATGGTGAACCAGAGGAATAAATCTTTATGGATTTGCCACCTGGTTTTGAAGATATTTATATAGTTGGAAAGGTTTGTAGATTGTACGGATTGAAGCAATCACCTAGAGCATAGTTGATTGATTCACTAAAGCGATCAAAGGTCACAAATATTGTCAAAGTCGGTCTGACCATACATTGATATTGTCAAAGTCGGGCTGACCGTACATTGTTCAGCAAACAATCAAGTGATTGATAAGGTAGCTGTACTTAGTGTTTATGTGGGTGACAAAATCTTGACCGGATATAATGTAAGAGGATTTGAGGAATCGAAGCATTTTCTTGCAAAATAATTTGAGATTAAACATCTTAGAGCATTGAAGTACTTCCTTTGCAAGATCCAAGATAGGGATATTTGTCTCCCAAAGGAAGTTTGTGTTATATTTAGTCAAAGAGACTGGTTTACTTGGTGGCAAACCAGTAGAAACACCTAAAGAGCCCAACTTAGAGTTACATGCAGCTAGTGCCGATCAATTTTTCCTTGATAAACGCCTCAAAGATTATGCCTTAAGTGCAATTTGTAAGGCTTATGTCTTGACTTAGTGAGGTTTATACCTTATTGCAACTAAGGTCATCACCCGCTTGTCTCGTCTTTTGTAGACATTTCTACTAACTTTATTTTTTTGGGCTATTTTTCTTATAACCTACATTATTTTACGAGTCTTTTATTTTATCTTATTTTCTTTCTTTTGCTTAATACACAAAAGAGAAAGGAGAAGGACAAGACACCATTGCAAGTAGATGATGATAGCAGAGAATGAGAAAAAACTGATACACGAATGCTAGAGGAATCAAATATATTGATGATTCCCTAAAATATCGTATTAGTAGTGATGATATAATGGACTTTTGGGTTGTCTCTACTTTTAGTTGTAGATTACTGTTTTGTTACATGATTATTAATTACTTAAATGTTGATCTATTTTATGTTTGTTTACAAGTTAGATTTTTAGCTTTGTTAATTTGTTTTATCATAGGTTTTTAAAGATGGTTTATGGTTTATCAACAAAATATTTTTGTATTTTTAGATTCTTTTGAATTACTTTATTGGTTTGTCATGATGCTTACACCTCGTCTCATAGAATTAAAATGCCTTGTACCCGACTAAGAGTGTGTTTGGGAGTGCTTTTGCAAAGCTCAAATCCACTTTTTGGAGGGCAAAAGCAAACATTGTAAAATAATGGATGTTTGGTTAAAATCCAAAAGTTCTTGTTGAACAACTTTTTAAAGCTGTTTTAGAGAAGCTTCAAAAGCTCTACATTCATCTTATACGGGAAATTAAATGAAATGTAATGAAACTTTTAAATTAACTAAATTATCCCTATTAATTTACTAAAATACCAAATGTATCTTACATATCAATATATTGATGGAATATTACATTAATTTGTATAATTTTAAGATTCTTTTTGAAAGGTTTATAATATGTTTTATCTTAATTTGTCTTATTATTTATCATTTTAAGTATGTATATAAGTCGTATGTTGACATATTAAAATATATTATAGAATAAACAATGTGATATGCACTAAAATAATAATGTCATGCTAATTTATTTAAAATTAATACATAATGGATTTTATGGGATGGAAATAAATATTATTTATAAATAGATTATTAAAGTTAGTCAAATAAATATGTAGTAAAGCACTTTGGTAGTTATGTTTCCAAATATCAGTTTACTATTTACAGCACTTTTTGGATTGACAACTAAACAGTCACCCGCTTTTAACTAAAAATTCTTGAAAAAACTCATTTTCAAGAACTTTTATAAATAAATTATTAAAGTTTAGTCAAATAAATATATAGTAAAATACTTTTGTAGTTATGGTGCCAAACATCAGTTTATTATTCACATCACTTTTTGGATTGACAACCAAGCAGTCACCCGCTTTTAACTAAAGTTCTTTAAAAAACTTTGCTGATAGAAGCTTTACTCACAATAGCCGTGCCAAACGACCCTAAGCCTTTTTAAACATTTTTTGGTACCACAGCAGGCAAAGATTTTAGTTTCAAATCTTTCCGGCACTAATTATAAATAAATGTGTCGTCTCTTAGAACTTAAGATTTTAGCTTTTACATGAGGTGGTTCAACACATTTAAATCATTAGATTGGATTTTCATTCATTTAGGAATTAACCAGGGAGAAGAATAAAAGCCAACAAATTGAAGGTCTTAATTACTGCCTTTTCCATTCAAAGAATTTCCTGCGTAACATTCTGGAAATAGACAAATCATTTAACAGGCTTGGAGCATTTTTATTTCTTTCATAATGTTTAGTTGACAAAGCTCGGCATGGAATTATATAAATCCTTGCCATAAAAAAAGAAGTAATGATAACTTCGATGTTTTCATGCTGAGAGACAGATGATGAAGAGAAATCACATTTTATTCTAGAGGTGGATTGATGAATCTTTAAGGTGCACCTTGACCCTCCACCCAACACAACAACTGAGAAGAGAACAGAAAACAGAAGGAAATACTGAACATACACAGAAAAGGGGTGCAAACCACCTACTGTCCTGTGTAACTAAAACTGCAAACTACAAATACTACTAGTTTAAGTGTTTAACTATCATTTGACTCCTAAATGGTGTTACCCAAAGAGAGGCGTGCTAGGTGGGGCCCATGAGGTCTAGCTCTATTTCTTTCTGGATTTGGAAGAATTGGCATTGGAGGAGGTGGAGGGCAGGTTGAAATCAGGGATGGAGCTTGGTGCTTGACTAGTGGACGGCGCAGCTGCTGCCTGAGAGAGCCTCTGGTTATGTTCATTGAGTGGTGGCTGATTCTCTTGCTCGAGAAGCTCCACCATCTTCCTCAGCATTTCATTCTTCTTTGTCAAGTAGGAGTTCTCCAACTGCAGCTGTTTGTTGAGCCTCTCCATTTCTGTGAAACAAAAATGTCAGAAAGGAAACTGTCTATCTTTTAGAGAAAAATTTAATAGGAAAAATTAAGCAGGCCGCGTGAGAAATGAAAATTAAGAACAAGCATACAGTTTTGAACCATCTTATTTTAGGAAGAAGATCTTTAGTGAGAATTAAAAGAAAAAAATGAAAAATGACCAAAATATAAATATATGATCAATTAAAACGAACGCATTCTTTTGTCCATTGCTTGAAATAGCAGAATAAAGTGTGCAACATGATGAACTGACGTATAGTTTACCAAAAATGACACTTTTCAGTGCCCAATAAAAAAATGGCAAAAACAAATGTTGCAGACAGTGAGAAGAAAACCATTCAAGAAAAAATTCCTCTCATAAAAGCCTATAAACCTAAGATTTGGAATGTAGGATAATCTGTGAAGTGAAAGCCAAAAAAATTGACATGCATCCCTGAAAAAGTTTCAGGAAGGAAAAATAAAAGAAAGAGAGATGGAGGCCTCTCTTTAGCTATTGAAGACGGATCACCTTTTCCAAATCCTGTTAAAAGGGGGGGACTTTGGATGAGAAGAGTTATTCTTCTCCTTGGTAGTAGAGAAGAGAGGACAGAGTGTTTGTCTGAGAGAAGTGAGGGACAAAGTGATGGGGAGGTCAATATATAGTGCAAAAAGTTGAATGAGAGAATCTGAGGAGTGCAAAAACATGCAGGAGAGGGAGAAAAGGACAGAAAGAGAAGGTGGGGTGGGAGCGTGCTCTCTCTCTCTCTCTCTCTCTCTCTCTCTCTCTTCACAACAAGCATGCTTGTGTTGGCATAGATGCAGCATCTTTGGGCGAGGATGTAGTGTTCTTCCAGTTTACAATGATTAACGTGATAAGTATCTTAGAAGTCGACATCGTGTGAGTGATGGGCTCTACAGAACTGAAAAGTGCATTTTAGAAAATTCGGTTCATGCATTCCAAGCGCGTGGAATCGTGAAAAGGGCATTTTGCGTATTTCTGTCAAAATGATGGTGGGGTTTTGCTGTCCAGAGATTTTAAATTTTGGTTTGGATTGGTTCAAGGTTCAACCCATAATCACCAAACCAATCCTGCAATCAATTCTCTTTGTTTTTGGCATTCAATGTGTGTAAATGTGAAATATACAGGAGTCATCTAAATCTTGTGTATTTATCTTTTTTCTCTACCTTGGTTAATTTCATTTGATTCTGTCTTGTCTTGACTGATTTGTCCATGAGGTGTAAGACTTTTCTCAAACTCTTGTCACTTGATTTATGTCATGTTTCATTTAATGTCACATAATGTTCAAATCTAGTGGCATTTACCAAAAATCTGACTGTACAGTTAAGAACTCATTTATTGGGATCTATCCTTTTTTCCTGTTCATGAACTCACTAGTGACCTAGAAAGCTGTGCCATAACTTTGGAGGTTAGATTGACAAAGGAAAATGCGCAAGAAAAACAGAAAGTGATAAATTATTGCACACGAGGAATTAAAATGGTAGATTCCTAATTTGTAGCAGTTCTACGCAGTTCTCTTGTTTTCATGCATCTTGTTTAGGAATCGGATAACGTAAATTTAAACTTGCCATCATTTGTACAATTCTCGATGTATATTTGTTTGTTGCAAGTCATGGACAGCCTTATGGTGCTGCATTTGCTGTTTTTCCATACTTAAATTCTTAGTCCACTTTTAGTTGATGTACATTTAGTAATGTTGTCAAAGATATTATGCCAATCAGAACACGAGTTATGTTGCTTTATTTAAAAGGAAAAAACTAAAATTTTAGAAGTCAAATTGAGTTAATGTGAAAAATCGACTTCTAATTTTTAGTTAATGTGAAAAATCGAAACTCGCTTTTTCTTGTTTTAACTTCAATCCATTAGACTTTTAAGGATATATTACTTATTAGACATTGTTATCTGTTTAATTGCAAACCTTCATGAACTTAACAATGAAAGTCTTAAGAAAGTTTAATAATTAATAGTGATGCAACCAAGATTTAGGAAATGCTATTTCCGTAATCGGAGTTGACTCTTTAAACTTGGAATTGACAAATTGAAGTTTCTTATTTTTCATGTAAGATTCAATTTATTAATTCTATCACATAGTTTACTTGATGTATATTTCTGCTGCATGTCCAAGTATCTTTGATGGCCTTACCTTTTTCTTTTAACTTCAATACTGAAGCAGTGGATTTTAGCCATTACTATGAAGTGTTATTCAATTTCAGTTGGCATTGATCTAGCATTTCATCGTTGAACTGAGTGCTTTGAAGTTCCATCCAATTGCAATACATTTACATTAAAATCACTGGATATCTTTGTTAAAAAATACATTGAAATTTGATAAATTTTAGGGGAACCACATTAAAACCTTAGCGTAAAGGATAATATGTAAATGAAACTACAAAATTGATATGTTATTTCACTAAGAAGTGAGTGAAATATTGTTTTCCACTAAAAAGACGTTAATATCCAGACTGTTGGAGCCAAAGCGCAGTGAGAAAAATGTAATTATGCACTCCCCTTAAATTTAAAATCAATGATATAGATTTGGGGAAATTAACCAGCAAACAACCAAATAACCAACACGATATTTAACAACAATGCAACGGAATAAACAATTTCTCCTTTTTGTGTAAACCTAATAGGAAGCTACAAATAGAGCAATGCACAAAATAACAACAAACGCAATCAACACAAGATTTTATGTGGTTCGGCAATGTGCCTACATCCACGGACCAACTCCGAAAATCTCCGCCATGACAATAATTTGGAATTATATGTTTTATCTCTAGTCAAATACTAGAGGCTTACAACTACATCAAGAACACATCTTGGTACACCAACAATAACCATCATCTATGAAAGATGGTATCCCACAAAGCCTTTGTAGTCAATATTGCAGGCACAACCAACATCAAGAACACATTATCTTGGCACCTAAAACTATCATTATCTAACTAGACGTAATCCCCCAAAACAGCAACAAAGCTCTACACAAGCATGGAATAGAGGCACCCAACTACAACAATCTCAAGAATACATTCTTGGAGTACAACTCAAATCCAACAATGAAGAAGGAAAAATCTCACCAACAACGCCACGTTCACAGTGATTTCACACAAATAAAACGTTTGGTCTTGATCTTAATCGTACGGATTTGAAGGCCCATTTGCTAGGGCACTTGCTGTAAATTTCACGTCGATCTAACCATGGACAACGAAGATACAACCACTTGATCAAAATCTGCCAAGGCTGACTTTTCTTCTATATTTTCTTGATGGGTCACATTTTGCTCTCTGTTTTTGGCTTATTAAAGAACCAGGGGCTGCACTGACCAAATGGAAAATAGTTTTGATCATTCAATCAAATATTGCAACTTTAGCCCCTAAAGTATTGGAAAAATAACCCAAATGTCATTTCTTTTAATATTGTTGAACTTTAACCAAGCTTTTGGTCCACCCACTACATGTGGTGGACTCCAGCAGATTTTATATTTAAATTCCACAACTTATGGAGTCAAATATATTGAAATTAGCATTAAAAATATAAACGGTCAATTACAAAAACAAGATGGAATTCCCATAACATGTGTGAATATTCCCCACTAATGAGCTGTTCCAGTAAACAAAAACGACAATTTAGCCCTAAAGTTTGGTGGCTGCTCTATGATGGTCATCGGCTTTCCATTATAATAATTGCAATTATTTTGCCTTGAATGATAGTCACTGGTTTTCGTTAATATGAAATAACGCATCTTGGATGATTGGTTTTTGGATGCATTTATCATGAATTTGGCTGTGAATTTGTCCAGTAATTTATGGTGCCTTGTGGACCTCATTCAACTGTGCTTGAGGTTAATCTTTGATTTCGATTTGACTAACCTCTCCGTTGGACTCCTCCAAAACCAAAACTTAATAGGAGCTATTTGACACTAATTTCTTGATTTATTGCAGTTAAGGCATCAAATTAGCATAAAAGAGTGCATCATTAGGTGGCATGTGTAGCTATTGGGAGCTACTACCTGTGGTTAGTGGTATTCAGTCACTAGTCTTTTTAATAGGTTACAAGTGACTTGAATCAAGAATTAGACCTACCGTAGTCTAGACTTGTATCAATTCCATTGTATGTGCCCAAGTGGCCAAGTCCATGTTGATTCAGTTTGGGATTAAATATAAACTGAATCCATTAAGGAGATTAGATGTACATGGTTCTTGTGTTGCATTCAAACTTTGTAAATGGTGGATACAATTTGAGGCAAGTAGAACCTATTCTTGCCATAGCCACACCTTTATAGTCGAGTAAACTTGTGTGTGCGTTAAAACAAAACTGATTTGCTTACGAGTCCGGACTTCATTTATTGACAAGGTTATACAAAATATGTGTTTCAAACTTGCACCTTTTGTGTAGTGGGTCCACGTCTCAAGTAATATAGAGACAAGAAAATGGGTGGGTGAAATAATAAATGACTTGGATCCGATCTTAGAGGATAATCAAGTTTGATTGGGTTCAGGTATCCATAGAATCAGGTACATCTTCCAAATGTTAGGACCAACCTATTAAAATATAGGGTACATCTTCCAACTGATGGGTACAGAGTAGAAGTATATGGACACATTATATTTCTTTTTATATTTTTATTAAGTGCTTGTTTAATTTTGTTAAAAATTAGATTTTTTTTTTTTTTTTTTGTAAATTTTGATAAAATTTGATGAAATGTGTTATTGAAAAGTTGATAAAAGTTATGGGTTCCACGAAATGTGTAGTTAAAATTAATTGTTAACTTTGACTTCAGTAAATTTTTAAGCAAAATCAAACAAAAAGCCAAGTAAAATTTAGTAATGTTATATGATAAATTATTAAACTATTAACTATTAATATAAATTTTCTATGATTTGCTTGTGATAAACTATAATCTTGATATTTTAACTTTGATGTTTCACATAGATATCTTACTTTGTAATCTTACACTGGATACTCCAGAATAAAAAAATAAAGTAGGAAAAATTCACTAAGATGTAAGGCATACAACAATGGATCAATTCGTTGAACAAAAATCTGTTTGGATCAGACTAGGATGCATGGGATTGGTCTGACCTCTTGTTTGGACTGATGAGAAATATGATTGGGTATAGTGTTGGGTGGGGACCAACCGTACTCGACCCATGCTCACCTCTAGGCTTTTTGATTGCTTGATGCCAACTTAGACCATGACTTGCATATTTGGTCAGGCAAAGGTAAGTTCAAGTTTGGTCTAGGTTGAGTTTGAGTTCACATATGAACAAGTAACATGACTATACAAATATATAAGTTTGTTAGCTTCAAAGTTATCTTTGAGGCTTTTCACGAGTGGAGAATTAAAGGTTTAGAATAACTAATCTCATGTTGCCATCATACACGTCATGTATACTTGTATAATTGTTGATAGAGAATCTGAAAGGGACCTCTGCTGCTATTGACAGACCTCTAGTCGAAAGGAGGCAGATGGTATCACTTTTCCCCCATGAATATATGAAATGAATGAAATAAAATTAAAGTAAAAAAGTTTATTGCATGAATTTTGGAAAATTTAATTTTCTGTTTCAATTCTATAAAAAATCTGTTTATATGTAAAAGGACAAGTCGCTTTACGCATGGGTTTGAGGTTTTATATTGGTCCTGTAGGAATTTTTCTTTTCTATTTTAATTAATATTAGTATTTAATATATATTAACATATTTTAATTGCAGGGTGCGCCTTATTGCTCCACTAGTAGTTCATATGTCTGGCAACTTTATGGACTCGCCTATGATACTCTCGTATAGACCTGGTATGTGAATTGATCTTCCATGCTGCTAATTAACAGAATACTTTTCTAGAACACCCTACCCCCAAACCCCTCCTTCCACTGACTGAAAAAACTAATGTGGATACAATCCAAAAAACAAAAACAAAAACAAAAGATGACCAACTTCTTGTTATGTTTTGGCTGTATTAAGGACCTATTTGTTGAAATGTATGTGTTTAGTGCTGTAATTGTACTTTTGCCGCTTTGTCTAGCTCTTTCACACTAGCTTTGAAAGAGTTATTAAACATAAAGTCCTTTTACTTGTGTGAGATTTTCATGCCTTCAGTTACTTGACCCCTAAGACTATATTATAGTAGCCAAAGCATGAATTAAAATTGAGCTGTGATTGGCGTGAGATGAAAAGCTTTTAAGTCTTGCCCTCATGTTATAGCTATATATATATATATTATGTTTATTGATTCTGGAGGGAGACGTGCAACAATCATGTAGTGGCAAAGTGTTAGGATTATCTATGTTTAGGTAAGTTCTAATACATTCTGACATAATTTGTGTGAAGTAACCGATAAAAAGGTTACATAATTATACATTGGAGAGTTCTAAAATTAGATAATGAATAGTGTTGAGATAGTGCTGATGCAATTCAAGTTTGACTTCCTACTTTCCTTTGCAACATTAAAATCATTCGGTTGGAGATTCATTCATTCAAGGCCATTAACCAGGGAACAGAATGAATGCCAACAAATTGAAATGCTTATTGCCTTTTCCATGCAAAGATCTGCGCTGTAGCATTCTGAAAATTGCCAATTAATTTAACATGCTTGGAGTATTTAATTTTATTCATAATGTTCAGTTGATGATGCTCTACATGGAAATTAAAATAAGTTTTTGTGTATAAAGTGAAGAACAAGTAAGGGTATTCTTTTCTTTTCACACCGAGAGATATGAAGAAGAAATATCACATTTTACTATAGAGGCGGACCAATACATCTTTAAGTTTAGAAATGCACCTTAACCCCTAGCCATCTCCCCCCAGCAAAACAAAAGAGAAGAGAAAAGATAACGATAGAAAATATGGAACCATTTAGAGAAGGGATACAAACCACCAATATGTGTGACTAAACTGCAAAAGACAAATACTACAACAACTTATTTTTGACTCCTAAATGATGTTACCCATAAAGGAGCAAAGATAGGAGTTCTAGATGGGCCTATGATGTCCAGCTTTATTTCTTTCTGGATTTGGAAGAGCTGGAGCTGGTGCTGGAGGAGGTGGATGGCAGGTTGAGATCAGGGATTGAGTTTGGTGCTTAACTATCGGTGGCTCTTGGACGGTTGGCCTCAGCCGCGGCGGCAGCGGCTGCCTGGGAGAGCCTCTGGTTATGCTCATTATGCAGTGCCTGATTCCCCTGTTCGAGAAGCTTCACCATCTTCTTCAGTATTTCTTTCTGTTTTCTCAAGTAGCAGTTCTCCAACTTCAGCTCTGAGTTGAGCCTCTCCATTTCTGCAAAACGAAAATGTCAGAAAGAAAGCTTTCCATCTTTTAGAGAAAATTTTAATCGGAAAGATTAAGCAGATGTAAGAAATTAAAATATAGAACCACTGTACAATTTTGAACCATCTTATTTTAGGAAGATCGTTTAGTAAAAATTAAAAAGAAAAAAAGAATATGAACAATGTATAAGGATGTACAAATATGTGCTCAATTAAAATGAAAATTTTCTTTTGTCCATTGCCATAAATAGAAGAATAAAATGTGCAACGTAATAAGCTAAAATAATGTATGCCAAAAATAACACTTTTTGGCACACCCAACAAAAAATGGTAAAAACAAATGTTGCAGAAGGTGAGAAGAAAACCAGAAAAAAAATTCTTTCGTAACAACAAATATACTAAAGATTTAGAATGTAGGAGAATTCGAGAAGTGAAAGCCAAAAAAACTGAAAATCCAATAATAGGGTTTGGAATCTCTTGCTGTATTCCTGAAAAGTTTCGAGAAGGGAAAAAACAATGAGAGAGAGAGAGAGGGATGTCTCTCTTTAGCTTTTGAAGAAATATCACCTTTCCAAATCCTGTTTGGAGGGAAGGGGGCGGGGGTGTGTTTGGACCAGAACAGTTTTTCTTTTCTTGGCAGTAGAGAAGTGAGGACAGATGTTTGTATGAGAGAAGTAAGGGACAGTGACGAGAGGTGGATATATATAGCGTAAAAAGTTGGAGTGAGAATTTGAGGAGTGAAAAAACACGCGGTAGAGGGAGAAAAGGACAGAGGGGGTGGTGTGGGAGCGTGTTTTCTCTCTCTTCCACAATAAGCATGCATGTGTAGGGATAGATGCCAGCATCTTTAGGCAAGGATTTAATGTTCATCCAGTTCACGATGATTATGGTGATGACGAGTATTTGAGGGGATGACATCATGTCAGTGATGGGCTCTATAGGACTCAAAGGCACGTATTGGGAATTTCGGTTCATTCAATCCAAGTACGTGGAATTGGAAACGACATTAGGGGTATTTCTATCAAAATGATGGTGGAGCCTGGCTGTTTCCAAGGATTTGAAATGATGGTTTGGATTGGTTGAAACTGACGGAACCCATCATCACCACAAACCCACAATCAATTCTCTTTTATTTGGTTTAGCGTTGCAAGTGCGTGGAATCGGGAAAATGGCATTTTTGTTATTTCTGTTAAAACCATGACAGCCTCAGCCGTCTGAAGATTCTAAATGATGGTTTGGATTGGTTCAAATTGACTCAACTCAATCACCAATCCAATCCTGCAATCAGCTCTTTTGTTCGTGGGGTGGGGTTTGGCAGTCAATGCGTGTAAATGTGAAAATATATACAAGTTATCCAAATCTCGTGTAATTATCTTTTTTGTCTACCATGCTTAATTTTGTTTAATTCCATGTTGCAATGGCTGATTTGTGAATGAGGTGTAAGAATTTAATCCAAACTCGTCACTTGATTTATGTCCTGTTTAATTGACTGTCACATAATGATAAAATCTAGTGGCATTTACCAAAAATTCAACTATACAATTAAGAAGTCATTTGTTGGAATATATTGGGATCTAGATTTTTCCCTCTTCATGATCTCACTAGTGACCTAAAGAAGATGTTATATGACTTTGGAGGTCAGATTGATGTAGGAAAATGTCCAAAAAAAAAGTAAATGCAATGTATTATTGCACACTGAGGACTTTAAATAGTAGATTTCTAATTTGTAGCCCGGTATGTTATTAGTGAAACTTTCTTGCTTCACATGCTCCTTATTGAAAGTCATAAGAAAAAAGAGCACGCAAAGTAGTTCTATTAGGATTTTAATTTCAATGCAGTTCACCTGTTTAGGAATGGGATAATGTATTTATACTTGCCGTAATTTGTACAGTACTCAATGTAAGGACAACCTTATAGTGCTGCAATTTTCCCATGCTTCGATTTTTTGCCAATTTTAGTTAATGTACATTTAGTAACATGTAGATATGATGCCAATTATAGCACGACTTATATGTTGCTTTATTTCCAGATTCTTGATCTTCGGAATTAGCATCAAATTTGTATAATTTATAGCTCGGATTGATTTACCATGATTTAGAACCTTTAAGCAAGCCTGCACAATTCCGTCACTCTACATCCCCCAATGTTTCTAAGAAAAGCAGCAAGAAAACTGTCTTGGCCCAGAGCCTTCGTTGGTCCCATATCCATCAATGCCTTTTTTATTTCGTCTGCAATGAAGTCTCTATCCAAGTATATATAGTCGTCCAGGGATAAATGTGTCACAATGTTTCTGATACCCGCCTCTATGTTCTCTTAGTTGGACTGCTGCTCCTGAAAATGGACCCAAAGAAAGTTTACAACCTCTCAACAATCTGATCTGAATTTTCAAACCGTGACCATCATCTCATTTAATTTGGGTGATTAAATTTTTCTGCCTTCGGTGAGGTGCTTTTACATTGTAAAACTTCGTATTCCCCTTCCTGTAACCATTCCGCTCGTGAGCACTGTGCAATGTATTATATATACTTATCATGAAGATGATTTCAAACAGATTGAAAGTGGTGCTTCCAAATTTAATATCTCTAATCAAAGTGCTTTTGTTCCGGGATGCTTTATCTCTCAGATAATGCCATTGTTGCCTTTGAGCTTCTCCATTCAACGAACAAGAGAAATAATGGGCAAAAGGGCTTCATTTGCTAAAACTTGGCATGACTAAGGCGTATGATATAATCGAATAGATTTTTGTCAATAAGTTTGATGGAACAAATGAGTTTCCCTCGAAGATGGGTTGAGCTTATATCAGATTGTATTCCAAAGCAAGATTTTCGTTTAATATCAATGACTTATGACAAGGGAGTTCAGTGTCACCTTATCTATTTTTGCTGTGTGCCCATCGTCCCTCATACAGGTTGCTGAAAGGAAGAGTAATCTAGTTGGTATGCAGTGTTCTAGATTCGGTCCTGAGAGTTACACACTTACTTTTTGCCAATGATTCTCTAATTTTGCTACCAGCTGGGATTCAGTTGCAATTCGGGAAATATTGGCAATATACGTAAGAGCAACTGGACAGGAGAAAATTAATCTGCAGAAATCAGCATTTACTTTTAGTCCAATGGGCGCAATCGCAAGAGAGGGTATACAGCAGGTACTTGGCCTACAAAACACAACCTTGCATGATGTATATCTTGGCTTACCCACTGTGGTTGGTCGAAACAAGAAGCGAACCTTTTCGGCAATTAAGAATAATATTTGGAGGAATGTACAGGGATGGCGACGAGGTTTGTTTTGGGCTGGTGGATGGGGAAATTTTAATTAAGGCAGTCTATCAAGTGATGCCAACTTATGTAATGAGCATATTCAGGATACCTGAATTAGCATGTGATGACTTGAGTTCTGGTTTTATTCAATTTTGGTGGGGCTCGACAGATTGTTCATGGAAAAGTGCGTGGCGAAAATGGGATCACACGTATATGTCGAAGGGTCTTGGTGGTTTGGGGTTCTGGTATATGAAACTTTTCAGTCGCACGTTGGTGGCAAAGCTAGTGTGGAGATTGTTGCATAATCTGAATTTACTGCTGGGTGCTATCCTCAAAGGGAACATTTTAGCAACGGCAATGCACGTGACAGAAATGGCTCCTCGTATCTTTGGAAGAGTATCCCATGGGGCCAGGATGTAATCAAAAAAGGATTCAGCTGGCGAGTTGGCGATGGGGAATACATTAAAACATTTGAGAACCTATGGCTTCCAAGGTCACAGTCCTTCCAGCCAATAACAACCGCCAACGAAAATTATTCTCTGGTAAGCAATCTTAGTATTCCTGCTCGTACATGGAATGAAATGGTGATAAATATTAATTGTTTGCCTCTCGATTGAGAAAAGATTTTAGTGATATCATTGAGCATAAATCATAATATTGATCGGATTATCTGGCACTATGACAAGAAGGGCTTGTACACAATACGTAGTGGCTGGAGGTGGCAATGGCTCGCTTCGGCTCGGCTCGTTGCAGGGCTGCTCGGTTCGGTCCTTTGGTTCGTGGGCTGCTCCAGCTCATTTTTTTGATTTTTTTTCCACTTTCAACTTTGAATATTGTTTTCGAGAAATTAAAAAAAAATAATAATAATAAAGTGTAAGAATTTTTTTCAATTAAAACTTAAAAGTTGAAAATCCTCATCTTTTTTTCGGACTTGGGGACCGACTACTTTGAACGTATGCACAATGTTCTAAGAATGTGTTTGATAGCTTCCAATTTCATGGAAAATGTTACATCCGAAGAATTCAATTCCTACTTTGGCTGTTTGATACAAAGGTGAAAATGAAAAATGAATTCTATGGTACAACTACTTTAAGATTGTTTTTGGCCAATTTCATTGAAAATATCTTCTTATAGGGGAGGATGGTTTTTATTTTCTAACTTACATGAAATTTCAATTTTTTTCTATCTTTGTCAATCAAATATACTCTAAAATGTGTAAATTAGTTATGCGTGGAAGTCGAGCTCTAAGCTTTTCGAGTTTAGGCGAGAGCGAGATAAAGGTAAGGCGAGGTATGAGGCGTGGCTAAGAGTGAATATCGCACCTTACTCCTAGACGGAGTTTGGGCGAAGCTTTGGCAAATTTTTTAGAATAGTGCATAGGTAGAGTTAAAATTGTACACGGACAAGTTGTTATGTGTACAATTTTTTTTAAAAAAAAAAAAAAAAAGAAGACGAAGGAAATATCAAATATTTTCGTAAATAATACTTACAAATAATTCATGTATTCAAATATTCAAGTTCTTCGACTATCATTTTGTCCACTCTATCTTGGATTCAAAGTTGGGCATCCTCTCAGTTCTTTAGACATTTAGACAAAGTAAGTTTTCTAATATGACGGCTTTAACCATGGGGTGACAATTTAAAGTTTCTAGTTTTTCCTGGTAGGTTTGTATTTTTTCAATTTTGTCACGTTATTTACTTTAATCACATGACTATTGGAGCCAAAGCATAGTGGAAACATTGTAATATAAATTCAGTAACGATATATTTATAAATCATTAAATTGTTAATATAACATTTCTCTGGTTTACTTGTCAATTGTGATGATATCTAATATTATTATTTTAAATTTGATGTTTAATTTGGATTTCTTATTTTATGATTGTATTAGATATTTAGAATATAAAAAGTTTTGAAGTAGAAAAATTCCCTAAGATGTAGGGCATACTACAATAGATCAATTCATTCAACAAAATCCGTCTCGATTAACCCACCGAGAAACATGTATGGTATATTGCAGAGCGGGAACTAATCCAATTCGACCCGTGCTCGCGTCTAGACTTTTGAATGGTTTGATGTGAACTTGGACCAATGCTTGCCCCAGTTTCACTTGTATATTGGGTCATGCTAAGGTGTTCAAGTATTACACGGCTTTTGGAAAAGTGGTATCCTTTGTAATTTTCTGTTTCAATTCTAGAAAGAATCTATTAATATGTAAGCTGAGAAGTCGATCTTATTTTCACATGCTTGAGGTTTTTTGCACTTGTCCCAAACCTTCGTGTGGGCGAATAATACAATTCAAAAGTTAATTATTTACCTTCACGACAAGATCTACTACAATAACTGAATATCTTCAAGTCGAAGAACTTGCACTCATTGACTCTCCTTGTTCTTTTCAAAGACCTCACAATTAAAATCCTAGATGGACTTTATACATCATCTTTTGTCCGCGTTTGAGTTACCACTTTCTTGTAGGGACATGTCACTTATAAATTTCATATCGGATAAATATAAGAATATTAATAAATATATAAGGGTTTGAAGTTCGATCTTAAAGAGAAAAGGAGTATCCTAAGTGTTATTATAATTTTTTTAGACATAAATGCGTGAATTCTTCCTTTTTTATTTTTTATTTTCTATTTGAAGAGTGTTGCCCAAGTCTTTAGAGTTTGTTAGTCTGTTGAATAAAGACCCAGTCCTTAGGATTTGGTTATGCTTTGAATTAATCTCTAATTTCTGTTAAAACACGTGGCTGTGTGTAGCTGATACGTGAGCATGTTTTCAGTTCAGTTTGTTCCATTATGAGGCTATATAATAGCCAGAGTTGTAGTTGAATAATACAAGTTGCATTCTTTCCAATTTTGTGAGTTTGAGTGAGTTACAAAGTTATCACTCCCAACAAAATGGTATCAGAGCCCGCACTGGGCCTGAAAATAGAGTAAAGCCGCAGCTTAGAGAGGGCAACATAGTGAGAGAGATGAGTGAAGATAAGAGTTTGACAAAGATCCCTCACTTCGATGGCGTCCACTATGACCATTGGGGTGAACTGATGGAAAATTTCCTCAAATCGAAGGGATTATGGAGCCTCATAGAGAATGGGTTCAAAGAACCAGGAGAGGAAACAGAGTTGACCGATGCGCAGCTATTGTTGTTGGACGATGAAAGGACCAAGGATCACAAGGTGAAGCACTACCTGTACCAGGCCATCGACAGAGTCATTTTCGAACAAATTCTGGACAGACACAACTCAAAGGTTGTCTGGGACTCACTGAAGAGGAAATTTGGTGGGAATGCTCGAGTTAAGAGGTCTCTTCTTCAAGCTTTGAGAAGAGACTTTGAGGTGTTGGAGATGAAGAAAAGCGAGACAATCACTGAGTATTTCACTAGGGTCATGGCTGTGGCAAACAAAATGAGGAGCAATGGTGAAACCATGCCGGATTCCAAAGTGGTAGAAAAGATCTTGAGGACGTTAACTAAGAGATTCACCTACGTGGTGGTGTCTATTGAGGAGTCGAAGGACACAGACACCCTCTCAATTGATGAGCTGCAGAGTTCACTTGTGGTTCATGAGCAGAAGTTCCACAGGCTGAATCAAGAAGAAGAGGATCAGGCTTTGAAGATTGAACATCGAGCTGGTGCTAGAGGCCAGGGGAGAGCAACTCTCAGAGGAAGAGGAAGAGGTCGAGGGAGAGGACGACAACCTTCATAGAAACAACAAGAGAATGCTTTAAGTGTCACAATCTTGGGCATTTTCAGTATGAATGTCCGAAGTGGAACAAAGAGGCCAATTATGCACAACTTGATGAAGAAGATGAACTGATTCTGATGTCGTATATGGAGATGCATGAGGCAAAGAGAAGTGATGCTTGGTTCCTAGATTCTGGGTGCTCAAATCATATGTGTGGTGATCAAGGTATGTTTTTGAGTTTAGATGTTGGTTTTACACATTCAGTCAAGCTTGGAAATAACACTAAGATGAATGTGACTGGGAAGGGAAGTGTAAGATTAGTGTTCAATGGTGCTGCTTTTGTTGTTGGAGACGTGTATTATGTTCCAGATCTTAGGAACAATCTTTTAAGCATTGGGCAGCTACAGGAAAAGGGCTTAGAAATCCTGATCCGAGATGGAGCATGCAGCATTTACCATCCACAAAGAGGGCTGATTGTGTACACCTTGATGAGTGCTAATCGTATGTTTATCATCCTGGATGAAACTTCAGCTTCTATGAGATCCCTTCCTCAAACAGAAGAATGTTTTCATACCAGCTCCTCGGATTTGACATGCCTATGGCACCAGAGGTATGGACACTTGAGTCATAAGGGGCTGAGGACATTACAATTCAAGAAAATGGTGCACGGTCTACCTCAGTTTAGAGCTTCACAGGTTGTTTGTACCGATTGCTTCAATGGCAAACAACACAGGAATGCCATTCCAAAAAGAAGTTTGTGGAGAGCAAGTCAAGTACTAGAGCTGATTCATGCAGACATTTGCGGGCCAATCTCCCCTACATCCAACAGTGGCAAAAAGTACACTCTATGTTTTATAGATGACTTTAGTCGTAAATCATGGGTGTATCTTTTGCTTGAGAAGTCAGAAGCACTGAATTGTTTTAAGATATTCAAGAAGTTGGTGGAAAAAGAAGCAGAAGTATCTATCAAATGCCTAAGGACTGACAGGGGAGGAGAATTCACATCACATGAATTCAATGTTTTTTGCAAAGAACATGGAATTAAGAGGCAGCTCACTACTGCATATACGCCACAACAAAATGGCGTTGCCGAGAGAAAGAATAGAACAGTAATGAACATGGTACGCTCCATGTTATCTGCCAAGAAGATACCGAAGTCTTTCTGGCCTGAAGCTGTGGTTTGGACGTTCTATGTTTTGAATCGGTGCCCTACATTAGCCGTGAAAGACATCACACCACAAGAGGCATGGAGTGGAGTTAAACCATCTGTTGCTCACTTTCGAGTTTGGGGCTGCGTTGCACATGTCCACATCCCAGATGCAAAACGAGGTAAATTAGATGATAAAAGTCTTCTTTGTATCTTATTGGGAGTCAGTGAAGAATCTAAAGGTTATAGGCTATTTGATCCTAAAACAAAGAGAGTGGTTGTGAGTAAAGATGTTGTGTTTGAAGAAGATAAGCAATGGGATTGGGGTGAAGACTATGAGGAACATATTAGATCGGAGTTGGTTTGGGGTAATGACTATAAATTCAGTGATGAAGAAAATGAGGGAGAGAATAGGGGTGATGTTGATGGTGAGTTCAATGATGAAGAAAATAGGGATGATGTTGAGGTGAACGGTGAAAGACAGGGTAGAGAAAACTCTAGTGAAGCTATTGGAAACCCTAGCGAGGTCAATGGCAATGAGGGTAGAGAAGTAGGTCAATCTGGTAGCATAGTTGAAGGGAGAGAAAGAAGACCACCATACTGGACAGAAGATTATGTTAGTGGTGAGGGTCTAAGTGAAGATGAGGAGGCAGTGCATATGGTGCAAGATGCTACAGGAGAAGATCCTACTTTATTTGAAGATGCTGTAATAGAAGATAAATGGAGAAAAGCCATGGATAACGAGATCAACTCCATCGAGAAGAACAAAACCTGGGTTCTAACTGAATTGCCGACAGGGTTCTAAGTGAAGATGAGGAGGCAGTGCATATGGTGCAAGATGCTACAGGAGAAGATCCTACTTTATTTGAAGATGCTGTAATAGAAGATAAATGGAGAAAAGCCATGGATAACGAGATCAACTCCATCGAGAAGAACAAAACCTGGGTTCTAACTGAATTGCCGACAGGGGCTAAGAAGGTTGGTGTCAAATGGATTTACAAAACAAAACGTGATGAGCATGGTGAAGTTGTCAAACACAAGGCTCGTCTCGTAGCTAAGGGGTATTTACAAAGAGAAGGCATTGATTACTCAGAAGTATTTGCACCAGTGGCAAGGTTAGATACGGTGAGAACCATTATTGCTCTAGCAGCCCAAAAGAAGTGGAGGATTTTTCAATTAGACGTCAAATCAGCATTTCTTCATGGAGACTTGAATGAGAAGGTCTATGTAGAACAGTCTAGAGGATATGAGAGGAATGGAAAGGAGCATATGGTCTATCAATTATACAAAGCCTTGTACGGATTGAAACAAGCTCCCCGAGCTTGGTTTAGTCGCATTGAAGCGTATTTTGTCAGTGAAGGTTTCCAGAGATGTGAAAGTGAGCAAACTTTGTTTACTAAGAGGAGCAACGAAGGCAAGATCATCATTGTAAGTTTATATGTTGATGATTTGATTTTTACCGGTGATGATGCTAATATGTTGCTTGAATTCAAGACTTCCATGATGAGAGAATTTGATATGACTGATATGGGGAGCATGAGTTATTTTCTTGGGATAGAAGTGTTACAAAAAATAGGAGGCAATTTTATCTTTCAGAGAAGATATGCATTGGAGGTGTTGAAAAGGTTTGGAATGTTGAACAGCAACATGGTCACTAGTCCAATTGTACCAGGATCTAAGATTAGTAAAGATAAGCATGGTGTCACAGTTGATGAAACTTACTACAAACAGCTTGTAGGAAGTTTGATGTATCTAACTTCTACACGGCCTGATCTGATGTTCGTTACAAGTCTACTAAGCAGATATATGGCAAAACCCACTGAACTTCACTTGCAGGCTGCCAAAAGAGTTCTCAGGTATCTAAAAGGCACAGTAGACTATGGCATTTACTACAAGAATGGTGGTGTTGACAAGCTAATGGCATTTACTGACAGTGATTATGCCGGAGACATGGAGGATAGTAAGAGTACAAGTGGATATGATTTTCTGTTAAGCTCGGGAGCCATCTCATGGAGTTCGAAGAAACAACCAATTGTGACTCATCAACAATCGAGGCGAGTTTGTCGCAAAGAAGAAAGTGTGCGTGCTGCCAATGCGGTTGAAGAGGATACTGAAGGAGCTAGGACATGAAGAAGATTACTGTACCTGCATCAAATGTGACAACACATCCACCATCAAACTTTCAAAGAACCCAGTGTTACATGGACGCAGCAAGCACATACGTGTGAGATACCATTTTCTTAGAGATCTCACAAAGGAAGGTTCAATTGCTTTAGTTCATTGTGGAAGTACTGAACAAGTAGCTGACATAATGACTAAACCCCTAAAGTCTGATACATTTCTTAAACTTCGGAGCATGCTGGGAATGTGTGAAGTTAGTGAAGTAAGCTAAAATTGTTTCACTGTATCTAGCTTAAGGGAGAGATTGAAGAGTGTTGCCCAAGTCTTTAGAGTTTGTTAGTCTGTTGAATAAAGACCCAGTCCTTAGGATTTGGTTATGCTTTGAATTAATCTCTAATTTCTGTTAAAACACGTGGCTGTGTGTAGCCGATACGTGAGCATGTTTTCGCCCGATTTGTTCCATTATGAGGCTATATAATAGCCGAGTTGTAGTTGAATAATACAAGTTGCATTCTTTCCAATTTTGTGAGTTTGAGTGAGTTACAAAGTTATCACTCCCAACACTATTCTACCGAGCGCTTCTCTTTTTCTCTTTTCCCAAGTCTTCAACCTGGATAAAAACCTTGTTTTCAAAAGTTTTTAACAGTTTGACACGGTCTTCATTTCCAATTCTTGCGGGGCACTCATTTGCATAGTGTCACGATTAGTTCAGCGAAAGCCAACATCGCAATTCTTTTTCTTTTGAGGACAAATTTTTTTGTCTTCAAGCTTTCCTTTCTTAGGTTTAGTGTATTTTTAAAGATTTTTTTTTCTAAAGAATTTCTTTTTATATGGTTTTTATATTTTTTGAACCTATAACTCTTTCTTTTTTGTTTTGAATTGGTTTTCTTTTTTCTTTCTTTCGTGATAACATCCATAATGTCCTGAATTCTATCCAAGTATTTACTACAAAGAAATTCTAGGATTTACAGGGTCTTGCTTTTAACACTAGATCTTGTTAAATATGCTTGCTTACATTTATCTCGCAAGTAGGTTTCTTATAACGATAATTGCTAGTCCTAAAGAGAAATCAATTTGCATGTTTGCTTTGAAATTATGCGTGCTTGGTTCTTGGATTTTAATGGCTTCATTAAAAGAACGATGACTTCATCATTGAAAGGATATGGAAGTTTTCTCATAAATTTTACTCGTTAGTTTTTTCCATTCTGTTGGAGGACAAATGTAATAGTATTATGAGAATTCACATGTGTATTCTTCAAAATAGCACATGTCACAAATTGTCATTTTTCCAAATGGTTTAAGGCATCACCTTGATCAATAATTGATCGACACTTTGTAGGCTTCAAAAGTTTGGCCAGTGAATTGTTTGTAAATTTGTTCGACGATTCTTTTGATGAATTGAGGAATGTTTCCTTGGGTTTCAAGCCATAGAGCATTTTTTGTCTCATAGCTAAATGTTGTTAGAAATGCTTTTACATTTCCTCTTGTGCTTGAGATTACATAGTGCCATGAGTTTTGCTCATTTCTATGTATTTCTTTATGGATGATCATTGAAATCATGATATTATTATACCAATCATCAATGACCTGCTTCGAGTGATTTATTACACAGTCTAAGTCAAGAATCTTAACATCTATAGGTGATTTTTTTGGTTTGTTAAGAAGATATGAAGGATCAATTTCATTATCTTCATAAGGTGATGGTCTAGGAGTGAAGTCTCCTATGGGTCTTTTTCCATCCCCTTTTGGGTTTGATGATGTAGGTTCGTAGTCCATTGGGACTGCTTCAGTTTCAACTTTTGGTTCTCTAAATTTTACTCCAATGTCAGTGTTTGTGAAGAATCTTTCATGTATGATGGTTTCTTCTTCAGAACTTTCTGAATTATCAATTGTTATTGGATCATTTATTTCTGGAGGATTTTCAACTGATTTGGCCGTGAGGATGATTTCTTGATCATTTATGTTAACTTTTTTGAAGTAGAAGCTATCTTTTCAAGTTCATTATCTTCAAATGCCAATAGAACATTAAGATGTCCTAATTCGTTGGATGATTCATAAATGTTTTCAAGAATTTTTCTTACTTGATCATTCGATTCGATTACGAGTTTTCAAAATCGAATTTTCCTTTTCTTGTGTTTTTCTGTAAATTCTCCTCTTTTTTGAAGGATTCCATATTTTTTAAATGATTTTACTGATTCTCTTGATGTTGAAGCAATTGGATTTTTTATTTCAGTTATGATAATTGCCGAATGTTGATCTAAAGATTTTTCAGTCTTTGAATAATAATCTTTAAGATCATTTTTTAATTCTTCTATAATGTCTTTTAGGGATTTTATCTCTTTCAAAATTTCACCTAATGACATTATTTTTCAGTTAAGAGAACATTAGCTAGTTGGTTAACTGTTTCTTTAATTTCTCTTATTTCTCTTTTTTGGCTACTTTCTGGAATGTCTTCTTTCCATCTATGCATAGGATCTTTCCTAGTAGATGTTGAATGTAAAAGTAAAGGTCTTTGTTCTTTGACAAGAGTCCTTTTTTGCTCAAGGTCAATTTGTAATGATTTTCTTGCCGGTTGGACAAGCCAATCAAATTCTGTCTCTTTATGTTCAAGGTAATCTGAGAATAAAGGATCAATCTTTATTCCTTTTGGTTCTTTAACAATTGTCATATTATGTTGGTTATGTATTGCATAACTCACAAGATATGAAACGGAAAAAGGAACATTATTATCTTTGACTAAATCTTTTCTTCCGTATTTGAATACGAAGGAAAGAATTCCATCAAAGTCTTGGTCATGAAGACTTACCGAAAGTCTTGGGTGTGATGTGAAAATTAATTTTCCACATGCAAGGTTTCCATTTAGGGTGCCTAAGCATCATTCTTTAGGATTTTTGATTCTTTCATCAATTAATCCCATTACGATAGGTTGATCAATTTTGTCAAATAGGGTGCTTCGGAGTTGAATCCGAATAGCTCCTATGGTGACCCAATAAAGGTTTTTATTGTTATCCAAGTCAATCTTTTGCTTGGCTCTGTTAATGTCTTGTTTAGTAAGAAGGGAGATTCCTATTTTACCATAAGTGTGTTGAATGTGAATAGCAAATTCTTTTTGGGAAACCCCATAGTAAATATGCTTATTTCTATTCATAAATTTGTCAATGAAGTTAAGTTGTACAAACACCTCACTTGGATTTAATGTCAAATTTGTTTTACAAATTTTTGCAAGTTTTTGTCGAGATCAAAATTTCTTTTGAAAAGTTTCCAAGAGACTCGGTTTGTACAACAACTTCGTCAACTTCAATTCGATGAGTTATTTCGCTACTCATAATGATGATATTGAGAATTTTGTGGAAGATGAATGTTCTCAAATTGAGAAGGCGGTCAAGACGTTGACAAAGTGCTTACCATTCGAGTAAAATCGAAATACATTTTGGCTTTGATGTTTCCGGTGAAACGTGTGCCACGCTTCTACATCAAAATCCGTCATGGAATCTTTGAATTGTCGATTTCAAAACTGCAGCATGTAGACGCACAGGCGAGAATCGTCCTTCCGCCAAAATTTTCCGCATCGACAAAAATCACCGTGTCTTTTCTACACACACACACACATCATTAATCTTATTAGACTTGTACTGGCGGTCTAAATTATTTTATATAGTTTGTACTGACGACTCAATATTTGCGTATACCAAAGCCTTTTAACTTAAGTTGATTTCCAATAAATATTTCGGTGCGCAATATTTAAGCTCGTAATATAAATATCACACAATAAATATGAATCATTACGCCATATCATACTTCTGTCATACATCCCTTTATTAGATCATAAAATGAAAATTACGAATCTAAACTTTAACACTCTATATAGTTTTAAATAAAACAATTCTATATTTTAAAAATGCGGTAATATAGATTGTTCTTTTGCAATATATAATATTATAATAGAGTATTTATAAATATCAATCATCCATAAAATGTGCTGTATAATAATAATAACTTAAATCATTATGACTAAAATGAATAGAATAATAATATCACAAAAATCATAAAATAATAAATCAGTATCACTAAAATGAGCACAATAATAACATAAATAGTCAAAACTAAAATTTTTTGATCAACAGTCCATTTACGTACAAGTTTCAGTAAAGTTAATCTTAGTCCCAAATTTATATGTCAACCATTATCCTATATTATTTATCTTTTCTGTATTTAGCTTGACCATAAAATAAAAACTCAAACATTAATATCAGGATTAAACACTAAAATTATATGTTAAATAACGATTCATATAATATTCCTAAACTTACTCATCTGATAAAGAAGAGTTGTTGTAAATTTTGGTACCTATTTTATTAAGAATTCGAAAAGGAATTAAATTAGTATTCTATTAAATTAAATTTTTGTGATTACCACATGGTTGTGCCTCCAAAGCACAACACGAGGTCACAACCTCATTGGTTGTCACTCTCATTACTATTACTTTCATACATTTACTCGCTACAATCATTGGCTGACTCCCTTTCTATTTGCAAAGCGTATTTATAGGTGAAAGATGCGGTGGTAATTAACTAGAATTATAACATAGTGGTTTTTATTTATCCACATCATCTTGGTTTACTATTGGTTTACAATGGGTTAGGTTAAATATATATATATATTAATTCAACACGGTAAGGCATGCGATAAAATAAGTGCTCTAGTTGATTTTTTTTCTAAAGAACTAGATCAAATAAGAAAATTTTCAATACGTTACAATTAGTTTCACCTACGGCCCCTAAGGATTATGCATTTAGTAAATAAGGATAACATGTAGGCTGCCTTCCGTTGGGATGGGAGCACGGGGGAGGCTGACTGACTACTCACAAAGCATGCCCCCCTTATAATAGATGTGATAAATAACTCAAGTAACACCAATAAACGTCTTTTGACTGAGAAATCATAATTTTTATAATTGGTGCTCCCGACTTCTAAATGACACTCCGTTTGATCCGCAGTGAAGCTAACATCTTCAATATTAAACCCACAAAGTTTTAGCCCCAATAGATACTCGATCGTTGAGTTATTACCCTCACAATATTCTAAAATTACAACAATGCCATTGTTTGACACCGATGCCTTTGGCCCATACGTTTCATAACCAAACGGACTTCAATTATTTTTTACCTTGATAGAAAGCTTCTTAACTCCTTACGCAAGCTCTTCGTAAAGAGGCTTAATTGTTAAGGTTATTTGCTCATCGCACGAAGTTGCTGCTATTACTACTAGTCATAATCTCATGCCAGGCTAACTTCTTCTTTCCTCCTTGTTGATCACGGACATTAGCGTTAAGCTAAGATTCGATTCGTGACACTCTGTCAAGTTGATGTAGTAGAGAAAAAAAATAAACATTGTTTAAAGTTCCGTCTAGATTTAGAAACTCTGTTAAACATCCTTGATTCATAAAATGCATTGGAGACCAAATTTGAATTTGAATATATATTCATTAGACATGAATGTCATATTAAAAGTCTTTTAACATTCGTGTCACCTAGTTAGCAATCCAAAAAATGCATTGGAGATACTCTCATGTCATTTCTAAGTAGTTCACCTCGACTATATTTCAAGGTGGATAGGACATAAATGAATTTACTTTAAAAGTGATTATCACCTCTCTCTCTCTCTCTCTCTCTCTCTCTCTCTCTGTTTTATAGTGTTAAAATTATTTTTTAAGTGCTCATAAATTATAGGTTATACACTCCTATCCCCATCATGCCTCCCAATAAACGGGGCGCGGCATGGAGTGGGTTCGAGGTAACGGGTTTTTTTGCCATCCTTATTTTTTATTCTTATTCTTTTTTAATTTTTTTTTTTTGCCTTCTTAAATTCAGTGATAATATATGCAAGCAACAAACAAAAAAGTAAATAATTAAATTTCAAGATTTCATTCGTTTAAGGCATTGAAAGAGCAATAGGATGGAATGCCAATTTGAAAGATTTGTTATCTTTTCCATTTATACATTCTTGAAATTCATAAACCATATCATAAAAGCATATGATATGGAGGATTAATTTGTTGGGTAAATTGCCAATTCAGTCACCAACCTTTGGCCAAAGTAACGATCATGTCCCGAACCAAATTTGTGTCTCCAACCTTTGAGAATTTTCTTAAAAGGTCAAAATGTCAAGACGCTTAACCCATTACAAAATAATTAGTATAGATATATTGACACTACAATTTTTTATAAGTGCACCATATTAATTAAATTTAAAGTACTCAATTTTTGTCATTGTAGCACTTTTGTTCTTAACTTTTTTTTTTTTTCCGTTGAATTTTTATCTTCAACTTTCATTAGTTATCATTCACATCTCTCTCATGGTTTATGTCAAGATTTTCTTATTTGCATGCTTTAAAATGAAGAAAAATATTTTGTCGCACTTTTGTATTTGTTAATTTTTTAAAAATATGATGGACAAATAAATCGTTTTACTTTCTTAAAATAATTTTTGTACTAAAATCATTATTAGTTACAAGATATGCTAATTAATAAAAAATAGAGGAAAAATACAATAAAAAAGACATTAGAGACATGAATACTATAGGAGCAAATATTGACAACGTTAATTGCAGCAAAAATAAATAAAAAGTGTAATATTAATATAATTATCCAAAGAATAATAAATAATTATTTCTATACAACATTTAATACACAAAATTATTTTATTTTATTAAACAAAGATATCAAAAAAAGAAAAATGAAAAAGGAAAAACCCTCTGACCCTCACCAACACCGCAGCACCAAACCAAGACCCAACACCACGCACTGCTACCGCCGCCCCAACACAACATATACACACACCCCGTGCAAATAGATATACATACATAATACACACAATGAAGTGGATGGGCATTTGTTTGTGGGTGGGGTGGGGGGGGGAGGAGGGGGGGTGGGGGTTCTTTCTTTAATTGGCTTGGAAAAAAGCTAGATAGTTTGAGAGAGAGAGACCAGCTGTTGTGACAGCAACGACAGAAGAATGGGGAATATGTCAAACGCATGAAATTTGATAAAACTAGAACCCAAATCAATCTACACAGCAAATAAATTATAGCACACACATTTTGTGTTACCACTTCAAATCTAGAAAAACCTCCACAAGAACTTAACTAAATTCATCCTGATTGTATTTTCTTGCCTTATAAACTGCTTCAGTGAGGCGGAGGAAAATGAATATTCCGTCAATTCGTCATCATCTTAACTAAGATGGATTCCAATTTTTCAGCTGAGGAAAATGAAGATCTCGATGTGGAGAAAGGGAGAAGTTTTTGGCGGTACGGTGGAAAATATTTGCAGAAGAATCGGCATCGGAAGAGGAAACATTTGGTGGGCGGTGGTTGTGGGCAGCTGGGTTCTCGGGGCGGGGTGGGGGTGGGGGTGGGGGTGGGGTGGGGGGGGTGGGTGAGTTTCCTTTCCTAGTGCAGCATTTGGTAAAGTTTTTTATTTATTTTTATTTTTTTGGTAAGATTATATAAGTGGTTACTCTATGAAACCTGTATATAAAAAATAAATAAAATATGTAGATTTTACAAAATATATAAATAAAAATAATAGTTTAATTATTTTATAAGTACAAATAAAATCTCAAGCAAGATTCACATGTACTATATCCTAGTTTCGGGAGGGGGATGGCGATGGTATGGTTCATGGTAGGGTGGACGTGGATGTATATTTGTATGTGTGTGTATTAGTGTATGTTTAGTAAAAAAAATTTTGTAAATTATAAGCGGTTGGTCCTATGAAATATGGATAAAATAAGAAAAAAAAATTTATATGTCATACGAGATGTGTAAATAAAAATAATATTTAATCAACTTATAAGTACTTATAAATACTAATAAAAGACTATTAGTTTATGTATTTATCACCTTTTTTCAATCTTTTTTCTTTTGTTATTTTATTTTTAATTGGTTCAATTGGGTGGACGGATTTGCTCTTCATTAAAAGGCATACACACGTGACTTAATGTATGTAAGTCGATGCTTATAAACACTTGTAAGTTGGTCAAATATTATTTTTATGCACACATTCTATATGACCTACTGTTTAAAATCTACAAAAATATTTACCAAACATACATTTAATTTGCTAATTTTAAAAGTTCAATGACAAAAACCAAACAAAAAATTAATTAAGGATGAAATTGCTATTTTGACCAAAGATTGAGTATTAAATTAATAATTGACCTTAATTTGTATTAGACTGTTGAATTGATTGAACTTCAACGATTCAAACTTTGGTGTTGATAGATCCTTAATTGAGAGATTCGGTTCAAATTGTTGTTAAATAGGTATATGTGCAATTTGTAGAGTATCGAATATTATGCTCTTTAAAACTGCAAAGTGATCCTATATGTTCAATTTTCTAAAGACTAAATAGGTAAATACTTTTTAAAATAAAAAAAATGAAAAAAGATTGCAAGAAAATAAAGAAACTGATTAAAACAAATATTCTTACCACGTCAGCAACGTAGAGGCAGACATATTGCAGTCCTCTATAGTGGCAAATCACTGGAGCCAGTAATACAGCAACTACTTAAAAATCTACTTGTTCAGGTTGAAATTTAAAATTCGAGAGCACTTATCAACTGGGTTAGGTACCCACCCTATAAGGCACTTTAAATGGTTAACTAAATATTAAGAAATAATACTAACATTTTATTTAAAAAAGACGTTCATGAACGACAAATGTTAGAATTGTCAATTAACACTTAGACATCTCGTTATAATTTGTACATGTTGTCGCAAATAATGCATTAAATGTGTTGTGTATGCCATGTTACGTTCTTTACACATTCATATCATATTCATTGCACGCAAATGTCACACCCGTGGGAGGGACACACACTTAACAATAGATGGTGCTATGTACATATTAATAATTTTTTTAAAAAAAATAAAAATAAAAATAATTCACCATTATGCAAAGCAACAAACAAAAAATTCAATACTGAATTGAAATAAAATTGGATGCATTAATTCAAATTAAGGTTCCTCTGTTCCATTGAAACGTTTAAATCATTAATAAATTGGAAATTTCTTTCATTTAAGGCATTGAAAGATCAATCAGAATGAATGAATTTCAATGAAACATCCTGGAAATTGACAAACCATGAAAGAGGTTTGGAGCATTAAATTCGTGCAAGGTGTTCAATTGACAGAACCTCAGCATCACATAGAAATTAATTGAAAACAAAAAAAGAGATTAAGAAGAGATATTATATATTTCTTTCAAGAGGTGGACTGATACATGTTGAAGATCAGAAATGCACCTTAACCCCTCACCCCCATCCCACCCACCCAACAAAAAAATATAGATATGAAACAGTACATGTAGAAAAGATAACCTCCCTGGTGGATCCAAACTACCTATTTTTCTATGTAACTGAAACTGCAAACAACAAAATACTTGTAATTTTTTTAACTACTTTTTGACTCCAAAATGGTGTTGCACAAAAGGGAGTTGTAGAGGTGGGGCAGTTTCATTTCTTGCTAGATTTGGAAGCCTTGGAATTGGAGGTGGAGGATAGGTTGAGATCAGGGATAGAATTTGGGCCATGACTGGAGGCCGCCGTCGCCTGTGACAGCCGCTGCTTCAGCTCATTTAACAGTGCTTGATTCTCCTGGTTCAGAAGCTCTGCCTTCTTCCTCAACCGTTCATTCTCCTTCATTATGTAGCAGTTCTCCAAGTAGAGCTTTGAGTTTAGCCTCTCCATTTCTGTCAAAAATTTAAGCAAATTAAGAACCAAGTATAAAATTCTGAAAAAAAAAAAAAGAAAAAAGCATAAAAACTATAATAAGGGTGTCCATGCACTCAATTAAAAATGGATTCTTCCTTTTGTCCATTGCTGGAAAGACAAGAATAAAGTGTCCAAAAAGACAAACTAAAATACAGTGTACAAAAAACTATAGTGAAAACCATAAAAATGTTCCTTATAACAACCTATGTGTACCTAAGACACAGAATGTTGTAGTATCCAAGAAATGTATTCCTGAAAAAGTTTTAAGAAAGACAGAAAAATAAGAACAACATAGAGAAAAAAAGACTTTTCTGTCTCTGTGAATGTCTGTGTGTGTGTGTGTTAAACTTTCTTGGTGAAAGGGGGGGGGGGGGTGTTTCTTTAACTTTTCAGAAAAGATTACCTTTTGGAAGGTTGGTTAGAGAAGAAGCAGAAGAAGAAGCTTTAGAAGAGAAGAGTGTTTGTTTGAGAAAAAAAATTAAAAAAGTGAGGGACAGAGTGAAAGGGCAGGTCAATATATATAGTGCAAAAAGTTAGAGAGAGGAGAGAGAATAAGCATGCATGTGTAAGCATAGAAGGCGGCTAGTGTAGGCAAGGATTTTAATGTAATGTTGTGGTTTCCATTTTACTATGATTATGATGATGAGGTTTTTAGGGGATGGCGTCATGTGAATGATGAGCTCTGCAGAGGATGCCTGAGAAAGGGGTATTTTAGGTATTTGACAAAAGGGTATTTTCGGTATTTCAGTTGTAACACTCAAAATGATGGGTGGGGCTTGGCCGTCCGAAGATTCGCAATGATGGTTTGGATTGGTTCAAACCAACGCAGCCCATCATCACCATCCCCCTCCAATCGATTCTCTTTTGTTTGGTTTTGGCTTTGCAATTCTAAAAATCTACCATTTTCACCACTCATCCAATTCTATTATGTACATAATAATTAAAAAATAGATTTTAATGTGTATAATGCCATTGAATTTACTGTGTCAAGTATGTCATGTGTACTCTCCAACTAATTTTATTCAATTCTATTTTGTGATGACGGGTGAATAACATACATAATTTTAAAAGTACTATCAACACAAACAACTATCCAAAAAAAGAGAAAAAGGTATATAAGATTTTGAATCGATCCATTATTTAGTGTACGTGTGTGTATAAATAACCTATTCAATCCAAATGTATTGGAGCCAACTTTATAAGAAACCAACTAAACTAGTTGCTTCGAACAAAAAATTAATTATATATGAACAACAAAAACAAAAATTATTAATTTCAAAATCGGTGAGTTCTCTCCAAATTTTTTTAAAATTATATAACTTTTTTATTATCGATTTCATAATTTGACTCTTAACCTTTTACCGATTTGAAATGAATGTTCGAAACGATTGATTGAATCCCACGTGAGAGAGAATTACAAATTAGGGCATGAATTCCAAAGGAGGGTATCAAGATTCCCCTAAATGATCTCATTAAGTAAAGCATAATGACAATTCAGCCCTAAAGTAAATTGGGTGCCCCATGATGGTGTTTTGGTTTACGCTATGATAACAAATGCAATAATTTTGCCTAGTATCATATGGTAAGCATTTTTTCCATACTAAGTTTAAGCTTGAAATAATGGTAAGAGATAGTATGATGAGTTGGGCAACACGACTGCATTAACGTGAAAAATTATAATATCAACTGGTAGGTTTTTGAATCAGTTCATTATTAATTTGATTGTATGCTTGACAAGTAATTAATGACGTTCTCATAATCTCGTTTATTAGCAGTTAAAAACTTAGGGTGTGTTTGATAGCTTCCAATTCCATGGAAAATGTCACATTCGAAGAATTCAAATGTGGAAATTGAAAATGAATTCTATGGTACAACCAATTTAAGCTTGTTTTTTGAAAATTTCATAGAAAATATTTTTTTTATAGGGGATGGTGGTTTTTATTTTTTAATTTACATGAAATTTCAATTCTTTTCTAACTTTATCAATCAAACCGAACCCTTATATCAACAACTAAAACTTTGATCAAAATGAGTGGGCTGGGCTCACCCTTAGAGAAGCTTAACTCACATGCCTCGACTAGTTCGATGAAAAATGGCGAGATTTAGGCCTAGTTTTTTTTTTTTTTAAAAGATCTTAGTGACGTAATTGATAAAAAATACACATAGAATGAATTGAGTGAATAGCAGACTAAGGGGCATTAGGTCGAAATTTGCCTGTGGTCGAAACTTTCCACGAGAGCCATGCAAAATGGGTTGGCTCTAGGGATGGCAAAGGGCCAGGGCCAACTCCGCTTGCCTGCTCGACGAGTCAGCTTGTCTCATTTTTTTGACATTTTCATATAACCCTTCGGCCGATGGAGGATTTTCAGTATCGCTTTCAGTCTTGACGTTTCTCGAGTCAGTTTGTCAGGTAGGGTCATATTCGCACGATCATTCTTCTTTTGATTCTCTGGTTTAGTTAGACTGCGAAGAATGATGCGAAGTACCAGGATATCTCTATGGAGTCGAGACGGATCATCTGGAGAGTATATTATACTATCTCCCTACTATATATATGCCGTTTATTTCGAATTATTCATTAACAAAGAGATATGGATATTACTTCTCATTTGGTATCTCTCTTACTACTACATCCCTTCCTCCCCATGTTTTAGTCTATTAGCGTACTCTACTAGTAGGATCTTACAAGGTTAACACCGATGGATGTGTCAAATATGGATTTACGAGTGGATGAGGGATTATTAGGGATTCATCAGGTCAGTGTATTCGTGCATTCTTCTCTTCATATAGCGAATGCTCTTTTTTGGAGGTCGAGCTCAAGGCTATTCTTGACGGTATCATTCTTGCTCAGAGGATTGTACTCTCAGATTTATGGATTGAGTCCGACTTTAATTTGGCTATTCGCTGCATCACCAAAGGTGGAGGACTTTGGTCTATTCAGGTTACTCTTTCGAGTACATCAATCAAGACTTATCGCGACGGTACCGCAGATTAATTCATATTGATAAACATGGGCTTCTTAAAGTTAGGGATCTATAAAATTTATTTTCAAAACTTTTTGTTTAGGAAGTGGTACCTCATTATTTATTACTTTATTATTTATTCATTTATTTGGTTTAGCTTTTATAATTGGATGTCAGATTTTATGTCCCCTACCATGTATTTTACTGAGTTATTTATATATAGTTGAAGTATCTGAACTCCCCCTTTATTCATGGTGGAAGTCTGACAATCACAATGAGAATGTGATTGTGTTTTGACTAAAAAAAAGCCCATTGGCCGAGCTCTGCAAGTAAACTTTGTGGACTTCATGAGCCCGTCCTATTTTTTTATTTAATTATATTATTTTTTTTATTTCGATTCTATATTTTCTCTAATTTTAATTTCAAAAATTTCAAAAACTCGCGAACCAATCTGACCCGACTCAACTCGACCTATTACCACCTTGATTGATTCACATGTTTTGACGCAACTAACTAGGGATGGCAAAATTACCCGCGACTCGGACCCCGTCCCGTTAAAAATATACCCGCCCCGAACAATCGGATATTCAGGACGGGTACGGGGAGATAAAACCTCCTCGGGACGGGTTCGGGGAGGGTCACCGTTAATTATTATTTTTTTTTTTTATAACAATGTGTATTTTTGTGATGTCCAATTTGCTTTACAAATGTTTTCCGGTCACCGCATGAATGTCATTCATAAATCATAATTTTATATAAAGTAATGTTACAACAAAAAAAAAAAATTAAAATGCCCCGCCTCCTGGCTTCTGCGACCTTCGACCCGACCCGACCGGACCACTTCGCCTAAAGCGGGTAATGGGGCGAGTATGAGAGTAAGAAATCTCCAACAGGGCGGGGATGGAGATGGCCGACCCCGCCCCCCCCCGCCCCCACCCGCACCGTCACCGTCCTGCTCTGTTGCCATCCCTACAACTAACGCAATTCTTTATTTTGGCAAAACTTCACAAAATATCAACATTCACATGTTATTGTCACAATTAATGGGCCATCGGCAATCTCATGTAGATTAGCCCAACTACACGTGAGTTGCACTGCATGCACATGCGTATGTGCACTAAGGAGTTTCAATTACTTGTCTTGACTTTAATGGTCATGCATCCATGTTAGGTAATGTGAGTTTTGGGAATTTGGCGCAAATGGTCCAAATCCTTTTGCTATCAATACGAAAATAATCTATAACATTTATTTTTATACAAAAGTTCTTAACATATTAGTTTCAGTGTGCAATTAGTTCTTATTTCATAACAACAACAAATATATTCTTATTTTTAATTAGAAAATATTGTATTTTGAATTATTAACCTTTACAAAATGTATGGATGGGTCCGATACAAATGTTAAATAATATTTAATTTTGTATATTAAATATATCATTATAGTCGTGTCAATTAAATTTTTTATAAGAGAAAAATATAAAATTATTGTGCTTTAAGTATATGAAATTGCCATGTGATGTAAAAAATTTGAACAAAAATTAAGTTAAATAACAACAAAATGACGTATATAATATTATGTTATTGAAGCAATCTTATTATATTTTTATTTAACATAAAAATACTAATAAAAATCAATTTACACATTATGTGATGTTTATTTTTGAATGATAATAAAAAGATAAATTAAAATATGAAGAATACAGACAATTCGATCTTTAATATTTGTAGCTAATAAACAAGTAATTCAATTAAATATAAATATTTGAGCATCAAATTTATGATAAAATGATTTTTTTTTTGTTATAATGATAAAATAAAATTTTAAATTTTAAATAATGTAATTACTTAATAAAAAATAATAATTTTAATTTTTAACATGTTTATTAACGGGTTAATTTCAATAATAGTCATTGAAGTTTGTTAAATATTTCAAAATGGTCATTAAAGTAATTTTCTTATGGCTGTAGTCACTTAAATTTCTAATCCGTTACATTAATGGTCACTTAATTGAAAACTTTAATCGAAAGCCCTACGTGTCACTTTTAAATTTCAACGTAGATACAAATGACTTTAACTAGTAAGTCACGTCAGATAAATTCATGTTAATTGCAATTAAATGTGTAATCGTTAAACATGTTTTTCTATATTTGTTCGATTTTAATAAGCTGACAGTCGGTAAAATTTTGCATTTTTTGTTAGCCAATTTTTTAAGATTGGACATTTGTTTTGTCTCATGTAGCTTAATAGTTAACAACATTTATGTCTACGTTGAATTTTAACAGTGATAGATATGATTTTAGGTTAAAGTTTCCTAGTTGCGTGACTATTAGTGTAACTGTTAGAAACTTAAGTAATTATTACTATAAGAAAATTACTTCAATGACCATTTTAAAATTTTTAACAAACTTTAGTGACCATTACTGAAATTAACTCGTTTATTAACAATTATGAACTTAAATTTTAATTATTTTGTAATAGTTCATAAAATATGCAAAATAATTTAGTACACTATCATTTTGGTCAATAAAATGTTAATTAAAAAAAAAAACTTGTTAGTTTTCTTTAATTTTTTATAAAAAGTAAAAGTATCTAACCTATTTTCATTTTTTGCAAAGATTAGCAACTTAATTGTAATTTTTCTTATTTAAACCAAGGGTATATTAGTTTTTTTTTTTATCAAATAAAGACTAATTACGCACTAAAATACATAGTTTAAGAATTTCTATGCTAAAAAACAAGCGTTATGGACCGTTTCCGCACTGGGAGTAAAGATTGGGGATTTTTTACGTCAAAATTTCTAAATTTTCAAATATTTAAGTCTAGAACTCGTTTGATTTTGTTAAGTAAATTTTAATAAAAATGATGAAATATTTAATTAAAAAGTTGATAAAAAATTATTTTAGTCAATGCACGTATATATGGACAAAAAATTCCAATATTGCTCAAAAAGTTCATAAATTTTGCCATTCTGTACGATTGTTCATTTAATTTTTTTAGAAAAAAAAAATTTATTTATCATGTCAACTAGTAAAATTATTTCAAAGGTAACAAATAAATAGAATGTTCCTCTTATATATAATTGAAAATTTATTTTATTGAGGCACAAAACTAAAAGTGTAAAAATGAATTGAGCCGTGCCATGAGCCAGTCAATCTAGAGAGACAGACAATGCCAATTAGTCTGAAAATCTCTCTCATGTAGCATCTCAAACATTCCAACAAGACACATTCAAGGGATATCTTGTGTTAAGAATTAGAGACTATAATTCTATATCTCCTAGCAAATTATCTCAGAAAGAACAAAAAAAAAGTACATACGAACACATAACTTTCATAGATATTTGTTTTAATATAAGACTACGCTCTCTCTCGTTGCTATGATAATTCACTATAATAAAAAGTAGTTTACAATAGAAATTAACACCCTTAAACTCTTTCTCTCTTTCTTTGTTTGATGATGGAATAACTAAATATTAATGTCAAGCACGGCTCCCTATTTACGGAACGGACAACCTCGAACCTTGACAGTTCCATCGTATATACGCATCTAGAGATGATCTTAAGCTAACTCTGTCTTCATCGGCAAAATCCTAATGTCATACAGTTATAATCTTTGGAAGAAATTTCCAATTTGTCAAGTGAAAATTGATCATCTGACATAAAAAATGTAGGTTCAAAGAGTTGGTCCCATATGTTTGTTCAGTTATGGACCAGCCATAGCCAATGAAACATAGGCCAAAAGGGATTTGACTCTGACGTGCAATAAAAGAGCAAAATTTAGCTAAGTTGTAATTGTTCTTTTTGTTATAATTATAATTAATTGGGGTCTGAAAAATCCAGCCCTCTTAAATAGATTTATTTTTATTTTTATTTTTTTTTGCTTTTCGCAGCCATTTTGAGTCACACTTTAAAGAAAAAGGCAGTTTCCTTTCATGATTCAAGGTGTTTGGGGAGGGTTGATTTTTCATAAATGTATGGCAGTGATCAAAAGATTTGCATGACCATAGCTATCAAGCATTCATTCAACTCCATTGAGTGCTCATCATCATCATCTATATTTGCCTATCAAATACAATTATTTACCCACCCTATTGCCTTTGGACCTTCTTCTTACATTATGTAAATTTGTATGCAAAATAATTATTCATTTTATTATCGACCAACTCGGTTTCCAGATATGTATTCATTGTCGATAAGTTATTTATAAGTAGTCAGATCGTGCAACACCGTCTCGTTGCAAATCACTTGAAAACACCGTTTTCTTGTTCGATTCATCAGTTTTCAAAGAACGAATATCTTTACTAAATAGCAAAGGTCATTTTTTCTGTCAAAGCGTCACATGGGCCAGGTTTTTTCTTTACTATTTTCCTCTTTTCCTTTTTTTTCCCTCTTCTTTAGTTTTTTACCTTTTCTTTTTAATTTTTTTTTTATTTTGAAGAGAAATGGAGGACGTTGACAAAAATACCCCTAGAAAAATAAACCATGTAAATTTATACATTTGTGTTTTTCACATAAAAATACACTTAAGTTAAAATCATTGTTGTCACTTGGTACTGACTAAAAAATTACTTGTAAAAAAAAAACTTGTTTATCTGTTTAGATCGTCAGTTAAATTGTGTGCAATGCTGTCGAGTCTTTGATAAAAGAAATAATTGCAAGAATAGTGAAGAGTTTAATACGTGTAAATTTCATTGGGCATTATTGTTACATGTGAGGAAGTTATTATATATAGGGGGTACAAATACATGTGAAGTCACTTAATTGTGAAATTACTTTATTTCCTTTTAACCAGCCCCATGCAATGACCTCATCAAACAATGCCAAAATCCTTCAACTCTCTCTACTTTTCTGAGGTAAATTTTAATCATTTCACATAATACCAATCCCTGCAAGGCTAATGATGGATATTACATTATGGCCATAGTTATGTGCATTGAACCCTACACGTGAGCTTACCAATGGATAACTTGAATCTACTGCACTGATTATCTGGGACCACTACAGTTCAATTTCCTACAGTGCCCCAAATTTGTTTTAGAGTAGACTTTTTAATCTAATGCTCAAGATTCTAGATTTTCAAACGAATTTCAAATTTTTTTTTTTTAGATTTTAAACATGTTGACTTATTGTTTGAACTTGGGCTAATTCATTTACTTGTTCATCCAATTTTGTAAGAGATAGTATTTGAATTTAATTCAAATTTATATATATTTGTGTAGTAACGACTAGCGAGCAACAACAAATATATATTAAGTTTACTATCTTGTAAGTCCTCTTGTTTCCACAAAATTGAGTGTCTTTTAGGGTGGAAATGTCCAAATTGGACATACTAAACGATAATCTTGAATTTCTAAACTAATTATGGATGAAGTTGTCACTTTTTTCTTTTCTTTTTCCTTTATTCAAGTGTGCAACAATGAACACGTGTAGTATTTTTTTTTTAGATTGATAGAGAAAACTTGTGCATGGTCAACCATTTTAGTCTATGCTCTCACAAACAAAAAATTAAAGCAATTAAATACATTAAAATGAAATTTGAAAATCTCATTTATTCATTGTCATAAATTTTGTTAGCAAAATTACAATTGATCCCATGTCGGTGAGAATAGGAGGAGGATTTGATGTATTACTCCATTCTTTAACAAGCGTTATAATTAGAAGTGAAGTTTAGAAGTGTCGACCAAAATGATTTTATTTTTGAAGAGTTTGTGTCGAATCACCTTTATATAGATATATTCAAGTCATTCTTCTCCACATCAGACATCTCATTGTCTTTGACATGAGCTCTGCTGGTTCGACCTCTTCGGCCGCCCACCGCCCATTCACAGTCACCACCGCACTCCGGTCGAGGCGGGTGGGCCGAGGCGGTTGTTGCCGGCCGCCCGCCTCTCGACACATCTACACGTGGCTGACTTACTTGCTTTAGAGAGTTGTGATCGTCGTTGCTATTTCGAGTACAGCGCTCAGGACTTAGCGCGGCGCTACCGCAGCTTATTTCAGATGGATAGACATGGGTTTCCTACAGTTAGGGGTCTATAGATTTTTTAGGACTTATTGTTTGAGAGATGATACTTCCTTATTTATTGATTTATTATTTATTCATTTATTTGTTTGTTTTAGCTATTCTGATTGGAGGTCATATTTTATGCCCTTCTCATTTATTTTTTATGAGTTAAAAAAAAATTGATATGAGTTAATTTTGTAACCGTGTTGGACTTATTTAGAAGTACTTACAAATTGATAGACCTAGCGAATTTGATCGTACTATGTTATGATATCATATTAAGAACATGATTGGTATAATTTATTATAAACTTTTTTTTTTTCACACTTATTTTCAACCACATATTTTATAAGACCAACAACTTTTATCAACTTTTTAACTATACATTTCATTAGTTTTTTTCAAAATTCCCTAAAAAACTATTCTTAAACTCTACCAACCATGCACTAAATTAGATGAATCGACACATTTTGACATATGTTGACGTATAACCATTACTTTCAATAGATTACCAAGATCGTTTAACTCTTTTTGTGGTCTTTTATACGTATACAAATCCACACAACTCAATTCAACAACAAAGTATAACAAATTAAACTAATAACTTTGTTAAATAATTTAAGAACTTATAGAAGTTGACCACTAATAATCACTTTTAGTAATAGTGACTAGCACATCCTCTTTTCTCTAACGAAGTTTTACATTATCACGACGTTGTTCGAATTCATTAAAAATTGTAATATTTTATGGAGAGAGTTGGATCGAATTATTAAATTCATAACGAATTTGAATGGTATCTAACTTTTTGTATGTCATATGTTGTTGTAATTCATTAAAAAATGTAATATTATATGAAGAGAGTTGGATCAAATTATTAAATTCAAAACAAATATGAATGGTATCAACTTTTTGTATGTCATATGTCTAGCTTTCCTCAAACATTGTCATTGTCTTAATTATTTATGCACTAACATAAATTATATTTTGAGGGGGCATAGCAGATCATGTACAGAATCCTTCCACATCTCTGGAAAGTTCGAAACAGTTAATATTTAATTCTTTTCGACCTTCTTTCAGTAATCAGTACCACCATTAGAATATTATGAATTTGCTTCAATTTCTGTCCATATTTATTTATAAGACAAAATAATTTATATTTATTTTAATATTAGGTTGAAAAGGTTCTAAAAAGTTATTGAATTTTCATACATAGAAATTATCAATCGAATAAAAAAAAAGTTAAAATATTATTTATTGCATTTTTCAATCTTGTTCAATAATATATATCCAATATCTATTTAGATGGGGTAGCCGTTTGGAACTATAATTTTTCCAATTGCAAGTTTATATATACTTCCAAATTATAGTGTTTGTTTGGTAAATGATTTTTCAGATTATAAACGGTGGGTTCTAAAATATATGTAGGTAAAAATTGTGATTCTTACAAAATATATAAATAAAAATAATATTTAACTAACTTATAAGTATTACCAAACATGTTAACAATTTTTTTCATATAGAAGTGCTAAGTAAATCGCCCATCTTTGGAGTACTTGTTGTAGGCTGTCATTGGGCCTGACACAATCAACAATTTTCTGTTGGGCTAACCCAATACGACCCATCTATGTTAAGGCCAATGGGTCTAACTATTATTCTTATTATTATTATTATTTTTGGTTTTCTATTAATTATCTTCATGCCTGTTTGGTATATAGACAAATGTTAAAAATAATAGATAAATTTATCTTATCTTGTTTGGGTGGAAGTGGCGACCATATAAATTTTTATTCAAATAGTAATTTAAGCAAAAATAATAAGATAAATTTTTTTACCCTAAATAATGATTCACTCATTTCATTTAAAGACGAACATACTCTTTAGAATATAAAAAAAAAAAAAATTATTTTTGAACATCCATAACCTAAGATAATCTCTACCTAGGTGCCCGCCGCCTAGGGATGGAAAAATACCTTGACCTCTCCTCGTTAGTAATCGGGGTGGGGAAGGGGATAAAGCCTCCACTCTAAATTCTCCTCAACTCTCGTCTCGAATCTCTATTTATTTTATTTTAAAATTTAAATCGTATTTAAAAAATAAAAATTAATATTAAAAAATTAATGAAACGACAGTAAATGAAGATTTTCACCCCGCCCCGATCCCTGCTTTGCATTCTAAAAATTATCGACTGGGTGTGATGGTAATGTTCGCTTCGACCTATTGTCATTCTTACCGCCGCCACCATCATCCGACCACCGCTCTTCGCCATTGCCATTATCCTATGCCACCACCCTCTGCCGCTTCACCCATTTTTTTTTTTTTTTTTAGTTTTTTTTTCCATTTAATTAAGAATAATGGTATATATAATTGTTTTATTTTAAATCAAAAATTAATTTTTTAAAAGTGATTTTTTTCATTCTCATATTTAGCTGAACCAAATAATATAGTAATAAACATGTTATTCGAATAATTCTATATCCATATAACTTTTATATATATATATATATATATAATTTTATTTACAAACCAAAAGAACCCCAAGTAAAAATAGGGATGGAAACCGGCCATGGCCGGGCGATGACCATTTTGTCTCGCTCCTCTCCCCGCTTAAAGCGGAGCGGACGGGCGGGCGGGGCGACTTAATGCCCTGCTTACTACCTTGATTAGTTTTTTTTTTGTTAATTGTTATTTTCATTGTAGCCCGCCTATGAAATTATGAATTATGAAATGGAGAATTAAAGTTAATTCTAAATGGTAAATTTAGAATTTAAAGAATGAATTTTATATAATATATTTACTAAACAAAATGAAAAAAAAAAATGCAAATCAATGAGTTGTGATGTAGTGTAGGGATAACAATGGGCGGTGGGGTGGGGTGGGGGGGGGGGTGGGGCGACTATTCTCGCCTCGCCTGTCAGGATTTTGACTGAGCTCTGTTCCCGCTTAAAGCGGGGTGGGTCGGGGTCGGGGTCGGGGGCGGGGCGGGGGGAAGCACTTTAATGTCCCGCTTCGTCCCGATTAGTTTTTATTTTTTTTGGGGTGGGGTTAACTGTGATTTTCATTGTAGTCCACCTATGAATTTATGAATTATGAAATGGAGAATTAAAGTTAATTCTAAATGGTAGGTTTAGAATTTAAAGAATGAATTTTATATAATATGTTTAATAAACAAAATGAAAAAAAAAAAAAAAAAGCAAATCAATGAATTGTGGTGTAGTGTTTAGGAATTGTGAATCAATGTTCACACCCAAAGTTCGACTCCTTTAACATCCATTTCAACAACAAAAATTTAAATTTTAATTAAAAAAAAATTCGGACGGGTCTGGAGCGGAGTAAGGGCAATTTTCCCCGCCTTGAATACCCCTATTATCCGGGGCGGGGCAATCTTAAACGAGGCGGGGCGCGGGTCATTTTGTCATCCCTAGTGTAGTGGTTAGGAATTGTGAATCAATGCTCACACCCCGTGTTCAACTCCTCCAACACCTATTTCAACAAAATGTATTTTTAAATTTTTGTAAAAAATAATAATAATAACCGGGGTGGGTAAGGGGCGTAGCAATTGGGGCAATTTTCTCCGTCCCGAATACTCGATTGTTTGAGACGAGGCAATCTTAAACAGAACTGGACGGGGGAATTTTGTCATTTCTAAGTTAAAAAGAGAACCAAAAAGCAAAAAAGAAAGAAATAAGAAAGAGAGACTTGGGCAGGCCCTCGGCTAGGACTAGGAGAGCTAGGCAATAAATAAAGTGGCCAATAAATTATTAGACATTTTTTTTTTTAGTTTGAGTACTCAGGTGATTATTAATAGTACCTTTTAGAAAATGAGTAAATTTTGAAATTTTTGTTTGGGTAGTATACTAGTGACAACTGTCTTTTTGACTGGTATTATAGTCGCTCTTTCATTGAGTATTTTATTGGTGTGATGTTACTTAATGATAAACTTCCAGATATAGATGCCGTGTTATTTCATAATTGAATCAAATTAAAAATATGAAAAAAAAATCCAATAGATTTAAACTTATTTTTTGCTAAGTCAATTTCAAAATTAATGTTTTATGTTTTACATCTTCCGATATAGATGTTCAATATGTTTATATTTATCTTGGTCTTGTTACATTGAGTTCATATGAAATCTAAAATTAAATCTACTCATTTTGTTAAACATAATTTTAATTACATTTTAATTATTCAAACTTTAATATATTTTTTTTTTATAAAATAACTTATAAACACAACCAAACACATTGTTTCTCATAATTTATTCTATTCTAAATTAATTTACTTTTTCATCTCAATACTACCGTCCTAGAAAAAGGTTGTCCCGTAATATATATTTCAAAAATTATAGAACATACAACCATAAAACATATGCCAAATGTGAGCATAGTTCGTTAATATCAACCGATTTGGCTCACACTTTATAGCAAGATGAAACAGATGCAAGGCTTGTTAACCAGACAACATCAGATGCAACTGCCACGTCATCCTGGTTCCGATGCCATGTCCACTGTGCATGGGTCGCATTTACTACCTCAAATTCCCCATGCCCGAAACTTGCCTCCCTAAAAACGGATATTTTCGGCTGTGGGCTTATATATCTGTCAAAAGAGAGAATATTAATTTAAAATTATATTTTCTTTTTCTTTTAATTATGAAAAGACCTTTCGGATGATAATTAATTAATTACTTCGTGGCAAGTCCTTCGCGATTGCCTCCATCACCAATCGTGATGTGCACTGGACCACATTTGTTAGCTCGATCCTTGTAAACTTGCGTCTAACATTATAGCATTACGTAAAAAGTATTAAATTCATAAACACTAACATCAAAATTGTCACTAAAAAGACTTACGAATCGTTCATAGGCATGGACATGTCCTGCAAAGACAGCGTCGACTCGTGCTCCATAGAGCAAATCTTCCATGGACCTTTTCATGCCATAAGATTCATATTCTCCCTGATGAGCTTCGTTAGAATTGTACCATGGGGCGTGTATTAAGGCAATGAGCCACGGGGTTTTTATCCTATCGACCTTTTTTAAATCAGCTTGAAGCCAATTATACTGTGCCGAATCATGCCCAAATTCAGTATAAGAACCCAACATTAAGACATGAACACCAGCAACTTCAAAAGAGTAATACAAGTTGGAAGATGAGCCACTCTCCTCATATGGCATAACCCATCTGGCATTGTATGATGTAAAGGGCTCTTTATAGATTCCAAGGATTCTTTCAATCTCATGGTTACCTTGTGTAACCATCCAAGGCCGTTTACTGGCCATTGGCTGAACAATTGTCCGAACGTGTCCCACAACGGCTGGTACATGTCTGCGTAAGACAAATCACCCGGCAACAACAAAACGTCGTAGTTTGATTTCTCAATGTGTTGAAGTGTTGTGTTTGTCCACTCGGTTTGTCCGAGGTCACCTGCACTACTCAATTTTCATAAATAGGTAGCAATGATACTAGAAATTGCTTAATTTTAGACGAGGAGGTTCAAGGAATCGGCAACTTCTTTGTACCTGAGACTGCAAATTTGATAGGAAATCTTGGTGGAGGAGTTTTGAAGGTGAATTCTGGGGAATAATTTGTGCCACAAATGTAGTAATACACTGTGTCTGGATTTAATGGGCCAATGACTACATCATGTATTTCCCCAGAAGTATATTCCAGATATTGATACATATTGGTACTCCCATTTGCTGAAAATTTGTAGTCTCCAGGAGATGAACCATATTTCACAATTGCTGGTGTTTGATCTGAAGTAATCCAAGATATTCTCATTTTGTTGTTACCACTCAATGATATGTGCACCTGTTTGTTGTAAGAAGGGACATTAAATAAAATCAAAAATAAAACAAATTATAGATTATGTGTATCATTTTGTAATTTTCTACGCAATTAATAAATACTCTATTGTTAAAAAATGATATTTGCATCAAGAGTTTGGTTCTTTAGTTCAACCACCCATAATTGGTGGCTTCCCGGCAGAACAACCAGGTAATTATTATTTACACGTTCGATAAGATTTATAAGTACTTAAAAAATAATTTGAGGGATCGCGGCAATGCTCGTTTTCAATACTTGTAATTTAAGTGAGAGTCATCAGGTGGCTCAGAAAAACTAAACAATTTCATTTTCTGGGGTACTAATTCAACAAACAAATTGCATCAAATTGGAATTCCATTGGGGGATACGTAAATATAAAATAAGATGGTGCATGTTGGTACCTGCTGTGGAGAATTGGAATCATGTTCATAAAGATCTTTCAAGAGTGGTTTAGAGAGAGACTTCCGGCGCGGCGGCCGATCATATGAAAAACCAAAATCAACGGCTCCGGCGAAGGTCAAAGCCAGTGCCAAAATCATAACCCAGTTATTAACAGCCATGGCAACTCGTAAAGAGAGAGAAGAAGAGATGGGCTATTTTAATGTGAATACATATTCTAAGTCTTATCGACACTTTATGGAATTAGGAGGCATGAAAATACAACGTTGTGGTCTTTCTTGGCAAGTTTGGTTGTGTCACGGTTTTGTCAAAGGTTACGTGACTGTTTTGGCACTGCGGCTATGGGATTGGGCATGTCTTATTATATATATATATATATATATATATATATATATATATATATAATGTAAAATGAATTCAATTAAGATGTGATGTTCTAGATCTAAATAATTATAGAATAAACTTATGAATCCGTTAGCAGTAACATATCTACTATAATGATACTTAGAGGCATATCATGAGGATGTACATATCTTTTTTAATTGATATCATAGTTACTCATAAAAAGAGACACACTTTTAGTGACACTGTCTATATCTAACTCTGAACAGTTAATTGAGTATGCTCTACTTTTTATACAATTTTCCTTGACATGACTAGATTGTCCATATTTGATGAAAACGTGTGTCAGTCTTCTTTCTAAATACTTATGTAATTCCAATAGAATCAACACACCTGACTCCGACTTCTTAAACACCAGTGACCAAATTGTCCATACCTAATGAAACATGGGTTAGTCTTCTTCCCATATACTTGTGTAATTCAAATTGAAATAACACTTATTGACTTGTACTTGTCACAAACTAAAATATATTTTTTCATTAGATTTATCAATGTCATCTAACATTTTTTTGTGTGTTTCAACACTACGAACGATCTGAATTTTTCATACCACTGTTGAAAATTATGTCTAATTCTTTATTTGCCCACATGATTCTCGTTTAAATAAATATTAAGAAGTCAAAAATATGAAAAGATGGAAAAAAAACAACAAAAGATTTATATGAAAAATTATTATAATTATATGGCACTCTTAACTCACCCTAACTTAGGTATCGTAAAAAAATATAAAATGTTAAATTTTATCACACCCACAAATTTCAACAATCCAAAAACACTACGAAAATAATCTAGAGAAAACATATTGAATGTTCCACTTAATTTCCCATGGAATTGGCCGACGCATGAGATCCCACGTTTCACCTAATTTCCCATGGAATTGGCCGACACATGAGATTCCACGTTTCACCTAATTTCCCATGGAATTGGCCGACACATGAGATCCCACCAAATTAGCTTCCCATTTCAATTTTTTGCAACTTTTTGGACATTTGATATTACTAAAATTATTTTTTAAATACTTATAAATTTCTATAAAATACATAAATAATAAGCAGATAATAAATCGTGAATCTTACAAAATATATAAATAAAAAATATGTTTAATCAATTTAATAAATTTAAATTATAATTTAAACTTAATCATGCACATATTTGCATGGAAAAATTGATTTACCATTTCTATTATTTCATTTTAAAATTAGTAACAACATATTTTAAGATTTTGAACTAATATCCCAACAACCTCAACCATTAAATCAACTATTAGTCTAAAGTAGACGTGTAAAAGTAAGTTAGCTGCCAAACATGGTGCAGCCTAACACGGTTTCCAAGTTCGACAACCCAAAACTCATCGTGCTAGGTAGGGCTGGGCAAAAATCGACCCAAACCGCTCAACCCGACAGACCCGAACGGGTTAGGTCGGTTTGGGTCGGGTTTTGGGTTTAATTCGGTCGGTTTCGGGTTTGAAAATACAAAATTACGTTGGGTCGGTTCGGGTTGTGGGTTGGGTCTGTAAACCCGACCCGAACCAACCTGAACCGACCCGCTTCAATTAAAAAAAAAAGGGCTGAATTTGCTGTTGGCTGCTGCCCTAATCCGTAAGCCCATTTGCCTAAAACAACAAAAAATAAACCCATTTCACGTTTCACCATTTGCCTAAAACAACAAAACCCATCTCAAAAACGCAGCCGCCATCGCCTCGTGGAAATACCTCGCCATCACCACCACTAATCGTCTCCGTCGAAGTCCTTTACGCCAAATCTGCCACCAGCTATTGAATCATTTACTTCGTCTCCGTGGAAATCTTCAATCTTGAAAGGTAATTACGAATAAATTTTTTTTTTCTCCTCAAATCTTCAATATGTGGTTTGGATTAACATTTCAAAGCTTGAATAAATACGGTTTTAAGCTTCAAATCTGGTCTCCCAGTTCAAATGTCAAGAAATACAGATTTTTCATTTCGAATATTATATATGATTTTTCAAATCTGGGCAGCTTCAATAAATACGATTTTTCAACCCGAATATATATGATTTTTCATTTTTTGGAGGGAAATTGGCGCAAATGGTCCCTAACGTTTGCCATTAGTGCGCAAATGGTCCCTAACGTTTTATTTTTGGCGAAATGATCCTAACATATCCATTTAGGTGCTTGCAATTGGTCATTTTAGATGCGCAAAATGGTCCTATCATCATTTTTTGTCTTTATTATGGGGGTAAAATTGTCAAGTAACATTTTTTCAACCTTTCAATTGGCGCAAATGATCCCTAATCTTAAGAAATTTGCAATTGGATTCTTAACCTTTAAAAAGTGAAAATGAGTCCGATACTTTTTTTTTTTTATTAAAAAAAAAAAAAAAAACTAACAAGTTGATAATATACTAAATTATTTTGAATATTTTATGAACTATTATAAAATAACCAAAATTGAAATTCATAATTATTAACAAATGTGCTAATTAAAATTATTTTATTATTATTAAGTAATCATATTATTTAAAATTCAACTTTAATTTTATCATTACAACAAAGAAGAAAAATAAATTTATGCATAAATAAAATTTTACTTATGCTCAACCAAACTCGATTTTATACGATCTCATATTTATTTGGTAAATCAATCCAAGCTTTTGAGCCACAAGATTCTTTGGATCGGTCTCTATTTTAAATTTTAAATAATTTTATATTAAAAAAAAGGTTCCCCACCTCCCAAAAATACGAGCAAAGGAAGGAGATTTGGGATTTCTCCCCTCCCCTGGCCGCCGCCTACGCTTCGTTGTATTTTTTGGGTGGGAAACTTTTTTTAATATAAAAATTATTTAAAATTTAAAATAGGACTGATCCAAGAATCTTGTGGCTCAAAAACCAAGTTGATTGACCCAAGAAATATGAGAGATCAGATAAAATCGAGTTGGGTTGAGCATAAGTAAAAATTTTATTTATGCATAAATTTATTTTTCTTCTTTTGTTGTAATGATAAAATTAAAGTTTGAATTTTAAATAATATGATTACTTAATAATAATAAAATAATTTTAATTAGCACATTTGTTAATAATTATGAATTTCAATTTTGGTTATTTTCTAATAATTCATAAAATATTCAAAATAATTTAGTATATTATCAATTTCTTAGTTTTTTTTTAATTTTTAATAAAAAAAATTAAAGTATCGGACTCATTTTCACTTTTTAAAGGTTAGAAATCCAATTGTAAATTTCTTAAGATTAGGGACCATTTGCGTCAATTGAAAGGTTGAAAAAAAATGTAACTTGACAATTTTATCCCTACTAATAAAGACAAAAAACAATGATATGGATCATTTACGCACCTAAAAGGACCAATTGCGCGCCTAAATGGATAGGTTAGGGACCATTCTGCCAAAAATGAAACGTTAGGGACCATTTGCGCCAATTTCCCTTTTTTTGGAGGAACTTGTTATATGTTTTGAGGTTTATAATAATGTTTTGTTGATGCTTAAGTTCGGATAAATGGTTTCTTATGTCACTGCTAATTTCTGAAAAATAAATGTGTCCTCTAATCAAATTGGTAAAGTCTAATAGTGCATGAGTAAATTGTTAAATACTTAAATGATTCAGTTAAATTGGTGACACTTAATATATTTTGAAATTTGAAGTCTCGGCTGTAGTTGTATATGAATGTTACTATTTGGGCTTGAATCTTTTTCCTTAGCAAAATTGACACAAATCACACTCAAATTGGACATTTACTCTTAGTAGCACTCAGTTTTAACTTTTAACAGTGTGTTATGTGATAATGCAAAGATCAATCATAGCTTTTGAAAATGCGAGACTCATATATTCATTGTTGTTCATTTATCTTTCCTTTGTACATATCTATGAACAGAAATTTTAAAGGAGAAAGTCATATAATTTGAATATAGTTAGCCGCTGAAGATAGAGCCGAAAATGGACAAAGGTACAATATTTGTTTTTTCTTAGTTATTAGTTATTAAATTGAATTTTAATTTTTTTCAAATCATACATTGATTATTGATACATTTTGTGTAATGTTTATGTACATACGGATATGCTTCAAGAGCGTGACAATATAGCCCCATCAAATGACACGAATTTGAGTTCAGATACACGTCCATCATCAACATTCGGTAAGAGAAAATCGAATATAATAGCTTCTTATGTGTGGGATCACTTCACACTAATGGGTCCAAGGGATGATCCAAATGTTAGGTGTAAATGTAACTACTGCGGAATTGATTATGCATGTGGCACCAAAAAGTGTGGGACAAGTACGTTGAATAACCATTTGACATATAATTGTAAGAAATATCCTAGTAGATTGTAAGAGAAGAAGCATAAAATACTGTCTTTTGAGAACCAAAAAGAGGGTGGAGGGAGCAATCTTATAGCTATTGGTCGTAGTAAGGCGGAGTGTAGGGTTGCATGTGCTAAAATGGTAATATTGGATGAATTGCCATGTAGGTTTGTTGAAGCTCGTGGATTTAGACTATTTTGTACTATTGCATGTCCTCAGTTTGAGCCTCCGTCACGTAGAACTCTTGTAAGAGACATTTATCAATTGTATTTGGATGAAAAATTGAAATTGAAAGATGTTATCTCTTCTCAACGTCAAAGAGTTTTCCTTACAACTGATACTTGGACTTCCAATCAGAATGTGAATTATATGTCTTTGACAGCGCACTACATTGATTCTGATTGGACTCTACATAAGCGCATTTCAAGCTTTTGCGTTGTTCCAAATCATAAGGGTGAAACTATTGGTAAAATAATTATGTCTTGCTTAAATGAGTGGGGGATTGACAAAATTTTTACAATCACGGTTGATAATGCGACATCAAATGATACGGCTATTTCTTATCTTAGGAGGAAAGTTGTTCGTTAGGGTAATGATGGGTGTCTTCTAGACGGTAGATATTTGCATTTGAGATGTTGTACACACATTATCAATTTGATTGTTTGTGATGGTTTGAGGGAAGCACATGACTCTATTGTAAAAATTCGCAATGCAGTAAAATATGTAAAATCTTCTTCTTCGAGGTATGAAAAATTAAAGGAGTGTGCGAAACAAGAAAAGATTGAATGCAAATCTATTGTATTTTTGGATGTTCCTGATAGCCCAAGAATAACTAACCAAGAGGGAGTTGAATTGGTTTTCTCAAACTTTTTCGAAAAATATTCTCAAAAATGATATTTAAGAGATAAAAATAGATTCACAAAAATATAAGCAAAATATAAGTAAATAAAAGAGAAGAGAGAGTGCAAACGATTTTTATGGAGGTTCGATCCAACCAATGATCTACGTCCCCCGTTACCAAGCTCTCCAACACGAGCACGGCCTTTCCACTATTTTGATTGACTTATGGTGCAATCCAAACCCTTACAGTGTATCCGGCGACTTACAAACAAGGAGCACCGATCCTTATACAATATTGAACTTTTCAAGGGACCTCAATATGACCCCAAATAAGTAAAGAGATTGATTTGAGTATTTCTCTCTAGATGAATGATAGATACAAGTTTAATTCTAAGAGAGACTAACACTTTAATAAATAGCAATGGATGAGGAAAGCTCAAGTGTTAGAAGAAAACTTTGTTGAGAAAGATAAACCAAAAGTTTGATTTAATCAAACAAAGTTTTTCAAATAGAGATATTGAAGATATAAATGCAATGAAGCTTTGAATGATGTTTTTCAATATGATTTTCTCTATAAATGCTCTTGTAAGTGTTGTTGAATGATAGTAAATGAAGTGGTATTTATAGAGATGAATTTTCGTCACTTTCTGACCAAACGGATGACCAAGCGGTCGACCTATCGATTGGTCGAACTAGCCGCTGAACCGTAAAAAAATCGAACGGACACTTTTTGAAAAAAGACGTTTCAAACGGTCGACAGCTCAAGGTAAACGGTCGACCGGATCAACCGGTTTACCAAACGGATTGTCCGTTTCCACAGTTTTGAAAATCTGATTTTTGGCTTTGATCAAACTATTTTTATACAAGTGATAAAAAATATTTTTGAACTTTCGTTCATTTAATTGCTAAGGATTAAAGAGTTAATACCTTTACAATTTTATCTAAAAATCTATTCTTCAATCTTGATATTCGAATCTTGAATTTCGGTGGATCTTGAGATTCTTGAACTCTTGTATTGATTTTGACTTTGAACTTGTCATTGCATGGGAGTTCGATTTGTAGCGCTTTGAATTTTGCTTGAAAATAAATTGTTAGAAAACATAACCAATTTGTTTGTTATAATCAAAACATTAAGGTTTAAAGTTAACCATAGGTCAACAATTTCCCCCTTCTTGATTATGACAAACAATGTGAGAATATAGAATAATGAAATAGAATTAATCATGTATATTCTTCATTTCTTTTTCAAGTAAACATGATTTGATGAATTTGTATTATATGATATCAATTTCATTTGATTTGCCAATTTCATCACATCACATATATTTTGAAATTCTACATATATCACATATTTTCCAAATTCTACATACATCACATATATCACATATTTATTTTCCCCCTTTTGGCATAAACAAAAAGGCATTCATTGATAAAACATTAAGGTTTAAAAGAAATTCCCCCTAAATGAAACGAAATATGCCATTTATTGATAAAATTAAAATCTAAAACAATCATAGTTCAAAGATACATAAAGGAAAGCTAGAACAAATGATCGTTTTCAAAAACATAGAGACGAAAGAACAAAAATAAACTAGGTCTCCGGTGGCGGATGCGGAGGAAGCACGACATCAAGACGGGAATGAAGATCTCGGAGCAATGTCGTCATGTCGGCAATCGAGTGCTGGAGAGTCCCCATGGTATGGTGTAGACTCTCGACCGAAGAAGTAAGTGAGTCGATCCGTCCATGTAGTAAAGTGAATTGGTCCTCGTTGTGGCCGGAGGTGGAGGACGACGGCCTTTGTGATCTTTGCCGCGGTGGGGACGGAGGAGCATCTTCGTCTATATCTTCCCCCTCGAAAGGTAGAGTGGAGGGTCCCGACTCTTCATCAAACCCCTTTGATTTTGCCACCCATTGACCGTTTTCTTTGAAAATTCTCATTCGTTTGAGCGTAAGAATATTGATGGTGTCGGTGGCTTTAGGAAGTAGGGTCACCGTATCACGGAATGAGATGTCGAAGTGTTGGAAAATTTTAGTGAGAATCATGCCGTAGGGAAGCGCCTTAGATCTCTTCCCGCTAAGAACGTAGTGCATGTGTTGGATCATAATATATGAAAAATCGAGCTTACACCCTCGGAGGATAGAGTCGAGCACAAAAACATCGAAATGGTTAACTTCATCCAAATGACCCTTTCGAGGGACAATTATGTGGACGATGATATTATGGAGGACACGTCAAGGAAGAGTGAGTTGATTTATGCCAAGACGTACGCCAGCCTCAAAATGCTTGCCGGTGACGTTACAACATGCGTCGACCGGATCGTACTCGACGGTGTGAGGAATTGTCTTGGTGGTATAGAGACGCATACCACCATCCTCAAGATGAAGAATGGAACGAATAAGATCTTGAGTGATCTTAATTCGTTTGTTCCGAACAAAGGATGAAATACCCAATGCCGGAGAATAAACGAAGTTTTTGTAAAATTCTTTGACAATGGGGGGATAGACATTATCATTTAAAGTAAGAAGAGGAACCCACCCCATACACATAAAAAGATTTTCAACGTTGAATGATGGTGCATCGTGTGTGAAAGAAGCGAGATCGACGTTCTTACCCATGAGGATAGGACATCGTTCTATTCGCTTGGATTGAGGATCCTCGTCAGAGGAGGAGGAAGATGGAGATGGTTGCCTTTCCCTCTTAGGACGTTTGGCAGCCATTTTGACCTGTGGCATTGTGTTGAAAATGGATGAGTTGAATCTAGGGCTTGAGTTCGTCCGTTTGGGTGGATTTTCACGAATCTGTGGATAAAATTTGGGGATTTTCCGGTTTTGAGCGTGGATTTGATATGGGTTTTTGATTTTAAGCACTAATTTGAAGAATTTCAGAGAGATTTGATGAATGGGAAGAGATTGGGAGTGAAAACCGTAAGTTCGCGCGAAGTTGGAATGAAGAAATTTGAAAAATTTCCAACTTAAAACCCTGATTTCCGCTAAGACATACGACCGGAACACTGAGAGGGTCGACCGTTTGGACTGAATTTTTGATGTTCAAACTCTCTGTTCAGACGGATGATCAGACGGATGATATGCGGTCGTCTGTTTAAAATCATACGGACGACCGTTCAAACAAAACGGTCAACCGGTTAAACTTTTCAATTTTGGCAAAATTCTCTGCTAAGACGGATGATACACCGGATGATCACTTGGGTCATTCGTTTAACCTCAAACGGACGTTCGTATTGAATAACGGTCGTCCGATTGGGCAGATTTTCACAAATTGTACCAAGGTCATTGATTTGGTCCTTTGACAAATGATTTTAAAACATTTTTGTCATATAAAATGCAATCAATCATAGGAAACATAAAGATTTAGCCACATATTTCACATTCATCAATTATACCTAAACTTCGTCGAATGTAAGAAAATCTTTCAAGTGCTAAAGGTTTTGTGAGAATATCGGTCAATTGTTTTTCGGTGTTTGCAAACTCCAAAGTTATATCTCCCTTTTGTGCATGGTCTCGTAAAAAGTGATGTCTAATTTCAATGTGTTTGGTACGAGAATGCAAAACGGGATTTTTAGATAAGTTGATCGCACTTGTATTATCACACATAATAGGAACTTTGTCAAATGAAATGTGATAATCATTTAGAGTTTGCTTCATCCATAGGATTTGAGCACAACAACTAGCGGCGGAGATATACTCGGCTTCGGCGGTTGACAAGGCAACGGAATTTTGTTTCTTACTAAACCATGAAACTAAAGCAAAGCCTAGAAAATGGCACGTTCCACTAGTCCTTTTTCGATCAATTGTACAACCGGCCCAATCGGCATCCGAATAGCTAAGTAAATCAAAATGAGTTTCTTTGGGATACCAAAGACCTAAAGATCTAGTTCCACTAAGATAACGGAAAATGCGTTTTACGGCACTAAGATGGGAATTCTTAGGATTAGATTGTTATCTAGCACATAAGCATACACTAAACATAATATCGGGTCTACTAGCGGTTAAATAAAGAAAAGATCCGATCATACCTCGATATTTTGTTACATCAACAAGTACCTTGCTCGCTTTTTATCTAGTTTGATTGATGAGCTCATTGGAGTGTTCATTGGCTTCAACTCTTCCATTTCAAACTTTTGAGTATATCCAAGATATACTTGGTTTGACTAATGAATATTCCATCATTGGTTTGTTTGATTTGGAGACCAAGAAAGAACTCGAGTTCACCCATCATGCTCATCTCAAATTCCCTACTCATGCACTTAGAAAATTCTTCACATAGGAAATGTTAGTGGCACCAAAAATGATATCGCCAACATAAATTTGAACAACTATCATATCATTCTTTTGGTTTTTATAAATAATGTAGTATCCGCTTTACCCATTAAAAACCATTTGATAAGAGAAATTTACTCAATCTCTCATACCATGCTCTAGGAGCTTGTTTTAAACCGTAAAGAGCTTTTCTAAGTTTGAAAACTTTGTCCGGATACTTATGATTTTTAAAACCGGTGGTTGCTCAACAAAACTTCTTCTTGAATGACTCCATTCAAGAATGCACTTTGATTAAAGTAAAATTTTTATGACAAGCAAAAGCAAGAAGCATGCGAATTGATTCTAATCTAGCAATCGGGGCAAAAGTTTCTTCAAATCAATGCCTTTTTCTTGATTGTAACCTTGAGCCACTAATCTAGCTTTGTTACGCACAATTATACCATTTTCATCTCGCTTTGTTTCGAAAACCCATTTTGTGCCAATTACGGTTTGTGAATTTGGTCTAGCAACTAAATCCCAAACATGATTTCTTTCAAATTGATTTAGTTCATCTTGCATAGCTAGAATCCAAAATTCATCAAACTCGGTTTCTTTAAAGTACTTTGGCTCAATTTGTGAAAGAAATGCACAATTGTTATGAAAATTTCTAGAAGAATTTCTTGTGCTTACCCCTTTTGATGGATCACCAATGATGAGATCTTTTGGGTGAGATGGGACAAACCTCCATTCTTTTGGTAATGATGAAGTGTTGAGATCTTCATGAGGTTCTTCATCATTTTGTTGCATACTTGTTTCCTCCTCATGTTGACTTTCAATGTTATTTGGATTCCTTTGTCTTGATTTTGAACACTTAGTTGTTCAAATGGGATTTCAAATCTTCATCATCAATAACTTTTTCTTGTATAGAGGAGTTAGTTTCATAAAAAACATGCATAGATTGTTCAACTACTAAAGTTCTTTTGTTGAAAACTCTAAAACTTTACTAGTAGATGAATATCCAAGAAAATTCCAATATCGAATTTTGGATCAAATTTTCCCAAATTTTCTTGTGTGTTTAAAATAAAGCACTTGCAACCAAAAACTTTAAAATATCCGATATTGGGAATTCTATTTTTCCAAAGCTCATATGGAGTTTTGGTTTTTTCGACTCACCAAAACTCTATTTAAGATATAACATGAAGTGTTTACGGCTTGCCCAAAAGTATTTTGGTAAATTGTTTTCATTCAACATGGTCCGAGCCATTTCTTGCAATGTTCGATTCTTCCTTTCTACTACACTATTTTGTTGAGGAATTCTAGGAGCTGAAAAATTATGTTCATATCCATTGGATTTGCAAAACTCATCAAAGGCTATATTTTCAAATTCTCCACCATGATCACTCCTAATTGTGGTAATGGTGTATCCTTTTCATTTTGGACTCTTTTGCAAAAATGTTTAAATGCATTTAAGGCTTCATCTTTTAAATTCAAGAAAATGACCCAAGTAAATCTTGAAAAATCATCAACAATAACAAATGCATAATATTTTTCACTTAAACTAGCGGTTCTAGAAGGTCCAAATAAGTCCATGTGGAGAAGTTGTAAAGGTCTTGAAGTAGAAGAGTGTTGTTTAAGTTTGAAAGAACTCTTTACTTGTTTTCCAAATTGACAAGCATAACAAATTTTATCTTTTTCAAACTTTATATTTGGCAACCCTTTCACAAAGTTATTTTTGGAGATTTTTAAAAGTAAGTCCATGCTAACATGACCTAATCTCCTATGCCATAGCCAAGAATCATCCTTTATACTTGAAAAACATTTTATTTCTTTTCAAGTTCAAATTCAATAGATATGATGTAAACATCTTTACTTCGGCTCCCCATGAACAATACCTCTTTAGATATAGCATCCTCAATGAGGCAATTGGAAGAATCAAATTTAATGAGATAACCTTTATCACACATTTTCAATGGAGGGAGAAGAACGATTATCAATATTTCTAATGCCTATGATTTTTCCTTTGGCATTGTCTCCAAAAGTCACATGACATCCATCTTTTCTTTTGAAATTTGATAGTAATGATCGATCTCTCGTCATATGTTTCGAACAACCACTATCCAAGAACCAATTGCTCTTGACCTTTTGTGGTACCTACAAAATAATTTTAATTTTTGATTTTGGTACCCACATAAGTTTGGGTCCTTGATAGTTAGTGCTTGAGGATTCTTTTATCCACTTGTGTTTCTTTTCAAAGTATAGTTTCTTTCTAGTCAAACAATTGTAAGCAACGTGACCATCTTTCTTGCAAAAACTACATGTGATGTTTTGTTGAAAAAAATTGGATGATTTTACAAAAATGGTTTCAAGGGATTTTTGTTTCAAAAGAGGTTTATATCCAATTCTCCCTTTGTTAAACACACATTTTTGCTCACCAAGCATTAATTCAAAGTTTTTCTTTCTTTGAGTGAATTTGTGAATAATGCTTGTTAAATCAACCACTTTTTTTTTCAATAAAACATTTTCTTTGATCAAGGACTTGTGATCATCTTTCTCTTTTTCAAAGTCCTTTTGTGCAATAAAAAGCTTCTTGACTACATTTTTCAACAAAGAGTGTTTAATGTTAAGAATAGAGTATTTTGACATGAGTTTCTCAAATTCTTCAAGAATTTTATTATAAGAGGTAGATAAGTCAATGTAAGAGTCATTGTTGTTTGTACTTACCTCATCCTCAATAGCCATGAAGCACATATTAGCGATTTCCTCTTGAATTTCATCTTCTTCTTGATCATCTTCATCACTATCATCCCATGTAGCTTGAAGTGCCTTCTTTTTGTTGAACTTCTTCTTGTTTGGGTATTCGATCCTCTTGTGACCGGGTTTGTCACAATCATAGCATATGATCTTTTTGTTCTTTTCTTCACTTTTGTCTTCTTTCTTTTGAAATCGCCTATTGTTTCGAAATCCTCTCTATTTCTTGACAAGAAGAACTAAGTCATCAAGTTCTTCATCACTCATGTTTGTGTTGGAGGATCCTTCATCATTTGTTAATTTCAAAGCAATTTGCTTCTTGGGAAGCTCCTTCATCTCTTCTTTGCTTCTCCTTGTTTTCTCATTTGTTTTGGCATTGTTGAGCTCATATGTCATCAATGTTCCATATAGCTCCTCCAATGGATAAGTGTTGATATCTTTTATATTCTCTATCAACATCCTCAAGAAGTTCCAATCTTCCGATAAAGACCTAAGCATTTTGCTCACAAGTTCACCGTTAGTAAACTTTCGATCAAAGCCCTTAAGACCATTAATAATGTCGGTGAAACGAGTAATCATATCAACAATAGGTTCATCTTGTTTCATAAAGAAATTTTTGAAATCTTTTGTCAAAAGATTTATTTTGGTTTCTTTAATCTTGTTGGTACCTAAGTGAGTTATCTCTAATGCATGCCAAATATCATATGCGGAATCACATGTGCTAATACGATTAAACTCATTTTTGTCTAAAGCACAATAAAGTAAATTTTTGGCCCTAGCATTCAAATATAATTTTCTTTTGTCCTCTTCATCATATTCTTCTCTAGGCTTAGAAATAGTTTGGTCCGGTTTATCATCAACTTTGATAATTTTTGTAGGCACATATGGACCAAACTCGATGACTTCTCAATGTTATAATCAATTGATTGAATATAAATCATCATTCTAGTTTTTCAATAATTGTAGTGGGAACCATTAAAGAAGGGAGGACGATTTGTAGAGTGACCCTCAAGGTTTTGAGAATTTTGGTTAGCCATTACTCAAGATTGTGTAATCTTCAAAAAAAAATGAGCACCTTGCTCTGATACCAATTGATAGCCCAAGAATAACTAACCAAGAGGGGGGTTAATTGGTTTTCTCAAAAATTTTCGAAAAATATTCTCAAAAATAATATTTAAGAGATAAAAATAGATTCACAAAAATATAAGCACAATATAAGTAAATAAAAGAGAAGAGAGAGTGCAAATGATTTTTATAGAGGTTCGATCCAACCAATGATCTACGTCACCCGTTACCCAGCTCTCCAACACGAGCACGACCTTTCCACTATTTTGATTGACTTATGGTGCAATCCAAACCCTTACAATGTATCCGGTAACTTACAAACAAGGAGCACCGATCCTTATACAATATTGAGCTTTTCAAGGGACCTCAATATGACCCAAATAAGTAAAGAGATTGATTTGAGTATTTCTCTCTAGATGAATGATAAATACAAGTTTAGTTCTAAGAGAGACTAACACTTTAATGAATAACAATGGATGAGGAAAGCTCAAGTGTTAGAAAAAAACTTTGTTGAGAAAGATGAACCAAAAGTTTGATTTAATCAAACAAAGTTTTTCAAATAGAGATATTGAAGATATAAATGCAATGAAGCTTTGAATGATGTTTTCAATATGATTCTCTTTATAAATGCTCTTGTAAGTGTTGTTGAATGATAGTAAATGAAGTGGTATTTATAGAGATGAATTTTTGTCACTTTTGACCAAACGGATGACCAAACGGTCGACCGGTCGATTAGTCGAAACTAGCCGCTTGAACCGCAAAAATCGAAACGGACATTATTTGAAAAAAGACGTTTCAAACGGTCGACCGGTTCAAGGTAAACGGTTGACCGGATCAACCGGTTTACCAAACGGATTGTCCGTTTCCACGCTTTTGAAAATCTATTTTGGCTTTGATCAAACTATTTTATACAAGTGATAAAAAATATTTTTGAGCTTTCGTTCATTTAATTGCTAAGGATTAAAGAGTTAATACCTTTACAATTTTATCTAAAAATCTATTCTTCAATCTTGATCTTCGAATCTTGAATTTCGTGGATCTTGAGATTCTTGAACTCTTGTATTGATTTTGACTTTGAACTTGTCATTGCATGGGAGTTCGATTTGTAGCGCTTTGAATTTTGCTTGAAAATAGATTGTTAGAAAACATAACCAATTTGTTTGTTATAATCAAAACATTAAGGTTTAAAGTTAACCATATGTCAACAGTTCCTACTAGGTAGAATTCTACTTATCTTATGTTGAAAACCGCTTTGAAATTCAAAAAGCTTTTGATAGGTTAGAAGAAGACGATGCACAATATTTGAATTACTTTCGGAAGATGAAGGAGGTCGAAGGAGAGGTGGACCTCCTTCAAGTTTGGATTGGGAAAATGTTTCGTGTTTGTCAAGTTTCTTAAAAATTCTTCAATGTTACTTTGACTTTCAATGACGTCATTGAATGTCGATTACTACTACTTATCTTTATGAAATATCTAATCTTGTACTCGAATTGGATCAATGGAGTTTAAGTTGTGATTTTTTGTTGGGTGAAATGGCCTCTAACATGAAGAAGAAGTTTGATAAATATTGGGGTAAAATGGAAAATGTGAATCAATTGTTGCTTGTTGCTACTATACTTTATCCAAGATATAAATTGAATTATGTTGAATATTGTTTTGTTGATATCTACAAGGATGAAGAAGTTGCTAGTAGCATGATTAATATGGTGAAAGCCAATTTGATGGCCCAAAAAAGTAAAACTGTTATTTTGAAAAAAAAAAAATAAAAAATCGTGAACCCTACCCAATCCGACCGATGCATGCTACTAGCAACTTCTTCATCCTTGTAGATATCAACAAAATAATATTCAACATAATTCAATTTATATCTTGGATCAAGTATAGTAGCAACAAGCAACCATTGATTCACATTTTCCATTTTACCCCAATATTTATCAAACTTCTTCTTCATGTTAGAGGCCATTTCACCCAACAAAAAATCACTACTTAAACTCCATTGATCCAATTCGAGTACAAGATTAGATATTTCATGAAGATAAGCAGTAGCACTGACATTCAATGACATACTGAAAGTCAAAGTAACATTGAAGAAATTTTTAAGAAACTTGACAAACACAGAAGCATTTTCCCAATCCAAACTTGAAGGAGGTCCACCTCTCCTTCGACCTGCTTCATCTTCCCGAAAGTAATTCAATTATTGTGCATCGCCTTCTTCTAACCTATCAAAAACATTTTGAATTTCAAAGCGCTTTTCCAACATAAGATAAGTAGAATTCCACCTAGTAGGAACATCCAAAAATACAATAGATTTGCATTCAATCTTTTCTTGTTTCGCACACTCCTTTAATTTTTCATACCTCGAAGGAGAAGATTTTACATATTTTACTGCATTGCGAATTCCTACAATAGAGTCATGTGCTTCCCTCAAACCATCACAAACAATCAAATTGATAATGTGTGCACAACATCTCAAATGCAAATATCTACCATCTAGAAGACACCCATCATTACTCCAACCAACAACTTTCCTCCTAAGATAAGAAATAGACGTATCATTTGATGTCGCATTATCAACCGTGATTGTAAAAATTTTGTCAATCCCCCACTCATTTAAGCAAGACACAATCATTTTACCAATAGTTTAACCCTTATGATTTGGAACAACGCAAAAGCTTAAAATGCGCTTACGTAGAGTCCAATCAGAATCAATGTAGTGCGTTGTCAAAGACATATAATTCACATTCTGATTGGAAGTCCAAGTATCAGTTGTAAGGGAAACTCTTTGACGTTGTGAAGAGAAAACATCTTTCAATTTCAATTTTTCATCCAAATACAATTGATAAATGTCTCTTACAAGAGTTCTACGTGACAAAGGCTCAAACTGAGGACATGCAACAGTACAAAATAGTCTAAATCCACGAGCTTCAACAAACCTAAATGGCAATTCATCCAATATTACCATTTTAGTACATGCAACCCTACACTCCGCCTTACTACGACCAATAGCTATAAGATTGCTCCCACCACCCTCTTTTTTAGTTCTCAAAAGACAGTTTTTTATGCTTCTTATCTTACAATCTACCAGGATATTTCTTACAATTATTTGTCAAATGGTTATTCAACGTACTTGTCCCACACTTTTTGGTGTCACATGCATAATCAATTCCGCAGTAGTTACATTTACACCTAACATTCGGATCATCCCTTGGACCCATTAGTGTGAAGTGATCCCACACATAAGAAGCTATTATATTCAATTTTCTCTTACCGAATGTTGATGATGGACGTGTATCTGAACTCAAATTCGTGTCATTTGATGGGGCTATATTGTCACTCTCTTGAAGCATATCCGTATGTACATAAACATTACACAAAATGTATCAATAATCAATGTACGATTTGAAAAAAATTAAAATTCAATTTAATAACTAATTACTAATAAAAAACAAATATTGTACCTTTGTCCATTTTCGGCTCTATCTTCAGCGGCTAACTATATTCAAATTATATGACTTTCCCTTTAAAATTTCTGTTCATAGATATGTACAAAGGAAAGATAAATGAACAACAATGAATATATGAGTCTCGCATTTTCAAAGGCTAGGATTGATCTTTGCATTATCACATAACACACTATTAAAAGTTAAAACTGAGTGCTACTAAGAGTAAATGTCCAATTTGAGTGTGATTTGTGTCAATTTGGCTAAGGAAAAAGATCCAAGCCCAAATAGTAACATTCATATACAACTACAAATGAGACTTCAAATTTCAAAATATATTAAGTGTCACCAATTTAATCAAATCATTTAAGTATTTAACAATTTACTCATGCACTATTAGACTTTACCAATTTGATTAGAGGACACATTTATTTTTCAGAAATTAGCAGTGACATAAGAAACCATTTATCCGAACTTAAGCATCAACAAAACATTATCATAAACCTCAAAACATATAACAAGTTCCCCCAAAAAATTGAAAAATCATATATATTCGGGTTGAAAAATCGTATTTATTGAAGCTGCCCAGATTTGAAAAATCATATATAATATTCGGAATGAAAAATCTGTATTTCTTGACATTTGAACTGGTAGCCCAGATTTGAAGCTTAAAATCGTATTTATTCAAGCTTTGAAATGTTAATCCAAACCACAGATTGAAGATTTGAGGAGAAAAAAAAATTTATTCGTAATTACCTTTCAAGATTGAAGATTTCAACGGAGACGGAGTAAATGATTCAATAGCTGGTGATGGATTTGGCGTAAAGGACTTCGACGGAGACGATTAGTGGTGGCGATGGCAAGGTATTTCACAGGCGATGGCGGCTGCGTTTTTCAGATGGGTTTTGTTGTTTTAGGCAAATGGTGAAACGTGAAATGGGTTTATTTTTTGTTGTTTTAGGCAAATGGGCTTACGGATTAGGGCGTGATCGGCGACAAATTCAATTTTTTTTTAAATTGAAGCTGGTCGGTTCGGGTTGGTTCGGGTCGGGTTTAATGATCCAACCCACAACTCGAACCAACGTAATTTCGTATTTCCAAACCCGAAATCGATCGAATTAAACCCAAAACCTGACCCAAACTGACCCAACCCGTCCTGGTCGGTCGGGTTGAGCGGTTTGGGTCGGTTTTTGCCCAGCCCTAAACTTGACTAAGATGGTGAAAGCCAATTTGATGTCTATTTATGAGTGGTATTTGGAATGTGAAGGCGATTTTGGAAGTAGTGAAGTAACGAATGAGGCTACTTCAAGTTCTTTTAATTCTGATAAAGACAGTTCTTGTTTTTCTACTAGTGAGGCTCGGCTTTCTAGGTTTGATGAAAAACAAACAGTAAAAGATTTGACTGATATAAAAAATGATGTGGAAAGATTCTTGTTGGATGCCCGTGAAAGTGTGAAGAACAAAAGTAAGTATGATATTTTGTCCAATATTGCTAGGGATGTATTGGCAATTCAAGTCTCTATCGTTGCTTCAGAAAGTGCTTTTAGTACTGGAGGAAGAATACTTGATCCTTTTCGTTGTTCTTTAAGTCCTAAAATTGTGGAGGTCTTGGTATGCGCACAAAATTGGTTGAATGCTTCTCCAAACTTGGATGGATTTTTTATGGAAGATATTGAGCATTGCAATCAATTGGAAGCAGGTAATCAAACTACATCCTTTATAATTGTTAAATTTATTTTTTTTCTATGTACTTTATTGGTAATTCAATTATTATTTGTTTAGAACTTTTGGAATCAATGAATTTAAAATCGACTGAAGATACTCAAGGACCCAAAGTGAAATGATTCATTCGTTTTACAATCTTGTTCAGGTAAACGTATAAATATAAACTTTAACAAATACTTCATGCAAAGTATTCTTTATTTTTCTATGATAGTTTCATTTTTGTTGTCGTAGGAGCCTACTATTATTTCTTCAATGTTCGGGTTTGATGTAATATTTTAAGTTTTAACATTTAAGCTTTTGTTCGTTAATTTAAATATGTTTGGATGACTATGATATTTCATATTTATAATTTTTTGAGATTGGATGATTGTAATATTTTTAGATTTGGATTTAGTTTGGATGATTGTAATATTTTTAGATTTTGATTTAGTTTGGATGACTGTAATATTTTTCGATTTGGATTTAGTGTGGATGACTGTAATATTATTAATCGTTACTACTTATTATTTAGGTTGAATTTGTTTCATTTTCAGGATCATTGTCGAATGATTTATTGGATGCTTATTCGTTATTTATTTTCAATTTGTACTATCTATTGAAGTTTGAATTTGTAGTATTTATTTTTTTGGTCGAGGATTAGTTTTGAATTTGTAGTATTCATTTTTTCACTTTGAATTTGTAGTATTCAACAAAACATTTAACCCATTACCCACTAATGTAATGGCCCAAAAAAGTAAAACTGTTATTTTGAAAGAAAAAAAAAATCGTGAACCCGACCTAACCCGACCGACGCATGTGCGAGTCGGGTTGGGCTCAGTTCGCGGGTTGGGTTGGGTTACAGTTTTGTCAATCCGATGCTATTGGGTTGGGTTTGGGTTTGGGTTTGGGTTCAGGTTGGGCCCAAAACCGACCCGACCCGACCCGACCCAACCCAAGCCCAGCCCTGGTGCTAGGTGTAGGAGGCTCGTGGCCCTCGTTAATTAACTTGAACTGATTTTGCTGTAAGGATTGTTTCTTGATTATTTATATTGACTCTTTTGAACATGGAGGCAATTTGTTCAAGTTCTTCATCTTCAAAAGTAAGTAGAACATTGAGATGTCCTAAGTTTTGAGATGTTTCATAAATGTTTTCTAATGTTTTTCTAACATTTGTCATTCTGAATTTGAAAGACAAGATAATTCCATTTTCTCATAAAGTTTGGTTGTTCAAAGACTTTATCAGGATTTTTAACACAATCTAAGTCAAGAATTTTGACGTCAATTGGAGATTTTCTTGGTTTGTTAAGAAGATATGATGGATCAATTTCATCATCATATGAAGGTTTTGGTCTAGGAGTAAAATTTCCTATTGGTTTTTTCCATCTCCAATTGGGTTGGAGGATGAAAGTCTATATGGTTTATAATTCATTAGCTCAGCTTCTGAGTCAATTTTAGGTTCTTTAAATTGAATTCCTTTTTCAGGTTCTCTGGTTGGATAAAATCTTTGATGTATGATTGTTTCATCATCAGAATTTGATTCTGAGTTTTCAATCATAATTGGTTCTGGGTTTTCTAAGATATCTTCTACAGATTTTGCTGTAAGGATTGTTTCTTGATTATTTTATTGACTCCTTTGAACATGGAGGCAATTTGTTCAAGTTCTTCATCTTCAAAAGTAAGTATAACATTGAGATGTCCTAAGTTTCTGACTTTAATTAAAAAAAAAAAATTTAAATAGTAACTTTGGGCTCTACAAAATTTGTAAATTCAATTTAACACTTTTCTACCTTTAAGTTATTTTATAATCCTAAAAATTCAGACATATAAGAAAGTGGATAATACACCACTAATTATCAATATTAAAATAATTCTAAATTTAACAATTTAGCTTATTTATTCCAAAAATACTACATAATTAATATTATATTAATTAATAAAATAATGAATTAAAATCAAAGGACCAAGACCACGTGAATTCTCAAATTTGTTAATTGAATCATTGATTATTTGCACAATAAGTTTTTCATCTTTATAATATCTCCACTTTAGTCATCGTACTTTCTCTTTCATTTAAATTTCGTTCTATTTTATTTGTAACCCAGGTCCTTCAACTTTTAAATTTTTACAAATTGTCCCCGTATATATACGTTTATATCAATTTAGTCCTTTGTATCACTATTTGATACAGGTGTTACAAATAATATTGTGTATCAATATTTAATACAGATGTTACAAATGATATTTTGTGTCACTGAATATGTTTCATATTATATTATGTTATTTTACACATCACATGTTACATGAATTGGTATTCTGTATCACTGATATTACGTATGTTACAAATGATGAAATCAATAGTTTTATTTGTTAAATTTAGCATTGTGTTATATATCTATATCATACTATAACAAACTTATTGAACTTTAGAGTTGATTTTACAGTTGTAACAGTTTTTATTTTGTATCGCGATCTGATAAAGATATTACAAATGATATTGTGTATCACTGTTTGATACAAATGTTACAAATGATATTTTGTGTCACTGAATATGTTACAGAGTATATTATGTTATTTTACACAACACATGTTACATGAATTGATATTTTGTATCACTAATATTTTATATTTCAATTTGTAACACAGATTGTAACAAAATATTATTTGTAACATTTGTATCAAATATTGATACACAATATTATTTGTAACATATGTATCAAATAGTGATACTATAAAGGACTAAATTGATATAAAAGTATAAATATGGGATCAAGTTGCAAAAATTTAAAAGTTGAAGGACTTAGGTTGTAAATAAAAGAGGACGAGATTGAAATGAAAGATGAAGTATAGGAACTAAAGTGAAAATATTATAAAGATGAATGACTTATTGTGCAAATAATCAATGACTCAAAAGCAAATTTGAGTGAATTCACGTGGAAATATATTTTGTGGTATATATTTGATTTTAATTTATTATTTTATTAATTAATATAATTTTAAGAATGTAGTATTTTTCATTTTTCTAAAAAGTTCGAAATCTAGGCTTGAAATTCGACATCCACGCCTACCACACATCACGCATTGCCCTTGCTTTACACTTATCTCGCTCTCGCTTAGGACTCACCTATGCCCGAAAAGCTTGAAACTCGACCTCCACGCCTAGCCACGCTTTACGCTTTTTAGAACATTGATATTTTTAAAATAAATTTATTAAGTTGATAAAATTAAAATTATTTTTAAAAAAGTGGTTTATTTATAAAAAAAAAAAACAAATATGTGACAACTATTTCTTTTATGTATTTTTCTTCTTTAAGATTCAAGCTACCAAGTCTGCTTCTTATTGGGATACATTATTTATCTATTTTTATAAACATGAAGTACTGATTAAACGTGCCGACCATGCTCTGACAAGTTTCCTTAAATACTAACGAGTCATTAGAAGTTGGATCAACCACGTAATCATCAGAATATGAAAAACGTGGGGTTGAAATTCATAGCAAGTTTTTTTTATCATACTTACGTGTGTGTTAGTGCTATCTCATGGTATATTCCTTCAGAATATTACTTTTTTCTCTGAAATAAACTTTTAAAATTTATTATAACAAGTTAAAAATAATAAAATAAATAATTTCTCCCCCTGAAAATTGGGTTCAATCATTGATCTAAAAATATCAGAGATTTCAATTTTTCTATTACTGGGAACTTTATTTTCTTCCTTTACCACTAGATATTTAGGAGAATATTTATTAGAAAATATTACTGCCGAGGTCTTTATTCTTTGTGAAAAAGTGTAAATGGATCCCTAATCTTCAAAATTTAGCATTGCCTCTCATCAACCTTGTATAGCGAATGTCCTTACCGACACCATCCATTTAAGCTGACGTTAAAATTGGCACATGCTTGCCATTTAACAAACACATATTTCTAAAAATATAAAAAAAAAACAAAATTAAATTAGAATGGTGAGAGCCAAAAACCATCAAGATGTCGCAAAAAGATACCTAGTAGTAATATGTTGTTGGCAGGGACGGAGTCAGAATTTTTTGAACCTCTGCCCCTGATTGTTGCTATATGTGAAGGAAATTTGGAGAATGACACGAGCTCTGAAATTTCATGTTAAAAGCTAACTTTGTTTATTATTTGAATATTTAATTAATGTGAGATTGTATCATCAATATAAATTATGCTAAATAGAACGAATCTCTATTATTGTGTCACTACGAATCAAATGTTGTGAAAATTATTTCTTGACGTTGGTTGAGATTATTTCTTGACAAAATTTGTGAAATTAGCTCAGGTAAAAAAATAGTGGAGTGAAGTTAATTAAGTTCCAATCGAATATCCTAACGTGTCATTAATCTAATTACTAGATGATAAGCAAGAAGAATTAGAAGGCAAATTATTAGATATCAAAGATGCCGACCACCCTGTGGCAACGTGGATTTTGCTTCCTTAATTCCGTGAAATTAGGATCAAATCAGTCGTAATCATCATAATTAGTAGAGCTAGGGTTGAAAATTTGCTAACTTTCTCTATCTCAAAGTACATTCTATGAATATGCTTTTATTCTTGTTTTTAAATATTTATAATTTATTTATCAGTTCGATTTCTTGTAATAAGTTATAAAGATTTAAGAATTAGAATTGGATTCCTTTGACTCAACTATGCAATTGCTTTAAACTTTCGTTAATCTTTAGATAATATTTTAAGAGTTTGTTTAGTAATATGAATTTTTTATGTAATTTTTCTTTAAATATATACATTTGAATTTAATAATGTAACAAACGTGTCATGAAAGTACATAATACTCATCTTTTATTTTGTTTTTTCTATAGTTTTCATATGGTGACAGCTTTCCAATTATTGAGAAACTTGATTTTTTATTTTGTTGACCTCGAGAAGTTTGAGATTAAGACTAGGGCAATATTTAATTTCAGGGTACAATTATAATTTTACTAAGAACAAGGAATAAAAAAGATATGTGTTGTCACATGAATCTGAATAAATTATGTTCCAATCTCTTAGCACGACTCGACTCCCAAACTATTTCCTTGATCTGTTCTAGTTATGCTCCTAACTTTTTGTTCAATCAATCTGAAGGAATAAAGATCAAATAATTGTAACTTAAATTAATTTGGAGTAGACAATATGATTTTTTTTTCCCGATCCACTTGGACAATAAATTTGGTTCAAGTCTTATTGACGCAAAACAAAAACATGAGTAATAATAAAAATGTCTTGTTCGTAATATACAGAACGAGTGTTGATCAAATTTCGCTTGAACGAACATGAGAAATATTGAAATATTCACCAATTAACGGAAAAACTGAAATATTATTAATCCACCAAAAAAAAGTGCCGCCCTTCAAAACCTTGACGAGTGTTTAAAGACGTTAAAACAAAACACTAATCCATTAGACAAATCTTATTAAAACTCAAAAACTGTTAAAATGACGAAAATACCCTTAAATTGACTTTTTTTGTTGTTGCTAAAACAGACCTCTAAACGATGGAATTTGACTCCGACAAAATTGTGCAGAATGGAAAGACACTTCTAAAATTTACTTGCTCGTCTAAATTCGACATCCGAGCTGAAAGTTACGTGCGTTTTCGTAGATCCTTCTTATTTTTCTTCTTCTCTAGCTGGTTTATCCATTTTTTTAAAAATTGTATACGTAACAGATTTTAGGAAGAAATTAATCTAGTAGGCACATGAGTGACTGTTTTGAACAAACTTTACATAAATATGTCTTTTCTATTAAGACTCAAGTTTCATTTTAAAATATCAATTTTATTAAGGCGAAGTCATCCAAATTCATATATACTGGTTAATATTTTGGTATATAACCGATGTAAAATTTAATCCTTTAACACATTCATTAATATCTAAACTTTAAGATGATGTGCTTAACATATCTTATTGCTATAATCGTGAAAGATTTGTTATGTATGAGAACTTTCACAATCTAGCTAGTCTGCATGCAGTAAAGACGTGTTGAAAAAAGCTAAGTTAATTTTGTAATTATCCCTAGAGTTAAAATGCACCATCCATGTCCCATATATTAAACTAAAACAAGTAACTAATAAACATACAAAATATGTTTTTTTTTTTTTTTTTGGTATGATAGCGAGTCTCCAACGAGCTGACAAGGAAAGAAGCCAGTACCATGTTTCAACTTTCAAATGTGTGTGGTTCTCGCTCTAAGCATATTATCTGAATAAAAAATGTCTCAATTGAATTCCTTCACGCTATTGCTAACCTTTTTTTTTCAGAATTTTTCCAAATTCTTTGTGTGTGTGTGTATATATATATATATGTGCATACACATTATATATTGTAGTCGTATAATTACACAATTTGATTTTTTATGAACATATTTTCACTAGAAAATGGAAATACGATTCTCATCAAATCTCGTCCTCTACCTCCTCGTTATGTTCTTCCATCTTCAACTCATACAATTACATGCCTCGACGGAATATACCCGTCCAAGTCCCCGGCAACTCATTTCCCGGGCACATAACCGGTCAGATTCCGAACCTCAGCAGGTTTTGTTCTCTCTCTCTCTCTAGCATTTTATGAGGTTTTGTATGATCATTTAATTAAAAAAGTGGATTATATTTTCAGGTGCATGTTTCATTGGCAGGGAAAGATTACATGAGGGTTTCTTGGATTACATCAGATAAGAAAGTGAAATCAATTGTTGAATATGGAAAATCTCCGGGAAAATACGTGTCATCAGCCACCGGAGAAAGTACTTCTTATCATTACTTCATTTACAGTTCCGGTAAAATTCATCATGTTAAAATTGGACCATTGGATCCAAGCACAACTTATTACTACAGGTGCGGTGGCGCTGGCACGGAGTTCAGCTTCCGAACTCCACCTTCAACTTTTCCGATTGAATTCGCCGTTGCTGGTAAGTGGTGGTGGTCCCAAGTTGTTTCTTTGGAAAATATACAATTCACACTTTTTATTGCGTGCATTTTGAATTTTGATTATAGTTTGGTAAGTTCTGTTACCACTATGAAAAAAATGGAGTCTGAAACTTTCAAGCAACGTTTTTGGAACAATAAAAATAGTATTGGATAGTACAATCACAAAGATTTTCCTTTATTTTTTCTGCATTACATTATATATATATATTTTTTAGCTAAAAAATTAAAAAATTAGTGACGGTTTGATCAGTCATCAGTCCCTAATAAGTTTAACCATGGATCTTTTAGCTATGGTTTCCGGGACGGTTTAAAACAGTGACAAAAGTTGAAAGAATTCGAATAAAGAGACTTATATAGAGATAATTACTTATCGTCGCAAATACATATATTTTTCGCAACACCTATAGAGTCGTAGCGAAAACTATTCCTGATACTATCTACCATGTCCTTAATAGGGACAGTTTGTTTTCGTCGAATTTTTATCATTAAGTTTCAATTAATTTTCATATCTTGATGATGATTTTGATATATTTTTGTCTATATTCTTAATATGCGCATTGAAATTAAGGGCAAATATTTTGTTAAACTTTTGTATTTATTATTTAATTTCTTATTTAAAAATACGATAGGCAATTTTTTTTTTTCCTTCTAATTAACTTTATAAACAGAAAACACCATTAAAGACAAAAATAATACATGCAAATCAATAGGTTGATGATAAGAAAGTGATAAAAAACAATTGAGGACATAAATACAAAAATAAATAAAAATTGGTGACCTTCATTGCAATTAAAATATAGTGTGAATATAATTAAACTTTGTTCTACATACATATTTCCTGCTCCCCAAATAGCGAATTTAAGAAAACAATTAAGAAATCAAGATTACACTTAATTATCAGGTCCAGTATTTAGGCCATACATTCATTTTTTTCATGCACTATGAGTAATTAGCAAATTTAATTTGGACAATAATTTTATACAGGAGACCTAGGACAAACCGAATGGACAGCATCAACCTTAGACCATGTTCGTGCAAAGGATTATGATGTATTTCTTCTACCTGGTGATCTTTCCTATGCTGATACTCAGCAGCCATTGTGGGACTCATTTGGGCGCCTCGTCGAGCCATATGCTAGCACCAGGCCATGGATGGTCACTGAAGGAAACCATGAAATTGAAACATTCCCAATCATTTATCCTCATGGCTTCAGAGCCTACAATGCAAGATGGCTAATGCCATACCAAGAGAGTGGGTCCAAATCAAACTTATATTACTCGTTTGATGTTGTTGGGTCCCACATTATCATGCTCGGATCGTACACGGACTTTGATTCTGATTCGGATCAGTATAAGTGGCTTCAAGCTGATTTGGCAAATGTTGATAGGAAGAAGACACCTTGGGTGGTTGTGCTCCTACATGCACCATGGTACAATTCTAATGAAGCTCATCAAGGGGAAGGAGAGAGCATGAGACAAGCCATGGAAGAGATGTTGTACAAGGCACGAGTCGACGTGGTTTTTGCGGGGCATGTTCACGCATACGAACGCTTTGTAAGTCATTTTTTACTTTTTATATTCGTTGTGCAATAAAAAAAAATTGAAATTCAGAATAAATGTTCGTGTGTTGTCACATGTGGTCACATTATTGCTTCGTTAATGTTCACATGTTGCAGACTAGGGTTTATGATAACAATGCTGATCCATGTGGTCCTGTTTATATTACCATTGGTGATGGAGGAAATAGAGAAGGGCTTGCTATGAAGTAAGTACACAAAACTCTATCTTAGATTATTTTTTGCACACCAATACCCCCCAAAAATGTTGCAACCACATACTCAGCCAACGAGGCAACCTCAACCGAAGGTTGAGCATCCTGATGACAAAATTTAAATAACAAATAATTTAATTTGTTTCCTTAAAATTTTAAACTTTCAGATAAGGTAGTTCATCCTTTTTAAGTATTGAAACTCACCATTCTAACAATTACGTACAAAAAAATCAAATTTTCTTGAAATTTATGCTAAAAAATTATAATTGTTTGTGGCAATGTGGAAAAGCTTTGAGAACTCTAGTCCTTCAATCTCAATCTTTCGAGAGCCAAGTTTCGGACATGGACGGTTAAGGTTGTACAATAACACACATGGCCAATGGTCGTGGCACAGGAACAACGAGACCGACGCAATTATAGCAGACGACCTCTGGTTAGAAAGCTTAAGCTCCTCTACACTTTGCAACCAAGCTGCAATTTCATCGAAATCGCACAACAACGATGAACTCTAAAAATTATGTAAAGTGTATTGCATTATGGTAATTATTTGATTTTTCATAATAAAACTTTATAAAAATGTATACATATTTAATGTGGAGGCAGATTAGTTCCTGCATCCAGGGTCTTCTATGCGACTTGTGGCATATGTATGTTCATTGTGAATGTATACATTTCTTTTATCCTTTATTAATGCATTACCTTAAAAGATTGTAGAACTACATTTTTGTGACAAAATTTCTCTCATCTCCTTGTTATTAAAGGAGGTTATTTTCCATTCGATTGTACTAAAATTTATAGGGATTTTGGTGCAAATGGTCCTTAAATTTTGTTCTCAGTGTGGAAATGGTCCCTCACGTTTATTTTGTAGTACATAAGTCCCTAACCTATGTATTTTAATGTTTAATTGGTCATTGATTGATGAAAAAGACTAATATACTTTTAATTTTAATAAGAAAAAATTGTAGCTGGGTTGCTAACTTTTACAAAAAGTGCAAATGGGTCTGGTATTTTTATTTTTTTATAAAAAAATAAAAGAAAACTAATGAGTTTTTTTTTTGAATTAACACTTTATTGAACAAATTGATAATATACTAAATTATTTTGTATATTTTACGAACTAGTTTTTATTATTAAGTAATTACATTTTTTAAAATTTAAATTTTTATTTTATTGTTGTAACAAACAAAAAAAAAACTTTGTCACAAACTTGGTGATCAAATATTTTTATTTAATTGAGTCATATGGTTATTAACTACAACTATTAGAGATCCTAATGTATTCTTCATATTTTAATTTAATGTTTTATTTTGGTTCAAAAATAAATAACACATAATGTGTAAATTAATTTGTATTAGTATTTTTATGTTAAATAAAAATATAATAAGATTGGTTCAACGTCATAAAATTATATACGTCATTTTATTATTTATTTAACTTAATTTTTATTCAATTTTTTTACATCACATAGCAATTACATATATTTAAAACACAATAATTTTATATTTTTTTTGTAAGAAAAATTTAATTCATGCGACTATAATAATATATTTAGTATGTAAAATTTCGTATTATTTTAATAAATCTACCGGACCCATATGTACATTTTGTAAATGTTAGAAATCCAAATACAAATTTTTCTAATTAAAATTAAGGGCATATTTGTATTTTTCATCAAATAAGAACTAATTGTGCAAAAAAAATACATAGGTTAGAGACTTCTGTGCCACAAAATAAATATTAGGGACTATTTCTGTACTGAAGAAAAAGGTTATGGACCATTTGCGCCAAATTTCCAAATTGTATATGTATTATCTATAAGTAATTATATTCACACTACATTTTTGTTTGTTTGCATTACGTTATAATTGCAATGAATATCTCCAATCTATGCTCATTATTGCACTATGTCCTCAAAAAAAAAAAATTGTCGCATTCTTATATGTCCCTTATTTCAAAGCACACTAACAAAATATTTAGATAGATACTATCATCATAGATGAGATGTAAAAAAATGATGAAAAAATTTAAGAAAATAAATGCGGTAAGGAAAAGTGGTCGGAGAATTTTAATGCAATTAAAATATAGTGCAGTATATAAAAATGATAGTGTGAATATAATTAGACATTATTTATCTCGGACGCATAGCATTCTACTTGAAAAATATATATTATAGTTACAAAAAATAAATATATTACGTTCCTCCTACCAATTTTACAATTTCATTAAAAAATAATAATAATAATAATAACTTGTTTCGAACAACTCAATTAAATTTAAAGTCAGATTTTAGAGAAAAAAGTCCTAAGTCCCAAATTGCAAAATATTCAAATCGACGACAAATGACACATCTAGGGTTTTACTAACTGTGATGAATGACTTTCAAGTGCATGTTAGTAGGGTGGTGCTATGGAGACCAAGAAGATATGTCGTGGAGCTATTTGAAGGTAGGAATGATTGAACAATTTGCTTTGTTGGGAAAGCATGCTGCAGAGGTTAGGAGAACTAATCTAGATTCTAGCATTGTTTTGTCACTAGACAACACTCTATTCTAAAGGGATATTATGTTTGCTTAGAAAAAGGTTCAAAATGGTTTCGTTGGAGGGTGTAGGCATGGAATAAGTCTTAGTGCTTGTTTAATAATTTTTTTTAGATTATAAGTAGTAGATTATACAGAATATGTAGAAAAAAATGAGTTTCTAGTTGCATTGTAAGAGATGAAAAGTTGTGTTGCGTTCTATTTATATCATTGTAGTTGTGAACGCTGTGAGTGAGAAGAATTATGTGTGATTCATGAGTCTATAAAGAACAAATTGAAGTTGATCCTCGTTTTTAGTGCTTGAGCTTTATCTACTGTGGTAGATGCTCAATGGGTGAATAGCGTTTAGAATAGATAAACATCTAGACTTGTTAGTGAATGAAAAATTCTTGTGTGTTCTTTTAAGTTGACAAGAATAGAACGCACAAGAATGAAAAATTCTTGTGCGTTCTATTTTATAAGTGCAGTGTTATGAACCAGTTTGGAACTGAACTTCTTTGTGTTTCATTTTTTTGATATTTTATATATTTTTTAATCTCACATTCCGTATAACGTACTATTTATATTATAAAAAACTTTACCAAACAAGAATATAAACAATCGTTGATTTAGTGATCGATTTACAGTCAACAACGACATCCCTTAGCAAAGATGATGTTTCAACGTTTTGATATTGCAATACAATGTAGTGAAATTTGTACTCTTCATTCTTAATATTTGAAAAATGTAACAAATATATCCTCAACATTTTTTAGTATAATACATCCGCAACTTTTCAATTATGTAGTAAAACTCATCATTCCTTCTATTTTGACCATTAAATGACGGATTTGCCCTACTTTTTAAATAAAAAAAAAATAAAGGAAAAATTGTAAAATAAGTCTCATAAATTTTCAAAAACTACATATAAATCTCAATAAAAATAATTTAATACATATTAACACCCCCAAAAAAGTAAATATTTCATTTTTTCCATCTAAGCTCACTCAATCCACCCGTGGCCAAACACCACCCCCCACAAATGCAATCATATTGGCGATGGCACCACCACCTTCGAAAATTTAATTCAAAAAAAATAAATTAAAAAAAGATAAAAATCGACAATCGTGATTTGAATCATGCGATTTAAGCTGCGATTTGGATCTTGCAAAAGATGGTGGAGGGTTAGTGATTATCGGTGATAGTTTTGCGAATTAACCTACTATCAATTTTTTATTCAATCAAACTTTTTTGTTTTTTTTTTTTGAATTAATTTTTTAAGGTGGATGTGGTGCCGCCGTCCCCTTTGATTGCATTTGTGAGAGTTATATTGACCACGGGTGGATGTGAAGTGGATTTGGCTGAAAAATATACTTTTTCTAAATTCTTTTTTATTATTTAGTTAATATATATTTAATTGTTTTATATATATTTAATTTTTTATGTGTAATTTATTTGTACTTTTTTAAAAGTTATGAAATTTCTTTTACAAATTTGTCTTATTTTTTGTTGTATTATTATTATTATTATTTTTATTTATATTTAAAGAGGATGGTAAATCCATCCATTAATAGAATGGATGAAAGGATGGATTTTGCAACATAACTAAAAAATTGGGGATGAATTATGCTTAAAAAAAGTTGAGTATAAATTTATTACATTTTGCTTGCAAAGATTAGAATGATAAATGCAAATTTCCTACCGTTCCATTTTATAATTATACTAATTTTTACCAAATTTGGATTAAAAAAATTGAAACTGAGACCTGATTTTTAAATTATCATTTTTTCAGTAATTAAACTAACAACACATTTCCATTTTCACAAGCACATAAATTACAAGATTGAAGAAGTAAAATTGAAAAAAAAAAAAAAAAAGTAAGAAAAATATAGAAATTATGCACATCAAACTTCATCACACGTTCCCCACAAGGCACCCCATGATTAAATCTCTAGTCATCATCATCCTAGCATGATCTGCACCATCCATCAACATGAAAAGTCATCAAATATGACGGCTCTGATCATATCTTCTCCAACTTCTCAGCTTTGACCAAAGGATTGGCCTTGGCTATGGCTTCCCTTCCCATGGACTTGAAATCAAAGGTGCACATATGCTGTTCCGGGTACCTGTGGGTCCCACAGTATGTGGTCCCACACCTACACCTAAACCCCGTCAACCCCACCTTCTTTCTGCACGTGAAGCATCGGTTGGGCTGCGCCACACTCTCATCCGCCGGACATTCCCTATACACCGTCGATGAACTTGGCTGCGCCACCATGGACGGCGGCGGCGTAGCAGCCAAAGGCATGGAAAATAAAGTAGAATCGCCGGATTTCTTATGGGATTCTTTCAGAAACAGGTCCTGGTAACATTTGGAACATAAATTTTGCGTAGCAGGACTGCCGAAAAACCCGCAATTATTTGAACAGAGGTGGTGGCCTTCAGGAGCCCGGAATCCATGCTCTTCCGCCATGGTTTCTTGAGCTTTTCGATTACCCCAACAGAATTCGGAGATCTTAACGTAAATAAAGCTTAGAATTGCAAGATTTTCAAAAGGGTACAGGAAAAAGGAAAGATAAGAAATAAAGGATGATAATTTTGTGCTTGGGATTTATGAAGATTTATGGTGGTGGGTGGGAGTGGACCGGTGGGGAGAAGGAATCAATAAAAGGTAGAAGGAGAAGTGAATAGTGATTAGAAAATGTGGAAAGGAAGGATCAAAGAAATGAGACAAGACTTATCAAATGAAATTAAATAATGAAAATGAAATGAATCTGTATCAATAATTATCAAGAATGGTGTCATGGCGGAAGGTCCAAAAAAGAGGATGATTTTTAGACTTTGGTTGAGGCCATTGGGTGAATCACTTAGCGTCGAAGTTTAAAAATTTATACATTTTGTAACATAACAATTTATCATTGATAAAGGCCCACAACCACAACATATAAATATTTAAAAATAATTTTAGTACTGTCAAACATACATATTTCAATATATTTATTTATTTAAATTTAATTTTTGATGTATTTTGAGTAGATTAAATTTAATTTTTCATTAAAAAGCTTATACATATGTATTTTTAATAAATTGGCGATGATAAGACTTGAACCAAAAATTTTCTCGAATTTAATACTCCGTTGTTTCATGTAAAAACTTTAGCTTTTAAAACAAAAGTATATTTATTTATTTAAATTTAATTTTTATTAAAATGTTAGGCGTGGGATGGCAATGCACTGTCTAAATCTTGTTTGCTTTGCTTTCAGTCAATTTCATAGACGAACATAATAATGAAATTAGTATAATTATGAGTTTTTATTAAAAAAAAATTTAGTAGATTTTGATAAAGTTTGATGAAATGAAGTGATTGAAAAATTGATAAAATTTTTTGGTCTATATATTTTGTATTTAAAATTAATTATTCAATTCCACCTTAATTTTTAACAACTTTTTAAATTGAACTAAACTTAGATATAAAATAATTTATGACCATTACAAAGAAAGGGTCAATCAATGCTAAAATATTGCTTGTTCGGTTAAATTATTGTTATTTTTGCTCTTTTTCTTTTGCCCTTTTGGACTATTGCCTTGATTTAAATGTTGATGTTAACAAGAGAAGATAGTCGTACAAATTGGAATCTTCAACAATACAATTTAACAAAAACCTCAAGTTCTTTTTCAAACATGAAATTAGTTGGACCACTTGATGCGACATTATATGACTCTCGAAGTGCAATGGAAGTCGTCAATTCAAACACGAACCTTCTTGATCACCAGTTAATTTTATTTAAAATAGACAACAACCATGAGTTCACATTACTAAAAATTCATATTGAACAATTACGTAAATATTGTATAACTCGATCAAAATTGACTCAAAAAATTGATGAGTCGAATTAAATGGTTAATTTGCATCAATATAGAAATAAGAAAAAATTGCACTTAAGGTCCTTAATCATTACGACAAAAAGCATTTGGGTTCTCAACCTTTAAACTACAGCATGATCACGTTTTTCTTTTTCTTTTTTCTTTTTTCTTTTTTCTGTTATTAACAACATGAAATATAAATATGTCAAGTTACTCTGTTCCAAACAGGTTGGTCATATAGTGAATAAAATATTAAAAATTGTAACTAGCATATGGTCACATATAAAAACAGAAAGATAAAATATGATTGTAACAAAATACGCTTATAAATGAACATGTATTTATTTAAAATTTAGGTTATAATCTTATCTTATAAAATTAAAAAAATATGAAAGAATCAATTGAAAATTGTGCATTTAACTATAATAATGGACTCATATATATAGAGTTTTAATGAAAATTACAAATTAATCAAGATAAAGACTTGTTCCTTTATGCAGTCAGCCATGCACAGATTCGGTGGAGACTGAAAACAGTAGTCCATCTGGTTTAATTCCCGGTCCATCTGGTGTCTGTGCCTTATTTCGCCCCTGTATTTTATTGTACTTTTGTCTGTATTTGACTCCATTTCATACTTTGTTTGTAATATCAGATACCATAATACACTTCTGTGCAATGAAGCAAAGGGTCTCACCGCTGATTGTTTATTTGTCTCGGAAGCTTTTACTGCTCTTCGTGAATCTTAGGCACGTATCACTATTCTACATCTCAATGAATTTCTGACTGAGTTTTATTTCATAGTATTTAATTTTAATGGGATTATTTGCTGTGTATTACTTAATGTTAGGACAGGATGGCTTAAACCACTGAAAAAGAAGTACCATGAAGAGTTTGAAGCACTGAAAAAGAATTACCTTGATTAGTCTTCAGAAAGAAAGCGGTTCTACAATGAAATTGATTAAACCTGAAGGAAATATTAGGGTCTTTAAGAAATAGGCCACTAAAACAAGATGAGATTGCAAATGGGTCCACCTTGTGTTGTTGACTTTGGACTCGTCTAGGGAAATGAGCTACTAATAGTTTGCTCTGATTCTTCCAGGAAGGTATACAAATTCTGATAATGTATTTAGTCTCGAGGACAACCAAGCAAACTTAAGACTTAGAATTAGTGCTCTGTTAACCTTGAAAGAATGGTCTAATAAATATTATGTTAAAAGCTTCCATACCCAGTTAGACAGCCAGATAAATGATTCCTTGATCGGAGTTTAACATGGCATTTATATTTTCCTTTTCACCTCAATCATCTATCTTTTTCCATTTCTCTTTTCCCCTACTTAATTTTTGAAGGTGAGAAATACTTATATTAGGAGAGCTTATAGCCGGTTTTGATTGTTCTGGGTAGATTTCCTGTTTTGGTATTGGTACATTCAAAATTTATCATTGACTTTATAGGAAATGAATGATTGCACCTGTGGCTCATTATCTTAATGTGCAATATGTACAACTGAGCGAGAGTTAATACTCTGAAATGTGGGTTGGAGATAAGCCAATCATTTGAGGGTAATCAGGAAGTCCCCGGACTTGTTGAAGCTCATGTTTTGCAATACAGAAGAAGTTTGGGGAACTTCTCATTTACAGGAAGTCGAGTAAGATCCGTTGGATCCACCAATGCGCGATGAACTCAGCAGTCGCTCACTGGTAACTTTTAGCAGCTTATGTATCTCTTTTTCCTTGGTTAATTTATCTGCTTTCTCACAACTGAAACAAAATTTTTAGATTGAGTAATGGTGTGGAAAAGCATATTGACTTTATCGCTTTGAAACGTAAGTTAGTTTCATTACTAAATGGGGATTGTTATTAATTTTATTTAATTGTTTCTATTGCAGCTTGTTTGCGAAAGTGACTATTGTGGTGAGAATTTGGTAACTCAGCAGAGGGGCGAGGAGCCATTTGTGACTGCGGTTGACTGGCAGGAAGTGAGCTTGTAGGAAGGATTGAAGTTGAAGGAAAGGACAAATGAATCTCAGTTTATCAATAAATCTTATCGGCATTAGGGATGTCATCTCTGCTCTGCATCCAAAGCATCTCACATTCCATTCAGGCACTTTGCAAAGATCCCCTCTTCCCGCTAAGTTATGTCCGTGTTTATGTACCAATACATTACTATTGTGTAAATTATTTGATTTTTGTGGGATGCAACAGGAACTCAAAGCTCAGTCATATCCTGCAGAGTTCTCTAGGTAAGTTACTTTAATTTATTTCACTGTACGGACTAAATATGAAATTCCACAATGATGATGTGTTTAGTCAACATTGAGAAGGCATTAGCTCTTGTTTGTATGGCTATGTAACTGTAGTAATGGCTAGGGGATGCTTAGTTTCCCATATGTCCGAAATGTGTAAATAAATAATATATTTGACCTAAGTTGAACATACATACACCAATTCAGTCAGGACCCCATTCTTTTGTAATTTTAGTGAAGAAAAATTAGGAGAACATGACTTACCAAGCTCAAAACGTTCAAATGGGTCTCCCAAATCAATTGCCAACGTTATTATGTTTCGTAATATTCATCACCGCTAAAAGCACTTTATCTATATTTCAAAGCAGAATAAACTTAAACCAGATTTCCGTTTTCTGCTTTTTTTTTTTTTTGAACAATAATATGAAGACTTGTTTGAATTTGGGAAATAATTAAGCCGTGACGCTTCCTTCTTTGAGCCAGCCGTATGCTGTCTTTTGGGTGCACTCGATTCTATTTTCACCAATTTTTATCTTATAACGCTAAATAGCTGGTGTGTAATAGTGTATAAATTGAATCTAGTGCTCTCTTTGCTTGTTTTCAACGAGCCCAACAAGTAAGATAACAGCTTTTGGCCAAGGCCTCCGGATCTGATTATCGCACATCGCTGCTGCACGTGGTTTGAACTCTATGTCGCACTCGCGACGTATATTGTTGACATGGAATATTCTACAACCTTGATGGATGGAAGTCGGATGTCCCAGTGCATCGGTATATACAACGCGAGTGGTAAGAGAGTATAGAGTTCAGAGACTATTAAAAGTATGACAGGTCGCTGGGTGTCGGGTTCTTGTTTGTAGTTAAACCATTAATCCAATGTATATTGCACTGGATGACTCTCTCACAGTAAAGATAGAAATCCCTCTACGGACAAAGGTCACTTTAACGAATTGGCTGTATAAAGAAATCCTCGATTAATAATAAGATAAATAAACCCACAAATTAATGGAAATTGGTTATTATTTTTACCTCAAAAAAGATATAAAAATAACCCGTATCCATTTATGGATGCACAAGTGTTTATGTTTGCTTCGGTTAGTATTTCTCAAGATGCTTGCTTGTAAAGTGTTTAGTATGAATATTGATTTCTACTCGTGAGAGGTTTTTCTACATAACCTTAAAGGAGCACTATAAATTCAATCCCATCCTTTTCAGTAAGTAAATATATGCAACTTGTTTGCTTTTTAGGATGTGTTATCAAGCACTGATTTGCAGTTGGAGATGTTAGATGTGGGATTGGCTGGAAGTGAATATTGGCATTGGCACAAATTAGTGAAATTTCACAACTTAGTAGGAAGTATAATTGAATTTCGCTCACATTCGCTATCACAAGCATGCCCAGAGGATGCGCTTTTCCGCCTTTACGAAAGAATGATTCATTAATTGGTGATTGGTAGTTTTGTCGTTGCTCGGAGCCATTGATCCAAAATGAGTACTTGACTAGCCATCTTTCCACACGCCTGTGCGACTTCCATGCGGCCTTTGTAGTGGAATATCATTCGTATTGCGATGCAGCTGGTTGGTCTCGCAGTATTGGCAAACAGGTAACTTGATAATAATATTGTCTTCCATGTTGTATGTGTTTATTTTAATATATCGATAATTGATTTTCTCAAAGTTTTCGACTTGGTGGTTTAATATTTTCTTTTCTCAATTAATTTTCTTTTAAATAATTATGTATCATTTACATTATGGCATTTTATTTTACCAGATTTTCGCTCCCCATCATATTAGGGTCTGGAGTATAATGAGCCACGACTAATTTTCTTCACATCAGTCCAAGCAGATCAAGTGCTAATCCCAGTTTATGTTACGTATACTTTCTTTTGAACTACTAAAGTTCTGGGCAAAAATTTATGTTTTTAAGCTTGTCACAATTTGTGCAAATGATCACCATGCTTCTTCCTCGCATAACCTGATCACCGCCCCGACCTCTAGACCAATCTGAACTATGTAAACGACTCATGTTGTGCAAAAGAATATTGCAATGGAAGTGGGCATGACTTAATTTTGTCTACACAGACATCGCGTTAAAAACCATAACATCCACACATACCATAAAGTGGTGTTTTCAGGTCTTGTGCACTTGGTTATTAGTAATTCAATACTTCTATTTATTCATGTATATAATTCTTTAAGTGCGTTTTCTCTTTAGCTTATCTATGCCACCCTTGCTTCCTCGTGAAAATAATTTTTATGAATTGAACATAGAACACAGTGCCTTGATACTTACAAAGCTCAAGTTTCCTCGAATCCAATCGCTTTGAAGATAAGAACAAATCGATCGCTCAGCGGCTTTCTTCATTCGAGTTGTATCGATCACCGCTTGGTTACCTTTCGAAGCCAGTATTACCATGTTTGTAAATCACAAATCGCACCAACATTGGAACACTTTTCTTCCCCCGCAGGACATAGTTAATAAAAATCTTCACTTTGATGTGTCAATTTTATGATTTAAATTAAGGAATACCCGGAATTTTTTCTAATCTAGCATGTGGACTATTTATCTCAATTGTTTTGTTATTTGTGGAACCGGCTATTTGTTTCCAAATTACCATGTTCTGTGGGTAAATGTAGATTCATCAACCGAGATTATATATGAACTTTTGAAGTTTCAGATTTGCTTAAGAGAGAATTTCTTTAACCAACACGCTTAAATATGATTATTAGAGTCCCCATTTTTTACTAGTATTCTAATAAGACTAAATATAGCAAATCCCTATGTACAGGATCGTGGTGGTTGGATTTGGATTTAGGTTTGCAGGTGGTGGTGTTTGGTAGCGGGTGGAAAGGTTAAGGACCTAATGCTCTATGTAACAAAACTGGGGAACCCTTGGTCTAATTTTTCGTAAACACAAAACAAAAAATTATGCGCATGTTGTACATTAATAAAAAGAGTAGTGATATTCATAAAACTGCCACCGATAGTTATCCTATGTAATATTATTTCAATTGGATGAATTATTTATAATTAATTACTATAAATATATTATTTAATTGGAGTAAATAATTCATCAAATTGAATAATATCATGTAAAATGACTGCTAATAGTGAACGATTATGAATATTATTATTTTAATAAAAAAGTATAATGAACTATGCCAAAAAAAAGTATAATAAACTAAATATTAATTATTTTATTTAATATGTTATCTAGGCATCCATATGTATAATTTCTTTTTTTTTTTTACACAAAAATGCAGATGAGAAACTCGTTCATCTCGTGATTTAATATACAATGAAAACTATGGATAATTATATTCACACCCACATTATTTGTTAACAACACCACATTTTAATTGCAATAAAGGTATTTAACTATTACTCTTTTTTGCATTTATATTCTCAATTTTTTGTTATCACATTTTTTTTATCAACCTATTAATTTGAACGATTTATCTTTGTCTTTGAAGATGATTTATGTCTAAAAAATTAATTAGGCGGACGTAAAAATATTTTTTTGCCTCTCGTATTTTTAAATAATCAATATAAATAACAAATACAGAAATTTGACAAAATATTTTTTCCTCAATTCAATGTGCATTAGCAGAATATTTGGACAAAAATCTTCATTAGAGATAAGATGTGAAAATTAATGATAAAAATACGACGAAAAAAATTGAAAATATAAGTGTTAAAATATCATAGGTTGGAAGACCTTTATTATAATTTAAACGTGGTGTAGATATTAAAAATTGTAATGTGAATATAATTACTCAAACTATATATAAACCGACCAAGTCAAATCAACATTCATAACACCTTGTCCATTTTGTGAAGGATACGCTGAACATCCAGCAAAACGAAGTTAGTAGGGTATTTCTTATCACTGGGCAAATTCTCCAGATCATATCAAACATTGAGCCCAAGGATTTTTTTTTTATATAATAAGTCACTTGTTGAAAAGAATTGCAAAACTCTATTCTTGTTACATATATTTTAAAATACTATTTTTAAAAATTATTATTTTAATTTATTATAATATATATTAAATTTAGTAACTTAATCATTAAAAATCGAATTTGATAGAAATACTTATATTATATTACATAATTATTTATTGTTATAGTAATTGAATCCTTAAAAATCGAAATTAGTTGGAATACATATATTATATAATCTTTTGTTATAACTGTCAAATATATATTATTTGTATCAGAAATTTCTGTAAGAACCACAAACAGTACTCATGATCCTTTCAATTTCAACATTTATAACAATCTGTATTACAAATTGAAATATAACACATAATATCAGTTTTCACACAAAAAAAAACTCATGATATACTCAATTGTATAATCTGTATCAATAAGTGATACAAAATATTAATTGGTGTGACATAATCTGCATTAAAAATCAAAATATTATATTAAACATTAATGTTACAAACATCATATTAAACATCAATTAACTAATAACAAGTTGTAACATCTTTATCAATCATTGTTACACAATAATCAATTGTATAACATAATCTATATTCATGTGTAATAATTCAATCAAGAACATTTAAATATAAAAAATAGAGTGCTCAATCAAAATATCATATTAACATGTTACAAAACAATGTATCAACAGTACGTGTTACATGCAAATAACCAATAACAAGTCATAACATTTTTAGCAGTCAGTGTTATAGAATAATAAATTGTGTAACATAATCTGTGTTTCCGAATAACAATTGAATCAAGAACATTTAAATATAAAAAATAGATGATTTTAGTGTGTTTGGAAATGATAAAGTTTCGTCTGATTTAGGGGTAGTTTTTTTTTTTGTGCGAATTCTAAGGACTATTTATAGAAATGGTTATATATAAATTATATTTTGTTTTGATTTTAAACCATTATTTTATTTATTAATATAATAATATAAAAACAATATTTTTAAAATAAAAAAGTTAAGTTTGTAAAAATAAAAATATTATTATAATGGTAAGTAATGGGTATAATTTCCACTTTAGATTATGTAGTGAGAAACAAGAAAATCTCTATATAGTAACTATGGGGCAGCAATTGGATCATTCTCTTTAAAAAAAAAAAAATTTTTTTCACTGGTCGTGTCTTATCCATAAATGTACATGGTCTAATCTAATTGACATACTAACTTCAACAAGTTAGACATCATATAAATGTTGAAAAAACTAAGAAGTCCATTTGGTAGAATTTAAAAACTAGTTTCTTTGATCAAAATATTTGATTTGACCAAAATTATGGATTACACGACCTACGTACATAGCTTTTTAATTTGCAAATGGGCCATTTTTTGGTGAATGATATTTTTTCCATACTTGAAACAAGTTATTTATGAGTCGTATAACGAGTTAAATGGACAATTCCATTTGTTGCGTGCAGTTTAGCCACCATTCAAATTCAACATGGATTTTGGCAAGCAAAGGTTGCCAACAGCCAGAGACTTTTGACCGTTAGGTACATCACTATGCCTCACTCACCAAGCAAAAGAACATCAAAACTGCCCTTAGTGTCATCACTCATCAAGCTTTGCTGCATTTTTTTGTAGTGGAAGCCATGAGCAGAGGATGGTGGAGAAACCATGAAAGCATTTTCAGGACATTGTTCTTATTGTTTTTAGGCCAGGTTGTGTCTTTTAACATAGCCATTATGAGCTTCACTGCTTCTTTAATTGCCACTCAAGGTACTTTTTTTTTTATCATAGCCATTGAATTTCGAAAATTTTGAGTTTCTACGCTATTGATTCTGTTCCTTGTACCTAACAATATGTTTTCGGGATTGTCTAGGAGTTGATGCACCTCTTACTCTGTCATTCTTTAGTTACTTGGCTCTGGCTCTGGTGTATGGAAGTGTCATGCTGTACAGGCGCCAAAAATTGCTGGTATAGTCGATGATACTATTAAAATCTTATTTGTTGTCCTATTCAGTACTATTAATACAGAGATAATGTCGAAAATACAGGTTCCTTGGTATTGGTATGTTCTTCTAGGATTTGTCGATGTCCACGGAAATTATCTTGGTAATCACTATCTTAGAACTCACAGGTGTGTTTCAAATTGAGACTTTTAAGACTTTTTAAGATTTTAAAAGTTTGTATGATTCAATGTAGATTTTTTAAGTCTCTCTAAGATAATTAGTGTATTCAATTGAGACTTTTGCAGACTTTTAAAAGTTTTAAAAGTCATCACTTTATTCAATTAAAACTTTGTATTTAGCCTCATAAGTTACTTGATCTTGAGAAAAGACTTTCAGAGATTCTATACATTCTACCGACTTCTGAGACTTTTGGAGCTTTTTTGAAAAGTATATATAACAAATCTAAAAGAAGTCCCTCATCTACCGCGTAGATTTGTAAAGACTCTTGAGCCCCAAAATAAAGAACGTCCATTTTTTTTCACTTCTAGGGTTTTTTCACATCTCTTCCATTCAAGTAAGAATTTGTTGTAATCAATAATTTATATGCAATTGTATCTAGAATTTGCGAAGAATCAAAACTTTGATATCACGTAGATCTTGTGTCAAAACTTAAAGATATTTTACATGATGAATTTACAAGATTTTGATTAATGTTAGTGGGAGTCAAATTTTTCGCTTAATTATTAAAAATTATTCCATGGTAATAGTTTGGTATTGTACTAGAAATCTTTTGTTACTTTGTTTATTTTATTAATATAATTTAGCCAAGAATTAATTTGGCTAATAGGTCAACAAAATATGTGTATCATTATTTTTCTATTATTTATATTATTATAAAACACTCGTTAAAATAATTTTGTGCCAAAAAAATGAATCTAGAATACACAATCTTTTATGATTTCTCTTTATTTTAGAGAATTTTTTTTATTGAAAATAAAGAATGAATCAATCAATACTTATGTATATATACAATAACATAAGTTAACCTACTTTATTAATTTCACAGCCAATAAGAATGACATACTAACAATGAGAAATATAATTTATTATTTTGAGTTCTTAATTACATGTGTTGTGGATGATTTGGACATATAAAATAATATTATAGTATATATAAATTTAGCTTAATATTTAAAAAAAAAAATAAAGTGATAAGAAGTTTACATAAGTCTTTAATAAAAGTTTAACAAAAGTTTAAAGAAGACTTTTATTATTTCCAAACAAATCTATAAAAGTCACTTAAAAGTCCACGAATTCCACAAAAGTCACCCACTTATAAAAGTCTTTAAAAGTTTTTAAAAATCTCAATTGAATACACCCCCCAAGTTTCAAACGTTGATTTTTGCTAATGCTCATTTCCAAGTGATCTGTTACAGTTAATAAAGCTTACGAGTTCTCATCAATTACAAGTGTGACAATATTGGATTGTTGGACAATTGCATGGGTAATATTGCTCACATGGATTTTCCTTGGCACAAAATATTCCGGTTGGCAATTCTTTGGTGCAGCAATTTGTCTTGCAGGACTTGGTCTGGTGCTTCTTTCTGATGCTTGGGACGGAAGTGAAGGTAAAACTTTCTACGACCAATTTGGACTCTGTGTTTAGATTTCTTCGAAGTTTCAATTTTTTTTTTTACACCGGGCACACAACCCAAACTAGTCGATCCCATTAGTACCCGTCTTGCCTATTGCATTTCAGGTGGTTCGAAACCTCTTTTGGGCGATATACTTGTCATTGCAGGGACGGTTTTTTTCGCATTGAGCAATGTTGGTGAGGTTGGTTAATTTGAAGTCTTCCCTATCAAAATTAAGATGTATGTTCAACAAATAAAATTGGTTCCCAATGACAATATATTGTTATATACAGGAATTTTGTGTCAAGAAGAAAGATCGAGTTGAAGTAGTCACTATGATTGGTTTGTTTGGTATGGTCGTGAGTGCATTTGAGATGTATCCTTATCTAATTAAGGGTCTGATTGACAAAGTTTTAGCAGATTTTGATAAAATTTGGTTATGAAACGTGCAATTAAAATTGAAGTTTGATCTTGATAAAATTTTATAAAAACTTTGTCAATAAGGGCTAAGTACGAACATTTTCTTATTTCCATTTCAAAGATTACATTCATCTCTCTCGAATTGTTTTTCCTCTACTCTTCTAGAGCCATTTTGGAGAGGAAGATCCTTCAATCAGTGACGTGGTCTGCTGAAATTGTAAGTAGATCAAGAAAATAATATTTTTTTTTCCCACTGCATTTCTTTCATTGCAAATTATTCCCACTTTATCGAATATTGGGTAGGAATTTACATGTACATCTGAATTTAAAACAATTTGGATTCACTCTCACCGGAACACTTTTGTGTTTAGGAAGAATCTGTGATAAAGATAATACCTTCGGCAATTTCTAAATTTTTGAGAGAAATGTGAATCTGATCAATCACAATCTTAACACATCATAGTTGTTCAGATGTCCCGCTTCTAACAAAAATCTACGCTGAGAGAATAATAGTGGAATTATCGACCAAACGGAGGTGGCCGCGGCCAACGACGAGTGGCTTGGGATTAGGGTTAAGGATTTTTCTTTTCTTGTGCTAGCAAGATTATATATGATCAACACTCTTTAAACCTTGACCAAGACTAAATACTTATAACTTCAATTAATCCCGAGCCAGTCACGAAAATAAGCCCAATTAATATGGAGTCCAATAATTAAATAATCTAAATAATTTTAGTCCAAACCATTAATTAATTAATTGCACAAATATCACACGTTTGTCAATCAATTAATTCTTAATTCCAATATTCTAATTCACATATTTTGTGTGTGACCCAGTATGATCTCAATCACCAACGCTACCAAAATATGATGATCATCATATAAGACTTTATGGATGACCTCAAATCAAAAGACTAATTCCATTACCGACCATCAGAAATTAATCACTCACACCTACATAGTAATTATCTGTGTAGAATGTCTATTGCAGACGTGCATTCAATGTTTTGTTCTTTCGACAAGACATCCATGTATTAATTTAAATATATCCACATGTTAGTACGTAAAATCAACTATTTTTTTCATAAGAAAGAAGTGCAATATATGTTAGTTTAACCTTAATAAAGACAATATTCGTGACTTGTTATTACTTTCGACTAGGTATTATTCAAGATTACTCATAATCACAACATTTTGTGATTATCAATTTATTAACACTTATTCTTCGGATTCTATTATATCTAAATTAACAGTAGTAAACTGTATTTAAAATAAGGGGCGGAGGTGCGGGGGACCAAAATAAAAAATTTTTAAATTTTTTTAAATTTAATAACCAATCAAAACAAAAAATACTAAAGCATGGCTCCTCTCCCCTACTCTACCCTATCCTACCCTACCCTTCCCATTACCCTAACAGTTATTGGACATAGGACTCAGGGTATTACTAACATATTGTTACATTCTATGTATTATAGCAGTTATTAGTAAAAATGTTTTGCTTCCTTAATTTTTGCGTCTTTGAGTTAATAAAACCATGTCACTTAAATAGCACAATTCTCTGTATATTTGTTATCTGGTTTTGTAGTTCATGAAAGATTCATTAGTTTTCGTTGGCATGTTTGTATGGTGATCATACTTAGCCGTGCACAGGTGGTATTCAAAAAGTAGAAGTTAAAATATCGTATATTGTATTGTTTAGTACGGTCTGATAGTGCTTAACAAACATACACCTTCAGCTACAATTTAAATAAAGGCTCTCATAATTTTGTTCGTCACTGAAGAAATATTTTCTTAGAGACTTCTTCTTGTTATCAGATGGCAGCCTTTGCTGGTTACGCAGCGTCGAGCTTTATGTTCTACACACTTGTTCCTTTTGTTCTAAAGGTCAGCTTTATGTTCAAAACACTTTGCACTCGTTTGGAATTGATTTATCAGTGTGTCTGCAGTATCATTGTCTCTAATGGAAGTACTATTTATACAGATGAGTGGATCCACACTGTTTAATCTCTCTCTTCTTACATCTGATATGTGGGCAGTCGTCATTAGAATTTTTTTCTACAAGCAAAAGGTAACATTTTATCTAAGTTCTGTAATTGTTTCTAAAGCAGTGAGGAGAAAGCCTTTATATCTACTCCCCACCATGGGGAGTAGATCATTTCTCAAGCAGTGAGTCAACTGATGATGCCTTATTTCAAATTGCAGGTTGATTGGTTATACTTTCTTGCTTTTGCACTAGTCGTGGTTGGAATTTTCGTATATTCTAAAACGTAAGTCTTGTCTCATTACGATTCTTGTATTTTCTTGTTATCTCACGAATCTGTACCCCGATTCTTGAAATCTGTCCAAAACTTGTTATCAGCAGAATGATAAAGAATTTTGTGTGTTTGTTTTTTGTTGTTGGTACAAATATGATGAAATGTGTTTCGTTTAATTTCTTGCTATTGCCACTACAGAAAGAAGGATCCTGAAAGCATACCGGCTGTTCAAGATGCAGATCATAATCTGGCATATTGTCTCCTCGACGAAGAAAATTCAGAAACTAGAAATGACACTGTTGTTTCATGAATTGTAGAACAGCAGATGGGGGCTCCTAGTCTTTTTGAGTATTGTATTTGCAAAATGGATTATGGATGGTGATTGGTGATATAACACCTCACAATGGATACTAATTAAGGTGCTCACTGTTTCCATTGTCCACGTGCATTGGTCACTTTTTAAAAAGTTTAAAAAAACTTTTTTGAACTTTTTAGGTTTTTAACGCAAGTGACGCCACGCGACGCGACGGACACGATATCACTACTCTATGGATGGTTGTATGAAATCTCTCCAGTCTTCATTTAATGCATGTTTTGTATACGGTATTGCACATGACCATATTGTATATAATAAATAAGATTATAGTTTTTTTTTTTTTTTTTAATGGAAGCACGACTCAAGTTTCCCAGGTTCCATCTTTATTTGTCACACTTGGAATATCTTGTACTTTGTATGAAGCCTTGGTGATCGAACACATCATTAGGGATGGCAAAAGGGTTGGGCCGACTTGCCTTGAAAGTTTGGTCCATCATGGGACGGGCCGGGCCGGGCCGGGCCGGGAAAAAAGGGCCGAGCCTAGAAGTCCACGGACCTGGTTGAGATAAGCTGGGGAGCTTTGCTTCAATAAGCAACGGTCACATTTTGGACCGTTGAAGTTGGTCCCTCAATTTTTTTTCTCTATAAATACTCTCATAAACTTTCTATATTTTTCACAAATTCACAATTATCTCAATATACAACAATTCGAAAAAATTATATTGTCAATATAAACTTTTATTATTGTGCTATTTATAGTTGAATTTTCACATTTCTAATTTTCTACATTTCTACATTTTTAGTTATCTACATTCTACATTTATAATTATACATTTCTATTATCTACAATTCTACATGGATCAATACAATTTTCAAAGAAATGCCGAATATGTCGAAAACCAAATTTATGATGATTTTTGTAAGTTAAATTATGTTTCAATTCCTGAATTTGGTGATAATTTTGGGGTTGAAAATACTATTCAAAGTATCGATTTAGATGATATCGATGAAGAATTAGAAATGACCAACAATACTGCGTCGACTACTAAACGAAGAGTCGTAAAATAAAATGCCCAGTGCAACCGCAGACGGACAAGCAATTTTCAAGGCAATATGTAAATATTGTAATCAACAGTTTGCATAAAAAAAGGAGGTGGAACGAGCATCTAAACCGACATTTTCCTAAGTGTATGCAAAAGCACGAAGGAGTTGATATCAATCAAGCTCAACTGCAGTTCAGATCTTCCAGTGGATCTACTAGTTCTTCTTTGAATCTTAACGAATGAGTTTATTCACATGACTTTATGCGCCGGAAAGGCATGACTCAGTTGGTGGCCAGTGGTGAGTTACCGCTTACCATAGTGGAAAGCCCTCACTTCACACGGTTTGTACAAATGTATCTTCAACCAAGGTATGTGCCATTTGCTAGAATCACTCTTCGTGTTAGGCCTGGATATCGAGTGGGTCAGTCCGGGTATTTCAATACTTGAAACCACTCGTCACAATTCGGGTATTTTGTAAATGGAATCATTCGGTTTCACATAATTATTGGAACCAAACCCAAATCGAAACCGTCAGTTTGGGTTCGAGTTCGATTCTACCCATAACAATTTTTTAAATGGTTAGTTGACAACATGTTTTGAAAAAAAAATAAAAATTGCAAACCCGTTGACATTAAAGTATGTTAGATATTAAAATAATTTATGAAAGATATAAACATTAACTGGAAGAATAGACACAAAAATTGTAAACTTATAAATTAGAGTTAGAAAAAAGAAAATTACCTCTCAAAATTGAGGATTCGTTTCGGTTACAGAGAAGCTTCGCTTTCGCCATCTCACTATGTGTTGAGCGAGAGAGAGATGAGCAAAAGTGCGAGACAGAAAACAATGTTTGTATTAAGTATCTGAGCAAATATCAATTGAGAATTTGAGATTTGAATAATTAAAATTGAGTCAATTGAGTTTGAGTTTAAAAGTGATGGGTATTATACTTTTTGTTTGGTCTTGGACATTTGAATTCTTGTCTTTAAGATCTTTGTGGTGTTGGATTGTGGGTCATTGAGTTAGAGTGAATAAATTGTAAAAAATAAAAAATGTATTAAAAAATGATAAATTTGGTTCCAATCAAGTACCCACGGTTCTAGTTCAAGAACCAAGAATCAAGAACCGACCCGAACTCAGTCAGTTATCGATTCTCAGTTCTGGTTCTTAATTTTACTTTTTTGGAACAGGACTGAAAACTCTGGTTCCGGTTCGGGAGGTTCGATTCCAATTAAAATGTCCACTCCTGCTTCGTGCTGATACTATTGTTTCATATAATAAAAAGAAACAAAATATAATAAATGATTTAACTAAATATTCTGGTGTTGTGTCATTCACTTTGGACTTATAGTCCGATAAAATCATAAATAATAAATTGCGGCTACTTCACATTATATTGATGAACTATGTTTTATGTATAAAAGAATAATTGATTTTAAAGTAATTGACTACCCTCATAATGTGATACAAATTTATAATTATTTAATAGAAATTATAAGAGAATTTAATTACAAATTTAGAATTCGCAGTTTCACATTTGACAATGATGCGCCTAACAACATAGTAATAGATAAATTAGTTTGAGAATTAAATTCGAATTTTGGTGGAATTTTATTTCATGTTAGATGTGTATGTCATATTTTTAATTTAATTGTCTAAGATAGTTTAAAGTATATATAGACCCACAAATAGAAAAAATTAGGTATGTCTTAAATTATATTATTGTTTCACCTACTCGAAAACAAGTATTTGATCAATTATGCATAGAAAATTCCCTTCCAACAAGCTCTTTATGTACATATATATGCAATAGGTGAAACTTTACTTATTTCATACTTAAATCATGTTAAGGTTACGAATATTGTGTAGCTGCATATTATAATGGCCAATATTCACACAGTTCAGAATATGATTTGCAACCATATGATTGGCAAATTGTATTTCATATGAGAAAATTTTAAAATTATTTTTCGACACCACAAACGCATGTGCTGGCGTTACCATCCTACTAGCTCCATTAGTTTTAAATTATTTTTATTTTATTGAAAATAATTTTAATAGGTATAAGACATTTGCAATTTTTTCTGATATTGTAGTAGTAATAGAAATTAAGTTTAGAAATATTGAATGAATCTGTTTATTGTTGTTTCATTAGCCAATTATGTACAATTCTTAATAGATTTACAAGGCACAAAACATCATTTCCCCTCAAATGGTACTAGAGTTTTCCCGAGTTTCCATAAATTTTAGTGCTTTCGGTCGGAATTAGGCGCAAATTAGTCCTTACCCTTTTGACTTTTGACTAAGCAAGTGCTACGCCCCCTTTGAAGATGTGGTGCCTTCTAAGACACCTCGAGGGACATTAACTATTAATGACCACCAGCATTGACGGTTTCCGTTTCCAGTGTGAAATGTCCATAACCGAACACGCATTCGAGTCAAAGCATACATTTTTAATAATTAAAATGCAAAGGACGAGAAGAAAAAGTCAATAATTAGGACACGTACTAGAAAGTTAGAACATAAAAAACCAGGTCAAAAGTCAAGATTTTTCCTCAAATTATACTAACTTTTATTTCCCCTTAGAGTGGTTAAACTAATTCTTCAAGAACTTAAATCTGTCCACATTTTAACATTTTATGTTGTATTTAGTACACGATGAACAATTTTTATGTTTTAGTACAAAACACCTTCCAAATTAATTTAATTGGTGACGAGATAGGTTTAATTCCAAAAAGTGATCAATAAACGATAATTTTTTGTTTATAAGTCTATCTTTGTCGTGTAATCTTGTTTAATTTAATGTACAAAATATAAAAGATACGTAACTAACGTGGCGTAATTAGAGTCGAGTTGTAGTTGATCGTCTCACCTTAATTATGTTGGTAAACCTTCCCTCTCATTATATTATTATTATAAATTTCCATAGTTTGACAGTTACCAACCACACTGAATTCTGAAAAAACCGTTTCAACTCACTCCATCCATTAAACAGGACCTGCACCCACTCCAACAACCAGTTGAAATCAAAACCATCTTCTCCACTTGAAAATTTTCAATCCTAATCCTCTATATATACAAACCCTATAAATATTCAGAGAATTCCTAACAAAAAAACATTGAAAAATCGGAACCATGTTGCGTATTAACTCATCATCAACAGCATTGGCAGAGGCCATTTGTGGGTACTGTGCATTGTTTTGGCATTAATGCTGGTTTTAAGCTGCTGCGAGTCGAGCGATGGAGAATATTATACAGTGCAGCAGATTCAGAAGGATCACGTGGAGAGGCCATGCGATGAAATTTATGTTGTAAGAGAAGGAGAGACTTTGCACACTATAAGTGAAAAGTGTGGTGATCCTTATATTGTTGAGGAGAATCCACATATTCAAGACCCTGATGATGTTTTTCCAGGCTTGGTCATCAAGATTACTCCTTTTAAGGATAGACAGAGGTCTTAATGTTCGAGGAGTTTCTCGATTATCTGAATCTTACCATTCGTTTGGTGTAAATTATAAAATAGTTTATTTGACTAAGAATGATCAAAAATATTATGCTACAAGACAATTTTTTTGGTCAAATAAATTATTTTTGGTTAAATAAACTAGTTTATAATCTTCACCAAACGGGTTTTTAGTATTTATCTTTGGGATGTCCTAGGTTCTTCTGTCTTTTTTATGTCATTTTACTGTTCACTTCTTGAAGATAAACTTTTGTCAGCGTAAATATTACAAATTGTAGTGATTTTACATTATCTACTACGTACACGCTATCAACAACAGAGATAATATAAATAAGGGGTAATTATATTAACACATAGTATATTATTAACCACACTATATTTTAATTACAATAAAGCCAGTTAAGCTGCTTTTTTTGAACCATCTTCCGAGAACATACTTGACTTGATGTTGTTCATTGGGAATTGAAGAGGAGAACGAGCGATACATCTTAACGATTAATTTCTATTTTGTGGCAACCTTCCTATTTTTAAATAAGCACCTATAACGCTAGTCACTACTCCCATATTTACCACTAGGAAGTAAGCCCCATATTACCATCTTCTTCGAGAATTGATGCAGGACCGCCTCACCCCTTGAAATCTACCTCTTCCCAATGGGACCTAAAACTTTTTAGAAAAAAGGTGGTTTAACTAACGAAAGAAAGATGGAACCCAAAACGTGAAAATGGGCTACCAAGAGAAATATTCATGACCATTATGTGCCTTAGGCGTGATCTTCCCTTGCCTTAGTTCTTCTATTTGCTTTCTTATTTTCAAATATTGCTCTTTTTATTTATTTATGTCCTTATCTATTTTTATCACATTTTTATCATCAACTTATTAATTTGTACATCTCGCTTTTTCTTTGACAATGGTTTCCTCCTAATAAATTAATTAAGATAGCGTAAAAAATTTTTTGCCTATCATATTTTTAAATAAGCAAAGTAAATTACAAATATAAAATTTTGAAAAAATATTTACCCCTCATTTCAATGCATATTACCATAATATTAGGACAACAATCGTCGTGAGATAAGATGTAAAATTTATTGAAAATTAATAATAAAAATGAGACAAACAAAATTAGAGACATAGATGCTAAAATGTCAAAGGTTGGAGACCTTCACTGCAAGTAAAACGTAGTGTATATAATAAAATGTAGTGTGAATATAATCACCCTTAAATAATGCCCTTATTTAACTGCTTAAGTTAAGATTGCAGATTTTATTTCGAAAGCTCATCGTTTTGAGAAGTTGCATAATTAAGTTTCCAAATTTAGCTCCTAAGTTTTGTAAAATGTGTGGTTAAAATTGATTGTTAACTTTGATCATAGAATTTTAACAGATTTTTAAGCAAAATCAAATAGAGCCTTGGTGAATTACGTTGGAAATGAGTTTATAAAGATGTGTTTCACTAAACTTTGTCCAAATATTAGAGTAGATTTCACAATTTGTTTTAATTGAGATAATAGTCGAATACGTTATACTCATTGATTATTATGTTTGGATATCAAAACTATTTTTGGATGAAAGAAAAATTAAAATCAACTAAAGTATTGAAAATGGACATAATGAAATTAGAAGATGAAGAGCCAGAGTTTTGAATTTTGTCCCCACATTGAAAAAAGAATACATTTAATTCTTGTTTATATATATCTCTAGTTTTAAAATTAGGTTTGGGCTACAAGGAGTATCACTAATCTTTGAAAAAGGGTGCATCTAGATTTAATTGGGCTTAGTTCAAAGCCTACGTGCGTGCACGCTGCCCACCCGCCTAGAACGTGTTGTGGGTAAAAGTCATAATTGGTTGGGCTTGAGCATGAACCGAGCTTATGTATTATTTTTGGTTTTATTAATTAAATTTTGATCTTCCAATTTGTGCCATGTGTATTTTTGGACATGACTTTGCCACACGATTTTGATGAAGACAATTCGTCTGAAGTCATAGTTTTGATGAAGAGAGTTTGAGTGAAAACGTTTTTTGACCCAATATTCAATCAAAATTATGCAATTTTTGTAATTTTTTTTTTTTGAATTGTTTAGTCATTGGAATGGAACGTGTATTTACCTTGAGTTTTGTTGCCGGTGAAAAAGAAATAGAATTTTTAGAATCTCGTCATATAAAAAAAGATAATTTTCAACAAAATCGAAATAGAATTTTTAGAATCTCGTCATATAAAAAAAGATAATTTTCAACAAAATCATAGAATTGCATGTTAGAGACAAACTTAATATACAAACAATTATTATAGAAGAGTGTCATCAACACACATTTGAATGAATTTTAAAAATTCATATAAATCTATGTGTTATTAACTTAGATTTTAATAGATTCAATTAACAATTTAGGTATATTCAACTCGGATTTAAATATATTTTTTAGAAATCTAGGTGACTCCAATAAAAGCATATCCAATGTACTGCCTATCGTTTCACGTGGCGAAAAAAATAAACGAACTTTCTCGTCTCATGTGGCACTATGTCTATTGAATAGACGGTCAAATTATAAATTCATCTCCAATGGATTCCGTCTAAAACTAATATTACTACTTATGTAGCATTAATTTTTCTTAAATTAGCGGACCTTCAATTTTTATTTCCTTCGTCTGATCTTTTTTTTTTTTATAAAATGATGAGTTGGATTTAAATTTGTTGAGTCACTCCGCCTAGAAATCCATCTAAATTTAAATAGACTTCTAGATTTAAGTCTATTTTAGATGGAGTTAGAGCTTGAGAATGATCTGTTTTCTTCTTCATTCGATGGAAACTCCTGCTCCAAAGTTACGTGAAAATTCATTTTGATTGTACAAGATTTGATAATATTGCAAAGTCATGGATTGGAATTATGAGACTTGATCTAATGTCTCCGGTGCGCATTGGTGTTACGCATTTACACTCATGCAATGAGTGCATGACACTTGTCTCGATCAGCATTATAACAATACCCATCGGAGGCATTAGATCAAAACCCTTGAAATTATTATCCGTAAATCATTATGGAGATTTTTTGGTAGCGTTGTCCATAGTCTATTTTTTGGTGTGCCACATCAACTAGACAAAATCCTTATCAGCATGTATTGGCGATGGTTCTTTTATAATTCCGACCATTTGTGTTTATGTGACACGTCTACAAAATAATAGATTATGTGCATTGGAGATGCTCTAACTAGTAGATTTTTAAAGATTTCATTAATAAAAAGATTTAAATAGATTTGCATGTATTTTGAACCCATAAATATAAATTCCAAGAATTTTAACCACGCCCCTCAAATATTCAATCAAATCCCTCTCTCTCTCTCTCTCTCTCTCTCTCTCTCCCCCTATTTTTGCTACAGCTTTTGGTATTAAACTCTTATTCTTAATTTTCAATTTATATTAGCATGAAAATTTATTGAATTATTGAATTTTTATTTTAATAATATCTTTTTGTTTACAATTGTTAAACATCGCCTTTGAAATTTATTAAACCAAACAACTGGGTTGAAGAATATAAATAATTTATTGGTAAAATATTAACTATATAATTAGTATAATATTATATGGTGCAATTAGATATTGAACTGTAAAATTAATATAGTACTAAATATTCTTTTTTGAACTTGAAAATATTTACCCGTCTACTGCAACAGCTACAAATTATATTTTTAAGCTATAAAATAACTTTTTACACAGAAAGATTAAACAACTGATTTTAGAAGAGAATGAAACCTAAGTATCATTTCTCTAATATCGAATATGAAAGATGAAAATTTTATTAAAAAAAAGACAAGTAGAAAGAAGTGAAAATTAAACTTTTTTTTTTCTTCCAAAAAGCATTGCTCGGCTTTTAGTGAATTTTCTTTGTTCAAAACTGATTAATAGTTTTTCCTTCTTTATATTTCAAGAACTTTTTTCTTTCTATAATTCTATTCAAAATATTTGTTTATGTAAGAGAGTCACTTAAGCTATTTAAAATAAAGACAATGTAAAGTTACCATTTTCAGGCGTTTGATAAATTTAAAAAAAAATGATTATAAATTAATCTGATCATCTAGCAGCCAGATTTTGAGAAAGCGAGAAAATGGTAGCTTTTCATATTCTGCTTTTAGCTTTTCTACCTATTTATTATTAAAATACCAATTTTAACCTTAATTAATTAAAGTAATTCTTTTTATGTCACATATTTATTAATATTCTAATTATAATGCATCTCTAAAAATAATTTAAATTTAATTAATTTTTGTACAATATTACAATGCTTTTATTTTTAAATTTTATAAATTTTGAGACTTAATATATGTATATTATTTTTATTTTAAAATAATTATGGTAAATGCATTGTCTTAAAAAAAATGATAATATTAGATATTGTTATAAAAGTAAAATAAATTTTACAATATTACTAATAATAATAATAATAATAATAATAATAATAATAATAATAATAATAATAATACAAAATAACATTACTATAATCAATGTCTATTTTAATAATTTTATACAGTTACAGCAATAAATCACTTTTGTTTACCAAACGCATATATACTGATTTTGAAACATACAACAATTACGAAACAAGAATTTGTCAAGACTTAACTCGATTCTTTCCACGATAGATTTTTTCATAAAGACAACAAAAGTGATTCTTTTAAAAGCTTGTAAGAATACTAAATCAAACCTCTCTAAATTTATTGCATATTATAATCCAATTAATTATACATTTTTTTAAAAAAATAAAAATACTAGTTTTTGTTCATAAAGACTGATTTTTCTAAATTTTATGAAGAATCCTGATTTATTAAAAACACGAAAGAATTCTTAAAACATCCAAAACAAACTCAAGCTGAGGTCCAAGGAATAAATGTTCAATACTTCAATCTAGGAATTCAGGATTTTTTCACACTTCCAATATATCTAATCCCAAATTGTGCCGCATTTATCGTCTCATCTCTCACACTCAAATCCCAAATTACTTGTTGCACCTCTCGTCTAGTCTTGAAAGGTTGATGAATTGTGAAGCAAATGAAACAACGGAATGAAAGGAAAATTCGATAATATTTATTGTTATGTTGTTTTGAGAGGAAAAATTTATGTTATTTTTAGCATTTGTAAAATTTAGTACTTTTTTTTTTTGTTTGTTTTTTGGGTATTTAATTTGGTGTTTAATATTTATACTCTACTAATAGATGCTATTTTGTGGCTTATTTTGCTAGATATTGGATGCCATATTCATATTTTGTGCATTAGATTAACAAAGTGTTAAAAATTGTTATGGGTAGAACCGAACCCGAACCCGAACCGACGGTTCGGGTTCGAACTTTGGTTCAAAATTACGAGACTCGAACGGTTTCATTTACAAAATATCCGAACTCGAACCAACGGTTCCGGGTATTGAAATACCCGAACCGACCCACCCGACGCCTGAGCTGGCGAGAGGAAGAGATGTATAAGAGAATAGTTAAATTGAAATTTTGAGGGGTGTTGATAAAATTTCTAAAGAATTTGTTATTCATATTTATGAGCTCGAAATCCATACAAATCTGTTTAAATATTCTAATTAATGAATTCTTCAGAAATCCACTAATAATTGGGGACACCTAAATTTCTAAAGTATCTATTAAAATCTGAGTTGATGACACCTAAATTTCAATTGAATATATTAAAATCTAAGTTAAGGACACCTAAATTTTAATTGAATCTATTAAAATACGAGTTGTGGACACCAAAATTTACATGTATTTTTAAAATCTATTCAAATCTAAGTTGAGGACACCTCCCTAAATAGATTTGCATGGATTTTCAGTCCATAAATATAAATACCAAGAATTTTAACCGCACCCTCTCAAATATTCAATCAAATTCTCTCTCTCTCTCTCTCTCTCTCTCTCTCTCTCTCTCTCTCTATGTTTGCTACAACTTTTATATTAAACTTTTATTCTTAATTTTCAATTTATATTAAGATTAAAATTTATTGAATTATTGAATTTTTATTTTAATAATATCTTTTTTATTTTTTTATTTTACAATTGTTAAACATCGTCTTTAAAATTTATTAAACCAAAAAACTGGGTTGAAGAATATAAATAATCTATTGGTGAAATATTAATTAAATAATTAGTATAATATTATATGGTGCAATTAGATATTGAACTGTAAAATTAATATAGTACAAAATATTCTTTTTTGAACTTGAAAATATTTATCCGTCAATCTGCGATGACAACAAATTATCTTTTTAAGCTATAAAATAACTTTTTACACAAGAAGATGAAACAACTGATTTTAAAAGAGAAAGAATCCTAAGTATCCATCCTCTAATATCGAATATGAAAGATGAAAATTTTATTAAAAAAAAGACAAGTAGAAAGAAAGTGAAAGTTAAACTTTTTATTATTATTTTTTTTCCTTCCAAAAGCATTTTCTTTGTTCAAAATATTAATAGTTTTTCCTTCTTTATATTTTAAGAACTTTTTTCTTTCTATAATTCTATTCAAAGTATTTGTTTATGTAAGAGAGTTACTTAAGCTAATTAAAATAAAGACAATGTAAAGTTACCATTTTGAGGGGTTTGATAAATTTAAAAAAAAATGATTATAAATTAATCTGTATCATCTAGCAACAGATTTTGAGAAGCAGCAAAATGATAGCTTTTCAGATTCTGTTTTTAGCTTTTTTATCTATTTATTATTAAAATACCAATTTTGACCTTAATTAATTAAAGTAATTCTTTTTATGTCACATATTTATTAATATTCTAATTATAATGCATCTCTAAAATAAATTTAAATTTAATTAATTTTTGTACAATATTACTATGCTTTTTTATTGTTAAATTTTTATAAATTTTGAGACTTAATATATGTATATTATTTTTATTTTAAAATAATTATAGTAAATGCATTATCTTTAAAAAAAATGATAATATTACATATTGTAAAAATAAATTTTACAATACTAATAATAATAATAATAATAATAATAATAATAATAATAATAACAATAATACAAATAACATTACTATAATCAATGTCTATTTTAATAATTTTATACAAGCATTCTGAATAAATCACTTTTGTTTACTAAACGATATATATCTTGATTTTGAAACATACAACAATTATGAAACAAGAATTTGTCAAGACTTAATTGATTCTTTCCACATAGATTTTTTTTTTTGTGACAACAAAAGTTCGATTCTTTTAAAAGCGCGTGAATACTAAATCAAACCTCTCTAAATTTATTGCATATTATAATCCAATTAATTATACATTTTTTAAAAAAAATAAAAATACTAGTTTTTGTTCATAAAGACTGATTTTTCTAAATTTTATGAAGATTCCAGATTTATTAAAAACACGAAAGAATTCTTAAAACATCCAAAACAAACTCAAGCTGAGGTCTAAGGAATAAATGTTCAAAACTTCAATCTAGGAATTCAGGATTGGGCTGGACTCATAGCTCATAAGCCGTACCTAAACGACATATATCTCTTCTTCTGGGAAATTAATTATAAATTTATAATTCAAGCATCTGAAATTTAAAGCTTTTTAACTTCGTATTCACTCATGTCTTCAAATCTATAGGGATCCACACGCTTCTATTTATATACAATCCCAAACTTTTAGATATATGCTTGGCACATGTTTATAAAACCAAAAAAATAAAGAAATATAGATGTTTATGTAATGGACTAGACGAAGTTTGATCTAAAGTTTAAATTGCATTACTTTGCATTTCTATTTTTATTTAAATTATAAAATAAGCGTAGCTTATATTTCTCGAAAAATTATTAAATATGCATGAAAAAAATATGAATATATCACTCTCCATCTCGTCTTTAAATATCTTTTCTTTATTTAAAGTAAAGATATCAAATTGAGCTCAACATGTCTTGTTACTTGTTATATTTTGTTCGGATATCTTGTTGGTTCAGTGGAATTGTGTTTGTACAATTTCATATAATGCAGTTTGTTGGCCGAGACTTGTTTTATTCAAATCTTGATATCTTATTTGGGACCAACTTGAACATTTTACTTGTTCATGTAACATTGAATACGTTTCGCTCGATCATAGATTTTTGACTATATTATGTCCAATAAATTATCGTTGTCTAAACGTATCACTTGATTAAATAGTAGTGTTCCCACACGGTGAAAAGATAATCCATATACACTCATGTGACCTTCTTGGAGAGGCAACTCTTCACCAGTCTCTCAAATATGGTAAAGAGTACATATACCCTTTTGTGTTCCATACTCTTGAAGCTCGATCAAGCAAAGACAATAACCATTAGTCGTGTTAGTAGTAACATTAGAGATACATAAAACATATTGAACTTGATCCATTCTCTAACATTTTCCACCCACCCTAATGAAATTGTTCAATCATACCCTAATTTCATCGAAATTTGATATAGTACAATATGGTGTTTTCGTTTAATCTTTATTTAAAATAGAACCGAGTTATCATTTGTAATTTTAATTAGAGTTGCATTCTTTTCGACTTAATATTGTATTGTTACAATTGTAAATTATTTCTTACGATCGAGTTTCAACTCCGACATTATCATATCAATAAGTTTAACATAAGTTCATCCCACTTGTACAAGAAGTGTCGGTCCACAATTATCTATTGACAACGTGGCACTAAAAAATGGGACCAAATAAAGTATAAATCATGGCTAAAGAAAAGATTAATCTTGTTGACCTTCCCACTAGGAGCCACCCAATGTATGTGGCACACTTTTTATCTTCCATTTCACATCTCGGCATTCCACCTGTACTTGTCTCTCCCCCATTAGACATTAATTATAGCAAAATGACCAATTTGAAGTTATCAATTGGCAACGTGGCACTAAATTGTACCAACTAAACTCCAAATCCTCTCGAATTGAAAAGAGTTTATTCTTGATGATTGAGTTAGTGACAAGTCCCCCCTTTAATAAACAAATTTAATCCCCTTAATTGAATATTTTAATTATATCCAATCATATAAACTTGACATATGTTTATAGAAGAAAGGAAATTGGCACCATTGTCTCTCACTTTTGTCTTCAGTGCAGAAATGATGTCTAATATTTGTTTTTGACACAAAAAACTATAACCTATGTATTTTGGTGCACAAAAAATTAAAAAAAAACTAACGAATTTTTTTTTTTGAATTAACAATTTATTGATCAAATTGATAATGTACTAAATTGTTTTGTATATTTGACGAACTATTATAAAATAACTATAATTCAAGCTCATAATTATTAATAAATATGTTAAATAAAATTATTGTATTATTATTAAGTAATTATATTATTAAATTTTAATTTTATCATTACGACATAAAAAGAAAAATAATTTTGTCACAAATTTGATGCTCAAATACTTTTATTTAATCGAGCTATTCGTTTATTAACTACAAACTAGTATATCACTCGTGCAATGTACGGCACTTGTTTTTCATGATAGTGATTTTAAAATATTTTAAGAATATATTATTTATTTATTACATTCAAATAAAAAAAGTATCATATAAATAACATTTGATTACAAATTGATATTAAAAAATAAAAAACAACATAGCTAATCTAGATTTTCAAACGCCACTTTGAAAATCACATTTGTGATCGAATTGGTTGACACTTCATCCTTATCACAAATCAATATTTTCAATCCCGTACGATTTGTAATTCTAGACAATACTACATAAAATTGTCCACGACTAAAAATTAATTTTTCCATATATAATTCATAACACAACCCGTCCTAAGCAATATTTATCTACCCGAGACGTGACGTGCAGCGATGGTGGATACCAACTAAGGGTTGGACCCACCATCAAGGCTACTACAATTACTACTCATGATTACTTATTTTTATAAACATTTTGACATTATCTCCTCTGTAATTCGGATTAACCAACTTGAAATAAAACACAACATATCCCAACAACAATATTCATAACTAAATGGAACCATTTACCCTTCCAATATCTACATCGAAACAACATAGTAGAGACTAGCCGAATCATACAAATTTTACTATTTAATTAATATAAACTGTACATACGGATACAAACTACATAGTGAGCTCACTTAACTATTTACAAGTGATACAAAATGATATTAAAAAATGAACATGTATCCCCAAAATAATTAATACATGCTCTATGAAGTAAGTCATACTAAATAACTATGTTGTGTGGCTCCGACTTTATATCCAAAAGCTGCCGAGAAACTCAACCGCTACCTGATAAGAAAAATTATTGTTGAAATATACATGAGTTGATAGGCTCAGTGAGTGGGGATTTTCGAAAATAATTATACTTTTTACATTTATGAATATTATCGAAAACGAGCTCACGTCACTTAACAATTGACATTATAACTTCTCATACTAATACTAATAATAATAAAGATTTAGAGACATTCTCATATCATAAATGAGCTAAACATTTAAACCAACATTTACATCACATTAATTTCAACAAGTAATATTAACTCATATTCGTAGAATATCCATCGGCTAAAATATATACCATCACTTCATCATATCACAATATAATTAAAAATCTTATCAAAATGTACCCTTTTTATATAATCTCAGCATGCGTGCACAGACTGTTTCAAAGGGCTAAGTTTTCTAGTATATAGCCAAGACCCCTCAGTGTATATGATACACGGTCAAGACCCTCAGTGTACGAATACATGGCCAAGACCCTTCAATGTACTAATACACGACCAAGACCCCTCAGTATACTAGAATAATCAATGAATTCATCAGGTAATTTTTATGGATTTAAATGTCATCTCAATTCACGTTTAATTCCATAGTTGGCAATTTCACAATCTTTAGAATTTAAAGGTAACATAATTCAATAAACAATTATAAGAAATCACGTAATTTAACATTTAGTGATATAATATCTTATAATTGAAATCTAAATTTTCTAAAATATATTTTTCCACTCACAAAATTATTTATTGAAAATTAAATCGGCTGATAAACTGTCCCGATATTTGAATCGCTCCCTGAGATAACAATATGATTATCCAAATCAAACTCACTTATAATTATCCTTCTTGAAAAATTCAATAATTAAAACTAGGAATTGAACTACTAATTCTTAACCCACTATAAACACACAAGTAAACCAATTGTTAAAATCAAAGTTTCTCTTTTTACCTCCTATTGTAGTCAAATAAATGAATTAATCCCACCAAGTTGAAGTATCCTATTACTTTTCCAACTTTTCTATTTCTCCCAATTTCAAAATTTGTTGTATGATTTGAGTAAGGAAGAAAGAGAAAATGACGGATGTTGCATATTTCTTTGCTGAATTGATAAGTTGAGAAGGAAAATGGATTCGCTTTCTACAGCCATCCACCGCCTAAGCCATCATTATCCACTATTTTTTTTTAAATCTTGGCTTGAGATTTTTGACCAAGAAAGTTTATTTTGATTGAAACATTACAAACTTACCCTCTTCAAAAAAATTCGTTCTCGAAATTCAATTGGTTAGGCATTGAAGAGTTGTAGATATTGAGAATGCATCTGATCTTCGTTTTCCCATGTAGCCTCTTTCATTGCATGATTCTTCCATAACACTTTAACCATTGCTATAGTTTTACTTCGAAGAAATTGTTCTTTTCTATCTAATATTCCAACTGGTTTTTCTTCATTTGTAAGATTCTCTTTCAACTCAACCGGATGCGATTCCAACACATAAGATAGATCTGGAATATACTTACGCAGCATAGAAACATGAAACACATTATGAATTCTAGATACCTCAGTTGGCAAGGCTAAACGATAAGCAACTGGGCCAATACGCTCAATAATCTCATATGGGCCGATATATCTTGGACTCAATTTTCCACTTCTACCAAATCTGAGAACACCCTTCAATGGAGATAATCGAAGAAAAACTCTATCTCCAACTTCAAATTCAAGATTTCTTCTACGTTTGTCTATGTAGTTTTTCTGTCTGTCTTGAACCGTCTTTAACTTTTCTTTGATTAGTTTTACCTTGTCAGCAGTAATCTGAACAAGTTTAGGGCCTAACAGTTTTCTTTCACCAACCTCATCCAACAAACTGAGTTCTGCATTTTCTACGATATAATGCTTCAAAAGGAGCCATTCTATATGGTGCTTGTGAAATAGGTGCAATTCCTAGAATTAGGTCAATAGTAAATTCAACTTCCCTAACTGGGGGTAGATCGGGCAATTCTTCTAAAAATACATCAAGAAAGTTTCGGACAACTGGGATGTCTTCGATTTTTATCTTACTAACATCTCTATCAATTACATGAACTAAATACGCATAACAACCTTTATTGAGTAATCTTCTAGCGTCAATAACAGATATCATACAAGATGGCAAGATTATACACTGTCCACTAAATATAACTTCCTCCTAATAGTCTAAACACAACCTATTTACGAAAACAATCAACTGATGCGCGATTTGCAGCTAAGAAGTCCATGCTCAAAATAACGTCAAAATCATGGATAGCAAGAGGTATTAAATTTGCCTTCAACTCCTGATCATTCACCTTAATCCAACAATCTCGATATACATCCTTAGCTAAAAGATTCTCCTACTGGTGTTTCCAATACCAAACAACTATCTAAAGGTTCCAGCTTTTGGTTCGCATATATATAGCAAGTGCAATTGAAATAAAAGAGTGTGTAGATCCAGGATCAATTAAAATACGAACATCTCTATAAAAATTAGATAACATACCCATAATTACATCTGGTGACTCTTCTGCTGTCTGCTGTGTCATAGCAAAAACTTTTGCTTGATTCTTTGGATGTCATGCCTTGCTTTCTCAGTTTTACTCTCGCTGCTAGTTGCTAAATTGGATTGAACTCCACTATTTACTGAGGAAATATCCTTGGTAATGTGCTACTCTCCTGTGCTAGAACTGGGCAATTTCTTCGTATGTGTCCCGCTTGGCCACAATGATAACAGACACCAAACCCCTTGAATTTCAAACACTCGCCAAGTGAAATTTTCCACAGAACTTGCAATAAGAAAATTTAGAACTTGCAATAAGAAAATTTTGTGCTGCTGGAACTCTCTCCATATCTCGGAGTGAATGATCTCTGGAAGAAACTCGAGTAGGAGGACGATTACTCCTTGACTGTTGTGTCGTATTTTGGCTGAATCTAGAGCATGGACTTCCTTTGTGATCTAGGCTTGAACTCGCTTGAAATAGAAACACCAGGTCGAAATCCTCTGTTATCCCTCTGAGGTGGTCTGTAGTTAGAAATTTCTATCCATGTCTGACTACTGCTAGCTTTGGATTTTATCTGTTCTTTGTCAGTTTGTCTATCTGACATACTTTTCTCCACTCTCAAAGCTGATTATACTAATTTGCCAAATTCACTCCAACACGCTGCAGTCACTGATGATCTAATCTCTTCTCTTATACCATCTTCAAAACGTCTGCATTTGTCGATTTCATTACCAACCAAGACTTGTGTATATTTCGAAAGCTCAATAAATTTCTTCTGATATTCAGCAACAGTTGAAGACCCTTGTACTAGTTTCAAGAACTCATCATGTTTAGTATCTTTATAAAAACGAGGGTAATAATCATCATAAAAATTACGTCTAAAATATGTCCAAGTTATAATAGAAAGATCTAGATATTTGTTGTGCACTGACTGCCACTAATCGTATGCTCCATCTTCTAACAAAAAAGTGGTGAGATGTAATTTTCTATCATCTGGGCAAACCCATCACATCAAAAACTCTCTCTATTTTAATCATCCTAGTCTCGGCAACTACATGATCAGTTGTGCCTATAAAAACTTTAGCTCCTAACTTTGTTGCTCTCTCAATACTAAAATTTCTATTTGTACTGCGCATAGTGGAAACAACTGCAGTAGCAATCCTTTCAACATTAATTGGGTCATTTTCAACCATATTTCTCTGTCTCGGATGTTCAAGTGGTTGATGAACTGATTCATCTATTATTTTCATCTTCTCTGAGATTATCTCTATCAGAAACAATATGAGTTTGAGGAAAAATATCTTGGAGCCTGCGAGTTCTGCCACCACGACGCATGACTCACCTACATGGTATGCACGATATGCTAAATATCAGAATGAGTGTCATGCAAGCAAGCCTATAAACTCTGAACCATGCTCTGATACCAATCTGACACGACCTATCCCAAACAATATTTATCAACCCGAGACGTGACGTACGCCGATGGTAGATACCAACTAAGGATTGGACCCACCATCAAGGCTACTACAATTACTACTCATGATTATTATTTTTTTGTGAAGATTTCGACATTATCTCCACAGTAATTCAAACTAACCAACCTGAAATAAAATATCACATATCCCAACAACAATATTCATAACTAAATAGGACCATTTACCTTTTCAATATCCACATCAAAACAACATAGTAGAGACTAGCTGAATCATAAAATTTTACTATTTAATTAACATAAACTGTACATACGGATACAAATTACATAGTGAGCTCACCTAACTATTTACAAGTTATACAAAATAATATTAAAAAATGAACATGTATCCCCAAAATAATGAGTACATGCTCTATGAAATGAGTCATACTAATAACTCTGTCGTGTGGCTCCGACTTTGAACTCAAAAGTTTTATATCCAAAAGCTGTCCATAAACTCAACCGCTACCTGATAAGAAAAATTATTGTTGAAAAATACATGAGTTGATAGGCTCAATAAGTGGAGATTTTTGAAAATAATTATACATGAATATTATCGAAAACGAGTTCACGTCACTTAACAATTCATATTATAACTTCTCATAAGAATAAGAATAATAATAATAAAGATTTAGAGACATTCTCATATCGTAAATGAGGCCAACATCTAAACCAACATTTACATCACATTAATTTCAACAAGTAATATCAACTCATATTCGTAGAATATCCATCAGCTAAAATATATACCATCACTTCATCATATCACAGTATAATGAAAAATTTCATCAAAAAATGTACCATTTTTATATAATCTCAGCATGCGTGCACAGACTACCTCAAAGGGCTAAGCATTCTAGTATATGGCCAAGACCCCTCAATGTATGAATATACGGCCAAGACCCCTCAGTGTACTAATACACAGCCAAGACCCATCAGTGTACTAGAATAATCAATGAATTCATCACGTAATTTTTGGATTTAAACGTCATCTCAATTCACGTTTTTTCATAGTAGGCAATTTCACAATCTTTAGAATTTACAAGGTAACATAATTCAATAAACAATTATAAGAAATCACGTAATTTAATATTTAATGATATAATATCTTATAATTGAAATCTAAATTTTCTAAAATATATTTTTCCACTCACATAGTTATCTATTGAAGATTAAATCGGCTGATAAACTGTCCCGATATTTGAATCGTTCCCTGAGATAACAATAGGATTATCCAAATCAAAACTCACTTATAATTCTCATTCTTGAAAAATCTAATAATTAAAGCTATGAATTGAACTACTAATTCTTAACCCATTATAAACACACAAGTAAATTGTTAAAATCAAAGTTTCTCTTCTTACTTCCTATTGTAGTCAAAGAAATGAATTAATCCTACCAAGTTGAAGTATCCTATTACTTTTCCAATTTTTCTATTTCTCCCAATTTCAAAATTTGTTGTATGATTTGAGTAAGGAAGAAAGAGAAAATGACGGATGCTGCATATTTTTTTTTTGAAGTGATAAGTTGAAAATGAAAATGGATTTGCTTTCCACAACCATCCACCGTCTAAGCCATTATTATTATCTATCGACGTCTAAACCCGCACTCACCCACGTGTCAACATATCTCGATCCACTCCTCCGCTAGCTCAGTATGTTACCCGCACACTAGGACGACCGTTAGGCACCAAAATCTCCGAAGAAAAAGGTCCCGCAATCGTTGGCACTCCGACGATCAAGTCAACTGCACGGTATATGGGAGATACACGGGGGCGGAAAAAAAGGAGTGTGGGAGAGACAAGCAGGCAGAGATTTGAGCAGAGTTTAGGGTGGGATTTTTAAGCATAAAAGTGCGTCATGAAAATTGAGTACTAAAGAATGCGTCTCAAAAGTGCGTACCTTGGAATAATCGGAGTCTGATATTTATAGGGGAGAATCCTAATTGATCTAGGGAAGCAATCAATTAGAATTCTGTTGGAATTCTCTTTTCTTATCGAGATAAGGTAGGTTCCAATCTTACCGTGATCTTCCGAGATTGCATCCCAATCTCTCTCAATCTCTAAGATTGTGTTGCTAATTTTATTAGATTGGGATATGGTTTCTTTGTGACAATCGATACAATCTTCTCTCGAGATATCCTCTTAGTCGTATGGACCATAACAAATCTGACCCTGCGAGGCTCTCTCGGATCGGCCATGAATGTCGAGGCCCTTCATGGGCCTCGCAATACTGATTCGTGAATGCTAAGATGTTCGATGGGCCTCCAAGGCATTCGGCGGGCCAATGGAACCTTTATGAATCTGGAAGGCCTTCACCGGGCCTATAAAGATTTAAGCGAGGCCTAGATGAGACTTTTATTAGGACTTTCTTGACGTGGAGGCTTTACCAAAATCGGTGGTAACAATAGTCCCCAAGTCCAAGCCTATTATTTATATCGGTGAGGGACTTCAAGAGGAGCATTAAATGAGGACGAAGGCCTTTAAAAGCTTAATCTCCAATGGAATCCGTGAGATCACATCTCCACCATATTTCTCCATAGGAGGCTTTTTGAACCCCGTGGAGATTTCTCTAGCCTTCAACTATTTGGAGAATGGGAGATCGTCGTCGCCATCAAGGTCGCACAACCATTCGGTCTTTCATCCGCAGATCCCCGAGTCCCTTCTCTTCTCTCGGTGGTCATCGCCGGGATCGCTATGCCGCTACTCAACGATTGAGGTCGAGTGCGCAGACGACCCGGACTCCAACCCGTCGAATCTGTACCGCAGAGGCGTCCGGCTTCCCCACTCCCGGTGCACGAGGTTTCTCCCGGTTCCGGGATTTTCCCATTGAGGATTGGCGAATCATCTTGAGACCGACGGCATTCGATGAGAGCCGGACCTCGAAGAGCTTCACGAGCATGGCTACGCTACGGGTCCATGTTGAAGAGATTGATTCTCCAACAGCTCAAGCGCCACCTTCATCCGGGCGTTGTCCAACTTGGCGTCTCTGTCTGTCTTCTTCTCTTGCAGCTGGTTGCATTCTCGAAAGTCTTGACCGCTTTTACGCCACAAGTCAATATGATGGGACTTTACTTTTCCTCTCGTGGAATGTTTGGTTGCCATGCTCTTCGGGTAGAAAACACGTTTTTACCACAAACACTTGGTCGTGTAAGGTTTTTCGGTTCCCACAGACGGCGCTAATCTGCTGACGTCCCGACTCGCACCACCCACGTGTCAACAGATCTCCAATCACTCCTCCGCCACTCGTATGTTACCCACACACTAGACGACCGTTAGGCACCAAGATCTCCGAGAGAAAAAGGGTCCCATGATCGTTGGCACTCCGACGATCAAGTCAATCTTGGTATATGGGAGATACACGGGCGGGAAAAAGGGGTGTGGGAGAGACAAGCGCATGCAGATTTGAGCGAGTTTAGGGTGGGATTCTTAAGAATAAAAAAGTGCGTCATGAAAATTGAGTACTAAAGAATGCGTCTCAAAAGTGCGTGCACTTGGAATAATCGAGTCTCGATATTTATAGGGGAGAATCCTAATTGATCTAGGGAAGCAATCAATTAGAATTCTCATGGAATTCTCTTTCCTTATCGATAAGGTAGGTTCCAATCTCACCGTGATCTTCCGAGATTGCATCCCAATCTCTCAATCTCTAAGATTGTGTTGTTGATTTTATTAGATTGGGATATGGTTTCCTTGTGACAATCAGATACAATCTTCCCTGAGATATCCTCTTAGTTGTGTGGACCATAACAAATACGAAGCCCGGCGAGGCTCTCTGGATCGACCATGAATGTCGAGGCCCTTCATGGGCCTCGCAATACTCTGATTCAGGAATGCTAAGATGTTCGATGGGCCTCCGAGGCATTCGGCGGGCCAATGGAACCTTTATGAATCTGGAAGGCCTTCGCTGGGCCTATAAGGATTTGGCGAGGCCTAGATGAGACTTTTATTAGGACTTTGCTGACGTGGAGGCTTTACCAAAATCGGGTGGTAACATTATCCACCAAGTTTTTTTTTTTTTCAAAAAAAAACTTGGCTTAAGATTTTTGACCAAGAAAGTTTATTTTGACTGAAACATTACATTCCACGTGAGAGAAATGTTGACTCTGATTCTTATTGATAGTCATAGCGTATGAGACAATTAATTAATTTTTGGCGCGTCTCATTAAATAACCTACTAATTTGTGTATTATAATTTAAAATTTGATTTTCTAAATTGTAAAGATGCATATTGTGTTAACGATATTCTGCAAATTTGTTGTTTTTCTTTTTGTAGACAATTAGTAATATTTATATATTCTAAATTTTATATTGATTAATTAATGTAGCATTCAAATTTATTATTACTAATAATTAAAGTGAATTTATCTTGTTCTGGAATATGTGTATTTTTTAATTGAAAATGCCAATCATAATTTTATTTATTTTACCAAGTATCATAGAAAATTGAAATATTGGAAAGTTCATCCTGATTGTATTGGAATCTTGATTTTAATTACCTAAAGTTGAATAATTAATTAACTTAATTAATTAAATTTTAACATTATAAAATATTAAAATTTTTTCGTTTGATTTAATTATATTTTTTGATGACTCTACGTAAATATAAATAATAATAATAATTATATAAAATATAATATAAATACTTTAATATTATTTAATATATAATATTAAATAATATTAAAACTTATTGAGTAATTTTCTATTATAATTTGAAAAATAATTCTAGGGTATTCATAGATAAGTTTTTTTAATAATCGATACAAATATTATTAGATTGATTAATTTTTTAGTTATAATAATAGTTTAAATCTTATCATTTGTTTAAATTAAATGAATGTGTTTTTTTATCTCTATTTAACAGTCAGATTGTGTATTTATATATATTTTGTAAATTGTAACTAATTTTAACTGTTTATTAGTTAACGTGGAGAAAAGCAAACAAACATAAATTAAGGGAAGATTTGATTATTATTTTCTAATTTTTAAGAAGTGCTTCCGGCTTAATTTTTGGCGCGACTCATTAAATATTATAATTTAAAAATTGATTTTCTAAATTGTATAGATGCTGATTGCGTTAATTTATTATCATATTAATAATATATGTGCATTCAATACAACAATAAATTTTTAGACATCTTTTCTTTTCGTTGTTGAGAAGCTTAATAAATTTATTTAATATAAATTGTTATATTTATAAGATTTTTAGAATTTAATATGTAAATTGTTATATTTAATGTTAATATTTTTTCATTTCCATGATCCAAGTTTACCATTGGAATATTACTACGTGTTAGGAACCTTGAAAAAAATAGTGTTACTTTCTAGAATAGTTGTGATTAATAATGATTGAATCTTCAAGCACATTAATTAGTTAAATTAAACAATAATATATTAATACATGTTTTAAGAATACATTAGAAGTTTAATCTCAAAAACATTGAATCACGCATTTATAATATTTTGACTTATATATATTATTTATTACATATTATCTCACGAATTGAGGCAAGTTTTGGAGAAAAAAGTCTTGCAAATGTTTTGACTGCTATCCTTCTTTTATATATACTAGTGTTGTACCCGTGCGATGCACGAGAGGTGTAATCATAAAAAATAATTTTGATAGTTATATATAAAAATTAATTAGTTATAATAAAATCAAACATTAAATCTTAATTAGTACTAAACTAATGCATACGTTGACCAAAACGAATATAAGATTAATTAATGAATGAATGAATTAAATTAATTAGGTATTTAATATATAAATAATTAAATTTAAAATGCATTGAAAAATTATTTTTTGCAATGATAACAAAAACTTTGAAAATATGAATTTTGACTTATTTTTCTTTCACTTTGCATCGACTATCTTTCATAATAATTTTGAAAATGTAATATCTTAAGTATGATTTCTTAAATCTTAATTAGTATTGAAAAATTCATGCATATTTTGACCAAAATGAAGATAAGATTAATTAATTAATTAAATTAAATTATTTAAGTATTTAAAATATGAATAATAAATTAAAATGCATCGAAAAATTAATTTTTGCAATAATAACAAAACTTTAAAAATATAGATTTGGACTTATTTTTTTTTTAATGTGCATTGATTGTTTTCCATAATAATCTTGAAAATAATCTTGAAAATGTGATCTCTTAAATCTTAATTAGTATTGAAAAATCCATGTATTTTTTTTTTACCAAAATAAAGATAAGATTAATTAATTAAATATTTAAAATATAGATAATTAAATTAAAATACATTGGATAATTAATTTTTGTAATAATAACAAAACTAAATTAGTTTTTGTAATGATAACTAAATTAGAAGGTAGATGGAGGTACTCTAGTTGGGAAAATAAAAAATCAGGTGGCTGTAAAATGTAGTATTATGATTGAATATTTAATGGCTATTAAAAAAATCCATTTCTAGAAACTTGAAAAAAAAAAAAATTCTAAATAGGAAAATACATTTGGGCGGAAAAAATAGATTTTGACAGCACTTAAAGATATTAGAACTCTAATTGTATTATTCATATTTTAATTTATCATTTGAAAATAAAGAACATATAATGTGTAAATTAATTTTTGTTAGCATTTTTATGTTTAAAAAAAAATATAATAAGATTGGTTCAATGTCATAAATTATATGTACTATTTTGCTATTTATTTTACTTAATTTTTATTCAAAATTTTCAAATCACTTAATAATTGCATATATTTAAAGCACAATAATTCTACATTTTTCTCTTATGAAAATTTAATTGACACGACAATAGTGATGCATTTAAGATGCTAAATTAAATATTATTTAATAAATGTACCAGACCATTTGCACATTTAGCAAAGATTAAGAATCTAATTACAATTTTTTCTAATTAAAACAAAGGGCATATTTGTCTTTTCATCAAATAAGGACCAATTACGTACCAAAACACATAGGTTCTTTTGTGTGAAAAACAAACGTTAGGAATCACTTCTGTATTGAGGACAAATGTTAGAGACCATTTACACTAATTTTTCTATAAAAAAATGAAAGTTAATCTAAATGGAGTACCTTGAAATTGAATTTATTTGTTGGCATTTAAATATGTAATATATTATAGAGTTAATTATACTCATAGTCCTTATTCTTTCAACTTTGTAACAATATCGTATCTATTCAATTTTATTCACAGATATCGTCCACATCGTTTTATTTATTCGTACATATGGTCCCTAGATAATTTTTTTTTTGATAATTTTACCCTTGACTTAAATACATTAAATAGAAAATAAAAAAAAATTGTATTTGAAGTCCTCATCATTTTGAGAAGTGTAAATAAATCATACAAACCGATTTCTCCCAACCCACCATAGAAACCGATTTCTCCCCCCTCCTCCCATTTGCCGATCACGAACTTGATTTTTTGTCAATTAACAGACCTTTGAACTAAATCTGACAAGACTTCAAATATCCTTTCGGTGAACGTAATTAGAAGATTTTGGATTTGATGACACATTTTTTTTATTATTTTAAGTAGGGGTGGGCATTTTAACCGGAATCGAACCTCCCGAACCGGAACAAATCGGAACTGGAGGTTCCGATCCGGTTCAAAAAAAATAAATTAAGAATCGAATCGAAACCGAGAACCGATCGGGTTTGGGTCGGTTCTTGGTTCTTGAACAAGAAATGTGGATACCCGAACTAAAACCGATTTTTTTTTTTTTTTACAATTTATTCAATGGCCCAACACCAACTAAATAAGATAATTAAAAAGGGTCTTTAAATGGTTGGTTGGTAAATGTTAAGTAATTCTATACAAATTAAAAAATATTTCATTTATATTGTTTCTAACTTTACAATTCACACTTTTTTGAAAGGTTGATGAATGGTAAAGTAAATGAAATGACGGGATGGAAGGCAAATTCGACAATATTTATTGTTATGTTGTTTTGAGAGGAAAATTTTATGTTATTTTTAGCATTTGTAAAATTTAGTACTTTTTTTTTTTTGTTTTTAGGTATGTAATTTAGTGTTTAATGTTTATACTCTGCTAATGAATATTATTTTGTGGCTTATTTTGCTAGATTTTGGATGTTGTATTATGCTATCTATTGGATGCTATATTCATATTTTGTGCATTAGATTAAGAAAGTGTTAAAAGTTATGGGTAGAAGAACCGAACCCGAACTGAACCCGGGTTCGGTTCGGTTCGGTTCGTTTCAAAAATTACATGGACTGGACCCGACGGTTCCATTTACGAAATACCCGAACCCGAACTAACGGTTCCGGGTATTGAAATACCCGAACCGAACAACCCGACACTCATGCCTAATTTTAAGTGAGAACCTGTAAAAAAATAAAAAGTTTTGTAATTATTTGTACTTTTGAAAAGGTTATGGTCCCAATTGTAATTTTTTCATTGTATTTTCTTTTTTCTTTTATTTTTAATTTATTTAAACCAGGAGTAAAATTTTCAAAAACAGTATTTAGGGGCCATCTGTGCGAGTAAAATGAAAGGATTGAATGATATCTGCAAATAAAATTGAATGAGGATGATATTGTTATAAAACTGAAAAAATGGAGACTATTAGTGTAATTAACCCTATATTTTAGCATAGTTCTTAGAACATCATTTACATTTCATTTCTTTAAATTAGAATAATATAGATTATTTATTCAGAGAGAATGAAATCTATTTATTTATGTACCATTATGAGGAGTAAAAGATTGATCTTGGAATGCTGTCATTTCTCACTACATGCTTTAAGCTTTGAGTTACACACCCCATATCGTCTCTACAAAAATATCCTACAAACATATTAAGAGTAGTGCCAAAACGACCAAGTGACATAGGTCTAAGGTTACATAGTCTGTTAAATCAAAACAAAGCTCGATCAACTCCAGACTAATTCACAAATTAGTCTGTCATAATAGACATGTCATGTCAAGTTAGATAATTCAGTTCCACAATCCATGAACTAGAGTGGTAGAATTATTCATTAGGCTCTCTTCTCGATAAAGAAAAAGAAAAAAAGAAAAAGAAAACATAGAGTTAGATCAACTTATAATATTTACAAGCTAATTATCAATTCTATCTACAATTTTAAAAAATAGTCTAAACCTAGATGGAGCCTATTTTTCACAATTTGATTCATACATACAACCAACCTAAATCAAATCTATCATTATGGCGCCATCCATTTGAAATTAAAGGAAGAGTTCAAAAAACCCAACTAAATATTTTGTGATAGATTTAGAATTATCTCTTGACAACGTGGGACTAAATAATAGGAACTAAACTCCCAAGATTATTTTATGTTTTCTTTGTTAGAGTTTCACATTAGAGCCACTAAGTGAGAGAACAAATTCCCAGTCCACACACTAGAGTAGGTACTGAAAATGTATTTCCCACTTTCTAATCCACATCTCCACGTTCCACTTTGTACTTGTCCCATTAAACATTAATTATAGCATTCATTGGCAAAGCCCACTTATTTAAATAACTTTTTTTTTTTTTTTAAATTTATAAATTAATCAACTATCATTTTTATAATCTTATTTATTTATTCGATAATATTTATTATTTATAATTTAATTTTTTTTATTAAATAAGTACTTAATTTTTTATTTTATGCGACCATTCGAGTAATAAAGCCTGTAAAAAATTCAAAACTGTTTCCTAGTCCACGCACTGTATAACCATGTTACGCAATGAGAATGTAAAATCCCACTTTATATATAATTCTATTTCTCTCTCCTTTTTCACATCACTATAGACTCCCCCATTGAACAATCTCTTCAATGGAATTCTTGATTCTCTTCTTCCACTGCCTTCTCCTCACTACAGGTACATGAAAAGATTTTTTATTGTCATTATTAGATTTAAATACCATCTCTGTGATTAATGTTTTTTCACCAATATTCAATCAATCCATTATTATGGATGTTCGAGGTATAGTTATCATAGAACACATGTTTGCAGGATATTTGGGTGTCCAAGGTTCGTCTCCTCCCCACCACCACCACCACCACCACCACCACCACCACCACCACCACCCCACCATCGCCACCAGCATAACCTCCATGACGATCACCAACTGTATGGCTTTCGACTCACAAAGCTATTTGTATTTGGGGACTCGTATGCTGATACAGGGAACGTAAGGAAGTCTTTAGCAAATTCTTGGAGTGAACCTTATGGCAGCACTTTTCCCGGGAAGCCTGCCGGCCGTTTTTCTGATGGCCGTATCCTTACTGATTACATTGGTACGCAGTTACACTCCACCTTCTGCCTTTTTCTATCTTATTAACTTTTGTTCTCTTGCCATATAATAATGATGTTGTCTCATCATTGTATGCACTTTATCTTTTGCTTTCTCTTTTCTGGCTTGAATACAAGAGTCTGCTTTATGTGTATGGTGGGCTGGTGCCTGGTGGTGATCCCCACCCCACAGACACATACACAAGCATGGGATCCTTTGTCTGTGCTATGTGTGGGATATTGTGAAGTGGAGATGGGCAATGTTATCAAGAATGTCTGTTGTGTGTAATAATTCTGAGCTGAAAATATCAATGCTTTGTGTTGGGTCAGTGGTGTCCACGGCTTCGTTTCAATTTTTTGCCAACGTCCAACAATTCGTCTGGATCATCTAGGCTAGAACTAGAATTAGATTTTAGGAACGAAGTTGGACTGTGTGGGTTTTTGACTGGGGCTAAATCTCTTTCAGGCCATGTTTGTGAAGAAAAATATTTTTTTAGCTCAAATTTACCCTGTTCTGTATCTCAGTTTAGCCTCTTGAATGGTCTATCCTTGTAGAGCGTGATGGAGTCAAGGGACTTCTGTTCACACGTCTCCAACATGTTAATCTGGTCGAAGGTTAGCTGACTGATCGCAAGTTCAAATCCTATTTGAAGGGATAGAAAATTGAGTGCTTTGCCGCCACTCAAAGTCACTGCCTTTCATTGTCCAAGACCACTTTTCCCACCTGAATGATTTCAAATCCTCTGTTCCTTCTCTTTCCAACCTGTGTACTACTACTAATTATCTACACATCTTTCACCAGTGTGGATGTATGGGGCCTTAATTTGCACATCTGTAATCTACAATATACGTCTTAATCCTCAAAAAAATTCAATTTTCTTGGTTGGTTTATTATTTACAGAATATCTAATATTTGGTGCTCAAATCATGACATAAACAGCTAAATTCTTGGGACTCAAGTCTCCAATAGCCTACACATGGATGAATTTGGGAAAGCAAAAATGGTTGTATGGGATGAACTTCGCCTATGGAGGGAGTGGTGTGTTCAATACTTTTGGCGATTTGTTACCAAACATGAGCACCCAAATTGATTTCTTTGAGAAACTAATCAATGATTCAGTCTACACCAAATGGGATTTACAATCTTCTGCTGTTTATGTCAGTCTTGCTGGAAACGATTATTCTGCTTATTTAGCCAATGGAGGCCCTTTCCAGGTAATATTGTTATGTTGCAGTGAGTTTTTTTTTAGTTTCTGAAGGCAAATATTGATGAATTTTCCAGAAATTTTTGTAGTAAAACTGCTTACTCAATCCCAGTTGAGATCACATCCAATCCCTTTTTTTCCAACTTGATCCAGTTGAGAGAAAATTTTACAAAAAAGTAGGCCACAATCAAGATAGCTAATTTGAGACCTCTCAAGTTGCTTTATCCAACTCGACCAGAATCGAGTTGTATAGAAAGTAAAAAAATGTCCGGAAAAAACTAACTCAACTGTAGTCGAGACTACTTGACTGGGTTGAGTAGGATAAAGTTGTAAAGGAAATTGTGTTGTGTCTTGCAGAAGGGTACATACATGCTCTTAATTAAGACTTCTACTTCATTTTAGTTGCAATTGGCACACGGTTCTTCCCCTCCTCCCACCACGCCCTCGTACACACTAAAACACGCAATCTTCCATTACAGATTGGGAAATTGTCGTACAGAGTCATCAGCAGAATGTGTTGGGTTATGTAATTTGTTAGGTTAAATCTATTATCGAACGGGTTAAGAAGGTAAACTTAATTTTTCCTTTAAATTATGTATCATCAGAAAGCATAGTATTGAAAATAAACATAAAACAATAGAAATAAATAAAGGACAGAGTTCACTTTTCCCTTCTTTAAATTCGTTTTATAGTTGGACTTACCAAAATTATGTGAGAAATATCTTTGCACATTTAATGTAATTGAAAGACCCCAATGCTGCCAAAAGCTGAAATTGGCGTACAATTCTGACCGTTGACTTGGATTGGAGTCACTGATGTTGACTGTCCTACTCCATTTATTTGGGAGCAAACATTATAGCTCATCGCATGCTTTTGCATCTGAAAGATAAATTCAAGGCGATTAGGTGAAAAATTTGATCCATTTATGAGTCTAGAATTTAATGTCTTCGTCCTGAAATTCAATGTTAAGTAAACATGTATTTATCATGAACGACAACCATATGATCTTCGTCGGTGGCTCCAATGCTCAAATCGTCATATATTGGAAATTGTATATAATAGTCGCTTTTACCATATTACCTATGTTAGTATAATCACCGATAAGCGAAGGAGGTTTTCACCCTCTTCATGATAAAAATATACGTATGCGTCTGTCTTTCACCTCTAAAAAAAAAAAAAATTCCTCAAATCTCTCCTTCTCAAATCTCTCTTCTTCACCATTTTTCTCCAAATCTTTTCTTGTTCATTCTCACCAATTTCTATCAATTTTCCATTTATTTTTTATAGTCGAATTCCACCGATAAGCAGTATACTAATAGAATTCGATAGATGAAAAGATAGCAAAGATCATCCTGGCCAGACTAGATGAAAATTTTAAAAAATCAGCAAGTTTCGGAAGTGGATGTGCTTTAATTCGTTAAGAAGTTGTGCCCTTTAATTTGTAGCGCTTCCCATGAAGCTACACTCGAGACGAGTAAAACATATTTGTACACTAACAAATTTGTCACATATTTCTATATATTGTACAATTTTACATTTGTCATTATGGTTTTCTTGAAATTCTCTTGTGTTTATAGGGTATGGCAAGATTCATTTCTAAGGTGATTAATCAGCTCACGGTGAACTTAAAACGGCTACGCGGCTTGGGAGCAAGTAAAATAGTTGTGACATCTTTGCAACCGTTGGGATGTCTCCCACGAAGCACAATCACGTCTTCATTTCAACAATGCAATGCAACTGAAAATATAGCTGTGATTTATCACAATTTCCTATTGAAGAAGGCTGTGGCAAAGTTGAACAATGAAACCGGAAATTGTACATTTTTCATCGTTGATCTCTACAGCTCTTTCACAAATGTAATTGAGCACAAACGAGATTATTTAGGTGATCCTTGTTCTCCTCTACTTTGTTTGCGTTTACATTCTTTGCCTCACGAAAAAAGTAATATTACATTAATATTTTGTTGAATCGTAATAAATTAGAATTTTGTTTCGACTCCTCTATAGAAAGAGTCTCACGGAAACTTTAACTTATTTTTGAACTTTTTCAGCAAAAAGGAAAAAAGTTCTTTTATCATTCACCTTCTTCTTATGTTCTTTTTCTTCCTTGTGTGTAATAATTCACAGGCTAGAAAATATCAGTACTTTGTGTTGGGTCAGTAATTGTCCACAGCGATTTCAATTTTTTGCCAACATCCAACAATTCGTCTGGATCATCTAGGCTAGAACTAGAATTAGATTTTAGAAACTAAGTTGGACTGTGTGGAATTTTGACTGGGGCACAACCTCTTTCAGGCCATGTTTGTGAAGAAAAATATTTTTAGCTCAAATTTACCCTGTTCTGTATCTCAGTTTAGCCTTTGAATGGTCTATCCTTGTAGAGCGTGATGGAGTCAAGGGACTTCTGTTCACACGTCTCCAATATGTTAATCTGGTCGAAGGTTAGCTGACTGATCGTAAGTTCAAATCCTATTTGAAGGGATAGAAAATTGAGTGCTTTGCCGCCACCTCTAAAGTCACTGCCTTTCATTGTCCAAGACCACTTTTCCCACCTGAATGATTTCAAATCCTCTGTTCCTTCTCTTTCCAACCTGTGGTACTACTACTAATTATCTGGGTTACATCTTCACCAGTGTGGATGTATGGGGCCTTTAATTTGCACATCTGCCAATCTATAATATATGTCTTAATTCCTTCAAAAAAAATTCAATTTTCTTGGTTGGCTTATTATTTTACAGAATATCTAATATTTGGAAGCTCAAATCATGACATGTTAAACAGCTAAATTTTGGGACTCAAGTCTCCAACAGCTTACACATGGATGAATTTGGAAAGCAAAAATGGTTGTATGGATGAACTTCGCCTATGGAGGGAGTGGTGTGTAACAATACTTTTGGCGATTTGTTACTGTAACATGAGGCATCGAATTTGATTTCTTTGAGAAACTAATCAATGATTCAGCTCTACACCAAATGGGATTTACAATCTCTGCTGTTTATGTCAGTCTTGTTGGAAATGATTATTCTGCTTATTAAGCCAATGGAGGCCTTTCCAGGCAATAATATTGTTATGTTGCAGTGAGTTTTTTTTAGTTTCTGGAAGGCAAATATTTAGATGAATTTTCCAGAAATTTTGTAGTGAAAACTGCTTTACTCAATCCCAGTTGAGATCACATCCAATCCCTTTTTCCAATCCTTATCCCAGTGAGAGAAATTTTACGTAAAAAAAGTAGGCCACAATCAAGATAGCTAATTGAGACCTCCTCTGTTGCTTTATCCAACTCGACCAGAATCTGCTAGTTAGAAAGTAAAAATGTCACGTAAAAAACTAACTCAACTGTAGTCGAGACTACTTGACTGGGTTGAGTAGATAAAGTTGTAACAGGAAATTGTGTTGTGTCTTGCAGAAGGGTACATTACATGCTCTTAATTAAGACTTCTACTTCATTTTAGTTGCAATTGGCACACGGTTCTTCCCTCCTCCCACCACGCCCTCGTACACACTAAACACGCAATCTTCCATTACAGATTGGGAAATCGTCGTACAGAGTCATCAGCAGAATGTGTTGGGTTAAGTGTAATTTGTTAGGTTAAATTCTATTATCGAACGGAAGTTAAGAAGGTAAACTTAATTTTTCCTTTAAATTATGTATCATCAGAAAGCATAGTATTGAAAATAAACATAAAACAATAGAAATAAATAAAGGACAGAGTTCACTTTCCCTTCTTTAAATTCGTTTTATAGTTGGACTTGCCAAAATTATGTGAGAAATATCTTTTGCACATTTAATGTAATTAAGAAAGCCCCAATGCTGCCAAAAGCTGAAATTGGCGTACAATTCTGACCGTTGACTTGGATTGGAGTCACTGATGTTGACTGTCCTACTCCATTTATTTGGGAGCAAACATTATAGCTCATCGCATGCTTTTTGCATCTGAAAAGATAAATTCAAGGCGATTAGGTAGAAAATTCGATCCATTTATGAGTCTAGAATTTAATGTCTTCGTCCTGAAATTCAATGTTAAGTAAACATGTATTTATCATGAACGACAACCATATGATCTTCGTCGGTGGCTACAATGCTCAAATCGTCATATATTGGAAATTGTATATCATAATCGCTTTTACCATATTACCTATGTTAGTATAATCACCGATAAGGAAGGTTTTCACCCTACCCACGATAAAAATACACGTATGCGATACCTTTCACCCCTAAAAAAAAAAAAATTCCTCAAATCTCCTCATTCTCAATTACTCTTCTTCTCACCATTTTTATCCAAATCTTTCCTCGTTCATCCTCACCAATTTCTATCAATTTTCCATTTATTTTTTCTGATACGGATTAATAGATAAGCGATATCTTAATAGAATACGATAGATGAAAGATAGCAAAGATCATCTGGCCGGACTAGATGAAAATTTTAAAAAATCAGCAAGTTTCGGAAGTGGATGTGCTTTAATTAGATAAAGTTGTGCCCTTTAATTTGTAGCGCTTCCCATGAAGCTACACTCGAGGCTTAGTAAAACATATTTGTACACTAACAAATTTGTCACATATTTCTATATATTGTACAATTTTACATTTGTCATTATGGTTTTCTTGAAATTCTCTTGTGTTTATAGGGTATGGCAAGTTTCATTTCTAAGGTGATTAATCAGCTCACGGTGAACTTAAAACAGCTACGCGGAGTTGGGAGCAAGTAAAATAGTTGTGACATCTTTGCAGCCGTTGGGATGTCTCCCCACGAAGCACAATCACGTCTTCATTCCAACAATGCAATGCAACTGAAAATATAGCTGTGATTTATCACAATTTCCTATTGAAGAAGGGCTGTGGCAAAGTTGAACAATGAAACCGGAAATTGTACATTTTTCATGGTTGATCTCTAAAGCTCTTTCACAAATGTGGATTCGAGCACAAACGAGATTATTTAGGTGATCCTTGTTCTCCTCTACTTTGTTTGGCTTACATTCTTTGCCTCACTTAAAAAGTAATATTACATTAATATTTTTGTTGAATCGTATTAAATTAGAATTTTGTTTCGACTCCTCTATAGAAAAGAGTCTCCTCGGAAACTTTTAACTTATTTTTTGAACTTTTTCAGCAAAAAGGAAAAAAGTTCTTTTATCATTCACCTTCTTCTTATAGTTCTTTTTTCTTCCTTTTTGAATCTTCATTTATCTATGAGCACTTTGTTGAGCAGGAAATTTGAAATTTGAGACTCCATTGAAGCCGTGCTGTATGGGCATAAGCGATGGCTATTTCTGTGGAAGTGTAGACGATAAAGGAGCCAAAATGTATAGCTTGTGCAATGATCCAAAATCCACGTTCTTCTGGGATGGCTCACATCCAACCGAGGCTGGATGGCATGCGGTATTTACGACCATGAAGTCTAGTTTTGATCAAATTTTTAAACATAAGTAGTCTTTAACATTAGCTACCCTCCGAAATTTTATCTTGTTTTTCTTTTACTTTTTAGTTTATCTCTAGTAGCGCGTAACGGGGTTTGCTAGTGTTCAATTTGTTTTTGTAACTTCAAATATGTCATGCAATGGTAGCATTCTTGTACCGATTGAACAGAAAATAATGGGTAGTATAAATTACCTACTCTGGTATTCCTTTATCTACAAGTGCTCACTTGGGAAAAATGGACTAAATTTCTGATGTTTGTGATCCTATTATGCCATTGTGGTAATATGCTGATGCAAATCGTCTAATTTTGTCAATGATGAAAATGGACTGTTCAACTTTATGTCGTAAAAAGAGAGTAACATGTAGTGTTTTACAATTTAAGATACGTGTGATAGATAATTTGTTAGTTAAATAAGTAATTTAGTGGATTATCAAGGGATGTGAGTAAATAGTAGTGAATATTTTAATTAGAACCGAATATTTCTCACTGAAACCGAAGGTTCCGATCTTGTTTCGTAAAAAATAAATTAGGAACTAGAATTGTGGTTACTCAACTCTGGAATTGAATTTGTCTTTTGTATAAATTTTTATTTTTATTTTTGACAAGGGATAATTTCACCATACGCTATAAAATATAAAATAATTTAAAAAATACAATCTAATATTTTTTTTAATCTAAAAACACTTTTTATTTTTATAACATTTATTATATTTCTTATAAAAAATGTATGTTACATTTGTTATTTTTTAAATTTAAAATATTGAAAATTAATTGTAGAATTTTAATATAATCACTTTTGACAATCTATTCATTTTGATCCAATGACCTATCCCAACACTATAGTACCAAAGAGAATAATCAAACTGTCCAAGATCCAAACTAAAGCTCAAAACTCACCACCTCTAGATCGAAACTCAATTGACTCAATTCTAAATACTCAAATTCCAAATCCACAATCGATATTCGCTCAAATACACAGTACAAACACTATTATCTCTCTCGCACTATCGCACATCTCTCTCGCTCAACACAATGTGACGATGAAGGCAAAGCTCCTTTGTTCCTCAAATTTGAAAGGTAATTTTCTTTTTTTTAATTTATGGATTTGTAATTTTGGTGTCTGTTTGTAGTGGATTAAGAAAGTGTTATTGAAAAATGTATTTGGTGGCATATTCTATTTTTCTATTTGTGCTAAATACTTGAAAGGTAATTTGTATTGTCATCTCACGATTTAAAAAAAAAATGTTATAGATAGAACAGAACCCGAGCTTCAGGCTCAGTTCCAATATTTTCGTAGATCCAAATTGTAATATTTACGAAATATCTGAAGTATTGAAATATATGAATTGATGACTCGACGTCCAGGCCTATGGTCAAAGGATGAAGGAGAAACAAAATTAAAGTTGTTGACTTATTTGAAACAAAATTTCAAATTCAAAGCTACTGGTGAACAAGGCCAAATATATGTGAGACCAAGCTCAGACCATTTTACATTGGGCCTAAATTTCAGCCCCTTAGCTAAACCCATATCCAACAAGGCTGGGCCACAGAAATGACAGGCTGCACATTTCCATTACTATTTGCAGCGTTGAAAAGAATTTCAGAAGGCCGAAACGAAGATTCACGGTCGTGAAAAGTGAAGAGGATGAAAAAAGAATCCTGTAAGGCCGTAACAATCGTAAAATAAACAAAAAGGCGATTAATCTATGGTGCGTTTTTCTTTATCACTCTTTTACTTGCTTTTCATCAATAGGGATTTTGATCTTCTTCATTTCGTAGCATTTGTCTGCTATTTGCGTTCTGCTTGTTTGTTTGAAACATGCAGTGAGAGAGATACAGACCCTTTTCTTAAATAGATAGAATAATGGGTTTCTTCTTTCTTTATTTAATGGGGTTCCTGTAATCTATAAGTGAAAATCTTTGTTAATTATCGAAATACATGAAGTCTTTGGTGGATTTTCTGTGAGTAAATTATGCAGGAATGACTAAAACAGCTAGAATGAAAAAATGTAAAACCTCCATTAGTCAATATGCTATAACTCAGAAATGCTCCATGTTTGGTCCCCTTGTTTCATCCTATTTAAAACTTTTCCAGCCTTTCCTTTGTCTGAAAAACATGGCGAGTCATTTTCACAAGAGTGCAAGTTTGGGGTTTCGAATGGGATGAGCTTACAGCATATATTTCCTTTTGGCACTAGAGGCTAGTATCAAGGTTTTACTCTAAGTTCTTACCTTTTCGCGTTAGTCATTGATGAGCTTACAAGGCATATTCCTTGTGATGTAGTTTTAGTTGATGAGACAAAAGAAGGTTCAAATCGTATGATAGAACTCTGGAAGAGTACTTGAAATTTTAAACTTTTAGGTTAAGACAAGACAAAATATAAACAATGCTTGTTACTAGTAGGAGGAATAAGAAGTGATTGTTTTATGTTTTAACTTTAATTATTGTTAAGGACGGAGGGATTGAAGGATGTTATGCATATGACTAAAGTTGGAATTGTATGAAATGGATAAGTACTACAAGAATTCTATGGAATTAATAGGAAGATTTCACTAAAGTTAAATGGCAAGTTGTATGAAACAGTGATTAGACTGGCCACACTTTATAGTTCTAATTGTTAGGCTATGAGGTCATCCATAAATTGAATATAGCAGAAATAATGATTGTAAGATGAATGTCTTGCGGTTATAATAAAATGTATAAGATAAAAAAATAGGAATGTATGCCAACAAGTAGAGGTGGACTTGTTGTGGCGCCAGATGAGGATAAATTAAAGAAAGGACGACTTAAGTGGATTGGTCATATTTTGGAATCCAACTTAAAGAAGCGTTCATAGAAGTATGCAATTTGGGTAGAGCATGTTCTCAAAAGGAGAAGTAAATCAAAATTAAAATGGCTTGTTGTTGTTGCTAATGATCGTGTTATATCTCTCAACAAATCTAGCAAGGAACAAAGCACATTCGTGGGAAGGATTATAGTAATGAACATCAAATTTATTAGGAACAACGGTCTCATTTTTTTTTTTTTTTTTACAATCACTTCACTCGAACAAAAATAATGAAAAAGAACCTTTCCCCATTTTCTCGAATACACGTGTAATTGTTGCGATGCATGAGAGTCGAATGTCTTCTACGGATATTTGGCATTTCTATCTTGACATATGACCATGAGTTGTTTTCACCTCGATCGGGGGAGCTACAGATTCTCCCCAGAGGGTTAAAGCGGTAAATGTGATCCACAATGAGTTCCCAACAAGAAGATAAATATAAAGATTCCAATAATCTAGATCCTTCATTTGAGGTCCATGAAAAGTTAAATATTCATTCTATGACTATGGTCGACTAATGAAAAACTCTTGAGGGAACATTCATTGATAGATGTCGATTTCATGAATTTTTGAGAGTACTTTTAGACTGATGATGCGACAGTATAATGCCTGACGCATGGCTAACCAAGAGTGAAAGCGAAGAAGGAACTGCGTGAATCAGAAGTAAAGAGCTACAACAGGAAGAGGATGGGGACTAGCCATTGGGGCTGACTTTAACAAAAGCTCGATGGTGCGGTGAAACAATTGGGGAGCGGGCTTTATTGAAGCTATTTTGTCTTGTGACGACACCAGAGATTTCGAAGAAGTGAAGAAAGCGAAGGTGGGGAGTGAGACAATTGAACTTAGTGAACAAAGATAACTATATAATAGTTACTATAGTGAATGAAGAGATGCTGGGAAGCGAGCTCACCCGCTCACTTTTTTTGCGTGAATACAATGAGCGAGTCTGCAAGGTGCGAGTTGAGCGGAATGAAGTAGGCTTGATGCTTTACATAGACTGTAGCTGATAAATACTGAATTTTCATAGTTGCCTTTGAAAGGCTAGATTACCTTTAGAAGCTAAGATTAGAAGCAGAGAATGTTCTTGAGAACCGAAGTGAGTGTCGAGGAGAAGTCTAGCATGAAATGAAGTGGTGATACCGACTTCCCTCAATGACAGTCATGGACGGCACCAGGCCGGATTCCTGGATCGATTAAAGCTTGATCCGTATCATCCCTGCGATAATTGTAGGAGATCGAATCCGTAGATGGTATACGTTTCTCGCAGGGGCCGGATCGGATCATAGCTTGAATGATTCGTTTCATTTATTTTTTAGACTAAATTTTTAGCTAAGTTCGGCCGCTCTAAATTATAATTTAAGCATGAATCTTTTATCTATTTATTATTTAATTCTATTATTTTTCAAATGAGGAGGATGGGATCGGGAGTATCACGTGATCTGATCCGATCCTATCTTCTACTCGATCCACTCTGGATCGGTATCTGATAGAGTTCGGGCGGATCGGATATTCTTGTCGTCCCTACTCATGCCTCTACCCGATGTTTCCCGATTGTTTGTGTGCTTAAGGTTAATGATTTTGGCAAGGAGTCATGATGCTTTATTGTGCTTTCGAATAATCGAGACAAAAAAAAGCGAGAATCGGAGAATTTCCTTTATGGGATAAATTTTCTTGAGTGAAATAAACGTTGAGAGTGAAATACACTAGAAGTTGTGGAGTGCGCATACCTAGATTGAAAAAGATTGGTCATGTTTAAATGATAGCAGATTTGTGGTTACATTAGGAATCCACCAAGAAGGCCATTTGTTGTAAATTGGGAATCTATTAGAATCCCAGACATCATGACATCGATTATAGAATCTATAGAGATACAGACCCTTTTCTTAAATAGATAGAATAATGGGTTTCTTCTTTCTTTATTTAATGGGGTTCCTGTAATCTATAAGTGAAAATCTTTGTTAATTATCGAAGTACATGAAGTCTTTGGTGGATTTTCTGTGAGTAAATTATGCAGGAATGACTAAAACAGCTAGAATGAAAAAGTAAAACCTCCATTAGTCAATATGCTATAACTCAGAAATGCTCCATGTTTGGTCCCCTTGTTTCATCCTATTTAAGGCTTATCCAGCCTTTCCTTTGTCTGAAAAACATGGCGAGTCATTTTCACAAGAGTGCAAGTTTGGGGTTTCGAATGGGATGAGCTTACAGCATATATTCCTTTTGGCACTAGAGGCTAGTATCAAGGTTTTACTCTAAGTTCTTACCTTTTCGCGTTAGTCATGGATGAGCTTACAAGGCATATTCTTTGTGATGTAGTTTTAGTTGATGAGACAAAAGAAGGTTCAAATCGTATGATAGAACTCTGGAAGAGTACTTGAAATTTTAAACTTTTAGGTTAAGACAAGACAAAATATAAACAATGCTTATTTACTAGTAGGAGGAATAAGAAGTGATTGTTTTATGTATTTAACTTTAATTATTGTTAAGGACGGAGGGATTGAAGAGGATGTTATGCATATGACTAAAGTTGGAATTGTATGAAATGGATAAGTACTACAAGAATTCTATGGAATTAATAGGAAGATTTCACTAAAGTTAAATGGCAAGTTGTATGAAACAGTGATTAGACTGGCCACACTTTATAGTTCTAATTGTTAGGCTATGAGAGGTCATCCATAAATTGAATATAGCAGAAATAATGATTGTAAGATGAATGTGCGGTTATAATAAAATGTATAAGATAAAAAATAGGAATGTATGCCAACAAGTAGAGGTGGACTTGTTGTGGCGCCAGATGAGGATAAATTAAAGAAAGGACGACTTAAGTAGATTGGTCATATTTTGCGTCAACTTAAAGAGCGTTCATAGAAGTATGCAATTTGGGTAGAGCATGTTCTCAAAAGGAGAAGTAAACCAAAATTAAAATGGCTTGTTGTTGTTGCTAATGATCATGTTATATCTCTCAACAAATCTAGCAAGGAACAAAGCACATTGGTAAGGAAGGATTATAGCAGCGAACATCAAATTTATTGGGAACAACGGTCTTTTTTTTTTTTTTTTTTACAATCACTTCACTCCAACAAAAAAATAACAGAAAAAAGAACCTTTCCCATTTTCTTGAATAGCACGTTTAATTGTTGCGGTGCATGAGAGTCCAATGTCTTCTCTGGATATTTTGGCATTTCTATCTTGACATATGGCCACAAGTTGTTTTCACCTTGATCAGGAGCTAAGAATTTCCCCTGAAGGGGTTAGGTGGGTAACGATCCATAATGAGTTCCCAACAAAGAAGATAAAATAAAGATTCCAATAATCTAGATCCTTCATTTGAGGGTCCATGAAAAGTTAAATATTCATTCTATGACCATGGTTGACTAATGAAAAACTTGAGTTAGGGAACCTTCGTGATAGATTATGCATTTCATGAATTTTAGAGGGCTTTTAAGGCCTAATGATCGTGTATATGCCCACGCAAAAGCGAACCAAGAGTAGCAAAACGAAAGAAGGGAACTCGCATCGAATCAAATGAAGTAAGAGCTACAAAAGCAAGAAGAGGATGGGGGACTAGCCATTAGGAGCTGACTTTAACAAAAAAGCTCCAATGGTGCAGGTGAGCAATTAGGAACGGGCTTTATTGAAGCTATTTTAATGAGCGAAGGCGACCTGTAGATTTCGAAGAAAGTGAAGAAAACGAGGGTGGGAGTGAGACAGTTGAACTTAGTGAACAAAGATAACTATATAATAGTTACCATAGTGAATGAAGAGATGCTCGGGAGCGAGCTCACCCGCTTCCATTTTTGCGTAATACAATGAGCGAGAGTTCTAAGAGTGAGTTGAGTGGAATGAAGTGAGCAGTCTTTACATAGACCTGCGCACACACTTGAATCATACTTGTTTTCCAGTTGCCTTTAGAAGCTAAGATTACCTTTAGAAGCTAAGATTAGAAGCTAAGAATGTTGCTGAGAACCCCGTGAGTGTCGAGGAGAGAAGTCTAGCATGAAATGAAGTGGTGATACCAACCTTCCCTCAGCACTAGTGATGGCAACGGAGCGGATTCGGATCGATTCGGCTTGATCCGTATCCGTCTCCTGCGATGGTGTAGGAGATCCAAATCCACAAATTAATTTGTCATTTCTCGGGACGGATCGGATCATAGCAGTGATTCGTTTCATTTATTTTTTTGGAATAAATTTTTTAGTTAAGTCCAGCCACCTCTAAATTATAATTTAAGCATCAAATCTTTTATCTATTTATTATTTAATTCTATTTATTTTTCAAATGGGGTGGATCGGATCGGAGCACACATGATCCGATCCGATCTAATCCGCCCCACTGATCCACGGATCGGGTATCTATTAGGTTCGGGCGTATCGGATATTTTTGTCATCCCTACTCAGCACTCTACCCCAATGTTTCCCAATTGTGTTTGTGCTTAAAAGGTTAATGATTTTTCTTAAGGAGTCTATGATGCTATATTATGCTCAAATAATCAGACAAAAATGCTGAGAATCGGAAAATTTTCCCTTTATAGGATTAATTTTCTTGAGTGAAGTAGAAACGGTAGGTGTGAAATACACTAGAAGTTGTAGGTGCGCATACCTAGATTGAAGAATTGGTCATGCTTAAATGATAGCAGATTTGTGTTACATTAGGAATCCACCAAGAAGGCAATTTATTTGTAAATTGGAATCTATTAGAATCCCAGACATCATGACATTGATTATAGAATCTATCCAAGAAGGAAGATCGTAGAGATGAGGGATCTCAACCGGCCCATGCTTTTGATATCCTTGCAGAAGAAGGAAAATGTCATTGGTTTTTGAGGCCTACCAAGGCCTTTAGGCCGACCCATGGTCGAGACTCTGAGGTCATACTAGTTGTCAAGACATCACAAATCTCAGGTTTACATAACTAAAAACGTCTTAGGTCAAAACTCTCAAGACTAGGCAACCAAGACATGCCCTTGAGGTCGAGATTGTATTAGTCTAATCACGGACAATTGGTATTGTCACAGTCCACTTGTTGCTTTTGACCTCATTATCTGTAATTCTTTACTTGGTATTACTATATAAAACTCATGTGATGACTCGTATACTTCACGATAATCCCTCTATTAAGTTCAACCAAACAAGAAAAATGTTTTTCATAATTTCATTTTTTTTCCAATCATACAAATCTACTCCTATAACATATCCCGATCTCTGTAGATAGACAGGCCGTCTTATCAAAATCACTATGCTAGATTTTTCAAAAAGTTGATTTGACATCGTCTATATATGAGAATAAGCACTACGTATGATTGATTCGTCTAAGGGCCATAGAGATTTACAATTACTTGGCATCAATTAATCACTATGATTTTAAAATCCAGGGATCTATGATTAATAGTCTAATCACTCTTAATTCTATATTTACACATTATTCTGTTAATACCTCATTTCAGATAAATATTTCAGTGGGGGACAGTTTGATTTGGAGGACAAAGACTTGTTTAAAGTAGGATTATTATATCAGATAAATATGACTATTGTGGGACAACTGATGGTTGATATAAATTAGGAAAATAAAAATTAAATCACGTGCAAATTAACTATAATTGTTGAGGGTTCAACGATCTCAACATGGTATCGGATGTAGCAGAGGTCCTTGTTCGTCTAGAACCATATAGTGATTTTGACAGATGTTCTTCAGCCAAGGTTTAAAAATGTTTGAATAAAAGAATTTTATGTGAACTTTAACCACATAATATTATTTCTTAATTGAATGTGAAAATGTATATTGTCTGCAGAATTATTGGTTGTTTGCTCGAAGAAGATACATCAAGTCATGTGCTGATCTGTTATGGTGTTGCACCTGCTGTATGCTGCTCTTAAATTCGCCATTCATTGGAGTGTAAAGAGGAAAATTTTGACTTTATGAAGGTATTTGTCCCCATGACTACTAGCAGTTGTTATTGCTTGAAACAATTATTGCTTACGGGACTTAATGGAGATGCTAGGGAAAATAACGCAAAAGAAGCCCTTAAGATATTCACTTGTTATAAGTTGATCTCCAATTTATGTTTTGGCAAAGATTTGTCTTCAACTATTCAACATGTAGCGAGTTGGTCCGTAAAAGACAACTTTTCTGATTTCCGTTCACTTGACCCATAATAATAATTTGACCTTCTAACAGTCAAGTAGATCAAATTCGGGACCAGCTTGCTACAAACATGATATGTTGAGGACGGCTATTGTCAAAAACATGAGTTGACACCTAAATTGCTACTCCATCATACCCCTCTTGCTTAATAATTGTTTGATAGCCTATGGGTATCTGTGTGTAAATGGTTGATTTGATTAGTAAGTACAGACAAACATTTCATATCTCAAATTATTGAATTGCTTTTCTCAAATTTCTTCGTTGGTGTCATGCTCTAGTATTGATGGGACAAAAAAAAAAAAAACTGTGTGCATAGACCGAAATTTTGTCTAAATCATTGTAATTGTCTGCTGTTACACGCAATTAAATCAATGGAGCATCTTCATTGCAACAATGTTTAGCTGATGTGGTGTAGAATTGGAGAGGACAAAACTGATATGACAATATTTATTGTAGACGACCGTCTAGTTTTAGACATCATGTTAGTCACATTCCACCCATTTTTTTCATTAATTTGTATATATCTTTCTCATCTATTTTTTCTTCTATTTCCTCTTTCAATACTCTCTCTCCTCATTTTTTTTGTCTCTTGCTACATAAATTTTTTAAATTTTTTTAGAAAATGTAGCATTGAAGATGCTCTTATTTTCATCTCCTACCCCAATAAGCCATGCCACCAGTAACTAATAAATGAAAGAACTCCTATGGCTGTAAACTAAACTTTTGTTACTCCAGTTTGTTCCATCCAAGTGGTTAGAAATGTGTTGCACGTGTGACATATGCCACGTGGGATTTGTCAATATCGAGAAAAAAAGCGCACAAGACCAACATCAATGTAATGCAATATTTGTATGGACAGTTAAGAAGAGGTGAGGGACCAATTCTGCAATTTTTCCTATTTTTGAAATATTGGGATGTAGAAACTTTTTGTTAATTTAAATTTTTAAAACAAAACTAAAATAAATAATGGGGTACCGAAAAGATTGTTTTGGCATATATTTAAAAGCACGGTTTTAATCTAATGCTCCCGGTGGACATTGTTATAATATCTATCGAAACACTTGTCATGTATTCATTGGATGAGTGATGACAAGTGTCTCGGTGGCCACCAGAGGCATTAGATCAATGCCCTTATTTTGGTATATGGTGTCATTGTGGTATATATTGGTCTTATTTTGTGCTTCAGAATTTGTGGTGTTGTTATACCATTTATAGTGTCCAACGTCGTACTGCAAAGTATTTATAGTGTCCAACGTCGTACTGCAACTGGCTATCAAATGTCGGATTACAATTTCCACGTGCTACTTTTACATGAAAAACTTTCAACTTGCGGAAACTGTAGACGAAAGGAGCGTTTGGGTAATTCTGGAATTTTTTTTACTTTTTTCTTTCTCAATTGGGTGATGTATTGTACTAAGTCAAAGAGTTGTGAAATTCAACATTCAACATTCAAGACCACTATTCTTGAACAATTTGGAGCAGGGCTTTCTTTTCACAATCAAAAATAATTTTTTTACTTTTTTCTTTTTTAATCGTGTCAATGTTAAGTATTGAATAGTTTAACTTATGAGCGTAACAAAATTATAGTTTCATATATAGTAGTAAACATAGATATGAAAGAAAAGTTCTTGTAATGATCAACAAATTTATTAAATGATATGATTAGTCGGGTGAATAGTATGCTAATTACAAAAGTACATTGTTTCATGTTTGGCTCGACTGTTATTTGATAAAGTACCTACATAGTCGTGATATGTCATGTGTCGTTCATTCAAATCTTTCCTTTTATCGTTTTTTACACAACTTATCAAACGTGTCAAAAGTATGCTATCATATATATATATATATATATATATATATAGTAGTAACAATTCTTGGTACGACTCAATTTCTGTATGGACATGGAAAAAAAGTTATTGTATTCTTTGATAGCTAAATGATCGACAAATTTATTGAACAATCAATCATGGTTTTCAAACTTGATTCGACGGAGTTAGCGGGTCAATATTTTAACTGAGTCCAACTGATTGGTTCAATTCGATTTTTAAAACACTATAATCAATTATCGATCCACGTAAACGATTGTTACTTAAACAGTAATCGATGACAAAGATTTACATCAATTGAGATGCTAATTACAAAAAGGCATCTTGACATACTTGCCTCAAGAATAATGTTATTTATAGTCGTTCATTATCGGTAGTCATCCTACGTGGCATTACTCAATTAACACGCATCTAAACGCATTTTAATAAAAATTTTAATACATCTTGACCGTTAGATTATAAGATATTAAAGATCGTGATTATTTGTCAAATGCATTGTTAGATATAACATCTTTCTTGATTTAATATAATAAATTAAATTTTAATTTATTATTTATACTGTTCAATATTATTCAATCTATCTTTCATATATACGAGATATCATCACTTTCTTTTAAAAAAAAAAATAGTACTAATTGTGATGATATTGTAATTTTATGTATGATAAAGACAATTTTTAAACCGCAATCAAAGGGTTAACATTGATACCATAAAACGCAATCATGGGATTTCATATTGTACGTGGCTTTTCACATATTTGTAAGCACAAGATACTTTAATTTTTATTTATTCATTAATCTATAGGCAATTATGTGAGAGAAAAAGGAATATTCAAATACTTTCCCAAGAACCCCAAATCTTAAAGGTGATGCTTCATACACGGCTGATTTTCAGACCGTTCAAGAGGTGTGACAGCATAAGACCTTATACATAAGGGCGGACCTATTTTTAATCTACCACTAAAATAACTAAGTACATTATTATATTAAGCACCATTATAGATAGATAAATCTGAAAATGTCAATCACCGAATTTGATGTAGGTATAAAAAATTGCCAAAATTGCACCACAACCAAATATACACATCGAATGAATAAACCACTTATTTCATTAGGTTAAAACAACACTTGTAATCTTTTTAGTCTCCAATTTTTTCACCACTTATTTCATTAGGTTAAAACAACACTTGTAATCTTTTTAGTCTCCAATTTTTTCAATCTTTTGGGTACTGTGTAATTAGGGATGGCAATGGGCTAGGGGGGCGGGGGGCGAAATTTTGGGTCGGGCGCTAATTTCTTTGGTGGGCGGGCGGCCCTTTGACCCTCCAATCGCCTCGATTATTTTTTTATTTTTATTTTTTTTGGTTAAACTGAAAAAAGAATTAAAAAAATACAAATTTTTTAAATATTTGTACCAAACAAAACAAAAAAAATTATAAGATTTGGCTTGTGGTTTAATGGTTAGCGTTAGTAGTTTATAAGTTTCAACCCGAGTTCGATTATTCTTTAGTTCATTTTTAGTAAATATTATAATTTCTACTATATTTTATGATTTTTCAAAAAAAAAAAAAATTTTGAGTGGGCAGGTCGCGGGGCAAAAAATTCTATCCCAAACCCGCTCCTATTACTCGACGAGACCGATTTGGCGGGCGGGGCGGGTCGAGGCCGGGGCGGCTTTTTGCCATCCCTATGTGTAATCAAAACTTGAATTTTTTTTAACAGAAAGTTGATTTCCTTTTTCTGTTTTCTTCACTATTTTATTTGTATTTTTGTGTACGATTTGTCCAAAGTTGATTAGTTTTATATTTTATGGACAAAGTTTTTTTTAATAAAATTGGTAGCTTTACTATTTTCTTCATGTGCTGTTCTCTGGCCTACTGTTGTGCAGGCGACCACTGTAGCACCCTTGATTGTCGACCGCCGTAGTGCTCTCAAAACAAGAGTCTTGGCTTCGCCCCCTAGTTGGCTTTTAATTTGTAAATGATTATTGAGTTACCAAACAATATAAAGCTCCTGATTAGGTTCAATATCTTATACTCTCTTTAATTGTGTATTATAATTTAATTACTCCACTCACGATAATAATTAATTATAATATAAATATTTTAGATATTATATATTTCTTGTCATTTTATTGTTGAACTTTGAATTTATAGATTTAGTTTTGAAAAATTCTTGTGAACAAAAAAAATTTAAATACACAATGCGATTTGATGGTCAATCTTTTAGAGTTCGAGCTAAAAAATCTCATACCCGATCTTTAAAGAGACAATGTAGGTGTGTAAGTGGTGGCCAGTGGGGCAATGGTCAATGTATTCATAATGTTTTGAGACCCTGACTTGGCCCAACTCATCAATGGAAGTGGTTGAAAGGCAATCATCAATGGAAGAAGTTGAAAGGCAATCTCTACTATAAAAGAAAATGAATATTGTAACTATTTATTTTGTACTTGGACATAAAATAAGAGAATCACAAAAATAGAAAACGGTAGAATATAGTAATCAATAAGTCAAGACAAGACCAGATAATTGAAGTTTATAGAATATAGGCTTCAATACATCGTAGAATTAAGCAAAACAACAAAAATGAGTGGTCCAAAATCTTGTTGTCCATTCGGCAGGTGTAGTCATTAAACGCCACAAATTTCCGTCTTTCATATTTATGTCTAGAATCATAAAATATCACATCAAACACACAAATCGAAAAATTCCCACTAACAAACTTATAAATCAAAGTGCAAAGAAAGGGAAATTGCGCAAATGGTCCCCTAACCTTTCCTCTTATTGCACAAATGGTCCATAATCTATGTATTTTAGTGCACAATTGATCCTTATTTGATAAAATGACAAAAATATACTTAGTTTTAGTTTTAAAAATTCCAATTGGATTTCTAACATTTGTAAAATGTGTAAATAAGTTTGATACATTTTTTAAATAATATTTAATTTAACATACTAAATATATTACTATAGTCGTGTCAATTAAATATTTCATAAGAGAAAAATATAAAATTATTGCACTTTAAATATATGTAATTGTTATGTGATGTGAAAAATTTGAATAAAAATTAAGCTAAATAAATAACAAAATGACGTATATAATTTTATGACATTGAACCAATTTTATTTTACTTTTAACATAAAAATACTAATAAAAATTAATATACATATTTTGTATTCTTTATTTTTGAACGATAATAAAGCGATAAAATTAAAATGTGAATAATACAATTTGAGTTCTAATATTTGTAGTTAAAGCTCAACTAAATAATAATATTTGAGTATAAAGTTTGTGATAAAATTATTTTTCTTTTTATGTTGTAATTATAAAATCAAAGTTTAAATTTTAATAATTACTTAATAATAATAAAATAATTATAATTAACACGTTTGTTAATAATTATGAACTTAAATTTTAGTTATTTTATAATAATTTGTAAAATATTCAAAATAATTTAGTATATTATTAATTTGTTAGTTTTTTTTATTTTTTATTTAAAAAAATGAAAGTATCATATCCATTTGTACTTATTGTAGAGGTTAGGAATCCAATTGAAAATTTTTCTAATTAAAAATAAAGGTATATTTGTCTTTGTTAATAAATAAGGATTAATTGTGCACCAAAATACATAGATTGGAGACTGTTGTACTAAAAAATAAATGTTATGGACAATTTACATAATAAAGACAAAAGTTAGGGACCAGTTGCACTAATTTCCCTGCAAAGAAAACCTCACCACAAAAATAAAAATAAAAATAAAAATAAAAATAAATAAAATCAACAACAACTATCAAATAGAAGAATATCGGAGAAATACAAAATAGGTGGTTATATTCACAGCATATTTTATTATAAATACATAACATTTTAATTAAATTAGAAGTCCTTAATATTTATTTATTATTATATTTATGTCTCTAACTTTTTTTCCATCGAATTTTTATCTTAAACCTTCCATTAATTGATATATCTTGTCCATACTAATGATTTTCATCTAAATTTTTTGTTAGTGTGCTTTAAAATGGGGAGAAATATCTAGTCAAAATTTTGTATTTATTTATTTAAAAATATGAGGGGCAAATGATTGTTTTTATTCATTCTTAATAAAATTTTTGGACGGAAACCGTTATCAAAAATAATATATGCTATTTAATAGAAAGTTGATGATAAGAATGCAACAAAAAAATGTTGGGAACACAAGTGTAATAATAAGTAAAAGTTATGAATCTTTCATACAATTTAAAGGATAATTAGCACATTTCATCCATATTCTTTGAGTTTATTGCTCAAATCGTTCCTATCGTTTAAATTTTGGCATTTGGGTCTTTAAATCCACCATTTTTTGAGCAAAAGGTCCCTATCGTCCAAATCTGTAAATTTTGCCGTTAAATCAACGCGTACGGTGCACTTTCTCTCAATTTCTGAAGGACAATTTTGTCAAATCATAAATTCTACTGTTCTCCCACCACTACCACCAAGAAACTCGCACTTTTAACACCCTAACCAGCCGCCACCGCCACCACCACCACCACCACAACAAAACCCACCCTTCCAGCACCCTAACCAGCCACCACCATCCTCTGCAAGTTCATAATTTTTTCCATTTATCATGTTAACGTCAGCATTTGCTTCAAGCAGCGTTTCTTGCAAAGTTTTTGAATATATGTCCAAGTTTAAGTTCACATAATGCATTTCACCGAGCTCTTCTTCAACCTTTTGATAAAGCCCTTCCTACAAGTAGATGGGTCTCTTGAAGTCCTCTAAAAGGATGTCTCCAATTATTTGTTGTTTTCGTGTACCCAAATTTTGATTCTGATACTGCAATAATTTTGTAGCATCATAATCCTCTTAACTCTACAATATTTTTGGGTGTCCTTGCAAACATGGTGGGAAAGATTCTGGAAAATCCTGCTTAATGATATTCTTATTAGTCTCAAACATGGATACAACCTGAGAAGAAAGCAGCTCAAGGTCCTTTTGTAATTTATCCACTGCAATTGAGTAATTTAATCGGGCCCTTCTGAGTGCTACTTTTGAAGTAGCAGCCCTTTTTTCAAGCTCCTTATTAAGGGCATCCAAACCACGTCTCTCATCTGCAAATCGTAACACTTGATTACTCATATCTTAACGCATTGATTCGATTTTAGCTATGTCGGCAGATATAGTGTACGAGCAAGTAGAATGCTCGTTCACGAGACTCGCAACTCTCCTATCATTAAACCTGATTTTCCTCCGGCTCTCGAAGGGTGGGTTTCTTGGTGGTACTGATGGTGGTGGTGATGGTGGTGGCTGGTTAGGGTATTGGAAGTGTGAGTTTCTTGGTGGTAGCAGTGGGAGAACAGTAGAATTTATGATTTAATGAAATTGTCCTTCAGAAATTGATAGAGTGCATTGTACGCGTTCATTTAATGGTAAAAATTGACAGATTTGGACCGTAGGAGTCTTTTGCACAAAGAATTGTGGATTTAAGGACTCAAATATCAAAATTCAAACGATATGGACGATTTGTACAATAAACTCAAAGAATAGGAACGATATATACTAATTACCCCAATTTAAATGTGGTGTATTTATAAAAAAGGAATATAGTGTTAATATATTTAGTCATACGAAATAAGAATCCTTTAAAAAATAATTTTTCTTATATGCCCTCGTGGGATGAATTAAATAATTAAAAAAATAATGGGATCCAAAGTGGAGCACAATAAAATATCGCACTTGCAACCACCACATTAGTTTTTGTTGGATAGATGCGATTGTTCTACATGTGTTCAAATTATATTTGTTGTTTAATAATTAATCACATTATTACTCCCACTTTTTACATTTAATTGCAATCAATTGTGTAATCATCAAATGTGGTGTTTCAGATGTTAATTAACTCCTTAATTCACGGCTGGTAGGTCAAATTGTTTTTACACTATTATATATTCTTTTTATTATTTAATGAAGAAAAGAAAATAAAGGAATAATTATTTAAATATTTAAGACTCTAAATTATAAGAAACAACTATTCTTCTTGTCGGTGTTTTTTTTTTTTATTTATTTTTATTAATAAAAAATGAAGGGTTGCAACATCTAAAGTCGTACAACTTCTGCAACCCTACATAACACATGTCGTATTATTCTTAAAACAATATAGTATGATGCACTAACACGTATGTATGTGCTGCATAATTCAATGTGGGTATCATAACACATGCAAAAGAATAAGTTAATTTATTATAAAATTAAATAATTGGATAAATAAAATAAATGAATTTTGAACACATTTAAAATGAAAAAAAATAGTGAAATGATTCCCCGTACATGTTTGCAAAGTTATTGAAGGACATAACTGTCTCGTGATTTTTTTTTTTTATTATTTTTTCTATACAACCTTGTTTAAGTTGAATTTGGAGAATAAAAACTCATCTCATTCTTATTAAAAGGATTTATTTCTTGACATTACTTATTCAAATTTAGACATATTTTTAATATTTGAATTGAAAATATATTTTACGTATCAACATTTTATTAGAAGAATGATAGGCGTAACCATGTTCTAAAAAAAATCGCTTTGAAGTTCATCTAGGCGAGATGTTGAATTTCAACTCACACGCCACAGTCAAGTTTCACCCTTGCTTTGTCTTTGTTTATTTAGGCTCGAAAAAGCTTGAAGCTTCGATCTCCACGCGTCTATGCCACACTTTCTGACTTTTTAAAACATTGTGCGTAACTAATGTCTATATATAATATATGTTTGGTTAAGTTTAAAAAAAAAGCCATATTTATTTTTTATCTTTAAATATGTGGATCAATTATATATTTTAATTAAGTGATTTGTCTATTTCCAACATGGGAATACTTAGTGGTGTTTAAATAGATCTATTGCCAGTATATTATACATATTTGAGCCGACAGGAAATCTCTAATAGATTTGCCTAAACTAGTCCAAGATAATAAAGAAAACCCAGACATTTTCGCTTCCTATTAAGCTTATAAGTTTTCACATTCAGTTATAACAAAATTTACATGTCTCGGAGGAAACATCAACAGACAGAAGCCTACTTTTTCCAACAAATGAAAACAAAGAAAAAATTAAGAGCTTGTTTGAGACATGTTAATTAATCTGGACCAAACATCAAGATCTCATATCTTGAGATGAAAAGCAGTTATGAATCTATATATTTAGGTGTCGGTGTGACATCGTTTGTGTTTTGTCTGCATGATCTCAAGTGAATCTTGATTTGAAATTTGAAATAACCGTGCTAGAGGTGTCAAAATATGTCAGCATTATGCAGAAAAAGTAAAAGCTCGTAAGTGTAGTTAATTAGAAGTAAGTAAAGAGATCATGGCAATATGTTTAATGTTTAGTACATGCACGACACGATATCTTAAAATCTCACCTTAAAGTTTAAGGTGTTATAGTTAAGCTACGTGTTCCTTCTTTTCCCATACGTGCAAACTTAATTTAGTTTTTCATTAAATGTGTAATTCTCTTAAATGAACCGCGACGAAGTAGACTTGTCTCAAAGTAATTTTTTATTCATAAGTTTTAAATAAACTTCACCAAACATGTTAATGCTAATAAAGAATTTCACTTTCACTTCCGTTTATCACGGTTTGTCGTCAGTTAAAGGACTATTTTATATGAATACATTAAAGTTCTGCTTCCACTCCTAAAATAATCTATAATTAATGCTAACTAATTCCTGTCATAAAATGCCAAGAATAGTAATATAAATTTTTTTTTTCTGGAGTCTCATTTCACACGAATTATTGTCTGAATCTCGACTCTCGACTCTTCAGCATCATTCAGGGACGAACATACTCATAAAAAAGATAGTTCTTAAATAGATTTTGTTATGTAACCGATTTAATATGTGGTTTAATTTAATAGGTTTACAAGATAACAATGTGATATATCTATAATTTTTTTCTCATCATAATTTACCTTTACAATGCCGCTCGTCAGTTTATTTTTTCTCACCAAAACTATTCTTGTGAAGTCACGTTAGGCCACAAATTACTTACAATAAGTTCATAGCATTAATAAATAGAAGTCACATGAATAGAATTCATGATCACATGCTTGAAGTTATCAAAATCACATTAGCAACTACAACAAAAGTCATAAGATCCTAATACGGGTCACATGTACTTGAAATTAAAGCATTCACAATCACATAAGATGAGAAGTCACAAGATACTAATGTGAATCACACTAAATTTGTTTACTGAACATTATCCATAACTTAGATATAGAGTAACACAATAAATGGAGAGAATAGTCACTTGCCACGCAGTAGTAATTAAAGAAAAAGTCACGATGATCATAATTCAAATATTACATTGTCACATTAAGGGTAGAGTTATTTGAATTAATTAATTCTTTAAATATGATTTTCAATTTTTTAGGAAAATTGGTGCAAATGGTCCATAACTTTTGTTCTCAATGTAGATGGTCCATAAAGTTTTTTTTTTTTTTTTTTTTTTTTTTTGGCAAAAAAGTCCCTAACTATATGTTTTGGTGTGCAATTAGTCTTTATTTGATTAAAAACACCAATATACCTTTAATTTTAATAAGAATTTTTTTTAATTGGGTTGCTAACCTTTGAAAAAAGCGATACTTTTATTTTTTTATAAAAAATTAAAAGAAACTAACGAATTCATCTTGTTTTTTTTTTTAAATTAACACTTTATTGACAAATTGATAATATACTAAATTATTTTGTATATTTTACGAACTATTATAAAATAACTAAAATTTAAACTCATAATTATTAACAAACGTGTTAAATAAAATTATTATTTTTTATTATTAAGTAATTACATTATTTAATATTCCAACTTTTAATTTATCGTTACAACATAAAAAGAAAAATAAATTTCTCACAAACTTGATGCTCGGATACTTTTATTTAATTGAGCTATTCGTTATTAACTATAAATATTAGAGTTTCAACTGTATTATTCATATTTTAATTTATCGTTTTATTATTGTTCAAAAATAAAGAACAAATAATATGTAGATTAATTTTTATTAGTATTTTTATGTTAAAAATTATAATAAGATTGATTCAATGTCATAAAATTATATATGTCATTTTGTTATTTATTAACTTAATTTTTATTCAAGTTTTTCAGATCACATAGCAATTAATATACTTAAAACACAATAATTTTACATTTTTGTCTTATGAAAAATTTAACTCACACAAGTATAGTGATATATTTTAATATGCTAAATTAAATATAATATAATAAATGTATTGGAACTATTTATATATTTTACAAAAACTAAGAATATATTTTTTTTTTCATCAAATAAGGATAAATTAAATACTTCTGTGCCAAAAAACAAACGTTAAAAACTATTTCCACACTATAGACAAAAGTCCACTTGCACCAATTTCCCAAATATTTATTAAGGTTAAGTTTAGACCTAATTATCCATCAGTCAAATTAGCTCAAAATATCTTTTTTATTGGCCCCAAAAAAATATTTTTCCTACGTACCTAAAGTCTTGTTGTAGGTCTGCCCTTCGCATCATAGGATGTCCCACCAGTAGCCACACATCGTGTGTAACCCCTTCTTTTTTACGCAGTAGTACAAAAAAAGAATATTAGCACAGGATATATAAATATTTACAAATATATTATTTAATCCTCAAGGATGCGTCTCCTAGTGTTCCCTTTACCCACGAGTTATTCGTGCTAATATTTCTTTTCTTTATTTTTTTGAAAAATCATTTTTCAATAAAATAATTTAATAAATGGGCAGTGATTAGCACTACTGTTATATATACTTCATTTTCTGTGTGAACATGCAATCATTTAATAGAAAAAAATATGTAATTTTCATTCATTTCTTCTTCCCCTTACTGGTCTGATTATCTGCTATCCAATTCTTTTATCTTTATCCTTCATTTTTTTTTGTCCATGGAGTCTGCATTTTCTTGGTGGTTCCAGTCTTTTCATGACTCCTGGATTCTTATCTTTTCATCTTTAATCATTATTATCTTTTTAACCCTTTTCATCTTGAAAAAAAGGGTTTATTGTAACTGTGAAATTTGTCAAACTTATATTAGTTCAAATTGGAAAATCCAATTTGATAATCTCTGTGATTGGTACACTCATTTGCTTCAAAAATCACCCACTCACACAATTCATATTCATGTCCTTGGTAATACTATAACGGCAAATCCCGACAACGTTGAATATATGCTAAAAACCAGGTTTGATAATTTCCCAAAAGGGAAACCTTTTTCTGCAATATTGGGTGATTTCTTGGGAAGGGGCATATTCAACGTGGATGGTGATTTGTGGAGGTTTCAGAGAAAAATGACCAGTCTTGAACTCAGTCGTGTGTCAGTACAAAAATACGCTTTTGAGGTTGTTAATCACGAGATTGATCGACGGTTGTTACCACTTTTAGCATCTGTCGTAGGTAAAGAAGATGGAATCTTGGATTTACAAGACGTTTTTAGAAGATTTTCCTTTGATTGTATTTGCAGATTTTCATTTGGTTTGGACCCCAAGTGTCTTGATCTGTCCCTCCCAATAACAAAATTCGCCACCGCCTTCGACCTAGCATCAAAACTGTCGGCGGAAAGAGCCATGACGGCGTCGCCACTTCTTTGGAAGATGAAGAGGTTTTTAAATATCGGAAGTGAGAAAAAACTCAGACAGGCAATCAAGATTATCAACATGTTAGCCCATGAAGTCATTAGGCAAAGGCGAAAGTTCGGGTTTTCCGAGGAGAAAGATCTTCTGTCAAGATTTATGAGTACCATTAATGATGAAAAGTACCTTAGGGATATTGTGATAAGCTTCCTCTTGGCCGGCCGTGACACCGTGGCGTCCTCCCTGACGAGTTTTTTCTGGCTGATGGCTAACCACCCCGAGGTGGAGGCAGCCATTCTGGCTGAGGCTGATCGAGTTATCGGGCAAAACGTACAAGTCACAAGCTATAAACAACTCAAAGAACTTCATTATTTGCGTGCAGCTGTGTATGAGAGCATGAGATTGTATCCACCAATCCAATTTGATTCAAAATTCTGTTTAGAAGATGATGTTTTTCCAGATGGTACTTTTGTGAAAAAGGGCACTAGGGTTACTTACCATCCCTATGCAATGGGAAGAATGGAAGAGATTTGGGGGTCAGATTGCTTGGAATTCAAACCAGAAAGATGGTTGAAGGACGGTGTCGTTTTCTTTCAAGAAAACCCATTTAAGTACCCAGTGTTTCAAGCCGGAGTTAGGGTGTGTTTAGGTAAAGAAATGGCACTTGTGGAGCTCAAAAGTGTTGCACTTTCATTGCTCAGGACATTTCGTATCGAACTAGCCCAACCGCATCCCACTCCCCGGTTCTCTCCCGGCCTCACTGCCACTTTTCGGGGCGGTTTACCGGTCTTGGTCCAACCCCGAAGATCTCCATCCTAGTACATACTACATCGTACTAGATCAAATCCTTTTGTATCAAACAATAGGAAAAAAAAAATGATTCAATATCAAGATGCACCGAGTTGTACTTTTAAACCATATGTGTAATATTTACAGATTGGTTGGCGGTTGGCCACTGGTAATGTGAATAAAACATGTAAATGTGCATTAAGGTAATGTCTGTTAATGTAAGGAAATGTGCATAGGTAATGATGTACCATGGTATCTTTTCAAGTGAAAATTTGTGGACATTCCGAATATTTGAATTGTTTTAATTAGATAAAGTACAAAATTTTACATGCCCAAGTTCCCATTAACATTGCTAGACGGGACCTTCAAGTTCAATGCTCAATTTAACATAAATTTTCTTTATTCGAACAACTATATTTCATATAACTTCATTTGGATAAGCTCATCTAATTTCGCCACTGAATCGATGGAATCAATGATGTGACAATCAATAAATAGTGACCATCATTTATTTTACCAAAGTTGTACTTATTTTATGTCGGCAAACTAACAGTTACGTGTGATGACCATCATTTACTGACTGTCATTCAATTCCCATCAATCAAATTTGACAGAGTTGCTTTAATTCAAATCAAATTAAAGTATACTTTCATAATTAGTATCTTAATTAGTATTAGAGTGAAAATATAGTTACCGCAAATAGAATTTACCCAACGACATATAAATGGTAATGCACATGAATTTATTAGACTTAGTGACAAATCTCCTTTATTTAACTTGTCTGGACATACTGAATTGAAGTGAATGTTCCAAAGTAAGAAAATAATGAGATTTTTCTGCTCAAGGGTTACTTTTTTTTTTTTTTTTTTAAAATTACGAAAAATTGTCATACAATTATTAGAAAACTTTTATTCTTTCTTATTTGTGATACTAGCCGTGTGAAATATTATGGACCCATCATTAGATTATCTCCAACTCATTCACTAAAATAGTGCAATTTTCAGATCAAAATGGTGTAACTTTCATACTATTTTATTTAGTCATCTCTAACTCATTATACTAAATGTTACACACACAAAAATCCTTTCTTTTAATATTTTTTAATTCCCAACAATTAATTTTTAATTTTTTTTAATTACATATTTTATTACTACTAAAATTAAAAATCACATTTAATCAACTAAAATATTGTATTTATTACTAAATTAAAAAAAAAGCATTGCACTTAATATCATAACTAAAAAAAACATTGCATTTAGCATGACAATATAAAGAAAATTACATATAATATAAAAACTTTCAACAAAACAAACATAAAGTCCAACTAATTTTGTCATTTAATTATCGAAATTAATATATTCATCCCACAAATAATCAAATTATAAAATATATTTAAAAATTACATCATTAACTAATAAAAGGATATAAAAAATATATAATAGGAATTAAAATTTATTGCAGTATAAAATAAAATAAAATATGAAAAAAAATAAAACTGTATATATTGTTCATTACTCTAATTTGGTGTGAAGATATGTAGTTCGGTTGGAGCACCAATTACACGCTATTTAATTTTAACGTTTTATACCATTTTGACAATCGATTAGAGATGGTCTTATCACACGAGGTTTTACAAACGAGTTCTTATACACCTGATACTGAAGGTGCACCGCATTTGTATGAATAATGTACTTGAATGTGATTTTTTAAGTCATATATTTTGTAAGATTCACAATTTTAATTTATTTTTTATTTACACATTTTGTAGAATTCTACTGCTTATAATTTTGAAAAAAATAAAAAAATTACCAAACAAGTACTAGATGAAGTCAAGGTCCGCCCACTTTATAAGATTGCGAGAAATTAAATGTACCTAGTTATATATACACAAATCCTAAGCTGAAATTTCATATTGAATATAATAATATAGAATTTAGTTTTATAATTGGATAACAAATTTTAATCACAGGAGTTAAAACGTATGTTTCAAATCCCGTTGGACTTTGTTTGAATTTAGAATGAAAAGAACAAAGATATGAAATGAGGGTAGAATGAATGACTCATATGATTGCTACGTTTTATTAAATTAAAATTAATTTCCCAAGAAGCCAAAAGCCCATATCCGATTGCAATAATTAAAATTAATGAATGGAAAAAAATTGGAAGTTCTGATTATTTCTTCGAGGCCAATCTCCTATATCTTTAAACGCGTCGTCGGATTCAAACTATAGCAATGCCAATAATCATACTTCTACTAGTATTTCTTGGAGATGATTGCTCGAATGTCTCTCAAATAACAATATATCTTTGAGGTCGAGTTGGAGAACAAGTCTCCAATCCACTCGTTACACGTTGCGACAATGTCAGCACCATATATGTACTCTAATCTAATCTTTCAGTCTTGTATGAAATATATTGAGATCGCGGTCAAGTTGCCATTCCCTCCCGACTACTCTCTCGATCGATTACCTTCCGTGCTCCTGCTGCTTATGTGTATCCTCAAGACATGTTTTGTCCTATCCTATATTTCGATCAATCACAAATTTTCATTTTATTTTGAAAGTATTTTTTTTAGTTGCTAATTTGTCGTTATTTCCAGTCATATATAATGCCTTGTGTCAGGTAGTTTGATCAGAATCTTGTTGAAAATTGAAGATAAGTACTCCCAATACGTTAGTTATTAACAATTTTTAAATTTTTTTATTTTTAATCAGCTTAAAATAATTAATCGAGGCTGGAGGGGTTCATTATAAAAAATTTAAAATCAATTAGGATCTGGAGTGCATCAATAATGCAATCAGCCGTTCAATTATGAAATGATCAATCCTTATTTCTTTTGGCTGCGCAATAAATCCAAAATTTCCATGTACTTTTTTAATCTTTATTATTTTAATTTTGCTTGATGGCATGCATATAGATTCTTGTCGAGCCTAAGAGTAAAGAAATTGCAGGTCGTCTAAAGCATCACAGTGATGGTATCAATCGGGTTGGGTTAGATTGGACTGTTGTAGAGAGATTAAATACGATTTATTGGGTAGGTCGAGATGGAGTTGTAGGGGCAAATTTAATATTGAAGGTTTCTCATTTAATTTTTCTTTTTGGTCCATGCAGTCTGCAAGCCATAGTGCTAACTTTGACCTGGCCAGGATTCACCCGATTGGTTAGCGTGGCATTGGGATTTTCATGAGTCGAGCCATTCGTGGCTAGCCCACTTTTTGACACAACTAAAAACTTTTGACAAATCAGTACACCTACTGCCACCTAAATTGATGATGAACAACGTTACTCATAATAATTTTAGTGGATTACTCTTCATGATATAATGAATTGTATCTCTTCTTGTTATTACCAAGCTGAAGAATACAATAGAATTATGGGGTATAAATTTTAAGTTTTATTACCTTATTTCTACGTGAGTTTTAGGTAAATCTCAAATTGAATAAATATGAAATAAATATACAACATATAAGGGTTGAGCTACTTATTGTTCTTACCACTATAATTTTTTAAGATAGAAGTACAAAGTTTTAATATAGTACCAGAATTGGAGATCACATGTTCGGATTGATATTGGAGCAGTTCCGTTGGGTTGGGTGTATAATAGAGGAGTATGCTTGAAACGGGGTAAGCCCAAAGGGAGTGGGCTTAGAGTGCATTATCATACTTGATTTTGGGTTTTAAAAAAAGTGAAGAATGAAAGCTTGAAGGTAAGATGTAACGATCGATGATTCATCCACCTTCGTTCATTTTTATATTTATTCTTAATCCGTGTGATATCATTTTCTTATATTATGTGTTTGTATTCTATCAACATGCTCAACTAAATTTCATAAGTAAACCGAATTATGTAGTCTAATTTTAATTGTTTAATTTCTACAATCATATTTTGACATTAAAATATAATTTCACGATTTCATTTCCATTTGTTCAATTTTCCATTGTTAACAACTTTCACCGACAAAATTGCCCGTCAATAATTCCGCAAGTGAAAGCCTAGTCAATAATTGACCGATAGATCAGTTGTTTTGTTGGTAATTACCAACGACTTAGCACTAATTATTTTTCTTGTAAATTAAAAATATTCAAATGGAACAAAAACCGACTAACAAGATATATGATATTGCAAACAATTCTATTTCATTCCTTAAGGTTCAAAGCTACAAAAAAAAAAAAAAAACAAAAAAATTGTAGTAATTTTCCTTTCCATCCAACAATAATTAGTCCAACCGCGGAACTTGATCTCCTACCTATGATGGGTAGGAGATATAATGCCTACCGGTGAGGTGGCTAAACATGATTGGTAAAAATCATGAATGTAGGGCCATGAACTATCAACCATGTGATGCCACCTTAACGTAGGCATTATAAGTGGGTAGGATAAGTGGATAAGAGATCAACCCATGTCCAACCGCATGATGAGTCTACTCAAATTTGGCTTGTTTCAATCAAAATACACCTGAAATCAACACATCAATCAGGTAATTTAGTATATCAAGAACCAAAAATTTGAAAACACACATATCTATGTAAGTCCAACAATTTCTAATTCTAGTTTTGGGCTAAAACCTGAATTTAAATGCAAAAAAAAAAAAGACTAAAATAGAACAAGAAAGACGGGCATAGTCTTTTTACCTTTCCTGCTGGGCAGTGTCTCAAATCTGGGCTTTATTGTCATTGGATTTAATGGTGACAGATCTATTCTGGAATTCAATCCCAATGGTTGATTTTGAGTCAAAACAGAACTCCTTTCTTGCAAACCTGGACAGTAACTGAGTCTTGCCCAACAGATGAGCACCACTTTGAACACCATCATCACCACCACCACCACCACTTCCTCCCAAACCATCAAAATGGATCAATTAGTTAGTGCACCAATATTTGAGCTCTATAAGCTGCATTCTTTCTACGACTGTCGAGAATATGTGTTCACTAATTGTTGTAATTGATTAATTGTTAACTGAGTAGCTTATAATTATCTGCAGAGTAAATCAGTTTAGTAGTAAAGCTGCCTTTTGAAAATTTGACAGTGTTATGTGTGAAGCTTCCCAACCCTTGCAAGGAAGATTGAAGTAAGTAACCTCTCCACTTGTTTATCCCCTGCCCAACTGTGTCTCCCCAATGTTACCCTGGAAGACTATAAAGCTTTCCAGAAGTACAAAACTACGTTAGCCAGTTAGTATATTGCTGTTAGAAGCTCATGAACAAGTTTTCACACATGTTTGGAGCTATTTAAATTATAATTTCAAATTTGGTTGGTCAAAACATATTTTCTATCCATGCATTTAAGTAAGATTACAACTTACAACCCACTTTTTATCCATCACAAACTTATAATTTCAACACTTAAAAAATAATTTCAGCACTATCAAACATGCGCGAACTTCTAAAAATTAGAAAAAGATCTTGTCCTATCATCAAAATTAAAATTTGAAATCACATTCTGATTATATTTCTAAAATTCGTTATATGAATGTAACTAATTGAATCGACAATTTTGTTGTTGTTGATAAGCCTATGAATTAGTTTCGATCGTCTCATAAATCAAATTTATTTTTCTTTACGCACAAGTAAATATAGAACTAGAAATCATTTTATTTATTTGAGAATTTTTAAGTTAAACTACATTTCACAAACTACAAATGTGGAAAGTAGAGAAAATTAATAACAAAAGAATAGAAAAAGATAAACCCCAACACCCCCCAAAAATAAAAAAATAATTTAAGAAGATAAATTTTTTTTTTTTTTGGTCATCACATTTTGAGTTGGAGTCACTCCAGAAAAAAAACTGGACCAGCCTAGAACAAGCTCGATTGGCTTGGTGGGCTAATTTTTGGGCCATTTTTTACTGGGTCGTGCAGATTGGCCCATCGGGTTGGGCCTATGTTGCCAAGTCTACTACTTAATTCCCAATGATCAATCATAAACAATAACATATGATGATGCATAAGAAATTGTAGAAAGTTCAAAACCTTGGCAGAAATCACCATATATGAGTAGTATTGACAACTCATTAAAGACACGTCAAAAGAAAGACAAAGCAACTCATATGTTAGGGATTTGATTCATATGTGCAAATAAAGAGATTGATTCAAAGTTTCAGTGAGAGACAGGGATAGTGGGAGGGAGGCAGTGCACATGAAGTTAGGAATTTGGAATAGGATTCAGGGAAATGGGGTGCATAAGTGAGATATTGATTGAGATAATGAGGGAAAATGAAATTTTAAGTGGAGATTGAAAATCGATTGTTTGAAATTTGTGTAAAATTAATTTCTTATTATTTTAAATTGATTAAATTATTAACAAAAACATATTTATTTAATTGGTAAATTAATTTTTTAATGGGATAATTTATGATTACTAGAAATTTGTTTTAAATTATTAATTATACTATATTTGAATATTAGATGGTATATTGATGATGACTTTTGGTACCATTATGGAAGGTAAATTTACAATATAATACCAAAAACGCTTGGTAATATATAGGGGTGGATTTCGGTCAAAGTATTTTGATAATAGGATTGAACTTATTTTAATTAAGAACTACTATATTATCCGTGCGATGCACGGTACTATGATAGTGATTTTAAAATATTCTAAGAGTATATTGTTTATTTATTACATTCAAATAAAAAAGAGTATCATATAAATAACATTTGATTACTCATTCATATTGAAAAAAAAAAAAATATAACTAATCCATATTTTGAAACAGCTATTTGAAAACCACGTTTGTGGTCGAACTGAGACGCACTTTGAATCGTATGAATTTAATTTTGAAATTATCATATTTAATTTATTAGTTTAATCGACTTATTATTTTTAATCAATAAATCAGATCCTTTGATAATATAACACAATATGTTTTTCGTGTATTGATTTTTTTTTTTGAAACTGCAACCTATTTAAACCCACTATGTGAAGTATAAAAAATTTGTGGGAAAAAAAAATCAATTTTTGGAAAACTATTACATTATTGCCAATAGTTCTCGTGCATTGATGTTAAATATTTTTGAAAGCATAATTTATTTAAATTCCTCAATCGGTATAAATTAAGACCTTTGAACACATAACCTCATCTATTTTATATTTTCAAGTGAATTTATCTTGTTATGGAAGATGTGCATTTTTTTTTTGAAAATATTAATTCTTAATATTATTCATTTTAACCAAGTATCATACAAAATTAAAACATTGGAAAGCTCATCTTAATTAAATTATATTGGAATAATGATTATTTATATTGGAATACTTTTTATTAATTACCTGAAGTTGGGCAATTAATTAATTAAATTTTAATATTATAAAATATTAAAATTTTGTCATTTGATTTAATTATATTTTTTTGCTTTGTGTAAATATAAATAATAATATTATTATTATAAAATATAATATAAATACTTTAATATTATGTAATATATAATATAAATAATATAATATTAAAATTATTGAGTAATTTTCTATTATAATTTGAAAAATAATTTTTAGGTATGCATAAATAAGTTTTTTTTAATAATCGACACAAATATTATTACATGGATTCATTTTTCAATTAAAATAACAGTTTAAATCTTATTATTTGTTTTCATCAAATGAATGTGTTTTCCTATCTCTATTTATCAGATTTTGTATTTATATATATTTTGTAAATTGCAACTAATTTTAAATGTTTCTTAGTTAACATGAAAAAAATAAAATAAATAAAATTTAAGAGAATGCTTGATTATCATTTTCTAATTTTTAAGAAGTGCTTCGGCTTAATTTTTGGCATGACTCATTAAATTACCCACTAATTTTTATATTATAATTTGAAAATTGATTTTCTAAATTGTAAAGATGGAGATTGTGTTAATGATATTATGTAAATTTATTATTTTTCTATTTGTAGACAATTAGTAATATTTATATACTCTAAATCTTATATTGAATAATTAATATAGCATTCAAATTTGTTATTACTAATAATTGTCTACAGATATTTAAATAAAAATCTGCAAATTTGTATGAAATCAATTAAAGAATTTGATTTTTTTTTTTTTTTTTTTGCATTTATCGTATATAATATTAAATGTTACACTTCGTTTTTTGCAAGGAAAAAAAATCAATGTGTGCAAACCAATTAAAGAAAACAAACTCCTATGCAGCATTTATGGCGGAATTTACCAAATCAATGTGTGAAACCAATTAATGAAAACAAACTCCTATGCAGCATTTATGGCAGAATTTACCAAATTTGGAAAGAAAAAATGGCGGAAAGAAAATATTGAACAAAGGAAATTTACACTCAAAGTTGGAGGATCTTAGTTATACATATATGAGGCACAATTGATTAGGGTATGAAGCAGCACACGGACAGAGAGCAATTCGGCGCCAAGCAAGAGAAGGAAATAAAATTTTACATGCAAGGAAAGTTACCACGTGCACGGAAGGAACAGTAAAACGCACACCCTTGGTGAAAAAGTGTTTGAGAGAGATAAAAAGAGAAAGAGAGGTATATATGCGTCCGTGCTTTTGAGTGTTCTAATTAAGTATAGAGAGAGAGTTTAAGAGCGTAACTAAAGTTTGTGATTTGATAGTTTTATTAACGAATTGATTCTCCTTTTCTTGCGCTGTAGACGAGTTTGCTCGACCATGTAAATTGTGTTTTCTCTTTTTATTTGTTACGTTTTTCATGTGTGTAGACGATTTTTCTAGTATCATTCATTGCCAAAAATATATGTGACTATGTACATTTGAGTCAAGATTTTTCGGGAGAGCTAATACTTTGAAAAAAAAAAATTTGAACTTGAGCGGCCCATCTTCCTCCGCATCTGTTAGATTAAAATCTTGAGCTGTAAAATTAAAAAATAATTAGCTATCAAATATTAAGGCTTATTTTAGGCAAACAATTTTACGTTTTGATTCTTTTAGATTGAATTTTGATTGACGATTGATTTGAAGCTTGATCCAGTGAGATACCCATATTTATTACCTTTATTTTGGGCAGTTAATATGTTTTTACCATATTTAGGTTCCCGTTTGATAGGGATTATAAACCAAAATTGGTTTAGTTTGAAAAGTCTCAAATAAACCAATATTGGTTTATGAGCTGATCTGTCAAACGGGCATATATTGTGTAAAAATTGATTCCTGCATGGAATTGTGCATGAAATCTGTGTGGTATATATTTAACGTAGAGGCCTAAATGAATCTAGTCGCGGTTGAAGATCCATATTCATCGCCGATTAATTCTCACTCTCTCTTTTACAATATTTGTATTAATACTCAGCTACCATTTAAGATTTATTCCAATATCAGCACAACACATAAAACACACAGACAAACAGGTGTCATGACGACATCAAAGAAGAATCTCCTTTTCGTGTTCTTCAATATTTGTATTATTGCAGCCCAGATCAATGCATCCGGTACCAATGAAAGAAAGGTAATCCCACCATTTTAATACATTTTTATTTTTATTTTTTGATTACTGATACTATTTTTGTTTAATGACAGCCTTACATTGTTTACATGGGAGAACTGCCAGATGAGAGGAATTTCTTGATGGATGAACATCACAGTCTTCTTTCTGGAGCAATTGGAGAGTAATAAATTAATCTTTTTTCTATCAACTGAAATATTTAAATAAAAAAAAGGGTTTTTAATTTTTCTTGATTCTGTATTTTCAGTGAAGTGATAGCAAGAAACTCCAAGATATACAGTTATGGAAGGAGTTTTAATGGATTTGTGGCAAAACTGCTGCCTCATGAAGCCGAATTATTATCGAGTATGTAATAATGCATGGAAAATTATTTTTAATTCTTCTGGTTTTTACAGTTTTCTTAAATCATTTTCACTTTAATTTTCCAGAGGAAGATGGAGTTGTTTCTGTGTTTCCAAACAAAGTGCAGAAGCTTCTTACGACAAGATCCTGGGATTTTCTTGGAATGTCGGAGACTGTGAATAGAAAACATGAAGCAGAGAGCGATATAATTGTGGCTCTCTTCGATACTGGTAACTGAAATTTTCTTTGGAAATTTGTCTTTTTATGAATTCTAACGTATGCTTTTCTTTCATAACTTATGCTTATTTTTTGTTCTAGGATTATGGGTACAATCCCCTAGCTTCAATGATGCAGGTTTTGGACCTCCACCTGCTAAATGGAAGGGCAAATGTGTAAAGACTGGAAACTTCACTGGTTGCAACAAGTAAGTCTCCTCAATGGACCTGTTACAAATATATGCACTCAGCTAGATATGTACCATTTGATCTAGGTCAATTTGGAGGAATTGATGGTGTATTTGACAGTGTCTCTATTTTACCATGTACAGCAAGGTCATTGGTGCCAGGTATTTCAATCTTCAAAACGATGGGCCACCGGAAGAGAACTCTCCTGCCGATTTTGATGGACACGGGACGCACACCGCCTCAACTGCTGCAGGAAATTCTGTACATGGTGCAAGCTTATATGGCATTGCTGAAGGCACTGCTCGTGGTGGAGTGCCATCAGCCCGTCTCGCTATATACAAAGTGTGTTGGGCTTTGGGATGCCAGGACATGGACCTATTGGCAGCATTCGATGCTGCCATTGCTGATGGAGTCGATATCATATCTGCATCCTTAGGCGGGTACCCTCGGAATTTCTTTGAAGATCCAATGGCAATTGGATCCTTCCATGCCATGAAGAAGGGAATCTTGACTTCCTGTGCAGGAGGAAATGATGGACCAGATTTTGAAACAGTAGAAAATGTTGCACCATGGATCTTGACTGTAGCTGCTAGTAGCACAGATCGACGATTTGAAACCCCTGTTACATTGGGCAATGGAGAGAATTTTAGGGTACGTCGCTTCTCCTTTCTCCACAGAATCCGTCTTTCATCAGTTATACTATAATATGGTTCAATTTCTCTTGGCAGGGTATTGCAATCAATACATTTGAACCAAAAGAGCGTTTGTACCCTTTAACGAATGGTGCACTGGCAAAAAATGTTTCTGCAAATCCATTTGGAAATGTCAGGTATATATCTAACACCTTGTCCATACAGCTGATGCTGATAGCCACTGATATATACTGCCTTGTCACAGTGCCTGCGATATTGAGACGCTGAACAAGAATAAAGTGAAAGGAAAAATCGTGTATTGCTTAGGAGTTGGCGGTCAGGACGACACCATTAACGGGTTAGGTGGATACGGGGTTATCATGTCAACTGATGATATAACGGACACTGCCTTCCCCAATCTGATACCGGGAACTTTTATCAGTATTAGAGATGGTCTAAAGATTGATAAGTACATCAATTCCACTAGGTTCGTTGTGTATTATTTCCGTTTGTCATATGTTTTCAATGCTGTAAAAATTATCATCTTTTTCTCAAGTCATCTCTTAAATTTCAGGTCCGCACGAGCTGTTATATCCAAAACAATAACTGTGAACACGACGGCACCTTTCATAGGTTCATTTTCATCAAGAGGCCCCCAGACATTGAGTTCAAATATCCTCAAGCCTGATATTGCTGCACCGGGGGTTGATATTTTGGCAGCCTATTCGCAATTGACGACAATGACCGGGGAAGCAGGCGACAGAAGGGTTGTGAAATACAATATTATATCTGGTACATCAATGGCTTGCCCTCATGTTTCGGGAGCAGCAGCCTACGTCAAATCCTTCCACCCTGATTGGTCAGTTGCTGCAATCAAGTCTGCTCTAATGACCACCGGTAAGGCTCCTACGACCTTCCCCCAGGTGGTCGTGGTTCTTGAAAGCTTTTGAGTTATATCCTGTGCGTGTTTATTTTCCGACTACAATTTTTACATGTTTGCTGCAGCAAAATGCATGAAGATCAGACCAGTGGGGGCAGAATTGGCCTCCGGCTCAGGTCAAATAAATCCAAGAGCAGCATTGCACCCTGGCCTAGTTTACGACATTCATCATGACGATTACATTATCTTCCTCTGTAAACAAGGATACAACAGCTCAGCTATAGCAATCTTAACCGGCAGCAAGAAGTACAATTGCTCAAGCTTCCCTCGTGCAAAAGGAGCAGACGGCCTAAACTATCCGTCCATGCACGTTTTTCTAAATAATTCTCAATCTGCCTTTTCAGAGGTGTTTTATCGCACTGTGACTAATGTTGGGAATGGCAAATCAGTCTACAGAGCAAGTATTAGGTCTCCAAAGGGTCTCTCTGTCACAGTCGTTCCGAATATTCTGACTTTCGATAGGCCAAACCAGACGAGGTCTTTCAAAGTGATGGTGAAAGGCCAATTTCTTCGGCAGAGTTCATGGGTTCTCTCTGCAAGATTGGTTTGGAGTGATTCGAATCATAATGTAAGGAGTCCTATTCTCGTCTACAGGCGTTCAGTTTAGAACTGTGCATTAATGTAATGCTACGTTTTCAAGATTTCATGCTTCTACAGATATACCATATGGAACACAATATTGTCACTTCTCCATGGTCTTACAGCAATTTTTTGAATTAGCAGATGAAATCAAGTCCTAAAATAACACCATTTAGATTTTCTTACACGAAACATTGACTAGTTATAGTTGCAGACAAAATCATAATTACACGAAATTTAAAAATGATAAGGCTCATCCAGATGTCAAAAGTACTTAATCAATAATTTCGAACACAAATTTTCATCCGTATGTACTACAGTATGAAATTACCCAACTAATCGTAAGTACAAAATCAAAGATTTGAATATAAGCATCATCGATTACAGCCTTCTGTTAAGTTATGCGCATTGTACGTAAATGATAAAGATCTAACTGGCCATCCATCGAAGATTTTAACTGGCTATCCAAATATCTTAATTTCAAAATATAAAGGCTGCTGCAAGGATGTTTCCCGGGAAGTTGAAACATATTCGGCTCCTTGTTTGTCTGGAGACAAAAGAATACAGGTTTGTATTCTGCACCAGCTTTTTCCAGAATCTTAACTGCTTGTACCATTGAGATTCTTCAGTTTCAGCAATTCCTTCCTCTTCTTCCTAGCCTCAGTTGATGCAATGTTGTCCTTTGACTTCCCATTAGACCAGATAATTGCCTTTTTATTGTCCGGCAAAGCCTGTGCCATATGCTCAGGGGCAGAAGAGCGAGCTATGATAACCGAAGACTCATCTACCTGGGCATTTATACTACGTCTAAAACTTGCAATCTGTCTGGTACAACTTGGTGGTGCAGAAACAAGGATAGCCCCTTTAGGTTGAGGCCCCAATTGCTGACCACCATCATCTGGAGGAACACTAAACCTTTCTCCATGGATATTGCCTAGAGTTAATGTTTGCATAGAACTAGAAGCTTCCGGCTTCTTTTTCACTGTAGGCAACAGTTGGTGGTTTTCTGCATGTGCCAGAGTATCTGAAGAGGAATGCATGCAGCATTGGCAACTGGGTGAATTCCCATTTTGTCTGTCGTTAAGGGCTGGCTGGGAGTTAGGTGTACTACTATGAGCGACAAAGGGAAATGGCCAAGGTACAGGGAATACAAATACGGGGGCTCTTGTCTTATTAAGACCCGTGGAGTTATCTTGTTCTAGATGTGAACACGGGATATCCCTCAGTTGCAGAGGAAGTTGTGATGACAAGGCAGCTTCAGTATGCGATGCACATCTTACTCGGAAAACATCTGATGGTGGGCCAATGGGAGGCCAAAAGACAGGTACTGCAAAAGGTTGGTTGCAGAAGAAAACTGGAGGGGTTCTTGTTGCAGAAGTAGATTTCTCAGCCTGGGCGGACTTCGAGTCTTCTTGAATTTCTTTAGTTTCAGCCTTTGTTATCTTAGCCATCTGCAAAGGGAGAAGGCAATTTTGTAGATATTTCCTTGTGATAAGACAGCTAACTTTCGACCCTGTTCCTTACTTGTACTTTGAGACATCCATTTCTGGTTTTCAAAGAATTGTACTCCTCTATGGCCAGCTCCATTTCCTTCATAAAAAAGATGAATAATCAGCGCAAGAAAATGAAATGTGACAAAGTCGGCAAGTCCAACAAACACAAATGAGAAAATATTGAAGAAAGTCATACGAATTTTCTCAGTGCTATTCGCTGTCAGATGACAAGCCCAAAAAAACAAAAAATAATAATAATTGGGAAAACAAATGGTACCAACCCTCCTCAAATGCTGATTTTCTGCTGAAAGTTCAGCTGCTTTGCGAGTTTGCTCTGAGTACAATGCCTAGTGAAACAATAAAATTGGAAAATTCTATCATAGATAAAATGATCAACTGGGATGATGGAAACAATATGCACATTGAGTAGCTATATAATACTAGCAATGCATATGAAGCACTGATGCCCCAGTTCTGATGTGAGGACTGTGCTATTCACAATCCCACCCCCAGAAAAAGCAATACGAATTGTTATAAAGGTTACAGACAGAAATAGATAGTACATAAGCAAAAATAACTATAGGAAAATGAAACTCGTGAATATCTTTCAACGGGAAAACCTTCGTAATAATAGGCTAACCTCTGCCAAGTCTATATCTTCAATATTCAAATTTATACAGCCCTAGTTAGAGCCTAGCACTTACAAGCAGGAATTCACAAATATATTGCCAGTGCAGAAAGAAATTATTGCCTGCCAAATTTTAAAATAGGCTGGCCTGCAAAATTAGATGCTTATATTCTTGAACTTTTTGGGTGTATCACCTTTAAATGTCAATATGACAGCCCTCACCATGCAGACATTAATTTGTTGGCATCTTTATCCATGTGGTGCACATGCATCACAGTATCAGTATGCCTTCTGTTTTCCAATCACGGGGTCTCTTCTGAATAATATTATTCTTTAGAATGTCACATCTACTAAAACTCTCATAACAAAGTTCAATCCCAGGCAGCATCAATTGGTATCACAAGGCCACCCTACCGCATTAAGAAATAATGATTTGTCGACAGATGAAGCCCTATGGTGTATTAATATAATGAATTGTTAATGATGGTCCTCCTTTGTTTATCCAATGTGACAAACATGCATGATGTGATATAAAGTTATTCTTCCACATTCAATCCATCATGGCGTACATTTTTTCACTATAGATGGAAAATTGTAATATCAATTCCTAATAAGAGGCCTTGTTACCATTGAGTATTCTAAGCCCAAACTTTTTGGTCAAACGGCTGTGATAATTGATCAAATCCTTCATTGTTGGGACAACTTATTTGCTAAACGCGATTATATGAGCTTTACCATTGGACAGGACTACAGTGAAGTCACTAAATGGAAAAAGTTTTTTAAGAAAAAAATATTGTTTTGTAATTGAAGAAAAAGGATGCAATATTACATTTAATAGTATAATTCTTCAAAGAAAATTGTCTACTACAATGAGCAGTAACTCATTTCCTCAGAATTGAGAAAGAAGAGTGACTGGAAACCTGAAGAAACATATCAGTTCTATAAAAAGGAGGAGGAGAAGTGGAGGAGGCCAAAAAAGGAAGGGAGGAACATATCATGTGGAACGCGATGGTCGTTAAAGGTGTTGTTTATTTGTCAACTTGAGGAAAATGAGAAGAGAGTACAAAGCAGTGGACATAACTAACTTGGCGGCTCAAATTATTCTCCGTCAAGTGCTAGTAAGAATTAGGATAAACAAGCAGCTTTTAGAAAGCAAAAAGATGTCTCTTCAAAATACTCTGTGCAACGACTTTAACATTTAGATAATTAAGTTCTAGAAACCGAAATCAAGTACAACAGAAATTTCCTCTTGATGAATGAAAACATTCAAATCCCTTGCTAGGATGCTCTAAACCAGCGACAGATCCTAGCATTCTCCCAATTTCACCCTTTTACAACTCATCCATTTACACACTCCTCGAAAACTAAAATGAAGTCTCATTATCAATCCAGGAAAGGACAATGCCTAAATGTGAGTAATTATTCCAGCAAAGGCAGGACAATATGGTCTAAAAAAGATGTGTAAGAGAAGATTAATAGAGCCCTACAAGTCAAAGCTTTCAAATTCGTTATTTTGAACCAGATACCCCACTAGAGAACATTGCATTGCATGAAGAGATGTATATTTTTTCCTTCGCATACAACCTCAATAGCATAACTGGCAGTTCACTCTGGAGAATCTATTGCTTCCCGTTATGCCACAACATAAAGCATCAGAACACCAACTAATGCTTTAACATAAACATCTTTCTGAAAACAATAATCATATAAATCGGTAGAGATTCGCACTCATAACTAGGTTTACATTTGGAACAATTGTGGAAGATAAAAACACTTAAAAAATGCATCATATTTATCCAGCAGCAGATTTAAACTAAGGTCTGTAAGAAGTGTAGTTGATAACCACAATTAGATGCTGTGAAGCCCATGTAGCGTACCTGTCTGCGGCAAATTGTCCGCCTAGCAGACTCTCTATTTGCTAAGACACGACGGCACCTTTGTCCTTCCTTGTCAGCCTGTGTAGAAGAGCACAGTCAAGGAGAAAAACGCATAATATGATAAAATCAAAGAACAGAACCAAGTGTCGTGTACCTTCGTCAATTTCTGCCTTGACTTGCTGGCAGAATTTGACGGATAACTTGTACTACACATTTGATGAGTAGTAGTTTCAACATTTTGCTCAGGGTTTACAGGGTGTGCTATCAAAGTAGATGCATTTCCAAAAAACTGTTGACTAGCTGTTGCTCGATCCTGATATACACAAAAAGACTACTCAAGTCCTGCAAAGAGTGTTTTGCAACTTGATGACAAAATTGCATCCCTGAGATTATAATCAATGTAATCATCTGCTCCCATAATTATTCAGGTCATTGACCAACTTCACATTGAGCAGAATGCCGGTCTCAAATTAATACGAACAAAGACCATTAGATAAAATCAAATAGGCAACACTTCACTGGTTAAAGCATCTCAAATGTTCAATCATATTAAGCACAAAGAAAACAGAAGCAACGATCACTTCAGTATACAGCTCCATCTGTATGAAAAACTAATTCTTTATTATGTGTTTCTGTGATGAAAGTAGGAATTAATTGCAGCGTGTCTAAAAAACTGTATAGGTATCACAATATTTTTGAGGTCCAAGATCCCGTTTTGCATGAGAGAAAAGAAGCAACCCACTATTGCTCCCAGCTGTCTTCCAAATGTTGTATCTTGTGCTTCACTCAAATTATATATCCGGGAAATTTGCACTTTTGGACTCAACCTTTGCAGTTTGTTACTAATCTACCCTCAACTAAATTTTATAGCACCAGATATCCCCAACCTTTCATTTAATTGCAAATCACGTCCCCATTGACAGATTTTGATGGATTTTCCCTCCTTTTTAAATAAACAAAAGTTAAAAAAAAAAAGATAAAAACAGCAAAAAGTAAAAGAAAATTACAAATGAAGTCCCATAACTTTAAAAAGTATAAAGTAACTTCTTCTTCCACCTCATTTCACCCCAACTCATCCCACTATAGCCACAATCTCTTTACCACCTCCACAGACCCCACCTTCACCAGAGATTATCGCCATTGCCAAAGGTCGTACAATCTGACCGTCACAGCGACAACAACCTTGATCGCCGCTACGAAGCCCAAAGGGCGCTAGTGCAACAAGTAGGTGCTGCAGCCGTAAGCTGCTATCTCTGTGAACAGCCGCTGACCATTGAGGCAGTGAAATCCGGTGCTATAAAAGACCCTAAAAATGGGACGCTGCCGCATTTCTCATGGGCGGTGGTTGATCGTTGCTGTATTCCACCATCCACAAATCAGATTCAACACCAAAAACACTAAGGCGATAATCATGTTCAGAACAAATAATCATTCATTCACAAATAGAGGTTGTGAGGTGGGATGAGTTGGAGTAGGATAAGGTGGGGTAGGTGAAGGAAGAAGTTACTTATAGGACTTTATTTGCAATTTTCTTTTATTTTTTGTTGTTTTTAGCCTTTTTTTTTTCTATTTTTGTTTATTTAAAAAGTTGGAAAAATCCGTCAAAATCTGTCAATGAGAACGTAATTTACAAATAAATAAAAGGTTGAGGATATGTGGTGCTATAAAAATTTGCAACAGTTGGAGACCAAAAGTACAAATTACCCTATATATCCAGTTGTTCAGCATTTCGCTATACCTACTAAAATATCTAAAAAATCCAATTTTTCGCAAACCACGTAAGACCATTATAAATTTTGTTAACCTCTTCCCCTTACTAACCTATTCTACCTGAATCAAATCTTAGTTATTGCAAATGGAAGCTTATTTAGACTTGCAATTTAATTATGTGAAACTCATTTATTTAGGGCCTGTTCGGTAGAGTTTTTTGGGGGGAAAAATGGGTTTTTTTTTTTTTGGTTACTTTTTGACGTTTCAAATTTTTTTGTAGTGTAAAAAGGGTTGAAAAGTCAAAAATTGTAGACAAAAAAATGGATTTTTTTGGAAAAAAACTCTACCGAACATGACCTTAGTATATGAATCCGCTCTAATAAAATTTCAAGGCTTGATTATATGTCAAGGGTAGCCTTCGTCATTTTCCCATTCTAACTGCATTACAGAGCTTTCATAACAGTAACAATTGTCATCTAGTTCACTGGTCATACAGAAACCGAACACGAAACAAAAAAATTTAAGTTCCTGATAAAAAATTCTGAACATATTTAATACGAAACAAAAAACAACCCCACCCCAAAAATAGACAAGTACTAATCAAGCCAGTAACACATTCGCGAGTAGAGAACCTCGAGGGCGTTGGAAGAAGTGGGTACTGACTCGGTCACGATTTGCTGTCTTGGCAGGTCCAACTCGCCGGAAACCGTAACGATGGAGCACCAAGACATGGACGCCAAAGCTTCCGCCGCCTCCAACTCACACGTCACAATTTTATCATCCTCCTGTGCTCCTTCACGGCCTTTCTCGAACTCCATTCTTTTAAAAGCAACTCGCCTTTTGGTTTTTGCTCAGTGAAACGTAATGAAAAAAAAACTTAGTGCCGCATCCTTTGAGAGTGAGAGAGAGAGAGGAGAAGAAGGGGGAGGGGGAGGGGAGGAAGAAAAAATTGTAGGTCCATGGAGTTACATGACACAGCGACACGTATTGTTAAACTTTAAAACACAATTTCCAAGTACGAGCCTAGGTGTGTGAATCTGCCACGTGTCCATCACTTGCCCATGTCAGCGTGCCACGTATGAAGGGAGTGGTCACGTGACTAAAGCAGTACAATTTGTATTCATTGGATAGAATTTTGGCAGCTGACACGCTGAGTACAGTGTTGTGATTGTTTTGGTTAGTTGCCGTTTTGATAGATTTGGCATTTCTGTTGTGGAAGTCAGAGAATATCCGAAATAAGATTTATAAAATACAAAAATTGCACTCATATCCCTGAAGTATTTGACTATTATACAAATTACCCACAAGTATCTCACCTATTCTACTTTGTCATTAACCCAGAGGCTTTTCCCTATTCTTCCGTTTTATACAAATTTTAACTTACAAAAACATTTCCCTCGTTTTACTCTCTTGTTGATTTAAGCACATGTTTGTTTGGTCAAAATAATCAAACATATTTTTTATCCACACATTTCGGACATGTTCGGTGTAGTTTTTTTGGGAAAAAATTGATTTTTTTGGGTAATGACTTTTCAAATTTTTTGTAGTGTAAAAGGATTGAAAAGTCAAAAATTATAGGGAAAAAATGGATTTTTTTGAGAAAAAAATGACTACCGAACATGTCCTTCATATGACTCATAATTTACTATTCACTTATTATTCATACATTTAAGAGTGTATTTGTGGTACTTTATAAGTCGATCAAACATCATTTTCATCTACACTCGTATGACCCACAACTTTTATTCACACGTTTTATAAAACTCACTGCTTATAATTTACAAAAATATTTACCAAATATAGTAAGATCCACAACTTATAAAAACTCAAAAAATAATTTCAGTACTACCAAATATGCACGTGCAAAAGGAAATGCTGGTTTTGTTGAACTTTTTCTTCTATTTCAATCCATTTATGATATTCTTTGTTATCAGCGACTTTGTTGATCAAATCAATCTTCGTTCGCTTAGAATCAATGAAATTGTAATTTCAATTCATTCTTGGTATCTAACTGAATCGACAAGTGTTGATCTCACTAGAATTAACGAGCTTTGATGGTATAAAATTGAGTATCTCTCTTATAAGTAAACTGAACTATGATTATTACATTAAATCAATGTGTAGCTCTTTGGAAAACTAACTTAAGCGAAGAAGTTTAAATAGATTTATTAGATTGAGATAGTCGAATTACAACCATCGAGTTATAACCATATTGCAATATCCATTACCTTCATCGCACCACAATAAAATTTTAGTTTCACAACATGTGAACTTTGCTAAGAATATTTTTCCTCCTTCATCACTTGAGCAAATTCTGAGAGTTACCACCTCGCATTTCACGTGAAGTTCCCCGCTTGAAGATAACACACCATGTGAGATTTGTTCGAACATTATTATTGATGGGGCGTCTCATCTAAATAAATCCTCTAATTCCTCAACAAATATTTTCACTGCAAAGACACCACTTTTTTTTACGGTCACGGCACATCCTGTCAACGACAAAAACATGTTTCCATAGTTATCATATACTATTATGTTTGTAATATTCTATGTATCTATACTTATCATGGATATATTAATAATTGTTGTAATTAATAGGACTTAGCGTAAATTTAAGAGATTTTTCCTATTTAATGAAAGACATCCTCAAAGAAGAGGAGAGGACATTCAGCCAAACATTGACACATCCTACTCGTGAATTTCTGAGTAATCAACACAACAGGATGATCGCGGTCATAGATGCAAGCCCATATATATTCAATTAACACATGCAGGAAGTGCTCATCATCTTCTCTAAAGAAAATTTGATAAACATGGATAGTGTACTTTACAAAGGCTTATTTTAAACAGCTACCACATGATAATTTGTAACGTTTCAAATTTTCTCAACTTGGACTAGAGGGTTACTTAAAAAAATTTAAATAACCTTTGACAACTCCAAATAAACTTTTTTGTTATCTTGAAAAGTTTTAAAAGTTTAACTATTGCGAAAAGTGACAAGCGCGCTAGGAAAAAGGAAATAATCTTCTAAATTCTTAAAGTTTTACCAAAATTACATTAGTTGTCACCACCAATTATTTGACCAATTAAACATACTTAAAAAATTACGATATTTGAACTATGAATATTTGGGACTTTAGGTTACAATATATTAAAATTTCATATCTTAACTATGTCATTTGATATGTGAAAAATGTGTCCAAAGTTGTTTGAAAAACTGTTACGGGTGGACTAACGCAGCCCGTTAAAACTAACATAATAAATTCATACGACAAGATTGTGATTCCAAATTATGTTATTAGAACACTTATATACCTATCAAAGGCCACAAATTTGACTCCAAACAGCTTCAAAATACACACTAAGTTATGATATTTCAAAGTTGGGGGACGGAAAGCTGAATTTCCAGAAATATAACTAAACTTCTTCAAATTCCCAAAACGGCAATTTAATAACAAATTCGTTTTTTCTCAATTTTACAATTAAAAACATGTTCAACAATGTATTAAATTTTACATCATAAATGGCTCAATTATATCGACACCAAAATATAATTAATATCAAACTACACCGCTTTTTTCAAGGTCACTACTCTTACGTAATCACATGAATGCCATACATATCAGTATGTGGATTTAATCATTTTGGAGTGAATATTTCATAAGAAATACTTAATAGAAAATTATACTATCATGTGAGAAAATATACGAAATTAATATGCGACATACCAACCGACACCACATGAAATCATAAGTGATCACCTTCAATCACTAACATACTTAAGTGATTATCTTCAATCACTATCATATTTAAGTAATTGCCTTCAATTACTATCATAATGTTCCATCTTTATCATTAAACATGACATATAATTTATATATCATTTTCTCAATGTAAAAAATTATGAAACATAATTTAAGTTGTATAAAAAACTACATTACAAAAAATAAAGCCTTGTTGAGTTGAATTGAGTAAAGAAATTTACTGTACTTTTCTTCAAAATGAATTTGTGCATTTGCCTTTTTATTCTCCCAAAATATAGTATGGTCACAAGCTTTAAATGAAGTTGAAAAATAGAGAATTATGGGCTGAATTTCGGAGATGAAAGTAGCTGAAATTTTGACTAGAATACAACAACAAGTTTACCACTGACCTGAAATTTGGTGAGAAAAGAAAGAGAATAAGACTTATTTATATTGGTTGATAACTAAGGAGAATTACAGCGACTTTTCTGGGAACTTTTGGTGGCTGAAAATGAAGATGAAAGTGACTGAAAAAGTGTAGATAAAACACAGCAAACACTTACTGCTGGGCTGAAATTGAATGAAGAAAAAGTAGAGTTTCTTCTTTAAGTTCTATGTTGTTTTTCCTTGGGGTTAAGAGCACAATGTAGGACAAAATTAGAGGGTGTTAAGTGATATTTTTGCTGCAAAAGTTGTGAAGAAGAAGCAAGGGTAAAACTCCTAATGATGACTGGAAATCTAGAAAGAAAAGAGAACTTGCTGCTGAATTTCTGGGGTTGAAAATGGAGTACAACACAGAATGAATTGTTGGTATGTATGTGGGATTGAAATGAATGGAATAAGAGAGCTTATGGGGAATGAAATTGAGGACTTTTGGGGAAGAAAATAGTAGTTAGGTTGGTGGCTAAAATTTTGAGGAAAAAAATGGTAGAAAATGGGGCTGAAACTAGGAGATGGAGAACAGTTTTCTTAGAGGGCTACTATGGACGGTTTTCAACATATTTCTCAGAAGTTTTTCAGTTGTAATTCAAGTGGGTTAGAGGGTGTGAAAATGGGTAGGTGGTGGACAATTTTTTGCAGGAAAGATGAGGTAATAAAGTTGATGTGAAATGGGACCTAAAAGACGGTTTTCAGCAGTTTTTGGGTGGAAATCTGGGGACTGTTTTTAGCAAGTTAAGGGTTGAATCATGGGGACGTTTTCAGTAGTTAGATTGGGGTTAAATTAGCTGCTAAAGGTGGGTAACATGGTGGGTAAAAAAATGTTGAACATGGGAGGAAAATGGCTGAGAACATGTGAGTCAAGGGCAGATATTTCATGGTTTTAGAGATATTTGGGAGTTGAATTATGGCTGGAATTAAGGACTGTTTGGATGGTTATTTTCTAGGAGTTAGGTGGACCGTGTCTCAGACTAAAAACAGAAGAATAATTGAGCAGTAAAAGGGTCGACACTAAGTTCAATAATTTATCGAAAAGTGGACCGGGAAGATGGTTTTTAATTTATAGATTGTTCCACAATTAACCCAAAATTAATTTGAGTTATGTAAATTTTATTAGTCTCGATAATAGAATATATTTTATGTTTGTCATATCAAATATAAGACGAAAAAAATTTCGGTCGCTACAATGTTTCCATTGATGTATCATGTTTTACTTCAACCCTCTCCCTCTCTCATTTGAAGGAGAGTCTTGTCTAGAAGAACACCATGATGTTTAGTTTTGGGAGATTCAACAAAATATAATTTGTCTTGTACCGATTCCATTATCAAACGATTAAGTAAAACTACTAACTTCGAAACATGAATTGCTTTATCCACATTTTTCTGTTGTTACATATCTAATTTTTTTTCCTCAAAATCATACTAAAATATACGTGCAAATGCAGAAATAATATTCTAAAAGAAGACATTGATACATATGTGCAACCAGATATCCAAACAATGAGCAAGTTAATGGAAAACTGCATAGATCAATGGTAACTGGATTAGCATGTCTGACTCATACTTGTATATGTTAAGATTAGAACAATAAATAAGTGGCGAAAAATAAAAAACACAATGATTTATACATGTTCGCCTCAATGTGAGACAACATCCTGTCTTCAGCCGCTGCAGTATTTTCACTACAATGAATGATAAGTTTTGTTTACAAGAGATCAGTGATATGTATAACAACACAATGAATGTTTTCTAATTATAATGAAATTCTAAAGCAATCCAATGAAAGTTCCCTATTTATAATAAAATTCTAAAGCAACCTAATTTAAGTTCCCTAGTTATGTAGAAATACTAGGAGCAACCCAATTAAGCAAATAGAAATCCGTGCTTAGCTCTGCGTAGCGCAATAATTTAGGCACCACAGCTTAAGAATCTCTCACTTGGAGACTAATCCATCATCTACTCATTCATCTACAGCGGCCAGTACACCTCCTCCAATCTTCAATGAAGAAGACCAACTGAAGTTGTATTCAACTTCAGTTTCTCAATTGTAACAGTCTTTGTCAACATATCAGCAGGATTTTAACTACTCTGAATCTTCTCAAGCGCCAAGATTCCATCTTCCAAAACTAATATGATAAAATGATAACGAATCTGTATATGCTTCGTCCTATCTTGATGATAGATGAATTATTTACTAAGTGAATAGCACTTTGATTGTCACAATGCAACACACTCTTTCGATGCTTGTGACCCAATTCTTCCAAGAAAGACTGCAACCATATCATCTCTTTGCTAGCTTCGGTCATGGCAATATACTATGTCTTAGTAGTGTAAAGAGCAACTATCTTCTGCAACTTAGACACCCAACTAACTATTGTACCACCCAATGTGTATACATATCCAATAGTACTTTTCTTGCCATCAATGTCCCCGGCCATGTCAGCATCTACAAAGTCCTGTAATCCCAAGCCTAATTTTTTTAAACACAAGGTTGAATATGTAATACTTCTCAAATACCTAAGAATCTACTTTAGTGTCTTCCATTGTTGTTTTCTAGGATTACTCATAGATCTACTCACAACTCCCACTACATAAGCTATGTTCGGTCTCGTACATACCATAACATAAATAAGACTCCCAATAGCAGAGGCATAAGGAACCTTGACCATGGAGGCTCAATCATGCTCTGTAGAAGGTGACTATTTATTGGATAGCTTAAAGTGACTAGTCAAATAAGTACTCACTAGTTTAGATTCATCCATCTTGAATATGCTCAATACCTTCTTTACATACTCTTCATGTGACAGTTTTAAGACATCTTCATCCTTAATAATTTACATCCCAATGATTTGTTTTGCAGCACCCAAATCCTTCATTGCAACGATGATTCGAATGGCACCTCATGAAGCCATTACTGCCTATAAAGCTATCAAACTTCTTATAACATTGTCTCGAATACAAGCTCTTTTGAAGTCTGTACACTAATTTCTCATTTTCCTATACTTCGTAACCTTCATTTCGCTTCGTGTAAATTTCTTCATCTAAATCACCATGAAAAATGATGTCTTTACATCCAACTACTCTAGATGCAAGTCTTCTTCTGCCATTAGTCCAAGTACTGTTCTGATTGTAGTTAATTTCACCACATGAAAGAAAATCTCACTGTAGTCAATGCCTTCTTTCTGTTGAAATCCTTTTCAACCAGTCTTGCTTTATATCGCTTGTTGCCATCATACTCTTCTTTTATCCGGTAAACTTTTTTTTTTTTTTTGCAAAGCCTTCTTTCCTTTTGGTAACTCTGTCAATTGCCATGTCTGATTGATCAATAATGAGTCAATCTCATCCCTCATGGCTGACTTCTACTTGATTGATTCATCAGTTTGTACCACTTCACTATAGTTTTCCAGTTCACCTCTGTCAGTTAATAGAATATAATACAACACTAGAAAATATCTCTGTAGAGGTCTAATTGTTCTGTTAGATCTTTTGAGCTCAGTTACAATGGTGTTCTGATTTCCTTCTGGGGCTATATTTTCTCAATCTTCACCATCAGTTTTCTCCGCCTCAATCACCGAAAGTTCTTATAACAAAATCATCTCGAGACTTCTTAACTTCGTGGATTTGTACTTTTAGGGTCTTCTGTCAATATGTCTTTATACATTGCGGCTTCATTGAAGATTACATCTTTACTCCCGATAATCTTGCGACTTTGCTCATCCCAGAAACGATAACTAAGCTCCAAATCACCATAGCCAATAAAAAATTAGACTTGGCATCAAGTTTTCTTCTAAAATCGGAATCAATGTGAATATAAGAAACAAAACCAAACACTTTTAAGAAGGAAAGGTCTACATCTTTTCCACTATAAACTTCTTCTAGTATTTTGGAGTTCAATGGTCTTGAAATACTTATGTTGATCAAATATGTTTGCATAGCTCGACACCTCTACCCAGAGCATCTTTGGCGGTCCTACATATAATTTCATACTTCTTGCACGCTCATTTAAAGTCTTGTTCATCCTCTCAGCTACACTATTCTGTTAAGGTTTACCTGGAATAATCATCTTCATCTTGATCCCATTTTCAGCACAGTACCTCTGAAAATTTGCATCTATCTATTCACCTCCATTGTCTAAATGTAAGCACTTCACCTTTAAATCTATTTAATTCTCAACCACAAATTTCACCTCTTGAAAGCATTGAAGACATCATATTTCTTTTTCACGAAATAGACATATACCTTTATGCTTGCATCATCAATAAACATCACATAATCAATAAACGTCACATAATAATTGGAATTCCCAAGGGAAGTAACAATAGTAGGTCCCCAGACATCTCTATGAACCAATTCTAATTTGGCTGTCTTTAGCTCCCTTTCAGATTTTGAGAAAATCACCCTTTTTGCTTCTTGTTAATACAGCATTCACACATATTGTGTTCAACAGATTTTAACCCTAGCAGCTTCTCTTTAGATTGAATTACTTTTATTCTCTTCTAGCTCATGTGTCCTAGTCTATTGTGCCACAAATCAAAATTAGCAGCAAATTCAGTAACAGTAATTGTATCTCCGGGATTGGTAGTCATGTAAAGAGTTCTCCTTTTAGTTTCTCGTGCAACAACTATGGCTCCTTTTGTTACTTTCCAACTGCCATTACCAAAATTTACATCGTGTCCTTCATCATCAACCTGTCCAACAGAGATCGAATTTCACATCAATTTTAGTATGTTCCTCACTTTGTTAATTTTCCACAAAGACCCATTTGGCATCTTCAATCTAACATGACCAATACCAATGATCTCCAACGGTTTTCCATCAGCGAGATATACTTTTTTGTGATTTCTAGCAACATGGTTCTCCATGTTCTCACTGTGTGCAATTGTGTGAAAGGAAACCCAGAATCCATCACCCAAGAATCGATAGAACTATCAACGGACAAGAGTAAAGCATCTTCTACTTCTTCGGTCGCAGCATTCGCAACATTATTGTTCTTTTCTTCATTCTTCTTAGGTGCTCTGCAATTCATCTTCAGGTGACCAAACTTACCACAATTTCAGCATTCAGCACCCCATCCGTTTCTGGACTTGCTTCTGCCATTCATCGACTTTTCTATACCATTACTCTTGTTGAAATTCTTCTCATAACCCATATCCCTATTTTTGATATTTAGGGAAAAATTGGATGCCGAGACTTTTCCATCATCTTTTCTACGGACATCTTATGCAAGAATTGTATCTCGAACATCATTAAGTTTCAATTTTGCATTCTCTATAGATTTGCTGACAGCCGCTCTTAGAGACTCTCAACTATTCGTAGTGAGACCAAGAGGGTTGGGGCATGAACCTCATCTTCAAACATAATCTCTACAGAGACCAATTGATTGACGATTGTGTTGAATTTATTAAGATGCTCTACCACCGAAACACCTTCTACCATCTTCAAATTGATTAGCTTCTTCATCAGATGAACTTTATTGCATGCTAAGGGCTTCTCATACATGTCAGATAATATTGTCATCAATTTTATAGTAGTTTTCTCCTTTGCAACGTTATGAGCCACATTCTTCGACAGTGTTAGTTAAATTGCTCCCAACACCTGTCTATCAAGAAGAATCCAGTCATCATCATTCATAATTTCTAGTTTTTCATCCAATGGCTGGTGCATTTCTTTACTGTAAAGATAATCATCTATCTGCATCTACCTGAATGAAAAATCTACATCATCAAACTTAGTGATTCCAAGTGCTGATCATCGATCATCGCCAGTCATTGCTCTCAATCAGAACCTCGCTCTGATACTAGTTGTTAGAATTAGAGCAATAAATAAATGGCGAAAAATAAAAAAACATAAGAATTTATACAAATTCGCTTCAATGTGAGACTACGTCTTGTCTTCAACCGCTGCAGTATTTTCACTATAATGAATGATAATTTTTATTTACAAGAGATCAGTCATTTATATAGAACTATTTGCACAAATGGTCCCTGACTTTTGCACTTATCGCGGTTGAGGACCTATCTTTTCATTTTGGCGGTTTAACCCCTATTTCAAATGTTTTTGGCGTGAATGGTCCTTTTCAACAATTTCCATCCAATCTGGTGAAATTTGTGATTTGGAAGTTTTTTTATTTATAAAAAGGCTTATTTGCACAAATGGTCCCTGACTTTTGTAAAGAAAAATTTGCACAAAAAGTCCCTAATATTTTAGAAAGTGTTGAAAAGTCCCATAACCTTCTAATCCTAACACATATGACCCTAAACTTTTTGACAATTTTACTCTAACTTAAATAAATTAAAAATAACTCACAAACCTTTTCAAAAATACAAATAAGTCCTAAATTTTTTTTTTTTTTTGATTTACACTTAAAATAATAAAAGTGTGTCATCAAGTCCCAAAACTTTTAATTTTGTTCACCAAAATGATATTTTAAATGTGTTTGATTAAAATTAGATTTTTTAGTAAAAGTGATTGAAAAATTGTGGGACCATAAAATGTGTGGTTAAAATTAATTGTTAACTTTGACTTTAGCTTTTTAACAAAATCAAAATTGAAAACAAACGGTCTCTTAGAGTCTCTACAGATTTTGTCCAGTTGTCTATTAATTAACAAAAAAATTATACACATGATCAAAATTTGTCCAATTTAAAATTTTAATTTATTTTTCATATCAATTACTAGAGGTGGCAAAATGGGTCACCGGATAGTCCGGTCTCTAGTCGGGTCGGGTCCAATAAAAGTTGATTCAATAAAAATTAAGTCAATTTAGTCCGGACAACTAGCCAATCGTCAGTTGGCACGATAATTTTTGCCCAAGTCCCTACCCACACTTCAAACACCCCACCCCGGCACCACATTTTACGGGGAGGGAGGGAGGGAGGGAGGGGTGGGTGGGGTGTTGAAGTGTGGGGGGTAGGGACTTGGGCAAAAAATTATCGGGCCACCGATTGACTAGTTGTATTGGACTAAATTAACCTAATTTTTATTTAATCAATTTTTATTAGACCACCTCAAACCCGTAGACCGCTATCTGGTGGCCCATTTTACCACCTCTAGTAATTGATATGAAAAATAAATTAAAATTTTAAATTGGTCAAATTTTGATTATGAGTATAATTTTTTTGTTAATTAATGACCACCGGACAAAATCTGTAGAGACTCTAAGAGCCCGTTTGTTTTCAATTTTGATTTTGTTAAAAAGTTAAAGTCAAAGTCAAAGTCAACAATTAATTTTAACCACGCATTTTATGGTCCCACAATTTTTCAATCATTTTTATTAAAATATCTGATTTTAATCAAACACATTTTAAATATCATTTTGGTGAACAAAATTAAAATTTTTGAGACTTGATGACACACTTTTTATTATTTTAAGTATAAATCTGTAAAAAAAATAAAAAATTTAGGACTTATTTGTATTTTTGAAAAGGTTTGTGAGTTATTTTTAATTTATTTAAGTTAGGAGTAAAATTGTCAAAAAAGTTTAGGGTCATATGTGTTAGGATTAGAAGGTTATGGGACTTTTCAACACTTTCTAAAATATTAGGGACTTTTGCTGTAAATTTTTCTTTACAAAAGTCAGGGACCATTTGTGCAAATAAGCCTTTATAAATAAAAAACTTCCACCGTCAAATTTCACAAGATTTGGATGGAAATTGTTGAAAAGGACCATTGTCGCCAAAAACATTCAAATAGGGGTTAAACCGCCAAAATAAAAAGATAGGTCCTCAACCCGCGATAGAGTGCAAAAGTCAGGGGACCATTTGTGCAAATAAGCCATTTATATAACAACCCAATGAATATTCCCTAATTATAATGAATGTCTAAGGCAACTCAATGAAGGTTCCCTAGTTATAATGAAATTCTAGGGCAAGCCAATTAAGATTTCCTAATTATAATAAATTACTAGGACAACCTAATTACAAAGACAAAATCTCAAAAACACCCTTACATAAGCAAATAGAACTCCGCGTAGCGCAACAAATTAGGCTCCACGGCTTAACAATATATTAACTACCTCAAAATGGCAAATTGCTTAATAATCCACACAGATGAAGCTAAGTTTATCTCTTGCGAAGTTTAATGTCATCAAGACAGTGATTTCCTGCTTTTAACTAAGCGCACAACTTCTCAATAGTGCAAATCCTCTCCTCAAGTCTCATTCCAGGTGCCTCAAGGGTATTCTGAGTGCAACTTTTGGCATGTCCTTCACTTTTATTTTCATTGCTTTCACCTTCAAGCAGTTCAACTCTTTTTTTCTTATCCTTAACACCAAAATCGTCTGCTTCAACCCTTGCACGCTTGAGACTAAAACCTGGTGGAGGAACAAGGACATCCTTATTTGATTTAGTACCTGATGAGCTTTCTATTAGCCTTTTTGACCTCTCAGAAATTCCATGTCCACGAAAATCAGCCTTAGTTCCATTATCAGCCGACGATAAAGTACTCTTCCTTTAAGGATCATTTCGAGGCAAACTAATTCCATTGCTTTCATTCTGAAATTTTTTACCTATTGTATCTTTATCCTATGCCTGAAACTCCTGCTTTCAAATTATTGGACTTGGGAGGAAAACCGGGAGGAGGAGCAAGGGCATCATCCACTGATTTCATTCTAAAGAAGCCTTCCATTTCTTCTCTTTTAGTACCCTTGGATGTGGTCTTTCCATCTAAACCAGCCTTAGTCGTACCATTTCCAGCAAACCTTAAATTATTCCACCATATCGAGTGAGTAACACTTACTCAAAAAGTTGTGGTGGTATATACAATATGGTATCTCCAATTTCTCAAATATAATTCCTCCATGCAATCTTAAAACTCCCATACGACCTGGAAGATCTTGAGCCATGCCAAATTGCATGGTCACACAATGTGGGGGATACTGCTCTATGCAGCCTACTTCTAGGCTAACAAGCTCACTCGATCTGCAGCGTCGGACAAGCCCCTTGAATTCATCACCCGAGCAAGAGTCAACCAAAACCCAATAATCTTTTTCCTTGTAAACCATGTGAGGCAAGGAGTTGTTTTCAGCCCTCATGTAAGGATGCCAAATAAAATCTTTTGCAGAACTATCTATATCCAATAACACATTCTCAGTTCGCACTTTCTTTGAGCCATGCCATCGAGCCAATCTTGGCTCACCAAGTTTAGTCGAATTAGGCTTGGGACGTAGTGCTGGCAATATCTCCCAAACCCAAGCTTGAACCAGTTGGAATGGGGCTGTAAGCTTAACTAAATGAACAACCTTTCCTTTTCTAGTTCCTAATTTTCTTGAAGCAACAAGTGCCCCCTTTAGTGAACTTATTTTTTGTAAATGCTAGCCAGGACTGCAGGTGCAAGTGCAATTTTAGTATCTCAAGTTAAATGGACCGCGATTGGGAGAACAGTTCTGCCTATATTGTCACCGTCATATATTGGAAAGACAAACCTTGACAGCCAGTGAATCACTCCGTGCTCGATTTTGCTTCCACAGTTCATAAATTTAATCATCCAAGCAGACTGGCAGGCTTTCTTTGCATTAACCCGGATAATATCCGATCGGGCCTTATGTAATTTATCTATAATCATTTCCAATTCTAAGTCTTCAATGGGGCTAAATGTTGGGATTGGTTGTTGCTTTGCTTGTTGACTTAGTTGTTATGTTCTGTTAATAAAGCCCTTGTTTGTAGGGTTAAGATCGAAGCTTTGAATTGTTCTTCCTCCGCTTAGTCCACGTTGTAGATTATGTAAAACGTGGTTGCTTTTGTTATTATTCACCTTTGTAAAGGCTATATAAAGCCCCGCTTATTTCATTAATAAACAAGCTTTTAAGTGCTCCCAAATATTGAGTGTTCGGTTCCAACAAGTGGTATCGAGCTTCATCACGGGGCCCGATCTAGAGTGAGAGAAATAGCAGATTTTTAGAGAGAAGAACACACCCGTAAAAGAACAGAGAAGAGAGAATGGCATCGAGTTCAGAAGGGGGCTTTGTGCAGCCGGCCATACCAAAATTTGACGGCCACTACGATCACTGGGCCATGCTGATGGAAAACTTCTTGAGGTCAAAGGAGTATTGGCCATTGATTGAGGATGGAATCACATTAGAAGAAAATGACGCAGCGTTGACAAAGGCACAGAGGAAGATCATTGATGATCAGAAGCTCAAGGACCTCAAACTGAAGAATTATCTCTTCCAATCCATTGATCGTATGATAATGGAAACAATTCTCAACAGAGATACGGCCAAGAATATTTGGGATTCCATGAAGCAAAAGTTTCAAGGGTCCACTCGAGTCAAGCGTGCACAACTTCAAGCATTAAGGAGAGAATTCGAAGTCTTGCAGATGAAGGAAGGAGAGAAGGTAAATGAGTACTTCTCCAGGACGCTCGCAATTGCCAATAAAATGAAGACACATGGGGAGAAGATGGAGCAGGTGGTGATCATTGAGAAAATATTGAGGTCTATGACCTCAAAATTCGACTACGTTGTGTGTTCTGTTGAGGAGTGCAACAACCTGGAGACTTTGACAATTGATAAGCTGCAAAGCAGCTTGCTAGTGCATGAACAAAGGATGAATGGGCATGTACATGAAGAGCAAGCTTTGAAGATCAGTCATGAAGAGAGACTCGGTACAAGAGGCAGAGGAAGAGGTGCATTTCGAGGAAGGGGAAGAGGCCGAGGTAGACAGCAATTTAACAAAGAAATTGTAGAGTGCTACAAATGCCATAAGCTAGGACATTTCCAGTATGAATGTCCTAGTTGGGAGAAGAACGTAAACTATGCTGAACTTGATGAAAGTGAAGAGATGTTGCTAATGTCCTACGTTGAGATGCATAATTCCAAGAGAGATGAGGTGTGGTTCCTCGACTCCGGTTGCAGCAATCATATGACCGGAGACAAACAGTGGTTTCTTGAGCTTGACGAAACATTCAGACAAAATGTAAAGCTAGGTAACAATACAAATATGGCAGTAGTAGGGAAGGGAAGCATCAGACTACACATTCATGGAGCTGCTCAGGTGATTACTGAAGTATTCTATATTCCTGAACTCAAGAATAACTTGCTTAGTATTGGACAACTTCAAGAGAAGAATGTGGCCATTTTAATTCATATGGAGTTTGCAAAGTTTATCATCCTATGAAAGGGTTGATTATGGAGACTCCCATGTCTGCTAATAGAATGTTCGTATTATTAGCTTATGTACCAACTCATGTTTCGGGTCAGGCTTGCTTTCAAACCACATCTGAGGACATGACACAATTATGGCACAAGAGGTTTGGACACCTGAGTTTTAAAGGTTTGAGAACTCTGATCTATAAGAAGTTAGTGAAGGGCTTGCCGCCTCTCAAAGCCTCCCCCAAGCTGTGCACAAACTGTGTTATAGGCAAACAGCACCGAGACTCAATTCCAAAGAAGAGCCTATGGAGAGCCTCACACCGACTACAACTCGTGCACTCCGACATTTGTGGACCAATTACTCCTGAATCCAATAGCCACAAAAGGTACATAATCACTTTCATAGATGATTATAGTCGAAAATTGTGGACATATTTCTTACATGCCAAGTCGAAGCATTTATTACTTTTAAGAATTTCAAAAGCATGGTAGAGAAAGAAATGCGAATTCCATTTGTTGTCTTGAATCCGACCGAGGTGGGAGTTCACCTCATTGGAGTTTAACAAATTTTGCGCTTCAAATGGAATCGAGAGACAACTCATCAGTAGCCTACACCCCACAAGAAAACGGGTTCTGAGAGAGAAAAAATCGAACCATTATGAACATGGTTCGTTGTATGCTCAATGACAAACAAGTTCCCAAAGAATTACGGCCGGAGGCGAAAATTGGGCCGTACATATCCTTAATCGGTACCCCACACTGGCGGTGAAGGATAAGACACCTGAGGAATCATGGTGTGGAGTTAGACCTTCAGTGGAACATTTTAAAGTATTTGGCTGCATTGGACATGTCCACGTACCAAACAACAAAAGGCATAAGCTTGACAACAAAAGTTTCAAGTGTGTGTTCTTAGGCATAAGTGAGGAATCCAAGGCGTGCAGTGGTTAATCCGAGTCAAAGAAAATCATTATAAGTAGGGATGTTGTGTTCAAGAAGAAGAAAGTGGAATTGGGGAAAAAGCAGTTGATGAAATCGGATGTGATATACTTGAATGGAGAGATGACGAAGAAGGAAAAGAGAGTGAAGAAGAAAATGATATTGAAGAGGAAGAGCGAGTTGAGCAAGATGGAGAGGATGAAGCTCTTGGTTCTAATTCTTCTTCAAGTGACTCACCGTGAAACACATCGAGTCCAGTTCGAGGAGGACAAGTGAACCGGTATGGATGAGAGACTACATTAGTGGAGAGGGCCTGTCCGAGGAGGAGGAGATACAACAACTTGTTATGTTCACATCAGCTAGTGATCCAGTTGATTTCGATAAAGCGGTCAAGTGTTCTACTTGGAGAGAGGCCATGGACCTAGAAATCAAAGCCATTGAACGAAATGGAACGTGGGAATTGACTGAACTGCCAAAAAGGGCCAAGAAGATAGGAGTAAAATAGATATACAAGACAAAACTGAATGAGAAATGGGAGGTAGACAAATGCAAAGCTCGGCTTGTAGCAAAGGGGTACACACAACAAGCTGGAATTGATTACAACGAGGTATTTGCTCATGTTGCTCGTTGGGATACCATTAGAATTGTTCTTGCACTTGCAGCTCACAGAGAATGGAGTGTGTATCAACTTGATGTGAAAAGCGCATTTCTACATGGCGAGCTTAGTGAAGATGTTTTCATTGAACAACCTCGAGGATATGAAGTAAAGGGTGCAGAGAGTAAAGTTTATAAGCTAAAAAAGGCCCTATATGGACTCAAACAAGCTCCTCGAGCTTGGTTCAGCAAGATAGAATCTTACTTTGCTAAAGAAGGGTTCGAAAGATGCTTGAGTGAGCACACACTATTTATAAAGTGTGATGTAGGAGGAAAAATTCTTATTGTCAGCTTGTATGTGGACGACCTTATTTTCACAGGAAAGATGACAACATGTTCCAAGAATTCAAAAGTTCTATGAAGCGGGAGTTCGACATGTCAGACCTTGGAAGAATGAAATACTTTCTTGGAGTGGAGGTGGTGCAAAGCTCGAATGGAATTTGTATAACTCAAAAGAAGTATGCCAATGAAGTGTTAGAAAGATTTGGGATGGAAAATTGTAATTCGGTGAAAAATCCAATTGTTCCGGGAGTAGACTTGTGAAGGATGAAGGAGGGATAAGAGTTGATGCCACCACTTACAAACAAATGGTGGGCAGTCTTATGTACTTGACTTCCACCAGACCAGACCTCATGTATGTGGTCTGCCTGATTAGTCGGTTCATGGAGAAACCTACAGAGCTGCATCAACAAGCAATAAAGAGGATATTTCGATATTTGAAAAGGACAGCTGAGATGGGAATCTTTTACAGCAAAGGAGGAGGAGAAAATTTGGTGGCATACTCGGACAGCGACTATGCCAGAGATCTTGAGGATCGTAAAAGTACTTCAGGGTATGTTTTTAAACTAAGTTCAGGTACTGTAGCATGGTGTTCCAAGAAGCAGCCGGTGGTTACTCTCTCCACAACTGAAGCAGAGTTCATAGCAATGCTTCACAGCTTGTCTGTCGGTGTGTATGGATGCAAAGAATTATTGGAAAGCTTGGTCTCAACCAAAGTAAGTGCGCTACAATTCTCTCTGATAATAATTCAGCAATTAAACTCTCGAAGAACCCTATCTTGCATGGTAGAAGTAAACATATCGATGTTCGATTCCATTTTCTTCGAGATTTAACCAAAGATGGTGTGGTTGAATTGGTGCACTGTGGCTCTAAAAATCAGTTAGCAGACATTATGACTAAACCCCTGAAGTTGGATGCGTTTTTGAAGTTAAGAGAGCAGCTGGGTGTGTGCAAACTTCCAGAAGTAAACTGACTGTATTCTTGGAGGTCAGTTTAAGGGAGGATATGTTGGGATTGGTTGTTGCTTTGCTTGTTGACTTAGTTGTTATGTTCTGTTAATAAAGCCCTTCTTTGTAGGGTTAAGATCAGGCTTTGAATTGTTCTTCCTCTGCTTAGTCCACGTTGTAGATTATGTAAAACGTGGTTGCTTTTGTTATTATTCCTGCTTTGTAAAGGCTATATAAAGCCTCAGTTATTTCATTAATAAACAAGCTTTTGAGTGCTCTCAAATATTGAGTGTTCAGTTCCAACACTAAAAACCGAGTCGCCCAAAACAGAGTAACATCCAAGAACCATGATATCTTCCAAGGTGATTGTAGATTTGTAGCTTCTCCCCATGGAAACACAAACGTGTTAGTCTTGGAACACCACTTCTCCGCAACCCCTAAAATCAGATCAGCATTTCGGCGAATCTCGAACATGGAGTTCATTATAGCATCATGAATTCCAGCTTGTTTCTAGGTAGAACGGTGCAAAGATTGCATGCGATTTACCCATGTTTTCCAGTCTTTCTGTGGGTGTCTCCACCCAACAAAGTTTGCCTTCAAAGGCACGGAGTTGTCAATCATGGGGGATTTACAGAATCCAATGGAGGTTCAAAAACAGGACCGTCAACGGAGGTGACAGAGTGCCTGAGAAAATGGGCGATTTTGAGAGATGAAACTCCATTCAGTGGTGAAATCATCTCATCCTCCCTCACTTCCATAGTAAGATTGTCTTCTGAAGGGCTTGCCATTGTTAAAGATCAAAGAGTTCTTAGAGAAGAAAAAAGGGGCTCAATAAAAAACCTCTGAAACATTTTTGGATAATTTATTATTCTTACTTTTAAGTGGAAATAAAATAATACATCTTGTTAAAATAAATAACTTACTTTTTTCACTAATAAAAAATTATTTAGTTTCAAACTTATATTTTTACTTAGAAGCAAGCTTAAAACTTATTTCTTTTACAAATGAAAAAATTATTTAGTTCGAAATATATATTTACTTAGAAGTATCAAACTTTTTTTAGTTAAGAGAAACTTTTAGACATAAATTTCGGAAGTCTTCCATTTCAACCTTTAAAAAGGGTCTTTTAGAAAATTTGGACAAAAGTTCAAGGCTGGCATTAATGATTCAAGTTTCCAGTTGATCATTTCTTCTAGTCACAAAATACAATCATATCCCAACATGAGGCGAAGCTAAAACACCTTAATACGAGTAAAGTTGTGTGTGATTGGAATATATTGTTAGTCAAAATACTGAATATGTTTATTTTTTGGTAGTGCTGAAATTATTTTTAAGATTTATATTATAAATTGTAAGTGAATATGTAGATAAAAAGTGAATTGTAAATTGTGGGTCCTGTGAAATTTATTGATAAATTGTATGTTTGACTAGCTGAAATTATAATTTAAACATCTCAAAACTGTGGCATAAAAATATTTTTAGAGCTTGTTTGACGTGGATCAAAAAGAGTTTTTTTTGAGTTAGTCAACCATTTTTATCCCAAGGGGCCCACCTTCGGTCAATTGTTGTGGCTGGCATTTATACATCTACAAAAAATTTCACAACAAACATCCAAAATTGCTCCTTCCTGTGGTCAACTGTTGCGGCTGATTTATACATTACAGGGTTATTTTAGTCATTTAATTCATATCCCATTTCATGTGTCAAGTGGCTTGCAGATTGGTCAAAAACAAAAAAATCAAAAACTGATTTTAATCCCTATCAAACAAGCACTTAGTAATGAAAGAAAGAACAAAACAGAAAATTAAGAACTGCAAGAAAAGAAAATTCACAACGAAATGGGATAGCAGAATAGCAAACCGAGACTTGTATAAACACAATGTCCTTAAAATAGATTATATCCATCAATGTATGTGCTTGAGATAAATTGAGCATCCGTTTCCAAAATACAACCGAAATCAATAGAAATCAAGCACTAAGTTTTTACACCGGCGAACTTAATGTTATCTAGACACTATCATCAAAACCAAGAAAAAAACTGACAGGTAGAGAAGGAAAATTTTTGAAGCAAAAAAAAAAAAAATTAGAATTTTATCGGTATCTAACCAGAAAAAAATGACTTTTTTTATAGGCTCGAATGGGTGTTACCAACAATCAACACCATAATTAACCCGAATTTATAAAGTTCTCGCTATTAATCATAGCCGTCTGAATTTAATACAAAAACTTGAAGGGCAGCGGAAAATAAATAAATAGAAATAGAAAAAATAATGGCAAAACGTATACCCTACTAAGGGCCAATATCTAATCACAAAATAACACTAGGTTCCAATGTAATAGGCAGAAGGTGAACCAAGAGCAGATGTCGTCCTGGGAGTAGACGGTGAAGGAGATCCTACGGGCGAGAGGTTGGTAAGTTCTAAAGCTTGTGCCCTCAATTCTGCAGGGTAATCCGCAACACAACCAATTCTCGGACCAGCACCTGTTGACCATTTGCGTGAGAGTTGATGGCCTAATTGATATGACTTTGCAGCCTTCTTGGAGTTAATTCTTTGCAGTATTGCTTCCTTTGGCATGTCTACTCTTGGGCTCTGAAGACCACCGGAGAGAGCCCTCTTGTACTCAATTTTAATTTCAGGCCGAGATGCTTCAATTGTTTCTGAAGACTGGTGTCTTTCTTCTTCACTGGGAAGACATGGTTGAACAGAATCTGATACACATGAAACTTCAAACAGAGACATGTCTTTATCCAATTTTCCTTTGTCAGGACTCTCAGAATCTTCATTTGCCTTCCTAATCTGATAAAATAACAGGGGACCGCACTATTAGGTGGAATACTAAAATCATAACTCCAAAAGGACTACAATTCAGAAGACGAAAATTCGCATTGCTGCACAATGTGAGGAAAGCAAACCTCATTGATGAAACATCTTTAGCTATTACTATATGATAATGTTATGCATTTCAACAAATTTTTAAGGAAAATCTGTTTGTGCAGTAGTCCCAATTGCCCTCACGGTTAGTCCATCCCCTTTGTTTACCCGGGACGCTACTTATGAAAACAGTTATTCACAATAAGCAAGCACCATGATCAAGGCTGTGTAAGTAATACTCAAAACAGAAAATGCAGATGAAGTACCTCGACTTCATCCAGGTTGACTCCGTTTTCCTTAAGAATTGACAAAAAGCAATCCAGGCTGTCATGAGTTGGCTTGTAATGTCCACTGTAAGGTGAGATCCACTGAAGAAAGTAAAGTGGTTGCATTAGATCAAAATGAGTTATTGCAAAACCTATTCTAAATAAACGATTTGTATTTTCAAAGATTGACTTGTTTAGAGAGACAGACAGCCAATGAAGCATGTCAAAGATTATCACAATTCGGGACTTTATCAGCTTGAAGGAGAAGCACAAGAGCTGATTAATCTTGGGTCACACAGAGTTTAGTGAGAATTTAGAGAGATTGAAATGTGACACTCAGCATTGCCTAAGGCTATTTCCAACCCATATCTTCAAATTGGTGCAACCTTTACACCAAAATGGTGCAACTTTCACACCAAATCCATATCCATATGTTCAACCCATTACTTCAAAATTTGCACCAAATAAATAGTGTATATTCTCATCTATTTATATTTTTAATTCTCAATAGTTTATTTTAAAATTTATTTAATTATGTAGTTTATTTTTATTAAATATATAAATTTTATATTACATTTATTTACAGAAATTATTGCGTTCATGAAAAAAAAAAGCACGATACTCAATATCACAATTTAACAGATACAAATATCCAAAAAAATGTAACAATTCTTGGACAAAATGCATAAACCAAAACCAAAATCAAAATGAACACTGAAGAACGAAATGAACAGTGCTGGTGGGAGATGAACATTGCTCACACTCCAAAATGGCGCAAGGTTGGAGATGCTCTAATGCAACAGAAAAATTTGTCTTAAAAGCAAGATTTTGGATAATGATGTGCCCAGACCGTACCTTAAGCACTCCATCTTCTACCATGAGCCTCCCAGCAGCTAAAGTAGCTCCTCCCGCAAGAAAGCTGGAATGATGGAACGATCCTTTCTTTTTCTGAAGGCAATTAAAATATAGATGTAACAATGAATTGAAAGTTTCAAGATATAGGGGGTTAAAAAGATACGTCGTGCGTGTAATTCTAAGCTCATTTTAGATCTTACCTCTCCAATGTACAGTTCCTTGGATGTGCTCACCACAAAGATCCATTTCAACTCTGGCGATCCTGGGTTTGTCACGAGAGGTTTTCCTGATTTTTTGTGAAATATTTTTCCATCAACAACCACATACTCGTAATTCTCTCTCTCTAGCTGAACATAGCAAAGAATAATAAGAAATTGAGAATACTATTTCAAATGCATAACTCAGGACATAATAACATTTTAGGAAAGATATTACAGATTAGACAATATAATCAAGATGTCGACACTAGAATGGTTGCATCACACACTTTGTCGATTAACTTTAGAAAATCTAAATAAATGCATTGCTGAAAGTAATGCAATTTTGATCACATACTGGTCCGAGATACTTGATGCATTGTTGACGAAGCCTTGATCTTGGGCACTCTTCAAGATCAACCTCTTTGCCATCTCCAAGATCCAGCCTGCATATAAGTCGAAGTTTTAGCTTCTTTTTCCACTTTGGATTATAGCGAACTGATTACATACAAGTTCAATATAAATAAACACCACTGGACATGGCCGGCGTGTTTGAAAACCTTAGATAAACTATGAAACTTACAAATGTAAATCAAAATGTTAAGACATCAAATTAGTTCAAACTTTTCTCACCACTGGAAGAAGTGCTGACCGGCATTACTTTTACACCACTCTTCATAATAAAAACGTAAGCTGTGACCATAACGGTGCCTTGGATCAATCTAGATAGAGTACATAACAGTCAAAAGGCCGTTATCGAGTAAGAGCATGTTTATTATTGCTTATAAGTGCTTATAAGTTGGTCAAACATGAAGTCACAACTTTTACCCACTTTTTATCCACACATATTATAGATCCACTGCTTATAATTTACAAAAAAAACTTTGCCAAACATATTTAAGTAGCAGATAGCTTATAATTAAATGAAAATAATTGAAGTTAGACAACAAGGGGCATGAGGAAAACAGTAACTCACAGCTTCAATCCAGTGGTTAAAGGCCAGTGTTTGTGCCTTGGCATCCATAGACAAACCCTTACCCAACTGTCCATATATTTAGTTGAAGACAAATCATCAAATTGTTAATGAGTATTCCATCAAAAGTAATATAAAAAGGTTACAAGAAGATATCATTTTCATACCCTGGAAGCATTCAAACTGACACGATTCCACCGCGAGGCTGCATTCTCCGGCTTCAAGAAGTCGACAAAGGATACAGTATTGTGATTCAATTGTACAAACTCTATCGCTTGCCACCTTCGATTTTCACCAACAAAAGCAAATATTTTAAAAAATTAAAGAAATAATTTTTTTTGACAAATTACACGCATTTATGTCGTACAATATAGTATATACTAATTTTAGAATCTGCACGTTTGAAACTACCAGAGCTCTTCAGCAACCACAGCGGAGTCTGCTAACTTTCGACGAGTACGATAGCTCCGGTAAAACTTCTGGACCTTGGTGGCCGCACTTCTAGGGCCTGTTTTCGGAGCAACGGTCCACAGAGAGTCCTCCCATTCTCGTCCGTCTGCCACCATTTGATCGCCCCCTTCCTCACATTCCTGTAGGCCGTAGGCCGGGGATTCAACTTCATGCTGTTCCGGAGCATCATACCAGAAGCCGGTCATCTCGGAGCTCCGGACCTCAGCGTTTCGGATTTCCGAGTGGTTTGTAGGAGCGAGTGGGAGAAGATCTCGAGTAAAACAGGTCAGTCAATATGGAGGACAGAATACGAAAGAAAACTCGGAGGTGACCCGGTGAGTTTTATAGATTGAAGGCCAGAGAGAGAGAGAGAGAGAAGCCGAAGGAGTGGATGGTTTCATTTGCAGTAAACGAGTAATTTCCCGGTAAAATCTTCAATCTTTCATTCATAATTGTAAAATCGTTTTAATAATAGAAAGAAAAAATAAGTATTTTTTTTACTTCAAAATAATTTATCTAAACATGTTTCTAAGCAACAGTTAGTGAAAAAACAATTTTTACTTATTTTTAAACTTCGCATATGCCGAATTAAGCAAGTCAGGGTTTTATTTAGTAGTACTGAAATTATTTTTTAAGTGCTTATATTTTAAGTTGTAAATATAACTATGTGGATAAAAAATAGTTGTAAGTTGTGGGTCATATGAAATGTGTGAATAAAAAGTACCAACTGCAATTATAATTTAAGCACCACCAAACATGTACTTATCTGTAAGAATAATTCAAAGTTAGTTATGCTTATTTATTAAAAAAATTATGTATGTATTAAATTTTTAATGAATAATAAATAAAATTTAATTACACATGATAAGACATTGATGATAAAATTTAAACTAAAAAAAAGGCCAAGAAAAATAACTTTCAAAAAATGTAAGACTTTGTTTAATTTTGTTTAAAATTTTACTATAAAAATCTGAAGTTAAAATTAACAATTAATTTTAATTATATATTTTATTTGACCCATAATATTTCTCAATTTTCAATCACATATTTCATCAACTTATCAAAATTTACAAAAAAAATGTAGTTTTTAATAAGGTTCTAAAATGCGTAATGCGCGGCGAGGTGGCGAGATCGCGTATTGAGCCTAAGTGCGTCTAAACGTAGCATTGCGCAGCCGATGTGCAAAAATGAGCGATGCGGGATAATGCAGCAAGACCAGGCATCAAGTCTAGGCGCATGTCTAGGTAGACATTTTAGAACACTGATTTTTAGCAATCAAACAGAGATTTGAGAATATCTACTCACGACTTATCATATATGTTGATGAAGAGAAGCTAACCCCACACTTCCTTGTCGAGAAAGTGAGGGATGGCAACGGACAAGATAGGACTGTTGGTGACTCTTACTGTTCTTGTTTTGTTAGAAATATTTGGGAGGTGTGACAAGGTGTGGGGACAGGGGATAGGGGGCGGGGATTAAAATATTTTTATTTATCGTTCTGTTTAAAAAATTAATTAATTATTTTTAAATTTTATTTTTTATTTTTTGAATACTATTTAAATTATAAAATAAAATAAAAATTAAAAAGAATTCAAAAAATTCAGGACAAGATCCATAATCATCGTCTCCACCCCATTACCCAATGGAGTGGGAATTCTCCACCCTCATTCGGACGGATGAAGCAAGGCGCTGCGTATTTTGTCTTTTACATGTCATTAGTAATCAATAATTATTATAACATTTACATAATAAACAAGTCTAGTCATGTTGAATTGTCGCTTTAAAAATAGACCATATAGGCAATGAATTTTAAACCGTTCAATTAGATGCATGGTGCTTCAATCTTGATTATAAATCATTTTTTTTTTATAAAGTATCATTTTGGACTCGTTGATCTTATAGTGTCGTTTTGATGAACTAATTAAATTGATCTCATATTAAATTTATAAATGATCAAGTTCAATATATAATTGTCACATCTACAACCAAAAAACGCCTTTCCTTTTCCCCCTTTCATCGGTCCTTGCCGCATTCCTTAACAAACCATCGATCCTCTTTTGCGCCGCCTTCCTCATAGAAGCCGTTGGGTTGACCCCGAAAGCCGAATTATATGGTAGAGAATGTTGTAATATTCATAAATTCTATTGAAATATTATTTTTCTTACATAGAGTGAAGTTTAGAATCAAAGTAAAATCCAATTCTTGATACTCTAATACTTTCTACAGTCTTAACATTAAATATCATTTGGGTTACGTTCAACTAATTCTCTAACAATATGTCAATCCAAACAGGATGGTAGCCCCGTCCCGTTCCGAATAAAATTGTTTTTTATAGTGTAAAAAAAAATTCTTTTAGTAATAATCTGATTTTAAAGTGTAAATTTTTTTTTTATTATTATCAACTCGGACTCAAAAAATTAATGTATATGTCTGGATCCAAAGAAAATATTGAAATAAAGATGCGTGTGGAAATTGTAGCCCACTGGGTCAACGGAAGTGTCACAGACTATTCTCTCTATGTTGAAAACTGCGACTTTTTGTTTTAATTAGGAGACTATTGACCAAAGATAAATCAAACTATTTAAAATTTGACTCGTAATTGTTAGTTTGAGAATTTGTATGAGGTGAAAAGAATTGGCCAGCTAAACAACGAGTTTAAATTATAATAGAAGTTGATTAAATTGATCAAATATATTTTTTATTGATACATTTCGTAAGATCTATAATTTAGATTTCACTTATTAACTCTATATTTTATAAGACTTATAATTTATGAATATTTAAAAAATAAATTCGGCACTATCAAACATATTATTAAACACTTATTTTTATTTATTAGTATATCAAATTTGACTCCATAGATTGATATATGAAAATTTGCACATCTCGTACTATTTATCAAGAGAGCACTTAGGTCTTGGATAACTTTTTTTTTTTTTTATTTTGGGTCTCTAAACTATTTTTGTAATGTTCGAGTCCCCACTTACAAAGTCCGTCAATAAAAGTATAAAACCATTAATTGGTTAGCTATTTTTTTATTAGGGGAAATAGTTCATAATATTTGTCTTTAGTACAGAAATAGTTCCTAACATTTATTTTTTGACACAAAAATATTTAATCTATGTGTTTTGGTCAACAATTAGTCCTTATTTGATCGAAAAAATAAATATACTCTTAGTTTTAATTAGAAAAATTGTATTTAGATTCTTAACTTTTACAAAATGTACAAATAAATTTGATATATATTTATTAAATAATATCTAATTTAAAAATAATTTATCTAAACATGTTTCTAAGTAAACAATTAGTGAAAAAAAATTTTAATTATTTTTAAAATTTGCGTAGGGCGAATTAAGCAAGTGACTAGTTATAAACAAGGTTTCATTAATTAAGCTAATAGTAGGGATTAGGAGTAGTCTTGAATTGTTATTAAAGAATAAAGAATGGTAATTTCGGTTCAAAGTCAAGTCGTCCCTTCGTGGAAGTATGCGAGAATAATTCAACGAGATATGTTGATGATAAAATTTAGTGTTCGTTTGATTTTGTTAGAAATCATATTTTTAATAAATTTTAATAAAAGTTGATAAAATGTACAGTTGAAAAGTTGATAAAATTGTAGATTGTATGAAATCTTAATTAAAATTAATTATTGACTTTTTAACTCTATCATTTTAACAAAATTTGTAAATAAAATCAAAAAACCTTAAATAAAGGACAAAAAATGCTAGTCAGACTCATGACTTGTCATAAACAGAAGCTAACCCCACATTTCCTTATCAAGACAGTGAGAGATGCAATTGCTAAATAATTTCGTCTTAAAAGACTTCTTATAAAATACTAGACATGTTCTTCTATTTTTGTTTTTTGTTTACTTGTCATTGATCAGTTGTTATCAATAATTATTAGAATATTTACAAGATTATTATAAAACTATATTTACTTAATTAAAGTCCATTCAATTTTTTTTTCCAAAGAAACTTGGTACGGTTTTCATCAATCTACATCGACCATTCGACCTACCATAAATCATGTTTTAATATATTGATTTTAGAAATAAAAAATTGGCTAACATTTTTTTTAATAATACAATTTATCACAATTGGTAATAATCACATATCTATGTGGTAATAAATAATATGTCCAATAAAATAAGTTTTATATTCCCACATTTTATTAGACTTATCATTTAATGCTACCACAGTTGTCAGTTGTCAGTTGTCACTTAGAATGGTGATAATCACTAGTGATAACAATAGCATTATTCATTTTTCTTACGCATAGGATCAAATTTAAATTCAATTCTTGATACTTTAATATTTTTCTCTATCTTAACATTAAATGCCATTTTAGTTATTAAAAAAAAACAACCACACTGGAGATGTGATGATGTGTTGACTAAGCGTGTGTTTGTTTGGGTTTAAAAACTGTTTATTTTGGAGTGGTCAAATAAACTCAATATCGGGCCCACCATAGCTTTTTCTGTAAGAAAACAAAATTGAATTTTTTCCAATTTTACCGTCAAATTGAGCCACAAAATTTGATTATTTTTCTGCAATGATTCCCTTTTGAAAGCATATATCATTTTGGAAAGATTTTGTAGGAAAGATTGTTTTCCTACAGAAAAAGTGATAGTGGGCCCGACATTGAGTTTATTTGACCACCCCCAAATAAACAGTTTTTAAACCCAAACAAACACACGCTAAAAAAATGCCATTTTAGTTTACATTCAACTAATCATTTAACACTATATATAAATATAGGAACAAATTTAGAGTATGCTTGGTAAAGTTTTTTATAAATTATAAATAGTACATTCTACGGAATGTGCTAATAAAAAGTAGATAAAAGTTGTGGGTCCTACAAAATGTGTAAATAAAAAGAATGTTTGACCAGCTTATAAGCACTAAGAAACATGTTCTTAACATTTCGATTGAGTCATTGGTTTGAAAGTTTTACTAAAGGATTTTTGTGATTTTTTGGTAAAATGCTTAAAAATCAATGCACTAGTCTGAATTGGAAAATGTTTTTTTATATGGAAATATATTGATGGAGCTTTCAAATGCTAAATGATTCATCAAAAAACGCAAACTGATTTTTTGGGGGAAAAAAATCATTGATTTCGAAATTTTTTCTACAGAATTCAAGATTTGTTGTTTCTAATTTGTCCATCTTATCTGTCTTTCGATACATTTTTGACATCTCAGTGCATCATATTTTTTTAATAAATAAAAAAACGCAAACTTATTTTTTGATATCTCAACTCATTACGCTTTAGCGTCTTCTTATTAACTAAGAAAGTATAATGTCTCGAGTTATAAAAATGTATTAGATGATAGTCATCGGGACCTCAAATATAATTTGATTTTCCTATACATTTCTATTCAAAGACACTGATAATATGTTTAATAATTAAAATTAAATAGCAATTGACCGTTTTAAAAGACTTAAAAGTTTAATTATTAGATCGTCATATTTAACATATGACTAAATGCAGTCAATCCAAAGAAAAAATAAATAAATAAATGAAGATGCGTGTGGAAATTGTAGTACCCCTAGGTCAACGGAAGTTTGCCAGACTATTCTTTGAGAACATGTGACTTTAGGGTTGTTCAGAAATTGAAGTGAGACTATGTATGGCGGGGTGCTTGAATCGATCAACAGTAGATGAAAGATATGTTAGAAATAAAATTCCTAATCTTTAATTAAATATACATAATTAAAGAATTCATATAAATTATTAAGTATAGTTAATTCAGATGAATATATATCTCTATTGGTGTTTAAATCGAGAGAATTGAGATCTTTCATAGTCTAATCACCTCGATAATGCACAATAGAATCTCTGTCTATAATAGTGTAGAAGAGAAGAGCAAAAATTTGTAATATATCTAGGACCATAATTTTTTTTATAATATTTTGTATACCTTAGTCTAATTAGAAATTTATCAATCCTAATTGAACTAAGATCCGATCTCTACACATTACAGAGTCCGTACTTAATTTAGATGTCTCTATGACTCAATCAACAGATTATTTAATAGTCCTATTAATTAAATAGTCTATATAATTGTAATATAATATGTAGCTCATTATAAAAATAAATAATCTAACAAGATAGTCTAGTAGAGTATTGCACGGTATTTTTTTATGTGTTTAAAAGAAAGAGGTCCTGTAATACTTTGACCAAAGATAATTCAAAACACATTTTATTCATTAACATATCAAATTTGACTCCATAAATTAATATATGAACGTGTCAAACTATTATCAAGAGAGCACTTAGGTCTTCCATCAACTTTTTTTTTTTTTAAATTTTGGGTCTCTAAACTTCAAACTGCTCACAAAGTCTGTCCAAATAACTGTTAATTGGTTACTTTTTTTTATTAGGTGAAACAATGTTTTAAGCACGTGTCTAATATATGGTTTTGATTAAATTGAAAGGTAATATACAAAAAAAAATTCAGCACGTTGTGGCGAAGCGACTAATTTTGATTGTATGTAAATTATATGCCCGTTTATTTAAACATATTATAATAGAAAATTTGAGCTCGTATGCAAATTATATGTCCGTTTATTTAAACAAAATCCAAAATCATCAATAATTCAGCACAAAAATCACAAAATAGGTCTAAAAAATCATCTGCAAATTAAATCATCAGGACATAAATTAAAGAGCAATGAAAGTGTGGAACCAAAAAAATAGAATGTACCTGCACAATATCCTCTTAACTGGAAGTCTGAAGAGATATTTAATTTTTTTAGGGATAATTGCATATTTGTTCTCTAACATTTCAAAAAAATTGAGAATATACCCAGACATCTCAAACGTTTGAAAAAATAGGCATGATAGGTACTTTATAACGAAATTGTCATTCCCTTTCAAAAAAACAAGAAACAAGAAAATAAATAATTGAAAATTAACCAAATGTACTCAAAAAAACAAAAAGTAACAAATTGGCCCCCTTCTTTACATAAACTCATTTTTTCAGTTACCGGCTATAAATATGACCCCTACCTATCTTCTCTGATAAATTTTACGGAGTTCAGTTGATTTCTAGTAGGGTGATGCTTAAGCTGAATATGGTATCCTCATAGCCATTCTCTGGGGCCAACCATGGTTGATATGGATTTGGGTCAACGAAACCATGTGCAAGAAATTGTTCTGCTTATTCGTCTATCAGTTCTCTGGCCCATGTCACCCGTTTTGAGGGGCAACTGCCTGGACCTAAACACCTGCAAGTTTGTTTGTTCATCTTTTTAATTAAACATTGTAGATGAATATGAGGCCGTATCTCTAAAATGACTGGCACTTCCACCTCAAGAAATAGGGTAAATTCAAGGTCGGTCACTGTTTTGGTATTTATAGAACTTCTAAAGTCATATAAGATAAACTTAATTCAATTAAAGTCACATTTTAGAACTAAAAGACCAACATACCCTTAATTGTAAAAAACGCTAATTGTGATACTGTTTTGTTGTGATATTGTTTTGTCTATGATACTGTTTTATATAGATAATGTGTTATGGTACACTTACGCCATATTTTATCTTTGATATTGATTTATTATGATAATGTTTCAACATATGATACTGTTTTAATCTATGATAATGTTATTGAATGCAAACAGTATCAATGGTCTTATACTACTAATGGATCATTTTAAGTACAATATAATTACTTCAACTAGTAAAATATCTATGATACTTTTTTAATATATGATAATGTTATTGAATGCAAACAATTTCAATGGTCTTATTCTACTAATTGAACATTATAAGAACAATATAATTACTTTAACCAGTGTGCCTTATAGTGGTGAAAATCAAATATTGACTCTTTTTTTGTTTGGAGGAGAGTAGGCTGGGCTATATTCATATATTAAGTTATTAATTTCAGATTTTAGAAGGGTGAGACATAGGATCAGCCATTCCATAGTTACATTTTGTAATACATACATATGTCAAACTGAACTAGTATTAAACTAAATGACTATCCTTTAGCATTAGTATACTTTGCCTTGACGCTGATAAAATGCATGATATTTCTAATCCAATGAGAAACTAAATCAAAGCTAGCGCAAATGATGTACTTCACGGCTCATATTGCAAGCAATCTTCAACTCTGGCATTAATAGAAGAAAAAGATATTAAAATGAACTGTCTATCTCTATAATAAGTCTTCATGTTGGACCAAGTTTTACAATTAGAGATTGTACAAAATGCAACAATCCTGACTTCAACCATTAAAACAAATCTATGATACTGTTTTATCTAGATAAAGTGATATGGTATACTTATACCATATTTTTATCTTTGATACTATTTTATTAAGATAATGTTTCAAAATATGATATTGTTATTTTATTAAGTTGTAGTTTGTGTATGTGATACTATTTTATTAAGATAGTTTCATGTATGATACTAATATATTAAGATACATTTATCTGTGATACTGTTTTAGAGGGTGTATGATACTATTTTGACAAGAAAAATTAAATATTGACATTTTAAGCTAAAGAGACAACTTTAAACGACTAAAATCTATCGTACGCAGTGACAAAGTGACTAGTTTTGATCGTCTCGTCGAGACTATTTTGAAAACATATTATAATAAAAATTCTGAGCACATATGCAAATTCTATGTCCATTTCTATTGTGATACTATTTTTTGTGATACTGTTTTGTATAATACAGTATCAAACAACACACACGACTAATCAACAACACAAAGAAATAATATAATAGCCAACTTAATATAGTATCAAGCTTCTATTCTATAATACAGTATCAAATTGTTTTCTATAATACAGTATCGAAATGTTATTTACAGAAGCAAATCATGGCCAAAACTAATCATGGAAAATCAGGATCAAATAAGTGAAAGCAATGATCTTCTCCTTCTCCTTCAACCCCCACCAGCTCCACCCCCTCATTCCAACTATTTTTCTACACATGAGGAGTACTCTGTAGAATAAACATTAAACCACAATGAATAAAGAACTGTGAATTTCTTTTGAACATTTAAGAATATCGAATTAAGAACCAAATAACTCTGGTTAAAAGTTTCCAAGTAACTACATGGATGAAAATATTAAAGTCAGAAATGTATTTACCATTGTGCTCACGGACAATAACACCCATTGATTTGCGAACACGATAAACTCAAGGATTGTAACTTTTTTTTTATCTTTTTGTCCACCATTCACAACACACTAGAGAGGAAAAAAAAACACTAATCTAAAATTGACATAGCATAACTGTAAAAATTGCTGAAAGTAAATGATGGCAAATGATTACACACCTAATAGTTCACCACAAGCTGTGAATCACGGATTATGTTCCTTATCTTGCTATCTGGAACTCTCATCTTTTCCACCAAGACCTTCAGAGCTGCCTCAGTGGACAATCCCGTTGCTTTGAACGCACATCCATCAAAAGATATCTGCAACACCAGATTTTACTATACGAAAGTAAAAAATCACATTCTTGCGTAAGAAAAGAAGCACTTTCATAGAAGGTCGCTCGAGGTGTATGAGATTGTTGCCGGAGGTGTAGGAAGTTGTCGCCGGAAATTGAGGAGGTTTGTGAAGATGGAAGAATGTGCCGATGGAAAATATGGTTAATAAGGGTGATTTTGAAATTAATTTAAAATATTGTTGTGAAGTATGATTTAACCACAATTTTGAAAAAAGTTTTGACCTAATTTGAAACAAGTCATGTAGAAGTAACTTATAGGCAATTTACTCCAAGAAATACATGCCACAACGAGACAGCAGCAGGAGTTCAACCAGTAAAGTTAAAACATTTTCTCTTTATAAGTTATTAATGTGGGAGGTCAAAGCTCACATCAAAATGTATCTTCATCATTCACACGATTCAAAGAAATGCCCCCCCTAATTTTGTTTTTGGTCTTCTTTCCACATTCTCATACTCAAAGAAATATTGAATCATTGTGTATTACAAGATCTTTGAATTGAGAAAATTTTTAAGGACTTACTTGTATTCAATAAAAGCAAGCACTTCTTTCATTCTTAGTCTTCCCCCAATTGTTCTTATTTTCCACGCTCTCATTCTTAGTTCTTACTAAATTCTTATGGAGGGTAAAACTAAAATTTCAAGAGATGGGATTAGAGTCTTCTAGGAGGTGTTGGAGATAGTGGATCTTGGGTTTTTAGATTTTTGGGGGTAGTGGTGGATTTTAGATTTTGATGTTTATTAAAGAAGATGACATCTTTGTTACTTATTTTTTTTTGGTACATTTATTATTATTTTTTTGGTACATTTGGTTATTTTTCAATCATTTTTTTTTCTTTTTTCTTGTTTTTTGTTTATTTGTTTATTTAAAGAAAATGATAATTTCGTCATAAAGGACATATCATGCCTATTTTTTTAAATGTTGGAAATGTCTGGTACTATTTTTAAAGGTTATGGGTATATCTTCAACTTTTTTGAAAGATTAGAGATCAAATATGCAATTATCCCTTCTTCTTTTTTATGCTAGTGTCATCCCCATGTGGTTGAATCCTAGCTCAATCATTTAGTCATACAAAATAACAGCATGGTTGTGGTGTCATTTTATTAAAAGGTAATTAGCACATTTCGTCCTTATCATTTAAGTCTATTACGCAAATCGTTCCTATCATTTGGATTTTGGTATTTGGGTCCTTAAATCAACATTTCTTTGCAGAAAATGTCCCTACTATTCAAATTCTGTGAACTTTTGTCGTTAAATAATCGCGTCCAGTGCACTCTCTTATTTCATAAAGGGCAATTTCCTCAAGTCACTGTTCTCATCTTTTGATAATGGAAGAATAGGAATACATACATGCTGACAACATGGCTAGAAGAATTTTGATCAAAAGAGCAATCACAAGTAACTCTCAAATTCTTTAATGGTGATTGGATTACTCCAATTTCCTTCCTCACTACAAGGATCTTGGCTAAAATCTCAGTCTTTTTTACCCAATCTCTTCTCTGATTTTTCCTACAAATCAAATTCTCTTTCTTTAAATTTCAGCCTTTTTTCTTGGACTACAGCGATTCATCGAACAGTCACTGCATCACGGGTTCGTTTTTCAAGGTCCATTCCGGTTCAATTTTTCTCTCTCCACTCGTATAAATGTATTTGTTTGTTTGTATTATGTTGAAAATTGCCTAATCAGCATAAATTTCCAATATTTTCAACGAATCACAAGGTTCTTTAATATCCGCAATGTTATCCTTCCCTCCAGAATTTCTGATTATCGAAAACTCATAAATTTCCCTTATTGGTTCATTTTATGTTTTTGTTTCTGTTAATATTCAGTTTGTTGGTAGAAGTTTGAATTTTAATTGGAATTGAAAGGTTTTGGAAGGTAGAGAATTTGAGCTACATGGAAAGTGGGCTGGTGAGCAGGGGTTTGGATTTTACTTTGAAAAAAAAATGGATTCTTAGACAATGGATTCCTAGAAGCTTAGACAACAAATATATTTCCAGAATAGGATTTGCAGGTAGGATTGATATTGGACAGATCACCTAAGAGAAGAAAATATGTAAAAAAAGAATTGAGTTTGGCAGAAAAGTATAATTTGTGACTTGACGAAACTTTCAGAAATTGAGAGAGCGCAATGTACGCGTTAATTAAATAGCAAAAGTTAACATATTTGGAGGGTAGGGACCTTTTGCGCAAAGAAATGTTGATTTAAAGACCCAAATGTCAAAATCTAAACGATATGGACGATTTGCACAATAGACTAAAGGATAAGGATAAAATGTGCTAATTACCGTTTATTAAAAATATCCTCTAGACAATTTAGGCTAAGTTAACTAGGAAGATTAAAGTGACTAAATAGACTAAATACTCTATGTCACTTTGTCTAGTTTGACAAAAATGTTTAGATGGTTCAAAACTCTTTAAAAAAAAAGGTAACACTTTTAAAGAAATAATTTGTATATATGTAAAAAGAATATATAGATTATTTACAAACTCAATAATTGTGGCCGAAATCTATTTTTTACTATAAAATTGTCGTGTGAGAAAAAAAATCACAAAAAGTTAAGAATATTTGAAAACTGAGTTTTCTATCGTATTTTTTGAGAAGTGGAAAAAAAAATTTTTCACAAGGATCAAGCTTGATATTGACTCATATCATGTTACGTTATAAATATTATCGATATCATAAAAGCTTGATTTTAGTTTTTGTTTTTAAGTTGATGGAAACTTAAGCCTGTAAAAATTTTCGAAAAACATTTATATTTATTTTTGATTTGTAGTTATGTTGACGTCGGAATCTGTATTATCCACGTATCAACAGATCTCTAGTCAATCATCTGTCAATTCATATGTTACTTGCGTACTAGAACAACCGTTGGGCACTAAGATCACCGAAAAAATGGTCCAGCGATCATTGATATTCCGACGATCAAATCATCTGCCAGTATATAGAATAATATATGGGAGATAAAAACAATTAGGTGTAGGAGGGACAAACAGGCAAAGATTTGAACAAAGTTTTAGGATGTTGATATTTGGTTTCTTTGTGAGAATTCGTGTGTCAATCAAACACTATCTTTCCTTAAACATATCTCTGATCATTCTAGAATATTGTGTTGTCTGCTAATTACATTGGATACAAAGCTCGACGAAGCTCTTCGGGTCTGCCATGAGTGTCGAGGCTCTTTACGAGCTTCGCCATACTTAATTCGAGGGTACCAATGTGTTGACGGACCTTAAATGTATTTACGTGGCCCTCGCTATGTGTGTAAGACTTTTACGACTCTGGAAAGTCCTCGCTGGGCTTATGAGACTTTAGCAAGGTCTAACTTAGACCTTCACTAGGGCCTTATGGGACTTTTGCTGACATGGGGGCCTTATCGAAATCTGATGGTAACAAGTTCAATTGAACTGTTTAACCTTGGATCTTTTATTTTCTTGGATATCAATGTTCGCACCAATTTTGTAGACCCTAGCCAATGGTGACATGACAAAATGAGGGACCTGCTTGTGAGCAAGCCAAACCATCACCACAATGAAAAAGTGAGCTCATGCTAAGAGAAGATTAAAGAAGACGTTCCAAAAGAGCGAGAATATAAGATCGGTCTTACATATAGAAAAGAACCAAGAATATGAAGAGATGAGATTGAGCAAAACCAAATCAAGTCCATGTGCAATATGTGTATCTAAGAAAAAAAATTAATTATTCATTTTAGAGGATTTTGGTGCTATGAAAATAGTCCGATTAGTGCCACATATTAAAATATTGAGAATGGTGTTATTAAAAAAAAATTAATATGTTAAAAATGAGATTTAGTTGCACAATCATTGTGTGTTAGCTGTGCAATATGAATACGAACGATTGTGAGCACACAACAATATAGACTATTAAGGCCAATAGAATTGTGCCAAATGGTGCAACAAAGGCCACTGTTATTTTTAAGAAATTTCAAAACAATTGTTATACCTCCCTAACCTTATTTTTATAAATAGAGCCCCTATATTTTTTTGAAAATCACAAACCCTCTAAAGCTTTTTAGTGGCTTTAGGACTGCAGATCTCTATGACGAGTACCATACACACAAGTCATGCCTAATTTGTATATGTAATATTTTTTAGTGTAGTATCGTAAGTTTTGGTGGACAACAATAAATGTGTGATCTCCTGAGTCTCGGTGACGATAGACCCACAAGCATTCGATAGCGCGTTTGTTATAGGCCATATTGATAGTTGAACTCAGGCCGGTTTTGGGCGAGAGGCAAGTGAGGCGACCGCCTCGGGCCCAAAACCGAAGGGGCCCATTTTCGTAAAAAAAAAAATAAAAAAAAAAAAAATTTTTTTTTTTTTACTAAAGTTGCCCAATAAAAATATTTGTACAAAAGTTTGAAATCCAACAAAGTAAAATAAAAGCGCGTTCTATAAGACAATTATTTATTATTAAGTAGTGATCCAAAATTGAAGAGAACTTTTTTTTTTAAAAACATTGAAGTCCAAGTACCCCACCAATAATAGCCGACTATGACTTTTTGATTTGGGGCCTAAATTTTGGACCTCGCCCGGTAGAAAATATCGAATCAAATACTGGTTGAACTCATACTATACACCGTATGATGATTCAAGGCCGCAAGAGATAAAAGACGAAAAATTGAGATTTATTGATAAAATGCGTGAATTTCGAAAAATAGATCATAATAAAAGAAAGAAATAGAATCATGTATATTGTTACCTAATAAGTATTCATTCATATAGTTTATTATAAGTGTGGCAATGCATATACTGAAGATTGGTGCCTACTTTCAGATGACGGGATGATTGTGCATTGGGGTACTTAATCGTGGCTCAATGGGTTTATCGCCAAGAAATCCCGAAAAAGGTTACTACTTCTTCTAAATGAATTATTAAGCTTGTAAAATGAGTTTACTGTATTTTATAACATTAATTCTTATCTGTCTTTCGTTCTCTATTTTAAGTAAACAATTGATATCAAATATTAAATTTATATTATTTGTATTAGTAGATACTAATTAAATAGTAATAGAATAACATCAAAAGTGTGTACTATTTTAATTTTTAAGTAAGATAAGAGATTTTAAAACTAAATAATTAACTTCTATAACATCATATAATATTTTTAAGTGATTTATAAATCGTTTTCAAATATGCATCAAAATAATTTGTTATAGTATTATTTTATTGTTTCAGAAAACTAGTAATAAATTGTTTAACTATATTCACACCTATTATAGTTCTTACTCATAAAGAATAAAGAAATCTACCACTTACAGATTTTAATCAACTGAATAGATCAAGAATATCCAATGACCACAACATATGAAATAGGGCTCAGATATACAAACTACCAAAGGATCACTGCAAACTGCCCTCAAATGGTAGGCACAAGTTTCACCGGATCATGAAAACGTTATACAATACCTCCTAATCTAAGGCCAAAACACTACCCAAGATCAGATTAACTGTCAGAGTTACTGTTCATCAACATGAGTGAACACCATACCTCTCAACACTTATTTACTGTTGACACAAGCCTCAGGCTATAAAGTCAACAACTCTTTAACCCAAAATCACCAAAAGAAAGAAGGAAGAAAGAGAGGCAGAAAGTGAATGAAGCTTTTTAGAGAAGAAGATCTGAGAAACTTAGTTGATAAAGGAGAAAACCACTCAATTAACAAAACCAAAACTGTATCCCGTTTCAACCACTTCAGGTAAGGGTAATGAATGGATGGATTTGTCTCAGCCATTGGATGAAATCCAATGGTCCATAATCAGGAAGAGAAATAACAATCTGTCCACCACCAACTTAGCCAATCATAGAGGTCCACGTGGCAAAATACATTTACTCTTTAAAACATGTTTCAGCCTAAGACATTTTATAGTTTGAGAACCACACTTCTTACATAAAAATTAATTAAATATATAAAAATCAGTTTTGGTATCAAAACCTTGGTTTGAATGATTTGTCCGGCAATCATTTGAAAATTACACCAAATCTCTTGAAAAATAAATAAATTTTAGAAAGAAATCTTGAGATGTTACAATATGATCAACCAGCCAATACCAAACGGGGATACCAAACGGGGATCAACATGACTAAATCTCGAAAATTCATAGACCTTCAACTCCAACTCTATGTTAAGTTGTTAACCCATCTAGCTATCTCACTCTTGTGCGTGTGATACAAAAGACTAAAAACTCTCTCAAAGTCCATTATTACCACAATCACAAAACTCATTTTAACTGTTGGAGTGATACCGGTCATTGCCATACTATGGTGACCAAGATCACTAATTAGGTCTTGTAATACGTATTTAATTTATTGAAAGATACAAGCTGCACACCAACATTTACTCATTCTTCACTAAATCTGAGATTTTGATACACAAGAATTTATGGCCGAGCACAAACTTCATATAGGTAATAGGCTGCATAACTTATTATTATAATCAGGTGACAGCAAGACTAAAAACCAAGAGTACATAATTGGCAGTAGAGGAAAAACCTGTCTCAACTGCTTAAATTCACTTTCTCAAACAGCATATAAAGTAGGATAAATAGCAGAGAAGATTAGATAATACTGACACAGCAAATCCCCCAGGAGAGTGTAGGAGAAGCTGAAATAACAAAATCTTAAAGTGGGCTTGTTGTATCACCATTACTAAGATATGGTGGAAAAGCGGTAGGTGAAGAAAGAAGAGCAGTTCTTTTGGGAGTTGATGATGAAGGAGACGCTCTGGGAGAGAGTTTACTAAGTTCAAAAGCCTGTAACCTCAATTCTGCAGGGTAGTCGGCAACACAACCAATTCTGGCACCAGCACCTGTTGACCATTTCCGCGAGAGTTGATGGCCTAATTGATACGACTTTGCAGCTTTCTTGGAGTTAATTCTTTGCAGTATTGCTTCCTTTGACACTTCTGCTCTAGGGCTCTGGAGACCACCAGAGAGAGTCCTCTTGTACTCAATTTTAATTTCAGGCCGAGAAGCTTCAATTGTTTCTAAAGACGGGTCTTTTTCCTCTTCACTGGGAAGATCGGGTTGAACAGAATCTGACATTGACAGGTCTTTAGCCAATTTTCCATTATCGTGACTCTCAGAATCTTCATTTGCTTTGCGGATCTGATCAAGAAAAAGATACAGGACAGCACCATTAGGGGAAATATAAAATTGTAACTCCAAGAGAAGGATTACCATTCCAAAGAAAATTCATATGCTGCACTATGTGAGGACAGAAAATCTCGTTGATGAAACATCCTCAGCACATAATATTGCATTTACACCCATTAAAGTACATCAAGAGCATCATACATTCCAGCCGACGCATAGCTGGCTTTCTTTTTTGTCATAAGCTACCTTTAGAGGACTCAAGCTTACCTACAATTGTGTCCACTCCAATGAGAGGCAGATCAAGGGTTGTATCTTTGGGGGACAACTTATGCATCTCATAACTTACACGAAAAGAAGTAGCCATTATTACATTTAAAAAAAAAATTAAAACCTTCGCAAAAATACACACATTATTTATCATATCCCATTATATGTTTAAGTTATGTATTTTAACAATTTTATGTAGAGATCTGTTTATGCAGTAGCCCCAATTGCCCTCAGAATCAATCCCTGACTTCCCTTTGCCCCAAAGGCTACTTATGAAATCAGTTATTCACAAAAAGTACGAACCAATATCTAGGCTGAACATGTAATACTCAGCAAAACAGAACGTGCAGATGATGTACCTCAACTTCATCCACGTTGACTCCGTTTTCCTTGAGAATTGATAAAAAGCTGTCAAGGCTATCATCATTTGGCTTATAATGTCCACTGTAAGGTGAGATGCACTGAAGAAAGTAAAGTACTTGAATTAGATCAAAATGTATTATTGCAAATCCTTATTCTACATAAACAAATTGTATTTTCAAAGAGTTCATTTTGGCAACAGAAGTGACTGCACCCCCACCACTCAGTTACCACATATCACAGGGTCAGATAGAACATATATCACACCAAACAAAAGTTTGGAAATTTTGGTTCAGCCTCCCAAACACTCACTAACTCTTCTACTGAAGAGTATACAACTGAGCTTATTAATCCTACCAAGAATGGCAAAAACAATCAAGTACTAATAGCAGTAGATAGTGGATGGAAAATTATTACAACAGTTAGCTGGCATCTTCAATCAAGATTTTGCTCGTTCATCCTATTAGTAGGTTTCCCACACACCAGAATTCTAAGTTTTTAGTCATTGACTTTGTACAACAAAGACAGACAGTGCCAATGAAACACGTTCGCAGATTATCTGCTTGACATATTAATGAAACCAGTTATCGGGATTAACAGAATAAAGGACTTCAAAAAAATTGTTCGATGTTTTGTCAGCTTGAAGGAAAAGACAAAAATTGATTGATCTTGGGGACTCACTGAGTTTAGTACGAATTTAGAGATAACATATTCTCTGACACTCAGCAGTCAGCATTGCTTAATGCAACACTTTTGGACAATCACAGCCCAGACTGTACCTTAAGAACTCCATCTACTACCATGAGCCTCCCAGCAGCTAAAGTAGCCCCTCCCGCCAGAAAGCTGGAATGATGGAACAATCCTTTCTTTTTCTGAAGGTAATTGAAATATAGATGTCAAATCAATCAAAAGTTACAATATATAGGGGGTTAAAAAGAAACATCATGTGTGTACTTCTTATTTCGTGTCAGATTGTTGTAATTTATAATCTGGTTTATTCGACTAAAAAATTGCCTTCATTTACCTTCACAGCATGACATTGTTGACCGTTCTTAGTCAAATAAACCATTTTTTGTTGAAAAACTGGTTTATAATCTATATCAAAACAAGTCATATTAGACCTTACCTCTCCAGTGTAGAGTTTCTTGGATGTGCTCACCACAAAGATCCATTTCAACTCTGGCGATCCTGTGTCTGTATGAAGAGTTTTCCCAGTTGTTTTGTGCAATATTTTTCCATCAACAACCACGTACTCGTATTGTTCTCTCTCTTGCTGACCATAGCAAAGAAGAATAAAAACTAAGAAGACTGCTTAAAATGCATGGGTCAGAAAATAATGACATTTTAAGAAAGATGGTTACAGTATATGGACAATACAATCAAGCTGTCACTAGAATGGCTTGTAGAAAGTAATACAATTATAATCACATACTGGTCCAAGATACTTGATGCATTGTTGACGAAGCTTTGATCTTGGGCACTCTTCAAGATCAAACTCTTTGCCTTCTCCAATATCCAGCCTGTACAGAGTTATATGTTTAAGTTTTAGTGTGTTTTCCACTTTAGATTACAGCAAACCAATTGCATACCAGTTGAAAATATAAATAAAGCAATTATATAGCTGGATTCGACATAGTTTTGCCTTCACGGAAATCCTACCCATTTGTGGGACTAGAAAGGTACGAGAATACCGTGACAATATCATCAATTTCCTCACATGATATATTTTCTAATAGAAGTACATTTTTTCTCAAATAATCAAAAAGCGTACAAGTTCGTGATCATCACTCACATATTCTTGGCAGTGGATTCAGTGCTCTCAATCGGTTCATTAACACAATAGTGATATTTATTTTCCCAAATACTAGGGTGATTAAACGTGGCTTGCATGTTCGACCGCCTTAGATAAACTATGATGCTTATAGTTATAGATCAAAATTATAAGACATCAAATTAGTTCAAAAATTTCTCACCAGTAGAAGAAGGCTTGACCAGCATTACTTTTACACCACTCTTTATAATACAGATGTAAGCTGTGTCCATAACGGTGCCTTGGATCAATCTAGATAATATACACAACAATCTAATGTCAACATCACAAAAATAATTAGCATCACAGGGGCATAATTAGGGGAAGGTAATTGAACTCCACAGAAAGAGGTATGAAGTAAAAATTAGCAGTAACTCACAGCTTCAATCCAGTGTTGAAAAGCCAATAGTTGTGCCTTAGCATCCATAGACAAACCCTTGCCCACCTGTCCATGTATTTAGTTAAAGACAAATTATCAACTGGTGTCCTTTCCTAAACACAATCATTTAATTAAATCAGTAAATTGTTGCTAAGTTTTGCATCATCGGTTATGTTTATCGTTTTTCTTTAAAATTTTCTACTTTCTTCTTCAAAATTAAAATTGATCTAAGAAAAATTAGAAGAATGAATCGCTTTTATACCTTGGAAGCATTCAAAATGACACGATTCCACCGCGAGGCTGCTGTGTCTGGCTTCAGGAAGTCGACAAAGGATATAGCTACACACCTGCAATTCACCGCCAAAAATTGGAAAAAAAAAATTTGAACAAATTTACACCCATTTATGTAATAAATTTTTTGGGCTTACTATAATCTAATTGACTAACTCATTCTATAAGTATATCAATATTTGCTCTATTAAAGAAAGGAAAAAAAAAAAAGGGCCTACCAGAGCTCTTCAGCAACCACAGCGGAATCTGCTAACATGCGACGCGTACGATAGCTCCGGTAAACCTTCTGCACCTTCGTGGCAGCAGTCCTAGGGCATGTTATCGGAGCACCTGCAGGGCTCGGCGGAGCTCCGGCAGACAGAGAGCCTTCCCATTCTCTTCTGTCTACCGCCATTTTACCGTGCACATCCTCGCATTCTCGTCGTCCGGAGTCCGTGGATTCAACTTCATGCTGTTCCGGAGCTTCACTCGAGTATTCGGACATCTCGGAGCTCTGGACCTGAGCATTGCAAATCTCCGAGTGGTTTACAGGAGTACGTGAAAAAGGAGAAGTATCGAATGTTGCGAGAGCGTGAGTTTGGACCTCCATTGAAAGAGCTGAGTCAAAATACTGAAGAGAACTCGGAGGTGATCCGGTGAGTTTTATAGATAAACGGCCTGAGAGTTGGGGGGTGGGGAGGGGGGTAGCGTGCAGTGGTATGCTGGTAGCAAGTAATTTCTCCGAAAACCAAACGATACATACCATGGACAAATTTTTTATTTTGAGGTGGGATTTATTTGATTAAAATTAGATTTTTTTTATAAAAAAAATTTGATAAAAATTAATAAAATATGTGATTAAAAAGTTATATGAAATAGTTATTTAAAATTAATTGTGGACAATTTTAAGCGAAATTAAATAAATCAGTGGCGACAGTCTGGCTCTGGCAGGGCTTGTTTGTTTGGTTTCTGTTTTTTCTGCAATTGCAAAGAAGAGAACAAAATTGGGTGGCGTATCAATCTGTGTGAAATTTTTTATTCAAGTAGCTAATTCAAATTATGTGGAGCAAGTGAAATTCTGACAGCTACATAATATTTTTAAATTACGAATTGTATAAAATGTATTAATAATAAATATATAGTAAATTGTGAATTGTGAATCTTACAAAGTAATTAAAAATTATATTTGACTAATTTGATCACTTCAATTATAATTTAAGCTAAACCAAACAACACTATTCAAAACAATATGTTGTAACACAATAGTATTTAGCCTTTGTTTGTTAAAAAAAATACTGCTAAATAATTGAGATCAATTGTAACAATTAATATTAGTTAGACAAGAGTACTTGTAGCCTTTGTTTGCAAAAGTTTTAAAAAAAAGCTAAAAAGTAGAGATTAGTGGTAATAATTAATTTTAACTATATATTTAATGAGGGTTACTGTTATTATTAATTTTTAAATTATATATTTTATCAATTTTTATTAAAATATATTAAAATTATATTAAATAGACTCTTAAAGTAAAAGTAGTCCATTATTAAGAATTTATTAATCTTATTATTAGTTTGATAGGGTTTTTAATAGTTTTAAAGAGCAGTATTTGCATGAATTTTTATCAATATTTAAATATAAAGAAGGAAAATATTATTAAGTCTAATGGACTCTTTATATTTTTATTCTTTCATTTTGTTTTTTTCCACAACCGTTAATAATTTTAATTTTTTTCTCTCCTTTCCTTTTACGCAGCTCTCTCACTTTTTATTTCACTAGTTTCCCTCCATTTGTCGTTATAAAAAAGAGATAAGACTGAAATGTTAAAAATATCAATCAATAGAGTGTATGACAACTTATAGATAAAGATGACAACGGGACGGGGTCGAGTACAGTTATTATGATTCCCATTCTGTTGAGAATTTTTGAGAAGCGATGTAGGACGATAATTAAAAAATATTTATTTACCATCCCACTTAATTAATTTTTATTATTTTAAATATAAGGAGATATTTTGGCATCCTTACTTGTAGTGTATTAATTAAAATCAGAATACATAATCAAATTTGAAACTAATTCATTATTTTATAGTTAAATAATAAAGAGTTTGCTCTAAGGATTAGATTTCCATTTTTTTTAGGAGATTTATTTCTTTTTTTATTCTATTAAAATTAGGAATTAAGAAAGAATAGGGCTAATCATATTTGTAGACAGAATTGGAATTCATTATATTCTTGAGCTTTTTAGCTTTTCTCTTGTTTTTACAATACTCAATTTTTGCTGCCACACCAAAATTGGTATAAGAGCAAAGTTTGCTCTTGGCTAATGACTACTTATAGTGATAGTGAGGATGGCAAAAAAATTCGCCGCCCCGCCCCGCCTATTCGGGTAATAGGGGCGGGTTCAAGCGAGTTATTCTCGCCTCCCATGAGTTCAGAGCGCCGGGCGCCCCCCCCCCCAAAAAGAATTTTTTTTTTTTTTTTGTAAAATCATAATATAGAATATAAATTAAAATTTTGCTAGAAATGAACTAAAAGAGAATTGAACCCAGGTTGAAATTATAAATTATAAATCTCAACCATTATACCACAATCCCATTCTTAAATTTTTTTTGTTTCTTTTGCTACAAATATTTTTAAAAAAAAATTATTTATTTTTTAATAATTTTTTTCAGTTTTATAGAAAAAAAAAAAAAAAAAGATTCCGCGGGACGGTTGGCAGGTCAAAAGATTGACCTGCGTGAATTCGCGGGTCGCGGGTCGCGGGGCGGGGCCGACGCGCCCCCGGACCCACCCCATTGCCATCCCTAAGTGGTAGTGGTACACATCCTCGCGACAAAAATTGTAAAATTACATAATTGATTCCATAATCTGGAACGAATGATGGATAAGTTTATAGATAAACTGACAAAACTTTTCAGATTTTGACAATTATAAATGTTGGTTGCTTCAAAGTGCCCAAAACTTGGCAATATGTTGCTAGAGATTTGTCTCGAGTCCCGATTAAGTTCGGATACCCATAACGTGATGGCTTACTACTCATAGTGGTTTTCATCAGTAAAACCGTCACATTCGCAATAATGGTTTACTTCAACTTGACAATTCCATCAATCACACATGTTACAACTTGTCTCAATACAACGTTCTATCTATGGACAACAATCTTATTTGGCACAAAAATATGTTCCACTGCAATTCAATTGGATAGAACTACTTTCATTTCAAAAGAATGACGTAATGAACACCAATTTCACATGGAGCGATAGTAGGTTATCAAAGAGTTTGCAAAGGTCTACAAGGGAGATACAATGGAGCTTAATTTAAAATGCAACCAATATTTTAGAACACGGTGCACCATCAACAATAAATATATGCAACATAATCATAGACCACAAAGTAGTGAGAACGATTTAAAGAAATAAAAATATCCTTCTTGATATTCAAAACTAAAGAAAGAGTTAGAGGATGTTTGCTAGTGCTTATAAGTATTTATAAGTTGACAAATTTTATTTTTATTCACATATTTTGTAAGATCTAAAATTTTTACTCATTTTTTATCCACACATTCTCGTAAAACTCATTGTTTATAATCTACAAAAAACTTTAATAAACATATGTTTGTTAGTATTTTTAAGTACGTATAAAATAGTCAAATATCATTTTTATCCATAAATTTTAAAAGATCCATAATTTTTATTCACTTTTTATCTATAGACTCTACTATTTATAGTCTACAATTTTTTTTATTAAAGATACTCTCCAAAAAAAAACCATCAGCATATTACTTCCTACATTATGAAGGGATGAAGACTTTTGAATTGATATTAGAATTGATATTAGAATAAAGAAGAGAGACTCTTGGGATAAAGTCGAGTCGTCCGTACATGGGAGTCAACTGGAAATAGCGTTATCATTAATACGGTCGTACCCGGCGTGCTGTCCTAAGAATAAGATCATTAATTTTTTCAAATTAATTGCATTCACACGAGCTACCAAACAAAGTTTTGTTTTTATCAAAGTGCAATCACCTAATAGATAAATGAGAAAAGTAATCGAGGTCCAGCCAATTTCCCCGATTCCACTTCACCCCCCTGCAATAAATGCTCCCCACCCCTCTCCTCTCTCCCTCCCCTAATTGAAAAAATAGGCACCCTCCTCTGCTTTAAAACCACCCCCTCGCATTTATTTAATCCCCCGCCCCTTCACCCTCCACTTTCCACTTTATTCAATCCATCACTTATTTATTTATCACCAAATTTACATCTACATTATTAATATAATTAAATTTATTAAATTAAAAATAATTTTTTATTATTATATTCATTTATTTTTAAAAATATAATATATAATAATATTTATTAAGTTAAATATTATTTATATCATATAATAAATAACATAGTTAACGTTAATTTTATTATTAACATTACAGTAAGACTAATTAATTAGTTTATATTTGAGTAATAAATTAAATTTTATTTAAAAATAAATTTTACATTGGTCTCTTTTTTTTTTCTTCGCTTTTTATTCGTGTACTAAACCCCGCTTTACGCGTATATTGATTGTAAAAATTATACGCCTTCATCGGATGATTCAATTCACGACCAACATGGGGAATAACACCGATCGTAAAGATCTTTGTGCCATGGGGTCGGGAAAAAAACCGTGTGGACATGTACGTTGTGGGTGCATTGCTAAATTATCAGTGGTGTGGTTGCAATTATATTTATGATGCACGTTTTAACACTAGTCACTAATTTATTACTTTTAATGTAATATTTTTTTTTTATGTGTGTAAATTATCAATTGAAGTAAATTTATTGTGTACGCTTTATTTATTTTTAATTTTTAAGTAAAATTTAATTTGTTACTCAAATATAAACATATTAATTAGTGTCATTATAATTTTAATAATAACATTAACGTTAACTATATTATTTATTATATGATATAAATAATATTTAACTCAATAAATATTATTATATATTATATTTTTAAAAACAAATACAATGAATATAATAATAATAAAATATTTTTAATTTAATAAATTTAATTATATTAATAATGTGGATTTAAATTTGATGGTAAATAAATATGTGAAGAATTAAAAATGTGGGTGATTGAAGAAAAGAAGAGATGGGGGGGCGTGGGGGTGTTAAACTAAATTTTGGGGGGGCCTTTTTACAGGAGTGGGTGCTTTATTGCAGCGTGGGGGAGGGGGGATGAGGGTTCTGTTAATTTGTAGAGAGGGGGTGGTTGGCTTTTTTTTTTTTTTTCAAACTTTAATTTTTCGTAAGGGTGGTTGGCTTTTTTTATTTGAATGGGAGGTTGACACATCTCCATTCGGAGAAATGTTTTGGACTCTGATACGGGTCCAGATCTTTCCTCGTAGATAAATTAAGGTACAACTTGTTAAAGAGTATTAAATGTCCACTAGCCTGACCCATTGATAGAAAAAAAATTAAGAGCATATTCGACATCTATTTTTTTTCAAAAAAATTTATTTTTTTGTCTACAATTTTCATCTTTTCAACATTTTAATACTACAAAAAAGTTTGATAAAATCAATAAAGTATCCAAAAAAATCTATTTTTCCCAAAAATACTAAACCGAACATGCTCTACAATGGATGCATTTTTCTAATTAGGGTGTGCTTTTCGTGTTTCCAATTACCAGATTATTTTTAATGTAACATGTGAATTATTGTACACGTAGTAAATAAAATAGAGAATAGAGAAAAGAGTCTCTAATAAAGTTGTGGACCGAAAAAAATTGTATTAAATAAATCAGTGGCGACAGTCTTGCAGGGCTTGTTTGTTTGGTTTCTGTTTTTTCTCAAATTGCAAAGAAGAGAGCAAAATTGGGTGGCGTATCAATCTGTGTGAAGTTTTTTATTCAAGTAGCTAATTCAAATTATGTGGAGCAACTCGAGATGGCAATGGGCCGAGCCGGACCGGCTCGGCCTGGTGGGTGACGGTCCCGACTCGGCCACTGAAACGGGCCGAGCCGTCGACAAAAGCGATGGTCCGGACCGGCCCGGTGGACCAGGGGGCCCACAGGCCGATCCACCGGCCGGTTCGTGGGCCGGCCCGTGTCTGCGAGCCACGCGGGCGGTCTGTGGACCACATGAAATTTCAATTTTTTTTGAAGTTCAAAAAAATAATAATAAGAAATAAGTGAAGAAAAATGTTCAATTCAAACCCTTTTCCTTTTTTCCCTTGGGCTTGGGACCCACTACTATTATCATAGGCGATTTAAAATTGTACACGAACAAGTTGTTACGTGTACAATTTTTTGTAAAGTTAAATATAAAAACTTATAAGTTAAAATGAATAAAAATAGAATGAATTTATACAAAATAATAAATATACTTACATTTTACTTACTACGATTCGGTTCAATCAATCTCTTGACCAATATCAAACTTACTTTATCTTGGATTCGATGATCAGTATCCTCCCAATCTTTCAAACACATTAAACTCTCTAATATATCCGGTTTAAGTCTTGACCTCAAATCATTAAGAATCCTACCACCGTATTAAAAGCGCATCTCGGTCTACACTGATTGATCTGGGATGTGTTAGTAGATCACGTGCTATAATAGAAACAATTGGGTATTGGCGCTCGTTTTGTCTCCACCACCTAAGTATATCAAAATTATTCCTCTCTTCTTCATCTAACAAATTAAGCATATCGTGACCAAAATATCTAGCTAACTCTAATGGTGTATTTCTAATATTAGTTTCAACATTTGTAGCACGGGAAAGCGAAGAAGAAGAAGAAGAAGAACTAGGATTTTGATTTCCCTTATAAATAAGGAAACTCCAATAATCATTAGGATTAGGGTTATTTGAAGAATAAGAAGGATTTGGCGCGGGAGGTCTTCTAACATTCCTACCGGTTTTTTTCCGCATAAAATTTGTACATTTCACATAATGTTTTTCTAAATTACCATAAGTTAATGGATTACCAGAACTCAAATTATTAGAAATTTCGAAATAATATGTTTAGTACCTTGTAAATTTACTCTAGGATCCATAATTGACGCTAACGGAACAACATAGGCAAGTCTTCCCAATATTTTCTAAACTTGATTTCCATTGTTTCAACAATATCGTAAAAAAAAATTGCATACGTCTTATATCTATTAAAATTGTTTGCAATAAAATAAAAATAATTTAAAACTAATGGACTAGTGGGGTAGTATACACCACCACATGCATTCGTGGCGTCATAAAATACTTTTAAAAATTTACGAACATGAAATGCAATTTGCCAATCATGTGGTTGCAAATCGTATTGTGGACCGTGTGAATGTCGACCATTATAATAACCAGTTACACAATGTTCATAACCTTCACATGATTCAAGCATTAAATAAATAGAGTTCCACCTATTACGTATGTCTCGTACATATACTTTTAGTTGGAAGAGAATTTTCTCGCATAATTCATCAAATACTTGTTTTCTAGCGGTGAAACAAGAATATAGTTCAATGCATACCTAATTTTTTCTAATTGTGGGCCTATATACTTTAAACCGTCTTGAACAATTAAATTAAAATATGGCATACACATCTAACATGAAACAAAATTCCACCGAAATCGGTTGTAATTCCTCAATTAATTTTTCTATTACAATATTATTAGGCGGAGCATTGTCAAAAGTCATATCACAATTCTAGATTAGCAATTAAATTCTTTAATAATTGTCATTAAATAATTAAAAATTTGTAGGCCATTATGAGGGTAGTCAATTACTTTAAAAGCAATTATTCTTTTATGCATAATTCATAGTTTATCAATATAATGTAAAGTAGCTGCAATATATCCTTTATTATTTACACCAGACCATAAGTCCGAAGTGAATGATACCACACCAAAGATATTTACTTAAATCATTTTTATAGTTTGTTTTCTTTTATTATATGCAACAATAGTATCGAACGAAGAGTGTTTCTAGTAAAGGGTTGATACCTTGGTTGAAGATCTTGTTGTACAAACCGTGTGAAATGAGGGCTTTACACTATGCTAAGCGGGAACTCACCATCGCCACCAACCGCACATGCCTTCTCGACGCAAAGACTCTTGTGAATAAACCCAATTATTAAGATTGGGAGAAGAACTAGTAGATCCACCCGAGGCGAAAATGTAGTTGTGCTTGGTTAGTATCAACTCCTCTGTGCTTTTGCATACACTTCGGAAAATGTCGATTAAGATGGCTCGTTCCACCACCATTTTGCCATGCAAACTGTTGCTTACAATATTTACAAACCGCCTTGAAAATTGGTTGCCCATCTGCAGATGCACCGGTCTGCACTCTATTGAAATGATCCCAACACCGAGCCTTTTGTTTTGCGGCTCTTCGTTTAGTAGCCGATTGAGTAGTGTTGGTCGTTTCCAACTCTTCGTCAATATCATCTAAATTGAAAATTGGAGCAGTGTTCCCAACTCCAAAATCATCACCAAATTCTGGAATTGGAACATTATTTAAACCACTAAAATCATCTTGAATTTGGTTTTCGACGGACTCGGCACTTCCTTGAAAATTGTATTGATCCATGAATAATTGTAGATAATAGAAATGTAGAAGACTAGTGATTAGAAGTAGAAAAAATAAATATAGAAATTGAAATGTAGGGATGTAGAAGATAAGAAGAATAAGATTATAAATCTAAAAATTATATAAATTGCATAATATAATTTTTTCGGAAAATGAAAGTATGAATGTAAGATTGTAAGTTGAGATTTGAGAGATTTGTGAAGAGAATAGCGCTAATTTATGGGATATATATAGGGGAAAAATAGCCGCTTGGAAAAAAAAAAAAAAATTTCGGGGACCAAATTGCAAGCGGTCGAAATATGACCGCTGCATATTGTAATCAGCCGGTCCCCGCTTTTGCTTTGGGACTATGTTGGACCGTGGACCACGGACCAGGTCCGTGGTCCGTGGTCCCGGTCCACGAGCTTTGTCCGTGAACAATAACACGGATCGGGCCCGTCGGCCGACCCGGTCCGTAGAATTCGCGGACCGGGCCTTCGAGCCGACGGGCGGCCCGGTCCGTTTGCCATCACTAGGAGCAAGTGAAATTCTGACAGCTACATAATATTTTAAAATTACGAATTGTATAAAATGTATTAATAATAAATATATAGTAAATTGTGAATTGGGAATCTTACAAAGTAATTAAAAATTATATTTGACTAATTTGATGACTTCAATTATAATTTAAGCTAAACCAAACAACACTAATATTCAAAACAATATGTTGTAACACAATAGTATTTAGCCTCTGTTTGTTAAAAAAAAAATACTGCTAAATAATTGAGAACAATTGTAACAATTAATATTAGTTAGACAAGAGTAATTGTAGCCTTTGTTTGCAAAAGTTTTAAAAAAAAGCTAAAAAGTAGAGATTAATGGTAATAATTAATTTTAACTTCATTATTTAATGAAGATTACTATTATTATTAATTTTTAAATCATATATTTTATCAATTTTTATTAAAATTATATTAAATAGACTCTTAAAGTAAAAGTAGTCCATTATTAAGAATTTATTAATCTTATTATTAGTTTGATAGGATTTTTAATAGTTTTAAAGAGCACTATTTGCATGAATTTTTATCAATATTTAAATATAAAGAAGGAAAATTTTATTAAGTCTAATGGACTCTTTATATTTTTATTCTTCATTTTGTGTTTTTCCACAACCGTTAATAATTTTAATTTTTTTCTCTCCTTTCCTTTTACGCAGCTCTCTCACTTTTTATTTCACTAGTTTCCCTCCATTCGTCGTTATAAAAATGAGATAAGACTGAAATGTTAAAAATATCAATCAATAGAGTGTATGACAACTTATAGATAGAGATGACAACGGAATGGGGTCGAGTACATTTATTATGATCCCCATTCTGTTGAGAATTTTTGTGAAGCGATGTAGGACGATAATTAAAAAATATTTATTTACCATCCCACTTAATTAATTTTTATTATTTTAAATATAGAGAGATATTTTGGCATCCTTACTTGTAGTGTATTAATTAAAATCAGAATACATAATCAAATTTGAAACTAATTCATTATTTTATAGTTAAATAATAAAGAGTTTGCTCTAAGGATAGTTATTAGTTTTCCATTTTTTAGGAGATTTATTTCTTTTTTTATTCTATTAAAATTAGGAATTAAGAAAGAATAGGGCTAAGCATATTTGTAGACGGAACTGGAATTCATTATATTCTTGAGCTTTTTAGCTTTTCTCTTGTTTTTACAATACTCAATTTTTGCTGCCACACCAAAATTGGTATAAGAGCAAAGTTTGCCCTTGACTAATGACTACTTATAGTGATAGTGGTACGCATTCTCGCGACAATGATCGAAAAATTGTAAAATTACATGATTGATTCCATAATCTGGAACGAATGATGGATAAGTTTATAGATACAACTGACAAAATTTTTCAGATTTTGACAACTATAAATGTTGGTTGCTTCAACGAGCCCAAACTTGGCAATATGTTGCTAGAGATTTGACTCGAGTCTCGGATAGATTCAGATACCCACAACGTTATGGCTTACTACTCATGGTGGTTTTCATCAGTTAAACCATAACATTCGCAATGATGGTTTACTTTGACTTGACAATTCCATCAATCACACGTGTTACAATTTGTCTCAATTCATCGTTCTACCTATGGGCAACAATCTTATTTGGCACAAAAATATGTTCCACTGCAATTCAATTGGACAGAACTACTTTCATTTTCAAAAGCATGATGTAATGAACACCAATTTCACATGGAGCGATAGTAGGTTATTAAAGAGTTTGCAAAGGTCTACAAGGGAGATACAATGGAGCTTAATTTAAAGTGCGACCAAAATTTTAGAACACGATGCACCATAAACAATAAATATATGCAACGTAATCTTAGACCACAAAGTAGTGAGAACAATTTAAAGAAATAAAATATCCTTCTTGATATTCAAAACTAAAGAATGAGTTAGAGTGTGTTTGTTAGTCTTATAGGTACTTATAAGTTGTCAAATTTCATTTTTATCTACACATTTTGTAGGATTCACAACTTTTACTCACTTTTTATTCACACATTCCGTAAAACTCATTGCTTATAATCTATAAAAAACTTTAACAAACATATGTTTGTTAGTCTTATTAAATACTTATAAACTAGTCAAACATCATTTTTATCTATAAATTTTAAAATATCTATAATTTTTATTTACTTTTTATTTATATATTTTGTAGACTCACTATTTATAGTCTACAAAGATTTTTATTAAACGTACTCTCCAAAAAAACAATCAGCATCTACTTCCTACATTATGTAGGGATGAAGATTTTGAATTGATATTAGAATAAAGAAAAGAGACTTTTGGGATCAAAGTCAAGTCGTCCGTACATGGAAGTCAACTAGAAATAGCGATACCATTAATCCGGTCGTACCCGGCGTGCTGTCCTAAGAATAAGATCATTGATTTTTTCAAATTAATTGCATTCACGCGAGCTACCATACAAAGTTTTGTTTTTATCAAGTGCAGTCACCTAATAGATAAATTAAGGTACAACTTGTTAAGAGTATTAAATGTCCACTAGCCTGATCCATCGATAGAAAAAAAAAACTAAAATGGATGCATTTTTCTAATTAGGGTGTGCTTTTCGAGTTTTCAATTACCGGATTATTTTTAATGTAACAATGTGAATTATTGTACATGTAGTAAATAAAATAGAGAATAGAGAGAAGAGCATCTCCAATGAAGTTGTAGACTGAAAAAATTGTGACACGCATGTACAAAAGAAATGATACAGATAAATTAGAAAATATTAAATAGAAACACACATTCGATGATTAAATATAGAATGTCTAGAATCGTCTAAATGTCAACGATAGTTTAAGTATCTTCTGCTTTTTTCTTTACCATGTAAATATTTTGAACTGATGTGACACACTTTTAGTATAATCCATGTCCATAGCCAGTTCTAACATTTTCGAGACCCGAGGCGAGGTCCAAAATTTAGGCTCCCAAATCAATAAGTCATAGTCATACATTGGTGGTGGACTGACTTATTTTTTTTAAAAAATAGGCCCTTCAATTTTGGGTCGATGCGAACTTACTTTCTTTGTTAGACTTCAAACTTTTGTCTGAAATATTTTTTATTGGACAACTTTAGTAATATTTTTTTTTTTTTTTTTTTTTTACGAGAATGGACCCCCTTCGGTTTGGACCCGAAGCGGTCGCCTCACTGCCTCTCGGTCTAAAACCGGGCCACCCACGTCTCTTAAAAAGCTAAAAGGTAACAAAATAATTTTCAAAGTGGTGTGTGGTTCTCGTGTTTCAAAATTCCATATAATAGAGGAAGGGTTACCTAGTAATGATAAATTTAAATATATTTCCCTTTGTAGCCACCTAAATTTTTAGATGTTTTTCTTATTATTACAACACTGTATTATTGAAGCTATTTTGGTTAAAGATTGGAAAAAAAAAATAAAGAACAAAGGGCAAAGAAAATTAATTTTTAAAATGTTTAAGGGCCCAATTGTGACTTCTCATTCATATATATATATATATATATATTGACAAGTAAAGGTAATCCCACATTTCCTTGTCAAGAAAGTGAGGATGCATTTAGGGATGGCAAAAAACCCACGACCCATGACCCGCCCCGCTACCCGCCCGCCAAGCACCGCCCCGCCCTCCCCCCCTGTTGGACAATAGGGGCGGGTTTGAAAGCAGAAAAAATCTGCCCTTGTGGTCCGGCGGGGTCCGGGCGCCCCGACCCGCCCCGCCACGCCCCGCCATGACCCGCCCCTAGAAATATTTTTTTTTTTTTTTTTTTTTTTTTTTTGAAAAATCATAAAATATAAATATATAATACAAATTATAATTTTCACTACAACAAATAAATTTAAAGAAGAATCGAACCCTATTGAAATTTATAACTACAAATCTTAACCACTACACCATAACCTCAATTTTATAATTTTTTGTTTTGTTTAGTACAAATATATAAAAAAAATTTTTTTTTTTTTTATTTTTCAGTTTTGAAAAAAAAAAAAAAAAAAAAAAAATATTTCATTCATGATGGGCGGTTGGCGGGTCGGAGGGTCACTTCCCTTGCGCCCGCCCGCCCAAATGACCATGGGTCATGGGCGGGCGGGCGGGTAAAAAATTTTCATGGCGGGCGGGCGGGCCGACCCGCCCGACCCTCCCATTGCCATCCCTAGATGCATTATTTGATTTTGTCCTAAAAAGCCTTCTTATCTTTGTTTGCAGGTCAATAATTATTATGCAATTCATCTTTACATAATAAATAAATCGGGTTATGTTTCACGTTAGCATTAACTAAAATTTCCATTTTAATATTAAATTATTATAAGATATAATAAAATATGTTTGTTAATGTTTATAAGTACTTATAAATTGATCAAACATCATTTTTATCCACATATTTAGTACGACTTATAACTTTTATTTATTTTTGTACACATATTCACATATAACTCACTGCTTATAATCTACAAATTTTTTTACCAAAATCGTCAGATTAGATGCACGATGACAGCATATTTGGTGTTGAAATTCGAGTCGAGCCAACTTCTGCCGTGCCTCCTAGAATTTTCCCTGCTTACGTTGAAGCATTAATTAATGTTCCATGGTGGGTGGCTGTCTATTCATATATCTTTTATGTTTTTATCAGTTTCCAATAAGTTGCACAATTATTTGGATATTGACTAAAAAGCAAAAGCAACATAATATTCAACTTTTAGGGGACAAACGCAGCAGCATCACGTGGTGTATAAGAAGAATTAAGAGGTTGTTCGGTAGTTAAAATGTGAATCAGAACAAGAAAGTTCAAAACCATGCAGATTTTGGTAGATTTTTTTTTTTTTTTTGCCTTTTTTTTATGGTTAATGTGGTAATGTTACGGGCATAGTATGTGTTGAAAGTATTTATTATGTGCTCGTTTGATGTAGTTTATAAAATAATTTATTTAACTAAAAATTTATATTTATAGTATGACATTGTTGACTATTCTTGATCAAATAAACTATTTTTGATTGATAAACTGGTTTATAATATATATTAAACAAGCTCTATAAGTCGGTTATATTTTGAATGTTGCAGCTATGCTAGTTCCGAATAAGGAGAACAAAAATAAGAATATGAATATTGCTTGATAATAAGGTTCAAATATGATTTGCGAGTTCTCGAGTTTTCTAGTAATAACACTATTATAATTATATGGACAGATTTACCCCTTTTTGGGTCCTAAAACTTGGGTCCATTTTTTTATTTGGTTTCTTAACATTTCTGCACGAGATATGAGATTTTGATGATTAAGTTTACTTGACCTAAAGAAAAAATGGTAAGTGTGGAAATTGTACAAGAGTTTGGCATCGGAATGGTTGCCAATTGGTCTATTCTTTGAAAACGTGTGATTTTAGGGTTTTTTAGGCCATCTCCAACCCATATATTTAAATTGGTGCAATTTTTTTTACTAAAATAAATAAGAACTCACATCAAATCCACATGTCATCTCCATTCTCCAACCCATTACTTTAAATATTGCACCAAATAAACAGTGTCAATTATCATATATTTATATTTTTAATTTTAAACAATAATTTAATTCAAAAATTAGTTAATCATATATTGTATTTATAATTTTATATTCAATATATAAATTTTAAATTAAATTTAATTTCCGTAATTATTGTATTCATTAAAAAAAAATAAGAAAAATCACGATACTAAATATCTCAATTTCAAAAACATTTAACATAATAAAATAAAAAAATTGGACAGATTACATAAAAAAGACGTCAAAACATAATTACTTATTTTTAATAATCGAATTTGTAAATTCTCAATTTTAATGAGTACTTTTTATTCAATATATGTAGTAGATGTTATTTATTATTCAATTTATTACTACTCATACAATTTATTGTGTCAATAAATATAATAATCAAATTAAAATAATTATACATCAATTTATATCACAATACAATTAAACTATCAGCTATTAGGATACAAAAGGAAAACAAAATGTTCACTTCAGCCAATTAGGGGTAAATGTGGAATAATTTTTCATGCTAAATTCATCTTCATTGCTACATGGCGCCATATATGGCGCAACACTGTTCATCTTCTCAAAATGGCGCTACTTTTTGGCGTCCGGTTGGAGCAAAAATTTGCTCCATCTTGGCGTTTTTACTTCAATTTGACGATGGATTGGAGATGCCCTTAGGAACCGAAAAGTGAGACTTGTCTCCTAATTGTTGATTAGAGAAGCTATCAAATTTGACTCGTTAAACCAACATGTGAAAATTAGCACTTGTAGTTAAAAAGGGAGAGTCGTTCTTTTTCATTTTTTTTTTTTTGGGGGGGGATCTTGAGTTCACGAACTTCAATTTCTTTAATATTTGAGCTACTACAATAAAATCGTCATGTATTAAGAGCTTGTTTGGTATTCATTTTTTGTCAAAAAATACATTTTTTCAATTTTTTTTTTTTCAAAGAATGATCGAAATGACCAAATTGTCCTTCATTTGAAATATGTAACAATTTTGATAAAGAACAATTTGGTCATTTCAGCCACATTTACTTTGAAAAGTAAAAAAAGTGGCTAAAAAAAATATATTTTTTGACAAAAAATGGATACCAAACAGGCTCTAACTAGTGAAACTCTATTTATAAAAAGGATAAGTAATTTTGACCGTGCTTGTCAAACACAATCATGCTCGAAAATACGTAATCCTAATCCAACGTCAATCCAACCTCACGATCACTAATTCCATTTAAAAATACGTAATCCTAATCCAACGTCGCTAATTCCATTTAAATGCCATTTAATTGGCGATTAAGACCTCACGATCCCAAAGTAATCAAATATATGTCAGGAAGAGACTGGATGGCAGATAGAGACATTCCATGTAAAGAAAAAGGGGTATTTGTATGGGCCATGATTAATAATGGAACGAAGTGCGGTGGTCAAGTTTCAGACGCATTTTAAGAATATTTAGAACATGTTTGTTTTTTTTTTTTTTTAAGAAGTTAGGGTGTGTATGATTCAAACATTTTCGTTTTATTTTTCCATCAACAATAAATTTTTCTGTGACAAAGATTTAAAACATATTTCTTCTTGAAAAAATTTTTCTCCTTTTGCTTTGATTGAGCATGGAAAATGAAACGATTTTCAATATAATCACCTAAAGACACATTTGGCCACTTTCTTGGAAAATATTTTCTCACCTATTTGGTGGATTTTGTTTTCCACCTTACATGGAAAATGTTTTCATTTTCCACCATTTTCCATGGAAACCAATCAAACACACTCCTTAAAGTCAGAATAACAATAAATTTAACTACATATTTCTACAATTTTTAATCACATATTTCAACAATTTTTATCAATTTTACAAAAAAATGATTTTAATCAAAATGAAACACACCCTTAATACATTTAGTCGGGATGGATTTGGGAGGGGGTGGGGGGGCCCCCGAAAAAAGTCGTTTCTTATAGTGTTAAAAATTTTAAAAAAAAAAAATCTCAAGAATGTGACCGTGTGAAATTTTTTTTTTCAAGTAGTAGTTAATTTCAAAAAAATTCCTGGATCCACCCCGTGAATTTAGGATATGTTTGACACAATTATTGTAAGTACATTTATTTCAAAAGAGATTTTAGTAAAATATTGTCAATTCAAAACGTGCCGTTAATATTAAATTAATAATTTGACTGCATAACTATATAATTACTTTTATTTTTATTATTTGTACAAATAATACATATTTATATAATTAAATATTAATAATTTATGCATAAAATAATATTTATTTCTTCATATAAAATCAATTAAAATTAATTTTTATTAAATTAGTGTGGCATTATTATTTTAGTGTATATCATATAATTATTCAATAATATATTTTATCATATCAAAATATGACGTATATATATGATATTTTATACTTAAATGATAAATAATAATAATAATAATAATAATAATTAAGATAAAAATATTTCAAAGGAATCTTTAAATTATACAAAATAATGTAATATTATATTGATATATTGATATGTAGTATAATTAGGACATATTTGATATTTTAGTAAATTCCTTATTTCGTTAATTTAAAAGTCAATAAATATAGATTTTAATTTCTCGTATAAGTTGAATGTAAATTTTTTTTAGTTTCTCAAAAATAGTTTAAAAAACTGTTTTGTGAGTCAATAACACTTTCTGACTTTAACCAAACATCTATTATTTTAACCAAACTAACTTTTGTTTTTCAAGAAGTACTTTTGAACTTTATAAATAAAAGCTCTCACATTCCAAACACACTCTTATAAAATATGAGACCCCAAGTAATTGGGTAACAAGAAGTTTTATAGAGGTGTCTTCTTTTCAGACGAGTGATAAGTAGTTTAAACTTTAGTAAAGAAAAATTATAATGGGTGATATCGGACCAATAGTTCAGACCCCAAATAATATATTGTTTCAATTTTAGTATTTTCTTTAGCTATTTTTCATTTTTTATTCAATTTACTTGAGACTTTGAATGTGGAACTATCACATATGTTAGTCGTTAAAAGAGGTGTTATTATGTGTTTTGATAGTGAATATCCAACACTCGAAGCAAGAAAAAAAGATTTTGAATATAAAACGGGAGTAATATGATAGTAGTAGTAAATTTTTTAGATTGATTGTAATGTGTCTTGTGAGTTTCTTTATAAAGGTCTTCTCTCATGATAATATTAAGGTAAATAGTGATGTTCTTGTGGACGTGGGCCTATGTTGCAATCCTTCTACGTGTGCAGCTCATGCTTGACTCTTCTTCAACTTTGGAGCTCGTAGATGTAGATGTTTAGATTTAATATTGGGTAAATTCAAGACCAGTCACTGATTTAACACTTATGAGCTCTAAAGTCATATAGTTAAAACTTAATTCAATAAAAATCACATTTTAGAGCTAAAAGACCAACATACCCTTACAATTATAAAAAAAAATGCTAATTTAATTATATTGTTTTATTGTAATACTGTTTTGTATGATACTGTTTTATCTATGATACTGTTTTATTTAGATAATGTACATTAATATATTTATATCATACTTTTATCTTTGATACTGTTTTATTATGACAATGTTTAAACATATGATCTTGTACTACTAATGGAGCATTTTAAGAACAATATTATTACTTCAACCATTAAAATATATTATACTTAGTTTTATATATGATACTGTTTTATATAGAAAATGTGTTATGGTACACTTACACCATGCTTTTATCTTTGATATTGTTTTATTATGGTAATGTTTCAACATATGATACTGTTTTAATCTATGATAATATTATTGAATGCAAACAATATCAATGGTTTTATACTACTAATGAATTACTTCAACTAGTAAAACATCTATTATACTGTTTTAATATATGATAATGTTATTGAATGCAAACACTATCAATGGTCTTGTACTACTAATAGAACATTTTAAGAACAATATAATTACTTCAACCAGTAAAACAGATTTATGATACTGTTTTATTTAGATAAAGTGATATTATATACTTATATAATGTTTTTATCTTTGATACTGTTTTATTATAATAATGTTTCAACATATGATACTGTTATTTTATTGGGTTGTAATTTGTGTATGTAATACTATTTTATTAAAATATTTTCATGTATGATACTAATATATTAAAATACATTTATCTGTGATACTGTTTTAGTATGTATGATACTGTTTTAATAAGAAAAATTAAATATTGTCATTTTAAGTTAAAGAGACGATTTCAAATGGCTAAAATCCATCGTACGCAATGGCAAAGCGATTGGTATTGACCAACTTGTCAAGACCATTCCGAAAATATATTATAATATAAATTCTGATCACGTATGTGAATTCTATGCTCATTTCTGTTATCATACTATTTTCTGTGATACTGTTTTTCTATAATATAGTATCAAACAACTCACATGACTAATTAACAACACAAAGAATAATCTAATGGTCAACTTTCGTCATAACAATGCCCACATCGAACTTTTTCATTCATACATAAATTCAAACTGCTGATTTACAACAACAAATCATGGCAATTCTACAGAAATTCATCAAACAAATATTCTTTAATATTTTCTATAATACAGTATTATGATATAAATGTGTTTATGATACTGTTTCATACCAAAATGTCAAACCCTTCTAAAGAATAGCATAAATGTAGCAAAAGCTAATCAAGAAGCTATATATAATACTGTTTAGACAAGAAAAATTAAAGATTGCCATTTTAAGTTCAAGATTGCGAATTCTATACCCATTTATGTTATGATCTGTTTTGTATGTTTTGTATGATACTGTTTTCTATAATACAGTGTCAAACAACACACATAACTAAATAATACAAAGAATAATTTAATGGCCAACTTTTGTCAAAGCATGCCTACATCAAACTTTTTCATCCCTACAAAAATTCAAGCTCCTATTTACATCAAGAAATCATGGACACAACCAATATATTTCTTAAACATTCGCTTCTATACTCATCACATCACAAACAATACACTTATACACCACAAACAATACACTCATCCCAACTCCGCCACCGCCTATGTTCGTTGGAGACACCATAAACTTTTCGCCAATGAGCACAGTCTGTAAAGATTTTCGCCTATGAACCCAACAGAAAAATTTTCGCTGGTGAACCCATGAAACCCCATAAGTAACACCAGAATCTTCACCCATAAAAAACACCAGAATCTCCACCACAACCGCACCGTAGAAGAAACACTCTCTGTATGTTGCTCATTCGCGAATGAGTTTTGTGGAGGTGAAAGAAGACGCCGATTGAGGTTTGTGGAGGTAGAAGAAGAAAGTGCCGATGGAGGTTTGTAAAGGTGAAAGAGAACATCAATGGAGTTTTGTGGAGGTAGAAGAATGTATCAATGGAGGTTTCATGGGTTGGAAGAAGACGCAGAGGTTTGTAGAGGGTAATTATGGGATTGATTTGAAATATTGCTGAATAGTATGATTTAATCACAATTTTGAAAAATGTTTTGACTTAATCTTACAGGCAATTTTCCCTTTAATATTTATGGACAGGCCAATGGTGATATTGTAGGCCCACTTGAATGTAATAGGTTGGTGCCCTTGACATGTTGATCTTGACTCTATTATTGATTTGAGCACAAACTTGAGTTGGTATTTTGAAATTATAGCTATGACAATGTATATATTCAAACATAGACTGCAAACTATATTTCAAACTTCAAAATAACATGCAGTGGCGTGACATAACGAGGGCTCTGTATGTTCGGACTGGCAAATTATGATAAGAAGTCTAACCATAAAAAGGACAAGTTCGTTTTGGAGAGAATACTAGAGATCTTAGGAGAGTGAGGAGAAAAGGAAGAGCTCTGAAAAAGACCAAACAAAGCCAAAATGCTAAGGAGACGAGGTCAAGCACAACTAGATCCAGTTCATGTGGCCAATTACACTAGTACGAAATAGAGACCAGCATGATCAAATTTTGAAAATTTAGAGACATTTTGTTATGTATCAACCACGACATTTATCTTCAACAATACTCACCTCTCCAAACCCAGTGTGTTTATAAATACTTATAAATAAGTATAAATTAGTCTAACATCATTTCTATCTAGAATCCACAATTTCGTAGACTTATTATTTATAATCTACAAAAATATTTACCAAATATATATAGTCTGCCGACATATACAAGTTTTACACAATCGATATCCCTATTTTTGTTTCATATGATTTGGAATAGTAACTTTGAATTTCGAAAGTTTTCATTTACCATTTATGTTTCAGATGCTTTGGAATCGAAAACAAATAAAATACCTGCATTAGAATAGAATAAGAGGGAGAAAACAGTACCAAAACCTCTTCTAGTAGCCAAACAACTACAACAGACCACTGCCGAAGCCACGAGCTCGTGACAACAGGTGAGTTTAATACACCAAGTTAAGGGTCATTTAGTAAAATTAAGTAGCACGTCAAATGTCATCCGCTTACTAATCTGCAAAGAGAACTCAATAAATCTGCACATCAGTGCTAGTGGGAACAGACCGTCTTGACCACACTTTGATGCTCAAGTGTTCTGATGATTTTGTTGATAAACCAATACACTACATACAGGAAAAAAAATCCCAGAAGCTCAATAACAAACATTTTTACTCCTTGTAACAAACTCATAATATATCATCAAAAGTATTACTTTATTTCCCAAGAAACAAAAAGGGTCTTGTCCTAGCACAGGATAGTTTGCAGACATCCTCCCAGTTTAAGTAAATAAAACATGAAAGTCAAAACATAAACAGGTCTACAATCCACCAAACAATCGATTGGTAAATACTGAAAACCAATCCCAGAATGTTCAAACTTCAGTGGCCTGACCTTGTACCATATCAAAAAGATACTTAAATTTTACAGGCAAATGTAAGACCTTCTGTGGCTAGTTGATCCAAGTTCTGTGCTAGGGGCTGGACCCTGGCAACTTTAGCAATTGCCTTGTTTTCTTCTGGAGTACCACTTTCCAAAAATGCACCCACAACCTTCCCATCTTTGATCCAGTATGATCCAAACTTGTGGGTTGTAGATGTAGGGCTGCTGTCCCCGAAGAGGACAGTGTCACCTACATTGTCGCCGTAGAACTGCCATGACAGATCAAAGGCACGGGAATAGAAGAAGGGAAGGTAATCATATTCATCAACTGACTTTCCTTGTTCACTAGCAAAGATTGCCTGCACGAAAAACACAAGATATAGTTTTCAGTTTCACTACAGATGAGGTGAGAGTATTCAAATATTTGGACAGTCACATATGCGTATCACCAATCAAACTTCTATCGTCTTATTTTTGCCATCTTTCAGGGTTTCAGTTAACTTTCGGGATTCAATTTGATTATTTGAGCAGCATACCTCCGTGTTCAAATTTTCAAACCAGATTATAAGCTAGGTTATCTATTAACCTTTGGAGATGCACCAAAATGAACAGCAGACTGATTACAAGTGAGTTAATGCAATTAGAATTACATATGTGAAGAATTCACGTACCTTGACAGCCTGTTCTGCAGATTTGCGAGAATGATCAACATGTTCTACTCTTCTCATCTCACCATACAATTTCAGAGGGAAAGTGGCAACATCACCAACAGCATATACATCAGGAACACTTGTTTTGAAGAAAGTATCAGTCTGCAAGTGAAAGGCATTAGCATTATATTCACAATCACAACCACAATTTCACAATATGACCCAACACAGAACTGTTATCAAGACAGCTTAAAGCTCAAAAGTTGGCACCCTTTAGTTCATCATATCCTAATATTTGGAGCTCTGCTTCTTTATAATTCTCGTTACTATGCAAGAAGAAAGAATAATTTATTTAAGCAACACAGTTTCTTGTGATCATTAATCATGAGAACGTTCTTGCATATGCACAACGCGTGTTTGTCTCCAATGTTAAATAAGTCATTTAAAAAGGAACAGCTACACTGTTCCTTTTAGAATTCTTGGTCACAATTTTAAAGATAATTCAAACTAGAGGTCCACGCCACTGGACAAATAAGGATGAGTGTCCCAATATTAATAATGTTTGACAAGAGAAGTCTTTGTTTCTATACTCTTTTTTGGTATATCTTGTTCATGTCTTCACAACCTCATTGAAAGATTAAGCACAAAGAAAAAGAAATTCAGCAAGTGTATAACTTATCAAAACAGCAACAAGAGAATCAATTTACAAGGGAAATGTTTAAAAAGTGAAGTCACAAACCTTGATTCCACCTTTTTCCTCTTCAACCTGACCCTTAAATAAGGTTGTAAGAGGCTTACCACCTACACCAACAACAACGATGTCTGCTTCCAGCACCCTGCCATCCTTAAGTTTTACATCTGTAACCTGAAAGATGCAACAAAGTTACCACATGTCCAGACTATGAAGCTCATGAAGAATGAGAAATTTCATCTGCTTGAGAACACACTTCTCCATTTTCGTTAGTGCCAAACCCAACAGCTACTGTCCCTTTGATGATTTTGATTCCCTTATTTTCATAGTAACCTTCATAGAAGGCAGCTATGTCAGCTGTGAATAGCCTAGGCACTGCAAAAACAGACATGTAAGAAAAGTTATTGGTAACCCAGAATTCTCAAGTTGCATAAAGCATGTGCGATGCATTATAGCTTACACCACATCATTTGGTTACCTTCACATAATCCATAAAATCAAAGGTTTGGAACAACTTAAAATGATAAATCTAATTACAATTTTCAACTTACTGCACCAAGGTTCGGGGTAAACCATAGTGGAATCAATGTTATTAACTCTCAGTGCTGCACTGAGCTCAAGTCCAATATATCCTCCACCAACAACCACAGCCTTTCCGTTTTTCTTTGCTTTGATTGCTTCTACAAGTTTATCAGCATCATCAATTTCTCTCAAATAAAAGATGTTTTTGGCATCAGCCCCTTGTACTCCAAAGTCGGACAATCTAATAACCTGCCAAAAGTGACATACACAATCACATACTGCTTTCAAGTACCTGAAACAAGATCAAATGATATGAATGCGATATAATCATGTAATGCCCAGAATATGATACTCAACAGTAGAACCAGTTGCTATGATCGCAATCTGGTATTTAAATGTTTCGCCCGATGCACTGGTAAGTGTCTTTGAAGAAAGATCTGCCTTGACTATTTCTGTGCTAAGAATCAAAGATATCCCTGAAAATCATCAAAATGAGCTCACATTATGAACTTTCGTGCGAAATAATTTTTTGATCAGAAGATAAAAAATTAGGAAGGAAACTTGTGGGAGAATGTATTCAAGAAGGCATTCTAAAAATATAAAGCTTGTATGTAGATATATGAGAACAATAAGAGTTTTACCTTTCTCAGTGTACCACTCGGGAAGGAGCCTCTCTCCTCCACTTCCAACGCACACATGGAAACCTGGAAGTCTTGCAGTTCCTGTAGAAAATACAAAATCAAATCAAACCACGTTTCTATTAGATGGAAATCTGGAAGTCTTGCAGTTCCTGTAGAAAATTTAAAATCAAATCAAACCATGTTTCTATTAGAGATATCTGAACAATTGAAGAGACTTGGAAGGGAACAAGTGGAAACCTGACAACTACAGATAGATACAAATGACAAATGGCTATGTATTTGAAGGCCTTCCAACGTGACAAGAAGAACAAAAAATCAAATTATTGAATCAAATTTTAACAATACCAGTAGAATTTAATAGGAAGTATCTTTCATACCAATTAATAGTATTTAAATTTGTTTCTGAAATATATAGACGACACATATAATCTCCGATCTTGGTTACTTTTTTGCCCTTACTGAGATGGTTCTTTTTGTTTATAAGTTTATGCATTACAGAAACAACATTTGTTCCCATAATATAATCATCACTTGTCAATGAAGGTAAATAACTCACCCTCGGGAAACAAGTATGCCTTGCTGAGTGCTGGACGTTCATAAGGAGCGACCTGAAACCATCATTACACGTATATGCTAAAGTTCATACTAAAAAATGAGGCATTTAATTCTACGAAAGAGGGATACTACACTATGCATAAAAGAAGGCATGCACAGCACGTTGACTTATCCAGGCCAATTTTTTTATTAGTTGACAGAAGTTTAAGGACTATCTATTTATGCTCACCCATGACAGGGAATATAAGCTGGTAAGGCTGCGTTTGTAAATAAATCCCCCCCAATTTAGCATTGAGACATAATTTACATATTCTTTCTTGTTGCCAAGAATCATCAGGTGAAAATTACGAACAACATAAACAAACAATGCTCAGTTCCCACTAAATTTAGGGTCAGACACATAAATCATTTGTCATCACTCCATTCCGTACATAGCTACATGTATTGGAAGATCTAATGCAAATAGATCCTTAGCCACCACAATAGTTCATGTTAGTTTTGGTTTACCACCCTTTTTTACCATGTTATAAGGGATCACGTCAATATTATAAACAATAGTTTTTTTTTAAAAAAATCTACGCAACCCCAACTACCTAACTCATACTTCCCTTAATTTAACCTCCATTGGTGTCACCTCCAACTGTAGGCATATATTCTCAATGCTTATCTAATCCATTTTAGTACAGCACATCGTAATCTAAAAATGTATAGTAGTTAGCAAATTCAAATGAATAAATAGGATTTGCAGAACTACAAATGTAGGACAGAGAACCATGGTCCTTATTAGATAAAATGGCCTTCCATTCTCTTGACAAACATAACAACAAGATAAACCTAGAATACCACTTCCTATGAATTTCGCAATGATCTTATTATCCAACATTCATATATAGGGAAATTTTGTCATGCCCGTAGGCAAGGGGAAGATTAGCTGTGAATCAATTGTTTTGAAGAAAAATAATTCTTGGAAACAAGTATTTAAGAGCATACCGCCTCTTTGGAAATGATGGCCAGTTCACCTGGCTTAACTCCCTGCTTGGCGAATTCCCTCGCAGCATATCCCTGCAAGCACAACTCAATTTTGATTCAGTAACCATTATGATGAGAGAATAAAGCTCAATAGCTTAAATTCACTCGTTGCTGCAATTCTTTTGGCTTAACGATTTCTATCTTCAAGTTATTTCTAGGCTAGAGCATGTTTGGTTGTGCTTAAAAAACATGATTTTCAACGTCATATTTTTTACTAACAAAATTATTTTTCTAGTATATAAGACTTAACTTAATTTCTAGAATTGTAACTTTTAAGCACATCCAACATGCTCTAAATGTGAAATACAACTATTAATTTAGGCACCAGTTCTATCCAAAAAGGGTAAATTCAGAGATTATAATTGTTTCTGCTAATATATTCCAGAAAATAGTTGTTCGAACTGTTTGTTTTTTTATCTAGAGTAGACTAACCACATAGCCTTTTTTATTACAAACAAAGGATTACTAAAATTATGACTAAAAATAAACTCGGTGAACATTTCCCAGAAACAAACAAGAAAATCTTGTTTCAGACAAGCCTCCGTAAGTCGTTAAAGAATTAAATCTAGTAGAACACATAAATTATATATCTGCAAAACTAGTACCGAGTATTGCTACAAACTAATCGATCGGTTAATCCAAACGCAGAAAAAAATAAGATAGCCATAAATGAAGGAGATCTGCTCTGTTACACAAATTGGACTAGAGTACTTAAAAGTTAAATCTAATATTAATATGAAAACAGTGTAAAACGTATTTAAAGAAGTCACGATTCAAATTTTAAGATGGAAAATGTCACGAAAAGAATGACGAAGAAGGTACTCACGGCAGCGACGCCTCCACCGATGATCACATACTTGAACGACTTCTCTGCCATTTAATCTATTCAACGATCGATGGTCTGTGTAAGGATAATGCAGATTGCAATATTTATGGGCTTTTATTTCCAAGTATTGGGTAGGTGAAAACGTGAACGGATATTTATAGAGGCAAATGGTCCGTGGTGATTGGCTGAGGGACGACACGAATAGGAGACATATACGTGGCGGACGATCTGCCGTCAAATCTGCTGACTGTACAGTTGCCACGACAATATGATTTGATCATCTTGCCAGATCGGATTAGATTTATGGCAATACTAAAGTCACGGTAGAATTTTTTTTAAAAAAAATTTATTTTTTTGTTTATAATTTTTATTTTTCAATCTTTTTACATTATAAAAAAAGTTAAAAAATAAAAAAATAATCAAAAAAATCTATTTTTTTTCAAAAAAATTCTATCGAACAAGCCCTAAATTACCCATGTAGAATTTCCTTTATTTTATTTTATTTTTGACAACAGATTTTCCTTTAATGACAATAACTTGGAATCAGTATCCACTTTCCAGAATAATCTATATAATTAATGAAAAAAATAGTAAAGACTACGGGAAATAATCATTTTTTGGTGCAAGATAAGTATTATATTGCACTGATAGCAAGTTTTGAGACCAAATTCATTCCATTGCTCATTTATGAAATGTTTTTTACACATTTCATCAAATTTTATCAAAAAAATTAAAAATTATTTTTAAACTCCATCAAATAGACACTTATATTTGTATTTACTACTTAGTTTTTATTGATATATTAGATGAATTTTTGTACTTATTTGATTTGGGTTACTTTTGAATTGTTTTGATTTGTTGCTTAATCTAATTTAGTCCTGACCAACTAATTGCACTAGATTAAGAGCACGTTCGATACAAGTTTTGGGCAAAAAAAATATTTTTTTTTTTCACAACATTTTTGACTTTTCAAAAGTTTTTGAAGTGAAATGACAAAATTGTCCTTACTACTTTGAAATTGAATTTTGTTGATTAAAGATAATTTTATCATTTCACTTTCAAAACTTTTAAAATATCAAAAATATCATTTAAAAAAAATAAACTCATTTTCCCCCTCAAAATCTCTATCAAACAGGCTATAACTAAGGGGGGATGATGTATTCAAATTGAGACTTTAAGGACTTTTAAGTATTTAAAAATTTTGGGATATTCAATATAGACTTTTTAAGAGTCTCTAAAAATATTTGTGTATTAAATCGAAACTTTTAGAGATTTTGAAAAAGTTTTTAAAAGTCACGGGGTATTCAATTAAAACTTTGTATGAGTCTCTGTAAGTCACGGGGTATTCAAATTGAAAAGGACTTATAAGGATTCTCTACTTATCAGGCTTTTGGAGGCTTTTTAATAAAAAGTATAAATAGAAAATCTAAAAAAAAAGTCTCCTGTTTATCGTGAGATTTGTGAAGACTCCAGAGCCCCAAAATAAAGAGCGTCTATTTTCTTTCACTTCTAGGATGTTTTTTCACATCTCTTCCATTCAGGTAAGAATTTGTTGTACTCAATAATTTATATGCAAATGTATCTAGAATTTGCAGTAATTAAAACTTTGACATCATAGTACATAGTCTTGTGTCAAAAATTGAGGGTATTTTGCGTGATAAATTTGCAATATTTTGATTAATGTTTTGATGGGATTGAGATTTTTCACTTAATTATTATAAATTATTCAATGGTGATACTTTGGTATTGTACTAGAAATCTTTTTTTGCACTTTGATATTTTTTTTTTGAACATTACTAAAATGTTATTAATTCTTTTTTAGATTTATGTTATAGGTAATTATATTCGCACCACGGTTTTTATTATCTACACTACATTTTAATTGCATTAAAGATCCTTCAACCTTTGACATTTAGACACTTATGTCTCTAATAATTTTCATTTTATCATTAATTTTTATATGATGATTTTTTTCCAAATATTTTGCTAATGTGCATTGAAATGATAAAAATTATTTTATTAAACTTTTGTATTTGTTATTTGTTTTGCTTATTTGAAAATACGAGAGGCAAAAAATCTTTTTATACTATTCTAGTTAAATTTTTTAATAAAAATCATCAATCAAGACAAAGATAAGACGTGCAAATTAATAAAATCATGGTAAAAAAAAATTAATGACTTAAATGCAAAAATGAGTATTAGTTGGAGATTTTTATTGCAATTAAAATGTAGTGTGATTAACAAATAGTATAGTATGAATATAATTACATTTATGTTATTTGATAATTTAATTGAGGTGACTTAAATATTTTTATTGACACGAGAAATATAATTTATTACTTTGAGTTCTTAATTATATGTGTTATAAATGATTTACACATAGAATAAGTTATTTAAAATAATATTATAGTATATAGAAATTTAGCTTAAAACTTTTTAAAAATAAATGAAAGTCTACATAAATCTTTAATAAAAGTCTACACAAGTTTAAGGAAGATTTTTATTAATTCTTAACAAATTCATAAAAGTCACTTAAAAGTTTATGAATTCCATAAAAATCATTCACTTATAAAAGTCCATAAAATTTTTTAAAAGTTTCAATTGAATACACCCTAAATTGAAGCAAGTTTTGGCATATCTAAAAGTCAATTCCAAGCTTTTGACTGCACAATTTGAACTTTCCACCTTGTGTTATTTTACACCCTAAGAATTAACTACCGCGATCAAGAGTGATTCGGACGGAGGCTAAATTTTTTCTATACCAACTAATATAAAAAATATATATAAAAAATTTTGTTTTCTTCTTATGCTACTGAAAAAAAAAAAAAAATTGGGCCAAGGAAGAAGACTCCAACAAATGAGAGTTGCATGTATCTCCTTATCATTATCAACAATCAAAGATTTGAAAAAAGTTGATAGTTTTAAAGTATCAAAACTCACGATTTCAAGATAGTCATGACGTTTAACTCCATCTGTTGAATTACGACAATTAATTCATTCACGAAAATTATAAAATTATATCTCATTATCTTAGGTAAATTTATTATTTTTTTTTACTATTAGTGTTAAATTGGTATTTTACCTCTCGATTACAACACAAATTCACAAACAGTTCAAAAACTGTTCAGATTCATGAAAAGTAGTTAAATCAACGATAAAATTTCAACACAAAATCATAATGAGGTTCACGATTCATAAATTAAAAAATCAAAATAGTTTACATCCTTCATGTCAATTAATAAAAATTAATTGCTCATCATCTACTTACATAGCACTTTGAATTGTATGACAATAATATAGGGTTAATTACACTAATAATCCCCAATTTTTCAGGTTTGTAATTATTTCATCCCCATTCAATTTTTTTAGCAGATATCATTCCCATCCTTTCATTTATTCGCACAAATGGTCTCCAAATCAATATTTTTCACTATTTTGACAATTATTTGATAATTTTGCCCATTGACTTAAATAAATTAAAATGATAGAAAAAAGAGAATACAATGAAAATATTGCAATTGAGCCCTTAACATTTTCAAAATTACAAATAAATCTTAAATTATTTTATTTTATACAGATATATGCTCTTTTCCAACAAAAAATCAATAATCTTTTCCACCCACCTCACCTCACCCCACCTCACCTCACCTCACCTCACCACACCACCACAACCCATGACTCCACCGCCTCGGAAATGCTAGCATTGTTGTCTTTTAAAACATTCTCGATGACCCACTTGCGCCATGGACAAATGGAATGCCTCAACTCCTCTCGCCGAGAGTGATTGGTGAGGCATCGCGGTTTTTTCAAGGTCGAGTTCGTGAGCTCACTTCCGCCAGCGCCTCCAACCGAACGGCCGGCTAATAGACGAAGCTTGCTAAACTACGCCAATCACAGCAGTTAAGCCTCCATTCGAACAACCTTAATGGGTCTATTCCGGAGGTTTGTCCCAGTGTATTCTCTTTACGTGCTTGGCTTACTTGTGGTATAACTCACGGTCGCAAACTGCTGTGCGCTGCGTTTTCCTAACCTTACCAATCTCCAAGTTCTCAACCTTGCCTACAACCATCTCTCGTGGTGATTTCCGCCAAGTTTTGTAAGTCTCCGGGTCTTTGGACCTCTTATCCAACTCATTTTCTAGCGAAATTCCAATGAACTTTTCCATGACCCATCAACTCCAACTCATCAACCTTTCGTTCAACGACTTCTCCGATGCAATTCCTGCGACCATTGGAGCACTACAACATCTTTAGTGCTTGTGGGTCGACTTTAATAAACTCTATGGCACAATCATTTGGCGATCGATCAAACCTGCTCAAAGATTGGTCCATTTCAAATACGACGATAATGACTCTCTTCGCATGTTTCCTACACGTTAGGTTCACTCAAATGTCTTCAAGTAATCTCTCTTCCGCATAATCATATCTTTGGTGTGGTCCCCATATCACTTTTCTGCAATGTTACAACACTAAATGCTCACGCAACGAAGATTCTTGACTTGAGTTTTCATGGGTTCATGGGGATGGTCAAATTGGATAATAATTTGGCGTGTTCTAGCACATTGGAAATTTTAGACCTTCACGAGAATCAGGTAAAGGTAGTGTTTCTAGATTTCTTGATGGAATTTTCTACATTGAAAGTCCTGGATATTTCTGGGAATTTAATCTCTGGAGTTTTACCAAATAATTTTGAGAATTTAGTGGTTTTGGAGCAGTTTAGAGTAGGGGATAATTCATTAATAGGTGAAATTCCTGAAACTGTAAGTAAATGCGGGTCATTAGGAGTTATTGATCTTGGAAATAATCAATTTTCGAGTTCGATTCCTGAGTTTTTAGGAGAAACAAAGAACTTGACCACATTGTTTCTTGGTGGAAATTCATTTACTCGTCTAGTTCGAGTGAGTTTGGGGAATCTTTACCAGCTGGAATTGTTGGATTTAAGTAATAATAAGTTGACTGTGCATTTGACGATAGAATTCATAAGACTTACCAATTTGAGCACTCTAAATTTGAGTAACAATAGATTTCTAGGTGAAGTGCTCTTAAATTGGGGTGGGTTGGAAAATATGATTCTTTTTTTGTTGGGAATAACACATATCTGTATAAAATAAAAATAGTTTAAGATTTATTTATACTTTTGAAAAGGTTAATGGCCAAATTGCAATGTTTTCATTTTTTTTTTTTCTATAATTCTAATTTATTTAAGTCAATTGGCAAAATTGTCAAAATAGTAAAAAATAGTGATTTGAGGACCATCTATGCGAATAAATGAAATGATGGAGATGATATCTGCTAAAAAAATTGAATGAGGATTAAATCGTTACAAACCTAAAAGAATAAGGACCATTAGTGTAATTAACCCAATAATATATCACCAGGAATTAATAGAGAAAATCTATAAATGATGAAAATTGCACATTGAATTTTGAAGCATGAATCTCCAATCTTCACCTTGAAATATCACTTTCGAATCTTCAATCTACAATCTCAAGCCTGAAACCCTCGAAATTGAATATGCATATGTTTGGTAATGAAATTATTTTTTAAGTGCTTATATTATAAGTTGTGGGTGAATGTGTGAATAAAAAATATGTTTGACTAACTGAAATTATAATTTAAGTAATGACAAACATGTGCTATGTAATGGTGTTTTTCATTTTAGGATTGCTTTCCTTTTAATGACTTATCAACCAAGTATATATATATATATGGTCTCAAAAATCCCAAGTTGTCGTGCATAAGAAATACCACAAATGCCCTTAAAACACCCAAATTCGAGCACTGGTTGAACTCAGGCAACAGCTAGCGAGCACGGATTAGAGCTTTTTGTTCGGCAGAATGTGTATGTAACCTAGCGCGTGCGCGTTGGAGCTTATGTCGGTTAGGGGCTTCGGCATTCCTAGCGCACGCCAGGTTTGCCTATTTTAGGCTTGTGCTCACGCCACTTACCTGCTATCCACTTTTTCGTCCCCTTCCGTTTCATCTTCGCATCAACTTTTGATTCCGACTTCATCCAATAAAATCAGTGGCAAACTAGCCGGGCCGATACGACAGGTGACGGCCAATTACCGGCAATAGGCTACAAGAAAATTGCCTCTTCTCTTCTTTTGTTTTTTGTTTTTATGCTGTCTTGTCATTTTTCCTTTTATTTTTTTTTTGTCTTTTGTTGCGTAGATTTAGATTTATTTCACTCTTCTATTTCTTTTATATTTACTGTGATTTTCAAACCTGGATTTCTTAGCTTTTTTTACTTTTAGGTGAATTATTGTAAATTGTTTTGTTATTTCTGTTCACCCTCTCTTTATTTTATGTTTTTCTGAATTATTGTAAGTTTTTCTTTTTTTTTTTTTTGCATTATTAAAGTTGTTTTACTCAACACATCATAATTTTCAGATAATTAATTAAATATAAAGTTGTTAGCCTCGGACAGAGCGCAATAAGGTAGCAAATTGATTAGCTAACAATGTTTACAAAGAGAGGTCTTCCAAGACTTTGGTTCCACATGAGTATGAGCTTACAAGAGAAATTAGGGACTTGACAAAAATGGAATAATTGGTCCTCCCAATATTGGAACATAACCACTAGTTTATCTTTGTTGAAGTATTGTATTGCTTCATTTGTTGTTTGCGTTTTTGTATAGAGTGGCTTATTTAATTAGAATAGATGTCGATTGTAGCTTTTGTATGATAAGATTTTACGCTATTGTTTTTGCACCTAATTGTTATTAATATATTTATGTAGGGACATTGTCAAATTATCTGTTCAATCTCTAGAATTATAGATTTAAAAAGACTTTACCAAAAAAATAAATAAAACAAAAACAAAAAAATGTTTCATAATATCAGGAAAATATAATGGCTGATGAAATTATTAACTAAAATTGAATGTAATATTTTTCAAAAAAAAAAAAAAAAAAATAGTAGGTGAAGAATATTGTTTCTTTCCGTCTTATCTTTTTATTACATAAATTATGTATTTTATTACCTTTTTTTCTCCGGTGAAGCCACAAATTTCGGCATCATCAGTCACAACGATGAGAAAAAGTGAATTTTTTAGTTTGGGGCTCTCGGAAACAAACCCTCTTCCGCAACCCAAGTATTTAGTGCACATTTGCAAAAGTTTAAATTATAATTTTAATTAGTCAAATATAATTTTTATCCATATATTTCGTAGGATCCATATTTTACTATTCATCTATTATCCACACATTTTACAAAATATATAATTTATCACGACCATAGAAGATTTCATCTCCATTCACCCAAAATAAATACTTACGTCTGTATTCATCTTCTCCAATTTTTTTTTTTCAATTATCTCCTTCTCAATTTTCTTTCTTTTCACCATTTTTCTCTAAATCTTTCATTTTCAACCTTGTTCCTCCTATCAATCTCCATTTACTTTTATACGGTCGAATTCTACCGATAAATAGTATACTAATAAGTAATTAAAAAATAATTTAAATACTAGTGGTATACTAATAACTACCGGAGTTTCTCCTCTATTGGCTAAAAAATCCACCATACGTTACTTCCCAATTTTTTTTTTTTTTAATTTCTTTAATTCTTTCCTACCGAATTCTCTCTCTCTTAACTATTTTCTCCAAATCTTTCATTCTCAACCTTGTTCATCCTATTAATCTCCATTTATTTTTCTATAGTCGAACATTGTTCCTCTTCATATCAATCTCTATTTATTTTTTTACAGTCGAATTGTATTGATAAACAGTATACTAATAAATAATTAAATTAGTATACCGCTTTTTTTGCGGAATCCGACCGTAGAAGATTTTAATGAATTGAGGAGTTGAGAAAATGAGTGAGAGAGAGTTTTATTTCAGGGGGAGTTTGATTTTGATGAATATGGAAAAGAATATGGAAAAATGGAGGAATTGAGAGAGAGATATGGATTTTGATTTGAGAGGATGAAGAAGTAGTGACAGACAACAATGTAGCTTTTTTTGTGCTTGTGTAAAATTCCATAATAATTTCAATATCTATATATATATATATAAAAGTGGGCTAGTCTGACTAAAAAGTCAGACTTCTTTTTCCCGCCCAAAAAGTGTCTCCTCATTAAAATGTTGTATTAATTCATTAGAAACAATGAATATTGCTCGTGGACGCTGCCTTGGGAAAAATACATTATTTAAAAATTTGTCCTCTCATTATTTCATTAAAATGGGAAAAATAAAATATTCATTGTTTCATTAAATAAATGTTATATCTCGAAAACTATGTAGGCGTGTATATTAATGACTGCTGCATTAAAATTTGTCACCTCATTAAAATGTTATATCTTTAAAAATAAGTAATAGATTTGACAAACTTTAAGTCTTCCTTTTTTTTTAAAATAATTGCTTCTTTGAAAGTTATCCTACATTAAGGTATTGTTTGTTTCAAAATTAAAAAAAAAAACGAAATTTTTATTATATGATTTCCCTAGATTACGAATAGATGTGCATAAAACTAACAAATTGACCCGATTTTTTTTCTTAATGGGAGCGTGCACCTTTGTATATTTTTTGTTTATTTAGTTGCCTCAAAATAAATATTGAGTGCACTATTCTATTTCAAATAGTTAACACGTAATTTGCACATAATTTTTGTAACAGTGTTGTAAAATATAATTTATTTAAATAATTAAATAATTATTGTTCAATCTAATTAAAATATAAAAATCTAGCATTATATACATACGGATTTAATTTAGAGTTCAATAATAATATTAATTAAAAGGCCAAATAAAGGATTATCAAATATCAGCGAGAGCATGATATATTATAAATAGATAGAAGAAAAGAAAAAGAAAAAGAGAAGTTAAAATTTCTAAAATTTTATTAGAGGTCACATAACTTACAGGTTAGTTTCATGTGGTCACTCAACTTCAATCTTATTTTATTTTAATCACTTAATTTATATTTTGTTATTTGAATTTGAGTATCTCATATGTAATCATAACCAAAACTAATTTCTATTGCAAATGAACGACCAAGTGATTTAAGCTAATTAATAAATGGGTTGAGTCTAAAAACTCATGAATTTATGTTTTCCTATTTCTAATTCAAAGATCATTTTATTCCAAAAGAATTAAAAATTTTCTATTCTATTTCTAATTGGTGATTGATATACCTTCCGATCCTAGATTACCTTTCAAATTTACAAAGAGTCGAGATCGTCTAATTATTTCGTATGCAACGACAATCAATAAAAGTCGAGGACAATCTACATAGACGTGGGTTTATATTTAAAAGATCGGTATTCAATTCACCATGGACTATTATATTCTCGTGTGTCAAGAGTCACATCGCGCGATGGATCGAAGATGCTAATCTATGATAAAGACAGAAGGCCATTAGATTCAACAACGAATGTAGTGTATAAAATTTTCAAAATCTATAATATTTTTTTAGTTGTATGTTCTTATTTCCTTTTCATTGATATAAAATTTTGACTTTCTCGCTTTTTATAATGATTTTCACTCGATCAATTTCAAAATCTTTTACTATTCAACATTATGATATTATTCATATGTTATGTAACCGTGCATCGCGCGTGGTGATAAAGTAGTTACCAACATAAAGTGTGCAGCCTGCGGAGAAGAACTCTTTTTCGTTTTGGTCGAACAGTAACTCTGTACAATAATAGTTGGGCATTATTTTTGGTGCTATTTTAAAATTCCCCGCCACTCCACTGTACTTCGCTCCACTCGTGAAGCTCCTCACCCCTTCAATTCGATTCTCGGGTAACTGAAAATCTTTTTTTTCTTTCTTTCTTTCATCACTCTGTCCATAATCTCTGTGTCTCTCGTTTGGTACGATTTATTTTCTTAACACGACGTATATTTTGGTATTAAAGGTTTTATCTAGGGTTTTTATACTATATTGTTGAAATTATTTATGTTGGATTTTCAAATCCAGTGCGACTTTTCTTGGCAGGTTTGAGCTGTTAAACTTTCTCCAAATGACAGATTTGTCAAGGTAATCTAAAAAGGAAAAGCTAAGGATTCGTTATAACGATGTAATTGAAATTAATATTTTCTTAGTAATCTGCAAATTAAAAGTGATCTGAATAAATTAGTTGATTATTTATGCCTGGGAATTATTTAAGGTAAATTATGTTTTTTTTTTTTGTTTCTTTTTGAGTTTTTAGGGAAAATACTAGCGATGTGCTTCGAATATTAGTGGCTACGGATTGTCACCTTGGTTATATGGAGAAGGATGAAATTCGCAGGCACGATTCATTTCAGGCATTTGAAGAGATTTGCTCAATCGCAGAGCAAAAACAGGTACGTACACTTGATACAGTTTACATTCTGCTTGATATGTTGACTTTTGTTCTCATAACCAAAAAACAATATAGAATTCGAACAGATGAAAGTTTCAAGTACAGTTGAAATTTGGAAAAATAGGTAGATTAAGAACTGATTAACGAATTCTCATGCTTTCCATAATATATCAGTTTCTCAAATGTGGTGTTACATGCCATGTGTTTGCTACTTTGTTAATCTTAACTTTACTGTGCTTGTAATTATATAATTATTATTGAGTATTTATTGTAGCATTATTTTGACTGAACTGATGTTAGGTGGATTTCTTACTTCTTGGCGGCGATCTTTTCCATGAGAATAAGCCATCAAGGTCAACTTTAGTGAAAGCCATTGAAATTCTTCGCCGTCACTGTCTCAACAATCAACCAGTGCAGTTTCAAGTTGTCAGTGACCAGACAGTGAACTTTGCAAATTCGTAATGGAACATCTTTATCTTGATATTTCTATCAATATATTATGTCCTGTTTTCCCTCATCTTTTTTATCTTAAGTTGACACTTAGCATGCATAGAAACTGTTTTGATACTTCCCTTTTGCATTTTTAGTTGGATTCTTTATGTCTCTTTGGGACATTGTCATCGCAATTCAAATCCGATTAGTCCCAGATCTGTATCATTAATTTGGTCTATAACTCAAGTTCACATGTTGAAGACTAAATTTAAACAAATATATGTCTTCTCTCTAATGGCTCAAGCTTTTAGATGACGGTGTATAATGTGGTAATATAGCACAAAGAGTAAAGCTCAACGCATTTTGAAGATCTTCAATGTTGTCCTGACGTTTGTTTGCACTTTGCAAGTGTTGCGTTTGTACATCACTGCTTCCGGTGCTTCATTAGCGTACTGGCGTGTACAGTCCAGCTCTTGCTGCAATGCTGACTACTGTGATGATGCACTGTCAGCTTTCTTGTTAACTTCACGAAACTGGGTTTCAAGATCATGTTTTTCCTTCTGCACCTCGAGTACGTTGCTTTGCTTTTTTGTGAAGCTTGTAGATCTTGGAATCAAGTTCAGAATACTTCTTGTCATTCTCTTTTATTTCTTGATCCATCTTCTGTGGAGCTTCAGCAAGTTTGGCAGAAAGCTCTTGAGCCTTTGTATCTGCCTCCAAGTGTGCTGCTCCAAGATGCTTTAGATCCTCCTTTGCAGGACTCTGAGTTTGTCTTTCCTCTAGATGTTTTCTCATTTCAAAGATTCTAGCTCCATAGCTTTATTTTGTTCAGGCTGGCAAGAATCAAAGAGTAGATTCTACATGTTCTGTAGCTGAGACTTCAAATATTCATTCTGGAAACTTAGTTCTACCACAATCTGTTCAAGTTGATCATGGCTGTAATTGCTATGTCCATTCTCATTGTGTAATCCATTGTCCTTATTAAGATTCCCACCACTGTCGTTGTTCACATTAAGCAGCTCATTATCCTCTTCAAAAATTGTTGCCGTGTCCCAAATCTTCTTTTACGTCTCTCTTCTAAAATGGTGCTAATTGCAACCGCTTTATCAAGAAGCTGTGCTGTTCCAAATTTATTAGATTCGGATTGTACAAGTAAATTCAAGCATTGGAGAAGCGAGTCTATCTGAAGTTTTCTTACAATAACATAAATGGAATGGGGTAGGATAATGGAAATGTTGCAGTGGGGGGTGCAGACAAGGGAAGGAGGAAGAAGGGATCAGGGGCTCTCCAAGTTCAAGTCTTTTCCAATTGATTAAATCAAAGATCTGACATGCGAACAATTTTTGTAAATAGGTGGCGGCGAAACTTGCACTTGGTACTTGTACCCATTGTTTAAAGAAGCTATTTGAGGCTTACGCCTTGAGTCCCGCCTCATGCTTTTTTGTTAAACGCCACAAAGCTTACGCCTCAAGTGCCATATCTTTACACCCCGAGTTATTGTGGCTAAGCCTCACAACGCAACAACTATGGTGTTTGCTCGTTTGTTTTGCCTTTTCTCACATTTTCTTTATTGGCCTGAGCTTGTGGGCTATTTTTCAATAACCTAGAAGGTTTTATGGGTTTTTTGTCTTCCTTTATTTGCCTTTACACGGAAGGAAACGGGGAACTATTAGACACAATTGCAAGTTGAAGATGATGAGAAAGAATAAGAAAAAAATGATAGTGATAGGGTGACAATGGAATCTAATACGTTAATGATTCTCTTGAAGATATTAACACTCATAATATAGGAGATTTTTGGGTTGTTTTTACTTTTAGAAGTATATTACAAATTGTACTATAAGACTACTAATTTGAGAACTTATTACTTCCTACTATAGTGATCTTTTTTATATTTGTTTGCAAGTTACACTTTGAATTTTTTAATTTATTATATCATGGTGGGTTTTAAGATTGTTCATAGTTTATTAGAAGCTTATTTCTGTATTTTTGTGTTTTATATTCTTTTGAATTATTTTATTGGGTTTTCTTGAGGCTTATGCCTCGAATCACCTCGAGGCTTACGCCTCGATACATGATTGAGCCTTTTTAAACATTGCTTGTACATGTTTTGTTACCGTGTTGAACCACCTCATCTACAAGCTTAAACTAGAGGATACACATATATTATTTAAATTTATTCTTCAACACGCACTCTCACATGCAGACATGATTCACTTTTTATCAAAGACCTATTATATGCACAATTTTCATAAACGGGTGAAAACCATGTCTTCTCATCTATTTTGGATTTCATTCTTTATTATTCTGTTTTAATATTCTTTCTTACTTTAATCATTGGATGCCAATGTTTTCATCTTCTTCTGTTTGTTTATGTTCTTTAATGATTCTGAGTAGTTTCTGTATTGTTTTTCAAATCATTACTGAATTTGTAAAATGCCCTTATTTTCATCAAGCAGATTTGGACATGTGAACTATGAAGATCCTCACTTCAATGTTGGATTACCAGTTTTCAGCATTCATGGAAATCATGATGATCCTGCTGGAGTGGTATGGATTCTATGGTAAACGCTGTGCATGTGTCTCTCTAGAAGAATTCCGTGCCAGTCACAAGACATTTTCTCTTGCTCTGAAAGTGTTAACTTCTCAGTCAAAATTAATAGTCTAACTGAAGAAAAATATCTAGACAGATTAGATGACTCTAAACCTCGTGTTTTAGGCTAGTTACAAATAATGTTCTATTGTATAACCTTTGAGAAAGTACTCAGATGCTTGTTTAAACTCCTAGTTTTCTCTAATCACATCCTTCAACTGGCTGTGTCTGGAGTGAACATTAATTTGGTGATATTTGTGTGTCTAATTATTTATTTATTAACACCAAACAGTTTTCTGTCTCATGCCATTGTTATTATGATCATCATTTTTATGTATGTGTGTGTATGTGTGCATGTATATATATCTTAGAGACTGTTCTTGGGGCCAATGTCGATGACTTTTGTGGCAGGACAATCTTTCTGCGGTTGATATCCTTTCAGCATGTAATCTTGTGAACTATTTTGGAAAAATGGTTCTTGAAGGTTCTGGAGTTGGGCAGATCACCCTCTACCCAATTCTTATCAAGAAGGTTTGGTTATGGATTTCTTATGAGTGACAAGAGTTGTGGCATTAATATAATTTGTTTATATACTTCTTATTTGTGATTGATAGGGCTCAACGTCTATGGCTCTTTATGGTCTTGGGAATATCAGAGATGAACGTCTGAATCGAATGTTTCAGGTATCAGTGAGTTGCTTGATTCTGGTTGTTTTCAATAAATGCCTTCACAAAATCACTCATTGTGTTTCTATTTTGACCCCCTAGACGCCACATGCAGTGCAGTGGATGCGACCTGAAGCTCAAGAAGGTCATCAGGTTTCAGATTGGTTCAACATCCTTGTACTTCATCAAAATAGGTAATAATTCCAACTTATCTTTTCTTTATATTGTATAATGAATGATGATAAAGACATTGAAAATTATCATTCTTTAAGGAGGCACTTAATGAGCAGATCTTGGTTTATGCTTTCAGAGTGAAGATGAATCCTAAAAATGCTATAAATGAGCATTTCTTGCCTCGGTTTTTGGATTTTATCGTCTGGGGACATGAGCATGAATGTCTAGTTGATCCTCAGGTTCCTTTCTGCTTAGGTCTCTTTCTTGTTTTTCTCTTCTGGTCATTGTCGGATTGAATGTCTTTGGATAACAGGAAGTTCCAGGCATGGGTTTCCACATTACTCAACCAGGTTCATCTGTCGCAACGTCACTGATTGATGGTGAATCAAAGCCAAAACATGTGCTTCTTCTAGAGATTAAGGTTGTTTTTGGGGATTTATTTATGTTTCCTTTCATTTATTCTTTCTGATTTTTTTGTTTTATTCACACTGCTCTTTTTCTTTTCTAAAATTATTAATTTACTTCGTATTCGTGAAACCTATTGATGACTAGGGGAATCAATATCGGCCAACCAAGATACCTCTCAACTCAGTGAGGCCATTTGAATATGCAGAGGTAGATTCATTTCTGTGTAGGGATGGCAACGCCCCGTCCCGTCGGGGATTTTCTGCCCCTTGCCCCATCCCTATCCCCGCTTAAGGCTGGGCGGGGCAGCCCCATTCCCTGTTTACCACCCCCTCCTTTTTTTTTTCGAGATCATTAGTAATTGTTCACAAGTTCATACTCCCATCAAGTCTTTTTAGTTGAATGTTGATGGTAATATGGTATTAAAAAAAAAAATGGGGCGGGTCGCAGAACAATGTTCCTGGTCCCCGCTCTGAAAACTCGATTCCCTGCGGAGATTGGGTTTAACGGGGTTATTTGCCACCCCTATCTCTGTGTCTAAGAGTGAAGGAACTTGTATTCAAGTAATCAATATTCTATTTGCAGGTAGTATTAAAAGATGAACCTGATATTGATCCTAATGATCAGAATTCAATCCTTGAACATTTGGACAAAGTGGTAAGATAATTATATCCTTTTATTTTTCTTTTTATCTATTTTTTGCACAGGTGAACTATTTTCTCTTCTCGATTTCTTTTGTTGCTGGAGTTGATTTCATACTTGTTTTGGCTGCCCTTTACTTATTTTTAATCTTTGAGTTGTTCTAGGTCAGAAATCTGATAGATAGGTCTAGCCAAAAGGTTATTAACAAATCAGAACTCAAGCTTCCCTTAGTTCGAGTGAAGGTGATAGTTTTCTCCATTTTAACAACTTTTAACTGTACATGGTTTTCTTTCATGCCTTTATCAGTTCCGAAATATTTCATGTTCTCCACGTTTTACCATTGGATTGAACAGGTAGATTACTCTGGGTTTATGACGATAAATCCACAAAGGTTTGGGCAAAAATTTGTAGGAAAGGTACTCCCCTTTTCTTTTGTTTTTTAAATTCATAAAGAGGAAGGAGATGCTCTCAATCCCCCCTTTCCCCTTCCCCAACCACTCTACAAATCTATGGGGAACGACTTGCATGACTGATTTTAATTTCTAGGTAGCTAATCCTCAGGATATACTTATATTCTCAAAAGCATCAAGAAAAAGCCGCAGTGAAGGTAATTTAATATCTTATTAAGCTCCTGATATTTTCCCTTCTCATTTTTCTGGCTGAACAGATTCAGGCTGAATCACATGCTAGCTTTCAAGGGATATAACTGAAATAATTTGTTTTGTTTATTTTTAATACACTCATGACACCTACTGAAACTTTTATGTAAGTTCTGCTCTGAAGTCTACCATTTTCTTCCATCAAATCAAGCATTTAAACTTAAACAAATTATTCTTTTGATTATTTATCTTATGAGAAGTGTATATTACTGCTTGTTACTCCTACTCAAATTACTTGAGCAGCATTACACTTTGTGAAGACTTGATTGCCTTACTCTTTTAACAGTGAATTTAGCACCACTCTGTATTATATTGTGGAGTTTTGTCCAACCTTCAGCTTTATGCTCTAGATTTCAAAAACACACTTATTAACATAAGCACAATTATTATTTCAGGGAACTCGTTTTTTCTTTTCTTTTTTTCCTGTTAAACTGTCTTCGTTGTTTTTCTTCTTTAATTGCTTTGAGGTTGCTGAGGATGAACATTTGTTTTGCAGCTGGTAAAATTGATGATTCTGAGCGGCTCCGACCAGAAGAATTGAATCAGCAAAATATTGAAGCGTTGGTTGCTGAGAGTAACCTGGTATAAGATCGAGTCTCACCTCTTCTTCCCTTCAGAGTATTAGGACTGAGCAATTTATAAGTTCGATTATGGATAGAATTCTTCTGCATTTTTCTTTTGTTATTTCTGGTTTGAATCCACTTAACTATTTATATATGCAGAAAATGGAGATACTCCCCGTCAATGACCTGGATGTTGCATTACACAATTTTGTTAGTAAGGATGACAAAATGGCTTTCTATTCTTGTCTACAATACAACCTCGAAGAAACTCGTGTGAGTGCTCCACATCTTATTCACGTATTGGACAGAAATTTCCTGTATTGGAACACTTCAATATGATGACTTGCAGATGGCCTTATTCTTGTCACCATTGTTTTGAATGCATGCTTATTGATCTTTGTTTAAATTTGACGTGATTGTGCTAATAATTTGAAATTCTCTGTTCAACAGAATAAAATTGCTAGGGATTCAGATAATCAGAAGTTTGAAGGTGAAGATGTAATTGTTAGAGTTGGAGAATGCTTAGAGGCAAGAACTTAGTTTCTCTTTTCTCATGTCCTTTCTTTTGTTTGCTATTGATTTAGGCCATGTATGTACAGCTATGAAAAACACCAACACAATAACATGTCTTTGAATCTGGTAGGGTGTGCTGGACATCCCCTTGTGAGCATTATTGGTTAGCTCCATTATAAGACCCAGTTTAACTGCATTATTCAACATCTCCACTGAAGTCTCTTTGAAAGCATTTTTAATATCCTGGAAAATTTTGAATTGTCCTGTAACGTGCTAATATATTATGTAGGTAACGATACTTGAGTTTGAAATGATATTCTACATAGTTATTTGGCAGTCTTAGCCAAGGAGGTCACGCTGTCTGTAATCCCTTCTGTGGACAACCCTAGCCTAGTTTCACAATGATGGACATGGCTCTGCATACAAATAAGATTGACCTCAGCGCAGTGTGTATTGGTCTATAATTACGAATGCTGACCAAAGAGGTGGTAGTTTCATTGCCCACAAATGAAAATTAGTCGGTGTAAAGCAAACTAGTTCCTGTGGTTAAAGTTGCCTTTCCCCACCAAGCTCCCTCCTCAATCTTCTTCTCTCTTCTACCACAGGGCCCAAAAATCAAATCTGGTTACACTGATTTTTAAACTACTTGCACAGTCAAGTGGATATAAAGATCTGCATCTTGTATTTCAATCTTTTACTTTTAAACTGGTGGTCTTCAGTGGGATCAGACAGCTGTAAAATCACTTCCACTGTGGGAGAAAATTTGACATTGCAAATTTGATGTGATTATATACAGGCACGTGTCAAAGAAAGAGGAACGAAGCCAAAAGATGGTCAAGGGTTCACATTTAGCGAACAGTCCTTGCCGGTATTTCTTTATATTCTAGCCAATGCGCAAGAATTGTTTTTCCAGCTTTGTGCTTCTCCGGGCCCTTACATAATCATTCCAAGTCAAATGCATTAATTTTAACGTAGGGTGGAAGTAAGAGTGCTGGAGTTGGAAGTGCAGTTTCCTTCAGTGATGATGAGGACGCCACAATATTCTCTGGTGCAAAGTCTACCAGAAGGGGGAGAAAAGACTCGTCCCAATCTTTTAGGTCCTCTCGTGATGTTTCCGTAGTTGAAAAGACTACTTCAAGAGGAAGGGGAAGAGGCAGAGGGAGAGGCAGGGGTTCCAGTACATCAAAGCAAACAACATTAGATTCAGTGATGGGTTTCCGTCATTCACAAAGGTTTGGCTAAATTGTTAAACTCAGAGCTAAAGTAAAACCAGTGCCAAGTGTTTGTTAAACATCTGCACCACATCGTTTATCTTGTTCCATTACATATTTTATGTGACATTGTTTTTGTAGGTCTGCATCAGTTGCTGCATCAGCATCAGTTCGAAGTATTGCTGATAACGAGGATGGAGTGGATTCAGAGTCAAATGATGAAACAGCTAAACTTGATGTTAATGATATTGGTGACAGCTCGGTATGGAATTTTTATTAATTTTTAATTTAAATCCTCTCTTTCTTTGTAGAAGGTTTTCTTGTACCTTTTCATCATCTAAACTGTAAATACTATGCGGACATGAACATAATATGCCAAAAATCTACTACTTCAGTACATCATGGATAGTTTAATTCCAGTTCACTTGACTTATCAGATGTTAGTTTCAGGCAATTACAACTGAATCACTTTCACGATTGGCCATGTTGGCCTTTCTCTTCTCAAATTGCTGCAAGAAAGGCAAAGTAAAAATTAAAAAACAGAACGCATCATTCATTGTTACTTGTGTAACAAAATACCTTGATTCACTTTCATCTGGAGCATTGTTGCTTCTCCTACAGTGCTCAACTTCTGTCTTATCCAGATTGACCTTTTTAAAATTTTCTGCCCATTGAAGACTCCAAGGATATAAGTATTTGAGTTGTATTTTGTGTGTCTTATACAAAGGATGGCGGTGAAGCTCTCCAAGGAAAAGGAAGAAAAAGAGCTGCACCAAGGGGAAGGGGTAGAGGCTCTACCTCAACTGCTAAAAGGGGAAGGAAATCAGATAACTCTTCATCTTCCCTTAATAGATTGCTCATGAGTAGAGACGACGACGACGACGACGATGATGTGGCAAAGAAAGTTAATAAAACTAAACCTCAGGTAAGTGGCGCTCTACTTAATAAAACATTTTATATTTCTGCTCTGGATTAGTTCACCCATATAACCTAACTAGCCATACGTATGGGAATTAAGTGCTGTGCCATGTATCCCATGTTGCTTGGTAATCTAAAATTGTTTCATCATCTGTATTTTCCAAGTTCGCGCCAACTTGATATAATCTGTTTTTATTACCTTTTTATATTTAACTTCTAATAATTTAATCTTGAAAACATCCAAAAGTGAATAGACTTGTGCATTATAAATAATCAATCTCAAGAAACCACATTTTCATGGAACACAGGAGCATTAAGAAAATTGCAGAGAACTCCAACTTTTGGCAATGGTTCTAGTAATTTGGAGTTGAATCAGCACCTTCTTAAAATGTAGCACATGGAGAAAACTGTTAAATTTTGGGATGCTTGCTAACCGAGCAATCGAAGTCCCGAGAGTGATCTCTTAGAATTTTATTGTAGTCAGACATTTAGTTTATTTAGGCCGAGTGCTGTAAATATTTCCTGCTTCCTGTCTTGTTCATTTTAAAAGATCATTATGTCAACTTGTAATTTCCTTTGAGAGGTCGGTGTGTCAACAACTAGTAGAGCCTACTCTGATGATTCCAATGAAATGGAGTTCCTTTTGTTTCTCTGTCCATTGGAGATCAGTCTAGCTTAAGTTAACAGGGAGGAACAGAAGGCGGCTGATCTATAGTGTGCTAATCTACTTCTGTTATTTCTCGTTGTTCAGGTCAAATATTAGTGCACATTTACATCTGTGAAATACTTTGAAGTTAATCCTGTCAAGTTTTTGTTTGAAGGTAACAAGAAATTATGGTGCTTTAAGAAGGTAGCTGCCATTCGGACATCTCCTTGGATGCAGTGAAGCACTGGAGCTGAAGCTCCATTAATATAATTGCAATGGTACAGGGACTGTTTCAAGCAACATGATTTGACATATATTGAGTCGTATATTTAGAAGAGAAGATGATTTACGAATAATTTTCAGCAGATGATGGTGCATTTGTGTTCTGGGAATGATGATAACTACTAATTACAACCTTCCCTTTTGCCCTTTAAAGCCAAAATATTCAGAGACGGGGTGATGTTGAAAGAGTTGGAGAAGTTGGAGCAAAATGTATGGTGGTTGGCTTTTAAATGTCTTGAGATTTCCCTTCAGGCCAACATGTGAATTTTTCCCTAATGGTTATTCGAGGCCTACACGGCCTATGCAGGTGTGTATGGTGTCATTAGCAAGGACAGATGGGTAAATTGTGACAACTTAGAGTGATATGTATACGTCATTTTTCTGGCAAATTTAAACTGTTATAATTGCTAGCATTTCGGTCTCTCTTACGTAGCAAGGTTGTTTGTCATTTCTATCAAACAATAATTACGAGAAATTTGAAATTATTAGGATGAATAATCATTTCATGTTTCTGGAAGAATAGAACACGTTTTTCATTGTCTTTTCTTAATAAACTTTTCCAGGAAAAAAAATAGACGTTTTAAAAAAAGTACGTATTTTATTTATTTTATCTTCTTTTTTTTACAATAAATATTAAAGCAATATGCGTGATTTTTCATCTATGAACCATGTGTAATTAAGGGTGCGAATGGTATATGTGGAAACGGGGTAGTGTTAGAGCATCTCCAATGCTAGACATCTTCTAAAAAGTCTATGTGGCAAGAGAGAAAAAAGAAATGAGGAGAGATATTGTAGAATGAGGAAAGAGAAAAAAAAAAAGAGAGAGATAGATAACAACGATGTAGAACATTTATTGTAGGAAGCGTGTCATGGCCTTCTGTAAAATGGACATCCTTTTGAACAACCTTCTACAATAAATGATCTGGCATTGGTTTTGTCCTCCACCTCATCGCCACATCATCTGACATTCAAAATAGAAGCTCCCATTGGAGATGCTCTTAGTTTAGTATCCATCTACTCAAAATTGAATTTTGTTGGACAAGTTAAATTAAATTCTCAACGTTTCACAAATCACAAAGAGGCAGCAAAAGAAACATATGCCCGAGTATTCTAAGAGAATAATTTTGTGAAATTTTACTTGTGAATATTTGTATATATTTATTGTTGGAAATTGGTTTAAAATGTTGATAAATTAACTAAGTGACTTCGTGTCATCTTAGCCAAATATACAAGTCCCTACCCAATCCGTTTAGGCAAATTTATTTGCCACTTGACAAGACGCCGGGGGCAACGCCCGGAGCGGGATCGACCGCCCGGTCGGTCGCGGGGTTCGACCCGCCCGGTCGTCGTCGCGGGTAGAGGGGCGCCACATCATAAACTTTCGAGGCAACGCCCGACAAAAATCAGATTTATCCGCATGTTTAAAAGGTATATTTGGCATATCGAAACCAATATCGAATGAATGAGAAATTACGAAAAAGGACAAAATCGGGTCAAATGTTTGACCATGCGATCGCACAGTATGTAAACTGCGATCGCAAGTTGGTTAATTTTTAACAGAGTGTATTTTGGTCCTTCCATGCGATCGCGGAGGCAAAGCCTTGCGATCGCATGGTTATTCCTGACGGTTCTCGCTTCCAATTTTTGTACCTTGCGATCGCGAGCTTGGTTAAACCATGCGATCGCATGGGTTTGCGTGAATGCAGATATCCTTTTGAAGAGTTGCACGGTTTGGTTCATTCCTTTTCGTTTCCAACCAACTCTCCAACGTTAAAAGGGTGTGGGGCGTCCCATTCAAAAGATATATTGATACGAAACATATTGCAATCATAAAGCACTCATATTCTTCATCTTTGAACCATTTTATTGCATAAAAGTTGCATAAAAATCGGTTTCCATTTCATTCATCTGTTGGAGTACAAAAAGCCATCTTTGGTTCATTGTACTTGAGTTTTTGTTGTGCTACTAAACTCAAGCGAAACCGTTGTATCTTGGGAGCCATTTGCCAAAGACCGAAAGCACCTTGCGTGGGCAATTTGACTTAAGGACAAAGAGTTCAACTCTTGCCTCGGTTAATTTCATTTCAGTTTTTCGGTTCTTGTTTTTATTACTTTGGGTCACTTCCACATGAATTCCGCCAACATTTATAATCTATAATATATTCCATATTATTATATCATATTATCATCAAAATAAGGTTAAAGAATTCTCTTTAGAGTTGAGCATGTTTGGCTTTCTTTTTTTTAAATTTTTATTCTTCAAATTCATACTCAACCACATATGTTGTGAAATTTATAATTTTTTAATTAAACATTTAACTAACTTATTTTAAAATCACTTAAAAGATTACTTTTAAATTCTACCACCAGACACTTAATTTTAAGTAAATTTTCAAATTTATTTTTAACATATTGTTTTCATTCATTTAGTTAATAATGTTAAAAAATTAATCATTCCATTAATTCGATGAACAATATATTCGAGCTGTTTAGAGATGACAAAAATATCTGATTCGCCCCGAACCCGATATAAATGAAGCGAAAAATTTTCGATCCGTGGATCAGCGGGGCGGATTGGATCATGTGTGCTCCTATCCGCCCTATTTGAAAATAAATAGGATTAATTAATAAATAGATGAAAGATTTGAGGTTTAAATTACAATTTAAAAGTGGCTGGACTTAGATAAAAAAAAAAAAACTTATTCCAAAAAAAATAAAATGAAACATATCACAATGCAGATCACTGTTCTAATCCAATTTGCTCCGGATTCGATCCGCTCCGAGAAATGACGAATCAATCCGCGGATTTAGATCTCTTACAATTATTGCACGGTGGATACGAATCAGGCCGATTCGATCCGAATCTGCCTCGTTGCCATCATTAAAACTGTTGTTAAATCTTGATATAGACTAATAATTATTATAATGATTGATTTTTTCTAACCGATCTTATGTGGCGACTTTTTTATGTTTATTAATAGTGAAAAATAAAGTTTAGGACTAAAGGCACTAATTTGGGATTTTTGGTTGTATGTGAGTTTTTTCTTCAAGAATTGTATTTATTACGATTGTATAGAGTTTTCTCCGAAGAAGAAAAAAGTACACCCATGTGTTACTTCGTATTTAATTTTATTTCCTCTAAAATTTTCTGTTCAATCATCTTCTTCAATCTATCTTTCTCAATCGATCATCTCCAAAATCTCTATTATCATAATACATACGGTCGGATTCCACCGCAAAAAAATAGTATAATAGTTTTAAATATTTTAAATTTCACGCTATGAAGACAACCTCAATAGGGTAATATTGGAACTGAAGTGCACGCTTTTAAGCATTGTTCTAAAAAGTTGATATAGACGGCGCCTAGATTCCGCTTAGACTTGAAACTTGGACTTGACGTCTAGCCACGCTTCGCTCTCCCTTGTCTCTAGCCATCGCCTAAGTCTCGTATATGTTCGAAAAGATTGAACTTTGACTTCCACACTTAACTACACTTTATGAATTTTATAAAACTGAGAGACTAACCAATTAATTAATTTAGTGACTAAATCGATGAAAACAATATTTTAATAATCAATTTAAAATTTCATTTAAACGACCATTTCTGAAATTAACCTATTCTCTTTTAAGTTTTAACTAGGGGTCTTTATTTAAAAGGCCAAGTCAAACAAATGTCTTATCTAAATAGCCCCCATTCAATGCATTTTGTGTCAAAGGCCTAAACATTAAATAAATTGGAAAATGAAATATCAAATGACTAAAATATCCTTGTAGTTGGAAAGACACTATAACGACTTCAATATCGTTTTCTATTAACTATAACGACTACAATATCGTTATTTTGGACCAATTACTATTCAAGTTATATTTAACGGAACGATATAAATATCATTATAGTACAACTGAAACGACATTAATATCGTTAAAGTTACATTTAATATAGTAACGACTTTAATATCGTTTTCTATCAACTATAACGACTACAATATCATTATTTTGGATCAATCACTATTCAAGTTATATTTAACGGAACGATATAAATATCGTTATGTTACAACTGAAACGACATTAATATCGTTATAGTTACATTTACTATAGTAACGACTACAATATCATTTTCTATCAACTATAACGACTACAATATCGTTATTTTAGATTAATCACTATTCAAGTTATATTTAACAGAACGATATAAATATCGTTATGTTACAACTGAAACAACATTAATATCGTCATAGTTACATTTACTATAGTAACGACTTTAATATCGCTTTTCTATCAACTATAACGACTACAATATCGTTATTTTGAATCAATCACTATTCAAGTTATATTTAATGAATCGATATAAATATCGTTATGTTACAAACCTGAAACGACATTAATATCGTTATAGTTACATTTACTATAGTAACGACTACACTATCGTTTTCTATCAACTATAACGACTACAATATCGTTATTTTAGATTAATCACTAATCAAGTTATATTTAACAGAACGATATAAATATCGTTATGCTACAATTGAAACAGCATTAATATCGTTATAGTTACATTTACTATAGTAACGATTTTAATATCGTTTTCTATAAACTATAACGACTACAAAATCGTTATTTTGGATCTATCATTGTTTAAGTTCTATGTAACGGAACAATATAGATATCGTTATCTTACAACTGAAACGATATTAATATCGTTATAGTTATATTTACTATAGTAACGACTTAAATATTGTTTTTTATCAACTATAACGACTAAAATATCGTTATTTTGGACCAATCATTGTTCAAGTTATATGTAACGGAACGATATAAATATCGTTACGTTACAACTGAAACGACATTAATATCGTTATAGTTACATTTACTATAGTAACGACTTTAATATCGTTTTCTATAAACTATAGCGACTAAAAAATCGTTATTTTGGATCTATCATTATTCAAGCTATATGAAACGGAACGATATAGATATCGTTATCTTAGACTGAAACGCCTTTAATATCGTTATAGTTACGTTTACTATAATAACGACTTTAATATCGTTTTCTATCAACTATAACGACTACAATGTCGTTATTTAGGTTTGACATCCGTTTCACAATCTAGTGGAATCGAATCATTATTACATAGTACAAACATTACGTTTAACCAAGAACTGAAGAATATTTTTCAATGAAATGTCCATTTAGACAACCATACAAGATTCTGGTATTGCCAACAACGTTTGAAGTAATTCGGTAGGAATAAGGAAACTCAATTTGCGCGATTTATTCATTGTTCGTATGGTCTTTTGTGACTAGAGACCATTTTTCGTGCCTTTCGCGTGTGTTCTAAGCATGTCCATTATCTGCCGGATGATCGATCCAGATCCATCCATATTTGAATGAAACAATATAGATTGCAGTTCGACGTCAGCAGATTGGCGCCGTCTGTGAGAATCGAAAAACCTCACACGACCAAGTGCTTGTGGTAAAACGTGTCTTCTGCCCAAGAAGCATGACATCCGAACGGTCCATTGTAAGACGCAGGTGGAGTCCCACCACACCAACTGCGACAGAGAGCGTTCAAGACCTGCTTAACGCCACCCGTTGCGTAAAGAGAAGACATCGGAAGAAACGGACGATGGAATAGGAGAACCAGACCGGATGAAGGCCACGCTTGAATTATTGGAGAATCGATCCTCCAACACGGACCCAAGCGCACCAGTGCGGAAGAGTCCCTCACCCACCGGTTCGCAGGATGCCCATGGTTCTCGAAAGGAACCCTCGTTTCGACGATCGACCCTCGAAACCCGGCTCAAGCCTCCGCAGGATGGTCATAAAGGGAGACCCTTCCCACAATGCACGAAAGCCACCCCGCCTCGCAGCGGTAGCGTGTTTGACCGGCTTGGGAGGGGTTTTCAATTGCACCCCAACCCGCACACACAAGCAGCGCAGCGAAATATATCGAGGCCTGTCTTTTAAAAAGAAGAAGGACCCAAAGAATCAAGAAAAGGCCAAGACGAAAAAGGAGAGGCTGGAATGTTATGAGGACAACGATGACGAGAACCTACTGTTTCACCAATTACATGAAGGCAATGGAGGTGCCACCAACTTCCGAATGCCTATCATGGACAAGTATAGTGGGAGAGGTGATCCCACCACCACATAAACACCTACAAGACAAAACCTGTACCAATCTCCGCAGTGAAGTGTCGAATTTCCATACCACACTCACGGGGGACGAAAGAGGTGGTACAACAAGTCGAGGCCGGGAGGCATCCGGTCGCCACAACTTAAGAGGGAGTTCGTCAACGCCTTCATTGGCAACCGGACGATGATTGGCCGACATCACCCAACTCAATGATATCCGCAAAAGGAGGAAGAGACCGTCAAAAGCTACTTTAAACGATTCAAAGAACATCATCAACAAGATCGAGATAAATGACCGATGAAAAAGCCCCGGATGTACCGATAATGTGGCTCCACATGCGAACCCCTTTTGGAGGGATCGCCCAAAATAGTCCACCAAAAGTCTACAACCCACCGGTGGACATGATCCAACAGTGAAATTCGATCGTAAGAAACGATCGAGAACAGAGAAAGAGTCAAAGGGAGAGAGGAGATCGATATAGAAGGGAGGGCGCCGCCTCCCGAGCCCCTGCCTCTCCGCTTTGAGGAGGCATTCCCTGTAACCAACTAACAACCATTACCGGAGGTTCAATCAAACGGAGGTAGCCCCAACCCCACGGGCACCAAAGAATGCCCCTCACCGGTGACCCCGCCCAAATTCCGTCAGATACACAGGACTGTGGTGCATAACACGGAAGATCGCCTTGATGTGAAGGAGCTAATCAATCGCAGGGAACCACGGGCCGGACGAGAGGATCAAGCGGAGCGAGGACCGCCCACACAGGGCGAAGACCTCCTCCCAACGCCGGAACGATGGACCTCGTCGCGGACGGAGGAAGGAACGGGAGACAGGGGATCAACCGAGGCCGAGAGGCCCCAAGGAGCCCCACATGTCCGAGAGATAAATACCATCTTTGGAGGATCAGATGTCGGGAAGCACGATGAACTCGCGACGTAACTATGCGGCGGCGCGAGGGAACCCCGGAGAGTTGGCGTGTACACGGCATCGACCTAGAGTGCCGCCATCTCATTCACCTGAAGAGGACGAATCTGGGATACACTACCCGCATTGCGATGCCCAGCCGGTACGCGCCATTATCGCTGAAACGGCCTGGCGGATGTCGGTCGACGACGGAAGTGCTTATGAACATCCTATTCGACAAAGGCGTTCGACCAAATGGACGTGGATCACGAACCGACGCCCATCACCGAGCCGCTATTTGGTTTCACAGGGACGAGCCTCGCCCATGAGGAAAAATTACCTTGGCGGTAGATTTCGGGGAACCACCTTGCCACCTCCTCCGGAAATTCATGGAGTTCCCGAGATAGTGGACACCCGCCTCCGCCTACCATGGGGTCCTTGTTAGGCCCGCTACCAAGGATTTACAAAGCGATTACGTCCATACACCACTTGGCGATGAAATTCCCGACTCCCGAGGAATGGCTAAAATCCGTGGTAATTAGACGGAGGCACGGGCATGCTACATGAACGCTGCTACGAAAAAGTCGCCAAACGCAAGGATGTCTCTCCAACCGCAAGAACTCGAGACCCTACCGCAGGCATTTCTACTTTTTTTCTTTCTCGCATTGTTTTGATCTCTTTAGAGATTTTTCTTTTCCGGACGCCAAGAAGCTAGGCGCCCGCTTAATAAAGTTCGCCTTTATGAATCAAGCGTCCCCAAGCGGAGAGTACCAATACGGCAATGATGGAGTGTGGTTCATGGCCAACTCTATTAAACTCATTGGGTAAACATTTTTACGCTTAAGAAAGCAAGTACAAAGAACACGGCAAATGAGGGAGTGTGGTTCATGTCCAACTCTATTAAACTCATTGGTAAAACATTTTACGCCAGAAGAAAGCAAGTACAAAGAACACGGCAATGAGGGAATGTGGTTCGCGACCAACTATATTAAACTCATTGGGTAAACATTTTATGCGTAAGAAAGCAAGTACAAAGAACACGGCAATGAGGGTGTGGTTCGCGGCCAACTCTATTAAACTCGCTGGGTAAACATTTTACGCGTAAGAAAGCAAATACAAGGAACACGGCAGCGAGTGAGTGTGGTTCGCGGCCAACTCTATTAAACTCGCTGGGTAAACATTTTACGCGTAAGAAAGCAAATACAAGGAACATGGCAGCGAGGGAGTGTGGTTCGCGGCCAACTCTATTAAACTCATTGGGTAAACATTTTACGCAGCGTGAAAGCAAATACAAGGAACACGGCAATGGGGAGTGTGGTTCATGGCCAACTCTATTAACTCATTGGTAAACATTTTACGCCAGTAAGAAAGCAAGTACAAAGAACACGGCAAGGTGAGGGAGTGCGGTTCATGGCCAACTCTATTAACTCATTGGTAAGCAATCAACGCGAATGCTGCGCAACTAAGATTCATTCGATGGCAAATAAAATTCGATCATGACCATGCGAACCACCCCACGCCACCAAGGGCATTACTTGCGACCTCATACTTGTACCAAATGACTTCGTAAGCAACACTAAACATCGACGAGGCCGAAACAAGTATGTGAAACGCGGGCACCGAAAACACAATATGGGCACACGCACGCCGAATATGGAAGTAACTCGGCACCTTTTATTAAATACGAAATACAATACGTACATATATAATCGCAATATATTCCACAACCCCACTGCCTCTTTGGGCAAAGACATAAATGGGGTAACTAGATCTATTACACCTATCCCCTGGTCTACGCTGGCTCCGCCTAGGTTGGGAAACCTGACTTCACCATGATCGGGAGTCTCCCAAGCCAACCCGAGTTAATTTGGTGGCTTATTAGACCATACTGCTCAAAAAATGCCGTTGATGCCTTTTTTCCGCGGTGGAGACCCCAGCCCCGCCAACCGCTCAAGAGGGGTCGGGCTAAGCGTCGCTAAGCCTAAATCCCCACCCGTACGTTTGGTCCCCTGAACGTTGATTAGCCAAATTTTTGGTCCTCTGAATGTTGATTCTCAGTTTGACAGACATCTTGGATGCCAGCCCCCCAACCGCACCACCATCACACGTTTTCTATCTCTATCCCGATCGCACGATAATGGCAGGATAAACGCAACGGTCTCACGATGGAAGAACCTTGTTCGGCTGGCGTCCTATTTATAAAAGATTACGTTGGAAAAAGGTGTAATGCAATAAATACGGTCATAACAGGGAATCTGGAATGGCGCACGGACGTTCTACCTCCCCAAGGCATTGAAGACGCCAACCTTCCGGGTTCCACCGGGTGTCTGCGTCATCAATGCTAGGGGAATGATTCTCAAATTTAGAGCGTCTTCCCCCACGCGCACACGGAATCGAAACGTCGGATAGGCATAAGGTCAATTCCAATTTTGTTTTCAATTAATCCGGAGGGTCGGCACACTGCGGGCCTCCCTCCGTTGGAAGGGGTGTCGATCACCGCGATGATCGGGCCAGCGTCGCGAACAAAAGCCTTCGGAGGAGTCCCGAAGGAAAGACAGTCCACTCCTGATAAACTCCATGATGCTCTCCATCGCCTGACCAAGCCCTCACCCGCGTCGTGAATGTTCGGCTTGGACTTGGGAGACTATAATGGGTAGGTTGAATTACTTCCGGACCACCATGAGAATATATTTCTCGAGGCACATCAAATGGTGGGTATCCTCAAAGTCCCATGCCCATTATAAATAATAGGCTTGGACTTTGGGGACTATTGTTACCACACGACATTTACACGGTTGCCACAAGATAGGCCCCATCCAAGCCCAAGAAGGGCCCGCTTTATAATCATCAAGAACCCTATCCGGGCCCTACTAGGGCCTTGGAAGGGCCGCCACACGCTTAGCCTTCGGCACCAGAATCCACGAGTCATGCGGAGGGCCCGGTGCCCTCATGCGAACCATAGGGCCTCGCCGGGGCCCGCACCATTAGTAACCGCGTAACTCGATATGCCGGGCAACTAGAGAAGTAATTGAGGAAAGATCGCGTTGGTTTAGCGCACGATCTTCACAAGAAAACCGAATCACAATCTCCTAAAATCATGCAACGTGATAACCTCGGATAAGGAAGGTAATCTTGAGATTGCCTTGACAAGGAATGATCCCTATCCCATAAGGAAGGAGAATCCGATTGGGTATCTCGATTGATTTGTTACCTAAATCAATCGTGACTCTCGCTATAAATACAACGTCTCCTGTTGTTCCAAGGCACGCACTTTTATGCTTAAGAGTCCCACCCAAACTCGCTCAAATCTCCTCGCTTGTCCCTCCCACACCCTTTTTGTTCCCGCCCGTGTATAACAATAGATATCGTTATATTACAACTGAAACGACTTTAATATCATTATAGCTACATTTACTATAGCAACGACTTTAATATCATTTTCTATCAACTATAACGATTGCAATGTAGTTATTTGGGTTCGACATCCGTTTCGCAATTCGGTAGAATCGAATCATCATTATCTAGTACAAAAATTACTTTTAACCAAGAACCGAACAATATTTTCCAATGAAGTGCCCATTTAGACTACCATACAAGATTTTGGTGTTGCCAACAACGTTTGAAGTAATTCGGTAGGAATAAAGTAACTCCATTTGTGTTTTATTCATTGTTCGTATGGTCTTTTGTGACTAGATACCATTTTTCAGACCTCTCATGTGTGAACTCTAAGCATGTCCATCGTATGTGGATAATCGATCCGGCATATTTGAACGAAACAATATAAATATTGTTATGTTACAACTGAAACGACATTAATATCGTTATAGTTACATTTACTATAGTAACGACTTTAATATCGTTTTCTATAAACTATAACGACTACAAAATCGTTATTTTAGATTTATCATTGTTCAAGGTATATGTAACGGAACGATATAAATATCGTTATGTTACAACTAAAACGACATTAATATCGTTATAGTTACATTTAGTATAGTAACGACTTTAATATTGTTTTCTATAAATTATAACGACTACAAAATCGTTATTTTGGAACTATCATTATTCAAGTTCTATGTAACGAAACAATATAGATATTGTTATGTTATAATTAAAACGACATTAATATCGTTATAGTTACATTTACTATAGTAACGACTTTAATATAATTTTCTATCAACTATAACGACTACAATGTCGTTATCTTATCACTGAGACGATATTATAATTGTTATAGCTAAATATTGTATGATAACGATATAAATATCGTTTCAATTGAACTATAACGACTTGATTGTCGATCTTTATGATCCCTAAATATGCAAGTTGTGTATAGAAAACAATATTAATATCGTTACCTTCCAATAAAAACGATATTATAGTCGTTATAGTCGTTTTATATTATATTTTGTAATGTAACGATATAAATATCGTTTGCTTTCAGCTACAACGAATATAATGTTTTTACTTCGATCAATAATTGTTCAAGTTACGTGTTAAATGAAAAAAAAAATTAAAAAATGGGCTCAATAATTGTGGGCTCATTAGATTCTCATAAAATGGGCTCATTAGATTTTCATAAAAATTGGTTCAGCAATTGCGGTTTAAGAAAAAAAAATTCGGGGGCAGCCCCGTAAAGGCTTACTCCTCCTCTAGCCCATCACATTGGGGACCTCCCAACTTAAAAATGTGGTTATGCCACTACCTAGGTATGTTGAAGGCATGCCAAAATTCCTGGACATTCAATTTGACATTTTCAGCCATAAACAATATCAATCTCGTTGCCTTTTAATTGAAGATTAAATTTTAAATAATATAATTACTTAATAATAAAAATAATAATTTTATTTGATATGTTTATTACTAAAGTGTTAATTAAAAAAAAATCATTAGTTCTCTTTTATTTTTTTATAAAAAAATAAAAGTATTTGATCTATTTGTATATTTTGTAATGATTAGGAATTCATATACAATTTCTTATAATTAAAACTAATGACATATTTATCATAATTACCAATTTCACACCAAAACACATAGATTAGGGGTTTATATGCAAAAAAATAAACGTTAAGGACTAATTATACACTAAGGGAAAAGGTTAGGGACCATTTGCGCCAAAAATCCATTTTCTTTCAACTATAACGAATATAATTTTGTTATTTTGATCAATAATTATTCAAGTTACGTGTTAAATGAAAAGATAAAATTTAAAAAAAAAAGAGTAATTGAAACTTGAAGGACCAAATTGAAGGTTAAGGAAATTTGGAGGACGAAAGAAGATAGAATACTAAGTTGGAGGACTACTTAAAAATAAATATAAAATTGACGGACTAAAAAGACCATAACAAAATTTTGGAGGACAACGCACAGAATTGAAATGAAGACCCAAAAAAATGATGATGATAAATGAATATAATAAGAAGAGAAAAGTATGATTAAATGTGGGGGGTATAAAAGACTTTTTGTTTTTTGTTAAGTTTTTGATTTTTTTTTTTTTTCTTACTTTGGCCTTTTGAACCAAAACCATTATCAAGGAGCTATCTCAACTTATTTCCCCTTTAACTATCCAAGCTCGGACCTTCCACTCATCGCTGCTCGGCATCTCCATCGCCAAAGCTGCCATCTCCTCCTCGACAGCCACCCCCTCCGCCAAGGCCGAATCTCTACACTCTTTGGTACATTCCCTTCCCCGCCTTGATTTCTATGGTATCTTTTTAATTATAAATTTGTTTACATGACTGTACACAGTCTTTCCTGATTTATGCATTATTTACTTATTCACGTATTCAGATTTTAGTTTATCTGACGATAACATCTTTTTGATGAAAACGGAGCATATAATATCTTTGCTGGATTTTAAAAGATTATGCTCTAGGGTTTTTCAATACCTCTTAATTGTTTAAGTTATCTTTTTTTTTTTGGTGGTGGTGGTTAATTTTATTTGTTATTTCGCAGTAGTGTATTAGGAATAGTAAAACACTGCTCTATCTTGTTCGTGTAATCTGGGATCGATTACGTATTAATATAAAGTGGAATTTGGTGCTGCTGTAAAGCAGCCAGATCTCATCACAAATAGAAAATAAACGAATGAGCTACTATTGGGTATGACCCCTGTAACTGGTTCTGCTGTTTAAAAATTGTCATGAAGTTTCCCGCTCATTTTGAATCCTACCTTCATGAATCTTATCAATAATCAAGTGTGTGGTTGTTTCTAATTCTCATTAAACAATAACTTCATTGGTATTTAAGTTTTGACGTATAAGAAAGACAGTAATATCGAAATTATAGGTGGGTCTAAGAGATAATATACAGTTCGTGTTGTCATCTTTTTTCCCGTTCACTTGGCTTTGCACCTCCTGTTTGCTCAATTTTAGTGACGTTGTGACTTATTAAAAAATTAAAAAAAAGTAACGCGTGAACGCAATTGATATTTTTTCTTACTTTTTCTTCTTTAGAAAGTAAAATTTCAATTTTCATCATTTAAAGACATTCTATAGAATCATTTTTAAAGTAAGGCTACTAAGTAATTTATACTATCCCCGGCGACCCCACACTTTCACTCACCGTATAGACAAGGCATTTAGAACATAGAATTGTCATCAGCCAGCATCTGCAGCCATGATCCCTTCTCTTTGTTTTTCATTTTATTGCCATTATTTACAAAGAGTGTACAGTGTTAATTTTGAAATTACAAATTTGATTCTTGACTGCGAAAGAGGTATTCAATTTTAGACTCTAATTATTTGCTCGCCTATCTGACAATTAAGCAGGGGTGCGCTTTAAGTCATTGGCTAACTTTGTAAATAGAATTGTGTGAAGGTGTTGGAGGTTTTGATGGTCAATTAGACAGGTTCTTCTGACCAGGTGAAACTCAGAACTTCAGTGGATGCATTTAGAGTTGTTTCTTGATGGCTGACTGGCCATAATGACTGTTGGACCAGTTGTGGTGGTCTTGTCCCATGGTTTTGGTTTTGGATTGTTTTGGTTTTGGATTGCAGAGGCCACTCACCAATGGCAGCCGGCCAGCCTCCGGTTTCTTGATTGGGACAGGATTTTGATGTTCTATATCCGAGAGACTGAGACTTTATTTGTCCTTAAGATACTAGTAGATGGATTAAGCAAAATGTCTTTTCAAAGGCAGTTGATGAGAAACCTGGTGGTTGTCTGTTTGATTGGAGAAAGTGGTGACTGAAGAATTTGATGTTAGCCAGTGAAAAAGGTGTCGAGGAAAGAGCAATTCTATTTTAGGGATTAAACAATGCAAATGCTATAGCTCTAAAGTTTGAAAAGTGTAATTGATGTGAACAAAAGATGGGTTCTCTATTATCTTACTCCTCTTATGCTAGGTTAACTATTCACACACACACACACACACACACACACATATATATCGTGCGCACACGTGTAACATTTACCAAACCCCAACTTCACCCATATCTTGCAGTTCTTTTCACTTGGAAATTTTGCTTTTAGACGTCCACTATTTTAGATTGTTCCCCTCGGCTTCCCAGTCGGGTCCATAACTGACAGTCTTCGGTGGCCTGTGGCAGAGTTGGATGTAGTTTGGCTTGATGCGGGGGATATCCATAGGACGAAAACCCTTTCTATCAACCATGCTTGGCATCCACAGTTCTTTCATCACGAGTTCTTTTACATTTCCCTCTATAGAGTTTGTTTCATAATATTTAAAGTGTTTTTGAGTTCTCTATCTTCGTTGCCGATCTAGTCATTTGTTGATCATTTTCTTTATCACTATTTTTTACCTTGTAGTCCACAAATTCGTACCAATTGCTTAAGCTGCTAAGCATAAGTAGTTGCCTTTTGCCCAATTTCTATGTAATTGTGTGGGTTAGGGTTAGAAGTTGTGGATCTTATGGAATGTGGATAAAAATGATATTTGACCCGCTTATAAGTGCTTATAAGCACTCCCAAACATATGGGTAGATTGCATCAAGGGGTTGGGGCCCAATCCTAGTTGTCTTTTGTTTCAAGTCAATTCAAGTTTAAAAGATGTAAACTCTACAGGTGTTTCTAACCATGAAAATATTAGGACTTTAATCATCGGGAAGTCGGGATGACAATGCAATTTCTTATTGCGGAGTTTACTAAGGACTAAATTTCTATGTGGAGATATATAAAAGGTCAAACTTGTTTTTTCTGCTTAAAATTGAATATGAAACGATTATCTAGTTTAGAGGTATAAAGAAGGTGCAGTTTTGTTTCTCTTACAATTCCAAGTAAGAAAGAATTAACAGGTTGTGGATAAAACATTTATGTTTCAAATGTTCGATAATAGGTACTTAGCGACTCAGGTACTATTTTTCTTTTTATCAACATAACTTGTAATCCAATTGGAAAATCATGCCGAAGGTGAAGACAAACCGAGTAAAATACCCTGAGGGCTGGGAGTTGATTGAACCTACTCTACATGAACTTCAAGCGCAGATGAGAGAAGGTCTTCACTTTTTCTATGTTGTAGCCAAGTATCTCGAGTTTTTTCCCATTATATTGTTTGTTGAATTTTGCACATTAACTGGTACTTCTTTTTGGCAGCTGAGAATGATCCACATGATGGTAAAAGAAAATGTGAGGCCTTGTGGCCTATTTTTAAAATAGCCCATCAGAAAAGTCGCTACATTTTTGACCTTTACCACAGGAGGAAGGAAATTTCCAAGGAATTGTATGAGTTCTGCTTGGATCAGGGTTATGCGGATCGTAACTTAATTGCTAAGTGGAAAAAGGTTTGTTATTGTGTCCAAATATTTTTTGTAGTACCGGAATTGTGTCATGTTTCATCTTTGTTTCACGAGTTCCCTTTGCAATCTTTATGTGAGAATCTTTGGTAAATCAAATGATAACTTTTCCCAGCTCGTTTGCAAATCAAAATCGAAATTGTTGTAAAATGTTGACTGTAGAAAGAAACGTTGGTTTAAAGAGGAATGTTTGCAGATTGACACACTTCATCTTGTTCTATTTTCTAAGTTTTGGTATCAGAAGGTGGTTTGCTTTGGCTATTGCAAAATTTGGTAGATATGCGGTGTAGTTTGCTCTTGAGGTGCTCGTATATGAGTGAATTCCAAGTTTTGTACAAACAATTCACAAATTATTGTTTGAACTGCAGCCTGGTTATGAAAGGCTCTGCTGCTTAAGGTGCATGCAACCTCGTGATCATAACTTCCAAACCACGTGTGTTTGCCGAGTGCCGAAGCATTTACGGGAGGAGAAGGTTATAGAATGCATGCACTGTGGTTGTGGGGGCTGTGCAAGTGGAGATTAAGAAGTTCGAGTCAACAGGCAAAGTCAAAACTCATGTATCATTGGGTATAAATGTAAATCGATGTAAAGAGGTTTAAAGATATCCTCTTTAGGGTTGAAGTCTTGCCTCTAGTCTTTAGTATGGTATTTGTGTCTCTCTTTGTTGTGAAAACTTGCTGACTCTTACCTGATTAATATCAAAACAACTATGAAATGTTTTTGAACTTTTGCTCAATAATTGCTTTTGAAATTTCCTTAAATAATGTCTTGCAAAATTGAGGCCTTTGAGTTGAGTAAACAAATAATATTATGATTCTACTGTTACATTTCTCTGTTTCCTGTTCACATTTAATTTGTTTTAGGATCACTACTGAACTTTACAAAATGTTTTATGCAAACCACCGATTTAGGTTGGGTTCATGTTTTAATTGAACATTCTATGTGCCATGTGTCTAATTGAAAATTTTAACGGTTTGATGATTTAGCACACAAACACTTGTGAAATTTCAATTAAAAAATAGAGGTCAAACTGAATTCGTGAAACATTTTGTAAAGTTCAAACAAATTAAATTCAATAGCTAAGGTAACATTAAATGCAAAAATTCAGTGACCTTAGAAATTAACCCTAAACAAATCTTTACCCATATGTCAAAGGAATCCTTTGCTTGAATCTATCAAGACTGCAACATTTGGATTTTGATAATGCCACAAACGACCATAAAGTATTCATACATCCTCAAACTAATTCTAATAAAGACATTGGTGCATTTTTATCTATACAATGTCTCTAATCACGCTACTTTCCAAGTCATGTGTTATAAAGTAGGGAAATAGATTTATTTAGAGTTACTATTTACTTGAGTAGACAGAAGAAAGATTTTTTATGCTGGAATTTTTTTTTGAGCGAATAAAACATTTGTACTTTTTCACCTTGATTCATTCAAGCGTACAGAGGAGCCCAAAAAGTTTTCACGGCCTCGCTTGAGCTGGGCTTCATTCTTTTTTCTTTTTCTTTTCATTTTTCATCCTTTTGCTCTATTTTGGTCCCCGGAGTTTGGCTCTTCACATTTCTTCATTTTTTGCTCCCACAGAACGCCATTTTCTCTAATGTTTTTACGTTGTCATCCTCAATGCATTTTCAAGTCCAAGATTTCGTCCTAAAAACAAAGAAAATTCAATAACAATCTAATTTTGAACACTCGAAGTACTATCTAAAAGCATTCATTAAGTAATTGAAATAAGTGTATAAGATACAGTGATACACTTATCAACTACTTGGAAAACCTGCTTGGGAGACACAATGCCCAGAAGATGAACTTATATCAATCAAGTTGACAGTCAAATTGTAGAAGAAGAAAGAAAATGTTTAATGTTTGATCATTTTCTTCTTCTTCTTCTTCTTTTGTTCCATCCATTTAATTGTAAAAACTTAAAAAATAATGAAATGGTGTAAAGTGAAGAGATGTGTCTATTCTAAACAATAGGGGTGAAAAAAATTGAATATAACCTTTCAAATTTAGTACATTAAAATAATAACCGTAAAGAGTTTTCACCCCACTCGTTATAACAAAATATGTGTAATCAAATCTCTTATTATTATTTTTCTTCATTATTGTTGTTCAAATCTCTCCTCAAAACCTTCTTCATTCTTTATTATTATTCAACGCGAACAAACTTCTACGATCAGTATTCTAGTAATCAGAATCAAGGTTGTTCTCCTCCACCTAAGAGGGACACTGATTCAGCAGATGGTATTTGTGGGTCGTAAACTTTAATATCAAACACTTTTTATTCTTTCAATACTTACTGGACAAGTGTGACAAAATAATTCACCCATTGTATACTTGTTAGTTATTATAAGAAAAAAATATTAAACCACTTGCAGCCGAACGAGCTCAACGCGTGGTTTGCAAGGGACTCAAATGCAAAATATCTTTTCACAAACTTTCTAGATGAATATGCACCGTATATCCTTAATCAGAATACGAATCAACTGTCAGCACTTTTACTTTCTTGATTTGATTGTATCCGATTCCTCTTCATCTCCCCATAACACCAATAAAGATTATCACACCAACACGCATTGACTAATACATGGCCGAAAAGAATCCCAACAAATCCAGAGTGGTGTGCTGCATAGGTGATATCCATGGATTCATAACCAAGCTGCATAATCTGTGGTTCAATCTTGAAAATCAAATAGGCGCATCTGATTTTCAGTCAGCCCGAATCATTTTCTTGGGTGATTATTGCGACAGGGGACCTGACACTAAGAAAGTGATTGATTTCTTGATTTCTTTGCCATCCAAGTACCCTAAACAATCGCATGTTTTCCTGTGTGGCAACCATGATCTTGCTTTTGCAGCATTCTTGGGACTCCTCCCGAGCCCGCCGGACGGGTCATCATTCTCCGAGACTTGGAAGGAGTACGAGATGAATGAGACGAGAGAAGGGTGGTACAAAGGTGAGGGTTATGAGAATATGCACTTGCAAGGGAGGAGGTGGGCTGGCAGAATGACTGGATTTAATCATGCTAAGAATACTGAATACAAAGGCTCGATCTACGATGCCAGTCCCACTTTCGAGTCCTACAGGGTTCCTCATGGCTCTGCTGGTATAAAATATTCTTCTCCAATATAAAGTATGTAGAATATGTTAATGTCTGAGGAATGAAAATGTTTGCTTTTGTTTCTAATATATATGATCCTTGGAAATTCGTAATGTGTTGGATTAGATTGTATGTCATTGTTCTTGCATTGGGTGATTTTGTTGGATTAGAATCTCTACATTGGCAAATGGGATTTTTCTTTGATTTTATGGGTTTCTCATTGGTTCGAGCTCTGGAAATGGTTTAGTGTATATTATGTTATTTGCTAATGCTGATTGCTGGTTGTTTCTCTTGTTTTGGCAAGCACGAATGATTCCTTCTGTTCCGTGTAGTGATGGTTTATGTGTTTTGCTTCATTTGATTAGTTTTATTCTTCACTAATGTGTTTCTAGCCTTTCCCTGATATGCACACGGGTCATATTTTTGCAAATGTGTTCTTTTACATCCAATTATATACAGCCCTTTAATTGTTGTTCATCATTTAATGATGAACGGGGTGGCTGATATTGATGGGAATATACTCTATGATATTGAATCATAACACAGTAGCAAGAGGAGGAGCAAGTGAGAGGATGATTGCACCAATTTTCAGAATTTGACTCAATTGGAGAATTCACATATTAATAGATAGGTAAGTGCATGCATATATACGTCCATTTATATTTTTATGGTTGCATGTGCAAATGCTTGCTTGCTACACATCCAAGCACGAGGAAAGGATGGTAAAGAAAGAAATAACAGGTGGAGTTTAGTGCCATTTATTGGTCGAAAAATACAGAACGGTGAATGTGAGTTATGCCCTTTTGCATTGAATCAACGTTGAGCGAAAGTAGGTTACGTGCTAAACGATCGAATGTCACAGGTCTGTGTCGTGTCTATAGGATAGAAGTTTCACCTCCTACTAAGAGGAACCTCACTTATTAATCTGCAGGGGTGTAGAAGGTTCCCGTGATTCTGTGGGGCTGGCACTTTGGAATACTGTAATATTAGTCTAATATAGGCTCTTGAGTTGTAAATAACAAGCTGAGCAAATTTGATTTGAGTGAGAGCTTGAACACATTGAAGTTAGAGTAAGAATTCCCAGTGAATTCTCTGTATTGCAAATTCACGCTCTTGAAAAATTTCTTAGGGTGGTGATAGATTATGTCCTATCTTATGCTTGCTGAGTTTCTATGCCTACCTGTTAATTAGGTGCTATGACAATTCAGCAACTTGATAACTTATGTTAATTTTGTAATTGTGTTTCATAATAACAAACGACAGTTTAGGTTGCCTAATTAGGTTTGGATTTCTCGGTCATTGATGTCAAATTGGTTTAATGGTTATTCAGTTTGAATATGTTATGTTTCAAAGCCCTTCCCAACCTTAAAAAGAACAGCTAACATTGTTTCTAATTCTGGAGATGCCACGGTTAAGACAGGTTATCTTGTGTGCAGATTTGGTCAAGGCAGTTCCTAATGAACACAAGAAATTTCTTGCTGATTTGGTTTGGGTGCATGAAGAGGTGAGCTTCTAGTCAGTCAATGTTTGTACTTTGCTCTTTTCTTCTTCGTGTCTTTTCTTTGCATGAAGCAATTGGTAAAGTATTGTTTTCCAATGGATGTGTGCTGTGTGGGAAGAACTTGAGATGTACAAATATTTTGCAACTTTGCTCATATTTTATTCAACCACTTCATCTGAAAATTTGAACTCTTAAGAGAGGGGACACATTTGTCAACACCATTCCTCACATGTAAGCTGAATTCATATTTTATGAAAGCTTGATACGTGCACAATTTTCATAAATGAGTGGTTGTGGAACTTAAACTCGACCTTAACCTACCCTAGTACAATGTTACCACATCATCTAAAGACTTAAATTGTTGTCAAGGGGATACATATTCATTTAAATTGAAGACTTAAATTGTTATCAAGAAGGGATACATTTGTTTTATTAAATTTAATCTTTAATGTAGCGCAAGTAATTGAAGTGAAAGCTGACAAAAAACTTGCATTTCTTGAATTTTGGAGGACGATGTTTGCATAGAGACCAAGGAAGGATTCCAAAATTGTAAACTGATTGCTGTACACGCTGGTTTGGAGAAAAATAAAGGGTTTGAAGAGCAGCTAAAATATTTGAAAGCCAAAGACACAAGAATCCCTAAGGTTGAAGCTCTCAGCGGGAGGAAGAACGTATGGGACATTCCCGAGGTGATTGCTGGCTTGAACTTTTTACTTACTCTTACAGAAGCAAAATTTTCGTAACATTCTCTTTTCTGCATAACTTTTGATAGGAATTGTCTAAAACTCCGACTGTTGTGATAAGTGGTCATCATGGGAAGCTTCATATTGATGAACTTAGATTGATAATAGATCAAGGTGGTGGCCTGGAGAAAAATCCGGTAGCTGCAGTTGTGCTTCCCTCGAAAAAGATTGTGCGCGACACAGATCAATTGATGAAATAGTTTTGAATTTAAATGCATATTCGACACCTAGTTAATCTTTTTAGGTGTGAACATCTATAACAGTGGTGAACATCTATAACAGTGCCTTCATATGCAACTAGAGGTTTCTTTAGTTTTGTTCTCCAAGAATGTATACCATTTGCACTGTTCTAAAAAGCCCGCCTAAGTTTTGTTTAGTTCCGCCTAAGCTTGAAGTTCAGCCTCCACGCCTAGTCACGCATCACGCATTGCCTCATCTTGTCCTTATTTTGCTATCGCCTAGACCCGAAAAGTTTGAAGCTCGGCCTCCATATCTAGCTACGCTTTATGTTTCTTAGAACATTGACCGTTTGCAATGGCTTTGTGTTGACAGCTTCGAATTGTGTACAATTGAATATGAATCTTATCTGTCATATATAAATATGTGCTGCTGCTCCTTGTTATGTCTTGTATAGGGTACACTATTATTTGCAGCAAGTATAATTTCAGTCATCTTCCAAGTCAGTCATATTTAAAGATAACTTCTTCGAGTTATAACCTAGATTTATTGAATTTATTTATTTTATGAAAAGGGTGAGTGTATTGATTAGAGTTAAACTAAGTAAAGCATCATGACTAAGTATGAAACATAACTTATTATAACTTATTGATATAAGATGAAAATTGACCTGAACGCATTTGTGCAGAACGCATTTGTCAAAAGATTCACTAGAAGTATCTAAGACATGACTATGGTGATAGTTTAATACAAAAATGAATAATATCTTGTACCGCGTTTTGAAGGGTCAAATTTTAGTATGTCACACTTTTTGATTGGAATATAATTATTTGATGTTTCAATAAAAAAATGTCTCATGATATTGTTCTAAAATTACGGGCAACACACGTGTTACATGTTAGTATGTATATTAAGCAATATTCTAAAAAATATAAAACATGACTAGATGTCAAGGTCAAGTTTCAAAATTTTCGGATCTAGGCGAGAGCGAAACAAAGACAAAGCGAGAATGATGCGTGAGCGTGGATGCCAAGTTTCATATCTAGGCGGAGTCTATACAAAATTTAGACAAGTGTTTTTTAACACAAAGAAGAATAGCAAGTATTTTAATAATTTTTAGATGAAAATGATTGTTTTGATTCGTTCTCTTGTCATCACAAAATAATGTTAGAATTCTATTTTCTTTAGAGTTAATTTCAAGTAAATTTTCAAATTAATCATTCAACGTGTAGTCAATAAAATTTATGATAAAGAATCTGCAATTCTGTTAATATGATTAACAACATATTTGAGTCGTTGTTAAATTTTGATGTGGACTAACAATTATTATATTGACCAATTCTTTTCATCTCGTGATTTAACTTTGTCGTAATCTTTTCATGTTTATTAATGATAAAAAATAAAGTTATGATTAAAAAGAGCAATATCTTGGGTGGGTGCTTTTAAGAGTGTAACCAAATTACTTTAGCGACTACAATTTTTACAATTTTCGGTAGTCACTTTTCATCGATCAAAAAAAAAGAAAAAAATTTTTTTTTGGAAAAAAACTCTAAACTTCTAGCCCTAAATCGATCAAAAACAAAATTTTAGTGACCAGTTTAAAATTTCATTTGGACGACCATTTGTAAAATTGTAAAATTAACCCATTCACTTTTAACTATCCGAAGAGTAAATTTAACAAATATTCACTAAATTTTAAAATGTCACTGACAACTCACTGAACTTTAAATTTTGTTTACCATCCATCACCTTTTAATTATCCGTTAGAATCTGTTCACAAAAAATGCATACGTGTATAACAACTAACACGTGGCACCAATCAAATTGTATTATTTGTCCAACTCAACTTTGTGGTAAAAAACAATCATTCCAACTCAACTTTGTGGTAAAAAATAGTCATTCTCCTCTGTTCTCTCCATTTCCAACTCAGCTCTTAACTCCTTCGCTTTCTCTGTAAGCATCCACGTGTTAGCAGTTATACAAGTATTTGTTAAATTTACCCACTATCCGAGCTCGAACCTTCCACTCTTTGGTACAATCCCTTCCACTCATAGCTGCTCACCATCTCCATCGCCAAAGCTGCCATCTCCTCCTCGACAGCCACTCCCTCCGCCAAGGCGGAATCTTTACACTCTTTGGTATAGTCCCTTCCCCACCTTGATTTCATGGTATCTTTTTAATATAAATTTGTTTTCATGACTATATGTTGGCGGAATTTCTGTGAAAATGACTCAAAAGCAAGAAAATCGAAAATGGATGAAATGAGAGTCGATGCAAGTGTTGAACACTTTGTCCTTAAGTCAAATTTGCCCCGCAATGATGCCTACGGTATATGGCAATCGACTCTCAAGATACAACGACTTTCGTTTGTGTTTGTAGCACTTCCAAACACAAGCACAACGAACCAGAAATGGTCTTTGTACTCCAAAGATGGAAATGAATTGAGAAACCAGAAATTTAAGCAACAAATGCAATAATTTTTTATTCAATAATGATGAAATATGAGTGGATTGTTATGCAAATTATTTCTGTATCAAATCTTTGTCAAAATGGACGTCTAAGGGTTCTATTTAATGTTGAAGATCGGTTGAAAATGAAATGGTGTGGAGCCAATTCGTGCAACACTTCAAAAGGACATGTCAGTTCGCGCAAACCTATGCGATCGCAAGGTACAAATTTGAGAACAGAACTTGATCCAGTTTAACCATGCGATCGCAAGGCTTTGTCTCATGCGATCGCATGGAAGGACCAAAAAACGTTCTGCTTAAAATTTAAGCAGGTTGCGATCGCAAGTATTATATCTATGCGATCGCATGGTCAAAACTTGACCCAAAATATTCTTTTTCCGTAATTTCTCATTCATTCGATATTGCTTTCGAGATGCCAAAAATACCCTTAAACATATACAGAGAAATCTGAATTTTCTTTCCGGAGGCAACCCACGAGGGCACCGCCTTCGACCCCCCGCGACCGACCGGGCATCGATCCCCAAGTCCGGTCGATCCCAAACTTTTGCGACGCCTCTTGTATATTTTGGTCGTTGAGACGGCACTTTAATTATTTTAAAACTAATTTACCTAAACGAAGTCTTTCCCGATTTATGTATTGTTCACTCAGATATTTTTGTCCGATGACAATAGTTGAGGCGAAGTCGGCTTTTTTAATTGCTTTTTAACATGTAGTTAATTTCTCAAGCCATATTTAAACCAATTTCCAACACTATACATGTTGAAAATTAAAGTCTTTCCTGATTTATGTATTGTTCACTTATTCACGTATTCCGATTTTAGTTTTTATCTGATGACAACATCTTTTTTTGTTTTTTTAGCATTTGTGCAATGTTTATATTGTTTTACATATTTTGTTTTTTATTTTTTCTGCCTGATTTCTGATTTTATTTGTGTTATTTTTGTTTTTTCAGCTATTGGGAAAAATTACTTATCCAAGCAACTAGGAAAACATTAGAACGTAGTGATTCTTCAATCAACTTGCAAATAAATCGAACCATGAAGCAGTTAGTGATATTTACACAATGATGCCACAGTTATCATCATTGAAATCCATCGTAGAATCACTTTGTGATTTGAAAAAATTACGAGAAGCATTGATGCTGATTTTATCGCAACCACTCGAAACATACCATTATTGTCTCAGCTCAAAAGTTCTTCAGCTTTGCACCGAGTTAAAATCCAGAAAATCAGGCCATCTGATTCACAGCCACCTCATAACAAATGAGTTTCCTCTAAACACCTACCTAACCACCAAATTGATCGTGTTATACTCAAAAATTGGTGATATGGAAAGTGCTCGTAAACTGTTCGATAGAATGCCTGAGAGGGACGTGGTCCCCTGGACTGCGGTGATATCCGGGTATTCTCAAAATGGGGATTCAGGAAACGCTTTGAAGATATTTTCTGCTATGCATAAGGAAGGCGTGAAGGCCAATCAATTCACTTATGGGAGTGCATTGAGTGCATGTACGAACTTAATGTGTTTGGAGAGAGGGAAGCAAATACAGGGGTGTGTGCAGAAGGGTAAGTTTGTGGAGAACTTGTTTGTGCTGAGTGCATTGGTTGATTTGCATTCAAAGAGTGGGAAAATGGAGGATGCCTATCGTGTCTTCCAGTCGATGAAGCGGAGGGACTTGGTCTCTTGGAACACGATGATTGGGGGATATGTGGTCCAGGGGTTCAATGATGATGCTTTTATAGTGTTTCGTATGATGCTCCGAGAAGGTAGGCCAAATAGTCATAGTTGATGGATGATCATGGTTGCGTTCTTTTGTTCTTGCAGTGTCATACGTTAAAAATGACAATGAAATTGTTTGCTTTATTCAAACAATAGTTGAGGTCAGCACCATATGAATTCCGTGCTCCTAGAATTATCATTCAATCTTGGTATACTTTTTTGGCTCAGGAACCAATAGGCTTATTTGGCGATTTGCTACTCTTAGTTTCATATCTATAATTACTTCTTCCTTATGGCGATCCAATTTTATATAGGCATGTTTCCTGACTGCTTCAGCTTTGGAAGAGTTTTGAGTGCCTCTGTTGGAAGCGGTGGGCTCATGAAAGTCAGCCTTCTTCATGGATACATTATTCAGCTCGGTTTTGGATTGCATACATCTTTGAGCGGATCGTTAATTGATGCCTATGTAAAATGTGGCAGCACAACCAGTGCGAATCAAGTTTACAAGAATATGCAGAACAAAGACATAATATCATGCACTGCATTGATCACGGGGTATGCTCGCGAAGGAACAAAAAGCATTGATGCGTTGAAACTTTTCAACGATGTACATAGAAATGTGGGAATTGATGATGTCTTGTTGTGTTCCATGCTCAACATCTCTGCCAATATGGCATCACTGAACTTGGGAAGACAATTACATGCTATGGCAATGAAATATCAGAATCAGCGTGACGTGGCCATTGGCAATGCTCTCATTGACATGTATTCGAAATCAGGAGCAGTTGAATTCGCCAGCCGTGTTTTTGATGAGATGGAGGAAAAAAATATTATTTCATGGACATCGTTAATCTCTGGTTATGGTAGGCATGGCTATGGACACGAAGCAGTTGCACTTTATGAAAAGATGGAAGATGAAGGATTGAAGCCAAATGACATAACATTCTTGTCTCTTCTCTTCGCTTGTAGCCACAATGGTTTGACTGCCCAAGGATGGGAATGTTTTAGTAGTATGGTTAGCAAACACAACGTCTTGCCAAGAGCTGAACATTATTCATGTTTGGTGGACCTCTTTGCGCGTGCTGGTCGTTTGGAAGAAGCTTATGACCTGGTATGCAAAATGACTACTGAGTCTAATGCCTCATTTTGGAGTACAATTCTTGGGGCATGCAACACCCATGGAAACGTGATTCTTGGAGAAATAGCTGCTAGGCATCTGTTTAACATGGAGCCTGAAAACCCAGTAAACTATGTGGTTCTATCTAGTATTTATGCTGCAGCTGGCTTGTGGGACAGTGCAAGGAAAACACGAAAATTGATGGAAGAGAAAAGTTCGTTGAAAAATACTGGGTACAGCCTATTTCAGTCCTTAATTAAGAACAGCGATCTTCTGCCAACGAGAAGAAATAACAAAGAAGTCTCAGTTGCTATTTCAAATATGTAGATTACATTGGAGAAAATGAGTGTTTTAAGAACAACGATCTTCTGCCAATTAGTTCAAATATGTAGGTTCAGGCGGCGGCAGGTGGTGGTAGGATTGGGCAAAAACCGATCCATAACTGGTTCGGTTCAGTTTTAAAAATGAATTTTGTGGTCAGGTTGGGTAATAATAACCGACCCCACGCAATCATTGTTGAAATTAAACAGAAAAATAGTGAAAGACACTTGAAACCCGTTCCAAAGAGAGAATCCGCGAGTGAAATTGAGATTTTTCCTTCTCCTCCAAAAATCCCTTTGGTTTGCTTTTTATTTCCCTTTTTCTTGCTTCCCAAAATATCATCCAAGCCTCTTTCTTCCCCCAAGTTGTGAAAGAAAAAGAGTATTTACATGGTTGTATTGTTGTCCTAAAAAGTTGCCCCAAAAGTAGACAAAATTGCCCCCAAAAATTTGACAAAATCTCAATTTTGTGAAATTTTCCACTCTAGGGTCTCGCTCGAGCGGGGCTTCATTAGTTTTTTCCATTTTTCATCCTTTTGCTCTCCATTGGTCCCCGGGTTCAGCTGTTCACTTTCTTCTTCATTTTTGCTCCCAAAATACGTCATTTCCCTAAATTTTTACACTGTTATCCTCAATGCATCTTCAAGTACGAGATTTCATCCTAAAAACAAAAACAAAGAATTGAATAACAGTCGAATTCTAAATACACGAAATACCATCTAAGAACCTTCATTAAAAGGTCGAAATAAGTGTATGAGATACACTTATTAACTACTTGGAAAACCTGTTTCGAAGATACAATGCCTAGAAGATGAACATATACCAACCAAGTTGATAGCCAAAGTTGTAGAAGAAGAAAGAAAATGTGTTTTGTTTTTTGTTTTTTCTTTAGTTCTGTCCGTCTAATTTTCTGCAATTATATAATGGAATGAATCGTGTAAAATGAAGAGATATATCTATTCAAAATAATGGGGTGAAAAAACTGAATACAACCTTTCAAATCTAAAATGGTAGTTATGTACATTAAAATAATAATAAATTTTATTATAAGAAAATATTAGAACACTTGTGGATAGCTGAACGAGCTCACACATGGTTTATTTTGCAAAACATTATCTTGCAAATCTCACTTGACGATTGATGCATAACTCTAAACATTTTCCAGAGTCAAGCAATATATTGGGTTTATTTCTACTGTTGGACACCTCATGCTCATTACTCGAAAGTTGGACACCTCCAATCCTCTTTGCCTTAAATATTTTGTGGAAGATGACTAGATTCGTGTAACTGTGACATTGGGTTTATTTATACTGTTGCTTCCCTTGTTTCTGTCTCTCATTTACAATGGAACAAAATAAGGGCCATTTTGAATTAAATTTTAAAAAGTTAAATATTAACTGGAAAAATGGATATGAATCTCAAGTCCGTGACAGGGTGACACAACAAAATTATAAAAAAACAAGGGACTCAAATGCAAAATGTCTTTTCACAAACTTTCTAGACGAATATGCACCATAAATCCTTAATCAGAATACGAATCAAAACTGTCGGCACTTTTACTTTCTTGATTTGATTGTATCTGAGTCCTCTTCATCTCCCCATAACACCAATAAAGATTATCCCTGACACGCTTTGACACGTACATTGTTACTATATTACATGGCAGAAAAGAATCCCAACAAATCCAGAGTGGTGTGCTGCATAGGTGATATCCATGGATTCATAACCAAGCTGCAAAATCTGTGGTCCAATCTTGAAAATCTAATAGGCCCATCTGATTTTCAGACAGCCCGAATCATTTTCTTGTGGATTATTGCGACAGGGGGCTGACACCAAGAAAGTGATTGATTTCTTTGCCATCAAAGTACCCTAAACAATCTCCTGTTTTCCAGTGTGGCAACCATGATCTTGCATTTGCAGCATTCTTGGAACTCCTCCCGTGCCTGCCGGACAGTTCTTCATTCTTCGAGACTTGGAAGGAGTACGAGATGAAAGAGACCTGAGAAGGGTGGTGCAATACTGAATACAAAGGCTTGATTTAAGATGCCGGTCCCACTTTCGAGTCCTACGGGGTTCCTCGTGGCTCTATCGTATAAATTTTTCTTTTCCAATATCGAGTTTGTAGAATATGTTAATGTTGAGAATTGGAAATGTTTGCTTTTGTTTTTATTATATATGATCCTTGGAATTGGTATTGTGTTGGATTGGATTGTTGAATGCAGGATTAGATTGTATGTCACTGTTCTTGCATTGGGTGATTTTGTTGGATTAGATTCTCTACATTGTCAAATGGGGTTTTTCTTTGATTTTCTGGTTTCTTCAACTACTTTTGGTTTTCTGATTGGTTTCAGCTCAGGAAATGATTTAGTGTATATTATGTTATTTGTTAATGCTGGTTGTTTCTCTTGTTTTGGCAAGCATGAATTTTTCCTTCTGTTTCGTGTAGTGATGGTTTATGTGCTTTGCTTCATTTGATTAGTTTTATTCTTCACTCGTGTGTTTCTAGTCTTTCCCCAATATGCACCGTGGTCATGTTTTTGCAAATGTGTTCTTTTACATGCAATTATATACACGCTTTAATTGTTGTTCATCATTTAATGATGAACGGGGTGTCTGGTAGTGATGGGAATATACTTTGATATTGAATAATAACATGGGAGAAAGAGGGGGATCGAGTGAGAGCATGATCGCACATTTTCAGAATTTGACTCGATTTCGAGAATTCACATATTAATATATAGGTAAGTGCATGCATGTATACGTCATGTATGTTTATGGTTGTGTGTGCAAGTGCTTGCTTGCTACACATCCAAGCACGAGGAAAGGACGGTGAAGAAAGAAACAACAGGTCGTGTTCAGTGCCATTTATTGATCGGAAAGTACAAAATGGTGAATGTGAGTTATGCCCTTTTGCATTGAATCAACGTTGAGCGAAAGTAGGTTGTGCGCTAGCTAAAAGAACGTATGTTACAGTTATGTGTTGTGTCTAGAATAGAAGTTTCACTTCTTACTATGAGGAACCTTGCTTATTAATCTGCAGGGGTGTAGAAGGTTCCCGTGATTCTGTGGGGCTGGCACTTTGGAATACTGTAATACTAGTCTAACGTATGCTCGAGTTGTAAGTTAACAAGCTGAGCAAATTTGATTTTAGTGAAAGCTTGAATATATTGAAGTTAGAGCAATAATTCCCATTGAATTCAATCTGTATTGCAAATTCACGCGCTTGAAAAATTTCCTAGGGTGGTGATAGATTATATGTCCTATCTTATGCTTGATGAGTTTCTATGCTTCCCTGCTAATTAGGCCCTATGACAATTCAGCTACTTGATAGCTTCTGTTAATTTTGTAATCATGTTTGATAATAACAAATGACAGTTAGGTTGCCTAATTAGGTTTGGATTTCTCGGTCATTTGATGTCAAATTGGTTTAATGGTTATTCAGTTTGAATATGTTAGGTTTCAAAGCCCTTCCTGCCCTTAAAAAGAACATCAACTTTGTTTCTAATTATGGAGATGCCACAGTTGAGACTAGTTATCTTGTGTGCAGATTTGGTCAAGGCAGTTCCTGACGAACACAAGAAATTTCTTGCTGTTTTGGTTTGGGTGCAAGAAGAGGTGAGCTGCTCGTCAGTCAATGTTTGTCCTTTGCTCTTTTTCTGTCTTTTCTTTGCACGAAGCAATTGGTGAAGTATTGTTTTCCAATGGGTGTGTGCCATGTGGTGTGGGAGGAACTTGAGACGTACCAATATTTTGCAACTTTTCTCATATTCTATGGAATCACCTTATCTCAAAAGTTAAACTCTCAAGAGAGGGGTCACATTTGTCAACGTGCATCCTCATGTGCATGTCGAATTCTTTTTTTTTTTCTAAAGCTTGACATGTGCACAATTTTCATAAATGAGTGATTGTAGAACTTAAACTCGATCTCAACATACTCTGACACAATGTTACTACCTCATCTAAAATGAGATAATACATTTATTTATTTAAATTTAATCTTTAACATATCGCAAGCAAACAAATTGAAAGCTTGAATTTTGGAGAACAATTTTTGCATAAAGACCAAGGAAGGATTCCAAAATTCTATACTAGTTGCTGTACACGCTGGTTTGGAGAAAAGTAAAGTGTTTGAAGAGCAGCTAAAATATTTGAAAGCCAAAGACACAAGAATTCCCAAAGTCGAAGCTCTTAGCGGGAGGAAGAACGTATGGAACATTCCCAAGGTGATTGCTGGCTAGAACTTTCTACTTACTCTTACATATGCAAAATTTTCGTACCATTCTCTTTTCTGCACGACTTTTTGATAGGAATTGTCTAAAACTCTAACTGCTGTGATAAGTGGTCATCATGGGAAGCTTCATATTGATGAACTCAACGCTGTTTGATGTAGATTATAAACTAGTTTATTTGACCAAATTTTGGTCAAATAAACTAGTTTATAATCCACACCAAACAGGCTCTCATATTGATAATAGATCAAGGTGGTGGCCTGGAGAATAATCCGGTGGCTGCAGTTGTACTTCCTTCGGAAAAGGTTGTATGCGACACTGATCAATTGATGAAATAGTTCTAAATTTAAATGCATATTTTCTTCCACATACACTTAGAACCTAGTTAATGTTTTTAGGCGTGAACATTTATAACAGTGCCTTCATAAGCAACCAGAGTTTTCTTCAGTTTTGTTCTCCAAGAAAGTATACAATTTGCAATAATAGCCTTTTATTGACAGCTTCGAATTTTGTCATCTGAAAATAAATTTTCTCTATCATAATTTAAATGTTTGGCAGTACTGAAATTATTGTTTAATTACTTATAAGCTGTGGGTTCTATGGAATGTGTGAATAACAAGTGGGTAAATAAGTTGTGGGTCCGATGAAATGTGTGGATGAAAAATATGTTTGATTAGTTTAAATTATAATTTAAATATAGATGAAATAGTTTAAATTATAATTTAAGCATAGTTTAAACAAGATGTAAATATGTGTTGCTACTTGCTGTTATGTCTTGTTTCAGTTGTTTGTAGTAAGTATCGTCTCACTTATCTTTTACTTCGACTCTATTATCCAGGGACGACAATTCATCTGCGGTGGCAGCATTCCTCCTTACCCCAACTACGATTTGAAACCTTGATGTTAGACTTTGCATCACAACCAATCCAAGATTCGCATGACAAGTAAGAACTCGTTGTGCTATTCAGTATTCACATACATGGACAAGATAGTGTTCATGTCAACCTAATTTAAGAAACTCTTGAATTTCATACAAGTCATGTTTGATTGTACTTTAGTTTGGCTTATCAAGATGTGATTAGCAATGTACAAAGTGCTTGCAATCAAGCTACTTAACAAGAAGTAAAAATAGACTCAGAAACAATTGTGTTAAATACTTATCATTTGATATTTTTTGCATGCTTAGTATGTTGATGAGTATGTAAGAACTTTTAATATGAAGTAACAATTCAAAATTTAACAGCTTATCAACTACTCGAATATATTCGTGATGTGTAAATTTTAAAATAATCAAAACACTTATTGAAAAGATCTTGCACGAGGTCGAATCTACTGGTAGAATTTTCAATTCCACAGGTGAGCGATGACTTGACTAAAGTCAATCTTTTTGGTAGAAATTTCATTTTGAACAAATTTAAAGGCGCTAGATTTAAAGTTTAGAATTTAAGTTGGTCAAACATGTTTTTTATTCACACATTTTGTATGACTAATTTATTATTTCAACACTTAAAAATAATTTTAGTGTTACCACACGATTACGACATGGTCGCCACGTCGGCATAGGCCCCATCCAAGCCCAAGTGAGGGCCCAACATATATCTGTCAAGAACCCTATCTCGAGCCCCTCGCTAGGGTTTGGAAGAGCCCGCCACACGCTTTGGGCCTTCGACAACCGTAAATCCGCGAGCCATGTGGAGGGCCTCGCCGCATACGAACCATTGTGGCCCTCGTCCGGACCACGTATCAATTATAACTAGCAAGCGGCATGACACGCCTGGAATGACTAGAGAAGTAATTGAGGAAAGATCGCGTTGGTTTAGCGCGCGGATCTTCACAAGGAAACCGAATCACAATCTCCTAAAATCATGCAACGTGATAACCTCAGATAAAGAAGGTAATCTTGGAGATTGCCTTGACAAGGAATGATCCCTATCCCATAAGGAAGGAGAATCCGATTGGGTATCCGATTGATTTGTTACCTAAATCAATCGGACTCTCGCGCTTATAAATACAACATCTCCCTATTGTTCCAAGTGTACTTTTTATGCTTAAGAGTCCCACCCTAAACTCGCTCAAATCTCTGCACTGCTTGTCTCTCCCACACCCTTTTTGTTCCCGCCCGTGTATCTCCCATATACTGCGTGAATGACTTGATCGTCGAGTGCCAACGATCGCGGACCCTTTTTCTTTGAAGATCTTGGTGCCTAACGGTCGTCCTAGTATCACGTGTAACATACGAGCCGGGCATGGAAGTATCGGAGATCCGCTGGCACGGGTGGATCGCGAGTTCGACGTCAATGATTAGGCGCCGTCATGGAAACGAAAAACCTCACACGACCAAGTGTTTGTGGTAAAACGTGTCTTCTACCCGAAGAAGCATGACATCCGAACGGTCCATTGTAAGACGGGTGGAGTCCCACTGATTACCAACTGCGACGGAGAGCTGCGTTCAAGACCTATAGAACGTCACCCGTCGCGAAGAAGAGAAGACATCGGAAGAAACGGACGATGGAACAGAGAACCAGGACCTCAAGATAGACAATGCCGGATGAAGGCCACGCTTGAATTATTGGAGAATCGATCCCTCCAACACGGACCCAAGCGCAAGCCGTGCGGAAGAGTCCTCACCCACCGGGTTCACCGGGAATGGCCATGTTTCTGAAAGGAACCCCTCGTTTTTGACGACGGTAGGACCCCAAACCCAGCTCCGAAGCCTCCGCAGACGGTCCATGAGGGAGACCCTTCCTGTCTGAAAAAAGCCACCCGGTTCCTGCAGCCTAGCGTGTTTCTGGGTTGGGAGTGAGGTCTTCGATTGCACCCCAACCCGCACACAAAGAAAGCGATGAACATAGTGAGGCCTGTCACGGAAAAGAAGAAGGACCCAAAGAATCAAGAAAAGACCAAGACGAAAATGAGAGGTCGGAATGTTATGAGGACGACGATGACGAAACCTACAGTTCACCAATTACATGAAGGCAATGGAGGTGCCACCAACTTCCGAATGCCTATCATGGACAAGTATAATAGGAGAGGTGATCCCACGGACCACATAAACACCTACAAGACAAAACTCTAGGGCCAATCTCCGCGCAGTGAAGTGTCGAAATTTCCATACCACACTCACGGGGACTCGAAAGAGGTGGTACAACAAGTCGAGGCCGGGGCATCCGGGCGGCCACAACTTAAGAGGGAGTTCGTCAACGCCTTCATTGGCAACCTGGACGATGATTGCGACATCGCCCAACTCAATGATATCCGCAGAAAAGGAGGAGAGACCGTCAAAAGCTACTTTAAACGATTCAACAACATCATCAACAAGATCGAGACGGTGGCCGATGAAAAAGCCCCTGGATGCTGCGATAACAGGGCTCCACATGCGAACCCCTTTTGGAGGGATCGTTCAAAATAGTCCACCAAAGTCTACAGCCCACCGGTGGACATGATCCAACACAAATCGATCGGAAGAAACGATCGAGAATGAGAAAGAGCCGAAAGGAGAGAGGAGATCGATACAGAGAGAGGGGCGTCGCTCTCCTGAGCTCCCTGCCTCCGTTTCCGAAGGCGCGTTCCCGTAACCAACCAACAACCATTACCAGAGGTTCAATCAAACGAGGTAGCCCCACCCGGGCTGGGCACCAAAGAAGGCCCCCACCATGCGGTGACCCCGCCCAAATTCGTCAGTATCTGCACAGACCATGGTGCATAACACGGAAGATTGCCCGGATGTGAAGGAGCTAATCAATTGCGGGAACCACGGGCGGGCGAGAGGGATCAAGCGGCGAGGACATCGAGGACCGCCCACATGAACGGAGAAGACCTCCTCCCCAAATACGGGAACGATGGACCTCGCCCCATGACGGAGAAAGGAACGGGGGACATGGACCAACCGAGGCCGAGAGGCCTAAGGAGCCCCACCGTCCGAGAGATAAATACCATCTTTGGAGGACCGTATGTCGGAAAGCACGATGAACTCACGACGTAACTATGGGCGGCCGGAGGGACCCCGGAGAGTTGGCGGTACACGGGCATCGACCTAGAGTGCCGCCCTATCTCATTCATCTGAGAGGACGAATCAGGATACACTACCCGCATTGCGATGCCCTAGTGGTACGCGCCATTATTGCCGAAAACGGCCTAGGCGGGATCTTCGGTCGACGACTGAAGTGCGCGAACATCCTATTCGGCGGTGCGTTCGACCAAATGGACGTGGATCACGAATCCGACGGCCATCACCGAGCTGCTATTTGGTTTCACAGGGGACGATCTCGTCCCATGAGGAAAAAATTACCTTAGCGGTGATTTTGGGAACCACCTTGCCACCTCCTCGGAAATTCATGGAGTTCCTAATTGTGGACACCCGCTCCGCCTACCATGGGGTCCTTGGTAGGCCCATGTTGAAAGGATTTACTGACGATTACGTCCATACACCACTTGGCGATGAAATTCCAGACTCCGGAGGAATAGATAAAATCCGTGGTAATCGGATGGAGGCACGGGCATGCTACATGAACGCTGCTACGTTAAAAGTCGCCAAACGCAAGGATGTCTCCCCAACCGCAGCAACACGAGACCTTACCGCCATCATTTATTTTTTTTTTTTCTTTTCTGCATTGCTTTGATCTCTTTAGAGATATTTCTTTTTTACCGGACGCCAAGTAGCTAGGCGCCGCTTAATAAAGTTTGTCTTTTATGAATCCGAAGCGTCCTCCAAGCGGAGAGTACCAATCTGGCGTGAAGGAGTGTGGTTCGCGGCCAACTCTATTAAACTCATTGGGTAAACATTTTACGCAGAAGAAAGCAAATACAGAGAACACGGCAAATGAGGGAGTGGTTCATGACCAACTCTATTAAACTCATTGGGTAAACATTTTACGCGTAAGAAAGCAAATACAGAACACGGCAGGAGGAGTGGTTCATGCCAACTCTATTAAACTCATTGGGTAAACATTTTACGCGTAAGAAAGCAAATACAAGGAACACGGCGTGAGGAGTGTTCGCGCCAACTCTATTAAACTCATTGGGTAAACATTTTACGCCAGAAGAAAGCAAATATAAGAGAACACGGCGAATGAGTGAGTGTGGTTCATGACCAACTCTATTAAACTCATTGGGTAAACATTTTACGCGTAAGAAAGCAAATACAAGGAACACGGCAATGAGTGTGAGTGTGGTTCATGACCAACTCTATTAAACTCACTGGGTAAACATTTTACACGTAAGAAAGCAAATACAAGGAACACGGCAATGAGGGAGTGTGGTTCGCGGACCAACTCTATTAAACTTCTTTGGGTAAACATTTTACGCAGAAGAAAGCAAATACAAGGAACACGGCAATGAGGGTGTGGTTCATGGCCAACTCTATTAAACTCATTTGGGTAAACATTTTACGCGTAAGAAAGCAAATACAAGGAACATGGCAAAGAGGGAGTGTGGTTCGCGGCCAACTCTATTAACTCATTGGGTAAACAACAACGCGAATGCACAACTAAGATTCATTCGAGGGCAAATAAAATTCGATCATGACCTGCGAACCACCCCATACCACCAAGGGCATTACTTGCGACCTCATACTTGTACCAATGACTTCGTAAGCAACACTAAACATCGACGAGGCCCAAACAAGTATGTGAAACGCGGCACCGAAACACAATATGGGCACACGACGCGAATATGGAAGTAACTCGGCACTTTTTATTAAATACGAAATACAATCTGTAGCATAAATAATCGCCGTATACTCTAAAACCCCACGCCTCATTGGTTGGCGTAAGACATAAATGGGGTAACTAGATCTACTACACCTATCCTGGTTCTCGCCGGCTCACTGGGTTTGGAAACCCCGACTTCACCATGATCGGGAGTCTCCATGTGGCGACCTCAAAATTCCGCCTAATTTTTTTTTTTTTTTTTATTCTACCAAGTGGGGTAATAGTACCCATATTTGAGGGTATTGATACCCTTTTACGCAGTAATCGGTTCTACTTCTGGTTTGATGAAAACCGATTTGAAACATGTTTTCTTTATTTTCTTTTGAGGAAAGTAGTTAGAAACTAATCTTAGACAAGATTTGGAGATCACCCTTTCTCATTTTGCTTCGGATTTGCTTTATTCTTTGTTAAGTAAAAACATGTATACTTGATGAAATAAAGAACCATAAGGTAAAAGTATGATAACTTAAATATAGCGGAAGTTCATATGAATCTGGTCTTTTAGTTCATTTCACCTTTAATGGTATGAGTTACCACAAAATATGGGCCCAAGTAAGTAAAAGAAGTACCTCACTTACATTTTGGTTTCAAAAATGGCTCATGACAAATCATTACGTCTCATGAACACACCGAAAGCTTGAGCCCGTTGATAAGTACTACTAAATACTTTAAGAAAGATGTGATATGATAAAGACAATGTTAATCAAAATATTACACTTCATAATAACGAGTAGTAAGATACTCCATGGTCCAAAAATCATATATGTCCACGCAAAGGTAGGTGGTTTCATGCTTTTGCAATCCGGGTTGAAGAGGATTGGAGGACCATATCTCAATCTTTGTGATCAAACGGTATTCATGTTCATCAAGGCCACTTCCACCCGTTAACCTTGACTTCATACATGTCTCGATCCATTTCCTACAAGAGTCATAAAACGACTATGAATGGTGACATTCAATGAGTAAAACTATGGTGCGTGTGTGATATTGCTCATAATATATCTTTTATCTTTCTTAGGGCCCTTCCCACAAACAATACTTGTACACCGAGCGCTCAAATAAACATTCTTTGTGCATAAGAACACGGCCAAACATTCTTAGGACCTTCATCGTCCTTCTATGGGCTACTTTTGCCCTTGACCGTAGTTGATCAACTCATGGAACCCTTACCGTCCCAATGTAGGCTACTTTTGCCTTTGGTCAGTAATTCAACCTGACCTCAAGTCCTCATGTGGGTCGCTCTAACCCTTGGCCAAAAGTTGAATCAACTCTTTTCTTGGGACCTTACAGTCCCTATGGGCCACTTTTGCCCGTGGTGTACAAATAAGTTTGGAGAAAATCTTTATGTGTTCAAACATACTTCATCTTTGTTTACATATAATTTTTTGCCTTCTCGAGTTGAGCATAAATGGCACAAGATAGCTTTCTCATTCTTGTTCTTCATTCTTGTTGCATAAAATAGTCAATAAGCTCAAGATGCTCACAATCATATCATGTAACTCATCAATATAGTTCATCAAGAGCACATGGAATATACACACATATAGATGTATATAATTGTCATATTGCATATAAGTCATATACATAATTTTACTCATAACTTCTTGTTGTTAATCTTGATCCACCTGAAAATAAAAGGTTTTTAAATATCATAATCTTGCATGGGGTGAATGATACTTAAATCAAGTTGAGGTGCTTGAACCATGAAAGAACGAAATTAAATTATTTCGGTGCATCGCTTTTTAGGGTATTGGTACCTGTCATAAAACCTCGAAATATGTCGATCGATATACCCTTCCCAAGTAAAGGTGTTAAAACATTTTATTTTGAAAGCTATGTTCTTGACCCATAAGATCTAACTTTCTACACCAAAACCCGAGTTCCTTGGTCCTCTAAGTCACGCCTGAAATGGGGCTTTGGTGCTTGGGTTGGAGATTCTTCTATTGAATTAGAGAACCTCCTTCCCAAGCTTTCTTAATAAACAAACACTCACCTCTAACTCTGGTATATTTCTCTTATTGGAGGTTATCTCCTCCCCGATTAAAGCTAGAAAACGTGGGGAGGGTGTGGGAGAGTTATGGGGTTAGAGAGGAGGAAATGTGCAAGAAGTGGCTTGGGTTTGGGGGGGTATTTATAGGGAAAATAAATCTTTTCCTTATGATTGCATATCTCCTCATTAATGCAAGAATATTTGGAAAGATTTGCTGAAGATAACACCAGCTGGAACTCCATAAATTCATTTCCCCAACTACTCACATTTAAGAAGGTACTAGGGGTAGCCTATAGGGTAAAAATGCAAAAACTCAAGTAGGCGATTTACGGACCTGTTTTTGGGTTGAGTTTTGAAGGTCAAAACGTGCTCATTTTTGATGTTCCTTATATCATCTTGAAGATCTCACGGAGATCTTCACAACAAACTTTGAATCGTGAAAACGGATCATCACAATGATCACAAAGCCATCGCCTCAAAATGGTCATTCAAAACAAATTTCGAATTCCAGATTTCCAACTTCTTGGAACGTTTTTGACATAATTTTTCGGGGCTAATTCTGAGTCGAACATAGGTGTATTTGGTACCATTTCAAGGTCTCGTTGTGTACTTCGCAACACACTTTGAATCGTGAAAATGGACCAATCTGAGAGGTTAAAAGATCACTCTAAAGATGGCTGCCCGAAAACAGTTTTGCTGGAATTTTTGGCTGATTCCCAGATTTCTAACATCCCGGAACGTTTTTGACATAATTTTTCGGGCTGTTTTCATAGTCGAAAATATGCATATTTGATACCACTTGAAGGTCTCATTGCGCATTTAGCGCCATAAGTTTCGCAAATTCCGACCAATACACAATTCATACGATGGCTCCAAAGTTGGCTACTTACTTAAATCAAAAGGCTCAAAACTTGGTTTTCTCACTTTTTGGGTATTTACCCAACTTTTTCCCTTTTATCCAAACAAGCCTTAATAAAAGCCAATAACTCTTAGATAAGTTCAACTTAGCCCTTATAAAACATTAAATCCGATTTTTCTCCCTTTTTATTATTCGGATTTAAATTAAATTCTAAGTGCTACGACTTTTGAAGAAAATTTCGGGAAAACTCAACCAAATTTCTTGCTTCATTCTCATTTTCTTATTTAAATTGAAAATACGAAATTTTCGGGGCGTTACACTCCAAGCCAACCCGAGTTAATTGGGTGGCTTATTGGACCATATTGCTCAAAAAATGCCATTGACGCCTTTTTTCCGGGCAGCCGGGAGACCCCCCAAGACTGCCAATCGTTCGGGGAAGGGTCGGGCTAAAGGTCACTGAGCCTAAATCCCCACCCCAGTCACGTTTGGTCCCCCGAACGTTGATTGGCGGATCTTTGGTCCTCACGAATGTTGATTCTCGGTTTGACAGACATCTTGGAGCCCACCCCTCCAAAATACCACCACCATCACACGCTTTTCTATCTCTATCTTGATCCCACGATAATGGCATGTTAAAAGCAACAAGTCCCACGATGGGAGAATCTTGTCGCTTGCATCCTATTTATAAAGGACTACGTTGGAAAGAGGTGTAATGCAATAAATACTGGTCATAACAGTGGAGTCCTGAGCGGCGCGGACGTTCGCCTCCCAGGCATTGAAGACGCCAACCTTCCTGATTCCACCGGATGTCTGCGTCATCAATGCTAGGGGAATGATTCTCATATTTAAAGCGCCTTCCCCCACGCCACATTACGTAATCGAAACGTCTTGGATAAACAAAAGGTCAATCCCAATTTCGCTTTTCAATTAATCCGCAAAAATATAGGGATTACAAAGTATAAATGCCCCGCCGCCTCTTGGTCGTGGCGACACTACGGCCTCCCTCGCTTGGAGGGGGTATCGATCACCGCGATACTAGGTTCGTCCATCGGAGCTTGAGCTTTCGGCGAGGCCTCTGTCGAAGGAAAGAAAGGTCCCATTCCGGGTGGACCTCCATGAAGCTCTCCACCAACTGCCGCCTCCAACCGTCATCAAACGCGTTGGGCAAGGTCCTGATACTCGGCGTTTCCACAAATGCATCCCGATAAGCCTCCACCGCTTGGTCCCAAAGAATCGCACATTCGGCCCGACCTCTCCGGTTCCGGCCTCGTGTTCGCCAACAACTTGTCCTCCTCCGTGACGATGGTCTCCACCTACCGGTCAAGGTTGGCGTGGCTTCCTCGGCGGCAAGTGCCCGGCCCTCGGTCGACTTTCGGCCCCTTCAAGACGCTTACGTACTCTTCTAAGACTCTTCTTCAAGCTCCTCACTCGTTTCCGAGCGGCTTTTGCAACCTCTTTTGTTCTGGCGGCCTTGACACTCTTCGAGGCCTTCAATTCAATCTCATATTTCTCCTTTATATCCGCCTCCTTGCAACAGAGAGGCGTCAAGTTTGAACCGGCACCCCTTTTTCTGACTCCACCGCGCTTCTCGAGTTGAATGCCTTTTCGGCTCCTTAGACGACTTAGGACTTGGCCCCTCGGATGACATTTGGCCGTCCCGGTATGGGTATCGTACTATCACTATGGAAATAAACAATGCAAGCAAATTTCAACCGCTTTACGAAAGGCTTACCTCGAATGTACGACTCGAATGGCACACCACCACGAGCGCCTCGCTTATCGGCGAGAATAACTACAAGAAGCACGAAGGTAGGAGAAGGTGCAACGTTTGGGTGGATGCTCGGTTTATAAAAGCGCACTCACTCATTAACCGTCCGGATCCCAAGCGCTCCATCCGGGCATATGGATGGTCGACGCGTGTATAGTAGGCGGAAAGCGAAACCTACTCACTTAGTAAATCGAGGAAGCACGCGCCCACGCGCGCCCCCTCTCTCTTTCTCACGCTACCGCATTTAATGCGTACACCCCTCTCTCTCATGATTGCTCGACCGCAGAGGACAGCTTGATAGATGCGAGAATCACGCCATCGGGGACACGTCGAGATTGCCTAGCCCTCAAGCCCTCACCCGTCATGAATGTTCGGCTTTGGGCTTGGGGACTATATATTGGGGAGGTCAAATTACTTCCCACCAACCACCGTGAGAATATATTTCCTACGAGGCACATCAAATGGTGGATATCCTCAAAGTCCCACGCCCATTATAAATAATAAAGTTGGACTTGGGGACTATTGTTACCACACGATTACGACATGGGCCGCCACGTCGGCATAGGCCCCATCCAAGCCCGAGTAAGGGCCAGGTTCATAATCGACAAGAACCTTATCCGGGCTCTGCTAGGGCCTCGAAGGGCTCACACACGCTGCCTTCCTTGAACCGCAATCCATGAGCCATGTGGAGGGCCCGGCGCCGCACACGAACCATGAGGGGCCTCGTCGCACCACGTATCAATTATAACTAGCAAGCAAGATGACACGCCGAATGACTAGAGAAGTAATTGAGGAAAGATCGCGTTGGTTTAGCGCATCTAATCTTCACAAGGAAACCAATTCACAATCTCCTAAAATCATGCAACGTGATAACCTCGGATAAGGAAGGTAATCTTGAGATCGCCTTGACAAGGAATGATCCCTATCCCATAAGGAAGGAGAATCCGATTGGGTATCCGATTGATTTGTTACCTAAATCAATCGGGACTCTCGCTTATAAATACAACGCTCCGGTTGATCCAAGGTACGCACTTTTATGCTTAAGAGTCCCACCCTAAACTCGCTTCAAATCTCATCGCTTGTCTCTCTCACCCTTTTTGTTCTCGTCCCCTGTATCTCCCATATACCGGCAGTTGACTTGATCGTCGGAGTGCCAACGATCACTTGGACCCTTTTTCTCCAGAGATCTTGGTGCCTAACTGTCGTCTCTAGTGTGCGAGGTAACATACGAGTGGCAGGGAAGCGACTGGAGATCCGTTGGCACGCGACTCGAGTGCAGTTCGAGACGTCAACATTTAGTATTACCAAACATGCACTAGTTTTATCGAACATTCACTTAGACTTCTAAAGATTATACTTGTCCAACTCAATAATAGTCGAGCTATCAATTAGGTTAAATTGAATAGTGAAACTAGATTAGATATACACAAAAAGTTGAATTCAACTCTATTAAAGAAATCTGGATTTTGAGTAGATTTTTACTCGACCTAATAGAGATTTTTAGACTAAAATCAATCTTTTTTTGATAAAATATTTATCTCGATCAAAGTTGAGGCCACTAAGAGTCTACACAATGCATTTCGTCTATTGTAGTATACATGGTAAGTAAAATAAACGCACTTCTAGTCTATGTAATACAACGTCTATTGAATAGACGGTCAAATTAAAAATTCATCTCTAATAGATTTTGTCTAAAACTTAATATTATCGTTATGTGGCATTAATTTTTTTTTATTATATTGGTGGGTCTTCAATTTTATTTCCATCCTCCGACTTTTTTTTTTTAATAAAATGTCGAGTTGGATTTAAATTTGTTAAGTCACTCCATCTAGAAGTTTGTCTAAATCTAGACAGAGTTCTAGACGGAGTCTATTTTTTGTGTGCTACATCAATTAGACGGAATCCTCGTCAACATGCATTGGATATGATTTTTTATAACTCTGTATATCTGTGTTTATGCGGTACGTCTAAAAAGCAATAGACGGGATTGTCTAATTCTCTCTAACTCAACCATGTTGAATATTTTTATAAACGAGGATCATTCATTCTACGGGTAAATTTAATAAATGGTCATCAAACTAATTTAGGATTACTACTTGCTCACTCAACTTGAAAAAAGTTTTTAATTGCTTACTCAACTTCTCAAATAATTTACCATTCATCATTTATTGCGAAAATGTCAGGTTGAGCGGACGGATATTGTCACATGGTGAACGAAAAATTGAAGTGGCATAATTAAATTGTTGAAATCGTCCAAGTAAGTTAATTGTAAAAGCTAAACATGCATTTAACTTGCTTTAAAAGACGTTTCTCCAAGTTAAAAAAGTTTTTTCAAAATCGGAGAAACGTTATTTAAAGATATCTAAAATCGTGTTTGGCTATTACAATTTTGTTACGTAGACAATTTTAATAATTTAATTATGACACATTAACTTTTCATTCGCCATATAGTAATTTCTGTTTGTTTAGTTTAACGCTTATTGATGGATAGTAAATCATTTGAGAAGTTGGACGAGTGATTGGAAACTTTTCAAGTTGAATAAGCAAGTAGTACCTCTAATTAGTTTGGTGGCCATTTATTAAATTTACCTTTCATTTTACTAATAAATTTGACAAATAATCACGACTTTTAATTTAAGTTAATCTAACGGTCTAGATCTATTAAAATTTAAAACTTTTAAAATCCTTATACCTACATCCAAACAATTTTAATAAAAATTTTAATACATTTAAACTGTTAGATTAATCAAAATTAATGACTATAATTATTTATCAAATAATAAAACGGTCTCCTTTATTTATTATAAATAATTAGATTCGAAGCAATTTTCAACAAAAAATTGAGCGGTGCAAAGTTGTAATTTCATAATTCCTTTTGTTTTCCATAAGGTGGTTATATTTATACTATAATTTGTTATAACTTATAAGCGCATCACATTTTAATTTATACTTGAGATCTTCAACTCAATTATGTTCTTAAATTTTTGTCATGAAATTTTTATCTTCAATTTTTATTAATTAACACATTTCATTATTAATAATGGTTTCTATCGAGATATTTTGTTTACGTATTTTGAAATGAGGAAAAAAAATTTATCGTATTTTTGTATCTATTTTTTTTTTTTTTTTAATATGACATATAAATAAATCTTTTTACGAATTCTCAACAAATGTTTTAGAAGAATCACCATTTATCAAATACAAAAATGTCTTAATTAATAAAAATTAAGAATAAAAATGTGATAAAAAGTTTGAGACATAAGTTATATAACATTCATAGATTAAGAATGTTAAATATAATTAAAATATAATACAAAAAATAAAAAATGTTGGAAGAATATAATTATCCTTCCATAATCTTTGTATCTTTGTATCCATTTAAGTTATAAAATTCTAGAAAGCTGACGGTAGATCAATTAGGAAGACTTTTTCTCCAACCCAAATGAACCCCCAATCACATATTCATCTTAAAAGTTAAAATGACTTAAAAGTTAGTTTAACCCAACCCGTGACAAACCGGGTCCGAAATACATATTTTTCCAGATGAAAAGTGAAGTTGCTTTTTAAAGCTAAAATAAATTTATGCCCGTATACCCACAACCACACGCTATGGTTCCTGATCTTTTCAGATTCAACATGGCCACGTGGGAGGATGGCCCGCGATATTCTTAAACAAAATCAAGATATTTATCACTCAATTGATGATGCAAGGCTACAGTCACAGTAGACCCCACCCACCCAACCCCATGCAACTCTCCTCATCACACGTAGTCTCTTGTGCTTGGCTGTATTCACCACTCACCATTATCACTCACTGATATTATTATCAAAACCCTTCACGCTATTCTCGGCACCTTGAACTCAGCAGAGTTGGCAGATCTGATATTCAAAATAAATTAATTTTGATTTTTCTTTTTTTGGGTAGTTGGCTTTTTTAATTTTTCAGAAAGGGGAAGGAAAATCTCGGGAAAATGGTTTATACCCTATCCGGGGTGCGTTTGCCTACTGTGCCATCGGTTAACAAATTGGGTGGTACTGGATCGAGCTCTCGTGCTGATCGGAGGAATGCTCATCTCTCGTTTTTTTTGAAAAATCAGTCCCATTCATGTACGACAACTGCTTTCTCTCTATCCCTTTATATGTATTCGTCCATGGATTGGATAGGTGGTTATGTATTTGCATGCGGACAATCTGTCAGTTTTAGTTCTGCGTTGCTTTTGGTTTTGTTCTTCGTTTTATTCAATTGGGTAACGTGGAGTTTGTTTTCTGTGTTTTGAATGAATGGTTTGTTTAATAGTGTATTGATTCTTAGTGATTATAAGTTAATTTTAAATTGTATTTTTTTGTGACAATGCCTGGAGATGGTATGGAGTAAGGTTTAGTTATGTATATTAAAGAAGATATTAATGTGATCAATTTATGTGCGGAGTTAATTGGATGCATCAATGTGCTTCTTGGGTTTACTTTTAGTTGTAGTTTCTAATGGTGAAATAATATTTTTAACGTTGGGGTTTTGTTGCCAGAATTTGTACTTCTTGATTTGTCGGAACTGCGATGGTTATTGAGAAGAATACGAATTAGATGAATGGACAACTACTTGATACTTAATATGGGCTGGAATAGAGTTAAGATTAAGATTAGCTTACAGCATGGAAGAGATTTTTGACATATCAGGAAAAAATGTGGATGAGATGGATAGACTATGCTTTAGGGACTTGGTATCAGCTTGAAAGCTCGATGATGTTGGCTGCTTTTTTATTTTTAAATTGCTGTTGCTTTTCTTTCATTGCGTTGCTTTCTGATTACATGAAGAAATAGCTCCATGCCCTTTTAGATTATGATCCATCTTGTGAAAATAGTTATAGTAATGGATGTGGATATTCTAGAAAGATGTAGCTAATCTGGTACTTGTTTGTAGGGAAGATGTTTGCTGGAAAGTCTTCTTCTGATTCTGGATCTCAATCTTCTACAGTCACTGCATCCGAGGAGGTCCTTATTCCTGGTACCCAGAGTGATGGGTCCTCATCAGAGGAATTGAACGTTGCTGAGATAGTTTCAGAAGATGCCCAGGCACGTGATAATGAAACCCAATCCCTTATTCCCCCCACCCCACACCGAACATATCCACGTTGTGAAAAACAAAATCTTGATCTCATTATAAAGGTCAAAGTGTATGTGATTTATAAGAGTATCCATTACAGTTCTCATTGCCACCCCTCAAGGAAAGGAGGTGGATATGTTTGTACCCAAGCCGCTAAATTTAAGTTTATGCTGACCTCAAAATTAGTTGAATTTTTATTTTTTCAAGTGCATATTTCAGACCTCAAAATTAGTTGAATTTTTATTTTTTCAAGTGCATCTTTCAGTTAATGTTTTTTTTATATTTTCCCCATCAGCCTCCTTTAAAACCTGAAACTCGCTATTTGGAATACGAAGAATCAAATGAATTGTTCTCATTACATTGTATTATATTATAATATTATTATGCTACATCATATGCATGATATAGGACACTTGTATGAAACTTGGAGTTACGCTTAAGATTTGATAGGGATGTTTTAAAAATTTATTGTCCTCAAAGATGAAACTGAGGAGACTAGGTGCATGTTTGGGATTGCTTATTATGAGCTTTTAAGCACTCCCAAACATGCTATAAGGTTTATGGATGAAATATTTTGAAAATCTGATCGGTAGAAACTTTATTATTGTACCAAGTATTAGATAACTGGGTTAGTCTGTTCTAATTGACTACTTGGATAAACTGCCAGAAGAACAACTTGCTGCAATAATTTTAAAAGCATGGAGGGTTTGATAGTCAATGGTTCAGGGAACTGTGTGGGTCCTCTTGACCTGCTCCAAATGTAGCTTCATAACAGTTATGGGATAATTTCATTTTGCTGTGTTTAAATAGTTGATGACCAATTTTCCGATTAGGACGGTCAGATGAAGCAGAAAACTCATATAGAGAGAAGAGGAGATGGAAAAGAACTTAAGAGAATAAGAGTCGAAAGTATTATAGTTTTCAGGAAACATGGCACATCATTTAGTTCCCATAGAGATTTTTGTTGGGACTTGGGATTTAAATGGAGTTACATGACACCAGTGACATAAGTTAGAGAAATGTTAGTCTTTCTGAATCATTCTAGAGGTTCTGGTAGAACTACAAGTACATGGAAAGTTGATTTGTAGATTGTGATGCTACCTAAATCTATCATTTCTGGAACAAGAAAGGAGGCTGATCCTTAAAACTCAATTAAAATACACCTAGATCTATTGTGTAGATTCTCAAGTTGTAATAAAGCCCTAAAAGGCACTTAACTATACATCAGAAAGGTTTTTCAGTGGTAGTGGGATCTATGAATAGACTTTTCTGAACTACGGATGTTGAACCCTTGAAACTTGGGGTATTTTGTGAACTTCAAATTTGGGGAGATGGGCTGAAATATCATTTGACATGTCTTGAAGTTTTTTTATCTCCAGGTCACCCTAGAAGTTTTAAGTCGTTTAAGATTATGTTTACCAGAGTGGAATATACGGTTTTGTTGGAACAGTATTGTTTTTGGAGTCTATAAACTCGTGGACCCACCCAATAATGGATCAACTTTAGACTTTTCAGTTGACGAGCTTCATGTCTACCTCGATCTTGACATATTTTCTTCCTTTGCTTCTCTTCGATTTCTAGTCCCCAATTTTTCTTTTTCTTTTTTTCCCCCCCCTGGAAATGAACTTAGATTCGATTACTTAGCTGGTGCCTTCGTTTTTAGTTTAAATATATAACTAAATATCGGAGTTGGTGAGTATGACAAGAATTCTTCTCGATGTACTTCTTTAAGGACATATGTGCCTTCTCAAAACGAATTAATTTTTCCTGATTTTGGTGACAAATATGATCTACATTTCCTACGAAAGAGCCCTAGATCTGCCTGTCTATAGTCTATACGCTTTTGCATTATTTGGTAGGGAAGGAAAATTTATTCATGTAAAAAGAAGCAAATAGAAGAGAGCAAAAGATGTTCTTATATTAAGCTAAACAAGAAGAACCCACTTGACATTACCAAAATTAACTCTTCTACTTTGCTACAACTCAGAATGAGAAATCTTGGAGTAAATACCCGAAGCCTGTCTGTTATCATAATCGATATGTTCTGCTTAAATGACAATGACTGTGTGCATGATATCTTTTATAGCAACTACACTGATCTTCTTCTCTATGCATGAATCTTTTCCGTAGATATCAGGTGATGTAGAAAGTTTAAAAATGGAACATGAAAGCAAACTTGAAGATCAAGAAAAGTTTGTTGAGCAGAGTAGCAGTTCTAGTGAAACCATCAGAGAGGAAGATTCTGCATCTTTACCACTACTAGATGGAGACATTGAAGCAAAGGCTGAAGGAACTTCAGACACATCGTATGTGTCTATAAGTACCGAATCAGATAGGGTCAGAAAGAGGGTTATCACTCCACCTGGAATTGGTCAAAAGATATATGAGATAGATCCACTTTTGAAGAATTATCGTGATCATCTTGATTACCGGTGAGACTTCGTTTCGGTGTTTTAATTTGAACGATGTGTAGGATAGAATTAAATTATATTTGAGGTGTACAATCTCGTTTAAGCTCTTGAAATTTGGACCTAAATGTAATGGTTTTTGTGTGAGATAATCTCACAGTTTGAAACTTAACAGTTCCTTATTAAATTTTCTTGTTTTAGTAACAAATTAAGGTCTTAATACTCATCAATTATCATATGTGTTTCTAGAAGCGTTTAACAGTACCACTCCTGATAGCTTCATCCAGCAGTATATCAATCTGTTTTGTCACTACATATGTTGTTCATTTACAGTTATGGACACTATAAGAAAATGCGTGAAGCAATTGACAAGTACGAGGGTGGGTTAGAAATGTTTTCTCGTGGTTATGAGAAATTTGGTTTTACTCGCAGGTAATATTACTGAGCTCTCTAAACACTATTTTATCCTCATTTTTCATTAGATGACCTATATGGGGGTCATCCTAGTTAATAACTGAATGCATCTGGTTGAACAACATTTCTGTTGTGCAATTTTGGCACTTACACTTGATAATAATTAATACATTTTGTAAAACTGGTTTCTCCTTAAATTGATGGTTTGAACTGCTTCCAGAAGTTGTTATCCAATATTTTCTTCCAATTGAATCTATATTTCTTGATAAAATTGATATTATGACAAGGTGTTGCTCTCCACTTAAATCAAACATGTCATGCTTAAAAGGGCTGCAGCCACCAAGGAGAAGAAATTTATGTTCCAAATCGAGTAGCCAGGGTCTTGAGTTATTTCGACCAAGACTGGCTTCCTAATAATTCATTTTTTGTAAGATGAAATATCATTAATTCTTTGTAGATCCAAGGGCTTGATAAAACTTATGATTGTGTGCTTAAAAGTCTTTTATGAGAAAGACTCAAATGTTGGTATTACACCATTTTGAATTATGTGGAGTGCCTGTGATGTTGTTCATGTAGCATTGAAATTCATAGATGTTTGTTACTTCAAGGTCTGGACAGATCTTTGTACTGTTATATCTTCTTAAAAGAAAGTTAAATGTTTCACAGAGTTATCCCTTAGTGGTGGTTAATAGATATTTCTAAACTAACATTATCTGTATTTGTATTGTCAGTGCGACAGGTATAACTTACAGGGAATGGGCACCTGGTGCTAAGGTTAGTACCATTCTTTAATTGTGAGCAGTTTTCTTCTTCCTCGCTATAATCCAACGCTTCTCAAATAGCTTCTTTCAACAATTAGTCTTGGAATTCTGTATTTTACACTGTTTAGCAGCAATAATTGTTGATATATCATGATCATGTCCTTTAGTGTCTTATGAAAAGGAAGAAAGAGCAAGCAATTTACTTTGTCAATGGCTAAAAGTTCTCTTTATATAAACTGTTTCTTGTTCACTTGTAATCTTTTTTAATGCACACTGGTTTTTTTTCCTCCTTGGTCTAGTTTGTCTGCCTGTTGGCTTAATTTGGTTGGTTCCTTCTAGTTTGATGTACTGGAAATATTTTAAAAGGGGCTTTCAATGAGTTTGGTGAAATCTTACTAGATTGCTTATCTAAACAATTCTGTTTGGATGTATACGCAGTGTATTTTATGTTACTAGTTAAGATATTGTTCATGTTTTGTCTTGAATAAAAACATTGTTTGTTTCCTTGTCTCTAATTAACAAGATAAATTTTATTAAAAAGAATGGTATTACCCTTCTCTTTAAATAACCAAAAAACTAAGTGTTTGTTTGGTGGAGTTTTAAAGTAGTTTTTTTAGGAGATTTTGAAAAAAGTTTGTGAAATGTGTGGTTGAAAAGTTGATAAAAGTTGTGGGTCCCATGAAATATGTGGTTGAAAATGAGTTTGGGAAAAAAAAGAGTTTTAAAAAAACTTGACCAAGCATGCTCTAATTAAAAAAATAAGAATAGAAGAAAAGGAAAAATGAAATTCTTCTTCTCTAGGCCACCCCAACCCAACCCATCTTCTGTCCAAAAAATAACTATAGTAAATCACCGCCAATCACTTTGACATGGACTTGGGGAAGAAGAAGAATATCTTTTCCTTTTTTTTTCATTCTTGTTTTTCATTTAATTTTTTGTTTATTTGAAGATCGTGGTAAAACTGTCATTTAAATAAAATTTTAGCTTAAGTGCTACTAAAATAAAAGATTGAGGATGTAAATACTTTCGAAGAATGGGGACCAAGGTGAAACACGTGCTCTGCTGCTATTTTCCCAATTTTATATGGTAACTAGTTTTATGAACATATAATATATTCTTATTTCTCTTCTCTATGTATTTCACAGTGGGCGGCACTTATTGGAGATTTCAACAACTGGAATCCTAATGCTGATGTCATGACTCGTGTAAGCGTTACCTTTTAATTATTGCAACATCTATTTCCTGTTGTGCAAGAATGATTTCTAGTGTTATTTATGAAGTAACAAGTTAAACCTCATTTCAAATAAACTTCAGGCCAACTACATGAATTCTTTTTCGCCTACTCTTTTCAATCTAACGCTACATCTATTGTGATGTCTGACAAAATCAAATCTTGGGCAACCACATTGTGCCATGTTACCTTTATTCTGTCCTGATCATTGGGATCTTGGGGTCAACTACATCAATTCTTTTTCGCTACCCTTTTCAATCTAGCGCTACATCTATAGAAAGGTCCAACCAAATAAAATGTTTGCAACCACATCATGCCATGTTATCTTTTCTAACATGATCATTGGGATTGCATCGCTCTTTTGAGCGGGAGCTTCTTTAAGTTTAAACGAGACATATTTCAACCATCTAATTCATTATTCTTTCAAATGATCCTCAATCAGTCCCATCTTTACTTGTTGACGTATATCCTCATTTCTTATGTTATCCATTCTTGTATGGTCACACATCTGTGTTAACATCCTCATTTTGTTACGTTTATCCTTTAACACACCGTGCTTTAACGACCCAAGACTTAGTATAACATATAGTTTGTCTAATAACAGTATGTAGAACTTTCCTTTTAGTGTGATAGGATCTCAAAGTCACATAACATCATCGTAGCACTTATTCATTTCGCCCAACCCACACTAATGCATTTATTCCTCTTTGAGTCCTCCAATAATAATGATCGATTCTCAATACGTGAAGTAATCTCTCTTTTGGACATGGTACTCTATATTGGCTCTACTATGTTTTTTGTTCTTATTATGTCTAGGAAATTCTATGTATTTCGTCCATGATAAGAGGACATTCTATGTACTCCATTTTACTTCCGCTTGACCTAAAATCTTTATATTCCGGTGTGCATGTGCAATTCTAACTTAAAAGTTATTCTTATCCCAGTTTCATCAATATTAGCAACTAATAACATACACTAATGGACATTATTTTGACTTGACTTGTAACTTATCCATGACTAAAGCAAAAAGAATAATTTTCTATGTTTGGTAGTCTATATTCTTTAGTCACATCGAATTTCTCTATTCTGATGGTTTGTTGTCTCTAAAATGCAACTGATTTTGGTTTAGTTATATTGCTTTGCTAACTCTATTATCCATATTATCGTATGATTGACTGACCGATTGTTTGAGCAGAATGAATTTGGAGTCTGGGAGATCTTTTTGCCGAACAATGCAGATGGTTCTCCTCCTATCCCCCATGGTTCCCGTGTGAAGGTAATACTTGTAGATGGGATAGAGCAGAGGATCATGAATTTTAGCCATTTCACAGTCCTATTGCAATGGTGGTTTATCTAAATTTTCTTATCAATTCAATTGAATTAGCAATAATTTTCGTTGTAGAAACATCAGCTAATGGAGAATCCCTATCTTACCATTGCACAGCTTTCTGAATTCTTCCCTCTATCAAAATTTACTAGTGTGCAAACAGTAGTCACTGTTGTATCTGTTTATCTATATAAATATTATGAAGATAAATTTACAGATAAGACAGGCTGGATTGGTTTGCTATCTCCCCTGCAATGCATCAGCATAAGTTGCTTTGGCTTGATATGATGCAATTCTTGTACTTCTACTCATACACGCGCTTCTTTATGAAATTTCTCAGCCTTGTCCAGAACCTTCAAACTTTCAACATCTTGCTAGCTTAATTCTTATCCTCTAGTTTCAGGGTGTAGATCAATTGTAAATAACTTCCTTCGTTTGATTCTTCTGGGGGTGTCTCAAAATAGTGCTATATCTTTAGTAAATTGATTCTCTTCATACTCTTCTTAAAATAATAATGATTCGACACATGTTTAGGTGTTAAAATGGAAAGGAAAGCAAGGAAAATACACATTTTCTACTCTTTTCCTACAGAATTATTTGTACCAAGTTATAATGGAGAAAACTTGAGAAGGAAGAGCTATTTTATACTGGATCTTGTGAAGTGTTTTTATGATTTTGTGCTTGGCTGTCTACATATGTTTAGATGCATGAGATCAAAGATCTTTACTTGGATACTTGGTATCCAAGTTTGCTATCCAAGTTTGCTGCAAGGTTATTGGTGTGTATGCAAAGTCCTTGGAGCTTTTGGTGATATGAATCTCCATATAATTAATTATGCAGATTCGCATGGAAACTCCATCTGGCATTAAAGATTCTATTCCAGCTTGGATCAAGTTCTCCGTACAGGCTCCTGGAGAGATTCCATACAATGGAATATATTATGATCCTCCAGAAGAGGTATTACAATTTACTTCACCTGTTCTTTTCGTGCCTACACTGAGAGATTTAGAATTGAAAATGTTGAACATTGGATGACCTGGGACAGGGAAATGACCATATTGTGACTTCCCTGCGTCAAAAAGTTATAAGCAAAATTTTCAAAGAGACAAAAATTTCTTTGCATCTTGACAGCTTTATCAGATTTTTGCTTTTATGCACTGGACTTTGATCCATGTAATAATTCTGGACGTTCATTACACTAAATTTGCAAGTGTAGAGGATAAATCGAAAGAATATCCCTTTTGTTGAAAGGTTATATGCTCTACATTTTTCTATCAGCCTTTAGTGCTGGTATAAATATCATGTTGTTATCATCAATTCCTTTTAGGCTAATGGTGCTCTTCTTAATAATTTTTCAGGAGAAGTATGTTTTCAAACATCCTCGGCCAGAGAAACCAAGATCACTCAGGATATACGAGTCTCACATTGGAATGAGTAGCACGGTGTGCATCTCTTCTCTCTCATGTAATGATTAAACTTCTGTGCTTTTACTCATCTGCATTTTCCTTGACTCGTCATATCTTTTAATGATCCTTTAGAACTATCATTTATCAGTAGCTTTTAACTTAAGATGAATGTTTGATTTTCATCTTTGATAACTTTTTACTGTTTTGAAAAGACTTTTGAACACGAAGTCATTTGAGTACATATTTTTATTTCATTGAGCAATATTTGGAGTACTTGAGAACTCAAAGCAAGAACTTATAGCTTGTAAAAAACTGAGAAGCCAGAAACCAAAAGCAATTACTGTAGCTTCTCTCTGTATTTTCTCAGCAGACAATACAATACAAATGCAACATAAAAATATGTGGAGTGAAACCAGATTAAGAATGTGATCCTTACATCTGCAACTAACCGCCTGTCAACCGTACAACGTCAAGGTGGTGCCTTACGCGAGATAGTGTGCTACCTCTCCTCTCCTCTCTCACTCTCACATGTCTGCATTGACAATTTGAAATCGTTGGTGACTTCTTCAGCCATCTAGTTTGGCTACCTTCTGTTGTGAAAGCCATTCCAGTACAGTGTAAAGGTGTTGTGTTCTACTCCTATAGCCAATTGATTTTATATGGAAACTTAGGGTGATGGAGATCCTATTAGATGTACTATCAGAGACTTGTCGAGTTTAGATTAGTTTATTTCAGTTTATTGTAATTTTGTAGAATGACTTAAATTATGTTTTATTTCCTTAGTTTCCTACTTAAATTAGGTTTGTTTAAACTCTATATAAAGATGGTCTATGCATTGAAATACTTAGACTTGATTATTGAATAAAAATACAACTCTCACCTCTAATTTCTTCTTTCCCTCCCTCTCTCTCTCTTCCTTCTATTCTTCTTCCCTTTCTCTTCTCTTCTCTCTCCCCTTTCTCCTTCTATAATTCTGGTTCTTGTATGTTTGCATCTGTCGTCATATGGTCTTTACCATTGCCAAATAATCAATAAATTTAGGAAGTGCTTTCTATAGCTTTCTTTAAAGATTGCTTTAGGTTGAGAATCTATTGCTAAAACTTGCCCAATTTTGTTGATGATGTCCAACTTATGTTGACAAGTTTCGCTTCATTCTCTGGTGCTTCATCCTTTTTGTGGTGATTTGACAGTTGTTGGCTGCACATTAATGTCACTTGGTTCTTATTTTCTTGACCTTGAATGTAGGAGCCTATTATCAATACATATGCCAATTTTAGAGATGACGTTCTTCCTCGTATCAAAAGCCTTGGTTATAATGCTGTTCAGATTATGGCAATTCAAGAGCATTCATATTATGCCAGCTTTGGGTAATTCATTTCACCTTAATTATTACACTGAACTACTTTTACTGTCCTTTTCAATGAAGTATTAAATGTAAACATGAAATTTCCTCTTTCCCCCACTTTTAACAAGACTTTATGTGCATTGATTGTGTCCCTCAGTTACCATGTGACGAATTTCTTTGCGCCAAGCAGCCGTTTTGGGACTCCGGATGATCTTAAGTCTTTGATAGATAGAGCTCATGAGTTGGGTCTGGTTGTTCTCATGGATATTGTGCACAGGTAATAATTGAGTTTTAGTGACAAGATCAACTTCAGTGGATTCTATGATGCATTGGAAACTCTTTACTTATTTATGATAATATCATGTTTTCTACGGGTGTTAGATCATCAAAATATTAATAGGTTAATTTCACCAATTCATTGAAGTTTCAGCGAAATTATAAAACAATCACTGAAGTTATAAAGTTTCAGCGACCGGTATACTAATGCGTTTACCAACTGTTACTCTATTAAATTTCTAACATAAAATGATGACGTATCACAGTTAAGTGTCCATGTGGCACACAATCGATCGATATTTGGCAAAAATTGACTCCACGTGAATTTAATATATTAATAACAATAAATTCGAACTACAAAAGATGTTAATAAAACACGAGGACCTAGCTGCAATTTTTAGATAATATCTAAATCAGATTCTCAAACCATTTACACAACTCGATTTAACCAATTGGGAGGGATGATTAGGGTTTGTGATCGATTTTGGGGAAAAATCTGGTTGTGCAAATGGTTTTGGGGATTTGATTTTGATATTATCCAGAAATTGTAGCTATGTCCTCATATTTTATGTGCATTCTTTTGTGATTCGAATTTATTGTTATTAGTACATCAAGTCCACGTGGCATCAATTTTTGTCAAATATCGATCGATTGTGTGCTACGTGAACACTTAACGATGACATGTCATCAATTTACGTTGAAAATTTAACAGAGTGACCAATGGTGAACTTATTAGTACATTTCAGTGATTACAGTGACCGCACTGAAACTTTGTAACTTCAGTGATCATTTTATAATTTCTTCGAAACTTCAATGACCGCCTAAAATTAATCCAAATATTAATAATTTTGTACTTAATGCATGTGAATTTCGATTCCAAATTTTTATTGGTACTACGTAGATTATAGTGTTAATTAATAGTAATTGAGATAATGAATATGATTGTATTAGTTTGTGGTAAATAGTATTCCTAATAGGAGATGTACAAAGATAATTTAGGAGAGAATAAAGGTAAATACAATAATTCCTAGCTATACATTCTAGCTGTTTACAATTTACAAAAGAATGAATCAGCTAAGCTAAAATTGATCAAAACGATTGACTAATAGTATGTTTGGTTAAAGCTTTTTGTAGATTATAAGTTGTGGATCTTACGAAATAACTGAATAAAAATATTGTTTGACCAGCTTATTAGCTTGAAAAAGCTTAGCCAAACAAGCACTAAATAAGTCAAATCCCCGCTCGGCTCCATAAATCAAATCAATCAACCCAGCTGCAATAAATCAAATAGATTGCCTGCATAAATCAATCCCTGAAATTGTGGCTAGAATATTCTACAGCATTTCCAAACACTCCCTCAAGCTGGTGAGAAAATGGCTTGCATACTAGGCTGTCAAAGTATCGCTTCTATAACCCTTTAGTTAGTAAGTCGGCCGCCTGTTCTCCTGTAGGAGTATAGGGCATACATACAAGTGCAAACTTTTCTACTTTTCTTTGATGAAAAGTTTGTCAACCTTCACATGTTTAGTCCTATCGTTATGAGCTAGACTGTGGTCTATAATAATGGCAGCTTTATTAATAAAATAAAGCTTCATTGGAATTGGACTTTGAACCTTCAACTCTTCTGACAATCTTTCAAATCCCAAATTTCACACATGCCATGAGCAACTGCTCTATACTCTACTTCATCACTACTCGTTGCTACCACCCTTTGTTTCTTGCTTCTCCAAGTAACTAAATTACCACCAATCATAGTACAATAACATGAGGTTGACCTCCTATCTACTATGTTTTGAGCGCAATCTGCATTAGTATAGGCCTCTATTTGAATATGACCATAATACCTGAATAACAATTCATTACTAGGTGTCCCTTTCAAGTACTTTTAAGTAATGGATAGGCAGCCTAAGTGTTTTTCACTAGGAGAACGCATGAATTGACTTACTATGCTTATGGCAAATGCTATGTCTGGCCGTGTGTGCGGCAAGTAAATAAGTTTTCCAACCAACCTTTGAAACCGATCTCGATCTACCATTTTTTTTTAACTTGCTTGAAATAACTTCAGGTTTGGTTCTATTGGAGTTTCAACTGGCTTACACCGACACCATATTTAATTGCAATGAAGGTCTCTAACCTTTGTTCATTGTCTCAATTATATCTTCAACTTTTTTCGTCGCATTATTATTCTTAATCTTCAATTAATTAGCATATCTTGTCCCTCACGATGGTTTTTTGTCTCTCGTGACGGTTTTGTTCGAACCACTTGAGACCAGATCAAATAATTTTTCCATTTAGACGATTGGATAATCTGAAGTTCATTAAATTATATTTGGGTAGATAGATTGACAATCTGGGTTGGATTTGAGATTTTGGAGGTAATGGACATTCTCGTTTTTCTGGGTCTAGAGCTTCGAAATAGGAGACGCCTTGGTCACTAAACTTGGAAAGCAAAGGCCGGAAAAAAATGGTAATGAAGGTCAGATATTACTCAGAAGTGTAGAGTGTCAATCCCCCAAGGATTTTGCATTGTAATCAAGTAATAAAATCTAGTTCAATTTCAAAGCCATGAAATACAATTTGATCGAGTTCTAAATTAAAATGTGATAAAAATAATTAAAACAAGTAAAAGTAATGTTTGAGAAAAATTGGATGATTAAAAGGTTGGGAATCTTTATTTCGCTTAATCTTTGTTTAATTAACTCCATAATTTGCATTTTAACGTTTTACCCATTTTCAATTGACCAAATTCCCTAACCTAGTTAGTTACCTCTATTGAGTGAAATTAACCATTATTGATTATATTAACTTACTATATTTGTATGTAATTTAATTAAAGAATACATTGCAATACATTGATGAGAATTACTAAATGTGTCGCTTAGGGTTTTGAAGTATTTCTATTTTCTAATTAGAACATAAGGTGATTGCTACCGGGTCTAGATTGAATAATTAATCTTTCGGAGACCATACAATTTCCAACACATTTATGAGTTGATCAAGTAAATGAAAGAAATTAGCTCATAACAAACACATCACAAAAATGGGTAAAACTTGAATTAAATTGCAAATATTGGAATTAATTAAACTACATCAATCATTCCAACTTAATACAAATTAGCCCATAATGTATGAGGAAAAGAAAGTACAAAAGTTTAGAGAATAAATCACCAAATTGTTGAAAATAAAAGAGAAAAAATGTGGAAAACATTTGGAACCCTTCTCAAAGAGAGAATCTTGGAGTGAAATTTTTCTCTTCTTCTCTATTTGAATTTTTCTCCAAAAATCTCTCAAGTTTTCTTTATATTCCCCTATTTCTTGCTCTTCAATTTTCTTCCAAGCCTTCCTTTTCCCTTCTCAAGTTGTGAAAAAAGAGGTATTTATATTGTTGTATTGTTGTCCAAGAAACTTATGCCAAAAGTGGACAAGATTGCCCCCAAAAATATGAAGAATTGCATTTTAACGTTTCTTAACAATTTTGCCACTCGAGCAAATAGAGGGGAAAATTTCACCCGTCTCCTGCTCGAGCAAACGAAGGGCCTCAAAAATCTATTGTGCTCCACTAGAGCCGGGCTTTATTTTTTATTATTATTATTATTATTTTAATCCTTTTGCTCTGCGTTGGTCCCGAGGTTCGACTCTTCACTTTCTTCTTCATCCTCACTTCCAAAGCACGCAAATATGTCTAGTTTTTTACATCATTATCCTCAATGTATCTCAAGTCCATGGCTTTGTTCTATATAAACAAAATATTAATAGATTCCAACAAACCCAAAGTACTAACAAAGAGCCTCGTTTAGGACCCAAGATAAGTGGATATTTTACACTTACCAATAGTCTTAACAAGCAATTTGCTTTAAAATTAATGTTGACAAGTCAACTCTCCACAAGAGCGCACAATTTTCTTTGTTAAAAAACTTGACTAATAGCCAAAAAAAAAAAGAAATAGACAACTAATTCATGATCTATTGATATATATAATTTACCTTTTAAATATTACAAATAAGTAACTAGACGTTTATTACTTTTAACAAAATTCTAAATTATAGAAGTTAATGGAGTTTGTACAATGTAGTGATTTTTTTTTTAAATACTTTAACTACTCAATGTGCACAAATTGAATATGAATTTTTAAGAAAAAATGGTATAACTTTTGACTAAATCACTCCAAAAAGAAAAATTATAATATTGTGATTAGAAAATAAAATTCATAAAATTATCGTATATTAAAACAAACTCATAACTTAGTTATTTAAAAAATATATATATCATAAAGTTGGAAATATGGGCAGCGTTTGGAGAAAAATGGAATAAGAACGTGAAGAATTAGAAGGGTTTTTAGCAAAATCTTGTGTGAAAGGTGAGAGAGAGAGAGAGAGAGTGAAGAAAAAAAAAAAAAAAACCAATTGAATTTTTGAGGTTTTGGGCTAGAATTGTTAAAATTTTTAGTAGTTATAATTGTGATTCTAAATCTATTGAAATCTTATAAAATCCATCAAATTAATAAAATTCGAAATCCACTAATTATTGAAGACATCTAATTTAAAGCATCTATTAAAATCCAAGTTAAGGACACCTAAATTTTAATGGATTATACTAAAAACACCTCAATATATATAGATTTTAAAAATCCAATAAAATATAAATTGAGGACACCCCCCTTAGAAATTTTTTCACGTCTTGATTTAGGGAACCAAGCTCTCATGTTATATTGAATAATGAATATGATTGTATTGCATTAGTTTCTATTCCTATATATAGGAGATGTACAAAGATAATTTAGGAGAGAATTAAGGTAAATACAATAAATCCTAGTTGTAAATTCTGGCTGTTTACTATTTACAAAATAATAAATCAGCTAAGCTAAAATGGATCAAATAGATTAACTAAATAAATCAGACCCTGATTGGCTCCATCAATCAAATCAATCAACCTAATCAAATAGATTGATTGCATAAATCAATCCCCTAAATTGTGGCTGGACTATTCAACAGACTTTCCACATTAATATCCAAACATGTGATAGTTTATGGGGAGCTGCAACACGAGAATGATGTAGTCTTTTTTTTTTTTGGCCCTCTCTCTCTTCTCCGGCTAAGGAAAAATATCATTAAACCAGAAATTATGTTATCCTCAAGCTATTCTTATGAGCCCTGTCTATTTGAGTTGGAGCTCAAATTACTTGGAGTTAATTCTGTAAGCGCATGTCTTGTAGTACTGAAATTATTTTTTTAAGTGCTTATAAGTTGTGGGTCCTATAGAATGTGTGGATAATAAATAGGTAGTAAGTTGTGGGTCCTACGAAATGTGTAGATAGAAAGTATGTTTGATCATTTTGACGAGCTGAAATTATAATTTAAGCAATGGCAAACAATCACTAAGTTTGACGTGTGGAATTGTTTGTAGCGGAAGATGTTGCAAAAGATTATGTTATAGTTTGGCAAAAGGCTATCAAAATCTCAAGAGGGGAAAAGATCTAGTTAGAGAGATCAGACTATTCAGGGAGGAAATGATCTGGGTAAGGCAGAAAATGCTCCATGCCTCTACCATGTTGAAGTCTGCAAGGTGGAAGTGTAGTGTGGCGGTCAGGAGGTTTTGAATGAAAATACAAGGGGAAGGATTGTTTTGTGGAATTGCAGTTTGGGGTTAAGAGCTTCATTGTTATGCTTCCAGTTTCAATTAAAGAGTTTGATGGTTAGAGCATTGACAGATAATCTTCAAAGGGGAGAAATGGAAAACGTGGCATCACTGGCTGGTTTTGGGCTTAAAGTGCTGGTAGATGACTACCAATACTCCATCATGACTTGGAAGAAATTTTTTTTGGTTAAGTGGTTCGTTCAATGAGAGGCAAAAAAAGGTTCTTTCTGCATTCTCAGAAGGTACATGAGAAAATCAGAATTTGAGTATGGCTTGAGGGTGGGTACAGTTTCTGATATGAAGTCCAAGGAGATTGAGATGGCGTATAGAATGAATCTTTTTCTCCTTTCTAAGTGGGATGAACAGGGGGGAGGATTTGGTGCTGGACACAATCTATTTATCAATGGACATGTGTGCAAGTTATCTGTGACAAAGATGGCTTTCAATGCATTTCAGTTCATAATATTTTGGGGTAATTCACATAAAGGTTGCCGTTTTATTTCCTGAGAATCTGAATTATTTTGATATTGCTATGTTCAATTGTATGTTATTCAAAATGTGCAGTTAACTTGTACTTATGTTTTTGGTATTATGTATGATTGTGTTGTCTTCCATTACCTCACCCCAAATGTTTTATATATTCAGCCATTCGTCAAATAATACTTTGGATGGGCTGAACATGTTTGATGGCACCGATAGCTGTTACTTCCACTCTGGATCTCGGGGTTATCACTGGATGTGGGACTCTCGACTTTTTAATTATGGACACTGGGAGGTATGTACAGTTTTGAAAACTAGAACAAACTGAATATATTATTCGATCTTTTACCTTCTTTCGAATATCGTCAAATGTAGCAACTTATGATTTTTTGATGTAGGTATTAAGGTATCTTCTCTCTAATGCAAGATGGTGGTTGGATGAGTACAAGTTTGATGGTTTCAGATTTGATGGTGTGACGTCAATGATGTATACTCACCACGGGTTGCAGGTACTGCCATATTGGTTGGTGAGACTTGGCTTGTACTCTTTGTTGGATCAATATAGTTGATAATGAGTTGCATTGAATGAACTTACAAATACAGTTTTGAAAGAACGTTTACTGTCCAAATGCAAGCGGTTGTAATTCTCACGAAATATGTGAAGCTCCTTATGCTGTTCCACAAATTTGTTTTAACAGTTTGAAAATAGTTGTCATGTCAAATAGGAAAATGATGGGAGAATGGGCTATCCTCAAGTAATACCTTTCTAAATGTTAATTTGATTATTAAGAAAATAGGGTTCTCTGTTGCTTGGAGTATAACAGGTAAGTTAGCTTTAATGTTTTCACCTTATTTCTATGTTCATTATTCATCTTATCCATTAGAATTCCATTTACATATTATTGAACTTTTTTCAATATGAAAACTGCATTTCTTTCTAAATGGCCATTTATATTAAAAGTAGAAAGTTTTCTTAAAAAATTGTTGTAAAGAGTGTTTGTTGGATAAATTCCTCTTTTGTTGCATGTATAATTGATTAGTTGTCAGTTATATATTATCCACTGTATTGTTCAATTTCCTGTATTGTGACATTTGATTGTTAGAAAGCTGTAAGTGAGCTTTATGCAGATCAAAACATGTCATACGGAGAACTCCTTAAGCATATCTACAATAAATGAAGTATATTGAGGCCATAAAAGATATAGGTTTTCTATGAATAAATCATGAATAGGTTTGAACATTTCTTGGTTTTGACATCATGACAATAGGCCATCTGAAATTCGATTGGGTCATTTAAGAAATTTGCAATGCTGGTCGTGTCGTTTCTCTCTTTAATATCCTTCGTATATCCTCTCACAAATGTTTTTATTGCTAATAGGTTGCATTTACTGGAAACTACAGTGAGTACTTTGGACTTGCAACGGATGTTGATGCTGTAGTTTATTTGATGCTGGTCAATGACCTCATTCACGGGCTCTTCCCTGAAACTATAACCATTGGCGAAGATGTAAGTCTATCTATTTCATTTGGCAGCCATGAATATGGTTTGATGCTTCTTTTTTGTTTTATTGATTTTTTATTTGAACTGGAGTTGGGGTGGGGGTGGGGGTGGGGGTGGGAGAAATAATAGGAGGAAGTTGACATTTTCACTTTTCCCTTGTGGATTTCACAGTAAAGGAGAAAAGAAAATTGAAGGACACAAAATACTAGTGTCTCCACTAATTTTTTCTTCTTTAGATGGTTATGACTTTAGGTTGAAGATCTTAAATATACGTATCAGCACGAGTTTGTGTACAAACTCTTTTACCCCATTCCACTTGATTTTTTTTCCCTCCACTTACTTTTTTCTTCCCTTCTAGCCAATAAATCATTCTATGTTTTGATTTTTGACTTTTTGTTGATGTACAGATAGTCAAAGACTCAAAATCATAGCCATGTAAAGAAACTATAAAAAGGAAATATATAGCCATCAATGCCAATGAAGAAAGATCAATAAGCTTGGAACATGAGAGGAAAAAATTGTTCACTTCTTCTGGGAATAGGACTCCTCAAATAAATCACCTTTCAGGACCTGGGTCTACTTTATTGCTTTTTTGAAATGTGTCCACAGTATTAATCATCAAGCTATATCTCTCGACGACCAATACCAGCAGCTCCTTTGAACTCTAGAAGGTAGCTAGTATCATAACCCATCTTAACAGTATCATTTATGTTATATTCTCTTAATGGAGATTTTATCCTTAACGGCCCAACACTAGGTACTATAAACTGGGGCAATAATTCAATTATTTTTATCTTAGCTTTTTGAGATTTCATAGCCATTGCCCAGTTAGAGAGCAAAAAGGTAATGTTGGTCAATTACAATTAGAAATGCCTGTTTGAAGTAATGCTTCACTAGAGTCTAAAATCTTCTTTATTGTAAATGTGGTGGTAACTTTACTGATCCATTCTTTAGCAAATTTCTTTTGCAGGTCAGTGGCATGCCAACTTTCTGTATTCCTGTTCAAGATGGTGGTGTTGGATTTGACTATCGTCTTCATATGGCAATTGCTGATAAATGGATTGAGATACTCAAGTATGTTGTCCTCGAAGCTCTAGATACATCTATTCATGAAACTACCTTTTCTTTGATATTTTGTTTTGTGAATAGAAGAGTAGATTTTGACAAACAATTGCATAGAAAAGGGTGTGATGTAGATTCGGGAAATGCAAGTTTCTCTACAATTGCATTAGAATCATTTCTATACTATTGTGCATTAAAATACGTATTCTGGATCCTGGAATGATTTCCTCATTTTGACATAAACTGGAGATGTAGGAAAAAATATTTTGTAGTAAGTTTGTAGGATAAAGCTTGCAACATCATCGGTATGTGGAGCTAATCTGTACTATAAATCTAATAGCAACTGCACAGGGGATTTTACTTATACGTAATTTTCTATTTATGATTTCGTTGATAAAGCTCTATGAGAACTTCAAGAATGCAAGTTTTATTTTATGTTTTACATAAAGTAATTTACAATTGTCTGTTCATGTTGATTAAACATTAACGTTTGTGTTGACCACGTTTTAAATGCTCTTTTTTACTCCGATGTTTTGATGCAGGAAAAGGGATGAAGATTGGAAAATGGGAGATATTGTGCACACACTTACTAATAGAAGGTGGTCTGAAAAGTGTGTTGCTTATGCTGAAAGTCATGACCAAGCACTGGTTGGCGATAAAACTATTGCATTCTGGCTAATGGATAAGGTTTTAGATTCTTTTATTTTGTTCTCTATCCTACACCTTAGGGTCTTCTAAGAAGAATAAATATTAGTTCAAGTTGAAATTTAACCAGCATAATCCAATGACATTGATTGCATTACTTGGAAGCCAAAAATTTAATTTTTGTGTCCATCGTGTATGAATTCATTTTATTGGACTCATGAACCAAAAGATGTCCAATTGAAATATTATAACGATAATTCTTGAACATCTGATCTTGTTGTTATACATATATTGAGTGGTACAATATGTATTGTCACTCTTAAAGCAGAGAGACAGTGTACTAAAAGTTCACAGATAAGCTTATCAAACAATTTTACAAATTCGCCTCATAAAGTAGCTCATAGTCTAAAGAAACAGATGCCAAATTGAGTTCTTGATTTCATCTCATCTTCTGTCATACAATTTAAAACCAGTCTAAAGTTAGTATAATTATTGGAACCAAAAATTGGGAAATCGGGATTTGTCGATTAATCAATTTTATTCTCATCGCATATATTTCTGCAGTAAATCACAACTTCTCCAAATACACATGTATTCTTGGTTATTCTAGAAAATAAATACTCATATTTCTCAAAGCATTCCGGGGATTTCTCTGGTAGAGAAGCGGATTTAGTTTGCTTCTGAGTTTGAAATTTAATAAATTTTTGTTCTTTATTAAAGAATCGTTAGTTAGAATTGAAATGAGTTAGTAATTAGTGATGGAAATTTGTCTCTACATCAAGGGTTTTGTGGCAGTTGACCCCTCTTCTCCCAAAAGCATGAAACTTCTCTTTCAATCTTCACATGCACTATCTTTTCTATTTCTGTTAAACGACGTTGATGAGACTATATATTTGCCTTTATTATCGTGGTGGAGGAAGTCATGTAATTGGGTTAAAGATGCATTTGTTAACTTTTTTGCTAACTAATCATATCATTTTATTATACATTTCAGGATATGTATGATTTCATGGCTGTAGATAGACCATCTACTCCCTTGATAGATCGTGGAATAGCATTACACAAAATGATAAGGCTCATCACAATGGGATTAGGAGGAGAAGGGTACCTAAATTTCATGGGAAATGAATTTGGACATCCTGGTAGGATGCATCATTATATACTGTTACTTGAAGTGATTTATGATGTTTTCTATTTGCCATTATTTGGTAAATCTCTTTTGGCTTTAAACCAACAAACCTTTTTTAAATCAGAGTGGATAGATTTTCCTAGAGCTGATCAACGTCTTCCTGACGGCAAATTTGTTCCGGGAAACAATAACAGCTTTGACAAGTGCAGGCGTAGATTTGATCTGGTAAGTTTTTTCCCTATCTTATTCCAATTTATCTTTTCCAGTAATAAGAATTCCTTGTGCATGAAGTGATTCTTTTATTATATGTTCTCTCTCAGGAGATTAGGGGATTTATAAGAAAGACTTTTCCATTGGTTATAATTAGATGTACTTCATTACTAGTGGAACTTTCCTATTGCTGGCAACAATTTATCTAGTTATAGATGAATGTTGAAACCCAATAACTGGACAAGAAAGACTTAATCATAGATGACAAGACGAATTTAATCATTCTGTGTAGTAACTGGAAAGTCTTAGAACAACTTCCTTGACTAATTGGGACCCACTAAAATTTACAGTAAACCAGATATAAAGACGGCTTTGGAATAATATATATGGAAATGATACACACTTTGCTCTAGTCCTAAACTCATTCATAGTTATTCGGATGCCTGGACCCCTTTATATGCAACAATTTCATGTCTTTAATATCATTTTATGGGAAAAAATATGTCAAGAACAACAAAATAAGCCTTGTTCCCAAGGAAAAAGGAAAAGGAGAATTTCGGATAGATGGAAAAATGGAAATTCAACTGGTTAAGTTTACACGCCTTTTTTAAGTCTGATTCTATCAGATGCTTCTTTTATTTTCTATAATTCTGATTAAAAGCATTGTAGCAATCGAGAATTTTGTTAACACCTAGGAAGGACACATTCTAAGTATAGAAATTATGGTATTTAACAAGGATAGATCATAGATTTTAGAAAAGTTATTTTTTAAAAAAATAAAAGTTTCCTCTCTGATGCTTTGTGCTAGCTTCTTTCTTTTGCATTTGTAATTTTGATTCAAAAAATTTAAAGTTGATCAATTATTTTGTAACTAAACAGGCAGGAATGGTTTTAAGTATCCAAAGTATGACAATGAGAGAGAGATTTTAGAAAGGCTTATAATTTATTAATTATTTCCACAGTGAAAGCCCTTTAAAGAATGTAGGAAAGGGAAAAGGCCTCTTAACTGATGTTAGGAATCAATATCTTCCATGCTGCTAAACATAGTAGTTCATTCGGACTTACTTACTTCAGCTACTTTTAAATGCTTTGAAGGACACAAAGCAACTTGTAAACATACTTTAGGCACCACTTTTCTCACCTAAATAATCATATGCCAGTTCAAACTATTTTTCTGTAGGGAAAAAAATATTGGGGGGGTGATTTTTTTATTTTGTGAAATTCCACATTTGATTCTCCATTTTATTCCACTGAGGATGGTGGTAGACTATTTCTATCATTATATATCATTATATATTACACGATGTAACATAGTAAAAACACGCTTTGATATATCCTATGCTTGGTTGGATATAAATACAAGTTAAATGAAAATAAAGAAACAAAAATAACAACACAAGTTTTTAGGCATGAATATTTCAGTTATTATTCTTTGACGTAAACTATCTCTAAGGACACTTCTGTGGAATGTTTTTCCTGATAGACCTTTGAAGTCATTTGGAATGAATTCTAAGTTAACCGGTGCATTTGTCTCTAAAATACACTTGATGCATATCCAGGGTGATGCAGAATACCTGAGGTACCGTGGAATGAAAGAATTTGATCGGGCAATGCATCATCTTGAAGAAAAATATGGTGTATGTATTCCTGTGCTAATCTCCTGCCATACTCGTTCCAACTAAAACTATTTGATGCATGAAAACATTGATGTTAAAGATTTGCATAAGTTATCACGCTGCCATAGAATTCAATGGTAATGCTATGGCTGTCCCTGCTTTTTTTAGCACATGTTTGGTAGAGTTTAAAATAAACTCCTTTTTTTTTCCACACTCATTTTCAACCACATAGTTTATCATTTTGTATCAAAATCTCTTGAAAAACTACTTTTAAACTCTACCAAACAGACTTATCTGTCTTTATACCTTGAGGGAATCTTCATGACATTTGTAATCTTGTTTGTTCTTGTACATCAAAGCAATTTTTGTGGTCTTATTTGAGTCTAATGTGATGTACATGGTCTAGTTAAATTTGAGAACATATTTAGAACAATAGATCAACTAGTGGCTACTGAGATTGGACAGTTTGTTGGTTGATTACATGACCAACTTTGAGGTACTTTGGTTATTTGTCTCTGTGGTTTTAGATTGTGTACGCAACTAAAGCTGAAGCAGACTGGAGTATCCAGCTATTATGGTCAAGTTCTATACGATCATTGTCCATAAATTGGCTGATGAAGTGGTCACACGCCTTTGATGAAAAATGAATCTATTATGCACGTGAGGAGGGTGTTCAAGACAATTCAAATAAATAAATGTCCCTCTGTAGCAATTTAAACTTTTAAATGAAGTGGTTGAACAATTTTAAACTTTTCAAATGAAGCTTGCTTAAACTTGAGTGGTTGAACAATTTTGATTTTTAAGCAACAATTTCAAACTTTTAGAAATGGTTCAACAATTTTGCTTTCAAAGAAAGAGTAACAAGCTTGCTTAAACTTGAGCTGTGAATTTGGAGTTCCACATCCTATGTGATGACCATGACCCAAGCGAGCTTGTTACTCTTTCTTGTTAGATAGGTACAGCAGTACAGTAAATGCAGATAACTTTGGGTGAAAGTTGCTGGAAAGAAGGATTAGAGAAGAATGAAGATGGTGCATGTGGTGTTACTCCACAAAGTAGTAGTTATGAGAATTGATAAGACCTCTTAATTTACTGCGAAAGCTGTTATCATTATCCTGCTTAACTAAGCTGAAAGTCTTACACAATTTACTTCTTACTTTGCCCTCTCCATCTTTTCCTGATTTTAATCACTTATTGTTCAGGTATCAAGCATGCCATTACTGATTTTCTTTAATCTTCGTATCTTTGCATATGAATAGTAAAGTTATCAATGTTTCTGCAGTTTATGACTTCGGAGCATCAGTATATATCACGTAAGGATGAAGGAGATAAGACAATTGTGTTCGAAAGGGGGAACTTGGTTTTTGTCTTCAATTTTCATTGGACTAGCAGTTATTTTGACTATCGGGTAGGCTGCCTGAAGCCAGGAAAATATGAGGTACAGCGAAACATTTCTCTTTGGGGTTGATAGTTCTCTCTCTCTCTCACACACATTTGGGTAGTGTGGTTAAAGTGATTCTCCTTTCTGAGTATATTCTTGCCTAAAAATTAGAAGGCTTCCCTTGTTTCGCAAATTACTACTTTCTTTATTGAGAAAAAAGGCATGGTAATGGCGTTTATCAAGTCAATGTTTCATGTGATTATGATATGTAAGGAGTAGCATGGGTCATTTTGTGAATAACAGGAAGCTATTTAGTTGTCCTGTTTTGCCATACTAACATTTGGGAAGATAACTGCACTAATGGTTCTCTTGAAAGATGTTAGAAGATTTCAATATTCAATATATAACTCATTGGCGCTGCTTCCACATAATGCTTGATGATCTAGCCACCTAATATTTTGGTCTGTTAAATGTTTTATTTTACTTGTTTTGAAAGTTAAACTCTTAATTACATGAAAGTCCACCTTTTCAGGTAGTGTTGGACTCAGATGATCCATTATTTGGAGGCTTCAGTAGAATAAATCATGATGCGGAGTATTTTACCTCTGTAAGTGCATTTACTCGAGATTCAAAATACCTAGCTGCTACCCAAACAAAAAAGAAAGAAAGAAAGAAAATACTAATCCTGTTTTGACCTGATCTGCACAGGATGGGCGGTACGATGGGCGGCCTTGTTCTTTTATGATCTATGCACCTTCTAGAACAGCAGTGGTCTATGCTTTAGTAGAAAATGAAGTGGCTCCTGTTGAAGAATGATCATATGGTAATGTAATGGCCGTTACATTTCGACCAGAAATTGTACAGACTATGGTGATTCTATACATAACTGAGCTGTTTTCGTGCGACGTGGTACTTGTGGAGGTGCACTGAGTTCCCAGGATGTACCAGGAGGTGGAAGACAGGGCAGGAATGTAAAAGTCACTAGTTAGTGGGAATAGTACAAAATAATGTTTTTAGGCATTTGTAGAACTTGGGAGTGGCATTGGGTAGACCTCTATCCTCTCTATTTATACAGAAGAAAAGACAGTATGTAATTTTGATGGAGAATCCACACAAGCAGTACATCTGAATATCTGATGAACTATTTTAAACTTCAGCAAAATTCCATGACAGAATGTGCTTTCCTTTTTAATAACAATGTCTTTGGAAGTTTCCGGAAGGTGGCGGCTTTGACGGTGCACGAGACATACCCAATATAATTATCAAACCATTTGCCTCCTGTTTGGCAACCAATGAGTAAAGCACGTAAGAATCGGAATGCTTTTTCTTTTTGCTTGAGCTCATTGTTTACTTTCCTGCACGAGGAGTGTCGCTTTACAGCGATGTCAAGCGATTTGTAAATTGCCTTGTTTTGAGGTGGCCCAGGATGGGTCTAGCATTTTTTCTTTTTCATTTTCATTTTTTTTTTTGTCAAATTACACGAACAGGGCAAAAATAGGGGGCTTAATTGATAATTATCATTTATTCTGATATACTGTTAAAGTACAACACATAAGGGAATATACGGTGAAATAATTTGAGTATGCATTTAATAAGTTGCAATAATTGTAACTTATAATCTGTGTTAATCATGTTATAATGTATGTAATATTTTTAAATTTTAAATTTGGAATTGTTAGTTACAAACTGTAAAATAATGGCTGATTTCTTATTTTTTATAATTCATATTATAAACTGTGTAATGATTCGTATGTTGTCTAACAAATACGATACTTCTTGTTTAAATTGTTACAAAGTGGGTTTCTTGATGAATAAAAGAGGAGAGGAACTGCTTATCCCTAAACAAAAAGTGAATATGTATATAGAATAGAAGGGACAGATTTAACAGAAGACTTTGCCGGAAAATGAACTTATCAGACAACCGCATTCTCTATATATTTGATTATTCATAATTTCTAATGCAGTCCTAGCAATAATTAAATATGATGTTAGACCACCATTAGAGCATTTACAATATTAAACATCTTCTAAAAAACTTATGTGAAAGAAAAGAAAAGAGGAGAGAGTATGTGAAACGAGAAAAGAGAAAGAAAAATAGATGAGAGAGATAGAAACAATATGACAAAATTTATTGTAAAAGTGTCTAACAAGTCGTTTAAAAGTAGAGATTTCACTGAACAAAATAAATAATGTTATATTAATTTTATTCATCTACCTCATTATCGCATCAACTGAACATTCAAAATAGAAACTACTATTGAGATGCTCTTAAAGGGGTTAGAGAACCCAGTAAACCCAACATAAATTAATTGAACCTACTTATCTGCAGAAAACATGACACAAAAGTACAAAACTTGGACGGTTAGATCTTGAGCCTACACCTTTAATCGTTCTCGTTTTTACTCGTTCTTCCAACATATTCCTTTTATTCACACAAGTGAACCCAATAATACATGTGTCAGCACTGATGGACTGGCCTATCCTGTTGGTCTGGCCGGTTAAAATAGGCCCACGGCCATGCCGTGCCTCCAGTTCCACACCCGTCAGCCCGTGGGGCCGGCACACGGCCTTGTCATGGACTGACCACCCTATGGTCCCTATAACTTTTCAGAAAAAAATATTGCTGGCTATGGCCCTGTAGAGTGTAGACCTCCTAGTTTATGCTGCCTGCTTAGGCGTCAGGCTGCAATAAATGTTGGTCTTAAGGCATTAAGGCAAGCTGTATCTTATCAAAATTGTAAAGGTGTCTTGATTGGAATATTTTCTAAAATATCTAATCCAAAAAATTACAAAATTAATCACATGAAAAAATGAAAATAATTTCAAAGTCTGATCGGTTAAAGTATGATTAAGAATGACTGGGCTGGCAAAATAGGCTTTTCTATGGAATCAATCAAACACACCCTAAGTTTTAAATTTGTTCTAAAAAAAAATTACGAAAATGACTGGGCTGGCAAACAGGCCAAACACAGCCGGTGTCCAAGCTGTGCTGGCCGTTCCCCCTCTCTCCTCACGCAGATGAACCTTTTACCTCGGACATCAAATTCACATCCATGCTGCACTACACCTTGCAACTTAATCGCACTCCAAAGACCACAAATTTTCTCTATCAACTCTGTTTTAGATTCAACAGGGTTCTAGTGGTTTACCTAATCATTTACAAAAATTACCCATGTATCATCCTTTTGATAAAAAATAAATATCAATCTTATAAAGTGTGTTAAATATCAATCTTATAAAGTGTGTTAAAAACTAAGTTTAAATAAATGTGAGCTTAAGCTTTTATATAAGGCGATTCAATGCTCTTTTGTGTCACAATCAACTCATCCAAAGCTCTATGTTTGCAACCTTGCTCCATCCACTACCTACATGTCCTCCATGACATATTTTTCTCCATTGTGATTCATTCATCATGTTCCTACCAAATTCAAGAGCTCACCTACTCACTTCGAAAGAGTCAAAGATCTACTAAACTTCGGCATCTTATACCACTTGTTGAAGGTGAGCCCAAATAGAGCGAGAGCCGTGTACATGATTGGACTTTCATGTGCCCAAAAGTTTAAGCAATTAGGTATTGAGTCTACACTACTATTCAATTGTGGGATATCATCATATCTTTCTTTATTTGTGCAACAAAACTCAACAAGAAAAAACCAGGGGATTCCAAAATCAGAAAAACCAATGTAATTCGTAGTTTCACTCTCAAAAATGCGGCTTACACCGTTACCTCCCTTGAGTTACTTCATTAAGTTCTCGCCGAGAGAAAAAGAGGCCACCATTTACCTTCAGATATAAACTTTCCCAGGTTACACATTTGTAACACACTGACATGTAGAATGCAGGACAAAAGGATAAAAATTTAATGTAAGAAACAACACAACTATTAACCATTCTCTAAATATAGTAGAAAATAAATTTAGCAGGCGTAACATGATAAAGAGGCAGACGATAGCATTGTGCAAGTAATAGTGAGCGCACGACTGTTTAATATAATCCCTCAAGTGTGTCACATGGTTACTTTTATGGAATAAACTGCATAAGGTTTTTGTATAGCCAAAAAATGAAGAAAGAAAAATATGAAATGTGTTACAAGTGTAGTAACTAGTAAATAAAGAGTTAAGAGACTTAAATTCATAAGTGAGATGATGTTGTAACTCATGGAAATGTTTGAAGTTAAACATTCCATGTTCCCAATCTAAAGCTGTATTTTGATGATCATAACATGGGGCAATATATAGCAAAACTACATTTGGATGCTTGATCATTAAATTACAGCAGCACACTAAACTGAAACATGCAAGTACAAAAATGAACAAGATTTACATTTAAAAACACACCAACTAATCTCCAAGCCCAACACCTACTTACCATCTTCCACTGTCTTATCTACAGCAACATTGAACTTTTTGTACTCAAACTCCTTCGGCTGCAAAGCATATTCCTTTGGCTGCACAACATATTCCTCCGGCACCACAGGACGCCTATTTGCAAAGATAGTCCAAACAAACAACGCAATGAATGCCCCCAATGCTCCACATCCAGTGCCAAAAATTAATGCAGCAAGGAATCTCATAGCACAATCACTTCTCTTACGAACATTCAGTTCTTCTCCCTTCTCCACAAAAGACTCCGGGTCCATTGGCTCTGAATGCATCCAATGTGGGACAGTTCTCGACCTAAAACTCCATGAATGCAAATTACACTTTTGCGATGAATTCCCACTCGATGAACTCAATCCCACTAAAACATCCTCCTTTTCCCACATTTGTGACAAGTCAATGGGATAAGAAAGCAATGGATCGACTGGCTTAACGACACCTAACTTACTTAACCTCACCTCAATTCTTTTAGAATTTGCTTCATAGTCAATCCAGGCCTGTAATTTCTCCGCACTATTGAGCACCAGATTAATTGATGAAACATTGCTCACTTTAACAGACACAAGACTATCAGCATCAACCCCAACATGATTACCATTGACATCACTATACTTTTCATCCTTTAAAGTGTCAAATTCAACAGCAAGAAACCTTACTTTTCTGTCCCCCAAAAGCCCCATTGAGCAACCATCAAAAACATTCAAAGGAAAACTAACAGGAACTATAATAAAGGCCAAGCCATCCCCATTTTCACTAGACATGGAAAACACAAAATACATAGAAAAAGACACCAAATTTGTTGGGTTTCCTTCAACAAACTTAACAGGCTTCTTGTAAATGACCCTCCCAGAACTAGAAATCTCTGAACCAGCAATTTGAATACTATCATTGGCAACCTTAGCATCACCGTACAGAGCAATCTGTGATTCAAATTCTTCTAAGTCTTTACCAAAGTTCTTGAAAGAAAATGACATGTTCGGGTCTGCAGCTTCAGCTTTCAAGTAAAGATTCAGTAAGAAGAAAGCCATGAAGTACCTGGAAACCAAAAATGAAGCCATTCTTGATCTGGGTTTTGAGGAAGAGGCTGAGGCTCTGCTTTTTTTTTTCTTTTATTCTGGAGTTACAAGGTTTTCTTTGAAGAAGAACACATACAGAAGTAATACTAATACTATGTGTAATTATTTATGAATTTTTCTAGGGTTTGAGAACAGAAATTTAAGCTGTAGAACAAAAAAAAAAAAGTTGGGGCAAGGGATTGTGCTGGTGGACTGTGCGGGAGGTTGTGAAAATTAAATACGTTTTACTTTTGTTTCTGCTACACTCCTGGATTTACACTCTCTTTCTTTCTGAGTGGTTGCTGACTGGGGGAATATAAAATATGAGATTCTTTAGGATTATGTCCCTGGGATTTTTTTATTTGCAGCGAAGGGCTCACAATTTGCACATTCTGCACTTCATGACTTCTTATAACTTCTATTGTAATTGTCGTGACAGCTGTAAAATGTCGGGTAGTTATTGTGAATTCAATAAATATTAGCTTACCATACTGGGAAATTAGTGGGATATGTGGTGAAAAAAAAATAATGATTTCGGCCCACAAATATAGGTTTAATTTTATTTTCACACATATTAAAAATATATAATTAATATAGTTGAAATCTTATATTTTTCATTTTTTCTTAATATATTTTTACATTGAATAATAATAAATCATATCTATTGGTAACAAATATATTAAATGATGACATATTAAGAACCTGAGAAATCAACAATGGTATCAACAAAGAAAGTAAACTATAATTTAAAACAAATGAATAAGTAAAGTAAGTCTACTTTCGTGTAATAGAAATAGTAGTTATTTTAGATGATTACGTCAAAATTGGGGGAGAAGTGAAAAGACCATTATCGTTGCAATAAGTAGTACAAGAAAAAACTAACAATAATGCAATCATCAATCTACATAACACGTTTCATGATCAATAATAAAAGTAGTACTATTTATCATCAGTAGTGTTTAACACTAATTTAGATAGTATTGAAGCTTCACGCACCCACAAATGGTGTTCATAAAAAACGATATTGATTATTAGTGGTTATCATAATTAGTTTATGTGGCTATGGACTCTATTGAACAATAAATCAGACGATTCATTGTCAAATAGACCGACGATAACCACCAATAATAAAGAATAGCATTACTAAAAATTGAATAATACTATATATCTAACATCAGCATTACTTAGCACCAATCCATGTGACAGTAAGATCCACTATTTACGATTAATTTGTAATTTTTTTTAATCAATTTTAGACTATGGATGTCATTACCACATAAACTAGTGCTAAATAGCATTATTCAAAACAAACAAAAAATTAGCATTACTCCGTGATGAATTGTATATTTTTCTATTTTAACTAATTGTGAGATAGAGTTCATTGCCACCTAATACTCATCCTAAGCAATAATAGTGTTAAATAAGATTACTCGAAAAATAAATATAAAAAATAAAAAAGAAAGACAAAAAGCACCACCTCCACCTTGGTAAAGATGTTTCGGACACAATAAATACACAAATTTTATAAAATAACGTTTGGTTTTTTCATTTTTTTACTTGTAACTTGTGAGCTTTTTCTGACAGAGACAGTGATTATCATATATAATCAGCATCTTTAATATCACTTAACTGCTAAGATTTATTTAATTAAGTAATTAAAAGTTGTGTGCAAGAATCTTTGGAGGGCATGCAGTATAGATGATGTTCACCCGACAATGAACACACATGTGCTATCCTCTGCATTGTGCTTACTATACAACCTCCTTTTTTGCTGTTTAAAAAGGATAATCCGCGTGCCCTTTTGTTTTCTTGATTTGTTCAACGGTCCTTTTTTTTTTTCCTGGATTTTTATACATACAGATAATGTAAATCTATAGGTATTTTCATATTTTATGTTTAGATTTATCTGATAAAAATTTAATAGTAGATGTTGACCTTAAAAAATGGCTGTCATCAGGATTTATACGTCTCCTCTGTTTATGTGTATTTTACCAACACACTTGAACGGCCACGTCAGCCTATGGATTATGATGTTAAACCAGAATGTGAGTAGGATAGATATTTGAGTGTGTGAGAGACACACAATGGTCGAAAAAGTGGTTTGAGGGCCTCTAACCACATATTCTCTAAGTGAGCTGAATAACACTTAAGTTAATCAATGGATAAGACTTTGTTTAATATGATTTTGTTCTCTGGAATTTCATCATCTTTTTCTTTGCAGCTATGTATTTAGAATTTATAGATCAAAGCCAATTGGTCATGGCCTTCTGATGCGCGACAAGTGGCGCAATCTTAAGGATCATCGTATCACATCTTAGGTGTCATGTCAGCAGTTTAATGAAGATGTTCATTTCAGCCGTATGCTACGGAGTTATGACCAGTGACAAACCGTATTGGCATATTGTTTCATCAGTCTTTTCAGTTCTGATATGCAGAGTGTGAAAAAAGGCTTGTTTAACACAAAATCAGGGTCGGGCTTGACCGCCTTGGCAAACCTCTTTGGAGTGCAACTTTGACTTTGACAAGCTCACGTGGAGTGTCACATGGTATTCAGGCATAACAATAAATTTTGTTAAAAATTGATAAAATTTAAGAGTCATATAAAATATGTGATTAAAATTAATCGTTGATTTTAAATTTAGTTTTTAACAACTATTTAAATTCTACCAAACATGGTATAATGTATACGGAAATCAAACATTAGACATGGAAATGACAGCTTGGCCTGTGGTCCCGTGGAAGAAGACGACTCACTGATTTGTTTAACGAATTTTGGTTACTGTCCAATTTGTCTTTTGCAGAGGAAACTTCTTGCGTCCATCTCATGTGCAACTTGCAAGTGCATTTTAGTCATTACGTATAAAAATTTGAGGATAAATTTGACTTTATACCAAAAACAAGTCTACCAATGTAACATTTATGTAAAATCTAAAATGACATTTTGATTTCACAGCGTAGCCTCGCCTGAATACTATGGAATTCGGTTTGTTCTCTATCATATTCTTTTTTATAAATGAAAATTTCGATTTTTTAAAATATTTATACGATTATTGATTTATAATTGGCATGTAAAAAAATACATAAAGACATAAGTTTATATGTGACACTCCAAATAATATCAACTCTATACATGTACTTTATGATTCCTCAATTAGACAGAGGATTACACTATAATGTTAGGAGTGAGTTAATCCTAAACCTTTCAAAATAAATAAGTTGGTCCTCAATTTTTATTATAATTGGATAATTAGTCTTCAATGACAAAAGCCTGCCAAATTATTGTTAAATTGTAACACAACCCTCGTGGAAATAATAAATATTTGTCACCTCAAAATTTTGCCACTTCAAATTTGGAAATTTGGAAATCAACTTGTTTCTTTTTAAAGGTTGAATGCTAATTTACTACTAGATCAATCTTGGGGACCAATGGTGCAAATCTCCATTGTTAATTACTCTCTCTCTTTTTTTCCATTCACGAGACATATTATTTCGTTTCCCACCAAAGAGAAGAAAGAACAAGCAAATGCAAACTTCATAGCATCTTCAATGCATGAATCGATTGTTTAAAAAAAATAAAAAAATGTCACTTAAATAAAATAAATAATAATTAAAAAATTTATTTTCTCTATCAAATTGATATGATAAAGAAAAAATAATTAATATCTAAAGTACTGTCTATATTTAGAGATTTTGTTACTCAACAAAGTTTATATTTTCTATACATCATTATACGTTGTTTTATTTTTATTTTAAAAAAGTAAAAGACATATGCAGCAATATTGTGTTGTACATGGGTAATTTGTAGCTGTCATCTCCAACTTTTGAACTTTTGGCACTTTTATCTTTATTCTTTATTTTTTGGCACTCATATCCTCAATATTTCTTAATTTGGTGGCTGAAGTCTCAAATTTTTGAACTTTTGGCACTTTTATCCTCATTCTTCATTTTTTTGCACCAATATCCTCAATCTTTCTTAATTTGGTGGCTGAAGTCTCCAACCTTTGACTTTTGTATCATATTTTTTAATTGAAACTTATGAAAAATCTATTTAAAGTCAAGTTTTGTGAGTAATTTTATTTATAAATGTTGATTTATTTTTAAAAACTTTTTTACATATTTTATGAGATTTTCTTCATTTTTTTTGCATTCATATCTTCATTCTTCATTTTTTTTCACCCATATCTACAAATGGAGCATTAATCAAAATATAGTTTTCTAAATAAAACTATTTATCTGAATAATACAATATTCAGATAACAGGACTGGCCATCGATCCGAAAAAGATAACGGGTCAAAAGGTCAAACCAAGGTCGACCCGATTTCTATTAAAATTCAATTTTTGCATCCATATCCTCATTCTTTTTTTTTTTTTTTTTTGCATCCATATCCTTAAATGGAGCATTAATCAAAAATATAGTTATCTAAATAAAACTATTTATCTGAATAATACAATATTCAGAAAACATGATTGGTCATCGACCCGAAAAAAGTAACAGGTCAATGGTCAAAAGGTCGAACCAGGTCGAACCAAGGTCGACCCGGTTTCAATTAAAAAATTAAAAATTAATCTAAAAATCTCATATAATTTTTAAAAATAAGTTTTTTTAAATAAACCAACATTTATAGACAAAATTACTCATAAAAACTTAGCTTTAAATAGACTTTTCATAAGTTTCAATTAAAAATTAAAAAAATATGATATAAAAGTCCAAAGGTGTTGAGGATATGGGTGCAAAAAAATGAAGAATGAGGATAAAAGTGCCAAACGTTCAAAGGTTGGGGACTTCAACCACCAAATTAAAAAAGGTTGAGGATATGGGTGCCAAAAAATAAAGAATGAGGATAAAAGTGTCAAACGTTTAAAGGTTGGAGACTTCAGCCACCAAATTAAGAAAGGTTGAGGATATGAGTGCCAAAAAATAAAGAATGGGGATAAGAGTGCCAAAAGTTCAAAGGTTGGGGACGGCGACTGCAAATTATATTGTTGTACGTACAGTCTATTGGAAACTGATCTTAAACTTGATTGACAATTCATTAAATATTAATGTCAAATAAATAATAATTTTTTCAACTTGTATGTCTCATGGATAACGATTCATAAAATGCATCGAAGATACTCTTATATTTTCAAAATATAATATAAAATATGAGTTTAAAAAAGGAATAAATACAATTCTTGATTGCCATACTAATGGCAGAAATCCAAATAATTGTCCTAATAAAACACCAAAGACACACTCTTTCATTGGTTAAGAAAATATAGTTATACTTATATTTTTTCTTATAGTCCTACAATTAATATAAAAGTAGTTCATACTTAATTGATAACAATGCATATTATATATGTGCATATTAGAGAAAAAGCATCTTTAATGCAATCATAGATTGTACTAAAAACTATATCACAGTATCCTAAATTACTTACATGGCAAAGAAAAAAGTAGAGGATGTCTAGCACATCATTCACATTTGGATGATGTGTTAGACATCTTCAATTTATTTTTTTATATTTAATATCTATCGAAATGTGTGTTAAGTCTATTTTATTTAATTTTTTATAATTTATCTCTATCGAAATGTGTGTTAATCATTATTTATTTAATTTTTTATAATTTATATATCACTCTCTCTTGTACATGTAGATAAAAAAAAATTCAATCCACAACCCCATTGTAGATGCACTTCTCTTCGCCTCTATTTTATTTGTCACGTGTATAACAATTTACATTGTTGTATTGGAAATGCTCTAAAATGCAACTGTGAATTACACTAAAAAGTGTAACACATCATCATAGAATGCTACATGACAAGAAAAAAGAGGATAATATCTAGCATACTGTCTACATTTAAACAGTTTACTAGACATCTTCCATTTATAGTTTTTAGAATAAATGTCTATCGAAATGTGTGTTAAAATCCAATTTATTTAATTTTTTATAATTTATCTCCATCAAAATGTATGTTAATTATCTTTTATTTAATTTTTTATAATTTATCTATATTATCTCTCTTGTACTATTTAACCACGATTTTTTCAATCTACAACTCTATTGAAAATGTTCTTCTATCTGTCTCTATTTTATTTGTCACATTGTTGCATTGGAGATGTTCTAATAAATCAATTACACTCTCCAAAAGAAAAACGGCATATAATTTGGGACGAATGAAAAAAAAAGAACAATGATGTTATTTATAGTCGCTCACTACCGGTAGTCATCCTACGTGGTATTATTCAATTAGATAAATTATTTACTCCAATTGAGTAATATATTTATAGCCATTAATTATGAATAATTCATCTAATTAAGTAATATTACGTAAGATATTTACTCGATAATGAAATAATTATTATTAGCGTATTAAAAAAAAATCAACAAGAACAAATCTATCTTTTTTTAGACAGATAGAGTATTAATTAGCTAATTCAAGCATAATGACTAAATAATACAACATTAAGTGGTGTTTGAGCTAATCAAGAACCAGCATCGTTGGTCTAGCTAAAAATATGGGTTTTTAGTAATTATCACTCACACACCCCTCCATAAAAACTTCCATCACATGGGGATGGAGGTAGACCGTAGACTCGTGGTCCATAGTCGAATCTTTTTGGTGTACAAAATGGCAAATTCAATTAAAGCTGTTAATTAATGAATCCACATTGGGTTTCACTTTCAACTGCTGGATTGATAATATTAATTCTTGTTCGGTCCATAAAATTTTACTTTGTTTTTTCATAAAGATGAAAGGGGTTGCTTTCTTTTCTGAAAATTTCATTGCATCTACAGTTTGGTGGCAAAAAATGATTGTGACAATTGCTTCACGTTGTCTACGTTGCAAGATCGAGGCACAACCGACATTATTTTATCATGTTAATGAGAATTGCTAAAAACAAATTATGAATATATAAATACAATCCTTCTTGAACACCTATCTTTAAGTTTTTAAGATGTCGACGTAATTTATGGTAATAACTAATAACAATAGATAGAAGTGGTGATTTTAAATATTGTCATCACTTATTTATGGAAATTATGTATAAATCAAGCTTTTTATTAATAAAAAATATCAACGTACAAACTTTTATGCGTCAAAACTTCAATTTGTTGTCAAGATAATTTAACAAGAATCAATTGATCTTCTAGAGAAAGAAGAAATAAAAGAGTAGCACTTATTCACGATTCACCAACAAAAAAATGAATAATGTTATTTATTAGTAATGATGATAAACAGTACTTTTAAAGATGGCAAAATATCTCGTCCCGCTCCCACTCTAATCTCTGCCCACCTCTCAAAAATTCCAGACATGGTGAAGATGATAAGAATCGCTCTGACTCTATTCCGCTCTGTAGACATCTTAAGTAATGTATGTAACAGTAGAGTCATATTTATATTGTTCAATGAATAAATGCGTCATTGTTTCATTAAACAATTTAATAGGAATGATCTCCTATTTTTAGTGGGTAAGTGTTATATTTTTATATCCAATGTGGCACTTATCTATTTGATAAATTATTTACTTATGTAGACAATTCAGCAAATGAACGAGTGCCGTATTGAAAGTGGACAATTCGCCCTCGACAATTTAATAGTAACCCACATAATTTGTTGTTCATTGTCATGAATAGCATTATTGTCGACAATTGTCCTTTTCTGGCATATATTTGACTTCCTTGCCATTAAAGTATCAACACTAGTCATTGTGCAGCAATCTATAATACCTTTGGAAGAGACTAGCTTGTACCTACTGACTAATTGACTGCAATTACTTTGAATACAGGAAAAAAAATATTAAACAATAAAAATCAGGATCAATTTTGTGTTAACATGTGGAGTTCTAAATTATTGCGCTACGCATAACTGAACGCGAAAGGTCCATTGGTATTTGATATTTCTATTTGCTTAACTGAACGCGAAAGGTCCACTCGTATTTGATATTTCTATTTCCGTAAATAAGAATGTTTTCGAGATTTTACCTTTTTAATTAGGTTCTTCTAATATTTTATTATAACTATGAAATTTTTATTAGGTTGTCATATAATTTTATTATAACTAGAAAATTTTCATTGATTTGTCTTAGAATTTCATTACAATTTGAAAACTTTTATTAGATTGTTATATATATGACTGATCTCTTGTAAACAAAAATTATCATTTATTATAACGAAAATACTACAACGATTGAAGACAGGACGTAGTCGTACATTGAGGCGAACCTGTATAAATCTCAGTGTTCTTTATTTTTTCGCTATTTACTTATTGTTCTAGTCCTAACATACATAGTTACTTGTACAAAAAGATTAAGTACATACTTGATAATATTTAAATTATTTTTTAAGTGTTTATATATTGTGCAAAAAGATTAATTACATACTTGGTAGTATTGAAATTATTTTTTAGGTGTTTATATTTTTAAGTACTATAAAATGTGTAGATAATAAATAAGTATTAAGTTGTGAATCTTACAAAATGTATAGATAAAAAATATGTATAATTAATTTGACCAATTTAAGTGACATAAAAAAATATAATTAGTTTTCTTTAAACTAAAAACAGTGCTCTTATCTAATTAAAAACAAAAAGATTACACATGGTATGACATGCATTAGTTTGTAAGACACTATAATTTTGGTAATTGATCATCTTTCCACAAAGCTCTCATATAATTTTCGTTCAATTACAACCATTCCATCTTTCCCCTTGAAGGGGAAAGATATTTGGAATTAATTGTACTCTAAAAATAAGTGAACGAAACTTATCTCAGACATGCAAACTCTGCATGTCTTACCTATTATTTTACAAAATTGTCAAATAATTCTTTAACTCCTTTAGCCCATTGAAAACAAAAGTTTTTCCTCCAAAATTTTCAAATGCTCCCTCCATTTTGCTTCTCTCCCCCTCCTACGCTTTTTACCCTCACTCTGAATCCAAATTGAGATCTAAATAAAGAACAACCTAAAAGAATTGAATATGTTGTTATCAAATTTAAAAAAATACAAGTGAAAAATACAAATAAAATATTACAGTTGAATTCAATTCAAAACTCATTGTACACGCAAGTGAGAACTAAGCTTTCTAAATATTATATACCAGACCAACAACATACGACCAGTCACTCTTTGAAGACATACGAACTAATCTTAGATTGAATATGTACAAAAGCAAACAATTTGAGAAAAATGTGTACCACAGGGGAAAAAAGAGAGAGATGAAACCCTGGCTTTTTTTTTTTTTTTTGTCAAGATCAACTTTTTGCATTTTTATATAAAATGGCACTTAAGAATAATCACAATACATAGCCTTCCATAATTTCACATACAAAGTTGTAAAATAATTTCACACTCATTACAAGCATTTGACTGTGTTTAGTATATTGTTGTATCGTCAATAAGAAAAATATGTTTATCCTAACAAAAGTAGTTAGTATACTTGTGCGTAATTCATCCCATTTTTTTGAGTTATATCATATAACCAATGAACTAGGAAGACTTTCTCGTAAGGGCTAGCATGGCGCACATGAAAATATTTTCAGACGAAAAAGGAAAAATCATGAGTAGTAGACATGATAGTTAAAAGATAGACTGCATTTCTTGTATAAAACTCTTAAATAATATTACAATGTGCTCACAAGACTCTCACTATCACTCAACTTGCTTATTCAAACTTAGTTGTTTGAGTGAGGTCCCTTAACCTTGTATAACTACACTTCCAATGATTAAGATTAACACTCTAGATTATTCTTACAAGATATTTACAAAGAAGGTATAACAAAGTTGTTTCTACAAGCTTCTAGTTACAGTCTTCAAGTCTTCTTATAGTTCTAGAATGTTGTCTCCTACACTTGTCCACTACATTCTAGATAACTCTTGCAAATTCTTCTATAGTATGTTCTAGAATAAGCTTTCTTCATAAAGTTTTCCATATTTCTAGAGTCTTCTACGAGCTCTTTAAAGTTCTGCCAGATGTACAGGATGCTCGTATATTTTCAACCAACATTAATGTCTAGATGTGTCCTTGAAATTAGACTAGCTTGCCTAGATTTAGAGTTTTGACACTTTGTCACACTTGCGTGCGCGACCAATTGCCCAGGATACCCCCATGCACTTCTAATTGTGAACAACATGGAGTCTTTGATCATGTCACGATCAAGAAAATGCAACCTTGATGGTTGCCACTCGAACAACATGGAGGATTGGAAGAAGCAAACGATGGATGCTATGCTAAAGCTACGCAAAGAACAAACCGATAGATTGAAGATCAAGGTCAACATACATACAACATATAAAAGTACTACAATCCATACATTACTATAATCGAACTTGAGTCATTTTCTAATCTTTCAAAGTTCAAAAATGGGGCACATAACTACCTCCACTAGCACAAGTCAACATGGTTTTCCAAGTCCTGAAAGTGATGATTTGTAGTGGTTAGTCTTCCCACCCCATCTCCTCCCATGTTGAGAATTGAGATCAACTTCTCGCTTTGTCCACAAGATCATTGTTTAGAGAAAAAATAACGAGACAATATATAAAAAGTAGATAAAAATTTATGGACTTCCACTATATGAAAAATCTTACAGTCATATAAAATTTCACTTATCTTAATTCTCCAAGTATCGTAAGAAAAATAATATTCTAAATTTTACCCACCAATTTCTACATTGTACAACTCACAAAGAGAACAAGAAAAAAAATTAAGACGTTAAGCTTATAATTTTTCTATCAAAAAATCATCAAATCACATATACAGAAGAGAATAAAGATACGTTAATTTATAATTAACGTATGACCTAAATTCCTTCCAAGTTTTGACTGCCAAAGTATCTAAACTTTGAAAATTTGTTCAATTTTGGTCACTAAATATAATAAAATATAATATCACATCTTTATCATAGCAACTAGCACATGCTACAAAGATGTAAATACGTCTCCTATAAAGAGAGATACATTATCCGTAGTTGACTTCGAGCAGTTAGTCGAGTTTGCTCCATCTTTTGGACAGTTTTTTTCTCACGTGACTAAGTTGTCCACAGTTCTAACAATATACTTACATTTTCATGAAGTTATTCTTCTTCTATTTTTTAGCAATAAGTAATGAGTTCTCAAATGAAATATTACTTCCACCACCCAATCTTATTTTTTTTAAAATTAATTTACTTGTAACTTCTTTAAAACTCACAATTCTTTCCTATACATTAAAATTATTTTGATATGCTCATAGAAAGATGGAAAAGATCAGATGAGTCTTAACGCTTTATCATTATCATAAGTTTTAACTCCAATAGCATCGAGTTCAGAAATGATCCCATTGATAACACTCAAGTGGTCTGAGATTTTTGTACTTATATTCATTTGCAAAGAATGAAAATGTTCCTTCAAGTACAACCGATTTGAAAGACTCTTTGTTTGATACAACTGATCAAGTTTTTACCAAAGTTCCTCTATATTAGATATTCCATGAATATTTACTAGAACCTATTTTTTTCAGACAGATATGTATCGTACTTGCAACTTTCAAATCCAAATATTCCCAATTATCATCGTTCATACTGGATTTTTCAGTATATTTGTCGAAAATAGGAATTTGTTTTCCTTTCAAAGTCTTGTGCAGTCTAAATTGAATCAAAACATCTTTGACTTGTACTTGTTACAGGTCAAAATTGATTCTCTCGTCAAATTACGTCATATTTGATAGATATATCTTCTCTGTGCGCTAACACTGAACAACTTGATACTTTGATATTACTGTTGAGAATTGAGACCAATTCTTCGTTTTTCCACAAGATTCTTGTTTAGAGAAAAATTAACCACACAAAAAATATAAAAAGGTAGAGAAAAGTAATAGACTATCAAAACTTTCAACTATATGAAAAATCTTCACAATCATATAGTATTTTATTCACTCAAATTCTTTAAGTATCGTAAAAAAAATAATATCATAAATTTTACCACACCCACAAATTTATACTCTTTGTACAACTGACAAAGAGAACAAGAAAAAAACTAGGACGCTATGCTATAATTTTTCTCTCAAAAGAGAAGAAAAACAAGTCAATTTATAATTAACGTATAACCTACATTTCTTCCAAATTTCGATTGTCAAAATGTCCACAATTTGAAAACTTGTTCAATCTTGATTAATATAATATAATGTAATATAACATGATATAATATCACATATTTTCTTCCCAAAGTTAAAAGGCACGGTCAACTGGAATTGAAAATCTGATCAATTTAAATATTTTTTTAGCTACAATTGAGGTCCTTTAACTTTTAACAATTTTGAAATAAATCCACCCCACCCCACCCCACCCCACCCAACCCAACCCAACCCAACCCAAAAGATTATAGGTAACCTCCCGTCCAGTGACTCCCATCCTCCCCATTCCTCAAAACCATCTTTGTTGCCACCATCCTCCATCTTGTATGCATGCACACAATTCTTGAAGGCGTGGTAGAAAATGGCCTCACATATTTCTTTTGCATGCACGAAAACATTAAGTGAAAATTACATCCACTACTTACCATTTAAAAATATTTCTAATGTTATAAATTTAACTTTTTTATTTTAAGAATTATGTCCATATTATTATTATGTTAATATATAAAATCAAAACAAAATATAACATTATACACAACCGTTTTTATAAACCGCCCTTGGAATTTGCACAAAAGGAAAACTACCATTAAATCATGCGAAAATTTGTTATTTTCAAATACACCAAAATCTTCTATTTTTTATATTTAAATATTTTTGATTGAATTATTAACCGGAAATATAGATTATGTTACACAATTTGTAATTCTGTAACACTGACTATTAAAAATGTTACAACTTGTTATTAGTTAATTGCATGTAACACGTACTATTGATACACTGTTTTGTAACACCGATGTTAATATGATGTTTTGATTAAATACTCTATTTTTTATATTTAAATATTTTTTATTGAATTGTTACACGGGAATACAGATTATGTTACACAATTTGTTATTATGTAACACATGTTACACAATTGGTTATTATGTAACACTGACAGCTAAGATGTTACAAGTTATTGGTTAATTGATGTTTAATATGATTTTTGTAATATTGATGTTTAATATGATATTTTGATTCTTAATGCAGATTATGTCACCCCAATTGATATTTTGAATCACTGACTGATAGAGATGATACAGTTGAGTATATCACGAGTTTTTTTTTTTTTTTTTTGAAAACTAGTATTATGTATTACATCTCAATTTATAACACAAATTGTTTCAAATGTTAAAATTGAAGGATCATGAGTTCTGTTTGTGGTTGTTACAATTATATTTGATACAATGATATATATATATTTGTCAGTTTTGTTACACTTTAATTATGATATGTAGTATTTGATGAATTTTTTTTTTGAAATTTTTTTTGTCCAACAGCTGCCATTGCATGCCAACTGATAACAATAAAATATTTTGTAATATATGTATTTCAATCAATTCTGATTTTTAAAGATTCGGTTACTATAACAATAAAAGATTGGGAAATTAGCGCAAATGGTTCCTAACCTTTGCCCTTATTGTGCAAATGATCCATAACCTTTGCCCTTATTGTGCAAATGGTCCATAACCTTTGATTTTTGGCACAACAGTCCATAATTTATGTATTTTAGTGCGCAATTGGTTCTTATTTGATAAAAAAGACAAAAATACTCTTAATTTTAGTTAAAAAATTACAATTGAATTTCTAATATTTGCAAAATATGCAAATAAGTCCGATATATTTATTAAACAATATTTAATTTAAAATATTAACTATAGCATTATTGTCGTGTCAATTAAATTTTTCATAAGAGAAAAATATAAAATTGTTGCGCTTTGGGTATACGTAATTGTTATGTGACGTGAAAAACTTGAATAAAAATTAAGTTAAAAAAATAACAAAATGACGTATATAATTTTATGACATTGAACCAATCTTATTATATTTTTTTAACACAAATTAATATACACATTTTGTGTTATTTATTTTATAATAAAACGATAAATTAAAATATGAAGAATACAATTTGAACTCTAATATTTGTAGTTAATAAACGAATAGCTCAATTTAATAATAATATTTGAGCATCAAGTCTGTGATAAAGTTATTTTTCTTTTTATGTTGTAATAATAAAATTAAAGTTAAAATTTTAATGATTACTTAATAATAATAAAATAATTTTAACTAACAAATTTTTTAATAATTATGAGCTTAAATTTTAGTTATATTTTATAATAGTTTGTAAAATATACAAAATAATTTAGTATATTATCAATTTGTTAGTTTATTTTAATTTTTTTTATAAAAAAATTAAAGTATCGGACATATTTGTAATTTTTACAAAGGTTAATAATCTAATTGAAAGTTTTTCTAAATAAAAATTAAGGGTATATTTGTCTTTTTTTATCAAATGATGACCAATTGTGCACCAAAACACATAAGTTAGGGACTGTTGTGCTAAAAAATAAAGGTTAGAGACCATTTGCACAATAAGGACAAAAGTTATGGACCATTTACGCCAATTTCTCTAAATGATTATGTAATATATGTATTTCAATCAAATTCGATTTTTAACAATTTAGTTACTATATGTAGTATGTAGTATAATAAATTAAAATAATAGTTTTTTAAAAATAATATTTTTAAAATATATGTAACAATAATAAATTTTTGCAATTTATTTTTTTCAAAAAATAGCTTATTTGTGAAAAAATCTCAAACATTAACTAGTAGTTATTTTTTTGGGCCTTGTGGGATTGAAAAATTCACGTCAGTGTGGGACTAGAAGAACGGTGGAAGATAGCTAGATATTTGGATTAAAAGTCAAATTAATCATAGTTTGTGTTCAAAAGTACCTTTGTCTAAACCATTTATTTGTATTGAATTTCCCTTGCAGGTGAAATTAACTTGTTAATTTATTTGTTTTAGTTGTTGATTTGGAATAGCACTATAATTAATTGGGAATGCACTTTTCATTTTCAATCTTTGCAAAATGTAACAAATGTATCTTCAACTTTTTTTAGTATTTATCTAAAACCTTTCATTTATATTATAACAAAACTCATTATTCCTTACATTTTTTTTCATTAAATAATGAATTTGCTATATCTTTTAAATAAACAAAATAAAAGAATGCAATCAAATAACAAAAAATTAGAAAATTTACCAAAAAAAAAAAAATCACATAACTTTAAAAATGTACATATAAGTTTCACTTAAAACAATTTCATACATATTATCACAAAAAAAGAGAGTAAACATTTCATATTTCCTATCCAAGCTCACACCATCCGCCCTCGGCCTACCTCACACTCACCTGTTGTCAAACACTACTCCTACAGATACAATCACGTCGTCGATGTCACCATCACATTAGAAAAATTTATTTAGAAAAAAAAAAAGAATAAAATCGACAGCCGCAATTTGAATTCTGTGATCTAGACTGTGATTTGGTTTCTACAAATGGATGGTAGAGGATTGGTGAGGTGCCCACTATCGGTGGCAATTTTGTAATGAAACTACTATCACTTTTTTGTTTTTTCTGAATTAAATTTTTTTTTGTTTTTTTTTTTTGAATTAATTTTAAAGGTAGAGGTGGTGACGCCAACACTATTGTCGTGATTGCATTTGTAGAGTAGTGTTTGGCTATAGTTGTGTGTGGGATAGGGTAAGCGTGTGGATGGGGTATGATACAGGTGGGTCATGGGTGTGGTGTGGGGTGAGGTGGAGCGGACTCCTAAGCTAGGGGTGGGTTGGTGGGGGTGAGTTTGCTGGAAGGATGAAATGTTATTTTTTTCTAAATTCTTTTTATTAGTATGTATTTAATTGTTTGAAGTGGGATTTATTTGTATTTTTTAAAAAGTTATAGTAGTTAATTTTTTTATTTATTTATCCGTCTTAATTTATAGTTCAATTTCTTTGTTGATAATATAATTAATTTCTTAATTTTATAACACCCTTATTTAATGTGTCTTATTATCAACAAATATGAACTACGTAAAAGTATATTAGAAAAAAAGTAAGTAAAATTTATTGTTTCAATTATAATAACTAAAATTTCTTAATTCGTGTAATAATAAAAATTAGTCTATATTTATGAACGGATGAAGTAATAGATTTTACCGATGCTTTTACTATTTTATCCTTAATTTGCGTTAAATTACAGTCATTTCATTTTTCCATTTCAACCTAAAGGGCATTTTAGTAGTTAGGTCATCGTGCCCAAAAATAATTGGACTCAATCCACAACTTCTCCCGTACATGTAAACTTTGCACGTCTTGCCTATTATTTTACCAAAATTTACTTCCTCCGTCCTAAAAAAAATAAACTTATTTAGGACTTGTTCGATAAATTATTATTTTATTTTTCAAAAAATGAATTTTTTTATCTATTTTTTTTTACTTTTCAAACTTTTTTGTAATGTAAAAATTTGAAAAAAAAATAAAAAAGCAAAAAAATAGGTTTTTTTGAAAGAAAAAAATAGGAACCAAACAAGCTCTTATATTTTTCATACCTATTAAAAAATATAGTTATTATAGTTGGAAATAATAAGATAACTGTCGAAAATTTATAATATGATATATTATAATAAAATAACCGTCGAAAATTTCACGCACACATTTTCCTGCCATTTTTTCTTTATAGTTTTTGTAAGTTCTGCTATAAATACTGCGTAAGCCAATTGGTTTCACATATTGATTGTTTATTTTTTTTTTTTTTTCCTGCAAAAAAATGAAGTGTAATATTAATATTATATATGATAAATGCAACAACTTTTCAGATTCTTTAATTAGTTTCACATATTGATTGTTTATTTATTTTTTCATTTTCTGCAAAAACGAAGTTTAACATTTAATATTATATATTATAAATGCAACAACTTTTCAAGTTCTTTAATTGGTTTCACACATTGATTATTTTTTTTATTTTTTTTCACTTTTCCTGTAAAAATGAAATGTAACATTTAATATTAAATGATAAATGCAACAACTTTTTAGAAATGCGTTAAACTCATCATTTTTATTTTATGAAAACCGTCTTTTGGGCTTCCGTGTGTTATTCGAACAATTTATTTGTTTCATATTTTTTGTTAAAATCATTTCTGTAAATTATTTGCACTTTTCACTTTTTTTTTACTGTGTGTTCAGGATACTATTTTTTTTTTTTTTTTTTTTAAATTTAAATAATTTTGCGAAATGCACTCAAATATGGATAAATGCAATAGCTTTTTAGAGACTAACAATTGGACTCATCATTATCTTTTTTTTTTTTATTATGGACAATTATATGTGGCCGTGTTAAGAGTAACAAATCATGGATTAAAGATATTGATTTGTGATAAGGATGATGATCATACAAATTCAACAATGAATGTTGTGTTCAAATAAATAATTCAAAATTTAGAATAGTATTATCATCATTTTTGACTTACACATATATTGTAATCAATAACATACTTATTATGTGCAATTTAATTATTGAAATTAATGTTTATACACAAATATAACAAATATTATTCTTTAGTTCAAGTAATTAAATTAAAAACGATCAATTCTGTGCATCGCACGAATGATGCACTAGTTTTCATTAAATTACAATAATTTCATCTTTCCATTTCAAACTAATGGGCATTTTAGAGCCCGTTTGGTAGAGTTTATAAACCAATTTATTTGACAAAATGGTTTATTTGACAAAAAAATTTGCCTTGGTAGCCATCATTTTTGACAATTATTGATCAAATAAATTATTTTGATCAAATAAATTAGTTTATAATCTCTTGTAGTTAGGTCATCATGCTTAAAAATAAATGGGCTCAATCCACAACTTCTCCCGCAAACTTTGCAGGTCTTACCTATTATTTTACCAAATTTTACTTTATCCGTCTTAAAATGATAAGTTTGTTCATATTTTTCATAAATATTTAAAAAATATAGTTATTATAGTTAGAACAATAAATTTTATTTTTTTTTATAATATAATTCATACTTTGTTGATATCAATGCAAATTCAATAGAAGCATACTTGAAAACTAAAAAATCAATTATAATCTCAATAAAAAAAGTTGAGGACTATTTTTTAACTTCTTTGTAAAAAGGAGGGAAAATCCCCCATTAAAAACAAAAGATTTTCCTCCAAAATTTTCAAAATGCTCCCTCCATTTTGTCTCTCCCCCTCCTAGGCTCTTAATATTCCCCCGAATCCAAATCTGTACACGTTTGTCTCTAATAATCTGCTTCGTTGTAGAGAGAGGAGGAAAAATGGGGAAACAGAACAAATTAAGAAAAACAGATTTGGTAGGCAAAGGCAAGGTAACTCCGGTTCAGGTCGCATTCATTGTTGATCGTTACCTTTCGGACAACAATTACATACGAACTCGCTCCAGTTTTCGATCCGAAGCATCCCATTTGATCGCCAAATCTCCGGTTCAAGAAGTAAATCTTTTTAAGAATCTTTTCATTCTCGAGGGATGTATTGTGTTTTGCGCTGACGATTCATGATGGCTTATTTTATTTTATTTTTGCTTATTTTGTGCTTCAGGCGCCGAAGAGTTTGTTGAGTTTGGGGGCAATACTGGATGAATATATAACGTTGAAGGAGCAGAAAGTGCTATTGGATCAAGAACGGTGCCGTTTGGAGCAGGAGAAATTAAAGCTTCAGAAATTGCTAACGGGCATGCAGGATGTCATGAATGCTTATAATGCTAGCGGAAATAATGTTGTTAATCCTCCGCTTCCCCTGCCGCCCCCGACAGCTGTGGCACCTCAGAAAATGGTACAGTCAGGGGCTATAGTTTCTCCGTCAGACCCCGAACTTACGTCGCCGGCAGGTAACGTTTTATGCGCTTTCTTGTATTCAGCTTCGGTCAGTTTATAGTATGATTTTGTTAATCGAGACAGAGTTTATTGATTGAGATCAGGTATCTCCATATGAAATTTTCTTAATGTTGGCGTTCCGCTCCAAAATGCCCTAGTAGATCTGGAGTTTTAGTTTCATTCGGATTTTATCGTTTCAGCCGTAGTTAATTTTATGAGTTCGTGAAATATAAATTGTAGCTACTACAATCTGGTCGCTGAGTGTTGATTATTTATTGTTGAGAACAGTTAACTAGAAAATGTTGTTCTTGTTCAAGCCTGCAACACTTTCTTCATGTCCAATGGCATGGTAGATGCGTGAACTTTAAAATGTGATGGGATATGGATCAGTTTTCAATTGTGGCAGTTATTGTTTTAAAAAGCCCACCAGGCTGCGCCTAGACAGAGTCTAGGTGTGAGGCATCATTGGCCAAAAAAAGTTTGAAGCTTGGCGCATCTACCTACGCTTTTTTCTGATTTTTAGAACATTGGTGGCATTACATTGAGTTCATTGATTAAGCTCTTTTCTAATTTGAAGTATTAAAATTTCTATTCTAGTATAGCTGTATGAAAGCATTCGAGTTTATGGTCTTGCTCAGTCTTGCTCAGTCCGTTGGGATTAAATATTGAGAAACTTGGTTACAATTTATCCTTCACCTATAGACACAATTGCCAATGGTATGAAAGCTTGATCTTCTTAAACAAGATCCATGGAGAGTTGTTGCATCATTTCTATTTTTACAACATATACTATGCACTTAAAATTAAACTGTCATGAATTCATTGTTCTTTTTATGAAGGCTACGAAAATTCCTTTCTTACATAGTGTCTATTATTATCATCAGGTTATTATCCCATGTACAACACTTCAGCTCTGATGTCTACATCCAGGCCCTCCAACGCTCAAACAGATCTGACAAATTTCTCTACCCCGATTGCAAATCAGACCACTTCAAAAAGGAAAAAATGCAAAGACGTCTCAGATGCTTTAGTGACTGCTAAGAGATGTAGCAGACGAATACAAACCAAAGGTAAATTCTCCGCAGAAGTTGGCCTCCTTCATGTGCTATCATACTTACAATTGTCTTGGTGCTCATGAGCTGTATATTTTATTTGCAGATGCAAACATACCACCACAACTAAGCAATGCAGAAGCGAAACAAGAAGGTTCCACGAAAGGTTATGCAGTTCAGTCGTCTGCTGACGACAATGCACCTGGTGGATCACTAGTTCAAGGATCTAATGTTGTTAAGTGTTTGTTCAGTCAGAATATTCCATCCCCCCCAGCTAATTACTCAGTTCCTAAAACACCTATACGGGCATCTTCCTCTGAAACTGACAAATCAATTTCTCCATTGGTTACTGCTACTTCCGGTGAAGACGTTACTCCTCAACAAATCACATCCACTGACTGCACCATAATCTCTTCGGAGACAATTCTAGTGAGCCCCGCCAAACAAATAGCCTACTATAGAATAGAGAAAAATAGCTGCATTTCAACTTCCTCACCAGTTAAGATAAGCTTGACAGGGTCTAACAAGAAGGATCATGCTCAAGGAAAGCTAGATTTTGGTGCTTCTGACATGCCCATAATTGCAGAGAACCAAACACCTGATGGTACCTCAACATCTGAATCTGACAGGGAAGGAGACATCCTTGACTTGGATTTTCCGAATATGGATTCTTTGGGTTTAGACTTTAATCTTTCTGAACTGCTGGTTGACTTTGATCTTGGTGGTGAAGGACTCGATTTGTCTTCACAGCAGGCAACCGGTTATTCTCCACATTCCTGTTCCGGGTAAAATATTCTTGCTTTCTCTATGACAACCCTTATTGACTAATTTTTCTTCATTACCTAAAAGTTTACATATTGATGGCAGATCACCTCTTACATCGGGATATCAAGTTATGTCACACTTTTTGTCAACTACGAAGGGAATTCTTCCAGAGGACACAAATTTATCTGGTATTTAGAGTTATGTATATTCACAAATCACACGGTCTTACATCTTGATTATGAAGCACTAAATTTGTTTTCATACACTCTTTTACAACAGAAGGTCCAGATTGTGTTACCACTCTGAAATCAGTTACCAAACGTATCAAGATCTCAAGTCCTGGTAATTTTTAATCTAAGATCAGTTTTTTCAGTTTCCTTCTATGTTTATGATGCATATTAAGGTTCAGATTATTTGCTCTATTTGCAGCTAAAAAACAGAGCTCTTGGGATCAGAAGAATTTGTCCGCCACAAACTGACTGGATAACATTTCGGATGATTTTTTATACTGACACGTTATCAGTTCAGGACTCCCAACAATACTAATGCTGATATTCAGTTTTAGGTTTTCCTTATCCATCATTTTGTAAAGTTATAGTAATTTATTAGGTGGTCATTCTTTTTAATGGATGATAAGTCATTTAACTTGTTCAATTCGGGCTTCAACCATCCTTGTTGAACATTGATTGCGTATCAGTAGTTAAAATTTAATCATTAGACTTAAGGTTATTAGGGCAGTCAGTTAACTAATGGATATTATATCCAAATTCTGGTTTGTTTCCTGTCATTTACTATAATCACACTCTATTAGTGATGAAAGTATTGCTATTGCATTTGGTAAATGATGATTAACTGTGTTAAGGTGGTAAAGATGTTATATACGTACAATTTGAGACTTATGAGAGTTAACCAGAAGACACTAAGATTAGTCCATTTTGTCAGATAAAGATGTACACAGTTTTAGGTTAAATAACGGTTTTGTTTCAAACAAAAGATGATGGCTTGAACAATCAACGGTGACACTTTACAAAACACTAGTTGGATTCTGAGTATTTCCTCATGCTTAGTGCTAATCATGTCAAGTCCCCTGTTAAGAAACAGCTACTAAAGAACACTGTAGTCCTACTGAGAATAAACTCTGCACTTTGCTTGAATTTAAGAAAATGAAAATTTTACAGTATTTTCTTCTTGAGAGACTTGGAACATAGTATATGATCAAAATTAAACCTTATCCACACTTGGATTATAGTTAAGCCAAATATTTCTCCAATTTATCCACCTCTTCAGTGCTTCCAATGTACAAGGGGACTCGCTGATGTATCTGCACGTAAAAAAAAAACAATGATTAAAACTGAAGAAGAAAACTTAATTGCAACTAATTTGCAACAGAGATAAATTTCCAGTATCATTGAACACACCTCGGTTGGTTGAATATCAAGGATTCTACTATGCCCGTCTGATCCTTTGCCACCGGCTTGTTCCACGATGAAGCTCATTGGTGCACATTCATACAAGAGCCTCAGCTTCCCATTTTTGCTCTTTTTGTCTCTAGGATACCCATAAATCCCACCATATAACAAAGTCCTATGAAAATCGCCAACCAAACTACCAATGTATCGAGCAGAATAAGGTTTACCACTTGGACCAGGATCCTTAAGATCATCAACGTACTTCTTCAATTTATCATCCCACAACTGGTAGTTTCCTTCATTAAAAGAATAAATCTTTCCAGCCTTTGGTATCTGAACGTTTTCTTGTGTAAGCACAAATTCCCCAAACATGGGGTCCAATGAGAATGAAAATACACCATTTCCTAATGTGATCACGAAAATCACAGAGCTTGAGTACATGCAATAGCCTGCTGCCAGAAGATTGTCTCCGGGTTGACACACATTCACAATACACCTCTGAGCCACATTGCCAAGCTGCAACAGATCAGATTGAACAAAATTCTCATTTTTGGTAGATCTTAATTATTTCAGTCTCAACATATGGTACCCAGCTAAAACTCAAGCATATGCAGACGCGACAGCGGATCAGTTTGATACATTGAAGGTATATTATCTAAAAGCTTAACTTGTTAAAAAGTGACATTTTCTCATTTGAAATCTATTTTTTAACACAACGTTCAAGTGGCGATCAATCAGAGGTCCAATACGTGCACAATTTTCACTAATTAATCGACATAGAATTGCATTATACCGTGGCATCATCTCCAATGTCTGCTAGGCACTCATCATTTGGACTGTAAATTCCAAATATAGAGCCAGTGGACACAGCAGCATCAATGTTGGATGATCCATCAAGAGGGTCAAATACAACAATGTAGTTGCCAGAGTAACTCTCCTCCACAGCCACTGGTACATCTTCTTCCTCAGATGCTATGATACCTGTCCTTCCACTTGACCTCAAGCAATTAGAGAACACCTAATAAATACAAATCAACCAAAACTTCATCAAATTATTGTTCAATTTCATCAATATTAATTTGCATCATCATGCTTATATAAATTAAGTATTCAACAATTCCCCTAAGATTCCAGTCAAATTCATTAAAGTTATTAGTGAAGGTCTGTAAACTCTGCACCTCTGTGCTGGTGGTGGCACAAATTTTCATAAATGGATAGTGGTAGACTCAGCGACTGTGCATCTAAAAGTTTAAGTTGTTACCTCGTTGGAGACGACATCAAGCTTTTTCTGATCCTCTCCTTGAATATTAACAGCACCCTGAACTCCAGTGAGGTTGGAAATGCTAGCCCTTTGAACTAGAGAAGCAATCTGCTTACACGCCGTTGAAATACTCGAAAGCACAATAGTGAGTTCAGCATCAATAGTACCAGCCTGTTCTTGCTTCAACAGCCAGTTAGTCAATGTCTCAATATCATACCCACTCCTCTTCTTTGTCTCCGCCTCCGTCGTCACCGCCATGCACCGCACACCGGCGCCACCACTTGCCACCTTCGTCCTCCTCCTGACGCCACCGGTGAGAGTCTTGGCGTCCAATCCGCATAGTTGGAAGGGGGAGAAACGAGAGATAATGGATTGGGAGCTTGAAAAGAGAAGATGTGATGCTGTTGTTGTTGCAGCCATGGCGATTTTCTTGGCTGCTTTTCGGTTTCTCTGGCTGCTTTTCGGTTTCATGCTTCTTTATCGTAAAATCTTCTCTGGTCCCAATTTGTTGAATCAGGTTTCATGCTCTCATTTAGATTGTAAGGCTGGTAACAATTTCTGCTCATCTGGTCCCAACCTTTCATCGTTCTCTCAAGTTGAAATCCGCTTAACACACAAGCGTCTCTTTACTTTGTTTTGTTGTTATCATCAAAAATAAAAGGAAAAATAAATTTGTCACAAATAAAAATTTTAATTATCTTTCATTTCATTCGATTTTATCACGATCTCATATTCTTTGGTCGATTCAACCCATTTTTGAGCCACAAAAGCTGGACCATTCTTATTTTAAAATTTAATTTATTTTTCAATTTAAAAATAAAAAAACATTCACCCCCCACCACCACCTAGCACCATGCGCCCATGCCCACCCTTTCCCCCCCTTCCTTTAAAACCGGGGCCAGGAAGGAGGTTTCTCTCCTCCCGGTCGTGAGTCGGCAGCGACGGGAGGAAAAAGCCCCTCCCTTCCGATCATGCTTCTTGACGATTGGGGAGAAATCCCCCTGATTCATTGCTGACCTTGCTGGAAAAAACGAGTTTCTCCCCACAGTTTCGGGCCGGGAAGGAGGTTTCTCCCTCCCGGTCGCCGTCGTCGTCGACGGCGGCAGGGAGGAGAAATCCCTCCCTTCCGGTGCTGTTTTTGGGGGTGGGGTGGGGTGGGGTTTTATTCAAACTTGGCAAAGGCTTATTTTTGATTTTGTTGTGCATTTAAGGTATTTTTGGAAACAATTAAAATTTTGATAAAAAGTTGAAATGAAACTCAACAATTAATTTTAACCACATATTTTATAAATTCATAATTTTTTACAACATTTTAATTATACATTTCATCAAATTTTACGAAAAATCTAATTTTAATCAAAATCAAACACACCCTAAGATTATTAAACTTTTTGTTGTCTTTGCGTAAAGAATCAATTTGCAAAGAATTAGATAAGTGTTGTTTAACTCTTGTTTCATAATTACTGTATGTTTCAAAATAAATATTTAAACGTTTGGTAACAAAAGTGATTTATTGTTGTGATTGTATAAAATTGATAAAATGGACATTGATTATGATAATATTATTTTGTATTAATTATCATGACTAGTATTGTAAATACTTCTATAACAATATGTTATATAATCAAATATTTTTTCAAGACAATGTATTTATCATAATTAGTTTAAAATAAAAATAATATATATCTATTAAATCTTAAAATTTTAAAACATTAAAAAATAAAAACATACTAATATTGTACAAAAATTAATTAAATTTAAATTTAAATTATTTGTAGAGATACATTATAATTAGAATACTAATAAATTTGTGACATAAAATGAATTACTTTAATTAATTAAGGACAAAATTTGTATTTTAATAATTGATTGATAGAAAAGTTAAAAGTAGAATTTAAAAAGCTATAATTTTGCTGCTTCTCAAAATCTACTGCCAGATAATACAGATTCTTTTAGAATCACTTTTTAAAAATTTATCAAACACCTAAAACAACTTATGATTGTTTGACAATCAGAAGTTGGGCTCCAAAATCAATCCCAAATGGGTCCTAAAGCTTGGTTTGATATGTGTCTGCCTAGTTCACCCCATTCAGAGTTTTACTATAGCAAGGATCCTCCTCCTTTGATCCATTTTGAGAAAGGATCAACATTAGTTTCCTCATTGGATCAGCAGTTAATTGAGAGGGATTCAATGTTAGATGAGTTCCGAGCTCAACGTATGAAAAAAGGCGCGGATAAACATCAACGAGAGGTGGAGTTTGCAATTGGCGACCAGGTGTACCTCAGATTGCGTCCATACCGCCAAAAATCATTAGCAGGCCGCAAGAATGAGAAGTTGTCTCCACGTTTTTATGGACCTTTTGAGGTGAAGAACATGGTTGGGAAAGTGGCGTACAAATTACTTTTGCCCGAGACAGCTTCCATTCATCCAGTTTTTCATGTTTCGCAGCTAAGGAAAGTTGTGGGTGATCACCATTTGGTAAATTCGTTATCTCCACAGTTGGGTGCAGATTTGGAATTGTTAGTTTAACCTGAAAAAGTGTTGGGGTGCGAGCTGTGGAGCCTCAAGTGTCCTCATCTATGGAGGTATTAATCCGGTGGAAGGGTATGTCACCAATGGAGGTTACTTGGGAAGCTTTCGAGTTGATTGAGTAGCAATTTCCTTCGTTTCACCTTGCGGACAAAGTGGCTTTGTGGGGAGGGGTATTGATAGGATGACGCCAAGACCACCAATTCATTTGGTGTAATCCAGACACAAGAGAGTAGCAGATCAGCATTGAAGCCAGCAAGAGAGGAGCAGATCATCGTTGAAGCCAGCAAGATATCGACCAAGCACCAAATTATGAGAATTATAATAAAGTAGTTGTATTGTGTTTTTCTTTTATTATTCAATTGTAATGTTTTCTTTTAGTTGGAACTGTAATTGAGGGGGGTGGATAGTATAAATAAGTAGAAACTGAAATAAGAAAGGAGAGGAAAACATTGAGAAGGAGAGGAAAACATTGAGAAGTCATTTTGGGAGAGAACATAGCTCTTGAATTTTATGTATACATTTTATATTTAGCAAGTTTTACAGATTGTAACAATTTTGTTCTGCAATTGTTCAATAATTACTATCATCTATTACAAATTCTATCACATTACAAAAATCAATTGTCTTCTACTTCACAATCCGTAGTCCATCTGTAGCAATTTACTACAACTCCATCAAATAATTTTTATAATTAAATAAAATATTTGTCGAAGAGGATTGCCTCACATATATTAATAAGGCATTTCTGGTAGATAGATTCTTTCATGCATATTTGGTAGTGTTGAAATTATTTTTTAAGTATTTGTAAGGAGTTCAATTTCTTTGTCCCAAATACATGTCCATTTAGCTGTCCCCCAATGAAAACCTTATACACCATCAAATTAATAGATGGAGGATCATTATAGACAACATTTAATGTATTCACACTTACTGTTATTGATGATATGTAAGGTTTTCATTGAAAAAACGGCTAAAGAAATGTGTATTTGAGACAACAGATTTGGACTCATTTAGAAGTTGCGGATCTTATAGAAAATGTAGATAGTAAGTGGTAGTAAATTGTGGATCTTATAAAATGTATAGATAAAATGTATATTTGATCAATTTGACTAACTTAAATTATAATATAAGCTAAACCAAACAAGCTATGCTCTTCAACATTTCAAAATATTAGTTTGTTTTTACTTTGAACATGACTCTAATAAAAAGTGTGTTTTTACTTCGGACACGACTCTGATAAATTCAACTGCATCACTTTTTATATATTAATTTGTTGATGAATGAATAAATAAAATTTTGATGGATTTTTCAAAATAATAATAATATAGAATACAGTTGGTTGTAAACTTCAAATGCGGGCATCAAAACAGGCAATCAAGTCTATCAACAAGAAAACCACACAAAAATCAGTGAAAATCCGGCCGTTGATGTCTCCTAAGATACCAGCCTTCCAGTTGTTAACTGCCATTTAGAGATTGCATCATTTTTGTAGGAACATACACATTTTTTATGCAATTTTGTACGCACCATTTTCAATTTACTTCATAAAACTTTCTCCACCACCACCACCTTATATATACACAACTACTTTATTTTATTTTTCTCGTAAACCCATTTGTTCTTCACGTTGATTATATTTCTTCATCAAAACCAAATCAGAAAACAATGCATCAAATTCAAGCCATGGCTGCTTCTCCAATCAAATCGCTTTTAATTCTCTCCTTTGCGCTCTCTCTCTTCCTCAGAGGAATATTCGGTACATCTCTCTCTTTCTCTCGAATATTCATGTAAATAAATTTGTGATTTTGATATGTATGCTTTTTTCTGAATCAGCTGAGGTGATTTGCGACAATTTGCCTACGAATTTCTGTTCATTTGCAATTGCATCATCCGGGAAGAGATGTGTGTTGGAGAACTACAAAAACGACGCCGGAAAGCTGGATTACACATGCAAGACATCGGAGGTGGTTGTTGAAAGATTGGCTGGGTATATAGAGAACGATCAATGTGTAAAAGCTTGTGGCGTTGATCGGAGCTTTGTCGGAATATCATCAGATGCCTTTCTGGTGCCGCAATTCGCTCAAAGCCTGTGCTCGCCGTCCTGTTATCAGAATTGTGCCAACATTGTTGACCTTTATTTCAACCTAGCTGCAGGAGAAGGAGTATATTTACCTCTTCTCTGTGAGAAACAAAAGACCGAGCCTCACCGTGCCATGATGGAGCTTTTGAGCAGTGGTGGCGTCGCCACTGGTTTCGTCGCCGATGCCCCGGCTTCTTCGCCTTTCTAATTAATTAATCTCAACATTGATCAACGATTTACTCTCAAAATTTTTAGAAGCATTGTAAATGAAATGATCGAAGAACAGCTAAGTGCATTGTATTGGATTGGGTTTGCGGACAACCATTTATTTAGATTGAAATTTTTTCGTTTAATTAGATGTTTAAATTCGAGTTCAATAAAATCTTAACAATATTATTTATTATTTGTTTGCCATTTTTAATTCCTCCTATTCTCATGTTAATTACTTTATTTGAAGTCATTCACAGCATTTATAGTAACTATACGTGTGCGCGTAACGTAATTTTGTAATTATATTTTTAATTTTAATTTTTTAATTATTAATAATTAAAATATTAAAGTAACATTTACAATAAAGATAAAAAATATGATTGTTAATAACGTATTGTATTGTATTGTTGCTCGATCATCGATATTTTATTTATATCCATGGAATCAATTCTTTATCAAATATGAGTTTTATATGGTGGTATCTGAATAGTAACTTTGAAACATGATTGACTATATAATAATAATAATGATTGACTATATAATATTATACGTTTGTTGGAGTAGTGATTTAACTTATAAACAATATTAACTTTAGATATATTCTCTTTTTATTAAACAGATCTAATTTGACAATGTAAATAAAAAACAACATAAATCTAAGTAAAAAACAAAAATTAAAGAATTGTCAACGTTCTTGGTCTCTTTCTCTATATAATTATTAATTAAATTAAATTAAATTAAAAATAAAAAAAGTTTCAAATGTTAGTTGTGAACTATAATCACTATAATCCAATGTATTAAAAATAATCTTTTCATCTCCATTTTAATTTTGACAACCACGATTTGAATTTTAATACGGTAGTAAAAAAAGTTATAATTTTCCCATTTATTTTTTTAAATATATTTCTCATTTATTTTATCTACGTAATGCAAAAAAAAAAAAAAAGGAGATAATCTTTTCACCTTTATATTTAATTGAATTTATTAAATATTTACAAAATATAATTGTACATTTAATAATTTGTTAAAATTTAATGTACGATAATAATGAATAATAAAAGAGTAATAAATAAATATTAAAAGATAATTGCATTCATGTAAGTATAATTACAATAAGAGATGAGTTTTATATGGTGATAATACCAACAATAACTTTGAACTCAGTGAAAACCTTTTGGTGATTTAGACTTTGATGATTGATGAACACTTGATATCAAATATTATGGAATTAATAATCTCCAGAGCTGCATTTTACGAAAAATAAAATTAATAATTACTAATTTTATTGTGAGAGAATGTAATGATTGACTACATAATATTGTATACGTTTGTTGGAATAGTAGTTTAACTTGTGAACAATATTCTTTCACAAGATATTCTCTTTTTATTAGGCGTGTTTGATTTGACAACGTAAATGAAACATCATAAATGTAAGTAAAAACAAAAATTAAAGAAGTGTCAATTGTTGTAAGAATATTGTTGACTGACGAGTAAAATGAAAAAACGTTATATATATTAATAAAATTAAAAATTAAAAAACTTTCACATGTTAGTTCTAAAATATAGTATATGTTTGGTGGGGTTTAAAGATTTTGAAAAAAAATGGTAAAATCGTGGTTAAAAAGTTGATAAAATTTTGGTCCTACTACAAAATATGTGGTTGATAATGATTTTGAGAAAAAAAGAATTAAAAAAAAAAAAAACTAAACCAAACATGTTCGTAATAACTGTAATATAATGTATTAAAAATAATTTTTTTATCTTCATTTAGTTTTGTCAACCATGATTTGAATTTTAATGCGGTAATAAATAAAATTACAATTTTTTCCATTCATTTTTTTTTTTGAAACTCATTTCTCATTCCTTTCATCTACGTAATGGAAAAAAAAATTAACTTAATATATTAAATGTTTAAAAATTTAATTATACATTTAATAAATTGTTGAAAATTTAATATACAATAATGATGAACAATAAAAGAGTAATAAATAAAATATTAAAAATTAATTATAAATTAATGAATACTAATGGTGAATATGAAATTTTAAAAAATTGTAAGAATAGAATAATCCAAAAATATTTCGGGACATTTTAGATATAATATATATTAACATAAACACTTAGTCCCCAAATCGCATGGATACGGATTTATGGTGTGTTTGACTTTGATTAAAATCATATTTTTTGTAAAAGTTGATAAAATTTGATGAAATGTGTGGTTGAAAAGTCGTGGGTCCACGAAATGAGTAGTTAAAATTAATTGTTGATTTTAATTTCAGTTTTTTAACAAAATCGTAAATAAAATCAAACAAGCTCTTAATTACTTAACACGAATCTATCTTGCAGAACTATATTTTGTGTAATTAAAAATAGATTTATTTTGTAGTCATAACTATCTATAACAAACATATATACCAATGTTATGCCTTTTTGTTTTAGGATAAACATTCTTCGATATTTATGTATACATTATACTTTTTTAATTGCAACAACCACGATATTTTTCAAAAAATTTGTATTTGCAATGTCGTGAATTTTTAAGACTAACAACCTAATATTCATCTAAAATATTAGTACGTAATAATTTATGATTCTTCAAGAAACATATAAGAGTATTCTTATAGAATATAAGTTTAAACAAAATTGTGATTCTCTAGGAACAATAATAGTACGATATTTTGCTCGGAAATATTAATATGTTATAATAAGTAATTTCAACAATATAATCAAATAAAATAATATATACTAATTTGTTGTTTGATACAAGAGAATGCTGATCATTTTATTTTGGATAGAAAAGAAGAATCAATTTACTAGCTAGAACATCTCGTCTTTCTTTCAATAGAAAAAAATCACTTTTCATTAGAGTTACAAACTGATTAAGATACAGACTTTTAGAGTAAATAAGACTATTTTCTAGGTATCTTAATTAGACTAAATAGTCATCAATAATTATATATTATTTTACAACAGATAAAATGTTCTTAGAGAAATGTATTTAATCTAGGCTTTTAAAGACTTTGATCGACATTTTTTAAGTGATTAACTTTGATAGATTTCATTAACTTTTATTGATTTTTATAGATTTTAATAGATTTCCACAGACTTTTATGGATTTTTATTTTGAAAGATTTTTCAGATTTTCATGAGACTTTTATAGACTTTATTTTTTCAATTAAAATCTTCAATATAAAAATTTAATATCACCCAATTAAAAAAATTGTTGCATGAGAAAGTCTATACTAATAATTTATTTAATTGCATTAGTATTATCAAATTAATAAAAGTTAATGTTCTATTTAATTGTTTGTAACTAAACTACGTCAAAAGTTAACTCTATTTTTTCGTTTGGAGAACTTTCAAACGGTATGTGGATAAATTCAAAAAAATATAGCACGAGCCTCTTTTTAAAAATATTTTCCACAAAAAAAATACATCCATGCTAATCAAGATAAATAGAAAAAACAAGAATGAAAATAAAATTTAAAATGCAGTAATAAAAAATTAATGTAAACTACAATCAACAATTACATAAGAATTTAATTATAAATTTATCTTGTTTTTAATGAAAAATAGAAAAGCGATGAAAAATAAGAAAGAGAAAAAAAAATAGTTATGAGAATATTGGAAAAAAAATCACCTTGAGAGAAAAAATAAGAATATTCTTTTTCATAAAAAGAGTTGATAATTAATCACGTGTCTAAGGGTTTGTTTGGTTTGTGAATAAAACTATTTATATGTATAACAGTTATCCGAAAAATGATTATCCGGATAACACATTTATTAATATCGTGTTTGGCTCGATTAGGTATAAGAATGAAAAAAAGTCAGCTTTTGATAAAAAAAACAAATATACAATTATTTTTAATTAAATGAAAAAAACAAATAAAAAAACTAAAAGAGAAAAAAATAGGTAGAGTAGTAGATGGTAGTGGCAATGGACGGAGAACAGTGGTAGAGGGCAATGGACGGGCGGTGATGATTATCCTGCGGTTTGTTCTATATTATAAGGAATACATTTGTCTTTATAAAAAAAATGAGTGAATCATTATTCGGATAAAAAAATTTATCCTTTTCTTTATAGGACAAAATTTATCTTCATTTTTTACTTAAATTGTTATCCGGATAAAAATTTATCCAAACATCAACTATGCCCAAACATGACAAGACAAATTTTATCCATTATCTTTAACCATTGTCCATATATCAATAAGGCTTTAAAGATTCATAGAAAGAAAAAGAATAAAATGAAAAAATGGTTAGAAGAATATTGAAAAGAGAAAAAAATCACATTCACTAAAGATAAAAATATTAAATATTCTTTTCATAAAAATATTGGTAATCATAACTATAGGGTTCGTATAAAGAAAAAGAAGAAAGGAAAAAAAATAATTAGGAAAGTATTGAAGAGAAAAAAAAAATTCTATTGAAAAAAGAGAAGAATTAATATTAATACACTATGTAGAATGAAAAAGAAAACAGAAATATTGCATAAAGGAAAAAAAAATTATGGAATGAAAGAATTTTTTCCCTAAAATCTTTCAAAGTCTTGGGGATGAATGAGTGAGAAATTGTTATATTTTTTTATTTATATCTTGTGTTTTAAAGTTAGTACATTGAAAATTCTCTATAAAGTCATTAAAAGTCGTTGACATTTTAAGTACATCTGAATTTCGTATGCTTTTAAAAAGTCTGAATTGAATATTGCATGACTTTTAAAGACTTTTTAAAAATCTTTAAAAGTCTATATTGAATACCCAAAAACTTTTATAGATTTAAAAATCCTGTATTAAATACACCTAAATTTTAAAGAGAAAATTGTCTATAAGTCACCAGTAAGTAGGGATGGGCGTGGGTCGAGTTGGGTTGGTTTTCGACTCAACCCGACCCAGCGCAGCAACGCATGTGATCACCATCTTCTCACGCACCTCATTGTCGGTGTTTCACGACTCGCTACTGACTACCCAAATATTTATCATCTGTTTTTTGTAGGTGATAATAGTGAATTCACAGTTTTTTTTGTTCTTTTTCTTCCCAATCATGAAAAGATAAAATTTTAAATTTTAACAAATGTTATTGTTATCAGATAATGACGGTGATTTTGACAAGTGTGGGGCAGTCCCTGAATTGCAAAATTTTGGAAAAAATTGTTTATTGAATATTATTTTGTAGGTGGATTCAATTTTTATGAATTGTTTTTTTTTTATTTTTTTTTGAATTATGTTGTTTTTTGTTGGAGATATTGTTTTTTGATATATCTCGAACACAATTGTTTTGTAATTATTTTGAATGAAAACAATATCAATGATCTTGTCTACTAATGTAGCATTTTGAAACAAAGGTCATTACTTCAACTATAAAATATTTAATTTGAATATGTGTTTATTTGGTGGAATTAAAAGTAGCTTTTGTAGATATTTTAAAAAAGTTGGTGAAATGTGTGGTTAAAAAGTTGATTAAATTTGTGGGTCTCTCATTAAATATGTGGTTGAAAATAAATTTGAGAAAAAAGAGTTAATAAATCTCGCTAAAACATGTTATAATGTAATGAAAACTAATGTACAATATTAAAAGTAAAACAATATCAAATATTTTTCATAAAAGGCATGATAGAAAAAAAATATCATCATAATAAAACAATTATTATAAAAATAAATTATTTTGTTTGAATTAGTGTTTTTGCATTTGTAGATGCACGTTGGTCTTTTAGCTACAATTATAACTTTAAATGAATTAAGTTTGAATCATATAACTTAAAGCTCTCATGAGCGATAATTAGTAATTAGCTTTGAATTTTTTCAATTTTTAAATTCCATCAAAATCTTTAAAAATCTTAATTAAATACGCACTCCTTATTGTCTTAATATTTTGTCTTGGGTAGTCCTCTCTCGTGGGCTAGATTAAAAGGCCTTGGAATCCAGTAGCGGAAAAAGTCGAGAATATTAGGCCTTATACCAAATTTATATAAGGAAATTGAATTATATTAATTGTCGATATGAATTGATCTCCAAAAACTTAACATACCAAAATAAAAATAAAAATGGGGTCTTTAAATAACCAGTATTCTTCAATTTGTAAGATAATTTATTGATAATTATGTGTTAATTCATATAAACAAGTAATTTTCAATTTATGTCCACATTATAGTGTATGTGTAAATTTCCTAGCAAAAATCATATTCTAGTCAAATTTTGAGACGTGAGTTCTTCTTCTATACTTTTGCCGTTCAATATTACTTGGGTACGAGAAATGTTTATAGCCAAAACATGATGCCAAAGCCAATAAACTAACACTACATGGTACAAAACGACTCTCTCAATTTCCCCTGAATTCTATATATATATTTTTGGGATGATATAGCTTGGAATTTTGAAGATTGAATTGAATAACAAATCCAAAATGCTTTTGTAAAAAATGAAATCTTTCATAAATTAAATGAGGTGGTGTACACAATTAATGGAACAAAGGTTGACATGTTACTTCATCATGAAGCTGATAAAATAAGTCAAGGTTACAAATAACAAAAATAATCGAATAAACAATAACACTAACAACAACAATAAATAACATTTGTCAAGAATATTAACATTTGGGAAGATCTGGGGGAGGCGGAGGCAGGCTTGTTGATGGTGTTGGTCCATTCTCCACCACAAAAGCAGTAGCAAGACCCCAGGGCAAGTGCACGTCTAAGTGACAATGCATCAACCATACACCTGAAATAGTCACATGTTCAAATGTAAACTGTATGAGTATATGCAAAATTATAAAAAGATATAGTGAATCGAGCACGGTTATGACTTTTTACGATTGACTGTGCCATCAGATAACTTGACACTACTAAAAAAAAAAATTTAAAATAATAATATATTAATTAACCTGGATTATTTGCTCGGAATCTAACCACTGCCCATCCTCCAACCGGCACAGCAATGGTGTTACGTTCTTGTGGGTTTACAAAGTTGAACTTTCTGCTGTCTCGAGTCCTATTGAAGTTGCCAAATCCTTGAGCCAAAACATAGAAGTTGAATCCATGCAAGTGTATAGGATGATTTTCGATCGTAAGTAAAGCTGTATTTTGCATCACAATTTCTACCGTCGCATTGTACTTGACTTTCTTCACTTTTGTCGATTGTGTAGTCATTATGATTACTTGATTTAAGCTGTTATTGAGGTTTGTGTAATCAAATGTCAATGGTGGATTATTTGGAAAATCAGTTGTATAAATTCCACCGACGTTGTTGAAAAATGCCTCCAACATTGACAACTTCTTGGGAAATTGGAATGATGCATTATTCATGCTAGCAGCTAATCTTTGCCCAAATGGGCCTGGGCAAGATGTGTTCCCTGGACTTCCACATGCAACCAAACCCAGCCCAACAGTTATAAACATGCTTTCGTCCACATTTCGTGGTACGGGGTTCCAGAAAGGCCCAGTAACAAGCCCGGTTATATTGCTAAAAAATCTGTGGGCTGTTGGCGTGTCATTAAAAGCTGGTAGGACAGGCATTTTTGGGGTGGATTGGGTAGCACCACTGTAGACTATAATCCCAGTTGTTCTAGTGTTATCAAATGGAGCACCTACTGCACTAACATAGGGAATTGCTGCCATGTAGTACAGTGCCGGTGGCTGATCGGCCTTCAACAGGACATCGGTGGTCTGTCCGGGACCAGTTACCACGACGTCAGTGACATAGGGATTCGTGTAAGCAGCATCGACTGCAACCACTGTCATTTTGTGGTCGGCTATCTTGAAAAAGAGTTCGTTATTGAGTGCAGCATTGATGATACGTAAGAGATACGTTTTTCCTTGTTCCACATTTAGCCGAAACGTTTCTGCAACAAATGATAATTACCTTCTTCAAATTAGCAAAATCTACAAGTAAAAAAAAGTACTGAAAATTAATAGAAATCTGGTGCACTTTACTTAAAAATTATTTATATTGGATAATATATAATGTTACTTACTATCTGAAGAGCATGGGTAAAGATCACCGGGCCGACCATTGATTGTGTACGCATCAGATATGTTGGGTGCATTGCCAGTGGCTAAAGCTTCATTCTCTACATCAATAACATTAGCATCCCACCATTCTCCTGCAATCACATATTATCTTCCCCTTCAGTGATTGTTTGGTAAAAGATTTTATAAATTATAATCAATGAGTCTTATATAATATGTAGATAAAAGTTGTAGATTCTACGAAATGTGTAGATAAAAATAATGTTTAACTAATTTATAAGTATTTATAAATACTTTCAAACATATATACACGTCTTCTTACGAGATCAATAATAAATAAAATAAATTAAAAAGTCAATGGAAAGCAAATACATAAATTTGTTATGGTTCAACCTCAACACAAGAGTTACTACAAAGAATCACTTGAGCATGGGCGAAATTAGGGGGGTAGTCCTGTTCCGGAAAAAAAAAAAATTAAAGTGCAAATTTTTTTTAGTAGTAGTCCGATTTTAAAGTGAATATATATATTTTTTTTGTTAGTAGTAGTCCTTTCAAAAAATCTTGAATTTGCCTCTGCACTAGATGCACTAGAGACTGTAGATATTTTCAATAATAGAGAAAATAAAATACTACAAATAGAACCTTTAAAATGTCCTTTGTATATTATGAATATTAGGACTATTTGATACAGTCAAATGCTCAACTCAATATTAGGTCAATTTGTAATCAAGGGATCGAGTAACTGTACACAATTTAACAATTAATAGGATATAATACTTGAAAGAAATAAGAATAATGAGTGAATTACCAAGGAGAATTGGGACTTCCTTGTGTGGCTTTGGAAATGGATACGACCGGCCAGCTCTGGGTCGGATAATTAGTGCTCCATAAACCGTGGCCCGGAGCCATTGAACGTGTGCATGCCACCAGAGAGTCCCCTCCTGCCCGGTAACATTAAACCTGTACGTGTAACTGTGGCCGGGCCGGATCGGACACTGGGTCGCGAATTCAGGTCCGTCAGCCCACCCGCTGAGTAACTGGAAAATTCCATGCCTGTTCAGATTAACACAAATTATATTTTAAGTTATCTTTTACCAATGATAATGATACCATGTTAGTTAATTAAAATAATCTTCAAAAGTATAGAAATAGACCGAGTCCCTTGTCATGATTTAATTTATACTTCTAGTGGCCTGAATTTCAAATGCCGTGTGTGACTTTAAGAATAATTTATTAATTATTAAGAAGAAGACATATGTTTGCTTTCTATAATTAAAAAAAGACAACTATATTTGAATAAGACAGATGAACTAGACCTAAATATTAATCTTAAACACGCACACGTTAGCTGCATGCAAAATTTGCCACGATTTTTACAATAAGGCTTTAGCTTCCGCGTCTCTCTAAAATTTTGTCCTAGCCTCGAAGGGTGGACTGGGATTGAGGAAGAAAGACTAATAATTGCGAAATAAAAAAAATAAATATATTACCAATGAATAGTGAGGTTGTAGGGGGAGAGGTTAAAAACATGGACGACAAGCGTATCGCCCTCTCGTACACGGAGAGTTGGGCCTGGAAGACTTCCGTTTACTGCAGTGATCACTTGTGTATTGCATAGTCGCTGGACAGTACGATTTTTCACCTATATATGGCCAATGGAAATTGAAATTGCATGTTAATTAATAATGTCAAGAAACAATATATATGGAGAAGCAAGCATGCATGCATGCATGCACTGTGATGAATGGAGAAATTACATGAAATGAATGCTCAACGATTGCAGCGGAAGCAAATGAAGAAGCCAAAAGAAGAAAAGCGCATCCTAGCAAGAAAACTGGACGTGTCATGTTGAAAGAGAAAGGACTAATTGCTTAACAAGAGATGAAGAAAATTATGCAAAAGATTGAAGAGGAAACACACTTTTTATAGGAAAATAAATTTACCAACTTAACAATTTAATATATGAATTATCTGTAAATTAAAAATCAAATAATTAACTCTCCAGCGGTTGCGTGAAAGAAATGTGATATGAAAATAGGTTTAATTTTGTGTTAAGAGGAAACTTCGTTACATAACCGTTTAGAGTTGGCCATCAAAGAAAGTCTTAAAAAATAATATCAAAGTCATAGAATAAATGTATTGGATCTTGACTTATTCTTTAAACTATATATATATGGAACTGTCCATTTTTTCTTTTAGTCAATTGGAGTAGGTTGTAACTGAACAATTGCCAATGATCTCTTGTTTTCAACTTGTCAAACCATTGCCATTTGCCAGCCCTAGCACGAAATTCATTGGAGTGTTTTTTTTTTTTTAATAAAAAAAAAAATTACTTAGCTCCCGTTTGACATGGATTATAAACCATAATTGATTTATTTCAGCTGATATTTTTTACTTTTCAACCTACTTTTAACATGAAATGACTATATTACCCTTAATCAACAAAATGTCATTTCAAAGTAAAAATGACAATTTTGTTATTTTACATTAAAGTTGTTTGAAAAGTCAACAATTTTAATTCAAATAAACCAATATTGGTATATAAGCTGGTTTATAATCGAACACTTATTTCCATATTGGTGCACTAACATTCTCATAAGCTCTTCGTAGTTGTCATAGATTTGGCCTTTGGGGCATGAGACGAGGTGCCCTCGACTTTGCACCAATACAAGTCTTTTTTGTATTTGACGTGGTGTTTTCTACAATCAAATTTGATTTTTTTAGGATATAAGTAAAAGTTTTAAATTTGATTAGTTCCGTACAATGACATGATGCGATGGAGAAATATTAATCTAACATGACATGGTGATTTATATTCAAAATTATCAAATCAAATCACGACGAAAGTTTGAACTAGTTAGTGTAACAAGTACAGACCAATTGAACGTGTCAAATTCATGTACATGCACAATCTTATGTCCAAAGAAAGAGGGAGTTTTTCTTTTGTATATATATATTTATGTTACTAAGTTAATTATGTCCCAGGTTTAATACTAATTATTAATTAAAGACGAATTGTTCCTTAATCTAGAATAGAACAACAAATATCGTTATTACATTTTGAAATTATTGTACTAATTAACATATATAGGATTTGTTGTAAACTTCAAGACCGTTGAAAAACAGTTGCCATGTGTATCACGCATCTTCAGACCATTCAACTAACTTTACCTTCCTTGCCCAACAAGACAACCACTTTGACAGAAAAAACATAAATTTAAACAAAACTATACGTAAACACAAATAATATATATTTATTATTTAGAGGTAAACAAATTAAGAAATAATAAAAATTACTGAAGTATTAAAATTCAGAATATCTAATTACCAAATGATCTCCATCAATTCCAAATAATATTTATAAGAGAGAAGACCTAAGCTGGCAGGATAGATTGCTTGTAGTTTAGTTCAATATGTAATATATCCATCCACACACACCACATTGTTCAAATCCTCCTCTTATTGCTTGTCTAACTTGTATTCTTATTTATAATTTATACTTTCAAATTTTTTTTATACAAGTGTGTAAATGTTTAAGAAAGACTTTCAAATGAAAATCTATAAAGGTACACGAAAGTCTATTAAAATTTATAAAAATTAATAAAAATCATAAAAATCAGTCACTTAAAAAATATCAATAAAATTATTTAAAAATCTAGATTAAATACCCCCCCCTCCTTCCTTAGTCTATTAGTTTACGCACATAATTTTGAGAAGTATTGGGCAGTCCCTGAATTGCAAAATTTTGAAAAAATTTGCTTATTGAATGTTATTTTGTAAGTGGATTCAATTTTTATGAATAGTTTTTTTTTCCTTTATTTTTCTTGAATTATGTTGTTTTTGTTAGAGATATTGTTTTTTTGATATATATGAACACAATTGTATTGTAATCATTTTGAATGAAAATAATATCAATGATCTTGTACTGCTAATGGACAAGATCATTTTGAAACAGTATCATTACTTCAACCATAAAATATTTAATTTAAATGTGTGTTTGTTTGGTGGAATTAAAAGTAGCTTTTTTAGAAATTTTAAAAAAAGTTGGCGAAATGTGTGGTTAAAAAGTTGATTAAATTTGTGGGTCTCATTAAATATGTGGTTGAAAATAAGTTTGAAAAAAAAAATTAATAAATCTCGCTAAAACATGTTATATTGTAATGAAAACTAATGTACAATATTAAAAGTAAAACAATATCAAGCATTTTTCATAAAACTGTATCAAAGAAAATAATATCATAATAAAACAGTATTATAGAAAACAGTGTCGTGTTTGAATTAGCGTTTTTTGTATTTGCAGAGGCACGTCGGTCTTTTAGCTCTGAAATATGACTTTAAATGAATTAAGTTTAGATCATATAACTTAAAAGCTCATGAGCACATAATCAATAATTAGCTCTGAATTTTTTCAATTTTTAAATTCCATCAAAATCTTTAAAAATCTTAATTAAATACACACTGCTTAGTATCTTAATGTTTTGTCTTGGGTAGTCCTCTCTCGTGGGCTAGATTAAAAGGCCTTGGAATCCAGTAGCGGCAAAAGTCGAGAATATTAGGCCTTATACCAAATTTATATAAGGAAATTGAATTATATTAATGGGAAAATTTTTGGCCGATCATCGTTAACACCATAGTGGGTTAAAAAGTCGTATGATATAATCATAATTCAACTAAAGTCATACTTTATTACTAAAAGACCAATATACCCTCCAATTGTAAAACTCATCATTTAAACACGTAAAACCAACAAAATCATTTCAATAAATTGTTTAGAAATTCCTTCATTTACTTTTAACAATTTTCATCTTCTTCTTGTGTTTGATTCTTCTCACCGTAACTTTTGAACCGCATACAAACAATTCGAAAGTGATATTTCAATGGCGAACATATTTTTTTATTTTTATTTTTTGTATAAAGTAACCATTTTCGGTTAAAATAATCATGAAAATATTGAGATATTGTTCCAATTGAAACATATGCAATGCGCTTAATAAATGGAGTTTTGATAAACCGATTCAACTAGTTTTGATAATGTAGTTGTTGTGAGTTAGGATTTTATGTTGGAACATGTAAAATGTTTGATCTTGTTTCAATAGATGTGTTTCAATATATGATAATCGCTTCTAATGATAGTGAAATTTGCTGATTTTTTTTCTGCTTTTTAATGATAGTGAGCGGTTATTCTTTCTTCATCTTGGCATTGCTCAAGTATGTGTTTGCTTGCTTTTAAGGGACTCGAGATATCTTGGAAGAGCTTTAATTTGCAACAAAATGATGTACATTAATCCGTGATCTTGTTTTAGAGGATTTGTGATCTTGTTTTGAAAAAAAATTAAAGATTATTAAACCTATGATTCTTGTAGTGAATCTTTATGATTCTTGTAGTGATAATGAAGAACTAGGATCCGATCAATCAAGAACCTGGAGTGTTAATGAAAAGGATCAAGTTCAAAGGATGTTCAACAAGAGAAAGATGAATGGTGGCTTCAATAAAGATATATTTATCCGTGATCTTTTTTTTAGAGGATTTGTGATCTTGTTTTGAAAAAAAAAAAAAATTAAAGATTGTTATTTTAAGCTAAAGAGACGATTTTAAACGGGTTAAATCCATCATAGGCGTTGCAAAACTATCGGTCTTGACCGTCTCGTCGAGACCATTCCGAAAACATATTATAATAAAAATTAAAGCACGTGTGCAAATTCTATGTTCATTTCTATTGTGATACTATTTTTTGTGATCTTGTTTTGCATAATACAATATCAAACAACACACATGACTATGATATCATACTTTTATCTTTGATAATCAGTATTATGCAAAACAATATAATGGATTAGAACATGGATTAAAAACAAAGATAAAAATTACTAATGCATATTACCTAAACAAAACAAGATCATAGATTAAAATAGTATCATAGACAAAACTAAGACATTCAAACAAGATCACAAGGTTTCAAACCTTGGCATAATTAGACAAGATCAAAGAATAAAAGCACGGTATCATAAATAAAACTCATTCCACATAGAATAAAACAAAGATCATGGATTAAAATAGTATCAAAATATACTAATGCACATTACCTAAATAAAATAAGATCATAGATTAAAACTAAGACATTCAAACAAAGATCATAGGATTAATACATATGCCTACATAGTTTTAGATGACTTCCTTTAACTTGAGAATGATTGGCGCTTCTTCTTTCTTCATTTTAACATTACTCAAGTATGTGTTTGCTTTTAAAGGACTCGAGATACCTTGGAAGAGCTTTAATTTGCGTTAAAAGGATGTACATTTATCCGTGATATCTTGTTTTAAAGAATTTGTGATCTTGTTTTGAAAAAAAATTAAAGATTGACATTTTAAGCTAAAGAGACTACTTCAAACGGGTAAAATCCATCATAGGCGAGCAAAGCTATCGGTCTTGACCGTCCTCGTCGAGACCATTCCGAAAACATATTATAATAAAAATTAAAGAACGTGTGCAAATTCTATGATCATTTCTATTGTGATATCTTGTTTTTGTGATCTTTGTTTTACATAATACAAGATCAAACAACACACATGACTATGATATCATGCTTTTATCTTTGATCTTCGTTTAATTAGTCATATGTTTTGTTTGATACTTTATTATGTAAAACAAAGATCATAGATTAAAACATGGATTAAAACAAATATCAATTTATATGAATGCATATTACCTAAACAAAATATTATCATAGATTAAAACTAAGACATTCAAACAAGATCACTTATTCAAACCTTGCCATAATTAAACAATATCAAAGATCACATAGAAGTATCACGGGATAAAAACAATTATCATGGATTAAAACGGTATCAAAATATACTAATTACCTAAACAAAACAATATCATGGATTAAAACAATATCATAGATTAAAACAAAGACATTCAAACAATATCACGAGTTCAAACATTGCCATAATCAAACAAAGATCACGAGATTAAAACACTATCATGGATTAAAACGATATCAAAATATACTAATTACCAAACAAAACGATTATCATGGATTAAAAGCAAGATCATAGATTAAAACTAAGACATTCAAACAATATCACGAGTTCAAACATTGCCATAATTAAACAAGATCAAAGATCACACACACACACACACACACACACACACACACACACACACACACACACACACACACACACACATATATATATATATATATATATATATATATATATAACATGGATTAAAACATGTTTGAAATGATAGTGAAATATTATGATAAAGTTTCAATCTATTAAACATTTCCATAATTAAACAAAGATCATAGATTAAAATTAAGGCATTAAAAGCAATTATCATGGATTAAAACTAAGACATTCAAATATTAGATGATGGAACATTCAAGCTCCTATTTACAACAATTCTATGTCTATTTATATTGTGATATTGTTTTTTGATAATCTTGTTTTGTATAATATAGTATCAAATAAAATACCATGACTAAATATTAGATGATGAAACATTCAATCTCCTATTTACAAAGAATTAGATGGTGGAGCATTCAAGCTCCTATTTACATAAGATAGTAGAGTATTCAAGCTCATATTTACAACATTCAAGCTCATATATACAACATTCTATGCTCATTTCATTTGTGATAATCGCTTTGTTTAATACAATATCAAATTGCTATTCTATAATACATGATCAACAACGATGTTACCTCATTGTTTATATAACTGAAAAATGCTCATTGTTTACATAAATGCTAAAATACTCAACCCAGGTTAATCATATTGGTCAGCCTCTCTTGCAGCACGGATAGATCAATGCTAACTGTTAAGACATTAAGAATAGAGTACAACCACGTAAGATGAAGAAATAAAAAGCATACAAACCAAAGATAAGGATTCAAACATCATGACCAAAGTCCATAAAACGTTATTTTTTAGTTTCACGCCTAACAAAATCTTCACCAAAAAAAGCGCCTAAAAGTGATCCAAAATCTTCACCAAGAAAAGTGCCTAAAAGTGACATCATGCCTTAGAAGCACTCACGGGAGGTCATGGGAGGTGGAGGCGTCTTGGAGGTGGCCGGAGGTTGTCGTCGGAGGTGGCCGGAGGTTGACGCCTTGAGGTGGAGGTGGAAGAGGTTTGTGGAGTTGAAAGATTGTGTCAATGAAAAATATGGTTAAAAGGGTGATTTTGGAATTAATATAAAATATTGATGTGAAGTATGACTTAATCACAATTTTAAAAAAAAATTTGACCTAATTTGAAATAAGTCATGTAGAGATGACTTATTGGCAATTTTCCCTATATTAATTGTCGATATGAACTGATCTCCAAAAACTTAACATACCAAAATATAAATATAAATATAAATGGGGTCTTTAAATAACCAGTATTCTTCAATTTGTAAGATAATTTATTGATAATTATGTGTTAATTCATATACACCAGTAATTTTAAATTTATGTCCACATTATAGTGTATGTGTAAATTTCCTGGCAAAAATCCTATTCTAATCAAATTTTGAGACATGAGTTCTTCTTCTATACTTTTGCAGTTCAATATTACTTGGGTACAAGAAATGTTTATAGCCAAAACATGATGCGAAAGCCAATAAACTAACACTACATGGTACAAAAAGACACCATCAATTTCCCCTGAATTCTATATATTTGTTTTGGGATGATATAGCTTGGAATTTTGAAGATTGAATTGAATAACAAATCTAAAATGCTTTTGTAAAAAATGAAATCTTTCATCTACCTCTAATAAAAGAGTCAAAAAATTTTACTATTTATATCGCCACATGTCGACTTCACATGTGGCTGTCCTCCTCTTTTTTTCCCACCTTTTTTGTTCTTTTTTTTTTGTTCCTTTTTTATTTAGGTAATTATATTTAAACCACACTTTTTTTTAACCACGCCATATTTTATATAATTGTAATAAAACTCTTCAACAATATCTAATTTTCAAATTTATGTCACTAACTATTTGTTATCACATTTTTTATCATCAACCTATTAATTAGTACATTTTATCTTTGTATGTGATCATGATTTCTTCTACCTATAATAAAAGAGCCAAAAAATTTTACTATTTATATCGCCACATGTCGACTTCACATGTGGCTGTCCTCCTCTTTTTTTCCCCCCTTTTTTGTTCTTTTTTTTTGTTCCTTTTTTATTTGGGTAATTATATTTAAACCACACTTTTTTTAACCACACCATATTTTATATCTACCTCTAATAAAAGAGCCAAAAAATTTTACTATTTATATCGCCACATGTCGACTTCACATGTGGCTGTCCTCATCTTTTTCCCCCCTTTTTTATTCTTTTTTTTTTGTTCCTTTTTTATTTAGGTAATTATATTTAAACCACACTTTTTTTTAACCACACCATATTTTATATAATTGTAATAAAAGTCCTCAACAATATCTAATTTTCATATTTATGTCCTTAACTATTTGTTATCACATTTTTTATCATCAACTTATTAATTAGTACATCTTATCTTTGTCTGTGATGATGATTTCTGTTCAAAAAATTAATTAAAGGGGTGTAAAAATATTTTTTTTAACCACACCACTTTTTATAATTGTAATAAAAATCCTCAACAATATCTAATTTTTACATTTATGTCCCTAACTATTTGTTATCACATTTTTTCTCCTATAATAAAAGAGCCAAACTTTTTTACTATTCATTTCACCACGTGTTGGCTTCACATGTGGCTGTGTTCCTCTTTTTCTTTTTCTTTTTTCCCCTTTTTTCCCCCTTTTTTGTTTGGGTAATTATATTTAAACGACACTTTTTTTAAGCACACCACATTTTATATAATTGTAATAAAAGTCCTCAACAATATCTAATTTTTACATTTATGTTCATAACTATTTGTTATCACATTTTTTATCATCAACCTATTAATTAGTATGTCTTATCTTTGTTTTTGATGATAATTTCTGTTTAAAAAATTAATTAATGGGGCGTAAAAATATTTTTTTTTAATTACACCACATTTTATAATTGTAATAAAAATTCTCAACAATATCTAATTTTCACATTTATGTCCCTAACTATTTGTTATCATATTTTTCTATCATCAATCTATTAATTAGTACATCTTATCTTTGTCTTTGATGATGATTTACGTTCAAAAAATAAATTAAGGGGCGTAAAATATTTTTTTTGTCTATCATATTTTTAAATAAACAAAATAAATAACAAATACAAAAGTTTGATAAAATATTTGTTCCTCATTTTAATGGACATTAAAGTCTTCAACAATATCTAATTTTCACATTTATGTCCATAACTATTTGTTATCACATTTTTTTTATCATCAACCTATTAATTAGTACATCTTATCTTTGTCTTTGATGATAATTTCTGTTCAAAAAATTAATTATGGAGACGTAAAAGTATTTTTTTTGTCTATCATATTTTTAAATAAACAAAATAAATAACAAATACAAAAGTTTGACAAAATATTTGTTCCTAATTTTAATACACATTAAAGTTCTCAACAATATCTAATTTTAACATTTATGTCTCTAACTATTTGTTATAACATTTTTTATCATCAACCTATTAATTAGTACATCTTATCTTTGTCTTTGATGATAATTTCTGTTCAAATTTTTTTTAAAGGGGCGTAAAAATATATTTTTTTGTCTATCATATTTTTAAATAAACAAAATAAATAACAAATACAAAAGTTTGATAAAATATTTATCGCTCATTTTAATGCACATTAACGTTCTCAACAATATCTAATTTTCACATTTATGTCCATAACTATTTGTTATTATATTTTTATCGTCAACCTATTAATTAGTACATCTTATCTTTGTCTTTGATGATGATTTATGTTCAAAAAATTAGGATCCACAATTTACAACCCATTTTTTATCCACATATTCACTCACAACTTATAATATAAGCACTTAAAAAATAAATTCAGCACTACCAAAGATTTCTCAACTTCTACTATTTTACTTAGTAAACAATTTGAAAACAGTTATGCAATCAACCACAAGTTCTTCTAGGTTATAAATTGTAGTTTGTTCAAATAACTGTTTGCTTATTATATTTATATTTAAGAAGTGTGTCTTTCGATTATTCATCTTATATTTTTTGAGTACTAATTTTCTTAAACCATTTGCTGTAAATTATATTCGAACTATTTTATATCTGTATAAATTACAAATTAAAATACAATAACATAAGTATCCTACGAACCACTTTACGTGCATCGCACGTCCTACAACTAGTAATAAATAAAGTGGTGTACACAATTAATGGAACAAAGGTTGACATGTTACTTCATCATCAAACTGCTAAAATAAGTCAAGGTCACAAATAACGAAAATAATCGAATAAACAATAACACTAACAATAACAATAAATAACATTAATATTAACATTTGGGAAAATCGGGAGGTGGAGGCAGGCTTGTTGATGGTGTTGGTCCATTCTCCACCACAAAAGCAGTAGCAAGACCCCAGGGCAAGTGCGCGTCTAAGTGACAATGCATCAACCATACACCTGAAATAGTCACATGTTCAAATGTAAACTTTATCAGTTTATGCAAAAATATATAAAAGATATAGTGAATCGAGCCTAGTTAACAGCTTTTTACAGCTGGCCAGGCCACTGTGTAGCTTGACACTACTATAAAAAAATTATTAAATTAATAATATATTAATTAACCTGGATTATTTGCTCGGAATCTAATCACTGCCCATCCTCCAACCGGCACAGCAATGGTGTTACGTTCTTGTGGGTTTACAAAGTTGAACTTTCTGCTGTCTCGAGTCCTATTGAAGTTGCCAAATCCTTGAGCCAAAACATAGAAGTTGAATCCATGCAAGTGTATAGGATGATTTTCAACCGTAAGTAAAGCTGTATTCTGCAACACAATTTCTAATGTCGCATTGTACTTGACTTTCTTCACTTTTGTCGATTTCGTAGTCATTATGATTGCTTGATTTAAGCTGTTATTGAGGTTTGTGTAATCAAATGCCAATGGTGGATTATTAGGAAAATCAGTTGTATAAATTCCACCGACGTTGTTGAAAAATGCCTCCAACATTGACAACTTGTTGGGAAATTGGAATGATGCATTATTCATGCTAGCAGCTTGTCTTTGACCATCCATGCCCAGCCCAACAGTTATAAACATTCTTTCGTCCACATTTCGTGGTACGGGGTTCCAGAAAGGCCCAGTAACAAGCCCGGTTATATTGCTAAAAAATCTGTGGGCTGTTGGCGTGTCATTAAAAGCTGGTAGGACAGGCATTTTTGGGGTGGATTGGGTAGCGCCACTGTAGACTATAATCCCAGTTGTTGTAGTGTTATCAAATGGAGCACCTGCTGCACTAACATAGGGAATTGCTGCCATGTTGTACAGTGCCGGTGGCTGATCGGCCTTCAACAGGACATCGGTGGTCTGTCCGGGACCAGTTGCCAGGACGCCAGTGACATAGGGATTCGTGTAAGCAGCATCGACTGCAACCACCGTCATTTTGTGGTCGGCTATCTTGAAAAAGAGTTCGTTATTGAGTGCAAAGCATTGATGATACGTAAGAGATACGTTTTTCCTTGTTCCACATTTAGCCGAAACGTTTCTGCAACAAATGATAATTACCTTCTTCAAATTAACAAAATCTACAAGTAAAAAAAAGTACTGAAAATTAATAGAAATCTGGTGCACTTTACTTAAAAATTATTTATATTGGATAATATATAATGTTACTTACTATCTGAAGAGCATGGGTAAAGATCACCGGGCCGACCATTGATTGTGTACGCATCAGATATTTTGGGTGCACTGCCAGTGGCTAAAGCTTCATTCTCTACATCAATAACATTAGCATCCCACCATTCTCCTGCAGTCACATATTATCTTCCCCTTCAGTGATTGTTTGGTAAAAGTTTTTATAAATTATAATCAATGAGTCTTATATAATGTGTAGATAAAAGTTGTAAATTCTACGAAATGTGTAGATATCATAAAAATAATGTTTAACTAATTTATAAGTGTTTATAAACATTTTCAAACATACACGTCTTCTTACAAGATCAATAATAAATAAAATAAATTAAAAAATCGATGGAAAGCAAATACATAAATTTGTTAAGATTCAACCTCAACATAAGAGTTACTACTAACAACCACTTGAGCATGGGCGAAATTAGTCCGGTCCTGACCCCCAAAAAAAAAAAAAAAAAAGGGCAAATTTATTTATTTATTTTTGTAGTAGCCCAATTTTAAAGTGAATATATATATATATATATATATATATATATATATATATATATATATATATATATATATATAAAGTAGTATTCCTTTTAAAAATCTTGAATCCGCCTCTTCACCAAAGACTCTAGATATTTTCAATAATAGAGAAAAAAAAAACCCCAAAATTTCTAGCGTTTCTCACATACAAAAATCAAACCTTTAAAATGTCCTTTGTATATTATGAATATTGGGACAATTTGATACAGTCAAATGCTCAACTCAATATTAGGTCAATTTGTAATCAAGGGATCGAGTAACTGTACACAATTTAACAATTAATAGGATATAATACTTGAAAGAAAGAAGAATAATGAGTGAATTACCAAGGAGAATTGGGACTTCCTTGTGTGGCTTTGGAAATGGATACGACCGGCCAGCTCTGGGTCGGATAATTAGTGCTCCATAAACCGTGGCCCGGAGCCATTGAACGTGTGCATGCCACCAGAGAGTCCCCTCCTGCCCGGTAACATTAAACCTGTACGTGTAACTGTGTCCGGGCCGGATCGGACACTGGGTCGCGAATTCAGGTCCGTCAGCCCACCCGCTGAGTAACTGGAAAATTCCATGCCTGTTCATATTAACACAAATTATATTTTAATTTATCTTTTACCAATGATAATGATACTATGTTAGTTAATTAAAATAGTCTTCAAAGGTATAGAAATAGACCGAGTCCCTTGTAGTGGCCTGAATTTCAAATGCATTGTGTGACTATAAGAATATTTTATTAATTATTAAGAAGAAGACATATGTTTGCTTTCTATAATTAAAAAAAGACAACTATATTTGAATAAGACAGATCAACTAGACCTAAATATTAATCTTAAACACGCACACGTTAGCTGCATGCAAAATTTGCCACGAATTTTACAATATGGCTTTAGCTTTCTCGTCTCTCTAAAATTTTGTCCTAGACTCGAAGGGTGGACTGGGATTGAGGAAAAAAAAACTAATAATTGCAAAATAAAAAAAAAAAATATTACCAATGAATAGTGAGGTTGTAGGGGGAGAGGTTAAAAACATGGACGACAAGCGTATCGCCCTCTCGTACACGGAGAGTTGGACCCGGAAGACTTCCATTTACTGCAGTGATCACTTGTGTGTTGCATAGTCGCTGGACAGTACAATTTTTCACCTATATATGGCCAATGGAAATTGAAATTGCATGTTAATTAATAATGTCAAGAAACAATATATATGGAGAAGCAAGCATGCATGCATGCATGCACTGTGATCAATGGAGAAATTACATGAAATGAATGCTCAACGATTGCAGCGGAAGCAAATGAAGAAGCCAAGAGAAGAAAAGCGCATCCTAGCAAGAAAACTGGACGTGTCATGTTCAAAGAGAAAAGGACTAATTGCTTAACAAGAGATGAAGAAAATTATGCAAAAGATTGAAGAGGAAACACACTTTTTATAGGAAAATAAATTTACCAACTTAACAATTTAATATATGAATTATCTGTACATTAATAATCAAATAATCAACTCTCCAGCGGTTGCGTGAAACAAATGTGATATGAAAATAGGTTTAGGGTATGTTCGGTGTAGATTTTTTGGGAAAAAATGAGGTTTTTTAGGTATTTTATTGACTTTTCAAATTTTTTTTTGTAGTGTAAAAGGATTGAAAAGTAAAAAATTGTAGGCAAAAAAATAGATTTTTTTGAGAAAAAATAGCTACCGAACATGCTCTTAATTTTGTGTTAAGAGGAAACTTCATTACATAACCGTTTAGAGTTGGCCATCAAAGAAAGTCTTAAAAAATAATATCAAAGTCATAGAATAAATGTATTGGATCTTGACTTATTCTTTAAACTATATATATATGGAACTGTCCATTTTTTCTTTTAATCAATTGGAGTAGGTGGTAACTGAACAATTGTCAATCGTCTCTTGTTTTCAACTTGTCAAACCATTGCCATTTGCCAGCCCTAGCACGATATTCATTGGAGTGTTTTTTTTTTTTTTTAATAAAAAAGAAAACTTACTTACCTCCCGTTTGACACGGATTATAAACCAAAATTGATTTAGGGCTTGTTCGGTAGAGTTTCTTTGGAGAAAAAATTGGTTTTTTTTGGTTACTTTTTTACTTTTCAAATGTTTTTGTAGTGTAAAAAGGGTTGAAAAGTCAAAAATTGTAGGCAAAAAAATGAATTTTTTTGGAAAAAATCTCTACCGAACATGACCTTATTTCAGTTGATACTTTTGACTTTTCAACCTACTTTTAACATAAAATGACTATATTACTCTTAATCAACAAAATGTCATTACAAAGTAAAAATGACAATTTTGTTATTTTACGTTAAAGTGGTTTGAAAAGTCAACAATTTTAACTCAAATAAACTAATATTGGTATACAAGCTGGTTTACAATATCTGTCAAACGGACACTTATTTCTATATTGGTGCACTAACATTCTCATAAGCTCTTCGTAGTTCTCATAGATTTGGCCTTTGGGGCATGAGACGAGGTGCCCTCGACTTTGCACCAATACAAGTCTTTTTTGTCTTTGACGTGGTGTTTTCTACAATCAAATTTGATTTTTTTAGGATATAAGTAAAAGTTTTAAATTTGATTAGTTACGTACAGTGACATGATGCGATGGAGAAATATTTATCTAACATGACATGGTGATTTATATTCAAAATTATCAAATCAAATCACGACGAAGTTTGAACTAGTTAGTGTAACAAGTAGAGACCAATTGAACGTGTCAAATTCATGTACATGCACAATCTTTTTTTTTTTTTTTTGATACCCAGGTATCCCAGTTACACCAGACTATGTCCTGGACCAACATGCACAATCTTATGTCCAAAGAAAGAGGGAGTTTTTCTTTCATGCATATGTATATATATTTATGTTACTGAATTAATTATGTCCCAGGTTTAATACTAATTATTAATTAAAGACGAATTGTTCCGTAATCTAGAATAGAACAACTAATAGTATCTCGAATGCAACAATGTCTACTAATTTAAATGATTAAGCTTGGTTTTATTTTAAATGTTCAGCTTATGTGGCGATAAAGTAAAAAGGACAAAACTCATGTGACATCATTTATTGTAGAAAGCCGTCCAACACACCGTCCAATTTTAGACATCCTTAGACGGCATTCCACTCATTTTTTTATTAAATTGTGTCTATCTCTCTCTTCTATTTTTCATTATCTTTCCTCCTTCTACTCCCTCTCTCCTCATTTCTTTTCTCTCTTTTGCCACATAGATTTTTTAAAAAATGCCTAGTATTAGAGATGCGAACTTGTTTGATAGAGCTTTTAGCAAATTTTGATAAAAAATCAATAAAATACGTAATTGAAAAATTAATAAAAGTTGTGGGTTCATACAATATGTAGTTAAAATTAATAGTTGACCTTTTAACTACAGCTTTTTAACAAATTTTTATATGGACTAAACAAGCACCAAATGAAGATTCAATTTGATAATTTTACCCAAATAAAAAAGTTCCAATCTCATAATCCTTCAAAATTTTGATTATATCTAATTGATGTCGTTGAAGTTTGATTGATTCAAATTTCAAATCATAATAATGATTAAATTTCAATTGACTGAATCTCTTTTGAACATAATCATCTTAATCACAAGCAATTTATTGCTTAGTAAGTGTCAAATCAAAAAGTCAAGAAATCTTTCTAATCTCTCTAATTTGGGTCAATTGTTGCTAAGGATAATTTAAGTCGTGACTAATGAAAACACGTTCAAAATAATTTTCTTATAAAATTGAATCCTATGTACAATACGTGTACTAAAGTATTTTTATATTCTTTGCAGGGAAGTGAGAAAGAAGTTGACTATAAATACAAATTTCTAAATGTCACGCGTTAATAATGAATTAAGAGCAACATTTAATTAATCATTGCTTACATTATGGGATTACCGTGTAAATGACACCAATAAACTTACGAAAGTACGAGGTTTTGATTATTGTTTTTTGGATAATGCTAGTTGTACACTTCATACTTAGATCCACACTTACATCCTCTTATGTGTCAAATAATGATTTGACCAAATAAATAATTTGGCCAAATTATTGTTTGACACATAAAATAGTGTAAATATGGGTGTACAACTAGCATGATCCTTATTTATTTATTTGTTTATTTTTTCCTTTCAACCAAATAAAAGAAAATCAAATAGTAATTTTGATGCACGTTGCAATGTTCATGCTTCCTTACTCCCAAAAGGAAGAACTATATTATTTGTGGTGTTAGGTATTCATATTTGTTTATCGCACAAAAGCCTCAATGTTTAAATATATTCAATTGAGTAATGTCATGTAAGTTGACTACGATAATCAGCGACTATAAATAGTAGTACTCAAAACTCATATTCTTTTCTATGACGGTAACAATAATTCTTCATATTTATCACAATACAAGTTATGAGTATTTTTTTTTTTTTTTTTTTGGAAACATCTGAACTAGATCAAAATTGGAGGAAATGATCAATTAAATTTGGTTCAAATTGAAATTAATTCGATTTTAATATTATTTTTATAATATGTTAATCAAATCAACCAATAACGTACAATTCGTTTAATTAAACGGTCTTCAACCACTACATATTTTCATATAGCTCGTAAACAAATTTTTAATGTATTGATTGGATTGAGTTTCATTTTAAAAGATAAAAATTGGTAGGTTGTGTTGGATTATTTATCTCTATAATGGGTTACTTATTATATTATAATTATATGAACTATCTAATTAATAGGGCTATTAAGTGATCTATTGATTGAGCCTATAAACATGCTTTGTAATGTGTAGAGACCGGATCTTAATCCAATTAAGATGGATGGACTTCTAATTGGACTATGATTTACAGAATATAATAAATAAGGGTTATGGTCCCCGAATAATCACAACTTTTGTTCTTCTCTTCTACACCATTATAGACAAAGATTCCATTGAGCATTGATGAGGTGACTAGACTGCGGAAGATCCAATCCTCTCGATTTCAACATCAATGGAGACACGTATTCCTCTAAATTAATTATACTTGATAATTTGACATGATATATTGATTCTTTAATTATGTGTATATAATTAAAGATTAGAGATTTTATTCTAACAATTGGTATCAGAACCAATATCATGTTGAATTATGAGTATGATCATTATTTTGTTAATTTATTAAATGTTCAAATCATGCGCATGAAGAAAAATTTGTATGTCACATCTAGCTTTATTTTTTTATTTTCTACCGAAATTGATATGGAAATAGTATAGTGTGTGTGTATATATATGTACTAGTTTTGAGAACGTGCGTTGCACGTGAGACAATTGTATAATTGTAAAATTTGGGATAGACAAATGAGTGTAGATTTTTCTTAAATTGTTTACCGATAACTTTTTGGAGATATGTAAATATTTTGTTGTTGTGCGCGTCAGGTGATTCATTCATACGCTAAAACATCAAAATTAGAGGAGAATAGGATAGCTCCAATTTAAAAGCTCTTCCAAATATAATCAATCTTCGAAGTGCTAACAAGTGCTAGATAAGTAGATTGAACAAGTGCTCAAGAGTTGCTCAACACACTTTGTGGTTCATTTACAAAGATACATCAAATTCACTTTATGTAATTTCCGAACAAAGGCCAAAACTTAAAACACTTAATGTACATGAATAGTTTGACAAATGTTATGTTGGCGGAATTTCTGTAGAAATGACTCAAAGCAATCAAACTGAAAATGGAAAGGATGAAAATACACCGAGGCAAGAGTTGAACTCTTTGTCCTTAAGTCTATTTTGCCCCGCTACGGTGCCTACGGTAAACGGCAAATGACTCCCAAGATACAACGGCTTCCTACTTGTGGTTGAAGCACTACAAACCATAAGCACAACGAACCGGAAATTGGTTTTGTACTCCAAGAATGAAATGAAACACCAAAAAGTTATGCACAAATGCAATGAATTTTTGGTTCAAAGATGGAATATGAGTGAATTAAAATTGCAAGAGTGTTTTCTGTATCAATATATCTCAGAAATGGACGTCCGAGTCCCTTTTAACGTTGAAGATCGGTTGGAAACGAAAAGGTATTAAACCAAATCGTGCAACACTTCAAAAGGACATGTCATTCACATGAACCCATGCGATCGCATGGTTTAACCAAGCTGCGATCGCAAGGTATAAAAAATAGAACAGATCTTCATCCGAATAACCATGCGATCGCAGGTTTTGCCTCGATCGCGATCGCATGGAAGGATCAAAATACATTCTCGCTAAATATTTAGCCATATTACGATCGCAGTTTTGCATAATCAGTGCGATCGCATGGTCAAAATTTTGACCCAATTTTGTCCTTTTTCGTAATTTCTCATTCATTCGATATTGGTTTTGAGATGCCAAATATACCTTTTAAACATACAGATAAATCTGAATTTTTGTCAAGCGTTGCCCAAGCGTCTTGTCAAGTGGCAAACAAATTTGCCTAAACGGATTGGGCCGGGACTTGTATATTTGGCTAAGATGACACGAAGTCACTTAGTTAATTTATCAACATTTTAAACCAATTTCCAACAATCCCCACATGAATGGAAATTCCTTGATACGCAAAACACGATGCAAATGAAATGCAATGATATGCAGACTCTAACAATGGAGTACATGCGACAAGTCATAGCATCAAGATAGGTAGCTTGTGGCTTTGAACCTTCTTTAGTTGAATACAATCGGATTTACTAGGCTAGTTGGTGAACACGATGTTTTTGAACCATCCAGCCGTTCGTGTAAACCCAAACAATTGTACCAACACCATAACTCATCTAACCAATTCGGTTCTCATGGTTGTGTCCATTTCGCCCCTGGACAACTCTTGGTTTCATAAGTGCTCTAAGAGAATTAAGCCTCGAATTCTCGTGAGAAGCGGCCCCACTTCACACTTATATAGGTGATCTCTTAACTTTCTACTTCAAGGTTTTGAATCATTAAAAGTATGTATACTTATCCTAATACATATTTGACATAGCACTTTAAAAGTTAGGAATGGGAATAAGTGCTTTATTCCGAATCTTTTATAACTTAGTTGTCCTATTGAACCAAGATCTTGGGATCTCCAATCTACAAGGTTGGGTTTCCGTTATAATAATTCTATTCAATAGGCTTTAGGCCCATTCCCCTCGAAAGATGGTATACTTGATCTCTTGCAAGTCCTTTCGTCAAAGGATCAGCCAAGTTCTCTTTTGACTTCACATAGTTAATAGAGATTATACCATTCGATATTAACTGTTTAATGGTGTTATGTCTCCGACGGATATGTCGAGACTTACCATTATACATACTGTTTTGTGCCCTTGCTATTGCCGACTGATTATCGCAATGTATATTAATTGCAGAAACCGGCTTTTCCCAACATGGAATTTCTTCAAGAAATTACGAAGCCATTCTCGCTTCTTCTCCTTTTGTCTAAAGCAATAAACTCAGATTCTATTGTGGATCGAGCTATACATGTTTGCTTAGACGATTTCCAGGACACGGCTCCACCTCCAATGGTAAATACATAACCACTTGTGGATTTTGAATCCTTAGTGTCGGATATCCAATTTGCATCGGTATATCCTTCTAACACCGCGGGATATCTTGAGTAGTGTAATTCATATTCAACCGTGTGTCTTAAGTATCTAAGAACTCGGTTTAATGCCTTCCAATGTTCAACACTTGGATTACTAGTGAATCTACTCAACTTGTTGACTATTTGTGCTATATCTGGTCTTGTGCAGTTTGTAATGTACATCAAACTGCCTATGACCCGTGAATATTCCAATTGAGATACGGGCTCACCAGTATTCTTAGCTAACTGTATACTTAGGTCAACTGGTGACTTAACGGGTTTGTCGTCATACGCCTTAAACTTCTTAAGTATAGTCTCAACATAATGTGATTGAGATAATGACAAACCATCAGATGTCTTAGAGATTTTAATCCCTAATATTACATCTGCCACTCCCATGTCCTTCATGTCAAAATGTTTTGTTAACATTTTCTTAGTCGAGGAAATGACTTTTGAGTTATTTCCCATAATTAGCATATCGTCAACGTATAGGTATACGATCACATATTCATCGGGTGTGTTTTTAATGTAGACACACTTGTCACATTCATTGATTTTGAAGCCATTTGACAACATAGTTTTATCAAACTTTTCATGCCATTGCTTCGGTGCTTGTTTTAATCCATACAAGGATTTTACAAGTTTACACACCTTCTTTTCATTTTTCGATGCAACAAACCCTTCGGGTTGTTCCATATAGATTTCTTCTTCTAATTCACCGTTTAGAAACGCAGTTTTAACATCCATTTGATGTATTTCAAGATTATGCAATGCCGCGATTGCAATCAAGACACGTATAGACGTAATTCTAGTCACCGGTGAATAAGTATCAAAGAAATCAAGTCCTTCCTTTTGTCTATACCCTTTGGCTACTAATCTAGCCTTGTATTTATCAATTGATCCATCCGATTTCAATTTCTTTTTGAATATCCATTTACAGCCTAAAGCTTTGTTTCCCGGAGGGAGTTGAACCAATTCCCAAGTATGGTTGTTCATGATGGATTCAATTTCGTTATGTACAGCTTCTTTCCAAAAAGGAGCTTCGGGAGTGGACATTGCTTCATCAAATGTCCTCGGATCATTTTCAAGTAAATTGGTTACGAATTCTGGACCGAATGTCTTAAGAATTCGTTGCCTTTTACTACGTCTCGGTTCTTCATTTATTTGAAGATTATCGTCATTTCTATGTAAATTATCATAAGTTCGTTTAACTGAACTTGTTTCCTTTTCTTTACACGGAAATTTGTCTTCAAAAAGACCGCGGTTTCTTGATTCAATAATCGTGCCTTCATGTACATCAAGTACTTCAGATTTGTGAACCAAGAATCGATATGCACTACTATTGATTGCATATCCAATAAAGACACAATCAATTGTCTTTGGTCCAATCCTAACTTGTTTAGGTTTGGGTATTTGTACTTTTGCTAAGCACCCCCACACTTTGAGATATTTGTAGGAAGGTTTCCGACCTTTCCATAGCTCATAAGGTGATTCAACCTTATTCTTGTGTGGTATCTTATTTAGGATATGATTTGCAAAAAGTATGGCTTCCCCCACAAGTTTTGAGGTAAGCCCGAACTTATTAGCATTGCATTCATCATTTCCTTTAGAGTTCGATTCTTACGCTTTAGCTATCCCGCTTTGATTGAGGTGAATATGGTGCGAGTTTGATGAATGATTCCAAATTCGCACAAAATTCCTCAAATGGTGCAACGTATTCTCCACCTCTATCACTACGAATCATTTTTATTCGCTTTCCAAGTTGATTTTCAACTTCGGTTTTGTAGTGTTTGAACACTTCCAAAGCTTCATCTTTGCTTTTCAACAAGTATACGTAATAAAGATTACCTTGTACAATCATCTATGAACGTGATGAAATATTTTTTACCACCTCTTGTTTGTACGAACTTTAAATCACACACATCTGTGTGAATTAGTTCTAAAGGTGTTGTGGTTCGTTCAACCGAATGAAAAGGTGCTTTGGCCGCTTTTGCCTCTACACATGTTTTGCATTTTCCATTATTAAAATGCATATTCGGAATTAAACATAAATTCATCAACTTACGTATTGAATTAAAGTTTGCATGTCCTAATCTATGATGCCATAAATTAGATGACTCAAGAATATAAACGGAAGATGGCGTTTTATTCATAACTTTCGGTACAATAGTTAGGACATTCATTTTGAATAGTCCATCTTTTACATAGCCTTTGCCAACATACATATTGTTCTTGGTAAGTACAAACTTATCCGACACAAAGACTAATTTGAAGTCATTCTTGCTCAACAAAGAACCTGACACAAGGTTCTTGCGAATATCCGGTACATGAAGAACATTGTTGAGGCTAAGTTCCTTTCCGATGTCATCTTCAATATCACTTTGCCTTGTCCTTCAACCTTGGATGATGAGGAGTTCCCCATGAATAGCTTTTCTCCCTCGGTTGGAATGTAGGATGTGAACATATCCTTATCGCTGACATATGTGACGGGTTGCACCCAGATCAACCCACCATTCCATGGGATTTTCAACGTTGTTGCATTCTGAAACAACCGCCGATAAATTCATGTCAGATATACCATTTGATATGGAATCAGATTCGGCTATGTTTGCTTGGGCTTGCTTCTTTGGTTTGCGACAATCAACGGAGCGATGTCCAAATTTTTTCCACAATTATAGCAATTGCCCTTGAACTTCTTTGCATTCTTCTTGGAAGATTCAACGGAATGCTTTTTCTTCTTTCCTTTGTTGTTGTTGTTGTTGTTGGATTCCACAACATTAGCCCTTGATTGTGGTATATTATTTCCAACACGCCGGTCCGAACTTCGATTGTCTTCTTCAATCCTTAGTCGAACCACAAGCTCTTCAATATTCATCTCCTTGCGCTTATGCTTGAGATAATTCTTGAAGTCCCTCCACATGGGTGGAAGTTTTTCGATGATTGCAGCCACTTGAAATGATTCACTTAGAGACATATTCTCCGCGCGTGAATGTCATGAAGTATGATCGCAACTCTTGCACTTGACCGATTCGGCCTTTGAATCTACCATCTTGTAGTCCAAAAACCTTCCCACGATGAACTTCTTTGTTCCCGCATCTTCAGTCTTGTATTTCTTTTCCAAAGAATCCCACAAATCCTTTGCCGATTGCTTGGAACAATACACATTGTACAAAGTGTTGTCCAAGCCATTCAGAATGTAGTTCTTACACAAGAAATCTGAATGTTTCCAAGCATCCAATGCAATCAATGATGCCCGATTATTTTCACCTTCTTGAATTGCGGGAGGATCCTCTTTCAAGAATTTTGCCAAGTTGAGGGTCGTGAGATAGAAGAGCATTTTCTGATGCCATCTCTTAAACTCAACCCCAATGAACTTCTCCGGTTTTTCCCCATGTGGAACGGAGCTTGAATGAACGGTAGTAGGGGTAGCAACAACCGGAGTCACAACCGGATGAATCACACCGGTAGGGATACTTCCTTCAGAAGTTCCCTCATTCGAATTATCATTCGAATTCATTTCTGTTTACGAAAAACAGAAAATCAACCAAACCAATAATGTCACTTACCACAAAAATACTGCAACGAAAAAATAGACTTAAGATTGTTGGCGGAATTTCTGTAGAAATGACTCAAAGCAATCAAACTGAAAATGGAAAGGATGAAAATACACCGAGGCAAGAGTTGAACTCTTTGTCCTTAAGTCTATTTTGCCCCGCTACGGTGCCTACGGTAAACGGCAAATGACTCCCAAGATACAACGGCTTCCTACTTGTGGTTGAAGCACTACAAACCACAAGCACAACGAACCGGAAATCGGTTTTGTACTCCAAGAATGAAATGAAATGAAACACCAAAAAGTTATGCACAAATGCAATGAATTTTTGGTTCAAAGATGGAATATGAGTGAATTAAAATTGCAAGAGTGTTTTCTGTATCAATATATCTCGTAAATGGACGCCCGAGTCCCTTTTAACGTTGAAGATCAGTTGGAAACGAAAAGGTATTAAACCAAATCGTGCAACACTTCAAAAGGACATGTCTGTTCACGCAAACCCATGCGATCGCATGGTTTAACCAAGCTGCGGTCGCAAGGTACAAAAAATAGAACAGATCTTCATCCGAATAACCATGCGATCGCAGGTTTTGCCTCCTGCGATCGCATGGAAGGACCAAAATACATTCTCGCTAAATATTTAGCCATATTGCGATCGCAGTTTGCATAATCATGCGATCGCATGGTCAAAATTTTGTCCCAATTTTGTCCTTTTTCGTAATTTCTCATTCATTCGATATTGGTTTCGAGATGCCAAATATACCCTTTAAACATACAGATAAATCTGAATTTTTGTCGGGCGTTGCCCCGAGTTTCCCACACGAGGGCGCTCAAGCATCGTCAAAGGCAAACAAATTTGCTTAAACGGATTGGACCGGGACTTGTATATTTGGCTAAGATGACACGAAGTCACTTAGTTAATTTATCAACATTTTAAACCAATTTCCAACAATCCCCACATGAATGGAAATTCCTTGATCATAAAACACGATGCAAATGAAATGCAATGATATGCGACTCTAACAATGGAGTACATGCGACAAGTCATAGCATCAAGATAGGTAGCTTGTGGCTTTGAACCTTCTTTAGTTGAATACAATCGGATTTACTAGGCTAGTTGGTGAACACGATGTTTTGAACCATCCACCGTTCGTGTAAACCCAAACAATTGTACCAACACCATAACTCATCTAACCAATTCGGTTCTCATGGTTGTGTCCATTTTGGCCTTGAACAACTCTTGGTTTCATAAGTGCTCTAAGAGAATTAAGCCTCGAATTCTCGTGAGAAGCGCCCCACTTCACACTTATATAGGTGATCTCTTACCTTTCTACTTCAAGGTTTTGAATCATTAAAAGTATGTATACTTATCCTAATACATATTTGACATAGCACTTTAAAAGTTAGGAATGAGAATAAGTGCTTTATTCCGAATCTTTTATAACTTAGTTGTCCTATTGAACCAAGATCTTGGGATCTCCAATCTACAAGGTTGGGTTTCCGTTATAATAATTCTATTCAATAGGCTTTAGGCCCATTCCCCTCGAAAGATGGTATACTTGATCTTTTGCCTAAACGGATTGGGCCGGGACTTGTATATTTGGCTAAGATGACACGAAGTTACTTAGTTAATTTATCAACATTTTAAACCAATTTCCAACATGTTATTTGTATAATAATTATACAGGATCATGATGTCACAATTAACGAAAAGGAAGAAGGGTGAGACATTTGGTTCATTTAAGGTAAGGTAAATGGTTTATATATATACTAGTTTTGGCTACGTGCAATGCACGTATGTAAAAAATGCAGGAAAAAATTTTAGAATTATTCATACAATCATTTTAAAATAAAAAAAAATGAAAATTGTTAATATAATGTGTATAAAAAAATATTTGAAATTAAAATGTTTATTTGACAAAAAAAAAAAAATTGGGTTGCCGAGATGTCCGGTAACCAATTACATAAGTGAAAGGATTATGCGTGGTTTTGTTGTATAACGAAATTCTGAACATAAATATACACTTAAATATGTTAGAGAATTTGTAAAATTGATGTGTTAAATAAATGAATAAGATGATGATTGTGAAGAATTAATATGATCCGGTTGGAAATTTTTTTCGTCCCGTGTTTACTTAATATTTATGGCTACCGGAATGCAAGTATGAAAAAAATGTAGTGATTTTAAAATAAAATAAAAATTAAAATGGGTAATTTAATATGTATAAAAAATTTCAAATTAAAATGTTTATTTGACAAAAGAAAAAACAAAAAAAAAAATTTGGTTGTTGAAACCTTTGTTCACTTTTTTTTTTTTTTAAATCTTATGGTGTCAAAGAAAATGAGCTTAAAAAAAAATTGGTGAACAGTAAAATAAAGTTCATGCTCGGCAATGAACAATTCATTGCCGAGAATTTTACTGTTCACTTTTTTTTTTTTTTAATGTGACAACATTATAAAAAATAAAAACATTCAATTTGCTTAAGATAAAATAAAAAAGAATAATAAAAAAATTGAATGAAAAGGTGTAAAAAAAATAAAAACATTCAATTTGCGACCAAGATTTCACTTGGATTTATACATTCCCTGAAATTCTTGAATGGCATTTTTTAGCATTTATTTAGAATAATTTGTAAAAGGTAAAATAAAAAAACAAGATTAGTAAAAAATTGAATGAAAATTAAGTGTAAAAGGAAAAAAAAATAAGAAAAAAAAAAATTAAAGATTTTTTTTTAGGTTGTGGGCATATCCCAACGATTTTAAAACAATAGGGACCTTTTGTGCAATTATTCCTTAAAAAAAAGAGAAAACAGTGAAATACTGTTCATGAACAGTAAAGTACTGTTCTTCAAATTGATTGCCGAGATTGCTTGGCAATCAATTTGATTGCCGAAAACTGTTAATTTCTTTAAAATTTTATTGTGTCAAAGAAAATGGGCGTAAAAAAAAATGGTGAACAGTAAAATAAAGTTCATTGTCGAGTTGCTCGGCAATGAACAATTCATTGCCGAGAATTTTACTATTCACATTTTTTTTTCTTTTTTTTAATGTGGCAACATTATAAAAAATAAAAATATTTAATTTGCTGAAGATAAAATAAAAAAGATTAATAAAAAAATTGAATGAAAATGTGTAAAAAAAATAAAAACATTCAATTTGCCACCAAGATTTCACAGTGCGTGGATTTTGAAATTCTTGAATGGCATTTTTTTGCATTTATTTAGAATAATTTGTAAAAGGTAAAATAAAAAAACAAGATTAGTAAAAAATTGAATGAAAATTAAGTGTAAAAGAAAAAAAAATAAGAAAAATAAATTAAAGAATTTTTTTTAGGTTGTGGGCATATCCCAACGATTTTAAAACAATAGGGACCTTTTGTGCAATTATTCCTTATTAAAAAAAAAACACAATTGGATTTACTGTTCATGGCAATCAATTGATTGCCGAATTTGATTGCCGAGCACTGTTAAATTATTTTTTTTTTAATTGTGTCAAAGAAAATGGGCTTAAAAAAAATTGGTGAACAGTAAAATAAAGATGAGTTGCTCGGCAATGAACAATTCATTGCCGAGAATTTTACTGTTCATGCTTTTTTTTTTTTTTTAAAATGTGGCAGCATTATAAAAAATAAAAACATTCAATTTGCTTAAGATAAAATAAAAAAGATTAATAAAAAAATTGAATGAAAAGGTGTAAAAAAAATAAAAACATTCAATTTGCCACCAAGATTTCACGTGCGTCGATTTTGAAATTCTTGAATGGCATTTTTTAGCATTTATTTAGAATAATTTGTAAAAAGTAAAATAAAAAAACATAATTAGTAAAAAATTGAATGAAAATTAAGTGTAAAAGAAAAAAAAATTAAAGAATTTTTTTTTAGGTTGTGGGCATATCCTAACGATTTTAAAACAATAGGGACCTTTTGTGCAATTATTTCTTATTTAAAAAAAAAATTAGATTTACTGTTCATGGCAATCAATTGATTGTCGAGCACTGTTAAATTTTTTTTTTTTTTTTTTAAATGTGTCAAAGAAAATGGGTTTAAAAAAAATTGGTGAACAGTAAAATAAAGATGAGAACAATTCATTGCCGAGAATTTTACTGTTCACACTTTTTTTTTTTTAAAATGTGACAACATTATAAAAAATAAAAACATTCAATTTGCTTAAGATAAAATCAAGAAGATTAATAAAAAAATTGAACGAAAATGTGTAAAAAAAATAAAAACACTCAATTTGCCACCAAGATTTTACAGTGCGTGGATTTATACATTATCTGAAATTCTTGAGTGGCATTTTTTAACAATAAACATTCCAACTTTCTTTCAATTTTTTGGACTATTTTTTATATACTATTTGCATTACCAAATCCCAACAATTTACAACCATGTTAACAACCAATGATGGTTGCCAAATTGATCGGCAACCAAGACCAAGCTGGTTGAAATTGTATATTTCTGTCACCTGCAATAAGAACTCTGATTGAATGTTGCGGGGGACAATCTAAGAGAACAAGCCTAAAGTGAGATTTATGGCATATTTGGCCTGTCATTTCATGAAACCATTAGTATCTTATGATAAATTTTGAAAGTCAGGTACATTTACAAAGATTAAAATTTGTAAAAAAAAAAGAGGTTCGAAAAAGACAATTTTCACAACATGTCGTTTTGGACAAACAAAGGCTACTCAACCAAGTAGATAAGAGAAGGTATATGCTCAAAATTCATTGTTGTTATTTCCTAGTAAACAAAATTGTATGAGAAAAGACCATACCTTCAAACCTCCCGAAAACAAATGATAAATTCAAAGAAGAATTAATGTAATGAAGGAATGAAAGAATCCGATTAGTACCACTCAAAATAGTAAGTCCGATTGCAAATATTCAAAATTAAAAATGTTATAGAAACAAATTTTTTCTTCACCTTTTGAGAAATTGCATGAGAATAGATGAGGATCACTTTCAACATCTCTTGCAATTTTCCGCTTGGGTATTCGATTTTCCTCCTAACAATATATATATACATATTACGTGTATATATATATATATATATATATATATATATATATATATATATATATATATATATATATATATATATTACTCGGCAACCGCTTTTGGTTGCCGATAATTGGTTTAATTTTTTTTTTTTCGTTTTTTCTCTTATTAAAAGCAACAATAATATAAACTATAATTGATGTAGATAAATTGTAGTCAAATGAAGTATTCCCTACGTGAATGCGCACTCATTTTGTATACTGGTGTTGGCAAATGAATCTCAACTGTTGTAATAATACTTACAGTGTCTAAAAATCTTAATTGTAGGATCCAATATTTCAAAACTCAGCTCCACTCTGAATTCTAGAATTCTAATTCTAATGGTGAATAAAATCTGCTCCAAAGCTTGAAAAGTAATAGAGAATAAAACAAATTAAAATTAAAATTGTAAAAGGACGAAACTGCGATGATCTCGAATCAATTTGAATTCTAATTCCAATAGTCAATAAAAGTCTGCTAAGCCCCAAAAGTAGCCTAAAAAATATTAGAAAATAAAACAAATTAAAGTCAGTAAAAGAAGTTCTAAAACGACGATAGATAGACGAAAAGCGAAAAAAATTTAAGAAAGAAAATATTATTGTAAGGATATATATATATATATATATATATATATATATATATATATATATATATATATTCATTTATTGAAAATGAAAGCATCATGAACAAAATTGTCAATGCATCATTGTATGACATTTAATAATGCTTGGAACAAGGTTCACTTGGTTTTTTCGATGTAATAGATGTGATAGTACGTTGATGAGTTGGCATCTCCAAAACTGTAATTATTTCCTGATTGAGGGCAGTTTCCTTTATCTTGGCATTCTATTGACTTGTTTACTATTGAACTTCATTGGTTTTAATACGTTACACGGTGTACTCTATATAGATTTGTGTTTTGAGTTTTGAATTCATTTTATATTTTGTATTTTTTGAGTGTTTGTTTTGAAATTTTTGAAAGTGCGTTCTTTTTGAAATTTTTGAAAATTGTTTCTGAAAATAGAAAATTCGAAAATACGTTTATTTGAATTTTTTTAAAAATTTGGACTTATTTAGAATTAAAAAAAATTATTAATTAAAGATAATTTAAACTTGGAATTAAAATTATGTAAACACAATTAAAAACAATTTAAAACATTTAAAAAAATTTAAAAATAATTAAAAACATTTAATTATGTAATTAAAAATATTTAAAAACCATTAAAAACAATTAAAAACATTTAATTATGGAATTAAAAATATTTAAAAACAATGAAAAACAATTAAAGACATTTAAAAATATTTAATTATAGAATTAAAAACATTTTAAAATAATTAAAATATTTAATTATGGAATTAAAAATATTTAAGAACGATGAAAAACATTTAAAAACCATTACAAAATTAAAAACATTTAATTATGGAATTAAAAATATTTAAAACGCTTGGAAAGGATAGGGGAATCGAACCCATGACCTGCTACTTGGAAAATCATACTTTTGACCACTTTAGAAAAGAACCACTTATTGTTAAAAAAACGCAAAAAATGTTTAAATCATGATTATTTTGACCAGCGTAAAATGAAGGAAAAAAAAGGCGCAACCAAGATTCGAAACGGGGACCTCCGCGGCCAAAACGCGCATTTTGGCCGTTTTGGAAAACACCCGAGTTTTGTTAAGAAAATGCAAAAACGGCTAAAATGTCATTTTGTATTTCCTTTGTAATTTTTTAAGTGTTTTCAAAAATACATTTTCAAAATGGCAAAAACAAGACGTTTTGACTATTTTCAAAAACATAACGAAAAACGGGTTGAAACTACCAAAGAGAACAGGACCTTAGCATCTTAGCATCTGAATCGAGTAATGGAGCTAGAGTACTTGGGCGGTGGGATGTTGGTTAATTTGTAGCAAGACAGCACGGAACCCATATAATTTTTTTTTGTTTCTTAATTTAAGTTTAACTGCAGCAGTATACTATTTATATTCTTATATGTCCAAGGCATTGGCTTCTTTTACTTTTAGGTCATTAGGTGTGCTTATGGCGGGAAGAGAAACATGCAGCCATGTTTATGAAGCAAAAAGCTAATGCCAACTGTTCTTAATCAATGAAATTCAGCATTTTGGAGAGAAGTGGGAATGCAGTGGCTCATTCTTTTAGCTGGATAGGCAAAGAATGTCAATGGAGTTTTTGCTTGGCCAAAATATTTTCCTGAAGGAATGGATCCTTTTGCTTGAAGTTGATGTAAACTTTGTCGCCAATAATAAAATCCAACTTTTCATTATCAAAAATATGGAGTGGGGAGATGAGGTGCGAGATTAAAGAAAAAGAAACTGGTTTTTCTTTTTATCAGTTCATCCAATTAATAGTTTAAAAATTAATGGTTTTGTTGGAACATTTGCTTTTGATATTTTTATATTATTTACCACAATGTCTGTAAACTTCTATTTGATGTTAACTATACCTTCAAATGAAGGACAGTATTTGAGCATTCATATCTCATTATTTGTTATAGTAGTGATATATTGATGCGACAGTTCCTTAGTGTAACCCATCCATTACATGCATGTACCCTGTTATTGCATGCTTATAATTTGTCAATGTCTTTTCTGTTTTGAGCATCAGAGGGGCGTACATATGGCTTACAGCTGCTCAATCAGGCACTCCTGAGAACTCAGTGTTAATTTATATTTTTGTGGATTTGTCAATACAGTAGAAGTGAAGCCAACGTTTCAAATTTGCATTCAGATGTCAAAGATACAAGTATCAACATGGCAATATCGACTGTGGATATTTTGTTGTTGTTGTTGTGTGTGTCTGGTAATAAATTCATTCATAAGTCAAAATATCAAAATTAGAAGAGAACAGGGTAATTCTAATGAAAAATTAGATTTCTAAATATAATCAATCTTTAAGTGGTAACAGGTGTTGAATAAGTAACTTGAACAAGTGCTAAAGAGTTGCTAAGGATCAGACACTTTGGAGTTCATTTACACTTATAACACCAGAATAACGAATTTGCTGAAACCAAAATAACCACTAATGGAAAAGAAATAAGTACACCAATTAAATCTGAATACAATGTATACTTCTCTTATTTATAAATATGTCGTCTTGCTCTGAACAAAGAAAACTCAATCAGTCAATGTTGGGTAGTCACATTTACTTGCCCAGTCCCTGTCATAGCTTTAAGAAATACTTTATACAAAGATAATAACAATGTTGCTCGTTCAGTTAAAGGCCAATATCATCACTTAAAATTGCCAAACCAAAATAATGTTGGACATCAGATAACGTATGGCAAGTTTGTGTATTACATTCATAAAGGGTGATAAAAAAAATATGCCCACAAATCTATGAAACAAAGTGTCTGATCTCGGAAGAGTAACAAAAGTTGCTTTGTGAAAGGAAAATAGTTGGTTAGAAAACTAACTACAAAAACTATGATCTTCCATCTAGGTGACTCACATGTAATGAGTACAAAATAGTAATGCGTGGTCAAAAATTTATACAACTACAGCGTTAAACAACATGAGTAATATTTGACAAAAGAATAATGCGTCACAAAGTTATAAACAACTGACGCGGGAAGGGGAGTAAAATCAATCACACGATTACTCACAAATTTGCCAATTTATAGACCTCATGCACAGGGGGACTAATGTGGTAAATGCAAAAATTGTGAAGAAGCAAAGAAGCGGCTTCTGGACAAAAGAACAATCCTTGAAAACAAGACATATCTGCACAAAATACACAACATAAAAAATCATTGGACTACAAGCAAATATAAGGATGCGAAGCTGCTCAAAAGATTTAGCTGATGGTAATATATAAAAAACGAACCGTATATACTAAGGCATTTTTCTTATACAAACTTTATCATGTTGTCTGTTGCATTGTCGTTGATTTGTTGGAGTCACTTCACAATATTTAATAGGAAAAATCCATGTAAAAAAAATAATTTTGGAAAAAGTCTTTTATAGGAATACTTTTAAGACAGAGTGTTTACCTGACTCTTTCACCTACTCATTAGGTCATTTGAATGGAGCTTTCAAATTTAATCTCTCCATCGTGTTGGTATGCATTGTTTCCCTAACGGTGCTAACATTTGAATACTTCAAGTAATACTTTATTTTTGAGCTAATCCCATCTTACCTAGGAAATTACTACATTTTACACAAAAAGAGAAAAGGCAATTTTTATGTTGTAAAATGTGCATAATGGATGAAGCAAATAAAGATTCAACAAAAGGTCAAAAGCTTCTCAAAATCAATCTAAAAATAAAGACAATTCTGTGCAATTGTATTTTTGAATCCATGGTCACACATAAATCATAAATTGCTGTAAAGATCGTGTTAAGTAATATTTGCCAAGAAATTCAAACACATAAAGTCGCTCAATCTCTCAAACTCTCACTCTACATGTTTGTTATACCTAGCATCATAATTAGTGACCTAAGAATCATAAAAATGGGAATATTTTTCAAAATCCAAGAATTATTTAGAAAAGGATATAAACACTAATATGACAAAAATCTGGAATCAGTTCTCTATAGATATTTAGATAGACATCTAAGAACATTTGGCCACTTCCATAAAAAAATAAGTAAACAATATTGTGTTCAGTTCTATCATATGCAAGAAGAATTCAAGATCCATAGCCATGACACAGTACAATGCGACACATATTATTTGCAAATTTGAACCACAAAGTTGAAGTCCGTGCGTACTTACTGTCCTCAAGAAAAAAATTTACTTTTTAAAACCAATTATTAACATCTACATGTTAAGGTTCTCCAGGCTAGTGTTATGAACAAACAAGAAATTACAAAAAATGGACAAGATGTTGGGAAAAATGGGAAGAGCTGCGCTTCTAGGGTGTTTGGGAGAAAGAAATGAGCCGATTCTATTATATATGACCAGGAAAAAAAATTCAAAAACGACATCATTTTGAGTTGGTCCAAAACAACGTCGTTTTGGACGATTTTTTGAATAGTAATTTCTTTTTAACCCTCTTATATTATTGTAGAGATTTAATTGAAAAAAATAAATAAATGAAAAACTTTTCTTACAAAACCATGGTCCCTATTACCTGTAATGTAATTAAAATGCAAAACATTTGATTGAATGAATTTTTAGAATTTAGAAATTATTACTATATCAATTGCATGATTAGCACAATTCAAAGATATACATGTGTTTTCGAAGCATATCGCTTATAGAAATTTAGAAAACATATTGAACAAACGACAAAAAAGGATTAATAACAGTACATTGTTTGCAGCATCATACAAAGTTTTCTTGTAAATTATCTATATGTAGCAAAAAAGTTAAGGTCAATCATATGTAAATTTTCATTTCGCTTCTAAGCATAACATTTTCTAGAAGTTCTAAACATGCAGCTTATAGATAGGAAAATTTAATGAGAAAAAAAAAAAAAAAAAAAATTAAGAAATGCAGAAAATGCTCATTGGCGGAATTCTCGTGAAGTGACCCAAAGTAATAAAAACAAGAACCGAAAATCTGAAATGAAATTAACCGAGGCAAGAGTTGAACTCTTTGTCCTTAAGTCAAATTGCCCATAAGGTGCTTTCGGTCTTTGGCAAATGGCTCCCAAGATACAACGGTTTCGCTTGAGTTTAGTAGCACAACAAAAAACTCAAGTACAAATGAACCAAAGATGGCTTTTGTACTCCAACGGATGAATGAAATGGAAAACCAGATTTTATGCAACTTTTATGCAATAAAAATGGTTCAAAGATGAAGAATATGAGTGCTTTATGATTGCAATATGTTTCAGTATCAATATATCTTCGTAATGGACGCCCACGCCCTTTTTTTACGTTGGAGAGTTGATTGGAAACGAAAAGGAATGAACCAAACCGTGCAACTCTTCAAAAGGATATGTCTGTTTCATCGCAACCCATGCGATCGCATGGTTTAACCAAGCTCGCGATCGCAAGGTACAAAAATGGAACATAACTTCGTCCGAATAACCATGCGATCGCAAGGCTTTGCCTCTACGCGATCGCATGGAAGGACCAAAATACACTCTGTTAAAAATTAGCCAACTTGCGATCGCAGTTTTTACATACCGTGCGATCGCATGGTCAAACATTTGACCCGATTTTGTCCTTTTTCGTAATTTCTCATTCATTCGATATTGGTTTCGAGATGCCAAATATACCCTTTAAACATACATGGTCGATCCGCCTCGGGCGTTGCCCCAGCGTCGTCAAGTGGCAAATAAATTTGCCTAAACGGATTGGGCCGGACTTGTATATTTGGCTAAGATGACACGAAGTCACTTAGTTAATTTATCAACATTTTAAACCAATTTCCAACAATCCCCACATGAATGGAAATTCCTTGATACGCAAAACACGATGCAAAAAAGAAATGCAATGATATGCAGACTCTAACAATGGAGTACATGCGACAAGTCATAGCATCAAGATAGGTAGCTTGTGGCTTTGAACCTTCTTTAGTTGAATACAATCGGATTTACTAGGCTAGTTGGTGAACACGATGTTTTTGAACCATCCACCCGCTCGTAAACCCAAACAATTGTACCAACACCATAACTCATCTAACCAATTCGGTTCTCATGGTTGTGTCCATTTTGGCCCTGGACAACTCTTGGTTTCATAAGTGCTCTAAGAGAATTAAGCCTCGAATTCTCGTAGAAGCGGCCCCACTTCACACTTATATAGGTGATCTCTTACCTTTCTACTTCAAGGTTTTGAATCATTAAAAGTATGTATACTTATCCTAATACATATTTGACATAGCACTTTAAAAGTTAGGAATGGGAATAAGTGCTTTATTCCGAATCTTTTATAACTTAGTTGTCCCATTGAACCAAGATCTTGGGATCTCCAATCTACAAGGTTGGGTTTCCGTTATAATAATTCTATTCAATAGGCTTTAGGCCCATTCCCCTCGAAAGATGGTATACTTGATCTCTTGCAAGTCCTTTTCACAAAGGATCACCCAAATTCTCTTTTGACTTCACATAGTTAATAGAAATTACACCATTCGATATCAACTGCTTAATGGTGTTATGTCTCCGACGGATATATCGAGACTTACCATTATACATACTGCTTTGTGCCCTTGCTATTGCCGATCGATTATCGCAATGTATGTTAATTGCGTAAACCGCTTTTCCCAACATGGAATTTCTTCAAGGAAATTACGAAGCCATTCTCGCTTCTTCTCCGCTTTGTCTAAAGCAATAAACTCAGATTCCATTGTGGATCGAGCTATACATGTTTGCTTAGACGATTTCCAGGACACGGCTCCACCTCCAATGGTAAATACATAACCACTTGTGGATTTTGAATCCTTAGTGTCAGATATCCAATTTGCATCGGCATATCCTTCTAACACCGCGGGATATCTTGAGTAGTGTAATCCATATTCAACCGTGTGTCTTAAGTATCTAAGAACTCGGTTTAATGCCTTCCAATGTTCAACACTTGGATTACTAGTGAATCTACTCAACTTGTTGACTATTTGTGCTATATCCGGGTCTTGTGCGCTTTGTAATGTACATCAAACCGCCTATGACACGCGAATATTCCAATTGAGATACGGGCTCACCAAGATTCTTGGCTAAGTGTATACTTAGGTCAACCGGTGACTTAACCGGTTTATCGTCATACGCGCTTAAATTTCTTAAGTATAGTCTCAACATAATGAGATTGAGATAATGACAAACCATCGGATGTCTTAGAGATTTTAATCCCTAATATCACATCCGCCACTCCCATGTCCTTCATGTCAAAATGTTTTGTTAACATTTTCTTAGTCGAGGAAATGACTTTTGAGTTATTTTCCATAATTAGCATATCGCCAACGATAGGCATACGATCACATATTTATCGGGTGTGTTTTTAATGTAGACACACTTGTCACATTCATTGATTTTGAAGCCATTTGACAACATAGTTTTATCAAACTTTTCATGCCATTGCTTCGGTGCTTGTTTTAATCCATACAAAGATTTTACAAGTTTACACACCTTCTTTTCATTTCCTGGTGCAACAAACCCTTCGGGTTGTTCCATATAGATTTCTTCTTCTAATTCACCGCTTAAAACGCAGTTTTAACATCCATTTGATGTATTTCAAGATTATGCAATGCCGCGATTGCAATCAAGACACGATAGACGTAATTCTAGTCACCGGTGAATAAGTATCAAAGAAATCAAGTCCTTCCTTTGTCTATACCCTTTGGCTACTAATCTAGCCTTGTATTTATCAATTGATCCATCCGATTTCAATTTCTTTTTGAAAATCCATTTACGACTTAAAGCTTTGTTTCCTGAGGAGTTCAACCAATTCCCAAGTATGGTTACTCATGATGGATTCAATTTCATTACGTCTGCCTTCTTTCCAAAAGGAGCTTCGAGTGGACATTGCTTCATCAAATGTCCTCGGATCATTTTCAAGTAAATTGGTTACGAATTCGGACCGAATGTCTTAAGAATTCGCTTGCCTTTTACTACGCCTCTGGTTCTTCATTTATTTGAAGATTGTCGTCATTTCCATGTACATTTTCATAAGTTCGCTTAATCGAACTTGCTTCCTTTTCTTTACACGGAAATTTGTCTTCAAAGAAGACCGCATTTCTTGATTCAATAATCATGCCTTCATGTACATCAAGTACTTCGATTTATGAACCAATAATCGATATGCACTACTATTGATTGCATATCCAATAAAGACACAATCAATTGTCTTTGGTCCAATCCTAACTTGTTTAGGTTTGGGTATTTGTACTTTTGCTAAGCACCCCACACTTTGAGATATTTGTAGGAAGGTTTCCGACCTTTCCATAACTCGTAAGGTGATTCAACTTTACTCTTGTGTGGTATCTTATTTAGGATATGATTTGCGTAAAGTATGGCTTCCCCACAAGTTTTGAGGTAAGCCCGAACTTATTAACATTGCATTCATCATTTCCTTTAGTGTTCGATTCTTACGCTCAGCTATCCCATTCGATTGAGGTGAATATGGTGCGAGAGTTTGATGAATGATTCCAAACCAAAATACACTCTGTTAAAAAATTAGTTAACTTGCGATCGCAGTTTTACATACCGTCGCGATCGCATGGTCAAACATTTGACCCGATTTTGTCCTTTTTCGTAATTTCTCATTCATTCGATATTGGTTTCGAGATGCCAAATATACCCTTTAAACATACAGATAATCAACCCGCGACCGACCGGGCGGTCGATCTCGCCTCCGGGGCGTTGCCCCGGCGTCAGTCAAGTGGCAAATAAATTTGCCTAAACGGATTGGGCGGGACTTGTATATTTGGCTAAGATGACACGAAGTCACTTAGTTAATTTATCAACATTTTAAACCAATTTCCAACAAATGCTCGACTATAAGATAGAAGCAAATTGTTCTATGTTTTATTAACATTCACTTAGAATTGAAAGAGAAATTGAATATTTCCGAAAGTCTAGCCTCTAAACTCGGCTAATATATCATCCTATTAGCCAAAAAAGAAATATTTTAGCAGCAAAAGATGAGAACTGAATAATAAGTTTCATATCTACAAAAGGGTAGTTCTACAGCTTAGCAAATATGTGGAACTTCTTTACTAAATATGAAAATCTTTCAACAAACAAAATCACACAATTGAGGTCAAACTAAAAAAAACTCATGTACTTAATTCTAATATAAACACAACTAATAAATGATTGTCACTTTATGTTATCTATAAATTCTTATTGCTTCTATTCTATTAATAAATTCACACCTTAATGTAAATGTCAGATCACATAAAAAATAACCAAATTTTAATGAAGAAAAGCTCTAAGTATGCATTAAAATTATATCTTTTCAAAAGGGTAATCTTAAACTTCGACATATAATTTGACGACTACCAATTATGAAAATTAGCAAATAGAATCATATAATTGAATGTAAGATTCAATCTTCAACAAGAAGTAGGCGGCCTAACATTTAGCTAATAAAAAAGACGTAGTTCAATTCAGCAAAACATACACATAACTATGATCAGTAATCAATAAATTATCACATCACATCAAAATGAAAGACTTTTAGAATGCCTACATATGAAATTAAATTCAATCTTCGAAATGGTCGGTCCTAACATTCAGCAATCGGAATTCCAATAAAATACAATTAAAAAATTAATCAAATTCTTATTTTTCTGTGATCCAACAATTTTATATGAGGGGAAAAAATCAAAACCACGAAAAAGCACGAGCTTTTTAGCAACTAAAAGCTAAAAGCTTGGTAAAAGCTTAAAATATGAATGGAAAATCATGTTGAAAAATAGGTATGCTTAAAGTTGTGGAGCTTACAACAATAGAATCCCTAAAATTGTCCCAAATCAAACCAAAATCGAATAGACCCCATATCAAACTATCCCTAAATTTGACAAATCAATCGAAATAAATTAATAATACCTGTGTTGAAGCATGTTTTGCTTGGATTAAAACTAACTTCAAAGTTCCTTTCTTTTTATTAAGCACAGCCAAACATCCGATACACAGCGAATATCTGAAAAAAGAAAAGAAAAAACAGTAAATTGCTCGAACTCAAATTCAATAATAATTGAAACAACCAGAAATGGAAATGGTAAAATTAATTTAAAATATAAATTAACTACCACAATATAAATCATTATCAAATTAAGGAACCATCAAGAATCAATCCAATAATTATAATAAGCAAGCATTATAAAGAATCCCAGATGGTATCCAGATGTAATAGTAGTGGTCCTTCCTCATTTTTTACAGTGATCATGACATTAGCAGCTGAAAAATGACTATTTCATGATCATCTTCGTTCTGTTTCAAGTAAGAAAAAAAATTATCACATATCTAAAAATAAGCAATAAGCATTGACAAATAATGTGAAAATAGATCAGAATGCATTGAAGATACAGTCAATTATGTGATCATATCTTCAAAGCAAAACAAAGGTTATATAGATTTAGATAAATATGAAAATGCGTAGCAGATGACTAAATGTGCACCATTTGATCTACAAATGCCTCTTAAATGATGGGAAAATTAAAATAGCAATAAGACCAGACATGTCCTTCTTAGTTGGGCGACCAAACATGTTGAGATAAATATGCAGGAAGACAAAGTACTGAAGAGCTGTATACAGTTGAATCCATGTGATTGCAATCGCATTCATTTAAATCAAATGTTGTATTCTCATTGTTTATATCCAAAAGATCATAATATATATTTTTTGAAGGCGGTATACGCTAGAGTACACACTACAGGATGCTTTCCTATTATAGTTTTCCTATTATATCATGTTCATAATTATGTTTATAATTCTAGTGTTTAACTAAGAAAATAATAAAATAAACAAGTTTATGGACAACCCAAACAAGTAAAATATACTCCAACCAAAAAGTCCAGAAATATCCTCAATTCGACAAAACGAGCAAAATATCGAATGAACCAACATATCTGTAAAATGAGGAAACAACCGCAACAGTGTGATTTCTATACCAATTAGAACATTCTCAAACCCAAAAGTCCAGAAATATCCTCACAACGAGCAAGAAATTGAAAGTATGATCGTATGTTAGGAGTGGTTTCAATTTTATACTTGGACTTCTCATTTTTCTCATTTTCCTCATATTCTCCTTAGTAGGAAGAGATGGCATTGGAGCAGCTTCATCAGATGGCTTCTCATAAGATGGTGCAACAAATCTTATCTTCAAGAAGATAAATTGGTTTATGTATTATCCACAATTCTTCACCATATCAATTTGAAAGCGATCTAATCATTTTATGCGATCTTGGGAGCAACGTGAACTATAACACATAAGGTGACATCAATGTTTAAAAAGGCATAAATGTGTACTGAGGCAGTTTTTAGCTGTGAAACCTCGCCACAAGCTAAAAAATTAGTCAAAAAAATGTGAATTGATATAAAAATAGCCTATTTCACCGATAAAGAGCAGAACGTCAATTGAAATTTCTCACTTAAGTATACTATATCGACAGAATTAGAGGTCTTGTCAACGTGCAAGCTTGCAACATTCTTCCCCATCTGCATGCAGCATAAGAAAATATTTAAATCAGAACGTAGCACTCAATAATGTTTTAAACTATTACAAATAAGAGATTCGGCACCCACAAAAATATAAGATTTCTTAAACTTTCTTACTTTGACAGCCTTGAAGCAACTAATGGAATGTGTGAACCACTAAGGCATCTTAAAGTGAACATAGTAGAGAAAATTATGAAACTCGTGCATTTTCTTTAGAAATTTACATTGTGTGCTATCAAATACACATTCAATTTGTAGTATTTGAGTAAAAGCTTTACTCCTATGTTATTGCTTGGTAAAAATAGAAAAATAAAAAATCCTTCCCCAGCAAAATATGCGATAGATAATTCGCCAAGTTTATGTCCTATACTAATCAAATGATAGAGGTCATTTGATCTTTCCAAGCATCTCCCCGACCTCCCGGCCCCGTTCATCAATAAAAAGGGGAAAACACATTCGGTGAATCTCATCAAATTGAAAAAGGTGGCTCATTTATAGTAACTTTACTATGCAACTAAATGTGGTTCAAAATGCAAATGAAGAGAATTTATGTGGCAAGATAGTTAAAAGAAGATATTAATTTGTCGTGACATCCAAATCATGTATATTGAAAGGAAAACAAACACAAATCGAGCTTTTAGAGTGTTCTAATTCTTTCCCTTCCAATTCTTAATTTCTACCGACCATAAATGTTTTCCATATGAAACACGCACACACCACATGGAACAATTCAATTTCATGGTAGAAGTCTCATCTTTATAGGCAGGACCACAAGGGTTACACTGCAATAACATACTAATTTAAAGCAGAATTAGTGCATATTCAACCTTAAATTCTTTCAAAAGAACAATTATTACAAAACAAAAGATGTTATCCGAATACACAAAAAGGCAATAAAAACTGCCAGGTAAAAATTAAATTACCATAAAATAAAATTATATAGCCAGACAAATGCATTATCACATGAAATTTTCTTGAAAAGTATCAAAGAAGAGAAACCAAATTAGTCCTCGAATTATAATCACAAATCAAAAACAATCTGAAGCTAAAATCAAAAGGAAAGCTAAGAAGCCCATTTCAATTGCTCAATCTTTTCTTGTAAAATGCCCGCATTAATCATTCAAAATAGCTTAATTTCTACCTTAACATGCAAAATTTATAACAAAAAACATCAACAGGTAACACAAAACCCACAAATTAAATTTATATAGGTAGCATTTCAAGATTTATTTATGTATTCTTCTAAAGTTCAATGCACCTTATCCCAAGGAAAGGTACTTGGTAAGCATAGAGTGCATATATTTAGCTAGCAAGAAATTAAAACCATATTTGATACACTAATAATCCAAAATAAAGAACTGGAGTAAATATCTTAAGCATCAAATCTTTTATTTTTCTACAATTTTACATTCAAATTAGAATAAAAAACACAAAAGACAACTGAACCCATTTTAACAACACGGGCGTGATCTCGCACTCAGCAGGTGGGTGGTGAATTCCTGCCCCCCCCCCCAAGGGCCCCCCCCCAAGGGGCAGGAGATCAAAATTCTTTAACAACAATACACAATTTAGCTGGCTCCAAATGTTTGTCAGAAATAGCACTTTCTGGATAGAGTTACGAAAATAGCACCACTGTAACAATTTTTGAATAAAAATTGGAGAAAATGAGTGAAAATAGAAAAATTAAACCTCAAAATCCTTAACCCACACTTTATACATTCCAAATTTAGTATTTAGAATTGCATAAACACCATAAAATCAATTGTTAGAGTTTTATTTTACAACCCATTCTCAAATTTCTTCAATTTCTAACAACCTCAACATAACTTTTCTTGTTTACAAAATTTGTTGAAATTAAAGCAATCTACACTAAAAAATCCAAAATGCAATGTAAATAGGTTAAATCTATATACAAATCTAAAATTTGAAAACTCTATTCAAAATCATTTGAAAAAAGACTTGAAGAATATACCTTAGTTTAGAATTTGAGACAAAACTTGATGAGAGAGCAAAAAAAAAAATGATTGATTATGGATTACAACCTCCGTGGCTTTGTTTCCAACCCCGGATTCCACAAGGAACTGGGAGATTTTGGAAAATTCTACAAAGCAGAGACAATGAAATGCGATTTGGAGGAGAGAGAAATGAATTTGTACAAAAAAAGAAAAGAAAAGATTGGAACGACATCGTATTGGACGACGAAATGAACAGTGCAGCCCATTGACACTCTTATATATTTGTAGTGATATAACTTGAATATATATATTATTGGCTGGAATTATGATTTTAGATCATGTGGATTTTGATTTTTTCTTTTTCTTTTTTTCTACTTAATATTCTTGAATCGTTTGTATATTGTTTTTTTTTTTTTAGCATGAATCATCCCATTTGGTGTTGTTGAAGAAAAATCCAGATTAAAGAATTAAAGATTAAAGATTTTTTATTTAAAAAAAAAGTTGAATGTTGAAGCAGCGGGCACGCGCTACCGGAAGAAAAAACCAAGAAGGCTTATCACCGCGCCATCGGAAGGAGTAGCAGGGCACGCAAGACTATTGTTGTTGGTTCAGCGTCGACGATTTGCTTTTATGTGATAAGGCGGCGCCACCCACCCACCAGATTTGGAGGGGCGGCGGTGGCAGGCGGCTAGGGTTTCGAACCCTAGCTGCAATTTTTGAAAACGGGACCTCAAAAGTAAATTTGATTAATTCAAGGATTATGGTGCAATTTTGGAGATTTAGGTTATATTGCATATTAAGTCCCTAAAGTTTAAAATTTAATTAATTAAATCCCTTAGGTTATGATAATTTAAAACTAAGCCCTAAAGTTTTAAATATTAAGTAATCTAACCTTATAGTTATGGAATTTTAATAATTTAGCCCTTAAAGTTGAAATTTTTCATAAGTTGGCCATTAAAATTTTAAATTTTGCAATTTTAACTCTAAAAATTTAAAATTTCTTCATAGAAAGGCTATTAAAGTTTTAAAATTTAGAATTCAATCTCAAAAACTTCATAATTCCTAAATTTTAAATCCATAAAGTCTTAAAATTTTAATTCTAAGGTTTTCTAAGTTTTAAATCTTAAAGTTTTTCTCCGAAAATTCTCAAATTCTTGATTCAAATGTCTTATATTTCGAAGTGAATAATATTAATACGATATGTTGCCAAAGTAATCTCTATTGTGTTGATTTATTTATTTTGCGATATAAAGATAAGTATATCTGTTACTTATGGGAACAATGACTAGCCCAAAGGAAGGTTATTGTTTGACCAAATAGCAGACATACATGTGGCAGTAAATATGTGATAATTATAAAGATTTCATGTGGACAATAAGTCGGTTCAAAGAAAGGCTTATTGTTTGACAGATTTATTATCTATATTTGATTACTACGCGGAGTGTACCACTTACAATTGATGTTTCTGTCTAAAGACTAAATGTCAATATTGTACTAGATATCTTGTGATGAGCCTACCCATAAAATACATGTTGTTTTGGACTTAAAGATTTAGTCCTTAAGATTTTAGATTTAAATCTTAGGTCCTTCAAGTTTTCAGATTTTAAAATCTTATGCCCTTAAAGTTTGAAATTTTCGAATTTAATCCCTAAAATATCTTTAGATCCTTGAATTAATCGTCTTATATTTTAAAATAAATCAATTGAAATGATACGTGGCCAAAGTAACCTCTACCGCGTAGATTTACTTATTTTGGAATATAAAGATGTGTGTGTGTTGTTTATGCGAACAGTGACCGACCCAAAGGAAGATTACTATTTGTCCAAATGGAAGATATACCGGTGGTAATAAATATGTGACAATTATAAAGTTTTTATGTGGACAATAAGTCGGTCCAAAGAAAATCTTATTGTTTGACAGATTAATTATCAATATTTTATTACTACACAGAGAGTACCACTTACAAGTTGGTGTTTCTGTCCAAAGACTAAATATCAATATTGTGCTAGGTATCTTGTAATGGGCCCACCGATATATAATTGTCATACATATGTTATGACATGATCATAAATTGTGAGCTTGATATATTCTCTCGTTTTCAGTATCTGTCAACATTAATTTCATCCATGTACTTAATGACACAAATTTTAAGAATTAGAATAAGAACGTTGTGATTGTTCTCGGTCACATGGATCTTGACCTTGCACTTCAGACAGAACGACCTCATACTCTCACTGATGAAAGTTCTACTGAGGATAAAAGTGACTTGAAAAATTGGGATCATTCTAACCGCATGAGTCTTACAATCATAAAATATTTCATTCCAGAAACATTTAGGGGTACTATGTCTGAGAAGGAAAATGTCTAATCTCACTTCCAAGCTAAAAGTACTGAAGTTAAAGCTGTCTAAGGACTTACTCGTGCATCTGGTTTTGATTTTCCTTCCTGCACAATACGGTCAATTTAAAGTTAGTTATAACACCCAAAAGGATAAATGTACTCTTAACAAACTCGTATCTCACTGTGTGCAAGAAGATAAAAGACTTAAGTGTGAGAGGACTGAAAGTACTAACTTATCAACCATTCTTCAAGACAAAAAAAAAAGGAAAAAGTAAGCTGCAGTTGTGGCACCACAACATAAGTACAAAAGAAACAGGATAAAGAGTTCACATGTTACTTTTACAAGAAGGGTAGACATATGAAATAAAGAATACCCCTGTTACGATGCATGGCATGTTAAGAAAGGGTTGCATGTGGAGCCGACAACCAAGTGATACTAAAAGATTCTTCTATATGGACGATGACAAAACAGTTGAAGTTGAGGCAATAGGAATTTTTAGGTTATTATTAAGGACACAGTAATAATCATGATTAATCATGTTTCTTTACCAAAATCCCTATGGAGAGAAGCATTAAAGACTGCAGCATACATCCTTAACAGGGTTCCAATTAAAGCAGAAACTAAAACCCCTTATGAACTTTGGATCATCAAGAAGCCTGGTATTAGGAACATGCACATTTGGGGATGTCCAGCTGAAGCAAGGCCTTATAGGTCAAGTGAAAAGAAACTAGACTCAAGAACTGTAAGTTGCCATTTTGTTGGATACCCGGAACGGTCCAGAGGTTATAAATTCCATGATCCCTCGACTAGGTCTTTTTTTCGAGACTAGAAATGCAAAATTCTTTGAGAATGTTAAGTTTGGAAAGAAATATAAGGTTAGGAATATCGTCTTTGAAGAGAAACTCGTTTCTCTTGCGGCTGTCACTATTAACAATGATCAGATTACTGACATTGTGTAAGAAGCAAATACAGATTATCAAGACAATGTTGACAACTTTCATATCTAAAATAAAGTTGTTGTTCTTGATGACCAAACTCAACAACCTCAAGAACAAATGTCCTTGTGAAGATCCACTAGAGAAAGGAGAATGACGGTTCTGGATGACTATAACATTTTTCTCCAAGAACATAAGGTAGACATAGGAGTGGTAGAAGATGATCCAATCAACTTTCATCAAGTCAAAACAGAGTTTTAATTCTCAAAAGTGGATCGATGCTATGAAAGATGAGATGAAATCCATGAAAGACAATGATGTTTGGGATCTCCTCAAATTGCCTGAAGGTGCGAAGCCCATTGTTTACAAATGGATATTTAAGACCAAAAGAAATTCAAAAGGCAATGTTGAGAGATATAAGGCTCGTCTTGTTGTCAATGGTTTCACTCATAAAGAAGGCATTAATTATAAAGAGACTTTATCTCTAGTTTTATTGAAAAACTCTTTCAAGATAATAATGGTATTAGTAGCTCATTTTGATTTGGAGCTACATCATATGGATTTAAAGAATGCGTTTCTCAATGGTGATAATGAGGAAACAATATATATGGTGCAGCAAGAAAACTTTGTATCAGGTGATCCAAAGAAAATGGTATGCAGACTAAAGAAATCTATCTATGGTCTCAAGCAAGCCTCTCGTTAATGGTATTACAAATTTCATCAAGTCATTATTTCGTTTAGATTTGAAGTAAATACAGTTGATGATTGTGTGTACCATAAGTTCATTGAAAGTAAATATATTTTCGACATGGAAGATTGTAGACCAGAAGATACGTCCATTGCTAAAGAAGACAAGTTCAGCCTCAGTCAATGCCCCAAGAATGAGGAGGTGAAAGAAATGTGAAAGATTCTTTATGCATCGGCTATAGGGAGTCTTATGTATGCTCAAGTATGTACGTATTCGGATATAGTGTTCATAGTGAAATTGTTAAGCATATATTTAAAGTAACCCCAAGATGGATCATTAGAAAGCAGCCAAAAAGATTATACACTATTTACAGAGAACAAAATATTTTATGCTCACTTATCGGAAGTCAGATCATTTGGAGATCATTAGGTATTCTGATTCTGGTTTTGCTGGATGTAATACAGTAAGAGATCCACATCATTATATTTATCTCACGGGTCGGAGGAGCTATATCTTGGAAGAGTGTTAAGCAGATGCTCATATTTCCATCCACCATGACAGCTGAGTTCATAGCTTGTTATGAGGCATCTAATCATAGAATATGGCTGTGAAACTTTGTCACTAGGCTACAGGTTGTAGATGGTATTGAAAGACCATTGAAGACATATTGTGACAATAAATTGGCTATGCAATATTCCAATAACAATAGAAATTCTACGAAGTCAAAACACATAGACATCAAGTTTCTTGTTGTTAAGTAAAGAGTTCAGAGTAATCAAATGTCTATAGAGCATATTGGCACAAACTCCATAATTGCGGATTCGCTTACCAATGGTTTACTGCCCAAGGTGTTTCACAAGCATACATATAGATATTGTATTATTTGATGATATACTGGTTTAGTGGGAGTTTGTATTTTGATGTTTTTTTTTTGTAGTAGACACACTTTATGATTATTTTCTGTAGAATAAAGTATAATGGTTGTTACCAATATTTGAATTTAGTCTTTCCATTTGTGATTTAACATTAAGATTGGAAAACTATGGTATGATCTCGTTAAAGAATAAAGTAGTACCAGTTGGAAATAGACATGTGTTAAGATCACATTGCATGCAATTTCCATGCTACACATTTATACTCGATATATGTCATTGAATATGTTGGTATGATGACCATTGATGGGTTTAGTTACCAATTAATGTGATGAAGACCGCTTTGATCTCATGCTGATATAGTAGATGAACTAGATTATAATTATGGAAATATTTCAAGGCAAGATAGCAATTTAAGTTTACACATAAAGTTTAAGATATAATTGTTTCGAATAACATATGTAGCTTAAGTGAAAGATTGTTGGATTATTTATCTCTATAATGGGTTACATATTGTATTGTAATTATATGAGCTATCTAATAAATAGGACTATTAAGTGATCTGTTGATTGGGCCCTATAAACATCTAAACTGAGTATGGACTTTGTAATGTGTAGATACCGAATCATAATCCAATTAAGATTGATGGATTTCTAATTGGACTAGGATATACAGAATATAATAAATAAGGGTTATGGTCCCCGAGTCAATCACAACTTTTGTTCTTTTCTTCTACACCATTATAGACAGAGATTCTATTGAGCATTGTTGAGGTGATTAAATTGCGAAAGATCCAACCCTCTCGATTTCAACATCAATGGAGACAGGTATTCTTCTGAATTATTATACTTGATAGTTTGGTATGATATATGGATTCTTTAATTATGTGTATGTAATTAAATATTAGAGATTTTATTTCTAACATGTTGGGCTGTCTAAGTCATTATATATTGATTAATATTTCTAAATCTAACTAATACGAGATTTTATCCTTAATGCCCTCTACAAAATAGTGGCTAGTTTGATAATACTAATCATAAAAGAAGATGCGTCACAACTTGGAGCTTGTGTGAGAGAGTTTTTTTTAGTAAATTTTAATAAAAAAATGATGAAATGTGTGGTTAAATAGTTAATAAAAATTGTGGGTCTTATGAAATATATAGTTAAAATTAATTGTTAACTTTTGACTACATTTTTTTGACACATTTTAATATTTACCAAACAAGCACTCGATCGTGCACGGATCATAATGCGAAAAACGCCTTAGAGTCGAGAAGTACTGAATACGACTGCACAACCCCTATCAGAGTATCACTTGCTGTGAGCGTATTATAGACAAAAATAAAAATGGAAAATTGAAAGAATTTTATAAAAAATCATAAAGACTCTATGTACGTGCTGGATTAGAATTTTATAAAAGCATGATGGGGTATGACAAACGAGCTTACAAAGTATTTGTTTGATGTAAATTAAAAGTAGTTTTTTAAATTTTTTTATAAAAATTGATAAAAAAAAATATTATTAAAAAGTTGATAAAAATTTCTCATAAAATTGCTAATAAAAAATGAATTTGAAAAAAAAAAAATTTAAAACATTTTTAAAATTGGCCCATGCCACCATTACAAATGGAACCCACCCGGTGAATAGCGGCGTTATTTGAAAACGGGTTATTAACATAAATACCCATCTTTATTCAGCAACTTACAAATTTACTGGATTAAAAAAACAAATAAAATAATAATAATTAGTAAATTAAAATAATAGAAATACTGGATAATAACTGTAGCAATCAATCTCCATCTGTTTTATTTTGGTTGTATCCGTTACTTCCGTTTTATACGGATGATTATCATCCTTTAATCATCTTCTAATTTTGAAATTCAAACATTATATTACCAATCGTCTTCAACATGAGCAAGTTACACAATCGGGTATATGCTTTATTCGAGTGTAGTTTATATGATTTATTCGAGTGTAGTTTATATGATTTATTCTGAAATTTTATTCCTCCCAAGATCATATTTCTGACATTTGTTCAATTTTCAGGTATTTAAATTAACTTATTTAATGTAATGGTAACCAGTTTCAAATGTGATGTTGAAATGAACACTGGTAAGGACTATTAACACTATCAGTGTATAACATGACTTTTTCTTATAGTTGTTGGCTCCATAACATTCACGCTCGACGATAATTTGTTGATTGTGATTACTGAGAATTGAACATCAAGAATAAATCGATAGGGACGTAAATTAATTGATTTTTTATTTTGGTTGTTGATTTTTGATTGGGTTTACTGATTATTGGTTGTGGTTACTAAGTATGTGATTTTTTTTATGTAATATGGTTAATTATTATATCAAATTGAAATATTGAGGATGATAATTATATTTTATGCTGAACTGGAATGAGGATGATAAATGATATAAATATGCTTTTAGTATCATCAATTGCAATTAGTTTTCTTTGTCGAAAACATAATTATAAATATATGGATTAATGTATAACAGAAGATTATAAAAGTTCTTTTACAATTGCAGACCATTATTTAAGTATCATCAATTAGAATTAGTTTCATTTGTCGAAAACGATTAGAAATCTATAGATTAGCTTATGAACCAGTCAAATTGTGTTCATTGTAAGACATGTTTATAGTATTGTAATTTACAATTAGTATCGTATAAAGATGTGATTTAATATATAACAGAATTTTATAAGTGCTTCTAGGATTCGAGATCATTTTTTATACATATTACCTTCAGTGTATGAAATTTATTGTAACTGAATTAAAGTCAGTTTATAAATGCAGACCACTAATTGTTAATGTGTTGATTGTTAGTTACCAAGCTAAATTAATTGGAACACTCTTCATTGTTACTGAATAATGTATCAGCCTTCACTGAATAATATAATTTGCACGATGTTGCTAAATAATATATCTTCACGTTGTTACTGAACAATGTACCCAATTTGACTGAACCATGTTATTGCATGCTATTACTAAATAATATATATGCACCTTGTTACTGTACAATGTGTTACTGACTAATGTATCAAATAACAAATTGCTTTTGTAGATGTGGAGTCTGTTAGTGTTTTAGTTTACTACGATGGTGAATGGGATCGTTCATGGACTTACGATGCTTATTGTTGGAATAATAGTGCCCTTGGAATGTAGTTATGTGAAGTGAGTAGAGATAATAATGAATGAATTACAAAAGGACCAGTCACAATATGCAATTAAGATATAGTATCTGATTATGGAAAAAGGTCTACTCATCGAGATTTGTAGCGACAGTTTAGTATATTTCTATATACAGGTTAAAAGGGCCGATTCGGACTTGACAAAGTTTTCATTGTGTGTATATGTTGAAAAGGTAGTTTGTAGTGAAGACAATCTAATATGCTTAAGTAATGTAGTGACACGAGAAGATACTAGTGTATATCCACATGCAATTAGCACGCATAATTCTTCATATGGTTGTTTTGTTAATTTATCGATTTCGATTTTGCTAATTGTTGAAGAGATGTGATCTGTAATATGTGAATATGTTATGTGTCGTGAACAAACTACTGATGAGAACGAGTGTGACGTAATATCCCGTCCTAGTGTTGAAGATGTTAAACATAATGCAGTTTTGAGGACTAAAGAGTTGTTGGCAACAAGTCTAGCATTGTATGCAATTCATTATCAATTTCAATTCAATGTTGAGAAATCAGACAAGAATGAGTACGTCTTGAAGTTCTTGGATGAAAATTGCAAATGGGGACTTAGAGCTTCGATAATAGTAAAGACGATAAATTTTAAAATAAAAAACATTAAGAACAGTCACACATGCTCATTGGACGCAGCTTTGGGAGAACATAAACAAGCAACATGTTTGTTGATTGCGAGCTGCATTAAATATAAGTATGTCTCTGACAGTATATGCACCAGTTGATATCATCCGAGATATGATGAGAACCTACGGGGCATCCGTTAATTAAGAGAATGCTTGGATAGCTCGTCAACGTGCACTAGATATATAAGAGGTGATCATGAAATATCATTTGGAAGACTGTCTGCTTATTTGCACATTCTTAAACAAAGAAATCCAGGATCCTTTACAAAAATAGAGACAGGCGACAGTAATAGACATAGTTAATTGATATTAGATTTAATTTATTTTATAAATTTGGTTACATATCTCGTTGCCTCATTAGAGTTAGCAATCTGTGTGGTATAAATTTGAATTCTATATTTTCAACTATGTAATGCATTGAATTAGAGCTTTGATTAATTATTAGGCCATTGTTAATGTGCATTGTTTTAATCCGTATTTTTGAATTCCATTTTGATGTGTTGTTGCATGAAGCAGACACCTAGAACTTTACATTGCAGATTTTATACATACAACTTAAGCGTTCATTACATAATCTGAGTTTGTTTGTGTTTTAATGATATGGTATCAGTTGACATCCAGTTGCATTGTCCAAATATTCCTAGGATTATGCTTATATTTTGTGCGTGACAATGAGTGTACATGAATAGCTTAACAATAAAATTAGTTATTCAATTTGTATGTAATGTTTTACACTAACTCGTTTGAAACAATATCTTACCAGGATATAACTGATACCATAATGACGTAACGCCAAAGAAATGTGATATATAAAAATTAACAAGACACAAATATTGTTATCAAAATGATTTTGTCAAAGGTTACATTCAAATAAAACGCATTAATTTTTCAGACAAAGCCATTCAGACGAACATAGTATTAACTCAAACTAAGCCAACAATATGTAAACTGCAAAAAAGGATAAACAATCTAACCGAATGTACTACGAGGACAAGATATATTTCAAAAAATATTCCAACACCGTTATGTGCTCATATTCCATATAGCAATTAACAATCGATACGCGTGGTCAAAAAATCCAATGAAAATTCAAACAAAAAAACATTATCCCAAATTATGTGATTTTATACATCAGTTTGTGACTTGCATAGTTGCATCTACTATCAAAATGCTCTTGGTCCATAAAGCCGATATACCTAGCTACTTGGACATCCTTGACAATGGTATATCAAGTTTCTCGATTGCGTACTTGTACAATTAACCGTCATGTTGTATTGAGCCATATGAGTATCAAACTTCTTCGACATCTCAATTATCTTCTTCTGGAGGATGTACTCCGCGTACTTGATAACAAAAATTTCATAATCACCGCTGGTAAAAACATCAAAGAACATAAGGTATCAATTAAATGTGTAGTGAGATCTTTTAGATGATAAATTAAAGTTGTAGAATGAAATATAGAAGCAGTAAAAGTTGGAAACCTAATTTGTTTGTTTGCTGAGAAATGTCTTTATACAATCTGCATGAAATTAGCCTATCGGGGATTGAGTGCTTCAGTACCTTTGATTGCCGAATGAGATGCAATATAATGTAACACAGTGGGTCTACAGCAGCAAGAACAACAACATCTCTAATTGTTTTGAAAGAGAAATTATACACATCCAAGTGCCAGTTTGCTATGCCACAATTTGCTAATATCCAATGCGCTCATTTATCCATGAAAACAGGAACAAATACGTGGTCAACTTCTCCCCAATTACTCCTAAACCATAACTTTTCAAGTGAATTCTGTTTGTCAATGGCTTTGACGTCCTTCATGAATTTATCAAATATGGATCGAATCTTGAAATTGAATAAACAATCAATAGACATGGCTATGGGTTCGTTCAGACTGCTGAACTTCATCTTCATCCTCATGAAGTAAAACATTGCATCGATATGCTGCATTTTTTTTTGCAAAAAAACATCAAACATATAAAGCTTTGAAAATGTAATGAATCCTAAAATCAGGAAGATGACTAGGAATATTGTACCCCGTCATTCAATGGTACTCCGATCTATTTCAGGTCATAACACCACATTTTTGAAACAGTGTGCACCGGTCCAAGATCTATTGAAGATGATATTCTTAGTTCATCTTTGTGAAATTTTCATAGCCTAGTCAGTTATAAATATTTTAATGTAAGCATAATAATATCGTAGTCATCTGTTCAAAAAAATTCACAATTATATACTCAATTGTTACTAAGACGTAATCATCTGCCATACCAATTCTCAAATACAGCAAAGACTAAAGTATCGAGAGAATCTAAACATAACTTATATTGAAAAGTAATAGTGTGATCGTTTGGATTATCTTTTCCCTCCAAAGGAAAACTTCGTACGTATGGAGATTGGATGCACACTGGTAATCCTCTTCAGGAGAGGTTCATATGTTGAATCATCCCCAATCGTGAAGGGTATTGGTGTAATCATATGTGTTTTAACAGCTTGGGTCAATGTTACCATAATAAAAATGAAGTAAAAAAAATCAGATTGCATATATTTAAGTAATACAAGAATTTTCCAATGTTTTTTCAAATTATAATGCAAACTTTGGATTCGCCTTTTCATGCTGGAAGTACCATTTTTTTAACAGATTCATCTATGCTCTTCAAGTCTTCTTTACTGAACACCAGTCTATCGTCCATGAGGTTGCCGGGTGATTCGAAACCCCCTTTCAATTACGACAACATCAGTGCATTGTTGGCTTTCACTTCTAGTCCTATATTTATTTCTTGTTAGAGAACTAGATTCCACGTCATCGTGACATTGCTCAGTGCATTATTGGGTACTAATTCCTAGATCGAAGCTAGGAATGTCAATTTCACCAATTGTTTTTCCATCCTGAGGTCTCATTACTTCACGTAACAAATTTGGTCGTCGACTTTACATATTTGTGTTCTTCGCTTGAACCTTTGTAAATGCATCGCTTGAGGTAGCGTCCAATTAGTTATGTAGCCGGTTCTCCATATGATCCGCATTCGCTCTATCCTTTACAAATTTTAGAATATCCTCAATAGACATTCCAAACACATCAATGAGATGTTGAAATTGCATTTTCAAAATAAAATTATCTTCTAGTAGCTTTTCTTGCGTGCTCATAATGACATCAAAATGGCCTTTTATTGCCTGTTTAAGAAACAACCATGATATAAATTATGTTAACATGTCATGTGAAATTGTGATAACAAACAAAATTAAATTAGTAGTTGGAAATGATAATCTAATACCTTAACGTTAGATGCTTCAGCGTGAACAAGTTGCTTTGATCGAGAATTCGTGCACCGATCATGCATAATCGAATGCTTTGTTGTTTTCAACATTTGAGAGGTAACTTGATCGACCTTAACAACTCCATTATCCTGTTGTTTTGTACCAACTAATTGATCAGATTCATTGATACTACGGACATGTATAACATGTTTGTTGACGACAATTTCTGGGGCCAAGTTCTATGCAAGATAACTATCAGTTAATAATGTATCATCGCACTAAAAAACATGATTTTAATAATATTTAACTCTTAACAATGTACAACGCGTGTTTGTATACATGTTTTGGTGTTGCGTCAACCTTATCCATTCGACTGTCCACCTCATTAGCAACTACTTTGTATTTGTGCACACTGGTGCTATCCATTTGTATAATAACAATGGTCTCGTCAACAGGTCGTGCCACTTGCTGCATGGAATAAAAAAAATATCAGGATGTTATCACATTAAATTGATTTTCGATCATATAGAATATCTCTTGAAAAAATTTACAAAGAATTTGGACAAACCTCTTTAACAATGTCTTTAGCCGGTACAATATTGCTACTGGAGGCAACACTCTTTTGATAAAATTGAAGTCATGAAGAATACCAAACTAAAGGAACTACAAATTCCTCGTCACAGTTTTCAACATACAGTGGAGGTTCGTCGTTACATATACCATCTGTGTATGCTTGTTGTCTCTCATTGGTTGATGGCTTTAGTATAGATATGTGAAACTAAGAACAATTATGAAAATGCATTTAAACTTAATAGTGGAATGCTCTACAATTGTCATATATAAAAAATAATTACTGTACATTTATTACAGTAAAAATGGGACTTACATTCGGACGATTGAAGATATCTTTTACAAGATTAAGTTTAGCAGAAGAGTTCTCCTGCACCCTAGATGTCCGATTCAGTATCTTGCCTTCTAGAATAGGGAGGGTTACATATAACCATATTTGGAAGACGATTAGAAAACCAATGATTCTATAGGCAATGTACAGTCTTCCATCGCCCTCTATGGTTAGGGACTTGTTTGTGTGGAATTTTATAATTGTTGGAAGAAGAAGACCCAAAATTTAACTTTAAATATTTGTGTGCGCAAAATGTCCTTATCATTTACTATTTTTTGCGTAAATCATCTTTATCGTTTGATTATTTGTGGTAATGAACCCTTTTGATAATTTTAACGGTAAACGTTAACGGATATGGATGGAAGAGACCTTTTTTGTAAAGAAACGTATATTTAGTGACCCAAATGCTAAAATTGAAACCATAAGGATGCTTTGCACAATGAGAAGAACGTTAGGGACGATTGGCTGTAAGATTCTGTATAGAAGTAATTTCTGAATTGAGGAATTGAGGTTTAGGGTTTACAAAAGAATTATCATTATCTCCCGCAGAGCTCTCTCCGTTACTCCACTCAGATCAAATGGCTTCTAACAATTCCCCATCTGCCTTTGAGAAAGAACAGGTATTTTTCCTCGCATTTTATACAGTATACACACTGGGACAGCTATTATTGTTATTACTTATGAAATATTTAGACGATGGCTTTCATGATTTTGGATAATTTAATTTACTTTTGAGCAGATATTTGGAATGGCCGAGAAAGAGATGGAATACAGGGTGGAATTGTTCAACAAGTAGGTGAACCATGACTTTTGCCCTTGCATATGAATCTTCGAAACATTTATGTAGTCTTTTTGGTGAAAATAATGTTTTATTGGTGGTTTACTGTTAACGCAGAGCTTGAATCAACTTTGTATTTAGACACACTAGAAATAGGTCTTCTTCTGAGCTGAATAGAAAGTTACGTTAGAATTTCTTCCCATGCTTATTTATCTGGACGTTGCTTGTTAATCGACCAATTAATACTCTCTGATCCGTCAGCTTATCTTGATGAAAGATGAAATATTAAAATGCTTGATAGTTTCTGACTAGAGTCTACAACTATACGGTGTTGTGGATTATTGATTTGTGCAATTTTGTACCTGTTCCTCCTGAATTTATTTGATGATGGGTTTATTTTTATCCAGGCTTACCCACACATGTTTCAAAAAGTGCATTGAGAACAAGTATGCGCTCTAAACCTCATTTTAGTGAAATCACTCATTTAAGCATGATGAAATACTGAGTTTCAGAAATCTTGCAATTTGGAGCAGTTTAGAACACTTTCTCCATTAGAATAATGGTATTTGTATTCAATTGGGTGGTTAAAGGGATTGTACTCATGCATATTCAGGTACAAGGAATCTGAGTTAAACATGGGTGAAAACAGTTGCATTGACCGTTGCGTGTCAAAATATTGGCAGGTAAATTGATGACCTTTGCACTGCAGATTTATTTAATGTTTTCTGCTGAACTCTTGTGTGAATGCCTGTGCTTCAGTGGTTGCAAATGTCGTCATTTGAATTTACTGCATTACATATTTGAGCAAGTCATTTTTGTATTTGTTGTTACTGTATAGTAGGAGAATGAGAGCAAGACTAATGATAATTTTGTGATGCATCTATGGCTCGCAACGCATTAGAGTATTTGATTTATTGGCATAGACGCGATAGAATTGAGTTCTCACTTACTGGAAATTTCAATGGGTCCCTATTGTTTGTGAGACAAGAACAACAAAACAGAACCTGCTAGTCGATAAAAAAATATGGTCCTGGTTCTAATTTTGATGGCACATTAACTGAGGAACTTCGTAATGAAACAATAGATATAGTTAGAGCAGAGGAAATGCACAAGTTTTTCATTGTATGCTCTTCTCTAAGGTGAAATTCTTATTATTCCTTACTGTTTTTCCTTTGTATATGCATGGTTTTTTTTTTTTTTTTTGCATTGAATTGCATTGGTTGATTAGCCTTTTAACCTGCACATCTATTGCCATGCCTTGACTTTGTCAGCATGGTACAGGGTGCATGTCTGGTTAAGCTTAAAGACTTTACTCATCGGTAAATAAGTTAGTTTTAAGAAATAAATTTTTTAGTCAAAGTTGGAAATAAATAAATTACTTGTTTTGAATTAACCCTACCTTAGTGTCAACTTAAGTAAGAAAAAAGTAACCTATCAACAAAAAATTACTTATTAGTTTTTCTAACTATAGTATAGGTAAACATCATGAAGAACTTAACTCACAGAAGGATGACCAAAAAGTTGATGTCTCAACATCTGGTGATTACTTATACTAGTTGCAAAAACTAGTGATGTGAATGAAATGACAATGTGGAGAAAAAGCAATTGCCTCATCACATTCTTGACTGTAACTTAAAAGAAAAGGAGATTGCACCTTAAATTAGAGGTGGCAAATTGCCCAGATATTTGTCACTGTTCTGGAGCTAGGTTTGGACTAGGTAGCAAGGAACTTGTTGCAGGCTGAGCCATAAAAGAGGTGGGGTGAACCTTGCTCTGGGAGTGGCTCATCTTTAGAGGTGGAAAATTGGGTGTGATAGGCGTAAATAGGTGAGGGTAAATGGGTGATAGATAAGGAGTCACCTACACATGTCTATCCATTTGTTAGATGGGTGATAAATGGGTTGAGTTCGTGTAAATTCATCATCCAATTGGTACCTATTTTACACTTACTATTATACAACAAGAATCTTTAAACCAAAAATAGAATACTCACAGGGTTACAGTCTAGTCACCCCCCCCCAAAAGCCTAGCCAAACTTACTTGATTCGATCAATTTAACTTGCCTAGCCCGTTATTCAGACCGAATCCCTGATCTGGATTTATACGTGCCCCTTGTGCACGAGCATGCCAAAATAGAGTATATTCATTGGATCTTGGTTCTGGTAATATTCAGTCTTCCCGCTTAGAAGGTGTTTCAAAATTTCGCTGCTTCTTGTGAACTATTGTTTGAAGAAAAACTTTAGGCTCATGGCAATTGATTCGCTTGAAATGATCTCTGTGGAATAAGTATGGCCTCTACCCTATCCCCTACGGTTATATTGTTTGACTGGATGAACTCTTTGGCCAAAGTATGCCCAAACGGAGCTAACACTGCATTAGCTTCCTCCTGCAAGCTTGAAAGGACCCATTTCTCTGGGATGTATATCTTTTGATGACATCCAACTTCAAGCTGGGCATCAGTGAACTTTTTAGTTTTTGTTTTAGTTTCTTAATGACATTAAGACCTCTGAAACATTTATATATCGTAAATCCTATTACATTGTGGCTCTAAAGTATATAAAAGCCTTAAAATGCATAGAAATAGGACATTTATTCAGTTTCTGGAATGTTGGTCTGGTTTGGCAATATTAGCAAGTTATATGACCCATTTTACTTGTGTTGTGTGCTTGAATCCTAGTTTGACGGTGCCTTGTAAATCCCTTCTTGACTGCTTTCAAATGCTGTCCACAGGTAACTAATCTAGTCGGTCAATTGCTGGGGAATAATCGGCCTCCAATGTGAAGGAGATAATTTTGCACTGCATTAAAGCAAGTGACAAATATACATGGCTTGTAATGGGCCAAGACCTCAATCTGAGAAAATAAGAAATCAAAGGTGACAGTTATTATTCTTCAGACGTTTGCGAGTAACTTTGAATGACAGTTAAAGATGTAGAACTATTTGTTTTCCTGCCCTGGCACACTGAATTATTCTGGTAATAGTTAGTGAATTCAATAGCATGTATCTGTCAAATGCATACAACTTACATTCTTAAGATAGTTTTCAATGGATTCGATAGTTTTAATGATTTTTCCACTAGAATCACTTGCCCCCTGCAACTTCTTTCACCCAAAAAATTGAAAAAAGAACACCGAAATGGAGTTGTCATAGTTTTGGCTATGATACTGACTCCCGTATGAAGTCAATGATCTCTGTGGAGGTTGGATCTTAAAATTGCTCAAGAAAATAATCTGTACTTAATACATCTACAATTTAATTGATGAATAAAATAAGCAAGTAGAACAGTTCCATATTTCCATTGCATAGATGTCGTATGAAATTACACTAATCTTGAAAGCTATATTAAGAAAGCAAAAATATTGTAGACGTGGCATGAAATCAAACAATTAGACGAGGGATTTAAAATTTTTATGTTGGTCTCCTCGGATGAATATCAATCAGTTCAGAGTCTATTTCTGAACGAGTTGGTGCAATGAGATGACTAATTCTTGTCATCAATAGCCCAACTGAACTGAGGAAATATTTGCCTTCAGAATTTGCACAGAATGATTGATACTCCACAAAGGCAAGTAGGGCAAGTCATTGAATGCAATTAGAAAATATGGTAGTTAACAGGTGGGGCATCACCATGGGAGCTTGTATTATTCTTGCAAATATAAGATGATGAATTATGGTACCAATTATATACATTGGAATAAAACAAATACTAGATTTTGAGAAGAAAAAGAGAAGTATGAGAATTGGTACAGATTCTGAGTGCATATTGATTAAGCCACAAGTCTGTGTGACCCTGTCAAATGCTTCCTGTCTTTTGTAGAAGAGCGTCACTGTGGGGAGGAGATTAGGTCCACCTTCCCGCATAAATCGGAATTGATTCCATTTAAGTGGGATATGGAATCCTCAGAATTTCGTTTTCTTTTTTTCTTTTTTTCGAAAATTGTTTTTTACTATTTTTTAAAATAAAATATAATAAGTCGAGAACAAAATATCTCAAAACTTTCTTTACAATTTAACTAGTTTATTGTAAACTACTTGATTGGGATTTCTCGAATTTATTTCATTCTGTATAGTGTGCATTTATTATTCAGTTCGGTAGATACAAAACTATTAAATATATAGAAAATGAATTTACTTCTATTTTTAATAAAAACAAAATGAAATAAATAAAAATGACAAAACAATAATAAAAAAGAAACTTCTTCACTCCCGCAGCACCATCCCAAGCAAGTTGGGGGGAAAAGGGTAGGCAGGGAAGGAGCAGCGTAACGTAGACTATATGAAAAATGTTGATAAAAATTTTTAAGTTCAACAAAATGAAGAGTTTTGTAGACTTAAATGCGACAAGAAAAAGATGAAAAACCTATTTTCTATAGTTTGAAGATCAAATGTGGATTCAAGAACTAAACAAATAATCAGCTGAGCAAAATTTTCAAAACATGTGTTGTTGAAGCACATGGGATTGGTACCAAATTTTCTTCAGTCTCTACTAAAGTAAGGTTGCACTTGAAAGTCCAGCACATATGGGGTACCCTCTGTAACTCTGTTTAAGGCATGTGATGAAAGATACAGATGCAATTAATTCCAGCACACAAAAAGTCTCTCATTTCTAGAAAACATTACACAATATAACTAAAAGCTGTATTTTCAAATGATAGTACGAGGCCAATAACTTCTCTATTACTATGTCAAGGAAAGCATGTGCTGATAGATGTGGTCTCCAATTTAAGTAGGTCACAAGGTACCTAGACAAAAAGCATAGAACAGCATAGTCGGGCCGTAAATCTGTTGGAAGTTTTATACGTGGGTTTTGTCATAGACAAATATATGAATCTTACAAATTTGGTGCTCATGAGGTAACTAGTAGTATTTCATTGCGTTGAATAAGAAGAGAAAAACGAAAAGCAAAATTATCGAGAGCTGAAGATAAAAATTATTGAAGAAATGAGAATCGGAATTCCATGATACACTACGGCGTTGGCGATGACAGGTTCCTGTCCATCCCGGCAGGACTATAAAACATCTAAATGCATAACCTACACTTATCTAGATTACAAACGAGGTATACCCGGTGGCTATTTCAATAGTTGGAATAAGTCTCCTTTACATTGTCTATACACCATTAACCACTGCTTCAATGTTTCCATCTTCCATAATCTTGCCATTGATTTGAGTTCTCGACCTCTGGAAATTAGGTGACGATCAATTTTAAGAAACTGTTACAATGGCTAATAAAGCTTAATTGCAATCCAAAAAAAAAAAGAACAAAACTAAATTACCTTGTCAAAGGGATCTCCAGAATTTCCATTCAACAGTCTGTGATTCTCTTCCTTTGTCTTGCCATCCTTGCTCAATGGAAGCAACATCGTTGCAGATCCGTTAGAGCGATCAGGCAGTTCTACACAAGTTGAACCCGAGTCAAAACATTACCATTAAAGCAGATATTGGGCCCTAGAGACAATAAACAAATGCTAACCTGGCAACTTTTTGTCGACAAAGAACACCACCAAATTAACCGTATACCTGTAACATAATCATGTGTTTGGAAATACATCAGAAGTCCCATGTTAAAAACTACAAGCTCCAAAATTGGAAGTGACATGCTTTACCATGCCACAACGACATCAACTGTGTAGTGCTTGCGGGATGCAATGATCAACAAACTTTGGATCACAACAGTTAACCAAGCACACTGCTTTATAAACCTGCAAATATCATGTCAATAAATATGTCATCTTCCACAGAAGGTATCTAATAAGAGGTGCATTTTGCTATTACCTCCGGGTGCCATATTTATGGTATGTCCGCACAAAAACTAGAGAGAAAATCATGTGAGATGAAAATATCAAATCACCACAACCATAAAGCACACCCCGAGGAACTGCACAATCATAAAAATTCAAGTGAGCATAAAAAACTGAAAAATTCACATTTAGAAAACTGGAGGAAAGGAGAAGTAAGGCAAACGTCACCTACAATTAATTACTAGAACTTCTAATATGCTATTGGGACGTGGTAGCGTGGCAAGCTTTGAGCCCTATATCACAAGGAACAGATTTTCAATGCTAAATTGTCCAGCTCACTTTGAAATTCAAAGGGAAAAATCAATTACGCAAAATTTCTTCAAGAAAACTTAAGACCATAAAAAAACTGAAATGTTTTTACCTCACGACAATGATAGTTTGGACCAGGGAGTTGAGTAGAATAAAAAGTTATGATCCGAAGAATTTGAGAAGCCTGCAGCAACGTAAAAAAGAGGACACTATTATGACAATCGATGTTAAAAATTAGTACCATTATAAAATACATTAAATACTGATGCAAACGTTGTTATAGTAGGATCTACTTTTTAAAAATGTGAAGTTTGGATAATTATGCAGGTCGCCATCAAAATTTCAAATGGCGTACTAATAATTAAACTGTGACATTAAATAAAATCAGAAATATGCTCATCTAGGGAGAAAAGCAGTAAAAGATCCAGTATTGTTTCCCTCTCCAACTAACTCCGGATTCATGTACAACGAATATTGGAGAAACAAAGAAATTGTACTCACAACTAGGAATGCCAAGACCCTGCACCATATCAGAACTGTGTAAATCTTCTTGCTCTTGAAAACAAAGGGATGGAAAGTCCACTGCAACACAACATCAACCATATTTACAAATATTAAGGATTGTGATCTTCACAAAATGACAATCAGAAGAAAATCAAAACCAAGAAAAAACTCACCAAGACAAAAATTAGAAACACACAGGTAAATACAGTTTCACTTATGTAAGCTTTATCTTTTCCGAGCTCCTGCAATATAAGAAGTTTGTAAATGACTAAAGTTCTCTGAGAGTGAGTGGGCACCCATTAGTATCAGTAAACAACAAAAAGTATAAAAATATATTTTGCTTACGGGAAGAAGATAGAAGCCGGCGTCCTGGAGTATTGGTCCTGGCCGGTGTATATAATGAACACCTCGAGCAGCCAGTCCATGGATGTACTGATAAAAAGACATGTTGCACATTAGACATCCAGCACAGCATATAAGCAGGAAGAAAAGCCAACAAAAACCTGAAGCTAAATTCCAGTATATCACTGACTTTGATTAGAGAAATCGTAAATCCAAGGAAATGTCAACTAGAATTAATAATCAATGAACCACTAAAAGAATAATCCTAAGACTGCACCATCGCAAGGGTCTATCACGAAATCGACTCAAGGTCTTATGCAAACACGGTCCCAATTGGTACAGAATCAGAGGTATTCTAAGCAGTAAGAAGCGGAAATGGCTGATATCCATTCATGGAAACATAATTAACAATTAATCCTTCCTTACTTAAATGTTGCCCAATATGGCCAAGAAAATCACCCTGCATTTAATCCTTCCTCGAAGAAATTAGCATGCACTAATCAAATACCCCAGAACTTTAATCCAAGAAACTCAAAAGTATGACTTTTATCCAGAGTCAGAATTACAATGAAGAAGAAATTGGTCAATGCAAGTATAAACATATAAATACAAACCTGACAGATGATACCCCCTAAAATATTCCTCCAGTTTTCTGCAAGGAGATTGATTTCTGTCGTAATCTCCGCACAAAATCTCTTCCATAACTTGTCATCACAAAAACAACAATAATACCTCAACAAAATCACCCCAGACATATAATTCTTTCTAACGAAACTGACAAAATAGGAAAAATAAAAACACTTTTTTTAATACCTAATTTAGCATTTACATGGAGAGAGAGTGAAGAGAAAAGACGAACCTTTGAAGCCCCGCGACCAATGTAAAGCGACATCTTCTGTGTATGTGCGAACAAACAATACTTCCATATTACATCACAACCAGACTGATTCGAAGGTCAACATCTTCATCTCTATGTTCAAAAAAACTCGGTTTACAGGTCAAAATTCACGCATTTAGAGAAGAATTAACCAAAAAACTACAGAATTCTGCTTAAAAACTCCTTCAAGATCCGATAAAGTAAAAACAGTTGCTAAATCAACAATATTTCAAGATAATAATCGATTCTCGCAATGGTTGTGCAAAAAAAAAAAACTGAATTGATGATTAATCGAAATCCACACCTAACAAACTTCTGAAAGGGGACTTTTTTTCTCTCTCTAGAAACAGGGTTGTGAGATGTTCTTCCTTTCTCTCTCTTCAAATTTCTTTGATTTCTCCCTCTTGCTAAATATAAAGTATTAACTTCGTTGGATTTTAATCTCATATATGCATACTGTAACGCGAGTTGAACACGGAGGGACAGTTGCGAGTGAGAGGGAGGATTTTTAACACACAAGGAAAAAAATTAAAATTCTCCGCTTACCAAAAGTAGAGGAATATGGTGACTGAAATAGTTCCTCCAAAAATTATTGTTTATTTATAAATAAACAAAATGTGAATTTACTTCGTAATTATCTTTCTTAATTATATTAATTTTTATTAGCCAGGTGATATTCTTGAATGCCCCTCCTTTTTTATTTGTTTAAGGTACAACGTACAAGTAAGCATTTTTTAACGGGGTAATTTGCATTTTTGGTTTCTAACCTTTTCAATTTGTAATAAATCTACTGCTAACCGTTTTTTAAGCTTTGGCCTGACCATCTCAATCTTTGAATTTTGTTGCAAATCACGTCATTTTGATATATTTTGACGACTTTGTCCTTCTCTTTAAATAAAAAAATATAAAAAAAAGCTAAAAAAAAAAACAAATTACAAATAAAGTCCTACAACTTTTAAAAAATACAAAATAAGTTCATCTTCCTTAAAAATCCATTCCATCAATCCCTTGGCCCAAAATGAAAAACATCTTTTGGAACATCACATTGTTGTAGAAAATGTCGATTCCATGGCGTCTGTAGTAATCCACCTTGTTCTTGAAGAATTTCAGCAAATAATCTCCGATTGGATTCTTACATGGCATTGCTTGGGAGCCGGTGACCAATAGAATCTGATTTTCTACTCCACGTTAGTAGAAATATATAAACTTTTCAAAAGATTACTGCAAAGTGTAAAAGTATTTGCATTCTTTGTATGTTAGCGGAGAAGGATGATTGGGTCCCTATGAAAGTCGCTCCATGGTAGCTCTACCCCAAAACAAGAAGCACCCAGTTTCCAACATGGCGATGAGAAATCAAAGTGTGTTGGCCATGCTACAGAATCAACAAATCAATCTTTTGACCCGAGTCATGTGGGTTCGTCAACTTTGAATGACCATTCTTTCCAAGAAAAACTTAGAGCCCCTTTGTTAGACAAGAACACCCCACAAGACATTGGACCAAGAACTTCAGAGGAGAAACAGAACATTTACCCGCTGCCATCTTAATCACTAATCTTGGCTGAGGGACAGAATGATACTTCAGAAGAAGAGGGAAACTTGGGACAAAAGAGCGAATGCTTGGGTTGGGCTGGACGGGTGGGGTCGGGTCAGGTCGGTTTTTGGAGAAGATGAACTTAGGTCAGGTCGGTTTTTGGAGAAGATGAACTTATTTTGTACTTTTTAAAGATTGTAGGACTTCATTTGCAATTTATTTTTATTTTTTGGTTGTTTTTATTTTTCATTTTTTTATTTAAAGAGGAGGGCAAATTCGTCAAAATATGTCAAAAGGACGTAATTTGCAACAAAATTCAAAGGTTGGAGATGACCAATGTTAAAAAAAAGTTAAAGGTAGATTTGTTACAAATTGAAAAAGTTGGAGACCAAAAGTGCAAATTACCCTTTTTAATGATAAAACGTTGGTAAAAAGTCTAATTCTTTTGACAATCCGGCCATAGCCTGCATACAGTGAAGTGTTTTTTAATGTAGGTAAATTTTTGAATTTATTAATATTAAAAATAAAAAAGTCAAATTAAAAGAAGTTATTTTCTAGATGAATGTGAAATAATTAATTTTCTAAATATTATACTAAAAAATTAATTAGTAACGTACTTTATATCGTTTAATCAACTTTATCAAACATCTTAATTACCAAAAGTTAAATTGACATGTATTTTTATTAAATTTGAATGTCGTATAATTTAACGATATACTAATACCATTTTAATAAAAAGACAAATACCGGTGAAAAATGTTATTTGGATAAGTTTACTAAAACTATTTTTCTTTTTAGTAATATCTTATTAAGAAGGTGGTTATATATTGAGGCTGGCCAATAAATCAAATTGTAATCTTTTTCTTTGTTTTTGAATTTTGAAGTTGGGGATTGAAATTTATCCACGGCAAAAAAAATAAAAATAAATAAATTTAACCGTGAGACGGACCTCTAGTAAATAGCAATAGTATGGTCATTGGTCCATGTGGGATCATTACATTTAAAGAAACTATTTTAAAGGCTAATGATGTGATTAATTTAATCTCAATAAATATTTAAATAATTCACTTAGATAATTTTGAAGATTGAATTTTGAGATTAAATTATATATATTAAGATAAGAGATTTGAATAGATCTTAACAGAAACAGACTATACAAATCCATTTCAATCAATTATGTCATCTACTAAAAATATAATTCGAGTAAATCCTTTCAAATAAATTATAAGTCACTTTAATTTCGATTTACTTTTTATTTCATTCTATTATTATTATTAGCATCGGTAAAATTTTAACACGAACTAAGATTATAAACCTAAAAAATCTAAAAATTTAATACTTTTGAAAAATAAAAATTTTTATTTCTTTAAAAAATTTTTAATTCTAGTTGTGGTCAACACAACGGTTTAAGTTAGCAAAGAGGCATATGTAGACTAGAATTATGAAATCATTAAACCTAGTTCAAAGTTTTAACAACCATAATCAAAACAAACCGAAAGAGTGAAGTGATTTGTGAGATTCTTAGCCGTTGATTTTTCGTGATATAATATTTGCCAAGTTGAGTTATAGATTAGTGCCTAATCTCACTGTAGCTAGCGTCACATTTTTGCCCTTTTCCAGGTTATAATTAATTATATGCACCACTATTTCACAAACAATAGATTACTTTAATCAGCAATGACATAAGCGTTTTAAATTTTTTTTTTTTAAATTATAAATAGTGAGTGTGTAGTGAGGATAAAAATTAAATAAAAGAATTTATAAATAAAAAATGATGTTTGATCAATTTACACTTGTTTAAATTTGTATATTGAATAATTATAGTAAATGTCTCCAACTTATTAAAATTGTACAATTGAATTCTCATAATATGTAGTGGATAGTTTCAGTTTTTTAACTGTCAAAAAGTCAATTAAACAAAATGTAAAATACTGTTTAAAAAATAGAATAGGAAAATCAATTAAACAAATTAAAAAGGAGAGAGCAAAAAATATATTGCAACCCACCCTGCATCTCTGGTGCAACACATACTGCAGCCATTTTCTTTTAATATTTGATTATTTTATTTGACATTGGCGTATTTTGATAAAGATTTTTGGAAATTATAAGTAGTTAGTCATACGGAGTTTGTAGATAAAAGTTAAATAAGAATTATATATTCTACAAAATGTATAGATAAAAATGATGTTTGAATAATTTATAAGTACTTATAAATACTAACAAACGTACTCTGATTAGAATGTCTTTTAATGCTTATAGCTAGGACTTGAGTTTGTTTACAAATTAACTAAAGTTGAGCTTTAAGGTTGTAGGGTTTCTTATTGAGACAAAATCTAGGGTTCATTTGATTTTTGGTGATTATAGAATGAACTTTTGGAATTTTTATATCTTGTACAGCATTTACATGAATTAACGAATATTTGAATTTCAATTTTTTTTTTTATTTAGTTAAATTGATGAGAGTTTGAGCATATTAGATTGTTGATAATATCTCTCCTCCCCGATACTCCACTCGTCCCCCACCAAGCGTTGGTTCCTTCATTTTCCCCGTTTTTCAAACCCGTCCGAGATGGTAGCTTGTATAGGTGGGGAAAGGGGGCCACGGGAAGTTGTATGGGCGGGGGAGAAATTTTGGCAATAACATAGGGACCAAAGTGCAATATTGATTAGAGGTTGAATTAGGGATTTGTTTCTAACAGCAGCTGCACGGACCATTATGTTCTTGGATGTTTTTGCTTTGATAATAATAAAATATTGAGAGATGTTTTCTATGTATTGATCAAGATCAAGAATTCCGTATTTTTTTAAAGAATCAACAAATATTTGATTCATAATTTTGCAGTATTTTTAGAATTAACGTGATTTAGGCTTGAATTTTGTACGATGCATCACATCATATACCTACAAATATAACTAGTGATGATGCATCATATACCTACAAATATAACTAGTGATTCCCGCCACCCCCTGTGTCTTGGCGAATGTTCTCTGATGATCAAGTTAGAAAGTATAGAAACAAGGTAAAAGATCAAAGGAGTTGAGAATGTTTGTTTTTGGATTAGGTGAAATGTTAAAATTACTTATTTCGTCCTTATCTAGTGTCATGTTATAATCAATATGTAATAATCTATCAGTTTGTGTTTGGTCCAAACTATAATGTGGGTCACTTGTAGGACTCCATCACTATAATATAGTCGACTCAATATATTTACTATATCGAATCAATGGCCTCAAGAATGGCATATTGGTTGTTGAATCAATTCTCGTGGTCCCTATCTTGCTATGTATATTCTGACTTCTGTATTGGTATAAATTAACTTTTGAAGAAAAATAAGTTTTATAAATAAAAATAGTAAATTTTATCTTCATTTCTTAGTGCTTAATCATTTGCAAAGCGATATAGGAATTACATATCAATTAGCCTTGTGGTTTTCAATCGTTTGTCCTTGAAGGTGGAACTGGAACTGGAACCGCAAGGGCCAATGGGAATTGAAATTGGTGACCGATCCATTTCTTGAGCTTTCAAGTTCTAAGTGTTCACAGAGTCAAGTTAGTAGTTTATATGAGATTCAAGACACAGTTGTCAAGAGACAGTTGTCTCAAGTTCAAAATATTTGAAAGTTTACAAGTAAAAATTAATAAGTTATGTTTTTTAATTAGAAAAATTGTGAGTCGGTCAATGATCATGCGCTCATGATCTTTAAAATCATATTGCCCAAACTTAATTAAATTAAAGTCATATTTCAACGCTAAAAAATAATATGCTACTGTAATTGCAAAATTTACTAATTTAAAAACGATATTATTTTATTATGATACTGTTTTCTATGATATTGTTTTATTGTTATACTGTTTTATTATGATACTATTTTATGAAAAATACTTGATATTGTTTTACTTTTAATATTGTACACTAGTTTTTGTTAGATTATAGCATGTTTGACCAAGTTTATTAACTTTTTTTTTTCAGACTTATTTCAACCACACATTTCACGCCTTTTTTCAAAATATAAAAAAAAAAACTACTTTTAAACTCCACCAAACTTTTATGATTGAAGTAATAATACTGTTTCAAAATGCTCTATTAGTAGTACAAGATCATTGATACTATTTTCATTCAAAATACTTGATATTGTTTCAACAGTCCCATTCTCCTGCTCCGGTGGGGAGGAGTTATGTTGCCAATTGCCTACATGGTAATTGGCTATTGGCCAAAGTAAAAATAAAAAAATGTTAGTATATTTTTTTTTGCCAATAGCCAATTGCCATGTAGGCAATTGGCAACATAACTCCTCTCCACTGTGAGGAGGAGAACATGACTGATTGTTTCAATCCATGATGCTGTTATTCTATTTCATTGTAGTTTGCGTATGTAATACTGTCTTATTAAGATACTGTCATGTATGATATTAATATATTAAGATATTTTTATCTATTTTATTAAATATTGTTTTATTAATATATTGTACTATGATTTTGTGTTAAAACATAACATTTGTGCTCACTTAAACATGTGCTTGATAAAAATGTGCTTATAATACTGTTATATTTGTTATCTTCAACCATACGACATTGTTATCTAGGATACTGTTATTATGATATTAATACAAATGTGGTTCTGATACTGTTGTATTAAGATAATTTTATTATGATATTATTATTCTGTTGGGATGGAATTTTCTATTTTGAGTTTATAATATTGTCATTGTTTCAAAGATATTAATACTAATGTGCTTGTTACATTAATATAATAATGTACTTCTGCTACTGAAATATTAAAATACTTTTATATGTGATAATGTTATATTAAGATGTTGAAATACTGTTATTAATAAAATATTATTTTGTGACACTATTTTATTAAGATATTATTTTTTATATTATTTTGTGATACTATTTTATTAAGATACTATTTTTTATAATACAATATCAAAAAGTACACATGAATGTGTGCAGTAACATCCTGAAATACATAAAGACGTATGTGAAATAAATGTTGTTTTCTTTTATTCGATCAAAAAATGATTACAAAATAATGTATTCCTATATATATATATATATATATATAAACAATATCTTCAACAAATACAACCCAATTCATAAAAAAATAAGTGAAACCATTCATAAAAACTGAATCCACCTACAAAATAACATTCAAAAAGCAATTGTTTCCAAAATTTTGTAATCCACGAACTGCCCAATACTTCTTAGAATCACTGTCATTAACTGATAGCAATAAAAAATTTAAAAGTTTATCTTTTACATGATTGAGAAGAAGAATAATTGTGAATCTACTATTTTCACTCGCGAAAACAATGGTAACGGTTTGGATGGCCAGCGGCAAGTCGTGAAATTCAAGCGACAAGGTGCAATAACTGGTGGAAGGCGCGGGAGAAGATGGTGGCCACGTGTGCTGCTGGATTGAAATTTAAATCAAATTTAATTCTAATTAATATGGGTCATATGGCTAATTGTGGAATCAATTGAAATATAGTTGAAATAATATGACTTCATAGCAATTTTGAAAAAGTATTTTGACCTAATTTGGAACAAGTCACATACGTTTAACTTATAGACAATTTTTTCTTTTTTCTTTTTTATTATTTGAAAAGATGACCCAAGCATCCCATGCCCAAATCCAATTTAAAAAACTACCCAATTAAAAACTTACTCCCAAAACTCCAAACTTCATCTTGAATGCGAGAGCAACGACAATCTATAGAAATGATAAAATAAAAGTTCCAATGCCATTAAGTATTGTACTTCGAGGATTTTTTTGTTTTTTTGTTTTAATTCAACACACCATCACATCTCCAATGTGATTTCAGGCCTCCACCAGAAAAGGATTGAAGAGTTCGAATACCCAAACCATATATAAATAACTCATAAAGAATTCATGGAATGGGGGCATAAAACCTTACCTCCAATTATAAAGCTAAAGCAAATAAATAAATGAATAAATAAAAAAGTAATTAAAAATAGTCCTAAAAAATTCTATATACCCCTAATTGTAGGAAGTCCATGTCTATCAATCTGAACTAAGCTGCTGTAACGTCGCGGTAAGTCCTGAGCGTTGTACTCGAAATAGCAATGACGATACCAACCCTTTGAAGCAAGTAAGTCAGCCATCTGGTTGTCCTCACGATAAATATGAGAAATAGTATCACGGTCGAAGGTAAGGAGATGTCTGATGTGGCGAAGAGTTGTCTGAATAGACCAAGGTCCCCCACCTCTGGTGATGCAGTGAATAGCCAAAGTAGAGTCAGACTCAATCCATAAATCTGAGAGTACAATCCTTTGAGCAAGAATGATACCGTCAAGAATAGCCCTGAGCTCGGCCTCCAGAATAGGGCACTCATCATATGAAGAGAAGAAGACGCGAACACACTGACCTGATGAATCCCTAATAGTCATTTCTCCACTCGCAAATCTATCTTTGACGCATCCATCAATGTTGACCTTCTAAGATTCTACTAGTGGAGTACGCCAATAAACCAAAACATGGAGAAGAATGGATGGAATAGTAAGATAGATGCCAAAAAGAATAGCAATATCTATATCTCCTCACCAATAAATAACCCGAAATAAACGGTCTGTATGTAGTAGGAAGATAGTATGGTATACTCTCTAGATGATTCGTCTCGACTCCATAGAGATATCTTGGTACTTCGCATCATTCCTCGCAGTCCAAATAAATCAGAGAATCAAAAGAGGAATGATCGTGCAAATATGACCATGTCTGACAAACTAACCCGAGAAACGCCAAGATTGAAATCGATATTGAAAACCCTCCATCGGCCGAGGGATTATATGAAAATTATAAAAAAAAAAGGCGCCAAACCTGGTTGGCAATATAACTGTCAATAAATAAATATTGGGTAGTCTTAATAGCCGAGCAACATTGACAACGAGAAACCATATGACTCCAAATTCACCTCTGAATCACAACATCAACTAGGATAAGACCCTGCCATAGTTTCCAGCAAAAGAAAGAGATAGTCTTCGGGATAATAGAACTCCAAATCATGCTGTAAACAGTCTAAATCGTATGCCCCGTACGAACTAATTGCCATGCAGACTTGGTAGCAAATCTACCATCCGATGTATCCTTCCACATAATATGATCGTGTACTCTAGCAGTGATATGAATGCTCCCTATCTGCTCAGCAATAGTATATGGTACTAGCTCAAGAAGTCGGTTAGTGTTTCATCCAGTATCATAAAATAAGTCTCTAACCTGGATGGAAGAATGTGGCAAATGTGGGTGCTGATCAGCTAATGTAGACTCGCCCATCTAGCAGTCATACCAAAAGAATATCTGCTCACGCCCTAATTTCCAAGCAATGTGTGTATCCGCATGTGGGCCTATGTGCTTCAGCCTCTTCCATACAGTTGAAACATAGTAAGAAATAGTAGCCAGTAATAGATGGGTATCCTGACAATACTTACTTAATAAAAATTAAGCCCATAATGACCGCTGAGATCTAAATAACCACTAGAGCTTTAAGGAGAATGTAACAACAAGATCTTCCAGTCTCCTAAAACCTATTCCATCCTCCTCAGTAGGAATATAAATGTCTTTCCATCTCTTCCAATGTAATCTGTGTGCATGGTCTCTGGAGTCCCAAAGAAACCTAGCAAATATGCCATCTAACTTCTTCAAGATAGCCTTGGGAGGCTTCATAATCTAAAGGAGATAGAGAAGAATAGAAGATAACACTGATCGTATCAAAGTAATTCGTTCCCCAAATGATAAGAGTCTTGAGGCCCAGCTAGAAATTCTACCACGGACTTTCTGGAATAAGTCATCATATAAGAAGATATTCCTCGCTCCTTTAAATAAAAGAACACCAAGATAAGTGAAGAGCTGCTGCTGATGACGAAACCCTGTCAGATGATCCAGCCTGTATATCTGACTAGTAGAGTATCTCCTAGGTAAGATAATCTCACTCTTATCTCTGTTCACCAACTGGCCAGAAGTCCCTTCATAGTGCTCAATACACTATAAAACTCATATAATAGACTACTTCTGGCTATTGACGAAAATAATCATATCGCTTGCAAAGGACAAATGAAAGATGAGAGCTTCACCTCCATAAGTGAGCAGTCGTGAAAAATAATCTGCAGCAATAATAAACAGCGATAGAGATATGGGATCACCATGTCTGAGTTTCTGAGATGATGAGAAAAAACCACATGGCCTGCCATTAATTAGAACTGAGAATCGACACTCTGATATACACCTCCGTATTTTATCAATCCAAAGAGCATCGAACCCAAAACCCTCCAAAATAGATATCAAGTAGCCCCAATGCATGCGGTCATAGGCCTTAGCCATATCAAGTTTGAGGATAACATTACCCCATCGCATTTTCATATCAAGTATATGTAGTAACTCCTGTGCAAGGAGGACATTATCCCCAATAAGCCGTCCTGGGATGAATCCTTTATGAGAAACTGAGATGATCTGAGGTAGTAAAGTACTCAATCGTGAATTCACCAACTTTGTAATCAACTTATTAAACACTGTACATAAACTGATAGGACGAAACTCTAACCACCTACAGGCATTGTTCCACTTTGAAAGCAAGACAATAGAAGTAGCTGCAAAACTCCTAGATAGGTGCCCTCCAGCAAAGAAATCCAAGACTGCCTGAAACACATTCTCTGATACTATGTCCCAACAGACCTGAAAAAAATGAGATGAAAACCCATCTGACCTGGTGACACTGTTTGGATTAATACTGAAAATAGCCTCTCACACCTCAGTCAAAAAAAGAGTCCGATTAAGCTACAAATTGTCATCATCGGATATTAGTCTAGGTATAATACTAGGTCGAATAGGATCGACAGACTGAGTAGGAGCCAACAGAAGCTCCTGAAAGAAAGATACTACTGAAGGCTGAATAGTTTCAGGAGACTCAAACACCTCACCGAAGCTGAAGTAATATACCAAATCCTAGCACGAATGCGTCATCCCTGAACTATAGAATAGAAGTATCAGAAGTTATGATCACCCTCACAAGTCCAATGTGCCCCTGTTTTTTGTTTCTAAAATGCCTCCTCAATAGATAAAGTACGGTTCAGAACTACCTGAGCCTGATGCAAAGTATCACGATGAGAAGGAAAAGGATCTCTGTCATGGTCTAACTCTGCCTCGTCTACCAAATAATCGTCAGAAGACCACTGAATCAGAAGAGGTGAGTGATCAGAAGTGTTTCAGTTCAGATAACGAATCGAAAAATGAGAACAAAATGAGGCAATCAGTAAGTTAATCAAAACTCTATCCAGATGCTTCCAAACCCTCCCATTTGTCCACGTGTACTAACATTTAGTATACCCTACATCTGTCAAACCACAATCTATCATCATATCTGCAAAGTCTGAAGTGCCACTATCACGAGTATTCCTGTCAGTACGCTCACTATTGTGAGCGATCATATTAAAGTCTCTCCCAACTAGCCACGGCCCATCCACATAAAAGGATATCTGGTGAAGACCCGCCTATAAATCCCTACGTCCAATCGGCGAGCAAGAAGTATAGACTGGAGTAATGAACAACAATCTGGCTAGTCTAGGATCCTAAACTTTAATGTGAAAGAATTTGAGATAATCAACAATCGAAGTAAGAGTAGTCTCCAAATTCCAAAAATACCAAATCTTATTCGACTCATTCTGTAAGCCCACATCAAATGAGAAAAATTATCGGATAAAGTCAAAGTTCTTCCTCAAAACAAACGGCTCCAACACCACCAAAAAATACACCTGGTGAAGTCGGACCACTTTGTTAAGTCATCTACGAGTGATAATACTACGCACACCTCTCATATTCCAGATGATAACACTCATAAAAAAGATTGGCTACGTGACGAAACACTTGTCTGACTATGAGTCACTCGTTTCATCGGGCATGAGATATCAGTAACTTTTGAATTTTTCTTCCTCTACACTGTGGTAAAACCATAAGCCTCCTGCCGCTCATCCAAACCAGCCAAGTCATCAGAAGAATTCCTACAAAAGTGCCATAGCTGATGAACCTCTACCTGAGTAGAACTAGCAGTATCTAAAGAAATCAAAGCCTCTATATTCTTATGACAACTTAGATGTGTGTTGTCATGTGGATCATTATCAAAAACTGACTGCAATAGCTTTAACAAAATAGGAAACTCATGAGGTACGGACATCATGTGATCTAAGAGTGGATCGGAAGAAAAAACATCATGAAAGGGCTTTGAAGCCACAATGGTGGGAATAGTATGTTCAGGCTGATGGGTGGTCCTCACATAACCATTGGAGGTGATATATCAACAACTGAAGAAGAACCAACAACTGGGGCCCATTGCCTAAGAGCCTCAACAACAGTCTCATTCCTCTTACCCTTCCCAGCCCTATCTATAATAGGCACCTGAACATCAACTAGCTTAGATGTCGTAGCAACAATAGGATTAGGAGTCGTAGCAACAGCAGTCTTACAAGCCTAAGAAAAAAAACGCTTAATAGCCTGGGTAACAATAGGATCTATCAGTGGAGCACCCACCATGCACTGATCAATAATATGGCCCATATGACGGCATTTAGCACAAAAATAGGGCAACCTCTCGTATACAATAGGCTGCCAAAAACTACGAGATTCACCCCGATCAATCTAAAACCTATCTAGGAGCTTATGCTCCAGATTCATCTCAATACAAACCATGGCTTTACTAGGCCTCAACAAATCAGCAGTCGCCTCATCAATCCTCAACAACACCCCAACAATTTTAGATAAAGCAAATAAAAATTCATTTGCACGTAAATGAACAGACAATAAATGAAAAGAGATCCATACATGGGCAATGGAGGCTTCTAGCCACGCAACCCACTCAATTATAACATATCCCCAAAACCCTAAATTTCATCTTCTTGAAGACTAAAAAATGACAATCATATAGAATTGACGCAATAGAAAATTTCAAGGTTATTTCTAGTTTTTTGAAAATATTATTTTGGTTGGTTGGGTTGAAATTTTTAGTGAACTAAAAATTGAAATAATAATTAATTATTTTTACATATTGTCGGAAGCTTGAATTATTATTTACATGGCTATTATTATTGATGTTAATTGTTGGATTATACTTGGATTATTAATTATTGTAGACTTGACTTGATTGTTGGTATTGTGTATAGATAAATAGTGTTGAATTGTTAAATTGTTGTTCGATTGTTGGTGACTTAATTGATACTTTTGCCTCCAAAACTGTTAGGTGGGTAGTATTGAAATGATTATTTGGAACATTTTATGGCCTTATTGTTTGATTATAATATAAATTTTTTTATATTAAATTTTGTTTACCGTTTTGTTGTTGGGTTTTAAATTTATTGATTTAGTTTTGGAAAATAAAAATCAATACACACTAGAATGTAAGGGCTCAACTTGCTTGGAAAACCTAAAGTCTGAGTAGTCTAATTTATATATTTTTGTTATATTTTATCTAATTGTTGGTTTCTTTTGTTTACTTAAGAGCACGATAAAATTTTATGGTGGACGAGATTATTGATTGATTTTTATGATTTTAGGATGATTCGATAATGACTTAAGATCAATATCTTCAATCAGGATTTGATCGGTATTTGATCCATATTTATTCGAATAATTCTATTCATAATTGCTCACTCCTGATAGTAAGCATATGTGGCATTACTCAATTGGAATAATTATTTATTTCAATTTAGTAATGTATATGCAGTCAACAATTATTTATAGTTTGTTATGAAATTAGAAAAGTAGAGAGAAAAATATAAGAGAATATAGAGAGTCAAAACTCAGGTATGTAAATTTATTATAATAATGATAATTGTTTATAGGGTTCCAATAAGAATTACAACCTGACTAGAATATACTCTTTTGGAGTAAGTAGATAACTACATAGACATCTAGAAAAAACTAAATAGTAATTTATCATTATCTATAATTTTACAACACTCACTCTTGAATGACTTATTATACAATAACTGGTTCGTTAAAAAAAATTGTTTGGTAAAAACTCAATCGGATAAAAATATCAATTGAATGAAAAAAAAATTTATCAAAGATTTAGAGTAATCAAATGTCGTCTCATTAAAACCTAGTCAGGAAAACTTAGTAGGACAAAACTTGAGCGAAGGAAAAAAGAGTACAACTACTCCAACTGATTTCAATCAACGAAAAAAACTTGTATCGAGCTATTCATATCTTGTGCATCAATGTATTCAATGCCGACATCTTTTTAAAACTTGTATAAAACAATTATGGTGAAATGTGCTCCATATTATAATCTTCAAGCAATATCATCTTTATACACTATTTTTAGTTGACTGTAGTTAGCATGATGGTTTGATACAATTATATTAAAAACAAATCTAGTTGTTGTTCCATTCAAGTGTCTCGTATACAATGTATAACATGAGAGTATAACTATAGAGTTATGATGAGGGTAAATATTGTGTATATTATTGACATCCATAACTATAAAATTTATAACACTTCTAATTGGATGTTATTTACACAAAGAATGTGCATCGTTAAAACCTTACAAAAAAAAAATCATGTGAGAAAAAATCATAGTGAAGAAAAAAAAGTATAGAATTCTTTTAATATGCAATGAAAATTGTCTCATTAAAAACCTTACCAGGAAAATTCAATAGGACAAAACATTGATCAAGGAAATGAGTACAACACGTATTTACTCCTCCTCATTATAATGTCACTTCAGATCTATACTTTGATCGATTTAGTTCTCAAAAAAGTTGAACTATATGCTTCATGCATATTAAATCTTCTAGAAATTTATATACATATTTTTATTAGTCATGCCAGATGAGTTGGTTATAACAATATTCATATGTATATATGTCATGCATTAACATGCTGACAAAATATCGACTTGTAATTGCTTTACATAAGCCTTTACGAAATTTATAATGTTAAAATCGTGCATTACATATTACGACTTCATTTTTTTCATTTCCTTTTCGCATAAGCATACATATTTAGGTGTTCGGATTGTAAGTCCAAAAACTTTAGGTTTCTCTAGTAAGTTTAATTTACTTGTATTGCATCCTTTTATTCGGCCAATTAATTCTTTGATAGATTTCTTTCAATATCCTCGCTACATTTCATGATATGAAGTGCTACATTATGTACAAAAGTGTTGTCAACAACGTCTTCTTTTTTTATTCTATTTCTTTCTCGTAATGATATAACTTATTGAGATCTCTTTTATTTTATTATTTTAGCTAGTTGAACCTCTTATGTGATTTTTATATATAGTTATGTCTATATACTCTCCAAGAGTATACGCCTCTTCAATATGACCATTTTTACTATTTGCTCTATTTTTTGTTTTGAGGATTTTTGTTTTAGAATCAAATGTCATCACGCTTTAGGCGTGCCATTAAATTTACCAGATATAATGTTAACGGATTGTCCTTCTAGGACGTCAATATGAATTGGAACATTTACAGCTGGTATACGAGACTTGGTTAATCTCGTTGGTCAATAAATGCATCTGTCAATTGTATAACTTATAAATGAGTTATCTTTCGAACTTCTAGTTCGTATTGTCTTGTACAAGGATTTTAGAAAACATAATAGGCTGTGTTTTCATATATTCTTTCCAACTACTTAATTTCTTCCCCTAATGTTGAGAAAAATATTTTATCAAAATAACATTCAAAAAACCGTGTTATAAAATATCACTCGTTAGAACTTAAGATATTTTATAAATTTTCAAATTAAACATGTATTTTCAACATTCTTTAATATTCATCTCAGTGCACCATAGTGGACCGATTGTACATATATTGCACTATAAAAAAATTATTAGATAGGGTAATATTAGGCTCTAACCATAAGCCAACTATAGCAAAAATAACTTTGATATTGGCATGATGTGTATAAGTATTGCTGCATATAAAATAACATTCTCTAAAAAAAATGGGAAGCACTTTGTTCTCAATAGTAATGGTATAGAATTTAATTGTAGGCATTGACAAACAATATTGCTAAACTATTTATCATCATCCCAACTAACATTTATTAAAAATTTGAGATTTAGGCTCACTAGCATTAACAAGAAACACGTATTGATTGTTTTATCTAAAAATTATGTTCATAATTTAAAATTTGAGCAAGTAATCTCGTAAACTTCAAGTTGCGAATAATAACACCATATAATCATCTAGCAGATGTATTTATTAGATACAAATTATATCTAGGTGGTCAACATGGAGAGTGACATGCCCCACATATCGCCCTAAACAATTTTCAGAAATGCAGGGATTCAGTCCTGATTTTAACTAGTGAGTACTTACTGGTTTATATACCATGAGAACAAGCATCACGTGAGAATTCATTATATTGAAAAATCTTCTGGTTTTCAATATATATTCTCATTAATAATTCACATCATATTGATTTAGAATGGTCTAATCGGTAATGCCAATTAATAAAATTTCGAAGTATTGAACTTCTGGTTCAATATAATTTAACAAGTATATTTTTTATTTATTTGGAGAACAAATTTATGTTCATTATCTCACAAGAATGGAGAATTGTCTAACAAGTTTATTATATTTCTTTAAGAGTATCAATACTCTAATATTATACAACATTAATATTTTGACATTGTAAATTTATGCTTCTTCAAGAACAGTCATATAATATTCTTCAGGAGCAACAACACAACATTCTTTTAAAATAATGATATTCATAACATTATTCTTCTTCTCTTCAAGAGTATTAATACAATATTTTTATAAAATAATAAATTTTATAAAATTACGCTATTCGAGAGTAAGTAATATTCTGCCAGAATATTAAAGTAACGTTGTGTTTCTTCAGGAGCAACAACAAATTATTTTAAAATATTGAACTGTATAGAAATTTACTCGTCAGGAGTAATAGCATAATATTCTTATAAGATATTAGATTTATAAAATTATGTTCTTCGGAGGCAAAAACTTATTATAAATCTAAAAAATTACGCTATTAGAGAGCAATAACTTAATATTAAGTTTTACGAAATTACGCTCTTCGAGAGCGAGTAATATTCTACTTGAATATTAATATAATGTTGTACTATTTCAGGAGCAACAACATATTGCTTAATATCCTTGTTGCTTGAAAAGAGAATACCAAACTGTTCTATATTTCACACTCTGAGTCACACTTCGAGCATGTCTCGAAAATTGATTAATGATTATGCCTTGAACCAAGTTTCAAGCAGACTTCAGGTCTCACTTGAATGTTTCAAATCAAGACATACTTTTTACTTTGATTATCTACCTTGATCATTTAATCAAGGTCATAAGATTAATTAATCTTCTACATTCTTAAATAAACAAAGTAACTTTATATTTTGATTATTTGATCAATATAACATTTTTCAATCAAATCAAACTTTCTACCTAGATTTGATATACGTATGCTCTCTTTTTGTTTATATCTCTTACTTAAGTTCTATAGTATCAAAAGTCATGTTAACGAATATCATTCAATAGTGAATGATCCATGAGCATTAAAGCATATAAGTGTCAATTGTAAATGTCAAATACAATTTATTGATACAATTCAAGTTTAGATCCATGCCCAAAATTCAACTTAAATGAATAGAATAAAGTCATTCATATTAATTACAAATAACATTGATATTGCTCCAGCTAGTATTACATGTAATAGTAATATAGAAGACATTCATGCACATCAAATCAAAAATTTCATCCGTTACATGATTAATTTATTTGTTTTGGTCATTTGATTGTTGACAATGCAATCAATTAAAATAATGCCCACAACAAGAATATTAATCACTAGTCAGGTTTCACATAATTCATATCTCTTTGTAAGATTAGACCAAATGACATTCTTATGAAATTATCACATTTTAAAATATTAAAATTGAATTTCTTTGAGAGCACTACAATATTTTTCTAGAATATTGATAAGTATAAATTTGTATTTCTTCAACAATACTAATATGTACAATTTTATGCTTCTTCATGCAGCAATACTATAGTCTCCTCAAATATTGATATACAAAATTGTTGTTTTCAAAAGCAGTAGAGTAATATTTGTCATTATATTATTGATATAATATAAAATTATTCTACTACAAGAGCAATAGCACAATAACGTTCCATAATATAGATATGAACATAATGCTTATTCGAAAACATTAATACAATATTCTTCTAAAATATTGATATTTATAAAGTTTTTCTTCTCTACGAACAACAAAACAATTTTTTTTTTCAAGATTATCTAATTTTTATGTTTCTTCGAGAACAATAATATAATATTTGTTTAATTAAATGTGTTTTTTCTTCAAGAGCAACAAAATAATTCTTTTATTGAATAATAATTAAAATATTTTTCTAGAATATATATAAAATTATGTCTTTTTACAAGTATCAATTCAATATTCTTTTAAAATAATGATATGTATAATTTATATTTTTTCAGGAGCAACGATACAATGTAGAATATTGATATATAGTAATAAAAAATTTATTTGTTTATAATGGATATAAATTTGAATAACGTATAAACAGATTGATTAAATATTTTAGTTCAAGAATTCCACAAAGATATCAATAAACAAAGAAATTAGAGTATAAACACTATGGCATGTAATTGTCATAATTCATAAGTTTAAGCAAAACAAATATTAAGCATCAAGTGTCCAACAGACCTTAAAGTTGCATATTGAAACAATAATTCCAAATATATTTTTGTAATTTAACTGGTCATTCTTCTATATTCCAAGATTATAGGCTGAATGTAAAAACATAAATTTGGAGGACACAATAATTAACAATCCACTTTTTTTATTTATAAATATATCATATCTAGCATGTCAGAGTAAATAATTAGACATACTTGTATTGAATCATAACCAAGAAATTGCATCTGAGACATTTATTTTTATTCTAATGATAAACCTTTCATTGAATTTGATATCATTGCGCGGCACGTATTTGTTGTATTATCAACAAAAGCAAAGCATGCATGAACTTTGAATAGGAACCGATTATAGGGCATCATGTCAAAATTAATATGATTTTCACGGCGAATAAAGAAATTTTTGTACTTTAAAACAAGTTCGCATTGATAACTTGTTATGAAATTATAAAAATAGAGAGAAAAATAGAAAATAATAGAAATAGTCAAAACTCAAATGTGTAAATTTATTATAGAAATGACATTTATTTATGTAGCTCGATGAGTTAGAACACTCCCGATTAGAATATATACTTTCTTCTTTTCTGTAGTAAGTAAATAACTACGTAAACATTTAAATAAAATCAATTAGTCATTCATCTTTATTTATAATTTTACAACATAATCAACAATTATTTATTCCATTAGTTGTTGGGTGTCTCAATTTGATTTACTTTGGGCTATCTACTCTTAAGCTTTAACCTTCACGACGTGTTAGTCAATTAGTCATCATCTTCCCTTGATTTATGACACGTTCCCTAGAGTGTTCGAGCCTCTGGTTGTTAAGATTTTTAGCATTTGATTTTTATTTTTTTTTATTTGAGATTTTAGTCTATACAAATAAACGCACTCTGCATATTATTTAACTTCAGATATTTGTTTTCACGTTTGATATATTATTTAACTTCAAATATTTGTTTTCACGTTTGATACATTACAAATTACGGAAAGTTGATCGAATATTGAAAAGTTAATTATTATTGGACAAAACCTATCAAATCTAATTTGTACAGATCATTCCAAATCCAAAACGATTTGTTTATGTATCAATTTCGACAACTTTGCAATTATTGGTGTACCAAATGGATATTTTTTTACAAGATTTGAGCTTTTCCTATCAATATGTATTCTTAGCTATGTTCTGAAAACCCCGCATAAGCCCTCGCCAGAAGACTTGAAGGCTCACCTCTACGCCTAACCACGCATCACGATCGCCTTCGCGCCCTGTCCTTATCTCGCCTTCGCTTAGGACTCGCCTGGCCCAAAAGCTCAAGCTCGCCCCACGCCCACGCCTATTAACACTTTACGCTTTTTAACATTGATTCTTAGCGCTTCTGTTGTAATAATAATATTCATAACATTTCATCACCGATATTATTCTACGTGGCGTTCTTCAATTGAATGAATTATTTACTCCAATTGAAAGAATGTATTTATAACTATTAATTATGAATAATTCATCCAATTGAAAGAATCTTGGCGTAAATTACTTCACCGATAGTGAAAGAATTATAAATAATATTACTCGTTAGCATAACAATTAGATTTGCGGCCAGGATTAAACCACCTAACAACGTACGTGTACTTAGTTAAATCTAATTGAAAATCTCTCCTGTGTATGTTTCTGTTGACAAAGCCAACTACTTTTCCTTTTTCTTGTAATTTTATTGAATATTTGAATGAGACATTAACGGTATTAATTAATAAGTGGGCAAGTGTGAGTCCTAAATAACTCCTCTTGCTGATAGGGACCACTTTTCTAAAAACAATCGTTTTCTCTTTTTATTTCAATTATTTAATTTAACCTTCTTTTTTTTAGTCTAGTCATGATTTTTAAGTCTCCGTCTAGACCTAGTTGGGATTGAGGACGGTTAAGAGTACCCCTACCATATTTTATTGATATGAAAATGATAATACAAACGGGAGGGAAACATAAATCTTATCTCGACCCTTTTACGAGGGCATTCCACTAATATTTCAAAGATATTCGAGTATAATTCTACTTATATTTGGTTGTTTTTGTGTTTGTAGGACGAATCCCAAAGCTTAGATAGCATTTATACACAAAAAGTGAAGAAAATAACGAAAAGTGTAAAGGAAGGAGATTGGTGTTCGAAACATGTGAAAAAATTAGAACAACAAGTTTGATGCAAAAATCTACACAGGACAAATAATATACTATTGAAAAGCTCATCGAGTCATGATCGTAATAAATTTTAGGGATTACGATTTAAAATTTTCTACGAAATATTATGATCATTTTTGTCTCTACTGGCCGAGTTGTAGAGCTGTTTGATACTCGATTTTTCTAGGGCAAATTGAGACGCATTGGCACGAAATAAACCCCCATAATCCCTACCAATATATTTGAGATGTCTTGGATGTTAAAAGGGAACTATACATTTGGAGAATAAGAGAGGGAAATATTGCATGTTCGACAAAGTTTAAATTATAATTTAAACTAGTCAAATATATTTTTTATCCACACATTTTATAGGAATCACAACTTATTACCCATTTATTATCCACACATTCAATATGAACCACAATTTATATGTGTTTAAAAAAAATCCAACACTACCAAACACTTCAGCATCAAAATCAAGACTTTGAAGGGGAATTTTGAAGAATTGAGAAAACTTGTTCTTTGCTAGTCTTTAAAAGTAGAATCCATTCATCTTCTTGAATTCATTGGTCTTCTCTTTTAAATTCGGATTGATGTTTTTCTATACATCTACATAGTGTTGTAAAACGATGATGAACTAATTTCTTTTGTTAGAACAAACGATATAGTTTAAGTTTAGGTGGTTTAAATTTATTTTTCGTGTTATGACATTAATTGCTCGGTTTTTATTGTGTATTATTAGTGCTTTTTCTACATTTCTTTTGTTTGGTCAATAGTTGATCATTTTGTGAATATTATTGAGATCGAGAGGTGACATACACGTTTAAACTGAAATAGCGGAAACTATAGACTTGTAGGAGATAGAAATATACTATTATGGTGTATGTGGTCTTTTTATTGACTTTCATTTGTTTGTAATGCGTTTAGGTATATTAAAATTCACCTAGAGATATAGTGTGTTTGTATGTCTAGGTAGTATCGATTTTGCTAGAGAGATAATTGATTACTATGGAGGAATTCGATAGACCATAAAGATTGTGCAATTTTTATGACATTAGTTTGTGAAATTAAACCGAATAAATTTAGATGAAATTGAAAATCCCAAAGTTTTAACCTTATCAAAATCAACTCAAGTTAAGTTAGTTAGCTAGTTAATTTAAATTTAAATTTCATTTCAAAGATGGATTGATCAAATAAAATTAAAGTCTTAGTGTAATCGAGATTGGACTCGTGTCCGTTCCATATGGCAAGCTTGCGATGTTTTCACAGCATTTAACAACCCCAGCCCAGACCAAATCTAAGTGCGGCCCAATTCCTACGGCGGCTGGTTTCTTCCAACCACTTCAATTCATCTTCAGTTGTTCACCTACCAGTCAATAACCTACGATCAATTTTCACAATTTCTAATCCCAAATCAGTTCTTCCGGCAAAGTACTTTTATTTTTCTTCTACAACGTTCAATTTCGATCATTCCTTTAATTTTCTCTGCATTGGCAGCTGGTTACTTGAAGATTTGTGAAATTCTAACAAATGGAAGCATTCTCGGCTGTATCTTTCAGTCGACCTAGTTTCGTCAATAATGTATGTGAATTTTTTTTCTAGTATACCCGCAAATTATAATTTAATTTCATTATGCGGTGGTTTTTAAGTTATGATTTGTTAAAATTAGCTGTGATAATTATTGAACCTCGTAGTTGAAGGAAATTAAGAATATTCAGGACTCAGGAGTACTTTTGGAAAATAAAGTAAAATTAATTATTTGGGCAAGGCCTATGAAACTAAATATGTTTGTTTAGTTCATGACTTCATGTAGAATCAAGGATAGTTGACTTTTTTTCCCCCTTTTCTTTTCTATCTTCTGGGTTTGGGGTGGGGGTTGGAAATTCAGTTGGGAGTAAAATTGCAATCAGAAATTGAGAAATATTCAAATTTGAGTCCTTTTTCATATCCCTCTTCACCTGTTCCTAATTATGGACTCAGATGGAAAAATGAATATATACTAGCAGTATATCCAAAAATAATAAAAATTGAAAAATGAAGGTGGTATGAGGAATTATGTTGCTTGCATATTTTCAGAGTTTATTTGAGTAATTCAAATTACTCGACTCGAACCCTCTGTTTGTAGGTAATGTTTGACACCAGCAACAGTGGAATTTTACCTCGTTCCTGCATTGATGGCACCGGGATGCTTCATTATCTTTATTCACATCCCCACAAGCGATGCAAATTAGTTTTTTCTGGCAGTTTTGGAGCAGGATCTTGTTTATCTGGTTGCCATGGTCTCAATTCACAGCATACAACTCTGAGTAAGTTCCTTTGGTTTTTCCCAAGAAAAAGATTCAAGTCGCTCAATTTTGTTGATTTTGCACCAACTCTTTATTCGTTAAAATATTAATCTTTTGCTCAATTGTACAGAGAAATATAGAGTCTGTTATTCCAAACTGATTTCCTGTACTATTTTTATTGGTTAATGCACCAGAATAAAGTTCCAAACATTTAGCTTTTCCTTATCTTAGCTGTGCTTTGGATGAATTGATTAAGACAATGCGGACAATGGAAATGCAATAAAAATCCAGAACTGCCTTTTTTCTTCTATAAAATGTTCTTTTTCTACTTTGACCCTTACACCTTGGAGTACCGGCTATGAGACTTTTTTAAAATACTGGTTTAGAGCGTTTATGAGGGGTCTGGTTTTGGGTAGTTTTGGTAGCGGTTTTAAAAACTCCCAAACCCATGCTTTTGGGAGCTTATTATCCCGCAGTTTTGAATTTTTTTAAAAAAAGAATAAAATTACATATATTTATGAGAGATTGGAAAAATCAGTGTTTGTTAATTTTTGGGGGCACTGGTTTTTGGTAGTTAAACTACCCAAAATCGGTAGGGAAAAAAAAGAACTCCAAGCAAACCCTTAGGGTGCTATAAGCATTTAACCTAATGGATAGAGGACTCAGGACCATTCCATCTAGATGTTGGAGTTTTGGATTGTGTTAAATGTTTTTGGAGCTTCAAAGTTGATTACTAGTGTGTTTGAAAGGGTTTTTTTGAAGTCCAAAAGTACTTTTTAAAGAGCAAAAGTGCTTTTGGTTATAATAGTTGTTTGGTTAAAGTCAATAAGCATTTTTTGACTAAAAAAACAGCTTTAGAAGTCTAAATTTTGAGCTTATCTAAAAAGCTCTAAATTAGGTTTGACGGAAAGTTGTAATTAATATTTAATGAACTTAAAAATTAACAAAACTACGATTAATACATCAAAAAAAGATATGAATTTATTTATCACATTAAATATTTATGTCAAATTGTCACTTCATATATTTATATAATCTGAAAAATATATATTGATGTGTTCAATTATATAATACAAATTACACAAAATATGTTTTAATCTAAAATAATTGTATTATTATAATTGAATTAATATATTAATTTTAATAGTTATTATATGATATAAAAATATATGATTTATTTAAAAAATAATAATATGAGTATACAATAATTAATTATTGTTTAGTCAAATATAATAAAATAATCGTGTTATTATAATTAAATTAATATATTAAATTTAATAGTTATTGTATGATATAAAAAAATTATTTATTTTAAAACAAATAATATGATATATATAATAATTAATTACTATTAAGTCAAATAAATATAAAATTTATAAAAACATACTTTTATAGTTATGCAACCAAATATTCAATTTAATATTCATAGCACTTTTTAGATTTATATTCAAACAGTCAACAACTTTTTAACAAAAGTTATTGTGTCAAAAGTTCTACAACCAAAAACTCTATTGTTAAAGCTCTATTCACAACAACGGTGCCAAACGGCTTATACGGATGACACTTCCAGGGCCATTTTCAATGAGGATAAATAAAATAAAATAAAGAAAGATAGAAAGAAACTTCCCGATTTTATGTGGCTAATCGTTTCATATGCGAGTTATATAATTCTATACCTAATGCTTAGACATCAGTATGCCAGTCAGTCCAACATGCATTACCATAAGAGCAATTCACATTTTGTTTTTTGGAGCTCTTACCTTGAACTCCAACTATGTTGCTTCATCTGAGTTATGGAAAGAACATAATTTCCATGATAAAAGCATCTACAACAGTTTATTTTTATTTAAAGAGCATCTTTAACATTTTAAAGAGCATCATTAAAATTAAATTTAAAGAGCATTTTTTTTTTAAACATTCCAATAGCCTCTTTATTTACATACTCTTTATTTTACATTTTTCAAGAAGCGTTTAATATATTTCCCCCTCCTCTCTTTTTATCATATATTTTTCTTCCAATTTGTATACACTCCCTCCGTCCCACAAAGATAGATCCATTTTCCTTATTTATCTGTCCCAAATTATAGGCTACTTACTTTATACAAGATATATTAAATTTTTATTTTTTCTAATATACCCCTATTTAATTTACATTGTTATCAATTAAAATATATCTCTCTCTAAACTTTCATTTACTTTTTTCTTTTTTCCAATGTAATTCTCTCTCTATCTATATCACTTTCTCTCTTTAAACCTTCATTAATGTTTTTTTTTTTTTTTTTTGTAACTCTCTCTCTCTCTCTATATATATATATATACACACACACACACACACACACACACACTATCTTTTTAATTTCTATTTAACTTAAATAAGGGTATAATGGGATAATTGTGTGAAATTTTTATAATTTCAATTACATTAAATAAGTTTTCTTAATCTATGTGAAAAAAAAAGTGGTTCTATCTTTGTGGGACGGAGGGAGTATTATTTAATTAAAACCAACATATCAAGTATTAAAAATTGAAATTATTTCAACGCATTTAATAATAGAGAGTGAGTTTGGCTCTCTAAATGTGGATAGCCAAAAGCACTATCTAAATTAAAATGTTAAATTGGAGAGTCTATTGGAACAAAATTTTAAGCGTTGGCTCTTTAAATTAAAGAGTAATCTATGTTTAAAAAGCTTGTTGGAGATGCTCTAATGGCCCTAGTAAATTGACACAACGTCGTAGAAAAAAGGGAGTGCAAAAAACCCGGCTTGCACCAACCGACCTGTCCCCAAGCTAGCTGGATCATCATCATCTCCAGTATAGTCCAACCCATCTCGGTTTTGTAATTTTGGAGCTTTGTACCGTCCTGTTCAAATAGGAATTATGCTGCATATGTGATAAGAGCTTTTTTAGGCCCAAGCAAGATATGTCTCAACTATTTTTAGGATGTCATATTCCTGATTTTTGCTCTCAATAGGTGCTACCTCTACTTGTTGGAGCATATCTGGCTGAACTTAAAAAAGAAAAATGTTAAAGTTAAGTAACTTTTTGTTTCCAATTAAGTTTGGATAACATGCTTTTTTCTTACTTTAAAAAAAAATGTTACTTAATTTGAAAGTAACTCTTACCTTAATGTAATAATAAGTAACTTACTTATTTTAAACTTTTACCTATAAAAAATTATTTAGATTAAAATTTCCTTATAAGTAAAGTTTTTAAGCTTAGCCAAACATAGTCTCATTTTTTTATTTTATTCATTCTAGTGTGCTTACACATCCATGTTAGCATCATCATTTTTGCTAGATTTATCATTTATCTTCTAGACATTTTGTCCTCTCAACATTCATTGCCACATAGCATGGCAGATTTAAAATCCATTTCATAGATCCCTCATAACTTGGTATCTTTCAATCATATATGATCCTTAGAGTGCTACTTCATTTGTTTGGATTATCAACCTGTCATGACTTTCCCCCTTTATTTGGGCTTGGAGCCAACTTTTAAAAAAAGAAGAAGCAGTTTTTGTCCCTATCCAAATGAGGCTGATTATTTGTTCAGTTTATTGAGATCTACCCAAGTCAGATGTCTTTTTGTCTTCTGCTGGTATTGATGCATTCACTTCTTTGCAACTAGATATTCTTTGGAAATATGCTTGCTGACTGTTGCATATATCCATGCTTAACGATCTAGTTTTAGTTTTGCATTTTAGCTATAAGATGGACTAATTTTTATTTGTTCAGAACAGCACCTTTCAGGTTCCAATCATGTTCGTTGAGATCATGTCGAGTTAAAGCTGACAACTCTGATGGGACTTTGAGTGGTGAACGCGTCTTACTGACTGAGCAGACATTGGAGCGAGAACTACAGATTGCTATTGAAGAAGAAAACTACGCCCAAGCAGCAAAAATCAGGGATAGCCTTAAAACACTCCAAGAGGATAGCAAGGCTTCGGTATTAGGAGCAAATGCCAGATTTTATAATTCCTTCAGAAATGGGGATTTGGCTGCTATGGAAGCTCTTTGGTCTAAGGGTGATCATGTGTGTGTGTTCATCCTGGTGTCAGTGGCATATCTGGCAATGACCTTGTGATGGGGAGTTGGGAATTTGTATGGGCGGACTACGATTTCCCACTAGATATTGAGATTAAGGATGTTCAAGTTCATGTTAGAGGCGACATAGGGTATGTCATGTGCATTGAAATGGTTAAGAAGAAGGGAAATAACTGGGGAAGACAATTTGCCACAAATGTTTTTGAGAGGATTGATGGTCAGTGGTTCATGTGTATTCACCATGCATCGTATGTTGACCTGTGAACTAGGATATAAGGTACGCACACCTTTTCTTGTTTTACCCTTAAAGATTTTGGTACAAGGTAGTAAAATTTTGTATTTGGTGCTATGGAGATGTACTATCTTAGATCCTACATGGTTATGGATTTCTAGAGAAAAATGGTTTGCATTTTTGAATGTCCACCTTAATGGATATTTGCTATAGCCATATTTGCTGTAAGTTGAAGTTGTAAATGTTTCTCTTTCCTTGTTGCTCTTGTATTGGGAAATAATTCTTTAACAAGTAGGACGTAACTACAAAATTATAAAAAAAGTACACAAAATATTGAGAGCTAAAAGAAATGAAAAAATAAAATAAAATTGTAAGCCAGTTAATGACAAAATAGTCTCTACATCCGCCACCGCCTGGTGTATCAGAATTCCAAATCTTGTCCTCGAGCCCAAAAAGTTTTAAGACTAAACCAAATCTAGTATTTATCATAAGAACTCTAAATCTTTCTTCACGTTCGAACCAAATTGTCAAGGGATTCGCCTATCACAACCAAAACACGAAACACGATAATGCTAATAGTCGGTGCATATTGATAGGGAGTGTTAGACTGATTGAACGGTACAATGATCCAAAACTCAATCATGGCAAGAAAATACCAAAAGATGTAACAATGGATGGTGACTACAATCAAGAGTACTCAATCAAAATATGTAAAATCAAGGAATTGCACCAGAAACATCTCCAAGAGTGGATGTTTTATATTATAGGTTCGCTCTTTCCTGGCACTTGTTGTCATAAATTGTAAGTATAAAGTTTAGATTGTCTCAGTTCATTACAAGTGACGTTACTTTTCTTATATGCTAACGTGTCAAAAATTTATTGAGAGATGGCCAATGAGATAGCTAAGCTGGGAACATATCTAAACTCCTTAACACAACGGTTTAATCATTCTTATCTAATATACTCTATTTAGTAGGGAAGGTTAGATAGCAATACACAGTATTAAAGAAAAGAAAAAGTAAAATTTATTCATTATAAAATCCAATCCAATATTCTTCACCAAATATGTCCAAATCTTTTATATGAACCATTTTTCTGTCTTTCATCTATGCATATTATTGCCTTTTACTTAATTAGACTCTAGAAACATGTGGAGAATTTGATCTTCTTCGGGAGTCGGATCATTAAGAAAACATTCAGACAAGGCCTAGTACTTGGGTTTTGAATGGAAATAATGTTTTTTTGTTGAAATTTATTTTCTGGTCTATTTGATGATTAACCAAATGGGTTTAGGAATTACCTTACAAAAGGATTAGATTTCATATTTAATGAGAAGAAAAAAACAGTTATTTAATAGGGACATTTCCTCTAATTTCCTCTTATGTGTATATATATATATTAAAGATATCACTTGTTTAAACTAATATTTTTTTTACATAATATGACATATATTAAAATAAAGGGATAATTGCATCAAAGGTCCCCCAACGTTTCAAAATCATTGAAAATATGCCCATAACTTAAAAAAATAGCACCACACATTCCCAACGTATGAAAAACTTGGCGTGGTAGGTTTTTTATGACCAAATTGTCATTCCCTTTAAAAAAACAAAAAACAAGAAAAAAAATATATAATTGAAAACTAATTATATGTACCCAAAAAAATAAAAAGTAAAAAATGTACCCAAAAAAAATAAAAAGTAACAAATAGATCATCTTCTCCAAAAAGTCCTAAAATTTTATTTGTACTAAATTCGTTGGAAAACACCACAAACCCACCAAAAAAACCACCCCAAAAAAACTCACCAAGAAAAGCTAACATAAGCATGATGAATAAAAACATTTCGAACTCACAGTGTATATAATGCAAATGTCATTTGCTCTTAACTCATAATAGAAAAATAAGAGTTGTTCATCAATATAATGTACTGACCGGGAAAAATTCGGAGGAATGTATATACGAAGCGTGAAAACTTACCAAATCAATCTTCAGAAGATTATCCAGATACTTTCTGGCCAATTTATTTACCCAACCAGGCATGGTTGCCGAAAAAAGCATGCTTTGCCTCTTTGAAGGAAGGTTTTGCCGAATGACCTCCATGTCTTCCTCAAATCCAACCGCAAGCATTTGATCCGCTTCATCAAAGATCAAATATTGAACTTCTCCTAACTTCAGATTGTTATTGTTGATCAGATCAATAATTCTGCCAGGAGTTCCAACCACAACATCAACTCAACAGGAAAGTGCACTTTCTTGTGTGATATATGAAACTCCTTCGTGGATGCATACAATGTTCAAATATAGTGTAAGACTCTTTGAATTCCTTCTCCACTTGTTTGGCTAACTCTCTAGTAGGTGCAAGGACTATTACTTTGGGAAGTCGCCCCCGTCTTAAAACAAGAAAAAGGAAGTGTTGATAAGATGATGGGTGGTTTTTTTGGTGAGTTTATGGTGTTTTTCGACGAATTTGGTACAAATAAAATTTTAGGACTTTTTGAAAAAGATAACCTATTTGTTACTTTTTATTTTTTTGGAGTACATTTTTTACTTTTTATTTTTTGGGTACATATAGTTAGTCTTCAATTATGTTTTTCTTTTTTCTTATTTTTTGTTTATTTAAAGGGACTGGTAATTTGGTCATAAAGACCTACCACGCCAAGTTTTTCTTACGTTGGAAATGTGTAGTGCTATTTTTTTAAGTTAGGAGCATATCTCCAACGATTTTAAAACATTGGGAGACTTTGATGCAATTATCTCTAAAATAAATGGGCCATGATAATTTAATTTTAATAGATTTAATAGTATATTAAAATAAATATTATTTATCAAAGAAAATTGTGAAATATATAGAAAATAATTAATATTTAGTAAAATAAATATATAGTTTATATAAAGTTATTTTTATAATTATGTTATCCAATAATCATTTACAGTCAACAGTTTTTAAAAAAAAAAAAAAAAAAAAAAAAAAAAAAAAAAAAACTCTGCTAGGCTACTAGCAAAAGTTCAGTTTGACCGAAACATGGTCTAAAGTGCATCCAAGAAATGTTGATTTTAGGTGTAATTTTCTTTTATATTTTGCATAATTAATATAACAAGAAAAGACAAATAAATGACATGATAAGACTTCATAATGCGTATACCTTTGCTTTTTGATAATCATCAATCAATATTAGTAAAGTATTCTTTTTTTCTAAATATGGCCAAACAAAAAAAAATGATTTGGAGTTTCCATAATTTAACTTCCTTGACGCAAAGAATCTTCAAAATAAAAGTATAAATGATAGTTGGTGAGCAACCTTTGAATTTTAGAAACCTAAAACAATGTTGATTAGGTCAAGAATATTAAACTACAATGACAATCAGTTGGGATGACAATCAGTTGGGTGAACTCAACGAAGAAAAATGGTTTTGACAAAATGCGTCTTGAATTTATTCTTAACGATGTGTCTTAATCTCAATAGTGTACTATAATACTATAACCAAACGTACGATGATTCTTTCATCTAAACAAATCGTGCATACATTAATGCAAAAAGAAAAATACAAATACATCGAAGCTAAAACGATTAACCATTTCCCAATCTACGATTTGCTAGTAAAATTCAGAGAAGTTGATGGACGGCACAAAGGAAACAAATAGAAACGTGTAAAAGAATAAAATAAAAAGAATTATTGAAAACATACATTCAAAGGCATAGCATATGCATTCCAAGAAGAGGTCAAACATTGATACAACATGTAGAACACATAGCCCACTCCTCCTCCATAACCATCTACCAACAACAAAACAAAAGCTCACACCTTGGGAACGTGAACTTTTCATTCATAGTGAAAGATGTGTAAAACATTTTATCATAAATCTTAGGGTGTGCTTAAAAATTTTGGAGTACTGGTTTGAAGTATCGATTTTGGGTGTTTATAATGAGAGCGATTTTGAGTGGTTTTTAGTAGCGATTTTTGAAACGGTCCAGTTCATGCTTGAGAATTTATTATCTCACGGTTCTAAAAGTTTTTTTAAAGAATCAAATATATATATATCCTCATATATAAAAAGAAATTTAAATTTAAAAATTTTATATCCACGTATTTATGAAAATATAAAATAAAATTTATGTTTTTGCATATGTTTTTTTTTATTTTTGCATATATTCTTTTATTGACAAGCATCGGCTTTTTCAACTTTTCATAAACAGTGCCACTCAAAACGGTCAAAATCGGTGGGAGAAAAAAAAAAAAAAAAAAGCCCAAGCTAGTCCTTAGTGTCTCCAATTCTGGATATCTAAATTGATCGCAAGTTTTATTAATTATCTTATATTTATTTCGACGGTCAAAATTACTACAATATTTTCAAAATAAAATAACATATGGTAACTTCACCTAAAACTAAAAGAGTGAGAGATTGAATGAAATTTAGCATCATGTAATGAAAATTAATTAAACATTTTTGTTAGCATCTATTTGAAAATGGAAATAATAAAATAACCAAAAATCTACCAAATACTACATGCTAAAATTCTACTACAAATACACTCCGTAACCAAAAATCATTATCATAAATTTCATATATAACTTTTAGTAGTAAATAATATTAAACAAGAAAAGTATATAATTTGTATAACAAAAATTTTATTCATTGTAGTATCTAAAATACGACGTACTAAAATCAAACTTAAAAGACATTACGTAACATGAAATCGAGCTATCAACTTTATTGGTTATATTGTGCTTGGAAATTGGACAAAAACGTCCCTAACATATGGACTCGGTGCGCAAATTCATTCTTACCTTTCAAATTTTGACAATTACATCCCTTACCTATCCATGTAGTGCCCAAATCATCCTTTTGAACGGAATCCATTCAATATTCCGTTAAAACTTTGGAATTTTGGCGTAAATGGTCTCTAACATTTGCTCTTAGTATGGAATTGGTTCCTAAAGTTTATGTTTTGGCAAACAAGTTCCTAACCTATGTGTTTTAATATGAAATTGGTCCATATGGGATGAAAAAGAAAAATATACCATTAGTTTTAATTAAAAGAAATTGTATGTAGATTCTTAATCATTACAAAATGTGCAAATAAGTCCAATGCTTTTATTTTTTATAAAAAAATTAAATAAAACTAATGAATTTTTTTTAATTAACACTTTAGTAATAAAAATGTCAAATAAAATTATTATTTTTATTATGAAGTAATAAATATATTATTTAAAATTAAAATTTTTATTTTATTGTTATATAAAAAAATAACTTTGTCACAAACTTGATGTTCGAATACTTTTATTTAATTGAGTTATATGTTTATTAACTACAAATATTAAAAATCCAACTATATTCTTTATATTTTAATTTATCGTTTTATTTTCATTCAAAAATAAAATATATAATGTGTAAATTAATTTTTATTAGTATTTTTATGTTAAATAAAAATGTAATAAGATTAGTTCAATGTCATAAAATTATATACGTCATTTTGTTATTTTAACTTAATTTTTAAAGTAAAGAGGAAGAAAAATGATTTCTCTTTATTACTTAATAATAAAAATAATAATTTTATTTGACATTTTTATTACCAAATGTTAATTCAAAAAAAAAAAATACTCATTAGTTTTTTTAAATTTTTTTTATAAAAAATAAAAGTATTGGACTTATTTGTACATTTTGTAATGATTTGGAATCCACATATAATTTCTTCTAATTAAACTAAAGGTATATTTGTCTTTTTCATTCCATAAAGACCAATTTCGCAATAAAACACATAGGTTAGGGACTTGTTTGCTAAAACATAAACGTTGGGGACCAATTCCACACTAAGAACAAATGTTAGGAACCATTTGCGCCAAAATCTCAAATGTTTAACAGAATATTGGATAGATTCCGTTCAAATGGATGATTTAGGCACTACATGGTTAGGTAAAAGATATAATTGACAAAATTTGAAAGGTATGGATAATTTGCACATCAAGTCCATACGTTAAGGACGTTTTTGACCAATTTCCCTATTGTGCTTGTTATTCAATGTATACAGTACCAAGACATGAAATGATAAAATATAATGCAGGAAAGCAATTGAATTGTTATTCGTACAAATTAAATGAATTCATTTAATTATCAGCACGAGAATCTAATGTGTTCTGTATACCGCATTAAACATATTCACTTGTTCAATGCCATTCATTAAAAAGGAGTGTACAACACCTCACTTCATTCTGCTTCCTTCTTGTTTGGTCCATTATTCACAATAACTGAATTACTATTAATAAGAGTACCAACAAATAGTAATGTAGACTGTAGAGTAATGTATAGGCACAGGAACAAGTACTTTTTCCTTGTTACAATGCTTTGACCATAAAAGACATTGTGATAATGCCAAAACAAAACACTGCTCAAAATTTATAAAAAATTATAAATAAAATTTTTCTTGTTAATTCCTCCCCCGGCCAGGGGTGAATTTCAACACTACAAACAAACAGGGCCTGCAGTTTCAACCAAAATGAGACTCCAACCCCTACTGTGCCATTTCACAGCATTTGAAATACAATATTTTTATCATTCAAATGCATTCCAACGGAGAAGAAGAAAAGGAACTGCCATAAACCACTTTCTTGAACCTCGAGCCAAACTAAAAGCTGTTGCATCAAACTCCTTTCCTTGACCGACTGAAATTTATTTATCCCCTAGTACTAAACATTTTCTTATCCTAACAATCTTTCTTTTATCATCTTCTAGTCCTATACTACTGTAATAACCTGTGTCCCACAAAACTATTACTGAACTATATCCTAATCTTGAACTTCAATAGAGAGAAACCCATGTGTAGTTTTGGTCAGTAAGTCCACTCCTGGGGAAGCCTGAGGTCTTGATTAGTCATTGCTGCCTGTCTTTGATTTTTCCTCTGATGTGCCATTACAACATTATTTCTGTACTTCACAGCAGCAGCTGCATATTGAATCAAGAAAATGAACTTAGCATGCAAGATTAGGAAAATCAAACAATGAAAAGGATTAGGCATTATTGAGAAACAGTAAGAAATAATTACCATAGTCAGGAATAAAACTTCCATTGGCTCTGTTTGGTGGCTGTGGCTGTGGCTGTGGCTGTGGCTGTGGCTGGGAATCCATGGATTCCAAGTTCAAATTCAAAGCCTGGACCACCCTGTCTGGTAGCAGAACTGTAGAACACCCTGTATTTGCCAAAAAACATCATTCAGTCAGCAGAAAATATTAAAAATGGAAGTCCATCAAGACATCTGGAAAATCCAAATATTTGAACTAGACAAAACACACAAGATTACCAGGTTTAATCAAACAGGAGTGAAACGCCCCTAAACACACACAACCCATGATACCAACAGCAATACCAACTACGTGAACCTAATTAAGTTAAACTATTCTTGCACAAGAACATACACTGCTGACTAAAATAAGATTATGACCTGATTTCTTTCGAGTTTCGGTGGGGGTTCCAAATCTTCTGGGCAAGAAAACCCCTGTTCCACTACGTTCATTTTTAGTCCCCGGATCTCCAAGAAACAATGCCCTCATGCCTGACCCAGGCTGCTGTTGCTTTTGAGGATGTTGTACACTAGACCAACCATCCATTGCCAACCCATTAGGCCTGCCACTATTCAGAACCATTTGCTGGTACCCACTTTTCATTTGCCCACAAAATCGACTGCCTTGTTGAGGTTGCTTCATCATCTGTTGCTCCTTCAATTGCTGGAGCTGTACAAGTTTTAAAGAAAAAACAGCTCAGCACAAGCAGAAATCAGTCCAAAACAGTGAATACAAAATAGTAAATAGCATGAAATTGCTCAAGACTTACTTGGGCGGCTTGCAAATGTTCAAAAGAAAGGTGGGTATTGTCCCTGAAAAACCCAGAACCGCGATTTGGGTTTTTGGGGTACTGAAGCAGCACTGAGTTTTCTGGGAGGAACAAAAAGCCTGTCGGCACCACCTCTGTTGTTGGAGGAATAAAACCTAAGTGTTTCTTCCATCATCCTCATCCGGGCAACCTCTTCAGCTGCCGCGGACAACAACTCCAACGGCGTCAAATCTTTCCGGTTGGCATCCAGCGGGGATGAAACCTTCGACACGCAGTTGGGGCTCCGACGGCCGGAACCCGGGTGGCACCCACAACTTCCCATAACACTGCATAGAGTTGATTGTGGAGAACCAGAAACCCACCATCCCTGTAAAAAAGTGAAACCCCCAATTAAAGTACTCTCTTCGTGAGACAACTAAAAATGAAGAAAATAAAATCAAGAAGAAATGTGTACTTTTTTGTTTTCAAACGGGTAACCAGAGTCTTGTATAGTAGATTGAGCTATCTTGCGAGTTAACTCAGTCATGTAGTCATCCTCGTCGCTCTCTGTTTCCGTAGATCCCATCACAGACTCTACGGGAGAGCTCAGATCCGAGAAAGGACCAAACGAGTTCCCAAACGCGAACGAATAATCATCGGTTCTCTTGGTCTGATGAATTTTATTCTGGCCGCCTATCAGTAAGTCGTCGTCCGATAGAAACTGCGGCGGCAACCAGAACTCTCCGTCATCCAACTCTGCCGCCATATAACCAATAGAAAAACAAATTAATGCAACAAACTATTTCAAAGTGAGGATTCAACTAAGGAACAAAGGCGAGGCAAAAATATCGAAGACAGAAACAGAATGAAAAATCTGGGAGGATTAAAGGTGTATTTTGAAATGAGTTACTGCCTCTTTAAGGTTTAATTATAGACACCACAACCCCAAGTGGTGCTCGCTGTTTCCCACAGGTAAAACCAGGGTCCCAGCAAATATAGAGAGAGAAAATGCGATAGAAATCGAAAATACACAAGAGTATGCGGGCTGTGGAGAGAGAAAAGTAGCGGGAGGCAGGTAGTGTTTTTATAATGTAAACAGAGTGAGTGGGAGGGGTAAGGTGGGGGAGGTGGAACCATATCTGCAGGAATAAAACCAAGCGCGAAAGTGTATCGTAATCCCACGCGCCGCTGCAGAAAACTTGACAATTGGAAAAAACAGTTGTATCCAGGTATGATAGTGGGGTCTGAATCTGACACAACTCAGTTGGTTCGCATGTGAGCTGCGGTGGGTCCGCCGTGAGCGAGTTGGGGGCCAGTACTCTTTTGAACTTTATTTAATTATCTCTTTAATTATGCATTAATTTTTAAATCATTTTTATTTGTTTTAATTAATCGAAAAGGCTAGTAGTATAGTGACAACGTGTTGGCGCCTATTTGATTGGTTAACTAATGGTGGCAGACATTTGTCTTCATCCATCCCACGCGGAGTTTATGCTTTGCATGTAAGTAATTAGAAGGGGATTTTAGGGTTTTCAATATTCAACTGAATTGACATTTCTGCCATTGCATTCCATTTATATTAACGAAATTACCCTTATTGAATTGGGCTCTGGCCCATGGCCCAGAGTCAGAATCAGGGTCAGGGAATACATATGGTGTGTGTACACGGCTGAGGCAAAGGCTGTGACAAAATCTGGGTGCAGAAGATATTTTTTGGCAGTGACATGGAAATGGCAATCCCAGCGTTGAAAATGGCGATACAGTTTGTTTGAAGACGGTTTTTTTCTGTAGATTGTACAATTTAGCTGCAATAATCTACCCACATTATCTTTGTCGAAATTTTAAGTACTTAATCGTAATTTTTTATTTTTAACTGAGAGAGAAAATCTTTAGGATTTGTTTGGGAGTTTTCCTTTTTCACCAATTTTGAGTAGTATCGTTTATGAGATATTTGAAAAAATCAATTCTTATTAGTTTTGTAAGTAACTGGTTTTGAATAGTTTAAAAATCAAAAAAATTGAGTTTAGTGTAATTTTGAATGTATTTCTCAACCTTTCAAATCGGTGATTTTTTACCTTTTTTCAAATTATTTTTTAATTTTATACTCTCTGAAATTATTATTTTCAAATCTACTCTAAATCTAAAATATATATTTCATTCTTCATATTCTCTCCAAACGCACATTTTGTCTCTTCTCTCCAAATAATAATTTTTGTATGTACTATTGAATTATTTTTAGAAGTTTTTGCAATTAAATATAAATTTACATTTAAATTTTTATATAGTTCATATGGTTTACATATACCCATATTTTTAATATATGGTTATATATGTAATTTTATTTTTTTAAAAAAAAAAACTTTCAAAGCGGTTAGATAATAAATTCATAAGTATGAGTTTGATAACTTAAAAACTCACTACTAAAATTATCAAAAACGGATCATTCATAAATATTTAAAATTGATGCTTTAAAAAACTTTTATAATCGATCCTCTAAAACTTCAAAATAGAACTTTAGTGACGGCAAAAGAAAAACTATCATAAATTATAATGATAGTGTCAAACAGAATTATCGTCTAATGCTTTTTGTTGTGCAAAAATTTCAAAAGATGAACTCATGACCATCATAAATTATAATGATAATGTCATACAAAAGAATCATCTAACACTCCATTTTCTTGATTAGTACGAACCGTGCCAATTGTCAACTAGTAGCTCATATAAATTTTTAGAAAATATTAACTTCTTAAAATAAAAAAATATTGTAGTGGTGACACGTTTATATCTAATTATGTATAAGTTTAAAAATGACAAGTAAACATCAACTCAATTTTTAATGAATTCCTGATGATTTATGAATGATTTATGAATTCTTATATATTTGAATAGAATTATATATAATTTATAAGATGATCTCCTCCCACGCGTGGGAGAGTTATAATCCATAATTTATAATGAGGATTTAAATAAAAGTAGAATTATATATTATCCAAATTTTATGTATTCTCATCCCCAATAATTTATAACCTTTGAACATAATTATATATTATAAATTTTATGTATTCTCATGATTTTTGTGGATTTGAAATATTAAAACCAACTTAACTTATTAAATTTGTAGTAATATAACACATTTTGATTTAGAATTAAACAAATTATTTAACGTGAAAATTGTTCAAATATATCAAAAATAGAATTTTAAATTTATTTTTTTGAAATTTCGGGGATGAATTTTAATCAAGTCTTGTAAATAATTTGATTGACATTTTTTTTTAAATGATTGACTTTTATGAATTTCATTGTTTTTTATTGATTTTTATAGATTTTAGTAGATTCCATAGAGATTTAAAGATTTTTATTTGAAAGAAATAAAAAAATAGTTAGTAGAATATTAAAAGAAAAATATTTATATTGATTTTAAAGTTCGTAGAACAAAAAAGAAAAGATAAATATTGCATAAAGAAAAAAAATATGTGATGAAAGACTCTCTTTTTTTTTCCGAAAGTCTTTGGTATGAATGTGGGAGAATTTGTTATATCTTTTATACCTTATGCTTTAAAGTTAGTATGTAAAGATTCTATAAAAAATCATTAAAGTTATTGATATTTTGAATATCCTAAATTACGCATGACTTTAAAAAGTCTGAATTGAATTACGTATGACTTTAGATATTTTGTAAGGACTTTTTATTGAATACTCTAAAATTTTTATAAATTTTAAAAGTCCGTATTAAATACTCATATACTTTTAAATTCTATCAAAGTCTTTAAAAGTCTTAATTAAATACACTCCCTTAGTGTCCAAACTACAATTTTTTGTAGGATTTGTATGAAAGAGATGTTTTTATTGCATAGTTAAAATAAAAACAAGAGAATTTTGCATAGATTAAATTATGAAAGAGTTCGTATCTTAAAATGCTTAACATTATAAATTATATTTTAGAAAATATTGCTATATAATAAATATCAATCTAATTATTTTATTTTAATGTAGTTCATAACATGCATTTGTAGTATTTTTAATTTGATCAACCGTTGTATACAAATTGAATATGAATTTTTGAAAATAAAAAATAAAACAAGTTATGGGTTCGAAATCCATTAAATGGGTGAAAATTTGAAGGTCGAGTTGGAATTCTTAAAATTTTGGTATTCATATTTATAAGTTTGAAATGTACTAAAATCTATTAAAGTTCTTCTAATTACTTAAATTCTTAGCAATTCGCAAATTATTGGGTAGAATTTTAAAGAATTTATTAGAATTCAAGTTGAGGATGTCTAAATTTTAATAGAATATTAAATTTGGGTTGGGAACAATTGACATTATATAAAATTTAAAAATTTATTAAAATTTGAGTTGAAAACGCTCCAAATATTATTACTAATGAGCTGATGATAATTATTACATCCAATAATTAAATGGCACATCGCCATGTTACTAGTCCACGTAGCAAATGAAATCAACAAACTTACCACATTGAATTATGTGTAGATGGACTCAAGTTAGCTTAAAACTCATATGAAGATGATGTGCTATTAGGTGTGGGTATTTTAATCGAATCGAATCAAAATTGGAAGTTTCGGTCTAGTTCCAATAAAATAAACTTAGGAACCAAAATTGAGAATCAAAAATCAAGAACCGATTGGAGTCTGGGTCCGTTTTTTATTTTTGAACTGGAACCATGGTTACTCGACTCTGAAATCAAATTTGTCATTTTTTTATAAATTTTTTAATTTTTTACAAGTTATTTACCCTAACTCAATAACGTAATCCAACAAAGACGGTGATACAAAGATAATAGTCCAACTGTCCAAGACCAAAACCAAAATGTCAAAACTCACCACCCCTAAATCCAAACTCAATTGACTCGATTCTAAATACCCAACTAAATTTTCAATCGCTATGTGTTCAAATACACAATATAAACAATGTGTCGCTGCTCTAGCACTATCATCCATATTTCTTTCCCACTCAATACACAATAAGACAGTGAAGGCGAAGCTCATTTGTAACCGAAACGAATCTTCAATTTTTAAAAGTAATTTCTTTTTTTCTAATCATAATTTATGGGTATGCAATTTTGGTATATATTGTTCTAGTTAATGTCTATATGTTTCAAAAATTGTTTTAATATCAACGTATTTTAATATTAATGGGTTTGCAATTTTAAATTTTTTTAAAAACATATTGTCAACTCACGATTTTAAAAGAATATGTAATGAGTAGAACTCGAACATGAACCGACGGTTTTGGTTCTAGTTTGGTTCCAATTTACAAAATATTCAGATAGACTCACCCGATGTCCAAACTTAATATTGTTAGTACCATCAAGAAGCCATGAGGGTTGTCGAGCCAAAATGCTTTCAATTGGTGTCATGAAAGACAATTAAGTATTTTAGATTCATCTCTTTCCAACCGGTTGCTCTGCTTTGTTGTTCGACGAACTCTTACCATATTTCTTCTTCAGAATAAAAAATAGCAGGGCCAAAAAGCTAATATTCCTTTATATACAATTATTTATTTTAGCTTGTGTTTGTTCTATAAAGGTTATTTAGCTCGTGATATAAGGATTTAAGACTAATATCTCATAGAAGCTTATGTTATGTCTATATATAACTAGGAACTCTTGCCCAAGGCTTCCTATCGCTCGGACCACTGGCGGATTTAGAGCCCCCACTGCCCCCACTCTAATTTCAAATTTTTTGTTTTAGTTTGGAAAGATATTTATTATTATAATTTTGCCCCCACAACAATATAAATATTTAAATTTAGTACCTGTTTGGTAGAGATTATAAACTAGTTTATTTGACCAAGAATGGTAAAAAATGACGGCTACCAAGGCAAATTTTTTTGTCAAATAAACCATTTTGGTCAAATAAACTGGTTTATAAACTCTACCAAACGAGCTCTTAGATAGATACAAATGAAGTTCTTTATCTTAGTGGCATAACTTGTTATTTGTGTTTGGGTAGATTTGGGTTCAAATCCCTACCATGTTATTTTTTCTTTTTATATTATTTCGAAAAATTTGTGCAATTAATTTCTAATCTTATTAATAGCTTTTAAATCTCTAATCTTTAGTTCCATTTGCATATTTTGTCTTTTTACATAATTTTATAAACTTAAATATTAATTTTTTCATGTTTTAGAATGATAAAATTGACAAAACATTATACTTAATACCGAATGTAATACCATCCTAAGGTGCTGCTAAATGGATGAATCTTATCAACGTCCATAAATGATAAATCATATATCGAACTGGCAGCTATTCTTCACGTTGCAAAATACAGGATTTTTATCTACATCCTATTTTTTGAATTGAAACAAATTAATCTTTTAGACCTTCAACGTTTATTTGATTTTTAATTTCAAAATCTGAAAAATTAAATAAAATACCCTTTCGTTTTTTACGTACAAATCTAGTGAATAATAGTTGAGTTTTAAAATTTTTGCATGAATAAAATAAATAGTTTTATTGTTTTCTTCAACGAAGCTATATCTACCGACTACTATTTCGTTGCTTACTGCTATAAACACTACAAGCTAGTGCAGTACCGTCGACCAGCACTATAGTACTACTAACCGCTATATTGCCCCCACAAGATAAAATTTATGGCTCCTCCCCTGGCTCGGACACTATAGCCAAGGTTCATGTGCTTGCTGATTTAACAACAAAGAATAAGGGAAATGTCTTTTAAAGAGTCATTTCTCAGCCCAATCAGCTCCAACTCAAGCAACAAGCTACAAGCGACAAGACGTTGTATGAATGATGAGATCTTCTAGAGTTATCTTGTGTATCTAAGCTGCTTTGGAATGTTGAAGATATACCGGAGGCAAGACGACACTAATTGTTCGTATGCTAGCTCACCAGGTAATAAATATATGTTTTCTATATTTGCAATGCTTTATTCTAATAGGTGGCTCCCGAGCCTCAGAATGTCGAACGCTTATTAAAGGCACTCAACACGCTATACTTATACCATAAGCCCGCACATATCATATGGTCATACAAGTCGCTTGATGTTGGACTTATTAGTCCAACCCTAGTCTTAGATTTGTGGCTAATTTGTACTTTTGGTTTCCAACTTTTGCAGTTTGTTACTAATCTACTATCAACTAATTTTTATAGCACAAGGCATTCCAAACTTTTAATTAAATTGCAAATCACACCTCCTTTGATAGATTTTGACGAATCCCACACCCTTAAATTAAAAAAAAAAAGTGTAAATAAAGTCTCATGACTTTTGAAGAGTACAAAGTAACTTATTCTTCTATCCACTCCACCTCATCCCACTATAGCCATAACCTCTACACCATCTCAACAGATCTTCCTTAATCTTCAGTGCCTCAAATCCATCCATTTCTATAGATCTCAAGATGCCTACCAGAGATCAGTTGCAGATTTAGACACCCTTTTCAATCTTGAGAGCTCAACGGCCAACGACGACAAGAGAGAATGAGAATAGTAAGTTGTCGGAAGACCATGAGGTGGATGCTAAACCTGATGATTTCATTAACAAATTCAAGCAGCAGTTGAAGCTTCAGATGTTGAATTCCATCATCAAGTATGATTGGTAGAGGTCAGCCTTGTAGCAGTGATCGGGGTTGTTGTCGCTGTGACAATCAGATTGTGCGACATTTGGCGATGGCGATGATCTCCAGTAAAGGTGGGGTCTGTGGAGGTGGTATAGAAGTTGCGACTATGGTGAGATGAGTTGGGGTGGGATGTGCTAGGATTAGAGCTATAAATAAATGGCGAAAAATAAAGAACAAAATAATTTATATAAGTTCACCTCAATATGAAAACCACGTCATGTCTTCTGCCACTACAATATTTTCACTATAATGAATGATGATTTGTTTAAAATATATCAGTTTTATATATAACAACCAATAAAGGTTCTCTAATAATAATAAAATTATAAGGCAACTCAATAAAGTTCTTTAGTTATAATAAAATTCTAGGGCAACCTAATTACAAATGAAAAATCTCGAAACCACATTTACTTAATTAAATAAAAATACCGTGGACCTTTCGAGATGTTGTTCCCGGGGCCCTTCATCCCCTTTCAACACCCATGGCGACCTTACCGTGCTCTACTCCGTGTAGCGCAACAAATTAAGTTATACAGCTTAACAACATGATGTCCGGTGGATAGAGGAAAAAATTACTTTTTACTTTTTAAAAGTTATGGAACTTCATTTGTAATTTTCTTTTATATTTTGTTGTTTTTAGCTTCTTTTATTTTTGTTTATTTAAATAGGATGGCAAATCTATCATTGGGGACGTGATTTGTAATTAAATGAAATGTTGAGATGTCTGGTGTTATAAAAATTGGTCAATAGTAAATTAGTAACAAATTTAAAAGTTGGAGATCAAAAAAGCAAATTACCATAGATTTTTTGATGACCTATGAGAGTTCCCAATTAGGGGTTATAAAAGCATCTCCAATGTACTCAATGGATTGTGATTGACGTGGCAATTAAATAGATAGATTTGTAGATGATGTGGAATGAATAGACGGTAAAGTCCAAAAATCCTCTTCAATGGATCCTTCTACAATTCAATAATGTTGATTATGTGATATTTATTTTTTAAAATTAAAAATAATAAAACTAATCTACTTAACAGAATTTTAAAAAATTAAGTCAAAAATTAAAAAATTGCTAACTCATCAAATCTTACATATCGTCTAGATGTAGAAGTAGTACTCCACATCTTCTATTTTTTCTGGTGCCATGTCAGCCTCACATAGTATTCTATATTGTGCATTGGAAAAGTAATTTTAATAGACATTGTGTATTTGATGATGTGTCACATCATTTTCTCCATTCCATTAAATGCATTGGAGATGCTCTAATATTCATCTATTTTATTAGGGGTGGGCATTTTAACCAGAACAAAATCGAAATCTGAGGTTTCGATCCAATTCTAAAAAAATAAAATTAGGAACTGAAACCGAGAACCAATCAAGTCTGGGTCGGTTCTTGGTTCTTGAACTAGAACCGTGGGTACTTGATTGGAACCAAATTTTTCGTTTTTTATTTTTTACAATTTATTCACCATAACCCAATGACTCACAACCCAACACCACGGTACCAAAGACAATAATCCAACCAACTGTCCAATACCCAAACCAAAAGTACAAAACGTGCTATTCTTAAACCAAACTCAATTGACCCAATTCCAATTACCCAAATCTTAATCTCTATTTGCTCAGATACTCAATACAAACATTGTCGTCTGTCTTGCACTTTCGCTTCTCTCTCTCTCTCTCTCTCATTCAACACACAGTGATACGACGAAAAGTGAAACTCTTATATAACCGAAACGAATCCTCAATTTTAAGAGATAATTTTCTTTTTTCTAACTCTAATTTATGTGTTTACAATTTTGGTATCTATTCTTTTATTTAATGTTTATATCTTTTATAAATTATTTTAATATCTAACGTACTTTTAATGTTAATAGGTTCAAATATTTTAATTTTTTTCAAAACATGTTGTCAACTCACAATTTTAAAAGAAAATTTTGTTCCAATAATTACGTGGACCCAAACGGTTTCATTTACGAATTACTCGAACTGTAACGGATGGTTCCGGATATTGAAATACCCAAACCGAGCCATATGACGCCCAGATATACATTCATTTCCTTTTGCATATTCTAAAGAGTAAATTCTTTTAGGGCTCCTAACATTTCATAAGTGTGTCAGCTATATTTTCAATTTTTTAACTTTTTAACATTGTGCGCAGAGATATCTCTACCCGATAGATTTAGACATTAAATGATCACGCGACAAGTACACGATGACTAATTGAAATGGTAAAATTATAAAAAAAAGAGCAACATTCAATTTAATTTGAACATTCTTCATTTTGGTTTGGAATAAAAGAAATATATTTTAGATAATTTTACCCTTTAGATCAAACATCACGTGCAATAAGTTTGGAAATTTAATTTTTAAATAGACGTGAGAATATCGGACGTACAATACTAAAATGTTGAAGATATAGTGTCACAAGTGAAAGGTCCAAAACATATATGCTACCACACTTATAAAAGATTGGAGAGCCATAAAGAAATTTACCATATTATAAATTACCTCTATTCTTTTTATTTTAACTAGTGCTTCATTGTTATTTCATGTGTTTTCCACTTGATTACTCGAGTTGTTGACTCTTTTAAGAGTTGTGTATGGGATTTGGATGAGCTCCTTTTTCACTCAAGAGAATGTCACATTGGATCCATTCTAGCCAGATGCTCTAATTAGCTGAAATTCATAATGTATTCCTCATGTAAAATATTGACAAATCGTCCCTGATTACCAAAGAGATAGACCCAATATCGATGAAGCTGTGAAGTTTTGCCCAACATAAAAATTAATATTAGCTCAACACCGAGTGTTGAAGGCTAAGTGTATGTTTGTTAATATAAGCAGTGAGTCCTACATAATATGTAGATAAAAAGTGAGTAAAAATTGTAGATCTTACAAAATTTGTGGATAAAAATAATGTTTAAGCATTTATAAGCAGTGACAAATATATACTTAAAACTCGAACAGTTCAAAAAGCAAACTGCCAAACACTACTCATTATGATTTTGTGCTCAAAACAACTTGCAACTTTCATTTACTCTGAACATTACAATAAATAAAATTTTAATTTTTTAATTGCTCATCAAATAGACTAATTAATTACTTTATATTTGCTTAATATACTCATTACTTGTTCTAACATGTTGGGCTTCCACCTTGTTGTTTCTTGAATTAATATACGACAATTAATTAATGGGCACAAATAATTTGGTCCTCATTACATGAGAAACTGTTTTGATTTGTGATAAAAGTCCACAGAGTGAAATTTTGAATGGCCTCAGGAACACCGAACATGTTAATAGTTTGTCACTCTGACTTGTACTTTCACAATTTCATTGATTCCTCTGGCCCAGAGAGAGTCCTTTGTTAATGTCTGTCTTTTTATTTTCAAACTACCAACTTAACATTTGTAAATGCTTTAAATGTTGGACGTTGTTCTCACCAAAGTTTTAAAGTGGCTGGGGATTTAATATAGTTGGAGAAACTATGAATAAAGTTTAATGTCGACTAGACATAGAGTAGATAATAATTAATATCACTAAAAAAAATAACTACTACATATAATAAGTTATTTTTGGAGAATAAAAATTGTAGCCAGACAAAAATGATGGGTCCTGTCGTCCCGAGTTGAATATCGATAGTCAAAGAAATCTTTGGTTGGCTTTCAAAGCGATTGTGCTTATATAAGACAGTGTCGATTGATGTTGTGGAAGAATTGAGCCTTCATCCTCCTTGATACGAGAAAGATGGACATATAGAAATTAAGGAGCATTCACGTGATGAGGCACTTCATTCGATAAAGTCAATAGATGCACAAGGAGATTCTACTCCAACTAAGAGCAACTCTAATATGCTTTTTATTAACTTCATTTTTTTTATTGTAGAAGGACAAACTTTTTTTTAGGGCTCCAACAAATTTTCTATATTTAAAATTTAAAATGAAGAGCACCATGAAAGCCTAGAAAAATGCATGCCCAGTTGAGATGTTATATGATTGCATCACGATGTCTAATGACATGATCTAATAGATCGTTGTATTAAGTAGTTGGATCATACATAGTCTCTTACTGTAAAATGGATTCATGTCAGCATGTGCACCAACACCAACTATGAGAAATCCACCAATCCACTTGATGAAGCCTTTCTGCCAGACAAAATGCCTAATATTTATGATGTTCCGGTAGTTAAAAATCGAGATATTGTTGGTCAAGCAATTAATGTGAGTTGTGAGATACAACAATTATTATGTAAACAACCAAACACATTTTCTCTAATAATGTACTTTTATTGCTTTCATACAAAAATTTGCAACTTTTTACGCACATCTTTGGTTTATAAAGAATCATGCACTTAAAAAGGATAAAATAAAATAGATGAAAATAAGATAAAAAGAGAGAGAGAGAGAGAGAGAGAGAGAGAGAGAGAGAGAGAAAATGTTATTTCATAATTGGTTTTGAGAGGCAAAATAGAGAATAAATACAGAGAGCATTGTTGGAGTTGTATAAAAAGCTTCATTCTTTATTTTCAAATTTTCTTCAAGATAATCTTTATTATAAAAAATATGCTATTTAAAATAAAGAGCATTGTTGATAATGCTTTAATAAATTAGTTTTTTAAGATGAAACTCAAATTTTCGATACTAATGTCATTGAATAATGTAGTTACATGGTCACATCTTTAAAATCTTAATATTTCAACCTTCGAAATTTGAAGTGAGGACAAAAATAGTTGCACCTCAAAATTTACAACAAACTTTATTTGTTATTTGATAAGTGCTCCTATCTAAAATATGGCATTGATCTAATATTCATGATATACATTGTTATAATGTCTACTTGAGACGAGTGTCACTATTAATTGGATGAGTGTAAAGGCGCCTTCTGTTCACTCATCCGATGAGTCATCCAATGAGTCGTGACGACACTTGTCTCCATGGAGACATTATAACAATGTCCATCGAGACATTAGATCAAAATCGATTTAAAGTCTCTTCTTAAAATGAATTTCAACCATTGTATGCTTATCAACTTTAATTGTGATTTTGTTTACAACATAAATTTGGAGTGTCTTATTTCAAAGTACAAAAATTAGTTTTGTTTTCTCATTTTCACAGTTTTAAAGATTATGTACCTATTTGATGGAGTTTAAAAGTAGTTTTATAAAAGATTTTGAAATTTGTTTTTTTTTTTTGAAATATGTTGTTCAAAAATTAATAAAAATTGTGGATCTTATAAAATATATTGGTTGAAAATGAATTTAATAATTTTTTTTTTAAATTATGCCAAACATGCTCTATAATACATGCAAAAGTTGTAATTATTCTCATTTCTATATATTCTTTTACGACAATAATTATATCCTTTTTCACTACGTAGTAAAAAAAAAAAAAAATTCATAGAGAAATAGAGTTTTTGGATCTATTGATTTCATGTTATATTATGGGGGATAAAATAATGTGAAATTAAATGAAGTTTAATTGGGCCTTAATATTTAATAATGTGCTTTGCTTCCACAAATGAACAAAGAATCTGAATGTTATTATTCCTCGACGACGTGGAGACAGTTTGGAACTGCAGATTCAGTACCTCAACTGTCTATCTGTTTTTGGTCAAACTTCTTTTCCGTCAGCTTTAACGGCGCTCCTTCGTTTTCCACCGCCTTCTATTACGGCCTGTCCTTTTCATTGCCGGCGTTAGACGTCTATTGCTTCGCGCCTTTTTCTCGTGGACGTGAACTTCCTCTATTAAATGGATTGAATAAACTAGAGTGCGCCTCTTAGTCTCTGTCATATGAAAATAAGCTTATTTTATTTTTCACACAAATTAAAAAAATTATTTATTATAATTGAAATAATAAATTTTATGTACAAATTTTTAATATATCATTACATTAATATAATAGTAATTTATATTTGTTGATAACAAGAAAAGTTAAATAAAATCATATTAGAAAATTAAGAAATTAATTATACTCTCAACAAAAAAATTAGATTATAATTTATGACAGATGAATAAAAAAAGTAAACATATTTTTGTGGGAGGGGGGAGTATTATTGATTATAAAAAATTATTTAGCTCGTGTGTGGTTAAATTGATCAAATATATTTTTATCCACACATTTTATATAACCTACAATTTATAAGAGAGATTATATGTTGTCCGACATCGAGCAACATCTCGAATCTCACAAGAGTGGGTCCCACACATACAAGGGGTCCACCTCTGTGAGTGTCGAGATGTTACCCAGTTCGGACAACATATAATTTTCATAATTTATAAACACTTATAAAATAATTTGGATATCTCTACTTTATGTTTATGGAATGTTTTAAAAAAAAATGGATACATATGAAAATACTTTTATAATTTGTATATTACGAAAATCAAACGTTTGAAAGTTTAGTATATAACTTTTAAATTTATCTATCATGAAAATAAAATAAGAACATAAATATGAATTTAAATATCTTTGAAAGGAAAATGTAGGTACAATATTTAGGAAATTAATATTCTTAATTTTGTAACAATATCTAGGGCTGGGAGTGTCCAAGTGGATGGACCAAGTTAGTCAACTTGATTTGTCATGCCGGACCTTTTTTTTTTGTCTATTTCGGATTAAAGTGGAAATATTCTTTCAATAAAAAAGTAAAAAAGAAAAGAAGACTTTATCTGTTCCCATGGGACATGGTGTAAAGCACCGAGATTTGCTAATTTTTAATTAGGTCCTTGCTTCCAAATTCCGTAAACAAACATTATGCTTAATAATTTTTGGCGCCGAAAGATGGTGTTGCTGCATTCCATACAAACGTCATTTTCATATTTCTAATACAACTCTTTCTTTGCTATCCAAAATCTCACCCAGCTTGATTTTAAGATTTTGATTTGACGGTCATGGATTCTCTACAACTTGCAACTTCCAACTGGACGGACCCACCTGATATCTTCCAGCTGCAGGCCCCAAAAATTGAAAATTTATAAAAAAAAAAATGATTAATCATATTTTGCGTAAAAAGGAAAATTGCAGCATTGACCCACAACTAATTGTTTAATAGCAAATTCATCTTTAACTTTTAAAAATAATCAAGTTGATCATAAACTAATCATCATAGTTGTACAATTAGTTTTGCTAATTTTACTTTTCAACTAGAGTTGGTACTAGAAAATAAAAGTGAAACATATGTCTACGTGGACAATTGGACAATTTAATTAAAAAATAGATGATTTTGTTATTAAAATCCCTCGGGTATTGTGTAATGCACTGAGCCGCAACTCCGTTCTGGCCAAAAAAAAACGTTTCCAAAATACCCCTTACCATGAGCACCTTCATTAGAAAATCAAGGCGGCGTAAATTAGATTTTGAATACCCTTCTTTTAAAATTGAGGGCTTCCCAGTTCAGAATTGCATATGTCCGCAAAAGAGGGACCTTTCCATGGATTTAGAAAATTTCCTTCTTGAAACGGATTTTTCTCCGGACCTTCCCGTAATCAAAATGGGCATCCCTGGCGCCAGCCATGAGAGGGAGGAAATTTGAGTCGGGGTAGTAGGGTATTTTGGGAGCGTCGATTTTGAGTCCGGGATTTGGGTGGCTCCGAACGACGTTGTTGGCAAAATGTCTGCGGAGAGTATTCGTAAATGGTGGGATCAATTTTGCGGTTTGAATAGGCGGTAGGCGGTAGGAAAGAGGAGGAGGAAGAACACGGTGAATCGGGATATGTGGAATTGTGGAGCGCATATTGAGAGTCGATCATAATCCTCCTCGGGTTTCTGATGGAGATGGAGATGGAGTTTTGTAGTGGATCACCATAACTATGGCGGCCAAGCTTTAATCGAGCTAATTGTGTAACTCATAATAAAAGTTTGAGAACTAATTTGTTGAGAGTCTATAAGTTGATGATGAATTGTGTAATTTCCTTTACATAAATTTAAAGACTAAGATGTGACCGTCAAACACGATTTTACTTTTTTACTAGTGCCCAATGATTCTAAAAAGTAGTTGGCGATATAATTTTTTTATATTTGTCAATATCATTATTCGGTTTTATGTACAACTTTTGACTGACGAATGAACTCTTTTGTTAAGAACATTATATGTTGCCTCACTCGAACAGAGGATGTATTCTCCTTTTGTTAATAGTTTTTCAACTTTAATTTGTCTCTCTAAATCTGGTTTGTAATTGAAGAAAAATGTTTATGACAAGATATTCAAGGTGGACCGTCGAGAATCCTAAAGGAATTATATAATGTGTCCAATTCTAATCTAAGTTACCACTAAGGATGTTTGGTGGAAAAGCAATCAAGAAAAGTAATATTGTATTATAACGTCATAAGATAATTATTAAAGACTAATGATTTATTCATGCTTTATAAATCAAAATCGTGAGTGGGTTCCACGTGTTCCTTGTTCTTTTTCTTTTTCCAGTTCTTTTCCTGAGATTTAGAGATATTAGGGAAAACCTTAATAATGTTGTTAATAATATCTCAGTAAATCGACGGAGATTTTCAATATCTAGAAACCTCCCGCGAGATTTTCGATATCTAAATTTATTACTATGAAAATATTTAAAGTTTATAATTTATGGTAGAAAAATAATGTATACTCTTTTGTAATTCGTGTCGTGATTGAAAAAATACAAAGTATATAACAATATAGTTGATACATCGACTGCATATAAATAATATTGAAAAAAAGTAAACTTGTCAGCTCTTATCAAGAAAATATTGTCTCAAGAGGATATTATTAGTCTAATTTATCGCCTAAAAAGATGATTAGTAGGGACATAATCAAATGCAGATTAATGGCTAACTAGTATGTTCTATTCTCGTACAAAGGAAAAAGGAAGGAGAAATTGGGCCTTTTGGACTACGTTATAATGGATATTGTCTGCTGAAAAAGAGAGAGAAATTGCTTCTTGGATATTTTATTTATTTTTTTTATTTTTTTTGTGAAAATTGATGGAGAGCGTCTCCAATGTTAGTGTGGATTATTTTAAAAAAATATTACCTAAGTAAAATAGATCGTGGCTAGAAAAATCTTCTATGCAATTTATCAATAACTCTGTTAAATTGACGTAACAAATAAAACACGTCATTATTGGGTTATAAGTGTCTATTCATTAGACATTAATACAAAGTAAACTAAAGAAGATGTATTCAAATTGAGACTTTTAAAAATTTAAAAGTTTATATGAGTATTTTAATGTAGACTTTGTAAGACTCTATTGGTGTATTCAATAGAGATTTTTAGAGATTTTTAAATTTTTTTTTAAAAATCACAGGGTATTCAATTAAAACTTTTTAAAGTTTCTATAAGTCGTGAGGTATTCAAATTGAGAAATATTTTTAAAGATTCTCTATTTACTAGACTTTTAGAGACACCTGGGGATTTTTTTGTGGAAAGTATAAATAGCAAAGCGAAAAAAAAATCTCATGTAGATACGAGAAAATCCTAAAAGTGAATGAAAATATGCGTTCTTTATTTTGGGGCTCTTGAACCTTCACAAATCTCAGGGTAGACGAGAGATTTTTTTTTAGATTTGCTATTTATACTTTCTACCAAAAAGTCTCTAGATGTCTTCAAAAGTCTGGAAAGTAGATAATCCCTAAACATCATTCTCAATTTGAATTCATCATGACTTATAGAGACTCCTACATAGTTTTAATTGAATACCCGTAATTTTTAAATTTTTTTTAAAAATATCTATTAAGTACACCAATAATTTTAGAGAGTCTTAAAAAGACTATATTGAATACCCTTAAACTTTTAAATTTTTAAAAATTTTTAAAAGTTTCAATTTTAAAACACCCCCTAAAATGTTGGAAATATTTTATTTTATTTATTGAATATTACTAAAATCTTATTAATTCTTTTTAAGATTTATGTTATTTGTTAATTTAATTGAGGTCACTTTTAATTTTTTTTATATTTTTAATAAATATTTTTATTGACATGAGAAATATGATTTATTACTTTGAATTCTTCTAATAAGGTTATTACTTTGAATTCTTAATTATATATGTTGTGGATGATTTGGACATGTAAGAACTTACTCAAAATAATATTACATTATATATAAATTTAGTTTAATATTTTAAAAAAAAGTTAGAAGTCTTTAATTAAATCTATGTGTCTCACGTGTTTAATGAAGGCATCGTTATTAATTCTCTAAAAATTTATAAAAATCAGTTAAAAATCCACAAATTCTTTAGAAGTCACTCATAGAAATTTATAAAAAATTTTAAAAGTCCCAATTGAATATACTACAGTAAAGTGCCAATATGGTCACTTCATTAGTATTAGTCAATCAATTTAACTTCTGTAATTGACATGTAACTCCAACAACCACAATCATGACATGTCACATTTTCAAAGCACAATTTCAAAGGGTGAAAAATCTGACCAGAAAACGTGTTTCATTTGATACAATTGTGTTTTAAAAAATGACGTTCCATGATTGTGAAATTTTGGTCAAAAACTTGTCAAGGTTTTTGGAGTTACACATCATTAGGACGTCTGATTTTAACATTCATGTTAGTGACAAACGTTAAATTGATCGATGAATGTTTAATTGCGTGACTACATTTGCACTTAAAGTTCATTGTCTTGGTGCACACATTAGCACTTAAATTAAAGTTCAGTAACTTTAATTGCACTAAATTAAAATTCAGTGACCTCAATGCAAGTTTGGCAAAAGTTCAGTGACCCACAATGCCAAATATTTACTTTATTTATGACATGTTTGAGAGTGTATAAATTTATCAAATATTATTTTTGTATATACATTAGGTAGGACTCACCAGTTTTATCTATTTTTATCTACTCATTTTTTAAGATTGAGTAATTATAATCTTTTAAAAAAAAAAAAAAAAAAAAACAAACAAACACTAACCCAAAAGTTCAGTGACCCACAAAAGGTTTTCGGTAATCTTTGCATAGACAGAAATTGTCGGTGTAATAGTGCATAATGTACTCCTTGTCTGCGAGCTGTATATCTCCTCTTAGACATTTTTTTTTCTTTTTTTATTTAATTATCCTCGACAATTATTAAGCAAATTTGATCAGACATGAACATAAACAAAGAGTTATTGACGACCTCATAAGTCATGAGTGAATGTCGACTAACAAGAAAACATGCCCAAAATAGGTTTAGAGCATGCACTCTTTCTCTTCAATAATTATACAAATGTTAGAAGCTATTCATTGATAACTCAAATTTCCCTCGTTAAAGTTTTAAACCAAATTACCCCCCACACACACACACACACACACACACACATATATATATATATATGACTAGGGGTGGCAAATAGATCGAGTGACCAATGGATTCGCATGTTCACCCATTTTATGTTATATGCAATGATTAACTGTGATATGTGAAATTCATATATTAACACTTACATCAGAATATGAAACCTAACAGAAAAACAGAAAAACACAAGAAAAGGAAAATTTGATTTTGAAAATTCAGAATCAGAATGACTGAGGTAAGAAAATTCCTTGAAAACATTTATGAATCATTCAACGATTTAGGACATTCAACATCTATCAGAAAAGAATTACCATTTTAACTTGATCCATGGGGGCTCGGACACGTTTTGGGCCGAACTCGGACTGAGTCCAACAAAAAAATTATGAGACGAGCTGACTCGTTCGCCGGAGCAAGTCGTGTTATGGCTGAATTTGTTCAAAAATTCTGTATTTAAAAAAATTGAGTTGGGCTCGGATCGGCCCACGAGCCATGGACAAAGCTGAGCCGAACAGTCCCATGGGAGTCTCAACACAGGTCGAGCTCGGCTCACCCTTGGGGCGAGCTGGACCCCAATGGCAACGGACTGAGCAGGCTCGGTTTGACTCGGCCAATTGCACCCCTACATACTCCAAAATAGTGAAACATACATCTCTTAGTTCATGGACCCTCACTCAAATGTTTTAGTTCGTGAACATCCCAATTTTAGTTTTACTGTTTCATATTAGTATTAATGAATTTTCTTTGAGCTTAAATAAAAACATTGAATTTTGAATTATTAAATTTGACTTTGGAATTTTTGTTAATATTTAAAATCATTAATATATTGAATATTTAGTTTAGAGTTTTCAAACATAATTTAAGTATTTAATGGAAATTTTTATTGAAAACTTAATGCCCAAATAACTTTCGGATAAAAAATAAGACTAAAATAATGATAAAAATTAAATTTGAAAAAAACAAGAGAGAGAAAAATAAAATAAAATAAATTATATATATAAAAAACACGTGTAATTATTTGAATGGATAACTAAAAAATATAGTACAAATTAAATAAGACACAAAATGTACATATCATGTTTTGTTAGACATTTACGTATAATTATAGAAGTAGAGGAATGATCTACTCTCTATGGTGGAGAGTAGATATAAAAGCCATTGAACACGTGTCTCAGTAGGTATTATTGACCTGATCAACACTTTTATGTGCAAGACTTTTTTTATTATCCAATGTCCGGTGGTCTTTATATCCACTCCCCATAATGAAGAATAAGTCATTCTTCTATAGAAATATATACTGAAGTTTTTCTCCCAAATATATGTGCTTGTTTACTGGCCGACCACTTCCCATAACAATTCAAACTCAATTGCAATTAATAGTTGCGTTAGTGGTTGTTATGTGAGCAATTAGTGGGGAAGATTAATTATAATTAATAAAAGGATTAAGCGATTGTGCACGACACAAAGTGTAAAAAACTAGGAAACATGTCGCCTTGATTAGCGCAAGAAGCTTTGGGGGAATACAAGTTGTCATTTTTTAGGGGAGAGAGACTAGTTCCGTGGAGAAAAGTCCGACCATCTTTTTTTTAAGGGCGTCGAAGATGTACTAAGTAGATTGTAGTTAACGTGACAATTAAATAGACATACTTTTAAATTATGTGGAATAAATAGACAATTAAATAGACATACTTTTAAATTATGTGGAATAAATAGACGGCGAAAATCAAAAATTATCTCAAATAAGTTCTTTTTACAATCCAATAATATTGATTACATGACATTTATTTTTTTAAATTAAAAAATAATAAAACTATCCACTTAACAGAATTTTAAAAAATTAAGTTAAAAATTTTAAAAATTGTTGACTCGTCCAATTTTACAAAACGTCTAAATATAGAAGGAGTACCTCATATCTTCTATTTTTTTGGATGCCATGTCAACCTGACATAGCGTTTTACATTGTGTATTGGAGAAGTGTTTTTAATAGATATTGTCAATTTGATGATGTGGCACATGTTTTTTTTCCAATCCATTGAATTCATTAGAGATGCTCTAATACTTTTTAAATAGAATGATAAAAATTGTTTATTTTTTACAAATATATCCGGGTAGGTTTAGCTAATAATGCTGAACACTATTAGATATTACAAGAAATACAATGTTAACAATTTTTGCTTATTTTGTACACACACTATAAATTACTTGAAAATTAAAATATTTGAAAAAGTTTGCTTTTCTAATTTTTCAAGTTATCGTTCGAGACTTCGATTTCAAATCTCAAGCTTAGAATCGTTAGAATAATTTTTGCTATCATTGCACAAGTTTGTGAATGAGTTTGTTTTTGTATAATTTTTATTTTCACATTGATATTAAAATTATTTTTCGTCTCAAGTTTGTAATTAAATGTATAATTTTTTTAGTTAAAACTTAAAAATCGTAATTTGTCATTGAAATAGTGTCAAGTGAAATATACGTGACTAATTTCAACACTAGTTTTGCATAAACTCCAGGAACCGTCTTCTAGTGTAATCAGGCCCAATTAGTTTTGATTTGAGGCCTAGCTTAGAAAAAAAGGCAGAGTTGCGGGCTGGCTGCCTTGTCTTGCGGGATATTTACATCCACTCTTACAAATATTAAAATAATTTTAAATCTAACAACTTAACTTATTTATTTCAAAATCTTACATAATTAATATTATATTAAATAATAAAATAATGAATTAAAATTAAATAACTATTTCCACGTGAATTCACTCAAATTTGTTTTGAGTCCTTGATTATTTGCACAAAGTCTTTCATCTTTATAAAATTTTCACTTTAGTCCCTATACTTCATCTTTCATTTCAATTTTGTCCTTTTTTTATTTGCAACTCAAGTCCTTCAACTTTTAAATTTGTACAAGTTGGTCCCCATATTTATACTTTTATATCAATTTAGTCCTTTGTATCACTATTTGATCTGAGATATTCTGAAATGATATTTTGTATCATTGAATATATTACATATTATATTATGTTATTTTACATATCACGTATTACGTGAATTGGTATTTTGTATCGGCGATGTTACATATATTCTGAATGATGAAATCAATAGTTTTATTTGTTAAATTTAACATTGTGTTTCATATCTATATCATCTTATAACAAACTTATTGAAGTTTAGAGTTGATTTTCTTGGTTGTAACAATTTACATTTAGTATCGCATGATCTGTTACAAATGTTACAAAATCTTATTGTGTGTCGTTGTTTGATACAAATGTTACAAATAATATTTTGTATCATTGAATATATTACTGATTATATTATGTTATTTTACACAATACATGCTACGTGAATTAATATTTTGTATCACTAATATTTTATATTTCAATTTGTAACACGATTGTTACAAAATATCATTTGTAATATTTGTATCAAACATTGATACACATATCATTTAGTAACATATGTATCAAATAGTGATACTATAAAGGACTAAACGATATAAAAGTATAAATATGGGGACCAACTTGTACAAATTTAAAAGTTGAAGGACAGTTGCAAATAAAAAAAGGATGAAATTGAAATGAAAGATAAAATATAGGGACTAAAGTGAAAATTTTATAAAGATGAAGGACTTATTGTGCAAATAATTAAGGACTCAAATGCAAATTTAAGTAAGTTCACGTGGAAATATATATTTTGTAGTATAGATTTAATTTTAATTTATTATTTTATTAATTAATATAATTTTAAGAATGTAGTATTTTTGAAATAATTTGTTAAGTTGATAAAATTAGAATTATTTTTAAAAGTGGTTTATTTATGAAAGATCTCTTGTCTTGCCTTGCCTTATAGTTGAATTACTTGAATAATAAGGGGAAATTGATACATATAACACCAAATAATAAATATGATTACAAAAGTCTTGTTTACATTCAAACATAAAAGCATATACAGAAACATTAAAAAAAGCTAATAATAACCTATAATGCAAAGTTCCTTCTATTTTATACGAATAGTTACTCAAGTTTCTAATAATTACACTAATAATCACTCAGTTTAAAACATTAACGTAAAACGCTATATGGTATAGTTAAATTTCACCATGGACACAAACAGTGTTAACTAATACTCCACGTCAGACAGAGTTGTACTATTTTTAGCTAAATGCGTAATTGTCAAATATGTTTTTCCCATACTTCTTCGATTTTAATAAGCATTCAATTAGTGAGATTTCTTAATTTTGTTGGCTTCTCACATGGTGTACTAGGTAACTTTGTTTGTGTTTACGTTGAAATTTAACAATGACAAATAGGATTTTATGTTAGTATGACTGTTAAAAATTTGAGTAACTACTATTGTAAGAAATTAGTTCAATAATCATTTTAAAAAATTAACAAATTTCGATGACCGTTACTAAAATTAACTCACATTTATATGATTCAATACAAAGGAATTATATGGTACCATAATCCCATTTATTACATCGTTTCGTGTTCAATATCAAAACATAAAAGTAATCAGCTACAGGGCTTTCATTTGGGAGCGTTAGCAGCTTGGAACCGATGCTGAAAATGTGCAGTTAACTTATCTTTGGGAGGTAAATATTCATTATCAACCATTCCAATAGTGTCACCTCCAAAGAATTTCTTGCCTTTCAATGCACTCTCAAGAAATTTCAAGAACACGCCTTTTCATCCAACTAATTTTTAAGAGTCACGAAATCATGCTTTGCTCACATTTTCAATATGTTAGTGGAAGACTTAGTTAAAAATGTAATTGATAAATCGAAAAAAAAGCAAAGTCAACAAACAGATAAATCAGATGTCAGCTCGGTCACCTAGCAAACCGGTAGAAATGTTGGTGCACCTGAACAACATGTAGAAAGTGGTTTCATGGCAATATTGATGGAACATGTTCATATTGGGCCTCATCTTAGAGATACAATACACAAGAATCCAGTTCAACAATAATTTAAAATGATTTGAACAATATGAGATTGGATAAATTACGTGATCTCCTTCAATTAGTAGCAAGTTTGAAAGTGACCATGAGCCGGAGACACACTTCACCAGGCGTATGATGATGAACTCTTGATTATTGTTATTATTTTTTTTTTTTTTTCAACTTTAGCTGGATGTTAGGTCTAGTTTACTATATTATGGTTTTTTTTTTTTTTCCGTTATTAATAAAATTATAAAACACACCACCTTTAGTGGTTAAAAAAAAAAAAAAAAAACTAGACACGAATGAAGATTTTTTTAAAATAATCACTCTATGTGACATGTTTTATAATGAAAAAATTAAAACATAATACAATAAAAATAAACGTAAAACATTTTCCTTAATTACTTTATGTATTTCATAAAAACACATTAAGTAATTACCTAATTATAATACATGGTTCACTTACTACAACTTTGTTTTATTAGTTTGAAAGCCAATTGCGCAAATTATGTATGGCACTATATCTATTATTTTTCTGTAAGTTAAGATAAAAATTTAAATATGTATACTGTAATTTTTAAATAAGGGCAATGCACCAAAAAAATGGACCATACACATTTATTGTTGTCTTTTCTTATAGCTTGTTTAGTTAAATTTAAATTATATTTTAAATTGATCAAATATAACTTTTTAATACATTGCATAAAATAAACTTATATATGCAATAGATTGTATTTTGTTGCGCCAATCTCCCATGTTTGGCTATGTTTAAAAGTCTAAGTTGAAATTACTTTATAGTTTAAGTGAGTTATAAAATTAATTTTGAAAATTGTATTTAACTTGAAAATAAATTAGGACAACCCAAATTTAGTGGCCTCGCCGCGTGTTATATGAAAGTGGTAATTTTTGTTTTTACTATTTTGCGTTTCTTTTAAAATTTACATTATCGACTATGCAACACTATAATTTTCTAATATCGTAACACTATTGACGATACAACACTATAATTTATCATTATAATTTTTCAATATCGTAACCCGTGGGTTAGTATTGATACTTTGAATTGAATTCATGTCATTTTTACATATAAATTTTATTCAAATTCTGTCTAACCTATTGTATTAAACAAGTCATCACAAAATATTTACATTCAAACATAAATGACTGACCAATGTTCTAAAAAGCCCGTTTAACCTCGCCTAGGCACACACTTTTTTTATATTTAAAATAATATTAAAAATACGAAAATATTTTTTCACGCATCTCTTTTGCCTAGGTCCGAAAAGTTTGAAACTCATTCTCTACGCTTAACTATGCTTTACGTTTTTTAAAACACTACCGCTCATATAACATTAAAGAATATTTTTAATTCTGTTGAATAGGAGATCATAATACCATTTATTACAGAATTTCTTATTTGACATCACAACATAAGTAATTAGCTACTTAGATTTCATTTATTGTTGTCCGTCGTGGCGGCGGCGATAAATGACTTAGAACCGAGCTTGAAATGTCTGATTAAGTTATGTTTGGGGGCGATTTTCCTTTATAATGTTGCAGTTTAGGTATTCATCCATCCATCCACCTTGGGAAAATTTTCTTTTGTCAAAACTTGCAATCCTGCCAATTCTTGAAGAATTCCAAACCAACATGCGACGAAATTGCCAGCAATATCGACTATTCCAATAGTGTCACCCCAAAAGAATTTTTTGCTTGAAAGTGTACTCTCAAGAATTTTAAGGAGTTGAGTAGATTCTTCCTTAGCGTCTCTTGCTCCTCTCCTTTGCTCCAACATACTTTCCACATTGCAGGTAAACACTACAAGCAAAGAGTTTTGTTGAATGAGCAGATGTTCAAAGTTCAAGTCTTGTCACCATTCAAACCGTGCACGTGAAAAAATGTATTCCTTTTTAACGACTTAACCTTTTAGAAAAGGTTATCAACAATAACAATGTAAAAACATACCTTTTCATCGAAGAACTTAGCCCAGAATCGTGCAGTGGCTCTCTCATAAGGATAGGGCCTTCCCAGGTTTCATCAATGTATTCAAGAATCAGCAGAGACTCACAAATTGGCTTACCATTGTGCAATAGCACAGGAATTTTTTTGTAAACTGGGTTGTACTTTAGCAGCAAATGTGACTTGTTGTTTAAGTCTTCTTCTATGAATTCATATTCGACACACTTGAGTTTCAAGGCAACCTCAATTCTCCAGCTAAATGGGCTAAAACCACGTACCAAATAGTTTCACTTGTGCCATTTTACTCCTTGCTGTGCTATATTTCAATTCTGCAGGTTGAGCTCTTATTATGCAGAGGGAGCCATATAACTTGTTCGTTAAGAAAAAATATTCAATAAATTAATATATTAGACAAATTTTTGTAATCTAATTTGATTGAATTAGGTGTGAAGTGTTGGTTTATACTTGCTTTCTAAATTATGTAATAGTGAACAAGTAACTGAGGATGAGTTGTATTTTGACATGTGGAGTGATGTCACCAACCTTCTTCTTCACTCTTCAGCATTAAATTGATCTGTATCCTAAAGTTGTCAACTTTCTGACTATAATTATATGGAAGTATCCAGAACATCATTTGACTATAATATATATATATATATATATATATATATATATATATATATATATATATATATATATATAGTTGAATTACAGCAGTATAAAAATTTAACTTGTAGTATTTCAAAAGTCGATAATCAATTTGTTATTAAAACAACTGTTCGCTTTATGTCGCCACTCTATTTCTCTTCTCCATAAAGTTTAAGAAAACTTTACTTTTATCTTCATATACTAATATGCCATTATCAAGGCGAAATATTTTATTTTTTGTTGATGAGAAATGTCCGCATCTAGAATTTATTTGTTTGGAAATGTTATTATTATTTAATTTCACCCAAAAAATGGAAAATATAGTTCCAATAATGAAATATACAGATAATTAAAGCTATTTTCCACAATTTATTATTATTCTTGCTACAATGTTCCAAACATCTACAAAAGAATAACGCTATTCATAATTAGTAAAGATCATTATCGGTGAACCCCTTGATTAATCCATTGTCAGTGCAAGACCTTGTTCGGTAGAGGTTTTTTAGGCAACTAATAGATTTTTCTAGCATAACATATTTGACTTTTTAAAAGTTTTGAAGGCGAAGTGACAAAATTGCCCTTACTGAAATGAAATTGTGTTAATTAAAGACAAATTTGTCATTTTACTTTCAAAAATTTGAAAAGTCAAATATATCGAAAACCCGCTTTTTGTTCCAAAACCTTTATCGAATAAGTTCTAAAATACATTACACATCAATTGGACAATGAATTAGATGACTATCTGCCACCTAAACCGATGATGATTTTACAAAATGAATAATATTATCTGTTACACTCCAATCCCACTTGGCGTTCCACGTGGGTAGGACAATCTCACTTGGGCTCCAATTAGGCACGTTCGAAGTCAACCTGCTTTGACTCAACCCTCTTTCCGAGGCTGTTTGTGCCGAGGTCAAAGTTTGACCCTGATTGCGTGTTAACTTCTCCCTAATACACTACAAGTCGGTAGAAAAGATCGATGGGACAACCGCAAAAAGACGAACTTGTCTCCATCATAGCCTCTTAGGCTGCGGTTGAAAAAGACTTTCGCATTAATGATAATGATGTGACACCCAAGACGTGACTCTATAACTCTCTGGATCGAGGCACGTGTCGCGATGGAAGGACAATCTAATAGAATTTGCCTATAAATACCAAACTGATTTCCACAAGAAAAGAATGTTGAATAAATTACTCTCACAAGAACGAAAAGTCCTCTATGCAAATTATTTTCTAAGTATTTTTTACCACTTAGTGAATCATTAGTAAGAGGCCCTCAAAGCCATTACTTCTACCACAGTGTATCCCCTTTTTATCCTTTGGATCATATTTACCAGTCTTTAGTTATCTACATGGTTGAATAAACCACGTGGTAGTCCAAGTGTGTGAAGAAATATACGTGGAAGGAATATGTTTGGAGTTCTTGTTAACTATCCATTTTAGAGGTCAACATTATCTAGTATTAGTCTAGGTAACAATGGAGGTCTTATAAAATAGCTATCCATGACATGAGTCGAGAATTATATATATGAACATGTCGTACAAACAAAAAGCATAGATAGAAGATAACTAAAACAACAAATAAGTACTCATAATGCATAGTGTCTTGGGAGTCATGATTCCCTTTATTACATAACAAAACATAGAGTAATTAGCTACTTAGATTTCATTTGGCGGCAGCAGCAGCAGCAACAACAACAACAGCTTGGAACCGAGCTTCGAAAACTCCAGTCAACTTATCTTTAAGAGGTAGATTTTCCTTTATAATGCTGCAGTTAAGGTACTCATTCATCCATTCATTTAACTTAGGAAATTTCTCTTTTGTCAACACTTCAAATCCTGCCATTTCTTGCAGAATCATAAACCAATATGCTATGAAATTGGCAACTATATCAACCATTCCAATACTGTCACCCCCAAAAAATTTCTTCCCAGAAAGTGTGCCCTCAAGAATTTTCAGAAATTCAGTAGCTTCTTCCTTAGCCTTCTCTTGCTCCCCTCCTATACTCCAACAAGCTTGCCACATTGCAGGCAAACACTAAAACGTACAAGAAATATAAATATTGTTAATTGTACAATGCGCAATTCAGGATTTCAAACACGTGACATGTTTGTTGTATCGTACTAGACATGATTACATACCTTTTCATCCACGAACTTAACCCAGAAGCGCGCCGTGGCTCTCTCGTAAGGATCTTTAGGCAAAATAGAAGGGCCTTCCCAGGTTTCATCAATGTATTCAAGAATGACCACAGACTCACAAATTGGCTTGCCATTGTGCAATAGTACAGGAACTTTTTTGTGAACTGGGTTGTACTTCAGCAGCAAAGGGGACTTCTTGTTGTATACATCTTCCTCTATGAATTCATATTCGACACCCTTGAGTTTCAGTGCAACCTCGATTCTACGGCTAAATGGGCTTCTCCAACTACCAAAAAGCTTCACTTCTGCCATTTTACTCTCCTTTGATTTTCAATTTGTAGTGTGTTGTGTTTTCATTTTACACATTGAGGTCTTATTATATAGAGGGAGCAACTTGTCCGCTAAGAAACAATGAATAAATTAATATACTAAATAAATAATTGCAAGTTGACAAGTTATAGACACTGATTATTTAATGAAGTAGATGGGAAGTGTATTTACTAATTACACTTGCTTCCTGACGAGTTGTTTTACAATTCAAAGCCGACGTAGCTAGTGATCTCAGCAATTTTTGTACATGTTCGATAGTGTTGAAATTATTTTTTAAGTATTTATAAGTTGTGAATAAAAACTATGTACTTAAATTATAATTATAATTTAACCAAACAAGCACCTTTAAAATGAATTTTATTGAAAATAATACGAAGTAACTTTTAAATTTATCCAAACATGCTTAAGCAAAAATGTCCAGGAATAATTTTTTTTTTTTTAATCTTTACATAATCTTTTTTCTTAATCACTCGTCAAAAAACAATTGTCAAAAAAGAAGCATGCTTGAGATGTGGTCTAACATTGCTTCACTAATATGTAGTAAAAGTAGTATCGTTGTGACATTTGTTTTCAATAGCTACATACTTATTGCCCTGTCTGGAATCAATTAATTAGCAGATTTTGCTAGATTCAGTTTGACTATTTTGTTTAATAGATCTGAAAAGCTAAATTTGAAACAGTACCTTTGTAAAATTCTAAAAAGCTCAAATTACTTTTATAACTCTGCAATTGCTTCTTATGTTTGGTCAAATAATTTAATCAAGGGCATTTTTGTCCATAATTGTTTGAATTAGTCAACAATTGCGGTATAGTTCAGGTAAGAAATGGCAGCCTTTAATCAAGGGCATGCTTGTCCAGTAGGCTTGACGGCTTGGCCCAACAAGACTTGACCCGTTATGGCCCTAGGCTGAACCCTGGTAATGAAACAAGGGTTGTGTACACGGGTTAGACTGTGTAAGTTTTTAATCTTTTTTTTTTATATAACAGTTTCTAAGGAAAAAATTTGATTAAAAAAACGGGTAAATTCAAGGCAGGTCATTGTTTTGGTATTTATGGGCTCTAAAGTCATATAGTCAAAATTTAATTTAATTAAAGTAACATTTTAAAACTAAAATGCGAACATCCTTACAATTGTAAAAAAACACTAATTTAATGATACTGTTTTATTGTGATACTGTTTTGTTGTATTACTGTTTTATTGTGTTACTGTTTTATTGTGATGATGTTTTGTATGATATTGTTTTATTTATGATACTGTTTTATTTAGATAATATATATTGATATATGTATACCATATTTTTATTTTTGATACTGTTTTATTATGACAGTAATTAAACATATGATCTTGTACTACTAATTGAATATTTTAAGAATAGTATCATTACTTCAACCATTAAAATATATTGTACTTAATTTTATATATGATCTTGTTTTATATAGATGATGTGCTATGGTACACTTACACTATCTTTTATTTTTGATCTTTGTTTTATTATGATCTTCAACATATGATACTATTTTAATCTATGATAATGTTATTGAATGCAAACAATTATCAATTGTCTTATACTACTAATGGAGCATTTTAAGAACAATATAATTACTTCAACTAGTAAAATATTTATGATCTTCGTTTTAATCTATGATAATATTATTGAATGCAAATAATATCAATAGTCTTGTACTACTAATGAAGTATTTTAAGAACAATATAATTACTTCAACCAAAAAGCGGATCTATGATCTTGTTTTATTTAGATAAAGTGATATAGTATATTTATACAATATTTTTATCTTTGATCTTTGTTTATTATGATAATATTTCAACCTACGATCTCGTTGTTTTATTGGTAGGGATGGCAATGGGGGCGGGTTCGGTGGGCCTCGACCTGCCCGCCCGCGAATTCACGGAATTCACGGGAGCGGGGCGCGGGCGGGCGGCGGGTCGGTGGGGCCGTTGGACCCGCCAACCGCTTAATTTTTTTTTTTTTTTTTTGGTTAAATTGAAAAATAATTAAAAATATATATATACAAATTTTTTAAATATTTGTACCAAACAAAACAAAAAAATTATAAGATTTGAGTTGTGGTGTAGTGGTTAAAGTTAGTAGTTTATAAGTTTTAACCCGGGTTCGATTTTTTTTAATACATTTTTAATGAAAATCATAATTTCTACTATATTTTATGATTTTTCAAAAAAAATTTTTTTTTTTAGGGGCGGGGTTGTCCCGGACCCGGTCCGGTGCAGAAAAATCTGCCCCAAACCCGCCCCTATTACTTGGCGGGACGGCTCTTGGCTCAGGCGTGGCGTGGGTGGGCGTGGGGGGCGGGCGGCGGGGGTCATGGTTTTTTGCCATCCCTATTTATTGGGTTGTAGTTTGTGTATGTGATACTGTTTTATTAAGATATTTTCATGTATGATACTAATATATTAAGATACATTTATCTGTGATAATGTTTTAGTATGTATGATACTGTTTTGATAAAAAAAAAAATTAAAGATTGCCATTTTAAACTAAAGAGACGACTTCAAACGGCAAAAGTCCATCGTACATAGTGGCAAAGCAACTTGTCTTGATCGGCTCGTCGAGACCATTCTGAAAATATATTATAATAAAAATTATGAGCATGTATGCGAATTCTATGCTCATTTTTGTTATGATACCATTTTCTGTGATACTTTTTTTTATAATACAGTATCAAACAACACACATGACTAATTACCAACATAGAAAATAAATTAGGCCAACTTTCGTCATAGCAATATCGAACTTTTTCATTCATACAGAAATTCAAGCTACTATTTACAACAAAAAATCATGGCAACTCTACAGAAATTCATCAAACAAATCTTCCTTAATGAACTCTGTACAATTCTTTGCAGCATCTAGCCAATTTTCTGAATTCAAAATAGACCTCGAAAATAATTACCATAGATGGATTTAATTAGCATCAGCACTTACCTAAAAGAAAATGAAAATGCAATAACTCTATTCTTCCGAAAAATTACTGGACCAAAGATTCCTTTTTATTTTTGCGGAAGAATACTTTTGGAAGGAAATCGAGGCATTCATGGAAACATTCCAAGCCGCTGTACTCGTCTTGCAATCAAAGACCAAGTATCATTGAATTGCATGTAATCACATTTCTATTTCTGAACAAACTCTCAAAAATTTTAGATGCAAACACCATATTTCCACATTTCGCATATGCATCAATCAATGCATTCGCGAGGGTGGGTTCACTACAAGAAAAATAGCCTTTTGCAAAGGGCGAAAAACGTTGTCATAAGTCTTTCGCAACGGACATTCGTATGTTGCGTCCTTTGATATTGTCAAAAAGTAGACATCTATGGCAACAGGTATTGACCGTCGCGAAAGATAAAAAGTGAGTTGTCATTTATATTTTAACAACGTACATATATGTTTTAACCACGCGCATTTGCTTGTTGTGGTAAGAGTTGACATATGGTCTTTTAACAACGCGCAATTGAATGTTGTCTATGGTTTTTAACAACATTAAATGCATGTTGTCATTTATTGACATGTTGTTTCACAACGTTCAACTGCATGTTGTCGAATACTTTTAACAACGTTCCAATGTATGTTGTCAAATATTTTTAACAACGTTCAAGTGCCGTTGTCCTTTATTTTCAACAACATTCAATCACGCGTTGTCTTTTCTTTTTAACAACAGTTAATGCATGTTGCCTTATATGAAGTGTGTTCTTTTCACAACGTTCAAATGTACATTATCTTTTCTTTTTAAATTTTACGTTTTGAGAGTTTGAAGCTATTCATTGATAACTCAATTTTCCATCGTTAAAGTTTTAAACCAAATTACTATATATATATATATATATATATATATATATATATATATATATATATATATATATATGACTAGGGGTGGCAAATAGATCGAGTGACCAATAGATTCGCAGTTCGACCCATTTTAACTTGATCCATGGGGACTTGGACTCGTTTTGGGCGAACTCGGGATCGAGTCCAACAAAAAATTATGAGACGAGTTGGCTCATTGGCGAGTAAGTCGTGTTATGGCCGAATTTGTTCAAAAATTTTGTATTTAAAAAATTGAGCTAGGCTCGGATCGCCCACGAGGCCCACGAGCCATGGACAAAGCCGAGCCGAGCAGTCTCAGAGGAGTCTCAACACGTGTCGAGCTCGGCTCACCCCTTGGGGCAAGCTGGACCCCAATGGCAATGGGCTGAGCAGGCTCGGTTTGACTTGGCCAATTGCACGCCTACATACTCCAAAATAGTGAAACATACATCACTTAGCTCATGGACCCCACTCAAATGTTTTAGTTCGTGAACATCCCAATTTTAATTTTACTGTTTCATATTAGTATTAATGAATTTTCTTTGAGCTTAAATAAAAACATTGAGTATTGAATTATTAAATTTGACTTTGAATTTTTTTGTTAATATTTAAAATCATTAATATATTGAATACTTAGTTTAGAGTTTTCAAACATAATTTAAGTATTTAATGGAAATTTTTATTGGAAACTTAATGCCCAAATAATTTTCGGATAAAAAATAAGACAAATAATGATTAAAAATTAAATTTGAAAAAAATAAGAGAGAGAAAAATAAAATAAAATAAATTTTAAAAAAGACGTGTCATTATTTGAGTGGATAACTAAAAAATATAGTACAAATTAAATAATACACCAAATGTACATATCATTGTTTAAATAGTTAGACATTTACGTATAATTACAGAAGTATATACTGAAGTTTTTCTCCCAAAAATATGTGCTTGTTTACCGGCCGACCACTTCCCATAACAATTCAAACTCGATGAAAAATGATCTCCTTCCCACCATGAGGAGGAGATATAAAGGCCACATGATACATATCATGTGGTCATTAGATAGAAAAAAAGTGATTGACCATTATGTTAATTAGTTGTCCAATGACCACATGACATGTGTCATGTGGCCTTCATATCTACTCTGCACTGTGAAGAGTAGATTAGCCTTGCAAACTCGATTGCAATTAATAGTTGCGTTTGGTGGTTGTTATGTGAGCAATTAGTGGGGAAGATTAATTATAATTAATAAAAGGATTAAGCGATTATGCACGACATAAAGTGTTAAAAACTAGGAAACATGTCACCTTGATTAGCGCAAGAAGCTTTGGGGGAATACAAGTTGTCATTTTTTAGGAGAGTGAGAGTAGCTCCGTGGAGAAAAGTCCGACCATCTCTTCTTTAAGAGCGTCGAAGATGTACTCAATAGATTGTAGTCAACGTGACAATTAAATAGACAAACTTTTAAATTATATGGAATAAATAGATGGTGAAGTCAACATTATCTCAAATAAGTTCTTTTTACAATTCAATAATATTGATTACGTAGCATTTATTTTTTTAAATTTAAAAATAATAAAACTATCCACTTAACAGAATATTAAAAAATTGAGTTAAACATTTAAAAAATTGTTGACTCATTCAATTTTACAGAACGTCTAGATGTAGAAGGAGTACCTCACATCTTCTATTTTTTTGGGGTGCTATGTCAACGTGACATAGCGTTTCACATTGTGCATTGGAGAAGTGTTTTTAATAGATATTGTCAATTTGATGATGTGGCACATATTTTTTTTTCCAATCCATTGAATTCATTAAAGATGCTCTAATACTTTTTAAATAGAATGATAAAAATTGTTTATTTTTTACAAATATATCCAGGTAGGTTTAGTTAATAATGCTGCACACTATTAGATATTACAAGAAATACAATGTTAACATTTTTTGCTTATTTTGTACACACTCCATAAATTACTTGAAAATTAAAATATTTGAATAAGATCGCTTTTCTAATTTTTCAAGTTATAATACGAGACTTCGATTTCAAATCTCAAGCCCAGAATCGTTAAGAGTAATTTTTGCTATCATTGCACAAGTTTGTCAATGAGTTTGTTTTTGTATAATTTTTTTTTTTTCACATTGATATTAAAATTATTTTTCGTCTCAAGTTTGTAATTAAGGGTGTGTTTGATTCAAACATTTTCCATGGAAAATCTTGTCAAATCAAACACTTTTATTTTTCCACTTTGTTGTTTGATTGGCGCGTGGAAGCGAAATATATTTTTAAGTCTGACGTTTAAAGCGTGGATTTATTTCTTTCTTGGAAAAAATTTTCTTTGCTTAGATAGTGAAATTTATTTTCCCACTTCCATGGAAAATATTTTCATTTTCCACTCTTTTTCCATGCTACCAATCAAACACACCCTAAATGTATAAATTTTTTTAGTTAAAACTTAAAAATCGTAATTTGTCATTGAAATAGTGTCAAGTGAATATACGTGACTAATTTTAACACTAGTTTTGCATAAACTCCAGGTACCGTCTTCTAGTGTAATCAGGCCCAATTAGTTTTGATTTGAGGCCTGGCTTAGAAAAAAGGGAGAGTTGCGGGCTGCCTTCCTTGTCTTGCCTTGCCTTATAGTTGAATTACTTGAATAATAAGGGGAAATTCATACATATAACACCAAATAATAAATATGATTACAAAAGAATTTCTTTTTTACATTCAAACATAAAAGCATATACAGAAACATTAAAAAAATAATAACTTATAATGCAAAGTACCTTCTATTTTATACGAATAGTTATTCAAGTTTTTAATAATTACACTAATAACTACTCAGTTCAAAATATTAGCGTAAAACCTTACATGGCATTGTTAAATTTCACTCTGGACACAAACAGTGTTAACTAATACCCTACGTCAGACAGAGTTGTACTATTTTTAGCTAAATGCGTAATTATCAAATATGTTTTTCCCATACTTCTTCGATTTTAATAAGCATTCAATTAGTGAAATTTCGTAATTTTGTTGGCTTCTCATATGGTGTACTTGGTACCTTTGTTTGTGTCTACGTTGAAATTTAACAGTGACAAATAGAATTTTATGTTAGTATAAATGTTAAAAATTTGAGTAACTGCTATTGTAAGAAATTAGTTCAATAATCATTTTAAAAAATTTAATAAATTTCGGTGATCGTTATTGAAATTAACTCACATTTATCTGATACAATACAAAGGAATTATATGATACAATAATCCCTTTTATTACATCGTTTGGTGTTCAATATCAAAACATAAAAGTAATCAGCTACAGGCTTTCATTTGGGAGCGTTAGCAGCTTGGAACCGAGGCTGAAAATGTGCAGTTAACTTATCTTTGGGAGGTAAATATTCATTAACAACCATTCCAATAGTGTCACCTCCAAAGAATTTCTTACCTTTCAATGCACTCTCAAGAAATTTCAAGAACACGCCTTTTCATCCAACTAATTTTAAGATATTTTGGTGAAGGTGGACAAGTTCATATTTCGGTGACTTCATTATCCTCGATATGGCGGAGGATAGAGATGTGCCACTTATCTTGGGGCGACCATTCTTAGCTACTTTGGAAGGCCCCTCATTGATGTGCAAAAGGGGCGGTGATGTTGAGATTGAATGAGAGCAGTCACTTTTGACGTGTTCAAGCAATTCAAGATCCAAGCTCCTCGACTCATGCTTTCAGATCGATATCATTGATCACGAGGTCGCTAACACATTTGCCTTGGAAAATCCTACAAATCCATGGGAAGCGTGCATTATGCATTCTCAAGATGAAAACTCCGAGTCTCCACCTTGAGGAATGTGCCAGAGATATTTACAAGGAGAGCAGTTGAACGACGGAGTAGATTTATGGATTTGGGTACCACACTTCCTCAATGAGCCTCCCTCGGTCCAAAAGGCACCAATTCTCGAGTTAAAGCAATTACCTTCACACCTTAGGTATGCTTTACGTTGAAATTTAATAGTGACAAATAGAATTTTATGTTATGACAAAACATTCAAAAAGCGGCAGTTTTAGGAGGGCAAAAGTCCTCTTATTCAACTCTCGACTCAAGCTCTTCCCTGGGAAATTGCGTTCAAGGTGGTCCGGCCATTCACGGTGGTGAAAGTCTATCCACATGGAGCGATGGAGGTGGCTCATGACACGAAGGCGGTTCAAAGTGAACGGACAAAGGCTCAAACATTACTTGGAGGGTGATTTTGGAAAGAAAAGTCATTTACCACGTTGAGCAATCCGGGTGGATCACCGGTGAACAAAGTCGAACTATAGACTTTAAACAAGCGCTCAATGGGAGGCAACCCATTTCTTCCCTTTATTTACATTTACGATGATTTCGCTTTAGGAGTTCGAGCGTTTTTTGCACGTTTTAGGTTTAAATTTTGGAATATGTTTTAGTTCTTGGGTTTCGAGGATCTCATCATCGTCATTTAGCATATACACGTTTATAATATCTTAAAGTTATGTTTTATTAAAAAAAAAAAAAAATTTGAAATCGGTGTTGAACCATGCGATCGCATGGTTCACGATCGCATGGTTCACACCGCGATCGCATAGATAGGCGGCGCATTACATTACGCCCGGTTTTGACTCACCACCGATTCGCAATCATTTTAGTCCATGCGATCGCATGGACTATCATTTCAATTAAAACCAGGAATCGACTCTCACTCTCATTTTGCAACTTTTGAACTTCAAACACCCATTCCTCTTCATTCCTTGATCTCTAACATCAAAACCGAGCATCTTGGGCTTCAATTGACACTCACTCGTCCATCATAATAAATCACACGACTTGAAAGGTAAATTCCACATTTGATTTTTGAATTTTCGTTTTTTATTCACTTGCTTTCAATTCGGGTTTTACATAGTATGGAGAAAATAGTGGTTGGATTAGGCTTGAATCGATTTGGGACATGTACTTGAATTGGGTTTAGTTGATTTTGTTGAGAAAATTTTGGTTTTGTTCCATTTCCCCAAGCATTCAACCCTTTGAATTGACTCTATGCACACTAGGTGTTTGTCAAATTGTCACATCCATTTTTAGGCAAAATTTGATGTGCACTTGACCGTAGGGCTAGCTCTTTGATCAAACATCATGGCCAAGGAATGTGCAATTTACCTTGAACACTGTTTAGCACGATGTTAATCCAAACGTAAGCATAGAGCCTGCGCAGTCGCCATGGTAGCCTGCAGTGCATGCCATACCGTTGCCCGCTTCCGTTGGCAACTTCGTCCACCATCCGTTTGATCCTAATGACCTCGGAATCATGTGAAATTTGACTATGTGGTAGACCTTATCATGCACTTTCATGTCACACTTGTCCGTTTCATTTTGCAATTTCCTAGGTATAGTTCTCGATACACGTAGCCTAGTCTATCATGTTTTTGTCGAATTTTTACCTAATGTTTCAACAAGTTTGGGGGTTCTATCTCGATCAATATATGTTTTAATACACTTCTAACATATTTTTATTCATTTTGCAGATTATAAGGCCCTAAAGCGACCATCGACAAGCTATAGTCGAAAAGGGAAAAAGAAGGCTAATACCTTTATTTGTTTATATAAATGTTAAAAATTTGAGTAACTTGCTATTGTAAGAAATTAGTTCAATAATCATTTTAAAAATTTAATAAATTTAACGAGATAATTGAGGTGATCGTTATTGAAATTAACTCACATTTATTCGATACAATACAAAGGAATTATATGATACAATAATCCTTTTATTACATCGTTTGGTGTTCAATATCAAAACATAAAGTAATCACCATGTGCTATCATTTGGGAGCGCGTTAGCGAACTTGGAACCGAGGTTTGAAAAAAACATGCGCTTAACTTATCTTTGGGAGGTAAATATTCATTAACAACCATTCCAATAGTGTCACCTCCAAAGAATTTCTTGCCTTTCAATGCACTCTCAAGAAATTTCAAGAACACGCCTTTTCATCCAACTAATTTTTAAGAGTCACGAAATCATGCTTAGCTCACAACTTCAATATGTTAGTGGAAGACTTAGTTAAAAATGTAATTGATAAATCGACAAAAAAGCAAAGTCAACAAACAGATAAATCAGATGTCAGCAGTCAACTCGATCACCTTCCAAACCAGTAGAAGTGTTGGTGCACCTGAACAACATGTAGAAAGTGGTTTAATGGCATTGATGGAACATGTTCATATTGGGCCTCATCTTAGAGAGACAATACACAAGAATCCAGTCCAACAATAATTGAAAATGATTTGAACAATATGAGATTAGATAAATTGCGTGATCTCCTTCAATTAGTAGCAAGTTTGAAAGTCACGATGAGCCGGGGACACACTTCACCAGGCGTATGATGATGAAGACTCTTGATTATTGTTATTATTATTATTATTTTATTTTTTTTCAACTTTAGCTGGATGTTAGGTCTAGCTTACTATATTATGTTTTTTTTTTTTCGTTATTAATAAAATTATAACGACTATGCAACACTATAATTTTCTAATATCGTAACACTATCGACGATACAACACTATACTTTATCATTATAATTTTTCAATATCGTAACCCGTGGGTTAGTATTGATACTTTGAATTGAATTCATATCATTTTTACATATAAATTTTATTCAAATTCTGCCTAACCTACTATATTAAACAAGTCATCACAAAATATTTACATTCAAACATAAATGACTTACCAATGTTCTAAAAAACGTGTTTAGCCTTGCCTAGGCACACCCTTTTTTTATATTTAAAATAATATTAAAAATAAGAAAATACTTTTTCACCACTCGCATTTGCCTAAGTCTGAAAAGTTTGAAATTCATTATCTACGCCTAACTATACTTTACGTTTTTTAATCGCTCATATAACATTAAAGAATATTTTTATTTCTGTTGAATGGGAAATCATAATACCATTTATTACAGAATTTCTTATTTGACATCACAACATAAGTAATTAGCTTCTTAGATTTCATTTATTGTTGTCGTAGAATAAGGCGGCGTGGCGGTAACAACATCTCTTGGAACCGAGCTTGAAATGTACAGATTAACTTATGTTTGGGAGGCGATTTTCCTTTATAATGTTGGAGTTTCGGTATTCATCCATCCATTCACCTAACTTGGGAAATTTTTCTTTTGTCAAAACTTGCAATCCTGCCAATTCTTGAAGAATTCCAAACCAATATGCTATTTAAATTGCCAAAGAATATCGACTATTCCAATAGTGTCACCCCAAAGAATTTCTTGCTCGAAAGTGTACTCAAAGAATTTTAAGGAGTTGAGTAGATTCTTCCTTAAGCTTCTCTTGCTCCTCTCCTTTGCTCCAACATACTTTCCACATTGCGAGTAAACACTACAAGCGAAGGGTTTTGTTGAATGAGCATATATTCAAAGTTCAAGTCTTGTCACCATTCAAACTGTGCACGTGAAAAATGTATTCCCTTTTTAACAACTTAACTTTTTAGAAAAGGTCATCAACAATAACAATGTAAAAACATACCTTTTCATCGAAGAACTTAGCCCAGAATCGCACAGTGGCTCTCTCATAAGGATCTTTAGGCCAAATGGAAGGGCCTTCCCAGGTTTCATCAATGTATTCAAGAATCAGCAGAGACTCACAAATTGGCTTACCATTGTGCAATAGCACAGGAATTTTTTTGTAAAATGGGTTGTACTTTAGCAAAGAAATGTGACTTGTTGTTCAAGTCATCTTCTATGAATTCATATTCGACAGCCTTGAGTTTCAAGGCAACCTCAATTCTCCAGCTAAATGGGCCAAACCACGTACCAAATAGTTTCACTGGTGCCATTTTACTCCTTGCTGTGCTCTATTTCAATTCTGCAGGTTGAGCTCTTATTATGCAGAGGGAGCCATATAACTTGTTTGTTAAGAAACAATATTTCAATAAATTAATATATTAGACAAATTTTTGTAATCTAATTTGATTGAATTAGGTGTGAAGTGTTGGTTTATACTTGCTTACTAAATTATGTAATAGTGAACAAGTAACTGAGGATGAGTTGTATTTGTTGGATAAAATTCAACATGTGGGTCAAACATGTGTATATTAAAATGTGTGGTGCTATCTTAAGGTTTTAGTCAATAAAGTGATCCACTAAAAATTATTTTGGACTAATGGGTATTAAGTGTCACGAGATTAAAGTGTAGAGACGGATACAATGTTTTAAATTGATGAGGGGCCAATTTAACAACATTGAAAAATAATAACTGCCCTGCAATTATTTATATAGGTCATTGTCCCCAATTGAGCGTGACTTTTCATAACTCTCTGCATCCCCATCAGCAAGAGACACTAAAGAGAAAACCACGGATCAGTTGAAAGACCATAACCCCGTTCGATCAAACAAAATCATGAATTCAGGTACGCTTCCGCTTGAGTCTTGATCTTGATAATTACAGCATGACGTTCTTAAGTCATAGATGTATAATCATCTGTATTCTTGAATTCAGTAAATAAAATTTAACAAGTGGTATCAAAGCCACCTTCATGTTGAATTATCAGATCACTAGAACATTAAAAGAAATCAACGCCATTTATTTGCTTATTATAATATGCATCTTGTTCGCCTTTGAACAATTGGCAATAAGGTTTCAATTGAAATTATGGATTCAGCCATTTATGAAATCGTTACTGTGTTCGTTCATGTATAGATGATTTCATTTTCTGTATGTATATATATTGTTCAAGAAATATGGGTTTTTCAATTTTTGCAATATGTACATTGATTTCATCGAATTGGGATTTTGTGTATTGTGGTCGGATTTTGTGGTTTGTTGGTTGATGTTGAGATGGAGGAGAGCGAACGCGCGCAGTCAAGAAGATGGCGTTGCGGGTGGGTTGCACATCGCCGCTCTGCGACGCTGCGGCGTGATAACCAGCGTGGCCCGAGATGGCGCTGCAGGCGGTGATCTCCACGATCTCCATCTCGTGGGTGGCAGTGGCAGCGGCAGCTAGGGTTTCAAACCCTAGCTGTTGCATTTTTTTTTACCTAGGGACCTCATTCGGAAATTAGAAGTTCTAAAGGGCTAGTTTGCAATTTGCAAAAATTTAGTTTATTTAACCTCTGGTCCTCCTGTTTGTTATCTTATAATATTTAAACCATAAAGTTTTAAAATCATTTAAATTGGCCCTTTATACTTTTGAATTTGTAAAATTAGTCCCTACAGTTTCTGTAATCACTTAAGTTGGGCCTTTGAAGTTCTGAATTTTATGATTCAGTCCCTAAAGTTTAAGATTTTAATAAATTGGCCACTAAAATTTTGGTAAAATTGCAATTTAGTCCTTCAAGCTTAAAATCTTTCATAATTGGCCAATCAAGTTTAATTAAATTGCAATTTAACCCTCCAACTTAATGATTACTTAATCCTAAAGCTTTGAACTTTAAAAATTCAAATCTTAAAGTTTTAAATATATGCAAAATAGTCAATTCAGGTTCAAATTTTGGTATGATGGACTCTTTTGAGAAATATAATATTCGAAAGTGAATTAGTTGAAGCAACATGTTGCCAATGTAACATCTCTTGTAGAAATTAATTAACTTAGAATATTAGAAGGTTTAGTATGTGTGTTGTTCATGCGGATATTGATCGGCCCAAATGAAGGTCAATGTTTGGCTGAAATTTCACATGCACCTCTGGTGATAAACGCGTGACGATTATTTAGTTTAATGTGTGATCAATAAATCGGTCCAAAGAAAAGTTTATTGATTGACATGTCTTATTGTCAATGTTTAATTGCTACATCGAGGTACCACTTACTAGTCAATATTTCTGTCCAAAGACTAAATATTGATATTGTGCTAGGTATCTTGTGATGGGCCTTATCAATATATTTGAAATTACTATTTGTATAATAAAGTACTAATGTAAGTTATTTCTATCTTATTCTCTATACAGCTATTTCATCTACTTCCACAATATCTGCAATTATCAATTCAATCCCCATGCTTAATGGGTCAAATTTTAAGGATTGGAAAGAGAACACTCTAATTGTTCTTGGGCGCATGGATCTCGACCTTGCTATCGTGATTTGAGAAATCTGCTTTTTTACTGGATGCAAGTTCACCTGATGACATGAGGAACTTTGAGAAGTGGGAACGCTCAAATCGCATGAGTCTAATGATCATTAAGTGTGGCATTCCAGAAGCCTTTAGAGGCGCAATGTTTGAGGAGATAACTAATGCCAAGGAATAAGCACGCTTCTACAAAGCTTGATTTCAATGAAGATGTGGCATACTGTTTCAACAAAGCTTGATTTCAAGAGAAATATAAGAGAGTACATCATGCAGATGTGTCATACTGTTTCAAAATTTAAGGCACTAAAGCTCGACTTATCTGATGACTTGCTCGTGCATTTAGTATTAATATCGCTTCTTGCATATTACAATCAATTTAAGGTCAGTTACAATTGTCAAAAGGATAAATGGACTCTAAATGAGCTCATTTCATATTGTGTGCAAGAGGAAGAAATGTTGAAGCAGGACAGAAATAAAATTGCTAACTTGGCAAGTACCTCTAAAGATAAGGGCAAGAAAAGAGAAATAGAATATGAGGCTGCTAAGGGTCCAGAACAGAAGAAACCACATAAAGACAGAGGGTTGTTTCTTTTGCCAGAAGCCTGGACATTTAAAGAAGGATTGTACCAAATATAACGCTTGACGTGTAAAAAATGTACATTTTTTAATTTGGTCTGTTCTGAGGTTAATTTAGCTTCAGTACCTAAAAACACTTGGTGGTTAGATTTTGGTGCTACTACTCACATAAGTGTTTCTATGTAGGGTTGTCTGTTCTGTCGAAAGCCAAATGATGCTGAAAGATTTATCTTTGCGGGCGACGAAAAATCGGTGAAAGTTGAAGCAATAGGCACTTTTAGGTTATTGTTGAGAACTGGTTTTTATTTAGATTTGAAAGACACTTTTGTTGTACCATCGTTTAGACGGAATTTGGTTTCTATTTCCTTGTTGGACAAATTTGGATATTATTGTTCTTTTGGAAATTGTCAGCTTAGTCTTTCTTTAAATTCAAATATTGTTGGTACTGGTTCATTATGTTCATACGATAGCTTATATTTACTTGATACTATCGCGTCATATAATGAAACCTTACATGTGGAATCACGTGGTACTAAGCGAAAATTAAATAAAGAAAATTCAGCAAAATTATGGCACAAGCGCTTAGGTCACATCTCAAAAATAAGAGTTGAACAACTTGTGTCAGATGGTATTTTGGATTCTCTGGACTTTACGGACTTTGATGTTTGTATTGATTGTATTAAGAGAAAACAGACCAAAACAAAAAGGTTAGGTGCCAATAGAACTTCTTAAAATTGATACACACAGATATTTGTGGACCATTCCCTACGGCTTCTTGGAATGGTCAACATTATTTTATATCATTCATAGACAATTACTCACGTTATGGGCATCTATATCTTATTCGTGAAAAATTCGAGTCACTGGACATGTTCAAGGCTTTCAAAGCTGAAGTTGAGAATCAACTCAACAAAAGGATTAAAAGCGTTAGGTCTGATCGTGGTGGTGAGTACTATGGCAGATATGACGGTTTAGGTGAACAACGTTCAGGACCATTTGCTAAATTCCTAAAAGAATGTGGAATCGTCCCACAGTACACCATACCAGGATCACCTAGCATGAATGGTGTAGCTGAAAGACGAAACAGGACTCTTAAGGACATGGTAAGGAGTATGATTAGTCATTCTACTTTACCAAAATCACTCTATAGAGAAGCATTAAAGACTGCAGCTTATATTCTGAATAGAGTACCAACTAAATCTGCTGCTAAAACACCTTATGAGCTTTGGACAGGCAGAAAACCTATTCTAAAGCATTTCCACATTTGGGGATGTCCAGCTGAGGCACATAAAAATAAATTGGACTCCAAAACTATAAGCAGCTATTTTATTATTTATTCTGAGCGATCAAGGGACTACAAATTTTATAATCCCACACTTAAGTCAATTTTTGAAACGGGAACTGCAACTTTTTTTAGGATGTTGAGTTTGGAGGGAGAAATAAGGTTAGAGACATTGTCTTTGAGGAAGAAACTGAAGAATAATCGATTTCGATTCCTACTATTACTTTTGACAATGTGCAGGTTTCTATACCTGTCATTAATCAAGAAGTATATCAGGAACCTCAGCAAGATAATGTTGAAGAACCTCCCATCCAAAATGAGGTAATCATTCCAGAAGTACAAACTCAACAACCTCAAGAACTAATACCATTAAGGAGATCCACTCGAGAAAGGAAAAATGCTATTTCGGATTATTTTATAGTATTTCTCCAAGAATATGAGGAAACTAATATAATGGTGGAAGATGATCCAATCAATTTCCATCGTGCCATGAAGGGTTCTCGATTCTCAAAAGTGGATTGATGCCATGAATGAGGAGTATAAGTTTATGCAAGACAATAAAGTTTGGGATCTTGTCACATTACTAGCAGGTGCGAAGCCCATTGGTTGTAAATGGATTTTTAAAACCAAAAGGAATTCTAAAGGTAATGTGGAAAGATATAAGGCTCGTCTTGTAGCTAAAGGCTTTACACAAAATGAAGGCATTGACTTCAAAGAGACATTCTCTTCGGTTTCAACGAAAGACTCTTTCAAGACAGTCATGGCACTTATTGCACATTTTGACCTTGAGTTATATCAGATGGATGTTAAGACATCGTTTCTCAATGGAGACATTGATGAGACGATCTATATGGTGCAACCAAAAAACTTCGTGTCAGGAGACTCGAAGAATATGGTTTGTAAATTAAAGAAATCTATCTATGGACTCAAGCAAGCTTCCCGTCAGTGGTACTACAAATTTCATCAAGTGATTATCTCGTTTGGTTTTGAAATAAATATTGTTGATGATTGTGTATATCACAAGTTCAGTAGGAGTAAGCATATTTTCCTGGTTTTGTATGTTGATGACATACTGCTTGCCATTAATGATATAGACATGTTGCACGAAACTCAAGAAGTTTTTTGTCAAGGAATTTTGAGATGAAAAATCTTGGGAACGCCTCTTTTGTATTAGGGATTCAGATACACCGGATCGCTCTCAGAGTATTATTGGATTGTCACAAAAAAAGCTATATCGATAAAGTTCTTAAAATGTTTGGCATGCAGGATAGTAAACCAGGGGACACTCCTGTTGCTAAGGGAGGCAAATTTAGTCTCAATCAGTGCCCGAAAAATAATCTTGAAGTTAAGGAAATGCAGAAGATTTCCTATGTATCAGATGTTGGGAGTCTGATGTATGCTCATGTTTGTACACGTCCAGACATAGCATTCATTGTTGGAATGCTGAGCAGATATTTAAGTAACCTTGGGATGAATCATTGAAAAGCAGCAAAAAGGGTTATGAGGTACTTGAAGAGAATAAGAGATTGCATGCTTACATACATCAGATCGGATCAGTTAGAGATCATAGGGTACTTCGATTCTGATTTTGCAGGATGCTAAGACAGTAGAAGATCCACATCAGGCTGCATATACCTGCTAGCTGGATGAGCTATTTCCTGGAAGAGTGCTAAGCAGACACTCGTAGCTTCTTCCACTATGGCAGCAGAGTTTGTAGCATGTTATGAGGCATCTAATCATGGGATATGGCTGCGAAATTCTATCACTGGGCTGCGCATTCTAAATGGCATTGAAAGACCATTAAAGTTATATTGTGACAATAACTCTACAGTGCTATATTCTAATAACAATAGGAGTTCAACTAAGTCAAAACACATTTACATTAAGTTCTTGGTTGTGAAGGAAAAGGTACAGAGTGGACAGATTTCCATAGAGCATATTGGAACAAACTCTATGATTGCGGATCCGCTTACTAAGGGATTACCACACAAGGTCTTTCATGAGCACACTGCTCGTATGGGTGTTGTATTTCTTGAGGATATCATGTTTTAGTAGGAGTTTGTATTTTAGTTGCTTTATGTTTGGTTTTGGACACATTTGTGTATTTGGATAATTTTCTGTACAGAAATAAAGTATTCAGTTCATTCCACTCTGTTATATTATGTTTGGTATTGATCTCACTTAATGAATAAAGTCGGACCAATTGAAAATAGACATGTTTGGATCACATAACATGTAATTTTCATACTACACTCTCATGATTGATCTATATTATTTGGTTGTATTGGTGTACGTGACCATTGATGGATTTAGTTATGATTAATATAACGAAAGTTGCTTTGATCCTACATTGATATGACTGATGGACGAGATTGTTTGAAAATACCCTTAACAGTGATAGCAAAATTTTGAGCTCATAAGGTTGTGCACATTTGTAAGGATACATGTATGGTCCAGTGGGAGATTGTTGGACAAAATTCAACATGTGGGACCAAACATGTGTATATTAAAATGTGTGGTGCTATCTTAAGGTTTTAGTTAATAAAGTGATCCACTAAAAACTATTTTAGACTAATGGGTATTAAGTGTCATGAGATTAAAGTATAGAGGCAGATATAATGTTTTAAATTGATGATGGGCCAATTTAACAATATTGAAACATAATAACTACCATGCAATTATTTATACAGGTCATGGTCCCCAATTGAGCGTGACTTTTCATAACTCTCTGCATCCCCATCAGCAAGAGATACTAAGGAGAAAACTACAGATCAGTTGGAAAACCATAACCCCGTTCGATCAAACAAAATCATGAATTCAGGTACGCTTCCGCTTCAGTCTTGATCTTGATAATTACAGTATGATGTTCTTAAGTCATAGATGTGTAATCATCTGTATTCATGAGTTCAGTAAATAAAATCTAACAGTATTTTGATGTGTGGAGTGATGTCACCAACCTTCTTATTAACTTTTCAAAGATTAAAATGAACTATATCCTAAAGTTCATCAACTTTCCGACTATAATTATATGGAAGTATCCATAACATCATTTGACTATAATATATATATATATATATATATATATATATATATATATATATATATATATATATATATATATATATATATATATATATGTATGTATGTATGTATGTATGTATAGTTGAATTACAAAGAGTATAAAATTAACTTGTAGTATTTCAAAGGTCGATAATCAATTTGTTACTAGAACAATTGTTCGCTTTATATCGCCACTCTATTTCTCTTCTATCCATAAAGTTTCAGAAAACTTTACTTTTATCTTCATATACTAATATGCCATTATCAAGGCGAAATATTTTATTTTTGTTGATGAGAAATGTCCATATCTAGAATTTATTTGTTTGGATTGAAACTAAATGTTATTGATAAGTGCATTTTGTGCACTTATTTGGGTATTTAAACTAAGCTTTTATTTCGTTATTTTATTAATTTTCTACTTAATTTAGTCCATTATTCTTTATATTTCAGTTTTGGACCTGTTTAATAGTAATTGGAGAAGAATGGATGAAAAGAGCAATAAATTGGAAGATATTTCGAAAGAATTAGGATTCAATTGCACTCAATTGAAAGTTGAAGGACCAAATTGGAGATTATTGAAATTTGAAGGACCAAATTGGATGTTATGAGAAGATGGATGACTAACTCAGAAGGAATGAAAAGTTAGAGGACTAGAATGACCAATATCAAAAGTTGAAGGACAAACACCGCATATATAAAGAAAATCAAGCTGGGCGATCGCCCGACAACCCAAAACAACAGCAAAAAGCAAATCACCATACCTGGGCGATCGCCCAGGCTAAAATCTAGCCAGCGGTTTTTTTTCTTTTATTTTGTTTCATTTTTGAGTTCTAAATCAATTAGGTAACTTTTTGGACGCGATTTTCATAATATCTTTGAGATCTTTTAGGGTATAATTAAGTAACTATTTATATGAGTTATTAATTCATAACAAGGATGGAATTTTGGGGAGCCGAATTTGGAGAGAAGAACGGGAGACAAATCAAGAACGAAGATCAAGATTCATCTTTTCAAGATTGAAACGAAGATCAATTTCAATATTCTATCTCCCAATTATTTTCTTCTTATCCGGGTGATGAACTCCATATTTTCATCTCTTATTTATTTTCATATTATTAGTATGCTAGGCTAGAATTAAATAGTACTAGGATCGTGATGAAGCTTGTATCATGAATATTTAATTCTTCGAACCTAGTTTTTGATATTTAAGCATGTTTTTATTTTTGAATAATTGATATTGATTTTCTCTTCATCTACAATTATATGCGCAATAGTTGTATGAGTCTTGTGGCTTATTTTACTTTCGAGAGATGAAAAATAGGTTATACATATATTAATTATCGTAGAGTCTGATAGATGATAGAAATATACCGCTATGCTTTACATGATCTCTAAGTATTCACAAATTCTAATGCATTCTTGTATGCTCGCATTCGTCATAGAAATATAGTCGGGTCGCATATAGGAATATGTTTAATTCTACTCGAGAGAGATTGTTAAATTAAATTAGGAATATTGATCTTCATAAGTAAATCATGTTATCAAATTTAATAGTTCGGGTTAAAGATAATTGAAAGTGGATTCGGGATCCTAGTACACTTTTCTTTTCTTTTCTTTTCCAATTTTAAAGTAATTCTCATTTAGTTTAATTTCTTATTTGTTTGATTTATAATTAGTTAATTAATTTTAGTTCATGTTTTAATTAGTTTAAGAAACAAACATTCAAAAGTTTATTAGATTCGGTTAAGGTTAGTATAATTGAACTGAACTATCTAAATTTTCGTGGGAACGATACTTTGACTCAACATCCACTTTATTACTTGAGCGATTCGTGCACTTGCGGAATTATTTAAGATACAAAATCGCTGACAGTTATTATTTTTTAATTTCACCCAAAAAATGGAAAATATAGTTCCAATAATGAAATATACAGATAATTAAAGCTATTTTCCACAATTTATTATTATTCTTGCTACAATGTTCCAAACATTTACAAAAGAATAACGCTATTAATAATTAGTAGAGATCATTATCGGTGAGCCCCTTGATTAATCCACTGTCCAATGCAAGACCTTGTTCGGTAGAGTTTTTTAGGCAGATAATAGATTTTTCTAGTATGACATATTTGACTTTTTAAAAGTTTTGAAGGCGAAGTGACAAAATTGCCCTTACTTTGAAATGAAATTGTGTTAATTAAGGACAATTTTGTCATTTCACTTTCAAAATTTTAAAAGTCAAATATGTCGAAAAACCCATTTTTTGCTCCAAAACCTCTATCGAATAAGTTCTAAAATACATTACACATCAATTGGACAATGAATTAGATGACTCTCTCCCACCTAAACCGATGATGATTTTACAAAATGAATAATGTTATCTATTACGCCCCAATTCTACCTGGCGTTACATGTGGGTAGGCAATCCCACTCGATCTCTACGTAGACACATTTGAAGTCAACTTGCTTTGACTCAACCCTCTCTCCAAGACTGTTTGTGCCGAGGTCAAAGTTCGACCTTGATTGCGTGTTAACTTCTCCTTGACCCACTACAAGTCAGACCCGAAAAGACTGATGAGACATCCTGTAAAAGGCAGCTTGTCACCATCATAGCCTCTTAGGTTGCTGTTGAAAGAGACTTCCGCAATAATGATAATGATGTGACACTCAAGACGTGACTCAATTAACCCTCTGGATCGAACCACGTGTCGCGAATCGATGAGAGGATAATCTAATAGAATTTGCCTATAAATACCAAACTGATTCCCACAAGAAAAGAATGTTGAATCAATTACTCTCACAAGAACGAAAAGTCCTTTATGCTAATTATTTTCTAAGTATTTCTTACCACTTAGTGAATCATTAGTAAGAGGTCCTCAAGCCGTTACTTCCACCACAGTGTATCCCTCTTTTTATCATTTGGATCATATTTACCAGTCTTTAGGTACATCTACGTGGTTGAATAAACCACGTGGCGGTCTGAGTATGTGTAGAAATATACGTGGGAGAAACAGATATAGAGTTCTTTTTAACTGCCATTTTTAGGGTCAACATTATTTAGTATCAGTCTAGGTAACAATGGAGGCCAAAATTACTCTTATAAAATAGCTATCCATGACATGAATCGAGAATTATATATATGAACATGTCGTACAAACATAAAGCATAGATAGAAGATAACTGAAAACAACAAATAAGTACTCATAATGCATAGTGTCTTGGGAGTCATGATACCCTTTATTACATAACAAAACATAGAGTAATTAGCTACTTAGATTTCATTTGGCGGCAGCAGCAGCAGCAACAGCTTGGAACCGAGCTTGGAAAACTGCAGTCAACTTATCTTTAAGAGGTGGATTTTCCTTTATAATGCTGCTGTTAAGGTACTCATTCTTCCATTCATTTAACTTGGGAAATTTCTCTTTTGTCAACACTTCAAATCCTGCCAATTCTTGCTGAATCATAAACCAATATGCTATGAAATTGGCAACTATATCAACCATTCCAATACTGTCACCCCCAAAAAATTTCTTCCCAGAAAGTGTGCCCTCAAGAATTTTCAGAAATTCAGTAGCTTCTTCCTTAGCCTTCTCTTGCTCCCCTCCTATACTCCAACAAGCTTGCCACATTGCAGGGAAACACTAAAACGTACAAGAAATATAAATATTGTTAATTGTACAATGCGCAAGATTTCAAACACGTGACATGTTTGGTGTATCGTACTAGACATGATTACATACCTTTTCATCCACGAACTTAACCCAGAAGCGCGCCGTGGCTCTCTCGTAAGGATCTTTAGGCAAAATAGAAGGGCCTTCCCAGGTTTCATCAATGTATTCAAGAATGACCACAGACTCACAAATTGGCTTGCCATTGTGCAATAGTACCGGAACTTTTTTGTGAACTGGGTTGTACTTCAGCAGCAAAGGGGACTTCTTGTTGTATATATCTTCCTCTATGAATTCATATTCGACACCCTTGAGTTTCAGTGCAACCTCGATTCTACGGCTAAATGGGCTTCCCCGACTACCAAAAAGCTTCACTTCTGCCATTTTACTCTCCTTTGATTTTCACTCTGTAGTGTGTTGTGTTTTCATTTTACAGATTGAGGTCTTATTATATAGAGGGAGCAACTTGTTCGCTAAGAAACAATGAATAAATTAATATACTAAATAAATAATTGCAAGAGACACTGATTATTTAATGAAGTAGATGGGAAGTGCTTCTTGACGAGTTGTTTTACAATTCAAAGCCGACGTACCTAGTGATCTCAGCAATTTTGGTGCATGTTTGATAGTGTTGAAATTATTTTTTAAATACTTATAACTTGTAAATAAAAACTATGTACTTAAATTATAATTTAAATTTAACCAAACAAGCACCTTTAAAATGAATTTTATTGAAAATAAATAAGAAGTAACTTTTAAATTTATCCAAACGTGCTTAAGCAAAAATGTCTAGGAATAACTTTTTTTTTTTTTTTTTTGAATCTTCACATAATCTTTTTTCTTGACTTATTTGTACAAATGGTCCCTAACTTTTGCACTTACTGCAGGGTTGAGGACCTATCGTTTCATTTTTGGCAATTTAGCCCCTATTTCAAATGTTTTTGGCAGCAATAGTCCTTTTCATCAATTTCCATCCAAATGGCCGTGAAATTTGACGGTGGCCATTTTTTTATTTAAAAAAGTCTTATTTGCACAAATGGTCCTTGACTTTTGTAAAGAAAAATTTGCAGCAAAAGTCCCTAATTTTTCAGAAAGTGTTGAAAAGTCCCATAACCTTCTAATCCTAACATATATGACCTCAAACCTTTTTGACAATTTTACTCCTAACTTAAATAAATTAAAAATAACTCATAAACCTTTTCAAAATTACAAATAAGTCCTAAATATTTTTATTTTTTACAGATTTACACTTAAAATAATAAAAAGTGTGTCATCAAATCCCAAATTTTTTAATTTTGTTCACCAAAATGACATTTAAAATGTGTTTGATTAAAATCAGATTTTTTTAGTATGTGTGGTTGAAAAGGTTTGAGACCATAAAATGTGTGGTTAAAATTAATTGTTGACTTTGATTTTAGGTTTTTTAGCAAAATCAAAATTGAAAACAAAGCTATTAGAGTTTATACAGATGTTGTCCAGTAGTCCATTAATTAACAAAAAAATTATACCCATGATCAAAATTTCACTAATTTAAAATTTTAATTTATTTTTCATACCAATTAAAAAAAAGGTGGTGGTGGATAGGAGATTATGAAGAACTTTTTTTTTAATTATTATTTAGTAATTGGTAGAGCTGGCAAATGGCCCAAATGGACTGACCCAATCCAAAATTAGACGGGAATCATAGCCCAATTTTACATGGACTAGTATTTGCTGGGCCAACCCAGCTCGATTTTGGGCCACATGGCCAATTGGCCAGTCCAACTTACATTTTTAACTTATTTTTTCAAAATAATTACTTATAATTTTGTAAAAACAAAAAAACAAAATAAAATCCACCATCTTCATCCACCACCACATTTTTTTTTAATTTGTACTTTTGAAAAGGTTAGGGTCCCAAAATAAAATTATCGGGCCAGTCCGATTGGCTAGTTATATTGGGCTAAATTGTCCTAATTTTTATTTGATCAATATTTTATTGGACCAAATTTCACCCGAGAATCGGGCTATCTATTTTGCCACCTCCAGTAATTGATATGAAAAATAAATTAAAATTTTAAATTGGTGAAATTTTGATCATGGATATAATTTTTTTGTTAATTAATGGACCACTGGACAAAATCTGTAGAGACTCTAAGAACCCATTTGTTTTTAATTTTGATTTTACTAAAAAGCTAAAGTCAAAGTCAACAATTAATTTTAACCACACATTTTATGGTCCCCACAACTTTTCAACCACATATTTCAACAACTTTTACTAAAAAATCTGATTTTAATCAAACACATTTTAAATGTCGTTTTGATGAACAAAATTAAAAGTTTTGGGACTTGATGACACACTTTTTATTATTTTAAATGTAAATATGTAAAAAATAAAAATATTTAGGACTTATTTGTATTTTTGAAAATGTTTATGAGTTATTTTTAATTTATTTAAGTTAGGAGTAAAATTGTCAAAAAAGTTTAGGGTCATATGTGTTAGGATTAGAAGGTTATGGGACTTTTTAACACTTTCTGAAAGATTAGAGACTTTTGTTGTAAATTTTTTTTTACAAAAGTTAGGGATCATTTGTGCAAATAAGTCCTTTTTAAAGAAAAAAATGGCCGGCCATTTGGATGGAAATTGGTGAAAAGGACCATTGTTACAAAAAAATATTTAAAATAGAGGTTAAATTGTCAAAAATAAAATAATAGGTTCTCAACTCGTAGTAAATACAAAAATCAAGGACCATTTGTGCCCTTTTTTCTTAAACATTCGTCAAAAAGCAATTGTCAAAAAAGAAGCATGCTTGAGATGTGGTCTAACATTGCTTCACTAATATGTAGTAAAAGTAGTATCTATGGGACATTTGTTTTCAATAGGTTCATACCTAGTGCCTGCCTGGAACCAATTAATTAGAGATTTTGCTAAATTCAGTTTGACTATTTGGTTTAACACATCTGAAAAGCTAAATTTAAAACAATACTTTGTAAAATTCTGAAAAGCTCAAATTACTTTTGTAACCCCCCCAATTGCTTCTCATGTTTGGTCAAATAATTTAATCGAAAGTATTTTTGTCCATATTTGTTTGAATTAGTCAACAATTACCGAATTACGGTAGTTCAAGTAAGAAATTGGCCCTTTTTTTCAAATTTTGAATTGTTTTCAATATTTTATTACTATTACCATTTGGTCAGATAATTTAATCTGCCAAGAATTCATTCCAGACACAACCTTAAATTTTTTGCCAAATTATATATTTGTAATAATTTTATATTTTAGTACGTGAATTTCAACCGCTTTAAAGCAATATGTTTCATGCCACAACTAATAGCAAAAAATGACCATAATGACGTATGAAAATTAGTGACAGAGTATTTATTTTGCTAAACATAAATTTGACGGATTCAATGACTAAAATGGTCCATTGCAAAATTGATTAAAAAGGTTCATAGACAATTATTTAGTTATGTCTCCAATTCCTGAATGAAAACATCCTTGGACGGAGCAATAAATTTTTTTTTTAGTTATTTGTTCGGTTTAAATTGAATTTTTATTATTTCTAGTTTGTACCAAAAATAAAAATAGATTAGCAATGGATTTTAATCTGATGCTTTTCTTAATTTAATAACAGAAAATATTATTTGGTTCTTAGCATTTGAGATTGGTCAGGGTATCAAGATAAATTTGTTCTCCACCAACTTGAGAGATATATATATACAATTTTCTGGTCATGCAAGTTCTACTTTTGCTTTATCAAAGGCTTTTCGAACATCACTATACAAGAACAAAATCTCCTAGTCTCAACCTATGCAGCGGTATCATAAATTTATAGTGGTTGGCGAGTATAGATCCACACAAATTCTTTAGCTGTGGGTGGGTATTGGTTATAGGGATGGCATTTGGGTCGAGCCTCCAATAAGCTTGATGGCTTGGCCCAACAAGACTCGACCCGTTATGGCCCTAGGCCGAGCCCTGGTAAAGAAACAAGGGATGTGTACACGGGTCAGACCGTGTAATTTTTTTAATCTTTTTTATTATTTTTTTAATAGTTTCTAGAAAAAAATTTGATTAAAAAAAATTTAACAAGACGGGCCGAACTCAGCTCACCCAATGCGTGAAGTTGGGCCTTGGTGGTCATGGGCCAACATGCCCAACTCGGCCCATTGCCAACCCCAATTGGTGACTTGTACGTTTGAGAATTTGTGGTGAATTTAGAAGTGGATATTACACCCACTACTTACAAATATTAAAATAATTCTAAATCCAACAACTTAACTTATTTATTCCAAAAATATTACATAATTAATATTATATTAAATAATAAAATAATGAATTAAAATTAAATAACTATTTCCACGTGAATTCACTCAAATTTGTTTTTGAGTCCTTGATTATTTGTACAATAAGTCCTTCATCTTTATAAAATTTTCACTTTTGTCCATATACTTAAGTCTTTCATTTCAATTTAGTCCTTTTTATTTGCAACTCAAGTCCTTCAACTTTTAAATTTGTACATGTTGGTCCCCATATTTATACTTTTATATCAATTTAGTCCTTTGTATCACTATTTGATACGGATGTTACAAATGATATTTTGTATCAATCGAATATGTTACATATTATATTATGTTATTTTACACATCACATGTTACATGAATTGGTATTTTGTATCACTGATTTTACGTATGTTACAAATAATGAAATCAATAGTTTTATTTGTTAAATTTAACATTGTGTTTCATAACTATATCATACTATAACGAACTTATTGATGTTTAGAGTTGATTTTGCAGTTGTAACAGTTGTAACAATTTCTGTTTAGTATCGCAATCTATTACAAATGTTACAAATCATACTGTGTATCACTGTTTGATACAAATGTTACAAATAATATTTTGTATCACTGAATATGTTACAGATTATATTATGTTATTTTACACAATACATGTTATATGAATTAATATTTTGTATCACTGATATTTTATATTTTAATTTGTAACACAGATTGTTACAAAATATCATTTGTAACATTTGTATCAAACATTGATACACAATATCATTTGTAACATATGTATCAAATAGTGATACTATAAAGGACTAAATTGATATAAAAGTATAAATATGGGGACCAACTTGTACAAATTTAAAGTTGAAGGATTTGAGTTGCAAATAAAAAAGACGAAATTGAAATGAAAGAGGAAGTATAGGGACTAAAGTAAAAATTTTATAAAGATGAAGGACTTATTGTGCAAATAATAAAGGACTTAAATACAAATTTAAGTGAATTTACGTGAAAATAAATATATATATTGTGGTATAGATTTTATTTTAATTGATTATTTTATTAATTAATATAATTTTAAGAATATAATATTTTTAGAATAAATTTGTTAAGTCGATAAAACTAGAATTATTTTTAAAAAGTGGTTTATTTATGAAAAAATCCCAATTTAGAAAGTTATCGTAGGTGTCAAGGATCATGCTAAGGATCCTCAGCCTTAATTCAAGGCTTTCCATTTGCATTCTCTTTGACCCACAATTATAGCTTCTAGTTTTATTTGATTGATTCTTTCCATATTGTGCATGTATATGTGAAATCGACTCACCACTAAAAAGCATGGTAGTTTTTCAAACACTCTCATGGTATCAGAGTCATACGGATTGACATCCCTCTCACGATCCTATTTTCCTTTCCATGGATGTCGAACCCTCCTCCACTCTCTACCCTTCAATACCCTCATCCACATGGTTACCATCAAACTGTCCTCTTCCAACTATCTCATATGGAAATGCCAATTGCTTCTCCTTTTAGAGAGTCAAGAACTAATCGACTATGTGGATAGAACTATAGAAATACCACCCCGTTTCACCTTTGAAAATTATCAGATACCAAACATCAAACATGTGGCATGGAAACATACCGATCAACGCCTCCTTAGTCTTCCGTTGTCCTCCCTTACCGAGGAGGCCATGGATGAAGTTGTGGGACTCTCCACTTCACGTGAGGTATGGGTTGCCCTGGAAAACACCTCCAGCCACCGCTCCAAAGTCCGTGAAATCCGTCTTAAGGATGATTTGCAACTGATGAAACGAGGCACCAAATCTGTTTCGGAGTATGCCCGCGCCTTCATGGCCCTCTGCGATCAACTCAATGCAATCGGCCGACCCGTCGATGGCACTGACAAAGTGCACTGGTTCCTCTGAGGTCTTGGCTTGGAGTTTTCAAGCTTCTCCACGGCCTAAATGGCCTTCACGCCTTTGCCCTGCTTTGCAAATCTTGTGCCAAAAGTAGAGAGTTTTGAGCTCTTTCAAAAATCTTTGGAGCCTGCTGCACCATCTCTTGCGGCGTTCACAACCATCAATCGCAACCCAGCAAAGTCGAACCAGCGAAGCTCTTCTCGCAATCAACCGACTTGAACTGGTGGCAACGGACGAGGATAGGGATGCTTCTCTGGCAGACGACCCCAGTACTGCCAAATCTGCCGCGTGGAGAGTCACTATGCAGACCGATGCCAGCAACGGTATGATCGCCATGGTCATATCCCTGAAGCTCAACTCGCCGAAGCCCCAAACATATCGTGTTCCATTTCTGGAAATGAGGCATCGGATTGGTTTTTAGACACAGGGGCCTCGGCCCATGTGATTCCAGCCCAATCTTTCTTGGACTAGTCCACTTCTTATACATGTAAGGATTGTGTTGCTGTTGGGAATGGTGCATCCCTACCCATTACCCACACTGGTAACCTTTCCCATTTCCCTGATTTTCAACAATTAGACGTTTTGGTTGTTCCTCACATCACTAAAAATCTTTTATCCATTAGTAAATTAACGACCGACTTTCTGTTATCCGTTACGTTAACTAATAATTTTTTTACTGTTCAGAATCGTCAAACGGGAAGAGTGGTGGCAACCGGTAAACAGGATGGCACCCTGTATGTGCTAGAACGCGGAAATTCGGCTTTTGTTTCTGTCCTGAAAAATAAATCTCTTCATGCATTATATGATTTATGGCATGTTTGCCTTGGACATGTGAATCATTCTGTATTTCTTTTCTGAATAAAAAAGGACAGCTTTATTTTATTTATTGCCATCTCCTGCGTTATGTAGTACATGTCAAATTGCAAAGAATCACCGTTTGCCCTATTCTCGTACTGAACATTGATCTTCAAAGGTTTTAGATCTTATTCATTGCGATCTATGGGGCCCATCTCCTGTAAAGTCAAATTTAGGTTTCACATACTATGCTTTATTTATTGACGATGATTCTCGTTTCACTTGGATTTATCCATTGAAATTGAAATTTGACTTCTTTACTACCTTTTTTCGATTTCAAAAATTTGTTGAAAATCAATATTCTGCTCGTATAAAAAAATTTCAAAGTGACGGTGGTACAAAATTTACTAGCAATTGATTTAAAGCACACATTAGTACCTCTGACATTCATCATCAAATCTTTTGTCCTTATACATCTACACAAAATGGTCGCGCTGAAAGGAAACACCGCCATGTGACTGAAACAGGTATGACTCTCCTTTTTTCATACTCACATTCCCACTCACTTCTGGATTGATGCTTTTAGCACTGTGACTTACATCATCAACCGTTTGCCCACACCGCTTCTCGGAGGTAAGTCACTTTTTCAACTAATATATGGTTCATTTCCTAATTACGAAAATTTTCATCCATTTGCTGCTCTTGGTGCTTTAGTTGCTTACTCATACGCAGATTGGACAGGCTGCCCTGATACTCGTCGCTCTACCTCTGGTTACTCTATTTATCTTGGCGACAACTTGGTTTCTTGGAGTGTCAAGAAGCAACCTATTGTTTTTCACTCCAGTTGTGAATCTGAGTATCGTGCTTTGGCGTTCACTGCCGCCGAACTTCTTTGGCTCACGCATCTCCTCAGTGACCTCAAAGTTTCAATTCCACTGCGGCCCCTCCTTTTATGTGACAACAAGAGTGCCATTTTCTTGAGCTCCAATCCGATTTCTAACAAATAGGCTAAGCATGTTGAGCTTGACTACCACTTTCTCCGTAAGGTTATATTTGTGTAGAAGTGCATGTGGTTGTTTGTGTAGAAGTTATATTTTATATTTGTTCTTTTTTTATTTATATATTTTTTACTTTATTTGAACTAAAGGACAAATTCATCTCTTAAAATACTTAACAGATTTTTTTAAAGATTAGAGATAAGATTGTCAACAAATAAGAATTGACGAAAAAGGTGTTGAAGAATTTTTTCTTAAATTTAGTTTATAATTTGAGTGATTATTTGTGAAACCAAGTGATTATTTATAGGTCTATTTATATAACTTCGGTGAGTGATGTAATAAGAAAAATAATTTAATGAAGAATTTGTTACTCAAACTTTAATGAGTGAAATTAACCCTTTTTTTAATGGTAACAAGAAAAGGGTTGTATCTTTGATCTCGAGTTAAATGTTTCAATAATCACGAATTTTTAGTCGCGTCTTCAATCACTCACTGAACTTTCAAATGTTGTTGTCTACTCACTGAACTTTGAAAAGTTACGCTTCATTAATCACTCCTCACAATTCCGTAACTACCAATTGACGAAGATATACACGTGACTGACGGAAATATCCACGTGGTTGACGAAATGCCCACGTGGCAAGAGTTAAATGTTTTAATAATCACCGAACTTTTATTCGCGTCTTCAATCACTCATTGAATTTTTATTTGCGTCTTCGATCACTCACTGAACTTTTAAATGTTGTTGCGTACTTACTGAACTTTAGAAAGTAATGATTCATTAATCATTCATCATGATTTTGTAACTACCAATGGACAAAAGTGCACACGTGGCTGACAAAACACCTACATGGCACACATTTGAGGATAAATTCTGCCATCCAATTGAAACTGTCCATCCATGTCATCAAAGCGATTTTTTAAAATACGATTTATACATGAGAAACGTATATTTTTCATATATTGAAATCCCTTAAGTTCAATTACCTCAACTTCGATCCAATTACCCAAAATATCTATATGTATGGAATTCTTATATAGGAAACCTAACTCTAAACGTGAAAAGTACATTTTTTTATTTTTTTTATGATGAATTTCATGTTGCATGCCATATGTTAAAATATGTATTTCACGTCAAAATTAAAAAAATGTATTTTGACCATGTATTTCTGCCAGCTACAGTTAGTTGCTAAAAGAGATCCAATATGATAAAAAATATATTTTTTGACGTGAAATACATGTTCTAACATATGTCATACAACCTTAATTCATCATAACAAAATTAAAAAAAATATACTTTTCATATTTAGGATTAGATTTCCTAGAGAAGAACTCCATACAAATAGATTTTTGGTACATAATAATAATAATAATAATAATAATAATAATAATAATAATAATAATAAAACTAATTTACAGAACCTTCACGTACGATATTATTGATTTCTAAACGGAATGGTGGTTCTCGATTAGGTTAGTTTGTAGGGTAGTGCTGTCATTTTGTTGCAGGTTATAATGGGTTAAGGTTATAAATAGAATTTTAGAGAATTGAATTTGAGGGAATAGACTTTGAGGGATTTCAATATAATCGTATTTTGAAAAATCACTTTTATGACATAGATGGACAGCTTCAATTGGTTGGCAGAAATTGTCCTTAAATGTGTGCCACGTAGGTATTTTGTCAGCTACGTGTGCGCTTCTGTCCATTGGTAGTTGCGATATCATGATGAATGATTAACGGATCGTTACTTTCTAAAGTTCAGTGAGCACGCATCAACATTTGAAAGTTCAGTGAGTGATCGAAGACACGAATAAAAGTTCAGTGAGTAATCGAAGACGCAAATAAAAGTTCAGTGATCATTGAAATATTTAACTCTTGCCACGTGGGCATTTCGTCAGCTACGTAGGTATTCTGTCAGCTATGTGTATATTTTTGTCAATTGATAGTTACAAAATTGTAATGAGTGATTAATGGAATATAACTTTTCAAAATTCGGTGAGTAGACAACAACATTTGAAAATTCAATGTATGATTGAAGACGTAACTAAAAAGTTCAGTGTACGATTGAAGACGTAACTAAAAGTTAAGTGATTATTGGGATATTTAACTTTTTCATCTCCTAAACCCTGAAAGTCCTTCCTGCACGCACACGCCAAAGTTAACATGGGAATGATGGGGGCCATTAAAGCATCCAAAACCACAAAAGACACATACCACCTCAAATCCGACGTCGCTTCGTTTGCCTCCTCTCTCGGCTTTTCGTCTGCTCCATCCTACTCGGGCTTCAATGATTCTGATTTCCGCTAAACTGGCTCCCTTCTTAAACCCCATTCTCGACTACCCAAAAATTCCTACAAAGGTACAATTAACAAACCACACGAAAAAGAAAACAAAGACGTACCCAGAAATAACAACAAACCGAATAATCCCAAACTCAACCTTAAATCAGCTCAAATTTAGACCCGTAATTTTAGCGATGGAAATTTATTAAAAGAACATGATAACAAATTTAAGAATCTCCCGAAGCTTCCGTTGTTGAAAGCGAATGCAGTGTGCGTTTGGTACAAAGATGCTGCCTTGCTGGAGGAGAAAGTGATAGGGGATAATAAGAGAATTGAGTTAAAAAATGTGGATGAATGGAATGGTTTGGTGGAGAAAAAGAAGGAATTGGGGGAGCATTTGATGGCGCAGTATGTCCAAGAGTGCGAGTCATCACGAGGCCAAAGTGGGGATATCAAAATGCTATTTGCCACGCAGAGGTCGGGGACTGCTGCAGATAAGGTGTCTGCCTTCTCTGTCTTGGTCGGGGATAATCCTGTTGCTAACTTGAGATCGATTGACATGCTTTTGGGTAAGATTATGTTATTTTTATGAGTTCCCTGTGATTATCTTGGCCTTTTGATGTTAGGTGTGATTATTTAGAATGATGTTGCGCGATTGACTAGTTATGAATTTTAAGTTAAATGATGAAATGATGGGAAATTGTTACAGGATTTGGAGGAGAAGTTTAGGTTTTGCTGTGACATTAACACTGAAGTGATCCACATGTTGCATAGTTTTGAAATGGTTTGAGGTGTCAAATCTAGATGGGGTTTATATAGTGGATGTTATAAATTTTACAAATATGTCTTACAATAAATATTAATGTGGTGAGTACTAGCGTATAATAGTTTTTACTTGCAAAGGAACCTTTATAATGACTTCTCGGAGGTTTTCTCTAGCGATCTATGTTTCAAGTTGTTTTCTGAACTTAATGAGCTAGTATAACTTCAATGATAATGTTTGACCAAAAATATTATTTAGCAAATACTGTAATAAATTAGTTGTTGGTTTCATATGAACGTACCGAGTCTTGAAGAAGTGAAGGGTATAATTGGAAAAATTGTTCTATATTATGTAATTTTTGAGGGGCATAAATATCGAAGTTTGAGTTTTCTTTACTGAACGGATCTCCAATTTTGTATAAGTTATGAATTGTTGCTAGCAATGTAGAAGATTGCTTTTTGACTGTAAGTTCACTGGGTGCTGCAATGGAAGAAACTGAATCTGCATCAGACATCTTATGCCCCAATTCATTGTAGCTGATTTTTACTTATGTTTAGTCATCGTATTAACTTCTAACATTAATTTGGCATTTTATAACACAAGGATTTTAATAAAATGACATTTAGGAATGGTGACATCAAAAGCTGGGAAGCGCCATGCCTTGGCAGCCTTTGAAGCATTAAAGAACTTTTTATATCGAGGTCAGCACCCACCCTTCATTCCTTTCTTTCTTTAGTGTCTGGTTAGTTGAATATAAGAATTTTTCCCCGTGGACATTTTATTTAAATTTTAAAATGACATTCAGTTGAAATTTTCTGGGCTTGAGAATTGGCCCTAACAAGTAACAAATGCCTTGTTAAGTTCTTCTACCTGTTTTGTCATGTAATCATAGATAATAAGTTAGTTTTCGATATTGGCCATCTCTTACATTCCTGTAAAATGACTTATTTGCATCAATGTTCATTTGGTAAGTCATGCAATATTTAACATTGTTTATATTATTCTGTCAGTCTACTACCAGATCATAAGCTGAAGACTTGTTCAGCAGCCTCTAAATCAAGTCCCAGATACAAAAGATGGTTATTCTCTTTTGCTCTTTTGGTATTAGGAGGAGTGCCTAAAGGAAATGTATTTTTCAATTTTACTTATTCATTTCCATCTTTTTGATGAGTCACTATTGAGATGGTATGCTGTGTAAGTTTAAGTGATATCTATAAGGATTTGTGGTACTAGAATTTGGGTAGATGTCTTTCAAATTTCCATTTGTTTGGTGAGATTTAAGGGTGCGTTTGATTGCAACCTATTTTCCATAGAAAAGCATTTTTTTCACCTATTTTCTAACTGATACGTTTGGTAACTACATTTTTCCATGGAAAAAGCCTTTTCCTACCTATTTTCCAACTGCACGTTTGAAATTCTGCCAATTTTTTTTTTTTTTTTGAATTCTGCCCAGAAGGGTAATAGTACCTGCATTTTAGGTTATTGATGCCCTTTTTCGCAGAAGGCAGTTTTAGTTCCTGGTTTGGTAAAAGAACTATTTTGGAAGATATTTTCTTTGTTCTCTTTTGAGGAAGGTAGTTAAAACCAATCTTCAAACAGAATTTGGAGATCACCCTTTTCTCTTTTTGCTTCGGATTTATTTTATTCTTTGCTAAGTAAAGGCATGCATATTTAATGAAATAAGAATTATAAAGTAAGGTATGATAATTTAAATATAGCGAAAGTTTAAGACATGAAATCCCGTCTTTCATTTCACCTTCAATGGCATAAGTTACTACAAAATATGGGTTTGAAAAAGGAAGATACCCCACTTACTATTTCATTCAAAAATGTCTCATGACAAATCATTACGTCTCATAAAAGGCCACAAATCTTGAGCCCGTTTAGAGAGTACTACTAGATATTTTATAAAAGGAAAGCAATTGCATGATAAGGCGTGTTTACTTAAATTATTATAATTCATAGAAATGAGTCGTGAGGTACTCCATGGTCCAATAGTCGAAAATGTCCACAACAAAATAAGTAGTTTCATATTTTTGTAATTAGAGTACATGTGGATTGGAGGACCATACGTCAATCTTGGTGATCAAATGGTATTCTTGGCCATCCGAAGCTACTTCCCACCTTAGTCCCATAATTTCATAGATTTCTTGAGCTATTTCCTACAAGAGTCATAAAACGACTATGAATAGTGACATTCAATGAGTAAAATACGGTGCGTGTGTGATATTGCATATAGATATATCTTTTATCTTTTTTAGGGTTCTTCCCACAAGCAATATTTGTACACCGAGCACTCAAATAAATATTCTTTGTGCATAAGCACGATGGCCAAACTTCTTAGGACACTAATCGTCCTTCTATGGGCTACTTTTGCCCTTGGCCATAGTTGATCAACTCATGGAACTCTTACCGTCCCAATATTGGCCACTTTTGCCCTTGGCCGTATTTTAATCGGACATCAAGTCCTCATGTGGGTCGCTCTAACCCTTGGCCAAAATTGAATCAACTCCTTTCTTGGGGCCCTTACCGTCTCCTATGGGCCACTTTTGTCCATGGTGTACAAATAAATTTGGAGAAATCTTTATGTGTTATAACATAACTTATCTTTGTTTATATATAAATTTTGCTTTTTCAAGTTGAGCATAAATGACACAAGATAACTTTCTCATTCTCGTTCTTCCTTCTTGTTGCATAAATAGCAAATAGGTTCAAGATACTTATAACATATCATGAAACTCATCAATATAACTTATTTGGAGCATGCATGAGCACATGGAATATACACACATATAGATATATATATATTTATCATATTGCACATAAATCATATACGTAATTTACTCACAACTTCTTGTTGTTAAGTCTTGATCCACCTGAAAATAAAAGATTTTTAAACATCATAACCTTGCATGGGGTGAATGATACTTAAATCTGAAGTTGAGGATGTTTGGACCATGTAGGAAAAGTCTTAATTATTTCTAGTGCAGCAGTTTTTAGGGTATTGGTACCATATCATAAAATTGAAATACAGGGTATCGATATCCTTTAGGGTATCGATATCCTTTTGGGCAGAAAGGTGTTAAAACATTTCATTTTGAAAGCTACGTTCTTGGCCCATGAGATCTAACTTTCTACACCGAAAAATCTGAGTTTCTTGGTTCCTCTAAGTTGTGGTCCGAAATGGGGCATTGGTGCTTTGGGTTGGAGATTCCTCTATTGAATTAGAGACTCTCCTTCCCAAGCTTTCTTAATATACAAACACTTACCTTTAACTCTGGTGTCTTTCTCTTATTTGAAGGTTATTTCCTCCTGGTTTAATGCTAGAAAACGTGAGGGAGTGGTGTGGGAGTGTTCTGGAGATTAGAGAGGAGAAAGGGGCAAGTGGGAGCTTGAAATGAATGGGTATTTATAGGGAAAAAGAAATCTTCTCCTCATGATTGCATATCTCCTATTAATTACCAGAATTTTGGAGAGATTTTTCTACAGATTTTTCTTGTTGGCTCCCTTAAATTCGCCTCCCCTATGCACATGGCTTTAAAGGGTGAAATAAATATGCTAGGGATAGCCTTATAGGATAATTAATGCAAAATTCCAACTTGGCAGATTTCTGGGCCTATTTTGGGTCGAGTTTTGGGGGTCGAAACGTGATTGTTTTTCGACGTTTCTTATACCATTTCGAAGATCTCACGGGGATCTTTACAACGAACTTTGAATCGTAGAAAACGGATTATCGTAGAGATTAAAACACCACTCTGAAGATGGCTGCCCGAAAACGTGTTTGTGGAAGTTCTTTTTGAGCTTTCCAGATTTCTTATATCTTGGAACGTTTTTAGCATAATTTTTTCGGGCTGTTTTCATAGTCGAAAGTATGCATATTTGGTACCATTTCGAAGGTCTTGAAGTGTACTTCGCAACAACATAAGTTTCGTAGAATTCCGACCAATACGATGGCTCCAAAGTTGGCTAGTTAACTTTAAATCAAAAAGCTCAAAACTTTGATTTCTCTCTTTTTGGGTCTCTTACCCAACATTTTCACTTTTAACCAAATGAGCCTTAATAAAAGCCAATAGCTCTTAAATAAATTCATCTTAGCCCTTTTATAAAACATTAAATTCGATTTTTCTCCCTTTTTATTATTCGGATTTAAATTAAATTCTAAGTGCTACGACCTTTGAAGAAAATATCGGAACAATTCAACTAAATTCCTTGCTTCATTTCCTTTTTCATATTTAAACTAAAAATACGAATTTTCGGGTTGTTACAATCTTCCCTCTTTAAATAAATTTCGTCCTCGAAATTTACCTAGAATAGCTCGGGAAACTTTTCTTTCATTTCATCCTCTCGCTCCTAAGTCTCTTCTTCAATAGCTTCACTTCTCCATAATATTTTCACCAACGGGACTTCTTTATTTCTGAGGCGCTTTGTTTCCCTCATAAGGATTTTAAATGGTCGTTCTTCTAACGTTAGGTCGGCTTGAATCTCGGTAAGCACCTCGGCAAGTACATGTGATGGATCTGGGATGTATTTCCGAAGTGTAGACACATGAAACACATTGTGCACCTTACTCAAAGAGGTTGGTAGCTCCAGCTTGTAAGCAAGTGGTCCAATTCTTTCTTTTATTTCAAAGGGTCCGATGTACCTGGGTGTCAATTTTCCTTTCAAGTAGCTATTTTTGGGACGATCTTTGTGATCATTTGATGATCCGCTTTCTATGATTCAAAGTTCGTTGTGAAGATTCCGTAAGATCTTCAAAATGGTATAAGGAACGTCGAAAAATGAGCACGTTTCGACCTTCAAAATGCGACCCAAAAACAGGTCCAAAATCGCCAAATTGGAGTTTTGCATTAATTGTCCTATAAAGCTACCCTAGCATCTTTATTTCACCCTTTAAAGCCATGCAATGGGGAGACGAATTTAAGGAAGCCCACTGGGAAAATCTGCAAAAATCTCTCCAAAATTCTTGTATTTAATGGGAGATATGCAATCATGAGGAAAAGATTTATTTTCCCCTATAGATACCCCCCATTTCAAGCTACCATTTGCCAATTTTCTCCTCTCTAATCTCTATAACTCTCCCACATCACTCCCTCACGTTTTCTAGCAATAAACAAGGAGGAAATAACCTCAAATAAGAGAAAGATACCGTAGATAGAGGCGGCGAGTGTTTGTATAATAAGAAAGCTCGGAAGGAGGCTCTTTAATTCATAGAGGAATCTCCAACCCAAGCCAAAGCCCCATTTCGAGCAACACTAGAGGGACCAAGAAACTCAGATTTCTCGTTTCATGGGCCAAGAACGTAATTTTCAAAATAAAATATTTTAGCACCTCTCTTCTAAAAAGGTATCGATACCAGATTTCGGTTTATGACAGGTACCAATACCCTAAAATTGGTGCACCGTAAATAATTAAAATTGTTCCTTCATGGTCCAAACATCCTCAACTTCGGATCTAAGTGTCATTCATTCATTCTATGCAAGGTTATGATGTTTAAAAATCTTTTATTTTCGTGTGGATCAAGACTTAACAACAAGAAGTTGTGAGTAAATTACGATATGATTTATGCGCATATGACAAATATATATATCTATATGCACAGATTCCATGTGTTCTTGTATGCTCCAAATGAGTTGTATTGATGAGTTTTATGGTATGTTATGAGCATCTTGAGCCTATTTGCTATTTATACAACAAGAAGGAAGAACGAGAATGAGAAAGTTATCTTGTGTCATTTATGCTCAACTTGAGAAAGCAAAATTTATATGTAAACAAAGATAAGTTATGTTATAACACATAAAGATTTCTCCAAACTTATTTATACACCATGGGCAAAAGTGGCCCATAGAGGACTGATGAGGGGTCCCAAGAAAGGAGTTGATTCAACTTTAGCCAGGGTTAGAGCGACCCACGTGAGGACTCGATGTTCGATTAAAGTACGACCAAGGGCAAAAGTGGCCTATATTGGGACGGTAAGAGTTCCATGAGTTGATCAACTATGGCGAGGGCAAAAGTGGCCCATAGAAGGACGATTAGTGTCCTAAGAAGTTTGGCCATCGTGCTTATGCACAAAGAATGTTTATTTGAGCGCTCGGTGTACAAATATTGTTTGTGGGAAGGACCCTAAGAAAAATATATCTATATGCAATACCACACACGCACCGTATTTTACTCATTGAATGTCACCATTCATAGTCGTTTTATGACTCTTGTAAGAAATGGATCGAAAATCTATGAAGTTATGAGACTAAGGTGGGAAGTAGCTTCGGATGGTCAAGAATACCATTTGATCACCAAGATTGACGTATGGTCCTCCAATCCACATGTACTCGAATTACAAAAATATGAAACTAGCTACTTTGTTGTGGACGTATTCGATTATTGGACCATGGAGTATCTCACTACTCGTTTTTATGAAATGTAATAAAATAGGTGAACTCGTCTTTTAATTCAAGTACTTTTCTTTTTGATAAAGTACCTAGTAGCACTTTTAATCGGGTTCAAAGCATATGAACCATTCTTGAGACGTAATGATTTGTCATGAGCCACTTTGAGGAAAAGTTATAAGTAAGGTACTTTCTTCTCTTCTTTAAACATCTATTTTGAAGTAACTTAAAATGATGGAGGAAGAATAAATAAAAAAGACGAGATTCACATGTTTTACTCTTCCGCTATGTTTAAATGATTATGCTTTTGTTTATGGCTTTTCATCTTACTAAATATACATACTTTTACAACAAATATAAAATGAATCCGAAGCATAAAGAGAGAGGGTGATCTCTAAATTCTGTCTAAGATTAGTTTCTAATTTGATTGATGGTCATTTTTCTCAGGTAAAACGTTTTCTCACTACATAAATGGCTACATTTTTCTTGAAAATAAGGAAAACGTTTTCTTAGGGGGGAAGGTTTTATTTTTCACGTAAAATTTGTCTTCTAAATTGATATTTTTCAATTAACAATTTCTTGGCAATTTAATTCCTTGGAACTCATTTTCTTTCTACCCAAATTCAATGCTTGCAATCAAACGCACCCTAAGTTGAAAATTGGCCAATTATAGACAATGTGAATTTCATGGTGTTCATTTGTTTTTTTTTTAGTGAGATTCCAAAGTTGGCATATATGGTTTCGATGTTTGTTAATTCGCATCCATTGTACTCTATATTTCGAGTCCCATGGTTAAACAAACACATGAAATTGGGATCTTGATATTTTTCTTTTCTAGGGAGTTCGTTTCTCAACAAACAGATAGATCCTATTTAATAGACACTAATACCTACTGGATGAATTACAGGTATGAACGCTTTGTTTCTGCACTTGAGGAAGCATCACAAGATTTGTTGGATGTACTTAGAAACAAGGCATTGAAGGTTGGATTTTCATCTTCTTTTTTCACCACAATCTTTGTGGTTTATGCATCTATAATTACTCAAGCGCATCTGCTGACTCCTCGATCATCACAAGTACCTAAGAATATTATTTCTTTCTTTTGAATGGAAAAATTGAGATCTCCTATTATAGGGTTCATAAGTTATTTTATGATGTTGGACTAGTTATTATGAAATGAATTAGAATGATGGAAGTGAGATCAATATATAAGTTATAAAAAGCAAAGGAAGATGAAACAGTTGAAGTTTATATTTAATTCTATGTTTATCATTTGTGCCCAGACCATGTATACGTTGTTGCGAATCAAATCAGAGCAAGAGCGTCGCCTGCTCTCTGCACTGGTAAACAAGGTATTTTCAATCTTTTGCATTGGACTACATGGAAACAATGAAGTTTTTCGAACATTTTCTTGTCTTCTGCTTTCCTACAGTTAGGACATCCTGAAAACAAAGTTGCATCTAATGCTGATTATCATTTAGCAAACCTTTTGGCTGACCATCCAAATATGAAGGTAATAATAAAATCTTGTATCTTTAGCTCTTTCATTATTTTTATGAGGCATGTAAGTTTCAATGCAGATTAATCTAGTCATTTGTTTAAACTAGGTATGGGGGTCGATTGAATTACAACTTTCCTCTTGTTAGCTTGAGCATTTGACAATTGAATCAAGTTTTATCCTTTCTATAATAGAATAGTTGATTGTCTAAACGAGGGATAATTTGAAAGTGCCAAGGTTGTCTTCCTTCATGGCAGTCTATATTCAGTTTGATTTGAATGATGCCCTGAGCCGTATTGAAATATTTGGCTTGTACCTTATTGTCATTTCTATTCGTTCTTCTGAAATTAGCTAACATTTGTGATGGGGATTCGAAGAGAAATAGGATTAAAAATAGACTTTGATTTAGTTGACTAGTTTTGATGAAATAGGATTGTGTTGATTAGTCTTTTGATATTTGACAAGCTTGTGATGTATTAGAAGTTTCCTTGAATTTAACTTCTGTACAGCCATAGAAGGGGCGTCAGGGCTTCAATGTCTGATTGGACTGAATTATTGAGATATATTGATATCTTCTTCTCCTATTCCTCCTCTATTTCTCTCTCTTCTTCTGTTCTCCTTCTTCTCTCTTGTTATGTTCTTCTCTCTTTCTCCTTCCTGGTCGAGTTTTGCATCAATTTGTCCCTTAAAATTGAATCGTTGTGGCAAATAAAGACCCTCCACATGATCTCTCTCTTCTTTTACTTGTACTTCTGAGGAAAACCCCTGGGTAGTGCATAAAATTCCACATCTTGATCACCAGTTGAAATCCTAACAACACCAAGATACTCAAGCAAAAGCAACTAAAATCATAAAATCCCACAACTTCTTGTGGTTTTGAATTCCTATGCAAATATTGATTGGAAACTTGTTTACTAATATCGAATTGGAAACTTGAAGCTGACAATCTTAATTTATTATTATCTTTGTTTATTGTGGATGATGATGCTGATGTCAGAAAATTTTCAGTTGAATTTTTGCACCAATAATTTGTTGAACCTTGTCTTAATATAATAGGCCGTGGTGATTGACGAAGTGGATAATTTCCTTTTCCGACCTTATCTTGGATTAAGAGCAAAATACCATGCGGTAAGTCCATAGTCTATTGTCAGCCTTTCTCCCCTTACCTTCTAAGATAGCACTCCATCTCAAAGTTCTTTTTTGCCCTTTTGAGGCGTAATTGAATTGTCGTCTTATTGCAGAGGTAATAATCCTGTAGTATCATGTTTACTGTTTTTGGGTGTTTTAACTTGAAATGATTTTAATAGCTTCCTTCTCTTGCTTCTATAAAGGTTTTCTGTCTAAAATTTTAGAATGTTAGTAACTATTTTCTGAAAATTCTGGGCTTCTTGTTTTATAGTTTCTGTCCTGGTTTCATGTTTAGTTTTCGCCTGATTTTTTCAAGACATCGGACCATTGCATGCAGTGTCCATATCTACTTCTTAAACAATGCCTTCTCATTTCTTTATCTTTCTGAATATGTGTGTCTAGGTGAGGAATGTTTGACCATTGATATCTAACCTTGTTGGCCGGTTGATGTATTTAAGATGTTGAACCTGCGAACCTTATTTGTTTTGATTCCTATCAATTTGCAGGTTAACTTTTTGAGTCAAATTCGTTTGAGTCACAAGGGTGATGGACCAAAGGCTGCGAAACGTTTGATAGATATTTATTTTGCTCTCTTTAAGGTACTGGTCGAAGATTTTGTACTCATTGACACTAGTTAGTTTTTGTTGATACATATTTGTTTTGATTCCTATCAATTTGCAGGTTAGCTTTTTGAGTCAAATTCGTTTGAGTCACAAGGGTGATGGACCAAAGGCTGCGAAACGTTTGATAGATATTTATTTTGCTCTCTTTAAGGTACTGGTCGAAGATTTTGTACTCATTGACACTAGTTAGTTTTTGTTGATAAATTTTTGCTCTCTAAAGTTATACTTTCATCCATATGCATTCTAAGTTTTACATGCCACTTTTATTCATATTCATTCTGTACCGATCCCATGTCGATTTATAGTACCCTTTTTTCCTCTGGAAAGATGTAATAAGAATTTGAATCCTACTTTCAGGTTTTAATTTCTGAGTCTGGTGAAGCAGCATCTGCAGCCAAGCACAGCAAAGATGACAAAAAATCCTCCAGTTCTTTGAAAAAAAACAAAACAAAATCATCTTCAGAATTGCATATTGGAATGGATTCGCAGTTATTATTGTCTCTTCTAACAGTCAGTATAAACTGTTTCCTGTCTATCACATTGAATATTCTATCATGTATATTGTAGAAAGACTATTGAGCTTTAACTTAGGATTTTTGTTCCTTTAGTCATTCACTTATAATGCTTGATCTTGAAACCCCGCAGGAATTTATGTTATAACCTCCAAGAAAGATAAAAAATTTTGTATCAGCGCTGATGCTTGTGTAGTTTATTGGTTCATAAATTATATCTGCTGAATAAAGCACCAGGCTAACTGGATCAAATATATGAGTTGAGCCCATTGTAATTTGGTATTTAGGATCAAGTTGTTGTTGTCTAGGAACCTTCGAGTTGCAAATATTGTTTAATCTATATGATAAGCAGTAATCTAGAGGAAATAGGACCCCCCAGTTTCTCAACAAATACAATCGAATCTATGTTAAAAAGAAATCTAGTATGGAAGGTTTTGTAAACTGAAAATGTTGTTAAAGTCTATCTAAACTAATCGAGTATAGAAGGTTTTGTAACTTCTTGCAAATTTAGGGTGTCCTTTAGCAATGTCCATCTCATTTGGTGAGTGTATGAATCCACATCTAAATGCAAAACTTAACCAGTGTTCCTTTTTTCGAGGTTTTTTCTGATATTATGCGAACTGATGTACTGCCTTCTCTTTATGAGCACATTTCCTATTTATAGGTTTATAGTATTATAGTGGTTTGCATGAACCTTCTAAATTTTTTTATGCAACTGCTACCCCGTTGTGCTTTTACAGGGTGTTAATAGAGCATTTCCATTTGTTTCTGGTGATGAAGCTGATGATGTAATCGAGGTTCAGACGCCAATGTTGTTTCAGCTGGTATGCCTGGGGATGCTTAGAAATCCATTTCTTGGTGCTGCACTAACGGCTGGATGGCGTCGATGCTTGCGTTAGTTACAATATGCTGGTCCTTAAACTAGATTTTCATCTATATTGACATGCATTGTGATTTTCAGGTTCATTCAAAGAACTTCAATGTGGGAGTTCTAGCATTAATGCTTCTTGACAAGATTTCATCTAAAAACCAGGTTGTCAGTGATCGTTTTCTCGTGCCTTGTACGCAAAACTCTTGCTACCAGCCTTGAACTCAAAACTCTTGTCACCAGCTGCAATTAGTTCTTCCAAGGTCAGCAAAGTTCCATTTATTTTGATTCATTGAATCATAAATACTGAGCAAACAGTACCCTTATACATGCATGAAAATTTTAAATGACCTTCTATCCGGCTAGCTTTCTTGACAATTGCATATTCTAAATTTATGTGTTTCCTATTGTGATTATTATACCTCCAATTGTCACTGTCCGGATAGAATTTTGTTGAACCAACTCATCAAAAGCTCAATCTCTTGGATAGGAGAGAATTTATTTATTTAAATTTAGTCTTCAACATGCTGCCTCACGTGCATGTTAGATTCAATTTTATTTTTTTGGTCAAAAACACATGCACGATTTCCCAAAATGGGTAGCGACAAGTTTTTCAACTCAGACCCTTTGCCTACTTTGACAATGTGTGAAACCACTTCGTCTAAAAGTTACGCTCTCGAGAGTAGACAAATTTATTTATTTAGATTTTGACGTTTTGTCTTCAGCAAATTTACTTGAGCCGTAAGTTCGATAAAAACTGTCCACATGGCTTTCCAGGCTGTTGTTCTATCTATTACGGTAGATAGAAGCTTTCCAGGCTGTTGTTCTATCTATTACGGTAGATAGAATCATCAGACTTGTTGTATTATAAGATCTCTCTATGTGTACGTCTCTCTCTCTCTCAGAATTACCATTTTTTGTCTTTTTCCAAGAGTCCAATTTTCATAAGGCTGATCATGTTTTGTTTTGTATTCGATGATGTATATAATCTGTAGGAGGAAATTGTTATAGGGCTCATGCTGAGGGCAATGAAAAATGCTATTAATATAAAGCGAGTTGCTGCATTCTCAAAGCGTTTATTGCAGGTTGGTATTAAAATGTATTTTTTTCTTTCATACTGTCATACTGGTAAATCCTATGAAAATGTGGGACACCACTACTTCAATATTTCCTTCACAAATACTGGTTCGAGATGAAAGATGATTATTTAAGTTTCATTATATGCCACACTATGTTGTGTGGATAAAAAATATGTTTGACCAGCTTAACCAAACGAGAGAATTTGCCCAAGCCTGCAGTATGAAGATTTCCACAAGTTTCAGATACTCTTGCAACATCTTGGTATTGCTTAAGATATAAATTGGGAGCAGATACATCATTTAATGATCTTCAATTTGCATTGCTTGTTAACGAATTTTTTTTTTGTTTCCTGTTTTGACAGCAAAGTTAATTGAGATATTATTTATTATTTTTTAAAAAATAGAAGTTTAATGGGGTCATGTTTATTTGATAAAGAAGTGGCCATCTCAATCTAGAGAAGAGCTATCAGAGTGTAAACTAGTCAGATGGGTTTTTCTCCTATTGGAACGAAGAAAGCAAATTCAAAAGTAGTACCGAAAGAAAGTAACGAAAGGAAATCTTTATCCTTAGGGACTCCAAGAAATAAGCATATTCTGCTCATTTCTTTTCTTTGAGGCTTTCTATCTGGAGAGCACAAATCAATGATTAATTTGATTGGCACCACAACCAATCTAATTGAGTATTACTTTTCTAAGCTAATGTACATTAATGTGCTTGGTCCTGCTTGTTTGTTATTTTATATTGATTGCCCTTGTACCAAGCAGGTTGCTCTACAGCTGCCACCTCAGTATGCATGTGGTTACCTTTTTCTCCTCTCTGAAGTCCTTAAAGTCCTCTTTGGTAAGTCTAGTTTCAGTAAGGATGTTATTTTTTTGGAGTTAAAAATATAAAAAATGCTGTTCGAGGTTTAGACTGGGAGCATGTTTGAGGTTTTTCAGAAGTTACCCCCGTTTTTTTGGATTTCAAAAACTTACTTTTTCAAAGTATTCACTTACTTTCTAGAAAAGTACTTTCACATTTTTGTTCTAAAGCTTAGCTAAACATGCTCTGGGAACTCTTTATTATGCAGGAATATGGTACTTCAAAACGAGTCTGCTGATGAAGATCTTGAGCATTTTGAAGATATTGCATATCACGATAACAAACAAGCCAGTCTTGTGCTAGATAACGGAGATAACAAAGGTGAAGTTGCTGAAACCAGCAATGAGAGCAATATTGATAGTGATTCCTCACTCGATAAAGGTGGTTCTACGACTTCTGGTTCTGATGAGGACGATTTGAGTGAAGCATATGGTTTGCTAGGGGAAGGTGGTGTAGATGAAATTGAGGAACTTAAATCAGTGTCTGACACTAAAGGAGTTAACCGTCTTCAAAGGGAAAATGATAGCTCGATGTTGCCTGGAGAGTTCAACCCACGTCACAGGGAACCTACTTACTGGTAATTTCCATTTACTTGGTGTTTGATTTTGAATATATGTTGAGCTCGTGCTTTGATACAGAGAATCATGGATACACACTATGATTATGCCGTGATATTGAGATGTAAGCGGGTGCTTTTATGAGAAGTAAGTTATGGACATCTTTCCCGATGGTCTAAAATAATTTAATTTTTTTGCACAGAATTTAAAAGATGTGTCAAAATGTACAAGACATTGACTTTAAATCAATGCACTTTCAGAGACATGAAGCTGTGTGGTGAGCAGAGTGAACTGGTCTTCCACCTCTTAAGAAATACGGTGTATAAATTTTTGGAGAGATGGAACCCACTCGTGTTAGGGAAAAAAGAGGAAAAAAATAAAAATAAAGAATAGAAAAAGCACAGGCTCAGACGGAACCCACTTTCCTGACATTAATGTCTTGCACAAAAATCAACTCCTAGTGATGATGTCTTTTGTACCTACCATTGGGGAAAGAAAAAGAAAGATAATATTTATTCTGTTTCTCACTTCTGGTAAAACATGTAGCGACCAACTTAAATTACAGGATCAGTGGGTACACGCTCGGTTTTGCTGTTTTGGTGTCAGTCTGCAATTGGGATCCAACATATACTTTTACTTTTTCCTGTGCTTGATTTCTTATAACTATATTGCTCTTTTAATTTTATGTTAATTGTTATACTGTTGAATTCCATTATGAGTAACAGCAATGGGGATCGGGTTAGCTGGTGGGAGCTAACGGCACTGTCTTCGCATGTGCATCCATCAGTTGCTGCTATGGCCAGAACCCTTCTTTCTGGGGCTAATATTGTTTACGGCGGGAATCCACTTAATGACCTATCACTTGGTGCATTCCTGGATAAGTTCATGGAAAAGAAACCAAAGCAAAGCACATGGCATGGTGCCGCCCGGATTGAACCAGCCAAGAAGGTTTATTTACCTACCTAATGTTTTTCTTTTATTTATTTTGGGGAGGGGAGGGGAGGGGAGGGGAGGGGAGGGGTGGGGTGGTTTTAGATCTTCACTCTGGATGTCTTAGAATGTTTCAAATATAATTCTGACTCAGTACAGTCGCTTCTTAGTTCTCCCCCCAATTAGATTTACCTGAATAGAACTTGATATGATAGTTGTGAGCTTTATTTATACAGGGACTTCCAAGTGTCGGAGAAAAGTTATTTGTATAAAAAAAATTTATATTGGCTCTTATCGCATTTTGATTTAATTGTTTTTACATGGCAGTTTACCTAACTCTACTTAATCTGTCCAGCTTGACATGAGAAACCAGTTGATTGGACCAGAAATAGTATCGTTGGCTGAAGAGGATGTGCCTCTAGAGGATCTTGTTTTCCACAAGTTCTACATGAACAAATTGAATTCCTCCAAGAAACCTATGAAGAAAAAGAAGACAGCGGATGACGAGGTTGCTGAAGAGTTTTATGCCGTGGATGGTGATGATGAAAGCGACAGTGAAGAGATTGAGAATGTGTTGGACTCTGCTAATCATTCTTCAGAAGTAAATGGCGATTATGATTATGACCATTTGGACAAAATTGCAAATGAAGATGATAACGACTTGATTGGCAGTGGCAGTGATGAAGAGGTCTTCCCCTCAGATTTTGCTAACATGGAAATCGAGGATGCTGACACTCTCTCTAGAGAGGAGGACATTGCCATAGTGGAAGCAGATGACGAGAGTGACATGGATGATGGCTTTTATGAAAGTAGAAAGAAGCAAAAATCAAATAGGCCTAATGCGGCATCTCCCATTCTCCCTTCGCTAGCCTTGAAGACTGAACGTTTGATGGATGATTCCAGCTCCACCAAAAACACATCCACCAAAAAGAGAAACCGTAAGGGAAATAGAAAAGCATCTTAGCAAGTTCATAGTTGGATTTGCCATATTAGAGAGAGATGATGCGAGAGAAAGGAAGACTCCATTCTTGAAGGCATAATCCAATCAATGGCCAAACTAGCATCGATACAGCTCATTGAATCCCCACAGCACAAGAACGTATGCAAAAGTTAATTATCACTCTTATAGATAACATAGTTGCTCTATTATCAAAGCAAACTTGCAATTACTTGGAAAATGTAAATATGGGAAAAAAATGATACTCTACTATAATATGTAACAACGATATAGAGCAGTCTTGACTCGAATTCAATTATGCCACTAAAATGATTTATTACAGAATTTCGGGTTTATTTTAAAAAGACAAAAGCATCAGCTACTTAGATTTCATTTGGAAGTAGTGGCAGCTTGGATTCGTTCCTGAAAACTTGCTTTTAACTTGTCTTTGGGAGGCAGATTTTCCTTTATTATGCTACAGCTAAGGTAGTCGTCCAACCATTGCCCTAACTTGGGAAATTTCTCTTGTGTCAACAGTTCCAATCCAGTGATTTCTTGCAGAATTATAAACCAATGTGCTATGAAATTGGCAACTATATCAACCATTCCAATACTGTCACCCCCGAAGAATTTCTTGCCAGAAAGTGTGCCCTCAAGAATTTTCAGAAGTTCAGTAGCTTCTTCCTTAGCCTTCTCTTGCTCCTCCCCTGTAGACCAGCTAGCTAGCTTCATTGCAGGGAAGCACTAAAACGTACAAAAGTAAAAATAGTGTTATTTGTTGAATGAGCAAGTAACACCCATATATGAAGATACAGTCTTATGCCTAGGATTTCAAACACGGTGACATGTTTGATGTATCGTACTAGACATTAGCATAAAAAAATCAAGGCATGTACAACACCATAAAAACATACCTTTTCCTCCAAGAACTTTGTCCAGAAGCGCGCCATGGCTCTCTCGTAAGGATCTTTAGGCAAAATGGAAGGGCCTTCCCAGGTTTCATCAATGTATTCAAGAATGACCACAGACTCACAAATTGGCTTGCCATTGTGCACTAGTACAGGAATTTTTTTGTGAACTGGGTTGTACTTTAGAAGCAAAGGGGACTTGTTGTCGTTGTATACATCTTCTTCTATGAATTCATATTCGACACCCTTCAGTTTCAGAGCAATCTCGATTCTGCAGCTAAATGGGCTTCCCCAATTACCAAAAAGCTTCACTTCTGCCATTTCACTCTACTTTAAATTTTCACTAATTGCTGTCAATCTGGTTCAGCTGTTGTTATATACTGGGAGCCTAAGCTGTCCATTAAGAGATAATTAATATATTAATCAAATAATATATTGCAACAAATCATTAAGGGAGAGTTGTTTTTGTTTACCCTTCAAAGCTGACCTACGCACTGATCTCAGCAACCTTTTTCTTTTCAAGTCTGTCCAAGATTTATTCAACTTTTCCATGAAAATTCAACAATGATGGGCAGTTTTTTATTTGTTCAATTGCCATTTGCATTGAACGTGGAATTTTTTACCAAAGAGTCCAATTATGATTCTTTTAACTATTAATAATTGTTTAGAAATATGAAACAAATGTGATTGAGACTGAAAACAATAGGAATGGTATGTCTCTAAAAATTACAATGGAAAAGACCGGTGACCATTAATTACATAAGAAAAAATTTATGCAATCAAACTACTTGTTGGGTATGTTGCCAAATGATAAGGGTATTTTTATATACTTATTTAGTGTTCATTTATTATATAATTATTAATGATTTGTGTTAGAGAAAATAGGTTTACTGGATCTTTATATGTGTGCAAGAATAGATAGAACTAGGATTTATCGTTCAATTCCACAAAGGTCGACGGAGGACAAAACGAATAAGACTGATTTGACCAAAGAAATAATGGAAGGCGGCTACTGAATATTCAACAAGAATAATAGTAGAAAAATGGCGCCTGTAATTTCTCTTAGAGGAAAGGAAAAGTTGCTTTAATGGTTACTGCTTTTTGTTCTCTCTGCCCAAATCACAAATGGTGGAATGCTTGTATTATGGTGGTGGCAGATGTGCCACAGTATACTGCTTATTCGATAGAATTCGATCGTAGAAGTTTGTTCGCGTTGAAAAATAATGAGGAGGAACAAGGTTGAGAATAGAGATTTGAAAAATGGTGAAGAGAAATGAGGATGACAGATTTGAGGGAGATATTTTTTTTTTACGTATACTACTTTTTTGTGTTAGAAGAGTGAAAACCTCCATTACGGTCGGTGATTATATTATAATACTAACCTATAATATTACTAATATACCGCTTCATTGCGGTGAGATTCTACCGTAAGCTCTATTATGATGATAGATTGAGGCGGCGAACAGATTTTGGAGATGATCGGTGAGAGAGAGATGAATTGAAGAGGTGAAAAGATTTTGAAGATAATCGGTTGAGGGAAATGATTGAATAAGGGAGATGGATTGAAGCAGTTAGTAAATTTTGGAGGAGATGATTTTTTGAGTGGATAAATTGAAAACGTAGTGACACATGGATGTTTACTTTTTTTTTTCATAGTGGAGAAAACTTCATACGGTCATGATAACCCTAAAATCTAGCCGCCAAACCTTAAACGGGTCAAACACACTAAACCATTGAGCAAGAACCCAAAGGTACGTTAAATCCTCTAAGCGGCCTAATAGATCATTCAATACACGTGGGCTGACACATTGTGGAGTGGACTAAAGAATTAATTTTAATCCTGAGCTCAAAGTTTATGAAGATATAACGAGTCCGATTAATCATCATAGTCCCAAGTTTATTTGAAATCACAAAAATTCCAACAATTTGTTCGAGTATCTATTGATTTTCATCGTGGTTTAGGTTTTAAGAACAATTCCGAGCAACACATTAGCAAAAAAAGGAGAGGAAACTGACTTTAGTATTGATTTCTCATTTTTCGTACATTTTGAGGATGTAGGGTTTTTGGTCATCGTCGTCCATTAGCAGTACATTCGTTTTTTATTTTTATTTTTGAGTTTTTCTTAATTTTTTTATGGTATGTTGATTGAAGTTTGAAGATCGTGGATTTTGTGGTTTTTCTTATTTTGTATACAATCATTCAATCACAATTTGATTTTGTGGTTTTTCTTATTTTGTGTACAATCATTTAATCAATTCCAATTTGACTTGAACTATAGAAAATCTTGAATCAAAACCACTTGCACATAAATTGATTTTTCCCCACTCACCATTCTCTAAAAATTCTAAGTTTGGGGGTGGAGTCTAATTTTGTATTGTTTGAGTCAAATTAAGTGAAGTGTTTATTGAGTCTAAACAAATTTATTTGAAACATTTTAAAAATACGAAAAATGTGAAAATTTTCAAACAGATTTTCTTGTTTTGGTATGAATCAAGGTGGACAGTTTACTTTGTGTGATTAATTGTTTGTGTACAATTGCTATAAGTTGTGCTTCATATCTACTTATTTCTAGTTTGTGTTTGATTCTATATCTTGAGCACACAACGTAAACTAAATCATTATTTGAACTTAGAGACGAATTATGTTAACTAATGAACTCTTTGGTTTCATTTAATCACAGAGATTATCTAGTTTGCAACTGAAAAGCTCCAAATTTTAACTTCTTGACCAAGCTTTCTAGAATAAGTTTGGGGCGGTTAAATTGTGACGATGAGTATTCTAGATATACGATAGTTTGTAGTTGCATGTTAAAATATAAGTAGAATTGGTTTTGGTTGAAGTGTCTAAAACTGAGCATTGACCATAAACTAGGATTTTATTCATGATTATATGTTCCAATAAAAGATATCACACTAGTCAAAGTGAGCTCATTAAGAAAAAATTGCCTATTGTGTGAAGCTAACTTTGAGCAATTATACCATATATATCACCAATATGTAGGAAACAATCTATCAAGAAAGATTAAGGATGGCGAAAAATCCACCGCTCCTAACTTGCCGCGCTTATTTGGGTAATAGGGGCGGGTTCGGGGCAGCCTTGCCCCTCCCCACCCCATCAAATTTTTTTTTTTTTAAATCATAAAATAGTATACAAATTATAATTTTTGCTAGAAATGAACTAAAGAATAATCGAACTCAGGTTGAACATATAAATTATAAATCTTAACCAACTACACCACAACCCCAATCTTATATTTTTATTATTTTGTTTGCTACAAATATTTAAAATAATTATATTTCTTTTTTTTAATTTTACAAAAAAAAATTATCTGGGGCGGTTGGGTGGTCAAAGGGCTGCCCTCTTTGCCCTGCGAATTCACGGGTCATGGGGTAGGGCAAAATTTTCACAGGACGGGACGGGGACGGGGCGGGCGGTAGGGAAGAGGGATGCCTTAGTGATAGAGCGAAAACTACTAATTGATATATATATAATACATCTAGACTGTTAAATTTGTTGAAGTTAAAGACCGTGATTATTTGTCAAATACATTATTAGAAAGAACGGTCACACACACACACATATATAGAAAGTTAAGCAGTAGCAAGAAACAAGATAAGTAATGCGCCGCTGACTAAGTCTTGTATATTAAATCAGAAAACTAGATAAGTAGTTAATTTGACTTGCTCAATAAAAAATTTGATACTAAGACTATGGATATTATGTGATTATTGATTATTTAAGTGCTCATTTTTGTTAATTTAACTTCCCTTGCTAAAGCAATGATAAATTGAGACAAGAACACTTGCTGAGATAGGGCACTCTTGGATTTTAGTGAAAAAGATGAGATGGTGTGAACTATATAAGAGAAGTGAGCCATATAGTTGACCATTTGGTGTCAAAATTGAAATTTTAGAAGCCTAAGAAAGTAATTAATTGCTTAATTCTTTGTAGGTGAACAGTAATGGTTGGATTTGGTTGTATACACATATACACTTGGAGAATAGGGCATTGGATAAGTTTTGACTTTTTGAAATAACAATATTTGAATGTTCTTTTTGAATTAATTTATTGAACACCATTGTGAGGCATAATGATAGGATGTTTAACCGTTGTTCACAAGTATTGTATGTGTCTATTGTTTGTCTAGTCTCATAGTTTTGTTTTGTTTTAGTTTGCTCGAGGACTAGTAAAAGTGTAAGTTTAGAAGTGTTTGATAAGTGTATTTTATATACTTATCTGGTGTCAATTGATTATACAATTCCTAATAATTGACTCGAGTACCTATTAATTTTCAGCATGTTTTTATGTCTTAGAAACAACTATGAACTTAAAGAACACATTAGCAAAGAAAGAAGCGAAAAGGAGCATCGAACACCGAAAAAAGTGAATATTTTAGAACACAACAAAAAGATACATAGATTTATACCAAGAATATAATATATTTTTGAAAATCCCATTGAATTTGGAATTCAACTCACTTTACAGATTGCAATTTAGGGTTTCCTATAAAAAAGTTATACCTGTTTTTATCTTACTAGAAAAGTGTTATACAAAGTGGAGTAGTTGCGACGTGAGTTCCACTTGTGCGGCCTCAAGAAAGCCAAGGAATAAACCTAACTTACTGCAGCTCGTGAGCTTAAAATTCCGCAGCCGTAAGACGAGGTCTCCGAGTCCAATTCTACTGCAATGTAATTGAGGAATTGAGAGTATTTTGGGACCAATATTGATGGGAAAAGAGGTCTAAATACCTAAAATTTTAAATACCCTCAATACAAGACATTGAAGGGAGACAATCTTGTTCTAATACTTTCAAAACACAAATTAAAATCCAGGGTTTGGAGAAAAATTTGAAGAAAAAGAGAAATTGTTGCAATTCGAAGTTTATTCGGAGTTTTTGCTATGAATTTAATAACCAATCAATTTTTCTATTCTTTCTAAATCCCCGTGATGTATTCTCTATTTATTATTTTTTTTGTGATAAGATGATGTGTAACTAATTCTCTTGTTAGGAAAAAAGATGTAGCCTAGTTGATTGTTCAATTTCAAATTTCGAGTTTTGACTCTAATTATGATTCTGTTTTGAATTTTTATTGTTGCTTTAATTGTTTTTCATAAATTTGTCATTTTATGAATTGTTTGTGAATTCGTTTTAAAATCGAGAGGTAAAATACCAGTATCAACGGTAAAAGACATGAATTTGGATAGGAGATAGTGATGGATATATACTTCTATAATTTGTGTGATTGTGTGTATTTAATATTTGTTGTGAATGAGTGCACTTGGATTTGTCGTGATTTAAATCGCCAGATTTTCTCAAATTCAAGATTGTCAACCACGTTAGCTTAATTATTAATTTAATTGTAGTTTAATAAAAAATACCAAAACAGTCCCTGTTAATTTTTAGTTGTTCAAGTAAAAGTTATATTTAAATGAGGTTGATAATTGATACTGGAATCTTTGTTCAATTCAATATTATAATACTTTTCGCGATATCGTATATTCGTATATTTGCTATTTTCATGAACATTGGACAATGGGCTCAACTTAGGCCCAATCTGCTAAAAGAAAATGCTACTTGTACACCCAAATCTTACATACTCACTTACACCATCATATGTGTCAAGTAATGATTGGGTCACTTTATTTATTTGGCACACGTGAAGGTGTAAAGGAGGGTGTAAGGGAGTGTGTACAACTAGCATGGTCCTCTGCTAAAATTGTTACTCTGAAATGTGACTTAACTTGAAAGTCGCTTCTGTGTGATAGTGACACATGGCATTGTTGGACAGTTGGACAATTGGATTGAGGGCAAACCGAAGGGTTCATTCTTATCCCATCTTCGTCCATTTGCTTAATTATTATTAGTTTAATAGTAGTTTAGTTAAAAAGTACCAAAACATTTTAGTTAATTTTTAGTTGTCCAGGTAAAAGTTATAGCTAATTAGGTTGATAATAGATAGCACAATTTTTGTGAGAACGATATTTAATTTATTATTATACTACTTATCGCGATATCGTACACTTGTAATTTTTACCAACACTGGACAATAGGCTCGAGTTGGACCCAATTTGCTAAAGTTGTGCTCTCTCTAAAACCGTCTTCTACTTCTCGTCTGTTTGAACAATTTTTGGAAAAATATTGTGATTCTAATTAGCCGTAGTTATCTCTTTCCCACAGTGGGGAATAGATATAAAATCCACTGAACACTTGTCTAGTGGAGATTGGACAAGTATTCAATAGAGTTTATAACTCCTTCCTAATCGAGAGAGGAGATCACCTTCCTTCTAGTTAGAGAAGATTTAATCTGTTTTTGATGAACAAAAAACTTGTGATTTAAATTTAGGCCACAATCTATTAAGGCCTTAGTTGTAAGAGAGATTCTCATTTATGTGAGATTCTTGAGTGGTTATTATGTAATCTGAATCTTTGTACTACAATTTGGGATTGTGTTAATGAAACTTGAACTTTATCCTTATCGTGGATGTTCAAGGAAGACGTACAACTTTATAATAGAACTTCAAACTTGTTTTGTTTTTGTTTATGTGCTTGTTTTGCTTGATGCATGTTAGAAATGGTAGCAACACTACTAAGAAAATAATATAAAGAAATCACAAAGAATGTTATGACGATCTTCTTATATCTTTAACATATCAAGAAGTTATTAAGGAGAATATTTTGTCAATAGAAGCCAATCACTATAAAGAGTCATCACTGCTGGGAATTTGATATGACGGACCTAGACTCTTATTTGAACCCAACTGAACAGGTATGAAGAAGCCCACATTGGCTTTTGCCCACTGGCCCAGCTCCAATATCAGTGGTAACATTTCTATATATGGTGACGGTTTTTTTTTCCTAAATAATCACAATTCTTAATATAAGTTAATCTAACGATTTAGATCTATTAAAAATTTTCAAAATTCTTATATCCACATCCAAATATATCACAATAAAAACTATAATACATCTAGACCGTTAGATTAGTTGAAATTAAAGACGGTGACTATTTGTTAAATACATTAGCAGGTAGAACGGTCTTCTTAATATATTAGTCATCGACAAAGCATTTTTCTTAATCATTTTTTTTTTATCTCTATTACCTATATTGACTACAATGGTGTTTATTTTGATTCCTATTATTTTTGGTTTTGCCTTTTAGTTTTTAACTTTTTTAACTCTCGATTACTTGTTTATTATTTAATTGAATTTAATTATTGGTGCAAAAAAAATCTTGCAGAGACATTTAATATAGAATAATGATATTCATAATCATTCAAGGTCAATAGTTTTCCTATATAGTATATTATTTAATTGGAGTAAATAATTCATCCAATTACTCTTTAATATATATTAATTTGACAGGTTCATATTCAAGTCTATGTCAAGTAGAAGTGCAATTTCAATTATTTTAAGTAGCTAATCACCAATTGATTTTATTTGAGAATATGGATAACACATGGACTTGTTGTATATTAATAAGGGAAATTGGCGCAAATGGTCCCTAACGTATCATGTTAGTGCGTAAATGGTCCATAACTTTTCATTTTTGGCGCAATGGTCCCTAACCTATCTATTTAAATGCAGAAATGGTCCTTGTGACAGATTCCGTTAAAAATTCGTTAAACAACCTTTCATTTTGGTGCGCAAATGGTCTTTCTCAATGTTTTTGTCTTTATTAATGGGGGTAAAATTGTCAAGTTATATCTTTCTTTCAATTGGCGCAAATGGTCCATAACCTATAATTATATTTTGGTGCACAATTAATCTTTATTTGATGAAAAAGACAAAAATATATTTACTTTTAATTAAAAAAATTTACAATTGGATTCTTAACCTTTAAAAAAAGTAAAAATGAGTCCGATACTTTATTTTTTTTATTAAAAAAATTAAAAGAAAAACTAACAAATTGACAATATACTAAATTATTTTGTATTATTTTGTATATTTTATGAACTATTATAAAATAACTAAAATTAAAATTCATAATTATTAACGAGTGTGCTAATTAAAATTATTTTATCATTATTAAGTAATCGTATTATTTAAAATTCAAACTTTAATTTTATCATTATAAAATAAAAAGAAAAATAAATTTGTCACAAATAAAATTTTTAATTATGCTCAACCCAGTTCGATTTTATATGATCTCATATTTATTGGGTCAATCCAACCCACTTTTGAGCCACAAAGAAACTGGACCAGTCTTATTTTAAAATTTAATTTATTTTTGTATTTAAAAAAAAAAAGTTTCACCCCACCCCACCCCACCCCACCAAACCAGACCGAAAGGGAGGAGATTTCTCGCCTTCTCGGTCGCCGTCGACGAGACGACGACCGGAAATGGGAGAAATCCTCTCCCTTCCGGTCGCGAAACCAGGGGAGAGAAATCTCCCCTATTCGCTGTGATAGTGTCGCAACAAATAGGGGGGATTTCTCCCTCCTAGTCGCTGCGACACCTTCCCTTGGTTTCGCGATCGGAAGAGAGAAGATTTCTCCCCTCGCCGTTGTCGATTTTTCGCGGCCAAGGGAGGGAGAAATCCTCCCCTTCCTGGCCGGTTTGGTGGTGGGTGAAACTTTTTTAAATACAAAAATAAATTAAATTTTAAAATAAGACCGACCTAGGCCAAGGCTCAAAAGTGGGTTGGATTGACCCAAGAATATGAGATCGTATAAAATCGAGTTGGGTTGAGCATAATTAAAATTTTATTTGTAACAAATTTATTTATTTTTATTTTGTAATGATAAAATTAAAGTTTGAATTTTAAATAATACGATTACTTAATAATAATAAAATAATTTTAATTAGCACACTTCGTTAATAATTATGAATTTCAATTTTAGTTATTTTATAATAGTTCATAAAATATACAAAATAATTTAGCATATTGTCAATTTGTTAGTTTTTCTTTAATTTTTTTAATAAAAAATTAAAGTATCGGACTCATTTTTACTTTTTTAAAGATTAGGAATCCAATTGCAAATTTTTTTTAATTAAAAGTAAATATATTTTGTTTTTTTCATTAAATAAGGATTAATCATGCACCAAAATATAATTATAGGTTATGGACCATTCATGCTTTAAAAAATGTAAAGTTAGGGACCATTTGCGCCCAATTTAAAGAAAAAGATGTAACTCGACAATTTTACTCCACTAATAAAAAGACAAAAATATTGAGATGGATATTTTTCATGCACACAAAACGAAAGTTGTTTAACGGATTTTTAACGAAATCATCCCACAAGCACCATTTCGCACCCTAAATAGATAGATTAGGGACCATTTGCGCACTAATATGATACGTTAGGGACCATTTGCGCCAATTTCCCCATTAATAAACACAATTTCGGTCAGGATATGAGATAGTTCCGAACTGGGAAGGAACTGACCAGTGGCCACTAGCTTAATATTTGGAAAAATTAAATTAGAAAAGGGGCATTCCGAGAATTGAACTCGGGACCTCTCGCACCCTAAGCGAGAATCATACCACTAGACCAAATGCCCATATGTTTTAACGTTGAAAGTAATTAATAGTAAATCATTAACAACTCCAATATTATATTACACGGAGTTTATGTATTCTCTCTTCACCAAACTAGTGGAGACAAAAATAAAATCAATTACTCATTTTTTTTAAAAAAAAAAAAAAATCGAAGTCACATTCAATGAAATATATTATACTTTTCAACTAGTGTAAAGCCCATTTGAAATTGATTTAGAGTCTAACTTTTATTAAACAATCAAAAGTTGTTTTAGACGTTTGATAAATTTAGATAAAATGATTCTAAAAGAATCTTTACCATCTGACAACAGATTTTAAAAAGTAGCAAAGAGTAGCTTTTCAGATTTTACTTTTAACTTTTTATTTATTTATTATTAAAATACTAGTTTTAATCCTAATCAAATCATTTTTATCTAATAGATTTGTTATTATTCGAATTATAATGAATCTCGACAAAATAATTTAAATTTAAATTTAAATTTAATTTAATTAATTTTTGTAATGTATGACTATGATTTTATTTTATAATTTTAATAAATTTTGAGATTTAACAGATATTTATTGATTTTATTTAAAATAATTATGTTATATGCATTGTCTTGAAAACATATTTAATAATATTATATACAATATTTTAAAAAAATGAAGTGTGACTAGACGTAAAAGTCAAGTTTCAAATTTTTCAAGCCTAAGCAAGAGCGAGACAAAGAGGCCGCGCCTCATGCCTAGGCTCTTCGCTTAGGCCGATTTTTAAGAACAGTAATTATATATTGTTATAAAAATAAAAATAAACTAGTGTTTAACTTGTGCGATACACGGGAGTTGTGTTTTGTGATAGTCATTTTGAAAAAAAATTATGAACATTTATTGATTATTGATTATAATAATATCAAATACAAAAGCATCATATAAATAACATTTTATTAGATATTGTTACTAAAAAATTAAAAAACAACATAGTTAATTCAAATTTTGAAAAACTTCTTTGAAGACCATATTTGTGGTTGAATTGGTTAGTTTTCCATCTCTATTACAAATTAGTATCTTCAATCCTATACGATTTGTAACTCTAGAGACTGCTACATAAAGTTGTCCATGACTAAAATTAATTTTTTTGAGATAAAGTCCAACATGTGAAAGATATTAGCCCTGGCTCTTATAGCATATGAGACGATCAAAGGATATTACCTTCGTTGAAACTTAAAAGGTAATCTTGGGTCTGATGGAGTTAAAGTCATTCTTGGAATAAAAACTTTATGCCCTGCATTGCTTCCTGAAATAACCTTAGCTTCCAGAACATAATTTCCATGCCTTGTGATGACTAATCTTGTCCAATTACACAGCCCAGCAGAATGATCAATATTTCTTAATAACATAACAGGAATACCAACCTTCAACTTCAGCTCATGATTAGGCATCCCACAACATTTGATACTATTTAAGAATTCTGGAGTATGAAGATCTTCCAGTAAATCAATATTGGAATCTGATCTGGAAGTTGCATCAGAACTTAGATATGTCTTTTCCTCATTTTGAATAAGAGAGACCATATATTCATTAACCGATTCAACAACCTCAAGAGTTGGAGCAAGGATGGCCCTTTCTTGCAAATATGATGGGTTATTAACATTATCCGAAAAAGAAGGATATGTGCTATGTATAATTGTTGTTACTGAATCTTCTGACTCCTTTATCAAAATATCATTAAGTATCTCAATGGTTGCATGACCATCATTTGGACCACCAATTGTTCCATTTCCTATGCTTGATAACCACTCTGAAAAAGCCTTTAGTTAAATAGAGTGAATATCTGAGTTAAGATTCTGAAGCCTCATGTTTTTTGTCAATTTCAAAATTTTACAATGTCTCCATAGATACGAAGAGTTGATAGTTGCGAGCACAATATCTTGCCTACTTCCTTTTGGGATGACAGGCAAAATTTGTCTGAAATCTCCTACAAACACAACTGTTTTACCTCCAAAAGGTTGTTCCAAACTCAATGGATTGTTGAATCTTAAAATATCTCTTATAGTCTAGTCCAAAGCTTCAAAACAATACATGTTCATCATAGGTACCTCGTCCCAAATGATAAGTTTAGTTTTGACAATTAACTCGACAAGTAGACTCCCTTGTTTAATATTGCAGGTCGAATCTTCATTGGGAGTAAGAGGAATGGCAAATCTAGAATGAGCTGTTCTACCTCCTGGCAGAAGAAGAGATGCTATACCACTTGATGCTACGTTCAATACAATTTGCCCCTTTGATCTCAAAGCTACTAATAAAATTTTCCACACAAAAGTTTTCCATGTACCTCCGTATCCATAAAGAAAGAATATACCACCTTGGTCAGCTTCAACAGCACACATTATTGTGTCATAAACATTCCTTTGCTCAGTTGTTAGATTCAATACAAACATTTTGTGGTCTTCTGCCAAAGTGTTTCTATCATACCGCAGTTCATCCTGTATAAACCTATTTTGACGAATAGAAACATCATAAGTCTCGGGAAAAGGCATTGTTTGAAAGTCATGAAGACTTTTTCCACTACTCCGCAATATATTTTCAATCTCCACAAGAGTATAATTTTTTATTTCTTCCTCACTCAGTTCCAATTTTGTAAAATGAAACAAATAGACAACAAAGATTAATTTACAATATAACATAATAATCATAATATTTATAATAATAATTATTATTATTATTACATTACATTATATATTATATATATTATACACATGTATAATACCAACTTAATCATCATCATCATTATTATCATGTAATGTCATATTATGTAATAAAAATAAAAAACACTATTATTAATATTAATGAATGATATTGTTAATTGTTATAATTGTTATAATATTATAATAATATTATAATAATAATATTTATTACATATTATATATATTATATATTATATATTTATTATATATAAATATTATATTATAATACCTTCATGACCCAACATGTAGCGTTGTTTATAAAGTATATCATCTGATAGATACCGCCAACATTCTTCCCAAACAAATTCAGGTCTCGACAAAGTATCTGACAATAGTAAAGTTGCAAATAGATTTCTCAAACAGTTCGCAGATCTCCAATGACTTGCTTCAGCTATCCCATCAACATATTCTTTATCATCGTCCAACAAACCAAGTGCATATCAAGCATCTCTAAATGAATTATATTGAACGCCATTTATAGTCTTAATCTCCATAACTTCTTGCTCCTCGAACTATGTTAAGAATAATTCTCAAATAATACATTTCTCCACATCCCGGAACATTCGTCCAATTGAAAATCCACACTTCCTTGGCTGCCACTCTCTAAGTGATTGCTTCCAAACAAATCTAGTAGGAAACTCTGCATAAGTTAGTTTTCTCGCTACATCATATTTTTTATTAGCCTCCATCCAAGCTGAAAACATGGACTGGTCCACGGTAGGTCGACTCATGACATCATCAATTGGATCATTATCTGAAAATATGATATTTTGCTCATTGGGAAGATGGAAATTTAATAGCTCAACTGGAGAGTCTCTATAATTAATATCAAAACCAAAAATTCTCCAAGCTGCCATAGATGGTGAGATATATCTGCAATCATAGTACATATTTATTTCATCTCGACAAAATAATTATAATGCATCTCGACAGATAATTTAAATTTAAATTTAAATTTAATTAATTTTTGTACTGTATGACTATGATTTTATTTTATAATTTTAATAAATTTTAAGATTTAACAGATATTTATTGATTTTATTTAAAATAATTATGGTAAATGCATTGTTTTGAAAACATATTTGATAATATTATATACAATATTCTAAAAAATATGAAATGTGGCTAGGCGTAGAGGTCGAATTTCAAGTTTTTCGAGCCTAAGCAAGAGCGAGACAAAGAGGCCGCCTCATGCCTAGGCTCTTCGCTTAGGCGGATCTCATGCCTAGGCTCTTCGCTTAGGCGGATCTTTTAGAACAGTAATTATATATTGTTATAAAAATAAAAATAAATTTTACAATATTAATTATAATAATAATATAAAATAATATTATTATAGTTAATGTCTATTTTAATAATTTTATATAGTCACAGCAATAAATTACTTTTGTTTACCAAACACTCAAATGATGATTTAGAAACATACAACAATTTTGAAACAATAGTTTATCAAACACTTATCTGAATTTTTTTATAGCTGAAAATTGATTTTCTTAGAGAACAACAATATCAAACCAACCGAATATACAATTTATTATATACTTAACACTGCATCAAAACTAAACTATATATATTTATATATTTTATTAATCTTTCAAGATTTTGGATTTTTTCTCTTTTTGTACAAACTACAAAGCGACTACATCTTGTGAAGGCGATTTTCGTAATTTAACCGCCAAAACTCAAACAAATGACAGAAATCTATCAAGAAATAGATGGAGTTTGGCAATATTCAGCCTCATTGCTCACAAAGTTTACTAGATTCCAAGATGGCGTCAAAACAGAATCCAAAGCAACATAAAATTATTTAATTAAAAAAAACAAAAAAAAAAGTAGATTGACAATAACATTCAAACCTAAATCATTTTGATTTAAACAAGGATAGTGGTGGTCCTGGTCCATGTTCCACAGTCAAAATTGTTGTTATCCCAACAACAGTCACCCATTCTTGACATAAAGATGTGCCAAACTCTTGGACGATATACTAAGAACATGTTTGGCACGCAAATAGAATTGACTCTACCAAACATGTTGTAATCGGGATATTATATCCATCACGAAGAAATGTTGATAGTACAATAGACACGCATAATATATATACATTCTACAGCCAAAAGGCTAAAAGCACCAAGTTTATTATCCTTTACATACTGGTAAAGTAAAGAAGCAGAGAACATTACTAACTACAATTACTTATAATAATTGCTATTTTTCGACATCACAAATGGAGAGCTAACTGCTATTTTCCATCTATTTTTCCATTATCACAGGAAGTAGGAAAAAATCTGCTGCTGCCCAACATCTATGATCTGTCTTCCTGCAGCAAAATAACATCATCTATAAGGACTATTAATCAAATCAATCATCAAGATAAACAGCCAAGCGAATGCATCCTTTGATCCCAATCCCATCATGCATTTTTGGACAGATATTATCTTGTTTCTTTCAGTATGGTATTAGAGCATAATTTCAAGCAATCTGTTAATGAATTTCAAGGAATGTTGACAAAATGATGTGAAAAGGTAGCAATAAATCTTTGACCAGATTTCATCTTATTTGAATGATTATTAGTAAAAAAAGTAAAACTGTTTCAAGATCCAGCATATAATGAAAATAAATATATAAAATGTTCTGAGAAAATCTGCATTTCCACAAGAAATTTGATGATAAATACCTAGGTAAGTATTTGGTAAATTCACTTGCCATGGTGATGAACTGTCAGTAATAAAGAGATCCTGCCCAGAAAGAAAAATGACTTGTGTTAATACAAGCCACAATATCATGGTCACACAATTATAGTCAATAAAACGCACCCTGCCACCAGTTCCCTCTTGAAGCCATGCCCGAGTCATCTTCTGCCTCGTCTTTATTGAACTGATCATAAAGCAAAAAGATGTTTAACACATTATAAAATTTGATTAAGAGTAAAGAAAAATTGAATATTTGCGACTTTATTTTTGCTTTTGTGAGGATTTTCGATCAAAACTGTTCTGTAAAACAAGCATTAAAGGATTATTCACCTTGATTTTTATTTTCTAGGGAAATCGGTCATCACCATAAATGAAGAACTATACTGAAGATTACATATTTGACAGAGAAAACGACAGTAACTAGTTATCAATGCCAAATAAATTACACGACCGTACTAAACAAACATGTAATTTAGTACTCGTTTACATTATAGTAAAGGGTACTCACAGTTGTAAAGCTAGAGCCCTGGGTACTCTCCGGGAAAGTATATACGTCTTGACCACCATAGTATATCGATGAACTATAATGAAACGGTTTTATTTTCTCCTCCTGAAAATATGAATTGATGTCCTTGTGTCGTCTGCTCAGGCTTTGGTCTTCATTGCTTGGAGCATTATTATCTGTACAAGAGTCTGTTAGTTAACAAATAATGCAAAATTATGCCTTAAAGAGAAAGAAACACGCGTGCGCGCACACACACACGCACACAACAATAACGATACCACAAATTCGATTTTCAGAACTTTAATCATCATCCATACAGTTCATCAAGAAATTCCACTTCAATTACACACCTGGAACTCCAGTCTTGGCACTCCGACCCTGATTTGCAGGGTCATCTTTCTTCCAAGATTCGAATGAACGCAAGGACTCCCGTCCCAGGACCTGAATCAAAGAAACAAGGACCAAGTAGGGATTAAGTCACCTTTTGCAAAAAACTTATCACTGATGAATATAATTCTCACATAGTAGAGTGATCTTATTTAATTTACAGGCTTTACGTTTATAGGGAAAACTGCAGCTTAACATTGAAAATGTATTTCATTTAATTTAATTTAATTCAACTAAGGCAACTTTGATTAGTGTTGTTTTAATTCCTTCCCCTGAATAAGAAATACTCAAATCGAGTAAAACTCTCTATTTCCCTTCATTCGCATAAAAATTCTTAAACCCTCCAAATAAACCTCAAAACTCCAGAGAAAAATTAGAACATCTGTGCAATTACGCACGCTTAATTCTTAAAGTTAACAAGAAAATCCTTCGAAAAACCAAAACCCCAGCACATGGTTTAATCGGTGAAACAGGTAAAAATTAACAGAATTCAACAGAATGCAGTGAGCCCATTATATCAATCACAAAATCATTGCAGAATAAAATAACCTTCCTAGTACCTTTTCAGGAGGCGCAAAAAGTGACCCAAAAATTCCAGAAGAAGCAGAAGCAGAAGCAGAATTCTTTGAGCCAAAAAGATCAGAAGTAAATGAAGAACCTGATTGTGATTTTTTCCCTCCTTCCATTTTCAGTCTCTCACAAATCTCTCTGATTCTTGAATATATTGAATGAGAGTTGGGTCAAGGAGGGCCCTGTATTTATATACAATGCCCACCGTCAAGAAACACTATGCAGATGTAACCGCCGTATAAATTTCACAGAAACAAACAGAAACCTCGGAAGAAAAAGAGAAATTGAACAGAAAAAGGTGCGAAAAGAAAACAAACAAGTTGAGAGAAGGCACGTGAATGATCCTTTATATATATATATATATATATATATATATATATATATATATATGTAATATGTATATATTGTATGAAAGACAAAGAAAAAGCAAAGAAAAAGAGAAACCCAAAACGAAACTCTCGCCTCCCAATGCTTGTTCTCACCCCTCTCTCTCCCACTATATATACATACACACCATTGTATCTAAACAATCTTGAATGTAAATGTACGTTTCTTCTGTGCTGATTATCTCTCTTTGTCACTTACTGCATATTAATTTTTACTCTTTCTTTTTCTTTTTCATATTAATTTGTTTCATGAGTCGTTCAGTTGCAGTTACTCGGCTTCATTTCTGAGTGTTACTGTTGAAAATTTAACATAAAGGTGCCACGTGGAAGAATCAGTATTTTGTGTGGGACTAGGATTTCAACTTCCAACCTTTTATTGCCACGAAAACTTAGTGGATAATAACAATAAATGCCCCTCACTCTCTTTTTCTTAGTACTGTTGCTTTCTTTTTTGTCAAGTAAAATTTTGTACAAGTAAAAAGTCTGATAGTACTAGTCTGTACTCTGTCGCATGCTTGGTGGTAGAAAAAATTAAAATTTTATTTTTATACAGTCTAGTATTATACATTATCCCTCCAGTTCTAACGCTTACGGTGGGCATTGTTATAACGCCCACTGAAATACTTGTCCAACAAGTTTTGGATGAGTGTAATGGTCCACTTTACACTCATCCAACACTTGTTGAACAAGTGTTTCGATGGACATTATAATATACACTAATATATATTTCAAACATGCCCGCGTTTTCGGTAGGTAAGTTCATTTATGATCTAATAAATTCCTTGCATTTCATTGAATGGGATTTAGATGTATTAAATATAGTCTTATCACATTACTTATCTCAACAAAGCCATAATTATTGAAATTATCAAATTTTATTTTCAGTTAAATACCTTTTCAATACCGACATAGACAAGTCTATTTAGAGAATTAAAATTATACAATGGTGATCTCCTCGCCTTAGGGGCGAGAGATGAAATCCATCACCGACGCCAAGGTGCCATGTCGGCGGTGGAGGAGACCAATTCAAATAATGCGGTCGCCCTCATTCAAGTGCCTTCACCCAATATTCACTCTGCCCCAAATGGTTCTCGCCCATAATATACTCAGGTCCCTTTTGCAAAATCAAACCCCGCCTCTCCCTCTCTCGCCTCACACAAGCTCTCTCTCTCTCTCTCTCAGTCATTTGTCACAAAGCGTGAGCCCATTTTTGCATTTAAGCTTAGTGACCAGGCCATAAAAATCATGTCTCATCTTGCGCATAAAAGTTCCGCCACCATGACCAAGCTCTCATCTTATGCGCATAAAAGTTCCTACCACCGCGACCCTCTCTTCGCTTCAAGATTTCACCGCGACACTACATCGATGGAATAGTAATCACTGCTAACATTTTCCGGTGGCGAATCCACCGCCAAAGAATCCACTAACATGACCCGGCTAACATGACTCGCGTGAAAACCCTTCGCTGGTGGTAATCTAATATTCGATTTTCCTACCATTTGGTATGTTCCTTAAATCTCATAATCGCCTTTATGATTTATGATAACCACTTGAATGAGGGGAATTATTATAGGATAACTACCCAATTTTTTCCCCAATGATTGATATTTCATTACTTGTTGTGGAAATCAATATTAGTGTTGAAAAATGATGTTGAATTGTCTTGGGTTATGTGTTGGTGAAGTGATGAAATTCTTGTGGTTATGTGTTGAGGCGAAAGATTAATTTGTTGTGGTTATGTGGGGAAGTGATTAAATTTTTGTGGCTATTTGTTGGAGCAAAGTGGTTATGTTACGGGGTGTGATGAATTTTTGTGGTTAACTAACGAGGCGTTGATGAATTTGATCAATTTTGTAAGTAAATGAAATTATGATTGTGGTGAGAGATAAACGGACACGTATCTTGGCTTGGCAATTCGGAAGGCATGCGACTATAGGTTGTGTACAACCTTTAGGTCAAATGCAACCTAAGTTAATTGCGACCATGGCGCTGACGCAACTATCTTCCCCTTAATTACAATATTCTCGAGCCTCTTCTTTGACGTTGAATACAATAGGTGAATGGTTATATTATTTTGAATTTAATTAATACTTGATGATTGTTATTATTCGCTTGAACTCCGTTGCACATATAGGTAAGAAATGACGCCTTCCTCTAGTATGAATGATGCGCAATCACGGCTTAGATGTAGTTGTGGTGCGTATATGAAGATACACACGTCCCACACTGAACGGAATCCTCTTCGTAGGTATTGGAGATGCCATAATGTTACGGTACGTAACATAGTTTCAATTGTTGTATGTTGTTATATACCTTCATTAATTACTTACATTTTTATTTTATTGGTAGGATGGTGTCATGTGTAGAGGATTTACGTGGGCCGATGAGGTCGAACAACAAATGGAAAGTGTATCCGAAATGCACACTAGAGCTTTGAATGAATTGAAGGTTGATGTGATGAAGTTGTCGAAGAAAATAGACAACGCTCATTTATGACATAGGAGCCCTCCGGCGCTTTTGTAACATTTGTATGTATTATAGTAATTTCACTTGTTGTAATCAAATTTATGTAATATTATAACGAGTTTGTCTTCATATGTAATCTACGATGGAAGTTATTTTGTATATTTACATGTTGTGTCTATTATGAGTTCGTGTTTATTATCAATTTGATTAATAGGTAAAAATAATAAGGCAAAATTACAGCTAGGTACACATTCATAATAGAAGTACAAATATGACATAATCCATAACTCTTAATCCGAATACATAATCCATAATCAACGACATAAAACATAATAAATAAAAAACCATTGTTGCCACAATATGATTATGCTAGATACATGAACATTTGACGTTACTACATATGTCAAAAAAAAACCAATTGCCAACATCATAATGACTACTTGCTTGTGACGTGAATGTTCCATCATCTCCTCCCCGAACTGCGTTCCATCATCTCCTCCACCAAACTGCGTTCCATCATCTCCTCCACCAAACTGCGTTCCATCGTCTTGGGCATCGTCCTCGTTGGTCCACATCCGTATTTGACCTACAACAATGATTAAATTGCATATGATATTAGATACTAATAAAATAAAATATTCATAAACACAAGTTAATAATAATCATGAACGCCAACTAACCTTTCATTCCTTAGAGGACATGTCCTCTTGTCGTGACCATGCTGTCCACAAATCCGACATTGCCTGTTTTGTTTCGCAATTGATTTTTCTTTTCCTGATTTCAATCTTTTCCCACAACCCTTTGCTCTCACCGCACTCGGATCTTGTATAGTGACACTGTCTGGGCGTGTAATACTTTTGAATCGGGTCGAACCAATATTACCTCCAGCTGCTATATCTTTAACTCTTAGATGCAATGCCTCGAACTCAACGGTGAGATATGTGCTTCGCTCATCTGTCAAGGCAGCGTCATCAACAATCAAAGAAGCCTTGTGCGACAAGAAACCATGCTGCGCCCATTAATGACGTACTCGAAATGTCATGAGTGGACAAACCAGCGGTAAGATCATCCGGTAACCCGACTTTGCATTTTTCGTCCATCTTGGTAATATGTACTTGTCCCAGAGCGAGAGTACTTGTTTTTTCTCAAGTAGCTAATCATGTGCCGACACGGATACCCATTGAATTCAAATGTCCGACAACTACACGAAATGAAATCGGTCTCCGTATAATATGTAATGTGTCTAACACGATCAAATGTTTTCCATGCTCCGCCTCTCAACCACATAAAATTTTGATTCACCGATGTAGATATCTTCGTGCAAATGTAGAAATGACTTTGATCAATTTCTTTTTGGAACAACAAAAATATTTTCTTTGTATACACATGAACCATTTGATTCTCCATCTGAAATTTTGATGTCAGTCGAGGTTGTTCACTGATATCAATATGATTGGCAACCAACTCCTCATGTCGCTGATGGCGTAATGCCATATTGAAACGAGTAATAAAATCCATAAGTGAGTTCTTTCGAGTTACATACCTCTTGAAGAAGGAGTGATTACTCTCTGACCGCTGACTACTGGACATTCCCGCACTGAAAATGTGATTCACATATGCTGGAACCCATCGGCTACGAATAGCAAACATGTTACATAGCCATTCATTGTTGGCGAAAGCCTCGTTTTCCATTACTGCAGCCCAACGTGACTCAAACTCTTCGGGTGACTCCGAATGTTTAATAATATTTACCAACATGTGGTACTCATCGTTATACACCATGACATTAATCTTCTCAGAGAACTTGTTCAATATGTGCCAAATACAATACCGATGGAAGGTGAATGGTAAAACCATTGAGATGGCTTTAGCTATTGCCGCATCCTGATCTGTAATAATGATTTGTGGTGCTTGTCTAGGCATGGCTTCCAAGAACTTCGAAAATAACCACACAAATGACTCTGTCGACTCGTCACTCAATAAACCACACGCAAATAGAATGGTTTGCGCATGATGGTTAACCCCAACGAACGGTGCAAATATCATCGAGTACTTGTTGGTGTTATATGTAGTGTCAAATACAACGGCATCTCCAAATATGCGACGATCGACGCGACTCGAGTCCGCCCAAAAACAACGAACCAACTTATTGTCCGAATCAATCTCATAATCGAAGTAGAAATTGGGGCTTTTCTCTTGTTCAAATGTGAAAAACTCAATCAATGTATCGGCATCATGACCCCGTTGCTCTTCTCGAACATTCCTCTCATGGTTCCTTATATCTCTCTCAACACACCCAACCGATGATGGACCACCCGAGTCTATCTCCATAAGGCGAATTTGCTGACACGTTGGTATGTTAGCGTCAGCCAACTGTTGTGTTAATGCCTTCTTTGTTGCTGATACATGTCGATGTGAACGTAATAAATGTACTCGACTTGGCGTAGCAAGAGCGTGATTATGTTCCTCCACAAATTTATTCACCACCCATAAATGTCCTGTTTGTTGTTTCACAATGATAATCTGGCATCAGCATCCAAATCCGCGCCTCTCCACGATTTCTTTCTCCCGTCCGAACCACGGCGCCTTTATGTTTTACTTGATATGTGTTGTCTGCTTTTCCTTCCTTTGAGCAAGCAAAAAGTTTCCGAAGAAGTTTCATTGGATTCTTTCTTTTTTTTATCATTGTTGGCTATACGCAGCACTGAAAACCAACCTTCCCGCAGCATAATAATTGTAAAATTATATGCCTCCTCATGCGATTCAAACTCTTGTCCAATCTTCTAATTCGACTTATGGAAACTTGAGGAACAAAAATATTATCCGCACTTTCAACTTCCATTCCTATTCAAGAACAAATAAATTACATTATTCACAAGCAAAATTTAACATTTAATTTGATGAAGCAAAACGGAACAAAATAAAAACAAGTAAAACCATAATCCAAATTTGAAATTGTACACAAGTTTGGTTTATGCTAACAAACCAAGTTTCATTCCCATTATTAGCTAAAAAAACATTTATTTGGCATTTACCTCAACAATGAAATGCCGACGAAATGAGAGCGCGTCGCGTGGCCTAACTTTTATGCATAAGATGAGAGATGATTTTTATGGGTTCGGTCACTAAGCTTAAATGCAAAATGGGCTCTCTTTGTGACAACCAAATAACAGAGAGAGAGAGAGAGAGAGCGACCGCGAGGCGAGAGAGGCGAGAGAGGCGAGGGTTTGATTTTTTGCAAAAGGGACCGACCAGTATATTATGGGCAAAACCATTTGGGCAGAGTGAATATTGGGTGAAGGCACTTGAATGAGGGCAGCCGCATTATTTGAATTGGTCTCCTCCACCACGACATGGCACCGCCACGTCGGTGGTGGAGTTATCTCCTGCCCCTAGGGGCGAGAGATCACCATTGTTAAAATTATAAGTGTTTATAGTTGAACGAGGTATGATACTTGAAAATTTGTTAGGAGTGTATGCGTGTCATTTGAATAAATTTGGAATGTTCAATTGTTATCTCTAATTTTATCATATATATATATAATGTGACAATATGATAACTTTATTGGCTTATTATTGCCTTCACATTAAACGTGTCATTACTTTACATTGGATACACATTCTATAAGTAATGCTTGCAATGTAAACTGTATATTAAGGTCAAAGATCCTGGTCAAGATAGATCTTGATGAAGTTAATTTTGTGACGTGTTCTCGTAGCCTCCTATCATTCTTTATAAACTACCGTGAGCCATTGTCACGCCCTTTGGTTTATATTACAAAGGGATATAACACTATCCATATCCTAAATTAGAATTTATTTTCTTAAGTTTAAACCAATTTATCATTAATCTAGTCAAATTGCCCTTAAAAAACGGGAAATGCATGAAGATAAGAGCTTAAAAGTTAAAAGCTGAAAAGAAGTACTAGCATTTAAGCTTAGCCAAACAGGCTCTAAATTAGATCAAATCTGTTCAAATTTGAAAACTTTCCAAACATGGCCTTATACATCCATATTAATTTAGTAATTTGTTTTGGGTTAAGTGAAGAGGAGAGGAGTCAGCTGGGGAGACTGGCCTTATCTTTTTCATGTCGGACCAAAAGGGGTGGGTCATGTTCACTCTGTATCTAACATTACTATACTTCAGATATAGTACATGGAATTTATGAACACAACCTACTTGTTTGGGAGGTGGGACACACCATGATATTGTACTATAATCATTTAATAAAATCGACACGTATATGTATCTTATTTATTTTTGTCGTCATTATTAAATGGTTCAAATTGAAATAATGTATGTTGATCCCTTTGAATTTCAAATCTAGGTTTAGCTTCACTAAAAAGAGAATGACTCATGTAGAGTCAGTAAACTATGATAATTTGAGTCATTCATCCAATTTAGAACTCGTTAGTCCTAGATCCAACCACAACAAACATCAAACAAGCAACATCATAAGATAACACCATATTTATTCACCCCTAAGTGTTTGAATGTTTAGTCAAAAAGCCTACATCACCCATTGAACCTCTACAATTGTGGTTTACGTTCTAATCTTCGTTTGATAGCCACAATTTGTCTATGGAAAAAACATTTTTGCTACTTATTTTTCAACTAATAAGTTTGATAGCCACATTTTTCCATGAAAAAACACTTTTTTCCACCTATTTTCCAACTAATAAGTTTGATAGCTACATTTTTCCATTAAAAAACTCTTTTTTCATCTATTTTTCAACTAAAATGGTTTTTGATGATCATTTTTTCCCAGGTAAAATGTTTTCTCATTTCTACACAAATGATCGCATTTTTCTTGAAAAGTTGGAAAACGTTTTCTTATGAGGGGAGGAGATTTTATTTTCTAGGTAAAATTTGCCTTTAAATTGACAATTGTCAGAAAAACAAGTTCTTAGCAATTCAATTATTTGAAATTCGTTTTCTTTTCATCAAAATTCAATGCTTGCAATCAAACGCAACATAAATTCACTAGCACAACCACAAAAAGTTCAAGATTACAACAATACACAAAGTATCAGACACCAAACCCTTTGTTCTCTTTTTCTCTAAGGTTACACCAAGTAATGGACCAAAATATAGTGGTTACTGTTCACCAAGATCACAACACTAGAAACCATACTATTCACGTATAATTGGGTCAAAGTAATCAGATCACATTATTGGGTCTGCCTTGATTATAGTTTGGACTCCAAAAGTAAAGGCTTGAGTATGTGTAGATAGCCCAATTGCCAAGCATGAGTTTCAAATGGAACTTAATTTTACGGCTTTACACACAGTATATAGAGGATTTCAAATAGTTCGTAAAATTTTCTATAATGTTTTTAAGCATTTAAAAAATTAAAAAAGCTGGTCGAGCCAGATAATTACAAAAAAAAAAATGTATGAACTAGCACGACCACTATAGTGCACACAGGCTATGTCAGGATGGGCTGGTTAGCCTTTTTGACACGGATAATACTACTTGTACACTCAAAGTTACGATCACACTTACACATCGCCTATGTGGCCCAATAAATAAAAAGAAAAAAAAGACAATGCTTTAATTATTTTATTTCTATTTATGAGTAATGCTCATTGGACATTAACTTCAACCGAAATTTAGACCACTATTGAGAAAATGCTAAATACGTCCTTTGCAAAGACATATTTGATATTTTTTCAATAGTGATCTAAGTTTCGGTTGAAGTTAATGTCCAAGAAGCATTACACTCTATTTATTGTGCCACATAGACAAAGTACAAGAGTGGTGGTAATCTTGAGTGTATAAGTGGCATTGTCCTTTTGACACCTCTATCAACGGTGCATTGACCACTTATACGATACGGTTGTAAAAAGTGTTAATTTTGACAATCAAAATGGTAGGGGACCTATAGGGGTTTGAAAAATCATAGCATAAAAGGAAAATTGGCTAAAAATTTACGGCAGTGCATGACGTGTTTGGTTTTCACACTTGGTAAAGTTTGAATATGTATGTAATCTTGTTAAGAATCTTGACTACTGAAGTTGCAAAAGTATGTTTGAAAAATGTTTAGACAGTTGTTAATGGCTTAGTGGAAGGAATTTTTTGAATTGTGTACGTTATTACTATCTCTGTATTTCAGTACCATGCGTTGTTACTTATAGTGTATGGTCCAAACACTAGGTTTGGAAAAATTGAAAGTTTCTAATAGAAAGGAAAGTTTTTGTCTTTGAAGCATCGTTTTCTCTGCATACTTTACTATGCGTTACGCAAAGAGATACTCACTTGTGTACCAATTCAAAGTAAAATTTTAAAAATTCAAACAAAAATATTTGGTTGGAAAAAAGTGAAGGGGTGGGTGTGCACGGTTAGTAGTGTTGAAATTATTTTTAAATTATTTATAAGTTTTGAATTTTATTGAATGTATGGATAATAAATGAGTAGTAAATTGTGAGTTTAAAAAAATATGTAGATAAAAATATATTTGATCAATTTGACATGTTTAAATTATACTCTCTCTGTCTCACAAATATATATTTACTTTCTTTATCCATTTGTTCGACATTATAGTCAACTTTCCTTGTTCGACATTAATGTCTTAGTTTTCCTAGTACCTTGTTATCAACAAATATATATGAACTATTATTATTCAATATAGATATATAATATAAAAATGTAAGTAAATTTTATATTTCCAACTATATGGATAATTATATTAACACTATCGTTTATATTATCTACATCAAGTTTTAATAGCAATGAAAGTCCTTCAATATTTGATATTTTTACACTTATGTCTCTAAATTTTTTCGTCGCATTTTTATATTTAACTTTCAATTAATTTTCACATTTTGTCTCTAACGATGATTTTTGTCCAAATATTCTACTAATGTTGATTGAAATGAAGAGAAATATTTTGTCAAACTCTTGTATTCGTGAATATGTTTGAGTTTTGTTTAATAATCTGATAGTATGTTTGATAAAAATTTTTGTATATTATAAATAGTTGGATTCTATGAAATATGTAGATAAAAATATTGGATCTTATGAAATGTGTAAATGAAAGTGATGTTTGATCAACTTATAAGTATTTATAAGCACACACAAACTATACTTTAAATCATTCGACTCTTCATTCATTTTCAACTAATGTCACGTCCACTTAATATTTTTTTTCGTCTGAGCCAATCTAGTATGTGCACCCATCTATCTTGTCTTATCGCTCTCATATTTTTTGGTTCAACTTGTAGACATCTTTCCCTTTAATTATGCAACACTCAATATTATAAAACACAACAATTTAAAAACTAATCACCTTTTAACTTTATATAAATCTTATTATCACACAAAATAACTTCTCCGTATAGTTCCAAAATAGAAATAGAAATTTATCAAGTTTAACATAGTATAACTAGTAACAATATATAAATAAAGGCAGGTTTTGAATATTGAGTTTACATTTTGTTGTTATTTATTTATAAAAAATTCACATCCTAATTATTTAATAAAAAAATAATCTAACTAGTGGATGACACTGCTGGGAGTCGCCGCGTGCTATATTTGGCCACATGGAGTGTCGCCGTCTAATTGTTTCTGATGGGAAAGAAGGCCACTAGGATCTTCATTATTGATCATCAATCAATACCATCAAATCTTTTCCACTTCTTTTATGGGCTAACTTTCTTATCAAAAGAAAATCATCTTCGTCTTTATCCAATAGATCAATATTTTAAGGGTAATTTGCACTTTTGATCCCTAATCTTTTAAATATGTTACTAATCTACCCATATCCAATTTTTTTAGTACCAAACATCCCGAACTTTTCAATTTATTACAAATCATGTCCCTACTGGCATATTTTGATAGATTTGTCATCCTCTTTAAATAAACAAAAAAAAAAAAAAAAAAAAGCTAAAAATAAAAATAAATAAAAAAAATTACAAATAAAGTCCTACAAATTACAAATAAAGTCTCACAACTTTTAAAAAGCACAAAATAACTTCATCTTCCCCCAAAAATCTACCCCACCCCATACCCAAGCACCTTTCATCAGCCCGAAATCCCCCAAAATAAGACCTTGCCCTCTGTAAGGATTTGTGCTACATATAATCTGTAAATAAATTAAGAGAAAAGAATAGGGGGCGGATATGAATGAGGAGACTGCATTTGAGAGCTCTTTTTCTAGGTTATCTGTATGTTTTTTCTTCCTTCCATTTCCTCGCTTTGTGTGTTGGCGATGGGGGTGAGGTCTTTGGTGGAAGGAGTTAAAAGAAGCAGCATTCAATTTCTGATGCCAAAGAGAACTAATTGTAAAGATGGTTTGGTTTGTGACAATGATACTCACAATACATTGGCTGCAAGAAAAATATTGGTCCACTGCCTTCCATCAAATAAGGCTCTTCTAGATGTGCTTGAGTATGGCTTCCCAATATCTTTAGGGGGGTGTATTCAAATTGAGACTTTTAAAGACTTTTAAGTTTTTAAAAGTTTAGAGGTATTTAATGTAGACTTTTTAAGAATCTTCAAAAGTATTGGTGTATTCAATTGAGATTTTTAGAGACTTTTAAAAAGTCTTTAAAAGTCACGGGGTATTCAATTAAAAGTTTGTATGAGTCTCATAAGTTCTTGGGTATTCAAATTGAGAAAGACTTCAGAGATTCTTTATTTACTGGGGCTTCTAGAGACTTTTGGAGACTTTTTAGTGAAAAGTATATATAAGAAATCTAAAAAAAAAAAGTCTCTCATCTACCGTGAGATTTGTGAAGACTTCGTGAGCCCCAAAATAAAGAACGTTCATTTTTTTCATTTCTAGTTTTTCGTATCTCTACCATTATTTTTCATCATTTATATTGTTATATATCTTGCTAAAAGATTATTGTGCCAAAAAATGAATTTAAAATACACAATTTTTTATGTTTTCTCTCTATTTTAGAGAATTTTTATTGAAAATAAAGAATGAATCGGTCGATACTTATGTTTTATATACAATAACATATGTTAATCTACTAAAATGTTATTAATTCTTTTTGGGATTTATGTTATTTGTTAATTTTATTGAGTTGTTATATTTGTTAATAAATATTTTTATTGACATGAGAAATATAATTTATTAATATGAGTTCTTAATTATATGTGTTGTGGGTGTTTTAGACATAGGAGAAGTTATTTAAAATAATATTATAGTATATAGAAATTTAGCTTGACATTAAAAAAAAAAAATGAAAGTCATAGAAGTTTACATAAGTCTTTAATAAAAGTCTACAGAAGTTTAAGAAAGATTTTTATTAATTTCTAACAAATTCATAAAATCACTTAAAAGTTCACTTAATTCCACAAAAGTCACCCATATATAAAAGTCAATAAAAGTTTTTAAAATTTCAATCAATACACCCCCCTAGTTTCACCTCCATTGAAGAAAGATAAGCTCAAGAATGGAAAAACATCGTGAGACCATTGAAAACCATTACAACCTATAAATTGAAGCGCCTTTTTACACCACATATCCTTTAGCTGAGGGACATCATCAAGACGAGAAATATTTTGTACACCAAGCAAAATCTCAGTGAAATTCTTTCTGGTTTCAGCAATACATTGAACTACTAATGCAAAGAGAGACTTAAATGCCACCACAGTAACTATTAGTTGTTTCTCACACCTTTGACAGGTTACAACTAACAATGAAATGCTTAACTAACCACCATAATGGGTCCTTTGTTAGTCCTAAACGATATATAATTCATTAGGTTTTAGTCCCAATGGAGCTAAAAGAATATGAATATTAGATCTCCATGAACGATGAGTTCAGCATATTCAAAAATCATTTAAAGGAACACCACCCACCCCAACACTGAAAGATGCCATATTGTAGTATAATCTATCATAGGGGAGGTGCTTCGGCATGGGGTGGAAAAGGTTTTTGGAGAAGATGGAGTTATTGTGTGTTTTTTAAAAGTTATTGGACTTTATTTGCAATTTTCTTTTCTTTTTAGTTGTTTTTAACTTTTTTTTTTCTATTTTTGTTTAATTAAAGATGAGGGCAAATTCGTCAAAATATGTCAATAAAGACGTGATTTGCAACAAACTGAAAGGTTGGAGATGTCTGATGCTAAAAAAAATGGTTATGGTATATTAGTAACATATTTGAAAGGTTGAGAACTAAAAGTGCAAATTACCCATATTTTAATCCTCTAGTTCAAATCTGCAAAAAAACACTTTTACACCAAGAGATAAGATTTTATGTACTTTTCCCTCAAAATCAAATTAAAAATTTAAGCATCCAATATAAAGATATGAATTTATATAAACACAAGAAATCATCAAAAAACCGATTACTGTTGACAAAAGTCATGGTTACATCTTTATTTAATTTTAGCACTGTTAAACATGTACTTAACCAAACAAGCTCTAAGATTGCTTTATCTATTAATTTTATATAAAGGAATAGACATTAGATTTGAAGAAGTGGCGGAAATGGGTTGTGCACTGTGTAGATAAGCAGATGGTGTACGTCAGTCCCTAGTACATAATTTCAATGTTAATGGCTAGGATTTATCTCTATCACTAATCTTACTTTTGTTTGGACTAATCATTCCCAAATGAGACTTTTTCATCATGATTAACCAAATGATGTTTGAATTGATTGAATTTTTCTTATCCCGTGCTACTGCCGACACTCACATCATGTTTAATAAATTCAAAAATATATTTATAACGATCACGAATTTTTTCCTACAAACTTCTCGCTTCTAGACTATTCCGTGCGCCGTTAGTTTACTACTATCCACTGGAGGTTGGGCTCCAAACTAGATTTTTATCGTGTCCTCAACGATTCGAACATTTGACCTTCCCCTCTTAAGAAAAATTTAAGTGGAATACTCATACCAATTGAACAAGTTCCAATTTGGAGCTCAATCTCTAATAGACAGTACGTAAGCTAACGACGTATGGAATAGCTCGTAGGCGAGAGGATTGTAGGAGAAAGACCGTGGTCATTACAATATTATTATTAAAAGAAAATAAAAGTTAAAATTTTATATGAACTAGACCTAGTTGAAGAGGTTCTTCAACTACTGTTGCATGGTGTTGGTTACTTTACACGGGCACTCCCACATTGCTTGTCACAGAACAAGCAATAACTGGTCTGGTAGCACATATTAAATCATCAGAAGCTAATGTGTTATCACAGTTAAAAAATGTGCACAAAACACTACAAATATTGTGAAGTTTCATAGTTGTATATGGAGGACTAAATGCAAATATTTTATGCAACTATGAAAAGGCTTTTGCTCATCAAATACGAAATGCAAGAACTGAAGAGGAGTCGGAAAAGTTAAAGAACTGTAAGCAAAAATTAGAGCATTATCACATAACGAGTACCACATCTTGATAGTTTTACTTTTAACAACAAAAATTTTGGTCTTGTAAAGTCTCTCGACGACGATTTTTTGACAAAACAACCTAAAAATGATTTTCTACGACAAAAAATTTCATTGTTAAAAGTGAAATTTCTTGTAATGGCGAGATCAAAGTGTCACGATGTTTTTGCCTATCTTGCTTTGGATTTTTTATGAAAAACAAGATGCATACAATTTTTAGGACCTTTTTACACCATGTGAAAAGGTGAGTCGTTTGTGATAAAGAGTTGTGATTTAATTTTTCGTGGCAAACCTGCCCAGTTCTCCTTATTTGAATTGACATTGATAAATAGTTGAAGTAGTCTAGATGTGGAAAAGTTGGAGGACAATTATTAATAGAAATGATAGATTATAACGAAAATACTTCAAAAACAAAACTCACATAACTTGTAAGGAATTGGGATTTACATTTTCGAATTGTGGAATAAGTACAAGTCAGGGTTAGACTGTTGTGAGTAAAACTTTTATCTATAGAATTTTTTCAAGAAGAGTTGTTGTTAAAAAGGTGTTAGTGGTTGCAAGCACATTAAGCAATTTCCATAGTGTAACCCCACCACTAAATAGAGGTATCGAGCTTATTTGCACCTTTTGTAAATGTTATGAACCCAATTGCAATTTTTTCTAATTAAAATTAAGGATATATTAGTCTTTTTTATCAAACAATGACTAATTGCGTATCAAAACACATATGTTAAGAACGTACGCGTCAAAAATTAAACATTAATGACCATTTCCACACTGAGAGTAAAGATTAGGGACCATCTCCACACTTAGAACAAAGATTAGGGACCATTTACGCTAAATTCCCTATATTAAACATCGGCGTGTAATTTTTAACAATTAAGAGCATGTTTGGTAGAGTTTATTTTAATTTTTTTTTTTTCAAACTCATTTTCAACCACATTTTTATATGACCACAACTTTTATCAATTTTTTAACCACACATTTTCTTAAATTTTATCAAAATATCATAAAAATTACTTTTAAACCCTACCAAACAGATACTAGATACTAAGACAATATAGAAAGATATCATAAAAACCCACTCTGAAATTAGAAAGGGACACCACGGAGAGTGGAGCCAAACCGTGGGGCAAAATTAGGGATTTGAGAGTACTAAAATTGGGGAATAAAACAAGGGTTTAAACGGAGGTGCATAAGGTGAGACTCGTCAAAGGCAAAATTAGGGTCGGGCATATTTTTTTGGTCATTTAGCTGCTGCGCTGGTGCAGTGGTGCTACATGCTATGAACATTGTTTTTGTTTACATATCAATTCATTCGTCTGTCATTCCAAACTGAATTTTAAATAGCAAAAGAGACAAAAATATTGAGTGCACCAGCCGGGAATCGAACCCGGGTCTGTACCGTGGCAGGGTACTATTCTACCACTAGACCACTGGTGCTACACGCTATGGACGGCGATTTATTTTATATCAAGTCATTCTACAATTCCTTTTTCCAAAGTCTCAAATTTTGGTATAATTGAAGTATTGAAGATTTGATGAGATTTCAATAATATACATGTCATCTTATTTAACAGTTTAAGTTTCGTCATGGTCTATTTATTAAAAAAATTGTGCATGTATAAGGTTTCGGTGGAAAAAATAAATCATCCATACACACGTGAGGGCACGTGTTGAAATTCAGATTTAAATGATAGACATGTAATTTTATTTAAACTTCAATTTACATGTGATGTTGCTTGAATTCAAAGCTAGAAACTGCTACCACGAAATAATCTCCAGTAAGGAATGAACTCGTAGAAGATTAATGGGGTAATTATATGAGGACATTATAAACTGGAATGTGAAAGAGTGACACATAAGGTTGGTAAAGAAAAATGTGGAATATAAGAAATTGAAGTGATAAAATTAGAAATTGATTGGGTAAAACATGAGATTGGACAATTGCTATTCTTGTGGATAGCATCATGTCAATTGTGTTGTGCAATTCCTGTGACTCTCAATCTTAAATCTTGTACATAGTAACTACTTAAATTGACAAATAATTTATTAAAAGAAAGACAAAGGATTGATTTCATTGCTTATCAATTATCATAGATATTTATGAATTAAATGTTTGAATAATCATTGAACTTTTAGTTTCATTTGTATTTACTCACTGAATTTTAAAATAGTGTTGAATGCTCACCGAACTTTACAACATTACCCACCATTACTCACTCTTAACAGCTCATTAACAACCAATGGATGAAACAGCACACGTGGTAGATAGAATGACCACGTCATATACTTCTGCCAACCAATGTTAAACTGTCCGTCATGTTAGCAATCTGTATTTTGAATAATCGCTGAACTTTTAGTCATGTTTTCGTTCACTCACTAAACTTTAAAATGTTATTCGATGCTCACTCTGTTGACCTATGGTTAACTTTAAACCTTAATGTTTTGATTATTACAAACAAATTGGTTATGTTTTCTAACATTTTATTTTCAAGCAAAATTCAAAGCGCTACAAATCGAACTCTCATGCAATGTCAAGTTCAAAGTCAAAATCAATACAAGAGTTCAAGCATCTCAAGATCCGCCGAATTTCAAGATTCGAAGATCAAGATTGAAGAATAGATTTTTAGATAAAATTGTAAAGGTATTAACTCTTTAATCCTTAGCAATTAAATGAACGAAAGCTCAAATATAATTTTTATCACTTGCATAAAAATTAGTTTTATCAAAGCCAAAAATCAGATTTTCAAAACTGTGGAAACGGATCATCCGTTTGGAAAACCGGATGAACCGGTCGACCGCTTACTTTTCACCGGTCGACCGTTTGAGCGTATCTTTTCAAAAAGTGTCCGTTCTGACTTTTTGCAGTTCAACGGCTAGTTCTGACCAATCTGACCAATCTGACCGGTCAACCGCTTTGTCATCCATTTGGTCGAAAGTGATTTAAAATTCATCTCTATAAATACCACTTCATTTACTATCATTCAATAATACTTACAAGAGCATTTATAGAGAGAATCATATTGAAAACATCATTTAAAGCTTCATTGCATTCATATCTTCAATATCTCTATTTGAAAAACTTTGGTTGATTAAATCAAACCTTTGGTTCATCTTTCTCAACAAAGTTTTCTTCTAACACTGAGCTTTCCTCATCCATTGCTATTCATTAAAGTGTTAGTCTCTCTTAGAGCTAAACTTGTATCTATCATTCATATAGAGAAATACTCAAATCAATCTCCTTATTTATTTGGGTCATATTGAGGTCCTTGAAAAGCTCAATATTGTAAAAGGATCGGTGCTCCTTGCTTGTAAGTCACCGGATACATTGTAAGGGTTTGGATTGCACCATAAGTCAATCAAAATAGTGGAAAGGCCGTGCTCGTGTTGGAGAGCTTGGTAACGGGGACGTAGATCATTGATTGGATCGAACCTCCATAAAAAATCGTCGTTTGCACTCTCTCTTTTCTTTTATTTACTTATATTGTGCTTATATTATTGTGAATCTATTGTTATCTCTTAAATATCATTTTGAGAATATTTTTCGAAAAGTTTGAGAAACCAATTCACCCCCTCTTGGTTAGTTATTCTTGGGCTATCAATTGGTATCGAGCAAGGTGCTCATTTTTTTTATTACACAATCTTGAGTAATGGCTAACCAAAATTTTCAAAACCTTGAAGGTCACTCTACAAATCGTCCTCCCTTCTTTAATGGCTCCCACTACAATTATTGGAAAACTAGAATGATGATTTATATTCAATCAATTGATTATAACATTTGGGAAGTCATCGAGTTTGGTCCATATGTGCCTACAAAAATTATCAAAGTTGATGATAAACCGGACCAAACTATCTCTAAGCCTAGAGAAGAATATGATGAAGAGGACAAAAGAAAATTGTCTATGAATGCTAGAGCCAAAATTTACTTTATTGTGCTTTAGACAAAAATGAGTTTAATCGTATTAGCACATGTGATTCCGCATATGATATTTGGCATGCATTAGAGATAACTCATTTAGGTACCAACAAGGTTAAAGAAACCAAAATAAATCTTTTGACAAAAGATTTCGAAAATTTCTTTATGAAACAAGATGAACCTATTGTTGATATGATTACTCGTTTCACCGATATTATTAATGGCCTTAAGGGCTTTGATCGAAAATTTACTAACGGTGAACTTGTGAGCAAAATGCTTAGGTCTTTATCGGAAGATTGGAACTCCTTGAGGATGTTGATAGAAAATACAAAAGATATCAACACTTATCCATTGGAGGAGCTATATGGAACATTGATGACATATGAGCTCAACAATGCCGAAACAAAGGAAAAAACAAGGAGAAGCAAAGAAGAGATGAAGGAGCTTCCAAAGAAGCAAATTGCTTTGAAATCAACAAATGATGAAGGATCATCCAACACAAACTTGAGTGATGAAGAACTTGATGACTTAGTTCTTCTTGTCAAGAAATGGAGAGGATTTCAAACAATAGGCGATTTCAAAAGAAAGAAGACAAAAGTGAAGAAAAGAACAAAAAAGATCATATGCTATGATTGTGACAAACTCGGTCACAAGAGGACCGAATGCCCAAACAAGAAGAAGTTCAACAAAAAGAAGGCACTTCAAGCTACATGGGATGATAGTGATGAAGATGATCAAGAAGATGAAGAAATTCAAGAAGAAATCACCAATATATGCTTCATGGCCATTGAGGATGAGGTAAGTACAAACAACAATGATTCTTACATTGACTTATCTACCTCTTATGATGAAATTCTTGAAGAATTTGAGAAACTTATGTCAAAATACTCCATTCTTAACAATAAACACTCTTTGTTGAAAAAGGTAGTCAAGAAGCTTTTATTGCACAAAAGGACTTTGAAAAGGAAAAGGATGATCATAAGTCCTTGATTAAAGAAAATGTTTTATTGAAAGAAAAAAGTGGTTGATTTAACAAGCATTATTCACAAATTCACCCAAGGAAAGAAAAACTTTGAATTAATGCTTGGAGAGCAAAAATGTGTGTTTAACAAAGGAGGAATTGGATATAAACCTCTCTTGAAACAAAAATCCCTTGAAACCATTTTGTAAAATCATCCAACTTTTCTCAACAAAACATCACATGTAGTTTTTGCAAGAAAGATGGTCATGTTGCTTACAATTGTTTGACTAAAAAGAAACTATACTTTGAAAAGAAACACAAGTGGATAAAAGAATCCACAAGTACTAACTATCAAGGACCCAAACTTATGTGGGTACCAAAAGTCAAAAATTAAAATTATTTTTGTAGGTACCACAAAAGGTCAAGAGCAATTGGTTCTTGGATAGTGGTTGTTCAAACATATGACGGAGATCGATCATTACTATCAAATTTCAAAAGAAAAGATAGAGGTCATGTGACTTTTTGGAGACAATGCCAAAGGAAAAATCATAGGCATTGGAAATATTGGTAATCGTTCTTCTCCATCTATTGAAAATGTTTTATTAGTTGATAACCTCAAACATAACCTACTTAGTATAAGTCAATTGTGTGATAAAGGTTATCTCATTAAATTTGATTCTTCTAATTGCCTCATTGAGGATGCTATATCTAAAGAGGTATTGTTCATGGGGAGCCGAAGCAAAGATGTTTACATCATATCTATTGAATTTGAACTTGAAAAGGAAATAAAATGTTTTTCAAGTATAAAGGATGATTCTTGGTTATGGCATAGGAGATTAGGTCATGTTAGCATGGACTTACTTTCAAAAATCTCCAAAAATAACTTTGTGAAAGGGTTGCCAAGTATAAAGTTTGAAAAAGATAAAATTTGTGATGCTTGTCAATTTGGAAAACAAGTAAAAAGTTCTTTCAAACTTAAACAACATTCTTCTACTTCAAGACCTTTGCAACTTCTCCACATGGACTTATTTGGACCATCTAGAACCGCTAGTTTAAGTGGAAAGCATTATGCATTTGTTATTGTTGATGATTTTTCAAGATTTACTTGGGTCATTTTCTTGAATTTAAAAGATGAAGCCTTAAATGCATTTAAATATTTTTGCAAAAGAGTCCAAAATGAAAATGATACACCATTACCACAATTAGGAGTGATCATGGTGGAGAATTTGAAAATATAGCCTTTGATGAGTTTTGCAAATCCAATGGATATGAACATAATTTTTCGGCTCCTAGAACTCCTCAACAAAATGGTGTAGTAGAAAGGAAGAATCGAACATTGCAAGAAATGGCTCGAACCATGTTGAATGAAAACAATTTACCAAAATACTTTTGGGTGAAGCCGTAAACACTTCATGTTATATCTTAAATAGAGTTTTGGTAAGTCGAAAGAAAACCAAAACTCCATATGAGCTTTGGAAAATAGAATTCCTAATATCGGATATTTTAAAGTTTTTGGTTGCAAGTGTTTTATTTTAAACACAAAAGAAAATTTGGGAAAATTTGATCCAAAATTCGATATTGGAATTTTTCTTGGATATTCATCTACTAGTAAATCCTTTAGAGTTTTCAACAAAAGAACTTTAGTAGTTGAAGAATCTATGCATGTTGTTTTGATGAAACTAACTCCTCTTTACAAGAAAAAGTTATTGATGATGAAGATTTGAAATCCCATTTGAACAACTAAGTGTTCAAAATCAAGACAAAGGGAATCCAAATAACATTGAAAGTCAACATGAGGAGGAAACAAGTATGCAAAAAATGATGAAGAACCTCATGAAGATCCCAACACTTCATCACTACCAAAAGAATGGAGGTTTGTCTCATCTCACCCAAAAGATCTCATCATTGGCGATCCATCAAAAGAGGTAAGCACAAGAAATTCTTCTAGAAATTTTCATAACAATTGTGCATTTCTTTCTCAAATTGAGCCAAAGAACTTTAAAGAAGCCGAGTTTGATGAATTTTGGATCCTAGCTATGCAAGATGAACTAAATCAATTTGAAAGAAATCATGTTTGGGATTTAGTTGCTAGACCAAATTCACAAACCGTAATTGGCACAAAATGGGTTTTTCAAACAAACGAGATGAAAATGGTATAATTGTGCGTAACAAAGCTAGATTAGTGGCTCAAGGTTACAATCAAGAAGAAGGCATTGATTTCAAGAAACTTTTGCCCCGGTTGCTAGATTAGAATCAATTCGCATGCTTCTTGCTTTTGCTTGTCATAAGAATTTTACTTTATTTCAAATGGATGTCAAAGTGCATTCTTGAATGGAGTCATTCAAGAAGAAGTTTTGTTGAGCAACCACCGGTTTTAAAAATCATAAGTATCCGGATAAAGTTTCTAAACTTAGAAAAGCTCTTTACGGTTTAAAACAAGCTCATAGAGCATGGTATGAGAGATTAAGTAAATTTCTCTTATCAAATGGTTTTTTAATGGGTAAAGCGGATACTACATTATTTATAAAAACCAAAAAGAATGATATGATAATTGTTCAAATTTATGTTGACGATATCATTTTTGGTGCTACTAACATTTCCCTATGTGAAGAATTTTCTAAGTGCATGAGTAGGGAATTTGAGATGAGCATGATGGGTGAACTCAAGTTCTTTCTTGGTCTCCAAATCAAACAAACCAATGATGGAATATTCATTAGTCAAACTAAGTATATCTTGGATATGCTCAAAAGTTTGAAATGGAAGAGTTGAAGCCAATGAACACTCCAATGAGCTCATCAATCAAACTAGCTAAAGACGAGCAAGGTACTTCCGTTGATGTAACAAAATATCGAGGTATGATCGGATCCCTTCTTTATTTAACCGCTAGTAGACCCGATATTATGTTTAGTGTATGCTTATGTGCTAGATATCAATCTAATCCTAAGAATTCCCATCTTAGTGCCGTAAAATGTATTTTCCGTTATCTTAGTGGAACTAGATCTTTAGGTCTTTGGTATCCCAAAGAAACTCATTTTGATTTACTTAGCTATTCGGATGCCGATTGGGCCGGTTGCACAATTGATCGTAAAAGTACTAGTGGAACGTGCCATTTTCTAGGCTTTGCCTTAGTTTCATGGTTTAGTAAGAAACAAAATTCCGTTGCCTTGTCAACCGCCGAAGCCGAGTATATCTCCGCCGCTAGTTGTTGTGCTCAAATCCTATGGATGAAACAAACTCTAAATGATTATCACATCTCATTTGACAAAATTCCTATTATGTGTGATAATACTAGTGCGATCAACTTATCAAAAATCCTGCTTTGCATTCTCGTACCAAACACATCGAGATTAGACATCACTTTTACGAGACCATGCACAAAAGGGAGATATAACTTTGGAGTTTGTAAACACCGAAAACAATTGGCCGATATTCTCACAAAACCATTAGCACTTGAAAGATTTTCTTACATTCGATTTAAATTTAGGTATAATTGATGAATGTAAAATATGTAGCTAACTCCTTATATTTTCTATAATTGATTGCATTTTATGTGATAAATATGTTTCAAAATTATTTGACAAAAGATCAAATCCATGATTTTTATAAATTTTTGCAAAAATTGCCCAAACGGACGACCGTTTTATAAACCGGACGTCCGTTTCATATCAAACGGATGAACCCCTGCTCAATCCGTTTGATCATCCGTCTGAGCAGCGACTTTTGCCAAAATTAAAAAGTTTAACCGGTTGACCGTCTCAATAAAACGGACGTCCGTATGATTTTAACCGGACGACCGTACATCATCCGTCGATCATCCGGTTGAATGTAAAGTTTTGAACATCAAAATTCCAGCCCAACCGGTCGACCGTCCGAGGATTCCTACGTCGTCCGTATAAGCGAAAATCAAGATTTTAAGTTAGAAAATTTTCAAATTTCTTCATTCCAACTTCCCGCGAACCACGGTTTTCTCTCCAAATCTTCCTCAAATCTTCCAATCTTCCCAAAATCTTTCCAATTTACATTCAAAATCTCAAAACCCATATCATTTCACGCCTAAATCTTCAAAATCCCCAATTTTCATCCACCAAATCGCGATAAACCCCTCAAACGGTCGACCTCCAACCCTAGGCTCCAAATCCGTCTCCAAAACCATGCCTCGGGTGAAAATGGCAGCCAAACGACCTAGGAGAGAAAGGCAACCATCTCCATCCTCCTCCTCCTCCGAAGAAGATCCTCAATCCAAGCGCATCGAACGAAGTCCCATTCTCATTGGTAAGAATGTCGATCTTGCCTCTTTCACACACGAAGCACCATCTTTTAACATTGAAAATCTCTTCATGGGTATGGGGTGGGTTCCTCTTCTCACTCTCAATGAAACCGTTTACCCCCCAATTATCAAAGAATTTTACAAAAACATGGTTTTTTCCCCGGGGTCGGGTATTTCATCCTTCGTTCGGGACAAACGAATTAAGATCACTCAAGATCTTATTCGTACCATTCTCCATCTTGAAAATGGTGGTATGCGTCTCTATACCACTAAGACAATTCCTCACACCGACGAGTATAATCCCGTCGAAGCTTGTTGTAATGTCACCGGCAAGCATTTTGAGGCTGCCGTTCGTCTTAGCTCAAATCAACTTACCCTTCCATGTCGTGTCCTACATAATATCATCGCCCACATAATTGTCCCTCGAAAGGGTCATTTAGATGAGGTGAACCATTTTGATGCTTTTGTGCTCGACTCCATTCTCCGAGGGCGTAAGCTCGATTTTTCTTATATCATGATCCAACACATGCACTACGTCCTTAGCGGCAAGAGTTCTAAGGCTCTTCCCTATGGCATGATTCTCACCAAAATCTTTCAACATTTCGATATTTCCTTCCGTGATACGGTGACCCTCCTTCCAAAAGCCACCGACACCATCAATATTCTTACACTAAAAAAATGAAAATTGTAAAGGAGAACGGTCAATGGGTGGCAAAGTCGAAGGGATTTGATGAAGAGTCGGGCCCTCCACTCTACCTTTCGGGGAAAGATATTGACGAGGATGCCCTCCGTCCCCTCCGCGCAAAAGATCACAAAGGCCGCCGTCCTCCACTTCCGCCACAATGAGGACCAATTCACCTTATCGCATGGACGGATCGACTCCCTTACTTATTCAATGAGGGTCTGCACCACACCATGGGGACTCTCCAAAGACTCGGTTGCCGACATGATGGCGTTGCTCCGAGATCTTCACTCCCGACTCGATGACGTGCTTCCTCCACAAATTAGCCGCCCCCGGAGCCTTAGTTTATTTCCTTTGTTGTTTTGTTGTTTTGTATCTATGTTTTTGCAAACATTCCTATGTTCTAGTTTTCATTATGTATCTTGGAACTATGCCTGTTTTTAGATTTTAATCTTATCAATGAATGGCACATTTTGCTCCATTTAGGGGGAATATATTTTAAACCTCAATGTTTTGCCTTTGCCTTTTTGTTTATGTCAAAAGGGGGAAAATAATATGTGATAATATGTGATGTGAGATGAATTTTGAAAATATGTGATGAGTATATAAGAAATTTGAAATTATATGTAATGTGATGAAATTGGCAAATCAAATGAAATTGATATCATATAATACAAATTCATCAAATCATGTTTACTTGAAAACGAAAGGGGGAATATATATGCTTTATTGTATCTTATTATCCTATATTCTCACATTGTTTGTCATAATCAAAAAGGGAAAATTGTTGACATATGGTTAACTTTAAACCTTAATGTTTTGATTATTACAAACAAATTGGTTATGTTTTCTAACATTTTATTTTCAAGCAAAATTCAAAGCGCTACAAATCGAACTCTCATGCAATGTCAAGTTCAAAGTCAAAATCAATACAAGAGTTCAAGCATCTCAAGATCCGCCGAATTTCAAGATTCGAATATCGAGATTGAAGAATAGATTTTTAAATAAAATTGTAAAGGTATTAACTCTTTAATCCTTAGCAATTAAATGAACGAAAGCTCAAATATAATTTTTATCACTTGCATAAAAATTAGTTTTATCAAAGCCAAAATCGATTTTCAAAATCGTGAAACGGATCATCCGTTTGGAAAATCGGATGAACCGGTCGACCGCTTACTTTTCACCGGTCGACCATTTGAGCGTATCTTTTCAAAAAGTATCCGTTCGACTTTTTTTGCGCTTCAACGGCTAGTTCGACTAATCGACCAATCTGACCGGTCAATCCGCTTTGTCATCCATTTGGTCGAAGTGACGAAAATTCATCTCTATAAATACCACTTCATTTACTATCATTCAATAATACTTACAAGAGCATTTATAGAGAGAATCATATTGAAAACATCATTTAAAGCTTCATTGCATTCATATCTTCAATATCTCTATTTGAAAAACTTTGGTTGATTAAATCAAACCTTTGGTTCATCTTTCTCAACAAAGTTTTCTTCTAACACTGAGCTTTCCTCATCCATTGCTATTCATTAAAGTGTTAGTCTCTCTTAGAGCTAAACTTGTATCTATCATTCATCTAGAGAAATTACTCAAATCAATCTCCTTATTTATTTGGGTCATATTGAGGTCCCTTGAAAAGCTCAATATTGTAAAAGGATCGGTGCTCCTTGCTTGTAAGTCACCGGATACATTGTAAGGGTTTGGATTGCACCATAAGTCAATCAAAATAGTGGAAAGGCCGTGCTCGTGTTGGAGAGCTTGGTAACGGGGGACGTAGATCATTGATTGGATCGAACCTCCATAAAAATCGTTTGCACTCTCTCTTCTCTTTTATTTACTTATATTGTGCTTATATTATTGTGAATCTATTGTTATCTCTTAAATATCATTTTTGAGAATATTTTTCGAAAAAGTTTGAGAAAACCAATTCACCCCCCTCTTGGTTAGTTATTCTTGGGCTATCACACTCAACTTTTTAAAGTTACACTCGGTTACTCATTCATGACAATTAAATAGAGCCCATTGACGAAATGCCCACGTGGGTAACAGAATGATCATGCGTCCTCTATTTTCTGTCATTAAATCTGCCAACCAGAATAGTCACGGGTCATGTCATAAAATGTATTTTTTAAAATGCCAAAAACGGTAAAACTGTTCCAATTAAACAAACGATTTTATTCTAATTGATCTCAAATTGAAATCACCCAAACGTTCTACCAATAATCCTAGCCCTAACCCATCTTCACTGCCGAACGAATCGGGATGGAAAACTCTAATTCTTCACTGATTATGAATTAAAAAATTGTGTTACTGTGGCAATGTTCCAATGTTGAAGACATCTTGGATGGAGAGTATCCTCGGACGCCGATCTTGGGGTTGCAGATTCCACGGGAAGGTAGATGCGTGTGCTTTTTTTATTGTGCGAGATCCTGCACTCCATGCTAGATACAAGTCGATAATTAATTGGTGGAACGTTTGGGATAAATTAATTTGAGATCAATTGGAATGAAATCATTTTTTTAATTGGACAAAGTATCACTATTTTTGGCATCTTAAAAAATATATTTTGAAAATGCGTTTGATGACATGGCGCGCTACTATTCTGGTTGGCATATTTAATGGCACAAAATGAAAGATTTGTGGTCATTCCGCCAATCTCGTGGGCATTTCATCAATGGACTGTTATGAAATCGCCATGAGTAAATAATAGAGTGTAACTTTGAAAAGTTGAGTGAGCATTTGACAATATTTTAAAGTTCAATTAGTGAACGAAGACATGACTAAAAGTTCAGTGATTATTTAAAATACAGATTATTGACATGACGGACAGCTCAACATTGATTGACAGAAATGTATGCCATGTGAGCATTTCGTCTACCATGTGTGCTGTTCCGTGCACTAACTGTTAATAGATTGTCTGACGAGTAACGTTATAAAATTCGGTGAGCATTCAATATCATATTAAAGTTCAGTGAATAAATGAAGACGAAACTAAAAATTCAATAATTATTCGAACTTTTAACTCAATTTATAAAGTACGAAGAAAATTTAAATAGACATTATTTACATTTTTAAAAAAGATATTAAGTTATAATACAAATTTAATGACAACATAAAAGGAGAGAAATGAATTAGTGACAGAACTTATAGATGTTATAATATAATGGGAAATTGGTGTAAATGGTCCCTAACTTTTTTTAGTGCAGAAATAGTCCCTATTATTATTATTATTATTTGCATAGAAATTCCTCACCTATGTTTTAATGCATAATTGGTCATTTGATGGAAAAAAATAAATATGCTTTTAATTTTAATTAGAAAAAATTACAATTGAATTCTTAATCTTTTCAAAAAGTACAAATGGGTCCAATACTTTTATTTTTTTTATAAAAATTAAAGAAAACTAAAGAAGTTCTTTTTTTAAATTAACACTTTATTGACCAAATTAATAATATGCTAAATTATTTTGTATATTTTACGAATTTTTATAAAATAATTAAAATTTAAGCTCATAATTATTTACAAACATGTTAAATAAAATTATTTTATTATTATTAAGTAATCATATTATTTAATATTTTATTTTATGGTTACAATATAAAAAGAAAAATAATGTCACAAACTTGATGCTCAAATACTTTTATTTAATTGAATTATTCATTTATTAACTACAAATATTAAAGCTTCAATTACAATCTTCATATTTTAATTTATCGTTTTATTATTATTTGAAAATAAAGAACACATAATGTGTAAATTAATTTGTATTTGAATTTTATGTTAAAAATATATAATAAGATTGGTTTAATGTTATAAAATTATATACGCAATTTTTTTCTATTTATTTAACATAATTTTTATTTAAGTTTTTCATGTCACATAGCAGTTACATATACTTAAAGCGCAATAATTTTATATTTTTCTCTTATGAAAAATTTAATTGATACGACTATAATGATATAATTAATATGCTAAATTAAACATTATTTAATAAATGTATCAGACTCATTTGCACCTTTTGCAAAGGTTAAAAATTCAATTGTAACTTTCTCTAATTAAAACTAATGACGTATTTATTTTTTTCATCAAATAATAATCAATTGCGCACCAAAACACATAGATTTGGATCTTTTGTGTCAAAAACAAAGATTAGTGACTATTTTTGCACTAAGGACAAAAGTTAGGGACCATTTGTGCCAATTTTTCTAAAATAATATGAAAGTTAATGGACATTCAGGGCTTATAATTTACAACAGTGAATCTTGACCAAATTCAGGAATTTGGAAAACACAAGATTTGGGGGTTTCAAAGTTTTTCAAAATTAGGGTTTCAATCAATTTTGGTAAAATTTGACTTTGATTCGATTTGGATCAGTTTGAAAAATGTTGACCAAATTCGAGAATTATGAAGAATCGAATTATTTTGGCCCAATTGAAAACTTATGGGTTTGACCTCATTTGTGAAATTTGAACTTTGACTCAACTTAGGAGATTGGGCTTTTGACTTTAATTTGAGAAATTAGGGATTGACCTCAATTTTGAACTAAAATTGAGAAATTCAATTTGACCCCAATTATTATTTTTTAACTCAAATTGAAATTTTTATTATATTAGAATTATGGCCTAAATTTGGAAAATTTAGGGATTTTGACCTTAATTGAGGTTTCAATCAAAATTAAGGTTGGACTCTAAATAAGATTTTATATCAAAATTAGATTTTGATTAAAATTACAAGTGAATTTTTAATCAATGTGATTAACTATTTTAGTATTGAGATTCTAAATGGTTTAGAATTGTTCTCAATTATGCACAAATTAGAATTAAATTGACAGTTTATTCTCTGAATGTCAAATTAAATATGCATTATAGTTTTGAACTTTTTTATATCATATATTGTGAATATGCGATATGCATGGTGGATGATCATCGACCTAGACCAGTGTAATTGTATGGTTGGATTTTTATCAAAGAAATTATATTCACACAACAGTTTTTATTTACACTATGTTTTAACTACAATGAAGTTTTCTAACCTTTGAGATTTTGACATTTATGTCCCCAACTTTTTTGTCGCATTTTTCTCATTAACTCTCACATCTTGTCTTTGATGACGATTTTTATTTAAATATTCTTTATTGTGCATTGAAATGAGTGACAAATATTTTTTTTCAAATTTTTGTATTTGTTATTTATTTAACTTATTAATAATTACGATAAGTAAAAAAAAAAAAAATTTACGCCTTCCTAATTAAATTATTTGACAGAAACTATCATAAAAAACAAAGATAAGATGTGAAAATTTATAAGTTGATAATAAGAATGTGATAAAATAATTGGGGACATATAAGCGAAACTGAGCAATAGTTGGATGACCTTCCTTACAATTAAAATGTAGTATGGTTAACAAAAATTGTGATTCGAATATAATAATATTTTTATAATTTAATGGTTTTGCAAATAGGACTTGCGTGCCTGTCTTTATCTCATTTTCTCTGGTATAATTCTCTTCCCATCTAACTTCCCTCGAATGTAACTCTCGAACGTAAAAGTTTCAAGTTTCTACATAGCTAATGTAATTTAGAAATTAGATATGAATTTTATTTTTTATAGAACTATAAGGATGAAGGCCATCGAAGAAGGTGACAATCGACGTTTGAAGAAGCTTTGTAAGCTTATTGAAGATGTCCCTTTATGATCTCATCACCTAATTTTCATTTTTGGTTCAAGGAGACTAGCTGCTATAAAGTCCATGACTATCCATATTTACAAGTGTTGTATATTTTATGCATGTTTAAATTTAGAGTAAATTCGGGCCAGTACATCATTGTTGTCTTATGAACTCTAAAAGTCATACATTAAAACTTAATTCAATTAAAGTCATATTTTAGCGCTAAAATACCAACATACCCCTACAATTGCCAAAAAAAAAAAAAACTAATTCAATTGTACTATTTTATTATGATAATGTTTCAACCCATGATATTGTTATTGAATGCAAATAGTATCAATGATCTTGTACTACTAATGGAGTATTTTAAGAACAATATTATTACTTTAATTATTAAAACACCTTGTACTTAGTTTTATATATGATATTGTTTTATTTAGATAATGTGTTATATATAATATTGTATCATTACTTCAACCATTAAAAACATCTTGAATTGAGTTTTATATATGATATTTGTTTTATTTATGTTTTTATCTTTGATACTGTTTTATTATGATAATGTTTCAACATATTAGACTGTTTCAGTTTATGATATTGTTATTGAATGCAAATTGTATCAATAATCTTGTATTACTAATGGAGCATTTTAAGAAACAATATCATTACTTCAACCAGTAAAACATCTATACTTAGTTATATCTATGATACTATTTTATTTAGATAAGTGGTATAGTATACTTATATCATGTTTTTATCTTTGATACTCTGATATTGTTATTTTATTAGTTTGTAGTTTGTGTATGTGATATTGTTTTATTAAGACACTTTCATGTATGATACTGATATATTAAGATATATTTATATATGATACTGTTTTAATATGATACTGTTAAAACATGAAAAACTAAATATTGTCATTTTCAAAAATATATTATAATAAAAGTTCTGAGCACGTCGCGAATTATATGCCTATTTTTGTTACGATACTATTTTCTGTGATACTGTTTTCTATAATATAGTATCAAACAACACACATGACTAACAACACAAAGAAATAATTTAATGGCCAACTTTCGTCAAACTAACAACACACATCAAACTTTTTCATCCCTACAGAAATTCAAGATACTATTTACAGCAACAAATCATGGCAACTACCAATATACTTCATAAACATTCACTTCTACGTTTATCCAATCACAAACAATACACTTATAAACTACAAACCATTGTAGAATCATTCTCCGCCACCAGACCACTCTCCCTTGAGGCGGTGGCGGAGGCTACTGCACTTGCAGAATGCCTTGACCTTGCAACCCCACATAGAGGTGTCAATCCGGGCCAGGCGAGTCGGGTTGGGTTGGCCCGCCTCCGATGAAGTCCGGTGATGGCTCGCATTAAAAAAAGTCCGTACCATGGCGGATTGCGGGTCGGGTCAACTCAGCCCACAAAAATTGAATACGAGCCCGTAGAGGTGTCAATTCGGGTCGACCCGCCTCCGATGAAGCCTGGTGACGGCCCGTATTAGAAAAAGCCCGCGCCATGGTGGGTTGCGGACAGGGTCAACCCAGTCCACAAAAATTGAATACTATCCCGGCCCACCAGTCGGCCCATCCGGGTCAAGCCCATGTGGGCCGCGGTTCAACCCGGTTCAGCCTGTATGAATAAATTTTTTTTTTAAAATTACTAAAAAAATTTAGTTACCTATTGTAATTAAAAAAAATGTTTACATATATAGCAAAAAATATGTTAAATTACTAAATAAAAAATAAATAACAATAATAAATTCACATTTTTTAATTTTTTAAATTCAATTTCTATTTTTTTATATATTTAAATACTAAAATAGCACACATCTTTCACATATTTCACTTTAAACGACTCTCTGCCATTTATTAAAAAAAATCAAAATAGGCCAGCGGTTAAAGGTCGAATGACCCAGTGTGAACAAATCACTTGGCTTCACTGGGTCGGCTCATGGCTTTAGGTCGTGATTTAGTAGGCCGATCTTGGTTCAACGACTGTCCATCTTGACACCTCTAACCCCACATTGGCCCCATCTCTCCATTCTTCATTGACTCTATTAACCTTCAAAGTACATTCTTTAACAAAACTTTGCTCCTCACCCAATTTCCGGTCGTTGATGCCACTGCTCCACCTCCACCTCAACCTCAACATCCGCCTCCGCTTCCGCCATCGCTGTAATTGAAGTTAGAATTTCCAACTACAACCCGTAGAAGAAACACTCTCCGTATGTGGATGTGGAATAAGGTGCTGGTGGAAAATATAGATAACATGGATAATTTTGGGATTAATTTGAAAAATTGTTAAAGAGTATGACTTAATTACAATTTTGAAAAATATTTTGGAACAAGTCACCTACATGTGACTTATAAGCAATTTCTCCTTAAATGTATAAAGTTGATGTGTGGTTTAATATGTAGGGCCGGCCCTGGCCCTAAGCGGCTAGGCAACCGCTTAGGGGCTCCCAACCATTAAGGGCCCAAAAATTTCGACCAATTTTTTTATTTTTTATTTTTTAATATAGACCAGCCTTCTTACATGTGAAATGATCCTAAATAGAAAATAAATCAAAATCTAACCTACATTATCTACCTTAATCTAGTCTTTAAATTGTACATCGTACAATTTTCTTTTTAAACCTCATTTTAGAAATATTTATCTTGAATCAAAACGTTTTTCTAAATTGTTAAGATTTGAGTAATAAATAAAAGAACAAAAAATAAAGAACACGAGGATTTATACAACTTCGCTATTTTCACTATAATGAATGATGATCTTTGTTTACAAGAGATTAGTCATTAGTCCTATATATAACAATTCAATGAAAGTTCTTAATTATAATAAAACTCTAAGGCAACCCAATGAAAGTTCTCTAATTATAATGAAACTCTAAGACAACCTAATAAAAATTCTCTAATTATAATGAAATACTAAGACAAACTAATTACAAATGCAAAATCTCGAAAAACACATTTACTTAAGCAAATACAAATACCGTAAACTTTGTAAATCTGTTTAACACAAATTCCAATAATTTTTTCATTTGGTGAAGAAGGAAAAAAAAAATACATTTTTTCAGCTAGTAAATCTGTTTATATGTATACGTACACACCCCTACATTTTAAAACATCCCAATGTATTAAGGACCTCATTTAAATTTTTGTTCAAGGCCCTCTAAATCTCAAGGCCGACCGTGTTAATATGCATGATTTGATCAAACGTGCAAACTTAAACCTTCGTTTAAATATTAAGTCTTTCGAAAAAGTCTTTTATTATTATAATGATAAACTAGAGTTCTTCATCAATGAAAACTTGTTGAGTCCATTCAAAATTTCTCATTAAACATCAAAATTAATCTTATTTATAAATAAGAACATGTATAATTTAATTCCCAACAAAACGGAGCGCGTGGAATTCTAGAATTGTAACAACAATTTGAAAGGATAATAGCCTCTATGATTAAATCCCGTTGCCCACTTCCAAGTTGGTAATTTTATATAATATGGTCTTTATTGGCACAATTAATTATGCTCTTATTTTAAATTTATAATGTGTGGTCAAAATTCTTGAACATGTTTAGTGATTCCACTACTTGATAAATATCAATTTACTATTTGAAAAATGTAATGATGAATCTATGAATTTCCTCAAAAATAATGGACAGCAATATTTGGTGCTCTTACAGTCTTACTTGTGTTGCTACCATGTAGGGCATGACTCTGCATTTTTGCCTTTTGGAGTACACACTGTTACATTTAGAAATCTACAAATAGTTCTGGTACGATAATTTTAATTATTGCTATTAAGATCTGTGAGTCGAGCAAAAGAGGGCAACGTTTATTAATTGTGATAAGTTGTTTATATATATTTTCTTCTTCGTCAATGTTGTAATATGATAAAAAATTGATATTATTTTTCACAATCAAACGTGTTACATTTTTCATTGTGAGAATGTGGGTCACTAAATCCACTTGGCCCAATTCTATTAGGCAATATGGTGTGTCTTGTGTGGACCGTTAGATGTAATGGATGGTTGAGATCTTTTTAGGGTTTTATATAAGTACCATCATCGTCTTCACCTGCGCCGAACATGAGAGAAAAAAAGTGAGGAGCCGTCTTTCATTCTGTTCTCAAAAGTGAGATTGGATGAGTGTTTAAAATTCTTAGTCATCTCCGGTGGGTTTGGTTGGTGAACATCCGATTGTCGCTCCTTGGTTGCATTGCAATGTTCCTTGTGGCAAGAATCTGAGCCCACAAGTTTAACCAAGAACGAAGGAGCAACAAAACTTATTTTTCTTGTATTTTTCATGTTAAATCGAGGTTGTAATACTTGTAATTGTTTTTCAATCTCAACAAATGGTATCGAGCCTAGAACATTGATCTGGGGTGTGAAAAATCAAGAAAAGTTGGTGGGTCGAAAAGTGAAACCGGATTCGCGAAGATTCAAAATTACCCGAGACTTCAAATCAAGATTCCGGCCAAACCACTCATCTTCCGGAATTTTCGAGACCATATCCGGGTTCACTGGCGACGAGGCGAACAAAGCCCAGCGCGCGTGGAGACTCCGGCGGTGGCGCGTGAGGCGCGGAAAAATCCGGTATCCGTCACCGCTTCCTCGAGCGCGCGCGGCGCGTGACGTCATCTCCATTCCGGCGTGGTTTGCGGCAAACGACTCCTCTGACTGTGGCGCACAACCGGTGGTCGACATCGGCGTTTGGACTCGGCGACAAGGCGCGCAGAACCTCGTGCGTGCGCGCGGCCGCCGCGGCGCTCGGCGATCGCTTTTTGGGAGCGTATTGTTTATTGGCTATTTCGACTTTCGGTGGTATTGCTTTGTTGTTGGAGCAACGGTGCGTTGTGATTGGTTGTTCAAGCAGTGTCTTGGAACGCATAAAGAAATTCGCTTAGTCTCTCCTATAAATACGACAATGATTTGTCCGCCGAGTTTGAATTTCTTGAACCCCTCTTAGTTAATTTTATATTGTGTTAATTTTAATTGAGGTTAAAACAAACTAGGTGGCTAGAGCCTATAACTCCTTAGTACAATTTGTTGTTTTATTGTCTTGTGTGTTGATAATCTGTGTTTGCATGTCATCTTAGTTAGTAATTTGGAAAAAGGGTTGTGTTACGTGTTTGCATCTCAGTGAGTAAGTTTTTATAAAACTTTTTCAAAATTCTCATTCATGGATGATTTTCCATCCATGGGTTCTAGGTTGAATTATCACAATTCGATGGAAAGGGTGATTATTCAATTTGGAAACAAAAATGAGAGAGCTATTCGGTTCAACAAAGGGTTTCTAAAGCCCTTGATGATCCAGAAAATTTTTCTGATGCATTAAAAGCTAAACCTGATCAAATTGAGGAGATGAATGAAATTGCATACAGTTCTATAATATTACACTTATCTGATAATATTGTTAGACAAGTTGATGATGCTAAGACTGCTAGAGAATTGTGGGAAGCTCTTGACAAGTTATTTTTGACAAAAACTTTGCCAAATAGGATTTATTTGCTAGAAAAACTTTTTAGTTTTAAAATGGACTCGGGGAAGGATCTTGAATCCAATCTGAGTGATTTTAGCAAAATTGTCAAAAGTTTGGCCCACAATGATAAGAAATTTGACGATGAGGATCTAGTCATATACTTTTGAATTCTCTTCACGATTCTTATAGAGAAGTTAGGAATGCAATTAAGTATGCTAGAGATGTTTTGACTCGAGCTATTGTGATAGATGCTTTGAGATCAAAGGACTTAGAAGTCAAAAGGAGTCTAGGGAAGCACTAGGAGGAGAGTTTGTTTATTAGAGGGAGAAATGAAATGAGAGAGAGAACAACTACCGGGTAAGAAGGGAAGCGGAGGAAAATCTAAGGGTAGGTCTAAGTCTAGGGATAAAGGCAATAAGAAATGTTACCATTGTGGGAAGTTAGGACATTTCAAGAAAGATTGCTATGAGCTTAAGAGAAAATCAAAACAACAATGAATGAAGATCAAAATGTTGTCATTGCTGGGGATGCCCTAGATGGTTTACATGTTATGACCGTGTCTCGATGGTGAGATTGACCATGAGTGGATATTAGACTCAAAAGCCACCTTTCATTTGTGTCCCGTGAGGTCTTGGTTTTATAACTATAGAGAAATTGAACCTAGGAAAGTATACATGGGGACAACAATTCTCAAACAGTTGAAGGAATAGGTGACATTGCTATTAGGATGCATGATGGCATTGTCCGACCACTTCTTGGTGTTAGGTATGTCCCAAACCTTAAGAGAAATCTAGTTTCCTTAGGTGTTCTTGAAGATGAGGGTCAGTATGTTCAAATCGATTTTGGTACTTTAAAGATTCTTAAAGGTTCTCTAGTAGTTATGAAAGGTCCCAAGAGGAATGGGTTGTATTACCTTCAAGGTGAAGCTTTACATGCCAAAGATTCGTGGATTGGTTTCAATCAATGATGATAGATCGATCTATGGCATAGGAGGATGGGACACATTGGGAATAAGGGACTAAAATATCTTAGTGACCAAATTTACTAGGTAAAGACACCACAGCACCTTTAAGCTTTTGTGAGACGTGTGTTCTAGGAAAGTCACACAGAGTCGCTTTTGAGATAGGTCAACACAACACTAAGAGACCATTAGATTACATTCATGCAGATTGTGGGGTCCGAAAACACCCTACTCATGGTGGGAACGGGTTTTTCCTATCCATTGTTGATGACTACTCTAGAAAAGTTTGGGTTTTCCCACTTAAGTCAAAATCAAACTTTTAGCAAGTTTAAGTCCCGCATACCTTAGTCAAAAAATCAAGTGGGAAAAGGTGTAAAACTCTTGGGACAGATAATGGTTTAGAGTTTTGCAACTTTGAATTTGATGAGTTTTGCAAAGAGAGAGGTATCACGAGGCATAGGATCATGAGAAATACCCCCCAACAAAATGGGGTGGGCGAGAGGATGAATCGGACTTTAATGAATAAAGTCGGATGTATGTTGATTAGTTCGAGGGTTGGCCAAAGGTTTTTGGTCAGTTTTGCTTATGTCTTCGCGACTTATTTGATAAATAGGTCACCTTCTAGTTCTGTTAACTTCAAAACGCCCCAGGAGTTGTGGTCCGAAAATCTCCAGTTTGTCACACATTAGAGTGTTTGGGTGTCTTTGCTTATATTATGCACATCGGGTTGAGGGTAAGTTAGACCCTGTGGCTACTAAGTGTGTCATGTTAGGATACCCGGAGGGTGTCGAGGGGTATAGATTGTGGGTTTTAGGTGTTAAGGGTATTAAGATAATTAATGAGAGATGTGAAGTTTAATGAGCTTGATATGCCTTGCCTAAAACTCAGGACAATCGTGTTAAACAAAGTGGAGAAGGAGAATCTTCTCTTGGGAAGAAGATTGAGGCCGAGTGAAGAGATTAGATGTTAATCTAGAGGTTAGAGAACCCGAACAAATTGATCCTCAAGTTGAGACTCGAACAAGAAGAAGTCTTAGAACAACTGAACTAGAAATTCTCAAACCGTGATCCCGACCAAGAACAACTTGAAGATACTAATTTGAGAGATTATCAATTAGTGAGAGATAGGGAGAAGAAGAGGTAAGACCAAATTTGAAGTATACTTCTTCAAATTTGATGGAGTTTGTCCTAGTTTCGGTGAAGCCTTAGAGTCGATTGAACTGCTTTCTTATGAAGAAGCGGTTAATCGTAAAAATTCGAAAATTGGAAGAAGGCTATGAGAGAGAGATTCATTCCTTAGGCAAGAATGATACTTGGAAGTTGGTTGAAAGACCAAAGAATCAAAAGGTAGTCCATTGTAAATGGATCTACAAGTTGAAGGAAGGAGTAGAACCAAATGACCCTTTAAGATACAAAGCTAGGTTAGTAGCTAAGGATTTACTCGAGAGAGGGGATTGATTATAATGAGGTGTTTTCCCGGTGATTAAGTATAAGACTATCGAGTTAGTATTGGCCTTAGTTGTCCAATTCAATTGGGAATTAGAGCAACTAGATGTTAAGACCTTTTCTTCATGGAGAGTTAGATGAGGTCATTTACATGTCTCAACCTCAAGGCTTTGAGGTGAAAGGGAAGTCTGAGCTTGTGTGCTTGCTTAACAAGTCCTTATATGGTCTTAAGCGAGTCCTAGGCAATGGTATAAACGCTTTGATGCTTATGTGCTTAAAATTGGTTTCAAAAGGAGTGAATTTGATGCATGCTTATATTATAATAACACTAAGATAGGCTGTGTGGTTTATTTGTTGTTATATGTTGATGACATGTTGCTTGCTAGTAGTAGTAAAGTCGATATCATAAAAATGAAAACCTTTTGAAATCTGAATTTGACATGAAAGATTTAGGATGTGCAAGAAAATTCTTGGTATGGTTATTAAAAGGAATAGGACTGAAAATAGGTTGACTATTAATCAAGAGTCTTATTTAGAAAAGGTAATAACCAAATTTGGTATGAAATTTGCTAAGTCTGTCAATATACCATTAGCTGCACACATGATTTTATCATCTGCTCAATGCCCTAAAACTGAAGAAGAAAAACAGGAAATGAGTAGTGTCCCCTATGCTAATGCCATTGGTTCTGTAATGTATTCGATGATTACCACTAGACCTGACCTAGCTTATGCAGTTAGTCTCTTGAGTAGGTTTATGTCTAACCTAGGTAAACATCATTGGATTGCACTTAAATGGCTGTTGAGATACCTAGTGGGAGCAATGCTTAAAGGGGTTAGTGTTCGAAAGGAGGAGTGATAAGCTTGAGCTTAAGGGTTATGTAGATTCTGACTTTGCAGGGGATAAAGATCAGAGGAAATCTACCACTTCTTACTTCTTCACGTTAGGTGATAATTGTATCACTTGGAAATCACAGTTGCAACCTTTAGTTACACTCTCCAAAGACCGTGTCAATATGTTGCATTAATCTGAAGCCTTTAAAGAATGCATGTGGTGAAAGGCCTTTTATGTGAATTGAATTTCTTGAATGAAAATGCCATGATCTTTCTTGATAGTCAAAGTGCCTTAATGCTATGTAAAAATCTCGTATCATGAAAGATCTAAGCATATTGAGGTGAAATACCATTTCATTAGGGAGAAGTTAGCTTCGGTGAATTTAAACCGCTTAAAATTGCAACCGATGATAACCCCGCAGATGTTGGAACCAAAGTACTTGCTTTGCTTAAAGTTTAATAAGTGTATATCAATGTTGAATATTGATACGGGTTAACTTATGTGACAGGTGCTTGCTGCGGTGGAGGATTGGTGAAGCGGTCTGCAAAAATTTGGGGCGATGATGATGAAATAAGACCACAAAAGGATAGCACTTGTAGCCGTGGGAACTTGGTAGTGGATTTGTGAACCAGGTGAAGTTTGTGAGAATGTGGGTCACTAAATCCACTTGCCCAATTCTATTAGGCAATATGGTGTGTCTTGTGTGGACCGTTAGATGTAATGGATGGTTGAGATCTTTTTAGGGTTTTATATAAGTACCATCATTGTCTTTCACCTAGGTCGAACATAGAGAGAAAAAAAAAGTGAGGCCGTCTTTCATTCGTTTCTCAAAAGTGAGATTGACCGAGTGTTTAAAATTCTTAGTCATCTCCGGTGGGTTTGGTTGGTGAACATCCGATTGCCGTTCCTTGGTTGCATTGCAATGTTCCTTGTGGCAAGAATCGAGCCCACAAGTTTAACCAAAACGAAGGAGCAACAAAGACTTATTTTTCTTGTATTTTTCATGTTAAATCGAGGTTGTAATACTTGTAATTGTTTTTTCAATCTCAACATTCATTGTTAGAGAATAGTGAATGGATAACTCTATGTACGACTTTCCATCTTGTAGATTATATCGTGGGATGGCCCCATGTAGTGGCGGATTTGGGGAGGGGTTGACTACTGCTTGGGTCGGGTCAGGCCAGTCCAGCCCAGAACTAATAACAAAAAGTGTTTTATTTTATTTTATATGTAGCACATGTAAAAAAAAAAAGCCCATATAGAATAATTCAAATTACACTAGCCCAAATTAACCCAAGTCCAATTCATCAATTTCATCCATTTTTTAGTTTTTTATTTAATTTCAACCTAAAAGTAGCTCTTTTTAAGTTCAATTTCAACCAATTTAACCTATTTTCAGCGAAATGAAGATGACCAGGGACGGAGATGGGGTCCTGTGATTTTTTTTTAAAAATTTAATTTTTTTCAATTTAGTAACCAACCAAAACAAAAAAACTAAAATCCAAACTCAACAATGAATGAACTAAACAAATAAAACTCAACAAAATTGATTTATATAAGATCACTTCTTCTTCTTTACAGACACAGTTCATGTTCACGTCTTCAGCCTTTTTCACTTAAGCTATAGATTTTTTTTTTCTTGCTATGGTAGAATATTAATTCCACGAAACAAATTCTAACTCGAGTTCAAGTCATAATTCTTTTGTTATTGCGGGTTATCAAATTGGAAGAAGCAACATAGTCTCAGAAAATATATTGAAAAGGTGCACACAACCTAGCTCGGATTAAGTTAGAATCATTCAATAACCAAGAAAAAAGTATTGAATCTAGTTTTTTCAAGCAATCAGAACAAACACGAAGTGATTATCGAATACATCTAACTCTTTCAATATTTTCTTGTAATCTTTTTAAAGATTATGACTTATAAAAAAATTAGATTATCATAAAAATGGGCTCAGTAATTGTGGTTTGAGACAAAAAAAATTCGAGGGCGAGAGGGGTTCCCCCTTCCAGCCCACTCTTGTTTCAAGACCCCCCAACTTAAAATGTCTAGCTTCGCAGATGACCCCAAATTGATAATTCACGTGGTTGTGTTGTTTTTCACTAGAAATTGTGACTTATTTGTTTGTTTTTCTTTTTTTGGTCCGAGAATTAATATTTAACGTTAAAGTTATAATTGTAGCTTTCATGTATATTGTAGCGATGTTGTTGAATTATATAGACACTCATGATTTACCTGCTTTCTAAAAACTAGTAATAAAAAATTTGAAATTTGATTTTTGTTGAAGTAAGCTATTTACATTTTGAGTAGGCATTCTTTTGATTAATTTTAAATCTCAATCCAGTGCACTAGTTCATATAGCTCTATCAGCAATACAAAGTAGTAGTGAGTTCCTATTAAAATGAAAAATAAAGAATCCATACAATCAATTGTAATTTTACATGAACTCATCATTTTGACCTTCCTAAAAATCATTGCCAAATTACTCATTAAACATGTGACTTCTAGAGAGAAAATTGGTGAGCTTAAGTTTGATGATGTGATTGATTTTTAATTTCAAGAATCAGCAATAAAATTGTTTCTTAATTAAGACTTCAACAAATATTCTGATATTTGGGCATGTTTCAAATGGAATGAGGTAATAATAAGATTCATACGATCGCTATGGTACACTTTATTCATTGCAAATATCAACTTGGAACTTAGAAAATTAAATTCAAACACTCTTGAAAATAAAATAATTTTTTTTATTATATTCAAATTTTTTTATATTTCATCTTTCACGAACTAAATTCTTAGATCCACCCCTGATCTCATGATTGTGAAACGCAGTTAGAGGTCATCTCGACTCACTAGCCATATGCTTCAGTATAATATCTTGAATCTTGGTAAGCGACGGAAAATGAAGTTCTCAAATTAGGCAACGCTGCTGCTTTAAACGTTTAATAAAATTAACAATTTTCGGCACAGGAAAGGAATCTTTTGCTTATTCGAGATAGAAATCTTGTGGAGGCTCTGTTTTGACCTTTCAATTTCTGAGTTGCACAATTGTGACTTTTCCTGAAGAATAAATGCTTCTCTCTATTTGCATGTGTTTTAAGAACTACAATAAAGATTCTTGTCCAAGTCGTTGGGCTATTGTGACATGCAAATTGGACATATATTCTTCTTGAGAGCTCAAAGAAGACAACCTTCCTCGTTTTTTTTTGCCGTCAATAAAATCTTTTGTTGGCTATTAACACGATTAAAATGCACGACAAAGTCTTCAAAAACATCTAGATGGATAAGTTGCTCGATCGGCTAAGTCGGAGAATTTTATCGACTATCTTTACAATAGCTACTTGTAGTATAGTGAACCAAGTCACCAACTACCAATTGCTGAAACACAGCTACATGCATGACATAGTAACTTTGGGGGACAATTTTTGTGTGATTGGACATGGATTAAATTCATCATTATTCCAAAAGTTATTGATGTTTAGAGGTGGCCCAAAACTTTTAATCACATTTTAAACACTAGAGGCTTAATTAGTGGTGTGTTTTCACTCAAATAATGGAAAAGAAAAAGAAAATCTGCCGTTCATGCATTGATTAGTGTCTTCCACCATGTTTGGTAATTTTAGAAATGGAAGATTATTTTTCAGCCAAAGCATAAAAGTTTTCCACTTTAATTTCACTTTTCAGACAATAATCACTTCGTTTTTATTATGAAAAGCAATGAATCAAACGAGGGAATTGAGATACAACCAACCAACCAACCATGTCTTTTTAGATCAATCATAAAGCAAGTAAAAGTGTCACTTGCAGGCAATTATCTTGTATTTAAGTTCTATTATCACTTATTATAAAAATTGTAAACGAAGTGACATATATTATAATATTGTACGATTCTAATCATAACTCGTTAGTTTTCGTTAAAACAGATATACTAAACACGTCATTAATCGACTAAGAATCGAAAATTAAACTCTAAAATTTGATAAATAATAAGTCACTTCAACTCAAAAGTAAACATTTTTTCTTGAGTGTGACCTCCACGGATTTGCTGATCTGTTGAGTATAAGCACTTGGGTCATTGAACAATGCTATAATATTGTCAAATCATAATTCCAATAAAAATAAAATATTAACAAAATAGATGGGTCAAAGTACATTATGGGATCATAATTATTACAAATTTCTTGACTCGATACAAATAGCAATACCCTGCTATGCATGCCTTAGTGTCAACTTACTCAAATATATACAGAATAAATGAGTGCCCAGATTGTAAGAAGTTGATATTGTGTGGTTGATGTTGCTCCCTCCAATTGGTGGGTTGTTCCCATTATCACTGGATTTGATTATGGAGTTGAATTATTATCCAAAATAATTATTTTTTTTTTAAAAAAAAAACATGAAAATGGAAAAGTCTATGGTCAAACCCTTTTGTGAACTACTTCTTCATCGTCCTCTTCAATTTCTTGTGTTATCTTGTAAAAGGTCGTTTGTAAAAAAGAATAAATCTTTTTATTTTTAATTTTATTGATAAAAATCCAGAAGAAGATGAATCGATCGATGCAAATATAAACAAGCATAACCTTTTGTACTACATAGCTTTCAAGAATCTGAAATTTCATTCGAATACGATACTGTATCAACATCTTAATAGTTGAATTGTGGTCTAGCCAAACCCATTATCACATTTATAATGAGTTTTGCTGGTCAAACTTTAGCTACACCAGTTTGCATTTTTTTTCAAGATATTCCACTATCTATGTGGTAGGAAATATCTACATTGTTTATCTTCTATGCACCTGTGAATACCAAAAAAATAAGATATGTTTGTAAGTTGACTTTAATCTACGATATAAAATGTAAGTGGAAAAAAGATAAGAATAAATATACTCGTGTGTTTGATCTCAACTAAATATATCGACATATAAAAAATTTGTTACACGGGTTATATTATTAATTATATTAAATCTAAAGGTCAAAATGAAAATCATAAGCCAATGGAAAGCTGTTACATATTTTTCTAAATCTTTACTTTATTTGCACATAATTAATTAAATACCGACAACACTTATGATGCACGTGCACTATTTCTAGTGAAGTCCTTTCTGGCAAATTGGTGCCTTTTGCCTTTGACTCCTGCATTTTTTTTTTTTTGAACTATTAAATTATTATCGTTTTAGTCCTTGGGCACGTAAACTTTGGGATTTGCTAAAACAACAAATTGAAGTATATATCATTTTAAGGCTCCGTTTGGGATTGATTTTGGAGCTCAACTTCTGATTCTCAAACAATCATAAGTTGATTTAGGTGTTTAAGAAAATTTTTAAAGTGATTATAAAATAATTTGACTCACTGACAATAAATTTTGAGAAGAAGCAAAAAACAAATTTTCGTAATCTGCTTTGAAATTGTTTCATTTATATATTATTAAAATACACATTTTACTCTTAATTAATTAAACTACTTCCTTTAATACCCATTTGAAAAATCGAATTGATGCAAGTTGGATAATAAAAATAATATAAATTTTATGACTATACTTTTATTTTGTAATTTTATAAAATTTGAAATTTATTAGGTTTTTATTATTTTTATTTTAAAATAATAATAATGAATGTATTGTCTTGTCTTGTTAAAAAATATTTGACTAGGATAAAAAATGAATTTTACCACTCGTGATAATAATAATTATAATACAAATTAATATTATTATAATCAATATCTTTTTTAGTAATTTAATACCGTTACAGCAATAAATCACTTTTATTTACCAAACGCTCAAATGCTGCTTTTGAAAAATACAGCAATTTTGAAACAAGAGTTTACTAAACACTTATCTGATTCTTCCCACAGCTTATTTATTTCAAGCGACAAAAGAAGTTTAATTCTCTTAAAAGTCACAGCAATACCAAACCAATCCTAAGTCTTTGATGGAGTAATCATATCTAGAAGAAACAGACAACCTTTTTTAATTTATTATTCTTCACTAACAGATATCTTATTATAATACACTTGAAGCAAAGATTCACATCTATTTAGTGATAGATAGCAAAGATTTTACCTATATAATTAACAAATTATTCATGAGCATAATCTTATTTTTCTTTCTCCATTATGCAAGTTGCACTAATGATTATGACACTGGGGCTTAAATAGCTTGTTCCGTAAAAGGAAAGAATACTGAAATCTTGTTCGTTTTCATTACATAGTTGATAGTCGTGTATAGTGTGTGTAAAGTTCTGGACGGTATAATAAACAAGACATGCGCGCTGTGAACTCTGAACCCACAAACTGAAATCTTGTGTAGGTATCGTATCCTGTGTTTATGGTTGTGGTCGAACATAGGTCCTTATCAGAGCCACTTTATTTTCTTGATGTTTGATTAAAAAGAGTCTTTTTAACTTGGCAAAGGATGCTATTCCTTAGTAAGCCCCAACAATGACATTTAAGTGGAGGGAATCACATTTTTTCTCAATCATAATGATTCATAATTAGTTTTTTTTATTATATTCATAGTTATCAGCAATTTAGACAATTTCAACAGAAGTCAGCAACAAGAGATTCTTCCCTATATAAGTAGAACCAAGTAAGTTCCCTACCCTCCAACAATTTCAGCTATCTTGAGTACTTGATGAACCATAAAGAAATGCAGATGGAGCAAACAAAGAAACAGAAATCACTAGATATTGATGAAGAGAAATGGGTGTATGATTCTTCTGTTGATCATAAAGGAAGAGTTGCTGTCCGAGCTTCCACCGGTGCATGGAAGGCCTCCCTTTTTATTATTGGTGAGTAATCCAATGAACTATACCAGTGCTGCTTCATTTTCTCTTATGTATTAGTTGCCAAGGATCTAATTTAGCAATGAACTTCATAGAGTGGCGAAAAATGATTCACGTAGTTTATTAGAAACAAGGCTTAATTTGTTGTTGTTTATCCAACGCTAACAAGATGTAACAAGGCAGTAGTCAACAGTCTAAATCATAAGATAACCGATCTGTAGTTCAAATTACTGAAAATGATAAATGTTTGAGTGCATCAGCTTCACCATTAATAGTTAAATACGTGGTACATATATCAAACATAGGTTTCCAGTACAACTGTACAGAAAGTAGATCTCTTTCACTTGAGCCCACTAATTGCTAAAGTATGGTAAATCAAACTCTAGCTGGATTCCATCCTTAACCTGCTACACTTTTTTAACATGTGTTAGATTCTTTTTGTTGGCAGCAATTGAATTCAGTGAGAGGTTGAGTTATTTTGGACTAGCAACAAGTTTAATCATATACCTTACCAAGGTGATCCATCAAGACCTAAAAACTGCAGCGAAAAGTGTCAACTATTGGAGTGGGGTAACCACTATGATGCCACTGCTTGGAGGATTTCTAGCTGATGCTTACCTTGGCCAATTCTCTACTGTTCTTGCCTCATCCTTTATTTATCTCCTGGTACTATTATGTTCTTCTTTTTTTGGCATGGGTGCAATCAAAATGGCAATGCACTAGCGAAATGTTTGGTAAAATGGATTCGACAAAATTGGATAGTATTAAGAAACAAACAGTCTATTGTATAGTCTTATCATGTTCAGTATTGCATAACAAACATGTCATCCAAATTACTAATAACTTGTTGATTTGAAAACAGGGCTTGCTTCTTTTGACAATGTCAAGAGTAGTCCCAGGCTTGAAACCTTGTGATTCTGGGTTGTGTCGTGAACCCCATAAGGTCCATGAGGTGGTGTTCTTTTTTGCAATATACTTGATTTCAATAGGAACTGGAGGGCATAAGCCCTCTCTGGAGAGCTTTGGAGCTAATCAATTCGATGAGGATCATCCTGAAGAAAGAAAGAAGAAAATGTCATTTTTCAATTGGTGGAATTTTGGGCTATGTTGTGGCCTATTACTTGGTGTAACTGTGATTGTCTACATTCAAGACCATGTTAGCTGGGCTGCGGCAGATATCATTCTTACAGTAGTCATGGCTTCAACCATAGTGATATTCTGGATGGGACGGCCATTTTATCGTTATAGGAAGGCAACGGGAAGTCCTCTAACACCCATGTTACATGTACTTGTGGCAGCAATTGCCAAGAGAAATGTTCCATATCCATCTGATCCTGATCAATTGTACGAGGTTCCTGAATCAGACAAGACTCGAGGGAGGCTTCTTTGCCACACCGACAAGCTTAAGTAAGAAGTTAAACAGTTTAGCACTATAATTCAAAGTTTGTCTCATCTCAGTTCAAACTTTTAAATAAGCTGATTCAACATGGTATTGCAGCAGTCTAAGTCCAAGTCTCGTAGCATCGGTAAAGCTGAATAAAGTGCTTGATTTGTTATCTGACTATTGATATGTTATCATCCTATTGTTCAGGTTTCTTGACAAAGCTGCTATAATTGATGATAATCAAAACAAAGAAGAGAAGAAACAGAATAATAATCCATGGAGACTTGCAACCGTAACCAGGGTGGAAGAAATGAAGCTTATAATCAACTTAATTCCAATATGGCTAACTACATTGCCATTTGGAATCTGTGTAGCACAGGCCTCAACATTCTTCATCAAACAAAGCACAACAATGAATAGGAAAATCGTTCACAATTTCACGATTCCTCCAGCTACAGTATATGCCCTTGCTGCCATCGGGATGATAATTTCTGTCACGGTTTACGATAAACTCCTGGTACCCTTCTTAAGAAGGGTAACAGGAAATGAAAGAGGCGTCAAAATTCTGCAAAGAATTGGTTTTGGGATGATATTCTCTATTATAACTATGGTAGTAGCAGCATTGGTTGAAAGGAAAAGGTTAAATATTGTGGAAAAGAATCCTTTAAAGGGCTCAATTTCAATGAGTGTATTTTGGCTGGCACCCCAGTTTATGATCATAGGTATAGGGGATGGATTTGCTCTAGTGGGCTTGCAGGAGTACTTTTATGACCAAGTGCCTGATTCAATGAGAAGTTTAGGCATTGCATTGTACCTTAGTGTAATTGGTGCTGCAAATTTTCTTAGCAGTCTTTTGATTACATTAGTGGATCATATTACAGAGAAGGGTGGCAAAAGTTGGTTTGGGAAGGATTTGAATAGCAGCAGATTGGACTACTTTTACGGGTTATTAGCGATTATTACGTCAGTGAATCTGTGTGTTTACGTGTTCGTTGCGAGTCGATATTCTTACAAGAATGTGCAGAGGACTACAACAGCTGTTGTTGATTGTTATGAAGATGATAGTGTTTAAGCAATGGCTAATGGCTTGATGTATTTGTGTCATTTAGAAGCTCTTGGTCTTGGTGTCATTTTCTCAGTCAAGAAAGTATGATGAAAATTCAAAAATATGGTTTGGATTTAGTATGTATGGATTCCCAGTTCCTCCCTATACAGTCTGTAGTAATGATTTTATATTTCAGATTAATTTGGTGCAAAATTATGCCTTTGATGTGCAATTTTTTTTTTTTTTTATACTTTTAAATTCTACCAAGCATATAGAAGCATTTTGTTACTGCTTATAAGTATTTATAAACTAATCAAATATTATTTTCATCCACATATTTTATAAGACCTACAACTATTTTGTTACTGACCTACTGTTTATAATTTACAAAAATCTTTACCAAACATACACTAAACTTGCATTCAGACACTTAAAAAATACAAGTTAAAATTAGTAGTGATGTTGACTTGGAAATCAAGAATGAAATTATATTATGATTTTTTGTGTTTAAAAGCAAACAGAGTTTGGTATATGATCATTAATTAAAGATGATTGATAAAATTTGTCTTATCTTATTTGAGTAGAATTGTTGTTCGTATACATTTTTATCCAAATAATAATTTGAACCAAAAATGATGAGAAGTTTTATCTTCGAAAAGAGGAGAACAAACTTTCTAATCCTGATAAGGATTCACTCAATTTTTTTAAAAGACGAACGTACAATTTATAGTATATAAAAAAATTTGAATATTCATATTTTAGGATAATCGCCACCGTCCTCCCTCCGCCACCCCACCTATTTTTTTTTTTCTTTTAGTTTTTTCATTTAATTAAGAATACAGATAAAATTGTCTTTTTACGAAAAACTAATTTATAACAATGGCTTTTTTTTTTTTTATACCTGGTTGAACCAAACAAGATAATGATAAATTTGTTATCTATAACTATTATCCAAATATTTTTATCAAGATAAACAGTTTTATCAACAAACTAAACGGACTCTGAGTTTTTCAAATTTTTTTTATAATCTTAAGTGATAAGATGTTTCTGATTTAGCTCTTTGTGAATTATGATAGGTTTGACATTGTTTTGATTTTAAGAGAATCGGTTTTAGTTGTGTTGTAGAAAAAATCAGTTGAGTATTTGATAAACTTTTGTTTTAAAATTATTGTATATCTCAAAATCAGCATTTGAACGTTTGGTAAAAAAAGTGTTTAATTATTGTTCTTGTATACAATTACTAAAATAGACATTGATTATATTTATTGTTGTATAATTTATTTTTATTTTTATAATAATATGTAATATTATTAAAATATTTATTTAATAGAATATATTCACTATAATTATATCAAAAGAAAAAAAATTATCAAACCCCAAAATTTATAAAATTTGAAATGTCAATGGCCAAGAAAAATATAAGAATATTTTCAAAGTAAATGATGAATGAGAAGGACGGAAAAGAAATTAATTTGTTTTCAGGTTTAAAATTGGCATTTTAATAGTAGATAATTAGATAAGCAAAATTTGAGAAGCTACTATTTTACTACTTATCAAAATCTGTTATCATATAGTTGGCCATGATCTCCTATCTATCTAAATTGTCTCACTTATAATTACCACGCTGAGCGGATCACATGATTGGTAAAAAATAATAAGTGTGGGATCGTGAACTAATAATCACGTAACTTGCCACTTTAGTGTGGGCATTATAATTGAGTAGGAGATGACAGCCCATTATATAGTACATATTTTTATCATTAATTTTTTCAAATTTACTAAACACATAATATAGATGTAATTGCTTAAGATACAGATGTTAGGATAATCTTTAACCAAGCCTCAACCATTTCGTACCATTATACACAGATGTGACAAGGGGGCTGCAATTTCTACTGGTCCAGCCTGGCCTGTTTTAACAACTATGAGGCTTAATGGGCCACCAAACCTAGTTATATTTTAGTGTGAAAATTAGAATATTGTTGTAATATTATAGATAATGATAAATGACTATTTAATTGTATCTAGATGTCTATATAATTATCTACTTACTCCAGAAGAGTGTATTCTAATCAAGTTGTAACTCTCTTTAGAACCCTATAAATAAGGGTCATTGTTATAGTAAATTAACACACTTAAGTTTTGACTTTCTCTATTCTCTCATTTTTTCTCTCTATTTTTCTAGTTTCATAACACGTTATTAGCACGACTTTCCAAATAATTAAGTAAACTAACGTGATTTTTCTTTGTGGCAGAAAATATTTGTGGAAAATTAGTTGGAATCCAATCTCACATTTTTCAGACGATCAATTGGTGGAAGGTGCCAATTACGAGGTTTAATTTCTGTACATCTCTTTATCTCTCTCTTTTAACCTATGTGGATTTCATATTATGATGAGAAGTTAACTAATGAGGTGGTAAAATTATGATCACATAATTAAAGTCCAGAAAAACATAATTATTTGTCTTTTACTAATTATTCTTTTAAAAAAATCTTTTTTTTTTTAATTGAATATTTTAACCATGCATAAGTGTTGTTCAATGCACACATCAACTCTATAGTAAACAATTTACATATGATTGCAACAGTCTATTATTTTAAATGTACATGTACTATATTTTCATGTTTACTAATGTATTATCAATTCTTAAACAAGATTAATTGTTAATTGTGTTATTTTTCACAAATCTGGTAATATTTCGTAAGAATATTACATTGTTGCTTTTCTCGAATATAACATAACCTCACATATAAATATTCTAGAAGAATATTTTATTGTTGATTCGTAATAAGCAAAATTTATATTACATTAATATTCCAAAGAGAATTTTAATTACTCCCGAAGAGCCTAATTTTATAAGATATAATATTCTATTCTAATATTATAATATTGCTCTCAAGAGCAAATCTTTACTTCAAAATAATGATTTGTTGTTGCCCCTGAAGAAGCATAACGTATAATATTTTGACAAAATATTAGCTGCTCCTAAATAGCATAACGTTACAATTTAAATATTCCACAAGAATATTAATTTTTACGACGTTATAATTTTGATTTTTCAGAAAAATATTGAGCAGTAGTCGAAATAATATTTTATTGTGCTCTAGAAGAAGCACATGTTTCAAAGAATATCATATCACATAATTAAATTGTGATATAAATAAGTAATTAATCAACTAATGCTTATCTCCGAAGGAAAGCATATAAATCATATTATGTTAAATTGATTAATGCAAATTATATAATAATTGATCGATTGCTTTAGTGAAAACTTTTACTTAATCGATAAATTATTTTGTATTGTGTCATTGCTCTTGAAGAACAACAACCTTATATTCAATCAATATTCTTGGAGAATATTGCATTGTAATTCCTAAAGAAACACAATATTACATATATTAATATTTTGATATTGTTCCTAAAGAAGCACAAATTTATAGTATATTAATATTTTTCTCAAGAAGCATAATTTAATTAAACGAATATTATATGATCGCTTTTAAAGAAGATAATTTGTACATATCAATATTCTAGAAAAAAAAATCGTGTTGTTGCTCTTGAAGAAGCACAATTTTATAATTTTAGAATATTAATATTGTGTAATATTATGTTGATACTCTTAAAGAAATACTATATTGAACCGTAAGTTCAATGTCTTAAAAATTTTATTAATTACGCACTGGTTAGACCATTCCTGATCAATATGATGTGAAATATTAATAAGAATATCTATTGAAAACCGTAAGATTTTCAATATAAAAATTTTCATGTGATGCTTTTTCTCATTGTATATAAACTAGTAGACCTTCACTAGGTAAAATCGGAATCAATTCCTCGCATTTCTACAAATTATTTAAGGTGATTTATGGGGTCCCGTCACCTTCCATGTTGACCATCTATATATTATTTGTATCTAATAGATACATCTACTAGATGATTGTATAGTGTTATTATTCGCAACTTGAAGTTTGCGAGATTACTTGCTCAAATTTTAAATTATGAGCCTAATTTTTAGATTATACAACCAAGACGGTGATGTGTCTTGTCAATACTAGTGATTCTAAATCTCAAACTTTTAAAAATATTAGTTGAGATGATATTAAATGGTTGAGCAATATTGTTTTCAACGCCTCAATTAAATTATAAACCATTACTATTGAGAACAAAGCGCTTCCTATTTTTGTCTAAGGAATGCTATTTTATATGTTGAAATACTTATACGCATCATGCCAACATCAAAGTTACTCCCGCTTATAGTTGGCTTATGGTCGAGCCTAATATTATCCATCTAATGATTTTGATAGTGCAATATATGTACAATTGATCCACCATAGTGCAATCGAGATGAGCTTTGAAAAATGTTGAGAATACATGTTTAGTATGGAACATTATAAAATATCTTAAATCCTAACGGGTGATATTTTATAATCACTGCTTTTCGAATGTCATTTTGATAAGACAGCTTTTCTCAACATTAGGGAGAGAAATTGAGTAGTTGGAAAGAATACATGAAAATGCAAAGATATTATGTTTTCTAGATCCTTGCACAACACAATATGAACCGAAGTTCGACAAATAACTCATTTGTAAGTTATACAATTGATGATGCATTTATCGACCAAAGAGATTAAATCAAATCTCATATACCAAATTCTAAATGCTCCAATTTATATTAGCGTCCTTGAAGGACAATCCATTAACATTATATCGTAATTAATGACACGCACTTGAGCGTGGTGATATTTGATTCCAAAATTCTCAAATTAAAATGGAGCCAATTATAAAGATTGTCCTATTGAGGAGGTGTATACTCTTGAAGAGTATATAGACATAACTAATTATAAAACCCCGTAAGAGGTTCAACTAGCTAAAATAATAAAACGAAAAGATCTCGTTAACTTATGTCGTTTTGAGAAAGAAATGGATTCAAAAATAAATGTTGTTGACAACACTTTTGTATATAAAGAAATGCTTTATATTATGAAAGGTAGCAAGGATATTGAAAGAAATCTGTCAAAGAATTAATGGTCAAATAAAAGGATGCAATCCAAGTAAATTGAACAGACTAGAGAAACCTGAAGTTTCCGGACCTATAGTCGGAGCACCTAAAGGTGTATATTTATGCGAAAAGAAAATGGAAAAATGAAGTCGTAACATGTAATGCACGACTTTTAAATTTCGCAAAGACTTATGTAAAGCAATCATAAGTTGATATCTTGTTAGTCTGTCAATACATAACATATATGCATATAATGAATATTGTTATAACCAACTCATCTGGCGTGACTAATAAAACAATGTATATAAATCCCTGGAAGATTTAATATGCCTGAAGTATATAGTTCAACTTTTCGAGAACTCAATCGATCAAAGTACAGATCTGAACTAATATTATAATGAGGGGGAGTAAATACGCATTGTACTCCTTTCCTTGACTGAGGTTTTGTCCCATTGGATTTTCCTGGCAAGGTTTTTAATGAGGCAATTTGTATGGCGTATTAAAAGAATTATGTACTCTTTTTTCTTTACTATGATTTTTTCCTACATGGTTTTTTCCTAGTGAGGTTTTAATGAGGCATATTCTTTGTGTAAATGATATCCAATTAGAAGTGTTATAATCCTTATAGTTATGGATGTCTATAACCTACAAAATATTTACCTTCATCATAACCCTATGGTTATACTCCCGTATTATAAATTGTATATGAGACCTCAAGAGGAACAACTACAAGATCTATTTTTAATATAATTGCATCGGACCATCATGCTGACTACAGTCAACCAGAGATAGTGTATGAAGATGATATTGCTGGATGTTATAACATGGAGCGCATTTCACCATAATTGTTTTATACAAATTTTAAAAAGATGGTAGCATCGAAGACATTGACGCACAAGATATTTGAGTTCTTTCTATTGGTATTTTTTTCGCATTGGATTTTTGCCAAACAACGAAGCAGCTATTGTGTAATAAGTCATTCAAGGGGAGTGTTGTAAATTATAGATAATGATGAATAACTATTTAACAGTATCTAGATGTCATATAGCTTATCTACTTACTCCGTAAGAAACAGATTCTAACCAAGTTGTAACTCCTTCTGGAACCCTATAAATAAGGGTCATTATTATAATAAATTAACACACTTAAGTTTTGACTCTCTCTATTCTCTCCTTTTTCTCTCTATTTTTCTAGTTTCATAAAAAATATGCATTTGTTTGGGAGTTTTTTCAAAAATAACTACAATAAATAAAATATTTTAAAAATCTCGTTATATATATATTTTTTTTAAAATACTATTTTTTTTTTTTTTTGTAACACTTGTTGTTACATTTGTTATATTTGTTATTTTAGTTATAATAAAATATAACAAATGTAACAACACGTGTTATAAAAATAAAAAATAGTATTTTTAGAATAAAAAAAGTTAAACAGTATTTTTTAAATTATTTTATATTTAGTATATAGTAAAATCATCATATTTATTTTTTGTCAAGATTTTGAAATATATTGGCCCTTATTTTATTTTATTTTATTTTTCATAATTATTGGTTCCTTTCTGCATATACTGTAATTATAAAATATTTTATTTTCTAATTAATTGTTTAATTAATCTGATTGAATTGAAGTATCTTAATTTTAGGAACAAAAATATATTTTTGAATGCAAGAACTTACACTCGCCGAATTAAACTGTGCGAGGACAATGTAGTACCTAACTATCTCAAAACCCTTTTGTCAACAAATTCAATTTCAATGATAGAGCAGAACGCAAACAATTTTCACAAAAATCTTGAAATCCCAGATCAAGAAACTCTTCACCCTTTTATTGCATTTTCAAACGCAGACCAAAATCCCACGATTGAAAATAAAAAAGTTGATGAAGGAGAAGAATTAAAGAGGCTTTTGGTGCCCAATGTAGAGGATTTACCCCCAAGTCCTCCCTGTGCTATTCAATCTAACTTTACATATCTGTCATATTATTTTCCTACTGCAATTAACTTGAAAATTTATGTGCTTTGATTTTTTTAAATTTTTCAGTTTTTTTGGCGTTTGGACACGATCATTATGTTCATCGACACGCCAATGAGTAATATAAGACTTTTTAAATAAAAGCTTTATGTCGATATCAATGCTCTTTCTAATTATATTTTTTTAGTCATGTGTTGTGTTTTATTATTGTGGAATTTATTATTTTATGGGAAATTGACGCAAATGGTCCCTAACTTTTGTTTTTTAGTGCAGCAGTCCTAACTTATGTATTTTGGTGCAAGAATGATTGGTATTATTTTTTTAATTTTTTTTTAGTTTTAGTTTAAAAAATATTGCAATTGAATTTCTAACCTTTGCAAAATATGCAAATAAGTCCGACACATTTATTAAATAATATTTAAATTAGCATATTAAATATATGGGTAATTAGCACAATTCATCCCTATCATTTGAGTCCATTGTGCAAATTATCCTTATAGTTTGAATTTTGGCATTTTGGTCCTTAAATCCATCATTCTTTATGCAAAAAAGTTCCTATCGTCCAAATCAGAACTTTTGTCACTAAATTAACGCGTCATATTGCACTCTCTCAATTTCTCGAAGGACAATTTCGTCAAATCACAAATTATACTGTTCCCTCAACACACATAAAGTTACAACCTTCTTCTTCTTCTTCTTCTTCTTCTTCTTCCCATCACTCTCACTCGCTCTCTCTAAGAAGCTCAAATTCCATTAATCCACTCTTGAACATATCAATCAATTGAGAATACATGAACTCACAAGCAAAACAACAAGCTTGACTTCCTTTTTCATGCCTTTTCTATCACAGTGCGTGTGTGCAAAATGTTCATCTCTTTGTCGGCAGTCACTTTCAATTGGCACAATCCACTCTTAAACTACCCAAAGACAAATCAAGATCCCAAATAAGCTCAGTTTTCAACTAAAATTTTCACATCTAAAAACACCCAAATATATAATAAACATAAAAAATCAAATTAAAAAATTGAGAGGACGAGAATTATCTTGGTGATTGGGGGTACAGGCAACTGGACGACAGGAGGAACTCGAGCTTGTTTAGGATGGATCGAGGAAGCCATTGTTGAAAATGTGGCTGAGGCCATAAGTGTTGTACCGGACTTACCAATTGACTTTTGGAACACTCTGTGAAGAATAATGCTTTGACTAGTTGTACGCGTAGTGATAGAGTTAGATCTACGGTGGGGGAGAGATGTCGGGCGCACTATCAAGCTAGTAACAAAGGATTAGATAGCAGCGACAGTGAGAGATGGGATCCTCGGCATCGAACAAAGCGACGAGTGGCGGAATGACGCCAAGAAGAGCTAGAGTAGTTCTGGCTTGATAATCCTCATTTGCCAGCCTCCTAACCTCCCTTACACCCTTCGGAAACACCTCCGAGCTGCTTTGCTACTGTAGCTTCTTAGCCACTCGCTTAAGCTCCTCCAGCGTCTCTTCCTTCATCCTCACTTCCTCATCATTTGTCACTAGAAATTCTGTGTCTCTAACTTTATCTATGTTTGTTGAGAGAACAGTATAATTTGTGATTTGATAAAATTGCCCTTTAGAAATTGAATGAGTGCACTGTAGGCGTTAATTTAACGGCAAAAGTTGATAGATTGGGACGGTAGGGACCTTGTGCGCAAAGAATAGTAGATTTAAAGACCCAAATATCAAAATTCAAACGATATGGACGAATTGCACAATGGACTCAAAGGATATGGACAGAATGGACTAATTATCCTAAATATATCATTATAGTCGTCTCAATTAAATTTTTTATAAGAGAAAAATATAAAATTATTGTGCTTTAGGTATATATAATTGTTATGTGATGTGAAAAATTTGAATAAAAATTAAATTAAATAAATAACAAAATAGTGTATATAATTTTATGACATTGAATCAATCTTATTATATTGTCTTAACATAAAAATACTAACAAAAATTAATTTACACATTTTGTGTTCTTTATTTTTGAACGATAATAAAACGATAAATTAAAATATGAAGAATACAATTTGGGCTCTAATATTTGTAGTTAATAAAAGAATATATCAATTAAATAATAATATTTGAGCATCAAGTTTGTGACAAAGTTATTGTTCTTTTTATATTGTAATGATAAAATTTAAGTTTAAACTTTAATGATTACTTAATAATAATAAAACAATTTTAATTAACAGGTTTGTTAATAATTATGTGCTTAAATTTTAGTTATTTAATAATAATTTGTAAAATATACAAAATAATTTAGTATATTATCAATTTCGTAGTTTCTTTTAAATTTTTAAAAAAATAAAAGTATGGGACCTATTTGTACTTTTTGCAAAAGTTGGAAATCCAATTGAAAATTTTTCTAATTAAAAATAAGGATATATTTGTTTTTTTTATCAAATAAGGACCAATTGCACACTAAAACACATAGGTTAAGGATTGTTGCGTCAAAAAACAAAGGTTAGAGACCATTTATTCGATAAAGACAAAGGTTATGGACCATTTGCGCCAATTTCCCTTATTTTATAACTAATGGTTGCTGTTCTTTTTGTTGATTAAAGGTTGTGCATTATTGGTTTGGCTCCATATCATGTGGCGTTGAAGGATGAAGGGGGAATATTGGAAGTCAGTGTCGATGTAGGGGGGTCTGATAGGAGTAGAAATAAAGTCACCGGAAAAAGAATTAGCCACTTTATTCTACACTACACAGTAGCTTTAGGGTGACATTTTGGCAGCTAGTACATCAAAAACTTACATTATTTTATATATTTTAAGTTAGTATATCGCTTATCCAATAAAATTTGACTGTTGAAGCTTGCTCGCGTTGAAGAATAATAAAGAAAGAAGAAAGTTGAGAGGAGAGATTTGAAGAATAGTAAAGAAAAATAAGAAAGAGAGATGATTTTTTTTTTTTTTAAATTGAAGACAGACCTACACGTATTTTGATCATGAGGAGGTGAAAAATCTCAATGGTCGTGATTAATGTAGTATTTGGTTTTATTTGTGTTGTGTAGTGTTTGATGACTAATGATTAAAAAAATTTATTTAATCACACCTAAATAGCCACTATTCAATGTCGATTAATGTTTGTTACTGTGTCTAATTCATATTGTTACTAATAATTTGAAAGAATTTTCAAATATACCCGTTACGATAATTTATTAATGTTTATTTTAATTTTTTGAAATTTTATTTGTTGTCATGTTCTGTTACTTCATATTGTTAGAATAAATTGTTATTGCATGCTGATAGTGCATATGTTTTATCGTCAGAATAGTTGGTAGAATGGTATAAATTTTTATTTTTTGGAATAGAGATTTAATTTAATAAGTGATTTTAAAATTTTGATTAGATTGGATAACTACAATGGAGAGAGAATATAGTTTTAAAGAGAGACAAATGTTATAAAGATATTATGATTTATGAGTATTTTTCAATTATACATACAACCTAATATTTTTCAATTTCTATTTACATTCTAGTATATGTAAATTGCAGTATTTTAGTAAGCCAATTGCACGAATATCCTACATTTCTTTGACAAATTGAAAAATACATAACATTTCAATTTTTATTTTATTTTAACTTGGTTACCTAATTTTACATTTTAGTAAAATTTGTGTTACTGTTTTATTTTTTTCTTTTATTTTTTATTTTGTTACATTATTTTACATATGTGTTAATGTTTTACTTATTTTCTAATTTTTATAATGACATATGTGTTATTGTGTTACTCCAATCGCAAACCCTAACGCCATCCTATCCAGCATTGTTTCTTTCCATCGTTGTAGCTTTCTACTACCAATTGATTTGTCACATATTGTGTTGTTGTGTTACTTGTGTGGATATAACATGTTACCATGTTACTTCTAAAGTAAAATATTTATTTCTTTATGTTACCGCCCCCAACTCTTTCCACCAACAATGTTAAAAACCTCAAAGACAACAAAATTAACCTTCTTACAGTAATGTATTGGATGTTCCTCTTTTCTTTTCTGTCCAAATAGTATGTACTGCCTTTTTTGTGCAATGGCGTGGATCTGTGTTTCCCCTCAAATGGCCACCTGCCTCAAATGGTTTTTTGATCCAATGAATCTACTGTCTTTGAGGTTTTTAGCCTCAACTCATGTTTTGAAGATTACAATATTTTTTATTTTTGCATGGGCTAAGTCCAAGAAAAAAATTGGCTTTCTTTTCGGCTCTAGGTTTGGGTCAATCAGAGCCAAGTCCAACTGAACAAATTGCCTCCATGCTCAAAGGAGTCAATATAGACAACCAAGAAATTATTCTCACAGCAAAATCTGTTGAGAATGAACAAGAACCAGCTATGATTGAAAACTCAGAATCAAGTACTGATGATGAGACAATCATACACCAAAGGTTTTATCCAAATAGAGAACCTGAAAAAGGAATTCAATTTAGAGAACCAAAAATTGAATCAGAAACGGAACCTATGGACTACGAACCATATGGAACTTCATCTAACCCAATTGGTGATGGAAAAAGACCAATAGGAGATTTTACTCCTAGACCAAAACCTTCATATGATGATGAATCTCATCCATCATATTTATTACATAAACCTAGAAAATCCCCAATTGACGTCAAGATCCTTGACTTAGATTGTGTTAAAAATCCAGAAACAATCATTGATGATTGGTATAATAATATCATGATATCTTTGATAATCCACAAAGAAATTCATAGGAATGAACAAAATTCATAGCACTATGTAATTTCTAGTACTAGAGGAAATGTTAAATCTTTCCTTAGCACAATTAGCTATGAAGCTAAAAATGCTATTTGGCAAGAGACTCGAGGAAACATCCTCAATTTATTAAAAGAATTGTTGAACAAATTTATAAACAGTTTACAGGACAAACTTATGAAGCTTTCAAAAGTACTAGATCAACAATAGACCAGGCTGATGCCTTGAATCATTTAGAAAGAATGACAATATGTAATATGTGTTATTTTGAAGAATTTACTTGTGAATTTTCAAAATATTATTACATATGTCCAGTAACTGATTGGAAAAACTTAACACAAAAGTTTATGAGAAAACTCCCTTACCCTTTTAATAATGAAGTAATGCTTCATTTTAATGATGTAATCAAAATACAAGAACCAAGTAGTGAAAATTATAAGGTAAATGTACAAGTTGATTCTTCATTAGGATTAGCTATTACAATTACAAGAAACTTCCTTGCTGAAAAATGTAAAGAAGGATATCTTGTTAGAGCAAGTCAAAAAACAGTCCCCAAAAATCCAAAAATCTGTTGTAGTCAATATATTGACAGAATTCCTGGTCAATATGGATGCTATCCTGAAAGGAAACAACGGAAACCAATTAGAAAAACAAAAAGAAAAAACTATGGGTTTAAAAAATATAAAAAACCTTACAAAAAGAAATTCTTCAAAAGAAAAAAATATTTTAAAAAATATGATAATAAATCTTTAAAAAAGAAAGCAAATGACAAAAGAAAAATATGCCCACAAAAGAAAAAGAATTGTAGATGTTGGCTCTGCAATGAATCAGGGCATTATGCAAATGAATACCCTGCAAGAATTGGAAATGAAGACAGAATAAAACTCCTTAAAACTTTTGAAAAACAAGGATTTTATCCTGTTGAAGACCCAAGTGATACAGAATCATTGTATTACTTATCAACAGATACTGATTCTAGTTATTCATCTACAGAATCCTCTGATTATGAATAATAAGAATATAACAAATCCAAATTCAATTTATATCCCTATCAAATTAAATTTTGAAGGATATAAAAGTTATACAATCCATGCATACATTGATACTGGAGCATCAGTATGCACTGCCAGTAAGTGGATTATACCTGAATCATTTTGGGTAAAATCAGAAAAAACTTTAAATTTAAAAATTGCAAATGAATCAACAATAACTACATCAAAAGTGATTAAAAACACAAATATTGGAATTTATGGTAAACATAATGGAACCATAAAAATATTTTACTTTAAAATACCCACAATCTATCAATTAGAAACCGGAATAGATTTTATAATTGGTAATAACTTTTGTCAATTATATCACCCTTTTATACAGGAAATTGACTATGTCAGTTTTACAATCAATAAAAATAAAATTTGGATTACAAAAAAGAGAGCAGTTGCTTTTAATACTTTACAAAAGAAATTTTTAGACTCTCTAAAAATTGAAAACAAAAAAGAAATTTTTCAGGGGGAGAATATTGCAAAATCTTCGCATATTTTCATAACAATTGAAGAAGTTGAAAAATTAAAAATCAATACAAACAGAGAAAAAATCATTGAGTTATTTAACCAATGTTGTTATGAAAATCCCTTAGATCCCAAGATCAATAAAGGAATCCTTACAGCAAAAATTGAATTACTTGAAGAATTCAAAGACAAAATCATTAAGTCAAAAGCTATGGCTTATAGTTCTAAAGATAGAGATGAATTTACATCCCAAATCAAAGAATTACTTGAATTAAAAGTTATTGAACCAAGTAAATCACCATTTTCTTCACCAGCTTTCATGGTAAGAAAAGAAGCAGAAAAAAGACGAAGTAAAGCAAGAATGGTCATTGATTATTCAACGCTAAACAAATACACCAAACCAGACAGGTATATTTTACCTAATATGCAGAGTCTTTTACAGCTTGTAAAAGGAAAAAATATATTCTCTTCCTTTGATTTAAAATTAGGATTTCATCAAGTAAGATTTGATGAAACAACAAAACCATTAACAGCATTTAGTTGCCCTCAAGGACACTTTCAATGGACAGTTGTACCTTTTGGTTTGAAACAAGCACCAGGTATCTTCCAAAGACACGTGGATAATACATTTAAAAAACATAATGAATTTTGTTGTGTTTATATTGATGATATTCTAGTTTTTTCAGATAACGAATATGATCATGAAAAACATGTTTTACGGTTTTACAAACAATCAAAGAAAATGGAATTGTTCTTTCGTTCAAAAAAGCAGAATTGTTTAAAGAAAAAATAGGATACTTAGGTCTAGAAATAGCCTTTGGTTTTAAGCAATTGAAACCCCATATCCTAAGTCATATTAATGAATTTCCAAATGAGATACAAGATCAGAAACAATTAATGAGATTTTTAGGATGTTTAAATTATGCTGAATCTTTCATTAAGGATCTAGCAAAAATGAGAAGTCCCCTACAGAAAAAATTAAAGAAAGATTACAGATGGAACTGGACTAAAGAAGATAGTCAGTATGTCCAAAAAATTAAGAAAAAGATTAAAAATCTCCCATCCCTTTATCATCCTAACAAAGATGATAATATGATAATTGAAACAGATGCATCCCAAGAATTCTGGGGCGCGGTCCTTAAAGCAAAAGACAGTGAATCTCTAGAAGAAAAGCTATGTAGTTACTCTTAGGAACTTTCAGTAATTCTGAAAAGAATTACCACATTAATGAAAAAGAAATTCTAGCCATGAAAAAGGCAATTTCAAAATTTAGATTGTATATTATTTCTAATAAGTTTATTGTTAGAACTGATTCAACAACATGCAAATCATTTTTGAAATGCCAGGTACATCCAGACTACAAACAAGGTAGACTTATCAGATGGCAAATGTGGTTTAGCCATTATGATTTTGATATTGAATTAATTAAAAGTAAAGAAAATTCTTTAGCTGATTCTCTTAAGCGTGAATTGTCTTTTGCAGGTCAAAATGACAGAAATACAGGATCAAATTGAAGACTTAGAGCTTCAATTAGAAACAAAATTGATGGAAATATCAACAAGACAACAAGAAATTGTTATCTTGAATAAACAAATCCATCAATTACAGCAAAAACTTCCTTCACAAAAGGGGAGAATTGAAATAAATATTGCTGAAAAGCAAAACTTGGATGAAAATCCAAAATTGACAAAGAGTAATAATCTTGAAAAGAAAAAAACAGATTGTTCGCAAGAACAGAAGGATATTCAAAATTGAAAGAAAAACTTGTTGGTTTTGGAACTTCCATACCCGGCAAAAAATTTTATGTAATCTTTGATGGTCCCAACAAAGGTTATTATACAAACTGGACTGAAGTTGAACCTTTGGTCAAACACAAACCTTTTAAACATAAGAGTTTCAAAACTCTTACAGAAGCCCAACAAGCTTTCAACGATTACCACAAAAATTTACCACAAACAGATTTCAAAAGCCCATTTGAAAATTTTAGTCTCGCATCAGACACACGAAGAAAAGATATCAGGTCAAGACCAAGACTTTCAAACTTCCAAAAGAAACCAGTCTTTCCAGAACTAAGATTCAATTCTTATAAGGAAGCCACACACTCCAATCCAGAAAAAATCCCTGATAGATTCAAAAGATTAGGGAAAACCCCACTCACAAAAGAAGCCAAAACCATTTCTGATATTCATTTTCAAGATTTCCTACATCTTGAAGAAGAAGCCCGGATCATAGGTGCTACTGCACCACAAAATCAAGTACTATGGAACCCTTGATAAAAGTTTGGTCAATTCATCTTCGCTAGGAGCGTAACCAAATTTTGTTAAAACAAATTTTACCTGGATTAGTCAAGATGATAGTCCCAGGAAAAGATTTAGAAGAAATAAAATTAATTGATGACAAGCTTTTCCAGTCATTAAAAGATTTTGTTAAATACGTTATTAAAGACCAAGATTTACATCTTTTACTGAAAATTAACAGCACCATTCCATTTTGGGATAAAAATAACACCCTTCTCAAAGGATACCACCATATACAGATCAAATCTGTAAAAAACCCCTACCTTGATAATCCTATTGAAGGAGAACCAGTTGATGTCAATACAGAAATTATAAATGATTGGAGAGGTCTATCTTATCAAAGAATTTTGACAGGATTGAGAGCCATCAATGGTGAATCCAAAGTAAAAGTGAACTTCAGTTCTGATTTTATTTTGGTAACTAGTAAAAACAGTTCTTTAATGTCAAAAGAAAACATAAAAACCATTTGTAAATTTGAAGAGGTTTTTTATGATACATTCAATGTTCCAGACAGTTATTCAGGTGAATTATGCAGACACCTCAGACAAAGTTTGGGTAAAGATCATCAATGCAGATGGTGTATCCAAGACAAAGAAGATAAGATCTCAAACAGTGACAAAAATTCTGATAAAGGAAAAGACAAGATATTTGATGACGCTGTTGACGATCAATTATCAAAAATCGGATCCTACCACAGTGAAGAAGAGGTGGCAGACACTCTTTTTTCTGATTGACAGAGGTCACTTTAATAAAGTAAAGTTTTACTTTATTAAAAGACACGTGAACAAACAGTAAAAGTAAAAGACATTGTCAAATGGCAGACAAAGTGGAAGACATCTTTCCAAAAAGCAAAGAACTTTGCAAAAAAGATAGAGGACGCACTCAAGAAAGAATCTTTAGAGACTGTTATAAATTGTAACCATGTTTCAGAGTTAGAAGGAGTTGTTGTTTTGTTCATCTTCTATTTTCTTTCAAAAACATTGTAATCTTCAAAACATGAGTCGAGGCTAAAAACATCAAAGACAGTAGATCCATTGGATAAAAAAACCTTTGTATTTAAATAAGCTGTGAAATTCAGCCTTCTGGAATAAAAGAAATATTTTTCTAAATTCCTTTACTTCCTCAATTTTCATACAAATACATATATACTGCTTGATTAGCCCAGGTCAGGTGATCACTGGAGTACCATTTGAGGCAGGTGGCCGTTTGAGGGGAAACACAGATCTACGCCATTGCACAAAAAAGACAGTACATACTATTTGGACAGAAAAGAAAAGAGGAACATCCAATACATTACTGTAAGAAGGTTAATGTTGTTGTCTTATTTATTTTAGGTTTTGCATCCATGGATACTATTGTCTTTGCATTTAACCATACTCATTTGATCCTACATTATCCGCATAAATACAAGAAAAATTTTGAGTTTAAGCCATTGCATTGCTTAAAAGTTGCTTTAGGACTATAAGCCATAGCTTTTGACTTAATGATTTTGTCTTTGAATTCTTCAAGTAATTCAATTTTTGCTGTAAGGATTCCTTTATTGATCTTGGGATCTAAGGGATTTTCAGAACAACATTGGTTAAATAACTCAATGATTTTTTCTCTGTTTGTATTGATTTTTAATTTTTCAACTTCTTCAGTTGTTATGAAAATATGCGAAGATTTTGCATATTAGGTAAAATATACCCGTCTGGTTTGGTGTATTTGTTTAGCGTTGAATAATCAATGACCATTCTTGCTTTACCTCGTCTTTTTTCTGCTTCTTTTCTTACCATGAAAGCTGCTATAAATTGTAACCATGTTTCAGAGTTAGATATGAGTTGTTGTTTTGTTCATCTTCTATTTTCTTTCAAAAACATTGTAATCTTCAAAACATGAGTCGAGGCTAAAAACCTCAAAGACAGTAGATCCATTGGATCAAAAAACCTTTGTATTTAAATAGGCTGTGAAATTCAGCCTTCTGGAATAAAAGAAATGTTTTTCTAAATTCCTTTACTTCCTCAATTTTCATACAAATACATATATACTGCTTGATTAGCCCAGGTCAGGTGATCACTGGAGTACCATTTGAGGCAGGTGGCCGTTTGAGGAGAAACACAGATCCACGCCATTGCACAAAAAAGGCAGTACATGCTATTTGGACAGAAAAAAAAAAACCTAAAATAAATAAGACAACAAAATTAACCTTTTACGAATGTATTGGATGTTCTTCTTTTCTTTTACGTCCAAATAGTATGTATCGCCTTTTTGTGCAATAGCGTGGATCCGTGTTTCCTCAACGACCGCCTCAAATGGTAGTACATACTATTTGGACGAGAAAAGAAAAGAGGAACATCCAATACATTATCCGTAAGAAGGTTAATTTTGTTGTCTTATTTATTTTAGGTTTTGCATCCATGGATACTATTGTCTTTGCATTTAACCATACTCATTTGATCCTACATTATCCGCATAAATACAAGAAAAATTTTGAGTTTAAGCCATTGCATTACTTAAAAGTTGCTTTAGGACTATAAGCCATAGCTTTTGACTTAATGATTTTGTCTTTGAATTCTTCAAGTAATTCAATTTTTGCTGTAAGGATTCCTTTATTGATCTTGGGATCTAAGGGATTTTCAGAACAACATTGGTTAAATAACTCAATGATTTTTTCTCTGTTTGTATTGATTTTTAATTTTTCAACTTCTTCAGTTGTTATGAAAATATGCGAAGATTTTGCATATTAGGTAAAATATACCCGTCTGGTTTGGTGTATTTGTTTAGCGTTGAATAATCAATGACCATTCTTGCTTTACCTCGCCTTTTTTCTCGCTTCTTTTCTTACCATGAAAGTCGCTATAAATTGTAACCATGTTTCAGAGTTAGATATGAGTTGTTGTTTTGTTCATCTTCTATTTTCTTTCAAAACATTGTAATCTTCAAAACATGAGTCGAGGCTAAAACCTCAAAGCATGAGATCCATTGGATCAAAAACCTTTGTATTTAAATAGTTTTGTGAAATTCACCTTTCCTCGGAATAAAAGAAATGTTTTCTAAATTCCTTTACTTCCTCAATTTTCATACAAATACATATATACTCGCTTGATTAGCCCAGTGTCGTGTGATCATGGAGTACCATTTGAGGCGGTGGCGTTTGAGGAGAAACACGATCCACGCCATTGCACAAAAAGGCGAGACATGCTATTTGGACGAGAAAAGAAAAAAAAACCTAAAATAAATAAGACAACAAAATTAACCTTTTTACAGTAATGTATTGGATGTTCTTCTTTTCTTTTCTGTCCAAATAGTATGTACTGCCTTTTTTGTGCAATAGCGTGGATCTGTGTTTCCCCTCAAACGGCCACCTGCCTCAAATGGTAGTACATACTATTTGGACAGAAAAGAAAAGAGGAACATCCAATACATTACTGTAAGAAGGTTAATTTTGTTGTCTTATTTATTTTAGGTTTTGCATCCATGGATACTATTGTCTTTGCATTTAACCATACTCATTTGATCCTACATTATCCGCATAAATACAAGAAAAATTTTGAGTTTAAGCCATTGCATTACTTAAAAGTTGGTATCATAACAACTGAAGAAGTTGAAAAAATTAAAAATCAATACAAACAGAGAAAAAATCATTGAGTTATTTAACCAATGTTGTTCGAAAATCCCTTAGATCCCAAGATCAATAAAGGAATCCTTACAAAGAAAATTGAATTACTTGAAGAATTCAAAGACAAAATCATTTATTTCTTTATGTTACCGCCCCCAACTCTTTCCACCAACAATATTAGACTTGCAATCCCCAAAACCCAGTGCCACCATCGTTGACACCCTAAACCACATGTTTGGAGTCGTTGACGTGTCACCCGTCAAACAGATGGATTGCAATGACGGTGCACCTCACGCGGTCTTCAATTCAAATTTGGATTTGGTGGCCTTTGTAATGGTCGTAGCTCAATCACTAAGAACCCAACCAAAACCAGTTAACCCAAGCTATAAATTACTCAAGAATTAAAGAAGACAAGAAGAATTCTCATTTAATTTGATGAATAAAAATAAAAAGAAATGAGATAAGAAAAGAGAAAATGGTGTGTGACTCTTTATTGGAAATCTCGTACCTCTCAGCCTTTAGTCTCTATCAAACACAGAAAACAACCCTAAAGATTCGTTTATATATGGTAGGAAGGTAGGAAGACCAATTAGGCATCATAATCTTGCTTTGGATGCTGGGGCATAGTCAGGATATGATAAAGGATTGTAGCATAATTTTTTCCCCATTTTATTAACTGCAGTTTCTGTAGCTTCTTACATGACAGGGCTGGGCCTGGGCCCGGGCCCCAGTGAGACCCAACTCTGTCTCCGCCCATGCTTGGATGTATCAATTGGAGATCAAGATGATTTACTTGGTTAGAATGTTCTATCAAATTTTTATTACTATTACTAAACTCCTGAAAAAATTGAATTGGAGATTATGAATTTATTGACAAACTGTGTTTCTAAAGAAAAATCCAAATGGTATTCACTTTCAACATCTCATCGCAACAAAACATTCGCTCCCCCACTATCCAATGGCGTTGTACCAATAATGTATATTCACACCACCCGTTTTATTTTTTGCACCACATTTTAATTGTTGCTCATCGTAGCACTCATGTCTCCAACCTTTTAACGCATTCTTATCCTCAAATTTCATTAATTAATACATCTTGTGTCTGATAACGGATCACGTAAAAAAAAAATACGTTGATAGGGCGTAAAACAACGTATTTTCCATCATATTAAAAAAAAAAAAAAAACAAAAGTGAGATAAAGTATTTTTTTTTTTCCCCTCATTTCAAAGAATGCAAAAAGAACTATCATTAAGAATTAGATGTGTTAATTAATGGAAATTGAAGATAAGAATTCGACGAAAAAAAAAAATTAAGAACATATGTGCTACAATAAACAAATGTTGATGACCTTAAATACTATTAAAATGTAGTGTACTTATAAAAAAATTATCGTGTCAATATAACCACACATATATCAAATCGAACACAGTCCTATATCAGCCATGCCTGCAGGTCGTGTTGGACCAACCTTGTGAAAATAGGGTCGGCCCTGGCATGGCGCACTGCTATAGTGATTGGGCTCGCAGGCCGTGCAGGACCACGAGTGGCTTAGGACCATAAATTTAGTGAAATGATATGTTAGTTATTCACAGAATTTTAAAAAACTTGTTTACACCTTTGGGTAACTTTAAAAATAACAATTTATATACTATTAATTACTTTAAACATTAACAAATATGATATTCCATTAAGTCTTTGTCAAAACAATAACAAATCATATGTTTAAAATGTAATTACTCTTTACATATTAGATATTTAGAAATTACAATTTATATATTAATATTTCACAAACATTATTAAGAGCATGTTTGTCATAGTTTAATTTAAATTTATTTTTTTTAAACTTATTTTCAACTATATGTTTAATGAGACTCACAATTTTTATTAAATTTTCAACCACACGTTTCACTATTTTTTCTTTTCAAAATCTACTAAAAAATAACTTTTAAATTCTACTAAACATGCACTAAATTAAATATTTGATTAAGTCTAGTATGTCAAAATATGTTATTTGTTATTAAGCATATAATATTGGAGAAATTTATGGAGTAGGTAGTTGTTATTAAATAAAGTATTTGATTAACTCCACCAATTTGTTATATGTTTGATAGTGATGAAATTATTTTTTAAATACTTATAAGTTGTGAACTTTATAAAATATATAGATAAAAAATATATTTAATTAATTTGACCAACTTAAATTATAATTTAAGAAAAGTAGTATTTCGATAGAGGTGGACTTAGTCCCTTTGATTTGATTTCAAGAGAACCGAACCGAAGTAGAAGTAGTAAGTATTCTATCGATAGAACTATCAATTCCAACTTGAATTATAAATCAAACTATTTGGTTATGTTGAGATCAATAATATAATTAAAGTTTTTAAAGTTATCATATTTTTAACAACTATTTTTATTTTTTGTTTGAAGCAACACAATAATATAAAAAACATAATTTCAAACCTAATCTTAAACTATTCACAAAAGAAATGTTTCATTTCAATACAAAATAATAAATATATATTTTATTTTTATGGACTAGATTTTTAGAAAGAAAAAAAAAGTTAAAAAAATCAAAAAGTCGATTCATTTTTTGATTTTGATTTTAGAATCAATAATCGAATCATAAATAATCAATTCTCGATTCTAATACCCATTATCCAATTTAAAATAAGAAGAACAAAATGGAATCACTCAATTCCAATTCGATAAAATCAATTTGATAACTTTGTCCTCTCCTACATTTTACTTTTCTTTTGTAATGCTTCGTTGATCTGAATGATCCCACAAAGTCATAGCGACATAGCCTATTCCATTACCTAGTATACTATTACATATGTGCTGAGAGCTTTACTGACAAATCGTGGGACCCTTAGACAGGGATCAACGTTGAATACGAATTTCGAGGACTTAATCAGACGGTTCATAATTAACGAAAAAAAGCGCTCTCGTCCAGGGCCTGTATCAGATCTCTTCATTGATAAAGTTCTCACTTTGCACTTTGCAGTCATAAAACGTTAAGAGATCCATTTTCACAGCACATGACGACACCACATTTTCAAATTTCATAAAACTTTTCAGTTTGCACCATGCTTTTGTTTGATAAGCCTTAAAAATTATAATAAAGTTAAATTCATAATTAACAATTAATTTTAATTATATATTTCATTATATCCTCAACTTTTTAACTATACACATTATTAATTTCTCAAACAACCACTCTAGACATTCAGTTGCTTTTATTCTCCGCTTAGTTATTATTTAACACAATTTTATTATATCGTTAATATTGTTGTTTGATTTGGCTTGTTTGATGTTTGTTCGAATAATAAATTCAGTTCAACTACAAATAAGGGTGGACGCGAGTTGAATTGGATAAAAAATCGATCCAACTCGAACTGAAATTCGGTTTGGCTTGATCCAATTTGAAAAAAGTGGGCCTGAAACCGACCTAAAACAATTCGGGTCGATTCAGGTTTTTTGGTTTTGGATCGATTAAAACTTATTTTTAGTTTTATTTTTCAAAAAAAAAAATCGATCTGGTTTCAGTTTGTTTAACCAACTCGAAACCGACCCAAATCTGTCCAAAAATCAACCTAAATAGTGAGCTTTGACGAACACTAATCAAATTTACAACATCTCTTATAATTTATCTTCTTCTACTCAAATAACTCATCGGATATAATAAATGATAGGGATAATTGCATGAAAGGTTCTCCAATCTTTCAAAATTATTAGGAATAAGCTCATAACCTTAATAAATAACACCAGACATCTCTAACGTTTGAAAAACTTGGCATAATAGGTCTTTTTTGACAAAATTGCTCTTCCCTTTAAATAAACAAAAAAGAAAAAAAAAAAGATTGAAAACTAACTAAATTTACCCCAAAAAATAAAAAGTAACAAAATGACCATCTTTTTTATCAAACTGAGAAAAACTGAGAAAAAAATATTCCTCGAAGCAATTATACCTAAAATTAAATAAAACTTATTTTTAGATTACTTATATTACTGACATGATTTTTAAATTTACTTTTTAGCAAGACTCGCTTAATCTTTTAAATATAGTCAGACATCGTGTAGGTTCTTGTGATTAAATAGGTAAAAATAGTTTGATTACACAGACGATGGGGCACCGGACACTTCACTCCCGAGCTTGGGTTGGATATTTTACCTAAACAAATAGCACCCAACAGTAAGTAACTCCACCTACCTCGGCAAAAATGCCGCTGTTATACAACACGATGCTTAGCGTGATCAAGTACCCAATTGCTGAGTTGACTCCGAACAACACGGCCAATGAGAGCCTATCCTACCGATTCCAACCGAGTTTGTTGATGATCAGCAGCGTGTAGCAGAGATTGGGTTCCTGATGATGATTTGGAAGTGAGAGATACCAAAGTGAGTCGCTGAGTTTCGAGGTATTGGTAGAATATGGAGAAGAAGAAACATAAAAGTTAAGTGAGAACGTAACTCGGCCATGACTTGTGGTCTTCCACGAGTTGAACACGAGAGTTAAATCTTTGCCCCAACCCAATATAGTGTTACGTGCATCATCTTGATTTTATGTTAATTGTATATAGTTTGATAAATACTGTGGGAAAAGGAGGGATGGGGGTTTAAAGGAGTAACTTTATCTTGAATTGAATCGAATTGTTCAATTTTAAAGGAGTTAAATCCCGAGTTTATGTTAATTGTATATAGTTTGCCTTATGTGACTAAGATTTGGGTGTGTCTCTTATTTGGGACATTGATTTGGTTTGCTCAATTTACATAGTACAAGTTGGATTTTTTTGTGGGTAAATTTTGAATTTTTGAGAAGATGACTTTTTATTATTTTTTATCTTTTTTGGTACATTTCGTATTTTTATTTTTTGGGAGTAAATTTGGTTAGTTTTCAATCTTATTTTTCTTTTTTCTTGTTTTTTGTTTTTTGTTTATTTAAAGGAAAGGGCAATTTTGTAAAAAATGACCTACTATGTCAAGTCTTTCAAACGTTGGGGATGTATAGTACTATTTTTTAAGGTTAGAGACATATCTCTAACGATTTTAAAAGATTGGGAACCTTTCATGCAATTATCCCTAAATGATATATACTATCCATCAGCCTTCAAGCACGTACTCATTCTAATTGAGCTGGACATTCTGTATACACGAAATTTACTAGAAATTTATTTTTTGAGTGATTCTTAATTTCTTGATCAATTTGTAAGAAAAAATAATCCAAAGATCAATTCTACCAAGGCAAATTAAGTATTGAGTTATGATAACTACATTGAAATTATTTGATTTTGAGACGATTACTTGATGACGTTGGTGTTCCACAATCAGACGCTACTCTAATTTATAGTCTAAATAAATATATCACACATATTATTTAGATTTTACGAGTATGCTAATTATATTAAATTAATTATTATTATATGCACGTTACATTTTAACCGAATTTAATTAAATATTTTTCTCACAATGATATATCTTTTGAACTAAACATATCAGTTTTTTCTTTATTTTAATTTACATATAAGAAGTTCAAAGATTTATTTTATTTAGAAAATGTAGAGAGAAAATAATTAAAAATTAATAAGAAAAATATAAGCAAGTGATGAATCTAAACAGAGGCATATACAAAGTACAATTAATGTAATACATTTTATAAGTGAAGTGCTTGCTTAGTCATATTAAAAAAAAAAAGCAAAAATAATTAATTATAATTATTGTGTGAAATTCAAAATTAATTTATTTTGATCCATACAAAATAATGAATACCGATACTTATAAGCACATTCAAAATCACTGTGTGCACACCTTAAAACACTGGTACTTGCTTTTATTTCTATAACAAGGACTAAGCCAAGGCCCACCGTCACCTTTTAAAATAGGGATAATTGCATGAAAGGTTCCCAATCTTTTAAAATCATTAAGAATATATTTCTTAATTTAAAAAAAAGATAAGAAAATGCTTTGTTACAAAATATTGTGTCATCCCATTCAATTTATTACGTATGTGAAAATTTGGCAAAATAAATAATACATCAATCCTTTATAACAAAATTATCATTTTTTTAAATAAAAATAAGAAAAATAAGAAAAAATTTTGGAAAATATGATTGAAAACTAACCAAAAGTACCATTCAAAAAAAATAAAAGGTAAGAAACATATCCTAAAAAGATAAAAAGTAAGAAAAAAATCATCTTCTCCAAAAATTCAAAATTCCTCACAAATCACGCACCCTATTTCTCACACAATTTCTCTCTGCCCCTCTCTCCAATAATGGTCATCTCCACCTCTAAAACTGACAGTATTTCCACCACCACCTCCGTCGGCGCTAGTCCACTAAACCTCATCCACAAGGCACAATAGTAGATGTTGCAGGAACAGTAGTTGCACCACCCCCGTCACCATTATCAGTACCACTAGTAGAACTAGCACCAACTGTCACCACCACCGTAGAGATACCACCGCTGACGAAGGCAGAGGTGGACCTTTTCGCCATTTCTTCTCATAGGTATTCCTCTAGCCTTGGTATGGCATTCTTTCACTTATCTAAGATATAACCTCACGGTTTTAACCCCAAAAGGGTTCCCTTCAATCGACCGCCATTCTCTTCAAAGGTTGCTCTCGGAGGCACCGATTAGAGTATCAAGAATGCCCCAAGCCCGCTTTCAAAGGGCACGCTAGGAGAGAGAGTGGGGACTAGTCGGCGAAATACTGGCACTGTTACGTGTACCTTAGTTTTTCCGAATCGTCTAAGTATTTTAAGAATTTGATCACGTGAGCTCCGCCACTGCCTAAGCGTCGGGAGGCTTGTGGTTTCTTAGGTGTTGTAGGAACGTGTTCCGGGTCGGCTTTAAGACTTCATGGCGACTCACGTGCCTCCGCTGACCCGCCTCCATCGTCACTCCCACTCTCAGCTGTGCCTCCGCTAGTTGATGATGGAACCGTCTCCCATCCGTTAGGGTCGTTTGCTCCCACTCCAGTTGCTGAATTCATCAGTAAAATTTAGTCAATTTAGCTCCTGACAATTTTTAGTTGACCTCAAAATTCGATCGGAACTAACTCGTTAAACTACTCTACTACTGCAAAGTACATAGTACAACTCCGCTTCTCTCTCTCTATATCTCACAATGGTTGGGTTTTAAATATTCCCTGACACTGAATTTGCTTGTAATTATTGGTTTAATTGGCCAATATTCTGGGGTCAAGATCTTTTTGCGGATGCAATGTGTGTTGTGTGAGAGAGAAAGTTTGATGGAATTTTGGGTTTTTGAATAAGATGACATCTTTCTTATTTTTATTTTTTAGGTATATTTCTTACTTTTTATTCTTTAAGGTACATTTGGTTAATTTTCAATCATGTTTTTCTTTTTTTTTTTTTTTTTTTTTGTTTATTTAAAGAGAACGATAATTTTGTCATAAATGACTTACCATGCCAAATTTTTTCATACGTTGAGAATGTGTGATGCTATTTTTTTAAATTAGAGGTATATCTTTAACTATTTTGAAAGGTTTGAGACCTTTCATACAATTATTCCTTTAAAATAAGCAAAACTTGTTTATGTTCTTTAATAATGGAATCATCAAGAAAGCCAAGGATTCTTAGGCAATAGTAGGTAAGTTTTAAAATATTAAACAATATTAAAATAAATATTTTTATTTTTACTTTTACTTTTTAAATCAATATTTTCATATATTATACTGTTTAGTGCAAGTATTACCGTCCGTAATCAAGGCAAATTTCATATATTATACTTTTCAAATCAAATTATTTTTTAGGGTTCGATTTGATTTCATATTACAATTTATCTAAAACGTTAAAACGTAAATATAACAAAGTTAAAACGTAAATATTTTGATCTAAAATGTCAATACAAAATTTAAATTGAAGTTTTATATAAACATTGACAAGTCCACGTAGATCTAAATAAATAATTAATATTATTTATAATTATTCTTTATCGATAATTATCTTACGTGATATTATTCAATTAAATAAATTATTTATTATTAATAATTATAAATATATTATTTAATTAAAATAAATAATTTATTCAATTAAATAATACTACATAAGATTGATAGTGAATATTACGAATAACATTATTCTAAATTAGTTTCAATACTACAGTTTCAAAATCCCTTTTTAAAGCATTAATTAGTTGTTGAAGGGGCAAGTGCAAAAATGGGTGAAATAGTTTAGAAAGTGGGAGGTGGCAGGAGAGTAATGAAGAGACGGACGGGATTGAAAGACGTGATTAGAATCCAGCTGAGTGGTCCAATCCAAGTCGCAATACATTCTACGTCTCACAGAGTCACAGTACAAAATTATTATATAACTGACGACGGCAAATGCGGGAGTCCTTTCCCCTTCCTCAAGCAAAAGATATCTGCTGACGTCTTCCTCTGCAAACTATATACTTTGTTTAGAGTGAGTAAATATTCAGTGCGTGTGCTTGTGTGTGAGAGATAGACTCAGTCAGGTTCTGACCTTCTGTATTGAATATTGCTATTATTATCACCGTCTACGCCACATTAAATTAAACATCTAATGAAATATAAGATATAAACTCAATTTATTGAATTGTGTATTTGATAAAATTTAAAAAGAAAAATAGTATATTCTCGTTTTCGACTTTTCAAATACGTACAGAATATACTCTTTAATTTTTAAAAATAACATCATACATCTCCACGTTGAAATAAACATGATACGTCACTGTTAACAGATTTCTGTCTATTTCCTATGTTAAACAACTCAATTGCACCGCTATTTTTTTCTCAAAATTTAGCGATTGGAGTGTGAACAGTAAATCCAATCTTTATTATTCAAAGCATGTGGAAGAACAGTAACTCCAGTTAACGGAGTAGTGGGATTACTGTGGACTGGAAACTGGCACGTCTGCCAGTCCTCGGTGGAAGCGGTTCTGAGGGAGGCGTTTTGTGTCCCTTGCCAAAATTTTCTGGGTTGACTCAGTCGCCGGAGTTTGATGAAGGGTCATAACCTCATAACACTGATTTCTACAAATCAGAAGATCTAAACTTGAGAGTTAAAAGAAAAGGTTTTGATAATGAGCAAAATGAACTGAATCTTGGTTTGACAGTGGGTTTTTCGGCGAAATTGACGACGGACCGAGGAAAAGAGGCTGGCGTTTCCGTCGGACAAGTCTGAAACGACGACGTTGGAGAGTGGTCTTCTGTGTAATCAAGAGTTGCAACAAAATCACCATGGACAGGAATTAAAGCTTTTGAGCCTGTTTTTCTAATTTATTTTTTTAACCCTTCACCGGAATTATCAATAAATAGAGCTTTATCTTATTTATTATCTGGCTTAAAATTTTGTGTTTTTGGGCTCAATTTAGGGATTTTGTTTTGGGCACTTAATTTCTCAATTTTGTACCGAGAAGAAGAAACTTTCAAGAAACAGATAGAAAAGAGTTGCCTTGTGTCTAAATTTCTTCATTTTTATATTTTGACGGTGTATATACTTTTTTTCATGGGTAAATAAAAAAACGTCCTCTACCTATGAGGTGTGACACGTGAAAACGTCCTACATTTTAAATTTTGGCAATTTAAACCCTTACCTGATTTGGATTTCTTTCGCATAAAATCCTTCACCCAAAATCATAGGGTAAATTAGTCCAACCACTTTTTTCACATATATATTACTTTTTTTAAAATTGGGGGCTTCCATGCAATTTCAAAATTGCACCACAGCCCCGCCCCCAAATCTAAAGCTAGAGGAATTCCAGCTTTATCCATAAGATAATATTAAGTTCAATCCAAATTAGCTTAAAGAATAAAAATTTGTGTCCAAAATTTGTGTTCAATCCAGATCGTGGCGGGGCCACCTTTAAATCGGCTGCAGTATGGAGTCGATTTCGTGGTAGTCCTCTTTGCTTTGTTGTCACGCCTTAATCTCAAATGGTGGGCCTCATTACGGTGGCCTTTACTGGCTCTGTCGCGAGGAGGAGCCGCAGAACCAATCGCTTGAAGGACATACATCGGCCAATAAGGGTTTGAAGAAGAAGGTCTTGCAGCTTGTTCCCCAAGTTCACCTACGATTCCTCTTCCGTGGCAATGGCGATGGCGGTGGACCGTGTGCTATATGTTTGGAGAAGTATACGATGGAGATGAGATCGAGGTGTTGTTGCCGTAGTAGTGCGGCCATGGGTTCCATGTACCGTGTGTAGAGATCGTGGGTCGATCCCACTCGTCATGCCCTTCTTGTCGGCAGATTCTTGCCGTGGCTCGAGCCGTGAATGCGGCGATATACAAGAGACATCCGCGCCGGCGATGCCATCACGGGTCCAAATGGCCGAGCTCAAGTCTAGACAAGATCGCTTTGTCGCTTGAGTTCACTGGGTTTTTGCCGAGAAAACAATTATCTAATCTAAAATTGAGAGTGCAAATTCGAGACCGTGAATCGCGGCTATTATGGTGAATGTCCAGAGCGCCGCAGGATCATCGATGCGACGGAGGAAGCGGAGGAGGTGGCGAGGAATTGGATGGGACTCATGAACAAAGATTTGACATTCGTATATAAAATTAGCTTTAGATTTGGGGATTGGGGCTGCTTGCAATTTTGGAAATTGCATGGAAGTCCCCAATTTAAAAAGAAGTAATATATATGTGAAAAAGTGGTTGGACTAATTTACCCTCGTGATTTTGGATTTTGACCTTTAAGCAAGAAACTTTCAAGAAAGGGTAAAAATGCCAAAATTTAGAAGGTGCGCTTTGTCTAATACTCGCATTTTTATATTATGACGCTATTTACTTTTCTTTCATAGTAACCTTTTACTCGACACATTTTCAATCGCTTAATTTTGAAAAATAATCGCGAAAATGTAATTGAGCTGTTTAACGGAGAAAATAGACGAAATCTGTCAACAAAATCTATCATGTTTATTTTTTCAAATGTTGGAGATATGTAATGCTATTTTCAAATATTATAGATATATCTCCAACATTTTTAAAATTGGAGATGAAATATGCTATTTTTTAATTTAAAAATAGTTTTTTAGGAGATTTTGATAAAAGTTGATGAAATGTGTGGTTAAAACGTTGTGGATTATATGAAATACATAGTTAAAAATGAGTTTAAGTGTCTGTTTGGTAGGGTTTAAAAATAATTTTTTAAAAAATTGAAAAAAGTTAGTAAAATATATATTTGAAAAGTTGATAAATCATTTATGAACTATATGATTAAAAATAAGTTTAAAAAAAATAAAAGAAAATTATACCAAACATACCCTTAAAATAAACTTTATCAAATATAAACTTAATATTATATAGACCCCGCCATCATTATCACCGTGGTTATAGTTAACATTACTCCTGTGTATTATTTAATATTTAATTATAGATAGAATAGATTTGTCAGTGACAACTGACTGACATAATTAATTAATCACCTTTAATCATAACCTGTACTCTTTTACGATTTAATTGCTTTTTTCAGTGGGTTCGCTGCTCGCACCGTGTACGATAAAATTGTACATTATTTTTATTTCCCCTTCTAACGTGTGTTAAGAATGGAATTTTCAATTCAAGCTGACATGTCAGTCCAACTACTATATTAATAGCAAGGTACATTACCTAACACTAACAATTTTGCTCTAATATTACTTATTGATAATTGAATTTGATTATCTCTATTAATTACTTAAGATTAAATTTCAGTTTTAAGTTTATTTATTTATAATTAGACCTTTTCTGCTTTTTTTTTTTTTTTTTGGAGCCCTGATTACTGTTAATTCATGTTCTCTTACGGTAAATTGGTTCATTTCTTTTAGTATGAATAGCTTGCGTAGCCAAACGTTACAAAAATTGAGATTCATAAATCCTAAGATATGCCTCCTAGTAACGTCAAATTAACATGGTAAGAATCTAGAAGGGAGTTTAGTAAAATTACCTAAACATCCTTGATTCTTCTTTTTTATTTTTTGACAATATAATTTTTTTACTAGAAAAATATCATAAAGTGCGAAAAATACTTTTTATAAATTTGTTACCACAAGATTTTGGTAAAGCATCCACGTCAATAAATGCTCCATAAAGGCCCAAGTTAGGCCTTGCGAAAGTCTCGTAAACTCAGCAAGGGTCTCTTAGATCCGTAAAAATCTCACAAGTCCAGCGAAGACATTCCGAATTCGTAAAAGCCTCATGTACCTAACGAGGGCCTAGTGAATGCATTTAAGGCCCGGCAACACATTAGCACTCTCGAAGTAAGTATGGCGAAGCCCATGAAAAGCCTATAAATAGGAGACAAAAATGTTCAACAGTTCGGACATGAATTGTTAAAATAAAAGCACCCACAGAAATATTATATAGATAGGTCTTCCACTATATATTCTCATATTTATTGTTTACTATAGTCTTAGCCGACCTAAATACTTAACCCTAAGTAAGTTTGGAGTCCGTACTTACTATTTTTCAATGTCAACAAAAATAATTAAAAATTTGTTTTTTCTCAATACTGATCACCCAAGTTGTTTCATTGTAATTTAAGACCTAAAATTTGTTTGTTTAAGTTGTTTTTCTATTCTTTAATACGATCAAATAAAATATGTTAGTACAATTATTTTATTCTCAAAACACACCCTATAAAGTGAAATGTGCAAATAATAAGAATTCTTGACTATTAATTTAAAAAAAATACAATCTTGTACCAGAAAAAAAATATTATATTTATGGACTCTTCATTTCCCCCAATAAAGAAATCAACATTTGGTCATATTATAGTCAACTCAGGACTTGGAAGGTTCACACAATACGAAATTGTCTAAAGTTAACAACTAAACTATTTTTAAGATCCCCAAATCTTGTCTTTATTTTAATATTTAGCCGTTTAGTAGTCATGGAATTCTGTTTTAATAAGATACTAATATTATCATAAATGTCCAAAACTATTTTGGGCAGTGCAATGTCATAATTTGATATCACGGGATTGTCATTGATCCAGCTTTCAATTATCACATGATTAACAAGGGTAATTAGCAGCCATTCTTCTTTTCTTAAAGGACAAAAAATAAAGCAGACAATTGTAGTAAGATATCTCCACCGTCCTTTTTAGACTTAGAATCATTATATTAATAGCTTATTTGATAGAGTTTATTAATAAATTTTAATAAAAAAAATGATGAAATCTATTATTAAAAAATTAATAAAAATTGTGGATTCTATAAAATGTGTAGTTAAAATTGTTAATTTTTGACTTTTGACAACGACTTTTTAACAAATTAAAGGTGTGTTTGATTTTGATTAAAATTAGATTTTTTTGTAAAAGTTGATGAAATGTGTGGTTGAAAAATTCTAAAAAATTATGGGTCTATGAAATGAGTGGTTAAAATTAACTGTTGATTTTGACTTTTAACTTTTTAACAAAATTTTAAGTAAAAACAAATAAGCTCTAAAATCTGAAAACAAAGCACTAAGAATAAGTCATATCACCAATGATTTAAAAAAAAAAATAGAGTACAATCAATTTAGCAGATAATTGGTAGTGCAAAATTATTTTTTAAATGCTTATATTATAAGTTGTAGGAGAATTTGTTGATAAAAATTGAATTGTAAATTGTAGGTCTTATGAAATGTGTTGATAGAAATTATGTTTGACCAATTTGACCAACTAAAATTATAATTTAAACAATGACAAACGTGGACGCTTGTTTGAAAATGCTTAAATTATAATTTCAGTTGGTCAAAGTAATTAAGCATACTTTTTTATCCACACAATTTATATGACCTATTTTTTATCAACACATTCACACACATAAGCAGATTGGAGCTAATAATTAGCAAATTTATTAACATTTCTTCATTTCTTGAATTAAAAACATCGTTAGACACTTATATCATTGTTTATGAAAAACAATTATAACATTGTTTTCCGTTTGTCATACAACATTTTTATAAATTAATCACGGTAGCTTTTTTCCCCCTGGTTTAGACTTTAGACAACTTGTCGATCTCTTTCAAAATTTCTGTTAAAATTTAATTGGCTGTGGTAAACGGAGTACTAACCTCGTATAAAAATAAAAATCTAGTAACCAGAGTAAACAATATTATAATTTGGATGCCACAGGTGTTTTTAGCTTTAATAGGTTATATTCACACTATATTTATTGTGTACTATACCGTATTTTTATTGCAATAAGTGTATTTAACATTTGCTCATTGTCATATTTATATTTCTAATTTATTTTGTCACATTATTTTCTTTAATTTTTAATTAATTAGCACATTTTGTCTTTGATGACTGTTCGAGCCCAAATGCTATGTTAGCATGCTTTGCGATGAGAAATAAATATTTTATCAAATTTTTGTATTTTTTTTGCTTCGTTAAAAATATGATGGTAAATAACTATTTTTATACTCTTATAATAAATTTTTTAGATGAAAACCGTCATCAGAAATAAAATGTGCTAATCAATAAAAAATTTAAGATAAGAATGCGATAAAAATGTTCAGAAAATGAATGCAATAGTAGGCAAATTTGTGGACCTTCATTGTAATTAAATTGTTGTACAGTAAAAAATAAAAAAAGTAAAATAAATAAATAAATTGTAGTGTGTATATTTTTTACCTTCATTTTTTCGTTAAACAAAGATATTGGGGGCACATTTATCTTATGGTAGATAATAGAATTTGCTAATTATTTAAATGGTCAGTTACACTTGCAGTCTATATTTTTTTAGCTTTATAACAATATTATCTCTATTTAATTTTATTCGCAGATATCGTCTCCATTTTTTCATTTTACTCGCACAAATTGTTCCTAAATAATTTTTTTGACAATTTTGTTCCTGATTTAAATAATAAAAATAAAATAAAATAAATTGCATTTGAAGTCCTCATCTTTTTTAAAAGTGTAAATAAATTATAAACTTTTTATTTTTATTAAAAAAAAAAACCAAAAAGGGTATTCTTCACCCCACCCCACCCAGATATGAACCAAATTTTCTCAATAGTGGATCTATTAGCTTAGAAAAAATGAAGAAAAATTATCATAGCCCATTTGTATTCAAGAGGTTAATTTCCTTAAAGAACAGACCACTAATCCTTAGAATGCATTGGAGATGCTCTATTAAGTGAAAATTTCAAGCTTCATCTAAACATGCTCTAAATATGAGCACTCGCAATTACCAAACGAAGATTGTTGTTGGTTTGTGTGTGCGAGATAATGGTTTTTTGTTCTTCTTCAGCTTTTTGGTTGAAACTTAAGAGTTTTTGTGTTTTGAAAAGACAAAGAAAGCATTGGGTAAACAGATAGGGTAACTTGAAGAAATCTACAATCTCTCCCTAATTCTTTGATCATGTGCTAATGATTTTCGTGAAAACCAGGAAAAATCATTTATGGTCTTTGCGCAATTGAGAGGGATTTATCCTCTTCGGTTGCCACCGGCCCGAGCTTCGACAATTTCGGCCGACAAGTGGTGGGGGCAAATCCCCCCTCCCCCGTTGCTCTTGTGGGGGTGGGATGAAGTTGAGTGGGTCGGGGAAGAAAATATTTTTTTAATAATTTGTTTCTTTGAATTTTTAAAAATAAAAAATTTATGATTTATTTACACTTTTAAAAAGGATGGGACTTCAAATGCAATTTTTTCATTTTATTTTTTTTTAATTTATTTAAGTCATGGGTAAAATTGTCAAAAACAGTATTTGGGGACCATTTGTGCAAGTAAAATGAAAGGATGTGGACGATATCTGCAAATAAAAATTAATGGGATAATATTGTTACAAAGCTGAAAAAATGAAAATGCGTGTATAATTAACCTTTATTTAAATTATTGTTACTAGCAACCCCTTTCAAGTCTTGTACCCCTACAACGTGTACTTTTCAGATTATGTCTGGTAAAATTATTTTTAGATTATAACTAGCGGGTCTTACGAAATGTATGGATAAAAAGTAGATAAAAATTGTAGATTCTTACAAAATGTGATTAAAAATTATATTTGACCAACTTATAAGTACTTATAAGAACTAATAAATAGTCTCTCGGTCTGTTCATTAGAAAATCATGCATTAATGCATTACATTAAAACCGTGATTAAGTATAATTAATATTACCTTTTGGTTTTTACAAGAGTTATTTATAATCGAATTGAATAAGGTTAATTGATAGTGGTGTATAGTAAAATTTGTTTTATATCTTATCTAAGTGTATATTTGGTAGTGATGAAATCACTTTTTAAGTGTTTATAAGTTGTGAGTCTTATAAAATTTGTAGATAAAAAGTGTGTTGTAAATTGTGGATCCTACGAAATATATGGATAAAAAATATATTTAATCAGTTTGACTAGCTAATTTCATAACTTAAGCATCTCTAAACAAGCACTAAGTTTGATGTATTGTACAAACACGGCATAGCATATTTGAGGAATCGAAATTCCGGATTAAATGGATCTAATTTCAACATGTCATCCATTATTAATGGAGAAAACAGAAGAAATAACAAAATGGAAAAGAGAAAAAAGAGTGTGTAAATGGGTAGTATCTAAGGTCAATACTCAATAGATTGTGGGTTTTGAGAAATCCTTGACGGGAGCAGATGAGGTGTAATATAAATGTTAAAAACAAGAGCCCACCAATTATTAGATATTTAGATCAACTTTCACTAGGTGTGCACTTTATATATGTCTGACCTCAATTTTTCCTCGTCAATTCCACGTTTTAGCGACTTGAATTATATCTACACGTCACTTTATATATGTACAAGACAATCAAGTCAATTATTTTTCATGACCTGTTTGTCAAAGATGTTAGGAATGCAACGAAGGAGAATTCTTTGATTAAAATCACGATTAATTCAATTGACTAACAACGTAGGATGACAGGGATGGAGCACCTAAATAAGTCAGATTGTTTCGTATTATGGATCGCTCGATTCGTTTGATCATGCTTAGAACTTTGTAACTGTAGGAATATTATACGTGTCAACTTAGATGTCAAAGACGCATCGAACTTTTCGTGTTGCTTTCTTAGCAACTATATTATTATGCATGGCTTTAGACTTTTGGTATATTTATTTCTAAATACGACGATTTCTTTTTTAAAGAAAGCTTGGAAATATGCATTGAAGTAATAATATTAAGTGTATGTTTGACAAATATTTTTGTAGATTATAAGTAGTGGATCATATGAAATATGTGAATAAAAAGTAGATAAAATTTTGATTCCTACATACGTATAGATAAAAATAATGTTTGATCGATTTATAATTGTTTATAAATACACACAAGGATACTATAAGAATGCTCATGTAGACAGAAGTTCTGTCCTTTTTTGTTGACTGAACTAGTACATAATTTTCATTGAATGTCTGGTTATTGAAGTTTGTTACGCTCTTTATGAACATATAAATACCAATATGCTCTACAATGACTTCGATCTGTAAGTTTCAAACTAATGAGTTGGGATATTTATGACAAAAAAGTACCTGATTATCTCTCATATAGGTCTTCAATTATTGAATTACAGAGAGAGGAATACCACATGTTTATTATTGAATTCACGCAATCTGATAGTACTTATTTTGGCAATATCCAATGCCAAAGTCACTAAATGAGTAAGTTGTTAATTCCTTGACTATGTAATTTGTTGCAAACAACATTTTATCAGAGGTTTCTAATATCGAAGAAGAAAGAATTTTGGAAGAAGATTTTGTGCAAAATAATTCTAGTTATTTCAGATCGAGAATCGAGACAGAGTATTGTAGACTATCATGTTGATTATAACACTAACTATGTATACAATGTGTGTTTTGGTGCACATTCAATTCCCCGTTTTACTTAGAGCATATTTGATGTGTTTTTTCTAATTTTTTTTTTCAAACTCATTTTCAACCATATATTTTATGAGATCCACAACTTTTATCAATTTTTCAATTACATATTTTACAAAAAAAAAAAAAAATTAAAATTTCATAAAAACTTACTTTTAAACTCTATAAAAAAGACACTTATATTATATTTGTTTTCTTGTGATTAATTTATGGGTAATTGGCACAAAATGTCCATATTTTTGAAATGATTGAGCAAATCATCCATACGTATGAAATTTTTGGCATTTTCACCCTCAAATCCATATTATCTTGTGCAAAACATCGTTTTTGTTTATTGTCATCCAAAAAGTTCTGTTAAGTCTGATCTTCAGCATGACTTGTACCAATTTGAAAGGGTAATTTCCTCCACACACTTTCTTCCGAAATTAATTTCCACTTGAAATTCTTCCTCTGCGACACAGACAAATTACCAGACAGAATACCAACAAAGAGGGAGGAAAAACGCTTAGAGTCGAAACAGAACCGGTGACAGTAATGCTTTGAATTCGCGAACTTGGACTCGCCGAAGCTCTACACGTTACCGCGGTTGGATACTCACACAGTTACCAGCATAATTACAAAACTGCAGAGCCGACATCGAGTAAGATGAGGAAGATGAAGAGTTTTACTCTCCCAGTGATCGTTAAATGGCAGGGAGAGCTCTATTGGGACTGGATCAGCTTCCAGAAAGGCTTTTGCAGTTGTAGAGGTGGGTAATTTTAATGGGTCAATATCGAATTCTTCGTCTACTTACTCTCCATCGGGAACTAGTTTCGGTCCGCATCTCCAGTTAGATCTGTGTCGTTGAGTGTTTATCCGACGATTAGTTTGAGCTCGAGAAATTCGATACTCAAGTCTTCGGACTTGATCGAGATTCAGATGGCTCTGACGCTGATGCAAACGACAATGGCGTCATAGCCTGCTCTTAGTGGTTTGGTGTCTAGAGAATCTCGTCGCCACCTCGCCGGATACATATTCGAGGAAAAGTGTAGAATCTTTGCTGAGGATTTCAAATGTTTTGGATCAGAATGTGGAGTTTGCACTAAGAATCGAGAGTCTCCTGCCGAAAGAAATGGCATTGTTTTGCCTCATCCTCCTCTTTCTTTGCTAGTATTATGTCTGGTAATTTGTTTGTCTCGCAGAGGAAGAATTTCATGTGGAAATTAATTTGGAAAGAAAGTGTGTAGACAAAATTACCCTTTCAAATTAGTACGAGTCATGTTGAGGAACATACTTAAATGAGTTTTTTAGATGTCAATGGACGAAAAAGATATTTTGCACAATAAAATGTAGATTTGATGGTGAAAATGCTAAAATTTCATTCGTAAGGATGATTTGCACAATCACTTCATAATATAAGAATGTTTTGTACCAATTACTCTTAAATTATTGTATAGACAATAAAATTTAACTCCAAACATTATGAACTCAATTAATGAGATAAATAGTCGAGCATAAATTCAACTTTACTAAACATCAAATCAATAAATTAATTAAATTCTACATCATCAAGCGTGTAAATTCATTCATATCCAACCCACAAGGCCACAACACCGTAAACTTGTAACCAATTATCTCATTAAAAACGTAAAAATCTTGTAAGAAGTGACATACTAGAAAAGCCACTGTTTGGCTCGGTAGAGTATTGCAATACCCAAACTCACTCATTACATACATCCCCACGTTCGCTTGCGTCATCACAACATCATTTTAACAATAATACTTACACGTATTTAAACCAATTAAGAAACATTTCTTCATTATTTTATCCAAAAAAATTCATTTTTTTTTGGATTTTTTGATTTTTCAACCCTTTTTAAATCAAAAATTTTGAAAAGTCAAAAGAATAAAAAACCAATTTTTTCCCCAAAAAACTCTACCGAAAAAGTCCTAAACACCCAAACTGCAAATTCTATTATAATTAATTTACTTTTCAAAAATTAAATCCAACTCACTCCAAATAATGTTGAAGTTCAAAGGTTGCTTTATCCCAAAAAAAAAAAAAAATTATGAAAAAAATTGAAAAATGAAAACAAGATAAAATATAATAAGGGTGTGTTTGATTTTAATTAAAATCAGATTTTTTTTTTGTAAGAGTTAATAAAATTTGATGAATGTTTAATTGAAAAGTTGTAAAAAATTGTGAATCTTTTAAAATATGTGGTTAAAATTAATTTTTTAATAAAAATTTGAGTAAAATCAAACAAATCCTAGATAAGAACATCTCTAATGTTAGTCATCTTCAAAAATTCTACGTGGCAAGAAGAGAGAAAAGAAATGAAGAAAGAGCGAGTAGAGTGAGGAAAGAGAAAGAAAAATAGATGAGAGACGCCAGCATTGGAAATGCCTAAGGTCGTGTAAGTAACATTTAGGAAGACATATTTCCATGTAAAAGGGGTCAGTAAAATATTAAAAAAGTGACAAAAATTAGTGAAAGTAAACTTTTATTTGAAAGTACGAAATCAAAAGTTACCAATATATTCTTTAATTATTTTGTACATGAAAAATGGCTACCTATTTCCAATTTTAATTTTACGTCAAAAAATAGAAAAAATGAGAAAAAGAATATATATTAGCATTTGATATTTTATCAGGCAGTAAACATTTGTTCTGTGTACCGGCAAAGTCTTATCTCGTAATTTTGAGAAGATGGAAAATCTATCTCTCTCTCACTCTCACACTCTCTCACACACACACACACACACACTCACTCTCTCTACCGCTCTGGATCTTCTCATATATGAATATGAGTGAGTGACATCACACACACAAATATACTGTAGTTCTTGTTCATGGTTCAACGTCGAAAGTGTATGGATTTTTGTCTGCTAATGGAGAGTTCTGCCAATCTATTTGTGTAGTTTCAGAAGATATATATTACTGGCAATTATCATCATAGCCATTCATTTCACCATCACCCCATCTCTTTCACTGTTACTCTTTTTTTCTGGCCTTTAAAACCCATCATCTTTTTCTCTCTCCCCCTCTCTCTCTCTCTCACACACACACATACTACTTTTCTCTCTCTAAACTCGTATATATACAAAGCTTCTCAGTCCAGTACACTATTCATGGCCGAGCGATTTCAACCATACCATGTCCCGCAACAAAGCAGAAGAGATAAGCTGAGAGTGATAGCGCAAACTCAACCCGGATGCATAGAAAACGTTCAAGAAAGTGTAAATTTAGTCCCTCTCTACGATCCGTCCCTTATCTCATCAGATTTGATCACCTGTGCTAACCTACACCATCAACGCCTCAATATTGGCACTGCACCCTGCAAGCAAAATCTAAACACAAGCACGGTTTCTGGTGGCGGAGGCGTTAAAGAAAAGGGCATGAATTTGATGGGTTTTGTGGGGGGAGTCAACACGACTTCATCTTCTTCTACAGCTACAAATCATTTGTATTTGGATCCACAATCATCTGTACAGTTAAGCCCTAGTACTATTCATGATATTAGTGGCAGCTCATATATCTACGCACCCCAATGCCTCAGAGTTCTTGATCAGTCATTTCATGGTAATGAAGTGGTGATGTATAAACCTGAATCACTGTCAATAACCCATGAGGCCAACTGTAGTAGTGCTGCAACTTGTCAAGGTTTGTCTTTGTCTTTATCTTCACATCACACTCACCAAAATAATCTTCCTCTGGAGCTGAATCTACAGAGATATGACTCTTCAATGTTCAGTAGTAACAAGGTCAGTGGAGAGTTCCTCGTTGGTGGCGGTAGTTATGGTGGTGATGGTGAGGGTGGTGGTGGTGGTGGTGGAGGCGGGCTAGGTGGCTCTACTTCGAATGAATTATCCAGAAGTTCTGTGCCCTTAGGGCCCTTTACTGGTTATGCTTCTATCTTGAAGGGTTCAAGATTCTTGAAGCCTGCTCAACAGTTGTTGGAAGAGCTTTGTTATGTGGGTAGAGGAATTTATGCAGAAACAATTGCATCTGACTCAACCTTGTTGGATCTCCCACAATTGGAGAGTTTGAATGGCGATGAGGTTGTTGACGATCCACTGAGTTGCAGTGATGGGAGTGAGCAAACTGGGAAGAAATCAAGGTTACTTTCAATGCTCCATGAGGTATCTTTTTCTAGTGCTGATTACATGAAATCAAGCCTGCTATTATTTGTTGTTCATTTTTGTGATATACTTCATTCTTGTTTTAGTATTTTTTATTTCATGTCAGTAGATTTGATTATTCAGTTCATCCTATGGTATTGCTAGTAGCTAGGTCTTTTACTGCAGACACTGTTTCCAATTTAATTTGTACGTTCTTTAATGTGCAGAATCATTGAATTACAGTACCATCATACAATTTGTGGTATTGCATGAATTAGTGGCACAAAAAGCATTTAACTTTGGTAATTTGTAGTAGAAATGGTTGCTTTGTGATCTAGATTCTTGTATAGTAGGTATAGTGTATGTTAAAGATCAAGAAATCATCTTTTTGGAAAAGTTATAATGAGGGAATATATGCACAAAGATTGGTTCCATAAAGCGTCTGACAACCTAACAAAGAGTTCTAATAGGGACAATGCCACCAAGTTACCAATGGTTTCTGAAAAAAAGTCATTAAAGGAATCCATTTAAAAGGATTAAGTTCTTAAAAATAGTAGTTCACAGTTGGAAATTATTTACAATTTAAGCCTTGTTAAGATAAGATTAATAGATGTCTTAATACCTCTCTGCTGTTTTTTTTTTTTTTTTTTTTTTGATTCCCTTTGTTTAATAATCAAGCAGTCGAAACTCTACAGTTGACAAAAGCATAATGCTGAGAGAATATGATTCTGAGCATTGTTTTCACTTCAGCAATGATATCCTCATTTGACATTAGTGATGTCATAGTAACAATTAATGAGTGAAAAGAGAAAAGAGGCAACCTGATGATACGCTACTACTCACTGCAGTGCGGGTGTTCCATTGAATTGATTTACTGTGGTGAATTTTGTAATTTAGTCATCATATACTCGCGGTCGTCAAGGATTGTATGTTATGGATTATGTATGCCACCACACCAAAAAAAAGACACTTTCCTTTATACTTTTCTTAGTTCTTAAAATTCGCATCCTTTGTGAAAAATCTTTCTGCTTGATCGAAGACTCTCCTATATGACTATACACACAAAGTGTAGGTACATTTTATGTATATCTCATGTCTATTTTGTTCCTATGGCTTAAAATTTGGTAACATAATGATGATTATTCTGATATTGTTTATGAGCCCAAATCATGTACTGTTTCTAACACTTCCTTTAGTTTTATACACTTGCAAAATGGTCATGTGCCAAATCTTTAGAGTTCTAGCCTCTACCAGATAAGGTCAAAAAGGAAATTATTTGAGTTCCAATGTGCTTGATTTCAGTACTACTCGATTTTCATTGGCTGGATTGCTTTTTGGATTTATAAACGAAGTGCTAATGCGTGATAAAAGTAACTTGGGTAAGTTATCATAACCATGATACAATAGGTGTATTTTGCTGTGTCAAACTTGTGTTTTGAAGTCGCTGTGAAACTTGGAATATTATAGAGAATGCATCCATTAGGGAGGAACAAATGGAACCAAAACTTATGAGTTTCCAGAGTGTGTTTCATTGAACTATTACTTTTCAATTTGTTTGTGAGTGTACAATTTTAGTTTCAAAACTATATACAAAAGACAATTGAAGCAAGTAAATAGAAATTGGGCGTTTAATGGTTTAAGAAACGATGACGGGTTTAAATATGCTATTTCTATTGGGAATGTGTGAACAAAGTCCATATCGGTTAGACATGAGGTAAATAATAAATTTATAAAGGATTGAGTTACTCTACTTAATGGGTTAATTTTTTGGAATGGAACTTCAATTCCCTACAAGTGGTATCAGATTTGGGCTCCAACTTAGTCATTTGGACACACAAGACGGATTTTTAGTTGCAATCGAATGAAGGTGATGGTCCTAAGTTGGATTGGGATGGACGAGAAAATCCATAGTAGGCTTAAGGTGGTCATGCTCACATAAGATGGTGGCCCTGATGCAATGGAAGAGTACTTCATTCAAAGGAGAAATTATTGAAAATGTACGAACAAAGTCTCACATTGGTTAGGTATGGATTAAATGATGGACTTATAAGGATTGATTACTCTACCTAGTGAGTTAACTTTTTGAAATGGAATATCAATTTCCTACAATTTATATAGCAGAGTAATCTCGAGTGGTTGAATTGCAATTAGTTCTATAGTAGAAGATCTCGCGGATCTAATTTATATACATTTTACAAATGGCTCTCACGTCGGATGCACATTAGTATGTAGAACCTCTTGGTCAAATCCTTCGACTTTTATGACATTATTCACCAATGGGAATGGGATCTTAAAAATGAACATGGTTCTTGACACTGGCGGATTTAGAGGCCATTGCCCACTCTAATTTTAATTTTTTTGTTTTGGTTTGGAAAGAAATTAATTTTTATAATTTTGTCCCCACAATACATGTAAATATTTAAATTTAGATATATGCAAAAGAAGTTCTTTATCCTAGTGGCAAAGCATACTATTTGTGTTTGGGTAGATTTAGGTTCAAATCCTTATTGCTATGTTATTTTTTTTTTTATATTCTTTCGAAAAATTTGTCCAATTAAGTTCTAATCTTATTAATAACTTTTAAATCTCTAATTTTTAGTTCCATTTGCATATTTTGTCTTTTTACATAATTTTATAAACTTGAGTATTAATTTTTATGTTTTAGAATGATAAAATTGACAAAACATTATACTTAACACCGAATGTAATGCCATTCTAATGTGCCGCTAAATAGATGAATCTTATCAATGTCTGATCGAACTCGCAGCTATTCTTCTCGTTACAAATTACAGGATTTTTATCTACATCCTATTTTTGGAATTGAAACAAATTAATCTTTTAGACATTCAGCGTTTATTTGATTTTCAATTTCAAAATATGAAAAATTAAATAAAATACCCTTTTTTTTTTTATGCACAAATCTAATGAAAATATAGTTGAGTTTTAAATTTTTTGCATGAATAAAATTAGTAGTTTTATTGTTTTCTTCAACAAAGTTGTATCTACCGGATACTATTTCGTTGCTTATTGCTATAGACGTTATAAGTTAGTGCAATACCGTCGGCCAACACTATAGTACTGTTTACCGCTATATTGCATCTACAAGATAAAATTTCTAGCTCCGCTTCTTGTTCTTGATGTATTTAATTAAGAAATACCCATCTCAACTTCAAGAGGTCCGTTCCATGCAAATATGGGCCACCAATCGTTACTTAAAAGTTCTGTATGTTGTTTCGATGAGCGATTATTGTGGCTTTAGAAACCAACAGTCTTGTGTTTCCTTAAGGACCCCTTCTCTCTGTCTCGACTGTTTTCTTCATCTCTTTATTTTTTAGAATAAATTTAAAGGGTTTTTAGTTTAATCTTTGTTAGAAGCAAAGTGGGTTCACAATATAAATCAAACACTCAAACTCGCTCGAACACTACAATCAAAAAAAATTAATCTCTTTAACGTGTTTCTCTACATCGTTTATGAAATGTTTTTCCTTGAGAACAATCCTAAGGCTCCTCCTATTTACACTAGTAGTAGGAGCATTCTAGTTAAAGTATATACATGAATCCCTCACATGTATTCTAGACTAAGTACATGTTCGGCGGTGTTGAAATTTTTTTTAAGTGTCTATAAGTTGTGTTGTGGGTCAAACGAAATGTATGGATAAAAAATATGTTTGACTAGTTTAAATTATTTTTAAAACATAGCCAAACAAGCTATAATATATTTGATGTGTATCCATGAATACTATTGATTCATAATCCTTCTTTTCGATCTAATGGGATATAATTGTTGTGTACCAACATTCATAAATATCAAGATTCACGTGTATTCTTCAATGTTCATTGGTGGCAATTATTGTGGACCACCAAAGTTTTACATATCCTCTTCAACATTCATGACATGTCTAGATTAAATTTCAGACCAAGTAATTCACTTTTACTTGTTTAATGAGTTATTGGAGGAGCGTAGGGGTATCACTTAACAATGAGTCCAGCAAATGTAGTCGTTAAACCCAAAGGTTTGAAGATGACATAGTATCGTAGGCGCCAGGGTTAATATCGGACTAATATATTATCATACCCTTTTATTAACTGGGATGCCAGTTACACCTTTGTTTTATTTGTGAGAAAAATAGCTTTATATACGTGCATCCATCTTTAACCATTTTTCTTTCAAGCATAGTTTGCATTTGCTGAGAAACTAACTTTTGTCCATCTCGAGAAAGGAGAGAACTAAAATTGTGCCTTTTATAAACGTCAACAGTACCATCTTTCTCAAAATTAATTGTTAGGATTGGTGCAACTAATTTCTCAAACCTTGGCAGCATCCCTTGTACTTGTGCACATTGGCTTAGGGCCTACGCCATTATGGCACGGCATTACATCACTGGCGCCAGTGAGATGGGTAATTATGCTCGTGAACTGGGGCAGATTTTTTTCCCAGTTGGGGCATTTGGGCTGGCTCCCTTCACGAACCAGAATGCCTCTATGGGTTCTTGAACCTCTCTGTTTTGATCAAAACTCGACCATATATTTCAACACAATTGTTGTTTTAAAATTGACTCTTATTATCTTAAATCTTGTTAGATTGCAAGAACCCTGTAGGTGACAAGAACCAGGTGGTTAAAAACACAAGAACCACCACTTTTTCTAGGCATTGGTTGCAGGGGCTCCCTCCTCTGCTGATAGATTATCTCGGGATATGGTTCTAATTGATGTGATTGGTTTAAACTCAATACACGATAGAATTGGTAATTACACCCATTTGATTGCCATGTAAGATCAACCTCTCCTAAAATGGTTATGGGTATTTGTTTTCCAGAAAATAGAGCTTTGTGTGCATCAGCATCTGTTTTTAAACTGATATGATTTGTATCGTACATCTCTCTATTCAGTTGGCAATATTGTTAAATTGTTTTGGTTACGGAATGGTACTTGTTTTCCTTTTTCTATTTCCTTCGAAAGCGCAGTTGAGGTCAACTAAGTATGAGTTGTCAACTAATATTGGAGTTCGTCACAATTTTCCATGTTCACTACTAATTTATTGCAGCCATGCTATTGGAATCATTTAAGAATGTAACCAGACATAAAGTAACTCGAGGAACTTTAACATCTGTGAAAACTCTGACTGAGGTTCTCTTGGCATTAGGTTTGCAGGAGGTACAAGCACTATTACCAACAGATGCAGTCAGTAGTTGCCTCGTTTGAATCTGTTGCTGGACTAAGCCATGCTGCGCCATTTGCAAATTTGTCTTTAAAAGCCATGTCCAAACATTTCAGGTGTTTAAGGAATGCCATTACTGATCAGTTGCAATTTATAAAATCTCATGGTCCGCTAAGTTACGAGAGGGACGAGGTTCAATTTGGAAATTCTGGAAGGGGAATTCAGAGCCAAAAACCATTTCACAATGCTGGATTCATTGAGCAACCTGTATGGCGACCTCAAAGAGGACTTCCGGAGCGAGCTGTTACTGTTCTGCGGGCCTGGTTGTTTGAACACTTTCTACACCCGTAAGTTTTTATTTACGCCGGTTAGCATTAATTTCCCTTCATTTCATGTTCTGAAACATTAGAAGAGAAAAATATCTAGGAGCCTTAGCTTGACTGACACTGTTGCTGTTACAGTTATCCCACTGACACGGACAAGATAATGTTAGCAAAACAGACAGGTCTCACGAGGAACCAGGTGCACATCTACGTATATGTATAAATACAGTTGCACATTTACTTAGATGCACGAATGTTTTTCTCTCTAAAGATTTGTTATAAATATCATCTAAAACTATATGCATATATGGAGCAGGTCTCAAACTGGTTTATCAATGCAAGAGTAAGGCTTTGGAAGCCTATGGTGGAGGAGATACACATGCTTGAAACGCGTCAAACCCAAAAATCTTCTCAAAGAGAGGAACAGAGTGCCAATAGGCTAAATGATAATTTGCCTACAAGTTGTCCAGTTGAATATGAAAATGCTTCAACCTCAATTCAAAGAATTGAAAACTTGCAGTCAAAACTCACTGGGAACGACTTGACCGGAACTCCTATAGGCAGCGAAGGGCCAGTGAATTTTCCATATGATAATTTGTCACATCATATGGGAACTGGCATGGGCGGTGCTGGTGGAAGTGGAGGTGTTTCCTTAACTCTGGGTCTCCATCAAAATGTGGGTTTCTCAGAAAACTACCCCGTAAATGCAGCTCGTCGTTTTGGTCTAGATGCACACAGTGAGGGGTACGTAACGAGTGGCTTTGCAGCACAAAATCGACAGTTTGGAAGAGACTTTATCGGAGGACAACTTTTGCATGATTTTGTTGGCTGAACATGATAAGCTATTCGGTAAAACATATTTGAAAGGCTTCAATTGGATGTGCTCTTGTGAACCATCTAAAAAACAAGCAGCTGTTAATGAGACGGTATGCTTCATTTCAATTATAAAATTTTAGACAATATCACTCTGGATGCGTATAATCCCCTGTGATGTGCATACCGTTGGTCCTGGAAATAAACTGTTAGTGTGATTGTTAAATCTGAGTAAAGCATGATACAAGGTAAATCTTGATCCTTTTACATCTGCCATTCTGCTGGTAGACAATTGTTAATTCCTGGTTAGCATGTGTATTATAAAGCTGGGAATTGTAGTAAAGAGGTCTTGCGCATTGAAACCCGAATTGAACATTGTTATCCATGTTAAGGGTTTAGTTCTGCTGGGATTTGAGCCTTATCTGCATTTGATTATGAAATTGACGAGCGGCAAATTTTCGATGTCGTTCATGTCAGTTTCCTTTTTTCCTTAGCACATCTCTATCTTCTAGAATAATGATATGTAGCACCTCTCATATTCTTACATTTCATTGCACTTATAATTTGATAGCTGATCTCCTGCCCACTTGGGTGCAGGAGATCGGGAGTGCTTATAATTTAATAACTGTGTTGTCATGTAGACGGGTGCTAAACGCCATAAAGTAGCACTCATTATTCTTATTTACATGGCTGGAATTCTGCAGTGTCACTTGGATGGGGAAGTAGGTTTTGAAAATCACGTTCGCACGAGGATCAAAAGGGATGTTCGAATTATATATTATCATTTTCAAATTATTTATTTAACCTGAAATCAAAATGGCTATTCTTATTTATTTTGAAAATTCTCAACATTTTTTTTCCTTCTCCTTTCTTCTTGTGTTGGATTAAAATATGAAGGGGTTAGTTTCTGCAAAGATCATGGGAGTTAGTTAAAAATTTCAAAATTGTCATTAAAGTAATTTTCTTATGATAGTGGTCGTATTTTTAGTAGTTACACTAATGGTTACTCGACTTGAAATGTTAACTTAAAATTTTAATTGTCACTTTTAATTTTCAACTTAGACACAAATGGAGTTAATTGTTATGTTACGTGTCCCTATATAACTCGAGCCATGTAGGTCCAACATCCATAAGAATGGGCTAATAGGAAGGGAATGGGCTTGATATTTCACTATTTAGGAAAGTTGTTTAGGAAAGCTCAAGTTCTTGCCCCCCTCCTCCTCCTTTGAGCTCGTCCATTTGTTAGGTGATCCCTCGCTCTCACATTCGAGTGTTTGCTTTTCGTTTAGGCCTGTGAGAGATTTCTGTTGATTGCAGTCTCCTCCAAGGTTCTTCGCACTTGGATAGTATTAGGACCCTTCCCAGATAAAGTTGTCCACTCTATTACCTTCTATTAAAAAAATGAGAATAAAAGAATTGTACTAAAAGGAGATTTTCTGCTCAAATAAGCTTTCCTAAAATGATGAAAGGCAAGAAGCCAAGTATTGTAACTAAAGGCGAAATTGTGAAATGCGTTTCTATATTTGTTTGATTTTAATAAGTTGTCAGTCAGTATAATTTTGTAATTTTTTTGCCAATTTTTTAAGGTGAGATATTTTTGTCTCACATAACGTATTAGTTAACGTCGTTTGTGCCTACATTGGAATTAAATAATTACACATAGAATTTTAGGTTAACGTTTTTAGCCGAGTGACTATTAGTGTAATTGTTAGAAATTTGAGTGATTGTTACTATAAAAAAATCACTTCAATGACTATTTTGAAAATTTTAACAAACTTTGAAATTTATCCAAATTTAACAAACTTCGATGCTACTCACTCTCGCTTTTTTTTTTTTTTATTTTTTTTTTTTTTTGCCGTTGGTTAATTTGACGTTTGATTTTAACATAGAGTAAATTTTTTCCTTAAAGCAATTTTGATGGCGTAAATGGATGGAAATTGTCAAAGTGAGGATGCAAGTGCACTAAAAAATTGAAAATCAAAGTGCGATAATGAACCCCGCGGGGGTAATCTTTAGTGTAATTTACCCTATTTTGAAATTAGGTTTGAGTGTTGGTGTTGAGTGTTAGAGTGTTGAGTGAGTCGGTCCAGTTATTTTAGTACTAGAAATTACTTGTTATATTTTGAGTATTTCGTAAATAAAACTATTCAAATCCACGCAATTATTAGAACCAAACTTGAACTGGAATCGTCATTTCGGATTAGATTCTACCTATAACACTTTTTTAAAATCGTGAGTTGACAATATATTTTGAAAAAAAAAAAAAATATTGCAAACTCGTCAACATTGAAATGCGTTAGATACAAAAATAATTTCTGAACAAAAATTGCAAACACATAAATTTGTGTTAGAAGTAAAGAAATTACCTCTCAAAATTTGATATTTATTTCGGTTATAGAGATGTCTTCGTCGTCTCAATATGTGTTGAGTGAGAAAGATAGATAAGCGATAGTGTGAGACAGTTGACAATGTTTGTATTGTGTATTTAAGCAAATAACGATTGAGAATTTGAGATTTAGAATTGAGTCAATTGAGTTTAGATTTAGGGGTGGTGGGTTTTGTACTTTTAGTTTGGATCTTGGACAATTAGACTCTTGTTTTTGGTACCGTAATGTTGGGTTAAGGGTCATTAGGTTAGGGTGAATAATTTGTAAAAAATAAAAAAATTATAAAAAATAACAAATTTGGTTCTAGAATCGAGTACATACGGTTCTAGTTCGAGAACTAAGAATCGGCTCAAACCTGGGTCGGTTCTCGGTTCTCGTTCTCGTTGGATTCCTCATTTTATTTTTTTTGGAACATGACCGAAATCTCCAATTTCAGTTCAATTCTAGTTCAAAAGTTTTGATTTTGGTTAAAATGAACACTCCAATTTAAAACATTTACCTTTTGGTAAAAGAAGTCAATTTGATCGTCTGATTTTGTAGTCAAAGTCCTCCTAGACATTGTTTTCAAATGTTAAGAGAATCGAACTGTCAAAAGTCTCAATTTTAATGGTTTGTTCCAACAGTAACTAAAAGTGATTATTGGTTTTTTAAAAATTAGTAAATTTCCAAATAATTTTTTATAATTAACTCCAATATATGAGTTAATTATGGGGCATTGACTTTTTTTTTTTTAATGAAAGAAGGGACATATTCTTATTATTAGATTACTTAGCTGCACAATTATTTTCGAAGTTGGCCAACATGCAAATTGAATTTTCAGTCATCGGAAGAAAAATCCAATTAAGTTGACTCGATTGTTGGAGATTATATACTCAAAATGCTTGACTTTCCCAGTCATTAGTTTACTATGATTATTTCACTTGATATTTTGAATATAATTTTTTTAAAAAAATTCTTGAAATATATAAAAGAAATTTTTTTTTCTTTAGTTTTGAATAAAGAAAATCGACTAGAGAACATCGTATTCTAAAGAAAAAAAAAATCAAAATAAAATTTAATTTTCACTATCTTTCTACTTGTCATTTTTATAAAAAAAATTCTTTCATATTCGATACTAGAGGATAAATCTAGTTGTTTAACTCTTTTGTATAAAAAAATTATTTTATAACTTAAAAAATAATTTGCAAGTGTCATAGTTGATGGATAAATCTTTCCAAGTTAATTACACTACATGATATTAGACTAATTATCTAATTAATATTTATCAATAGATTATTTATAGGGTAATTTGCACGTTTGGTCCTCAATCTTTTCAATTTGTAACAAATCTACCTATAACTTTTTTTTAGCACCGGACATCGCTCAACTTTTCAATTTTTTGCAAATCAAGTCTCTATTGACTTATTTTGACGGTTTTGCCATCCTCTTTAAATAAACAAAAAATACAAAAAAGATAAAAACAACAAAAAAATAAAAGAAAATTATAAATGAAGTCCTACAACTTTTTAAAAGTACAAAACAAACAAACACACACACACACACACCCCACCACCACCCCACCACCATCGTTAAGAATATGGCGGACGCGACCCTATAGGCACACTACCACCACCACCACCACCACCACCACTATCAAAGAAAGCCACCCAATGTACCACTATTGCCAAAGTCAACATGAACTAACAAAATAATAATTAATTTAAGGACAAATGACTTACCTCCATGCGTAATAGCTTGGTGGGTACAATGATACCAAATCCTGAAGAGCGTCGAAAGGATTCTTGTAATTTCTGGAACGACAATTCTTGGTGTGTATTCTCAGTTCATTTAGTCAAGCTTCTAGTGCAGGTAAAGGCGTGGTCATGGATACCAGCTTCTCTAAACACCCACAAGGGTAGATCGAAAGACAAGTGTGCAAAAGCCGTGGCTGCAAGGTCTCCTCCAATGAAATCTATTCTGGTAGACGCATAAGGGCTTTCATTATTAGAGTTTCTTATTTCTTGCCTACTAGGCTCAGCAGGGCCTAGACCCTTTGCCTTGAAACCTAAAATTGATTTTGGGCCACTCAAGGTGCAAATTGGAGAAGAATTACCACCCAAGAAAAATCTCTCCGGTAAATATGAAGGTATATTCAAGAATCCTCTCCCCATGGGAAAATAAAATCACATGAGATTCCAAAGTTCAACGCAGCATGGTAAAATCCCAAGGGAACGGCATAACGAAGATCAAATTCCTATTCAGAAAATACCAAGTATCACATTAAAAAATTTATGCTAGTCAATGGCATTTCATGGTTAACTGTGGCTTACTGGTGGAGCTTCCTTTAAGGTCGCGTTCGCCGTATTCCTCGACAATGGTGTGTGTGTATGTGTGTGGTGTGTGTGTGTGTGTGTGTGAGAGAGAGAGAGAGAGAGAGAGAGAGAGAGAGAGAGAGAGAGAGAGTGTGTGTGTTTGAGAGGGTCGGAGGAGGGTGTGGTTGGTTTTTGGGGAAAATGAACTTATTTTGTACTTTTTAAAAGTTTAGGACTTCTTTTGCAATTTTTTTTTTTTTTTTTTTTGTTATTTTTAGCTTTTTTGTATTTTTGTTTATTTAAACAAGAGGGCAAAACCATCAAAATATGTTAATAGGGACGTGATTTGCAAAAAATTGAAAGGTTGGGGGACCAAAAGTGCAAATTATCCTTATTTATATTCTTCAACTCAATTGTTTGGTTCATTGAATAGTCATAGAGAATCAAAAATAAAATTCCAAAAACGATGTTTAACAATTGTAAAAAAATAAAAAAAATAAAATAAGTAATCAAACAATTCAATAATTTTTCATGCTAATATAAATTGAAAATCAATAGCAATAGTTTAGTACAAAAACCTGTGGCACAAATAGAGGCGAAAGGGAGACAGGTGTGAGAGAAGAGTTGGATTGAAATTTTGTTAGGTGGGACTACAATTCCTAAAGAATTTGATATTTATATTTATGAGCTCAAAATTTATGAAAATCTGTTTAAATCTTCTAATTAATGAAATCTTTAGAAATCTACTAGTTATTAGGACATCTATATTTTTAAAGAATCTATTATATCTGAGTTGATCACATCTAAATTTCAATAGAATCTATTAAAATTTGAGTTGAGAACACTTCATTAAATTTAAAATTGTGAATATGAGAACAATTTAATACAATGGTTGTTTGTTTATTTTATGTTTTATTTTATTAATTGTGAAATTATTATCTAAATAATAAAGTATTATGATGTGTTATTTTTTAAAAGGTATCGTAATATAGATATTTGGATTATTTCATTTGACATGCTTGGTTAAGTTTAAAATGTAATTATGAGTCGAGTAGTGATCTCTTCTCCACAGAACACCACTCATTATGAGGAACAGTTCATTGTTTCTTTTGTGTTTTGTTGTTGTATTAAGTGTAAATTATTTTTCTATATAAACCACACTACTTTTTCATTAAAAAGTATCATACTATATATTTTTGGATTATTTCATTTGACATGGCTAAATTTAGAAATGTTATTATAAAACTGTTACCACCCGATTTTGATAAGATTTTCATGTCATCAAAGGCCTAGCAAAAGCCCCATAGGCCCAAATGGGCCTCATAGATTTTTAGAAAGCCTCAGAGGCCTATCAAACATCTTAGCACTCTTGAATCCATCACAAAATAAGCTCATGAAGGGCCTCGACACCCCTGGCCAATCTAGAGTACTTCACTAGTCTTCGCATTCTCCTAGTCTGATGTTTTAGGATAACCAGAGAAATAATTAAAGAAAGATTGTCTTTGATTGCCATAAGGATTTTCATAAGGAAATTAAATCCCGATCTCCTAAAGATTAGACAACGTGATCAACTCAAATAAGTGTTAAAATTTTGGAGATTGCCTTGACAACCGATCATCCCTATCCTATAAGGAAAAAGAGTCCGATTAGATTTTTGATTGATTGTTTTCCTAAATCAACTAGAACTCTTGCGCTATAAATACAACGCCTTCGATTATTCCAATGTACGCACTTTTTACTCATTATTTCTATCCCTAAACTCTGCTCAAATATCTGCCTGCTTGTCTCTCCCACACCCAATTATTACTCCCCCTGTATATTGTTCTATATACCGGCAATTGATTCGATCGTCGGAGTACCAACGATTACCGACCCTTTTTTTTTCGATAATCTTGGTTCCTAACGGTTGTTATAGTGTGCAGATAACATACATGTTGACAGAAGATTGAGTGGAGGTCTGTTGACACGTGATTGGTGTGGAATCCGATGTCAACAAAAACTAATCTGTTTCTTTTTTGTATATTTTTCTGTTATTTAACTGTGAATTAATTTTCTTCATAAATAAACATATCTTGTGTTACTTTTCATTAGAACTAAAGATTTCAAACTTTAGCCACAAAAATGTATTGCTTGTGATTAAATTAGTCATAGTACTTAATTTTCTTCAACACACTGAAAATTACTGCATTCACAACTTTAATGATATTTTACTAAAATAATTTCAAAAATTGAAATTTGGACCCCCCCCCCCCCCCACTTTTAATTTGATGCACTATATTTTAATTGTATTTAACAATCTCAATTTTTGTTCATTGTAGCATTCATATTTCCAACTTTTTTTAATCATATTCTTATCCTCAACTTTTCATTAATTAGCACATATGTGTCTCATAACGATTTCCGTCCAAAAAATATGTTGGGAGGACGAAAAAAACTTATTTTTCCAATCATAAGTGTATCTTTGACGTTGTTGAAATTATTTTTAAGTGCTTATAAGTTATAGATCCTATTAAATGCGTTGATAAAAAGTGGGTAGTAAGTTATGAATCCTACGAAATGTGTAAATAAAAAATATGTTTAACTAGCTTAAATTATAATTTAAGCATAGCAAAACAAGAGATAATTACAAAAGTGCGACAAAAATATTTTTTCCTCATTTCAAAGCACACAAACATAATATATTAACAAATACCATCATTAAATATGTGATATGCTAATTAATGTAAGTTAGAAGATAAAAAATTGACGAAAAAAAGTTAAGAACATAAATACTACAATAAGTAAAGGTTGAGGACCTTAAGTAAAATTAAAATATAATGCACTTATAAACCTAAATCTTTAAAAAAAAAAAAAAAAAAACACACGCAAAGGACTTTATCAACATTAACTGAGTGAAGGGGTTAATTACACTATATACCACCGAACTTTACACTCAGCCATTTATACCACCAAATTTTAATTGTTTCATTTATACCACCAAACTTTATACCATGTTTCATTTATACCACCAAACTTTAATTCCTTTCATTTATACCACCGAACTTTAAAGTTATTTTCAATTATTCATATTTTATTTTTCTTTTAGCCCCTTCACTTTAACTTTTGTTTACTTTTTAATAACTCATTATTTATGATATTAAATTCAACTAATTCGTTTCAACGGGTAAAATTAAGTTGAGGATAAAATTTAATGTCATAATTTTTAATTTTTAAGTTGAGACGGGTAAAAAATTAAGATCCTCAACTTAAAAATTTATTATTTTATTGATTAAATTTGAACCAAATCAAAAGGAAGTCATTTTCTTTATCTCAATGTTATTATATTACTTGCTAATTCACTAAATGTCTTGACTCAACAACAAAATAATTATATTAATTTATTTTATAATAAAACTATATGGAAATGGGGCAGAAATAGATAAAAGTAAGAGTGAAGGGGCTAGAAAGAAAAACAAAATATGAGTAAGTGAAAATAACTTTAAAGTTCGGTGGTATAAATGAAACGAATTAAAGTTCGGTGGTATAAATGAAACATGGTATAAAGTTCGGTGGTATAAATGAAACATGGTATAAAGTTTGGTGGTATAAATGAAACGAATTAAAGTTCGGTGGTATAAATGAAACAAAGTGTAAAGTTCAGTAGTATATAGTGTAATTAACTCCTGAGTGAATGAAACCTGAGTCTGGTTAAGTGAGGCTTTTATATCCCTCAATCAACTGCTCAAATCAAATCAATCCTTCATATCCAACTGTGTAAAGGTTCCATATGACTAAAGTCGCATTTTCTCCTTCAGACACTAAAGTCGCAACACTCAAAATGCGCTTTTAATTATATATGCAGAATTTCTTGTATCATTTCTTTTAATAGTTCATCCTTGGAATCTGATATGAGGGCTCTCAGTACTGTTATGATCCTTATCTTCCATAGCAAAGAAAAAATGTTCATTGTTTTTTTTGGTGTAAATGCTCCTACCTTTTATCGCATGAGTGTTAGAGTGTGAATCCTTAAGACGTAAAGTTTATACTCGATTCTTTCTAATACATTGGTGTAGGAAAAAATACCTAATTCCATTCATCTTTTAAAAAATAAACGTAACAATCATCTCCTAAATTAATTGGCTTTTTCAAAAGAACAAATAAATAAATAAATAAATGGAGCTATTTTCCATTTTGGGCTTTAAACAAATTCCTCTTAAACATTTGGCTTCATCAACAAGTTGGGCATTAATCAACCGCACCAAGATACTTAAAATCATATATATTTAAAAAGGGAGTATTAACTAATTAATTAATCTAAAATATTTAAATCCTACTTATTCTTTACTAATTGTGAAAAATATAGGTGCTTTCATTTAGTAAACAATTAATAAATTTAGAAATAGAATTGTGTGGCTTTCACTTACTAGAGGGAATAGAATATGTACAATTAATGTGTAAAAGCCAAAGAACATCAAATCTGATGTAACATATAAATGTTTACCTTTTCCCTTTCTATCATCAGTGAGGCAAATTTGGAAGTTTACGAGTTCAAGGGGCTTAAAATACTTGATACGAATCAATACAATGACAAGCTTCTTGAATACTAATTCCTTCTTTCATTTCTGCCTTTCGTCCCTCGAGGACTTAAACAATGAAAACTGGATGAAATATAGCAATCGATTATCAAAAATATATTTGCTAGAGCTAGATTAGAAAGATTCTCTCTTTATAATTTGCTAGCAAAGAACAGAATCGATGATGATTGGCTTTACACTAATATAATGTAGCTTCTTTAATTACACCAGCTTAGGCTTTATAAATTCCTCTCCTACATGCATATATGGTTCATCAAATTTGCATGAAACTAATTATGTATGTATGTTTTGTTTCTTCTTTTCTTCTTCTCGAATAACATGAATAATTTCGGGTCAGGAGGATTAGGTAATCTGCATCCTGAGGTTTAGAAATGTGGTTCATTATATCCATTGCATCTAGTCCTCGGGATGCAGATTAACCCCATCCCCATCTCCTCATCCTCATTCTCATCCTCGCTCTCCTCAATGCATAAATAGCACTACCACTTTAAATATCTCCAATATACCTTTTTAAACTGCTCGTATAGAGAAGAAAGCACTCGAGCCAGTCAGGCAACTTTATCCATCCATGGTGAGCTAGGAAGGTAACTTGGCTACCTCTTTCATTTCAGTTGGCCATTAATTAATTGTTACATTTCCATGTCATTTTCATCATCTCTTGTGAAGTTGCAAAAAAGTTGGTTCAAAGTACACAGACAAAGATATCTTCACTCTGAGGACCATCAGAAGTTTTAGAAGAACAAATGATAAATTTGAGTTTCAACTAGTTGCAGGGCCTCAGCTATGACATGTACACACCAGCAGCATATTTTTAGATGAAAAAGTAAAACTGTGATTAGACAAGCAAATTATCATAAACTTAGTATAGTTAATTAATTATAATGCTTTATCTGCTGCAGGGATCTGTGAATAAATTAATAGCACATTTAATTCTTTTTAATTTCTTTTTATCAATAAAAATGACAACTTGTTATTTAGAATATTGATTCTCTGAAACTTCTCCAATTGCTTTTGAACACAACTTTTATTGCTACATATTTATTTTATTTTGAATAATTAAGGAACAAAATTTTTGCTATTAAGAATATAAATAAATTTTGACAGCTTAAATTTGATTTAATATTGTATCAAAGTAAATGGCTTATTTGCACAAATGGTCCCTGACTTTTGCACTTACGGCGGGTTGAAGACCTATCTTTTTATTTTTGGCAGTTTAGCCCCTATTTCAAATGTTTTTGGCGTCAATGGTCCTTTTCATAAATTTCCATCCAAATCACTGTGAAATTTGACGGTAGAAATTTTTTTATTTAAAAATGTCTTATTTGCACAAATGGTCCCAGACTTTTGTAAAGGAAAATTTGCAGCAAAAGTCTCTAATCTTTCAAAAAATGTTGAAAAGTCCCATAACCTTTTAATCCTAACACATATGATCCCAAATTTTTTTGACAATTTTATCCCTAACTTAAATGAATTAAAAATGACCCATAAACCTTTTTAAAAATACAAATAAGTCATAAATCTTTTTATTTTTTTTACAGATTTACACTTAAAATAATAAAAAGTGTGTCATCAAGTCCCAAAATTTTTAATTTTGTTCACCAAAATGACATTTAAAATGTGTTTGATTAAAATTAGATTTTTTTAGTAAAAATTGTTGAAATGTGTGGTTAAAAAGTTGTGAGACCATAAAATATGTGGTTAAAATTAATTATTGACTTTGACTTTAACTTTTTAGCAAAATCAAAATTAAAAACAAACGGGCTCTTAGAGTCTCTACAGATTTTGTCCAGTAGTCCATTAATTAACAAAAAAAATTATACCCATGATCAAAATTTGATCAATTTAAAATTTTAATTTATTTTTCATACTAATTTTAAAAAATGTGGTGGTGGGTGTCAAGATTGTGAAGAACTTTTTAAAATTATTATTTAGTAATTGGTAGAGATGGCAAATGGGCTAGATGGATGGCCCAACCCGAAATTAGACAAGCCACATAAAAGATTGGACCGTGCTAATCCCGACCCAATTTTATAAATTTTGGTATTTGTTTGGGCCAACCCAAATTAAATATTTCTTTGAGCCAACCCAAATTCCGATTTTGATATTGGGGCCAATGGGCCAAATTCAACTTACATTTTTAACTTATTTTTCTAAATAACTACTTATAATTTTGTAAAAAAAACAAAACAAAATAAAAAATAAAAAAATTTATGTGGCCTGTCTAATTTCGTGTTGGGCCAACCCATCTAGCCCATTTGCCAAATTTCTACCAATTACTAAATAATAATTAAAAAAATTCTTCACAATCTTCACCCACCACCACTTTTTTTTTTTTAAAATTGGTATGAAAAATAAATTAAAATTTTAAATTGATCAAATTTTGATCATGGGTATAATTTTTTGTTAATTAATGGACCATTGGACAAAATCAGAGAGACTCTAAGAGCTGCTTTGTTTTCAATTTTGATTTTGCTAAAAGTTAAAGTCAAAGTCAACAATTAATTTTAACCACACATTTTATGGTCCCACAACTTTTAACCACACATTTCAATAATTTTTACTAAACAAATCTAATTTTAATCAAACACATTTTAAATGTCATTTTGGTGAACAAAATTAAAAATTTTGGGACTTGATGACACACTTTTTATTATTTTAAGTGTAAATCAGTAAAAAATAAAAAGATTTAGGACTTATTTATATTTTTGAAAAAGGTTTATGGGTTATTTTTAATTCATTTAAGTTAAGGGTAAAATTGTCAAAAAAATTTGAGATCATATATATTAGGATTAAAAGGTTATGGGACTTTTCAACACTTGTTGAAAGATTAGGGACTTTTGCTACAAATTTTTCTTTACAAAAGTCAAGGACCATTTGTGCAAATAAGACCTTTTTAAATAAAAAATTTCTACCGTCAAATTTCACGGTGATTTGGATGGAAATTCATGAAAAGGACCATTGACGCCAAAAATATTTGAAATAGGGGCTAAATTGCCAAAAATAAAAAGATAGGTCCTCAACCTGTAGTAAATACAAAAGTCAGGGACCATTTGTGCAAATAAGCCCAAAGTAAATCCATGTACCGTTATAAGATGCTAATTATCTTCCAAAGATATAGTGCCTTGATATGGTCTCGTCTTTTCTTTTGTTGTTGGATAATTTCCAAAATAAAGGAAAATTTGTTAAGGTTGTGTTTGATTTTGATTAAAATAAGATTTTTTTCGTAAAAGTTGATAAAACATGTAGTTAAAAGTTGTACAAAGTTATGAGCCTTATCAAAAGTGTGATTAAAATTAATTATTGACTTTGATTTTGACTCCGACTTTAACTTTTTAACAAAAGTTTAATTGAAATCAAAGATGTCCTAAATAAACATGACAGTAGAGAAATTTACTCAATTCATTTTCAAGCATTCAAGTTCGCATGTACAATCAAAACTTGTCAACGTCGTATTCATTTTGGAATACATGTTACGATGCAGCAAGCGAACTCGATGTTACAAGAGATTTTTTAAATGTGCATGCCAGTTCATATTCCAGAAATGCAATCTAAGACTTCTTGAAAAATTTAGGATGCAACAATCACAAAGCATGCATTTATCATAGTAAATATTCAATACATACGTAAAACAGAATATAATTAGTGTTTATAAGAACTTATAAGCTAGGTGAAATATTATTTTTATCCACATATTATGTAGAACGCACTAGCTTATAATCTTTAAAAAAAAAAAAAATTTACTAAACATATTATAAGATAGTGGTCAAAAGACTCGAAACAGAAGCAGCTGCAAAGTACAAACTGGTAACACAGAATGAGAAGAAAGAATCTTGACTGAATTATGTGCCCCAGTTTAAGGACATCTCTATCATTTTTATATTACATGGATAAGATATTTGGAATCATAGTAACATCATTGTAATATTCAAATGCATCGTGTGTTAACCATGAAAAGAAAAGAAATAAACAAAAGAAATTGATAATTGGAATCCATTGCCAAACATGTTCTTGATTGATACATATCAATGGAAAAAGAAGGCAACAAAAATTAATCCTATATCTCCTATCAAACTCCTTTTTTGAAAAAGCGAAAAATAAATTAAATCTGAGTTTCTTTTCTAAGTGATTCTTCTCACAAACACAAATTTCCTCAAAGAAGATTTGAAGCAAAAAAAACTCTTCAGATTTCTTAGTTAGAAATCAGAAAACCCAAAATTTCCCAAATATTTATGTTTGTCATTCCCTTCATAATCAATTACCTCTCAGCAAGAAAAACTGAGCCTTTTGCCCCCAGGAACAGTTTTTTTTTTTAATTCCGAAATTACTTTTATCTTGAAACCAAAATTTACTGACTTGAAGCTAGTAACAATCACTTTGATCTCAGCAGGAAAATGCTGAGTTCTTGACCCGGGCCCTCATCCGGGCTGATTAAATGGAAAGATTCTGAGTCTGCGTTGCCTATGACACACTCATAGTTGGCCCTCATGTACATGATCTCCTCCGACCCGGAACCGGGTCCGGGAGGAATCACCCCCGCACCGACTGTGATATTCTGCATGGTCTTGAGCATGAGGCGGTTCTGCTGCGTGGCCTTGCGGCGGACGGCAAAGCCCAGCTTGCGCCCGTTGCAGAAGAGGGACCAAAGAGGGACAGAGTGGAGGGGGCAGCGACTCAGTTCGGATTCGGGGGAGTCACTGGCGTTGAACTCGAGTGCAATGCGGACCAGCCCACATTGCATTTCATGCACGAGGCTAGTGGTCGGGATGGAGAGCTCGAGGAGGAGGGAGGGCCGGGTATTGAGTCGATCATGCTGCACGCAGAACCACACGTGGCCTCCACGGCGGTGCCCAAAGATTGTGCCGATCACCATTGTCCTGGAGGGGCGAGATGGCGCCGTAAGAGAAGCGGCGGGAGAAGTGGGGTCGGAGGAGGAGGAGTCTTGATGGTGGTTCTCCTTGTGAGTATTTTCTTGATTGGTGGAGGGATTTTTGTCGTCAAGATCATCACGGAGGGAGGTGCTGAGGCGTTTCTTGGTGGTGATGACGGGTGATGAAGGATTGGGCGTAGGGTGGAGGCATGGGAGGAGGAATCGACGGAGGGCATCGATTTTTGTCATTATTTTTTACTTTTCTTGATAGAAAGGCTTCAAGAAGGGAAAAAATTGGGAAAGAAATTTGAGAAGAATTGGGATTTCCGTGGATAATGAGTTTTGGAGGGGTTATTTATACAATTACAAAACAGAAAGGGCGGGAAGTAAAATAGCCGTTATTGAATGGGCTCCATTCCGGGCCGGGCCGGGCCGGACACTGCCTGCTATAGTGTGCTATGCTCTGTTATTTGAGGCAAACACTTGAGGTCTTTTTCAGGGTTTCAGTGTCTGAAGATTCCAGTAATTGACCATTGACCAAATTATTAGATTCGCCATTTTTCATAGCAATGATGGGACACGTGTAAGAATATGTGTAGCTATCAGTTAGCATAATACTACAATTGTAAAGTTGTTGGATTCTTTCTTTTTTAGTAGGCCATGCTGTTCTCTACTTCTATTCTTCCACCTCCTTTTCCCGTATTCTTTTATGGTATTTTCCAGGGATTTACACATACTTTCTTACAAAAACCATAATCTAAAACTATATATCTATTTAATGGCATAAGAGCATGTTTTACACAGTCGAGTTGAGAATCAAGTAGACCCAACGCTTTGAACGAAAGTTGTTTTTAATCAAAACAGACCTTTTATATATTTTTAAGCAAAGATAAATCTTGACAACTTGAAAGAAATATCATTTTCCCTTTGTTCAAAGACAAGCATTGAATATAGCCTCATTACAGTTGCAGAAAATGTTGCACTGATTAAGTCCTGGTAAAAAGGAAAAACATTGTTGGGGGGTCAAAATACAACATCCAAACTGCTGATTTCCGACAGTTCTGAATACAGGTTGTAGATTATTTATAACAGACCGCAACATTTTTTCCTTTCCTTTTTGGAGCTAACATGAAAATATTTTGTTAAATGGTCATTGCACACCACTCCACTTGGCCCAATCCACAAATTGCATCCCTCCATAGACATTGTTTGTGAATCGCACGCCAACTGTAAAAGCCATGGCAACAAGCGGAACCTGTTTTGCCAATGGAGATGCCTCCACCAAGCGTTCTAGCCCATTTATAATCTGATATCGGGTGTTGGAAGAGACAGCCAGAAAAACACCTGAAATTGGGCAGGAAATGTACCTCTTAGTTGAATAGAAGAGAGGAGAGTGCAATGGTACTGCAAACAATGTAAATATAAATCGCTATGGGGATACATGGTCCATTGAACCTTGAACTATTCACATCAAACATTAGGCAAACTATATACTAGGAAGAGGGACCATGAGTATACAGACACTGGTCTATCAGAATGCACCATCCTAACATCAGTCCTTCACAATCTCTCTTTGTGTGCGTGGCATGATTTGTCAAATTCATTAATCTTGTAGCAAATCCACGTTTCATATTCCAACATACCCACCCAACCTCATAACCCACTCCCACTCACCCCCTTATAACATCAGTCCCTCACAATCTCTCTTTGGGCGATTTGGGTGCCCCAAAATTGCAAGACAAAAGACAAGTTACAAAATTTCGAAATTCAGTCCACGTTTGTACATACAAATTTTGTATTCCATATTCCATATGCAATTATCCGAAATACAAATCTTCACAACCTTGCAACATAAATTAAAAAATCACTTCGGAGTGAGTTTGTGGTGGTCCGGCAACAGGGCAGTTGAGCACTGGCGGTAATATGCTTGCTCCCATGGAAATGGTTGTTCGGTGACTTAGGGCACCAATTTTGCTAAACCAGAGATATAGACAAACAGATACAGTGGGAGACTGAATAATAGAGACCGCCGTCTGGGGTCAAAAAAACTATGTGGTGGTCCTGCTACTGTGCAGTGGTGGGTTAGCGGCAGGAGGTGGTGGTTTTCGTGAAAAATGGTGGCTTTCGATTTAGGGCACCAACCGTGGTGAAATCGGAGAAAGAGCGTGGGAGACTGAGTAACGAACAATTGGAGTGGTGGTTCCAACTTGCTTGAGGTGTATCGGCGATTCACGCGTGATTAGCCGACCGCCCACAATCGACAAATCGCCCCAAGAGAGAGAGATTGTGAGGGACTAATGTTATGAGGGGTGGAGGGGGTATGTAACGTATGTTGGAGTATGACGTGGATTTGCCACACATGATTAATGAATTTGACAAATCATGCCACGCACACAGTGGGCAACGTAATTCTTGCCCACTATAGTCAGAAGAACGGTGTTCTTAATTTTATTGCACAAAATGAGGATACATAATTCTCCGATGGCTTGGAGACAATTTTGCAAGGATGAAATACACATATTTTAGAATGTTCTATGGAAAATGTAGGATAAGAAGGAATGCATATTATCAACATTAATGTAGGATAATGAGGAAAACTTTCGTTGGTTATCTTTGGATATTTTCCTAAAACATAAAATGTATATATGGTATCTTTGGATATATTAAAAAGTTAGATGAACTCTCTCTATTATTGGATGAAATGAATTGCTACTATCATTTTGAGGAGGTAGCAATTGTAAATAGGGGTAGGCTGCTTGTTTATAAACCATAGATTCAAAGTGAAGTAAAAAGTTAGATGAAGTCTCTCTATTATTGGATGAATGAATTGCCACTATCATTTTGAGGAGGTAGCAATTGTAAATGGGGATAGGTTGCGTGTTTATAAACCATACAAAGTCGAAGTAATGTAGAGGTATACTGAGTAAAAGAACTGTGTTTGTAAAAAATTTCACATTTAGTGGAATACAAAACTCTCTTCACAAGAACTCTTTCGTGTAAACTTCTGTGTTTTTTCAGTTAATATGTTAACTTGTCTAGTGATAACATATCGGTTCCTTGGTGGGCAAAGATTACCATTTGATTGTACCTAAGTAGCGCAAACTGCACCACTAGGCAGAGGCAAGAACACCACATAATACCAGAAAAACCATGCCACTAACCAATACCACTAGCTACTCAAATGCGTGGGTTGAAATGGCCTTAACTAAGAGATAATCACCCATAACCTTAACTAGGTTAAAGTCATTCCTCAAAGATAACTATATCACATGCCATGAGTTCCCTCACTCAACTTTTTCAATAGTACCCAAACTAACTCGGCCAGTTTCCAATGAGTCAAACTTTATAAGCATAGCCCAAAGTGTGCTCTAATACCATTTCACATGGAATTGAAGATTCCAAGTACACATGTGACACTATCTCTTCAAACTATTCCTGACAGCCTAGTAAAGTCAACCTTACCAAATGTAGCAAAAGCCTTCGTTTATTGGCAAAGTGGTGTCATTTGCTCAATGTCACTCACAACCGAATAATAAGCTAATCACACTAAGGAATCAATGTCTTATACAAAATACTCTAGCAATACTAAGAACTGTACTCTTCGTTAGGGATGGAACTGGAACTAGAATGCGGCCCAAGTAACAAGTTAACAACAAGAACACAAGCAAGGAGTTAAGCAAGCATACCCCAAAGAGCAGCACTCTTCACTAGGGGTGGAACTGGTATGTCGTCCTCCGATTTTTTTATGCTCCTGATGTTCAGAAAACATGTATCATAAGAAACGATGGTCCATTAATAAACACGCCTTTCACATGTTTTTGAGTATGCAAATGTAATCAATTCTATGTAAAAGTCACAGAGAACAGCAGACATTTGGGTGCATCTCTGGGATCCACAAAAGTTAAGATTGATTCAGAACACCTCTGTTGATATTATCAGTAAATATCAATAAATACTTTCCACGTCCGGATGAAAGAAGGAACCACACAAGCTAAAGTAGATTGAAGTTCAGACTACACATGTATTCTAAATCAAATTTAGATTTGAGTCTTCAAAATCACTCGTTCATATCGCCATGTATCTAAGACGTACTAACTCATGCATACATGACTTCTAGACGGAAACATACCGTTTGGCAGTCATTATTAAATTTGCAATTCCTTGGCCGATAATACCACATCCAAACCCAATCAATCCATAGAGAATACCCTGAAAATGAAATAAATATTGTTAAAATGTGAAGAAAGAGAAATGTGGCAAGTTTCTTGTTGATATGAAAAGGGAAAAGGGGTCAGAAAAGGCAAAAAGAAAGTATCTAAGGATTTGATGGTAAAAATAAAATTTCTGATTATATGCATATACATCTGATATTTCTCTGTTTTGGATGGAGATGTTTATAAAAATATCACAGTTTACAAGAGATGCAGGAGTTACCTTATAAAAATAGGTGGCAATTCTCTGATTTACTGTAAATGTCCATCCAGGCCGTTCTGCCTCAAAAACACTGCATCAAATTCACATTTGAGGTTTTAGACTGACTACATAGTAAAATTGTGAGATAATAAAAACTAAGAAACATGTTTAAAGTAACACAAAAATGTTATGTAATCAGGTAAGACTGCACAGTTTTTATTTAGGAAGGAAAAACTGCTACATACTGGTGTAAATTAAGTTGTTACACGAGATAAAAATCCAAAAGATTTGAAGGTTAAATTTAATTTGATTGGCAAGAATGGTGAGAAAGAAAACCTGCTAGGAAGAGCCGCATAAGCGCTCAACATTCGACCAAGAAATCCTTGAGATACACGTGGCTGTCCAATTCGAGCATATGGAGCTAACATACCAACTAAAGCAACATTGACGACCACTCCAACTAAAAGGTCCGCCGTATACAATTCAAATTCTGCCCAGAAGTCTTTGCCTCTTTTTTTGACTTCCGCAAATGTTGCACAGCAAGAATCAATGACTATCTACATCAGTAAATGATCACATCGAGATGAATCTATGCAGCCCAAGCTAATGATAAAATTGACACAGTGACGAGTTTATTAATGTGTGGCCAAATATAATTGAACTAATAGCAGGTTTTATAGACACAAGCCAATAAATATTGCCACTAATAAAATTTTAGAAACTTGCAACATGATCATGCATGGATATCTAATCATTTAAAGTGAACCAATTTCATGCTACTTTGTAACAGCAAACTGGAAAGTCATTAAGCTCTTTATGCAACTGCATCTACAAAATAAAACATGCTTTCAAGACCACACTACAAGAACATGTTTTACGAACCTCTGTTCCAATTTTGAAAAGAAAGGATGGATCAGCCAACATCCTGTTCCGCAGCATAGCACATGACCTCATCAGAAATCCCAGCGGCCAAACAGACCCCTACGAACTCAAAATCACAAAGCTATCAGCAATATAGCATGGAAGATTCAGAAGTTTTTACCTGCATAAATCACACTCATGCATGTTGATTTTACCTGCAGGTCCAAATATCTAAGCAAAAGCACCTTCCGAATGCCCACGCTCTTTGCAGCCTCCAGCATATCAACCGGAAGAGTAGCTCCTCGAGCCTCGGTCTCTCTAATCACCTCCTCAAATTTTAGTATAGGTCCTAACTCCTCTTCCTCCTTATCATCACCACCTTCATTTCCACCTCCATTACCATCACCACCACCATCACCACCAGAAAACTTCCCATTTCCACCACTCCCATCAACCAAATTTCCATCACCATCACCATTTTCTTTGTCACCTTTCGATACATAATCACTGCCCGAAACCCTACCATCTTTTTCTACATGATTTCCATTACTTGCTTTAGTTACTGTGGTCACAGTCAAACCAGATAATGGCTCAGTCTCCGGATTCAATGTATTCACAATTAAGAGTCCATGCTTTTTCTTGTTACACAAAAACTGCCCCTTTGGTTTCACGTTACTAGAACCTTGAAATTTAAGCAACGTCAACTTTGTGTTCCGAATGCTCATGTTCCTAGAAAAAAGGATCTCTTTTTGCAAATTCTTTAAATGGGTCAACCTAATACTTGATGAACAACCCGCCATTTTGGTGAAAAAACCTGACTTAACAATGCTGTGTAAAGTCGACTAAATGCAATAGAACCCCAGCAAAGAGCACAAAATTACAATCTTGGCAGCATAAATATACCTAAAAACAATTAACAAAATAAGTTATTCAAATCAAAAGTTGGGAGAAGGTTGAATAATAAGAAACTTGAAAGGAAACCCGCACCTTGGAGAATCTTAGACTAGCTTTGGCTTCCACTGGTGTTCTTTTCCGGGAAAACGCGAGAAATAATAAATGGTAAAAGACAACACGACGCCGTTTCTCTGTGTGGGTAAATGAGTCAGTGAGGCGCGGGAGAGACGTCAATGTCTGGTTCAGATATTTTCTTTACTTGAGAGTTTGAGTGAGGTCGGAAGCGGCGGCTCGTTGTGCGTTTTCGTTATTGCCTTGCACGTGGTAAAATATTTCGTGCGTGTGCAAATTTTAGGGTTTCTTTTTGTCTTTTTCGACACCAATTGCAAAAAAAAATTTCAATCGGAATGAGCATGATTGGGTTTTGCTTAGCTTTAGAACTAAATCGAACGTAGTATTAATGAAAATTCTTGATTTTATGCAGTGATTGAACTTGACAGTTGAATCCAATCATTTCATGTTTCAAATAAATTATAAAACGTAAATTTTGTAAATAATGTTATTTGTCAACAAGTCAAACTATCTAATAAATAAAAATGTATCACAATTTATAAAAGTGTGGATGATAGAGTTGGGGAAAGGGAAGGAATGAATCATTCTATAATCTCAGTAAAAACTATTCCAGCGGAAATTGGAATGCTGTTCCTATACCAGCTAACCAAACACAAAGGGACCGGGATCCAATTTAAACCTCTTTCATCCTATGCTCCTTATAGATCCAAACAATTACTTTACACAACAAAATTTTAGTTCATAAAGCACAAAATTTCATCACGAGTTCACTTTTTATAGCTGATGTACTCTTGTTTTCATGGCTGATTCTCAGACTTGAAAAGAGCCATCCTTTGAGACCGCGAAATATTCTGCCTGTTATTTAGAGCGTCAATGTAATTCTGAATCCTACAACGCTCTGTGTTTGTTAGCGAAAACGGAGGATTCAAAATGAGACACGATGCTTCCACTAGAATAAATACTAATAAGCACACCGCTTTTGAATAGAAAACCACTGCGTTTTCTGCATCTCCCATGTACTCTACCACCTGCACCATGCAAAGTTAAATGATTTTAGTTATCAAGAATTAGTCTTGACATTTTGAAAATAAAAATTTCCGTAACTTGCATCCAAAGAAATTACTACAAAATTAGTGAGGATTTTTTATATTACTGTAATGCAAGTGATTAATGAATTTCCTCTAAAAAATTTAGTATAAGTTAAATTATCTATTTACAAGTAATATGAGAACTGCTAATTCAATTATCAATATAGGCATAAGGCCAACAATTTAGACCTCACAAATCTTTTAGTTGATACCTCTCGCATGCACATTACAGCAGCGTATTCAATATAAAACTAATGACAAAGTTACTTTAGCACGAATGTTCACTGCAAAAGCTACCACAGAAAGATGAAGAAATACTTACAGCACCATGTCTGCCTAAACCAAGGGCAGATTGATATATCAGCTCCAGTGCATCTGGCATGTCCGTATTTCCTGAAATCAAGACAACAAAAATTGGCATACATGCCTGTACATGCTTGAAGACTAGATGCAGCTATTGGACATGGACATATCCATACAGAGACAGGAAATGGAATATTCTTAACCCCGAGGGTCAGAGAGTCACCAGCCATCACCATAAACATAGATTAAATGCCAGTAAATTTTCACATACCTGCAGTGACAATAATTATGAGCAAACACTAGCACATGCACGGTACATGTCTAGTGGAAAGATTCAAAGACGAGAATGGATAATATTCCCATTCAAACATCAAGCACACAGATTCTCAAATTTGGCTCTACTCATAGATGCATCCACTAATTTCTTTTTGTCCGGTTCTTGTTCATGCATGTGTTTTCTCTCTCTTTATTTCTTTTTTTTTTCCTTATTTATTTTGCAAGGGGGGGCTTAATTATTTATTACAGTTTCCTGGTACGATGGGCGCATAATGATTTTTTGTTTTGAAAAGAAGTAAGCTCCCTGGATTCAAAGTTGTCCACAATAAAACCACAAAAGTAGGATTGTATCCATGACTTGTTGACTTTAACTACAAAAGAGATATGACGGACTATACAGAATATAAGAACAAATGTTGGGAGACATCAATTGACCATATTGTTTTGTTAAAAGAATACAACAGGAAGGTTTTCAATAGCTATAATAAATATGAAAATCAAGACATCAAATCCATACCAGGTTCTATCACTTTAGCAAGTTCCTCCGCATACCCAACTTCATGAACAAATGCTCTCTCTATCTGAGAATATATCTCCATTGGCCCCCGAGTTTTAATGTCATCAGAATCTAGGACATCATGACTATGCCGCACCTTGGAGATTTCCCTCAATTTTGTAGTCTCTTGGATTGGACTTCCTTCAGTAGCTGATGCAGCATGAGTATGACAAATATATAACGCTTGCTTCCATATAGCAAGAATTAGAAGCTGAATTGAAAATGCTTCCAGTTGTTTTCCTGCCTCAATCTAATAAACGGTAGTGACATTAGTCCGTAAACATGTTATATTAAGATATGCATAATAGCCATTACAACAGAAAAGTTCAAAATGATATGGAGTTTCCGATCAAGAAGGAAAGTCTCAGGGTTACTGATGCATGTAGGGGCATGCACTAGAGTCTAATTTAGTACCATTGATTACTCACCGCTGAATTGGCAGAATATAATGTCATAGCTATATAAATGTTAGCAGAATCTGAAGGTAAAGCTTGATATAAACATGTTTGTACTCTACAGTTCTAAGAATCATCTTTCCAAATATATTGTTATGGTAAATGGTGTGGAACCAGTACACCGAGATAAAAATAGATGTATACTGCCATGCCACCAAAGATGGGCTGTCAAAAAAATAGAAAAAAAGGGAGATTTTCACCAGGTGAGGCATGTTCGGTTTGTTCAAGTTGACCACTACCACCCCAAGACTGAATGAATTTAATTCTCTTCAAACTAATCTCTTAAAATTTAACTAATGTTAGGATTAAACTGAATAGCTAAAAGTATTAGAGCTATTTTTTCTGTACTGGGATGAAAATGCATCCTTCAATCATTTCTTTCTCCTGTACTAGTTTAATTTTCCATCTAATTATCAACCAACAGTAGTAAGAAAAAAAGCACACTCTGGTACTTCTTGTTTAATTTACCCTCTCCTTCACTAATTCAGTGATGGCAGATGCACAATGCTGCAATGACTTGATCCTTGTCATGAAGTCAGTTGATGGCTTTTCAAAAGTGTCTCCTATCTCCATTGATCCTTGTGAAGTCCCAGGAGCGGAGCTGCGGCTTTCTAGGCTTCCAGCGTAACCAACTCTGCCAGTTGCTGCACCAATTATAGGCACTGGAGCACTTGGTGTGGAGGTCATATTTACAGAGTTAAGTGGTGGACTACCAGATTTAAATGGCAAATGACTTTGTATAGAAGCTTGTGCAGAAGACGATAAGTCTGTAGGGGGACCAGGCACAAGGACATAATCCTGATCAATTGACTCCAGCGAATCTACATCTGTCAAGCCGATGTAATTAAGACAACAGAAAGGAACATCTTTTAGCAAGACTATCTGTACATCAAGGCAACTATACTTGAAACTAATTTGGAATATTTATAAAAGTAGCACCTTTTGGGAGAGTATTTAGTGGCCTGAAGTCCATGGTTTTACGAGATCCTTTCAGGTTTCCCTCTGAAAGTCGACGGCTGCCAAGACTGGACCCTGTAATTTCTGTTTGACGTGGGGCACTATTAAAGTTGGAAATAAAATCCATTTTGTTTGAAAGACTAAAAATTTCCCTCTTATCAGGTTTTAAATCAAGAGAAAATCCATATGTGGATATCATGGGAGACGTCCTTTCAAAGGATGGACGCGGATGAAGCCCGCTGGAATCATCATCTAGACTGAAGGGCAAGCAATCTTCCTGAGAACCTTCTTCTGGGTTCCTTTCAGGAAAAGGGAAATCGTCTACTGCTCTTTCTGATTGCTTATTCCTGCATACACCAAATAAGTTTATCTTACTCAACCAAAAAAACTCGTATAGTAAAGATAACAAGAACTTACAATCAACCTCATTACCTGACTGAATCATGAGGTTGCCTCTGAGAAAGATAGGGATGATTGAAAAATTCTTCAAATGTCAACCGCTCCACTGTGCATACAATAAAATCAAAGTTAGATAAAAACTAAAACTTCTGAGAATATAAGCCTTTAAATTACATATGTTGATCTGTGTGAATCACGAGACAAAATGCCAGATGTAGACCATGAAACATATTTGTTGGTTACTTCCTAAGAACCTAATAAATATAAGCATTAATATCAGAACAACTTTTTGAGAAACAGCGTGGCTTCGAGGTTAAATGCCCAATCCCTGTGTTAAATAGATCTCAAGGAATGAAAAACAGTGGATCGAGTTTACAGGTCCAAAAGCTTGCATGGTGTGCATCACCATATCGTACTTCAATTTTTTTTGTTTATAGTAGAGTCAACAATAAAAACTTGTTTTTTTGCTGGGTCAACTCTACCGCAAATGGCAACATAATCAAGTTCGCTTGTTTCATAAGTTAGAAGGGAAAATGGATATTCATTCTATCACCATTAGAAATACTACAATATGTATTTACTAAATAATATTATAGTGGTCACGATGACGTACTCTATACACACTATGCAAACATCATGGAATACCTGGATTACGGCGCAGCAATTTCCTACACAAATCCATGCAATCAGGACTCAAATTCTTCATGTCTGGTGGAAATTGCAATTCAGTCGATTTCATAATGTTCTGAAGCAGCTGCAAAATTCATTACAGATTGAATTTAGGGAATGAAGAGCAACTTTCACCAGAAAAACTCCAGCAATAAACATTTATATAACTGCGTTGATCAAAAAGATGAGATGAGAAAACCTGTATCTGATTGTTTCCTGTAAATGGAGTCTTCCCAGTGACAAGTTGAAATAAAATGGCACCAACACTCCAGAGATCTGCCTGCGATTTCAGCTCAAAATAAATAGTGGATTAAGATGATGGATCTCTGCCTGGATATGTAAAAAAGATGAATCTCACCTTCGCATCGTACTTCTGGAGTTGCATTATTTCAGGAGCCATGTATAGTGGCGAACCACATAAGGTTTCTGCAAGGCCTCTAGGTTGTAGAGATCTGGCAAAAGAAAAAGGAATTTCTGAACTGCAAATTCCAAGCTCCAGGTGGATCATCATGCCAATTTATTATATACATATTGGGCATGTTTCTTAACACTTTCCAATGTGTTATCAAGATAAAAAAATATCTTAATGCATACAAAAAAAGGGTGGGTTGAAGGGGAAACTGCAGCATAAATGCCAACCTGGTAGAAGACAAGCTGGAAAGAAATTATAATATATGTGCACTTACCAGAGACAAGTCTGAAATTCAGAATTAAAAAAGAGGCAAGTTAAGGAAATGCCCTAAGAAAAAAATAAAAAAAGTGAAAAAAGAAGTGTGTCAAGACTGCCACAAATTTAAGAATGAAAAATGGTAAATGTGTTTGTAATCATACAACAGGACAAACTATACTCCAACTCATTCTAGTGTTTTCAAAAAATTAGACCCAATGCTTCAGGCTCCATCCAGATTCATTCATTATCAACACTACAGATTCTAACTAAGCCCAAGTCTAAGGGTTGTAAATCATGATTGTGCACTTGATCAGAATCCAGATGTGTGTGTGTGTGTGTGTGTGTGTGTGAGAGAGAGAGAGAGAGAGAGAGAGAGAGTCTTTAATAAAATTTATACCAAAAATGCATGCACCTACATATCCTTACAGAATAGTACCAGGATGATGGTGATGTGCCGAAACCAATTATATCAAAGACAATAACTTTACCTTGCAAACCCAAAATCAGCAATCTTCAGAACAGAGTTCTCATCATCAGTGGAAAGGAGAAGATTCTGTTCCAAGTAATGAAATACATACAAATGAAATTTGTCAATGCAAACAGACCAAATTGCATTATAACACAGGATTACAGCCTGATTTCAGCATTTAGTAATGCTGAAATGGAAAAAGACGAGGCAAAGCTCTCGCTCATTAGAAATGGAAAGCATAACTGACAAAACACATGCATGTAGTAAAAGAACATTGGACCGTAAATTATAATATATTGTTCTTGCACTATTGTGAGTAAAGACACCTTACCATTGGGGCTCCATTGCACCAATAAAATTGGAACCTAAAGATATTATCTACTAAGTTAAAGTCTGTCTTCTAATCACTAGTCTATAGAGATTTATGCTATTTAAGAATTATTATAATGTTTCGCTAACCAGTTCATTTTACATCTTAATATTAATAGTTCTAACACAACAACTGATTTTACTTTGAGAAAATTTCTTTCGGTTGATTATTATAAAGGAAGCTTTGTTTCTATAATTACAGTGAAATTTGATATACTTGTACAGTTACAGTAATTGAAGTTGATAACAAGTCCATATTATCAATCATGAAATAAAACATAAATTTCACGAATTAACTACAAATATCTACACAGTTAAATACACTGAGACGCTCACTATTACTGTGCACGTGATTCTAAATACTCCCTCTAAACCTCAAGAAACATTATCAACAGTTCTAAAATTTCCACTGGCCATTTCCTAGTGAAAAGGATCTTATTACTATATATTCTTCATAATTTTATTTTCTCTCTATATGGTGAGTTCATATCATTTAACAAAATTGAAATATAAGAGCGGAAGCATGCAAACTATTCTAATTTACTTCAAAAAAGACGTGAGCATTTTGTTTAAGTAAGAACATTATCAAGAACTTTTAGGTTGGGGTTGTGATTTTGTAACTATAACCAATATGATCCTTTTATTCGCCTCTATGATCAAGAATAGAATATTACTTCAGAAATATAACTAAAAAGAATGCATAAAGTTATTTTTGTAATATAGGAGTAATGAATGTAAAATCTATATCCAATAAAGTACCATAGAGACTAATAATTAAGTTGTTCATCGCCCAAGATTATGCATTGTGAAAGAGCTGAAAATATATACCGTGTTGGACCAAAAATATGAAAAGCTGTTATAGTTGTGAAAACCAGGTTGGCAAAATTCTCTTTCAAAGACAACAAAAATGCTGAAAGGTAATTATCATTATTGCCGCATGAGCACCATGCCACAGCTGATTAACACTGTAAAAGTTTCACAATTTGTACCAAATTTCTAAATCTAGCGTTAGCCTATTAAATCGCATCACAAACAGGTAAATTGCATTTTTAGGTATGAGATAAATTTAAGGCCGAAAGGACTGGTCCAAAAAAAAAAAGAAAAGATAGTGACACGTAAAAAGGGTACATGGGAAGACTAGATTAGATGAGGAATGATTGTTAATCTAAAGCTTGAATAGTTATGGATCAATATAGAAAACAATGATGAAGAATTTAAAATAAAAGGCCATGGCGATATAATGATTTTTCACAAAAAAATTTGCAATGGTCAGGGCGATATAGTTCACAGAAAAAATTGCAATTCCTTTGCTTTATTTACTGCACTACCCTAGAATATGTTGCAGTTGAAATGGTTTGATCTTAGCATCTGTTTGTATGGTGAAAGACTTTCCAATCATTAGTCAGTACAAAGTACGCTATTATACCATTTAAAAACAAAATGGATGGAAGAGGAGAGCGGGGAAAAAGAAGAAAAAATAGGTAAACAATTAACATAAACCAGCAACAAATCGATGTTTTTGGTAGAAGAATCAGAGAAATAAATATAAGCAAAGAAGCACATTTATTTCCATCACAAAATGCTCCACGTACAGAAGTCTAGGAAACATGTACATTGAAATTCGTTGATTTACTATAAAGATAACAATCACCCAACATGAAAGTTGAAACAAACCTGGGGTTTTAAATCCCGATGTATAAGGTTGTTTTCACGAAGAACTTTAAGACCCGCCGCTGCAGCATGGAACACATTACATTAACATATGAGTTCGAGAAACGAAACACAAAACCAAGAAATGGAAAAAAGAAAACAATAGATACCAAGTTGCTGCATAAAGTGCTTTGCAGTTACTTCAGGAATTCTTCCTACGTGTTGTTGAATATACATCGATAGGTCACCCCCTTTGCAGTACTCCAAAATGATATATAATTTATCAGGTTCCTAATAACATAAACAAGGAAACTTGCTCACAAACAGAAGTCGTTCAAAGTATGACAATTAGCTTTCCGAAGAAAATATTACCATTGTTCTTTGAGCAGTATAAAATACCTTCATGTAACAAAACCAAGATCCATATATCATATTGTATTACTTCCATCCAAAGATATTCATTAACAATAAAGTGAATTGGAATGACATAGCAATTTCTCTGTCTCATAAAATGCAAAAAGGCATAGGTCATCTTCAGTTTTTGGGAAGGCAAAACATTCTCACAAGCCGTGTTGGCCAAAATGGAGGCTCAAAAACGCCACACTTCAAGGAAATTAATGCCTTAGTCTTTTTTCAACAAGTTAAAAGCAGACTGACTTCTCATTTACACATACACAATTACGATAAAAATCAACAGGTCATAAAAAAGTGTATATCCACAACCCAAAAACGTAAAAGATATGCATGCCCTATCGATAAAAGACCCCAGCCTCCATATGGCATTCTGGATTTTTGGAGTTCTCTAATTTTATTTGTTTGTCTAGTTCTTGTTCATTACCTTGTCACCCTAATCAATCCCCTCAAAGCAACTAGTACCTTTGTCAGAGTAAAAAAGACAACTAAAGGAAATCTAGATAAAATCAGAAACATAAATTCACAATTTCATATCATCTTGAAGCAAATACATTTTAACTTCATAATCATAATATTCCAAAAACAAAACCACGTTTTAATTTAAAACACAATAGAATAAATATGTACAGCAAGTTATATTCATCAATTTAAAAGTTGCTCATTTCAATGAAACTCAAACAACCAAGGAAAATAAATAAAAACTAACTCACTCTCCCTCTTTATCTTGTCTTTATAAACAATTCTCAAAATGATAGTAGTACCGACCTCGATCATGTCATGCAAACGGATGATGTTAGGGTGATTGATTTTCTTGAGGATAAAAATCTCAGACTTGAGGCTCTCTTGGAGCTTCAAATTCAACCTGGCGGTAACGATCTCCTTGATTGCGACCTCGGTGCCGTGAACGCGGTGGCGCGCATGCCAGACCGTCGAAAATGATCCCGACCCTATCTGCCTCCCCACCATGTAATCCCCCACCGCATAGTACTTCCCACCGCCACTCCTCATTGAGTGAGCCATTAAATTTTACAATATCCAACCACGCCCTTATTATTTCAGCTCAAAACAAAAACAATAAGAGGAAGAGTTTGGTTTTGGCTCTGGCTTCTTTCCTTTGACTTCAATTTTGGGATTTTGGTTTTTTCTTCTTAATGGTGAGCTGTGATGGAAGGTGGAGATGACGTAAATATTAATGGTGGCGTTTTTGGATTTGGCTTGATTAATTTAACTTAATGCTTGCTTCATTCATTCACTGTTTGAGTTTCAATGATTGAAATTTGAAATGAAAAAGGGGTTACGGTACTCATTAAGGTGGGGTGGGGTGGGGTGTAACAGTTTGGTATGTGTTTTGCTTTGCTGGATGCTATGTCGTGCCGTGTGTCCGATGTACACCCCAGATCTGTGTGTAATCGTGGTGGTTTGTTGAGAGGGGAGTGACGTCGGAATTGAAATGCGATTATTCTTTATGGAAAAGAAAGCGCCTTTGCCTTTTCCTTTTGAATTTTAGAAGGACTTGCAATTTGCAGTATGGACGCTGACGATACGGGGAACATGTTAGAAAGCACTTGTCCGTGTTAAATGTTTGTTGCCCGTTTATTTTTCATGTTCAAATTTGATTAAATTATCCTTTTTCATATTCAAATTTGATTGAAATTTCCCTTTTCACATAATTGACTATATAGTAATTAAAAAAATGAATAGTATTATATCATCACTAAAATTTAAATGTATGTTGCCAGATTATTTTTCAGGTTCAAATTTGAATGAATTTTCTTTTGAGTCCGAATTATCGCAAACAAATAATAAGGTGAACATATTGAATCCGAATTATCGTTTTCACGAAAACTATCTTATTTATATACTGATTAAATTAATATTAATGCTAACTTGTTTAAAACAATTTGAATTGAGTTAATTTGATTTGAAAGATTTAAACTATAACTATGAATTTAAGGAAATAATATAATAATTTATGTGAAAGCAAATAACAAGGATTATTCAAGAATGATGATTGAAGAATTTGGATTCACAAATTCACCATAGTTGTCATCTCTAATTTCTCCTCTCAAAATTTATTCCTAATGTTGTATTCGATCGAATTCACGAATTTAACTTAATTTACCTTTCTCGAGTTCAAATTAGTCATAACTAATTAAGTCAACTTATAAAGTCAGAATGATCATTAATTAGATGCATTAAATCGCTTAAGAATTCAAGTCAAGACTGCGACAATAATAAAAGCGTATCTCTATCTTTTATCTAATTGTCGGATTTTACTACGTGGTCTAAATTAATAATTTATTTCTCAACTCATTACAATCCACATAATCAATGACAAATAATGACCAATTATTTCAAGTATTAAGTGAATAAGTAAAATCAAAATATAATTAATTTATAAGCAAAACTTAAGAGTCGAAAATAAAGAATTAAATTAGGCTACATCATTCATCCAAATTAAATATTTAGTTTCTCATGATTCAGTATAAATACAATATGGAAAGTTCGGAATACATAACCGGATCTTGAATAAAAGAGAAGAATACGTTGAATATCTTGTACCAATAACTTTTTATCTTCAAGTTCAATCTTCAAAATGTTGGTCGTTATTCACCGTTATTTCCTCCCTTTTCTCTTCCGTTCTCAAATATTCAACTCCTTCTATTCTCAATGATTTAACCTCATTCTTTTAACCTATATTAGGTCTTTATATAGTATTTTACTAATTTTGAAATCCATGTACGTGAAAAGACGAAAAAGGCCCTGACTAGAAGTTGAAAATAAGCAACAAAAAAAAAAAAAACTGTGATTTCCGCGAACTGCGACAATCAGTAAGAAAATTACCAAAAATTAGTTCTAATCCCAAATTGTAGACTTAGTCCTCCAAGCTTTGGTGTATATTTTATTTGGTCCTTGTTCATATTTTTGTCCTTTTTTTTCTTCTTTAGTTATCTTATTTGCCATCCAGGTCCTTCAACTTTAGATTTTGTCCTCTTTAGTCCTTTAATTTCTTCTTTCATTTCAATTTAGTCATCTTTAATTAGCAATCCAAATCCTTAAACTTTTGAATGTTTACAAGTTGGTTCCCATATCCAAGACTTCATACGCTTTTAGTCTTTTTTTTTTTTTGCCTATTTTACTTTGTTTTTCTCTAATTTCATTCGAACTTGGGTTTTGACCTAAAACAATTAAATCAACACACAATTAAGTATAAAATCACTTAAGAGTACTTATAATCGTCCACTTTTGATGGTTCAGATAAGTGTAAAATCACACTTATCAATGCACCCTTACGATCATCTACAAAAACAAGACCTATTTAGTGAATCTAACCACTACCATGAGACGACTGTCTTTTCCACTCTAACAACTAATTTATAATAATATAGAAACAAATTAAGAAAATGAAAATATTTAGGAGTTTGTTTCTTCCCACCTCCAAGTGGATTGTCGAAGTGGGCAGAGGACAATAAAGGCCGATGATGGATGGGCTCGCCTAAATTGGGTTGCGGGAGGATGAGCGCAAGCCAAGGGATTGGCGATTATCAAGTGGTTTGTGTGCAACATAGGAAGATAATAGAGAATTGTTTGTCCGCTATGTATTGAAGCGGACTTCAAACTTGATGAGCTTTTCATGAAGCTCATCGAAGGATATTAATGTTTCATGAGCACGAACTGCAGAGAGAATGTCTCTATAATCATCTATAAGTCCATCAAAGATTTTTAAAGTGAGGTCTTCATGATGAATAGGAATGAGTGCAAGCTCGTCTACTTTTCTTTTGACAGCCTGAAGATATTTGATGATTGTAATGGATCTTTTAGTAAGATTAGAGTGGCTTTTAAGTTGAATAGTTCTTCCACAAGATTTAGAGTGGCTTTTAAGTTGAATAGTTCTTCCACAAGATGGTTTTGCATAAGTCGTGGCTAACATAGTCCATGCATCATGCGATAATTTAGAAAATGTAATGAATGAGATAATTGTAAGAGATAGAGATACAACAATTGGATTTATAATCAATTGATCATGTTGAATACATAGAGCATAGTTTGGAATTTAAGAGACTACACCATTAATTTGGGTAGTAAATTAATGACAAGGATACGAACCATCTACGAAGCTCATAAGATTGTAGCCAACAAGAAAGTTATGTAATTATAAACGCCAAGAAGGATAGTTAAGATTTGTCAATTTTAAGGATAGTTAAGATTTGTCAATTTTAGAGGAGCTTGAGCCGATATGATTTGGTAAGTTTGGAGATAGATTAGAGGAAGGAAATATGTTGGTTGCCAATATTTGGATGGCTGTAGCTGCCAAGGTTTCGCTGTCGGTGACGGAAGGGAGGTCATCGACCATTGAAGAAGTTGCTGCCTTGGATTAGTTGGTTTGGGATCGAGAATTGATTCCTCGTCAAAGCTATGCTTTGATAACATATTGAAAATAATACTTGAAATGATTTTGAAGCAACTTAATTATGCTTGTAATTCAAATGATTTTCATAGAATTACATATGGATAGAACTAATGATACTGAATTTATAGACTTAGCGCATGTTTAGTTGTGCTGAAATTATTTTTTAAGTGCTTATAAATTGTGAGTTATATAAATATTAATCTAATACAACTAAGTTACAACAATAATATATATATACTCAAACTTTAACTTATCTAAAATGTAATTGACATTATCTCTATCTATAACACCATCTTCTTACACACATTTAAGTTAGAACAATATATATAAGATTCGACACGACCATCACATGGTATTGACTATGAGATCCCAAAATTAGCACCATAGTTCCATGAGTTACGTCGTAAGAAAAATTGTTGTTATGAATGGAATTGAATTATAACTATAGATTGAAACTTTATGTTTGAAGTTTGGCACTGAAGCATGCAAAGATGATTTGATTTGTGTTACTGAATGAATGATTTAGTGATATTCGAATTATGATATTATAATTTAGAGATAATTGCATATTTGGTATTCAATTTTTCAAAAATATTGAGGATATGATCATAACCTTAAAAAATAGTGCCAGATATCCCTAATGTTTAAAAAACTTGGCATGATAAGTCATTTATGATGAAATTACTCTTCTCTTTAACTAAACAAAAAACAAGGAAAAAGAAAAAATAATTGAAAAATAATTAAATTTACTCCAAAAAAATAAAAAATAACAAAGTGGCCCGCTTTTTTTTTATCAAACTTCAAAAAAATGAGACATTGATTCACCAACATTACTCATATGCACCGCCATCAGCATAGTCGCCTCTGCCACTGCTATCACCACCACTACTACTATGCAAAACCGGAATATAGAAACGAGATGACGATTTTAGGGGTCTGTTGAATGATAGCAACATTGAACTCTTGCAAACCAGTGGTCAATTCCTCCAATAAAGAGGACGAAGGCCCCTCTAAGTTACCGAAAGTCCCAACTGCATTTTTACCTGAGATGGAACATTCTTCCTCATATTCACGCAAATATTTTCCAAGTCCAGGTTTCTTTCAAGCAGCTAAACCTTTCTAATTCTTACCCATATAAAAATAGCTGAAATAAATTATTCCACAGCTGAAATGTGGTGGCTGATAACCAGGGAACAACTGGGAATCAACAGCCAAGCAGAATCTAAATTATTAACCTCTGACTAAACACTATAGCAGCACTTTGAAAAATCTGAATCTCAGCTGTATTTATCACAAAAGTTAAAATAAAACCAAGAAGAAGTAGGCACACTAAGTTATAGATCATTAACGATGCATTAATGGATCCAAAACTTCATGGAATAAATGCTTGGAGCAGAAAATTGAATGATTTCAGAACCGGAATGGATGGATGCATAGTAGCAACAGAGAAAAGCGACTCATAACAAAGAACCACCATGGTCGACGGAGGCTGAGACTTCACAGCCATTTTCATTGTTATGTTGTCATTCATCGCTATTTTCTTCATGGTAAGAAAAAATTTGAATATACTGGTTGTTATGGGGTTTTATATAAAAGATGACCACTTTGTTACTTTTTATTTTTTTGGGATAAATTTAGTTATTTTTCAATCATTTTTTTTTTGTTTATTTAAAAGGAAGTGCAATTTTGTTATAAATGGCCTACCATGCCAAGTTTCAAACGTTGGAGATGTCTTGTGCTATTTTTTAAAGTTAGGGGCATATCTTTAATATTTTTGAAAGATTGAAGACCAAATATGCAATTATCCCTATATTTTACAATTTTCAAATTTTAGTTTGAGACTCAACTTATGAGTGAATTCAAAGTATATTCCTTTAACTTGAAAAATAAAGCACGATGACAAAACTTGCTTATTTGATTGTGGTTCAAAGTAGTATTTTTAGAAAATAAGTTTAATTTACTTTTTAAGCAATGCATCTTATATGATCTTTAATCCTTTCACACACCAGGTATGGAATTTGAAAATGTTTGCATAATAGGCCAATTTTGATGTATTTTGTTGACTTCCATGCATGTCACCATTTGTTTGGCACTACGGTTGTAACCACGTGTGTTTGGAAGAGTTTTTTTAAAGTATAAAAGCAATTTTTATAAAGTAAAAGTATTTTTTGTTATATTTATAATCAATAAGTACTTTTTCACTTAAAAAATAGTTTTAAAAAGTTCAAAATTTGAACTTATCTAGAAAATTCTAATTGACATTTAATGAAACTAATATTAATACACCAAAAAAAGATAATAATTTACTTACCCCATTAATTATTTATATAAAATTGTCACTACATAAATTTATATAAAGTCAAGAATATATTTGGCTTATTAAATAATATAATACAAATTATATATAATATGTTTGATTTAAATAAATTAATTTTAAGTAATATATACTAAAATAATTGTGTTATCATAATTTAATTAAGATGTTAATTTTAATAGTTATTATATGATATAAAAAAATTATTTATAAAATAAAATAATATAAGATATATAATAATTAATTACTATTTACACAAATAAATATAAAATTTATACAGAAGTATTTTTATTATTATTCAGTTAAACACTCAATTTAATATTCACAACACTTTTTTGATTCACAACCATACAGTCAACAATTTTTTAACCAAAGTATTAATGCCAAAAATTTTACTAAAAAATCTTATTGCTAAAAGTTATATTCACAACAGCCATACATTTGTAATTGCTTTTAGAACTCTAATTTCTTATTTTTAAACAATCACATTATTTTAAGTGTTTGATAAATTTAGAAAAACCTAATTATGAAATAATCTGTACCATTTGACAACAAATTTTAAAAAGTAGCAAAAGTGCAACTTCTCGAATTTTAGTATTTTACTTTTATCTTCACCAGGGGGCGGATCTAGAAATTTTTTTGAGCCCGAACTACTACTAAAAAAAATTTCGCACGGATTTGTTATTTATTAAATTTTTTTTACACTATAAAAAACGACTTTTTCCGCCCTCCCCAAATCCGCCCCTGATCTTCACCATTTATGAATCATTAAAATACTAAATTAATTTATTTTTTGAATGGATTTGTTGATATTTCAAATTTATAAATTGTGAAATTTATATTTAAAAATAATATATTGTTTAAAATAAATATTTAATAAAATTATATGCTATTATAAAAAGAAAAATATATACAATTAATTATTCCCTTTTAATAATTGTGTACACTAATGACCGTTTCTATAAAATTCTAAGGAAATTGGCGCAAATGGGCACTAACGTATGATATTAGTGCGCAAATGGTCCCTGACCTTCCATTTTTAGCGAAATGATCCATAATCTATCCATTTAGGTGCGCAATTAGTCCTTTTTGACGGATTTCCTTAAAAATCTGTTAAAACCTTTCCAAAATTGGCGCAAATGGTCCATCTCTTGTTTTTTTGTCTTTATTAGTCGGAGTAAAATTGTCAAGTTACATTTTTCTTTCAATTAGCGCAAATGGTCCCTAACCTTTACCTTTTTTTGCGCAAATAGTCCCTAACTTATAATTATATTTTGGTGCATAATTGGTCCTTATTTGATAAAAAAGACAAAAATATCCTTAGTTTTAATTTAAAATAATTGCAATTGGATTCCAAACTTTTGTAAAAAGTAAAAATGGGCCCCTCACTTTAATTTTTTATTAAAAATTAAAAAAAACTAACTAATTGATAATATACTAAATTATTTTATATATTTTATGAACTATTATAAAATAACTAAAATTTAAGCTCATAATTATTAACAAATGTGCTAATTAAAATTATTTTATTATTATTAAGTAATCATATTATTTAAAATTTAAACTTTAATTTTATCATTACAACATAAAAAGAAAAATAAATTTTATTTTGACACAAATAAAAAGTTTAATTGCTACAATACTTATATTTGTACAATATTTTACCCTTAAGTTGAATGATAAAAAAAAAAACAGAAAAATAAAATAAAAATTGTAACTAAACCCCAACTAATAAAATTGCAACTAAACCCCTTAACCCAAATATGCAATTATTGCCATCACCGGAGGATCTAGCATTGGCTTTTGATATTCGAAACCCACCTCCAAATCACAACCAACAAAGCACTTCGCCGCCACCACATCTGGCGAAGAAGAAAGCGGCGAAGAAGAAGAAGAAGAAGAAGAAAGTGGCGAAGAAGAGAGTCGGCAGTCGTTCCCGTCTGGCCGGAGTTTGACTCTCAACCGAAGACCTGAACTCGACAACCCGCGATCCAACCGCTTTAGAATCTTCTCTTGCCGTGATCATCGCAGCATTGGGGTCCCAAAATTTGTCCTTCTAATTACGACGGAGGAGATTTGGGACAAGGCGAGGAAACGCCTACCCAACTAGCATTCCTTCTTCAATATCAGTCGGCAAAACTTTATCACCCAATCCAACAACCAACTGCATAGATGAATGTGAGCTAAAATTAACAAGATATTCATAACCAAGGTAGATCGTGTGTGTTCAAATAAATCATAAGGGGTCCCAAATCTCCTCCACCCGTAATCATCGCATTTTCAACCTAATTTTTTGGCAAATTCCAATATTTTGTCTTTATAATCATCAGTGAACTTTGTAGGGAAGATTTTTCTGCAATTTGCGGTGGCCAAAATCGCATGTGTTGTTGGCGGTGGTTGAATTTGAGTTGGGATTTCATAAAATATATAAAATAATTTAGTTTATTATCAATTTGTTGGTTTTTTTAAATTTTTAATAAAAAATTAAAGTGTCGGGCCCATTTTTATTTTTTACAAAGGTTTGTAATCCAATTGTAAATTTTTTTAATTAAAACTAAGGATATTTTTGTCTTTTTCATCAAATAAGGACCAATTGTGCACAAAAATATAATTATAAATTAGGGACTATTTGCGCAAAAAAAAGGTAAAGGTTAAGGACTATTTGTGCCAATTGAAGAAAAATATAAGTTGACAATTTTACCATCACGAATAAAGACAAAAAAACATGAGCGCCAATTTTGAAAAGGTTTTAACGGATTTTTAACGGAATCCGTCAAAAAGAACTAATTGCACACCTAAATAAATAGGTTAGGGACTGTTCCACCAAAAATGAAAGATTAGGAATTATTTGCGCACTAATATCATACATTAGGGACCATTTGCACCAATTTCCCAAATTCTAATAATCATTACTATTAGACAACAAAATTCGTCTCCCTCTAGTCAACTGAAAATGCCTCTCGAATCGGGTCAAATTAATTCAATGCATTTTTAAGATTCTCCCTCCTAAAGCAAACCATCTGAATATCCCCTTTCGTAATTTTGAAGGGGTCTACGATCCATCGGCCTGTTCTTTTCATTTGTCCTGCATACAATTTATCCAACTATTTCTATATCCATTAATTTCTCCATCAAATATCATCGACCTAAACCCCAAATTCAACCAAATACTATTCCATTCCCGCACTTGCACAATCTCCGTTTTCTTCCTGGAATTTCATGCTTTTTAAATTTCTGTGCCTAGGGTTTCGGCAATTACTCGATTAAACATCTGATCGATCAAATTGTAAGGATAAAAAGTGTGGTGTTATAAATGGATTGGAGCAACGTCACTGCAGAGGATCTGATCGAGGCACTTCGGGAAGTGGACTGGTCATCGCCGCCGCGACCTTTCTCTGAATTCTTCTCCCGATTCACCGTCCCCCGTTCCGTCTCTAAATGGAACAGTCGCCTCAAATGCAATATCTACTAGTATGAATTATGATCATATCTTTTATGTACTTATACCGTTATGCGTATTGTATTTATGCATACACGATACTTTGGTGATAATCGATTGGTCACTCGTTAATTATTATTCAGTATTTATTTCCTAATTGGAGATAAAAAGAAAAAAAAAAGAAGAAATATGAAGTCGAGCTGTTTTATTGAAGTGTTTTTTATTATTCAGTATTTATTCATCTTTTTTCTTTTATCTAGTGTGCTTGCACTGGAGTCGGTTTCGCGCATTATCTCTTTTTCGTTAACAAAAAGTGATTATAGTTGCTTCGTTGAAAGATCCTGGATTATTTACATTTTCTAAATTGTTTCTTGTTTTCTTGCAGCTATCGGACTAATTATTTCATAATGATTGTGTTTATTCTTGGTAAGAGAGCTAAACATGATGATCAATACACGTTTCATGTACATGTATGCACTCAAATGTTTGTATTCAGTCATGCTAACTAATTAAGGTATTAATGTGCATTGTGTATTTTAGGGATGGGATTTCTTAGGAGGCCGCTTGCTATTGTTGCTGCATTGATGACTGCTTTAAGCATTGCTTTTCTGAATGATAGGTTTGCTTTTCTGGCCATGCTAATAAATTGTTGCCTTTTCAACCAATCTATTGTTAAATTCAAGAATCCTTGCAGTTTTGCTGTTTGTGAGTAGTTGGATGGATTTTGTCAATTGGATGTTTCATGCTATGTTACTTTTGCTGAAATGCCAGTCTCCATCTTGCATATTGGGATTATTATACTAGAGTTACTTAAAGAAGGTGGCAATGTGTTGGTTTATATGGATTATTATGTTCCATCTTTTACATTTTAGTTCGAGTAGTTACAATTTTTGGTAATTCAAATTTAATTAGAATTGTGCCAAAAGTGGGTTCTTATCCCATTGAGTATTGTTCCCTTTACCCTTTCTTCTGATTAGTTGATCAAAATTTCCAAATTCACATTCTTGCTTTAGTCCAGTCTCCATTTTCTTATCCATGTTCTCCTTATAACTTTTTTTTATCCCCTCTTCTGGATATCTACAACCAATGCCCTGACAGCATCCTGCTCTTGGCCAAAGACACCCCAAAGTACTCAACATACCAATTCATTTCCTCTCAATTAAAATCATGGTTGCTATTCTCCCCTTTTTCCGCCAACTCTATTCTGTTTCAGTCAATATTACTCAATGTTCCATTGCTTGGATTCACAACAGAAACAAGCAGTGGTTTGTAGCCTTACCATGCATGATTTTTCTGGCTTTCTCTTTCCCTATATTCCAGAAAACCAAAAAAATCTGAATCAGTTCCACGCACATTCAGATTCCCCACCACTGTCCGCTTATGAAAAGTCTCTCTTTCTCCTTGGACATCTCTCTTCAGCCTCATCCCACCACAAAATAACTGGCAATGATTTTCTTACTCTGGCATTTCATTGCAATTTCACTTTATTCCCTCGGCTTCTCCTTTCTCTGTTTCTTGCTGCTGTATTGATTGCACGGTTGATTTGTTATCCTCTTCTCTTGTAGTATTCAAGTTTACTAATTTGACTTGGTCCAACTGAATTTGAATCAAATCCTTTTGTCTCCAATAATGCTGCACCACGTGGCCTGGTGTTATGAGTCTCAAGTTATTGTTGTTCATTTCAGCTTTTTCATATTGCTAATCCATGTTCCTACAGCTTTGCAGCTACTTTCAGTGAAAAGGTGACAAGAACTGTCAGACAGTTTTCTCCACATTTAGCTGCCAAAATGAGACCTCCTCTTACGTAAGTAATTTTCATCTCGGCAATTATGAACCATCAGGATGCTGCTTCTTACTTAAATAACTTATTTCTTCTAGGCCTGTTATTCGTGGGCGCCCATCTGCTAAAAGAGCAATCTATATATGTGGACGGCCTCGTTGGGTATTTGTTTTGGTATTTTCTACAGGTATGGAACAGCAACTTTCACTGTTGTTCACCTATTGTTTATGGCTTGAGTGATTGTAATTTCAACTTTCAAGTGTAAGCAACTGTGGTTTCTCATTTGTTTTTTGTGCAGTGAGTTTCATCCTTTGGTTTGTTTCTTGTGCCGCTCTCACTGTCTTGTGGGCATTTGCTATTGGCCTTCTTGGTAATTCAATGCTTCTTATTGTGAAGATTATTTTCCAATGTGTGTATTATCTCTAACTTCCATTTGCTCTCTCTCTCACACACACACACAGCCACCCTCGCACATGCAAGCTTTAGGGTGCCGAACTTGAAAGCTCGTCTGAACACATTCCGTGAGGAATTCCGTGCAGTTTGGCGAAATTACAGTGAGCTGTAGCTTTTGGGAAGTAGAACGTATGTCAGTTACTTTGCCGGATCTGTCTTTATATTGACTAACCTGATGTCTTTTTCATTTTCTTTCACCTATGCCATGTATATTCTGCCATCCTCTCATGCTCATTGTGTTGCGTATTGCAGTAGCATTTACCTGTTTAAGTCTCCTCTTTACATTGTAAATTATAATAGATGGCAGGGCAGAATTGGTTTAAATAATATAAGTTGGTTCTGCTGTAGGCAGACCATGCAAGTTGAAGCACTTGCTGTTTGGGAAACACAATGATGGGTTATTTGCTCCCTTCTTTATAATAGAGAGATGGATGGTGTTCTCTTTATTTTTGAAAACCTTGATCTTGCTTGCAAACAATTATGATCTCATTTGCAGAACAAAAATTTAGTGGCTTGTAATGTGGCTTTATGTATATTATACAAAGCAGCAGTAGTAGAGATCAACTAATGGACCTATCTCTGTGTTGGTGGTGAAGGACGTAAACACGAGGCGGAAAACTGAAGAAAGAGGACAGATGATTTAGCTGGAACTTGGTTGTATTATTGATTCACGTATTTCCTTCACCTTCCTGCTTCCAACGAGACAAACCTAAGTCCAATGCTAACTCTGGAGATTTGAATCATAAATAGGAGCTATATGAATTGGTCTGTCTTTAAGAATCTTTGGGGTTTTTGCTTCTCTACGTAGGGGGGGCCTTGTTTTGACTATGGAGATAATAATACATCTTGTTCATCGTCAACTGTTATCTATTCCAGTGGGACTAATGTGAATCTTTGATTTTATTTTAGGTAAATGGAGTGTTGCCGTTTAAGTTGACTCTGGGAAATCTTTTATGATTTATTATTATGTATACGCAGGCGCTAAAAGATTTCTTACGGTGATTATGTACTGGTGTCCATTCATACCATTCATTAAGGGATTTTAGTGTGCATTTCATCCGCTAAAAAATTCGCTGTTTATAGACTCTGCATTTTGGTCTGACAATCAGCTGGTAGTTGAAAAGAATATTAATGTTTGAAAGGACTTTAGTCCTCAATATATACTTATACGGGTAATGATCTCATGGGGAGGAATTATAAAGTTCATATGACACGTGTTATGTGGGCATTTTTGTCAATCACTCGTCCAATGTCCACATGACACGTCATGTGGACTTTATAATTCCTCCCACTATGTATTTCTACACCATCGGACAAAATATTCTTTCTTTAGCATTACTATAGTTTCTTGAGAAGTGTATATACGCATGCACGAGGGGGGGAAAAAGAAGCAAAAAAAAGAAAGAAGATAACAACAATAGTAAGAATATGAAACCCCTTTGAGAAAGTACCGAGTCAAATTCAAGAAAAGTTAACCTGGCAAATGTCACGGCAAGAGATATGAAACCGTACACATAATTGTTTGGGTCCGATTCGAAATTGAGGCCTGTAAATGACTTGTCCAGATCGAACCAGCTCATATATTGGATTGATAGGAAACATGCGTATTGAACATTTCAACTATTCAAGTCAATCATATTTCACTCTAGATGACCCGGATTATTTCACTCTAGATGACCCGGATTGTGGGCATTAATATAATTGTTCTTATTATGCATAATTTCTTGCCTATCTAGTACGCCAACTGTTCGTTGAAATTCATTGGAATAGAAATTTGGGTAAAGCTTGTTGTATAGACAAAATTTACAGAAAAGTTGGCAGATGCTGACATGGCGACAAATGAAAGACAATTTCAAACAAATAAAAGAAAATGAAACCAAAACTTCTCTAAAGCTACAAAGCGAGAAAGATGGGAAAAAAGATTTTTTCTTCCAACACCACCACACTTTCTTTTCGTTCAATTAGCTTCCATCTCATGCGATATTTTCTTCTCCTCCAATTAGCTTCCATCTCTGGTGACGACTTCGACGAAATGATGGACACGTGTATTTGCTGGGTTGTCGTTTTTCTGAAGGATATCGAAATACATATTTGTTGTTGAAATTAAAACACTAGAGAATCAAACTTTAAAAATAATGATATGGGCTACTAACGAACATTGGACAATGAATTCATAGTCTCAGAAGCAATAGTTAGAGTTTGTAAGAAGATCTCCACGTACTTTTTATTTATAAAGAAAGATATTTGACATTTTATAGAAGATGTATAAATTTAGAGTAAAAATTTTTAAGTCTTTCAACAATCTCTTTAACTTTAACACTTTATTTTCTTCTTCCAATAAGTATTTATTATTTTTTTCATTTATTTTTTTTAAACATGCCTCTCTCCTAATTATTATATGATTTTATTCCATTTTTTCTATTTTATTTTGTATACACTATTTAATTCAATCATTATATGGAGTATTGAAAATTAAAATTATTTGAATGCATTTAATTATAGAGAGTGGGTTTGACTCTCCAAATTTGGAGAGCCAAACTCACTTTCTATTTTAAAAAGTTAATTTAGAGAACAAGTTGAAGCATATTTTTAAAGTTTGGCTCTTTAAAATAGAGAGAATCTTATGTTTAAAGAGCCCTTTGGAGATGCTCTAAGCTCTAAAGATGAATTCAAAGTATGCTGTTTCTATTTGCTATATATAGCTGAAAGTTTTCATATTTGTTCTATTTATATTGTCGACAACTGTTTCAATTTGTATGCATTTTTTTTCCACTGCTAAAAGTAAACATGCTATATAGATAGAACCCACTGGCTTTTGATATTAAAGGTTTCTGGATACTAAGATAAGTGGAAAATGCTCTAAAGATATAAAGTTTGCGGTGTCAATTGGATAGCGAAATTCCTATCATTACACGCAAGGTCTCGCAATTACCCGCTCACTAAATCTAATTTTCGACTATCGCATGAAAACTATATCAAATTTGGCGACTTGACCCAAAGACATGTAATCCAAAGCACGTAAACTATACAAACTATGAAAACCAATTCATCTTATGCATAAAAACTATATCAAATTTGGCATAGTTTCTATATCAAGCACCACTGTCTTTGGACCAAGCTTTTCTCCCGTGGATCAAGCTTTTGTCCGGCGACCACCAGCTCCCTCCGATTGGGGAGATGTTGAAAATGGAAGGAAGAAAATGAAAAGAAAGAAAATGAAGTTTGGACTTTCTCTCTCCGCGGTTTGGACGGCCAATGCTGGAAAAATTAATAAGGGTAAATAAGTCTTTACACACTTAGCGCTATGTCAGCATCTGTTAATCTTTCTGTAATTTTTTTCTGTACAACAAGCTTTATCTTAGAAATTTAAGGGGAGTATTTAATTTAAAGTTTTAAAGATTTTTTTGAAGTTAAAAGATTTAGATATATTCAATTTTGACTTTTTAAATTTTATAAACGTATTTGACATAGACTTTTAAATTTATTTTAAAAGTTTTGTTATATCCAATCCAAATTTTTAAAAATCCTACGAAAATCATAGGTATCAAAATTGTTAACTATTTTAACAATTTTTTTATAAAATTCTCTACGTGTTAATTTTTAAGTACAATGTAAAAATAAAAAGCATCACAATTTATTTCACATTCACCTCCAAGAATGTGAAAGATTTTCAAAAATTATTTTGTGATTTTCTTTTTCTTTCTTCAATATTTTTCTTTCATTATTCTTTCTACGAACCTTACAGTTACGATTAATTATCAATTTTGTTTATGAAAAAAAAATTAATATTTTCTCTCTTTAATTTGATTTTTCTTTTTTCTTTTCACTATTACCCTAGTCAATGATTCTCTTCTTTTTTCTTCTACAAATTCTAGAGCAATCCTTAATTATCAATTTTTAATGAAAAAAAAATTATTATTTTTCTATCTTCAATATGTTTTTTTAATTTTTTTCTTTAATTAATATTCCTTTAACTATTTTTTTTTCTTTCTTCTTTTTCATCGTTTACCATGAGATATTATATTTTCATATTTAAGATTTTTAATTGGGAAAATAAAAATTTATAAAAATCCATCAAAATCTTTCAAAATAAAAAATCTAAAAAGCCTGTGAAAAAATATATAAAAGTCAATAAAAATTTATGAAACTCTTAAAAAAGTCAATCAAATTTTAAAAGTTTAGGTTATGTTTGTGTGTTTATAAGTATTTATAAGCTGATCAAATATTATTTTTATCCAAATATTTTTTAAGACCTACAATTTTTATTTATTTTTTAATCATACATTATGTAAGATTCAATGCTTATAAACTACAAAAATATTTACCAAACATATACTAAATACACCCCCTTAGAATGACTTTCTTTATTTTAACAAAAGACGCGTAACACGAGAAATGAAAGTTCCTAAAGCACGAATCAGTCGATAGAATCAAGGTATTTCATCTATTAATTTTCTTGCCTATTTCCAGCCACACTTGTTCTTAATATCCCTCCAATCAAATTGTTCATCTCATCTCAAGTCTTCACATAAAAATGAAGTCAAGTCTTCACATAAAAATGAAGTCAACTCCTGGTACAGAAATAAAAAATAAAGATCACAATCAATGTAAATCATTAAAAAGACAATATATTGTCTTTTCTTGACAACTTCAGGCTTCATTACAGAGAGAAAACGGAGAGAGAATCAAGAAAATGGCTCCTCTGCCAAAGAACAGCATAGAGCACTTCATTCATCCTGGCCATCAATTAACAGCAACTGATGGCCATGATCACCAATATCTATGTGATGGATGTAAAACTCTTGGAAGCGGAAAAAGATTCCGGTGCCACAGATGTGATTTCGACTTGCATGAATACTGTGGAACATGCCCCGCAACCCTCTCTTCGACCATGCATCGCCATCTCCTCACCCTGGTAATCCGAAAGGCACAAGGCGCACGACAAATTGCTCGTATCTGTGATCTGTGTTCAGATCCTGTTGAAGGCCTGTTCTACAGATGCAAGGAATGTGAATTCGATGTGCATCCACTCTGCACACAATTTCCAAAAAATTGCAGCACGCCCTCCATAAAATCCACCCCTTGACACTGGAATCTAATTCATTACCTGGATTCTGCGCTGTCTGTAAAGACTTGTGCAAGGGCTGGCGTTACAGGTGCGGTGCTTGTAATGTTGACATACATCTGGACTGCGTATTAGTACCTATTGTGCAGTGCCCCAAGAAGCCCCCTCAGAAAGCGCAAACTACTCAGCGTGGAATTCCCACGTTTGATCAAGGAATTCCTTTCCGGCCTCCGCCGCAGTACAGTGCTTATTACGCCCACCACGGATACCCTCATGGCCATCCTAGTTTCCCCTATGGCCCTGGTTATAACATATACAATGGTCAGATGCATGGACATCCGGTGTATCCCAACAATTTTGTGCCGCAGAATCAAGTGGGTGGTGCTAATAATCAAGGCGGTGGGCGTCTCGGGAAGATGGTGTTTTCTCTTGTAGGACAGCTTGGATTTGGAGTGCTATCTAATATGATATTTGGAGTGGATTTAGCTTCTGTTTTTGCTTAAAAGTTTGAATTGAATTTTTATGCTGTCTGATTTGTGCTTGTTTATTTAGGACGAGATATGTCTTCTCAAGTTCTTGTTGCAGTTACATGCTTTCTTTGAATTCTGATTAACTGTTGATAGATTTAAGGTTTGAATTATATATAATTCATCGTTAAGAACACTATTAGTTATTTGCTTCAACCTTTAGTTCGTGCTGTATAATTGTATCGTCAAGTTCTTAAATATTTATGTATAAGGCCCAAAAACCATCTGACACTTCAAGAACATAAGCTATTTAACAAATCTAAGAAAATAATGATGCAAGAATGTAAATGAACACAATTTATCTTGGCCGAAACGATCGGTGACCACAATCTAAACACCTACATCCTCTGTTCAACATCCACAAAGTGGAATCTACTCTAAGCACTTATTAATCAACAAAACGGCAACGAAAGTGTACACCAATGTCATCTAGAAAAGCCACTAAGGCTTAAACTCAAGAAAACCCCCCCAACAAACTCCAAAAGTCAATGTTCACCAACAACACCTCAAACCTTCCCTCCCCTAATCCGGCAGTCTCTTTGAATTTTGAGCATATTTGTTAGTACTTATAATTTGGTTAAACATCATTTTTATCTACGCATTTTGTAGTACGCACAACTTTTACGCACTTTTTTATCCACCCACAATTTTTACCTACTTTTTTATTTACACATTTCGCAGTGCAATTTTTTTTTACCAAGCATACTATTTATCACCCAAAACCTGAGAACCCAAAAGAAAAGGAAGAAAATTAGGAGAAGAAGATTTGACATAGAAAAAATACACGAAACTGCCTTAATCAATCATCTAAAGAGCCAAAGCAGTCCAAGGTCGGTTTGTGATCTTCGTAGCCTAGGGCGAATTATATAAATTAAGCCTCCAAATTGTAGTATGCGTTCAAAATCCACAAGTCTTTTACGAAATTAATTGTTATCTTAAAAAAATAACCGCAAACATGAGTAATAAAGATGGGCCCCTTCGATTTGGAGCCATATTTGCACAAATAATTTTTTTGGGCAAATTCCAGTAATCATAAATAAATTTTTTTAAAATATGAAAATGGGCCTCTTTGATTTTATATGCTCGAAATCGTTGTCTCACTCGCCTCGATCCAAAACCGGTCCTATAAGACACCCAAGAGGCGTCAAAAGGAAGCCAAAGAGATTTCATCCAAGGGCAGCCAGACATCCACGTGTCAACATCACATGCCAAGTGCCCACTAAGAAACGCGCATTTTGAATAAGCAACTATAACTAATTTTTGGTGACAACATACGTTTTTCCTAGCATTATGTCATGTTACTTGTACGGCATTTAAGTGGAAAAAAATCAATAATTTTTAGCTGACAAGGTATTGTGTTGTATGTTAGTACATGGTAGGTTACTTTGTTGGGTGACCCGTGACCTTGGGATGAATAACAATCACAAAATGTACAATAAGAAGCTTATTTAGATTATAAAATAAGAAATGATTCATGGTATGTGTATGCAGAATCTTTAACTTTAACCTACTTCTTCGGGTCAACTACGCAACTTAACACTAATTTATAGCAACTTGATAATCAATAGTCAACGAATTAAACTAGGAAAAAGAAGACCAAGTCATTTGGAAGAATGATAGTTGAAATAGGAGTTTGGGGGCAGATTGGATCGTAATGGGGAAGAAGCCTATTGATTTTTACTTTTACTTTGACTTTTAACTTGTTCTCCCTCCAACATGGTCCTAAATATATGCAAAACAAACCTTACCCATTGAAGAGGTCACTTCACCATTTCAACACAGAACTTAAATAATGAAGAAACTCACGAGACTTTATTTTCTACGATTGAAGAGAAATCTGAAAATTGAACACTCCTACCATCCGATCCAATACATCAATGGTGGTAACTTGAAGCATCGATCAACGGAAGAAACTAAAGTATAAGGCTTCAAATTGGAAAAATAGTAAGAGAAAACGGGCATTAATTGCAAAAATATCCGGATCGGAGAAGGGAAAAAATGCTAAATTTCAAGTTGTATAACTTATTACTTTGATTTGTCTAACTTGAAATGGAGATATTGCCTAAAGCTTTTATTGAGATGTATGCTAAATTTCGACTTTGTAAAATTGGTGTGGCTTTTAAACAAATGATTCTAACCCTCAACTCCAATTGTAATGTCACAATGACATAGAGAATCTTATTCGTATATATTTTGGGATAATAATAGGTTTGACGGACAGATATCAAATGTGACTTCATTCCCATGCTTCAACCTAAATAATTGAACATGCTAGTTCCACGAATGTGACCTCATATTGAAGTGACCTCGCATAAGTTTGTCGTATAATTTGTGCCTTTGATTTGTCTGCCTTGGAATGGAGATGTTCCGTGAAGGTTTTATTGAGATGTATGCTAAATTTTGATTTGGTGTGGTTTTAAACAAATAATTGTGACCCTTAACTACAAAATATAATTTCACAGCGACGTAAGAACATATTCAAATAATTTTGGGTTACGAATAGGTGTTACTGATAGATATCAATTGTGACTTCATTCATGTGCTTCAATCTAAATAATTGAACATGTTAATTTCATGAATGTGGTCTCATTATTTACCGTAAATGTGACCTTCAATCTAGTTTTGATTCTCATCAAGTTCTGCATATGTGTGAGTGGAGAGAGACATTTTCAAATTGGGATTTTCTATTAACAATAAGAGACATAAAATATAAATTATAAACATTTATCATTTACTTGCCTTATCAACTCCTCTTTTCAATTACAATTCTTATTTGTTACACACATTTATTTTATAAAAAAACTACTTGACTATTTTTAAAAACCCGAGTTCTCCAAATATAATAAAATGACAATATTTCTCAAAATGTTTCATTTAAATCTTGTAGATACCATTTTTTCTAAATCTATAAATTTTAATGAAAGTTAAAGAAATGTGTAGTTGAAAATTTGATAAAAATTGTACATCCTATAAAATGTGAGGTTAAAATTAATTGTTGACCTTTAATTCTACTTTTTAACAATTATTTAAATTTAAATCAAACATAGACTTTTAATCATAATTTTCTCTTTTATTAGGAAATGATCTACTCTCCATGGTGGAGAGTAATAAAATTAACCCAATTGGATAAGTGTTTTGATGTTTAATATCGTGCTACTTTTTTATTATCCATAGTATACCGTGGTCTAATAACTCCTTTTACCTTAAAGGATAACGTCTTTGCCGTCTGCGTGCGACATAGCCTCACAGCCAATGGCACAGCTGCATGCCATGGTCCGTTATTATTACATTTAGTTTTATTTAGGGCAAGAGTTGAGAACAACCCTCACTGTCTAAAATGGTTGAAAAATACTCTCATTAATTTTTTGAAATTTACCCAAAAACAAGCTTACTTTAATAAAAATACCTAAAAACTACCATAAAGCCCAAAAGCGGTTGAGAGAAAAACACGTGCGAGAAAAAAAATTCAATTCAAAACATTGATCCTCCAATCCTCGAACCTCCATGAAACACAAATTACAACCAAAATTCGCCAGTTTGATATTGCCCATCCTACAAACCTATAAATCTTGATTTGAGGATCACATATTTTCATTAAAAATCTCAATGGAGATCAAAATTGAGATAAAACACACAATTAAAGACTAAATTTTCCGAAATTTTTGAATGAAAGCTCATAATACATTCATGTATTAAAATACAAACTTCGAAATTCATTCATAAATCGCAAACGAGCTACCTTCATTCGAAAAGATTACGAAATTTTTAGAATTTGATAGTATTCCCCATGATTTGGTTTACCATTCCATAGCGGTTTAGTATTCTGGCGATTGGACTGGATTTCGAAAGCAAATATCCGAAATATAAAGTAAGTACTATTTAATTTTGTTTGAATTTTGATTTTGATTTTTGATTTGAAAATTTGTTTATTTTGGTTGTTGAAAGTGCTCTAATGTAACAAATGCTAATTCAAACATGTGTTTGGTGCAAGTTAAAATATGAGTACTGGAATGTGTGTGTTAGTGTATATCTTAGAATATGTGATACATGTAGCGTCAAATTTGTAATAACACATGTACTACATGTGTTAATATATCACACTGGCTTCATAAAAATTTAAGTTCAATAATACCAAGAATATAACACATATGTTCTTGATTAATAAAATAGATTAATCTTGGTAATTTTCATCATAAACTTTTTAGACTTAGAGACATATCATGTGTTTGGTGCAAGTTAAAATGAGTAACGAATGTGTGTGTTAGTGTGTGTTAGAATATGTGATACATGTAGCGTCAAATTTGTAAAGTTACTATATATTTACTATATCAATTGCTTCATTAAAATTTAAGTTCAATAATACCATGCTACAGCATATATTGCATTGATTAAAATAGATTAATCTTGGTACTTTTCATCATGTGTGGATTTTTAGACTTAGAGACATATCATGTGTTTGGTGCAAGTTAAAATGGTAACAAGTAGTGTGTGTTGGTGTATGTGTTAGGAATATGTGATACATGTAGCGTCAAATTTGTAGTTACTACATGTGTTATATATATCACTTAGCTTTATAAAAATTTAAGTTCAATAATGCCGACCTGCACATATATACATGATTAATGTAATAGATTAATCTTGGCCAATTTTTCATCGTATTAAGCTTTTTAGACTTAGGTATATCATGTGTTTGGTGCAAGTTAAAATGAGTAACGAATGTGTGTGTTAGTATGTATGTCTTGGAATATGTGATACATGTGGCGTCAATATGTATGTAACACATGTGTTCATACGTACATATATATATCCTTGTTTCATAAAAATTTAGTTCAATAATACATTAACACATATGTTATTCAGCTATTAAAATTGATTAATCTTGGTAATTTTCATCATATGGCTTTTTTTACACTTAGAGGCATATCATGTGTTTGGTACAAGTTAAAATGAGTAGCCAATGTGTGTTAGTGTATGTGTTGAGAATATGTGATACATGTGGCGAAATTTGTTAGTTACATGTGTTACCATACATGTTAATTTATATCACTTGTAATAAAAATTTAAGTTCAATAATACCAGATATACATATATTCTTGTCTATTAAAAATTGATTAATCTTTAAATAATTTTTCATAATGTGGATTTTTTTTACACTTGTGAGGTATATCATGTGTTTGGTGCAAGTTAAAATGAGTATGAATGTGTGTTGGTAGTATGTGTTAGAATATGTGATACATGTAGGCGATCAAATTTAGCTAGTAACACGTGTGTTACATATATTAATATCACTTGCTTCATTAAAATTTAAGTTCAATAATACCGGTAACACATGTATTCATTCTGTTAAAATTGATTAATCTTGGTAATTTTCATCATGTGGATTTTTTAGACTTGAGAGATATCATGTGTTTGGTGCAAGTTAAAATGATAACAAATGTGTGTGTTGATGTATGTGTTAGAATATGTGATACATGTAGCGTTTTCAAATTGAAGACTGGCAAGGTAAAACATGACATGAATAGTGTGGACTATCGACAAAAGAATCCGACCTTATTTGGTATGTTTTAATGTTTATTAAAGAAAACAATGCCTTTAACAATTATAATATACTAATTGACAAAAGTTTGTTCTTATCATGTAGGAAGATCTTTGGATATCATACATGGTCGAGGAGCTGTATGACAAAGAATAGATATTCAACAATGGCGTCAAATAGTTGAATCGGTCAATTCAAAGTTAGATTCCGAATGCAAAAGTTTTCTATTAGACTTTTCTATTGGAATTCTTGAGATGCCTTGTACAAAATTGGTTTCCAAAATCGGAAGATGCGAAAGCAACATTCACACACTTACAACAAATATGAGCATTATGATCTGCGGAAAAATTCAGAGGTACGAATAAAATGAAGGTAACATCTAAAACATTCTTGAATCTTTTTATATTGTTCAACTATGATGTCCATACAAAAGTAACATGCTAAAAAGAATACGATGTAACGCGATGTTACTAAGAAGAATAACAATGATATATGACTTTTAACATCTGTGCTTATATGTGTTTACTCATACGTGTCAACTCTTTCTTCTTGTCACCGCAACTTAATTGTTTTGTTGCTTTGTTCACTTGCTTCAACCTCTTACTTCTAGTTGATATGAGTAACAAATATGTTTACTATGTGTTGAGAAGTCATTAATCATCTTGGTTAATTTTATTTTTGTATTGTTTATTGCCCATTAAATCACGATCTTATATATATTTACGTTGTACATTGCATAGGTGTCTTCATCTAGCCAGTACTACACCAAGTTAATGATTGTATCTTCCTATTTAGTGAACATGCGAAAAAAGACCGCCTCATGCAATAGATTTCAAATGGATGATTCCATGCAAACATGCTCTATCAATAGTTGCAAACAAACATCCTGGGTTCTTACACCTATTGCTCAAATTCTACACAAGAGAGTGCATATAAATGCAAGCAAAGGACAATCTTTCCACTTGGTAATCAGTGAGATTGGGTTGTACTGGATGATGTTTCATTGATGTTGCCCACTACCACCAACACCAACAAGAAAATCTGGAAGACCCAAAGAAAATCGTCCGAAGAGAGAGAGCAAATAACAAAATGTGGGAGATGTGGAGCATATGAACCTGATCGAAGAACATGTGATAACCTAATACCATTGAAAGAAGAAAAAAAACTCTATATGAATTTTGAATATTTTCTATTGAATTTGAACGATTGTTCATCTGAAATTGTTCAAGTTTACTCACATTGATAAATGATACGTTACACGGACAATCACATTTCGTTGAAACGTTGTTATTATGATTTCAATGTTTGCTCATTTCATGCCATTAGGCGACATGATATTCTTTCATTTTATAAGCCTAATGACCTGACTACTAAAGCTAGTTGTGGTCGGGGTTATTAGATAAGTCTCAATCAAATGTCTCTCATTTTCGCAATTTTCACAATTTCAAATATGATCTTCATTGAATAATAATTCACTCATATTTATTGTGTTGAGGAAGCGAAGAGGAGTTGAAGGAAGTCTGTAATTTGTAGGTAAGTTCTTGAAGGGACTTTGAGCGTAAAATGGGAATTTTGGTGTTTTCAGTTGAACAATTTAGAAGTATGTTCATACTGTTTCACCAGCGATTATTGGATTTTGGTGCATAATGGTTTATCCATTGGTTATGATGATGGCATTGCTCTAAACTTGAACTACATATATTCTTGAATGGTATGGTTTGGTGGTCTACCGGTATCTTGGGATAATGTAGTGATTCTTAGTTCATTGTCGAACTAACGGTGTAAACTTATTCGTCCTCTTCACGGCCTCTATAAGTTGAGTTCTAGTTCAAGCATTCAATGGCATGTTATCGAATTGGTTGAGAGCGTGCATTTGACTTTAAAAGTGCCGGATCTAGTGAACACTGCGTACTCACACTTTAACAATTAGGACTTGGGAGGGAAAAGAAACAATGATAAGTGCAAATGCACACACTCTTATGTTTCCTCTAATGTATAATAAGAGGTCTTTCTAAATAATTCTCTTGATCTTGAATATATTTTGTATGGCTATAAGCTTAAGTTTCATTCCTGCGGTCTCACGAAGACACATGCCTTTTTGTTGACTATAATACATGTATGTCTTGAGGTTCTGTATTTCTTCGTACGGTCCCCATAGGCAGCGCCACTCGTCTCCCAAATGACCTCTACTGCACCGAACTTTAATGTCTTTGATCCCTTCCTCTCGTCCCTAGTTCCTTTGGAGACAAAATCCAATGACATCCTAATCGACGAAAAAAAAAAGAAACTACAATTGATTACTAATTTCTTCTATTACCGACTTGGAATAAACACCAGGTAGATCCAGCATAGAACTTCCCGATGGCTGCTTTTCGGCGAGCAAGACAATGCGGTGGCCACTTCTACGGCTTTCGGGCGTGTATTTGCCGCTACCACTAAATATGCAATGTGAATCAGGTGAAGTAATTGACAACTTAACTCACGTCCTTAAAAAGGCATATATAATCTTAGAATGTGCATTCGGTCTGAAGTTTTGAGGCAGTATAAAGATCATCCACACCCATGCACCGCGCAATTTTGGATTCTTGACTTCTGCGTGCATGTATACATATAATACAAATTTTAGTGCATGTTTGGCTAACCTTAAGACTTTACTTATGAGTTTAAACTAGGTCCTGGATGCGGCCTCTATCTGGTCTCCCAAATGACCAACCTCTACTGTGAACTTTAATGTCTTTTCGTGATCCCTTCCTCGTCACAGTTCATCGGAGACAAAATCCGAACATCCTAACCACCACATCGTTTGACTCTTTCTGAAAGGTTGCATTACATGGTACCGAATAAGGCGTGCTTCTAGCTAAAGCGACTTTATAGTTGAGCTTGGAAGTTCGATGAGTGGTGTTATTTCCACCATTTACCAAAGATGGAAAAAAGTGCACAAATCTGTTCCGATTACTCCACACTTTCATAAGACCACAAGCTTTATTTGATGCGTTATCACTCTCTACATAATTGAACAGAGTAACATGTATGTTACTTTCAAACAAATATTTTTCAATTTTCGAGATCATTTGACAGTCTTTTCAAAATCTATGTTCTCAAAACCATCATCAAAAAAAAATAAAAATGGAGAATGAAAAGAGATTTCAGCTGATAATAACCAATGCCATACAAAGGCAATTTACACCTAGGGTAACTATATGTGTTACTTACACAGAAAGATAACATAAACCGATACGTTAGATCAAAAATACATCATATCTACGGAGAACACGCCCTCGTATACAAAGCGTAGATTTACAAATTAAAATAAAATTGTTTTCCTAAATTTCATACTCTGCTTTCCTCTATCCAAAGAAACCCTTTCATCATCCGGTATCATACCGCTTCATCAATTTTTTCTTGGTGTTTATAAAAGCGAGCAGGGCCAATGAAGTACTAAGCAGGAGCTTTGCCGAAGCTTGAATGTCTTGTCGGTTCTTCCTATTCTCATTTTTTGGTGAACAAAATACTCGGCATATTTGATCACATATACGCCATAATCACCAAGTTGTAAAAAAACAAAATAAGGTTAGAAAAACACCTTTAATCTTTGTTTTTGTTGAGGGAAGTTATCCTCGGTACCTACGTCGGTTCAGAATTTTAACTAACCTTTGTTTTTGTTTGAGGGATGTTATCAATATGTTAACAAATCAATGGACTTAGGATCCTTGCCATCATAGAGGCCTTTGTATCTACACAACTTTAGAGGCGATAAACTTTATAAAATCCGCTATGGAGTAGCGGATGTGGAATAATTTCAACATAAAATGTGATTCTTCCCCGATTTGATGATGAATACGGGAAACGCACGAATTATCTTATGGTATAGAATTGTGGCACATTAAGGCATCGACTTCCAGCATCAAATATCTAAGAGGATCAATGTAACAGCTTTCCTTCAAGCGAGAGTAACACGCAAGTCGACATCCCACGTGGTTTGTTACATCTGTTCGATATCCCCGAACGCATATGAGAGGCGCTTTGTGGTTAGCCACCACACTTTGATCATTCAAAAATATGTTGCAAAATCATCTTATTTTCTTTCTATTTTGATCGTATTAATTGATAAGGAAATATCGAGTTATTTTAGGAGTTGATTGGTGAAATAAAAGAGAGAAATAACAATAAGATTCATGAGAACGTATTTTTATTTAATTTTTGTCATATATCTTGATTTTCAAAATAAAAGTAACAATAGGAGACATAAAATATAAATTATAAACATTTATCATTTTAGTTGCCTTATCAACTCCTCTTTTTCAATTACAATCCTTATTTGTTTTTATTTTTAAAAACTACTTGACTATTTTTAAAACCCGAGTTCTCCAAAGTGCTCACATAATTGTAAAAATACTAATTCAAACACGATATAGTTTTATTAAAATAATATTTTATTAAATTAATGTTTTATGAAAAATACTTCATATTGTTTTACTTTTAATATTGTACATTAATTTTCGTTGCATTATAGCATGTTTGGCTATGTTTATTTTAAACTCTTTTTTTCAAACTTATTTTCGACTACATATTTAATGGGACCCACAAATTTTATCAACTTTTCAACCACATATTTTCACCAAATATTAAAATTGAAAAAAAAAACTACTTTTAAATTCAACCAAACAAACACATTCAAAATTAAATGTTTTATTGTTGAAGTAATGATATTGTTTCAAAATGCTCAATTAGTAGTACAAAATCATTGATATTATTTTTATTCAAAATGCTTGATATTATTTCAATCTATAATACTGTTATTTTATTAAGTTGTAGTTTGTGTATATGATATTGTTTTATTAAGATACTGTCATGTATAACCTTTTATCTATAATGCTGTTTTATTTAGATACCATACTATAGTTTTCTGTTAAAACATAACATTTGTGTTTACCAGCATGTGCTTGATAATAATGTGTTTCTGATAATGTTACATTTGTTTAACTTGTTTGTTATTTCTAACCTACGACATTGTTATATATGATAGTGTTATTATGATATTGATATAAATGTGCCTCTGATACTATTTTATTAAGATAATTTTATTATGGTATTGTTTTTTTGTTGAGAATTATGTAATAATCTCCTTGTTTACAAAAATACTGATCTAATTTACTTGTTATATTAATATAATAATACGCTTTTGATATTGAAATATTAAAATATATTTATTTGTGATATTGGTATATTAAGATGCTGAAATATTGTTCTTAATAAGATATTATTTGTGATACTGTATTGCGAGATACTGTTCTTAATAATATATTGTTTGTGATATTGATATAGTATTAAACAATACAACAATAACATCTCAAAAAATATAAAAATGTTGATGTATATGAAACAAATATTTTCTTTTATTCGATCAAAAAATGATTACACACACACACACACACACACACACACACACACACACACACATATATATATATATATATATATCTCCAACAAAAACAACTTAATTCAAAAAACAAAAAGAAATCATTCATAAAAATTGAATTCATCCACAAATTAACATTCAAGAAGCAATTGTTTCCAAAATTTTGCAATTCAGAGATTGCCTAATACTTATCAAAATCACTGCCATTATATGATAACAATAGCAGATTGTTAAAGTTTAAAACATTATCTTTTACATGATTGGGAAGAAGAATAATAGTAAAAAATTGTGAATCCACTATTATCACTCACAAAAATAGTGAAAAATATTTGGGTTGTCGACGGCAAGTCGTGAAACGCTGGCGACGAGGTACAATAGCCGGCGGAGGCACGGAGAAGATGGTGGCCACTTATGTTACTGCGTTGAAGTTTAGATCAGATTATATTTAATTAATATGGATCACATGAGTAATTACGAAATTAATTGAAATATGGTTAAAATAATATGACTTAATAATAATTTTAAAAAGTATTTTAACCTAATTTAAAACAAATCACCTACAAATGATTTATAGACAATTTTCCTTTATTTTGCTTTTCTAAAAAATCCATTGAAGAAACAAACAAATATTGGACCCAACAATGGCCAGTTCGGCCCAGCCTGACCCAATTTGCCCAATTTGTACATCCAGATGAGCAAAAGAATCGCAATGTCCCTTATTAGAGGAAATTGCATATTTAAATTTAATTATTTTCATTATTTTCTAGATTTTTTATATTTTATTTAAATTTGTGAGAATGTATTTCGACATGAATACTTTTGCTTATTTAATTATGTGAATGGCACAAAATAATTAACAAATTTTTTGAATGAATTTTGGAAAAAGAAATCATTTTTTAAATATAAAAATTTAAAATTCTTCCTCAATTTTAAATAAAAAAATTGACTAAAGAGTACGACTTCTTGAAAAATAATCAAAATAAAATTTAATATCCATTTCTTTCTAATTGTCTTTTTTTTTTTATAAAAAATTCTCTTTCATATCCGATACTAGCAAATGGATATTTAAGATTTATTCTATTCCAAAATCATTTGTTTAACTATCTTGTATAAAAAATTATTTTATGACTTAAAAGTATAATTTACACATGTCGCAATTGAAGATTTACCAAGTTCATTTTGTTTGTACTTTATTGATTTTACATTTCAATATCTAATTGTACTATATAGTATTAAACTAATTATTTAATTAATATTTACCAATAGATTATTTATATTCTTCAACTCAATGATTTGGTTTAATGAAATGTCATGGACCATCAATAATGAAAATTTGAAAGACGATATTTGACAATTGTAAAAAAAAATATTAAAATAAGAAATTAAAATTCAATAAATTTACATGTTAATATAAATTGAAAATCAAGAGCAATAATTTACTATAAAAACTTATGTCACAAATAGAGGAGAGAGGCGAGAGGGAGCGATTCGTGAAAGAATACTTGTATTGAAATTTTGAGGGGTGATGCTAGAATTTCTAAAAAAATTGGTATTTATATTTATGGGCTCGAAAACTACACAAATTTGTTTAAATTTTATAAATGATGAAATCTTTAAAAATTCACTAACTATTGGGGACATCTAAATTTATAAAAATCTATTTAAATTGGACTTGAGGACATCTAAATTTTAGCTGAATCTATTAAAATTTAGGTTGAGAACACCAAAATTTACATAGATTTTTAAGTCCATTCAAATCTAAGTTGAGAACATCCCCAAATCTATTCTAAAAAAGTGGTTGATAATTAAAAATAAATGAATTTATAAAACTAGACAAATACAAATGTTTATTTTTAAAAATAATAACTTTTAATAATATTTGTAAAAATAATAATTTTTTTGATGTAAAAAATCATATATACTCTCATTTGTAAAAATGACAATTCCCTCCCCTCGTCCCTCCCATCCCCCAACCAATTTTCAATAGAAGCTACCTATTGACTTTTTAAAAAAATGATGGTTGAAGTATTGAATATAGCCAATCCAGGTGTTTTGGAAGTTCATGCCCGGTAGCATAAGTGGCAGCAGTGGAAAAGGAGGTAGTTGTGCTGTGATAGCTGTTGTTGAATCAATTGCATTTGATTAAGTAGAAAATCCTATATGCATTTATTAAGGAAAGCTAGCCTTTTTCCTGTGCTATCAAGAAAGAAAAGAAGGAATTGCAGGACGAGAAGGAACATCAAGACTAAGTAGCTCGTCTAGGGGGCTACTTGGCCCTTGTGAAAGATCAGTTGGATCGAGCATCCACCTTGGGCAAACCAGTTTATGAGGCCTTCCTCACATCAGAGATAAGAGATTTTTCGATTCGGGAGAGTAAGTAAGAAGCTCGAAGTGGTTTGTCAACCATGCTTTCCCTCCCACAAAACAATGCTCCTCGCCAAATGCCCTTCCTTGGGTTGGGGCAAGATAATTTAGTTGGTCGTATTCGAGCTGAATTAAAGATTCTAGCAGTAACCTATTACAAGTGGGAACCTCCTCCTTTGGGTACTGTTGTTGTAAACTGTGACGGCTTGTTGAGAAATAGACTTGGAGTCTCTAGTTATGTACTAAGAAAGAATTTTTGGAATGTGCAGCAATAAGGGGTTCACTCCAGGACTCCATCCCCAGCATTTGATGCCTGTCTTGATTCGTTAACGAAGTTGGTGTGTAGTGACTTGTAGGGGCAGCCTAGTAGCTTGAAAGTAATCTACGTTTAGGCTTTAGCTAATAGCTAGATTAGTTCTCCCCAATACTGATTAGTTGGTAGAGCACATTGTCCCATATTCTTTCGATCGGACAATCCCCGAGTTGCTTGCTATTGTAGCTGAAGGGAAGGAAAGCAACAAAGGAGCGTAGTGGCTACTCAGGTGTGTGCACGCATACACACAAGTATATACGCACCCGCATGGAGCTAGCTAAGAAGCTAGAAATATCCCATCAGTTAGAGCTAGAGTTAGAACTTCAAACTCCCAGCAAACAAAAAATAGACTAGAAAATACCTAAGGGATAGAGTTAGATTTGCTTCTGGTGCTATCGGCCCGCGACATTCCGAAACTAAGGTGAAGCCAGGAATTGAACAAGTGACCGACCGCTACTGGCTGCTTGGTTGTTGGTTTCCTCGAGGGGGTTGGGGGGTAATAGATCGATTCATTGCAGTTAAAAATGTTGATCCGATTTCCAAAAGTATGGATTTGAGGTTTCACAAAATACCATAGTTCGCCGGAAAAGACCATACTTCACTAATTAAAAACTTGAGTTAGATATGACTTTTGATAGATTAATTCAGTCATCTCATCTCATCTCTCTTACCTGAACATAGAAGATAAGGGGTTAGCGAGACTGACTCTCTTTGTGAGCCCGAAAGCCATATGAACGAAAGCAAGCAAAAAAGTAAACTAGACAAAAGGGTACCACTCCATAAGAACAGATTCACCAGGCACTCGAAATTCTCAAATCCCTGGACGTGGGGAAATAGAAAGGAAAGAGCAGACTTTCTTCCTTTCGAGGCATACTACTATCTCAGTTTCTCTCCTTTGACGGTCAGATCGATCCCTTATTGAATTGAAGGGAATTCTTCTCGGAGTTGGGGTTATCCCCATTCTCTTTATCGATGAATAAGGGAGTCCGGCAGGAGACAAAGAAGATTAATGAAAAGGATGCATCGAGGTTCGAAGGAGTTGTATGCATTACAAGATCTCTCTGACTATGTCTCATCCATACTTGGTTTAAGTTGTTAACTCTCCATAAATATAATAAGCTATAGAGCCATAACATGTCGAAATGAAGTTTAACTGTCGGTAAAAAAAAAATGTTTAACTGTCGGTAAAAAAGTCAACTTTTGGTTGACTAATAATTGACTTTTTTTTCTTCCTCTCTCGACAATTTAACTGTTCATGTTATCGGTCAAGAGTACTTTTATTTTTTATTTTTTTGTTGAACAATGAGTCTCGTCCAATAAATTTTCAATAATTATATTTAACATATTTTCATATTTAAAAGCAACCCAGACTAACTTACCACAAAATTTATTGAATTTTTGTTCTTATGAATATTGGATTGGATTGGATTGGGGTAAGTGAAATTGGAGATCTGATTTTAAATTAATTTTGACTATATTTGAATGAAATATGTAAGAATTTTATATAATTCTGTAAGAGTATTTTTGTTTAAAATAATCATTTTTAAAATTGTTATAAAAACTTTCATATTTAAAAAATATATCTTACAAAATACAAACGTTTAATTTCCTCTTAAAAATAATCTAAATAGGAGATGGAGACATTACAAAGTACCTAAAAAGGAACGTATTACATAGACACCAATTCGCAGAAGTATTATGTTTAATGTTTTGTTCTGTCAAAGGGAATCGAATCCTATGCTTTAGGATATTGTTATTCCATGATGTTAAAATGCTATTAAGGGATTGTACTCTGATACTTTTGAGAAAAAAATGGCACATCTTGATGAATAAAGAGCAACTTGTCCCAATGTACAACCGGTGGTAGCAATTGCAAAATAGGAATACTAGATTCCGATTCGAGTAAACGACAATCAAATGGTTCCGACAGAAAAAAAAAAAAAAAAAAAAATTAACTGAAAAAGAAAATAAATCCACTATAGGCGTGTCTGTGTCGAACCAAAGCAATTAATTCCTTCTAACAATAATTAAGGAAATTAATTAAAGAACAATAAACCCATCAAGAATTCTTTAATATTTTTCTTAGCGCAACGGTTCATTTGGTTGCATGGATTTGGAATATATATATTCATTTATTTCATTTTCAATCTCTTTCATACCCATCTAAATCAACTTTATTCAACCAAATCCTCTTAACTAAAAATAAATCCATTAAAGAGGGAGTGATATATATGAATTGTTGTAGGGTATTATTGATTTGGTGGGTTGATGAAATGGGGGAGATTGGAGAAATCTAGGGATTTGCAGAGGGCCCTTTTTGGTTTTGAGGAAAAGGGCCGTTTTTATTTGAAGGGATTTACTGAGAGAGAGATGAAAGATTTGTTGGGGAGTCCAGGGAGTGTAAGTGGATTATTATTGAGGATTTGGCAGTGTATACTTGCAGCTGGATCCATTGGAGTTATGGTTTCTGCTAATGGTTTTTCTAACTTCACTGCTTACTGGTAGATTTCTTTCTTTTTTTTCTGCATTTTTACTTAACAATTGATTTTTTCACTGGTTATTTTTAAATCTGATTTCGTTTTGAGATTGATTCGTGAGTTATTTTAAAATCTGGTGTTTCTTTTGACAAATAAAATGGGAATTTTATATGTGGAGGTGCTTGATTTTGTTCAGTATAATAGCAACATGGTTAGTTCTGTCTGCCTAATTTATCTGGATAGGATGGATGATTCTAAAATGTTTCTGAATTTTAGTAAGCTTTAACATATTATAAAATATGCATTGTCTTGTTTCAATTTGTATTGTTGGTGTGAGAATGAAAATTATTGACAGAAAGTTCAAATGAAAGCAAATTGGTAGCTATTCGCATTCTAAGTGACGGGTGGTTGATGCAACTTTTAGTAGATGGGTGCTATTTCCGGTGGAAAAATACAGTGTCATCAAAAGTTGCAAAGCTTTAAAAATCAGTGTGTTTATTGCTGATGGTATATTTGTCTACGAAATGCCTGATATTGAAAGTACCTACGGAAATTTGATTTGTACTTTGTTTTCTTAGTTGTATTTAAGCGCAACTAAAAATAATATTATAATAGTAAATGGTGCTTTCATTTATTTCCATTTGGAAAATCTTAATCAATATTTGCCACATCTAATGTGGAATATTCTTAGGTTTTTGTCTTCGTATTGTATGAAACATGAAGATGTCTCTGTGGCTCTGTGCAAGTTGATATTTTTGTTTCTATATTCCCTCGTCCACAAACATATTGGTTTGCTCAAGCAGACGCAAGCATAAGGAATATTTTGTGATTGTAGAAAATAATGAGATTGTTGGATCTTAATCAGTTTCATAATTTTGATGACATTTAACTGTTTGATTCAGCTATCTGATTGCATCAATGGGGCTTCAAGTATTATGGAGCTTTGGACTTGCATGTTTAGATGCCTATGCTTTGTGGATAAAAAAAGACCTTCGTAATCCAGTCTTAGCAAGCCTGTTTGTTGTGGGTGATTGGGTAATTACCTTATCCTTTAATTCGTTTGCTGTATCGTTCTGTACTCTGTCAACTTTTTATGATGCTTGATCTTGTTGTATGAGACCATAAGGATAGTTATCATATTCTTTCGCATCTTTACATTTTTAATCAGCTCTGGTTATGACATCCAATATTTCCATTATGTCAAATGAATTGATTCTGTGTCACTTTATTTTATCAGAATGAGTTTGTGCCAAGCCTCTTGGCCCAATTCGTTCAGACAGTGAATATGTTTTAGGTACAAATTTCCGTCTCTTGAGTTGGGGCTAGAGCACTTTAGAACTTTTCATTTGTAATTCAGATGGTTGTTTTCATTTGCCAGGGCATTGGAAAATCCTCGTCCCTTAAATGCTTAAGTACTGTATAATTCTTCATTGGACTTCAACAATGACAAGTTAGGATTGATGCCCGCTATAATTGGAGCTAGCTTTGTGAATTTTTTCTTCCAATTTTTTTTCAATCTGAAACTAATATGAATTTTTTCTTGCCATTTTGTTCAATTCGAAACTATCTCCTCTGACGAGTCCAATGTTATCTCATCTTTAACAAACATTTTAGGCCATGTTGAATTTTGTCTACCTCTTCTTCTTGAGATTACATCATTTTTGTGATTGATATATAGCTTGTTTCGGTTTAGGTAATAACTGCTCTAGCCATCTGAGTAATCTTTCCCTTGGTTTATCTTCAATTTGTGCCACCTCAATTTGTTATTGTGGTTTCCCATTTCCTATTTTATCCATTCTAATAAGACTGAATCGCGAATATACCACGCACAACCAGACATAGAGCCACTAAGAGCTGGCAGACCATGCCAAGTGCAGGTTCCAGATCCGAAAGTCAAGTCTTGGATCAGCCTAGTTCACCAACCACGTGGTACGATGGGCACTCAAAGACCTGGCAAATGATGCCCACCCACCCCACCCCACCCCACCCCACCCAAGAGTGCTTATGTTCCATCTTATATCCTAATTTCTAATGTTTTATCTCATGTAAATTTTATCTTTTAATGGTCCAACACCTCGAAATGGTGCATGTCTAAGATTCATTTTACAGATATTGCTCTGTTAACAGCACAAGTAACTTTCGATCACAATGGTACCTAAAATAATTGCTCTGTAGGACAACAATCCTTTGACTCGATTATTGTTCTTATTCTTGCCATGACTAAAAGGGCTTTAATATATATTCACTTTTAGTTTCAGTTAACTTGAAATCTTTTGATTCCAAAGTGTTGAGATTAGAAATAGATTTCTGTTCCTGGCATCTATTTTCAGAGACTACATGCGTAATCAAGTTTTAACAGGCTTGTGACTCTCTTTGACCAAAAATGCATCTTGTTATTTTTATATTGAAATTTGCATTCCTATTATTAACTACTGCTACTGCAGTGGAAGTTCTCTTTAACGTAGCTATTAGAGTACTTACTGCTGGCCTTCTGTTTTTGTTGCCTTTCTCATGCTTTTACTCCTGGTTTTTGACTTTCCTGGTAAAAACCTCGATTCCAGTAGTAGCAAGTGCTAAATCCATTATTGTCCACCTCAGTTTGGTGAATAATATAAGATCATATGCAGGTAACAGCTACCTTATCACTTGCAGCCGCATGCTCTTCAGCAGGGATCGCAGTTTTGTACGGGAGAGACTTGAAATTTTGTAGGGGTCCAGTACATCTCCCATGTGACAGATTTGAGCTCTCCATAGCACTGGCATTCGCGACATGGTTCCTAGTTGCAATGTCTTCTCACGTGATGTTTTGGATCTTAGCGTCCCTTTAAATTATTCAAGATCAGGTTTACTTTTGTGCATTTGACATATTACACACCCTCTATATCACATATAAACCTAGTTATTGCTGTTTAACTTATTTTCTCCTTGAAATTGTCAAATTTTTTTCTACATTTGGTTCTTTTTTTCACTTTGAATACGTTGAGTTTCTCGAATGTAATGGAGGTTGATTGAGATTCAACTTGTCTTGTAAAAGAGTTGATACATCCGCACTTAACCACCCTAATATCTGATGAATTCCATTTGTAGTTTTGTACTACAATATATATCTTCTTAGACCTTCTTTAAATGGCAAATCCATTGGCACTGAGAAATATTGTACACACAGTATCATAATTCATAACCCAGAAAATAGGTGTGTGCCGAGGTGAAACTTGAAAGAAAAAGAGATTAACAGACGAGATATGTCAGTTGCCACATAATGAAATTGACAACTTGTTTAGATTTCCTGATACATTTTGTTCTGATCAATCTTGCCAGTGCCTAAAACATTAATCAGTGATGGCCACAAGAGCAAGCTCGTCTTGGGGCTCGGCCTAATTTGAAATATAATGATTTGGCAATTCAGGATCTATGTCTTTGAAACTTCACCTGTAAGAATGCTGACAACATATTCAATCTCTTCAGCCACTTCTTTCATCGAAGGCCGATTCTGCCTTCGTTCCTCCAAACATGCCGCTGCCAGATTCCCAATTGCGTTTATCGTCTCCAACACCACTTTACTAGCCCCTTCTTGAAGCACTCGATCAACAACATCCATCAACTTCTCTTCATGTAAACCATCAGGTTCACATTTTCTTCTTCTCTGTTAAAATCAATAGCTTTTTTCGAGGTCAGGAGCTCCATTAAAACGACCCCAAAACTATAAACGTCACTCCGGTCGTTCAATTGGAGATTAAGGTAATATTCTGGATCAAGATAGCCTAGAGTTCCTTGAGCAGATGTGTAGATGTGTGTACAATCTCTTTCTCTTAATTCTACCAGTCGAGAAAGTCCGAAATCAGATACTTTGGCGTCAAGCTTGTTGTCTAGCAATATGTTACTTGTTTTGACATCACGGTGATAAATGGGAGGTACGGCCGACGAATGCAGATAGGCAAGGCCATCAGCTGCCTGGTGGGCAATGGTTAGGCGCTGCAGCCAGTTAAGCTGCGGCAACTGGCGGAGATGGAACCCGTGGAGGTGATCGAAGAGTGTGCCATTGGATATGTATTCATATATTAAGAGAGGCTGCTCGAGCTCGACGCAGCAACCGATCAATCCTACTAGACTCCGATGGTTCACCTGGCACAGGATCCGAACCTCATTCAGGACCTGGTAGGTGGAACCTCATTCGGGACCTGGTAGGTGGCTTTGGCATTTCCGGGCTTTGCCCTCTTGACCGCTATATCAGTATCTGTTGAAGACGTAATTTAAATAAATAAGTTTTTAAATGGATGATTAACGTGATATGAAAGCATATATATCTAACAACTTAAGTTTTAAGATTAGATAGTTTAAGAGTACCATCTTCGAGAGTGCCTTTGAAGACCTCGCCAAAGCCACCGGAGCCAAGAAGGTTTTCTTTGGAGAAGTCATTGGTTGCTTTCTTGATATCTTTTCCAGTGAAAATCTTAGATGATTTTCCACTGGTATTATTGGCATTCAAGATTTCTTCGCGCTCCTTGATTAAAACATTTCGTGCTGCTCTTTCGGTGTAACGACGCTGTCTGAAGATTAGAAATCCGCTTAAGGCCAAAAGCAGAAACACACCCCTGCGGCTGTAGACATTTATGTCAATTTAGAATCTCCAATACTCATGTCTTAAACTGATGTTAATTAAGATCGTTCAAGGATTTTGTGTGTTCCAGGTCAGTACTACTGCTACATAATTATAAGCAAATTTTGGGTAATTTTAAAGTTGTATACTTACATCCAATTGCTGGTGTCTTGTTCTTATGGTATTTGCAGCCTGTTCCATCCCTACACTCTGCAAAAACAAAACACAAATTTTATTAAAAATCTCTTTTTTAGTTCTATTTAATCATGTTTATTGTTTATTACTGTGTATTAAAGATATCCATATATACTAGTATACCGCTTCCCTGCAGTAGAAATCTGACCTTAGATCTATGAGAATGGGTCACTGAGATTTGAACATCTTTATTCTTGATGGAGTCTTGATGGACGAGAATGACGATCTGAGTTGCGGTGGTTATAGTTTTAAGATTGAGACAGTGAGTATAACAAAGAGAAAATCGTTTGAAGGAAAATTTCATTTGATAGGATGGTTAAAGACATAGACACACGAACGTATATTTTTTTTTTTCTTTCAGTAGATCTCATACTATAATGATAGATTTGGATAGTACGATTATTGTGCTTAAATGTTAAAAATAAATTTTGTTAGTACAAAAAAAACAAAAACTTTTTAAAATCATATTGGAAAAATAAGTAATCAAAAGTAAATTTGACTTGTTTCTAAGCATATGTATAATCAAATAGAGTTTGTGATTGTAAGGACAACTTTGTGCAATACGTAACACCTAATTATTTATATATATTCTAGGATAGACAAAGTTTTTAATTTTATTGTTTTTCTTCTTGACGTAAATACATAACCAACTCTTGGATGAAATACAAAAAGGAACTATATAGTAAAACGGGAAATGCTACTTGAACATTAAGTTGAATCAAAAGTTGGACCACCATTGCTAAAATATCAAATTTATCTTTTGAAAAGACATAATTCAAATTCTCTTTTATATCTTTTCCAATGACAAAATTGAATAATATAAAAGTATTTTACATAAAAAAAAGATGTGAGCTTAAAAGTGATAACTTCTTTTTTTTCGAACAAATAGATTTTTTTTTTCTTACTTAAAAAATTAAAAGAAAAATTAAAATAAATGATTACTTATTTTCAATTTTTTTTAAAAATATTTATTTTAGATTTACTTGTTTAATTGAAAGTAAAGTTTTTAAGGTTAGCCAAGCATGCACTAAATTACTCACTTTGACAATATCCGGTAGCTGGATCCCAGTACCGGCCTTTCTTGCAAAAGCACCTCTTTTTTCCAGCATCTGCGGGATCCGGCGAGCACTTGGAGAACTGCAAATCACGGCAGTCTATTTGAGTTTTGCAAAGCGGCGGCGGCGGTGTTGCCCACATAAGCTCCAACCCAGGCGCCGGCCACTTTGCAACGGGTAAAGAAGGATCCAAATTCACATAACTCTGATACGCCATGCACCCATTCGGATGTACCCTTATAATATACGCATTCTGAGAACCCCCAGTTCTGAAAGTACAACAAAGTGTCACCTTCTTGCATCCAGCGGCTGCCGGAGTGTTATTTATATAAGTATGACAAAGGCAATTCGAAGAACAATTTATAGGTACTTGCAGGTGCAGCATATTATCAGTACAATTCATCAGAAAAATTGTGTTGCTACCAGTGATGTTAAATGGGCTTGAGTCGTCCAATTGAAGGCCTTGCATTTGGAAATCTTGTGACAGGCAAGTCCCTGAAATACAGATGGCGGCTGGATGATCATCCGCTGGGATTGTGGGTTGATGGATCATGGATGTGATCAGGTAAAGTTCTCCTGACGTGGCTTCGAACCACAGGCTGCTTGCATTGCACCTGACATTATACACCTGATCGCCACAATCCGGTCCGGTACTCAAAGGATAAGGTACCGGCGTCTTGCCGCAGTACCCACAGAGGAGGGCAGCCTGTGCGCGTTCTGCGTATGGAACTAGTAATAGTATTATTAATAGAAACGTGCGAGTTTCCATTGGAGAGAGAATGCACAAGTTTGGTGTGAGACAATGTGAGCTTATCCAGTTTAACTCAGTGCATAACAAATGCAGTGTAAATTTATAACGCACAACACAGTGGTGGGGTGGGGAGCTTGATTTTCAATTGTTCTTCAGTTGGGTATATTATGTGGTGTTTTTTTTTGGAAATAGAAAGTTTATTGAGACACAAACGGGGAAGTGAATAGTGGCACAATTAACACTGGGGCAAATTTTGGAAATTACTAATTTTGAAATTGATGACATAAAATTTTAGGATACTTTTGAGGTGTGTTCAGTATATTTGGATTTCTTAATAATGTTCATGTTTTTCACTTCATCGAAATATGTAAGAATGCTGAAATGTATATTGACACAATGGTGAAGCAGTGAAGCAGTTTAGACGCTCGTAGTTGGGATAACTTGAATGTGAGTTTCTCACACGCTTTTATATCACTAGACGGATAGTCAACATGTTGGAAATTTCTAAAATGAGAAAAGTAAGGACAAGCTAGTTGTTGAGTATATCGAAGCATTGGAGAAATTTCGTTCTTAACTGCAAAGAATGCATGAGTGAAACATCCGCCATTGACAAGTGTGTAGAGCATAACACGTGTAATCAATCTTGTCTTAATGATTGATTCATTTTTTTGGGTACATAATGTCCAAGTCAATTCTTTTTAGTAGGACGTCGAAGTGGGCATTACTGAGCATGGATGGTGGCAGCAATCATGTATTGAAGTTGTTGGATGGACAAATAGGCAACAAAAAGTTGAATGGTGTCATGTAATATAGTCTATTTTTTATTTTTAATAAACATATCATTCTCTCTTCAAAAGTATTCTCAAATTCTCCATCTCCTTTCACACAAAAAATTTCAAAAAGTAAAATTTCTTGTAGTGATTCTTATTTTTATTTTAACTAGACATAATTTTCAAAGTTGTTCTCAAATTTCCATACACAAATTTCTAACTATCTAGGAATTCTTGTCATACTCTCAAAGTCTCTCTCTCTCTCTCTCTCTCTCTCTCATTTTGAGACTTCTATGCATTGTCGTCAAACTATGTATGAGAACTTTTAGTCAATTTAAATATTCACTCTATTCTTTTTTATACAAATTTTAAAATATCTAAATATACATGTCAAAATATCTAAAGTTGATTTCTATCCTGATTCGTTTTTATTCAATAACTAGATTGCATAACGGGGGAATTACATGATTTTTATATTATTAAATGGGGTAATTATATTATCACAATAACTTTTAAGTCTAGATTGCATTGCAATTAAAGGGCATTACAGTAACTTTTTTTGAAAAATTTTTATATTATTAAATGGCCAAATTTTATACATAATTTTTAGAAAAATATTTTCCAGAAGATAAATTTCATTTTGGGCAAAATAATTGACTAGTTAGATTTTATTTTATTTTAAAATTTATGTATATAGATATTTAATTAATTAAAAAATGCAGTAAACTACTTGGATTAGACGCCATACAGTAGTCGACAATCGTCAACTTCTAGGGTATCGAAGGTTGTCTAGGTTTCCTGCAAACAGACAACTAATTTTGAGAAAGATAGCATGATCACAACCTAATCATCAATCCATGTTTGATTCAATTCAATTTACTCGTGACACCCAATCGCTCTTTCATGTGATTAATTTATGTTTATTGATCAATAATTTAAAATTTTAAACAAGATCTAGTGATAAATTTTTACAGTTTACTAGTCATATTTTTATTTAAATCTAAATAAATTAATATATTTCATTAAATTATCGTCTAAAATAGTTTTATTATTTTAGTTTTCAGTATTCCTTATGAGTTACAGTAATTAGTGTGCATAAATTGTAGTTATATATACGAGATCCAGGAAATTGGTTTCAATTTTCCATGACAAATTCACAATATTGTTTGTACCCAGACATTCACGTAGCGGTGAGATTGATAGATATAATTAGTTAATTACAGTGGCGGGCAATGAGATCTCATCGTTTTGCACAATATATTTAGACCTTGATACTTGTATCTATCTTGAAATTGCAAGACAGAAGAATGCCCCAAATGATTATGCTAGAACATCAGTTAAGATAAAGAATTATGGAAATCACGTTCTCGTTAAGATAAAGATCTCCAGTTTTTTAATTTGGCCCAAAGTTATGTTGATAAGTGGGCCGGATCAAACCTTTTAAGCCCAAACTTATTGAACATGACGGATAGCTGGACAAAGGTTCACTTCTTTCTTACTGTGTTTGAGAGAGCATTTAAGGAAAAATTGCATAAAAGTCACTTGCAAGTGATTTGTTTTAAATTAGGTTAAAATAATTTTTAAAATTGTTAATAAGTCATACTTTTTAGCAATTTTTTATATTAATCCCAAAATTATCCATGTGATTCATATTTACTACAAACATTGCCCTTAGTACTATTCTCGTCGCCGCCGCAGCCGCAACTACAAAATGAAGCTTTAATATGAAATTCTCATTTGTTAATAGTCTTGCAATTGCAAAATAAAGTGAGTTGACGATTGGCACCATTGATGACATTCAGAAGTTTCATATTCGCTCTATCGCACTTGGTGAGCATGCATGCCATATATGCCATTAGGAGCAGATTCAGACCTTCGTAATCTGTAATTTAAAGTATAATTCATCATGTTTTCCAACTGTAATTAAGAATAAGCAAACTTTTGTTATAAATCATTTTGCTGTGAAATTCCAAGAGTAGAATTGTGTAGGTTCTCTTCAATTTTTGTTGGAGTTCTGTTATTATTATTATTATTATTATTTTTTTGCTTTGGCAATTTTGAACTTTTCTTTATGTTGAAATGAAACAATTGCAGGACAATATACTGATTTTTTACAAATGAAGATGGAAAACTTCAGCTAATTGCAGAGAAATAAACTAAGGGAACTGTTTACTCTTTTAATGTATCTCCTTGCTGCTATTAATCAGAAGATTCGGTTATATAAATGGATGATTCGTGAAGATGGCTCCCATGAATTGAAATATGAATGTGGACATCATGGACATATTCTTGCACTTAATGTGCAAACTAGATGAGATTTTATAATTGTGGGACATATGATGAAATCAATTTCTCTGTTAATTTACAATTTACAAGGTAAAAATGTCAAATCTTCAGAAGTGGGCTTCTTGATTAGCTTTTGATGCATTTATGCTATTCTTTAGAAGGGTTTGACCTTTGTAGTATGAGAAACAGTAACATAAATACATTTGTATTATAATACTATATTATAGAAAACATTAAAGAATATTTGTTTGATGAATTTACGTAGAGTTGCCATGATTTGTTGTTGTAAATAGCAGGTTGAATTTTTGTAAGAATGAAAAAGTTAGATGTGGGCATTGCTATGACAAAAGTTGGCAATTAGATTATTGTGTTGTTAAATAGTCATGTGTGTGTTTTGATACTATATTATAAAAAAACAGTATTACAGAAAACAGTATCATAACATAAATGAGCATATAATTGACATACGTGCTCAGAATTTTTATAATAATATATTTTCGGAATGGTCTCGACGAGCCGGTCAAGACAAGTCACTTTGCCACTACGTATGATGAATTTAAGCCGTTTGAAGTCGCCTCTTTAACTTAAAATGACAATCTTTAATTGTTCTTGTCTAAATAGTATCATACATACTAAAACAGTATCATAGATTGTATCTTAATATATCAGTATCATACTTGAAAGTATTTTAATAAAAAAGTATCACAAACTACAACTCAATAAAATAATATTATCATAGATTAAATAACAGTATCATAGGTTGAAATATTATCGTAATAAAATACTATCAAAGATAAAAGTATGGTATAAGTATCATATATATAAATAAGTATAGATGTTTTACTACTTGAAGTAATGATATTAATCTTAAAATAATCCATTAGTAGTACAAGACCATTGATACTGTATGTATTCAATAACAATATCATAGATTGAAACAATATAATAATAAAACAATATCAAAGATACAAGCATAAATAAAATAGTATCATATATAAAACTAAGTACAAGATGTTTTTAATAGTTAAAATAATAATACTATTCTTAAATGCTCCATTAATATTACAAGATCATTGATACTATTTATATTCAATAACAGTATCTGTTATCACAAGATTTCGTTAAGGCCTATACACCAGCAAAGGCCTATCATAAGCATCGTATAGGTCCAAGTTAGGCCTTGCTAAGGCCTTATAGTCCCAACGAGGACCTTCCAGATTCGTAAAGGCCTCAGATACCCAGTGAGGACCTCGCGAATACGCTTAAGGCCTGGCAACACATTAGTACCATCGATTTAAGTAGAGCGAAGCCCATGAAGGGCATCGACATCCCTAGTTAATCTGGAGTGCTTCGCTGGTTTTCGCATTCTTGTAATATGATGTTTTGGGATAACCAGAGAAGTAATTAAAGAAAGATTATGTTTGATTTCTATAAGAATTCTCACAAGGAAATCAAATCCAGATCTCCTAAAGATTAGGTAACGTGATCAACTCAAATAAGGGCTAAAATCTTGGAGATTGCCTTGACAATCAATTGCCTTTATCTCATAAGGAAAGAGGATCCAATCAGATATCTAATTGATTATTTTCCTAGATCAATTAGGAACTCTGAGGCTATAAATACAACATCTCCGGTTGCTCTAAGATACGCTATTTTTACGTATTATTATCACCCTTAAACTCTGCTCAAATCTCTGCCTACTTGTCCCTCCCACACCCAATTGTTTTTGTTTTTCGCATATTATTTCATATATCGGCAGTTGACTTGATCATCGGAGTACCAACAATCGCCGGACTCTTTTTCTCTAGTGATCTTGGTGCCTAACGGTCATCCTAGTGTGCAAGTAAAACACAGGTGGGCAAAGGAGTAACTGGAAATCTATTGACGCATTGACAGTGTAGATTCCGACGTCAACAGTATTATAGGTTGAAACATTATCAAAGATAAAAGCATAGTATAAATATATCAATATACCAATGCACATTATCTTAAAAAAAAGTATCATAGACAAAACAGTATCATATAAAAATAGTATCACTGAATTAGCGTTTTTTTTGCAATTGCAAAGGTATGTTGGTCTTTTAGCACTAAAATGTGACTTTAATTGAATTAATTTTTGATTATATGACTTTAGAGTCTATAAGTACAACAACAGTGATCAATATTGAATTTACCCTTTTTTAAAATTTCAAAAAAATAACGTTGATATACTAGAGAACGACCTATAAAATAGGACCGTGTTACAAGTTACAACTACCATTTTTTCACTTTGGCATTCTTATGTTATCTTCATTTTATTAACAATTTTTTCTTTCAGACATTAAATTAATCTAAGTTAAAATTGAGCATGATAGAATTTTTATAGAATTAAGAACTCGTTTGGTGTGGATTATAAATTAGTTTATTTGATAAAAACAGTTTATTTGACAAAAATTTTGCTTTGTAACATGACATTTTTGACCAAAATTGGTCAAATAAACCATTTTGGTCAAATAAATCAGTTTATAATCCACACCAAACGGACACTAACTTGGCAAGATTTTTCTATGATTTTTCTTACTTTTCTAGACCCTTTACTTCAAATTTATATATAGACCATCTCTAATAGGCCTGGGCGTCGGGTGGGTCGGTTCGGGTATTTCAATACCCGGAACTGTTGGTTCGGATTCGGGTATTTTGTAAATGGAACCGTTCGGGTTTACGTAATTTTTGGAACCAAACCCGAATTCGAACCGTCGGTTCCGGTTCGGGTTCCGGTTCAGTTTCAATTCTACCCATAACAATTTTTAACACTTTGTTAATATAATGCACAAAATATGAATATAGCATCCAATATCTAGCAAAATAAGTCACAAAATAGCATCCATTAGTAGAGTATAAACATTAAACAATAAATTACATACCCAAAAAACAATCCAAAAAAAAGTACTAAATTTTATAAATGCTAAAAATAACATAAATTTTTCCTTTCAAAACAACATAACAATAAATATTATTGAAATTTCCTTCCATCTCGTTGTTTCATTTGTTTCACCATTCATCAACCTTTCAAGACTAGACGAAGGTGCAAAGGTAATTTAGGATTTGAGTGTGAGAGATGAGACGAGAGGTGCGGCGCAATTTGGGATTAGTTATATTGGAAGTGTGAAAAAGTGAAACTAGATGCGGAGATTAGGTTTAATATTTGGATATCAATTGGGCCAATGACGTGATGATTTATTTGTGAACTTTATTTTGAGAATTTGGTATATAAATTTCAGCCAATTAAGTTTGGGCCTAGTTGGTATGTTTTTGAGCGTTAATTTTGGATTTTGGCTCTTTTAATTTTCTTATTTAGTTGGTGCTAGGCCATTGAATAAATTGTAAAAAAATAAAAATTCGGTTCTAATTCGAGTACCCACGGTTCTTGTTCAAGAACCAAGAACCGACCCAAACTCTCTCGGTTCTCGGTTCCAGTTCTTAATTTATCCTTTTTAGAATCGGAGCGGAACTTTCGGTTTCGGTTTTGGTTTGGTTCCGGTTAAAATGCCCATCCCTAATCTCTCAATACTTTAAATTGAGTTAAAGAAAATATTTTAAAATTTAGATGACTAGCCACACAAAATTTCTAGATCCAAGCCTCGTTGCCACTTGTTTATGAAAATTATGTACGTTTTAAACTTTTGATTGAAAAATATAAACCCGATCTCTAACATCTTTAAATTTTAGAAGGAGTGGTTAAGAGGTAATAAGTGACAAGGAGAAAACAAAACATAAAGCCACTAATTAGTATGCTAAACATATTGGAAATATAAAATCGAAATTACTATTGGAAATGGACCACTTTGTCATAATAATTGGGTGGGATCCAAGCGTCGATTTGTCAAAATAAATAGTCGATTAAATTCTACGTTTTGAGTAGATGAACGTAGTATATTTAATTGTGCTAAACCATTCTATTATGAATGAGAAATTATGGTTGAAAGTTGGACAATAAATAAAGAATAAAATGGGAGATAATTGAAAAGTCGTTGTCCAATATTGGTTGCAAACTCAAAATTGAACCACTTAATATACTCCAATTTTGGAAATGGGTTTGGGCCCAAGGGGCATCGCAAATCTTTAGAGGGGAGAGAACGTAGGCATGCTCATAATCGAGCAAAGCCCACACGCCGTCGTCGCCGTCGCCGTGCGTCACCGTCTGCGACCGCCCAGTCGGCTCGGCATGGCACCACGGTCGTGGCCTTGGGCTCCGCCTGTCAAATATTATTATTATTTTTGGATAAAACATATGCAATTATGTATGATAATTTCCCTCCAAAGAAACGGTTTCATCCATGTCTGCATGTGTGTGTAAGTGGAAATTGTGCGTCCTTGCATGGAGAGACCATGGGTAAGTGGTGAGTTGAAAATTGATCAACCGCTCTTCCCTCATCTATAAATATTATTATTTTTGGGATAAAACATATGCAATTATGTATGATAATTTATCCTCCAAAGAGTTCTTCAAATTTCGGTTCGTTGTCCATATTATTCTTTGCTCGCATGTGTGTGTGTAAGTTGGGAGGCGATTTACCAAATTCCTTAGCATGGAGAGACCATGGGTAAAAAGTGGTGAGTTGAAATTTTGGATTCGATCAACAATATTTATTCATTTTAGTTTGTTTGTTCAATATTTATTCATTTCAGTTTGTTTGTTCTTACTGCAATTAATTGTGAAACAAAACAGAAACCATAAAGTCCATAAAAACCAACAACTTAAGACGTTTTTATTTTTACTTTTATGGTTTTAAATTTTGTTTCCACAAGATTGCTGCTTCGCACGTTCTCTGAATATTTCAAAATAATAATGTTGCTGATTCTGTGAAATTCTGAACTGTATTGCCGTGCATATATTGAATCTATAATGTTGTGCATGTTCTTGCAATTTTTCGAAATTCTATCATGTTACAGTATAATTCTATTGCTGCGTCTGTACATGCATTTTGTTATATTCCAGTCCAATTAGCTTCTGTCTAGGTTGATACTATTTGATTCCAGTACAGTTAAGTTTGATACTGACTTGTATACTGTTAGACATGTTTACTGCTAATTGTACATGCATAAAATTTTTACATGCTTACATTCTAGTTTACATGCTTACCAATTTTATTTATTTAATGTGTGCATGAGTTCTGTGAAGTTCCGAATTTAGCATGTGCATGAGTTATTAATTTGTTTTATTTAGCATGTGCGTGAGTTCTGAATTTGTACTAATGTGTATGTTGTATGGAAAATATCGAAATTGTACATATGCATGTTTTCTTTTCATTGCCAAAAGTGTTAATTTTTTAAAGTTTGTAACATTGAATTGGTCTCAAAACTGAAATTTATAACATTAAATTCTGATTTGTTGAACTTCTGTTTTGAAACAGAAATGGCTATCACTGTTGGGACTAATGCAATTCTCCATACTGTGGCACATCTTGTGATGCCCTCTTGTGATGCCTACTATGATGCCTCTCACGTGGGCTCCGTATGCTTAGACTCATGTTCCTCACGGGAAGAAACTTGAAAATTTTAATGGGGTCGATTTTAAGAGATGGCGTGAAGAAAATGCTATTTTACTTGACCAAGCTTAATTTGGCAGGGTTTCTCACGGAGGATCATCCTTCGGTTCAACAAGGATAAAATAATCGAACTTGGTTATTGCCTTGGACGCATGGAAACATTCTGACTTTCTATGCAAAAACTATGTACTGAATGGACTAAATGATTCATTATATGGTGTATATAAGCGTAAAAAAAATCTACAAAAGAATTATGAGAATCTTTAGAAAAAAATAAAAAGCAGAAGATCTGGAACTAAAAAGTTTATGGACTATAAAATGATTGACTCTAAATATGTTATTTCCCAAGTTCAAGTTTTGCAGGTACTCTTCTATGATTTACATGCTGAAAAATTGATTGTAAGTGAGTCATTCCAAGTAGCAGTTGTAATTGAGAAACTCCTACCTTCATGGAGAGATTTCAAAAATTACCTCAAACACAAGCGTAAGGAAATGAACTTGGAGGAGTTGATTGTGCGCTTGAGGATCGAAGAAGACACTAAAAAGTCTGAAAAGAGGAATGGGGGACCAAGCATGGAAGCTAAGGCAAACATAGCTGAATCAAGTTCTAAGAAGAACATTTCTCTCAAGTTATGCTCCCAAGAAAATTGAGAACAACCAGAAGAACAAGAAGTTCAAAGGGATTGTTACAATTGTGGTAAACATGGACATCGCTCAATTGACCGTCACAAGCCTAAAAAGCAAAATGACCGTGCATATGTAGTTGAAACTAAAATTTGACTGAAGGTGTTCAAGAAATGCACCTATCTGCTGTAATATCTTAATGTAATTCTATTGGAAATCCCAGGGAATGGTGGGTGGATCACTGGTGCTACTCGCCACATATGTGCTGAAAAGAACATGTTTTCTGATTACAAAACAATCAATAGAGAACAACTATTAATGGAAAATTCCTCAAGCTCAAAGGTTGAAGGACAAAGAAATGTGACCTTGAAGATGACGTCTGGCGAGGAACTCGTCCTCAACAATGTGCTGTATGTGCCAGATATTCGAAAAAATCTTGTTTCTGGTTCTCTTCTTAGCAAGAATAGGTTTAAGTTAGTATTTGTATCTGACAAATTTGTACTAACTAAGAATGGAATGTATGTAAGAAATGGATATATGACTAGTGGGATGTTCAAAATGAACGTCCTTACTATTGTACCCAAATTAAACAAGATTAATGAAGCTTCTACTTCTACGTATATCGTTGAATCTTCTTGTTTATGGCACAACAGATTAGGACACGCAGACTTTAAATCCGTGCGCAAATTAATGAACTTAAATTTGCTACCTTCTTTAAGTTTCGATCCTAATCACAAATGCGAAACTTGTGTTGAGGCTAAGTTGGCCAAAATACCGTTTCCTTCTGTTGAAAGAAATACTTCACATTTGGAATTAATTCACAGTGATATATGTGACTTGAAATTTGTACAAACTAAAGGTGGGAAAAAATATTTCATTACCTTCATTGACGATTGCACTTGAGTGATTGCTATGTTTATTTATTAAGAAGCAAAGATGAGGCTTTGGAAATGTTTAAACATTATAAGAATGAAGTTGAAAATCAACTTAGCAAAACAATATATATTGTTCGAAGTGATAGAGGTGGATAATATGAAGCATCGTTTGAAGAATTTTGTTCTGAACATGGCATCATTTATCAAACAACGGCTCCTTACTCACCTCAATCTAATGGTATTGCAAAACGAAAGAACCGCATACTTAAAGAAATGATGAATGCTATGTTGATTAGTTTTGGTCTACTCCAGAATTTGTGGGAGGAAGCTATCTTCTCTGCAAATCACATTCTTAATAAAATACCACACAAAGTAAAGAATGAAACACCTTACGAATTATGGAAAGGTGACAAACCTTCATATAAATACTTGAAAGTGTGGGGGTGTTTAGCAAAGGTAGAAGTGCCAAAACTCAAACAAATAAAAATAGGACCGAAAACTGTAGATTGCATATTTATTGGATATGCTCATAACAGTAGTGCATATCGCTTCCTTGTGCATAAGTCTGAGATTACTGATATACAAAGATACGATCATTGAATCAAGGAATGCAAGTTTCTTTGAAGATGTCTTTCCTCGTAAAGACAAAATTGATGTAAGTTCAACAAAACGAACTTACGATAATGCAAATGATAGTGAAAATAAAGAAGAACCCAGACGCAATAAAAGGGCTAGAAAGTCTACGTCCTTTGGTTCAGAATTTCTAACGTACATGATTGAAAATGAACCCAAGACATTCAGTAAAGCAATGTCAACACCAGAGGCTCCGTTTTGGAAAGAAGCTATCAATAGTGAAATTGAATCAATAATGCAAAATCACACTTAGGAGTTGATTAATCTCCCACCTAGAAATAAACCTCTAGGTTGCAAGTGGATTTTCAAGAAAAAGTTAAAATCGATGGATCTATTGATAAATACAAGGCTCGTTTGGTAGCAAAAGGATATAGATAAAAAGAAGGTCTTGATTTCTTTGATACTTACTCACCAGTAACGAGGATTACTTCGATAAGAATCTTCATTGCAATTGCTGCGATACACAATCTCAAAATTCATCAAATAGATGTTAAAAAAGCATTTCTAAACGGTGAGTTAGCGGAAGAAATTTACATGGAGCAACTTGAAGGATTTGTTGCTCATCGACAATAGAAAAAGGTTTGCGCACTTGTTAAGTCCTTATATAGATTAAAACAGGCACCAAAGCGGTGGCACCAAAAGTTTGACAAAACTATGTTGTCAAATGGATTTAAAATTAACAAGGGCTTATTTTCACAAATGGTCACGACTTTTGCACTTCTTTGCGGGTTGAGGACCCATCTTTTCATTTTGGCGGTTTAACCCTATTTCAAATGTTTTTGGCGAAATGGTCCTTTTCAACAATTTCCATCCAAATCTGGTGAAATTTGACGGTGGAAGAATTTTTATTTATAAAGGCTTATTTGCACAAATGGTCCCTGACTTTTGTAAAGAAAAATTCTGAAAAAAAAGTCCCCAATATTTTAGAAAGTGTTGAAAAGTCCCATAACCTTCTAATCCTAACACATATGACCTAAATTTTTTGACAATTTTACCCCTAACTTAAATAAATTAAAAATAACTCACAAACCTTTTCAAAAATACAAATAAGTCCTAAATCTTTTTTATTTTTCTGATTTACACTTAAAATAATAAAAGTGTGTCATCAAGTCCCAAAACTTTTAATTTTGTTCACCAAAATGATATTTAAAATGTGTTTGATTAAAATTAGATTTTTAGAAAAAAAGTGATTGAAAAATTGTATGACCATAAAATGTGTGGTTAAAATTAATTGTTGACTTTGACTTTAGTTTTTAACAAAATTAAAATTGAAAACAAACAGCAGAAGCTTAGAGTCTCTGCAGATTTTGTCCAGGTGGTGCATTAATTAACAAAAAAACTATACACATGATCAAAATTTGACTAATTTAAAATTTTAATTTATTTTTCATATCAATTACTAGAGGTGACAAGATGGGTCGCCCAGATAGCCCGGTCTCTAGTCGGGTCGGTCCATAAAAGTTGATTCAATAAAAATTAGGTTAATTTAGTCTCAAATTTACAACTAGCCAATCAGGTGGCCTAATAATTTTTTTGCCCAAGTCCCTACCCCACACTTTCAAACACCCCACCCCGGCTGCCACATTTCGAGGGGAGGGAGGGAGGAGGAGGGAGGGGGTGTTTGAAGTGTGGGGTGGGGATTTGGACAAAAAAATTATCGGACCAAATTTCTGGTTGACTAGTTTTATCGGACTAAATTGACCTAATTTTTATTTAATCAATTTTTTATTAGACCAGCCCAGCCCAGCCCAGAGACCGGGCTATCTGGGCTGGCCCATTTTACCACATCTAGTAATTGATATGAAAAATAAATTAAAATTTTAAATTGGTCAAATTTTGATCATGAGTATAATTTTTTTGTTAATTAATGTACCAATCGGACAAAATCTGTAGAGACTCTAAGAGCCCGTTTATTTTCAATTTTGATTTTGTTAAAAAGTTAAAGTCAAAGTCAATAATTAATTTTAACCACGCATTTTATGGTCCCACAATTTTTCAATTACTTTTACTAAAATATCTGATTTTAATCAAACACATTTTAAATATCATTTTGGTGAACAAAATTAAAAGTTTTGGGACTTGATGACACACTTTTTTATTATTTTAAGTGTAAATCAGAAAAAATAAAAAGATTTAGGACTTATTTGTATTTTAAAAAGGTTTGTGAGTTATTTTAATTTATTTAAGTTATGGGTAAAATTGTCAAAAGTTTAGGGTCATATGTGTTAGGATTAGAAAGTTATGGGACTTTCAACACTTTTTAAAATATTAGGGACTTTTTGTCAAAATTTTTCTTTACAAAAGTCAGGGACCATTTGTGCAAATAATCTTTATAAATAAAAATTCTTCCACCGTCAAATTTCACGATATTTGGATGGAAATTGTTGAAAAGGACCATTTCTCAAAAAACATTTGAAATAGGGGTTAAACCGCCAAAATGAAAAGATGGGTCCTCAACCCGCAAAGAAGTACAAAAGTCGGGGACCATTTGTGCAAATAAGCCAATTAACAAGTGTGACAAATGTGTGTACAATAAAAATACACCCACATCATATGTCTTAGTATGTCTATATATGGATGATATGCTAATTCTAGGTAGCAATCATGACATTATCATGTCTACTAAGAAAATGTTAACAAAACATTTTGACATAAAGACATGGGTGTAGCAGATGTAATTCTTGGAATTAAAATTTCTAAAACACCAGATAGCCTTGTTCTCTCACAATCTCATTATGTTGAGTCTATGCTAAGGAGATTTGGAGTCTTTGATGAAAGTCCAGTCAAAACTTCGGTAGACACGAGTCTACACTTAGCCAAAAATAGAGGTGAACCTATACATCAATTAAGATATTCTCAGGTTATTGGAAGTCTGATGTATCTAATGAACTGTACACTTCCAAATATTGCGTTTGCAGTTAATAAATTGAGTAGGTTCACATGTAATCCAAGCAATGATCACTGGAAGGCATTGAATAGGTACTTCGATAATTGAAGCATACCTTAAAATTTGGATTACATTATATGAGATATCCAGCAGTATTAGAAAGATATTGTGATGCAAATTGGATATCTGATATGAAAGATTCTAAATCCACAAGTGGTTACATATTTACACTTGGTGGTGTAGCTGTGTCTTGTAAATCTTCAAAGCAAACTTGCATAGCTCGATCAACAATGGAATCGGAGTTTATAGCATTAGATAAAGCTGGAAAAGAGGCAGAATGGCTTCGTAACTTCTTAGAGGATATTCCGTGTTGGATTAAGTCGGTACCTGCAATTAGCATTCCTTGCGATAATCAGTCGGCTATTGCAAGGGCACAAAATTGCATGTATAATGGTAAGTCTAGACATATACGTCGTAGACACAATACCATAAGACAATTGATCTCAAATGGTATTATCTCCATTGATTATGTAAAATCACAAGAGAATCTCGTGGATCTGCTTACAAAAGGCCAACCAAGAGATCAAGTATATTATTTATCAAAGAGAATGGGATTAAAGCCTAATATGCATGAATCTTAATGATTGTAACCCAACCTTGTTGACTGGAGATCCCAAGATATTGGTTGAATTGGACAACTAATTTATTAAAACTCGGTTAAGCACTTATCCATTCCTTTATAAAAGTGCTGTCTGCAGAATGTAAAAGGTTAAGTTATAACTTTTAATGATTCCTATAGCTTGGATAAACCAAGTGGAGTACAGCAGAATACTCTTCATAGGAGATCACCTATATAAGTGTAAAGTGGGGCCGCTTCCATGAGAATTTGAGGCTTAAATTCTCTAGAGCAATTATGAATACCAAGAACTGTTCAGGGCCAAAATGGACACAACTATGAGAACCAAATAAATGATTGGAAGGTTATTGTGTGGATACTATTGTCTTGGTTTACATTAACATCTGAGCAGTTCAAGACATCAAGTTCACTGAATAGCTAAGTAAACTCAATAGTATTCCACTAAGGCAAGTTCAAAGCCAAAAGCTACCTTTCCTGATGCAATAAGCCTTTCGCTTGTAATCTCTGAATCCAATTTACATTGCATTTAGCATATTCGTGATAATTTCCATTCATGTGGGAGATTGTTGGAAATGGACCACTTTGACATAATAATTGGGTGGGACCCAAGCGTCGATTTGTCAAAATAAATAGTCGATTAAATTCTACGTTTCGAGTAGATGAACGTAGTATATTTAATTGTGCTAATCCATTCCATTATGAATGAAAAATTATGGTTGAAAGTTGGATAATAAATGAGGAATAAAATAGAAGATAATTGGAAAGTGGTTGTCCCACATTGGTTGCAAACTCAAAATTGAACCACTTAATATACTCCAATTTTGGAAATGGGTTTGGGCCCCAAGGGACACCGCAAGTCTTTAGAGGGGAGAGGACGTAGGCATGCTCATAATCGAGCAAAGCCCACACGCACGCGTCGCCGCCGCCGTCCGTCCGTCCGAGCCCGGCACGACACGTGGGCTTGGGCCGGGTCCGGCCTGTCAAATATTATTATTATTATTTTGGATAAAACATATTCAATTATGTATGATAATTTCCCTCCAAAGAAACGGTTTCATCCATGTCTGCATGTGTGTGTAAGTGGAAATCGTGCGTCCTTGCATGGAGAGGTCATGGATAAGTGGTGAGTTGAAAATTGATCAACCGCTCTTCCCTCATCCATAAATAGGGTCCTCGGTCTTACATACAAAAACACAGAAAAAACGAAACAGCAAGCATCCCATTATATTTCTTCAGAGAGTTCTTCAAATTTCTAGTTCGTTGTTCTTGCTGTATTGGTGCTGCTACTGCAAGTGCCGATCGTTGTATCTTGGGAGGCGATTTACCAAATTCTGTTAGCACCGAGTGCGGGGTAAAAACATCTTAAGGACAGAAAGCCTAGTTCTCGCCTCGATCGTTATTATTTCGGATTCGTGCCAGTTGCAATTTCTGCTCGTTTGCAAATGAAAATCATTTACTTGCTTCATATGTTTATGCAATATTTATTCATTTCAGTTTGTTTGTTTTTACTGCAATTAATGCAAATTAATTGTGAAATATTGTGAAACCAAACAGAAACCATAAAGTCCATAAAACCAACAATTACTTCACACACAAATCACATAAAATATTTACAGTTTCAGATTTTACATAGCTATGTGGTCCTTTTGGTTATCCACACAGTAAAATACACCAAATTAAGTATGAAACATATTGGAAATTAAGCTTTTTTAATTATTAAAGATTATCCAAAGCAACCATACGTATTTGACGAGTTCAAAGTACGTCCCTTTGGCACGTAATATATCAACTGATCATCCCTTGACAGCACGCCGAGAGGTCAAATTGCGACCTGGTGACTGAACAGCTGTAGAAGAAAATCTATTGGTGTCTGGCGGCGGTGATGAACCGGCGGCAAAGCCACAATCTGATCGGAAAAGCTGTATATCCGACGGTTGGAACCGGCCCGAGTCACCAGGAAGCCTCATGTACGAAGAAGAAGATGATTCGTTCAGCCATGTCCCCACGACTCCTTTTCCACCATTTCTGTATTGCACGATAGCTTTATATACAAATGGAATAAGACCCTCCATCATATATTTCTCTCTCTAGATTTGTGTTTGTAGGACGAGAAGGAGAGGAGTTTTTTCAGTGATGAGTAGGGGTGGGGTTGGACCTGGATTAAAAGAGGAGGGAAAAATAGGGTGGGGGTGAGTTGTTGTGGGGATACGATGACGTGGCGTAATGGGTTGCGCTGGAGGTTAGCTGTTTACGTTAAGAATAGCTGAATTTCAAGGCATACCCCACCCCGACCCCGCCCGAACCCTTTGAAAGTTATATCTTAACTATATTCCATTACATTTACATCTCACCAAATCCCCTCGAATAATTTGTATGTATTACGCATTAGTAATAATATATTAATAACTGATAAATGATAATCTTACGTGTAATAACTAATAATTGTTAAATATAAAATTCCAAGCCTTAATTTCTTCCTTTTAAAATATATATACATCCATGTTCGTGAATCACGATAGCCCACAGTTTTAAAATTATCACATATATATACAAAATGATAGGAACGTGACAATATATAACCTTTTTTTGATACAATAATTCTTTTAAAAGATTTCCAAATATGATATCAGAAGATCGTAATTAATTAAATTTTTTTAATTAAAGTTATATGTTTCATGGTATGTAAATAACATTTAATCGAAATCATCTTTTGCTGTAATAATTTTAGGTGTCAGAGTTTTTAAGATAAGAAAACTAAAATCCAATTTGTATACGAAAAAGAAACTTGTAGTTTAAAGCGAGGTACTAAAAATTTTTACGACACTAATAATGAAAAAAGAAAAGTACATGTCAATTATTGCATTATCAACAATTAATAATTGGCTCCCGTATGTATTCAATTGTAAAACACAGTAGATCATGCTATATGATATGTTTTGAGGTTTTCTTGTTCTTTAAGGAAACATCATTAGAAAATAAAAAATGGCAACTCAATGATAATCCTGACTAATTAATAAAGAATTATAAAACAAACTGTACAGGAAGAATTGGTAAACACTGAAAAGAAATGTCAAACTCTATCTACCCTAATAAATTATATCCTCTTTAGATAATGATAGAGACCACTTGGAGGCTTGGTGCTGTCAAATTCAGATCTTAGAGAATGATAAAACTGGCTTAACTTACTATGGGCGTTGAACTTATTTTTAATTGGGTATGAAAAATACTTTTAAAATATTTAATTGATTATATTTATATTTAAAATGTCTGAAATTACTACATTACACCTACTCCATTAATGTCTATAATGAAAATGATGTCATTTCTTGCATCACCTAATTATAGCCCGTTTGCTTTATATATTTTCTGATTAATTTTACATTTTCTTGTGAATTTTTTTCCTTGAAAGAGAGAGAGAGGTCGATTAAATTCTTTCTTTGTGAAAATGCTACGCTAAAACAGTACCATAGAAGCAACAAACGCCAAAACAACTCGGCTCGTTAAACAAAATAGACAAGAGAGTACTAGCTTTTATGTAATTAAAAAAGTGAATCGAGTCATCGAGACTTAAGAAGAAGCATTGAATTATTTTGTATTAGTGAGACCACAGTTTGTGACAAAAAGAGGAGAGATAACTAATCATTCTGAATTAGAAAGTACAATCGTAGAGACAATTAAAAAAATTAAATGTTCCAGGTATATATGTCATATCAATCCTAAGCAAAATCAAATTAAAAAGCACAGAACATTTATTTAGGGGTTAGGTGAGGAAGAATATAGAAGGTGACACGTTCTTCAATTCTAACTAAGTCTTATTTCTTGTTTGAAACATTAGCCATTTCATGAAAAATATCAAGAACAACCGGCAAATGAAGGTTGAGGAGTCACTTTATGCACCCATTATAAAGCTTCCATTAAGTCGAGTTACCCCACTTGAAAATTATGATTCTAGGTTTAGTACTTGCTTGGTAATATTTAAAAGTTATAGTAAGAGTTACAATTATTGTATGAGATTCTCAATTTATTTATTTTGAGCTACAAAAAATAGTGGGCATAGATGCTTTAAAATTATTTTTTAAGTGCTTATATTATAAATTGTGGGTGAATGTATGGATAAAAGTGGGTTGTAAGTAGTGGATCCTATGAAATTTGTAGATAAAAAATATATTTGACCATTTTGATCAGCTGATATTAAGTTAAGCAATACCAAACATGGGCTTAACATTTTTTCCCCTGTCTTAGTACATGTTTGGTACTGCAGAAATTATTTTTTAAGTATTAATAAGTTGTGGGTCCTATAAGATGTGTAGATAATAAGTGAATAATACGTTGTAAGTCTTATTAAATATGTTGATAAAAAATAATTAATTTGACCACTTAAAATTATAATTTAAGCTTAACTAAATATTGTCTAATGTGTGGTCATCTTATCAAATATGCGATGAGAAATTTGTTGCCAATTATTTTATATGTGATAACATGATCGCTATAAGAAAGTTTCTAAAATTTTGAAAAAAACACCTTGTAAGCTCTATCCAAATTGATTGGTATTGGTTGAGTAAAAGATATGACTTCTTAATTTTCTTGCCTCAACTCAATCCATTGTAAATAAGGTTGAATATTACTCAACCTAGTAGTAAGCTCCTTGCTTGTTAAGGGTTGATTTAGGTTGAAAAAAGATGCACTTTCTCCAATCAAGATAACATAGGCATTTTTCACAAAAGTCGATGATAGTCAAGTTAAAACAAAAAAAGAAGGTTCTAGACTATACTCTTGAACGATAAAAAAAAAAATATTAAACAAAAAATCTTTGTCGATTTCAATTGAGTAACAAATCTCATACGCGACTAGAGTCTACAACAATCTAAAAGTATCTCCACCCTTGTCAAGTAAGATATCCGTTGTTCCACCATGATGAAGTACCTTGATTTTTGTTTAATTATGTAAACCAAGCATTAGATTTTCTTAATCAATTGTTAATTTATAATAATTATATTTTCCCTCTAACTAAACATTAGTTGCACAAATGATTGGATAGAAGTTTATCGATCTCGAAGGTGGAAACATGGTATTGGCGATTGACACAACTTTATTAAAAATAATAAACCAAACCTTATATGTTGCATATATTTTGATATTTATTTAATGTGCAATTTTATTCGTAATAGTAATTTATAATATCTTAAGTGAGAAGTCAAATCATATTTCCTCACTAAACATTAGTTACAGAACAAATGAATGGATAGAAATTTGTTAATTTCTAAGGTGGACACGCATGTTATGGAAACTTGAGAAGCAAGGTGTTGCGGTTATATGAAATGTGGTTGAAAATGAATTTGACAAAAAAAAAAAAAAAGTTCAAAAAAACTATGCCAAACATAGAGGTAGCAAATGAGCCGAGCGGCTCGTGGACTTGCCGGCTAAGCTCATAATGGACTCGGGTTCGTCGTGGGATGAGCTCGAGCTTAAAAAAAAGGCTCGGCAAATAGATGAGGCTCGGTCAAATAAAATGCCCCAGAGCCACAGTGAAAATGTCCACGAGTCGAAAGCGGCTTGTGGCCCATAATGAACACAATTTTGGGATAGTTTCTGGGCCTTTTTTTTATTTTTATTTTTTTCGAAAAATGAGCTTCAGAGCCGATCACCGATTATGCACTTATGGGCTTTTAAGTCATATGGCCAAAACTTAATTCAATTAAAGTCACATTTTATCGCTAAAAGACCAACGTCCCCCCTACAATTGCAAAAGACACTAATTCAAATACGATACTGTTTTATTATGATACTATTTTCTATGATACTGTTTTCAATTATACTCTTTTATGAAAAATGATTGATATCGTTTTACTTTTAATTTTGTACACTAGTTTTAGTTACATTATAGCATGTTTGGCCATGTTTATTAACTCTTTTTTCTCAAACTTAGTTTCAACCACATATTTCATGGGACCCATAAATTTTAACAACTTTTCAACTACACATTTCACTAACATTTTTTAAAATCTCCAAATTGAGTAAATAGCACCAGGGGTCCCTAACCTTTGAACGTTGTAATGATGGGGTCCTCAACCTTTGTTTACTAGCAAATAGGAGTCCCAAACCTATGAAACGTTAGCGGCTAAGGTCTTTTTTTACGAAACCATCGGTTTGACCGTTAAATGGTCAAAATTTTATCAAATTGACCATTTTACCCTTAAATTGAATGATTAAAAAAAAAAAAAATAAAAATTGTAACTAAACCCTAACCAACAAAAAAAAAATTGCAACTCAACCACTTCTTCTTCTCCAAAATTACACGCCCATCACCACTCTCTTGGAAAATGCAGCCATTGCAGCGGTGTACAAGACCACCTACACATCTTCCAAAATATCATGGACAAAACCGCCTACATTGACAACTAATCCCCACCGAAAAATTTCCACCGTCCATCACCACTGGTCTCCACAATGGCCACTACATTTTCCATCACCAATGGTTTCAACAATGGCAACCCCATTTTCCATCAACAATGGCCGCTCCAAAGCAGATCTCTATGGAACCTAAATCCCAAAAGAGATCCAAATCAAAGAAAGAAGATGAAGACTATAGTGATGTGTGTTGTGAGAATTGCGGGTCTCACTTGGGCTTCAAGCTTCTGCGCGATAAATGTGACCGGCAGGTGTTTGGCTGCGTGAAAATGACTCCTCTGCCACCGCCAAATCTTTTCCGGTGAGTCTCTGAACCACCGGCACTCATGCACATATCTGGCGTGCCTGCATATATATTGGATCTGCGAGACCGATGAGCTCATAGATCTTGGATCTGCTATGCCTACAAGTGCGTAGATCTAATATTTGTGCGACCGACGCGTGCACTTATAGCACCTATGCACGGTAGAGCGGATCTCGAGATTCACGACAGTCGTACAAATTTTGTAACTCTCCTGCAGTGGTCCTTCTTGTGTTTTGGACCATGGTTCAATTCCATGGATTTTCATGGTGGCTGATTTGGCGGTGGTTGGCTGGCTCACGGTGGTTGATTTGGCGACGGTTGGTTGGTTCAATTCCATGGGTTTTCACGATGGGCGATTTGATGGTGGTTGGTCGGTTCACGGTGGGTGATTTGATAGTGGTTAGTGAAGTTCAATTCCATGGCAACGTAGTTGTTGGCCCGATGGGTGGTGGGTGGTACAAATTGGAGAAGAATAAGTGTTTGGGGTTTAGTTGTAATTTTTTTTGGTTGGTTAGGGTTTAGTTGTAATTTTTATTTTTTTATTTTTTTAATCATTCAATTTAAGGGTAAAATGGTCAATTTAACAAAATTTTGACCATTTCAATTCCATGGCAATGTAGTTGTTGGCCCAATGGGTGGTGGGTGGTACAAATTGGAGAAGAATAAGTGTTTGGGGTTTAGTTGTAATTTTTTTTTGGTTGGTTAGGGTTTAGTTGCAATTTTTTTTTTTATTTTTTAATCATTCAATTTAAGGGTAAAATGGTCAATTTAACAAAATTTTGACCATTTAACGGTCAAACTGACGGTTTCTATCAAAAAATGATCTCACCGCTAACGTTTCATTGATTCGGGACTCCGGCTGCTAGTAAACAAAGGTTGAGAACTCTATAGTTACAACGTTCAAATATTAAGGACCCCTGGTGCTATTTACCAAAAAAAAAAAACTACTTTTAAACTCCACCAAACAAACACAAAAGTAATGATACTATTTCAAAATGCTCAATTAGTAGTACAAGATCGTTGATATTGTTTTCATTCAAAATACTTGATACTATTTCGATCTATTATATTGTTCTTGATTGGGTTGAAGTTTGTGTATGTGATAACAATATCTTAATAAAACAGTATCACATACACAAAACTTCAACATTATCAATGCTATATATTGCTATTTTCAATAGGCCCACCCGTCTCGACTCAGAACCGTGGGCTGGCCCGAGAACCGAACGGGCCGTTCACAGGTCGAGGAGGCCGAACCACAGACCGGCCCGTGAATCGAGCGGACTGTTAAATGTTGTCCTATTTTGATTTTTTTTTTTTAATAAAGGCGCGAAAAGTCGCTTAAAATGAAAGATATGACATATGCATGCTGTTTTAGTCTTTAAATATATAAAAAAAAATAGAAATTGAATTAAAAATTAACAAATATGAATTTATCATTGTTATTTATTTTTTATTTAGTAAGTTAACACATTTTTTGCTATATATGTAAACATCTTTTTTAATTACAATAGGTACCTACATTTTTTTAGTAATTTCAAAAAAAATTAATTTTTTATACGGGCTAAACCGGGTTGAACCGCGGCCCACATGAGCTCGAATCGGATAGGCCGACGGGTGGGCGGACTCATACTCAATTTTTGTGGGTCTGGGTTGACCCAGTCGCAACCCGCCATGGTGTGGACTTTTTATAATGCGGGCCGTCACCGGACTTCATCGGAGGCGGGGTCCGACCCGACCCATCTGACACAGATTGACACCTCTATGTATGATTCTGCTATATTCAGATACTTTTATCTAAGATATTGTTTTATTAATGTATATTTTATTTAGATATCGTGCTATGATTGATCTTAAAACATAACATTTGTTCTCACTTAAGCATATACTTCTAATATTGTTATATTTGTTATTTTTAACCATACGATACTGTTATTATGATATTGATATAAATGTGCTTATAATACTGTTTTCTATGATACTATTTTGTGATATTGTTTTCTATAATACATTATTAAACAACACACATGAATGTGTGACATTATCATTATGAAACGAATAAATATGTTGATGTATGTGAAATAAATGTTATTTTCTTTTATTCGACCAAAAATTATTACAAAACACTTATGTTCCTATTTATTAAAAAACAATATCTCCAACAAAAACAACCAAATTAAAAAAAATAAGAAACAAAACATTTCATAAAAACTGAATTCGCCTACAAAATAACATTCGATAAGCAATTGTTTCCATAATTTTGCAATACAGGAATTGCCCAACACTTTTATAATCACCGTTATTATCTGATAACACCATCTGATAACAATAGCATGTTATTATGATAATGTTTTCAATGATACTCTTTTATGAAAAAAATGCTTGATACTGTTTTACTTTTAATTTTGTACACTAGTTTTAGTTACATTATAACATTTGTTGCCATGTTTATTAACTTTTTTTTTTCAAACTTATTTTCAACCACATGTATATTTCATGGGGCCCATAAATTTTATCAACTTTTTAACCACACATTTCACCAACTTTTTTTATAATCTCAAAAAAAAAAAAAACTTTTAAACTCCACCAAACAAACAAACATTTAAAATTAAATATTTTATGGTTGAAGTAATGATACTATTTCAAAATTCTCCATTAGTAGTATAAGATCATTGATATTATTTTCATTCAAAATATTTGATACTGTTTCAATCTATTATATTGTTTTTCTATTGAGTTAAAGTTTGTGTATGTGATACTGATATTGTCATGTATGATACTGATATATTAAAATATTTTTATTTATGATACTGTTTTATTAATGTATATTTTATTTAGATATTGTGTTGTGATTTATCTTAAAACATAACATTTGTGCTCACTTAATCATATGATTCTGTTATTGTTATATTTGTTATCTTTAACCATACGATATTGTTATTTATGATACTGTTATTATGATATTGATACAAATGTGCTTCTAATACTATTTTGTGATATTGTTTTATTAAGATATTGTTTTCTATGATAAAATATTAAACAACACACATGAATGTGTGACATTAACATCCTGAAACATATAAAAATGTTGATGTATGTGAAATAAATGTCGTTTTCTTTTATTTGACTAAAAAATGATTACAAAACACTTGTGTTCCTATATATAAAAAAACATTATCTCCAACAAAAACAACTATATTCAAGAAAAATAAGAAACAAAACATTCATAAAAACTGAATCCACCCACAAAAAAACATTCAAAAAACAATTGTTTCCAAAATTTTACAACACAGGGATTGTCCAACACTTCTTATAATCACCGTCATTATCTGATAACAATAGCAAGTTGTTAAGTTTAAAATTTTATCTTTTACATGACTGGGAAGAAGAATAATAGAAAAAAATTATGAATCTACTATTATTACTTACAAAAAAGAGTGGAAAATATTTGGGTGGTTGGCGAGAGTTGTGAAACACCGACATCGAAGTGAAATAGCCGTCGAGGAGGCACTAGGAGAAGATAGTGGCCACGTGCGTTGCTAATCTGAAGTTTAAATATAGATCACATGAGTAATTTCGAGATTAATATGAAATAAGGCTTAATAGTATGACTTAATGGCAATTTGGAAAAGTGTTTTGACCTAATTTAGAACAAGTCACATATAGAAGGCAATTTTTCATTTTTCTATTAAAAAAAAAAATTCATATTTTCGATCATATAAATACCCCCCTCTAAACTCATTTTCTTCACACCTCAATTTTTTGATTTATTATATATTAAAATTCAATAACAATACTCAATTCTCAATATTAGTTTATAATTATTTATCATTTATTGTCCAATACTCCAATCTCAATATTAGTTTATTTATTTTTATATTTTTAATTTTCTATTTCATCTACTACATTTCTAATTTTCTACCACCTCTTCTACTATTCTCTTTATAATTTATTCTAATTGGTTTGCAATCGAAGTGATATTGGTGATGATTATTATAGCATCGGAGTTTGCTTTATTACATGTGACATGATTGTGTTTGATTTTAGGTCAAGACTTAAAGTTGACATATTAGAAAGTTTAATGTGTGTCTGAAGGACTGGGAATATGTCGAACTTCGGATCCAAGATAGAGTTGAATACTTGAATTGTTTGTAAGTATTGTTTACGTAAATATTTGATATTTGTGTACAATATTAACTTCGCCTACGTTCAAAGTAGTAGGTCCCAATTTCCAAAAAAGGGTGAGAGTTTTCAACTTTTAAGTTTTAAATAAAAAAATTTCTCATACTTTATTATTATTTTTTTAAAATTCTCGAAAAAATACAAAGTTGAAAGTTGAAAGTAAAGAAAAAAAAAAAAAAAAGTCGTGCTCGTGGGCTACTCAGCTTGATTCGTTTGGCCCCATGGACTTAAGGATAGCAAAAATATCCGATCCACTCCAAATTCGATGAATACCGATTCGAATGGAGCAAAAATTTCAATCTACGGATCGTGGGCGGATCGGGACATATTTTGTGATCCGCCGCGAATCTCGGGCGGATCAAATCGGGCTTGCCCGATCCGATCCGATTCACTCCGTTTAAAAAAAAAAAAAAAATATATATATATATATATATATATATATATATATATATATATATATATATATATATATATTTTAAAATTATAAAAGATGAAAGATTAGGGACAATGACCGAAATTGCAATTTAAAATTTTCTAAACCTAATTGATTGTCTTGCACTTCCACATGACATTTCACAAAGTCCTAAAACAACCGCTTTGATTGTCTTGCACTTTCACATAATACATTTCAAAGTCTCAACCCACATATTACAAGAACATAGCCCCTACTTTTGCCCCACCACCGGCGAAGAAGAACATCCGAGAGAAAGTAGAGAAATGAAGGAGAAAAATGAAGAAGAAAAAAAGAAAAGAACAACCATTCATACCCCCATTTTCGTTTCTTCTTTAAGAGATAAGCAATTAAGTAAATAATTTTAGATTTTCCAAGGTTTTTAATTAGTAGGAAATGTTATAATTGCAAACGGTCGGGTTACGCTAAACATCCATCGAATCTTTTACCAAAAAAGCCGGAGGAAAAGACGGAAATTGGCTCGGCTTCGCATAAGAGTTTTAGGTTTTTTTTTTTTTTTCCCTTCCTTTTTAACCTGTGTTGATGGATATACATGGTTAAGGGATTTATTTAATTTTTTTGGTTATGAGATGTTTGGTTTATTAAAGACTCCTATTTTAGTTTGGTTGAATAATGAATACATAAGATCAATGCCAATTAAAATTCTTTACTGCTCTTTAAGATGTGCGGTTTATCTTTTTTTTCCTTTGCTGCTTTATGGTAATTCGGTTTAAAATTATGTGCTCAATCCTGTTGTATCCTCGTGCTCACGGAACCACAAAAAAAAAAAAAAAAGGCGGATCGGGATCGGTGGAACAATGCTATGATCCGATCCGCCCGAAAATAAGCGGATCAATCCGCGGTTTGGATCTCCTACAATTCTTGCGGGGTGGATACGGATCAAGCCGATCCTTCTCAATCCGCCCCGTTGCCATCACTACACGGACTAAAGGGCCAATCCGAGCGACCCTTTTAGGGATGAGCCAAACTTGAGATTGGCTTGTCCCTACATGAGCCGAGCACCATGGCACATTACCACCTCTAGCCAAGCTTGTTCAAATAATGTTTAAAAAGAAAAACTAGAGTGGTATCAAACTGTAAGAGTTTACAGAAAAGGAGTACCTATCATTATTTGCTCCATTTTAGTGCTATTCCCATCAATTTTCCAATTTTAAACGGATGGTGCTCATTATGCATCCACCCTTTGAGGCTCACATAATTTCATTGATACACACAAAGGCGGAAAGGCCTGACTTATGCAAATAAAAACGGACAATTTACATATATACTCTAGAAATTAAATTGAAATTGACAAAATTGAATTTTATGTATTAATTGAAAAACACTCACGAATCTTAATATTCTATTAAAAAATATTATTAATTATTTATTAATCTCACTTAATATAAGTTATTTAAAAATAAAATAAAAAATAAAATCACCCTCTATCCAAATAAATTCTTACTACTCTCTATAACATTTCTCTCTTCTAAACAACATCTTCTCTCCACATCATACCTTATCAGTTTAATCAAAATTCAAAATTGCATAATTAAAATCTTCACGCTAAAAGAAAAAAGCATTCCACAATTCTACCAATGTACAGCCACAAAACACGGCATCAATTAAAGTTTTAAAAAACAAGACAACATATTGTTTAAACAATGGACATTAATAAATTATAGTAATAAGTGTAACTTTAAAATTATTTCAAATTTCAGTAATTATATGTGCTAAAAGTGCGGTGCAATAGTGATGCGTTAACAATGATTGTTGGACCACCATCTGCATCGACAAAATCTTGTAATAACAAAGTGCGAAAAATTTAAATATATAAACGAGATAGTAACAATGACAAATAACAAAATAAGTAAACCTACTCATTATGAGATAATCATATTTGATTTATAACACATACACATATACAACAATGGGACATAAGTTGTTCAATAATTACAATTTTTAATTCCTTTGGATCGAGTTTTTCTCTACAAAGCAATAATACTGAGATAGTAACAATGACAAATAACAAGATAAGTATATTATGAGCAAGCCATGGGACATAAGTTGTTCAATATATACATAAAAATATTAAAAAGTATCACTATCGATTAACATTAACATTCGATTAGGCGGTAACAAATGCACTTTTTTTTTTCATTGCTAATCTTTCGGTAGGAAGAAAATAATAATTAATTATTTAAATAAAAAGTTCCGTATCTAAAAAAATTCATTCATTGCTAGATTTTGAATTCTCAAACAATGATTTATTTTACTTTAACTGATAAGAAATTGACAATAGAGGTTAGAGAGTTTTGAGATAATGGAGGAGAGAGTTTTAAATGAAGCAATGTGAAATATAGTGTACACTTAATTAGACACTTAATTATAAGATTTTTTTTTTAATGATATTTTAAATCTATAATTAATTTAATAACAATCACATGTTGTAAAATAATTAATGAATTTATATATAAATAAATATTTTTAATTATTTTATAAATGTTCAGTAAAAAAATATGATGTATAGTAAAATTAATAAACAAAAAATATAATCTAATAAAATTCAAAGGTAAATTCAAAGCCTAATTCAAAGCCGGTTACTGTTTGTGTATTTATAGGTTCTAAAGTCATATGTTCAAAACTTAATTCAATTAAAGTCACATTTTAGAGCTAAAAGACCAACGTATCCTTAATTATAAAAAAAATGCTAATTGTGATACTGTTTTGTTGTGATATTGTTAAACCTATAATTTTGTACTATTAATGGAGTATTTTAAGAACAATATTATTATCTTGTTTATTCTCTACTAATTAATTCGTCTACCATTAAACACCATATATATTTATACTTATCTATCCAATGAAAATTTATGTCCTAATTGAATCTCAAACATTTTCATAGCCTCTACATATCTCTCTAACAAGTTGAAATTTCAACAATATTTAATTCATGGCTTACCTTGAGATTCACGATATGACCATGTTTTCTGCATAAAATATATTCAAACACCGGTTTGTGGTGACTATTCATAAAGTTTTGGTGTTATGAGTAGTCAAATACAAGTTTACGATTCTTGTAGTGAACTTTGTTTAGGATCTGATCGATTAGTTGGTCCATTAATGGCAGAAGATCAATCAAGAACTAGGAGTGTTAATAAAAAGGATCAAGTTCAAATGATGTTCAACAAGAGAAAGATGAAGGATGGCTTCAATAAATATACATTTATCCGTGATAATCGCTTTTAGGGGATGTATGATACTATTTTGACAAGAAAAATTAAAGATTGCTATTTTAAGCTAAAGAGACGACTTCAAACGGGTAAAATCTATCATACGTAGTGGCAAAGCTACTGATCTTGACCGGCTCGTCGAGATAATTTCGAAAACATATTATAATAAAAATTTTGAATACGTATGCGAATTCTATGTTCATTTCTATTGTGATCTTGTTTTGTCTAATCTGATGATCAAACAACACACGTGACTAATTAACAACACAAAGAAATAATCTAATGGTCAACTTTTTTGTCATAGCAATACCCACATCAAACTTTTTCATTCCCTCATAAATTCAAACTACTATTTACAGCAACAAATCATGACAACTCTATAGAAAATCATCAAACAAATATTTCCTAATGTGATAATTTATACTTATATCCTCATAATGTTGAGTCACTCTATTAACTTCAAATAAGGAAATGTGATTCTTTGCAATTGTAAATTTAACCATTTTTTGATAATCTTAAAGAGAGACGTGCACTGATATCAATAGAGAAGGAACCAATAACATACCAACAAAAATTTGGTGTGAATCTAAATACGTACTCTCTACTAATTGTAGGGTGACTTCAAACTCTCTTTCACTGCCATCTGAATTGATTCACCTTGAAGTAATCTACTAATTAAACCAATGACATATTGACAAATATTTTTATATATGATACTAATATAATGAGATACATTTATCTGTGATACTGTTTTAGAGAATATATGATACTGTTTTGACAAGAAAAATTAAAGATTGTTATTTTAAGTTAAATAGACGACTTCAAATGGGTAAAATCTATCATATCACGTTAAGCAAAGTGACTGGTCTTAACCAGCTCGTCGAGACCATTCCGAAAACATATTATAATAAAAATTCTGAGCACATATGCAAATTCTATACTCATTTACATTGTGATCTTGTTTTATGTGATAATCGCTTTTTCTATAATCTGATGTCAAACAACACACATGACTAACAATATTTTTTTGTGATATTATTTTTTATAATCTGATATCAAACATTGTGCTCTCTTTTAACAATGAGATCTTCTTGCCACTTCCTCAGCACATAGTCATAACTTTGGGGGACATCATGCTCTCTTTTATTTCTCTCTTTGCAACAGAGACCATTCACTAGCAAATGTCCAGAATGCTTATGTAACTGAAGAATTTTCCTTACCTTGTTGTGCTTTCTTTTTACTAGCAAATATCCAGAATGCCAATTGTTTCCTAATATATATCCAAGACAGTAATGCATCTGAATCAAGTACGACATTGTTGTTCTCATAGCAGACGCAAAATGAAGCTTGTGAAAATTAGTTGCCTCAGATTTCGACTTTTCTTCCAGTATCTTGATTGCAACATTTAAATCAAATAGTTTCCAAGAACAATTAAGAAATATCTCAGCCCAATCATTATCCACTCTATCAGGTATAAACGACTGTAATTTGGGTAACAAAGTCCTCATATACTCCTGCATCCGCAAATTTTACGTTGTAGTGACAGCATAACCAAAAAGTGACACTTCCTTTGATAAACTAAAAAATGTCTTTAAATTTGAATCTGAAATCCTCGGATTAAGAAACTTTTTCTTTCAATTTAAATTCATTGTGTTCTAGATTTCCTTGTTGAGAGAAGCAGTGCGGAGGTCGCTGACGATGGAGGCAGTTTGTGGAGGTGGAAGAAGGCCGACCGATGAAAATTATGGATTACAAGGGGTGATTTTGAAATTAATTTAAAATATTGATAAAAGTATGACTTAATCACAATTTAGAAAAATATTTTAACCTAATTTGAAATAAGTCATGTGCAAGTGACTTATAAACAATTTTTTCAAAATTCAAAATCTTAATAAAAGAAAAAAAAAAGATAGGAGTACCTAATTTTGACAAGAAAAACTTAACGTGGCCCATTAGCCCAATGCGTGAGTACTTCAACTTGACCAAAAAGATAAAAGGCCATAGAGCTTTAACAAACGCACGCATTATACATATGATGTGTGTGCATGCGTAAATTATAACGTAAATAGCTTCACTCTAAGAGCATGTTCGACTAGTTTTATGAATTGATATTTAGGTAGTAGGTAAATTAAAATACTTTTGAATCTATGTGATATTGATTTTTAATTAATAGACATTTAAATTCAATTAAAAATAATTTCTAATTAGTTCTATCTATAATTCAATAATATTATCCAAGTATCTTTTATTTTCTTAAAATAAAAATAACATTAAATATAAATCTGCATAAGAAAATAAGAAATTTTTCTAACCTAGCATGTCTAACATATTTTTTGAATATAGACGAAGTAATATAATAAATATTTAATGTTAAGATACCATAGACCCTCATATATTTTCCTTATCATTTTCACTTGAAAAATTATAGCATGCGTAAAAAAGGTAAATTAAAAGAGACGTCCATTTTTATAATAAACTCTTGCATAATGACTAATTAAATCTCTCGAAAATAGCAGTTATATGTTAGATACGTAAAACTTATATGTTCTCCGAGATAAATTTTTTATTTATAAATTTCGTGCAGTTAATTTCATAATGATTTTGTAGTCCGCCTAGCTAGACCTTGTACGTTTCACTTGTTGCTAGTTCATAATTCTTTACATTTTGTAATTGTTATTTTTAGTTACTCTTCTTTCCTTGTATATATATATTGGAAAATGACTTGCAAGTGCGCATGCTTATTCCCTTTCTAAAGAGTAAAGGGGAAAAGTAAATGTATATATCACTTGAGTGTTACTTAAACTTGGATTATTTTGGTTTCGTTCATTCTGGCAATGTTTAATTTTCTATTTTTAGAGTCTTGAATTTTCCTTTCCCTTTCTCCTCATGGTCCCAAAAGCATATAAATTTAGCTTTTACGTTTTATGTAAAGAAGAAGACGGTATAATTACATATTTTTGAATCGGGGATCCCGTGTAAAGCTTACACGGTATGTTTCTTGTGTTGTATTTGACAATAATCAACAAAATTAAAGAAAATATTTTATATTATGTTTATAAGTAAATTGGCTTACTCCTCTAAATAAGTTAATTTATTGGGATTTAATTCTAATTATGAACAAGTGGTATCATATAAAATTATGAATGAAGATGTGGACTTTGTGATTGGCTCTTAAGTCGATTGTGTCCGTTTAAGAAGGTGGTTCTTGATACACTAGAAAAGTTTGGGTTTGGTGGAGTGTGAGACACTTTTTAATTTGAGGAAGATAAATAATTAGATTATCGCTCGGTCGAGGAGGCAATGTGATATTTATCTGAGAGGATAGCTTAGTAAGTGTAAAATTGAATTTTTAAAGAAATTAGACTACTACTCTTAATAAATTAATATTTTGAACTATTATTATTTTGATAGAAATTGGTAGACAGTGACAAATTTAGGGGGAAAACCTAGCACGAATTTGATGTATGGTCGCACCATAGCATGAGTTCCTTTCACTATCTGTCGGAACACAAAAAGATGCATTTCATAATGATCCTTTTTAGGTCATGACAAATAAAATTTGGAAGTGATCCTTTTCTTTTAAGCCTTATAGAGAGTTTACAATCCCTTGACGTAGTGCACAAATATATTAAACTGATCAATTTGATGCATAACCCGGCATTATTCATTGAATCTATTATAGACTTTTTATTGGTTGACTTATGAAAAAGATAATTATATGTATGTTTTTACTTAGAATGCAACAACAAAAAATCAAATTTCAATAATTTTTTTAATTGATTATAAATATTATTTGTAATCACACTAAATTATAATTTAGTGTCCCGACTTAACTATCTCATTAATTGTTTTATGGTTAAAATTTTGACGCCTTATCGAACAACTAAATCGTAAGAGGGATTAATCATAATCAAGGATGATCTAATGTATACGTAATAATCTTGCCTTCAAAGCAAACATTCGTTATCTTTCGTTGGATGAGTGTAAAATAGAACAAGTATTACATTACCTGGATCAAGACCCAAATTATAATTCCCTCATTTAATATGGAAAATTTCATGGGATGAAAAGGATGGTTACTATTTTCGTAGTTGACTTGTATTACACTCAATCCACCTGTCTACAACACAGAGTCCCGCCGACCATCTGCATTCTAAGAAGCCCCATTTGGTTGATGAGCAAAGCAAAAGGAAAAAGAAAAGAAAAGAAAAAGGTCCCATTTGTAATCCATACATATTATACCATCTGTCACCTTTTTTTCGTTAATTTAGGACTTTTATCTTTTCATTAATTCCTAGGCTTTTCGCTTTTTCTACTTCGATTTTTTTTTTCTTATTTATTAACGAGTAGCCAGTTAATTGCAAAAGTGAATCATATAAAGTGTTGAATATAAATTACCTTACTTTTTAATATAGAGATGAAATAGGCAACCATATTGGTATTCTCAAAGTTCACAACGAACCAACCCAATTTTAGACTAAAGATTTGTTTTATTTAAATCACCTACCACTGATACTATTAGTCAGAAAGAATAACAAAATTATAGACTTTTATTGGTTGACTTATGAAAAGATAATTATATGTATGTTTTTTTTCCGTAATGGTCCCTAACCTTAGAATGCAACAACAAAAATCAAATTTCAATAATTTTTTTTGTAATTGATTATAAATATTATTTGTAATCACACTTTTAAATTATAATTTAGTGTCCCGATCTCTTAACTATCTCATTAATTGTTTTATGGTTAAAATTTTGACGCTTTCCCTCCTGTCGCCGGTCGATCGAACAACTAAATCGTAAAACTAGAGGGATTAATCATAATCGAGGATGATCTAATGTGGGGTATTCGTATTAAAAATAAATTAAATTTTAAAACAAGCCAGCTTATCATGCTAAACAATTATTTTGATTGTCGAAATATATATTTGTGATCGTTGGATGATTAAAAAATTTAAAAAATTATAAAAACAAGTATTACATTACCCTGGATCAAGACCCAAATTATAATTCCCTCATTTAATATGGAAAATTTCATGGGATGAAAAGGATGGTTACTATTTTCGTAGTTGACTTGTATTACACTCAATCCACCTGTCTACAACACAGAGTCCCGCCGACCATCTGCATTCTAAGAAGCCCCATTTGGTTGATGAGCAAAGCAAAAAGGAAAAAAGAAAAAGAAAAAGAAAAAGGTCCCATTTGTAATCCATACATATTATACCATCTGTCACCTTTTTTTCGTTAATTTAGGACTTTTTATCTTTTTCATTAATTCCTAGGCTTTTCGCTTTTTCTACTTCGATTTTTTTTTTCTTATTTATTAACGAGTAGCCAGTTAATTGCAAAAGTGAATCATATAAAGTGTTGAATATAAATTACCTTACTTTTTAATATAGAGAGATGAAATAGGCAACCATATTGGTATTCTCAAAGTTCACAACGAACCAACCCAATTTTAGACTAAAGATTTGTTTTATTTAAATCACCTACCACTGATACTATTAGTCAGAAAGAATAACAAAATCATAAGAAGAACAAGAAGAAACAGCAGTTGGCAAGAAAGGAAGTAAAGGGAGGCAGTGTATTTTTGATTTATCTGTTTTTAACTCTATCACTCTATAGTCTATTGTATTTCATAAACCAAACGGGAGTTTATATATAAACTAAATGTGGTTAAACCGGGTTACTAAGCAACAAGCAAAATCTGTTAAATCCACCATGTAACCTAATAAATTAATTTGGTTGGCACATTGTGGATTGGACTTTTTTATTTTTTATCCCAGATTCAAAGCCTGTGAAGTATATAGTATCACAAATCATCATATCCCGTGGTTTATTTGCGATCAAAACCTATCAAACCTCCACATTGATGTCAAATGAACATGTAGGCAAGCAAAGTTACAAGTTAATGATTACTAAAACAATTTATCTAAAATAAATTGGAACTCACATACCCTTGCTAATATTTAGAATATCAAAGCAACTTTTAAACTTTACCAAATGGAGCACCTTAGTGCCATGCCTACCGGATTGTATTCTGGAAGAACTTTCTCAAGTTTTACCAAATTTTGAGCCACAATATTTCTAATAAAATGTAATTTTACACCAATGTGTTTAGTACATTCATGAAAAACATAGTTCTTATACAAATGGATAGCAGATTGATTATCTGCATACAGTTACACCATCACTTAAAGTACACAATTCATTAGTAAGTAAACTTTTAAACCACTAAGCTTCCTTAATTGCTCTCGTGTCAACTATATATTTAGATTGAGCAGTAGATAGAGCAATAATGTGTTGAAGTTATGATTTCCAACTAATGCACGAGTTACACAACTTAAACATATAAGAGGATGTAGATTTCTTATTGTATCCATCTCCAGTATAATCAGCATCTGTGTATTCTTTTAATTTCATACTTTCTGTACTAAACTTGTACATGAGTCCTATGTTACTAGTTTCTTTCCAATATTTAATTAGCAACCATTTTAAAGCTTCTCAATGATTTGGCCATGGATTAGACATAATTCTGCTTAGTGTACTAATGGCAAAAGCTAAATCAGGCTTAATACACACCATCAAATACATAACGGGGTCAATTGCATTGAATAAGGAATTTACTCATATATTCTACTTCTTCATCATTAGTAGGTGCTTGATTTTTAGTCAAAACAAAATCATTTGCTAAAGGCAATGTAACAAGTTTACATTTATTCATACCAAAAAACATTCAAATTTTAATCACTTATGGGGCTTGATGTAAAAACAGAAAATAATTTGACGTATCTCTTTCTATCTCCATGCATAAGATTCTTCTAGTATTTCCTAGGTCTTTCATGTCAAATTCACTACTCAAAACTATTTTTATCCTATCTATTAATTTCATATCATAGCCTATCAAGAATATGTCGTCAACATATAATAGTAAAAACACACATTCATTACTAGTATTGTGATGTTGAAAATATAATGAATGATCAAATTTGCTTCTTTGGAAGCCAATAGTTAATACATAAGAATTAAAACGTTTGTACCATTGTCTAGGAGATTGTTTTAAACCATATAGTGACTTCTTAAGAAAATACACATGATCAAGTTTTTGTTTATCTTTAAAATCTTGAGGTAGATTCACATAAATCTTTTCATCAAGTTCACTATGCAAGAACGCATTCTTAACATCAAGTTATTCAACTTCCTAGTCAAAATATGCAACTAATGCAAGTATGACTCTAATGATAGTATATTTAACAAGAAGAGAAAATATTTCATTATAATCTACCCCTTCTTTGTGTGTAATCTTTAGTTACTAATCTAGTCTTAAATCTTAAATATTCACTCTTAGTAGTTCCATCTTTAACCTTAAAATCCTATTTACAGTCTACTATTGACTTTTTTTAGGTCTATGTATTAATACCCAAGTTTGATTCTTAGTAAGAGAACCCATATCTTCTTTTATTGCTTCCAACCATTCTTCATATCGCTCACTCTCTATAGCCTCCTCAAAAGTGTTTGGCTCCTTATTAACGACATCTTGATAACTAGCATAAGCTAGGGAAAACTTCGATTTATAACCTAATCTTTGAGGCTCTCTATGTTGTCTTTTTACCCTGTCTCTAGCTAACTGGTAATTTGCCAAAGGATTTTGGTCATTTGGATGTATTTCAACTATTTTTTCACCTTCATCTATATGTTTTTAATTTTGACTCTCCACCTCGTTGGAGGTAATGGGAACATGGGTACTAAACTTTTCCAAATCTACATGGGGCTGTCCAGTATTGTTCTCCTGCTGTTTTTCACTTAATAAATTAGAATCTGACTTCAAACAAGGCATCTCATACTCATTAAATGTCACATCTTGACTTATAATGACTATTACTCCATTTTTTGGCTTTCATCACATAGCCTTTAACACCATCATGATAATCCAGAAAATACATTTTCTAGCCATAGGTTCAAGTTTTTCCTCATTTTGATGAGAGAACGCAGCACATAGTGATGGCAACGGGGCAGATCGGAGCGGATAAGGCCTGATCCGATCCGCCCCGCAATAATTATAGGAGATCCAAATCCGCTCCGCGATCTGCCATTTTTCGGGGCGGATCAGAGCCCTGATCCGTTTTTTTAGCTAACTCCAGACGCCTCTACATTGTAATTTAAGCACCAAATATTTCATCTATTTATTATTTAATCCTATTTTCTTTTCAAATGGGGCGGAGCGGAACGGATCAAGCCTGATCCGATTCGTCCCGCGATCCACCCGATTTGCTTTGATCTACAGATCATGAATTTTTTGCTCCATTTGGATCGGGTATCCATCGGGTTCGGAGCGAATCGAATATTTTTGTCATCCCTAGCAGCACAACCAAATGTTCTAAGCATAGAATAATTAACACATTTACCAAACTATTTTTCATAAGGAGTATCACCATATAATACAAAAGATATAGTCATGTTAACCAAATAACATGCAATTATAACAGTTTCACCCCATAACGATTTTGGAATACCAGAACTTAAAATCATATATCTAACTTTATCAAGTAAAGTACGATTCATCTTTCTGTAATTCTATTTTGCTGGGGAGTATAATGAACAATTTTATGTCTGGTAATACCATATTCATTACACATATTATCAAGATCAACATTGCAAAATTCAAGGCCATTATTAGTAATTAGATGTTTAATTTTCTTTCCAATTTAATTTTCAACATGCAATTTCTAAAATTTAAATTTTCTAAAAGTTACAGATTTATCTTTAAGAAGATAAACTCAAACTTTCCTAGAAAAATAATCAATTATAGACAAGAAATATATGTTATCACTCGAAGTGGGATTACTAGTAGGCAAGGACGGATTTATGGGGGCATCCCTGGGCTCAAGTCCAGGGCTGTCCAAATTTTGGCCCAAATTGTATATAAAAAAAAGAAGAAGAAGAAATAAAGCCCAAATTTCACCAAGTAGCACAAAAGAATTTATAGCCAAGCATAGAAAAAGAATTGTTTTACTCCTAATTGTGCATCCATGTTTAATTAAACAAATAATTATTTGTATTTTATGTAAATATTAGAAAGTTCAAAATTGAAATTCAAATGTTAGAAAGTTCAAAATTCGAAAGTGGGTTTGAATTTTTTAATTTGTTGCACCTTCTACTATTTGGTGTTGAAATATCATTTTATTTTTTAAATTAGTTATAATAATCCCGTTGTGTATAGCTTTATTATATGTCGTTTCATTAAATATATGATTACAATATAATTGTATATAACACTATTAAAGAGTTTAAATATTTTGTGCATCGACTACATAGCTTATTTTTAGATAAAATAGATATAGAATATATTATAAAACAATTTTTGTGCATCGACTACATAAATTTTTTTTGTTGAGAAAGACCTTATTAATAAAATAGATATAGATTCTATTATAAGATAATTCGCAATTGTAAAAAATCGTCGGGCACAACTTTCTTTAGCTAGTTTAGATCTTAATATTTTTGTGTAATACTTTTTATATATTTTTTTAAATATTATGACTTATAAAAAAAAAACATTAAATTCTCATAAAAATGAGATAAGTAATTGTGGTTTGAGAAAAAAAAATCCGAGGCTTTGCCCCCGAACCCCCGTAAGGGAAAGGGGTCCCCCCTCACCAAGTCCACCCTTTTAGCATATTCTAGTTCCGCTCCTGTTAGCATGCCCTCATAGATTTGAGTGTATATACTCTAAAATACATGTCGTGTTATGTACACCAGATGAGAAAAGATAGGTTATAATGTTTTTCAAGCACATAATGATCACACAACAGTATGTTAGAAACACAATCTTTACCAACACAAACATTTATTATTAAGGAGCTTAAACCCTTTAACACTCACATGTGCAAGTTTATTGTGCCATTAGTGTATATCATCAGTGTTTGTGGAAGAAAAAGATGAGTCTAAACCTCACATTATTTTAACAGTAGTAATGTATATGTCATTTATTCTCACACATTTACAAGTACAATGGCTCCCTTAATTATTTTTAGCATCCCCTTTTCAATTTTACCAGTTTGTCCACTCTCTTCTAATTCACCTACTAAAATAAGATTCGTGGCACTTTCAGAAAATATATCTGACATCTTTTAAATTGAACACACAGCATGTATCAAATTTAACAATAACGTCTCCGATTCCAGCCACTTTGCATGCAAGGTTATTACCCATTACCACATGCCCATACTTATATTCATGCAAGTTTCAAACTATTTTTTTTATGTGATGTAACATGGAATGATGTACCAGAATCAAGTATCCATTCATACAAATGAGATTTTACAATCAGATTTAATTCAGTAAATTCAGACTTCATTACCACATAAACATCTCCAGGCTCTTCATTAGAGGTAGAAACAACATTAGCCTCATTTCTCAAATTTTCTTTTTGTCTATGTTTCTCTTTACGGCAATCTTTATGAAATGTCAAGTTTTACCACAACCATAATATTTCTTAGCTTTTGTTTTTGACCTAGAACGGCTTTTTCTTTTCTTTTTACCACTTGATTCAAAAATTATTTTGATCATCATGATTCCTAGTTCGAGACTTACCTCTTATTACATGAACTTCAATACTTTTTCTTTCATTTTTTTCAGCTTTTGATTCCAATTCTCTATTATTTAAAGATTCAATAACAATTTCAGGTGTCCAAGTATCCCTCCCGTATTTAGTAGCATTTTTTACTTCATTATAAGCATCGATAATAATATTTAACAAAAATATAGCTTTATACTCTTCAAACACTTTTTTCACCGCAATTTGTAATATCTTGTAACAATTTATTAAAAATATCCAAATTACCATCCAAATATTTAAAGAAGTCTATTATAAAATTCCTCCAACTTCTTCCAAAAATGTCTTTTATGGAACCAAGTTTACTAATTTTTCTTAAAATAGAGTCGGACAAGTGTAAAATAATAGACGTATAAGTCAATTCATCAGATTCTTTTTCTCTGATCTTCAGTTAATATTGTTGGTAAAATATCGTCAATAACTTTAGAAACTTTTTGTTGAACAAGAATTCCTTTTATTTTTTGTTCCCAGATTGAAAATCATCATTTTCATTAAAAAAAAACCCCAACCAAAAATAGTGTGTTGTCATTTTCACATAAATAAAATGCACAACACACAAAACAAATAACTTAAGCAAATAAATGCAGTACACAACACGTTACCAAGTCAAAATACTTTCATAAGGTCTCACAAGTATACGTCAATCTACAACCCCAGGTTTTTGTGAGATTTGTTTTCTCAGGTCAAGGAAGAAGCTAGATATAGGTCAAGTCGGGGTTATTTCTAAACAGAATAAGAAAAGTATATGGCAATAATTTCAATAAGTTATAAAGCACAATAATAGTAATCTCACGAAGGATTTAAGCACACAACACAACAAATAATATCCTATGTCTAACAACAAGCAATGGTCACCCCACACGGTCAGTGGCGGATATAGACTTTTGTTCCAGGGGGGGCACTACGTAAATAATAAGGGAAAAAAAAATTTCAACAAAAATTATACATCGAAAACAAAATCAATATAATATATAAAATATGATAGGTATCCTATTAGTGTTGTAGATGAAATATGATGGGCTTTTTCAATATATTATCTCGTGTAGTACATTACAATATTGGATCTTTGCAAAATCAATTTTCAACATATTAATATGTTTGGAAGCTATTGTCTTGTATTAAATCATAATATTCTATTTTCCAACATCAATATAAATCTAATGCATATATTTGAACAAACCACTTTGAACAATAATTAATTATAATAGAAATTTGAGAAGGTCATGGAGATGGGAATGGGGAATGGACTTTTCTTGGGCCCCAAATGGTGGGAATGGGGAATGGGTTTTTCTTGGGCCTCAAATGGTGAGAGGGGGCCTGGGACCCTCCTTGTCCCCAGGTAAATCCGCCTCTGCACACGGTAACTCCAATCGTAATAGTCACCCCACATGATGACCACTATTGTGAAAAGAGTAAAATAATATAACCTCATACCCGGGTTCATTCGTCAGATTACCGTGGAGATGCGATTTAACCACAACAAAACAAAGAATCAACCACAAAAGCTGAAAAAATACCGTTCGTGTCTACTAACGGATTGCTGTTGGGACTGTTCGAACCACCTTTGATGGAATAGACCACCACCGAACTTTAGAAATTTCACAAGGATGTCACTGCCGTCAGCCACTTACCGAAAAGTCCTCTACGCGCCTTCACGAGCCGTCGGAAGTAGTTTGGTGCCGCTGCCATGCGCCGCTCTCTATTGTCTCACACATCGAATCGGAGAGATAATCTTAACGCCGTGAACGTGGATCTATCATCCTTTGCCCAAAAAATGTCCGATCTAATCAAAATTAGGGGTGAGCGTGGGTTGGGTCGGTTTTCAACCCAACCTGACTCAAATCGACAAAAATTCGATTTGGATAAACTGACCCGATTGAAAAATTACAACCTGGTTCGGGTCGGTTCGAGTTTTCAGTTTCGGGCCCGATTAAAGATTATTTAATTTTTTTTAAAAATCGAGTTGGTTCGTGTTGGGTAAACAAAAACCAACCCAAATTTGCCAAAAATTGGCCCAAGTCAGTTCGGGTCGGATCTGGTGGGTCGATTTGACAGTTAATTTGTTCAGCCCTAATCAGAATAAATACACTAATAGATTTGTACCATTTTTTTCTTCGCAGATTAGACCACCACATGTATAATGTTATCTTTTTCTAAGACACATCACTAAGATTCTGATATCAAGTGTTGAATAAAAATTACCTCACTGCTTTAAAATGATTTTTTTTTTTTGCGGAAAACATTAAGCGTTTTTCCTTTATCTTATGATTAAAGAAGTTTTATGTTATGTTGAAAATGTGTTTAAGGAGCAAAAACCATTAGAATTAAAAGTTTATGCAATTAAAAAAATAGATTTTTTTTTTCTATTTCTGTTTGGAATTCATCTAAGGAAGACCTTTAAAGTGGTACACATAATTAGTGCAGTATAGAGTATTTCATACAATTTTCATGAGATAAGATTGTAAAATTTAATCTTGTAACACGTGTCGAATAGAAAGGACATAATATAGTATAAATAGTAATAATTATCTACTTATAGTTTTAACTTAACACAGTTTTTATGAATTTCATAAATTTTGTTGAATTGATCGTATCTTCTTCTCCTACACTCTCTAGACTAGAGTGAAGATTCTCAATATATGGACGAGCAAAAATAACCTAACTATTACTTACAAATTTATAGATTTCAGCTATCGTGGAAATCTAATAAACCACACTTGTTTATCTAATTAATAATTGAATTTTAGTCATTGTTAATTTACAATTTAATTAATTTTAGTAAATTAAAAGTTGAATCAATGTTAACACCGCATGAAGTAGATTACGTAGACTCGGCTTCTCATTCTTTTGAGTTTGGCCTAAAGTTGGCTAAAGTTGGCTAAACCATGAAAAAGCTAGCCAAATTTTGTTGGGAAAATACAAAATTTGGACGGGCGAGAATTCAGATTGGGTAATTTGCATTTAGCTCCCTTAAATTATGAAAATTTGTGAATAAGTCCCCAAGTTGTAAAAAACAATTATTAGATGGGCCCTGAACCAACATCCACTGAACTGCCCCTCATGTTGTCGGTCATAGGAAGCATCAAACCGTCCAATGTGGAGCAGGCTTACGTCATGTGAGGCACAAGTGAATAACCTCTTTCATTGTACTTTCCTTACTTTGTTGTCGTCGGTGCAGCCTGTGCAGTCACCTATCTACACGTGGCTCTCTGCCCGACACAATTTTAATTAAAGTAAACTGAACTATGAAGAAGAAGTGAAATAGCCTTTTTTTTTTTTTTTTTTTTTTTTTTGTAATTTACAAAATACACTATGCATTTAGTATTGGGTTAATTACATTATATACCACTGAATTTTACACTCTATTTCATTTATACCACCGAACTTTAATTCATTTTATTTATACCACCAAACTTTATACCATATTTCATTTATACCACCAAACTTTATACTATATTTCATTTATACCACCGAACTTTAATTCGTTTCATTTATATCATCGAACTTTAAAATTATTTTCAGTTACTCATATTTTATTTTTCTTTCTAGCTCTTTCACTATTACTTTTATCTATTTCTGCTCCATTTTTATACAGTTTTATTATAAAATAAATTAATATAATTATTTTGTTGTTGAGTCAAGACATTTAGTGAATTAGCAAGTAACATAATAACATTGAGATAAAGAAAATAACTTCCTTTTGATTTGGTTCAAATTTAATCAATAAATTAATAAATTTTTAAGTTGAGGATCTTAATTTTTTACCCGTCTCAACTTAAAAATTAAAAATTATGACATTCAATTTTATTTTCAACTTAATTTTTACCCGTTGAAAAGAATTAGTTGAATTTAATGTCATAAATAATGAGTTATTAGCAAAATACACAAAAATTAAAGTGAAGGGGCTAAAAAAAAAAAAAATATGAATAACTGAAAATAACTTTAAAGTTCGGTGGTATAAATGAAACGAATTAAAGCTCGGTGGTATAAATGAAACATGGTATAAAGTTCGGTGGTATAAATGAAACGAATTAAAGTTCGGTGGTATAAATGAAATTGAGTGTAAAATTCAGTGGTATATAGTGTAATTAACCCATTTAGTATTAGTATTAGTATTAGTATTTTATTAATTTACATTTACACACTTAGAGCTTGTTTAATGACAACAAAAATCACCTTTTGGCTAAAATATTATCAATTTATCATTATGAATAACTGAACAGATCAAAATACTTTAATTAAAAATAACAAATTACACTATATATTTTAAATTGCGAAATACTTTAATACCTTATTTTAACTATATTATTATTTTTTAAAATTTAATTTCTTGAAGTTTATAATATTTTATTAAATGTTTTTCTTTAAACAATTGTCTTCTTTAGTGTGAAGTTTACAAAATTTATTCACCATTTTCTTTAAACTATAACTTGACAAAATAGAAAATAGATTTAAATAAAATAATAATGTGTTGGAAAATATAGCAAAAATTTCATTTGAATTTTTTGCAACATTATTAAATGAATAAATAAAAATTATTAGTTGTCATCATCTAATAAAAAAAATACATATTTTTGGTTTTTTTTATTTTCTTTTTAATTTTGACGAGAAACTTTTAAAAAGAGAAGACAAATATAAATATTATTGATAAAATAGTTTTAAAATGTTATGTTAATAGTGTAGTTTAGATACTTGAATTAATAGAAAATTCACATATGAAAAAGGTAGATATAATAGATAAAAAAAATTAACTACTTGGATGGAAGTGTAATAAAAACTAAAATATTAAAAATAAAATAAAATGGTATGTAAAGTGTTATATAATGCTACTGTTAAAATCTAGTTCCAAGCACCACCATATATGAATATAGGATACTTCCGGAACTAGATACAAAAGAATTGATTATTTGTTTTGATGAACCTCGGAATATAAAAACAAAATTTACATGTTCGTGTTTAGAACCATTACCTTTGATGCATTCTTTAAATTCCTTCTTGATCTACACAACAACGAGATTGCAACATCAAGAACTTTGAATTCCAGTCACAAACTCCGCATTGTCAAATATTCTCTAGTGTACTTTTTAAGAATCACAACACTACACTTATTTTTCCCTCAATTGAATGCGTGGGCATCGAGAGAGAAAATTATATATCTTATATATATTAGTCAAAATCTAGTTATTCTAAATAAATGGATTTACATATAGAGTAGAATGACAAGAAAAAAGAATAGTTCATTTTTCTTTCCTCAATCAATTCCCATGCTGTTGTTCTCCTACTTCCCAAGTGGACAGGATATCCTGCTCTCAAAGGGACAGGAGATCAGGGCCCTCAATTCCCATTACCCATAAATACATATATATTTTAATATATTAAAATTATAATTTAGTTTTAACGCATGTCCAAATATGTTCCTAATTAATTGTAATAATAATATTAATTGCAATAAACACGAAAATAAGTCCAATTAATTATAGACATTTATAGTGCATTCATTGACAAATTATAACATTTATAAATTGACCTCGATTCTTATTACAAAGCCCCCAAAGGAACTTGATCAGACACAATTAATTTAAGCTCCAATTAATTAATTCTTATACTGGTCAAGTGTTGATTTTGTAAGATTAATTAAATAGTTTCGACTTTCTCTTTAAGTGAATTGATTTATTGTTTGTTCATCAACTGTATTTTTTGTTATCAAATTGTTAATCTATACGTCAATTGAAAAACATTAAACAGCATATAAAAAAAAAAAAAAACAAATAGCTAGTACAATTTCAAAATATAAATTGAAGAGGAATGCAAACCGAGGCCTGCACAAGTACAATTTCTTTAAAACAGATTCGTCCCCTACTGTAAGTTATGAACGAATGTTTCCCATGATACAATGGTAGAAGTAGCTGTACCAGCGAAGCGAACCGACCTACTGCCAGAATAATATCACCACAAGAGAGAAAGAAAACTTGAAGGAAGAAAAGCTAATTTTTTTTTTTTTTTTATGTCTTGAATTGAGAAAAATGGACATGTTAATATAGGCCTTAGAGTGACTTTCAAATTTCAAATCCAAGGTAAGTTACATGAGTTACAAGAGTTACAATATGTTACGCCCCAATCTCACGTGGGCAATGGGCACGTAGGCAGGCAAGCCCATTTGGGACTCCACGTAGGCACAGTCTAAGTCAACCTGCTTTGGATCAACCCTTTTTTCGAGGCTGTTTTGGCCGAGGAGACCAAGAGTCAACACTGTTTATTCCAAATCACGCCCCACCTGGGTTGAGTGCTAACTCCCCCCTGACACAATGCGGGTTAGGCGCGAAAAGACGGGTGGGATAGCTTGCAAAACACGGCTAATCACCATCATAGCCTTTTAGATTGAGGCTGGAAAAGACTTCCCCATTTAATGATGATGTGACACCCAGGACAGGATGGGACAAGACTCCAAAGTCTCTTGGATTGAGCCACGTGTCGTTAATCAATAGGAAGACAAACCAGTGGAGCTTGCCTATAAATATCCAATTCATAATCACAAGAAAAGGATGTTGAAATATTACTCTCACAAGAAATATCAAGTCCTCCATACTAATTATTCTTCAAGTGTTATAACCACCTGGGAAATCGTTAGTTAGAGGCCCCCAAGCTATTACCTTTCCGATTGTGTGTTCTCTTTATCCTTGATTACCTACCTAACCGGGCCTAGGCATATCTGTGTGGTTGAATAAACCACATGGCAGTCCAAGTAAGAGGAGGAATGCACGTAGGAAGAGGAGGCGTGAGGTTCCTGTTGGCAGTATTTTTGGAGGTCAACACAATACATTATACATGAAAGGGTTGAGAGTTGAGAAGTTGGAAGGTGAGATTTAATTTTCATTCACCAAATTACTTATTTTCCAACATTTTTTCCTACAGCAATAGCTAAAATCTCCTTTTATGAACAAATTTCTTTCTATAATATCAAACAAATACTCCTGGGTCTAAAGTTCTTGAAATTAAAATTCAATGTAGAATATAATATAAACTGTAAAACCTTGTAGTTAAATAATAGTCAAGAAAATGATGCTTAAATTCCAGGGAGTATTTATCTAATTATTGGACAGGTTCTAGTAATTATATTTGATTTCAATAATGTAACTCTTCCCCGTTCTTGAATCGGTGACACAAATAAACTTCGACCTTTAAGCTTCTGATTTGGTAGTAATCATATGTATACACAATAAATACTAAAATGTAAAAGAACTTCTCAAACCAGAGCTCAAAAGCTTTCCATTTTTCTCTATGGCAAGAATTAGTATGCGGGAATTTCAAGTAAAATGGTCAAGAGATATGACACGTCTAGACATGTTTATTGGCGTACAAGTTACAAATAGTTTTGATTCGAGTTTTGTAAATATTCCTCGCTACGTTTGTGACACACACACACACACACAAAAATACGTACTATAGTTTTCATAAAAATTAAATTTAGCAAACACCAATTGAATATTAAATCTATTTGAAGACATTTTCATTAATCAGAAAACACATTCTTTTCATATATAAATGATTTTGAGTACATATTCCTTACCTAATGTACTGATTCTTAAATTTTTTAAAGATTATTGTTTAAAAAAACAGAGAAAGTCAATTGCCAGAACCTGACCGCAAGCAACTACCCGCAGGCTGCGGCATCTCCCACTTCACAATACAATCTTGGTCCAGTTAAATTCTCAATTTTAAATACAAAATCACGCAGCGGGCCAACTGCTCTATGCTATATAACTCTAAATTTCAAGGCAGAACTTCAGCTCTACTTATCACGCTGAAATACGTAAACGAAAGTAGAAATTAATACCATCAAGTATCTAATATTAAAGTGCAAATTAGTCAACAATATTTAAAGTTTAATAAATGATTAAGTTGACATGCTATAATTATATGCAATAAACATTTTATTATCAATACGTGTCATTTATTGATTAGAGTACACGTCGTATTAGTTCACACTTAACAATCGGACAAATCACAAATGGAACGAGTAAATAATGCATCATGAATTAATAGAGATAACAGATGTTTCAAGTTGCTTGACAATTAGAGGTTGTAACTGCTGCTATTTCAACTAATTCCTAGGTTAATTAATTGGTTTATTTTTTTCAATCTTTGACTTTTTCTAATTAAATTACTAGATAAATAAAAGTAAACAAACAAGTTTTCAAATTTTGATATTTGCAATGTAGACTTGAGTCGAGTTTTAAATATTTTCAATTAATTTAATGAAATTAGATCTATACAAGTGTAAAATTTCGCCCTCTGTGTATAACAAATTGGTGTTATATATTCCATTGTAAAGCATAATTTTTTTTTTTTTGGTCATTTCTTTTTCGAAGTATATAATTTTTTGTTGTCTTGACCGTGCTATTGAAACGTTTGAAAAATATCAAGAGTACATATTTTAGAGTGTGCTTACTACTCGATGCTTTCTTGTTGCAACTTTTTAAAAGACGATTAGACGAAACATGATTTCTTGGACCTCAATTGAGTTTTTATGCATGAATTTATAATTTTGAAGAGATTTTTCAATTTTGCTTTGAAAAATATGAAATTGTTACCAATATAGTTGGAATAGGAAAGGATATCTAGAAAAGCCAATGAGTCTAATTAGTAATTGCATGCTTTTTAACTTTGTTGAAATGGGATATTTTATATTTTTTTAGTCAATATAAATTGTTGATATTAGAAATTCTTAAACTTTAACGTTGATCATTCGATAAAGTTTAAGCCTCAAATTTTGAAAAAAACAGACACAATTTTCTACCGTTCTTTCCGCAATGAAAATTGTAACCAACTATGCTTTGATTTTTAAGTCGTGTATAGTTTGTGTTGAGAATTAAAGTTAACAAAATTTTGGTTTAATCCAAGTGTTTGTATACTTCAAGAGTGATGACCACGATGTGCGATAGAACTAATATTCTAAATATTAAGATATGATATGGGATGGTTTGAAAAATTTTTGAAAGTCATTGTCGATGTTATTTTTGACATAAAAATGTTAATGATTGGACAAAGAAATAACTACAATGTCCTATCAGTGCTTGTGCATTAAAGACTCCATGCCCCGGAGGGGGCAATCATTAACTACATTTCCATACTAATCTTCGTTTCCAGTTTTGGTTTGTTAAATATTGCTCAATGAAATTATGTGGTTTTATTAAAAAAAAAAAAAAAGAATAAAAATGTTTAAGGAGGCCAGAGACGTGGGCCCGGAATCCCACTTCCCCCAGGAATCATTAAATCCAACTCTGGACAAATTTGAAATCCGAAAAACGACAAGAGAGAAGAAAAAGGCGTCACAATTTATCACACCAGTAGCTCACTGGGCCAGCAGACAGAGTATTTATAATTGTATATACACTCCCTCTCAAAAGTCTTCCCACCAAAATAACCAAAAGCCATCGGCTCCGTCCTCTCTCATTTTCTCTCAATTTAGTAGAATTTTAAGAACAAAATTCCATTTAAATTAAATCGAAATCTCGGTTTTTGTACGATTAATCTTGAAGCAACGGAAATGGAGGCCAACGAGTTTGATCTTTATCACGATTCAATTATTTGAAGCTGTAAGTAAATGTAGTCATTCTTTCTTTCAGTGGTTAAATTATTTTATCTTTTTACTTCTTGTTTTGATAAACTAGAAGAAAATGTATTAGAAAGTGATAACTTTTTTTCTTTTTTCTAATAAGTTAGTACCGAATCAAAATTTTTCTTCTAGTTTCTTAGTCATTCGAGGAATTTACATTTTCAATAACTCGTCGTAATTATTAAAGGTAATTTTTTAACCTAATATTTGAAGTATTTTTAGTACTAAATTTTCTGTAGATATTGCATTATTTTTGTGAATTTCTGCTTTCTGTTATATATAGACCTAGCAAAGTAGCTTTTTTTTTAACTTCTCTTCAGAACCGGATTCTCTTTTTTCTTCATCAAACATTAAGTCAATTGCTCTAAAACATCCTTTCCTGCGTTTGAATGTCAAGAAATATAAATAAGAAAATTAAAACACACAAATTTCGTGTTTTGAAAATTTGAAATTAAGATACATGTATAATTCTCAGAGGAATTTCCTGTGGATATTTTTGTACCTTAGATTGATGTTATATTGACAAAAACTTTATTATTTGTATCCAATTGTTTTTCTTTGCTTGGAAGTTATCTTAATTTATAGTTATATATCAGTGAGAAATCAATTGGTTGACTCTAGAATCCTTTGGCGTTCAGGAGGAGTTCTAGTTTCATGTGTTAGTCACTGTCTTTCTTTTATTTGTTGCCCTAATCATACAGATGAAATTTATATTTCTAAGTTTATACTTCTTATGTAGGTACATACTGTCTTTTCCAACTTTGGCACTCCTATTCTATTTTACGAAAGAAACTGTTGGAGCTTTGACCTTGATTCAGTTTGTAGCTTCGATCCATATCTGATCACCCGTACAATACTTTCACTCGGAGGTTTCTCCTCTATTGGTTATAAGATAATGGCTAAGATGTCTTCAGTGTGCTCTTTCATTAATTTCCTACACATCTAATAATCTTTTATAGCCGGCGACATCAAATTACCAGTGATAGTTGAGGAAAAGTATAAAATGTTGGACTTATTGTTATTAAACCCGAAGGAACCACCAATGAAGCGAAGAGCTGGTCTATGGATTGTACAAGCAGGAAGAGGATCATATCGGGGAAGTTAGTGGATGTTTTTGTGACAACTGGTTGCTTATTTTATCTACTGGATATTTTTTTTTTCATAATAGTTTAATCTATGGGGATTACTTCCCTGAGGTCGTTCCTCCAAAGTCTCTGCTGCAATTCTCCGTGGAATTATGCAGTGTTCTGGAAGCTTAAGAATCAACACGAAATGTAAGTGAACTCCCAGCCCATTCTATTGCCACATTTTATAAATTCAACTCAATTGTACGTTCACCTGTATATTACACGGAAAAAGTAAAAATGTGCAGACAGTATTTATTTTCTTGTATTCTGAGATTAGGTTAAGATTCATTGTTTGTGCAGATTCCATACGTGCAAAATTGTAAATGAGAATCATATCTTGTCACTGTATTGCAATTTCCAGTTGACATGCTTCAATTTTGTTCTCTTTTTTATCTTCTTACTCCCACCAAGTGCATTTTATCATAAGTTTCTAAAGTTCCAAACTAACAAACGAACTTCACTTTATGATAAAACTATCGCTTGAACTTGTTCATCATGCATACCCAATGGGGAGTGAAGTATGATAGAACAATCTAACAAGATTTGCCAACTTATAAGATCATTACCATACCGTGTTAGTTCTTTCACATTCCCTTAGCATGTCTTCCTACTATTTCACTTTTTTCCATGTTGGTACATGCAGGCCGCATCATATCTGTGTCTTGAGTCCATGCCCTCGCTCCTTTGATTCTTACCAAGGAGAAAAATTTCGAGGCTTATTTTGCAAAATGCTGAGTATAGAACATTTTCGAACTGTTCTTGAGTAAAAATAGCGAACTATGATTAATTTAATCAAGGCAGGGCTGCTGCTTGATTTCTTTTTCTTTTTTCTATTGGCCCTCATTAACATTGGCATGCTGTCCTACTACAAGATGTAATTTTCACTTTGAAGAAAATGTCTTGTACACTCGCTCGTGTTATGGATTATAAACACTAATTCTTGTCATATTAATTAATCATCAGTTTTAACTAATGTTTCAGGATACTGGTATGGGAAGATGGCTTCTGTGACAATCGGAAGCTGAGTGATCCGATGGTGGGCACAATAGATGATTTCGACTTAAAAAACTCAAATAAATCAAGTGTACCTGATGAAAATCCAAGTGAACATCCAATTGCTCTTGCAGTTGCTGAGATGTCAAATGCATATCATGTATTTGGAAAGGGGTAAGCTTTATCCGCCCTAAACTAGGAAGTTCTTTTTCTACTATTCTATTTTACAATTTTATTAATATTTACTTTTTACTTTAGTTCGTATGTGTTGTGCGTGCCTCGTGTCATTTGATGCTTTTGTGGTGACCATTTTGGTTCATAGAGTTTCTAATTATTCCATCACAAGCCAGTGATTCTCTGAACTTTGTGAATCATGGAATTATTATAACAACTTGTTATGAAAACTTGGATGAGAACTCCTTTGTATATGGTTACTTGCTTAGGTATTCAGTAAAACCTGGTATAGTGAACCAAGAAAATAGCAAGTTAAGAAGTTGTGTTTATTTTTCACCTGTACTCTTGACATATAAATCATATATTGTATCAGCTGATTTGAGTTTTGCACTGAAGCAGAGTTGTCGGCGGGCCGCATGTACTGGGAACCCTCACTGGATTTATTCTGATAGCATGGCTACTGATGTATTTTGTTCTGCTTTAGTTGCAGAGGTGAGTCTCTGGATCAAAATCTGTGATTCAGCTTTACTTTCATGTTTTTAAATATGAAAAAGAAGCCTTAGTGAGTTAATTCTGTTGACAGTGTCCACATGAATGGCTGCTTCAGTTTTTCGCTGGCATAAAGGTAAGACAACCGAATATTCAGCTTAAATAATGGTGTCATTTCATATATTGTTATCTGTGTGCATGTGCGAGTGCATTTTATTATAAGTTAACTTCAAATTAATCACCTGATAACCTTTTATATGATGTTCATGTAGACAATATTGCTTTTGCCAGTGCTTCCCCACGGAGTTCTACAGCTTGGATCAATGGAAATGGTTCGTATTTCTATTCTAATAATACTGCTGCGGACACTTCTTTTGCATTTGCATATGTACCTCACGGGGAAAACGTGTCTCTTTTCTTTCAGTTCTCATGTTGCTTTAGGATTATTCATGTTTGCCTTTATCATTTTGCAAGTTTTATTTTCTCATTAATAAATCAGGTAGCAGAAGATGCAGCAATAGGTGCTTATCTCAAAGCTGAGTTTGAGTCCCATATTTATTTTGAGGCATGTGATGGAGAATCTCCAATTCAACAGTTCTCGCTTATGTCTACTTTCATGGAGAATTTAGAGGAGCAAATGATCACTGATGTATATAAAACGAATGAAAATCAGAAGGCCATTAACGGTGCTAGTTCAATAGATCACAACTTAACTACTGCAAATCAGATGATGCCAGTGCCAGTGCCTGTGCCTGTGCATATAGTTCCAGATTTAAGTGGCATGTCTGTGAAGGACGTGCCATATATTCTTGAAAATGTGATAGAGAGTAAAATCAGCAGGCAATCATTAGGCATGATTCATGCTGCTGAACCACAACTCAGTCATCAATCATGTGAAGATATCAGTTCAGATATAACAAAGGGTAACATCTTCAAATCCTTTTGTCTGGAAGAAAACATCAGCACCTTTCCTTACAGTGACGACTTGGACACGAGGATGTGTGGAGAATATATCAATGGCATGACGAATTTTTACACTGAGCGATGTGTTACTGTACCAACTCTTTCTGCATACGATTGTGATAACAGCATTTGTGAAAGTGGAGGTAACATTTTGAGCTTCCCCAGGGATTGCGAACTGCACAAAGCACTCGGATCAGCAGTCGCAGGGAACCCTGGTCAATCCCCATATGACTTGTCTATCTCAGGTCACAATGTAGCTTGCGGCTCGATCCCTGATAGTGATCTCACCTGCAGCATGGAATTTTCAGGGATGGGAACTCATGGATTTCCTGTAAAAGAAGACAATATTGGACACCTTTTAGAAGATCTTTTTGCCAATGCAGGTAGTAACACTGATGATAATTCCTCCGATGACAATTCATCTAACAAATTCAACTGTGCAAGCTCAATGAAGATGTCATCTGGATTTTTGGCTGCCTCCAAAAATCCTAGTCAATCCAAACAAGTTGCTTTGGTGGAAGAAGATCAAGTTCCTTGGAACTTTGCAACATCTGCCTTTACCGCCCAGGGAAGGAATGCTGTATCTTATTTGTCGCCTTCAGCATCTTCAATCGAAAGCACCATGAGTGTATTGACGCATGAGCAGCAGCAGAGGAAAGGACAAGGTTCCATGAACCCAGGTAAAGGACTAAGCCTGTCAAGTACCAACAAGAGAAGGGTTCGTGCTGGGGATAATTGGAGGACTAGACCACGAGATAGACAGTTGATTCAGGATCGGATCAAGGAGCTGCGGGAGCTTGTCCCAAATGGTGCAAAAGTGCGTGCCTTATAATCCTTCCATCTCTTAAAGTAATTTTTTTTTTTTTTTTTTTTAATGGGCATCATTTTCTATTATGAATGCAGTGTAGCATTGATGGACTTCTAGATAGGACTGTAAAACACATGCTCTTCTTAAGAAGTGTAACTGATCGGGCTGATAAATTGAGGCAGCAAGCTCTGAAAGAGGTAACAATGTGAACCACCTTTTTGTGAAATACGTTTAAAGGATGATGTATTTGTAGAAGTGTTTGTGTTAAATGAGATCATGTTTAATAATTCTTTTCTTTTTACTGTAAGTTGTAGAAATTACCCTTTGGTAGATGTCACAGAGAGATAGAGAGAGAGTGTGTGTGGTGTTCTGTTGCTGTACTGTAACTGCACTAAGAAATCTCTTGAGGTAGGATTCAATAGTGGCAGCAGAAGAATTGAGGTGTATTTTGGATAAGTGGCGGAGCCATGACTTTTGTCTTTGGGTGGGTGGATGTCGACGGAGAAAGCGGCCTTTGAAGAAATTAGAAAACAATAGAACTACCCATTTTATTCAGAAACTTTGTTAAAACAACATAAAAATAATCAACATTGGGTTAACTGTACATAAAAATACAAATAAAATGGTGAAGCAAACAAGAAAAAGGGAATTGGCAACAATTTATTTAAAAAATTCAAGTTTTGATTACATAGAACTCGAAAGATAAAAAATAAAAAGGGAAAATAAATGGAAATAATAGTTACCATGCACATAAATAGAAAATAAAGCAAACGAAAAACAAATAATTCAATCTCGATAAGTAAGCGAAGAAAAAACATAATTATGTTCAATTTAACTAATTCTTTTTTTTGTAAAACTCACTGTCATGTGGTGCAAAGTTGTCTTCTTCGAATATTTTGCACAACTTTCTTCATAAATGGTCATGCATTCAACTAAAATTTGACGAAATTTCTGTAAAAAAGGGTAGGGTTTATCTTTCAAATTTTGGAATTGAAAATGAAGGAATGTTGAATGTTGAAATCTTAGGTTAGGAGTCATGCATAGTGTTTTGCCACCCTTGGAAAAATTAGTTTGTGCATCTCACTTGAGAAATTAATGCTCAAGTTGACTGAATTACGTAAAAAGGACAAATATGCACGAAACTAAAGTTTGAGGCTGGAAACTCCGATTTTAAAGTTTGAGGACGAATTTGCCAGAGGCGCTAAAGATTAGGGTCTAATTGTGCAAATTTCCTAGAGAAGAACAAGAAAACAATAAGGTTGTCAGCTAGATTCGAACTCTGGTGAGGAATGTAAAATAGAATACAGCAACATTCTTATCACCAAACTAAAGCTTTTATATATAATATGATTATTTTTCCAAAATTAATTAAAAAAAATCAGAAAAGTTGTGGGGCCTGGGCCACCACAGGCCCGCTCGGCTCCACCAGTGATCGAGCTTTGGAATTTTCAAAGCATTTTGTTTAGGTTGTCGAGGTAAATGCATTCATACAAGTTCATTGATTATTTATCTTCGTGTTTTGCTTCATTACTTTTCTATACATATATACAAGAGGTAGCTTGACCTCAGATTTAATTCAGGAACTAATGCTCTGGCATTATCATGACACGTGTCAAACCCACCGTCTTCCTGTCTTGGTGTTATTGTGTATCAGAATCAAGGAAATAATTTCTTATCCTAAAATTGCTACCATCCAAAGTGCAAAAGGAAAGGAAAAATTATTAAAGATTTCTTTCTGAAGTCACATTGTTATATTTCTATTCCTTGACAAGGGTTTGGACTCTGGATAAAGAATTTGAAAGGAACAAGAAAAAATGCCACTAGTCTCTCTTTGAGCATCGATTATGTTTTCTCTTACTTGACTCCATCAATTTACTTGATTTTAATTACATTAAACAGAAACATCCTAAAATGTAGTTATTCATAGCTAATGAACTCATTGGCAGGAAACTGATGAAAATATTCCCAAAGAACCTGAAGTTAACAGTGATAATCAAAATGGGACAAGCTGGGCCGTGGAATTAGGAAGTGAGCAACAACTATACCCCATAGTTGTGAAAGATCTCGAGCACCCTGGACACATGCTTATAGAGGTATCTCTCTTCATCTAATTCTTGTGCCCGTGTGGCTTTGTCCGTGCTAGTGTTTAGAAATTTTTCTCAACATTAATTTGGAGGCCTTTTTCTTCTGAGGATCATTCTCATCTGCTTTGCTGTGGATGCAGTATGACTTATTTTTACTTTATTCATATTTGACCAGATGCTGTGTAATGACCATAGTCGCTTTCTGGAAATTGCTGATGTGATTTATCGTGTGCAACTAACTGTGCTTAAGGGTGTGATGGAAAGACGCTCTGGCAATACATGGGCCTGCTTTGTTGTCGAGGTATTACATTATTCCCAATACTTGCGCCATTGAATTTATTTATACACATGATAATTACACCTGCATGCATTCAATAACTTAAAAAGATATTCATGCTATTTCAGTTGTCTGATACTGCATGTATTGTACTTTAGTGAATGATAATTCCTAATGATTCAAAATTGAAGAGTGTTTACTGCAGTTTGGTTAAAGTAGTATCTGGAAGGATAGACCAACAGTACATGTGGTAAATTTGACATTATTTTGAACCCAAATCCATAATGTTTCCTAGAATACCTGAAATAAATCATTCAATGTAATATCTATACTTTTCTTCTAAAATATTTTCTCTTTATTCTAGTCTTCCGTATTAGTTACTGAAGATTCACTCAAGAATCTCAGTCTAGAGGAAACATAGCATGAGCAACAAGGACAATGACAGTAAACCTACATTAAATTTTTTTTTTCCATCACTATGTACACTGAATAGGCACTAAATTTTTTCTCTTACTCTAGAGCTTAACTGTGGAAAATTGGGAAGAAGTGCATAATGGCCAGTTGGCCACACTATGTTTAGTTTTGTGTATCTTGTTATTTATTGATAATAGCTGCCTACTGACCTGTGGGTGTGCGATCAATTTTGATTGGATGTTATTATTGATATTACTTTCTTGTAAAATGAAAATTGCACCGTTAATTTGTATATGGTGATGATAGATGGGTGTTATGATCTTCTATAGATGTAAAAATGTTGCTGAAACTATATAACAATAGTGAAGAACTACAATTCCCTTGGTAGGTCTATTGAAGACGGCAATAAATAGCATTTGATTTCCATCTTAATCATCTCTTAACCATTATGAATAATTAATCTGATTTTGAGTAGTACTAGTATTGAAACATTATGGGCTTGTTTGGTGTAGTTTATTTTCTTCAAAAAATGGGTTTTTTTGTTTACTTTTTTGACTTTTCAAATTTTTTTGTAGTGTAAAAAGTTTGAAAAGTAAAAAAAAGTAAGCAAAAAAATGGGAACCGGACAAGCCCGGTATAACATGGTTTAGGACGAAGCATATTCTTACCTACTAAGTTACCATTTATGATTAATTGATACCTCTGTGGTTCTTCATTTCTCCTTACTTTTCCTCCATTAATTTTGTCCGGTTTAGCATTTATGCTTATTTATGTTTTTAATCTCTTGCCATGCAGGCCTCAAGAAACTTTCATCGTCTGGATATATTCTGGCCTTTAATGCAGCTTCTGCAACAAAATCAGACACCGATCTCGAGCAAAATCTAAGCTGTATGGATATGTTTAGATTGTAGTGTGATGTGATGTCTTCATAACAATCTCGAATTCTACATGCTGCCTGTCAATATTTTTATTGGAATAATTAGCATTTGTTAACAATAAAAATTGCTGATGCGTTAGTAATCATGGACCCAATATAACATATTAGTCATGTCATTTTTGACCGGAGAAACTAAAAATTTGTTTGCTTATATGCAAAAAGTTACATATATAATTTGGCCGGAATTGGGTATGCCGATTCAGTCAAGAACTAGATAGACCCGTAACAGGTTGACTTTGTTTCACTAAAAGAAAAGAAAAAAATTGTTGGGAACAATTCGGTTATGACTTGTGTATCATGTTAGCATGGACATGAATATCTGTGTGTTGGAATATGCCAGTAATACATCAGTATTTGAAAAGAAAAACGAAAAGAAAATCGAGAAATCAGTTAAATTGATTGACTCTTTAAGCCCTTAGTTGCTAATGATTATTTGGGGCTTGAATGAAATATTTAGAAGCTGTGATTTCCTGCATCCAGCATGTTAAAAAGTTATATTTCTTATTTTTGGTGGAGGCCTGAAAATCAAATTGGAGATGTGGTGGTGTATGTTGAATGAAAAAAAAAAAAAAAAAAAAATATTATTGCTAGGAAACAACGTGTTTTTACATTCTTCTAATTTACCTTTTGAATAAGTACAGAAACAGCCCGTACAATTTTCTGAAAGAATCAATCATTTGAATTTGAATAAGAAATTTCTTCCATTTCCTCGACAATGAACTAAAACTTGTTACTTAAAAGCTGTCCCATAATTGCTTTCAATTCACATGCTTTAGCTCTTGCAAATTGCGATATACTTCCTATTACGTACAAACTATTTATAGAGGCATGTAGTTTCTGAGCTTATTCTTCATTTCAACAATAACTAAGAAACATATACATATACAACATTGTTATGGAAAACCATTCACTGAGACTCCACCATCTATATAGATGACTTGTCCAGTAATATATGAAGCAGCCGGGAAACATAGAAATGCCACCACGGAAGAAACTTCACTAGGCTGTCCTGGGCGGCGTAGAGGAGTCCGAGCGATTAAGCATTCTACTAATTGCTTCAGATCAGTACCTATCTGCAACAAAAAGAATTTTTTAAAACACATACAGAATTCAAGCATGATAGAAACAGCAAAATGTTATGCCAATTTATGTATGGAATCTCAAAGTACCCGTAATTATCACGATGTGGTGGATTTTATATATATCATAAATTGGACAAATTATAGAAAACAGAGAAAAGGAGTTTTACAGCAATGGATTCGATCAAGGAGGTTTCGATTATCCATGGTGCGACTGCATTAACACGGATGTTATCTTTTGCCCATTCGCATGCCAAGTTCTTTGTTACCTGATTCATTGCTCCTATACAAAGATGGACAAAAAATTCACTATGCAGTAGTGAAAATTTGATTTAACTACAATGTTTGCTGCAGTTCCATTTCATTAAAATCTGCAGGAATTTATTTACCTTTAGATGCTGCATACATAGAAGCAGAAGGGACTGCCATCAGTCCACCCACAGAAGAGATAAATACAATGTTTCCACTTTCTGATTCCTTGAGAAAGGGGTGTGCCAGTTGACACAAATGGTAAGAAGCCTCAAAATTGGTACCCATTATTAGCGAGTAATCTTCAGCTGTGTATTCGGTCGCTTCCTTAAGTCTATTCGTGCCGGCATTGTTCACCTTAAAAATCAATGTATTCATTTGAGAAACCTTGGGCACCAGAACAAACTTGTCATGCATTTCAGGAGGACAAACTAACCAGGATATTGATTTTCCCATTGAAATAACCAGCGACTGTCTCCATCAGCTTATCCCGTTGGACTCGTACTGATAAGTCACACACAGATCCTGCTACTCGAAAGCCCTTGTGCTTCCATTCTTCTAAGCATTCATCTAACTCATTTTGATTACGAGAACATGTATAGATGACTGCTCCAAAACGTGCAAATTCTTCTATAATGGCACGACTAATGCACGCACACAAGAAAAATAATATATATAATCGTTATTAATATTAGTACACGAGGAGTATAAAACAAGACTGAATTTAAGTCACATACCCTATGCCTCGAGTACCACCTGTAACAAGGGCAGACATGCCCTTCAGAGACCACCTTGCATCACCACTTCCTATTTCTATTTGTTCCATTTTGAATGATGTTTAGTTCTGGCTGCACCTAAATCATGTACAAGCATTTATCGTGCGACTTGTAGCTCTTTCTCATTGAGCAGTTACTTATAACAATACAAAAGCTTTAGGACCATGTAATTTTTTTTTATTCGAACAACTATGAAGACGTAGAAACGTAGAAATCCAAAAAGTCAAAGGGATCTTCCTATAGGCTATTATAAAGTTCTAGAACTGTGCGTGATGACAGTATGTCAACGTTTGCATTTTTCAAACCTTGTAGAATTGCGATTGCTGTGGCATGCTATTCCCACAGTCAAAATTAATTAAAACAGTGCGTAATTCATGCCAGAAAATGAAGACTTAATTACAATATAACTTACCCCCAATAGACGGCAGCAGGCGCCAGTGGTCCCGATCCTTAAGACGGTTCTCGGAGTACCGAATAGTGAATGGAGAGGGTGTCTATGGTGGATTGAAGATTGTGCGGTGGCTGGAGAACTTGAGACCTTAAACAGAGTGTAGACAAATACGTATTTGACCCGGCAGCTCTTTAAAATTAGAAAAAATTGTAAAACTCGTATACCGCTTCCTTGTGATCAGGTCCGTCCGTAGGTTCTATTATAATGATGGATTGAGCCAGTAAACAGGTTTTGGAGATCATCGATAGAAATAGATGTTCGATTGAAAAAGATATATTGGGTAGATGAGTAGATTTTGAATATAATTGATTGAGGAAGATCGAATTATAGAGATGGAATGAAATGGTGATAAGATAATTTTGTGAATGGAGGAATTGAAGACGTGATACACGGACATTTAAATACTTTTTTTTTCTCGTAGAGAAAACTCTCTACGATTGTGATTACTTTTCAACTTTCGGATTTTATTATAACTTAATCTCTAACCTATTTTTCTTGATACAACCGTCATCAATCTTTTAAATTTGCGATTTCATTAGTTCTTATTGGACAATTTCTGTATTTGTAGGTATATCTATGTATGATGAAGAGAGGAGTATTATAATATTTTCAACAAAAAAAAAAAAATTTGAGTTTTGTTGTAAAATTATGAGATAGTTATTGATGACTATTTAGACTTATCAAGATACAAATCTTTTTGTAACCTCTTTGGAATCCTACAAATATAGGTCCATAGTTATAATGAAAGAGACAATTCATTTCACATCTCTTTTATTCTTCTACCTTATTTCTATATTTTCATAACACGTTATCAGTACAACACTCTAACCAACCGAGTTATTAAAATAATCCTTATTTACTATTCAAAAAAAAAAGGGTTAGAATACTTTCTTTTATATTTATTGTTCATTATATTGAAATTTTCATGTAATTATTTGTAGTATTTTTGTGTGCAATTTTTTTTATATGAATCAATGATCTGCATTCAATATTGGTGTGGCTAATCATCTTAATGTCCATTAACTTCTAATCATAATTGTGTACAATTGTTGAAAAAAAAAATTATTACACGATTCTTTCATTGGATTTATCTTACTTTCATACAGTATCTTAATATATGTTCATACATGATTATGGTGGGATGATATCAATTTTAGAACAGTTTTATTCAATATCCATGAAATAATTGGCCTGCACAATGTATTGATCAAATGAAATATTTCTGACTCATGTATACTGTATTTTGATTTGTACTAATTAACTGTACATGCACATATACATCTAATGATACTTGACTGTACAATCTTAGTTCATATTGCATTGATAGCATTATTATTTAATGTTTAGTAACAAATTATTAGTTCTTGAATAAAATCTGTTTTAATTGTATTGTGAAGATACACAATTTATATTATATTAATATTTGAGTAGAATATTAGCTACTTTTGAAGAGCATAACATTACAATTTAAATATTCCAAAAGAATATTAATTACTTCTGAAGAGCATAACGTTGTAATTTAAATATTCCAGAAGAATATTAATTTTACGACGTTATAATTTTTACGAAAATATGATGTTATAATTTTTATATTCAAGAAGAATATTGAGCAGTATTTGAAATAATATTTTATTGTGTTCTGGAAGAAGCACATGTTTTGAAGAATATCATATCACTTAATTAAATTGTGATATAAATGAGTAATTAATCAACTAATGCTTATTCATGAAGAAAATTATATAAATCATGTTATGTTGACATTGATTAGTGTGAATTATATGATTATACAATGTCTAATAGAAAATTAATTATATTTTCTTGTTCATTGTGTAGTTACTCAAATGGCGAATATCACAAAACTTAAGTTGCACTTGATCTATCTGGCAAAAACTATTTATCATGAATTCTCGATGCTGAGATTCATCTTATCTCAAAGGGTCTGGGAGAAACAATAAAAGAAGGAAACGTAACATCTCTGCAGGATCGCGCAAAAGCACTCATTTCCCTTCGTCACCATCTCCACGATGGATTGAAAATTGAGTACCTTATCGTAAAAGATCCAAAAATACTTTGAAAAAACGTGACTGAAATGTTTGACCATCAGAGGACTATAGTCCTCCCCAAAGCTTGGTATGAATGGATGCACCTTCGCCTGCAGGACTTTAAAACAGTTAGTGAGTACAATTCTAAATTATTCAGAATAACTTCAAAACTAACTCTGTGTGGAGAAAAAATCTCTGATGAGGATATGTTGGAAAAGACTTTCTCCACTTTCCATGCCTCCAATGTGATCCTTCAACAGCAATATCGTGAGCGTGGTTTTAAAAAATACTCAGAACTCATATCTTGCCTGCTAGTTGCTGAACAAAATAATGAACTGTTGATGAAAAATCATGGGCTACGTTCAACTGGTTCCACAGCATTGCTTGAAGCAAATGGTACTGCATTGCCTGAAGCAAATGCAATATCAAGACGTGGACGTGGACGTGGACGTGGACGTGGACGCAAACGCGGACACAAAAATGGACGCGGAAGAGGGCGAGGGCGAGGGCGAGGGCGAGGGCGAGGGCGCGAATTTGGACGAAAAAAGGACATTATCAACCACAAGGTGTCAGGTTTAAAAAGCTAAAAATAAATAAAAATAACTCGTCCAAAAAGGAGCACGAAGAAAATTGCTTTAATGTGGAATGAAAGGACATTGGTCGCGTACCTGTTGTACGACAAAACATCTTGTGGATCTCTACTAAAGATCAATCAAGGAAAAAGAAAAAGTGAAGACAAATTTTGCTGATTTTGATGGTCCAATTGATGTGACTCATCTAGACGTCTCTGATTTTTTTGCTAATCAAAGTGGAAATATTAATCATTTGATCGAGGGAAGTGTGATAGAAAAGATAGTCTAGTTTACTTTCGATATAGTATTATTTATTTTGATTCAAAATTTTAGTTCGAAATAGGTTCCTTTAAAGTTTGAAACTTTGCGTTGTTAAACTAGTTCTTAGTTGATTAAATGTTTCTTTATGTTTAAATTTTGTAGTTTTAAACTCGTTTTTAAAATTATCTATTTGGTCATATTTATAGATTCATGATAAATTATCAAGATATCTGTTTAGCTGATAGTGCAACTACTCATACAATTCTCCCAGATAAAAAATATTTTTTAGACTTAACATTAGCAGAAAATAATGTTAATACGATATCTGGTACATCAAATATCGTTGAAGATTTCGAAAGAGCTATTATTTTCTTACCAAATAATACGAAATTGCATATAAATGATGCACTTTATTCTAATAAATCTAGAAGAAATTTGCTTAGTTTTAAAGATATCTGCAGCAATGGATACCACATTGAGACAATGCAAGAAAATAATTATGAATATATTTGCATAATTTCTTTTGTATCTGGCCAGAAGCAGATAAAAGAAAAACTTATGGCACTCCCATCTAGCATGTATTATACATTCATAAAAACATTTGAATCAAACAATGTCACGAACTCAAAGTTCGTTGAACCAAAAAGTTTTATGCTTTGACATGATCGACTTGGACACCCAGGAGCAATAATGATGCGTCGAATAATTTATAACTCACATGGACATCCTCTAAAGAACCAAAAGATTCTTTTACCTAATGATTATCCATGTGCTGCTTGTTTCACAAGGCAAGTTAGTTATTAGACCTTCTATTACGAAGGTTCGTGTTGAATCTCTAACTTTCTTAGAAAGAATTCATGGAGATATATGTTGGCCGATACACTTACCATGTGGACCATTTTGTTATTTTATGGTATTAATTGATTCTTCTACTATATGGTCACATGTCTGCTTACTTTCTACTAGAAATGTAGCTTTTGCTAGACTACTTGCTCAAATTATAAAACTACGAGCTCAATTCCCCGATTACTCAATCAAGACAATCCGTCTTGATAATGCTGGTGAATTTAGATCACAAATATTTAATGATTATTGTATGTCAATTGGGATTGTCGTTGAACATTCAATTGCTCATGTTCGGTTTAGTAGAGTCGTTTATCAAACGTCTTCAATTGATTGCTAGGCTTTTACTTATGAAAATAAAACTCCCAACATATGTTTGGGATCATGCTATATTATATCACTACTAAAAAAATGACTTTTGAGGACACCTAATTGGGGACGGTTTAATATTTCGTCCCCAATAGTCATTAATTAGGGACGGTTTTAAAACGTATATCCCAAAAAGTGAATTATTAGGGACGGATTTTTGACGTTTTGTCCCAAACAATATATTATTTGGGACGGTTTTGTCCGTCGCAAATGTTCTTTCTATTTTACATTCAATTTTTTGCTAGAAAATTATAAAGGGACTGTTTTGTAAAATGTCCCAAACATTCTTAACTGGGACATATTTTTTCAAAATTAACCGTTCTTAATGAGTGAAAAATCTGGCGCGTTGATTTCGTTCCATAATTTTAACCAAACATCTTTCCATTATTTTAATCAAATGTTTTTTTTTGAAATAATTTGAAAAGCCCTAGCTGCTACCTTCAATTCTCTTCCGTTGTCGGTCAGGTAATTCTCTCAGGCCGTAATTCTCTTTCGTCACCAGTTAGGTAATTCTTTCATCCTTACTTTCTCTTTCGTCTCTCTCTCCTTTCATCTCGGGCTCCTTTTGTGATTGTGAAATTGGATAATTTATCTGTATTGGGGATTTTAGTGCAATAGAGCTTCAATTTCTAGATTTGGTTTATCATTATTAGTTGATGCCTATGATGAATATTTTAACTCTAAATCTATATTGAATCGTTTGATTCACCAATTTTTTACCTCCATTTTTAATATATTATTGAATGAGCGTTTGTCAATTCTAGAAATTCAATTGGCTGTTATTTTCATGGGCCCCTGAAATAGAGAATCTTGCTAAGGAACACTTAGTTTACTCTCTCTGTTTTTCTTTCAATTTTAAAGGTATATTTATTGAATGAAGGCATTACTGCAACCAGTCATTTGAAGAAAGTGAGACCCTGATTACGGAAGGTTAAAGTTTCGAAGTCAAATGATGTGGTCGAATGCCATAAAAGTTTAGCCTCCCCTCATTGGACACTAATTGGTTTTCTGGTGAAAGCCCCGATCTTACATCATGCTTAATTTTAATCAAATTTGATAGTAAAATTTTGAACTGCAGGTCTAGGAGGGAAAACCTTTCTGGTGCTATGGAGCATGAGTTGAATGGAAATTTGAGTGCTGCTTATGAGTGTTACCAAAAGGCTGTTGATACATCACCTTCAGTTGCCCATGACCTAATCCAGGTATGAAAGACATTACCATTGCAACAATGTTATAAGCATTCTTTAAGGATCATATGATATCCCCCCAAGTCTGCTATATGAATTCTCACTTGTATAACCTCTTTATTTTGTAAATCAAATCTTTTTCCTTCCTAGTAATAGTCAATCTTGTGGTTTTCTTTACTTGTTGAAGGTCTTAAAGCAGCAGAATGTTTCATACATCGTGGCTCCTTATGAGGCAGATGCCCAAATGACATTTTTGGCAATAAGCAAACAGGTTGATGTGGTTATTACTGAATACTCGAAATTTATAATATTTGGTTGCCCCAGAGTGAGTTTCTTAGAATTTATGTTTGCAATTTTTCATTTCCCGATATATAAGCTTTAATTTCATTGCTTGCAACTTTGATTATTGAAAGAGATATAGTTGTTAGGTTCATGCATCTATTCTTACGCGTTTATCTTGCTGACTAAACCTCAATGACATCCAGATAATCTACAAGATGGATAAATTTGGGCAAGGTGTCGAGTTTCGGTATTCAAAATTACAACACAACAAGGAACTAAATTTAACAGTTTCACTCACAATATGATTCTTGAAATGTGCATTTAAGTGGTTGTGACTATTTGCGCCTCTTGCTGGAATGGGGCTAAAAAAAATCTCATGCTCGTTAAAAAGTTTAAAACTTATGACAAGGTAAATATTGGCATTAAAGCATATGTTAGTGATAAGTTTTATAGATTAAGACATGCCCAACTACCTATTTTCTTGCTTAATTTATCCTCAATCAGTGCCACATCCATTCGTTGGCATACATTCTCATCTTCTAATTTTATCCATTCTTGTATGGCCATACGATGTATGATACTGCTTTTGAATTTGAGAATTCTCTTAATACTTACACTTTCTTCTTTTGGGTAAAACAAAGTTTATAAGAACCCCTTCGAGATTTTGAGATGAGGCTAGGGAAGGGGTGTGGCTGCAGAACTTAGTCTAAGTGCTGTAGTGGAATAGTTATTCTATTGCAATTTATCGCAAAGTTAGACTATTCCAATTTAGATGCCCAACTCCATGTTTGTTTCTCCACTTTTAGCTCTAATTTGTTTCCAGTTCAACACTGTTCGTGTATTTTTCTCTTCTTAGTTTGTGTTTAATCTTCTTCTTTGTTTGACAAAGAATGTGGTAATGCTGAAAAGGTACTTAGTGGAACTTACCAACTCAAAAATTTCACGTCCGAGGGTGAAAGGAAAAAGCTTGATTTGCCTGCACAGAAAAATCTCTTGATCAACTACTTCTGTATCCTCATATATATGGCATAGTATCATTAATTGGCTTCATATTTTATGCTTTCACTTGATGTCCCATATCTGAAATGTTTTCTTTTGTTTGACACACTTCATTTATGCCTTTAGTTTGTTAGAAGCCATGACCTTGTTACATGCACCCTTCTATCAAGGCCCCATTACATGTGTTGAACAATTAATACTCCAACAAGGTGTCTTATGGATCCTTCATATTAAGCATAACGTTTCAGGTTTCAGACAATTTCAACATGTGGTTGAAGAATTATGACGCCTATTTACATAATGAATTGCTGATGCTGTTTGTTCATGATAAGAAATACATCTTTTTGATGGTTTGATCTCATCTATTGAAGATCAAAGAGTAAAAAACTCAGTTAGACAGGGGCCTTCACCTGATACTGTATGCACTTTCATTTTATTTTCTCTAGCTGTCCATGGTATTATCGGATTTATATCATCAAAGTTGTGTAAAATGCTGTGACTGTATAAGCAATACATTAGATTTACCCAAATAAAGAAAGAAAAATAAGAGTTCTGTATTTCCTTAACACATTAAGGTTTTGTCTCTCTTGAGACACAGAAAATTCAGGGACCCTCGAATTGCACTTAAGCATCCAAATGCAAGCAATGGAACTTCAACTCATGATCTAGATGTCCATATAGAGTCTGTAAGTAAATCATAAATCATGTCATTACAGTATCACATGATAATTAGAGCATTTATGATTCCCTCTTCGGATTTCAGGTAAAACATAGTGTATTTTGATATTTTGAATATTTTTGCTTTTGGATTATGTAATATTAGGAATCTCATAATTCAGTCGTAAAGTGTATGTGTTTGGATATTCAAATGATTTCTTGATAAGTATTGACTTTCAATATGTAATTCAATTCCTTTATTCCCTTTATACCTTATTGCCTTTTTTTTTTATTACTCTCCCGTTCCACACAAAGATAGGTTTACTTCTATTTACATATTAAGAAAATTTAATTTATATAGTTGATATGATTTATTTTTTTGCTGTGATTGAAAAATTGTGTAACTATAGCCTACAGGTGCAAATGTAGTGTATGATCAAAATTAAAAAATATAAATAAATAAATAACATTAGGGACGGTTGGTATCCGTCCCTAATAAGAAAGGTTTTTGGTGTATTTACAACAATTGGGGACGGTTGGTATCCGTCCCTAATACATAGACCTTTTTCAACGCTTGTCTAACCATCGCTAAGACCGTCCCTAATACTATCCGCAACACCTTTAACAGTGACAGTTGTAGTTGTCGTTCTCAATATATATTGGGGATGGATAGCTAGTATCAAAACCGTCCCCAATGGTCAATTTTTTAGTAGTGCATGCTGCATTATTAGTTCGTATAAGACCAACTACTTATCATGAATATTCACCTTTACAACTTGCATTTGATCACGAACTCAATATTTCTCATCTACGAGTTTTTAGTTGTACTGTCCAAGTCCCAATTTCACCCCCACAACGTACAAAGATGGGTCTCCAATGAAGACTTAGAATTTATGTTGGGTTTGACTCACCATCTATTATTAGGTATCTTGAATCTTTAATGGGTGATTTATTTATTGCACGTTTTACAGATTGTCATTTTGATGAAATGAATTTTCCAACTCTTGGGGGAGGGGGTCATCCTGAAAAACAAGATAAAATTTCTTGGAATGAAAACATTTATCTCATTTTGATCTCCGCAGTAATCAATGTGAGTAAGAAGTTGAGAAAATCATTCATTTGCAAATAGTTACAAGCCAATTACCATGTATTTGTTGATACAAGGAAAGTGACAAAGTCATATGTTCCAACAGAAAATACTCTTGCAAAAATTGATGTCCCTGTAGGACAATCTGCCATAGCAAATGAATCTCAACTAAAAACTTTTAATGAAATAATGGTAAAAATGATTAATCAATCAAACACTGATAATGTGATTTCCGAAGAACCACAAGTGTCCGAAAACAATATTCCACGAGTGTAGTGACGCATGAGTAGCAGCAGAGGAAATGACAAGGTTCCATGAACCCAGGTAAAGGACCAAGCATGTCAAGTACCAACAAAAGAAGGGTCCGTGCTGGAGATAATTGGAGGACTAGACCACGAGATAGACACTTGATTCAGGATCGGATCAAAGAGCTACGGGAGCTTGTCCCAAATGGTACAAAAGTGCGTGCCTTACAATCCTTCCATCTCTTGAAGTAAATTTTTTTTTTGGGCTTCATTTTCTATTATGAATGCAGTGTAGCATTGATGGACTTCTAGATAGGACTATAAAACACATGCTCTTCTTAAGAAGTGTAACCGATCGGTCCGATAAATTGAGGCAAAGAAGCTCTGAAAGAGGTGACAATGTGAACCACCTTTTTGTGAAATACGCTTAAAGGATGATGTATTTGTAGAAGTGTTTGTGTTAAATGAGATCATGTTTAATATTTCTTTTCTTTTTACTGTAAGTTGTAGAAATTACCCTTTGGTAGATGTCACAGAGAGATAGAGATAGAGAGAGAGTGTGTGTGTGGTGTTCTGTTGCTGTACTGTAACTGCACTAAGAAATCTCTTGATAGATAGACTTGTCACAGGTTGACCTTGTTCCATGCCAAATTGGCCCATTTTTATTTTATCAACTAGATCGACTTGTCACAGGTTGACCTTGTTTTACTAAAAGAAAAGAAAAAAAATTGTTGGGAACAATTCGGTTATGACTTGTGTTTCATGCTAGCATGGACATGAATATCTGTGTGTTGGAATATGACAGTATGCATCAGTATTTGAAAAGGAAAAAGAAAAGAAAAATGGAGAAATCAGTTAAATTGATGGGAAAATTGCCTATAAGTTACTTCCACATGACTTGTTTCAAATTAGGTCAAAACTTTTTTTTTCAAAATTGTGATTAAATCATATTTTACAGCAATATATTAAATTAATTTCAAAATCACCAATGTTAACCATATTTTCCATCGGCACATTCTTCCACATCCACAAACCTCATACACATCAGGCGACAACCTCATACACCTCTAGCGAGTGCTTCTTCTACGGCGTACTCTGATTTTTTTACTAAGGCAACTCTTAAGGTCATGGTGGAAAAGATGGGAGTTCCAGATAGCAAGGTAAGGAACATAATCTGTGATTCACAACTTGTGGTGAATAGATAACAAGGTCTTGGTGGAAAAAAAGATAAAAAAAAAGTTGCAACTCTTGAATTTTATCGTGTTCGCAAATCAATGGGTATTATTGTTCGTGAGCACAATGGTAACTACATTTCTTTTGCTTGTCTTGATTTTAAATTTCAATTGTTCAGTTGATCAAAAATGTGAGGAAAAGGTCATGCTTTATATTTCTGACTTTAATATTTTCATCCATGTAGTTACTTGAAATTTTTAACCAGAGTTATTTGGTTTCTAATTCGATATTTTTAAATGTTCAAAAGAGATTCACACTTCTTTATTCAATGTGGTTTAATGTTTATTCTACATAGTACTCCTCATGTGTAGAAAAGTGGTTGTAATGTGGAGGTGGAGCTTGTGGGTGTTGAAGGAGAAGGAGAATGAGAATGAGAAGATCATTGCTTTCACTTTTGATCCTAATTTGCCATGATTAGTTTTGGCCATGATTTACTTCTATAAATAACTAAATAACAGCTCGATATTATATTATAGAAAATAATTTGATATTGTATTATAGAATGACAGCTTGATACTGTATTAAGTTGGCCATTAAATTATTTATTTCTATTGTTAATTAGTCATGTGTGTTGTTTGATACTGTATTATACAAAACAATATCACAACAAAAATGGGCATAGAATTCGTATACGTGCTCAAAATTTTTATTATAACATATTTTCGGAATGGTCTCGACGAGACGCTCAAGACCAGTCGCTTTGCCACTGCGTACGATGAATTTTACCAATTTTTAGTTGTCTATTTAGCTTAAAATGACAATTTTTAATTTTTCTTGTCAAAATAGTATCATAGCTAAATATATTTTAATATATTAGTATCATACATGAAAACATTTTAATAAAACAGTATCATATACACAAACTACAATCTAATAAAATAACAGTATCATAGATTGAAACATTATCTTAATAAAACAGTATCAAAGATAAAAACTTGGTATAAGTATACTTTATCACTTTATCTATTTAAAACAACATCATAGATTTGTTTTACTAGTTGAAGTCAGGGTTGTTGAATTTTGTACAATCTCTAATTGTAAAACTTGATCCAACATGAAGACTTATTATAGACATAGCCAGTTCATTTTAATATCTTTTTCTTCTGTTAATGCTAGAGCTGAAAATTGCTTGCAATATGAGTCGTGAAGTATATCAATTGTGCTAGTTTTGATTTAGTTTCTCATTATATTAGAAATATCATACATTTTGTCAGCGTCAAGGCAAAGTATATTCATGCTAAGGGACAACCATTTAGTTCAATACTAATTCAACTTGACATATGTGTGTATTACAAAATGTAACTATGGAATGGCTGATCATATGTCTCACCCTTGTAAAATCTGAAATTAATAACTTAATATATGGATATAGCCCAACCACTCTCCTCCAAACAAAAAAAGAGTCATGATTTGATTTTCACCACTATAAGGCACACTGGTTAAAATAATTATATTGTTCTTAAAATGTTCCATTAGTAGTACAAGACCATTAATACTGTTTGCATTCAATAACATTATCATATATTAAAATAGTATCATAGATATTTTACTAGATGAAGTAATTATATTATTCTTAAAATGCTCCATTAGTAGTATAAGACTATTAATTCTGTTTGTATTCAATAACATTATCATAAAAAAACAGTATCATAAGTTGAAACATTATCATAATAAATTAATATCAAAGATTAAAACAGTATAATAGGTTGTACCATAGCATATTATCTATATAAAACAGTATCATAGACAAAACAGTATCACGATAAAACAATATCACAATTAGAGTTTTTTTATAATTAAGGGTATGTTGGTCTTTTAGCTTTAAAATGCGACTTTAATTAAATTAAGTTTTGACCATATGACTTTAGAGTCTATTAGTGCTAAATCAGTGACCGACCTTGAATTTACCAATTTATTGACTTTTTAAGCCCTTAGTTGCTAATGATTATTTGGGACTCGAATGAAATATTTTAGTAGCTGTGATTTCCTGCATCCAGCACGTTAAAAAGTTATGTTTCTTATTTTTAAAATATTATCTCTTAAATTTATTATTGCTAGGAAACAACGTGTTTTTACATCTTCTCATTTACCTTTTGAATAAGTACAAAAACAGCACGTACAATTTTATTAAAGAATCAATCATTTGAATTTGAATAAGAAATTTCTTCCATTTCCTCAACAATGAACTAAAACTTATTACTTAAAAGCTGTCCCATAATTGCTTTCAATTCATATGCTTTAGCTCTTGCAAATTGCGATATACTTCCTGTTACGTACAAACTATTTATACAAGCATGTAGTTTTTGAGTTTATAATTTGTTTGATGTACATTTTAATGGGTTTATAATTTTTAATTTTTTGACTTTTGGAAAAAAATGACCAAAATGATCATTTATTTTTCGAAAGAGCCGTAATATTTGACTAGAAAATTGAGTCATTTTGATTATTTTCTCTCAAAAGTCAAAAAATGAAAAACTATAAACCCATTAAAATATACACCAAACAAGTACTTATTCTTCATTTCAACAGTAACTCAGAAACATATACATAATACATATACAACTTTGTTATGGAAAACCATTCACTGAGGCTCCACCATCTATATAGATAACTTGTCCATTAATATATGAAGCAGCCGGGAAACATAGGAATGCCACCACGGAAGAAACTTCACTAGGCTGTCCTGGGCGGCGTAGAGGACTCCGAGCGATTAAGCCTTCTACTAATAGCTTCTCATCAGGACTTGGCTGCACCAAACAGATTTTTTTAGAACATATACAGAATTCAAGCATGATGGAAACAGCAAAATGTTATGCCAAAATCCATTGGATCTGCACTATACACAATGTATGTATGGAATCTCAAAGTACCCGTAATCTTCATGACATTGTGGATTTTATATATCATAAAATGGACAAATTATACAGGCATTTGCAGATAAGGAAAAACAGAAAACATAGTAAAGGAGTTTTACAGCAATGGATTCGATCAGGGAGGTTTCGATTATCCATGGTGCGACTGCATTAACACGGATGCTATCTTTTGCCCATTCACATGCCAAGTTCTTTGTTACCTGATTCATTGCTCCTATACAAAGATGACTAAAAAATCACTATGCAGTAGTGAAAATTTGATTTAACTACAATGTTTGCTGCAGTTCCATTTCATCAAAATCTACAGGGGTTTATTTACCTTTAGATGCTGCATACAGAGAAGCACAAGGGACTGCCATCAGTCCACCCACAGAAGAGATAAATACAATGTTTCCACTTCCTGATTCCTTGAGAAAGGGGTGTGCCAGTTGACACAAATGGTAAGAAGCCTCAAAATTGGTACCCATTATTAGCAAGTAATCTTCAGCTGTGAATTCGGTCGCTTCCTTAAGTCTACTCGTGCCGACATTGTTCACCTTAAAAATCAATGTATTCATTTCAGAAACCTTGGGCACCAGAACAAACTTGTCATGAATTTCAGGAAGACAAACTAACCAGGATATTGATTTTCCCATTGAAATAGCCAGCGACTGTCTCCATCAGCGTATCCCGTTGGGCTCGTACTGATAAGTCACACACAGATCCTGCTACTCGAAAGCCCTTGTGCTTCCATTCTTCTAAACATTCATCTAACTCCTTTTGATTACGAGAACATGTATAGATGACTGCTCCAAAACGTGCAAATTCTTCTATAATGGCACGACTAATGTACGCACACAAGAAAAATAATATATATAATCATTATTAATATTAGTACACGAGGAGTATAAAACAAAACTGAATTTAAGTCACATACCCTATGCCTCGAGTACCACCTGTAACAAGGGCAGACATGCCCTTCAGAGACCACCTTGCATCACCACTTCCTATTTCTATTTGTTCCATTTTGAATGATGTTCAGCTCTGACTGCACCTAAATCATATACAAGCATTTATCGTGAGTGAAAGTTCTAAAACTTAGATTAATTAAATTAAACACGAATTTTAATTTTAATTAAATAAGCAAAGTGATGTAATGTAGTCGAATCGAAAGATATAGAGATAATGCTCGACTCAAGACAACCGTGTTCGCTTTCCTAATCTTGTCTAGTGCAAAATTAAAGGATTAAATACGAAACACAAGATGTAACGTGGTAAACCCCTAAGGGAAACATCCACGGCCCCATGCCATGGGTAGAAACAATCAACTAATAATCTTGTTCAAAAATACAATAGTATCGGTTTTTGTAATTTCAAGAAAATTAACAAAATAACAATCAAAAGAAAACAGATCAACTCCCCGTGATACTTCTTCTTCTCGACTTGTTGATGAAGTGGAATCAAACCCACCGGTCTTGACTTTATCGCCACTTCCCTATTGTACTTGACCGCAACCACCACTTGGATTAAGAACCCCGCTTTAACTTCACGCCAAGTAGCTTGAGCAAGATATGGAATTGTTCGTTGAGTACCAATTAGTTCTTGATTCTTCAATGAGTTTGAAGAAAACTTTTGTGCTTTGAAAGTTGAATCAATGAGGCGCCATGTCTTTTTCTCCTTGAATGGATTCGCTAGGTTGAAGCTTATGGAACAAGAACACAAAAATATTTTTCAAAGCAAGAATTCCTTATTGATTTCTACTCTTACTTATAGTTAAAGTAGAAATCAATTTAAGAATTATTTCTTACCTAAGAATATGCAACAAAGATGGTAAGAGAATTAGTAGGAAAGAATATAGAAAGATTTTCTTAGATTTGTAGTAGGAAAGAATTTAGGAAACTAAATATTTCCTTCCTAAACAAATCTAAGAGAATAAGAAAAATTCTTTAACCTACAAAAGGAGTCATCATTAATATTCATGAAATCGAATATATCAAATATAGAAACAGTAATAAAATCGCAGCTTTTGTCGATCCGAAAAATGATTCGCCTATCAAGCCGCCCACCGAATCATGCGTTAATCGCACTCAAATAAAACACAAATGTTGACCTGCTTTTTATCATTAAAAATCAGTTATATTTATTAAGATAGCCAAGATATAAAAAGTGAAAAATATGACACATATTTTCCAAATAATCTCCCCTTTGGCGTTGTTTAATTACAAACACATAACTATCGATTTTTAATGTAAGTGTGATGTGTGAATAAGTAAAGAACCCATGAGCATCAACATACAAGGATTATGGCTCCCCCTTAGTGTGTAAACCAAGAACTCCTGCAAAGAAGTTAACAACATATGCAAATACCACACACAATAGCCACAACATTTAATATTGCTCCCCCTTAGCAAGATATCATCTAAGTGTAGTGATCAAACTATCATAAACCTAAAAATACTACTATTAAAGTTTAACCAACAAAGTGTCCAAAGCAAGACAAGCCTAACAACCATAAAAATTAAAAATTACCTACTACTCCCCCTTTTGGAAGAGGAACGCCAAAGGAAGAGATAAAACAAAAGTAAAGCAGTGTTTGAAGCGAAATAAAGCAGAATTTAAGTGTTTAAAACAGCTTATCCATAGCCAAATAGTTAGAGAGTTAAGAGTTAGAACGGGAGAAGTTAGTGCCGGAGGGATCTCGACTTCTTTGTACGGATGCGTATGTATTGGTAACCTCTCTGCGCGGGGGTATCTCGAGGGAGCATCACCGAGCATCACCAATAGGGTGCGGAGGTCAAGCAGAAAGTTGCTCACCAACGGGTTCGTAAGTCGGTATTCCATCGATCTCCGTGATGTGCAGAGAATTCCTGAGTAACTATTCGAATGCAGATTTTATATGCTCATCGCCTGTAAATTCCAGCTTTGCCCAACACCCCACGCATGAAAATAATATCATCGAAAAAACCTTTGGTAGGGCAAAATTTGATCTACCCGTGTTCGAACCAGCCCCAAACCGAGTTTCTAGTGCATCAAGACGCCCGTAATGGTCCAATGAGGATAGGAAATGCTTGGGAACTCGGGAGTGGGATGCGTGTGCTATCCAAATTTGTAAACTCATGTACACCCAAATACTGAATGTTCTCGAGAAGCGGTCCAATCCATAGCAGTGCACTTCTTGGTGAACAAGAAAGTGATGAATCGTAGCCGGATGCGGCAGCTCAGATCGCTTGGCCCTCCTCGCCCTTTCATAAACAATTCTATCAAAAACTAGTTTAACCCAACCAACCGGCATCCTCATTCCTAACTTGTATAGCATAACGGCCCCGTCTCCCGAAATGTCCGATCGATGAGTTAACTGGATCGATATTGTTGATGAGAACTGGCGTAGAATTTTGTATTTGGGCAATAGCCGAGAAGCGCCGGCCTCTCCGATTCCGCCAGTGGAGCCACCATTTCTTGCGCAATGATGTCCTTGGTCAATTCTTCGTCACTTGTGACACCCACAAAGGGTTACTCCAAGCCGCCCCGAGGGTTAGGATCAAGGTAACATGTCTTCCCGAACATAAACCTTCCACCCGAATTCATCACCACCTTTCCCGCATTCTTTTTCGAACATTTGCCATAAATTCCTTGACCGTAGTTTCATTGAACGCCCGTAAAAAACTTAACAGATTATGTAAATTGTGGAAATCAACAATTTCAACCAAACCAAATGAACTAAATTCGCAAATTGCAACCTTGCACTCAATGATGAACTTACTAGATGGTAAATGACATAAACAAACTCTCAAAGACTCTCCGATAGAAAACAAGAATTGAGGGGGTTAACAGAGTGTCTACCTCTAGTTAATGTGTCAAGTCCGAACATTTGGGGTCTCGAACTAGAGTAGGCAAGATCAGAGGCACCCCCGAGGCAAATGACAGTCTGTCTCTCGACCAAAGAAGCGTGGTTTTTCAAAGAACATCACCCATTTTACCTTTCCCTTTCTCACTCGGTGGCCCTTTTCGTTGGAGGAGGTGTCTGAGTAGATTCAAGATTCATCAAGGGCAACATCAAAATCGTAATCAGATTTTTGAGAGGGGGCTTACTTGAACCTTCTACGAATGGGGAGGCTGTCAGACTCTCATCACCAAATTTCATCCTCACCACTGACCTCCTCCTCAATTTCGCATTTTCGCACCCACCGCCACTTGCAGATTCATCATCCTCATCTCCTTCTTCATCCGGGTCTTGAGCACCCAAGGTGACTTTCTTGCTCGAGATAGGAGATCGGGTCGTTAGTTTTGACGGGGCTGATTTTTAGAATGGTCGACCGGCGATTGATATGCCACAATGTCCGCCGATTGGTCACCGAGATGCGATTGCCACCGGAGAAGTGTCCGGTCTCGAACCGAGGGTTCCCGCCTTCTTGTGTCACGAGAGTCTTTGCCGGCGACATTTGCGCCCAATCGCAGCTTTCACACAGAGAGACGCTGGAGCAACAAAGTGTCCTTGGAAGAATTTCCGGATGTTTCTTCGATTTTGGCATTTTAGTCTTCACCATTGTTTGAATCAAAAGAAAACTCAAATACACCTTCGAGATCAAGAATGAGGGGCTCGAGTTAGGAATTGAAAATTGAGAGTGAGAATGTGAAGATGAAAACCCTAGATCACGGTTTAAAAGGGAAAAATTTTTCAAAATTGCACAAGAAGGAGCAAGCTTAATTAAGGACGTGTAGAAGGCGCTTACTAAAAAAAAACCGATAAATGGCGCTTAATGACCACGAAACCTTCCTTAATCGATAAGTCAATTTGAAATAAACCGCCTAAAGCGTTATTTTATGGAAAATGTAATTTTTAAATTAGAACCAAAATGCGATTGATTCCATAAACCAAGAATTCGGCCCGCATTTTCTCAATTAAAACTAATTGTGCTACCAAAAATAGATCGTTGATTGAAATTTCTACGAGAAGGCCCATACAAGATACTCACACACAAATAATGAGAATATTTTATGAGATAAGATTGAATGGTTTATTTATGGGCAAACTTCATAGTTCTACAACTTATACAATCACCCAAGGATATCGAAATCAACCGTAATCTTCCAATCGATATATATGCGCATAATTAGATTCAATTAATTTGTCGATTTAAACGCGAGTGTGTGATAGGACATACCGGATTAATCAATCATAACCTATCCCACTTTGCCAAATTGAACCTAGTCAAGAAGATCAATACTAAGATGTATTTCAAACCACCATCATCCGAACATATCTCTTTGAATAAAAATATGAGCGCACTGCATATGAGTACCATAGCAATTTTTTTTTTTTTTTTTTTTTGTACTCGTAGTGTTGACTTTATCTCGCATATATATATTTTTTGATTTGTCAAAGCACCGAATTTTTAAGATCATGGAGTTGACTTTCTCACACCCATATAAGGTAGCCCTTTTCTACATGATTTATGTTCATTATCAAGGACGGCCGCACACATTTATGGTGGTAGCCCTCTCCTCCATGAAATTGTCTGTTTAACACAACAACATACTATGGTGCCGAGAGACATAGATACTGACCATAGGTCACAACAAAGTATGAAACTACTTTAAAGATAACAATCTAGTTAGTAGTAAGGTACAATCAACCAAGACAATATGTCCTCAAAGTGTGCTTATCTGACCATATTTTACCTTAAGTATAATGAGCATACCAAACTGATTGGTTAATCCAAGTAAATCTCAAAAATCATAGACCAATCATACAACTATATCATATGCTATTTGCAAGAAGGACCATTCTTCTCCCCCTCCTCTTTTTTTTTTTTTTTTTTTAAAAAAAAATAAAAATAAGCAAATGCAAACAAACACACATGAATTTATTTTTTTTTTAAATAAAAACTAATGCATCAAGCAAATGCCCACGACCTTCCTAGAGTTTCAAATCTAGCGTAATCTAAGGCTTTGGTGAACAAGTCACCAACCGATACTCATCCCAATATGTTCCAAAGTAATAACTTTTTCTTCGACCAAATTCCTAATAAAATGATGTCTAATATCAATATGTTTGGTCCTAGAGTGTCGAACAGATTTTTAGAAATATTGATAGCACTAGTGTTATCACGTATCACAAGAATGTAGTCCCGATCAATACCATAATCACAAAGCATTTGTTTCATCCAAAGTAGTCGAGTACAACAACTACCCGCCGTAATATATTCAAATTTCAGAGATAAGGAAATAGAGTTTTGTTTCTTACTTAACCATGCAATGAGATTGTTACCAATGTAGAAACATCCTCCACTGTGCTTTTCCTATCGTCCATGTTTCCAAATTTCAATGGCATCAAACAGTATCCCGCAAGATGAGAATTAGTATCATTAGTATACCATAAACCATAATCAAGTATAGCTTAATATAGCGAATAATTCGCTTCACCACCGCAAGATGTGATTCTTTTGGTTTAGCTTGATAACGCGCACAAACTCCAACACCGAATGATATGTCGAGACGGCTTGCGCCAGTACAAAGAGACCGCCTATCATGCTTCAGCATAAGCCGGAGTCAACCTCCTTTCCCCGGGTCATCTCTCGAAATTTTTAAGGACGTGGCCATGGGAGTTCTCGACCGACTTGGTCTGCTCAAGACCGAACTTCTTCACAAGATTTTTAGCATACTTGGCCCGGGAGATAAAAATCCTCGATCCAACCTCGCTTTGATCTCGCAAACCTAAAAAGAAATTTAGTTCACCAACCATACTCATTTCAATTCATTTTGCATGAGAGTAGCAAATTCCTTGGATTTTGTTTCTAGTGAAGAACCAAATACAATGTCATCGACGAGATTTGTGCAACAATTAATCCAGCTTTTAAAATGTTTGATGAATAACGCTTTGTCGCCCCTCCTCTCGCTTGTATCCCCTGCTCCAACAAGAACATGGTTAATCGCTCATACCAAGCTCTTGGGGCTTGCTTTAGTCCGCATGAGCCTTTTTTTGAGTCTAAACACATGGTCGGGAAATAAGAATCAACAAATCCCTTAGTCGCTTCAACATAGACTTCTTCATTAAGAATTCCATTCGTAAAGGGCACTTTTGACATCCATTTGGTACAGCTTTTGAATCTCATTTGACATGCCACGATATAGTAGGAGTCTAATGGATTCAAGCCGCCACCACAGTGCAAAAGTTTCATCAAAATCCACCCTTCTAGTTGAGTGTAACCTCATGCAACCAAGCGTGCCTTGTTTCCGACTATGTTGCCATGTTCATCCGATTTATTTTTGAATATCCACTTTGTCCCGATCACATTTGTGTCTTTTGGCCGAGGAACAAGATCCCACACTTCATTTCTATCAAACTGAGCTAGCTCTTCATGCATGGCTAGAACCCGCTTTTCATCAATAATGGCTTCATTTATATTTTTGGGTTCAATTTGTGAAGTGTAGCAAACATTTCCAAGTTCATTAGCAAGCCTCCTCCGAGTCATCATGCCGCCTCTCGAATTTGAGAGAACATTGTCCAAAGGATGTGCTTTCAATCCAAGAAGGAGGCCGCCTTCTCATGTCCTGCTCGTTATTTGTAAATGGTGCGCCGAAACTTCCGTGAGCAGGCGTGAGACATCGTAACTTGAAGTCGGATGTTCCTTCTCAAATTACCGTCTCGGAGCAGTACATGATGGTCTTGGGTAGGTTGACGCCCAACAACCTGTTTTCTTCCAAAGTCTCAATATTAGGCTCTCGTGAATAAGATGAAAAGTCATCGCATCATCAATTTTTACATTGATTGATTCAATGATAGTCTGAGTACGCATGTTATAAACTCTGTAAGCACGGCTGTTCTCAGAGTAACCAATAAACACTCCCTCATCACTTTTTGAATCGAATTTACCCAAGTATTCCCGATCATTTAACACATAGCATTTGCTACCAAAGGTATGGAAATATTTGAGATTCGGTTTTCTACCTTTCCAGATTTCATAAGGAGTTTGAGTGGTTCCAGTTCTCAAAGACACACGATTCAAAATATAACAAGCAAGATTAATAGCTTCAAATTTATAATTTAACAGGAGCTTCTTACTATTTAGCATAACTCTAGCCATCTCTTGAAGAGACCTATTTTTCCTTTCCACAACACCGCTTTTGTTCAGAGTTTTGGGTGCAGAGAATTCATGAAAATACCATTTTGATCACAAAAGCGTAGAAATTAGCATTTTCAAACTCTCTCCCATGATCACTTCTAATCCTTAGAATTTTTATTCCTCAAAATGTTTTTCTGTTGTTAATTTTAGGTGCAAAATTTGAATCTTTCAAACACATCAGATTTTTCTCTCAAGAAATCAACCCAAGTATATCTAGAAAATCATCCACGCAAACAAAAATATATTTCTTGCCCCCAATACTTTCAGCTTGAATAGGTCCCATCAAATCCATGTGAAGTAATTCTAAAACATGAGTCAGAGTAAGAAACGCACCTTGCTTGTGAGTGCTTTTGGTTTGCTTACCTTTTAGGCACGAACCACACAATCCTTCGATTTTTCAAGAAGCTTAGGAACACCTCGCATCGCATTCAACTTTGTCGGCCTCAACAGATCACTATAATTTAAATGTCCCAATCGCTTGTGCCACAACCCGTTGAGTCACTTTTGAAATATGACAAGTAATTTTGGTGTCAAGGAGATAACATTTATCATTGATCTAGTACCATGTAGAATACAACTACCATCATACTTCAAGACTTTACAGGAATTTTTTGAGAACATAACCAAGTGTTTGTCATCACAGAGTTGGCCTATACTAATTAGGTTAGCTTTTAAACCTACAACAAAAAGAACTTCTTTTAACGGGGAGAAGCCATCAATTAGAATAGTGCCTACACCTTCAATTTTTCCGTGTGCTCCATCACCAAAAGTAACTGCACCACCTTCATGACTTTTGTAGTTAGTTAGATAAGATCGATTACCAAATATATGTCTAGAACAACCACCGCCAAAATACCAAGAGTTAGGAATAAAGGATCTATATGCAACATCAACCATATAACAATTTAATTCACCCTTTTTAACCCAAATTTGTCTTACTTTAGTGTTGCTAAGATGTCTCATTTGTCTATTAGCCGTGTTTTTACTAAACAAACAATGAAAAGAGTCGTGTCCTAAATTACCACGTATGCAACATTTTACAAAGTACTTTGACTTACCTCTCAGTATTGATTGCATACCGATGGTCGTGACTGCTGAAGTTCGGCATTGGTCGAACTTGCATAGGCAGTCACCCTTTAGTTCGACGGTGATGGGAGCAGCTTTTGTATGAAAATACAGCAGACTTTTGTTTCTTTGATGAAGTTGATCCGATTCCCGCCTTTTCTTTCACCTTTTCCAACATATCCCAACCCTTCTTTGACGCTTTGGAGTTCTTCCATAGCTCAAGAGCCTTTTAAGCGAGAGGCTCCAATTGTTAATTGCTTGATCCTTTCTTTTGAGACTTTTAATTCATCTAAGAGATTAGCAATTTGATCATCCTTCTTTTTAAGATGTTGGTAAGAGTATTATTTTGAGAATTGATTTCACCCTTGTCATCTTCCAAAATTCCATCAAGACTTGAGTGGACAAGTTTTCTCCTCTGCTCATCTTGTAATTTTTATTCAGTCAGCAGCAGCTGCATGCATGCATACCTGACCGGTTCTTCGTGAGGTTGTTGCTAAGAAGTCGAACCTCGCAATCAAGTTTTGCACGTAGTCGCGATGAGAGTTAAGTTCACGCTATGACGCACCGATCATCAAATGGTTCTCGCTATCCTCGTCCTCATTTGAGTCTTTTTCATCATCTTCACCCAAGTGATATTCATGGCCTTCTTGGTATGAGATTTCTTTAAAGTATTTGCACATTCAGAGGCTATGTGACCAAAACCCTCACACTCATGGCATTGAATTCGATTGTCGATCTATTCATAGAGGTAGTGGAATTTTGTTTAGTGTTAGTCGAAATCTCTTCTTTGTTGGAGAGAGGTATTCAAGTGCTTTCCTTTTGATTTCCTTTTAGAAATTTTTTGAATTGTTTGGTGAGCATGGCCATGTTTTCATTTGTTTCGCTTTCTCTCACACTCAACCTTGTCTTCATGGTTGTTAATTTTGAAGGCAATATCGATCCCTTTTCTTTCTTTCTCCTTTGTAGATGTAGCTCATATGTCATCAATGATCCCACCAATTCTTCAACCTTCATATTCTCAATCTCCTTACTTTCTTCAATTGCGCTTACTTTAGAATGAAAACGATCGTGCAAAGATTTGAGGATTTTCTTTACAATTTTGCTCTCTAATATTTCTTTCCCAAGGTATAAGCAAGATTGGTGATATCACCGAGTTTTGCATAGAAGTCCTCGAATTGTTCATCGCCTCTCATGGTTAGTTGTTCAAACTCTAGAGTAAGAATTTGAAGCTTGATGACTTGACCATATTGGTTCCTTCATGAGCAATTCAGTAGATGTCCCAAGCATCTTTTGCAACCCCGACAAGTAGAGATTAAACAAAATTGATTAGAGTCTACAAAAGAAAATATGGCATTTAACGCTTTGGAGTTCCAATTAGTATAATTGTAATCGCTTGTAACCCACTCGCCTCGCTTTTTCTCTCTTTCTACACCATCTTCAAAGTGATGGTAGGAGTTTTATATCCATGGACAATTGAGTGCCAAGCTTTTTCATCAAGGGATTGGATATACACTTGAATTCTAATTTTCCAATAGGCATAATTAGTACCATCTAAAACAGTGTGTCTAAATGGAGCTCGGCCCATAACTAGGTTTATATGGATCGCACTTAAAAAGTGTACCCGCCTCGATACCAATTGAAAGTTCTAAAACCTAGATTAATTAAATTAAACACGAATTTTAATTTTAATTAAATAAGCAGAGATGTAATGTAGTCGAATCGAAAGATATAGAGATAATAGCTCGACTCGCACAACCGTGTTCGCTTCCTAATCTTGTCTAGTGCGGAAATTAAAGGATTAAATACGAACACAAGATGTAACGTGGTAAACCCCTAAGGAAATATCCACGGCCCCCATGCCATGGGTAGAAATAATCCACTAATAATCTTGTTCAAAAATACAATAGTATCGGTTTTTGTAATTTCGCAAATTAACAAAATAACAATCAAAAGAAAATGATCAACTCCCCGTGATACTTCTTCTTCTCGACTTGTTGATGAAGTGGAATCAAACCCACCGGTCTTGACTTTATCGCCACTTCCCTATTGTACTTGACCGCAACCACCACTTGGATTAAGAACCCCGCTTTTAACTTCACGCCAAGTAGCTTGAGCAAGATATGGAATTGTTCGTTGAGTACCAATTAGTTCTTGATTCTTCAATGAGTTTGAAGAAAACTTTTGTGCTTTGAAAGTTGAATCAATGAGGCGCCATGTCTTGTTCTCCTTGAATGGATTCGCTAGGTTGAAGCTTATGGAACAAGAACACAAAAATATTTTTCAAAGTCAGAATTCCTTATTGATTTCTACTCTTACTTATAGTTAAAGTAGAAATCAATTTAGGAATTATTTCTTACCTAAGAATATGCAACAAAGATGGTAAGAGAATTAGTAGGAAAGAATATAGAAAGATTTTCTTAGATTTGTAGTAGGAAAGAATTTAGGAAACTAAATATTTCCTTCCTAAACAAATCTAAGAGAATAAGAAAATTCTTTAACCTACAAAAGGAGTCATCATTAATATTCATGAAATCGTAATATATCAAATATAGAAATGTAATAAAATCGCAGCTTTTTGCCGATCCGAAAAATGATTCGCCTATCAAGCCGGGTCGATCAGAATCATGGCGTTAATCGCATCAAATAAAACACAAATGTTGACCGCTTTTTTATCATTAAAAATCAGTTATATTTATTAAGATAGCCAAGATATAAAAAGTGAAAAATATGACACATATTTTTCCAACAAAGGATATAGACTATAATTAAGTTCTAGAATTGTGAATTTTCAAAGTTATAAATAAATATCTAAAAATATTTATTTATTTTGTTACAGTTCTCCTATCCCTCGTTTGTAATGCACAACGTGATGACAGTATGTCAACGTTTGCATTTTTCAAACCTTGTAGAATTGCGATTGCTGTGGCATGCTATTCCCACAGTCAAAATTAATTAAAACAGTGCGTAATTCATGCCAGAAAATGAAGACTTAAAACAATGAGTGATGCTATTCATAGTCTTCATTACCGGTAGTCATCTTACGTGGTATTATTCAATAGGATGGATTATTTATAATTAATGGCTATAAATACATTACTTAATTGGAGTAAATAATTCATCCAATTAAGTAATGCCACGTATGATGACTACTGGTAGTGAGCGACTGCAAATAGCATTATTCTAAAAGAATATAGCTTACCCCCAATAGATGGCGGTCGGCGGCAGTCGGCAGTGGTCCCAATCCTTACGGTGAGTGTAGACAAATATGTAGTCAGCTCTTTAAAATTAGAAAAAATCGATATACACTTCTTTGCAGTCGGATCCGACCGTAGGATCTATTATAATGATGGATTGAGACGATGAACAAATTTTGGAGATGATTGATAGAAAAAGATAATCGATTGAGGGAGATAGATTGAGGATGTGATTAGATTTTGGAGATAATCGATTGAGGGAGATGATCGAATCATAGATATAGATTGAAGCGGTGATAAGATGATTTTGTGAAGGGAGAAATTGAAGACATATTGATACATGGACGTTTAAGTATCTTTTCATTTCTGTAGTAGAGAAAACTCTCTACGATCGTGATTACTTTTAGACTTTCAGATCTTATTATAACTTAATCTCTAACCAATTTTTCTTGATACAACCGTCATCAATCTTTTAATTTTGCGATTTCATTAGTTCTTAATGGACAATTTCTGTATTTGTAGGTATATCTATGTATGATGAAGAGAGGAGTATTATAATATTTTCAGCAAAAAAAAGAGACTTTTTAATAGTTAATTATAGAATTTGTTCATTGAACAATTTTAACCCCACAAAAACTAAAATGTCAGGGACGGATCAGCCACAAAATTAGAAGACTAATTGTAACATTGTCTGATTGAAATTTCTCTAACTTTTATGGCGGCTTTGGCAAACAATGTGGATCCAAGCACCATTTTTTATGGGTAAATAGTATTGGATGTACCGAATTTTTATGGCATTTTTTTCATAAATAAACTAATTTTTGAAAAGAATTGTAAATCCTTATTCTTGTTACATATATTATAAAAATAATACTTGTTACACCTTTTGGTGATGTGGATCCAACCACCTGTGCTAGGTCATCTTAATAGCCAAATCAGTTCCAACTAGGACTATTAAACCTTCACACATGGAAAGTACTTGGCACTAGTCCAAACCCTTGAGTAAGGAGTCCGGAGTGATATCACTGCAGTAGGGGTCCGGACCAGATACGAAATGATTGATGTGACACTTGAAATGACACACTCATAGTGTGTCAGGGACAAATAGTGTAAATATGAAAAAATTATTACTTAGAAATACAAAAATAGACGCATAAATGAGATGATTACGCTGACTGCATAAAGGACACAAGTCAATCACACACACGAAAGAACTCACAACCTATGATTCCACTCAAACCCTGACTATAAATAAATGAGGTACGTGACATTACAAAAAAACACTCCACTCTTTATATTCATACACGCCTTTCTGATATTATTAAGTAAAACCAGTTCAGACAAAAACATGAGTTCTAACTTGAGCGTCGGAGAGCATACGGTGGCCACTCCGGTTGCATGTGCTTGTTGACAACCTTGTGTGATGTATGCAAGAAAGATAAAATTCGAACAAGGAACAACAATTCAGTGTTGATCTTGGGTCTAGCTAGGATTTGGGGTCAATATTTTGGCACCGTCTAATGGAAACGATATTGAAAACCACCATGGGAAACACTTGAAAAAGCCTAACCAACCACAAATTGATGAAGATTTGGCTGCTGTACTAAGTTGAAAGAGTCTTTGGGGTTGCATAGAGAGTTTCTTTACAAATAACTTAGTGACTTAGGTGTTTGAAAAATCACATGAATCTCTTGAAAAATGGATGCCCTATTAGTAAAACCTTTGAAAAAGGGATTTTGTAAAGAAAAGTCTCATTTGAAAAAGAAGGATGAAGTTGTTGTAGGATTATTTTGTAAAGAAAAATCTCCTTTGAAAAAGGAATAACTTAGTTCAAGTTGCTTTGTTGTGAAAATCTCCCTTGCAAAAAGGCAGAATTTAGTTCAAGTTGAATTGTTGGAAAAGTCTCCTTAGCAAAAAGGAGGAACTTAGTTAAGGATGGCAAAAAAACCGTGATCCGAATCCTTCCGCCCGCCCGCCCCCCACCCCACCCCACCCCACCCCACTTATTCGGGGTAATAGGGACGGATCCGGGAGGGTTTACTCATGATGGGCGGCCCCGCGACCCGCCCCACCAATAATTTTTTGTTTGTTTGTAAAATCATAAAATAGAATACAAATTAAAACTTTAGTAGAAATGGACTAAAGAAGAATCGAACCCGGGTTGAAATTATAAACTATAACTCTCAACCATTACACTACAATCCCATTCTTGAATTTTTTTTTTTGTTTTGTTTACTACAAATATTTTTTTTTAAAAAAATTATTTCTTTTTTAATTATATTTTGTTTCAGTTTTATAAATAGAAAAAAGAAAAAAAAAATTCGTAGGGTGGTTGGCGGGTCAAAAGATTGACCCGCCCCGCGAATTCGCAATGCGGGGCGGGGTAAAAAATTTCGTAGGGCGACCCACCCCGGACCCGCTCCATTGCCATCCCTAAACTTAGTTGAAGCTGATTTGTTGTAAGAATTTCTTTTACAAAAAAGAAGGGTTTAGTTCAAGATAGTTTGGTGGTAAAGATTTCCTTTAAAAAGAAAAAAAAGCAAACTCAAACTAAATTCCCTGATTCGAAAAAAAATTCACACACAATGAGTGATAGTTATCATGACACTTACCCTGCGCGAACCAACAGACAACTGAGTGAAGGAGCTGAAGAAGCTCTAGATGTGGCGCAACCACAGAGGCGGGAAAGACGCTCAAGGGCACTTTTGGCGCGCAACATGGAGCTTATGGCGGCCAGATGTTGGAGATGCAGTGGCAATAAGCAGCTCAGACTGTCGTCCTTAACGCTTACCTCCAGAGAGGATTTATTCATCCTGCCCCGTCGGTGTATCCTTCGTATGCACTTGGGGTCAATGTGAACCAGCATGTTAATAAGGAAAAAAAAGTTACTATTCGTACGTCTCTTTAACCCAGCCAAAGAGCCCCATTTCAGAAAAATGATGAAGTGGATTCAGCTCAACTCCAGAATCAAAGATATGAGACGGAAGAAAACTGTGCATACCCAATTTTTTTCCATAGATATTCCCAAGAGTCTGAGCCTTCTCAGGCCTCTAGTGTGCTTGAAAAATTGGGAAGTAGACCTCTTAGAAATAAGAGGGAAAGAAGGGCAATTGCAGCTGCCGGCAGAACACAACACATTCTTCCACCACACTAGAATCAACCTGCTTATGCAGAGGTGCCATGGCCTGCTCAATTTCCAGCATAAGTGCCTATGAGAACAGTATATCAAGCCCAACGAGTCCAATCCCCATTAAGGGCATCTCCCCATCAACTTAGATTTTTTGAAATAGATGACGATGTGGAGGTAAGCCCATTTTTTGAGAGAATACGCCAATGCTGCGTCCCTCATGATTTTGAAATGCTAGAAATAGGAAAATATGCTGGCCGAAGATATCTTGATGACTATCTATTGAAATATAATGCCAGCATGGTAACGCATAAATGTAAAGCATTCCCCCTAACGTTAGAGAGGAGTGCACTTAGATAATATAAGAAACTTCTCCCTGGGAGTATCCACAGCTGAAAGGATTTGAAAATAGCATTTAGGAACGATTTTGTCTCCTTAAAGCCCGACCAACTTCCTATCCAGCGCTTGCAAGATATGAGGTAAGGAAAATGTGAATCGACGAAAAGCTATTTACCCGATTTACTAAAGAAATGCTCAATTCTAAAAATATCACGGAAGCAGAAATGTTCTCTGCACTCAAGATGGGCTTGGACATGAGTAGTATGTTTTGGAGGAATGTTTGAAGCAGGAAGTCCCGTGATTACAATGCGTTAGTGACCTGATGAAAGAAGAGATAATATCTGAAGAAATGGCTAGGGCTAGAGATAGCCATGCTCAACAGCTCTACCACCAAGGAGAGCAAGCGAAAGCCAAGTCCTCAGACGGAGGAGTATGCCACCAATCTGGGCATCGCCAAAGAGGCCATGCTCATCCATTCCCTAGGACGGAATCTAGCTTTGCTACTGAGATTACAGAGGCAATCCCAAACATACATGCCGGATTAAATGCTCTGGACCATGGCGTGCCTACTATAGAAGCATGCTCAAGCAAGTGTAAGAAACTGTTTATCGGACCTTACTGTGCCTATCATAGGTTCTATGGGCACAAAATAGAAATTTCTGTGACATACAGATGCTGGCGGACCAGAGGACGCAGAGAAAAGACAATTTACCCTTTGGAGGAAACAGATGTAAGAATTACTTTCCTTACCGGTCCAATGAGATGTCTCGTGGTCACCACCACAATGAAAGGAGTGAAAGGCGAGGGAGAGAAGCCGATCCGAGATTACGCGGACGGAATAGAGAAAATGTTTGAAGGATCGAAAGACAGGATATGGTTCCACTTCTGCAACCGGCCTAACCTCTTATTCGCGAGATTGACACCATTGTGGGAGGCTCCCACCTTGGTGAAAGTTCTAATAATTCATAGAAAAGATATATTCAAGAGGCTAAGGATCCCGCCAAAGTCAATTACCACCTGCATACTCGTCCCACGTGCACAAGGAGAAATGACCCAATTATCTTCTCGTCCAACGATACAGTTGGAGTAGAAGTGTCAATCCGGTCAGGTAGGTCGGGTCGGCCCGCTTCTGATGAAGCCCGATAACGGCCCGCATTAGAAAAAGTCCGCGCCACGGTGGGTTGCAGATCGGGTCAACCCAGCTCACAAAAATTGAATATGAGTCCAGCCCACCCGTCGGCCCATCTGGGTTAAGCCCATGTGGGCTGCTGTTCAACCTAGTTCGGTCCGTATGAATAAAAAATTAATGTTTTTTTTGAAATTACTAAAAAAATTTAGTTACCTATTGTAATTATAAAAAAAATACTTACATATATAGCAAAAACATGTGTTAAATTACTAAATAAAAAATAAATAACAATAATAAATTCACATTTGTTAATTTTTTTAATTTAATTTCTATTTTTTTATATATTTAAAGACTAAAACAACACGCATCTGTCACATCTTTCATTTTAAATGACTTTGCCATTTATTAAAAAAAATCAAAATAGGTCAGCGGTTAAAGGCTGAACCGCCTGGGCCATGAATAGCCTGCCAGGTTCACGGGTTGGCCTGCTGTTCGGCCTCTTCGGCCCGTGGTTCAACCGCTTCGGCCCATGAACGGCCCGCGGTCACGAGTCGAGATAGGTAGGCCAATGCGGGTTTAGCCGACTGGCATGTCTTGACACCTATAAGTTGGAGTATATTTCCCGCATAATGACGCTTTGGTAGTCCATGCTGTAGTAGCCTGAAATGGCCTAGGAAGGATGTTGGTTGATGATGGAAGTTCTGTCAATATCATATACAGTGCAACTTATGACAACATGGAGATGTAGACTTCTCTGAATCCGTCTATGAATCTTATATATGGCTTTATTGGAGACTCTATTATCCCCATGGAAACTATTGTCTTAATGAAAGAGATGGAAAAAGCATAAACTACCGTCAGAACTCATATGGAGTACTTAATTGTCGATAAAAGTTCTTCATACCATGGCGTCCTAGGAAGATTGACCCTCATTGATTTGGGCACTACAACGCACACTAAGTTTCTATACATAAAGTTCTCCGCAGATTGTGGGATCGCCGCCGTGAAGAAAACCCAATATGAATCCAGGGCATGCTACACCAATTCCATGAGAAAGTTTGTGGACCGAGAATTCCACGCAATTGATATTGAGATGAGAGAGGTCCCCGTAGATCCTGAAAGGATGGATTGGAAAACATCTGGAGAAGGGGACATGCGCATGAGAGAACTGGAGAACCCTGATGATTTAGATCTACGAGTAGCAGAGGTGGAACCTCAGACGTCTTCGAACAAAAAGCTGGAGTACTTTTCTGCAGACCCTTCGATCCAGTGAAAGAATTGCATGTGGGGAGTGGATCCTCTGAGGATTTCAAGAGTCAACTGAAGATGTTTTTGTCCCAAAATTTAGATGTATTTGCTTGGAAACATGGGGATATGGTAGGCATCGATCCAAACATCTCATGCCACATGTGTTGTGCGATTATAATCCCGCAAGTGTACAGTTCGTTTACAAGTAATATACTGATATGTAAGTGTCGAACCCACGAGGACTAGATATCAAATTGATCAATTAATTTGTAATTCAAATTATAACAATATGAAAAACACAGATTTGATTTGTGTGTGTGATTCTAAACTAATTTAACTATTTCAATTAAATTTAAATATCAATTAACAACTTTAAATGATGAAAACGAATTCGAGTTTTACTAACACTAGGATTTACGAATCCACCTACACGCTTTATAATCAATTATCCGTTAATCGCTTTTTAGCTCTTAATTACCTTGGATTGAAAATCGACATTCCTAAAATAATCAAAAGCCTCTCTCGATGGTCAATTAATTCTATACGATATGCGAACCTAAACATCTCTAATTAAGCTTCGAACATAAACATATGCATTAAAATCTCAAGAACACCTAAATAGATTTCATAAAGCATAATAGTAATCTCTATCTATTATTGGATCCTATGTTATTCAATACTACGTGCTTAATCTATATTGAATCTCTCGACTTCAATACAAATCACAATATATTCTAATGGTGATCAAGCATTAAATAATAGGAATAATGAATGAGGAATAATCAACCCAAAAGCAATTAATTACTAAAAAGGAAAAACTTCTAATTAATTAAAAACGCGAGGTTTCATCGTTCATCCTAGAAAAAATAAATTTAGCCAGACATGATTTCGTCAATTACTACAATAATTGAATTCATCATCATCCGGAGAAAGAAAAATAAAAAGTAAATAAAACCCGTGATCCCGGCTCAAAAATCTTCAATCTCGTGTCCTGATCTTCAATTCTTCGTTTGTATCTTCTTCTCCAAAATCCGTCTATTGTTTTTCTCTCTAAATTGGCTCCCAAATCGGCTTTAATCCGGCTCTTAAAACGGCTCTGAATTCGGCTCCCCAATTATGAGTTAATAACTCATATTTATAGTTAGCTAATTATTCCCCAAAAGATCTCAAAATATTATAAAATTCGTGGACCAAAAGGTTTCCTAATCGGATTAGAACTCAAAAGAAAAATAAAAATCCATGACAAAATTAACATCAAGTACTGTTGTTTTTCAAACGGCCATAACTTCTTGTATAAAGCTCTAAATTGAGATACGTAAAAAGTGGTGGACTCGTAATTCGATTATATTTCCAATGGTATATTATTTACTCGTCGATTTCACTAAATTATTGCTCTTTTCGTCTATTCTTTTTCAATTACTTATAAACGGGTCCAAAACTGAAATATGAAGAATAATACAATAAATTAAGTAAAAATTCAATAAAATGACGGAATAAAAGCTTAGTTTAAAAGCCCAAATAAGTGCACAAAATGCACTTATCAAACACTCCCAAACTAAACATTTGTTCGTCCTCGAACAAAAATAAAATTAAACTACAAATTTAAACTAAGCTAAAAGAATTAATAGGAATTGATTTCATGTTAAATCTCTTATCATATGACTCATGTTTGAAAATAAAGCATCACTTTTAGAAATAGATTAAACAACACAACAAATAAATTTTTACTTATCCGATGCTCGTCTTTTAGTGAGTGTGTGATTAGTCAAAATTTAAACTTATACCTGTATTAGACCACGACCAATATTGTGTTGTTCATATTTTTACAATCTTGAACCCTTTGTAGCCATTTGTTCCTTACACCTCTCGTAAATTATCACACTTCTAATGCTTTTCTCTCCAATCTCGAAGTATTCTAGCGAATTTGGTTCATATTGATCAACACAATGCTTTTTCAAATAAAGTGGTAAAATTTAGAACTTGCATTCCTAGTATTAGGATGGTGAGTTATTTCTAAATTCTCATCTTCAGTCTCTCTGAGATCCTAACCTAACAATTCTTATCGAGCACTTCTAACTCTTTTTATTTATCTTACTCATATAAACGGTCTTATATCTTGTGCAATACTTCTCCTTCACAAGTTTTCTATGTGACCTTTGTAGCGAGTTTTGAGCCGATGACTCCCAAGTCAGATGACCATGGGGCACCAGGTTTTGAAATACCCTAACAGACTTAATTTTTCGAGTCCCACAGGCTATAAGAGAAGTGAAGATGTAAATTTTATTTATTTATTTAATTTTTTTGACTCATGTAATGAGCTTTGGGCCGATGACTCCCAAGTCAGATAACCATAGGACACCAGGTTTCAAAATACCCTAACAGGCTTAATTGCTCGAGTCAGATATTTTTTTTATTACTTTTTTTTAGCAGTGAGTAGTGCTCGATTTAGATTCCTTGACTACAACCTATTCAACCAAAGATGAGACCCAGAAATCCAAACCATTAAAATTCTATAAACACGTGTACTAAATTTAACACCCAAAACTGTTCTAAAATAGTTTGGTTACTAATATAAAGATTTAGGAACGAAATTTTTCACAATAATTCTAAGTCAATAATATCAACCAAAAACAATCAAGTCATGTTTCTATATTAGTGATAAGTCAATAGTGGCTACGTACTTCAAATATAGTCTAACATGGATAAGTATTCAGATAAAAGCACAAGTTAAAGTGTTGTATAATATTCTAACTAAAAACGTACTTAATTTCAAACAATTATCATCATTGGCGACAAGATATTCAAAAAAAATTTTAAAAAAAAAAAAATTAAAAACAAATATTTTTTAATTAATTTTTTTTAAAAAATGAAAATAATATTTTTTTTAAAAATTTATAAAAACAAAAATTTCAATTTTAAAGACCCGAATAATAAGCAATTTCAAAATTCATTAAGTATCCTGATACTTAATCCACCCCAAACTAAAAAATTATATTGTCCCCAATGTAATAACAAAATAAAGCTGATAAAAGAGAGAAAAGATCAGTTACTCTCTGGAGATAGATGTAGAGAAGATGGATCTGACTAGCTGAAGGTCCGATTGAAGTGGACTCAGATGTAGTGCTGCGACTCTTGGTCAAAAGATAATGTCATACATATTATCCAAGCGGCTCGCAAAGTGGAACACCATGCGATTGACATGGTGAAGCTGTATAAGGGCATTAAATAATAAATGAAATAAAAACTAATAAATTATTTAAACTAATTAAAACTACTACATATAAAGCAAGTAAATAAAAGGGTTAGAAAATGAGTTGCCTCCATTTAAGCACTTATTTATAGTCATTAGCTTGACTTATTATGTGGTTGCTTCACGGTACTCTAAATAGTGCTTTTGATGACTAGTTTTGTTTGCATCGATTGACTTTGCACCATTTTTTCTTTATTCTCCAATATTTAACTTTGTTATGCTCATAAAAATATGATTTAATTTTATCACCCTACTCGAACTTAACTATGAAAATTTCAACTTCTTCAATGGCATTGATCACAAAATCAATTTTAGAAGAAAGATGGGAGTTGGAGAATTGCTTGATTGGTGCAGCATCATTAAACGCCACTTTTTCATTCTGCTTATGTATGATCAACTTCTCATTCTCCATATACTCTTCTTCTTTGGTTGGTGCTTCCTCAATTTGGACAACCGGTCTATTTTCCAAAATTTTAGGTAGTTGCTCCTTACCCATTGTTGTAATGCTTGACATGTCTTCCATCGAAGTGGCTTTAGTGTCACTTAGAAATGTGTCTTGTGGACTTTCTGTCAGCATCTTTATCATCTGCTTAATTTTATTCTCTATGCGCATTTCAGTTGCCTTGATGCTCTGATCAAGTTCCTCTTTCCACCATTCTTTATTCTCTTGTGGTCTCTCCTGATTCGGCGGATTTTGAATATTTCGAGTGTCGTCATATGAGAAATTTTGATTATTTAATCCATCCGAGATTATAAGTCTGTGAGTGTGGATTATTCTGTTGCTGAAAATTCTGAACATATGCAGCTTGTTCAGGAGATGATGCTTCAGCAGTAGCCAAAGGGCACTCTGATGATTGATGGTTTGCCCCGCAAGTTGCACATATTGGTAGGGACATCTGGACCATATTGGCTGACTGAGAGTATTTCAGTGTTTCCATCTGCTTTGCCAATGAATCAATTTTCACTAGTATGAGCGAATTGATGTCCTCCTCGTGCATTCCTGTTTGACCTTGGTTGTTGTACCAATAGTAATCTGAGTGATTTTGCCAATCCTGGTTGTAGGTGTAGGAGTAGGGACAAAAATTTTGTTTGACCGGTGGTTTCCATAAATCTTCCAGGAGCAAGTCATCCTTATCAATCTCAAAGTCTGCTATCTTGTGTTGTGCTTGATCTCCTAGCTCATCTTTGTTCCCTGGTAGCAATGAAACCAAGAAAAACAAGTAGATCAACTAAAAAAAATAAAAAAAATAGTAATAAAAAAATTGTTAAAACTGAATTATCAATTAACGTAGTAATTAATAAAACTTGTCCTCGGCAATGGCGCCAAAAATTTGTTGTGGGATTATAATCCCGCAAGTGTACGGTTCGTTTACGAGTAATAAACTGATGTGTAGAATGTCGAACCCACGAGGACTAGATATAACATTGATCAATTAATTTGTAATTCAAATTATAACAATATGAAAAACACAGATTTGATTTGTGTGTGTGATTCTAAACTAATTTAACTATTTCAATTAAATTTAAATATCAATTAACAACTTTAAATGATGAAAACGAATTCGAGTTTTACTAACACTAGGATTTACGAATCCACCTACACGCTTTATAATCAATTATCCGTTAATCGCTTTTTAGCTCTTAATTACCTTGGATTGAAAATCGGCATTCCTAAAATAATCAAAAGCCTCTCTCGATGGTCAATCAATTCTATACGATATGCGAACCTAAACATCTCTAATTAAGCTTCGAACATAAACATATGCATTAAAATCTCAAGAACACCTAAATAGATTTCATAAAGCATAATAGTAATATCTATCTATTATTGGACCCTATGTTATTCAATACCACGTGTTTAATCTATATTGAATCTCTCGACTTCAATACAAATTACAATATATTCTAATGGTGATCGAGCATTAAAATAATGGGAATAATGAATAATAATCAACCCAAAAGTAATTAATTACTAAAAAAGAAAACTTCTACTTAATTAAAAACGCGAAGTTTCATCGTTCATCCTAGAAAAAGTAAATTTAGCCAGACATGATTTCGTCAATTACTACAATAATTGAATTCATCATCATCCGGAGAAAGAAAAACAAAAAGTAAATAAAACTCATGATCCCGACTCAAGAATCTTTAATCCCGTGCATTGATCTTCAATTCTTCGTTTGTATTTTCTTCTCCAAAATTCGTCTCTTGTTTTTCTTTCTAAATTGGCTCCCAAATCGGCTTTAATCCGGCTATTAAAACGGCTCTGAATTCGGCTCCCCAATTATGAGTTAATAACTCATATTTATAGTTACCTAATTGTACCCCAAAAGATCTCAAAATATTATAAAATTTGTGGGCCAAAAGGTTTCCTAATCGGATTAGAACTCAAAAAGGAAAATAAAAATTCTGCAGCAAAATTAACACTGGGCGGCTGTTTTTCAAATGGCCATAACTTCTTGTAGAAAGCTCCAAATTGAGATCCGTAAAAAGTGGTGGACTCGTAATTCGATTACATTTCCAATGGTATATCATTTACTCATCAATTTTACCAAATTATTGTTCTTTTTGTCCATTCTTCTCCAATTACTTATAAACGGGTCTAAAACTGAAATATGAAGAATAATACAATAAATTAAGGAGGGTGTCTTCAACTTAAATTTGAATAGATTTTAAAAACACATGTAAATTTTGGTGTCCCCAACTCAGATTTTAATAGATTCAATTGAAATTTAGGTGTCCTCAACTCAGATTTTAATAGATTCAATTGAAATTTAAGTGTACTCAACTCAGATTTAAATAGATTCTTTAGAAATTTAGGTTTCCCCAATTACTAGTGGATTTCTGAAGATTTCATTAATTTAAAGATTTAAACAGATTTGTATGGATTTCGAGCTCATAAATATGAATAACAAATTCTTTAGAAATTTTATCCACACCCTTCAAGATTTCAATTCAACTCTTCTTTTATACATCTCTTCCTCTCGCCTCTCTCCTCAATTTGTACCACAAGTTTTTGTAGTAAATATTGTTCTTAATTTTTATATTAGCATGAAAGTTTATTGAATTTTTTATTTTTTATTTTATTAATATTTCTTTTTGTACAATTGTCAAACATCGTCTTTGAAATTCTTATTCTTGATGCTCCATGACCATTCATTAAACCAAACAATTGGGCTGAAATATATAAATAATATATTGGTAAATATTAATTAGATAATTATCATATATGACAATTATATATTGGACTATAAAATTAGTATAGAACTAAAAATTCTTTTTTGAATTTAGAAAGATTTATTCGTCAAATACGATACATGTAAATTTTCTTTTTAAGCCATAAAATAAATTTTTATACAAGATGGTTAAACAACTGATTTTGGAAGAGAATTAATCTTAAATATCCATTATTTAGTCTCGAATATGAAAGAGATGATTATATAAAAAAAGACATGTAGAAAGAAAGTAAAAATTAAACTTTATTTTACATTTTTTTTAAGAAGCTTTGTTCTTTAATCAATTTTTTTTAATTCAAAACTGAGGAAACTAATAATAATAATAATGTGAATCTCTCAAACAATGGATCTAATTACATTTCGAGCTTAGAGACGACGAATGACCTATTTATTAGTTTATTCTCTAGGAGCTTAGTTGACACAGATGTCGAATTGGTATACCTCATAATCTATCGAATCATTCACTCCTTTGATCGAAAAGAGTTTGTAGTTCTTTACATTTCAAAAAAAATTCTCTTTCCAAAATTCTACTCAAAATATTTGTTTATGTAGGGCAGTCACTCGAACTTTTTAGAATAAAAACAATGTAAAATTACTACTTTTAATAAAAAGACCACAAATCCATAAAAATTATTTGAAATCCATAAGAATATATTGAAATTTAAAATATAGAATTTTGTTGAAATCTTATAAATTCTGTGGAATTCTATTCAAATTCATGAAATCCATTTAAATTCATAAATATTAACAAATCTTTTAATATCTGAGTTGAGGACACCCTCCTAAGTAAAAATTCAATAAAATGACGGGATAAAAGCTTAGTTTAAAAGCTCAAATAAGGGCACAAAATACACTTATCAACATGCAAATAGATGCAAAGCATCCTGGGTACAGGCAGAAGCGAAGACCCATGAGTCTCCAAAAATATGCGGCCCTGGAAGAGGAGATGTCCAAGTTGTTGAAAAATGGCTTTATAAGGGAGTCCAGTTGCCCAAAGTGGGTTTCTACACCTGTTCTGGTGTCGAAGTCTAATGGAAAAATGAGAGTGTGCATTGAATTTTCCAATGTCAACCAGGCATGCCCAAAGGGTAGTTTTTCCCTTCCACGCATAGATAAGCTGGTTGATGCCACTGTCGGGCATGAAATGCTTAGTTTCATGGATGCATATTCTGGGTATAACCAAATCTCCATGTATCCACAGGATGAAGAACATACTTCATCACAAATAGAGGACTATATTGCTACAAAGCCATGCCATTCGGCATGAAAAACGTTGGAGCAACATACCAAAGGTTAGTGAACAAGAAGTTCACTAAATTGCTGGGCAATGCGATGGAAGTGTATATAGACGACATACTAGTCAAGAGTCTGCTGCATGAGGATCATATTAAACCTTTGGAAGAGACATTTAACATACTGAGAAAGTATAAGATGAAGCTACACTAGCTCAAATGTACATTCGGTGTTACCTCATAGAAGTTCTTATGGTTTAAGGTGAACCAAAGATGTATCGAGGCAAATCTTGAAAAGATTAGAGCGCTGCTTGAAATGAACTCCCCACGACTCTGAAGAAAGTGCAAAGCTTGATCAGACGAGTAGCTGTCTTAAGTCATTTTATTTCGAGGTCAACTGACAAATGCTTACCTTTCTTTAAGGTGCTGAAGGGGAAGAAGAGATTTGAGTAGACCGCGAAGTACTTCAGGTGCCTTTCAAGCCCTAAAAGAATATATGGGACGGGCTCTGCTCTTGTCAAAACTAGTTGAAAGAGAACCTCTGGTGCTATACTTGGCTGTTTCTGATGAAGCAATCAGCGCCGTACTCATCAAAGAGGGTAGAAGTCATCGACAACCCATTAACTATGTGAGCAAGGTTTTGATCGGTGCCGAGGCATGTTATCTAGATATGGAAAAACTTGCCCTAGCCTTGGTGGTGTCTTCCAGGAAACTCAGGCACTATATCCAGTTGCACATCATTTGTGTCCTTACCAACTTCTCTTTAAGGCAAATGTTGCAGAAATTTGATGTCTCTGGAAGAATGATGAAATGGATTATAGAACTGAGTCAATTTGACATTCAATACTAGCCTATAAATGCCCTCAAGGGTCAAGCCTTGGCCGACTTTGTGGCAGAATTTACCCTCGTCCCAAAGTTGGAAATGATTGACAAGCCTGAGTTTGCCCAACCCTGGAAATTATTCATTGATGGGTCCGCAAGTGAGTCCGAAACAAGTGTGGGTATAATATTAATTAGTCCAGAAGGACACAAACTGCACAGTGCCATACGCTTTGGATTTAAGGCTTTTAACAATGTTGTAGAGTATGAGGCTCTCTTGGCTGGTCTGAGACTGGCCAAGGCCCTGCAAGTTAAAGTTATTGGTGTGAATAGTGACTCTCAACTAATTGTCAGCCAAGTAAAAGGATAAAAACATGATCTCTCAACTAATTATTGTAAAAGTTATTGTTGTGAATAGTGACTCTCAACTAATTGTCATTTTGTGGCAAAGGATAAAAACATGATCTCTTATCTGTAAAAGGTACAGGACTTAACGCCCAAGTGTTATGGGCGATACTCACCACCTCTAAAATAGCCACTGGAGAAACTCCATTTTGATAGTCCAAGAATAACTAGCCAAGATGGGGTAAATTGGTTTTCTCAAACTTTTTCGTCAAATATTCTCAAAATAAGAAATTTAAGAAATAGAAATTAATCCACAAAAATATGAGCACCATGTAAATAAATAAAAGGGTAGAAAGAGTGCAAACAATATTTTTATAGAGGTTCGATCCAACCAATGATCTACGCCCCCGTTACCAAGCTCTCCAACATGAGCACGACCTTTCCACTATCTTGATTAACTTATGGTGCACTCCAAATCCTTACAATGTATTCGGTGACTTACAAATAAGGAACACTGATCCTTATACAATATTGAGCTTTCAAGAGACCTCAATACGACCCAAAGATATAAAGAAATAAATTTGTGAATGTATTTCTCTCTTGATGAATGATAAATACAAGTTTGGTTTTAAGAGAGACTAACACTTTAATGAATAGCAATAGTTGAGAAAGCTCAAGTGTTAAAAAAAATTGGTTGATAATGATGAATCAAAAGTTTGATTTGATCAAACAAAGTTTTTCAATGAATGATATTGAAGATATAAATACAATGAAGCTTTGAATGAATTTTCTCAATATGATTCTCTCTATAAATGCTCTTGTAAGTGTTGTTGAATGATAATAAATGAAGTGATATTTATAGAGATGAATTTTTGTCACTTTCTGTTTAAACGGATGACTAAACGGATGACCAGACGGTCGATCGGTCAGATGGTCAGAACTAGCCGTTGGAATTGTAAAAAATCAGAACGGACACTTTTTGGAAAATGACAGCCAGACGGACGACCGGTTCATAAAACGGTCGACCAATTCGCTTCCAAACGGATGACCGTTTCCACATATTGAAAAATTGCTTTGTGGCATCGATAAAAGTATTTTATGCAAGTGATATCAACTTAAGTTTTGTGCATTAAAATGTTTTTGAGCTTTCATCAATTTAATTGCTAAAAATGAAAGAGTTAATACCTTTACAATTTTATCTAGAAATCTATTCTTCGATATTGATCTTCGAATCTTGAAATTTTGGATCTTGAGATGCTTAAACTCTTGTATTGATTTGGCTTTGATCTTGTCATTGCTTGAGAGTTCGATTCGTAGCTCTTGGAATATTACTTGAAGATAGATTGTTAGTAAACAATATTAATTTGTTTGTTATAATCAAAACATTAAGGTTTAAAGTTAACCATAGGTCAACACATTTTCCATTGCCTATGGGGCCGAAGCAATGTGTCCTGTAGAGATTGAGCTACCTTTTCATAGGCACAATCCATTTTGAAGAAATCTCCAATGAAAGACTACGAGGAACTGACCTGGATCTCTTCCAAGAATGGAGAGATGATGCCCAGTAAAGGATGAAGCGTTACTAGCAAAATATGAAGCGTCATTACAATAAAAAGGTGAAGACTTGCTCATTTCAAGCCAGAGACTCAGTCTTAAAAAAAGTATTCCTATCTTCTCAAGAGCCCGAAGTGGGCACATCAGGTCCAAATTGAAAAGGTCCAGGTCACAGCTAAAGTGGTCCCTAGGACATACATGATAGAGGACCTGTCTAGTAAACCAATAACCCATCCTTAGAATGCAGAGCATCTCTGCAGATATTATTAGTAAAGGTTACTTGTATGTTGAAACAACTCTGTTAATTGAAATATCTCATTTAAATGTCTTGAAAGGTCTATGTATGGCCTAGTGGATGCCTTTTTAAGCTTGAGTTAGAGGTGTCAATTCAAGTCAGATGGGCTGGGTCGGCCCGTCTCCGATGAGGCCCAGTAACGGCCTGCGTTTGAAAAAGCCCGCATCACGGTGGATTGTGGACCAGGTCGGCCCAGCTCATGAATTTTTTTCACGAAGACCGGCCCACCCATTGGCTCATACGGGTCGAGCCCATATGGGTCGCGGTTCGACCCAGTTCGGCCCGTATGAATAAAAAATTAATTTTTTTTTGAAATTACTAAAAAAAATTAGCAACTTAGTGAACTTATTGTAATTCAAAAAAATGTTTACATTTATAGTAAAAAATGTGTGAAATTACTAAAAAATAAATAAATAACAATGATAAATTCACATTTATTATTTATAACAAAAAATGTTTACATGGAATTTATATCTTATTTTACATTGAATTATTTCTAACTTTGTGAATTTAAATAAAATACAAACAAATAATAACTAAATGCATCACTATAGTTAAAGCACATTCCAACTAGGTTGGCACGTACATAACTATCAATCATTTGCATATTTATAGTTTAAGTACATCCTAACTAGGTTGGCACATACCTAACTATAATTCAATTGTTTGAAATTATATATTATTTACAAATCAATCTTCAGCAATAACTAGATTTTTAAAATCGTCACCAATATCGTCAGACATTTTATCTTGCATCCTTCTATCTGCGAATAGCCAATCTTTTACGCATATGAGAGCTTCCAAAATATCTTCTTTAAGTCTTGATCTTCTTTCGTCCAATACCCTGTTACCTGCACTAAAAGTAGACTCGGATGCCACTGTTGAGATTGGAACTGTTAGTAGATCTCGTGCCATTTTTGATAATAATGGGTATGACCTCTCATTTAATTTCCACCATTCTAAAATATCTAAATTTTCTTCCTCATCTTCAGGTATTAAACTATGATGATCAAATTGATAATATCTTTCTAATTCGGTAGGTGTGGTATTCGTGTCTGTAGTTGATGAAGTACTAACAACATGTTGTTTTTTCTTAACTACCAAAGAGAAAAAAGATTTACCTTTAGAAGTTGTACTAGAGTTTGTAGAAGCAGAAATATTTTCATTGTTACTATATTTAATAAAATAGTAGTTATACATTTCATTGATGAAAATTTCTAAATATCGATTTGTAATATTTATGTTAAAAGCTAATGTTTCAAAAAGTGATTCTAAAGCAGTGTGAACTCCAAATAATTTTAGGCAATGATCCATTACAGCAGCCACTGGAAAAATGAGTGGCATGTTTTCATAATATTTTCGAAATTTTTCTTCCATTGACAAAATAATTTGAAAGAAAAATAGATCGTTTCTAAATTTTAAAAATTGGGTAGAAATTTCTACCAATTGTATAAGTACAAGATGACTAGTTGGGTAATATATACCCGAACTAATTTTTGTTGGCTTACAGAAAGGTTTCAAAAATATCATAACTTTAAACTAATTTTTACAAGGCAGCATATTTTTATCAGGTCAAATAGGGTACCCCATAGTCATGGACTATATTTCGGTGCTGAATAATACTATCTAGTACTAGTTTATGTGGCAGCCAACCAAGAATTGGAATTGGAAATTTCAATTTTGACTGTTCAGAAGTTTGATTAGTTGGAATTGAAATAGATTATTCAATTTTAACGAAGCATGCAAAAAGTGGAAATATTGTATTATGAGTTTTTAATTATTTTATATGTTTTAGGATTCTATTTCTAGAATCAGTATTTTTCTAAAATTCTATTGATTTATTGTTTAGGGGGTAAATTTAATAAATGGCCACTAAATTAATTAGGGTACCCCATAGTCATGGACTATATTTCGGTGCTGAATAATACTATCTAGTACTAGTTTATGTGGCAGCCAACCAAGAATTGGAATTGGAAATTTCAATTTTGACTGTTCAGAAGTTTGATTAGTTGGAATTGAAATAGATTATTCAATTTTAACGAAGCATGCAAAAAGTGGAAATATTGTATTATGAGTTTTTAATTATTTTATATGTTTTAGGATTCTATTTCTAGAATCAGTATTTTTCTAAAATTCTATTGATTTATTGTTTAGGGGGTAAATTTAATAAATGGCCACTAAATTAATTAGGGGTTACTACTTGTTCACTAAACTTGAAAATGTTTTCAATCGCTCACCCAACTTCTTAAATATATAGTAATTACTACATGGCGAACAAAAAGTTGATGTGATATAATTAAATTGTTAAAATCATCGACATAACAAAATTGTAATAGCCAAACATATATTTAGATTGCTTTTAAAAAAATGTTTATCTAACTTTGAAAAAACGTCTTTAGCTTGGAGAAACGTCTTCTAAAACAAGTTAAATGCGTGTTTGGCTATTGCGATTTAGTTACGTTGACGATTTTAACAATTTAATTATGCTACATTAGTTTTTCATTTATCACGTGGCAATTTCTGTTCGCTCAGCCTAACATTTTTCCAATGAGTGATAGACGATAAGTATTTGAGAAGTTAAATGAGCAATTAAAAACCATTTTAAATTGAGTGAACAAGTAATAATCTTAAATTAGTTAGTGGCCATTTATTAATGGAGTTGTATTTGTTAGTTTTCTTTATTATAGAATTTATAGCTGTTGACTTCTTTCCTCGTTTCGGACCACTAATTTTTCAAGAGGGCATTGTAAACAGCAAAAAGCATCTAGACATGCTCCGAAAAATTGAACTCAATTTGTCTACGCTTTATTTAACACATATGGGGTACGTATCTCTTGCCGGGTATTATCTGTCTCCTTAACAAATTTTTGTGGGTCATAGTGTAGAAAATAATGCGTGTCGGCAACTCCGACATCAATCTATTCAAAATGTCTCTCTTTATAATAAGACACGAGGGCATTCGTCTGTGCTTTTTCTTAAAAGTAGCAGACCCATGAGTTCCATTTGTGCCGTACAGTACTCATCTGACTGTCAAACAAGAGTTCAGACAGAGTTCATATCCAACCTTGGTTCTTGTTCCGTGATCAACATATGTGTCGGACATGTTTCAGGTGTGTAAGTTTGCAAGAATTTTCGTAGCCAACTTGTACTCTTCTTTTTTTATTTTTTTTTGAGTGCAATGTGAATTGAGTTTCAAGATTAAAACTTTAGGGCTTCTTAATTAATTGTGAGATAATTGTGGAGAGCATATGTTTATCATGTGGTTTAAAATAATTTAATAACCGTAATTTCCTGTCTTCATTGAAAATCGACTTTCTTCTGGAGATAAAAGATTTACTTCCAGTGCCATAAATAATACATTGAAAAATTGAATGGCAGCACACACAAGATTCTTTGTATAAATTATTACAAGAACCTAATATTCTGAAACATTACAAAATCATAGATTTGGCACCTTAAAATATGAAATTCCCATTAGAAGCCACCTGCTGTATATCCTCCATCAACATAAATGACTTGGCCTGTAATATATGAAGCAGCTGGAAGACAAAGAAATGCCACCAAAGTAGATATCTCTTCAGGTTCTGCTATTCGCCCTAGAGGAGTTCTAGCAATTAGAGGTACATACATTTCCAAAATAGATGGTTCGATTTCCTCCTGAACAAACAAAATAAGTTTAAATTAATTTTGTCATTTGTACTATTAAATACTGTATAGCAAACATGCACCAAATGTTCATACGGGTTTCAAGATTGTAGTCCTGACACCCCATGGCGCAACAGTATTGATGCGAATATTGTCCTTAGCCCATTCGCAAGCCAAATTCTTTGTTAGTTGATTTATTGCACCTGAGAAAATAATAAAATTTGAATTCAAATATGATCTTGAAGCATTCAAAATTATATATGTACCAAATTGGTTATATACATATATATTTACCTTTGGATGCTGCATAAACAGAAAGTGCAGGCAGTGCCATTCCACCAGCAACAGATGAAATGAACACAATATTTCCAATTCCAGATTCTTTCATTAATGGGTACGCGAGTTGGCATATATGATAAGGGGACTCGATATTTGTTTCCATTATACGCGTATAATCTTCAGAAGTATGGTCTTTAGCTCGCTTCATTATACTTATTGCAGCATTATTTACCTAATAATCAATAACAAGTCATATCCATATAATAAACTCAAGATTATAAAGCTAATTAATGCTAAACATCAGTTAAAGGATAATGAATATTTCTCATTACATGCATAATTATATGGAAAGAGATTACTACTTTTAATTTCTCGAGTTCATTTTAAATTGATTCTGGACCCCTAATGCAGGTTTTATTCATTAAGCCAGTCTGTCTTCATCTCTATTAATTTAATTTTATATTTTTCTAATTATTTATGTATTTTAACAAAGACAAGCCACCTATTTTTTGACTTTATTGCTTGCAGAGTGGTATTTTTTTCTACTAGTCTTTTCAAAGCCCAAATTTTATTATTTATCTTAATAAATATAAAATAGATGTAGATTAATAAATTTAATCCATAAAATTCCAAGAGACTTGTAGTAATTGATTCTGTTGATAAAAATACAAGACAACTGTGTGTTGTGATATGTCATCTGGATAACAATGTGCAATAAGCGTGGCATTAATCATGTGATGAAACATTTTCTGGCTTATCTTGCTCAGTTAAGACATATCCTCTTCGAAGGTATCCCCAACCTCCAACCACCATGAAAGCGAGAAGAACTCGATTTGTTTAAATTTTATATTCAACAAGTCCTTTCACATAAATTAAAGGTCGGATTCATTTTTTCATCAAGAAATGACCCAATGCACAATTATTATAAAGAGATTTAGTCGGTACCGCTCTTGAATTCAAGACCTTAACCTAGTATGATACATGAACCATCTCATCTAAAATCTTAAATTGTCTATAAATTTAGTCATCAACAATCCCACACCCCGGGCTTTAACGTGAGAAGAGTTTTTGCCTGTTATATACAACAATGGTGGAAAAGATAAAACCTACTTGAACAAACAAGGAGAAGCAACGTTATGAATCGAATGTTTGACTTACTAGGATGTTGAGCTTGCCATCAAAGGCTGAAGAGACAGTCTTCATTAGTTCTTCTCTCTGTGTTCTTGATGACAAGTCGCATACTGAACCGCTTACTTTAAACCCTTTCTCTTCCCATTCTTTTAGCCTTTGATTCAGCTCGGTCTGGTTCCTTGAACATGTATATACTTTGGCCCCAAATCCTGCTAGCTCCTCAACTATGGCATATCTAAGATCCACACACACAAGAATTAAGAAGAAAAATAAAATATTCACACATAATAAAGAAGAAAGTAATTGAATGTGGTTTACCCAATTCCTCTAGTTCCACCAGTAACAAGTGCTGTCATTCCCTGGAGAGTCCATTTCTGTTGTCTGCTGGAACTCACTTCTCTTGCCATTTCCACTTGGGTTTATCTCAAATTAGACAGGATGTGTGTGTATAGGATTGATACCAAGATGTTTTAACTCTGTTGGTCGGGCAATGGTAGGGTTTTATAGGATCCTTACGGTCTGCTTGGGAGTTTTGAAATACTGGTTATAAAAGTTTTTTAAAGTATTAATTTTGAACAATTATGAAGAGTCTAGAGCTTGTTTGTTAACCATTAAAACCTAGTTTTTGGTTTTTTGTATTTTGACCAATTGACCAAAGCATGTTACGTGGAAAGCCTTCAACTTAAATGACAAAAATGACCATTGTTGTAAAATTCAGCTGCACTATATGACCAAATTATTTGACTGAAAAATGTGTTAGGTGCCTACCTTTTTTGAAACCAAAGGCAATTTTGGAATTTAGGGATATAATTTTATGGCTTTGACTGTAAAGGTTTTGACATCGGTGGACCATCCTGGTCAAAAGGTCTAAACACTATTCAAAAACCAAATTTTAATCTGATCAAAATGACCATTTTAAGTGATTTTGTAAAATTCATGGCAAAAAACCTCCCACCACTATATGACCAAATTATTTGACTGAAAAATGTGTCAGGTGCCTCATGATCCTTTTTTTACCCGAAACCAAATAGTTTATTTTGGAATTTATTTTATATTTTAAAATTTAAATTTGTATGTAAAAAATTTGACATAATATAATTAATTAATCCTATATCAAAAATCGATAAACACTATTCAAAAACCCGCCAGTTTTTTTCCTGGATCAAAAAGACGCCCTATGGTTTTAAGTGATTTTATTTTTGTAGTGATTTTAAAATAATCAAACCCATGTGGGAGTTTATTATTCCATGCGGTTTAAAATTTTTTTTTAAAAGAATAAAATAACATATATAACCATATATTAAAAAATGTAGGTATTTGTAAATTATATGAAGTATATAAAAATTTAAATATAAATATATATTCGATTGCAAAATTTTTCAAAAATAATTCAATAGCACATAAAAAAAATTATTGTTTGGAGAGGCAAAATGTGCGTTTGGAGAGAAAATGAAGAAGTATGTATTTTATGGTAGATTTAGAAATAATTATTTTAGAAAAGTTAAAATTGAAAGATAATTTGAAGAATGACAAAAAACTACCGATTTGAAAGTCGCTCCAAAACTATGGTCCCGAAACCCAAAAAATCAACAAGTACTGATTTTTTTAACATCTCATAAATGATACCATTTAAAACGAGTGACAAAAAAACTCCCGAGCAGACTTTTAAGTTTTTTCTGTAGACAAAACACGAGTCACAGAAAAATAAATGCTTGGTCGAGTGGTTAAGAAATTAATTGATTTATAGACATATTTCAATATCATGACGAGGAGTTGGGGGAAAACAGAACATAAGTTCATGTGTCCCCACGTGCCTATTTCTCCTCCAATTTTGTCAAGTCTCTAACATACTGCATCTCCTGTTATGATCAGTCAACCTCTTTTTAATTTCTTCTTTTATTTTAGAGGTGGAATAATTTATTTTTTTTTATTTAAATCATATATATCTTCAATAATTTTATAATTAATCAATCTTGTTCTCTTTTAATGATTAAGCTATTAAAGAGAAGAAACATATTTATTGATTTAAATTATGTCCAGCTTAACGAATAATAATATACGAGTTCACTATTTACTAATCAATTGTATTTTAAGAAAAGAAAATTTTAAATATATTTTTTGTGTGGTTTATCTGAAACATCAAACATGTACTTGAAATATATCACAGTCCGGTTTTGTCAGATAATTCGGCATTTAATTAATGGCTTGGAGCATGAAGGTTATTGTTTAATTACTTGTTTATTGTAGCTTCTAGAACAGCCTAATATATGTCAGAAATGAAGATAAAACCAAAGAACTGGCCGTATAATTATATATGTGCTTAAACTTATAAATCAAGAAGAGCCTATGCATTTGTTTTAGTTGCCTTCATAATGATTCTTCGGCTGTTTTTCTATTTATTTATTTTTTAATTAGTTGTATTTATTGATATTCAATCATATGTGATTAAATACTAAAAACAAATAGACGTTAAACTCTATAAGAGGTTATATAAATAGTATATATAGAAACATTATTATTATTATTATTATTATTATTATTATTATTATGTAAAGCAGACAAATAGTTATACTAGTATATCGCTTTTTTACGGTGGGATTCGATCGTATGCTCTATTATGATGATGGATTGAGGAGGTGAATTACAGATTTTGGAGATGATTGATTGATTGAGAGAGAGAGAGAGAGAGAGAGAGAAATGATGAGGTGAGCAGATTTTACAGATGATCGGTTGAGGAAATAATCAAATCAGAGAGATGGATTGAAGCTGTAAACAAATTTTAGAGATTTTGTGAGGGGGAAAAATTGAAGACGTAGTGACATACGAACGTTTAAGTACTTTTTCTTTCTGTAGTGCAGAAAACTATCTACGATCTTAATTATATATTATCACCAACAATAATCGATAATAATAAAAAAAATCAGAATACAATTGATTCATCTATGAGATACTGGGGTAGCAGTAGCAAAATAATCTAGTTGATGGACCACCTTATTCAACTTGCACGTAGCATAGGAGACTTGGATTTAGGGTGTTTTGTTTATTCCCAAAATTTGATTTTAATTCAATAAGTTACAACTTACAAGATCCCCTTTTTTTATTTTTGAAAATTGTAAAAATATGTTCAATTTTAACGACAACAATTTAGCCTATGTTGTTGACTATTTTAACTTTAACGTTTTTAATTATTCTACATAAGATTTTTATTTGCCACGTGCATGGTAAAAAATTTAAAATTTAGTACTAATATTGTAATAAAATTAAATTCGACGATAAAAATAGGACATACACCTATAAAATTAATTAATTGTCTAAATAGTTTTTTAACCCTTTTAAATGAATGTTATATTGTAAAAAAAAAGTTGAACCTCAACCTTAAGAGCTTCCACCATTCTTGTCCTTGAGGCCTTAGTGAAATATGTAAATTGTAGGATGTGCTTCAGTGGAGTAGGATTGATATATTATTTTTTAACTGCGCTTGCAAGGAGCCTCTTCCATACCAAAGGTAGGAATCGAACCCTCACCCTGCAGCTGCACGCGAAGCTGAAATTATCTGACTCTCACCTTTCAACCATATGAACTATGTCGTGGGTTAATGAATGTCATATTGTAGCATGAAGAGCAAAATTAAAGACCCAATTATAGGGCACCGTTCAAGGAATTGGAGAGACATCGCGGCAGTCTTATACTCTATTTTATTCCATATTTCAGCTTTTGAAATCGCGAAATTAAATTGTTTGCTTAATCAAATCTAAAATTCCAAGCATGTGGGTCAATTTGGAAAGAATTTTATAAAGTATGATGAAACAAATGCATTATTCGTCTCCAATATTTAAAATAGAACAAGTTGGTCTCTATCGTTTAAATATTGTTTTACAATCGTTTCTTAACTATAGAAATAATCCAACTTTCGTTAAAATATCATTGACCTCGTGAAAACAAGACATAAAGATTTTAGGACACCGACCTGACCCATGTTGTGAAATTAAAATGTAGTTTCTTAAAGTCGAACATCTAAGGGCTACCAAACCATATATGTAATAAAGATTTAGACAGTCCGGTCGTTGGTGACTGTTTCATTATTCCAATGAAAGATTGAAAGGTTAAAAGCAGCTTGCTCTTTTAAAAGATAAGGGCCGAAATTGTTATTAGAGTAATAAGCTGGGGACCATTTGCGAATCTTTTCAAATAAACTAAACTAATAAATTTCCAAAATAAAAACAAAATTAATTTCATTATTTTTTATAAAAATTGGGGTAAATAGTACTAGAGGTTCCCGAATCTTTGAAAATTGTGATGTTGGGGTCCCTAACCTTCAATTTGTAGCACTTTGGTCCCTAACCTTTAAAAAGCGTATGAACATGGCCATTCTATTATAAAAATCGTTAGTTTGACTGTTAAATGATCAATTTTTCTTAAAATAACCAATTTCCACTTTTTTAAATTAAAATAAGAAAATAGAAAAAGAAAAAAAAGAAAAAATTGCAATAAATCCCCTCTCCCACTTTTTCTTCACAAACCAACCCCAACCAATAAAATACAAAATTGCAACTAACTTATCATCCCACAACTTCTTCTTTACCAAAATCTCCGCTGCCAACCACTTCCTTGGAAAACCACTTGCATCCACAATAACACCACCCACCACCATTGACGTCGCTCAAACAAGAAAAAAATGAAAATGAAAAAGAAAAAAAATTGTAAATAAAAAAATAAATTTATGGGAGAAAAAATAAAAAAATACATTTGGATTGGTAGAGTTTTGGTTGGAAATGGAGATAATGTTCTAATTTTGGGAGAGGTTTAGAAGTTAGACCAGATCATGAAAAATTTCAAGCATGGAGTGTACAACGAATTTCGTGTATTCAAATACAGAAACTGTTACAAATTGAAATTTTGATAAATTACAAAGTGGATAATCTTCTTGTGACTGCGTAGCTGCAGAATCCTCTGATTAACGATCCGAGTGTTGAAGACGAGGGGCCACGTGGCTTGAATCCTGGACTTCGAAACTTGTTGGAAATTTAATTTGCTTGAACCTTCAATGTTTGGACTTGACTTGAATTTGATTTGTGAAGAAGCTTTGATCTTCTTGGACTTGCTTTAATTTGAAGAAGATTTTAATCTTCTTAAAATTTCTCGGGTTTTGGATTTTCTGCCGGGTTGTGGATTTTCTCCTGGACTTGCTTCTGGACTTCTAGCTTTTCTTCTGCCTGAATTTTTTAACTTCTGATTTCTCTTGGACTTAATGTCATATTTATAGAGAAATCTCAAATTATCCACTTTCCATTTATAACCTTCCAATACGTATTAAATATAAAAGTGGGACGAATTTTCTACGTGGATTAGTTTTAATACGAATGGGTCATAATAAACTTGGGCTTTAATAAATTTAAATGGACTGTTTGTTTTTAATAGGCCAAGCCCATTTATTTATTTTATTTTATTTTTTGGTGTCTACATGGAGTTTTTCCAGTTGAAATCGCGTGCATATTTGCTTGGAACTTTCTTGCCCAAATAATTTTTACAATTTTGCCCGAAATTTTTGGATAGATCAAGACCTAGATTAGGGTAGGATTGTTTGTTTATGTATCTTTCAACTTTTGAAGTAAAAGAGAATTATTTTTTTTCCAATTTTGGGAATTTTTGCCTATTTTTTAGTGTAATAGACAGTTTTTCCCAAGTTTTTGCTTTGTTGACATGGTCTTCGCTATTGTACTAGTCGAGGCAATTTTTTCTTTTTTTCTTCTTCTGTTTGAGCAGTGTCAATGGCGGTGGGTGGTGGTGTTGTGGGTGTCAGTAGTTTTCTGGTGGGTGGTGGGTGGTGGCGGCAATGTTAGATAAGAAGAAGTGGTGGAATGGAAGGTTAGTTGCAAATTTGTATTTTGTTGGTTGATGGTTGGTTGGTAAGGAAGAAGTGGAGGATGGAGTTGAATGGAGAAGAAGAAGTGGGGGACGGGGTTGATTATAATTTTTTCTTTATTTTTTGGATAATTATATTCACACAACACTTTTTATTTTTTGCACAACATTTTAATTACATTTAACATTTAATCTATGAACATTATAAAACTCATGTTCCCAACTTTTTTTTATCACATTTCTATTCTCAGCTTTTCATTAATCAGCACATCTTGTGTTTGATAACGGTTTCTGTCTAAAAAATTTGTTGGGAATTCATAGCAAAACTTATTTGTCTGTCATATTTAAAAAAAAAAAAAAAAATAGCTACAAAAGTACGATAAAATATTTTTCCTCATTTCAAAGCACGTAAACAAAATATCTCGATAGAAATCATCATTAATGATGAAATATGCTAATTAATGAAAGTTGAAGATAAGAATTCGATAACAAAAATTTAACAAAATAATTGCAACAATAAATAAAAGTTGAGGATCTTAAGTATAATGTGGTGCGCTTATAACAAATTGTAGTGTGAATATGACTACCTTTATTTTATTTTTTTTCTTTTTCTATTTTCTTATTTTAATTCAAAAAAAAAATTGGACTGATCATTTAAATTTTTTTTGACCATTTAACAGTCAAACTAACGATTGTTATAACAGAAATAACATGTTCGTGCACTTTTTAAAGATTAGGGACCTAGGATGCTATAAATTGAAAGTTTGGGATCTTATCATCGCAAGGTACAAATATTTGGGACCCCAATGCTATTTACCTAATAATTGTTTTGATTTAATCAAATTCAAACGACACATTAAATCCTACTGAAATTTGATCAGATTGAATTCGGGTCTTTATTTTTACGAACCAACATATGGCCCAAATATTTGGGCTGCATATGGAATTTGGACCCCATATGATGCCTTTTCTTTCCTTCGTGCTAGTTTTCAAACAAAGTGTTTTTCTTTTGTCGGGCAAAATATGCTTATAAATCATATAATATGTAGCAGGGAAAATTAGAGTGACAGTTCGAGCCTTTGACAAATAAAGTGTTCTTCGACTTTGCTAAAAATTAATTTTTTTGTAAATTTTAATACAAGATGATGAAATATGTGATTCAAAAATTAATAAAAGTCGTGGGTTCTATTAAATATTTAGTTACAATTAATTGTTTACTTTAATTTTTAAAATTTTTTTAAAAGTAAAATCAAACATGTCCTAAGTATTTGACTATTTGATGTAACGGAAGCAAGCAAAATACAGGAACAAAATTACTAGTCGTTAATTCAACATTGAACGTAATATTTGACTAGTTGATCTAACTAAAGAAAGCAAAACCCAAGCATAAAATTGCAATAATAGTTAATTAAACATTGAAAGTAAAAAATTGGATAGAACGTAAGAACATCTGCCTAAATTATTCATTTCATACCCAAAGAACATTCTACCATAGTTATCAGACCCGGCCTGAACATCGACCCGAATAAGGAAGTGGGTCACCGGATTGTTGGTTCAACCGGTAATTCAGTGGTTGAACCGATGGGTCAATTCATGTCGAACCGATAAGTCTATTTTTGTTAAACATAACATAAAATCATGAATTATTACACTCTAATAAATAAATATTATATTAATTTTGTTACTAAATATCACCCTACAAGTCAAAATCAAACAAAAAACTACATATATAGTAGAAAATTATCACCATGACAAATGTATTTAGCAAAATAAGTACGAGATTACTAGTATTATCAACTAATTCTTGTAAAAAAATAACATAAATTATTATACTTCATTACATTAACATCTTATTAATAGAGTGGAGAAGAAATTTGTGCATCTTTTAAGTAGAATAGGGTAATAAGAAAAATAAAAAATTTCATTACACAATGACCCGGACGGGTCGCCAGGTTACGGGTCACTGGGTTAGTTAAAAAATTGACGGTTTTTTCGGATTATAAACAGTTCGATTGTTGGGCGATCCAATTAAGGGAACCGCACCGGTTGGGATCTTAGGATCGCCGATTTTCCGGTCGACCGGGTTTGAACCGGTCCGTGTTTGATAACTATGCATTCTATTGTCGACGGCTGCTATGTTATAAGATAAAAGCTAATTTCTAACTTGAATTGAAAATGCCTTTAAGTCCATAAACTCATAAAAAGTATTAAAATACACTCATCGATAAATAATTAGAATTGACAAAAGATATAATGATAAAAATAATAAAATGAAGTATTTCATCTTCGTCACTGTTCACTTGTGAAAACCTTTTGTGTTAATTCCCGTACTTTTTTTTGATCGAAATGTAAATATGTATTGATAAAAAATGATTTGTATAATTACATCGGGCATCTATGGGAGATCAAAAAGTGTTACAATGAAAAGCTAATTAGAGCATTCAGGAAAGTGGCAAAATGACTCCAAAAATAAAACAAGTAATCCGGGCATACCCGGGAGAACAAGTAAGAAATACCTAAAAGCAAATCTAAGGCAACAATGCTAAAGACTCAAAATGAATCAAAACATTAGGATACAAAGAAAATAAAACTTTGTATAGTTATGTTTTGATGTTCCTAACTACGGAATCTGGGTTAGGCTTTAAGTCTTCAAAAATTTTCCGGTTGCGGGTTGCCCATAAATGGTAAATGGTGGTTGCAAGTACGACATACTTTCTTTTGCTTTGCCATCCTGTTCCACACGCTTCTTTTTTAATCCATTTTAGTGAGCTGGCTATGATAGACATTGATCTAGAGATACCCAACCATCGCCTAATCTGTCCCCAAACGTTGGCGCTGAACCGACAAAAGAAAAAGAGGTGTTGAACCGTTTCTTTCCCTAAAGCACAGAAGACGCAGTCCTTAGTGATGTCCAAGTATTGCAGTTTGTCCATATTGAGTAATTTCGACCAAACGCATAACCAAAGGATAAAGGAGTACTTTGGAACAATACATGGCTTCCACATTGCTGTTGTCCAGGACAAGGTAGCAGTTCTTGTTCGAAAATAATCATAAGCATTCGAAGTTCGCAAGTCATCCTCGAGTTTCCAAAGTGAAATTTTTTGAATTGCAGCCGCGGTATTACCATCAAGTATGCATAACTGATCTCTGATGCTGAATAATTTTTTAAGCAAAGGATAATCTGAATTTTTCATAGACCAGTCCCAAAAAGATTGCCCTCGTAAATAGACATGATTAATCCAACAGACCCAAAGCGTATCTTTCTTAAGGTAGATATTTCAAAGTGATTTGGCAAGCAAGACGATGTTCCAATTTTTAATATCACGAAAACCAAATCCTTATTCTGATTTCGGTAGACAAACGTCTCTCCAAGCGACTAATGGTTTCTTTATGCCCCATAAAAAATTCCTTCAAAGCCGGGTGATACGGTCAATTATAGCAACCAGTATAGGAAGGATTGAGAGCAAAAAACATTCAACTCCTTAAAAAACCACTCGGATAAGTTCTGCCCTACCAGCGTAGGACAAAGAAAAGGCGGTCCACACATTTATATAATTAGCCACTTTATCAATAAAAGGGCAGTAATGCATTACTTTCAGTCTTTCTGCCGCAAGAGGAATCCCCAAGTAACGGAAGGGCATAACACCATCAGGAAAGGATGTCAGCCCCATAATTTCGTCAAGGTCAGGGCCCCCAATCCGAGCCATGAAAGACTAGATTTAAGTGTGCCAGAAACAGAACCAAAATTTGAGAGGCAATCCATAAGGATAGATACCAAAGTTGGATCCCCTCCAGCCAAAAGCATAAAATCATCAGCAAAAGCCAAGTGCGAGATCTTAAGTTGCCCACATTTCGGATGGAAGTTGAAGTCGTTGTTCAAAGTCCGAATATTCAGTGATCTCGAAAGATATTCCAAACAAAGGACGAAGAGGAAAGGAGAAACGGGGTCTCCTTGTCGTAGTCCCTTTTTTTTCCTTTAAAGAACCCCACGAGGCTGCCATTTACCGAGAGTGAATAAGAGGTCGTGGATACACATTCCATTATCCAAGATAAGAACTTTTGAGGGATTCCCAACCCTCTAAATACCACTTGAAGGAATCCCCAATTGATTGGACCATACGCCTTTCTTAAATCGATTTTAAGCAAACATCTTGGAGATATACACTTTCTATTATAATGCCTTAGAAGTTCCTGAGCCAAAAGAATGTTTTCGGACATTGAACGACCCTCAACAAAAGTCGATTGCACCTGATCCACAAGGCAGTCTAGAATAGTTGCCAATCTTGATGTAAGAACTTTGGAAACACTTTGGAAATTACATTACAACAGGCTATAGGTCTGTAGTCCCCCATCGAATTAGCATGATTGGATTTCGGAATCAAAGCAATCACTATATGATTAATTTGTTTCAACATTGAAGATGAAGATAAAAATTATAGAACATCCCTTGTTACATCTTCCCCCACACTTTCCCAGCTTCTCTTGAAGAAGCACGAAGTGAACCCGTTTGGTCCCGGAGATTTATCTTCCCCAATGTCGAATAAAGCATTTTTAATCTCAATGGAGGTAATTTCCTTTTCAAGATCAGAAGCTTGTGCATAAGAAACAAGAGGGCCGGAGCAAAGAACATTTTCATCAATTGGTACACAAGCATTTTCTGTTCCTTGCAGATTTTGAAAAAAATCCAAAGAATTCCTCATCCACTTGTTTGCGGAAAGTAGTAACGTTGCCATCTTCCTTGTTAACCGCTGAGATGTAGTTACGTTTAGTATTCATTTCAACCATCGCATAGAAGAATTTACTGCCTTTATCACTGTTCAACAAGTATTTGCATTTGGCTTGCTGGAAAAAGAAAATTATTTCTGCTTTGGAAAGGAACACAACTTGTTTTCTAAGTCTCGCAACTTCCAGTTGAAGTTCTGAATTTGATGGCTGATCGTGCAGACAAAGATGTGCTTGGGTCAAAGAAATCATTGCTTTCTCAGCTCGGGAAAAAATATGAGCAAAGTGCTGTTTGTTTAGTTGCTTAAGGGGACCCTTCATAATTTTTAGATTTCTGCAGAGAGCATATTGTTTAGTGCCATTCACATGCTGGTTTCAGTTTTCACGCACCAAATCATTAAAAATGAGATGGTTTGCCCACATATTGAAAAATTTGAAACACTTTCTCTTTATCTTCGTCTCGTTGTGTATTTATCAGGTTTAAAGATCATTTTTTTATATGTGCAACTTCGAGAAGATTGTAAATTTTTGTCCGTTGATTAAGTATGAAATGTACCTCATTAACATACAATACCAATTCATCATATATGAATCCAATACATGCTTGTAGTCCACAATGAAATCTACCCATATGCCTAAGCCCTCGTGTCATACGTTGCATGAAGCTTGAAAATCCCATTTAGAGCTTTTTTGACCTCCTTGCGGGTTTAACAAAGAGCAAATGGAATGAGTGAGTTTTAGTCTATGTGATAATCTAAATTTTAAAACAACAATTTCCCAACTCTATTATACACACTCATCACAACCTATGCCTAACCCTCATTCAAATTATGAATGAATGCAGAAAATACACAATTTTGAATTTTCATAGTTAACAATTTTTGTGGAGTGTCTAAATTCTCATCTAGAACTACATTTGTAGTATGTTCAGACCGTTCCACTCGCTCCTCATAGTAACACTTTCTCTTCATTAAGAACTTGACTTTTCATTACGATCTTAAGTAGTCGAACAGTCGTGATGACATTCACCTGCTCTCTTGGATTTGTCAGTATTGCTAGGTACGATGCCATGGATTTGTCAGTATTGCTAGGTACGATGCCATGTGGCGTTTCTGAGATGACTTTAGCCAACTGTCCAACTTGAGTCTCAAGATTCTGAATCGATGAAACCTAACTTTGGAAATTTATATCTGTCTTTTGTATGAATTGTTCATTCCTTTGCACAAACAAATTAGTGTTCTTTGTCAGCTGAGCCAAAGCATCTTCTGAACTTGTTGTTTTCTCTTGATCTGGAGTTAGTGGCATAGCTGCATTCTGATTGTTGCTCCACGAGAAGTTGGAATGATTTTTCCAACCCAGATTATAAATGTTGAAAAATGAGTTGTTTTGGTGCCTTGGAAAATTTAGCACATAATGAACATGGTCAGTATACTAAACAAATGGACTTTCAGCACTGCAATCAACTGTGTTGTGGCTTCCTCCCACAAACTTTATAATCTTAGCTGAAATCTGAAGTGCATTTGCCGATCTATCATAGGTAACAATGTCTACTTTATTTGTTAGGTTATCCAGCTAGGCAGATATAGTTGAATTCCGTCGACTTCATGAAGTCATGCAGTTTTCTTACACACTGCGTACGTTATTGGAGCCAACTATTCCATGATTTCATAGGCTTTGTGAGCTGTTTTCGTAGTGATGGATCCATCACATGCAGTGTCAACAATGGCTCTACTTGTTGGATTGAATCTAAAGTAGAAGTATTCGACCTGAAGCTACTTCTGTAGGCCATGTTGTGGGCACTTCCTGGGCAAACTTTGTACCTTTTCCAAGCCTCGTAGTTGCATTTAGAATTTAGCTGCACGAATGTGGTAATATCATCTTTTAGTTTCGCTATCTTCTTAGGTAAAATGTATTTGTTCATGAATTTATGAGATAGATCATTCCATGTAGAGATATGTGAAGTTCATAAATAGGTCCAACTCTATTCAAGAGAGATTGTTAGATAATTTAGAGACGTCAGTTGTCGACATAAACGAATACTGTCAATTATGCAATTATTTGAACTAAAGTGAATAAGTGTAGGTGAACTTGAAGTTCTAGAATCTTATCATATTCAAAACTTCTTCAAAATTTTCAAAGTCCTTTTATCCTAAAATCAAAGTTTACTCAAAATTTGGTATGTTCGATTAAGGCTAGAACTAATCGACTTCATAACTAGATAAATATTCTCGTGTGATCGACACTCTATTCACACTTTATTACTTGTCTATATGCACTTACAGTTTTCAAGTGAACAAATTTTTGATGTTGTTGACCGGAGCTTTGTTATTTAATTAGCTTTTAGTTACCTTTGGCACTAATTCAAAATTTTATTTTCTTGTTGTTTTTTATTTAAAACTTTCGTGCTTCGTTTAGTTCTTTTCAGGCTTATTGTATGTGAACTTGAAGGACGTCATTCTTGAGCCATTCGAACCTCAAAGTGAGCATTCTTTCAACCAACAAAAAAAGAGAACAAAGAGAAGAACAACAAAAATAACAAGTGATCAACATGGGTAACAACATAAATAATGCAAATAATGTCAATAGCTGTCCAATTATTCAAGCTATTCGAGCCAACCCAGCTACAACGATGGTTGATGAGAATGCACAGCTAAAGTGGAAATTGATGGCCCCACTGGTCAAATCATTCGAGGATAGCAAGAGAATTTCTATTTGAGGACTGATATCATCAATATGGTCCAGAAGACACTAGTTTTTCAGGATGCCAAATGAAAATCTCAATACTCACATCTTGAGATTTCTGGACATGGACATCAATTTCCAATATCAGTTAAACAAAGTTGAATTCCTGTATGATTTTGAAATATGAGGTAAATTTCATATATGAGGTAAATTTCATATACTGTTCGCATAATTGACCCACCAATTGTCCGCCATGCCAAAGTCAAATAGCAACGTCGTTTGCCACGTAGATTTGTTCTATTAGTCAAAACTAACGGAAATTAATTTATGTATGGATGATCAATAAATTCGTGTGTTCATGTTTGATTTTGAAATAAAGTTAAGTTCATGTATAGTTTTGAAATATGACATAAAGATCATATACTGTTCGCATAATTAACTCACATTTCGTTCTTAATTGTCAAGGAATATTACAAAACGTAAAACATACATTCACAGTCAATGGTCAATGCAATCAACGTACACACGAATAAGTTTATTCAAACTTGTCTTCCAGCTTGTTTGGCTAAGTTTAATTAAAAATTTAAGTTCGTCAAATTGGACAAAGACATTTTTTATCCACGCATTTTATAGAATCCACAATTCACTATCCACTTATTAACCACACATTTCAAAAAACCTACTACTTATAAATACTTAAAAAATAATTTCATCACTATCAAACATGCACTTTGATAATTTGTTTGAGACATCATATATATTTATAACAATGTCATCACATTGTACTAGTTAAAAAACTGTCATGCTAGTTTTTTTATAATATTTTTGGGTTAATTTCATTGGCGGTCATAGAAGTTTAAACTGAATTATAAAATAGTTACTGAAGTTACAAAGTTTCAGCACCTATCACTGAAGTATACTAATACATTCATCGACAGCCACTATGTTAAATTTCCAGCATAAATTGATAATGTATCACCATTAAGTGTCAACACGACAGACAATTAGTCAACATATGGCAAAAATTGAAGCCACGTGGACTTAATATAGTAATAACAATAAATTTGGACCACAAAGATGCACCTAAAACATGAGGACCTAACTACAATCATTTTAAACATTCTTCGTTTCGAATGTTTCACAGGATGCCTAGGGTGCAATTCCAGTTCGGGATTGGCAGATCAATCCAATTAAAGTAATTACACCCTTGGCATATTGCGAAACATTCGAAACAAAGAAATATTAAAAACAATTGTCGCCAGGTCATCATGTTTTATGTGCATCATCTGTGGTCCGAATTTATTGTTATTAGTACATTAAAACCCGTTGCGTCAATTTTTGTCAAATGTCAATTAATTGTGTGCTACGTGGACATTTAACGATGATATGTAATCAATTCACCCTAACAATTTAATAGAGTGACTATCGGTGAACGCATTAGTATACTTCAGTGACTGACGTTGAAATTAACTTTGTAACTTCAATGACTATTTTTTAATTTTACTGAAAATCACCAGTGAAATTAATCCAATGTTTTTTTTATTTAAAGTCATCATCGTTGATTAACAAACAAATTATGATATAATACGTAGCTAAACCGTCAATCAGTCAATTCAATTAAATATAATAAGATTAAGATTAAGGTTTTTCAACGTTGTATATTAGAAAAAGACTGTAATTAGATGGTGATTTCTAAAATATATGAAATTCCACTTGTCTTTTCTATTAATATAAACATATTGTCGGTCTTTCCAACTCCCTTAATTGTTTATGTACACGAAACAACGACTGGAAGTAGGTCCTAATCATATTCTCTCTCTAATTAACACAAGTTGTGAATTAGGACATGCGTGTTAAGTAGAATCTCTCAATAGAGACAATCATATGTTTATTATTATATTTCAAAACAAAATTAACCCTCAAATCAATCTTATCCCCCTCATAATTATATAATTATTAGTTAGTGTCAGAACGATATGCATCTTATCTTTATGGCGATGGATGATTTTCTCCTATAATTTATTAATATTAGCTAAAAAAAATTAATTTGAAGAAGCGTACTATGTATTTGTAATTAACAGAATTGAATAATTTATTAATATTATTCAATTCTATTAATTACACACTATTCAACTTTATGCACACACATAATATTGGTTAATTGAAAGTTTTTTACAAAGTTAAAGTTCTATGTTAAGGTTTTTGAGCCCAAAACTTTAATTTTAGGACGTCTCAATTTCTATCTCTTATAATTAAATACATGTTTGGTTTGTGGATAAATTTGTATATGTGAATAATAGTTATCTTGACAACATGTTTATCATTATTATGTTTGATTCATCTAGGTATAAGAACGGAAAAAGCCACGGTTCAAAAATCAACTTTTCGTTAAAAAGACAATTCTACAATTATTCTTAATTAAACGAAAATAGTAAATAAAAAACCTAAAGAGAAAAAAAAGGTGGAGGGGCATAGAGTGGTGGCAACGGGCCGTGGTGGTGGCAGCTTCAGTGGCAGATCCTGACGGCGAAGGACGATGGTGAAAGGCGGGTGTCGGCAGTAGGCGGAGGCAATTATTCTAGAGTATAAATGTTCAAAAATAGATTTGTTCAATATTACAAATAATACATTTGTCTTTTAAAAAAAAATAGTGAATCATTCTCCAAATAAAAAAAAAATTGTCATGAATACAAAGTTTATCTTCATTTTTAGCTTAAATTTTTATTTAGATAAAATATATCCGAAAATTAATTCGCTCTAAACATGATAAAGACAAACTTTATCTATTATCTTTAACTATTTACCATATATCAAACGGGCTCCAAGAAATGTCCTTACCAATAAAAGAAAAACATGTTACATCTTTGTTTAAGAATTTAATTTGAACAAAGCTAATATAAAGCCAACTTGTTCGGTTGAATTGTTGAACAATAATGTGAATTATTTTATTATCAGAAAATAGATTGATGTTTCAGTCCATATTAAAAAGAAATAAACTGTATCAAATTAAATTAAAGAAATAAACATCCAATAGAAAAATATGTAAATAACGTGTCCAAATCGGCCAATGCCCAATTTCATTAAGAATATATCTGTATAGAAATAGAATCAGGTCTTCGTCGGTCAACAACGGCATTTTGAAATTCTATACATACGAAGATGCTTCTTAGTCAAGCCAACAGGACGTTCAAACTTTGACTGTCCCGTTGTGTGTTTATTTATTTTTTTTCTTTTGACACTAATTTTGAGTGCACTGGCAGGCTTCAAATTCAGATTATATGGAGCCTCTTTCGCATAAAAGCTAGACGGATTGAGGAGTTCTCTCTACGTGACTCACCGTGAAGTATTGTATAAAATTAAAGTACGTGATAAAATTTATTTTTTATTTTGTTTAATTTTATTTTGTATAAAAAATTACAGTGAAAATATATTGCAATATAGTGCTATAAATCGTGTAGAGATATGGTAAAAGTAGTAAACTGAAAACATAGTAATTGGAATTTTTTGTATAGCACTCAATTATAAGAATATTAATGATTGTGTAGGTTATAAAAATACAAATTACTGCTAAAATTTGCTAAATGCTTGCTCAATGAAGAAATTGATGTTGCATTATGATAGTGTTTGATGTTCGCCAACAAAATAATGCTTGTTAATTGTTATATATGACACTAAATGGAGGATAGTTGCACGGTATGGTATTTTGTAGACGTGTGCAAATAGCTAGGTACGTATATATAGGGCTTCAAATTCAATATTGAAACTAAAAATACTTTTATTCAAGTTAAAAACTCACTATGCACAAGAATTTATCGTCACCAGAGGTGGATATTTTCAAGTTGGTACGTTAAAAAAGAGTTGTCAATTTAGTCAACACTTAAAGTGGTGTCAAAATGGGTCCGACCATCTAGAGCCACCTAGTTAAAACATCGAATCAAAACTACTCTGTTCAATTCACGCTAGTTTACGAGTTAGTTTGTCGTAATAAACGGGCCATGTCAAAGTTGATTGTCTAGCCCGACCACCCATTAGGATTGACGAATGGACACAATTATTTAGAAAATGAAAAGTTAGAAGTAAATTAATAGAGTTGTTGAGCTCTCTTTGAATTTCCAATGAATATTTTTTATAGATTCTAATATTAATTTTTGTTTCTTAAAGAACTATTTTTATACAGATACTTATTTATGTTACATTTTTCACACAATCTTCATTTTTTTTCAATTATAACTTAATTTAAATTGCATTAAATTCTCAAAAAAAAAAATAAAAAAAAAAAAAATGAATTGGACCGATCTGGAGGTTTCTTCACGTGCATTTGTAGTGTGAATGGTACATTGGTTCATTTGAACTCCACAAGATCAATATAATTTTTTTTAAAAAAAATGCTGAATCATAATTTTTTTTAACACACTTGGGATTAATGAATTTATTCCAAAAAAAAAAAAAAAAAAAAAAGGTAAAAAGCACATCTTTATTTGGTATTATGGCTAATTTATTATTATTTAAATTAGGCCAGCTTGCAAAGAAAAACATGCCTACAAATTCAGAAGAGCCGAACTCAACATTCAGATATTTCACTTATATTGTTTACCAAACAAATTAATTAAGGGTTAATATTCAGGATTTTGTTGTAATTTATCCTAAAAATTTATTAACAAATCTTACCAGTGACAAGCGGCTTGACCACGTTTAATCAAGAAAATTTCAATGGCTACCCTTCTTTTAGTGGTCAATGTTGAGTTGAGAGGCCAATTTAGTCTGCAGCATTCAGTAATTGGTGCATTGCCTAATTTGGGACTTAATGAAATGTCAGGGATGAATGTGACATTTAAAGCAACCTTTTAGTAAGAAACTGAACTCCACCTTTGAAAGGGGAATTACTAGAGTTATGTGCACCTAGGCTCCTAGATTGACTAATTGGATAATAAAATCAAAGTTTAGAGTACTAATTATTATGCAACAAAAATAGAAGAATGACCAAAATAACGCATACCTATAAACAAGTTATTAACCTATAGATTGGACAATTAACACAAAAACGTCCTATAATGTCTCATTTTCCAAGATATTTTAAAATTATTAAAGCATCTCCAAGAGTCATGTTTTGCATTTTAGACACCATCCATAAATTTGGAGAGTTAAAATTTTGAATTACTCTATCAACTTCTTTATTTTTAACAATTTTCTTTGTTGAGAGTATATTTAATTGGGTTAATCTTACTGACGGTCATTGAAGTTCCAGCGAAATTACAAAACAATCACTGAAATTATAAGGTTTCACTCCTGGTCATTGAAGTATATTAAAGTATTCACCAACGGCCACTCTGTTAAATTTCTAACGTAAATTAATGGCATGTCACAGTTAAGTGTCTACGTGGCACATAATTAGTCGACATTTGACAAAAATTGACGCAATGAGGACTTACTCTACTAATAACAATAAATTAGGACCACAAAAGATGCACATAAAATATGAGGGCCTTGCTACAATTTTTAGACAATATCTAAATCAGATCTCCAAACTATTTGAACAACTCGATTTAACCAATTGGGGGAAAATTAGAGTTTGAGAACGTTTTAGGGAGAAAATCACGTTGTACAAATGGTTTGTGGATGATTTAGATGTCGTCCGGAAATTGTAGTTAGGTCATCATATTTTATGTGCATCTTTTGTGGTCCAAATTTATTATTATTAGTACATTAAGTCCACGTGATATCAATTTTTTGTCAAATGTTGACCGATTGTGTTATGTAGACATTTAACGGTGACACGTCATCAATTTAAGTTGAGAATTTAACATAGTAACTATTGGTGAACTTATTAGTATACTTCATGATCCAGTGACCACTATTGAAACTTTGTAACTTCAGTGACCATTTTATAATTTTACTGAAACTTTAGTGACTGTCAGTAAAATTGACCTATATTTAATTTTTTAGTTTTCTAATGTGTATCTATTTTATGTGTTTTTATCAATAAATATGTAATACTGTTATTCAATATCTAAGGATATATTTGAAAAAATATAAGTAAAATTTATAGTTCTAACTATATATATTAATTAAATTTTCTTATTTTGTGTGAAAATAGAAGTGTATATCACAATTATTGTATAATAACTATTATTGTAGTATATATCATAATATATATTGTAGTATATTGTAGTAATATAAGTCACTGTTATTATAGTATATATCGTAACACATATTGTAGTAATATTTGTAATATAAGTGAGTACTATTATTGTAGTATATATCAACACACATATTCTATAATAACTATTAAAATTAATATATTAATTAAATTAGATATGATAACACAATTATTGCAGTATATATCGATCATAACACATATTGTAATTCAAACACACAAATAAGAATTGCTTAAATTAATAGGGAGAGGGGCATAGCCACAAAGAAAAGATAAGAGAAGTGAGACGATTAATCTATTATTATTATTTTTATATATTATACTGGTATATTAAAGGTCCATCATCGTGTCCCCATACGTTTTAAATATATAAATTAAACTAGTTGAAATTTGTGTTAAGTCCTTATTGCTCCGGTGAATTTATTTTTTCTAAAAAATGGTGTATTCTTTCGATCACGGATGTAAAAATGTCTATATTAATTATATATATTAAAGACAAAAAAGGGGAAATACAAAAAACCTTAAAAGCATTAAAAAGAAAAAAAGAAAAAAAATTCCAAATCATGCCTCCAGCTAGAACTACATGGACGCTAAGACATTTTCATCCGTGAACTCACAAAATCTCAGTTTGTATCTAAATTCCAAAGTACCCTTGACCGTATAAGAAACGTCTTTGAAGGACCCACTGCTGAGAATTTTGAAAACAATTCACAAGAAATTGCAAAAATACAGTCAGGCCTCACGACAAGGAGATTTTTGTTTGCAAAGACCAACCAGAATTAATACAAATATTAGCTGCATGAGAACGGCCAAAGTTGGAGTGCCCACCACCCCACCTTCCACCCCCCCAAACTTAGCAAAAAATGGCTTATTTTCAGCTAATCACTCGATCTCTCCACCATATTTTTCCATGTAACTTCTCAATTACTCAGATGTAGACTGCCCATCTGTCATTTTCTAAAGCTGCCAGCCATAATTTCCTTCTCTTCTTGCAGAATTGATCCAAAATAGGTCTTCTTTTCTTCTTTTTTTTCGAATGGAGCAAACAAGGTATTGGATGTGGGGGAAGAGAAAAAGCGATTTGAATTCACATGTTTTTGCATCAACTATTCCTTCATATGGAGATTCTTGGGAAGAACAAGCTTTTGCAGAAGATGCAGCTGGAGCTCTTGGAGGGTGTACATGGCCTCCAAGATCTTATTCTTGCAGTTTTTGTAAAAGAGAATTCAGGTCCGCTCAAGCCCTAGGGGGTCATATGAATGTTCACAGGAGGGATAGAGCCAGATTGAAGCAGTCTCCAATTCCACAAACTGATCATGTTTCTACTTATGATGTTCAGTTTCCATCTCAAATATGTACCTTGTTGTACAGCCCTAATCCCGATTTTTCTGATCCTCAAGTTATGGCTTCCCCTTCCTCACATATTAGGGTTTCAGCTCCACCTAGGAAGGCGATTTCTGATGAAAAGATACCCGGCCTTAGTTTATTTTCGCAAAGATTAGAAGATAATCAGAAGCATATCATTTCGTCCCCACCTGCATCCTGGTCTAGCTTTATTGCAGAGAAGGATACTCGAGTTTTGGATTTGTACAGTGAAGAGAGGAAATCTAAGACTTTAGAGCCAAATACTAAGGCTAAAGAAGATTGTGCCACGGCTGATTTGGCTGTTTATCGAACTCAAACAAATGAATCCAGTAATGATGAGGAAGTTTCTGGTCGCAAAAGAAGGAGAATCGATGCGAGGCCGTTAACATATTCACAAAAATCAAGCCATGTTGAGAGATGTCATCCTCAATTGGAGGTGCTTAAAGTGCGTTCTAGCACCATAGAGGAATTGGATCTCGAACTTAGGCTTGGTGATGCACCAAAGGTGAAGTAAACTGCATAATGGTAATCCCAACATAAATATGCAGACTACTTGTTTTTTATTGATCTGTTAATTTCAGCTGAAAGTTTATCTGCCTTGATTTCTCCTTTATTATGATGATTTGAGATCAACTCTCCTTCGTTTGAACACGATACACTTCTATTTTCTCCCTTCAAGTACTTGTCAAATTTGTAGTGTGTAATAGTAATTTCATAATGTGATAATCTTTACTTCATATACATTAAAGAAGGCTTCAACCAGAGAATAATTGATTATTTTTAATCACAACGACGAGATGACAGTTGAATTTCAGTCATTAGTATTTTTCTAGATGAAATAATTAGGGATATATGCAAGAGGATTACATTTTGTTAACTTCTCAGTGCCAAGTGCAGTTCACAGTATTTAAGGCAATAGATTATTGCAGGAAGAACATTTGGCCTAGGAAACCTATTTGAAGTCTAGATGATATTTAGGGGGTGCAATTTTAGGTTTAAGACAGTGGATTAATTAATTGTTCCCACTTAGAGCCCTTATGGATTATAAACTAGTTTATTTGACCAAAAACAGTTTATTTAAGAAATTTTTTTCCCCTTTGTAGCATTATATTTTTTACTATTCTTGGTCAAATAAACTATTTTAGTCAAATAAACCAGTTTATAATCCACACCAAACGGACAATTATCTGAAGGCATGATTCCTCTATTTTGTATCCACCATTTCATTCCAGAATTTAGGTTGAGGATGGTTACATACACACAGAAGGGGGTGGGGGGGGGTGGGGGGGGGGGGGGGGATGATGTTCAGAGTCCAAAAGTGGAGTCATGGCAAGATCAGCCAATTTGGGGGCAGAGAGGATGAAGAAACTGACTAAAAACTGCATCGAATGCAGTGAGCACCTTTTCACATAGATCAGTACTTCATGTAACACTATTAAACAAGCACAGTTCAGTTTTCAAGAACACCTAAGTCAGATACAACATAGCACTGATTCCCTTTTCCTTTGTACTGTAATCATCGTCATCAGATCTATTGTAGTAATATATAGTGCATAAATCCATACGTTTGTGTTCTGGTCATTCACTTTTCTCTCTTTCTCAATCCTTCCAAAAATTGCCACCAACCACAAGGAATCAATCCATTTAAGTATCATACACATACCCTTTTTTATTTACAAAGGGAATATTATTGCATCATGCATGATTGTAGGCGTAAAAAACGCATCTTTTGTTTGTTCCTCTGTGAACATTTTTAATCTATTTAATTTACCTTCTCAGCATGAGAATTAATACAGAATATAAGGAGAATGCTTGCTGGAAAAGGAATAAAGAATAACCAATAACACTCATCAAACCCTAACCCTAGCTGTAGCATAATAGCTAATAACACTCCTTGTTTATTACTACAACATACTGAGCTTAAACATGTGAGTTCGCTTATGACGTATTTGGTAACGTCGACTCTAGAGTTCTAAAGAAGTTCAAATCTTATATATATATATTTAAGGGTCAAGTTTGTTAATATTGTCATATCTTATACTCGATAAATTTGAAGTTATAAAATACATTATTTATGTATGAGTGATTCCTAGATATGGATCTTGTGAAAAGTACATTGTTTTTTTTTTTTTTTGGGGTTTGTATTTATTCATTTTAATAATGTGGGTATTTTGTTCTGTAACATAATTAATACATTGGTTTTGTCGAAGTTCTATATTTGTGTAAGAGAGATTTAAGGTGATTGGCCATTGTTTGTCTTGTTTAGGATTGTTGAGTTGGATAGGTCTGATGAAATGCAGAGAGATTAATGTGGAAGTAGTTTTAAGAGAAAGGCACATGCTATGTTCTTCTGAAGAGTTAATATATAGAATTTTGTGAAAGGGATGTGAAGGTATTTCCAGCTAATCTGTTTTGCTGTTTTTAGAGCATCTCATAATTCCAATATATATTCACTAAAGTATGAAAATTACGGGAAAAACTATTAATTCCAGAATATTCTGGGATTTTCCAAGTTGTTTATAATTGTCTTGACAGCTAGGCTATTCCCAATTAAATCATTAATAAATTAGTATTAATTATTAGAATAGACAAACACATGTAATATTCTTTGAGAATTAATGTTATTAAACAAGTCCTAAATTTTTTTGAAAACCAAAGTGATTTCATGCACAGTTGTTTTTATTTTATTTATTCTTGATCTTGGATCATTAATTTATTGTTTTTTATTTATTCTACTTTAATTGCATTTTTCAATTCACATTCTAAAGTTCAATATTTGGAAAAAAATTATATATTGCTACATTATACGTTATCAACATGGGACAAAATTATGAAAACTATAATAGCAAGAAATTTAAATAGAATGCCACTGAAAGCACCAATGTTTTAGAAAAAGGTCTGGACGTCGATCTCAAAAAGATAATAAGAGTCAAATGATCAAATCAGTGGTTAAAAAATATTAAAAAGTAAAAACAAGAGAAGAAAAAACAAAAGTGAAATGACTAGTTTACGAGGGAACATATCAGTTCTTAGAGTGAATATAGGACGGTTCTTGGCGTGAAGCTACCAATCCTTGACTTGTTGGATGATTTTCTATTTTTCGATTTTTACATATAATTGATAATCAGATTAGTCTATGTGTCTGTTTCTAATTTTTCTAGTAGAACCAATATAAAAACTTAACAAGTTGTTAAAGATATTTCAATTTATTATTCATTTAAAGTTTGTCTTTAACACATATTTTCATGTGCAGACTAAATTTAATTTTTTCAACAAAGATCTAGCACGTGAACAACTTTTGTAGAATAGTGTCATTTAGACTTGAAACTATGTATTTTGCACCATTTTATACACATTTAATTATTTATTTAAAGTTTGTTTTAAAAAATGAGCAACCATTTGGTCAAGTTGACGGGGGAGAACGTATATTTCTTAAATGTGCAACATTTAGATTAGTACAAGTGGAAAATAATTTCTCAAGGAATTTTAATTTATTTGAATTCCACAAGTAGATATTCATAAAGATATATTCTCTCATTAAATAATTTTTACTAATAGATTGAGATCCCACATTAGAGTGTGGGTTGTTAAATTTTATTTGTTCGTTACTTCTAGTATTTTTGAAAATCATATCATATATCTTCATTCTACACTCGAAGATTGATTTCGAGTTCTTGTTCAATTTCTTAAAAACTTGTTAATGACTATCGAAATTGGATTTACATGTTAGTGAATTTTCTTTGAAAGGAAGACAATGCCCTTTATGAGGAAAAAAAGAAAAAAGAAAAGAGGAGAAATATTAGCCTTTCTCTATTCAAACTCTCATATTCTATCGCCCCTCCCTTCCACCATTCTCGAACTTCTTCATGTGCTTCTCAACTATTCACACCCACCACACCTCTTCTCCGCAGTCCGTCCACTTAAGTTTTATCCTTTTGTATATTAAGTTTTGTTAGTTAAAAAGAATAACTCAAAAAATAACTTGAAAGAAAATTTCTTATAATTTTTAAGCAAAACCAAACAACCATCATTTACTTGAGCTTTTGAAGGAATCACTTGTCGCACTGGACCCCAATGTCGGTCCAAAGTTCATGTAAATTGAAGGCTATACTTGGTCCATGATTCATGTTTAGAAACTAAATTTGAGTTTTGGGCCCACCCGTATTAAATTCGGCCCAACCCTTATGCCCCATTGATAACTCTACTTGCAAGATGCAAAAATACAAACAAAATTAAAGCACGCAAACCTCACAAGATACTTAATTACTATCCATTAATGTGTAATTTTTTATTAATAATTGAACAAAATATAAAATTGTGTGTATTATAGATATAGTAATTGGTGAATGTCGATAATCCCCAACCTTAATTTCTTTGATTACAAATTGTATTATATGTTGTAATCTTGGAAGCATTGAGTTTGAGATAGAAGAATGCCCATATTGATGGTAATGACCTCAACTCCTAGAAAAAAATTATTACAATCGGGGTCCAAGCTGAGAGATGAAGTCATCAACACCAGAATTTCCAGTGACGATGATGTCATTAATATTATCAAGAACTTGGATCCAGTAGTTGTTAGAGTTGTAGATGATAGAAATGTGTTAGATTGAAAGTTGGAAAAACCAAGGTTGAGGTCAAAGAATTGAGCTCATTGTACTAGGCCTACTGTGTCTATTTTAAGCCATAGATAGCCTTTTCAAGGCAATAGTGGATTAGTTGGATCAACAAAACCCGATGGCTGTGACGTATAGACTTTTTCAGTGAGAATGCCTTTGAAGAAGGTGTTATTAACGTCCAACTCAAGAAGAAGCTAGTTTTGCACAAGCACAAGACTAAGGACGAGACGAATGGTGAGAAAAACCTAGTTACAGTTGACAATGTTATGGGACTGGAGGGGAGGGACAAGCTGTCTAGTGCATTTTCTTAGAAAATCATTGAATTTCTCAGACATGGCTTGACGCCAAAGATGAATTTTCTTAGCCACGGCATGGTGGTGACAATGTGATCAAAGTCAAGTGTAGATGTTAAAGATAATTTGTGAAGAGGCTTATGAATGTTGTTGTTTGCACGATTAACCATGGGGTGTGCATTGGAGAAAGGAGGTGGATGTGTAGCAAGATTTGTAGATATTGGAATGTCGTAATCTAACTTCTGCTTTATTCAATGTAGAAAATGGAAAGGAGAAATGTGAGATTCAAATTTTACAAGGGTGGACGTGCACTAGAATTGAAGAATGGATCAATCATTTGTAATTTTGTATTATTAATTTTATTAGGTCAATGAGTCCAATTGTCTTCCATTAAACTAATATTGGACCAAAGTTATTTTCTATTAAATTGCATACAAATAAATTTAAAAAAAAAAAAAAATTCCCCATAAAGTTGGGGTCTGGGCTTTCCCACCTCCGCCCCTAGATGTCCTGTTAACTTGATAATGCATGGAAATTATGATATACATTTAATGAATGTGCTTAATACCAACTATATTCTATGAAGGATTTAATATGTTTGAAGTATATAATGCAATTTATCAAAGTATAGAAATCATTATATGAATTGCAATCTAGACACGATAGATAACCATATTTGTAAGTATTTATTGGAAAGAAGGGTACAAATGATGTTTTATGTCCAAGAACTTTTATCAATAAGCGAGGATTTGTATTCTTCACTATCTATTGTTAATAATTTGAACATGATTGAAACTCTTGAAGAGCTTCCAAATGCATAGAGAATTCAAGTTGAAACATCTCAGAGAGCAGTTTGTCTTAGCATGCACATCAAATATTTAATTAATAAAATTCATGTGTCCTTAACTAACTTGTTTAGATAAGATCCTAAAAAGATTTCATATGGAAAAAGAGTACATCCATTTGATAGCCAATGATTATTTGTTTAGTGAATAAGACCATTTTTGTCCTCATGAGAATAACAAAGAATTATTTAGTCCTAAAGTACCATATCTTAGTACAATAGGTGAACTATTGTATCTTGTTAATAGTAGATCATTCGGTATGACATTTCTCAATAAGATTGTTTGATATAGTTCATCGAGGAATAAACTTGAACATTTAATTCATTCTCTTAGGAACAATTAATATGTGGCTTATTTATTCAAAACAAGAACTATAGTTATGATGGTGAAATGTATTATTTAATTCACATAAATCTCGTCAACCAATTTATCTATTTATGTGTTATTATCATGACGACTTTTGTGATAAACATATTCATAAATGTATTATCTACTGCAACAATTGAGAAGTAGATTGAAATGCATTGATTAGACACCTCAAGTGATGTCATTATGATGGGGAGTAAATACGCGCTGTGGTTTTTTTTTTTTTATCGATGTTTTGTCTTAGGCCCCGTTTGTGATTGATTTTGGAGCTCAACTTCGATTCTCTGACAATCGAAGTTGATTTAGAGTTTGGCAAAATTTTTAAAAGTGATTATAAAATAATCGACTTCACCGACAAAGCAGATTTTGAGAAGCGAAAAAATGACGAACTTTTTCTATTACGCTTTTTTAGCTTTTTCATTTATATATTATTAAAATACCCTTTTACCCTAATTAATTAAACTAATTCTTTTAATAACCATTTGAGAAATCGAATTGATGCAAGTTGGATAATAAAAATAATATTAATTTAATTAATTTTTGCACTATATGACTATATTTTTATTTTATAATTTTATAAAATTTGAAATTTATTAGGTTTTTATTATTTTTATTTTAAAAGAATAATAATGAATGTATTGTCTTGTTAAAAATATTTGACTAGAAAAAAAATGAATTTTACCACTCGTGATAATAATAATAATACAAAATAATATTATTATAATTGTCCCTTTTAGTAATTTCATACAGTTCTGATAATAAATCACTTTTGTTTACCAAACGCTCAAATCTTCGCTTTTAAACATACAACAATTTTGAAATAAGAGTTTACCAAACACTTATCTCGATTGTTCCCACAAATGATTCTTTCTCTGTGACAAACAGATGTTCTGATTCTTTAAAAGCAAAGCAATACCAAACCAAGCCTTAATGGATTTTTTAGCAAGATTTTTAATGAAGTAGCTATTGTTGCGTATGCAAAAGAACAATGTACTCTCTTTTTTTCACTTAGATTTCTTTTCATATGCTTTTCTCTTAGTAAGGTTTTTAATGAAACATATTTTTTTATAGAATATCAAAGTGGAGTGTGATAAATATAATAATTGAGGAGTGTGATAAATATAATATAATCGATGGATGTCCATAACCTCAACCTTAATTTCATTGGTTACAAATTGTATTATATGTTGTAAATATTATTTATTTGTGACTTTAATCCCCTATTTACAATTCGTATTAGTTACAATTCTACCTTATTATGGGGTTATAGCCTATAAATACAATTTCTAAAATGCAATGTATAATATAAGTGAAATACATATCTTACTAATAAGAATAAAAGGGGTGAGATAGGCAAGAGGTAGCTTGTTTCTAAGCCGGCCCAGCCACGAGGAATCAAGAGATCTTTTCCGGTGCCCCCCAAGTTCAGATAAGGGAATGCTTCCCCCAACCATTAAAGGAAAGGCTCGACGAAGGGAGGGAGATGCGGTGGGGAAAGGAAAATGCTTTTGGAGATCAAGATTTTATTTGTTTTTCATTGAAAACGAAGAAGGTTGAGGATGGCCTACGGTGTGTCTTATGTGAAGGGAACATGTTTTTTGAAAATCTTCTGCAGTGTGTCCTTTTTCATTGCACCAATTAATTCCATTCTAAATTTGGCTATGGAGAAACAAAAATAAAAGTAGAATTGAATATTTAATCAATTGTGCAATTTTTCAAAAACATAGTTGTTTGCTGCGGTCTAGCAAACCGCGGCCCAACAACACAACTTCTGTTTGTCTGCAGTTTAGTCCCTTAACTTCCAATATTATGCACTTTGATTTTTTTTGCTCTAAATTTTTTTAACATTCATCCCAAAACTTTCAAACACTTCAATATTGGTCTCCAAACCTCGTTAGTCTTCTGATTTTGGTCGTTCTCAAGTTTTAAAAGTGTGAAAATCAGTCCTCCAACTTCTTGTAAGTTAAATTCCACTTTCGAAACTTGTGAAATTTCTCAAATGGCTGTCTTAGTGGTTCTTATCACTCATGTGCCATCAAATCAATTTTCAAATGCTTCCGATCAACTCCAATTCTAAATTTTGTTCTATTTACCTTAATTTTTGAATTTTTCCTACAATGACAATATTTATACAGAATTAAATAGGAATTCGCTCAAATCACAATTAAACATCAAGTTTATAAGTTAAGATAAACGTATAAAATACACTTATGAATAGTTTCACATTTTCAGCAATAAAAACTTGCTCCAAACTAACGAGTCATTTTCAGAGAAAATAAATAAATAAATAAAACATGAAAATGACAGGGATATGTTTATTAGAGGAAATTATCCTACCACACATGCCTGGTGAGGTCATGTTGGAATGCCAATTAAGTGTGTTTCAGCTGGCCAAACGTACGTATTTAATAAAATAAAAACAGTATTAGAATGCTAATTAATGTGGGATAATTATCAATTATTAACCTCTGTTGGGGTTCCACGTATGCTTTTCTTGCTTTAATTTTGTATTTCTTAGCCATGCTTTGTACTCAATGTCAATGATGATGAAATAGTCGGTTTGTGTAAGTACATGCTCACGGACTGTCCTTTTCTTTTAATATAATTTAAAATTTGAAATAAAATAATATCGTCAAATAGTTTGAAATTAATTCAATAATAACAGACTTCATGAAATTTTGCTAGATGGTACTTTGAGGGATTTTTTCAAAATAACCATCTTCTAGTGACAGAACAGAAGGAATGATAACCTTTTTTAAGTTTTTTATTTAAAAGACTTTCTTTGGGTCAAGTTGGTCGAATTATACCCCAATTGAATATCGAGGTTGGGCACATTGACTCGACCAACTTGATCTAATAGCCGAGTTTGTCAAGTTTTTACTTTTTACTAGAAATCTTTGGATTCAGTTTGATAATAGATATCCACAATCTAATGCAAAGGAACAAAAAACTTTAACCTTTAAAATGATGAGAAGGAAATGATAATTTAGCAAATGATTGAGATGCTTAACTTAATATTTTTTAAGTTTTAATTGATCAAATTGGTGGTCAAACGTGTTTTTTATCTACATTTTTCATAAGACTCACAACTTATAATGTAAGTATTTGAAAAATAATTTTAACACTACCAAACGTGGATTTAAATAAATGGAAATACATTTGGGGATAATGAATATTAATAGGCTGTTTGTAAAATTATAAAAAAAAAAATTGTAAAGAGCAACTATTTTCATTTTCTCCCATCCGCAAATTTTAATTTTTCCTTAAAGTCATTAATAAAATGTTATATAAATAAATTGCGTGACATACACATGGCGAAATATGGCACCACATTAGTTGACTGGACATTAGTGGTGTCAATTGAATTGGGTCAGATCACATAATGTCAATCTTCTCATGAACGTGGGCCGGATTTGGATTTTATGTGGGTCGAGGCAACGCATTTTTCAATGCCTCATTTTGATGTTAGGATATGAATATGACTTGGTGTTGCCCTAATTAAAATAATGTTGACCTCGAAATCTGCACTATCCACGTGTCAATAGATATCTAATCAATAATCTGACAGTCATCTATGTTACTTGCACACTTGGACAATTGTTAGATAGGCCCCAAGATCACCGAGCAAAAAGTGGGCCAGTGATCGTTGGTACTTTACTAATCAAGTCAAATGTGGTTATAAAATATATGGAAGAATCTAGAGGTTTAGAGAGACAAGCAGATATAGATTTGAACAGAGTTTAGGATGGAAAATAATATGAATCTTGAAATGATGAGAGATCTCGTATTTATAAAGAGAGAATTCTAATTGATTCAGAAAAGCGATCAATTAGATATCTGATGAGATCCTCATTCTTATGGGATAAGACAGAATTGAATATAAATGCAATCTACTAGATGTCAGTCCTAATCTGTCTTGATTTCTATTATTGCGTTGGTAATTATTAGGAGATTGAAATGAAGTTTCCTTGTAGACCTGGTTCTCTTAATCAAACATACTACATTCCTTAATTATCTCCCATTTGGTCTAAAATATTAGATTACCTGGAGGGTTCGTGGAGCGCGAAATACTAGCGAGGAGCCCTGGTTCGTTGAGAGGATCGAAGCACTTATAGGACTTCGCTCGACTAGGAATTAGAATACAAGGGCCCTTTAGACTTTAACTGCCATGTAATATCCTGATAGGGATCTGTGTGGGCCTCGCTGGCCCTCTCTTGCTGACGTGGAGGCCTTACTAAATTTAGGTGGTAACAAATAAGAATTAGACTTCATTTTTTATTGTACATAAAATATAATTTGTTTTAACTTCATACTTGTAATGTGATTGTTTAAATCCTACATTGGAAAAGATACTAAAAACCTCTCCTTTAGTCTTCATATATAAATGAATTTTCTCATAGTATTTTATTCATCCCAAGTTTGAGGTAGTTATAGACTATCTTGGAAGTGAGAGTTGTGGATCATTTCCTAGTCTCAATTGTAGTTTTGTCTAGTGTGTAGTAAGTGTATTTTTCTTAGTACGTAGGTTCTTGGGTGTATTCGGGGGTTCGGAGTGTGTGAGAGAATTACTGACTGTGATTTTTCTCCAGTTTCAGAGTTTTCCTTGTAAATTTGTGTTGTTTTTCTCTATATCTATTATGTTTCTCTATCTTCTTAATATTTCTTTGAACAAAAATTTGTAGGCAAATTGATGATTGCATATGTGGGTTGGATTTCTTGGTATGACTAAATACAAGCTGCAAAGACATGTTTAAATTTTTGATCTCGTACACTAACTGCTCAATGAAATTCACAACTGAACTTTATCATATTCAAGAGCAGTAAAAATGGGAAAAGAAAATTGCACTTCACCTATTTGGTATAGTGCCTGAACCAGCCCACTAACAATAGCTATTATAGCTGCACATAGCAGCACCATTGGTTATCTCCGACAGCCTCAAACACATCCTTTCAAGTTGCAGTTAGTCGCGGGGCAGTGTTCCAAAAGTGTTCCGTAATGCACAATTATTGTTGAAGAAAGTTGTAACTCCTCACTCATCTAAGGCAGTTCTTAAGGACTTCAATTATTAAAATACCTCTAACAACCTGTACAACTCGATTTTATCTAATTTGAAGACCCAATGAGAGAATTAGAAATCTAATGAGGACCTGCCTCAATAACCTATGTGAGAAGATCACAATCCGTGCCCATCTCTACTGGAATAGAAAGTTTTACTTGGAAATGGGGACTAATGGTATACTAGTATTTTATTACGAGCATTTTCCTTCAAGTACATTATTTTCAACAATGCATGATATATTGTTATTTTGTGTTATGCTAGCACTTTACTTGCTTGACACTGTCATTTCATATTGTGTCAGCATACTATTTTCAGTGATACATGGTCATTTGCATGTAGTTAGATGTGATCGCTACAACTTATATGATTCATGCATCACTCAGGTTGTTTTTTGTCACTTAACATGGATAAATTCGACTTATCATCGTTTTATTCTATTGTTATGATTATTTAAAAGGGGCAAGTGGTTACCGTTATGTAGTGCATTTTTGTTTTTTCGAATTTGTGATGCTTTTTAGGTTAGGTTAGTACATATTACAAGAGAGATGCTACTAAAAGTTTGTTAAATTTTTACATGTTATCTATCTTCTGAGGCTAGCCGTAAAGCCTTGTCTCTTTAAAGTTGGCTCGTAATCCATTGTTACCATATTCCCGAGACTAGTTGTAAAGTATTGTCTCTTTGATGTTGGCTCGTAAGCACTCGTCGATATGTTCTCGAGGCTAGCTGTAAAGTCTCGTCTCTTCGAGATTATCGAGGTTAACTCTTAAGTCCTCACCATTATATCTTCCTAGGCTAGTTGTAAAGTCCCGTCTCTTTGAGATTTGCTCATAAGCCCTTACCACTATGTCCCAAGGCGGAAGTTAACAGTATAGCCTCGTCTCATTGAGGTTGGCTCGTATGCCCTCGCAACTATGTTTCTGAGGCTAACTGTAAAACATTGTTTCTTCTAGGTTTGATCATAAGCCCTCACCACTATGTCCCAAGGCTAGTAGTATAGCCTCGTCTCATGAGGTTGGCTTGTAAGCCCTTGCAACTATATATCTAAGGCTAGCTGTATAGTCTTGTTTTATCGAGGTTGGCTCATAAGTCATCTTCACTATGTTACGGAAGCTAGCTGTAAAGCTTTGTCTCTTCAAGTTTAGCCCGTAAATCTTTACTGTTATGTTTCAGAGGATAATTATAAATGTTTGTTTCTCTGAGGTCAATTCGTAAGCTTTCACCTTCGTGCTTCAAAGGCTAGCCCTAAAGCTTTGTCCATCCAAGGTTGGCACCAAGTTACCATACATTTTAGAGGCAATTCGTAAGTCCTCATCCATTTGAGATCGGCTCATATTTCGAAGGCTATCTACTAGTATGCACCTGCGTGAGGTTAGTTTACATTTTAGAGGTCATTTGTATATCATCGCCTATTGAGATTAACTCATTTTTAGGGGCTATCTCAAGTCTTCATATCTTGGAGGCTATTCACAAGTATCTATTTGAGATCGGCTTACATTTTAGATGCAATTTGTAAGTCCTCACTTATTCGAGGTCGCATATTTCAAAGACAATTCGTAAGTCCTCGCCTAGTTGGGGATATCTTATGTTTCAAAGGATCGTCACGAGTCTTAAAATGCTCTTACTTCCAATTTTCTTCCAAGTCCAACCTGCACATATACAATTCAGACTTGGAGGACTAATGTTATATCAATATATTATACACGGCTTACACGTGGTAGGATAGGGCATCACATTAGCTAATTGGGTACTTAGTGGTGTCAATCGAATTGTGCTCGATTATATCGTGTCGGGTCTTCTCTCATGGGCCAGGCCGGGATTGGTTCGGATTTTATGGTGGGCCCATACAAAATATTTTTTAATGTCTCATCTTGATCCACATGCCCTATTTCACTATAAATATATGTCACTTTATCATTATAAGGTAAAAAATCAAATCTCAAGCCAAATCATGCCCACCGATTTCTCCCATACTCAATTATATTCTATTTTCTGATAATTGACTTGACCATCGGAATGTAATTGATCATCAAACCTTTTTCTGAAACAACGATCTTTACCTCTTAACGGTGTCATAGTGTGCATATATCACATAGGTAGACATAATTTGTTAACAGTTAAATCGTACAAATTTTGAGGTCAACAAAAAATATGCACTAAAAATTATCGAATGATCCTAATTTGATTCATATCAGTCAACTAATTTTTTGTTCTGAAATTAACTTACTAATAAATTAAGTCAAGGGTGATGTAATGTTAAAATTCATAGAGCAATTAGTTAAACTAGAACTACTTATTTTAATCCGGGCGTGCTTCAATAAGCTAAAGCACGCTTTTTATATCAATCAATTTTTACCTTACCTTCCTTTGTTTGCTGCCAAGTGTATCGTCTCCAATTAACAAGAAGTGTCACTAACCGAGACGTCGTATAGCAGTATCATACACTGTAATTATTTCAGATTGTACGTAGCTGAAAAGTACTGAATTAGGCAAAAGTAGTGTGATAAAATTGAGAAGCAGGAAAGAACTAAAATAATTTCTCTCAATTATTTAATCATTCTGTTACGGAAAATGGAAATGAGAGTTTCACATTTATAGTGTCTTGTAACTGAAAATAACAAAACGCAACAGAAACGTGATTACAAAATAAAATGCAACTTTAACTTTGTAGAAAACGTGAAACTTAATAATAAAGAAAGAAAGGTGATGAATGAGGGAATGTGTCTTCTGCTGCTGCTCCTGCTGCTCAACATCTGATCTTCCACATCCGCCCCTCAAGATGGAGCTTGGTGTAAGTCAACCAAGCCCAAACTTTGCACAACAACTTATTAAATTGAGGTCCTCCCAAGGCTTTGGTAAATAGATCGACAACTTGCTCACGTGAAGAAATGAATTGTGGAAATACAAATCCATCTTTGAATTTGTTGCGAACCGTGTGATCTATTTCCAAATGTTTGATGCGCTCATGAAAAAGCGGGGTTGGCCACGATATGAAGTGTCTTGCGATTATCGCACCACGGAGAATTGGTAACACTAAAGGAACTAGCAAATCTTGGAGGATATATGAAATCCACTAAAGTTCACAAACCAGTAGTTGCCGAAGCTTCGATATTCAGCCTCTGCAGAAGATCTAGATATGGTAGTTTGTTTCTTTGATTTCCATGAAACTGGAGCATCCCCAAGATAAACACAATACCCGGTGATAGATTTTCTGGTATCCAAACATGAGGCCCAATCGCATCACAATAGGCTATCAACTTAAAAGTATTTACAATTGGGATAGAAGAGTCCTTTTGATGGACATCCTTTCGAGATATCGTAAGAGATAGATAGTCGCATCCCGTGACCTTTGCATGGTGAACTAATGAATTGACTAAGTTGTTGAACTGGAAATGTAATATCTGGTCTGGTTAAACTTAGATATAACAATCTCCCAACAAGTCGCCTATATTTCTCTGGTTCATCAATAAGTGGCCCATTTTTGTCAGTCAACTTAATTCCTTTTGGAAAAGGTGTAAAAGCTGGCTTGGCACCCATAAGACCAGCATCCTGGATGATGTCAAGAGTATATTTCCTCTGGTTTATATAGGTTCCAGATTCAGATCTTGCTATTTCTAATCCCAAGAAGTATTTCGCATGCCCCATATCTTTGATTGTGAAAACCTTATGTAAGAATTACTTAACCTCCTTGATATCCTCGCTTATTATCTCCAGCTTACCAATACATCATCAACATACACTAATAATGCTAAAATGAATCAACCATGTTTAAAGAACAAACAAAGTGATCATGTCTTTGATTGAAGGAATCCAAAATCCGTAAGTTTGCTACAAAATTCCATATTCCATTTGCTCGGAGGCTTGTTTTAAACCATATAAACTCCTCTTTAATTTGCACACCGTCACGGTTTCACATTCTCCAATCCTTCCGGGGTTTTCATAAAGACTTCCTCATCAATGAAACCATGTAAAATGCATTATTTATGTCAAGTCGATGTATTCCCCAAGATTTTGCAAAGTAGCTACGGCTAATAGGACCCTTACTCGTGACAAGTTTTGCTCTTTCGAGAAAAGCATCCTTGTAATGAATTCCAAGCAATTGATGGTATCCTTTAGCTACTAATCTGGCTTTAAACCTGTCTACTGTGCCATCAGGGTTTAATTTCACCTTATAAACCCACTTACATCCAATTGCATTCTTCCCAGGTGGAAATGATGTTAGTTTCCAACTGTTATTGCATTCTAAGGCTTCCAACTCCCTTTTCATAGCATCCACCCAATCTGAAGATTTACTTGCTTGATAATAAGAAGTAGGTTCCTGTATATTTGATGCGTTTGCTAGAAAAGACATATATGTGCTAGTAAAGTTAGGATTTATAATGTAAGGAAAGGTGGGAAGTGTATAGGAATTTTTATGTGAGGATGGACATAGGTTTGAAAAATCAGTCTCTGGAATTTTGTTTGAAAAAGTGGAGTTGGTTATGTAATCTTGTAACCAAAGTGGTTTTGCAGTGTTTCTTGAACTCTTCCTAATAGATGTATCAGGAATTGTATCAGAAATAGGATTATCCGGCTGACCAATGGGTGATTCTGTTATTGGTGAAGGCTGGGAAACTGCAACAAGTGTATCATTATCAATAGAGTCAAGCATATCAGATGATTCAGAATTGAAGTCAGTTTGGGGTGTCACATTTTCAGAGATATGTGAGGATGGATGAGAATAATCAGTGGGAACAATGGGCAGTGGACAAGTATTAGGAATGGATTTATGATTCACAAAAGGAAAGACATTTTCATAAAAATAAACATCTCTAGAAACTTGTGTTTGATGAGTGTCAAGGTCATACAATTTGTACCCCTTTTGGCCTGGATTATACCCAATAAAAACACATCTTGAGGCTCTAGGATCAAACTTGTCTTTGTGTGGTTTAGTGATGGTAGAATAGCAAAGACAACCTAAAGGTTTTAAGATATTGTAATCTGGTTTGTGTCCAAAAAGAATCTAAAATGGTGTTTTCCATTGAATAAGTGGACTAGGCAACCTATTTATGATAAAAGTGGCCATAAGTATGGAATGAGACCAGAATTTGCTTGGCATTTTGGACTGAAACATCAAGGAACGGGCAATTTGTAATAGATGTTTATGTTTTCTCTCCACCACCCCGTTTTGCTGAGGTGTATAAACACATGATTTCTGATGTAAAATTCCTTCACTGTGAAGTAGAAGCTGACATTCTAAATTGGTTAATTCTGTCCCATTGTCACTCCTTACGCATTTAACCCGTTTTTGAAATTGTGTGTTTATCAAGATAAAAAAAAATTTCAAAATGGTTGGGACTTGAGTCTTATGAACAAGCAAGAATGTCCAAGTGGATCTACTATAATCATCCACAATAGTTAACACGAAAGGAGTACCAGTTATAGATTGTTTTCTATAAGGTCCACATACATCTACATGAATTAAGTCAAAAATGTCTTTTGTATGAATGTGACTGGAAGGAAATGACACTCTTGACTGCTTTTGATTTATGACAAACATCACATTGTAATAAATTGTCAATGTCAGGATCATTACATAAAGATTTCGTGAAATCAAGATGTCTTAATCTGATGGTGAGGCATGTCCAAGTCTTCTATGCCACCGAAATGGAGGAAACATGTGTCTTATTTGTGTAGTAACTTTCATTAGAAACATTTGAGGAAATTGTTTGAAGTTGAGGTGTTGGCTTTGAAATCTTTGAGGTGAGACTGGATTTGTCAAGCACATATAATCTTCCAATCAATTTTCCAATGGCCAAGATTTGATCGGTCTGCGCAGTCCCGTAAAATGCAATGTGTAGGATAGAAAATGAATTTCAATTGGGCTTTGTTTGAGTTAATTTTGTGATGAAAGCAGGTTTAAACTTAAAACTAGAAACATGGAAAACAACAGTGAGACATAATTGATAGTTGAGGTTGACATGACCAATGTGCTTGATAGATTTAATCGAACCATCAGGGAGATAAACTGGTATTAGATGTTTTACTGGTTGAGGATTGGTTAGGAGGTTAAGACTAGCACATATATGACAACTATCTCCAGTAACAATTATCCAGGCTCCATATTCTAATTGATCAAACAAAGTAAAAGCATGATTAAGTGAACTCATACCGCATATTCACCAAGATGTGCCAGATTAACGACTCCCACCGCCACTCAGTAATTGTCCCTTCATTAGCTTCAAAAACTCCTCATTTGAATTATGTTTGTAAGATTTGTTCCATGTGGAATGTTACCATCCCTTCATCAATTTTATCCACAGCAAATCTAGAGGTGAATCTGCCATGTTTGACATTATTCTTCCAAATTTGAACCAAGTAGAACTTCTTGTCCTCTCGAGCATTCTCGATTTGAAACCAATCAAGATAGCCGTGTATTTTGAAGCAAGTATCTCTAGAATGACCTTTCATGTTACAATGGCCACAATATTGATTTGATTTGTCCTCGAAGATTCATTCTTCTCATAAATCCTCTACCTCTTCCCGACCAATTACCTCTTCCAGACGCGCATACCATAACCTCCTCAGTAGGAACTACTTCTTCCAAAGATTTTGTGATCTCATCATCATAGCACTATTTTCATTCATTTCTGGATAGTTATTGTGGGCTGATCTCTGTTTCTCCACTCTCAAAATCATAGAATATGCCTTATTTACACTTGGTAAAGGATCCATAACTAGGATCCGGTTCCTTACATGATCATATGTGTCATTCAAATCCCATTAAAATTGGATTAACTTTGTTTAAAATGTTTGCATCTGCTACCTCCTTAGCAGCACCACATGTACATGTTGGGGTAGGCACCAGACAGGCATATTCATCCCATAGTTTCTTCAGTTTAGTGAAATACATAACCACAGGCATGTCACCTTGTGTTATACTACTGATCTCACGCTGTAATTGATATAGGAAAGGTCCATTGCACTCTCCAAATCTCTGCTGAAGTTCTTCCCATAAATCTTTAGTTTGAACCAAATATATAAAATGCATCAACAATATCTTTTGAAATAGAGTTTAAAATCCAGGAAATCACCATGCAGTCTACTCGTGTCCATTGTTCATAGTTTGGTGAACTTTTATCTGGTACTTCACATTTGCCATTGATGAAACCAAGTTTAACCTTCGCCCCTAATGCGATCTTCACAGATCGACTCCAACTCAAATAATTGTTTCCAGTGAGGTGTGAGGTAACTAGCATCATACTTGGATGGTCCAATGCTTGTAAAAATAGCGGATCTCCATTATACTGATGTTCCTTCTCAATTGGATCTATATTATCTGTATTTCCAGCTCGTCTTGCAGGATCTGTTGCTTGCGCCATCTTCAATTAACCAGCCAGTAGTAGAACTGAACCTCAATCCTAATCAATCGTACATGCCCAGGCGTAATTGCTCTGATACCATGATAAAATTGAGAAGCAGGAAAGAACTGAAATAATTTCCCTCAATTATTTAATCATTCTGTTACTGAAAATGGAAATGAGAGTTTCACATTTATAGTGTCTTGTAACTGAAAATAACAAAACGCAACAGAAACGTGATTACAAAATAAAATGCAACTTTAACTTTGTAGAAAACGTGAAACTTAATAATAAAGAAAGAAAGGTGATGAATGAGGGAATGTGTCTTCTGCTGCTGCTGCTTGTGTCTTCTGCTGCTGCTCTTGCTGCTCAACATCTGATCTTCCACATAGTGTGATTCAGCCGCAATTATAATTGTCACTATAAAAATATGAAATTTATTTTGTTAGACTGGATGAGATTAAACGAGATGATCGATAAATTTAATTATATATCATTTTATTTTCGTATAATTTATATATCATAATCTAAATAATTCAAGAACCTTGTCTTTATACACTTCAAACCAGTAATCTATCAAAAACTGCTACTGATAAATAAATGATAAATAAATTTATTTTTCATTAATAAACCAAGAAAAGTACGTATTTTGTAAGTTAGATATTAGAGAACTTGACACAACGAGAGATCAAAACTCGCTAGTCTAACGTATCAAACATGCAAATCACACGAAGTTTACTTTTAAAGTTAATTAAATAAATAAATTCATAAATAAAACTTTTCGGCTCGGCTCGGAAGAGTACATTTTTATGGCAACATCTTGATAGAACATATTGGTCAACTTTTTATATAGTTATGTGTTAATTTTATCACTAAACAATTAAAATTATATAAATCCTTACAGAGAATATTAGCACGCTGGCTATAGTTTTTATCTGAAAACATGAGAAAATTTTTATTGCCGACCATTTGACCCACCTCTATTTGTGAAACCTGAACTCTTACTATATATCCATAGTTCCTCCAATATTGTTCATGATCTTCAACGCCAACACTTGAAAATGGAGATTGATCCATCAAGCATAGAAAATTCGGAACAAAAAATGTGGAGTGATGATGATAATCAAGGTATAGGGCATGCTAAATCTTACAGATGCACTTTCTGTAAACGAAGTTTCTCTAATGCACAAGCACTAGGGGGGCATATGAACATCCATAGAAGAGATAGGGCTAAGCTTAAAGAGTTATCGAGCCAAGACCTTCGTTCTTTGGACATCAAGAAAATGGATTCTGCTGATAGTCCTCCGGCTTCTTCCAATGAAAACACCCGGACAATAGCTAGTATTTCGCCTGGAGAAGTCGATTCAGCAGTTGAGCCTAATGAAAATTCTAAAACTCTGCGAGGTTTACCTTTGTTTGCTGAGGCACCATTGGTTAGCAATGATGAAGGAGCAAACAGTCATTTTGGTGAGCACATGGAGAACAGCCGGGTGGTTGGCCATGGCTTGTTGCAGATTGAAGTAGACCTTGAACTTCGGTTAGGGCCTGAACCCGATCATGATGCATCCACGAAGCAATAATTTGAATCTGGTAAAAATATACTGCCGGGATCATTTTATATTAGAGACATAAATATTGATATGAGCACTAAGATTCATATGTTCAAGTGTAATAATTATCCACTTACAAGGAAAAGGATATGTTATTTATACTATTTCAAGAATCTTCAAGTGCAATTCTTGATGAGCAGAAGAAAGACTAATTATATGGTTAGTTCTTTCAATTCTTTGCTTTACCTTCATATTTTTCTTTTGATGTATGGAGCTAATATATATTAGAATTAACAAAAGCTGGGAACATCAGCTGCAACTTCCATCCAACTTCAATATTGATGCTTAATAAGAAATGATTGATTAATTTGTACTGCCAGTGGTAGAATATTTTGTATAATGGTATCAACCTGGGAAAGCTTGATTGAAGGTATTCCTGTGAAATGATGCAATTTTTGTAACATAAAACTGTGTTCTTCATGATTTTTGTGAAGTTTGTTCTTCTGTATTAATAGTCATTTCTCATGAAATTAATCTTACTTTCTGGTTACTGCATTAGCCCTCGTCCCGGAAACCAATTTGTCCCTTTTTTTCTATCTCGTATGAAGGAAGTCATATCCGACATTGTTGAGCCATGGCCCGATACTTCACTGCCATATCGAGTCTTGTAAGACACTTCTAGCTTCAAGTACACGAGCTGGTACCGATCAAGAGTTTAATTTGAACTAGGGTTAGGAAATGTCAGGTGGATTGTAATGGGAGATAACGATATAAACGTTGTCTTTTACAGAGAATCTGGGGAATATGCTGGCTAATTATATATGATCATAATTACCAGATGTACTTTAATGGTGGAAACTCGAAGAGTGTTGAGCAAGATGTTATGCATTCTTACACCATGGGCTATTGCAGTGGAGGTATTGCCATTAACCACCCTTTGGCGGCGGAGTTTGTTAGGGGTTTTAGACGGCTGCATTTATAGATGCGCATCGTTCTACGGCTCTGATGAGAAGATTGGGGGCCTGTCAAGAAAGAGCTTGGTGTTCATCAGGTATGTCCGATCAAAATTAATTATCAATTCCATTTTGAAACTTGAATTCAGAAGTCTTGTAATTTCCCATTCAATTAAAACCTTTGATTTACTAGAAAAAGGATTTACAATTCTTGTTTCTTGAAAGAGTCCATTTTTAGAAGCAATTACGATGGAAATTTGTTAATTTTTAGTGATATTTCATAACTAGTCACAAAACTTATTCTCATGGTTAAATATGGATTTTAGAAATTAAATTCTCGAGAATTTTTAGTTTTAAAAGGAATTCTCACAAAATTTAAGTTTCAGTCAAATGAATGGAGCCTTAAAGAATTTCCCATATATCTTTTGCAACTATTGTTCTTTCTATTTTCTTCCTTCAATGTGTCTAAAAAGCTATTGTTTGAAAAAGCTAAAAAAATTATTAAAAAATTGAAGTTAAAGTCAATAATTAATTTTAACCATATATTTCATAGATTCATAATTTATATCAACTTTTATTAAAATATGCTAAAAATTTGATCAAAAGTTGTCATTGTTAAACTAGTGATTATGTACACTGACTTGTTTAATAAAAGTGTTTTTTTGTAGATTATAAATAGTGAGTCTTAGAAAATGTGTGGATAAAAAATAATAGATCATAAACATGTGTGGATAAAATGTTCATCAGCTTGAAAAAGTACGTCCATATATGAATCATATTTCTGTTTACAAGATTTTTTAATATAAAGTTTGTAATCTAGCAATTGATCTAGTTAAACGAGTGATCCGACACTTGATTAGATCGAACTTTGAAGGAGAGAAGAAAAGCAAAAGTTGATTATATGCTAGTAGTAATGGTCAATGAATCTTTCAAAATCATTGACTTATAAACAAAAAAACAAACCGTTTCATTAGACCTTGGGCTAATATGTGGCCCAATACTTTCTAGAATTCTTCGGATGGGGGTAGAGGAAAGATGCTCAACTTAAAAATACTACACCAAGGTTTAGCACTCAAAACAATATAATCTCATTTCTTGTACTTGTACCATTAATCTAATTACAAAGTTTGATCATCGTTAATTAATCTTTACTCAGCACTAAAACTTTTAGCATTTGTTTGGTTTAATTTAAAAAATTACTAAAAATTTGAGGTTAAAATCAACAATTAATTTTAACATAAAATTCATAACTTTTATCAATTTTATAATTACACATTTTATCAATTCTTATCAAAATCTACTAATTTTTTTTTTTCAAACAATCTCTTAATATAAAATAGTTACCTCATGTATTCATGGCTTCATGCTACCATATGTAAATACTCTAAATGTCCTTTCATTGAACATAATTAGAAATTTTAGGACTTGATTATACATTTTTTTATTATTTTAAGTGAAAATTTGTTAAAAAAAAAAGTTTAGGATTTATTTGTACTTTTGAAAATGTTAGAGTCCGAATTTTATATTATTTTAATTTATTTAAGTCAGAGGCAAATTTATCAAAAAAGTCATTTGGAGACTATCAGTACGAATAAATGGAAGGATGTAGATGATATCTGATAAAAAAAATTGAATAAGAATGATGTTATAAACCTAAAAAAATGAGGACGATTAGTATAATTAACTTTTTTTTATAAATAAGTAACAATGAAATTTAAACTCAAGACATCCGTGTGACAGTGAACCCATTAATAATTTTAGGAATCGGGTAGCCCAAATTTTCAATTTTGAGGTCCCATCTGAGCTTTTCCTTTGGTGGGAATAGTGCTAAATGGTTGATTGGTCCAATTTTTTTTTTAAATAACCGTTGACTCATTTTTGCCTACAAATTATCAAATATATCCATGTCTTCTCTTCCCGTTTATTATATTTCAAATAATTTCAAATTCATCTGTTGCCGTATGTTGAAAAAGAGATTTTCAAAGTTAGAATCTGACTCATTTCATCTATGTAAAAAATCTAATTTCAAGGTAGAAATTCATTTGTCTCTATCTTCTTTTTTAATTCACAATAGAAATTAAAGATTTTATGGTATAAATCATGAAAATATGTATACATCTGAGTATGAATTGTCATTTTTGCTTTATATTTCTGTAAACCTGAGTCCATTTCAAATGAATTAATTAAAAATTAGTTTAAAATGTGTAAATTCACCTTAATAAACATGTGGTTTGTTAACACGCCAGAAGTCTGTTAGGCTAATTTTGACCTTAACAAACTTGTGAGTTCATTAATTGTCTGCATTTAATGATAATACATAATGAGACCTTATTAATGAGGACATTTAAATTTGTTTGTATGTAAAAAAAAGTATTTTCAACTTAAATCATACTCTCCCTGTCCCACAAAGATAGACTCGTTTCTTTTTTCACACATATTAAAAAATCTCGTAATTGAAATTATAAATTTTTCACACACTTTTTCTATTATGCTCCTATTTAATATTAGTCATTCATGAATCTAATAAATTTAAATGCTTGTTAAGTTACAATTAGAATGCAAATGAAATTGAATTGCATTACATTGAAACAATAATTGAAATCAATTGTTGACTTTGTTATTGGGAGATAAGTGTTTTTAGATAAGGTAAAATTTATTGTCTGCCTACTTAAGTAAATGTGTGAATAAATTTATGTAATTTCTCATTATAATTATAATATGTTAAGTTTATTTGGGTTGATAACAATGTAAATTAAATAAGGATATATTAGAAAAAGAAAAATTTAATACTCTCTATAAAATAAGTGGTCTATAATTTGAGACAGATAAATAAAGAAAATGAGTCTATCTTTGTGTAATGGAGAGAGTATAAATTAGACGCTTTTTCAATTCAACTTGTTTGACACGGTTCTTAGCCAACGTGGCGTTTTCCTTTGTCCTTCTTGGATCACTCACTGGATGAAAGCAAGTCAAAACAACAGAATTATTGGGTCCATTGATTCTACTGCACGTTCACCTCTAAATTCTAATATTTCGGCTTGATATTTTGTAACTAGTTTCAACTCTGATCTCTTAAGCATCAAACAACTTGTATTCGATCTCTATGAATATATAAACCAATTTCGATTACAGAAATTCATAGACGGGCTACATTGCTAAATTTACACCAAATTCCATGGAAGCTTCAAATTTCATAATCTCATTTACTCTCTTTTTATTGTATCATCACTCCCAAACTCTACTTGGACGTCATAAAAGCAATGTAGCAGACAAATACTCTCAAATAGAGGTGACAAATAACCTGACCTTTTGGGTTGGACTCGCCCTGGCCCAAATAAAACCAGGTCAATATGGCCCAACCCATCTAGCCCGCAGGCTAGTTGGACCCGCCCGATTTTGAATTCTTTTTTTTTTTTTTTTTTTGCTTTTGCTCTTTAACACTAATCACTCATTTTGTGAATAGTCCCAATACATAATCCAAATAATATCAATCTAAAATGATCTAAGCCCAAGTCACCAATAAACATTAGTCCAAAAATCTCAACATCCAACATAAAATTGTTTAAATTTAATTAAAATTTAGTTTAATTTAAGTTTCAATTCAAAATATATTTGGTGTGAGAAGTAAATTATTTATTTTAAATTTACCTATAAGTAAATATTTTAATTTAAGCCAAACATGCTTATATCTCAAAGCAATAAGACTAACATGCTTTTAATATTTATATTTTTTAAAAAAAGTGTCTACGAATAGTTTACAATTCACAAAAAAAATTATTATTTTGAAAGTAATTTAACGTTTATCTATTTACTAATATATGAGAGTCCCAATTTTATAAATTAATCTCTTTAAAAATCTCAAAATATATAGTCTAAATTTATCTAAGATTGTATTTGATGTAAAGTATTAGATTGTATAAAAAATTTATTTAAAAGAAAAAGAAAAAAAGAAAAGAAAATTAAGACATAGTTGGTAACGCTACTTTGACCTGACTAAGATATTTTAGTACCATATAAAATCCAAATTTAAACAAGTACAATTTAATTTCATAATATTCTGTTCTATCTCTGTCTGGTTGGGTTGGCTCAATATAGCCCATTTGCCAGCCCAGCCCATTGCAGAGTCTTTTGTCATTCAAATCTTATGTAACAAATAATCCATCTGGGGTTCTAAACACTTGGAACCTGACAACACCAATATGCAATTGGCAAGGAGTTCTCTTCAATGCCAAAAAAACGCCAGTCACTGGACTTGCACTTGGGAATTTTAGTCTCACCGGAACAATCACTCTGGACATTGGTAATTATGAAATTTATGAGAGTATATGTATTAGAGAATATAAATATATTTATTGATTGAATGAATAATGAAGAAGATTACAAGGTTGAAATAATACCGGTGGAGGATGGTTAGAGGTGTTTTAAACGATCCGTTCTTTGGTTGCTCGATACACGAAAAGGAGGCGGGGAACTCTCCCGGTTTATCCTCCGGCGTGAAAGTTAGATTTTGAGGGAAAGAATGGGCGGAATAAGTGAAATCGATAATAGCAAATGAAAATGATTTTTTGTCATCCTTTACGATTTACCTTCGAGGTATTTATAGGTGGGCGCTTTCCTTCCACGCGCATGAGCGGTTTTCTCCAGGCCCGCTCGGCGATTGTTGTCCACGTTCGGACGGTTACCATCACGTGGCGGCGGTTTCCGATAATCGCTAATCGGCTTGGGGCGTGGGGCGGTTGGTTTATCATTCACATAACCGTTATTTAATATCAACGAATCGTCCATTGATGTTGTCAATGGCGCCCTTCTCGGTGGTTGGCGGTCCACTAGTTCGGTGCCATAATCGATCGATGCTATTTGTTATAATCTTGATCGATTGCACGCCGCCCAAGGTAGACGACTGACCTTGCTTGCCGCCCAAGGTAATCAACTTGAGCGCCACTCACATAGAGGCGTGTTGAGTCCTGCACAATTTGAGTCTAGTCTATTTCTAGTATAGCATCATTAGCCCTCTACCTCTTAAAGATTTTTGTCATTAAGAGGTGGCGAAATCTCTTCCACTCTTGAAAGAATCGAATACTCGTTTTTTTTTTTTTTTTCTCTCATTTTTTTCTTTCTTTTTTGTTTTAACGAGTTTGATCGCATTTGGAATTGAATTCACGTATTGGTTTCAAAATTTTTGGAGGTAAAATCCTCCAAAAATCACCTCTATATAAAGAGGTGTAAAGACCATTTACTTCATTTTCCTCTTTTCCCATGTCATAGGTCTCTCACTTTCCTTGAGCAAATCAAAGGTAATCCTCCCTAACCTTTCTTTTTTTTTTTTAGAGATGCCTAGAGTTATAAGTTCATCTACTAGTCAAAAAAATTCCTCACCTTCTTCAAATTTTCGCTTTGAATCGGTGGAGGTGTCGACCGCCCATTTGGGGTGGTCGGCCGCCCCCGATGGAAGAAACCGGTGGCTACTTCCTTTGGGGGTCGTGGTCGGCCGCCCCTATGGGGAGCGATCGGCCCTCTGGGAAGCGATCGGTCGGCTCTCCCTGGGGAGCATCGATCGGCCGGTCGCTTGCTCCCTTGGCGATCGGTCGCTCGACTCCTCGAGGGAGCGGTCGGCGCTCCCTCAGGCGAGGAGGCGGTCGCTCGGCTCACTGGGAGCGGTCATTGCCCCCAGAGGAGCGGTCGGTCGCTCCGCTCCATTGGGGGCGATCGGCCCCCGCAGGGAAGCGATCGGTCGGCTTGCTCCTTTTGAGTGGTCGACGGTAACCCTTTGGCCATTGTCATACTTGTGATAATATTGAAATTGAGAGAAGTCCGTGGGTAACATAGTTGCACTTGAGATTCCCAAAGCATGTAGTCTTTATAGTTCACAAAAAAAATTGAATAGGATGCTTGGAAAATTTTTTCTTTATGATGATTATGTGTATAGAGCTCCCTCACCCACCGAGCAACTTCACGGGTGGGACCTTTGTGAGATTGCCATATATAAGGATAGTATGGACGGGGGTTTAAGGTTTCCACTTCACCCATCTTTATCTCCATTTTTAACGAGTTTCATTTTACTCCTAGTCAAATGAACCCAAATGTGGAGGCTTGCTTTATACTTTCTATACATGTGTTTGTCTAAACATATTGAGCCTAGCGTAGACTTATTTAGGCGTGTTTTGGTGCATCATACGCTGATGTAGCAGCTTATGTCTACCTTACCTCAAAAATCAATATGCAAGTACCTCACTATAGAAATTCCAATTGTGGGTGGAAGTCTCGATTTTTCTTTGTCCAGAGCCCTCAAAGGCCACTTTCCTTTTAGTACCAAATGGAGACATCCCAAAGTCCTTTGTTCAACGACCCCTTTGAGGTGACCCCTCTTGTGGAAAGCCAGTTAAAAATTGGAGTGTCTAGATCCTCCTCAGCTTCTAGGGTGACGATGTATTAACGGAGGATAATATGTTATCGTGGGGCTCTTCAAACTCTTGGTAGGTTTTGTGTTTATAACTTTGCCTTGTTGAATTTGTAGTAATATATATATATTTTTTTTTTTTTTTTATATGATGATTACGATGAGTTTTGTTTCTCATACGGGAATGAAGTTCAATCTGGCGGGCGTGCTTGGATCCGTACCTCTTGCTACCGAAGCGACGAGGGCCTTCTTCTCTGGGCGGGCCAAGAGGAAAAAAGCTAAACCAAGGCAAAAGAGTGGCGGCGATAAAAATGCGCTTGGTGTCTGTGGCGGAGCTATGGAGGATGACCACATCGATCGACTACGGTCTTGACCCGATATATCTGTGACGATGACCACTCTGCTGGGGAATTCTCATGTCCCAGACTTGCGTTTTCCGCTTTGCTCATGCTAGGAGATATGGAGGTCATGCGGGCTGTGTTATATCGCACATGTCGAGGGGTTTATCGAGAAGAAAAATTGAGGATATTGAAAAGTTTTGGCCGTCTACAACGAAAGGTTAGTTACTTACCGCCCACCTTTTCTTTTCTTTTTAGTTAGCGGTTCGACTAACCATGCATACTGATTTATACTGCGGGGTTTTGACCTCGAGGATTCTCTTGTTAAAGCACATGTAAGCGTATAGTCATTGACTTGGAAGTTGTCGATGATGAAAATCTAAGGAAATTCATCATTTGAAAAGAAGAACTCTACTACGAGGAAGTCTTGTGAGGCTTGAGGAGGCTCGAGTCAAGGAAGAGAAGAGAGATTGATAACCTTGATGCCGCCTTGCTCGCGCTCGGCATGATCTTTGTGGAGAGTTATAAAACTTCTTGAGAATACCGGCAAGACTTGTGCAGCGTCTGGGCTGAGTCTATGGCGCTTCCATTTTATTGACCAAAGTGGATATCAACCGAGCACCAGGCGTTAACCCCGGGGCTTTGACCGTTTCTTGGCTCGACGGCGAGATTTGGAGCAAGGCTGGCGGCGAGGGCGAGCCAGCTGGCGGGATGGGGTAGATGATCGAGCGAGCGATCCTCTTCATGATGGAGATGGTGCTTCTCGGTTGGATTGATTTAGCATGTCGCTATTTTTGTTTTAGTCTAGACAAACTTTCGGTTTTTTCGATCGACATTTTGTCTCACTAGTCCGAGATGTGGGCTAGACTTATCTTTATAACTTGACTTTGGCATTTTCCTTAGATTTTCACTTGTTTCTGAAGCGACCCCTAGCACTTGAGCGACTTTATTTTGTTCTTGTATGGTTGCGTTTAATGCGATTAAATCAACATTTTCTCTAACAACAATTTATCTTTTCAATTGATCGACCATGTGACACAATCGACTACCAGCGTGCGAAATAGCATCGTGAACTTTTATCGCATAATTTTGGGCAATCCAAATTATGTAAAGCGATTTTAGATTTAACCAAATTTTGGTTTAATCGCTTAGTGCTAAACCTTTAGGCGTGTTTTTGTGAACCATCTTGTGGTCACCGTCTAGCTATAAAGCGATTTAGAGACTTAACCAAATTTTGGTTTTATTGCTCACTTTGCCAAGTTGCTTTTGGATACTTTTGCATAGTAGACCACTTTGTGACTCTTGTCTAATAGGCTGTAAGGCGATTTAGAGACTTAACCAAATTTTGGTTTTATTGCTCACCGCCAATTTTTTTGCTTTTTTGTATAGTAGACCACTTTGTGGCTCTGAGTCTAGTTTAAAAGCGATTTTAGAGACTTAACCAAATTTTGGTTTTATTGCTCACCAAAATTAAAGTTGCTTTTTGTATAGTAGACCACTTTGTGACTCTGAGTCTAGTATAAAAAGCGATTTAGAGACTTAACCAAATTTTGGTTTTATTGCTCACCGTAGACCAAAATTGCTTTTGGAGCTTTTTGTATAGTAGACCACTTTGTGGCTCTGAGTCTAGGCTGTAAAGCGATTTAGAGACTTAACCAAATTTTGGTTTTATTGCTCACCATGAAAATTGCTTTTTTGTAGCATTTTTTTTTTCTCGACGACTCGTAGATCAAGATGATTTGTTCACACAAAAGATTGTCGGATTGGTGGACTCGGTGGCGCCTTAGGGGCGTCCCGGCTAAGTTGGCCTTCCTTAGCACCCTCATCATCTGCTGCCGTCTAGACTTTTCATTAAACATTTCTTAGGACCACAAGCGTGTCCAAGAAAACAGACATTACAAAAGAAAATGAGCATAAACAAATCTAGAAAATAGAAAGCACCGATGTCCTTTAGGAGGACTAACAATCGGCGTTACATTGAGGAAAAACAACAAGAACCTAAAATAACAAAAAGGAAAAATAGTAAAAGTCTTAACCAACTTCATCATGTGTTTTCTTTTCTATTGGTAGTATTTTTTAAGATGCTCGGCGTTCCATGGTCTACTCATCGGCTTCCCTTTTAGATCTTTAAGACTGTAGGCTCCCTTTCCCAGGCTTCTGATCACTTCATATGGTCCTTCCCAATTCGGCCCAAGCTTGGATGGTGGGCCTTGATTGCTGACACACCCAAGCACCAAATCGCCGAGTTGAAACGTCCTTGATTTTACTCGTCGGTTGAAATATTACTGCGACTTTCCGCTTGTAAAGCGCCATTTTGATTGCTTGATCTCTCTCGGACCCCTTCGAGGAGGTCGAGCTCAGAGCAAGTCGCTATTGGGTCGAGCTGCTCGACATTCAGCCTGCCAGTCTGTTTAAGATTTCCACCGGTACCACTGCTTCCATCCCAAAAGACATTTTGAAAGGTGTCTCTCCTGTTGGCTCTCTAGGGGTTGTATGGTATGCCCACAATACGTTGGGTAACTCGTCCGCCCATGATCCATTTTCTTTATCTAGTCTTGTTTTTAGATCCCAAAGTATTGTCCGATTCATTACTTGACTGCCCATTTGATTGCGGGTGCGCCACAGAAAGTCAAGCGGTGATTGATGTTATAACTTTCATAAAAAGCTTTGAAACTATGATTGTCAAATTATGCGCCATTGTCGGTCACGATCACCCTCGGTATCCCAAATCTGCAAATTATACTTTTCCATACAAAACCTTGGATTTTAGGCGTGGTTATCGTTGCCAAAGGCTCGCTTCCACCCATTTGGTGAAGTAGTCAATGGAGACTAGCAAAATTTCCTTTGACCCACAGCGATTGGAAAAGGTCCCGGGATATCCATTCCCCATTGGAAAAAGGACAAACTCGAAAATGGCACCTTCTTTTTTTCGGTGGTACATGAATTAAGTTTCCATAAGCGTTGACAAGCATCACATTTTTCACCAAGTCTCTAGCATCTTCTTTCATGGTAGGCCAATAATATCCTTGCCGCAATGCCTTGAGCATGAAGTCGCGGCCCCACAGTGATTACTGCAAATTCCGGCATGTATTTGAAACAACACTTCCTTGGCTTGGTTGGCATAAGCATTTCAAATAAGGCGTAGTAAAGCCCGCTTATACAAGCTGTCCGTCGATCATGGTGAACATGGCTGCTCTAACCTTAATTCTCTTTGCTTGATCGGGTTTTACGGCAATGTGTCTTTGACAAGATAATTCATTATCGGATCAACCCAACTTGTTTCAAATTCAATATACGCAATTTCTATCATATTCATTATGCTCGGCTTCTTCATTGTTTATGCGCTTGTTGTGCTAGGCGGGTTTCTCGTATTTGTCGATGCTAACTTTGATAGTCGTCTGCTTTCGTGAATTATCTTTTCTTGGGACTTTGGTTATTTTGAAGTTGGAGAACTTTCTATGTAAATCTCTCACCTTCATTAAATCTGCGACCATTTACTATCTTTTGCTTGAAATCACCGGTTATTTGTCCAACTACTAGGCGTGAGTCACTACATATTTCAACAGATGACACCCCGGTCGGCGACCCGGTTTAATCACATGATTCTTGCTTCATACTCGGCGTCATTGTTTGTGGTGAGAACTCAAAGCGGAGAGAGTATTCTAGTTCTTGAGACTACGGCCCTATCATGATGATCCCGCTCCGGATCCTTCACTATGTGACGAACCATCCACAAAAATTTTCGATCTGCATCACAGTCGTCGGTATGCTAGGCGGCATGGTAAGCTCTGCGATGAAGTGCGCGATACACTGCGCCTTTATTCTTGTCCTTGGCTTAAACTTCGATGTCGAACTCGCTTAGCTCGATTGCCCATTTGAGCATCCTTCCGGCGTCTACGGGCGATGGAGGATCTGCTTGATAGGTTGATTAGTCATGACTTGCGGTATGAGATTGGAAGTATGGTCTCAACTTCACGGCGGCCACTATCGAGCAAACACCAATTGTTCCGCTAAAATTGTGGCGGGTCTCTGCTCCTTTTAACACGACTTACATAGTAAAAGCGGTCTCTGAATTTTTGTAAATTCTCTTATCAACAACTGTCTTGTTGACGGCCGGGGTGATCTTGCCAAATATAAAGATAACACATCCCGGGTTGAGGTCGAGTTAGGATTGGAGGCTCTGTGGCGATTGTTTTAACGATTCGAGTGACTCCTCGCATTCCTAGTCCATTCAAAGTTGTTTGAACCCCAATTGCCTTAAAAAGTGATAGCATTTGTCGGTGCTCTACTCATAAATCGATTTAGGGCGGCTACCGTCCGATTAACCTTTGTACCTCTTTTTTTTGTAGTCGGGCTTTTCATCTCTAAGATTGCTCGAATCTTATGCAGGTTGGCCTCGATTCCTCTCTGTGATCATGAATCCCGAAATTTTCCACCGGCCGTTCCAAATACACACTTCTGGGGTTGAATTTTAACTTGTTACTGGCGACGTCAAACACTTCTTTGCAAGTCGGATACATGATCGCATATCTTAGCACTTTTGACTACCATATCATCAACATAGAAGCGATTATGTTTCCTATCAAATTACCAAAACTTTATTTACCATCCTCGGTAAGTCGCCCCGCATTTTTCGGTCCGAAGATGGCATAGCGTGTAGCGATGCGTCTTGAAATCGGTAATGAATGATGTTTTTCTGATCCGATTACGCCGTGGAGATTTGATGATATCCACGAGAATCGTCAAAGAATTTAAGTCGCTCGTGGCGGATGTGGCATCCACGGGTGATCAATACGGGGTAGTGGATAGGAATCTTTTGGACGGGCCTTGTTCAACCCGGTGTAGTCCACACACATCGCCCACTTTCCATTCGACTTTTTTACCAAGACGACATTTGCTAGCCACTCGAGTCTTGAACCTCTCGAATGAAGCTTGCCTTTTTAGCAACTTTTCGACCTCTTCTTTTGCGGCGGCTTGTCATCCATGGGCGAAGTTTCTTTTCTTTTGCTTATGGCGGGTTTGGCTTACGGCAAGGTACCCAATCGGTCTTTGACGGTGACGAAGCGATCCGGGAATATCACTAGGATTCGGTGAATACATCCATGTTGTCCATCGAGACACTTTATCAAATCCGCCCTTTGCTCGGTTGGTAAATCATCCCGATGTTAAACTCTCTTCCATCCGTCGCTTGGATTTTCTCGGTCATATCCGATGGTTCAATCCTTCCTATTGGTTGCTCGAAGTCCAACATCGAAATCGGCTGAAGTATTTACGATTTGAAAATTTTCAACATAGCACGCCGGGAGGCGTTACGGTCTCCCTTATACATCGAATCCCTCTCTTGGTAGGAAATTTTAACACACGGTGATAAGTAGAAGCGACCGCTCGAGCGACATTCAAGATAGGTCGTCCATATATTGCATTGTAAGACATGGATGCTTTGACTACCAAGAAGCTTGCCATAATAACCACGCTTGTCGGATAAGTCCCTAATGTCGCTGGTAACTCTACGGTTCCTTACGGGACTACGGTAGCTCCTCAAAACCCACCAAGGGAGTATTCTTGATTTGATTGACTTGGGAGATTTTAAGCCCAAAAAGGCATCATCAATGAGGACATCTGCTGCTACTACCGCCGTCGACCAATACCGCCCGGCGTCGAAATCGCAATATCGCCTACCACCACAAGAGCATCATCGTGGGGCATTGCCGCCTACCGGTCCTCCTTGCCAAAAATGATGTCTTGATCGAACCTTTCTTTCCTCATATCGAAGCGGACTCGGTTGAGCGGGCATAAACTTTTACGGCGAGTTGGAATCTCACTTTCTTCTTTATTACGCCGATGATCATATTAATTACTCCCTTTCGAGTTTGGGGATGTTCCTCTACTTTTTCTTTACCGCGATCATTTCTCACATATTTGGATAAAGATCCTCTTTTTAACAACCGTTCGATCTCCTCTTTTAGTTGCATACAATCTTACGTGTCATGCCGTGATCTTTATGGAATTGACAATATTTTCTCTTATCTCTTTTCATGGCGGTAGCGACCATTGGTTTAGGCCATTCGAGGTCTTTCATATTTAAATATTTCCATCAACACTTTTTGTCGCGTGGAGTGTTCGGGGTATAAATTACGGTATCCTCATACTTGGTCTAGTCGATCGGTCTCCGGATCTGTCTTTACTTGTATGTACAACTCTTTGTTTTCCTTTGTCGGTCATCTTTCGGTCATCATGAGATTTCCGCTTGTGAGTGTCGGCTCCCTTCCTTCCGTAGGCTTTTGGTTACTAAATGCGCCTCTTACTGCGTCTCGTGCTTATCTCCTTTTTCAGCGGATCATGCATTGACTGCGGAGGATTTTTGAGAGAGACATTTTGAAGGCCTGTTTTGGCGTACCATTCATGATAGCCGTGACAACGGCCGAGACATTTGGAGATCTTTGATGCGAGAGTGGCTCTGCTTGAACGCTTGCCAAGTATTCTGCGGTGTTTCATCCTTCTCTTGGACTACTTGCATTAGGTAGATGGCGGTTTTCTCTTTCTTTTGCTACTCAAAAGTAAGCTACAAAGCTTGAGAAAGTTCATCAAATGTTTTGATAGACCACGGAGGCGAGTGGCTACCAGTCTCTAGCTTCTCTCCTCAGCGTTGGCGGAAAGGACCGGCACATTCTGCGTCTGGCGCGCGCATCTGACCTCATCATCGGTGTCTACAAAAGTCGCAAGTGATCTAAAGTGTGCATTACTCCATCGTATGCTTCTATCATTGGTTGCTTAAAACCTTTTGGCGGGGGACCGCCATAATTTACGGTGCAAGCGGGTCCTCTTCCAAAACCATCACCTCGTCGATCCTTTCTTTTTGACAAGGCATCGTCAATCTTTTAACGCCATCATCTCTTCCATTTTCTTTTCCAAACTTACCATTGGTGCGTATCCCATGCGGATCTGCCTCTCCATAAACCGTCACCGGGTGTGTTGCTAGCCCCATTTGTGGTATGGCGTCGGCGGAGAGAATCCTTAGCCCGTCCAGTTGGTTGAATACACGGTGGTGCATTTTGATGCTCCACCAAGCTGCGGCGACCCGTTGTGATTTTCGGCGATTTGGGAGCTAGCTCGGCGGCCTTTTGAGTTTGATTGTGCAAAAAGGCCATAAGAGTTTCTATCTTTGTTTCCAATGAGTTGAGCTGTGTTTGAGTAACGTCACGAGAGGCGGTGGCGGTTGGTCATCTCGAGCACGCGAGACTCGAATTCCGCCGTGGTTCTTGTCATTCGTGTTCCACTTCTAGTTTGTCTACCGTCATAGCTTTTATGTCAAATCTTTCCCACAGACGGCGCCCAATGAAATAATACACGGTGGAGGATGGTTAGAGGTGTTTCGGCGATCGCGTTCTTTGGTTGCTCGATACACGAAAAGGAGGCGGGGAACTCTCCCGGTTTATCCTCCGGCGTGAAAGTTAGATTTTGAGAGGAAAGAGATGGGCGGAATAGAGTGAAATACGATAATAGCAAATGAAATGATTTTTGTCATCCTTTACACGATTTACCTTACGAGTATTTATAGGTGGGCGCTTTCCTTCCACGCGCCCGAGACGGTTTTCTCGAGCCCTTTCGGCGGTTGTTGTCCAGCGTTCGGACGGTTACCATCACGTTCCTATAATGCGCTAATCGCGGTTCCGATTTATCATTCACTAACGCTATTTAATCGGGCCGGGATGCGTGGGGCGGTTAGTTTTGGCGGTCACTAGTTCGGTGCCATAATTATTTGTTATATCAATCGAATGCCGTCCATTGTCATGTTGTCAACGCCGCCCTTCTCGAGTGGTTGGCGGTCCACTAGTTCGATGCCATAATCTAATCGATCGAAGTACTATTTGTTAAATGGATTGGCGTTTATAACTTCTCTTACTAACTCCACCCAACTTCAATTTTTTTTGGTAGCAAACAATCAATTTTTCGAGATTCCTTCCGCAATAGGCAACCTATCAAGCCAACTCGCCTTGCTGAACTTGGCAGATAATAAGTTTGAAGGAAACATACCAGAAAGTATTGGGAATTTAGCTGGCGTAATTCAATTGTCACTCGAAGCAAATGCATTCACTGGAAACATACCATCATCGATTGGAAACCTTCAAAAGTTGCAAGACTTGTCCACACATTTGAACCTTCTGTCAGGTCAAATTCCTCGATCATTGGGAAACCTAAGCCAATTGTTTGAATTGCGTTTAAATTAAAACAATCTAACTGGTAGCATTATCTCAAGCCTTTCAAATTACTACCCTCTCCAACTCTTAGATCTGTCTCTAATGGTCTAAATGGTGACAAACCCGATGAAATCTTTGCCTTTCCAAACCTAGGAATATTACTAAATCTTTCATGGAATTCTATAATAGAGAGTTTATCTTCTCATGTTGGCAAGTTGAAGATGGTTCAACGCATGGATTTCTCCAATAACAGACTTTCAACTTTCAGGAACAATACCATCCAGCTTAGGAGAATGTCAGAACCTCCTGTACTAGATCTGTCCTGCAATACTTTTCGAGGATGTATACCCCATTCATTGGCTAACTTAAAGGGTGTAGAATTCATTGATCTTTCATTGAACATTCTAGCTGGTCCAATTCCTCCACTGGGTACCCTTCAATACCTCAATTTCTTGAATCTTTCAAACAATATGCTTCAAGGAGAAGTTCTCAAACAAGGCATATTCCTGAATGCTTTTGGAGTTTTCCTTTCTGGAAATGCGGAGCTCTGTGGTGGCATCGCCACATTAGGCCTGCCCAAATGTTCTGCCAAATCAGTGCGGTCTAGAAAATCAAGACATGCACGAATTGTAGGACTTATTACAGGATCAACAATCATATGCATTTTCCTTTTGCTGTTTTTCTACAGGATCTTCTTTATGAAGTCAAAAAAGAAACAAGGTAGTTTTGGCAATCTTCTTTATATTCCTACTATGACCTGAAATATGCAACAAATAATTCCAGTTGCGAAAACTTGATCAGAAGAGGTAGTTTTGGCAATGTTTACAAGGGCGTTTTTCGAGATGGAACACTGGCTGCAATAAAAGTCTTTAACATGGACCAAAATAGAGCTTCCAAAAGCTTTACATTTGAGTACAAAGCCTTCGAAACATCTGACACATGAATCTAGTTAAGGTCCTGAGTGCTTCTTCAAGTCCCACATTTAAGGCTCTGGTTCTATAGCTCATGCCAAATGGAAGCTTAGAGAAGTGGCTTCACCGTAAGTGACACGACCCGTTCCAAACAATAATTATATACTTGAGATGTGACATGCGCCGACGGTGAATACCAACCAGAGGTTGGATCCATCACCAAGGCTACTTCAATTACAACTCATTATACTTATTTTTAAGAAAATTTTGGCATTATCTTCCTGTAATTTGAACTAACCAACCTGAAATAAAATACCACATATCCCAACAAACTATATTCACAACTAAATGGGACAATTTTCCCTTTCAATATCCACAACAACAAAATGCGATAGAGACTAGCCGAATCATAAAATTTTTACTATTTAATTAACATAAACTGTACATATGGATACAAAATACGTAGTGAGCCCACCTAACTTTTTACATGTGATGCAAAATGATATTCAAAAATGAACATGTATCCCCAAAATATAATGACTACATGCTCTATGAAATGAGTCATACTAACTAACTCTGTCGTATGGCTTTAACTCCGAACTCAAAAGCTTTATCTCCAAAGGTTGCCTAGAAACTCAACCGCTACTTGTTAAGAAAAATCATTATTGAAAAATACATGAGTTGATAAGTTCAGTAAGTGGAGAATTTCAAAAATAATTATATTCTTTTCATTTATAGATATTATCGAAAACGAGCTTACGTCACTTAACAATTCACATTATAACATCTCATAATAATAATAATAATAATAATAATAATAAAGATTGAGAGACATTTTCATAACGTAAATGAGCGCAAAATCTAAACCAACATTTACATCACATTAATTTCAACAAGTAATATCATATCATAATCATAGAGTATTCATCAGCTAAAATATATATCATCATTTCATCATATCTTCATATCACAGTATAATGGAAAATCTCAAAAACATGTACCTTCTAATTAAAATATGTACTATAGTCATGCATGTGTAAACCCCTCAAAGCTAGGCACCCCCCATACATGGACTTAAGTTCCCCTCGATTACAAAACTTGGTCCCAAAATCCTCTAATAATACATCATAGTACACGGTCAAGACCCCTCAGTGAACTATATTTACACTGCTAAAATCCTTCAGTACACTAGAATAGATAAAATCATAGACACTTTTCTGATAGATGTTAATATCACATATTTTTCACATTCCATTTTACAAGTAATCAATTTACAATCTTTATAATTTCGCAAATACTATACGAAATAACGATAATTATAATCACCTAAAATGACAAATAAGTCCTTAAAATCACACGTAACAAATAGTATAATTAATTGTCATTCTCTATGAATATTTAATTTTTTCCACTCACAAAGTTATCTATTGGAGACTAACTCGACCGATAGATTGTCCCGATAATTGAATCTCTTTCTGAGATAACAATAGAATTATCCAAATCAAAATTCACTTATAATTCTCTTCCTTCTTGTAAAATCCAATAATTAAAGTTAAGAATTGAATTGTTAATTCTTAACCCACTATAAACATACGATTAAAACAAATCTTAAAATTAAAATTTCTTTTCTTACCCCAGTATTGTAGCCAAAGAAGAAAATTAATTCTTCCAAACTTAAAGTTTTATCACAATTTCTACTTTTCAATTTTTCTCTCTGATTTCAATTTTTTTAATATGAATTAAGGTGTGAGTAAGGAAGAAAAAGAGAGAGAGAGAGAGAGAGAGAGACAACGGTTGTTGTTTCTTTTGCTGAAAATGATAAGTGAAAAAGGAAATAAAATGTTAAAATGAGAAATAAAATTGATTTGTTTTCCAAATCCATCCACTACCTGACTCAATCTTATCCCTTCTTTTCTTTTCTTTCTTTTTTTTTTTTTAATTTTGAAAGTTGGCATGACATTTTTTACCAAGAAAATCCCAAGTTTGACTGAATTATTACAATGAAGAGTGAAGAATAGAGGCGGTCGACTTTGAATCAAAGATTGGAGATAGCCATAGACATTGCTTCTGCAATGGAATGTCTAGAGCATGACTGTGAAACTCCGGTAGTACACTGCGATCTCAAGCCAAGTAATGTTCATCTCGACGAAGACATGACTACTCATGTTGGAGACTTTGGACTAGCAATGATGCTCCGCAGAATTGAATCTCATGATCCTACGAGTAGTACCATTGGGTTGAAGGAATTTCTTGGCTACATAGCACCAGGTATAAATATGTACTTATCATTTACAGTTACTATTTCCTTTGTATATTTCTTTGCTAGTACTTTGTTCAGATGTTTAACTATTTTCTCTCTGAAGTGTAGAGCATGGCTATGGAGGAAAAGTGTCGGTAAAAGGTGATGTGTATAGATATGGGATACTTTTACTAGAGATGCTAACTAGAAAGAGACCAATAGAAGAGATGTTATGTGGGAAATTGAATCTGTTAAAATAATATGAACAAAATAAGTAGTGATGGCAACGGGGCGGATCGGGGCGGATCGACCTGATCCAAATCCGCCCCGCAATAATTGTAGGAGATCTAAATCCGCCCCGCGATCCGCCATTTTTCTAGGGCGGATCGGGTCTGGATCGGGGCGGATCGGATCTCTAATCCGTAATTTTTTTTTTTTTTTTTTTTGGCCAATGGATTTTATTTTTCCGTTGATATTAAGAACTTGAACATTAAGCCATTAAAGGTAATAAATCGATTTAGCCATTAAAGCCAATCCTCGCTCTCAACTCCTCGACAACCATCAACACAAAGAAATTCCATAGACCGGAACAAATGCAAATGTATGTTTCATTTGAAAGCTCCATGAAATCCGGACCTTCAAGATTACTAAGCGAGTTTAACTTATTTTTCATCAAATTAATACTATCCCATACTCTTCAGATTAGAGCACGTTGCCAAACAAGACACTAATGACTTTCTAAAACTAATTACACGTAGCTCTCAAGCACCTATACAACTCGCAAGAACTCAATACCAAAGAATTCATCAATTAGTCCAATAATGGGAAATGCCGACTGGAAGGGATTTTTGTCGAAGAAATTTGATTACCCGAAGAAAATAGAGAAGAAGGTCTTCAAGGAGAAGGTCAGGCGGAGGATGAAGCAGGGTCTGCCGTCTGGAAGCTCACGGTCACGGATTGGAACTCTGGGACTGGAAGCTCACGGTGTCGGTCGCGGTCGCGGATGTTGAGGGAAGAGACTGAGATTCAGATTTCACTCAAATCTGATTTATTTCATTTGTTTTCAGATTTCATTAGGTTTAGGAATTTTAAAATTGCATTTTCAGTCCTAGTCCCAATTTTTTGATCTTTTTACAATTAAATCCTTTTTTTTTTTTCGGGCGGGGCGGATCGGGCAGCCCGATCCGCCCACCCACCGAGATCCGTGGCGGATCACGGATATCATTCCGATCCGCCCGTGATTCACGGATCGGTATTTTTCGCTCCATTCGGATCGGATATCCATTGGGTTGGGCGGATCGGATATTTTTGCCATCACTAAAAATAAGGAACAAGAAGAATCAAAGGAACAAGAGGAGGCTAGGGTTCCTTATGCATAATGAAAAATAATACAAAGTTTGAATGAAACCTAATTACAAATAGACTACATATAGGCTAAGCTGGAAAGACTATTCTAACCTTAATAAATAAATAAAATAAAATAACCATATATTTATTAACATCTCCGCTCAAATTCACGATGCAGTAGCAACAAGCATCGAGAGTTTGCTAACGGGAAAACAAAAACGAGAAATAGAATGCGACTTGGTAAAGAAATCTGCAATCTACGAAGAAGATGAAACAAAAGGCAAAGTGATGGAGCCATGCTTGAGATGATGACGGGTAAGATGACAATCGATCTCAATGTGCTTGGTTCGTTCATGGAAAACCGAGTTGTGAGCAATCTGAATAGCACTCTTATTATCATAATACATAGGAGTGGGACGAGAAAGAAAAACTCGCATATCTGCAAGTAACCAATGTAACCAAACAACCTCTTTGGTAGTAGAGGCCATAGCACGATATTCTGCTTCGGTGGAAGATTGAGAAACAATAGATTGTTTCTTGCTTTTCCAATAAATGAGAGAATCACCCAGAAAGATACAGAAACTAGTAATAGACTTGTGATATGTAGGATCACTGCCATGATCAGAGTCAGAGTATGCACGCAGATCCAAGGAAGAGGTGGATGGAAGTAGAAGACTCTGAAAGACTGTACTTCGAAGATATCACGAAATGCGAAGAACAATGACCAGTGAAGCTGTTGTGGGAGAAGCAACAAACTGGCTGACAATATGAACGGATATGCAATATCGGGACAAGTAATAGTGAGATAAACCAAGCTTCCAACAATATTACGGTATAAACTAGGATCTGACAAAGATATACCATCGGAGGAAAAATACTTGGCGTTAACCTCGATGGGAGTATCGACAGTCTTATTATCAGTAAGTCTAGCCCGCTCAAGTATATCTGCAACATACTTCGATTGAGAAAGAAGATAAGTTTTGGACGAGTAGGCTACCTCAATACCCAAAAAATATCGAAGAGGGCCCAAATCCTTCATTTCAAACTGTCTAGCTAACTCTGTCTTCAAAATTGAAATACCAGCAACATCATCACCAGTAATAATCATGTCATCAACATATAACATAAGAATAATACAACCTACATCAGTGCACTTAACAAAGAGTGGAGAATCATGACTGCTAGAAGCAAAACCAAGAGAAGAGATCACAACAAAAAATTTCTCAAACCAAGCACGTGGTGCTTGTTTGAGACCATATAAAGCCTTCTTGAGCTTACAAACATACCCAAAACCATGGGGTACCCCAGGAGGGGGCTCCATATAAACTTCTTCTTGGAGATCTCCATTCAAGATGGCATTTTTAACTTCAAGTTGAGAGATATCCCAATTTCTAACCGAAGCTATTGCAATAAGAGTACGAAGGGTAGTCATTTTCGCAACAAGAGCAAAAGTCTCATCATAATCCATACCATACTGTTGTGAATATCCTTTTGCAACCAACCGAGCTTTGTATCGCTCAATAGACACATCAGAAAGAGTCTTGATCTTATACACCCAGCGACAACCAACAACAGTCTTACCAGGAGGGAGATGAACCAAATCACAAGTACATATCTTATGCAGAGCAGAAAGTTCCTCATCCATAGCTTGCTGCCAACGTGGATCAAGAATTGCCTCTTTGTAGGAAAAAGGCTCGGAGAGACAATAAATAGAAGCTAAAAAGGAAGTAAAAGATGAAGAATAACAAGAATAAAAAAAATATGGTAACCTTGTGGACTTACGAATACGGGTGGACTGACGTAGAGGTAGATCCACAATCTCAGACGAAGATTGAGGGACCGTAGGAGAAGAAGAAGCTTCAGTACGTGTTTAAGTAGGAACTCGACGAGTATAATACAAAGGTAATGGAGGAAGGACACAATAAGGGAGTTCTGATGTAGTAGGAACATGTGACGACAAACAATCAGAATCTTCAGAAAAATGATCAATACGGATAAGATCAGATCTAGTCAAGTCATGAGTAGTAGACGGAATAGAAAAGAAACGTATATGCTCAAGAAAAACAACATGACGAGACACATAAAGTTTTTGAGTAATTGGATCGAAACACCGATACTCCTTTTGACCATGACCATAACCAAGAAAGACATAAAGAGCAGATCGAGAGGACAACTTGCTGCATTCCACATGAGGGCGGAGAACGAAGCGGTACTACCAAAAACTCTAAAGAATGAGCAATCCGGAGCATACCCATACAATTTTTCAAAAGGAGAGATACTTGAAATATGAGAAGATGGGATGGTATTAATCAAAATCACTGCTGTCAAAACAGCTTCACTCTAAAACACACTAGGAACAGAGGCGACAATAAGAGATCGGCGGTTTCAACAATATGTCTATGTTTTATTTACGCAACACCGCTTTTGTTGAAGAGTGTCTCATGACAAGAAGTTTGGTGAATAGTTCCATCTAAGGCAAGCAACTCACAAAATTTGTTGGAAGTGTATTCCCCACCCAAATCACACCTAAAATATTTGATAACAGCAGAATGCTGAGTTTTGACAAGGGCTCAAAAAGTGATGTATATCTCAAAAAATTTAGAACGATGTTTCATTAAGTAAACCCAACAATAACGTGTATGATCATCAATGAAAGAAAAATAATATCGAGACCCTCATTTAGTGGGAACAGGAGAAGGTCTCCATACATCAGAATGAATCAAATCAAACGGAGAATAAGAAACAGAAACGCTTCTATTAAAAGGTAAAGCTGAAAATTTTGCCAGTTTACATCCACTACAATCAGAAATATCACAAGTTTGCAAATTGCCTAAAGCCCTTGTGGACACTAAAAATTTCAAACGAGAAGATGAAACATAACCAAGACGAGAATACCATAAATAAAAACTAGAAGAACTATGACTCAAACGAAAAGAAGACAAATCAACACTAGTAGTGGCAGCAACTGGTACTTTTAACTCATCTAGAACATAGAGTCCTCCTGCCTACGGCCTGTCCCAATCAGCTTCTGAGACTGCAGATCATGCACAAAACAGAAAGAAAAAGAAAAGTCGACAAAACAGTTAGAGTCACATAACTGACCTACAGAAGTAAGATTTAACGTGAGTTGTAAAATATGATAAACATTATGGATAGACAAGTTAGGAGTAACAACAGAACCAACACCTGCTAAAGGCATATGAGTGCCATCGGCGATCATACGTGAATAGACGACGAAAGGAAACACGGATGCAAAAGACGAAGAATCAAGACATGTGATGTGAAGCACCGTAATCCAAGACCCATAAAGAAGATGACATACACGCACACTAGGAGATGAATGACCTCTGTAAGAGGAGAGGCGATATAGCTTGTGGTTGAGGGAGACAAACTTACGAAATTGATCAAATTGCTCGGCCCAGTATTTGGATCGGTGAAAGGACTTGATGAGCCGATCACTGCGAGATATTAGACGTGGTGGTGCAGAACCTCGAGGTGGTCTCAAACCACGAGGTGGTCTATAACCCTAAGATGGTGACTATTTGCCAGGCCTCCAAGTCTGAGATTGCTACTGTTGTTGATTCTGCTATCTCAACTTAGGACACTGAGTCTTCCAATAACCTTTCGTCTTACAGAAACTGTACTCGTCGAAGGCAGGCCTTGTGTAAGGCCTATTCGATTATTAGAGGGTGGCTGAGAAGGTATCGCTAACACGTATGAAGGAGTCGAGTCGAAAGAGTTCCCTTTTGGTGCCGGACTTTAGATGTACTTCTTCATCCAACATACCAAATGACAACTGAATCAACTGAAAGAAGCGGAGAACGATGTAGAATAGAACATCGAAGTCCTTCAAAATCATTGCGAAAGGCCATCAAAAATTGCACCAACTGTTGTTGCTCTCTATGAGCAATGTAGACATTAACTGTTTTTAGTTCTTCATCTTTTGTAAGAGTTAATTGATCCTAAAGATTTGTCATAGCAGAATAGAACTCCTGAATACTCATATTATTCTGCTGAATAGCTCGTATATCATTTTTCAATTGATACTGCTTTGCAAAATTTGACTGAGTATATAACTTCTGCAGATGATCCCAAACCTCCTTTGTTGTGTCATACTTAGCCAATTGTACACATATGGAATGCTCAACTGAATTGTTAATCCAAGTAATAATTTTTACATTATTGGCATCCCAGGTATCTATCAAGGTAGCATAATTTTCAGCAGTATTCACGGGTTTCACAGAAGTGCCACTAACATATCCCCACAATTTTTTACCCCTAAGGAAATTCCTCATTACATAATTCCAAAACGAATAATTTATTACATCCAACCTCACACTCACAGACTGAAGAGAATCATCTCTTTTGGTAGCCATAATCAAATATACAGAAAATTGGAATACAACAAAATACCAAATTGCAAATTGTAGATATAGAACAAACAATAAACGAATGCAAAACAAATACCTCAAACGTAGAACATCAACTTCAAACTCTCAGCGCCAAAATCAAACGAATACCTCAAACGCCGAAAAAAGTTGGATCCGCGAAAGCTGTATTTGAGATTAAACTTCTACCCATTATTCGTGGCTCTGATACTATGTTAAAATAATATGAACAAAATAAGGAACAAGAAGAGTCAAACGAACAAGAGGAGGCTAGGGTTCCTTATGCATGAAAAATAATACAAAGTCTAAGCTAGAAAGACTATTCTACCCTTAATAAATAAAATAAAATAAAATAACCATATATTTATTAACAGAATCTTCAAAAATGTGTTCAAGCAGCACTTTCTCACCGAGTTTTGGATATTGTGGACAATGAATTAATGGAAGCTTGTAAATTTGAAGGTGTTGCCATTGACTACACGGTGTCTCTCTTGAAAATTGGTTTGTCATGTGCAAGTGAAGCACCAGATGGAAGACCAAAAATGAAAGATGTTTCTGCGATGATCAAAAGAATCAGGAACACACAGTTCATCGATACTACATAATCTTCATTCAAAATTATTTAAGTAAAACAACATAATGCAGTGAAGGCGAAAAGGGGCAAAAAAACAAAGAAAGAGAGAGAAATTAATACCCCTAAGTCAGAAATCACTAGTTTTACTGGTTGAGTAGCATCAAATTCAATGTCAGTTTTGTTTCATACTCGAAGAGAAATAAAATGTAAGTCCATGTGCATCTTTTCGCCGAATGTCTAAACTGTTTTCTAGACAGTATTATTGAAAATCAATTTCCTTTTCTGTATTGTTGTGTTAAAGTATTTATTAGAAATAAAAAGAAGCTGTAAAATCTGTGTAATCATAACTACGTTTCTTTAAATGCACTTGTCAATTGAATAATTTTATATCCATGACCACCAAACTGGGTAAACTTGAATTCAGTCTCATTAAACTTACACTTAGAAAGAAAAAGCAATTCAATAATTCTACAAATTAGCAAGCGTGGAAAAAAGCATACAAATTGGAAACATAAAAATTAAAGATGGCAAAAAAATCCACCGCCCCGCGCCCCGCTTATTTGGGTAATAGGAGGCGGTGTCAGGGGCACCGCCTCGCCCGCCCGCCTCGCCTCGCCTCGCCTCATGAATATTTTTTTGTAAAATCATAACATAAAATTTTGTTAGAAATCGACTAGAGAAAAATCGAACCCGAGTTGAAATTATAAACTATAAATCTCAACTACTACACCACAAAAAAAACACCCACCGCCCCACGCCCGCTTATTAAGGATAATAGGGGCAGGTCCAGGGCAAATTTTTCTGCACCGCCCATCCCTCGATCCGACCAATTTTTTTTTTTTTTTTTTTTAAAATCATAACATAGAATATAAATTAAAAATTTGTTAGAAGTGGACTAAAGAAGAATCGAACCCGGGTTGAAATTATAAACTATAAATCTCAACCACTACCACTACCACTACCACTACCAACACAATCCCATTCTTGTATTTATTTATTTTTTGTTAGGTACAAATATTTATAAAAAAAAAATTATTTCTTTTATTTTCATTATTTTTTTCATTTTTACAAAAACAAAAAACAAAAAATATATTCGTGGAACGGTTGGTAGGTCTAAGAGTTGACCCACCCCGCCTGGCCCCGACCCTGCGAATCATGGTCGCGAGGCGAGGTGGGTGAGGTGGTTGACCCACCCTAGACCCACCACATTGCCATTCCTAATAAAAATTGATTTGCACAAAGTTACACAAATCGTGTTATAATAAACATACACGAGTTCTACCTTAGTAGCCAATGCTTGAAAGCAAAATTGAGATGTCCAATCTTCGCAGGGATGGAACCAGAAGCAAATATCTTTAATTTCACTAAGAAGTAAAAATACAATATCTGATATTTGTCCGGATTAAAAATACAATATCTGATATTTGTCCGGATTTTATTAATCATGTCCTTGAATTGAACCTCAAAGATCAATGGGTAAATAGCATTGGCGAACCTTTAAACCTCTTGAAGATGGGTCCGAACTTTTAAATTCTAGCACCCCGGATCTTTAATCTTTAAAAAATGCACGATTAAAGTCCTTCTGTTAAATAAACAACCATTAGTTTGACTGATAAATGGTCAATTTTTTTTAAAATGACCAGATTACCCTTTTTTGAATTAAAACAAAATAAAAATAGAAAAATAAACCCAAAAAAAAAAAAGAAAACAAAGCAAAAATTATAACCAACCCCCTCCCCAACTTCTTTTTCTCCAACCAACCCCCAACCAACTAAAAAAAAATTGTAATCAACTTCCCATCCTAGAACTTTTACTCCAAAATCGTTGTCGGTCACTACCCACCGAAAGCTTTGTACCACAACAAAAAATCCATGCTTGCACATTGGTGGCTGGAATGGCTGTAGCTCAGGTTCCAATAGCCTCGACGTAGGCTTCTCCTCTCGCTTGCTTAGTGAGGTTCGATTGCCTAAACCTGCTCCAACACCATTCCCTTCCGCCTCCGCTCTGGCCCCAACCATAGCTCCGCAATCTGCTCATCCGGTCAGTGCTCTCACTAGATTCACCACTTCTCAACTGTCCATTGCTTCCGCTCTGACAGTGCCTCAAATCCCAGTGTAGCTGCTTTGAACAGAGTCGGAGTCGCTAGATATGCATCCATATTGTTCTTCTTCGTCACGATGTAGCTCTAGAAACATCATATTCTCTTTGAATAAACTGTATTTTATTTTATTTATATGATTTTCATGATTACGATTGAGGATTTTATCGGTTTGTGTTGTTGATTCGATTTATTATTAAAGGTGTGTATGTGTGTGTTAGAGAGAGAGAGAGAGAGAGAGAGATTTGTCGGTGTGGGTGCAATTTCTCCAACCTTTGATTTGAAAATAATATTTTCAAAAAAAAAATGGAAATAGCCTAAGAATTTTATGTTTGCATCAATTTGTATGATATTAACGTTGCTTTAGACTTCAAGAAGATGAGGTTTGGAGTTTTTGGAGTGGGATTTAATTGGGTGAGTTACTTGGGTAGAAGCCTCCAACTACAATAGCTTAATGGCATCGTAATTTTTTACTACATCATTTCTATGGATTACCGTTGGATGAGTAGATTTTAAATTGAATGTGGACTTAGAGCAATGTTTTAAAAAACAAAAACAAAAACATATTATTTTTTCGCTATTTACACTTTTTAAAATAATTATATTGTTACGAACTTATTCATTTATTATTTAAAATACTATCTAAAATATATTATTTTAATTAAAAAAAAAACAACTATCATAAATATTAACAATCATTTACAAAATCGTCCTTAATTCTCGCACACATTATGCATAACAATCCCTAAATTACAGTTAATCTTAAATCCCAACATTTATCGCATCTTTGTTTATAGTATCTCGAATCTCAACATTTATGGTATCTTCCTTTTTAGTCTCCATAGTCCATACCTACAAATAAATGTGAATTACAAATAATCAATTAACAAATTAAGCTAACATTATAACAAATTAGCAGATTGACCTGAATAATAAAGCTTACACACAGGGAATAATAACATGTAACGTCAAAAGAATTGTATGTAATATAATATATGTTTTGTAACAAGAAACGAAAATAAGAAGTTAAGTATAGATACAGTACATATATTGACATGGAACGCAATGTAACATCTACTAAAAAAAATTGAAATTAAAATCAATCGAAATATTTAACATCTAACATTACCACCTTAAAAGAAATTGAGATGTAACTTCCAATGCAACTAATGTAAATAAACAATCTCATATTTAACATCAGGGTATTGAACGCGACTAAATCATTTGTTGATTTTGTAATAGTTAATCAATTCTATCTTTCAAACAAATGTATCGTGAAATCAATTGACAAATATGTAACAACGAGTGCTATATTACAAGTTCGATAAAAATCAACATCGAAATAAGTAGCCAAAGTAACTTAATGTGCATTAACAATTAAAATCTTTGCAACAGATAGTGGAATGTAATATTACATACATTTTACAGAAAACAAATTTAATGCGACACAATCATTTGTTGATACTAGTAATATTTTATCCAAACATCAATGGACAACATATAACAAAAATTTATACAAATTCGTTATCATATCATTTAACAAAATATATATCATGTCATGCAATACAATCTAACATAAATTATTTGACGTATTGGTAACATAATTATCCAAACATGATTTCTTTTAACAGATAACATCAATGTTACATACTGGTTAAGACAATAACTTCACATCATATAAATCAATATATACTTTTTAACATAGTAAAATGTAACAAAATACAATCATCACAATACACTCATAAACATATGAACTTGTGAAAGTTAGAGTGAAGCAGATTATCGTAAAATAGATTGTTGAATTGAAGCCACCCAACCTTATGTTACATAATCTGCAGAAGAAATAGTAGGATGTATATATAACTAAAAATATTATATGCACCGCATCTAGTTGTTAGTATTCAACCGAAGAACAATGGTTTGAGGAGAGATTTTTTTCCTCCTAACATATTAATTAGCATTATCATAAGATGATAAAACGATAATAATTATGTTTTTGAATTACCATGAAATTGGATTACAATTAAAAAAAAAAAAAATTGTAACATTTGATTACAATCAAGTGTCTTTTTTAAGGAATCAGTTACATTATCACAGAAAATTAAATAATAACATTAATTAAAAAAGAATGTTTAATTAGTAGTATTTTTAAAATATATGTTACATAAATGGTTTTCTGTAATTATTTTTAGAAAGTAGCTTATTTGTGTAAAAAAATTTATTTTTTTAATTATGGACCCCCAAATATTTTGGGTCTGAAGCAACCGCCTCTTGGACTTTATATAAAATTCAAACATGGGTAACATTATAGATTAATAAGTAGAAATTACATCCAGTACTTGTATATTAGAAATAATTTTAATATCACAAACTTGTCAGTTATTGTTAAAAATATTGTCAATTATTTTATATTTTTAATATATTAAAATAAAGAAAAATTTACAATTTTTGTCTCAAATCTTTGTAGTTTGTTACTAATCTACTATTAGCCTTTTTTTTAGCACCAGACATCTTCAACTTTTCATTTAATTGTAAATCACGTCCATATTGACAGATTTTGACGGATTTGTCATTTTCTCAAATAAAAATAAATAATAATAATAATAATAATAATAATAAAACAAGAAAAAATAGCAAAAAAGTCCCACAACTTTTCAAAAAGTGCAAAGTATTTTCTTCCTCACTCGCCCTACCCTCATCCACCCCAACTCATCCAACAACAGACTTTACACTCATCAAATGAGTGTGGGACACTTGTCCCGGTGGGCATTGTTACCTGTTACCCGATCCGTATCCAGTGGTTGGAAGTCCGCTTTCTTCATCATATGTACACTAAAATTTTACCCAATTTTCCATTCAACAGTTATGGTATAAAATAGTTTTTTTTTTAGATTTTTTATTATTTATATTTTGTAGGTGTTGAAGTGGCTAAGAGATTTGCGTGCTATGGAAGATGCTAAGATTGTGGAGACGGCGGCGGCGTGGAGGAGGTGACAACGGCGGTGGCGGCGGCGTGGATGTGATGGGTGGGGTGGGGTGGGGTGGGGTGGAGTGGAGTGGGGTGGGGTGAATATACTTTGTACTTTTTTTAAAAGTTATGAGATTTTTTTACAATTTTTTCTTATTTTTTTGGTTGTTTTATTGTTTTTTTTTTATTTAAGAGAAGGAAAAATTGGTCAAATCTGTCAATAGAAACGTGATTTACAATTAAATGAAAGATTGAGGATGTTTGGTGCTAAAAAAGAGGTTAATGGTAAATTAGTAAAACAACAAAAGTTGGGGATGAAAATTATAAATTTCAATAAATAAAATAGGTTGAAAAATATAGAAAACACTTTAATCACTTTTCTACATTACGACACACAAAATCCAGACTGAATCCATAAATAGCAGGCATCTTCCATTTTGAATAGAATTCCCAAACTGCATGCTTATTCAATTTTGAAGTAGTATACTCAGATTTCTCCTCCATACTGTAACATCAAATGCTAAACATTGGATGTTACCGCCATTGCAACATAAAGTAACTTAACAATATAAAATATAATCCTATGAATTTTGAACAGATAATATCTACTGCTAAACATTGAATGTAACAGCCAATGCAATTTAAAATAATAATTGAACATTTAACAACAGTAAATATTACATAACGTAATAACATCTACACGAAAACTGAATTTGTAACATATAATCCTAGATGAATTTCTAACAGATAACATGTAATGCTAATCATTAGTTAAGAAAAAGTAACAGCAGAATCAAAACGAAACTTAGATTCGAAGCAAACTTACATTATGTTATACATAGCCACCGTTGAAGATTGAAGTTCGGAGGAGAGAGAATTTTTTTCTTTTAATAAAATTCATTAATCTCCGTGTGAAGTTTTATTTTTGCCCCGAGAGAAATTTTTTTTTTTTCAAATAGATAAGTTACCATTATCTTAGGATAATTGAGGGGTAATTCCATAATCAAATATCTTGCAATTTTAGATTACAATAATTGTCGTTTATTTAGCTTTCAATTATGGTATTAAATAAAATTTAAAAATAACATGAATAATTATAATAATATATCAAGTACCAGTATTTTTATAATATATGATACACATATATTTTCCTATAATTGTTTTCAATTGATAGCTTATTTATGTAAAATTAACCATTTATATTACCGAGCTGTCTAGTAATATACATAAGTAACAATACAAAAAGAATGAACAACCCCAATCAAACCAAAAAAGCACATTTAAACCATGATGAATCAAACTGTCAATTTAAACAAAAAAAGAAAGAAGCCAATTTTAACAATACGAAACACTAACATACTAGTATACCGCTTCTTTGCGGTTGACCGACTGTATGTTTTATTATGATAATAGATTGAAGCGGTGAATAAATTTTGGAGATGATTGGTGAAGGGAGATAATCAATTGATGGATATAGATTGAGGAGATGAGCAGATTTTGGAGATGATCAGTTGAAGAAGATGATTGAATAGTAAATTTTGAAAGAGATGAAATTAAAGACGTAGTGACGATGTTTAATTTTTTTTGTCTTTCCATAGGAGAGAACTCTTTACGATTATAATAATATTAACATATACATTCTGTTTGATAATAGATTACCATTCTATATTAACGATTTGTCTAGTAATATATATTAATAATAATACTAAACGAATGAACGGTCAAATCGAAAAAAGCCCATTTAAACCCTTATGAATCAAAAGTTGTTCTCTCCATTGCGATAGAAGGCTTGCAACTGAAAAATTTACCATTATCCAACAAATGTAAACATAGTTTTTCTTTGTACAACGTAACACTGTCAAGAGGAATGGAAAAAATTGAAGATTCTGCAAGAATTGAAGTAAAAGACATACTCAGAGTAGGGGAGATAGGTCTGGTGGTTATATAGGTTGGCAGCAATGAATTTCTCCAATTTTGATTTTTTTTTTTTTTTTAATTACCTTTTCAATTGAGTTTACTAGAAAAAGAATTGATTTTATTCTTACTTCTAGGAAGAGTCCATTTTCATAAGGAATTTGGATGAAAATTAGTTCACTCCCGATAATTCAAATTGAAGGAATCGTTTCTTAATTTTTGGTGATATTCAGAATTCTTCATCGAACAATGATTTTCATGGTTAAATACTTAAATATGGAAAATAGAAATTCAGATTGTCAAAAATTTATATTGTTAAAGGATAAGTTTGGCGCACCATATTCAGATCTTATCCAACGTTTGGTGCAATTAATATTCGAATTAAATTAATCTGACATGCTTATCCAACCTTATATACAAATCAGACTATTTTAATCCCCTCAAAGAGATGGATTGCGCTTTAATGAAGAGTATATAAAAGAAAAAAAATATTAGTTGCATTTAGATCTAGTTATTGTGTTCATGGGCGGGCTAGGCATTTTAAGTTAGAAAATCCCAAATTAACATATAAAAAATTTGAAACAATATAATAGTGATTTTTTTTTTTTTAAAACGTTTTTATGAGTTCTCATACTTTATTTTATTTATACGCTATAGTACTATACTATACACAGACAGATAAAAAAACTCATTCGCACAATTGTTCGACCCTGATTCCACATCAATATGTTGGTTTTTCTTTTAAACATATAACTTAGACTAATAATGTGCAATGTCTAAAATAAGCCCACAAAAGAAACAAATATCAAATTCTTATTATTTACATTGTCTTCTACAAAATTATCCTCCAAAATAAGAAAACTTGGTACACAAATAAAATTTAATATCACTGAAGTTCAAAAGAAAAAAGCAATTGAACACCATATGCATCACAAAGCAAAGTGTATTTATTAATCTTTATTTATCAAAAAATGACTTATTTTAGAATTTCTTTTATCTTAGAGAATTTTTCAGTGGATTGACGAGCATGAAATTTGTCCTATGCTTTAGTGACTTGTACGTTGTCATGATTTTTTTTTATGGTTTAGCAATTGAAGATTTTATGGTAAAATTTAGAGATTTGATTTAAAATTTCTGGGAAATTTATTGTATGGTGATTTGTTGAGTGATTTGAAAGAAATTTGTAGATATTGGAATATTGTAATCTAACTTCTACTTAATTCAATATAGAAAACGGAGAAGAGAAATGTGATATTTAGATTTCATATGGGTGAGCGTCTTGTTTAAATTGAAGAATAGACCAATCATTTGTAATTTTGTCTTATTAGTTTTATTAGACCAATTTGTCCAATTGTTACATTAAATAGATAGGTAATGATCTTCTACCCACGCGTGGGTAGGAAATCATTTACCATTATGTGAAACACATTTGTAAATGTGTTAAATACATGAATGTTGTTATTACCGGTGACGCGGTGACCCCACATCATCGGTAAGTAAATGATCTTCTATGCACCATGGATAGAAGATCATTACTCTAAATAGATATTTAGTCAATTGGTTCAATTATCATCTATTAAATTAATATTATGTCAAAGTTAAATTTCATATTAAAAATTTTTATAAATAAAAGAAAAATCAGAAAGTTGGGGGGGGCAAGACTCCCCTGTGACCTCACCTCCGTTCTTGATTGTGTTTAAGAGAGAAAAAGAAGAAGAAGAAGAAGAAGAAAAAGCGAACAACATTTCTCCTTCCAGCGGCCCCACTCTCACCCACACCCCCAAAACTATGTTTTAACTTTTTAATAAATAAATTTACTTATAAGAAATTTTTTACTTATAAATTAATAAACAAGTTTTCACATAAATAGTTTTCTTTATTAATCAGAGTTACTTATTTTACTTTATTTATAAGAAAATAAGTAAACTTTAAAATACAATACTTTTTTTCATTAATCGACAGTGAAAAAATAAGTTACTTATTTTGACAATAACCTAAAAGAAAATGATCCAAACATGTTTGCAGACAAAAAATAAATTTATTTATAAGTAAATAAGTAAATTTTAAAATAAATTTTTTTGCTCCATCGACGTTAAAAATAAACAAGCTACTTATTTTGATACAAGTATAAGAATTCTTTTTGAAAAAGTAAATTTTTACTTAAATATAAAAGAAAAGTAAATTATTCAAATATATTTAAAAGTAATTTTCCTTTCTTTTTTTTAAGCTTACAAAAGAAACTATCATAATTTATTTTATTTTATTTTACAACACTTGTATGCCTTTCTAATACGGTACAGCATCAAATGCTGCATTATTTACAATTCGTCTTAATTCATCTAATTCTAACTTCTCTAATCCCATTCCTCCGAATATAATTTAGCCATTGCACGGTCAAAATGGGCCTCGAAATATTAACACGACAGAGTTAAGATGTTTACATAGGTTGAGTCGAGCAATGGCCCGTTCATTGTCGGACTTGTTATTAAATAGTTGGATTGGTGGCAAGAATCGGTCAAAATATGTCTAGCTTGGACTGATTATTTAATTTAAACTTAGCACATGTTTAGTAGTACTAAACACATAAACGAAAATATAAATTATTTGTCCAAAGTCATCTATCAGAATAAAATTCTGCATTACAAACACATAATTAGGGGTGCACATTTTCAACTCAATGATTAAGTTGAAATCTAAATTATTATATTTAGGCTTAATATTTTATAACTAGTTTCAACTCTGATCCCTCAAGTATCAAGCAACTGATGATATGTTCATACTCAATGAAGTAAACTGAAATCCGAACCAATTTCGACTGCAGAAATTCATAGAGACAGCCTAGCACTCTGAACTCCTGAAGTTCACACGGTACCAAGTTCCACGAAGCCTTCAAATTTCATATTCTCATTTGCTCTTTTTTTCTTGTGTCATCAATCCCAAGCTCTACTTGGACCTCATAGAAGCAATGCCACAGACAGAGATGCTCTCCTGTCATTCAAATCTTATGTGATAGATGATCCCACTGGGGTTCTAAACACTTGGAACCTAATGAAACCTTTATGCAATTGGCATGGAGTTTTCTGCAATGCCAACAAAACACGAGTCACTGGACTTGCACTTGGGAATTTTAGCCTCGCCGGAACAATCACTCCATACATTGGTAATCTTTCTTTCCTCCGCGTTCTGGACCTCAAGAACAACTTTTTCCATGGCCGCATTCCTGTGAGTACAGGAAAGCTTTTTCGCTTGGAAACGCTCATTTTGGCTACTAACAACATTCAAGGGAATATTCCTTCGTCTCTTAGTGATTGTTCTAGCCTTCGTGTTATTGATCTTTCAGAAAACATGCTTGAAGGTACAATCCCATCAAAACTGGGTAATCTGACAAAGCTTGAAGACTTGACCTTTGCAAAGAACAACCTGACAGGCTATATTCCTCTTTCATTTGCTAATCTTTCTTCTCTGAACAACCTTATTTTAATGTACAACAAGTTTGAAGGTCCAATTCCAAGTGAACTGGGAAATTTGAATATTCTCCTGCAGATTAACATAGGGATCAACAATTTTTCAGGTCAGATTCCAAGTTCTATCTTCAATCTTTCATCTCTGGTTATACTGGGAGTGGTAAAGAATCGTTTTTATGGTCATTTGCCTTCTGATTTGTTCACTACATTGCCAAATTTGATGGAATTATACGTGGGAGATAATCTTTATCAAGGACAAATCCCTGCATCGCTCTCAAATGCTTCCAATCTTGAAGTGGTTGATTTCTCAGGCAACCAATTCACAGGAGGGATTCCTTTGCTGTGGAATCTTAAAAATATTCGAATTCTGAATCTTGAACTCAATCAGTTTTTCAATGAAGGCAATAATGGGTTGGAGTTCATAACTACTCTTGCTAACTCCACCCAACTTCAAGTTTTTCGGTGGCAACCAATCAATTTTCCGGTCAGATTCCTTCTTCAATAGGCAACCTGTCAACCAACTCTCCGTGCTGTACTTGGCAGATAATCAGTTTGAAGGAAACATACCAGAAACTATAGGGAATTTAGCAAGCTTAAATTACTTGTCACTTGAAGCCAATTCATTCACTGGACACATTCCATTATCAATTGGAAACCTTCAAAATCTGCAACTCTTTTCCGCACATTTGAACCTTCTATCAGGTCAAATACCTGGATCATTGGGAAATCTAAGCCAGTTGTCTGAACTGAGTTTAAATGAAAACAATCTAACAGGCAGCATCCCATCGAGCCTTTCAAATTGTCGTAATCTCCAACTCTTGGATCTGTCTCTGAATGGTCTCAATGGTAGCATACCCAAGGACATCTTTACCTTTCAAAATCTAGGCATGTTACTAAATCTTTCATGGAATTCTCTAACAGGGAGTTTATCTTCTGATATTGGCAAGTTGAAGATGGTTCAACGTTTGGATTTCTCCAAAAACAGACTTTCAGGACCAATACCATCCAGCTTAGGAGACTGTCTGAACCTAATATATCTAGATCTATCCGGCAATAGTCTTCAAGGATTCATACCTAGTTCATTGGCTAATTTAAAGGGCATAGAATTCATTGATCTTTCATTGAACAATCTAGCTGGTTCAATTCGCTCGCTGGGTAACCTTCAATACCTCAAATTCTTGAATCTTTCAAACAATACGCTTCAAGGAGAAGTTCCCAAAGAAGGTATATTCCTGAATGTTTCTGGAGTTTTCCTCTCCGGAAATGCAGAGCTCTGTGGTGGCATCCCCACATTAGGACTGCCCAAATGTTATGCCAAATCAGAGCAAACTAATAAATCAAGAATCGCACTAATTGCAGGATCAACAATCATATGCATTTTCCTTTTGCTGTTTATCTACACGATCTTCTTTATTAAGTCAAAAAAGCAACGTGGTTCTTCAACCACACAGGCTATCTCATTCGATGGCCCCAGTAGATTATATTCCTACTATGACCTGAAATCTGCAACAAATAATTTCAGTTGCGAAAACTTGATTGGAAGTGGGAGTTTTGGCAATGTTTACAAGGGCGTTTTTCGAGATGGAACACTGGCTGCAATAAAAGTCTTTAACATGGACCAAAATAGAGCTTCCAAAAGCTTTCTGGCCGAGTGCAAAGCCTTCAGAAACATACGGCACAGGAATCTAGTTAAGATCCTGACTGCTTCTTCAAGTCCCACTTTTAAGGCTCTGGTTCTGCAGTTCATGCCAAATGGAAGCTTAGAGAAGTGGCTTCACAGTAAGAGTGAGGATCAAAGGCAAAGTCTGTCTTTAAATCAGAGATTGGACATAGCCATAGACATTGCTTCTGCAATGGAATATCTACATCATGACTGTGAAACTCCCCTAGTACACTGCGATCTCAAGCCAAGTAATGTTCTTCTCGACGAAGACATGACTGCTCATGTTGGAGATTTTGGACTTGCTCGGATTCTACAGAAGACTGAATCTCGTGATCCTAAGAGTAGTACCATTGGGTTGAAGGGATCTGTTGGCTACATACCACCAGGTACAAATATGTGCTTATCATCTACAATTACTATTTGAAGAAGAATATAGATGGCAAGTATATTGGGTTTAAGACCACACCAATTGTGGTGATTCTGGTCATGTATATATATTGACAAAGATTACATAACATTCCCTAAATTGTAGGGATTGATAATTATGACAGAAATATACTTGGCTAAACTAAAGGAATTTACAATTAAGAGAGAATCATGGTGTGATACACGGCTGAAATCTGGAGTTCTATTTTAGGTAGATGTATTTGAATTTGATTTGAATTCTGACTTTCCATGGTTATCACACCCCCGCAAGCTGATGGGCCGTGAGCGAACCATAAGCTTGTTTGTTAATAGAAGGAACCGAGACTTTGAAAGACCTTTAGTAAAGATGTCGGCGACTTGATCTGTAGTGGAGATATAGCAGACCTCGAGTTCTTTACGTACCACTTTGTCACGGACATAATGATAGTCAACCTCCAAATGTTTGGTTCTAGCATGGAAGACCGGGTTCGATGCCAATGATATGGAGCTGATATTGTCACACCAAATGCGAGGAGTTGAAAGACATACTCCTAAGTCTTTAAATAAGGATCTAATCCATGAGAGTTCAGCTGCAGTGTAGGCTAGTTGACGGTATTCAGCTTCGGTGCTTGATCTGGATATAGTACGCTGTTTCTTGGCACTCCAAGAGATGGGATTATGTCCAAGATAGACACAGTAGCCACCTGTAGAGTGACGATCATCTGGGCAGCCTGCATAATCTGCATCAGAGTAAGCTTCCAACATCAAAGAGCCGGGTTGGTAGAAGAGCCCATGGTCAGGAGTGTCCTTTAAATAACGTAGAATACGTTTCACAGCCGATCCCAATGATGTGTTGTTGGTTGATGCGTAAATTGACACACTTGATTAACAAAGAAAGCATATATCTGGATTTAGTCAAGTGTCAAGTATTGTAGGGCGCCAACAACACTTCAAATTCTCATGGGATCCGAAAGAGGGTCTCCATCATAGAGATCGAGTTTCTTTCCGGCGTAGCGGGAGAAGAGATTGGCTTGACATCCCGAAACTTAGTGCGAAACAATAAATCCATAGTGTATTTGGTTTGAGTGATGCAAGCAAGCCGGTTGTGTCAGATCTAACGCCTCTAGACCAAGAAAATAGTGTAGTGGACCCAAATCTTTCATAGAGAACAATCACTTGTGTTCGAATAAGACTAAAAATATGGGAAGAGCTAGTGCTGTTATTAAAATGTCATCAACATATATAAGCGTAATAATGAGCAAATCACCCTTATGAAATGTGAATAGAGAATAATCTGCTTTGGACTCACAGTAACCCAAGTTCCTCTAAATAATCGAGAAAATCTTGTAAACCATTGACGCGATTGCTTGTTTTAAACCATAAAGTGACTTATGAAGTTTGCAAACATGGTTAGGATAGTGTGGATCAATGAAGCCCGGCGTTGTTTCATATATACTTTCTCTGATAAGATCCCATGCAGAAACGCATTTTGAACATCCAATTGTCGAATTGGCCATTTGTGATTGACTGCTAAAGCAAGTATAATGCGAATAGTGGAATGCTTCACAACCGGACTAAAAGTTTCTGTATAATCAATGCCCTCTTGTTAGTGATAGCCATTGGCCACTAGGCGGGCCTTGTAGCGTTCAATAGTGCCATCCGAACGCTTTTTGATTTTGAACACCCATTTGTTAGGTAGGATGTTCATATCCGAAGTAGGTGGTACCAATGACCAAGTACCGCTTTGTTGCAAAGCATTAAACTCAACACCCATTGCTTTACGCCATTCCTCATATTTTGCAGCTTGAGTATAACATGTGGGTTCTAGAAGAGTGGGATCATAAGTTACAGTCAATGCATACTTTGAATTTGGTTTAGAGATTCCAGCTCGACTCCTAGTAACCATAGGGTGGGGATTAGTGGTTGGGGGAGAAGTTTCAGTAATGATAGGATTGGGGATTGGAGTAGTGTTTGGTTGGGTAGGTTCGGTAATGATAGGAGGAGTGATGAGGATATTTGTACTTGGTGTGATGGATGTAGTAGGAACATTAGGTGGGTTTTGTGTAGGTGGGTCTGGAGGTGGTATGGTTGTATTTGGAGAGTCAGTAGAAGCTAATGGTATATGGGGCAAAGGTTCAGTAACTATCTCTAGTGGTGAATTAAAGTCTGGTGAAGCCGTCTCTGCAGAAAGAGTGGTAGTGGTCTCTTGGAATGGAAATGATAACTCATCAAAAATAACGTGACGGGACAAATAAATACGACCTGTACTTTGATCAAGACAGCGGTATCCTTGGTGGTTAAGAGAGTAACCCAAAAAAACACACCGCTTGGAACGAAATTGTAACTTATTTGTATTGTAAGGTCGTAAATAAGGAAAACATGCACATCCAAATACACGAAGAGTATCATATGAGGGAGATTTGTGAAATAATTTTCATATGGATTTGAGTCTCTTAATCAGAAACACGAGTTGGTAGACGATTTATTAAGTATAATGCGCTTTGAAATGCATCTACCCAATAATTTGAGGACATATGAGCATGGGCAAGAAGGGTGAGCCCAAAGGTGTCAACAATGTGACGATGTTTTCTTTCTGCGACCCCATTTTGTTCGGGATGACCCGGACAAGAGGAGCGGAATCCAATACCATTATGAGCCAAATAATTTTGAAACTTTCTTTTGTATATTCACTCCCACCATCGATTGAAACATTTTTATTTTGGATAAAAGAGATTTTCAACATGTAGTTTAAATTTGAGAAAGATATCGTACACTTCATGTTTATATTGCATTGGAAAGATCCATGAGTATCGTGAAAAATCATCCACAAATAAAACATAATATTTTGATCCTTTCATTGAAATAATAGGAGAAGTCCAAACATCTGAGTGAATTAATTCCAAAGGAAATTTTGATATGGAATTCGACAATTGAAAAGGTAACTTAGTACTTTTACCCAAAGGACATGAATTACAAAATGGAATGGAATTATCACCATGCATGAGAAGACATTTATTTGAAATAAGATGTGACAAAGTGTTGTTGGCAGGATGACCCAACCGAGAATGCCAAATTGGGATGCTAACACGAACACCAACCAATGCAAAAGGACGACCCGATTTTGTAGAGATTTGAGTATGAATGCGAAAGGGATAGAGACCATGTTCACTCTTCCCGCGGAAAAGCGTCTTCCCCGTCTTTACATCCTTCACATAGAAACAGTCAGAATAAAAAACAAAGTAACAGTTATTATCCCGTGTGAATTGATAAATTGACAAAAGATTAGCAGCAATGGAAGGACAATGCAAAATATTTTTCAAAGCAAAGGTTGAGGAACCACAAGTGAATTTACTAGAGCCAGTATGAGTGATAGGCAAACCTGCACCATTACCCACAGCAACATGATCTTTTCCCTGATATTCATTGTGAATGGCCAAATTTGTAAGATCAGAAGTAATATGGTTCGAGGCACCAGAATCTGAAATCCATGTGGTTGATGGAGTGTTGGAGGAGGCAATAGCAGCCATAGCCGTAAGTTTTTGAGGTGGGATTCTGCCTTCATACGCATGGTTCATGCGTTGATAGCAATCAAGGGCACTGTGCCCACTGCGATTACAGATTTGACATGGAGGACGTGAAGGCATAAGACCAGAGTTACCAAAAGACACTGAACCTGATTGTGGTTGGGACCAATTTTGATTCCGACGGAAACCAGATGGTCCCCTGCCTCGCATATTGGATCCACGGTGGTGGACAGAATTACGACCACGGTTGTTGCTTTGTGTAGCTTTGGGTGCGTACATGGCAGTGGGACTTGCCTCAAGAGATGGTGTTTGATGCGCCTTGAGCCTCATCTCTGCATTAAGCAATAAAGCGACAAGATCATCATAGGATATAGAAGTGTCACGGGCTTGTGCAGAGTGACAAGAACTTCATATGCTTAGGCCGACATTGTTCGTGATTATGTTGACAAGTTCATCATCGTCAATTGGTTTTCCCCGCTAAAGCAAGATTATCAGCAATCTGATTTATCTTGTCCACAAAATCTGAGATGGAAAGACCTTCCCCTTTCACAGTGAGTAAGTCATGCCGGAGCTGCAAAATTCGATTTTTCGACTGAGAAGCATATCTCTTTTCAAGTGAGGACCATGTAGCTTGTGATGATGTGAATCGAGCCACTGTAGACAGTACAGTTGGAGAAAGAGAGTTGTTGATCCAACTAAGGATCATTTGGTCCTGTTGATGCCAGGTAGCATACCTAGGATCCACTTCAGTTGTTACGGTGCCATCAATATTTGATTTGAATTCTGGTGGGCAAGGATTTGTTCCTGTGACAAATCCCATCAAATTCTTGCTTTTTAGAATCGGAACAATTTGAGCAAGCCATAGTGGATAGTTGGTTCTGTCAAGTTTGATAGACATGAACCCAGAATGGCTGGGAACTACAGCACCAGCAGAGGAATTGATGGCTTCCATGGAGAGAAGAAAAAAAATATATGTGTATGGTCGTTAGACGTATGGCTCTGATACCATGAAGAAGAATATAGATGGCAAGTATATTGGGTTTAAGACCACACCAATTGTGGTGATTCTGGTCATGTATATATATTGACAAAGATTACATAACATTCCCTAAATTGTAGGGATTGATAATTATGACAGAAATATACTTGGCTAAACTAAAGGAATTTACAATTAAGAGAGAATCATGGTGTGATACACGGCTGAAATCTGGAGTTCTATTTTAGGTAGATGTATTTGAATTTGATTTGAATTCTGACTTTCCATGGTTATCACTATTTCCTTAGTATATTTCTTTTCTAGTACTTGGTTCAAATGTTTAACTATTTTCCCACCTCAATGCAGAGTATGGTTATGGAGGAAAAGTCTCGATAAAAGGTGATGTATATAGTTATGGGATACTTTTACTAGAGATGGTAACTGGAAAGAGACCAACAGAAGAGATGTTCATTGGGGAATTGAATCTTCAGGGATGGGTTCAAGCAGCACTTCCTCACCGAGTTTTGGATATTTTGGGCAATGAATTAATGGAAGCTTGTGATTTTGAAGGTGTTTCCATTGACTACTTGGATTCTCTCTTGAAAATCGGTTTATCGTGTGCAAATGAGGCACCAGATGGCAGACCAGAAATGAAAGATGTTAATGCAATGATCAAAAGAATCAGGAACGCACGATTCTCAGATACTACATAAAACTTCATTCAAACTGATTCAAGTACAACTTCACTTTTTAGTTTTTACTGGTTGATTAGCAATGATTACATCTTACCAGAAGAGAAATAAAATGCAACTCCAAGTGCTTCTTTTCCCCATCTTTCTCAAGGGTTTTGCTAGATATCATTGATGAAAATCAATTTCCTTCAATGTATTTTGGTGTTAAATATTTATCAAAAATTTGTATAAATCATGAGTAAACTTGTGGATTGAATAACCATATATCCATGAACTCCAAACTATGTAAAATTTAAATGTAGCCTAATATCTGAGAAAGAAGCCTGCACTTCAAAGAAATAGCAATTCAGTAATTCTATAAATTAGCAAGTACAGAAAAAAAAGTATGCGATTGGGAACATAAAAATTTGATACGCACCAAGCTACACGAACTCTATACACCGAAGTGCGAAAGAAACTAGATCGTGTTATAGTGCTTGGAATAACATTTTGGTAAGTTTATTAAATTCGTTAACTTTTAAAATGGTGAATGACGATACAGTGGCATTTTGGAAATTTTTTAAAGTACAATAACAAATAAGAAGCATTTGAGAAACTTCAGTGACAAATGGAATATTCCACCAGTAAAACTCCTATATAAATAATACTTTTGAGATTAGGAAAAATTATAGTGAAATTATTAATTTATCGATAAATGAATAATTATTAATCTTAAGAGTGTTTTATATATTTACTACTTGTACTTTTATAATTTTTTCGAACAAAATTTTGAAGTAATTCTCCGCTACTAATTTAATTGTGAATAAGTGTGTGTATACAATTTTAAATAAGATCATAACGAATAAAATATTTAATGTAAAAGATAAACACAAATAATGTATGGATTATAGGAAGTTTGTATAGTACAAAATCATGAAATAACAATGTACAAAATCAAGTTTAAATAAATTATTCTATTCATCTTCTGATGAATGAAATATGTTGACAACCAGAAAGGCTTCACTAAGGTATTTATCTTAAAATTACATTCGAAAAAATGTCGAACATGCACGATACAACTTACAAGGTTCAAATATGTCTTTGATTTTAATTGCAAAGAAATAAAACACTTGTACATTTTCATTTCGCCTCAATTTAAAACTTATGATGGTAGAGATCATATTTCTATGGAGTCCACATATGTTGTCCTTTTAGCCGTTTCTCCAAAAAACAAGCAAGTGAGTATTAAATGTTGACTATAATAATCTACTCATCTATTTCTTTAGAACTTGTTCGGTATAGATTTTGTACCCAAAAGACCCATTGTTTAGCATGACAAAATTGACTTTTCAAAAGATTTTGAAGTGAAATAACAAAATTGTTCATAATCAATAAAATATCACTTCAAAATGAAGGGTAATTTTGTCATTTCAGCTCAAAATCTGTTAAAATGTCAATTTTGTCATGTTCAAAGCTGCAAAATCTCTACCGAACAAGCACTTAGTGATTGTAAAATTTCTATTAAAGGGACGGCTAAAGGGACATGTGTTTGGGATAGCAGATTTGAACTTATTTCTGTGTTACGATCTACCAATTGAACTAGTGATATCATACTTTAGTCGAGTTGATAGACATGTCGTGTCTAATAATACACATCTTGTTTGGATCAAAGGAATTGAAACTGTTCTGGTTAAAATTGGGTATAAAAAAAAAGAGAGAGAAGAACAATATTTGTTGAATTTATTAAAATAATGGAGGGAGGCGAAAAAAAAGGGGGAAAATGAATAAAAAAACTCAAAAAAAGAATAGCTATGCAAGAATTGTTGGAAACAAGGATTTAGACATCACAAAATTAATTTTCTGTGATGATCAAACATCCTCCACAAGATTTGATTTATTTCGCATTCAACCTGGATTAAATAAAACTGTAGAACACATAGGTTTGAAGAAATTACCCTTGTAGCGTGTTGTTCTTTAAACTTTCAAAGCTCCAAACCCTCAAGCCTTCACCGTGTTCTCCAAGAGAAACTATGCTTGTGTGTGTCACCTCTTTGGTTCTAGGTTATACTAGGGTTAGGGTTTTCTTTGTCAAGAGAAAACACACACTTCACACTTTAGTGTGTGTCCCGCCTCTAGGTTTAGGTTATCCGTAAAAAGCCTCTACATGAGACTATTTATAACTGCTTACACTCCAAAACCCTACTAACCCTAGTACCATAACCCAGCCCATTTCTCAAGCATAGCCCAAAATAGGTAATAAGCCTATTTAGCCCTATTTATTGGAGCCACCGAGGGACTTGATCGGACCCAATTAAACTAAGCTCTAATAAATTAATTTTGACTCGGGCCAACTCTTGATCACCAAAATAATTTATTAATCGTGTTTATTCCACTAAAAGAACAATATCGCACTTTTAGTCTAATTGAAATTCTGAAGCAACAATCAATAATTATATCCTCCTCGACTTATCGATCCTACATGTTACCCCGTCGATCAACTCGAATATTCGAATAAGTAAAATGACCAAAATGCCCTTATTCGAATATTCACAGATTCTCAACTCTCATCTTCTATTTAACAGTTTGATGTGATCACATCACATCATTGAATTCAACAATCAATGTCGAACCATCGAGCTCAGATTAAACTCGCATACACTAGAAGAACCAAAGAGATCTTGATCATACCTTAAAGGTGACGGATTCCATATTACGAATATATGTTCCTCGTTAGTTCACTCTAATTCCCAAAGTGTCGAGATATTGACCAAGCAATTTGATCTCACTCATTGACACCTCAAAGAACTTCAAGCTAGTAACCCAAGTTCATTATCCGCCAGGGATTAAGGTCCCATGTACGATAGTCAAGTGAAATTAAATTTGTCTCATTAATGTCACAAATTAATTTCACGTGGTCCGCTTCAATATATTCTAAATGTATTCTCAATTTTATTACCAAAGTCAAAGATAGACTTTAATAAAATCGAGACGATCTTATCAAAATAAATTATCCATATTTATTTACCGATCGCGAACGATAATTGTAGATCGAATCACGATTGAATCTTTCTCGTGTTTAACAACTTAAACACTCAATTTGTAATATCAAATCGACCTATGGATAAAAGTAAACTCAAAATAACATAATAAATATATCAATCAATTTATTAATTTTATTTTAAAATGTCACGAGTACAAATAATTTACTCGACGGGCAAACATAACCTAACAGTAATGGTTAATGACTCTCTTTCAAAATAGTTGACTTTTCAAAGAAAAAAATAAAACCATTTCTGTGTTTTCACACTAGACCTTGGCAGACAGCACCAATGCTTCCAGATTTCTGAAGTCGAACAGGGTAAACATTTTGTTAGGATGGGAATAGAAGAAATATGCTCCATTAAAAAATAATACAGCAATTTTCACGATCAAAATAAATTAATACAGAATTTCATTTCTTGTACCTGTAACATTAATTTAATTACAAATATTTGACTATCGTTAAGTAATATTTGCTCTTGCTCAGCACGAAACCTTGTAAAATATAAATTATTTGCTCCAAGTCTTCAATCAGTACAAAATACCAGGCTACCCACAAACTGTTTGAATTTCTACACAAAATTAATTGTTTTAGGAATAGTTCCTAGCTGAGCCTGAGCTTTTCCCTTTGATGCTTCTTGGATCATTCACTGGAAAATTAAATAAAAAAGATTTTTGTGTATCCTGATTCTACTGTATGTTGACAACTATATTATTTTGGCTAAACATTTTGTAAACAGTTTCAACTCTGATCTCTTAAGCATCAAACCACTGAAGTAAAGTCATATACAAATCAATTTCAACTGCAGAAATTCATAGAAGCAGCCTAACACTGTCAAGCAAGTTCAATGAAAGCTTCAAATTTTGTATTCTTGTTTATGCTTCTTTTCTTGTGTCATCACTCCCGAGCTCTACTTGGACCTCATAGAAGCAATGTAACAGACAGAGATGTGCTCTTGTCATTCAAATCTTATGTAACAGATGATCCAACTGGTGTTCTAAACACTTGGAACATAAAGACACCTTTATGCAATTGGCAAGGAGTTTTCTGCAATACCAACAAAATGCGAGTCACCGGGCTTGCCCTCGAGAATTGTAGTCTCACCGGAACAATCACTCCTCATATTGGTAATCTTTCTTTCCTCCAGGTTCTGAACCTCAAGAATAACGTTTTCCATGGCAGTATTCCAGTGAGTATAGGAAAGCTTTTTCGCTTGAAAATGCTAATCTTAGCTTCAAATAACATTCAAGGGCATATTCCTTCATCTCTTAGAGACTGTTCTAGCCTTCGCGTTCTTGATCTTCCAGGAAATATGCTTGAAGGTACAATCCCATCAGAACTGGGCAATCTGACAAAACTTAAAAACTTGAGTTTTGCAAAGAACATCCTCACAGGCTATATTCCCCTTTCATTTGCTAATCTTTCTTCTCTAAAGAACCTTATTTTAATGTACAACAAGCTTGAAGGTCCAATCCCTAGTGAACTAGGGAATTTGAATCTTATCCTGCACATAAATGTAGGGGGAAACAACTTTTCAGGTAAGATTCCAAGTTCTATCTTCAATCTTTCATCTCTGCGTATATTGGGAGTGGCAATGAATCATTTCTATGGTCATTTGCCTTCTGATTTGTTCACTACATTACCAATATTGATGGAACTATATGTGGGAGGTAATTTTTATCAAGGAAAAATCCCTGCATCTCTCTCAAATGCTTCCGAACTGAGAGTTGTTGATTTCTCAGCCAACCAATTTACAGGAGGGATTCCCATGCTATGGAACCTTGAAAATATTCGAATTCTGAATCTTGAATTCAATCAGTTCTCCAATGAAGGCGAAAATGGGTTGGAGTTTATAACTTCTCTTGTTAACTGCTCCCAACTTCAAGTTTTTTCGGTGGCAACCAATAAATTTTCGGGTCAGATTCCTTCCTCAATAGGCAACCTGTCAAGCCAACTCTCCTTGCTGAACTTGGCAGATAATCAGTTTGAGGGAAACATACCAGAAACTATAGGGAATTTGGCAAGCTTAATTCAATTGTCACTTGAAGCAAATTTATTCACTGGACACATTCCATCATCTATTGTAAACCTTCAAAATTTGCAAGGCTTGTCCGTACATTTGAACCTTCTATCAGGTCAAATACCTGGATCATTGGGAAACCTAAGCCGATTGTTTGAACTGCGTTTAAATGGAAACGATCTAACGGGTAGAATCCCATCCAGCCTTTCAAACTGTCGCCATCTCCAACTCCTGGATCTGTCTCTGAATGGTCTCTATGGTAGCATACCTGCAGAAATATTTACCTTTCCAAACCTAGGAATGTTACTCAATCTTTCATGGAATTCTCTAACGGGCAGTTTATCTTCTGATATTGGCAACTTGAAGATGGTTCAAGGTTTGGATTTCTCCAAAAACAGACTTTCAGGGCCAATACCGTCTAGCTTAGGTGAATGTCAGAACTTACTATATCTAGATCTGTCCAGTAATACTTTTCAAGGATTTATACCCAGTTTGTTGACCAATTTAAAGGGTGTAGAATTCATCGATCTTTCATCGAACAATCTAGCTGGTCCAATTCCTTTGTTGGGTACTCTTCAATATCTCAAATTCTTGAATCTTTCAAACAATATGCTTCAAGGAGAAGTTTCCAAACAAGGTGTATTCTTGAATGCTTCGGGAGTTTTCCTGTCTGGAAATGCAGAGCTCTGCGGTGGCATACCCACATTGGGACTGCCCAAATGTTCAGCCAAATCAGAGCAGTCCAGTAAATCACGACACAGGCTAATTGCGGGACTTATTGCTGGATCAACAATCATATGCATTTCCCTTTTGCTGTTTTTCTACACGATCTTCTTTATTAAGTCAAAAAAGCAACATGGTTCTTCAACCACACAGGCTATCTCATTCGATGGCCCCAGTAGATTATATTCCTACTATGACCTGAAATCTGCAACAAATAATTTCAGTTGCGAAAACTTGATTGGAAGTGGGAGTTTTGGCAATGTTTACAAGGGCGTTTTCGAGATGGAACACTGGCTGCAATAAAAGTCTTTAACATGGACCAAAATAGAGCTTCCAAAAGCTTTCTGGCCGAGTGCAAAGCCTTCAGAAACATACGGCACAGGAATCTAGTTAAGATCCTGACTGCTTCTTCAAGTCCCACTTTTAAGGCTCTGGTTCTGCAGTTCATGCCAAATGGAAGCTTAGAGAAGTGGCTTCACAGTAAGAGTGAAGATCAAAGGCAAAGTCTGTCTTTAAATCAGAGATTGGACATAGCCATAGACATTGCTTCTGCAATGGAATATCTACATCATGACTGTGAAACTCCCCTAGTACACTGCGATCTCAAGCCAAGTAATGTTCTTCTCGACGAAGACATGACTGCTCATGTTGGAGATTTTGGACTTGCTCGGATTCTACAGAAGACTGAATCTCGTGATCCTAAGAGTAGTACCATTGGGTTGAAGGGATCTGTTGGCTACATACCACCAGGTACAAATATGTGCTTATCATCTACAATTACTATTTCCTTAGTATATTTCTTTTCTAGTACTTCGTTCAAATGTTTAACTATTTTCCCACCTCAATGCAGAGTATGGTTATGGAGGAAAAGTCTCGATAAAAGGTGATGTATATAGTTATGGGATACTTTTACTAGAGATGGTAACTGGAAAGAGACCAACAGAAGAGATGTTCAGTGGGGAATTGAATCTTCAGAGATGGGTTCAAGCAGCACTTCCTCACCGAGTTTTGGATATTTTGGGCAATGAATTAATGGAAGCTTGTGATTTTGAAGGTGTTTCCATTGACTACTTGGATTCTCTCTTGAATATCGGTTTATTGTGTGCAAATGAGGCACCAGATGGCAGACCAGAAATGAAAGATGTTAATGCAATGATCAAAAGAATCAGAAATGATTCTCAGATACTACATAAAACTTCATTCAAACTGATTCAAACAACTTCAAGTTTTTACTGGTTGATTACATGATTACATCTTACCAGAAGAAATAAAATGCAACTCCACGTGCTTCTTTTCCCCATCTTTCTCAAGGGTTTTGCTAGATATCATTGATGAAAATCGATTTCCTTCAATGTATTTTGGTGTTAAATATTTATCAAAAATTTGTATAAATCATGAGTAAACTTGTGGATTGAATAACCATATATCCATGATCTCCAAACTACGTAAAATTTAAATGTAGCCTAATATGTGAGAAAGAAACCTGCACTTCAAAGAAATAGCAATTCAGTAATTCTATAAATTCACAAGTGTAGAAAAAAAGTAAGCAATTGGGAACATAAAAATTTGATACGCACCAAGCTACACGAACTCTATATACTGAAGTGCGAAAGAAACTAGATCGTGTTATAGTACTTGGAATAACATTTTGGTAAGTTTATTAAATTCGTTAACTTTTAAAATGGCGAGTGACAATTCAGTGGCATTTTGGAAAATTTTTAAAGTTCAATAACAAATAAGAAGCATTTGAGAAACTTTAGTGACAAATGGAATATTTCACCAGTAAAACTCCTATATAAAATAATACTTTTGAGATTAGGAAAAATTATAGTGAAATTATTAATTTATCGATAAATGAATAATTATTAATTTAAAGTGTGTTTTGTATATTTACTACTTGTACTTTTATAATTTTTTCGAACAAAATTTTGAAGTAATGCTCTGCTACTAATTTAATTGTGAATAAGTGTGTGTATACAATTTTAAATAAGATAATAATGAATAAAATATTTAATGTAAAAGATAAACACAAATAATGTATGGATTATAGGAAGTTCGTATAGTACAAAATCATGAAATAACAATGTACAAAATCAAGTTTAAATAAATTATTCTATTCATCTTCTGATTAATAAAATATGTTGACAACCAGAAAGGCTTCACTAAGGTATTTATCTTAAAATTACATTCGAAAAAATGTCAAACATGCACTATACAACTTACAAGGTTCAAATATGTCTTTGATTTTAATTGCAAAGAAATAAAACACTTGAACATTTTCATTTCGCCTCAATTTTAAACTTATGATGATAGAGATCATATTTCTATGGAGTTCAAATTTGTTGTCTCTTAGCCGTTCCTCCAACAATAGCAAGTGTGAGTATTAAATGTTGTCTATAATAATCTACTCATCTATTTATTTAGAACTTATTCGGAATAGATTTTGCACCCAAAAAATTCATTTTAAGCATGACAAAATTGAATTTTCAAAAGATTTTGAAGTGAAATAACAAAATATCACTTCAAAATAAAGGGCAATTTTGTAATTTCAGCTCAAAATTATTTGAAATGTCAATTTTGTCATGTTCAAAAATAGTTTTTTAGCTGCAAAATCTCTACCGAACAAACTCTTAATGATTGTAAAATTTCTATTGGAGGGACGGCTAAAAAGACGTGAATTTGGGATTAACAGATATCTCCGAACTCATTTCTATGTTATGATCTACCAATTGAACTAGTGATATCATACTTTAGTCGAGTTAATAGACATGTCGAGTTTGAATAATACACATCTTGTTTGGATCAAAGGAATTGAAACTGTTATTGTTAAAATTGGATTTAAAAAAAAATAGAGAAAAGAACAATATTTGTTGAATTTATTAAAAGAATGGAGTGAGGGGAGAAATAAGAAGGAAAACAAAAAACTTGTGAGTAAAAAACTCAAAAACGAATAGCAATGCAGTAATGGTTAATAACTCACTTTCAAAATAGTTGACTTTTCAAGCAAAAAAAAATAAAACCATTTCTGTGTTTTCAATTTAGACCTTAGGCAGATGGCACCAATGCTTCCAGATTTCTGAAGTCGAACAGGGTAAACATTTTGTTAAGATGGGAATAGAAGAAAGATGCTCCATTAAAAAATAATACAGCAATTTTCACGGTCAAAATAATTTAATAAATGTTGGGTATTTCTTGTATATACTTACCAATCTTTCAGCCAAAAACAGTTAGTCAAAACAAGTATACAAAAATATGCGTAAATGTAAAGATACCACAAGATATGAGTGTCCCGTCTTAGGGGACAGGCAGTATAGCAAGTTAATGCCTACATCTGCCTTTGAGACTCTACAAATGTAGATTCGTCCTCCCGTTGCACTAATAGAAAAAACCACAATCGTTAAAGATTCAACGTTACAACACCAAACCACTCAGTATAGCCCTAATCTCACTTCTATACAGAATCCTTTTCAGAAACGATATTCTTTCACAATAGATTAAAGGATATTACACAGAGACCTATAATAATCCACCAAGGATTACTGTAGCATCAATCTCTCAAGAAATCATGGAGAACCAACGGTTCACCCACCAAAAAGAAGAAGAAAAGGAATAGAAGATTAAACGAGAAGAAGCTGCGCACTCACAATTGTTGCCCTAAAAGTGATTGAGGGAACGTTTTTATATTGCACCTCAACGGCTGAGATCAAGGGTAGTATATCAATGGCTGGAAATCAACAGTGTTATCAGTTGTATAAACGCATTCTCAGCAGAAGGCAAAAGCCTGTCTCTTCCACCTTTTTGGGCCAACTAATTGGGCACTCTCAGTTGGGCCAAAGCTTATGGGCTTTTCTTCATTGTGGGCTCACTGTATTGGGTCACATATTACAACAATAAAGAATTTCATTTCTTGTATATTTGACCATCGTTAAGTAATATTTGCTCTTGCTCGGCACGAAATCTTGTAAAATATAAATTATTTGCTCCAAGTCTTCAATCAGTACAAAATACCAGGCTACCCACAAACTGTTTGAATTTCTGCATAAAATTAATTGTTTTAGGAATAGTTCCTAGCTGAGCCTGAGCTTTTCCCTTTGATGCTTCTTGGATCATTCACTGGAAAATAAAATTAAAAAAGATTTGTGTATCCTTATTCTACTCTATGTTGACAATTATATTATTTTGGCTAAACATTTTGTAACAAGTTTCAACTCTGATCTCTTAAGCATCAAACCACTGAAGTAAAGTAATATACAAACCAATTTCGACTGCAGAAATTCATAGAAGCAGCCTCGCACTGTCAAGCAAGTTCCATGAAAGCTTCAAATTTTGTATTCTTGTTTATCATTCTTTTCTTGTGTCATCACTCCCGAGCTCTACTTGGACCTCATAGAAGCAATGTAACAGACAGAGATGTGCTCTTGTCATTCAAATCTTATGTAATAGATGATCCAACTGGTGTTCTAAACACTTGGAACCTAAAGACACCTTTATGCAATTGGCAAGGAGTTTTCTGTAATACCAACAAAATGCGAGTCAACGGGCTTGCCCTCGAGAATTGTAGTCTCACAGAACAAAAACTCAAACTGATGTGAATCCTGCTGACATGGGAACTAAGGTACTTCCACTGAACAAATTTATGAACTGTTTGAGTTTATTAATTATTGATAAAGGGTAAACATTGATACTGCAGGTACTGGAGGCAATGAACAATGGTGATTATGTCCTCTCTCTGCACAAGTTGATGTTGAAGTTGTAACTGTGATATACAAAAATGGTGGAGAATGTTGGTAATTTTGTATAAACGTATTTTTCTTCCTGATTGGAAATGCACTATATGCCAATTAACAACATTATCTCTGGGATGTTGGCTGGACCGTTGGATCACCCAAAGCAATCTAATCCATTGATTGCTGATATAAAAGGGCTTCAACCCCTTCATTTTCTAGGGTACATCGAATCGCTTTTCTTCTTAAATTCGGCTGCGATGAATACCGATTCTACTCATTCTCTTCTTTTTCCTTCTTTAATCACTCTTTGAGCGAAAATTGTAAAGTTGATCTGGTTTCTCTTCAGATGAGTGAACAGTGACGTGAGGAGATTTCAGAGGAGTTAGCTTGTATTGGTGTGGGTGTTATGCATGGTTTACAGCCCCGAGAGTTGATCTTTATTGTATATTGAACACTGGTTATCCTTCTTAGTGCAGAGAGGCCGTAATCCCTTTTGGGAGCCTCAAAGCGCGAATAGACGATATGTCGAATCACCGCCTAACCTAAGCAAAACAAATCGTGTATTCTTGTTCTGTTTTCTTTACATATTTGTGAATTAATTTGTGTGATTCTTGATGAGATGTATGTTTAGAATCGTTGTGTACACCCAACAGTGGTATCAGAGCCCTGGGAAAAACCCTAGGGCAAATCAGTTGTCTCTTTCTGTGTGGAAGTTCTTGTTTCATGTTTGAAACTAAATATTTGTTTTTTTATAAAATCTTTGTGCTGTTTGATTTCTCGATAAAATTCTTTGACCTAACTGTGAAAAATATCTGTCTATTATTCCTCAAGCATCTACATCTGGGGTGGGGTTTCTTATTACATAGAGCTAGGTGGAAATTGCTGAGCTTTCATGTCTGTGCTCTCTTGAAGGGCCTGAATCTTGGAGTACACGATTATCCTCGGGTGGTTCTTGCATCTTCTTTACTGCATACTGTTAAGTTTTCTTGAGGCTCCGTCTGTCTATTGAAAACTTTCTTGACTGTTGTGTTAAGTTGCATATGTCAAGTTTTCTTGAAGTTCTGCCTGCTATTGAAAACTTTCTTGACTTTTTTGTTAAGTTGTTTTATCTAGTTTTCTTAAGTTCTGTCACACCAATATGACTTCCACAAAATTTCAATTGGAACTTTTTAATGGAAAATGTGACTTTCCAATTTGGCAACAAAAAATGGAAGCCATATTAGTGCAACAGAAAGTTGCCAGAGCTTTAGATGGAAAATATCCTGATTCTTATACTGAGGACCAAAAAGATGAAGCTGATAAACTTGCATATACCTCTATTATTTTACACCTCTCGACTGCGTGCTTAGAAAGGTAGGATAATTACTTTCTGCTAAAGCTCTATGGGACAAACTTACTGAATTATATTTGATCAAGTCTCTACCAAATAAAATGTTTCTTTTAGAACAAATGTTTTGTTTTAAAATTGATCCTTCAAAGGACCTTGATGAGAGTCTTGACATGTTCAATAAGATTGTCCAAGATATTAAAAATACCGGGGATAAAGTCCCCGATGATTACAGAGCCATCATTCTCCTAAATTCTCTTCCGAATCTGCTAGAAAGATAAAAAAATGCTATTTGTTGACGCCGGAACTTGATGCGTCCACATGTCAACAAATCTCCGATCCTCCTCTCGCCATCAGATGTTACCTGCACACTCGGACGACCGTTAGGCACTAAGATCTCGGAGAAAAGGGTCCAGCGATCGTTGGTACTCCCACGATCTAGTCAATCGCCAGATATAGAAAGTATACACAATGAAAGGTAAGTAATTGGGTGTGGGAGAGACAAGCGAGCGTAAGTTTGAGCGAGAGTTTAGGGTGGGATTTAAGTGCAAAAGAGCGCACTTGGAACGACCGGAGACGCTATACTTACAAACAGCAAGAGTCCCGATCGATTTAGGTAACAAATCGATCGACACCCAATTGGATCCTCTTTCCTTATGGGATAAGGATCCTCTCTTGTCAATGCAATCTCCAAGATTCTCTTCCTTCACCGAACTTATCACGTTGCATGATTTTAGGAGATTATGATTTGGTTTCTTTGTGAGGATCTATGCGTCAAACCAATGCAATCTTTCCTTAATTACTTCTCGGTCATTTCGGGCGACACGTTGTCTCCGCGAACACGAACACCGCGAGGCCCTATGGTTCGGCATGGGGTGTTAAGTCACTCAGCCGGATCTCGCCAAACCCCGACTGCAGAAGGTTATAATGTTTGATGGGCCTCCGTGGTCCTTTATTAAAATTTCCGAGGCCCCTCCTAGCAAGGCCCGGATGAGGCTCTTGCTGGGCCCAGATAGGGGCCCTTGCTGACGTGGAGGCCATATCAGAATCGTGTGGTAACAATAGTCCCCCAAGTCTAAGCCTATTATTCAGAATGGGCGTGGACTTTTGAGTGTGAAAAGAATAATTTTGTGCGAAGAAAAATTTGATCTTCGCGGGCTCCGCGGGATGTGGTCTTCGCGCGTGCGTTAGCTATGAGATTTTATCATCTTACCCAGTGTAGTCTCCCAAGTCCGAGGCCGAACATTCATGACGGGTGAGGGCTTCACGGGGCCGCACTCTATGGTGGCGTGTCTGCGGATGGAGTGGATCTGTCAATCAAGGCCGTCTATCCGCGGTCAAGTAATCATAAGTGAGAGGGTGTATGCAATTAATGCGCTTTGCGTGGCGCGAAAATGGAGGCGCGCGTGAGGCGCGTGGGTTCGTGGTTCATTAAACGCTTGGGGTTTCGCTTTCACTTTGTTACTTATTTTGAAACACGCATCCTTCGTGTCAGTAGGGTCGGCGTGACGCTTAGAGTTTGGATGGTGGTTAGTGGAATGCAATACTATAAAATCAGACGTCTTCTCCAATATTGCAACTTCTTCCGCTGTCTGCGCTCCCTGTGAATATTTTGCCGATAAGCAAGAAGTTCCTAGTGGTTGTGTCGTTTTAAGCGCATATCCGAGGTAAGCGCGCTGACAATTGTTGTGATTTGTTTCTGTTGTTTCCTTTCGTGGTTATTGCCCGATTCCATAGCTTGGGGATTAGACCTTGTAGGTGTGATGTCGTCTGGAAGTAGAGACTCACAAAACCCATCTGATGTGCCCACAAACCCTAGTATCATCGTGAATGTATCATCGCCGGCCTCTCGCCATCTTCATCATCCAAGTCGTAGGGGAGTAAACCCGAGCCTACCACCGTATGCCCGTCGACTCCATCTGCGAGTGGGAGGAGAGCATGTCCATTTTCGCAAACATCGGGATCTGGTTGTAACCCGAGTATGCATCCATGAAGCTAAGTAACTCGTGGCCGACCGTCGAGTCAACCAGCTGATCAATGCGCGGTAACGGAAAGCTATCTTTAGGGCACGCTTGGTTCAAGTCTGAGAAGTCTATGCATACCCTCCATTTCTTGGTACTCTTCCTTACCAGCACCGGGTTAGATACCCATTGGGGATAAATTGCTTCCTGATGAACCCACCGGCTAGTAGCTTGTCAACTTCTTCCTTTAACGCACTGTACTCTCTCGCGCCAAAGGCCTCCTTTTTTGAATCTTGGGGCGTACTTTTGGGTCTACTTTCAAATTATGGCACGCCACTGACGGATCTATCCCGATCATGTCGCTGTGTTTCCATGCAAAACGCGTCGCTTTTCTATGAAAAATTGTTTCAGCTTCTTCCTTCATTCTTTCTTCGAGCTTTTCTCCTACACCGCAACACTCGGGCCGGGTTCCGAGGGGTTCACTAGGAATGTTTCCAGCCTCCTCGGAGGAGAGACAAGAGTATCTCGCGCCTTATGATTCAAGGATCCAAGCCTCGTCCAAAGATTAGTTCTTCATCTATCCCCTCGCGGTCAACGCCCATGGGCTCAGAATGTATGGCCATTATCGCCGGGTAGTATCTCCACGCTTAGCGACCTTCACATAATGCGCTCATGTAGCATGCCCTTGCTTCGCCTAATTATCGCAGATTAAGCCCACCTCCCAAGCGCGAGAATTTCATCGCCAGATGATGTATGGACGTGAGTGCCTGTAGATCCTTCAACACGGGCCTTCCGAGGACCCCATGGTAAGCGGAGCGAGTGTCGACTATCAGAAATTCCATGAACTTTTAGAGATGGCATAGAGGTTCTCCGAAGTCTACCGCAGAGTAATCCTTCCTCGTGGAACAAGGCTATCACCGGTGAAACTGAACAGCGGATCCGAGATGGCCGTTAGTTCATGGTCCACGTCCATTTGGTCGAAGGCGCTGCCGAATAGGATGCTCACGGCACTTCCATCGTCGACCAACATCTTCCCTAGACCGTTTCTGGAAACGACGTCGCAGACCACCAGGGCATCGCAGTGCGGATAGTGTATGCCGTCCTCGTCTTCCTCCGTGAACGAGATCTGCGGTGCTTTTGGTCGATGCCCATGAACCTGCCAACTTTCCAGGGGTTCTTCTCTCGCCGCCTTTGCATAGTTGCGCCGCAAGTTCATAGTGTGCCCTCCGACATAGGGCCCTCCTATGATGGTGTTTATCTTCCTAACATGGGGAGTCCCGCATGGTCCTTCTAGCAATTGGCGGTCCCCGTTCACATCATTTCTCACTTCGTTACGTCGGGGCCATCGCTTGCGGTGCCGAAGAGGAGGTCTTCGCCCCTGTGTGGGTGGCCCTCGACGTCCTCTCGCGGGCCGATCCCCCTTCCTCTGCTCGTGGTTCCCGCGATTTATGAATTTCCTCACATCTGGGCAATCCTCCGTGTTATGCACCCTGATCTTGTGTATCCGACAGAATTTGGGCTGTGTTGTGGCTGGCATGGGGGCCGCCACGGGCCCCCTGAGGTGGAGAATTAAGGCTATCTCCGTTTGATCGAATCTTCTGTATCGATTGTTTGGAAGAACGGGGGAGCGCCTTTTTTGAAAGCGAGAGAACGAGGCTCGGAGAGCGTCGCCTCTTTCTCGTAGTAGCGCCTCTCTCTTTCTGCCTTCTCTCGATTTTGATCGCCTCTTCCGATCGAATCTCGCTACCGACCAAGTCCAATAACCGGTTGTACGCCTTTGGTTGACCGCTCGCACATCCCTCCAAAGGGAGTGCGCATGTGTAGTTCGATCACAAGCGCATCCGAGCCTTTTCATCCGCTCATGGTCTCGATTTTGTTGATTACATGATCGAACCGCTTGAAGTAGCTCTTGGACGCCTTCCTTCCTTTTGTGGATATCGTGGAGCTGGGGCAATGTCGGCTACCATCGCCTCGATTGCCAATGAAAGCATTGACAAATTCCTTTTTGAGTGGCCACCCGGATGCTTCTGGTTTCACTTTTATTGTACCACCTCTTCGCGTCGGACGTGAGCGTGGTATGAAAGTTTCGACATTTCACCGCAGGGACTAACCTTGAGCTTCGCTTTATACGTATTTATGTGATCCATGGGGTCCTCCCTTCCGTTGTACTTGTCCATTAGCGGCATCCAAAAGTTTACAGGTATCTCCATATCTTTCATGTAGTTGGTGAATGGGAGGTTCTCGTCGTCGTCATCCTCGTAACACTCCAGCCTCTCCTTTTCCTCTTTGGTCTTTTCGTAATTTAGTTTCAGGGCCCTCCTTCTCTCTGTGCGGGCCTCGCTGTGCTCACTGCGCCTACTGTGTGCGGGTAGGGGGGTGCTATGGAGGATCCCACTCCCAACTTGTCGAACACACTAGCAGCAGGAACGGGGCGGCTTTTCCGCACTGGGAGAGGTCTTCCCTTCTGGTCTTCTTGCTAGGGCTTCGGAGCGATGTTGCGTGGGTGACAACCGTTAGAAACGGGCGTGTCTCCTCGTGATGGTCGACTTTCCAACGAACCCGAACGTGAGGGCTTCTCCGCACGATCGCGCTTAGGTCCATGTTGAGAGGATTGATTCTCCAACGCTTCAAGCTCGCCTTCATCCGAGCATTGTCCGCCAGTCTTGGTTATCCTGCTCGACCATTCGCTTCGTCATTGTCTTCTCCTCTTGCGACGGTCACGCTCGAGGTCCCGAATGCTTTCCGCCGCCGATATCCGTGTGGTGAGACTCTACTTCTTTCTCCATCGAATGTTCGGTCGCCATGCTCTTTTGGTAGAAAACGTGTTTTACCACAAGTTCTAGGCCGTGTAATGTTTTTCGATTTCCACAGACGGTGCCAATCTGCTTGGCGCTCGGAACTTGTCAAGGCCCACATGTCAACAGATCTCCGCCACCATCCGCCACCAGACAGTATGTTACCGCACACTCGGACAACCGTTAGGCACCAAGATCTCCAGAGAAAAAAGGGTCCGACGATCGTTGGTACTCCGACGATCTAGTCAACTGTCGGTATATAGAAATTATACACGGGAGGAAGGTAAGTAATTGGGTGTGGAAGAGACAAGCAGGCAGAAGTTTGAGCAGAGTTTAGGGTAGGATTTAAGTGCAAAAAAGAGCGTGCCTTGAAGCGGACGGAGACGCTATACTTATAGCGCAAGAGTCCCGATCGATTTAGGTAACAAATCGATCGACACCCAATTGATCCTCCTTCCTTATGGGATAAGGATCCTCTCTTGTCAATGCAATCTCCAAGATTCTCTTCCTTCCCTGAACTTATCACGTTGCATGATTTTAGGAGATTATGATTTGGTTTCTTTGTGAGGATCCATGCGCCAAACTAATGCAATCTTTCCTTAATTACTTCTCTGGTCATTCCAACAGACACGTTGTCCGCCACCACGAACACCGCGAGGCCCTATGGTTCGTCATGGGCGTTAAGTCACTCGCCGGACCTCGTCGAAACCCCGATGACGTGAAGGTTAGGATGTTTGATGGGCCTCCGTGGTCCTTTATTAAAATTTTCGAGGCCCCTCCTAGCAAGGCCCGGATGAGGCTCTTGCTGGGCCCAGATGGGGGCCCTTGCTGACGTGGAGGCCATATCAGAATCGTGTGGTAACACTATTAAGTATGGAAGAGATGTTCTAACCCCTGAGATAGTTGTCAATTCTCTTAAGAGTAGAGAGTTAGAGTTAAAGTCTACCAAGATTGATGGTGAGGGGTTAACTGCTAGAGAGATGAGTACCACTAGGGATTATCGCAAAAGATAAGCCCGAAGAAGAAGGATATATATAAGTCCAAGTCTAGATCCAAGTCCGTAAGCAAAAGGGTACAAGTGTTATGGATGTGGTAAGACTAGTCATTTCATTAAAGACTCATTACAAGAGGAAAAATGAGTTGAAAGAAAAAGCTTGAGCATTGTGGGAATGTTGTCAAGTTTTCGAAAATCTTGCGTTTTATGTGACTTCTACAAGTGATTATCCACAGAGTGGATATTAGATTCGTGGTGTACCTTTCATATGACACATAAAAAGGAGTGGTTGAACACTGATAGAAAAAGACTTGGGTCGTTCTTTTGGGAAATAGCATGTCCTCAGAAAGTCAAAGATATAGGAAGCATTATTCTAAAACTAGACAATCGAATTGTGTACAATTTTGAGAATGTTAGGTATGTTCCTAACTTAACCGTAAATCTTATTTCATGCTTTCCTTAGCCAAATGTGGTTGGTTTGGTAAGTTTGATGGGGATCAAATGAAAATGTTTAAGGTTCTTTAATGCACATGAAAGGCTTCATTAGAAATGGCCTTTTATGTTATCAAAGAAGAACCAATCTTAGGTAATCGGAGCTACTATGATTGTGCCAAGCATTGATAATGAAGAACATTTGGCATAGAAGGCTTGGACACATAAGTCTCAAGGGTCTCCAAATTCTTAAGTCTCAAGGCATTTTGGGGAGGATTCCATAAATCCTATCCTTTCGTGATAATTGCCTTATAGGAAAACAAAGATAGGTTGAAATTTGCTACCGAACTCATAAATCTAAGGCTCCTTTGGAATATCTTCACTCGATTTATGGAGACCTCGTTAGCAAGCCCACTCATATGGGTAATAGATATTTCATGTCTATTGTAGATGATTATTCGAGGATAGTTTGGATTTTCTTATTAAAACAAAAGTCTGATGCTTTTCAAAAGTTTAAAAACTGGAAAGTTTTAATAGAAAATCAAATTGGGGGTAAGGTTAAAGTCCTTAGGATCGATAATGGTCTAGAATACTGTAATACTAAATTTGATCAATTCTCAGAGTGAAAATAGTATTCTAAGACATAAAATCATAGGGCACACACCCCAACAAAATGGGGTTGCCGAAAAGGATGAATAGAACCCTCCTTGAAAGAGTCGATGTATGTTATCCAAATTCTGCTTTGACTTAGATGTTCTGGGGTGAAGTTGTTATGACAACTGTTACTCCGATAAATAGATCCTCCTCTTCCGCCATTGATGGAAAACTCCTTTGAAAAACTATCCGCAAAGTTGCTAACTATGACACTCTAAAAGTCTTTGGATGTGCTGCTTTTGCTCATCAAAACATAGGAAAGTTCGAACCTAGGTCTAAGAAGTGTGTCTTCTTAGGGTATGCTGATGGTGTTAAGGGTTATAGGCTTTGGGATATAGAAGATCATGGTTTCAAAGTTGTTATCGAGAGAGATGTCATTTTAATGAAGATGACATGCCTTGTTTAAGAAAAGATATTTCTACTCGGTCCTGAAAAATCAAATTCTAATAGTAACATTGATCGGTGGAGCTTACTTCACCGCTGCTACTACCGTAAATGATGTTGTCCATGATCGTGTGGAGCCCCGATCAAACCTTAGATGATCTCAAGAAATACAACCTGATGATAGTAACTTTGAAAACAATGGTGTTGATCCTAATTCCTTAACTGATTACCAACTCACTAGAGATAGAATTAGAAGACAAATAAGACCTCCAAATAGATTAGGTTATTCTGAATGTGTTTCTGCTGCCTTACTTTCCATGCATGAACTTCTTGATACTGAACCAAAAACTTATCAAGAAGCTATAGAAAGTGAGCAATCTGAGAAGTGGATTAGTGCAATGAAAGATGAGATAGCCTCTTTATATAAGAATAACACTTGGGAATTAGTTCCTAAGGTTAATAATATGTCCTTAGTCGACTGCAAGTGGTTGTTCAAAGTAAAACCTGGAATTACCTTAAATGAACAAACCAGAGATAAGGCTAGACTTGTTGCTAAGGGCTTTACTCAAAGGGAGAGAGTTGATTATCATGAAATCTTCTCCCCAGTAGTGAAATATACTACAATTAGAGTTATGCTTGCCCTCACTGCTCACTTAGGCTGGGAATTAGAACAATTAGATGTCAAAACTGCTTTCCTTCATGGTGATCTTGAAGAAACAATTTATATGTCCCAGCCTGAAGGTTTTTGTTGAAACTCAGAATTCTGATATGGTATGTTTGTTAAAGAAATCTCTTTATGGCTTAAAGCAGTGCTCCTGAGACAATGGTATAAGAAATTTGATTCCTTTGTTTTATCTTTAAGTTTCAATAGGAGTGAGTATGATCATTGTATGTATTTCAGATTACAAAGTTCAAATTCTTTACCTGTTTATCTTCTGCTATATGTTGATGATATGTTGTTGTGTGGTCCTTCATTTGAAGATATTGATAGAATTAAAAATGCTTTAAATTCTAAGTTTGACATGAAGGATCTTGGAAATGCTAAGAAAATTCTTGGTATGAATATCATTAGAAATAGAAGAACACACACTTTATCTCTAAATCAGACTGATTACATTGATAGGATAGTAGATAAGTTTGGTCTGGAAAATGCTAAAGTCACTTCTGTCCCTTTAGGAAATCATTTTAAGCTCAACAAAGATCTTTGTCCTTCGTGTGATGAAGAAGAAGCTGAAATGAAAAATGTTCCCTTCTCTAATGTTGTAGGTTCTGTCATGTACACTATGGTGTGCACTAGGCCTGATGTTGCTCATGCTATTAGCTCCTTAAGTAGATATATGTCTAACCTTGATTGATAACTGGGAAGCCTTAAAATGGCTGATAAGATATCTAAAGGGGTCTAGAGAGTTAGGCCTAATCTTCAGTAAAAGTCATGAAGGCATTAGACTTAGAGGATTTGTTGATGCTGACTTTGTTAGTGATAGAGATAAAAGAAGATCCACTACCTGCTATATGTTTACCTTATGTGATTCTTGTATAAGTTGGAAGTCTCAATTACAATCTATTGTTGCATTATCTACTCATCGAATCGTAATACATTGCCACTTCTCGAACCTGCCAATGAAGCAATTTGGCTTCAAGGTTTGTTAAATGAAATTGGTTATTTAAATCAACTCACTACTGCTTTTCGATTCTCAAAGTGCAATTCATCTATGTAAAATCCCATGTTTCATGAACGCACTAAGCACATAGATATAAAATTACACTTCATTCGTGATATAGTTGCCAATAATGTGATTCAACTTGATAAGATTCACATTGATGTGAATCCTGCTGACATGGGAACTAAGGTACTTCCACTGAACAAATTTATGAACTGTTTGAGTTTATTAAATATTGATAAAGGGTAAACATTGATACTGCAGGTACTGGAGGCAATGAACAATGGTGATTATGTCCTCTCTCTGCACAAGTTGATGTTGAAGCTGTAACTGTGATATACAAAAATGGTGGAGAATGTTGGTAATTTTGTATAAACGTATTTTGCTTCCTGATTGGAAATGCCCTATATGCCAATTAACAACATTATCTCTGGGATGTTGGCTGGACCGTTGGATCACCCAAAGCAATCTGATCCATTGATTGCTGATATAAAAGGGCTTCAACCCCTTCATTTTCTAGGGTACACTGAACTGTTTCTTCTTCGGCTGCGATGAATACCGATTCTACTCCTTCTCTTCTTTTTCCTTCTTTAATCACTCTTTGAGCGAAAATTGTAAGGTTGATCTGGTTTCTATTCAGATGAGTGAACAGTGACGTGAGGAGATTTCTGTAGAGGAGTTAGCTTGTATTGGTGTGGGTGTTGTCTGTGGTTTATAGTCTGAGAGTTGATCTTTGTTATATATTAAACACTGGTTATCCTTCTTAGTGCAGAGAGGCCGTAATCCCTTTTGGGAGCCTCAAAGGCAGAGTAGACGTATGTCGAACTGCCTGCCTAACCGGCAAAACAAATCGTGTGTTCTTGTTCTGTTTTTTTTACATATTTCTGAATTACTTTGTGTGATGCTTGATGAGATGTATGTTTAGAATCGTTGTGTACACCCAACAAACTATTTCTTTAGAATATTTCTTTCACTATTATTTGTGTAGATGTTTAACGATTTTCCCACCTAAATGCAGAGTATGGTTATGGAGGAAAATTGTCAGTAAAAGGTGATGTTTATAGTTATGGGATTCTTTTACTTGAGATGTTAACTGGGAAGAGACCAACAGAAGAGATGTTCGGTGGGGAGTTAAATCTTTAGAAATGGGTTCGAGAAGCACTTCCTCACCGAATATTGGATGTTTTGGACAATGAATTAGTGGAAGCTCACGAATTCGAAGGTGTTGGTGTTCACCACTTGGATTCTCTCCTGAAAATTGGTTTATGGTGTGCAAATGAGGCACCAGATGGCAAACCAGAAATAAAAGATGTTTGTGCAATGATCAAAGGAAAAGGAATACAAAATTCCAATTCATCGATGCTACATAAATCTTCATTCAAACCGAAGGAAAGAGAGAATCGATGTTGAGAACAAGTTCGAAATAAATTGTCAGAAACAAGAACACAACAAAACCGGAATGAATAACTCACCTTATTGAATATTCAAAGAATGGCTATTATATAGCCTTACAGAACTAACAGAATGCTAAAATGCAGGCCACACTAATAAAACGTGCAAGCAAGAAAAAGAGTCAAAACAAAAGCCTAAAGAATCAACAATTATCCTAGTAATACTAGGAGACCAAAATACCCTTCAATCCTTCCCTTAAACTTACTGCAATTTGCAGTCAGTTTATATCATAAACTTCTCGAACACCCAACAGCTCCCTTAACTTCAAAAAAGCATCGAGCTTCAGCGGTTTGGTCATCAAATCTGCCACCTGATCCTGACTTCCACAATGAACCAATGCAATCTTGCCTTCCTTAGTAAGATTTCTCAAGAAATGGTATCTTACATCGATATGCTTGCTGCGGCCGTGCATCACTGGATTTTTTGACAGCTTGATAGTTGAGTTGTTGTCACATCTCACATATGTGCAACCTCCATCAGAATGCCCCAATTCCTTCAAAATCCTTTTCATCCAAATAGCTTGACATGCACACACTGCAGCTGCCACAAATTCTGCATCTGTGGTTGATAGAGTCACTATTGGCTGCTTCTTTGAACTCCAAGAAACTGCACCTGAGCTTAGCATAAATACATACCCACTCGTACTCTTCCTATCCTCCAAGTTTCCAGCGTAATCACTATCTGTGAATGCAAGCAAATCACCACTTCCTTCTTTCTTGTAGTGAATTCCAAAATTCACAGTACGTCTTAAATATCGAAATGCCCTTTTTGCTACTTGAAGATGAAGCTCTGTAGGTTTTGCCATGTACCTACTTATGAGGCAAGTGACAAACATCATATCTGGTCTTGTGGCTGTGAGATACATCAAGCTTCCCACCAATTGCTTATAGGATGTCTCGTCAACAGTAATGCCATCTTCATCTTTGTTGATTTTGCAACCTGGAACTATTGGACTATTAACTGAATTACTCTCCAACATATCGAACCTCTTCAAAACTTCAAGTGTATATTTTCTTTGGCATATGTAGATACCATCCGACCCCTCGCAACACTTCGATACCAAGAAAGAATCTCATCTTCCCAAGTCCGACATGTTGAACTCTCTCATCATAGAACTTTTGAATTCGAGACATCATGATTTTGTCATCACCAAGAAAGATTAAATCGTCAACATAAACACTTACAATGATGATTTTTCCTTCCTTGCTTCGCTTAGTGAATAATGTCTCGTCATTGTCACACCTTTGAAACCTTCACTAATGAAGTGTGCTTCGATTCGACTAAACCAAGCACGTGGAGCTTGTTTTAATCCGTACAATGCTTTGTGTAACTTGTAAACTAGATGCTCGCTGCCCTTTTTCTCATACCCTTTCGGTTGATCAACGTAAACATCTTCGCTTATCTCACCAAGATGAAATGCTTTTAATGTCTTACGTTAAGCTGCATGAGGCCAGAAGAGAAGATGCATGGTTCCTTGATTCAGGGTGCTCTAATCATATGCGTGGGGATCGAGTTATGTTTACTAAACTAGTTGAGAGCTTTCGTCATTCGGTCAAATTGGAGAACAATAGCAGAATGAATGTATCTGGGAAAGGAAGTGTGAAGATGTTGGTGAATGGAGTTAACCATGTTGTCACCGAAGTATACTATGCTCCAGAGCTTAAAAACAATCTCTTGAGCATAGGGCAACTTCAAGAGAGAGGCTTGGCTGTTTTGTTTCAAAGAATACTATGTAAGATCTATCATCCGGATAAGGGCTTGATTATTCAAACTATCATGAGTGCCAACATAATGTTTATATTGCTAGCACAGACTCAGACCTCTTCACAAGCTCAGCCATAAAGGTACTTTCACACAAGCTCTCAAGCTCTTTCTCACCTTTGGCACCTCAGATGGACACCTAAGTTACAAGGGCTTAAGAACCTTACAAAGATAAGAAAATGGTGCATGGACTTCCTCAATTTCCAGCTTCAAATGTAATTTGCACAGATTGTATCAATGGAAAGCAACATCGAGACCCCATACCCAAGAAGAGCACGTGGAGAGCAAGTCATAAGTTAGAGCTCATTCATACAGAAATTTGCGGGCCTATCACTCCCACATCCAATAGTGGAAAAAGGTACATGTTATGTTTCATTGATGACTTTACCCGAAGATCATGGGTGTATTTGTTAGTAGTGAAGTCAGAAACATTGGATTTCTTCAAGTGTTTCAAGAAGATGGTTGAGAAAGAAACAGGGTTATGTGTCAAGTGTTTGCAGACTGATAGGAGAGGTGAATTCACCTTGAATGAGTTTCGTGATTTCTGTAAAATGAGTGGAATCAAGAGACAATTAACCACTGTATATACACCGCAACAGAACGGCGTGGCCGAAAGGAAGAATAGAACAGTAATGAATATGGTTCGATCAATGCTCTCCGATAAGAAGATTCCAAAGACATTCGCCGGAGGCGGTGAATTGGACCTTTATGTTTTGAACCGGTGTCCAACTTTGGTTGTCAAAGGTATTACCCGTAAGAAGCTTGAGTGGAGTGAAACCTCAAGAGAACACTTTCGAGTATTTGGTTGCCTAGCTCACGACATGTTCCGATGTAAGAAGAGGCAAGCTTGACAATAGGAGTTTTCCTTGTGTATTATTGGGTGTTAGTGAGGAGTCCAAGGGTATAGATTGTTTGATCCTATAGCTAAAAGGGTTGTTGTGAGTAGAGATGTCATTTTCAAGAAGAAAACAAAAGTGGGATTGGGGTGTGAATTATGATGAGCAGATTTTGTTAGATTTAGAATGGGGTGAGGCGATAATGAAGATGTAGAAAGGGTGTGTGAAGATAGGAGTGAAAACAATGATGATAGAGAGGTGGTAGGAGAGGTCGGTTGTGATGAGGGAAGTAGAGAGGAAGAAAATAGTTCTCCTACTCTTAATAATGAGGTAATTGAGGGTGAAAAGAGAGTAAGGCGTCATCCGGTGTGGATGCACGATTATGTTAGTGGAGAAGGCTTATCAGAAGATGAAGCAAACATGGCATTTGTTGTGTCAACTGATCCATTACATTTTGAAGAAGCAGTAGAGAATGCAAATTGGAGACTCGCTCTGGACCGTGAGATCAACTCTATTGAGAAGAACAAAACATGGACACTCACTGAGCTGCCGGCTCAAGCAAAAAAAATTGGAGTGAAGTGAGTTTACAAAACAAAGTACAATGAACATGGGGAGATTGATAAGCACAATGCACGGCTAGTCGCTAAAGGGTACTCACAAAAGCATGGCATAGATTACACGTAAGTCTTTGCACCAAAGGCAAGGATGGATACGGTGAGGATGATTATTGCTTTAGCTGCACAGAAAGGTTGGGAGATTCTTCAGTTGGATGTCAAATTAGCCTTTCTTCATGGTGAGATAAGCGAAGATGTTTACGTTGATCAACCGAAAGGGTATGAGAAAAAGGAAAGCTCTCATCTAGCTTAGTAAACATAACTCGATCCCCACACATATGATTAGAGCACCCTGAATCAAGGAACCATGCATCTTCTCTTCTGGCCTCATGCAGCTTAACGTAAGACATTAAAAGCATTTCATCTTCCTCATTAAGTTCTGCATAGTTTGCTTCCTTGTCCCAAGTGGGACATTCGTACTGGAAGTGTCCAAGTTTGAGACAATTGTAACATTCAACTGTGGCCTTGTTGAAAGCTTGACGACCTCTTCCACGCCCTCTTCCTCTCGTAAGTATTTCTTCCTCGGTCATTTCCTCTCGAATCTTTCATTAGTTGTTACTTTTAACACTTGTTCAACACCACCGCTTCGCTGAAGTTTTGCTCATGCACAATCGTGAACTTTGAAGTTCATCAATGGAGAGTGTGTCTATGTCCTTAGATTCTTCAATCGAACAAACTACATAGTTGAATTTGTCGGTGAGGGATCTAAGGATTTTCTCACAAATAGTAACATCAGTCATAGTCTCTCCATATATTCTCATCTTATTGGCCACTGTCATTACTCTAGCAATTGTTTCACCGACCTTCATTTCGAGTGTCTCAAAATCTCTTCTCAAGGCTTGAAGTGTAGATCGTTTCACCCTAGCATTGCCTTCAAATTTCTTTTTCATTGATTCCCATATCTTCTTTGCAGTGTCTTTTTCCAAGATCGTCTCCAAAATCGTTCTGTCGATCGCTTGGAAAAGGTAGTTCTTTGCCTTGAGATCCTTCAGCTTCAACTCATCTAGCTTCTTTTGCTGCGTCTCAGTCAATGGTGCTACTCCCGGCTCCGTGTAATCGGTCTCAATCAGACTCCAATACTCTTTACTCCGAAGGAAATTTTCCATAAGCATGCTCCAATGATCGTAATGACCATCAAAACGTGGTATGGAAGGTTGCACAAAGTTTCCTTCTTGTAGTCATCTCCCCTCTCTCTCTCTCTCGTGTTTGGAATCACTCAAAGTCATGGCTTTTCCACCTGCACCAGTGGTGGCTCGATACTAGAATGTTGAGAACAAGTTCGAAATAAATTGTCAGTAAACAAGAACACAACAAAACTGGAATGAATAACTCACCTTATTGAATATTCAGCAATGGCTATTATATAGCCTTACAGGAACTAACAGAATGCTAAAATGCAGGCCACACTAACAGGCCACACTAACAGAACGTGTAGCAAGAAAGAGTCAAAACAAAAGCCTAAAGAATCAACAATTATCCTAGTAATACTAGGAGACCAAAATACCCTTCAATCGATACCTTTGAATCAGAAATCACTTCTTTTACTGGCTGATTAGCATCAAATGATGTAAATATCAAATTTCTTTTTCTTACCAAGGAGATACAATGTAACTCCATGTGCTTCTTTTTGCCATCTTTCTGAAAAGTTGGCTAGATATAAGACATATCAGTATTTCTGAACAGTTTGTTAGATATCAGTACTGTTGCAAAACACTATCCTTTTTTGTATTTTGGTGTCAAGAGTATTTAATAGAAATGTAAAGAAGCTCTAAGCGAAAATGAAGTATATTTATTTAAATGCACCTGTTGTTGTTGATTGAATAATCACATCCCCATGAATAGATGAATACCAAACTGGGTAAAACTTGAATTTAGCCTAATATCTGAGAAAGAAACTTGCACTTAAAGAAAATGCAATTCAATAATCCGCCTCCTAATTTTTATTAGGGTTTTAATCATGTCGTTGAACCTCCAAGAATCAGTTAACTCTCGAATTTCTTCAATTACCATGTCCACATCCGTATGATTATGAATTCAAGCAAATTTCTGTCAATAGGGTAAGAATTCTAGAATCTTTAAGTTTGTGTTACAACCTTTTGCCCTCGGAAGCTAGCTGTGGAAGGGTGCCCACTCAAAGTCCATACATTCAATGTAGGACAACTCCATAACTTGGGAACCATAACAGTTTGGGCTTAGATCGATTTATTATGTGATAATTTCACCCTACACCACAAAATATAAAATAATTTAAAAAATACTATCTAATTTTTTTTATTTTAAAAATATTATTTTTTACTTATATAATACTTGTTGTTACATTTGTTATATTTGTAAATAACAAATGTAAACACATTTATTGTAACTAAAATAACAAATGTAACAAAATGTGTTATAAAAATTGAAAATAGAATTTTTATAATAAAATAAAGTATGCCAGTATTTTAAAAATATTTTATTTATTGTAGTTATTTGTGGGGGGAAAAAAACCCCATTTATTATTTGGGGGCTATATTGCCATCATAATTTATTTATTTATTTTCTTTGCACAACTTTTTAATTATATTAAAAAAATTTAATTTTTGTTCACAATAGTGCATTATTACATTTATGTTCTTGACGTTATTCCGTTCAAAAAATTATTAAGAAGACATAAAATATTTATTTACTCCTTATGTTTTTAAATAAAAAATAAAATTAAATATAGAAAAATGATCATATACATCCTTATTGAGAAAGTAGTATTTTTTAGTTCTTCTAATCACAAAAAAACCTAGTATATTTGAATTTATGTGAGTTCATTTTATAAAATACATCTTTATGGAGAAGTTTGATATTTATTTATTTGGATTGACATAAACTTTAATCAAAATATATCACATAAATTAAAATTACTAATTTGAGAATTTTAATTATCTATGTTCTTATTTCAAGACAAAAATACTCTGATGTCCACTCTAGCATGGGCAGCCATTGCAAGCATTTACGCTTGGACCACTACTTTAGTTTGGATAATAAACAGCATTATTCTTCAAAATACCAACACGTCATTTTGAAGAATAGCATGTTATTTTGAAAAATAATGTTATTTATTATTAGTGGTGATTATTATTTGTCTATATGATAATAGACATTAAAAAATGTGAGAATTATGAAACCTATTTTATTAGACTTATTATTTAATGTCACACGTTACTATATTATAAATAGTTGATGTTATATTCATTGATCAAGAAAAGTGTAAAATTAATCAGTGGCTACCAAATTTTAATCAAATTTCTACTTAACCATCGAAATTTAAAAATATTCAACGCCCAATCAACTTTCAACTAACTTTTTCATCCATCACCCGTTAGTATTCGCTTGCAAACTTGATATAATATCTTACATGGCAAACAATCTTTCGACGTAGTGTAGTAACGATGTTAAATATCTCTCATACAACAAAATTCACTATCCAAACACGCTTAATTGATATGAATTTGATTAGGGAAAATTGAAAATATTTTTAATTTATTTATTTTTTTGAAAAAAAAAAAGTGTGTTGGGGATAGTGCGTTTTTGTTAGTTGTGAGAGATTTAACATTGTATTACACCACATCAGAAGAGCATTTGTCATGTAAGATCTTTCATCAAATATTGTAAGTGAATGAATAACGGGTGAAGTTGAAAATTGAGTGGGCATTGTAATACTTTTTAAAATTCGATGATTAAGTATAAACCAGATTAAAGTTCGATCGTCATAGGTTGATTTTATCTGTCAAGAAAATAGAATATTTTTTTTTGTTGAAAAAAAAAAAAAAAAAACCTATTTCAATATATATTGAAGTGGTTGAATCAAAGAAAGATGACTCATTTCACCCACTTCAAAATATAAAACTTTCTACACAAATGCAAAAATTACAAAAAAAATCTTAGCATCTTGTGGACAAATAATAAAATTCTTATAACAATCATCGAGAGTTAGTTGGCATTGTAATTTTTTTTTAATTTTAAAAAATTTGAGAAAATTCTAACCTATTTAAAATATCCACTGAAAACGGTCACAAAGGATGAATCCTTTTACACACTATCGAAAATAAAGTCCTAACGAACAAGACATGAAAATTACAAACAAATCCCACTACTTGAGGAATAAATCATCAAATTTTGGAAATCACGTAGTTCCTAGTTCCTTCTGGAAATCACGTTTTTGTATTTTTCAATTTGCTTTACAAAATAAAGAAATTGAGGACAGAAAAGCAAAAGCTTATACCCCAATTCCCACTTCCCCAGAAGCCTCCATTTTGTTGGTATTTAGTTCAGTCCGTGTCCAAAACTAACGTCTGTTTCCCATTAGACGCCACTTGTGTGGCTGTTAGAAATTCGTAGCCCAATCCATTGGATTTCCCACCATCAAACCGCAAACCAATAAACCATGTCACTGTCCCATACGCCCTTTAAATTTCCCATTTTTTATCATTCATTTGATCAGCCTACAACTACGAGCAATATTTTTACGCCACCTTTTTTGATCTCTACTAAGGAACTCAAAAATAGCTATGGCTGCCTCAGTTTCCACAACAGTTGGAGGTGTTAATGGAGTAGCGGTACTATGTTATTTTCGCAACTTTTAACATATATGTACTCGTTGTATCTATCTTTGCATGGAGCTTTGAAATAATCGAACTATATTCTTGTGTTAACCGTCTTTCATTTGATGGAAATGTCTTGAATATGAGTAATATACACAAGTGTTTGATTTTATGTCTAAGAGAATTTGATTAGTACCATGGAATCTGTTCTAAAGAAAAATGTATTCTGGGTGCAGTTCAAACTGAATGGTTCTAGCGCAGGAACTTCGTTTCCAAGAACCAGATTTTATGGCAAGAGGGTGACCTCTAAAGCAACCGACGCCAAGATTTCGTCCGGGAGTTTTAAGGTTGTAGCAGAAGTTGATGAGAAGAAACAGACGGAGAAGGACAGATGGAAGGGGCTTGTAACCGATGAATCGGATGACCAGCAGGATATCGCTAGAGGAAAGGGAATGGTGGACACACTGTTTCAAGCTCCCATGGGCAGTGGTACTCACCATGCAATCATGAGTTCCTATGACTATATCAGTGCCGGTCTTCGCCAGTAAGGACTCTCTTACTCTTCTTCTGTGGCACAATCTTTTCTATCAAAGTCCTAAAACGTGGACATTATTCATAGTGGATAGGAGCGAGACTTGAATATAATATTTGTTGACTTTGATATTATGTTAAACTACGTTATTACTTCTTTAAGTTGTATCTTCAACAGTTTCTTGCACATCCTTGGGACATCCCATGTAATATTGCATGGGAACACAGTTTTTTATTTTATTTTTGTTGTATGATTTGTCCAGATACCAATTCGATAATAATATGAATGGGTACTACATTGCCCCCGCTTTCATGGATAAGCTCATTGTTCACATAGCCAAAAACTTCATGAACCTGCCAAACATCAAGGTTTGCTGTAGTTTCTTACTCTGCACTGATACTCAAGTCTTTTGAGCAATGGGGAAAGAAAATCAAAATTGATGACATTTTCAAATTCCTTGCAGGTTCCACTCATCCTGGGGATTTGGGGAGGTAAAGGTCAGGGGAAATCATTCCAGTGTGAGCTTGTTTTTGCCAAAATGGGAATCAAGTAAGCTATTCTTTAAATTGACAAAATTGCACAAGTATGGTATGGTTTTGAGTGGAGCAAGTTATAAAGTTATCCCGTGTCTGCGAAGAATACATTTTCCTTTGTGTGCTTATGTTGGGTTTCTCTTGAAAAAGTTGACCACGTCAAATTAGGTTTTATGCTATGGTCAAAACACAACGAACATTTGAAAATGAGTCATGTAAGTATGTAACCATCAGAACCTTTTTTCAGTCATATGGCTAAAGGCTACCCGTTGTTGATTAAATTACATTGACGGCTTAGGCGTTTAGAAAAGACCTTATTTCATGTTGTGGTTTCAGCCCCATTATGATGAGTGCTGGAGAATTGGAAAGTGGAAATGCTGGAGAGCCTGCGAAATTGATTAGGCAAAGGTACCGTGAGGCAGCTGACAGAATTGCAAAGGGAAAAATGTGTGTCCTCTTCATCAATGATCTTGATGCAGGGGCTGGTAGACTTGGTGGAACTACACAATATACAGTCAATAACCAGATGGTGAATGCAACCCTTATGAACATTGCTGATAATCCAACCAATGTTCAGCTCCCTGGTATGTACAACAAACAGGAGAATCCTCGGGTCCCCATTATAGTCACTGGTAATGACTTCTCTACACTGTACGCCCCTCTTATTCGGGATGGTCGTATGGAAAAGTTCTACTGGGCACCAACTAGAGAAGACAGAATTGGGGTTTGCACCGGTATCTTCAGGACAGATAACGTGCCTAGAGAGGACATTGTAAAGCTTGTTGACGCTTTCCCTGGACAATCTATTGGTAATTTCTTCTCCAAAATCTATGCAGCTACTACTTAAATAGTGCTTTATGTTGGTAGTCATTGATCTCACCATGAAAAAAATTCAAGAAATTGGGAATAGCATATGGTTGATACAAAGAGTTGTTCGGCTTGTGTGCAGATTTTTTCGGTGCCATAAGAGCAAGAGTGTATGACGATGAAGTGAGGAAGTGGATCGCAAGCGTTGGTGTGGAAAATATTGGGAGAAAGCTCGTAAATTCTAGGGAGAAACTCCCAGAATTTGAGCAACCAAAAATGACTCTTGAAAAGCTCCTCGAGTATGGTTCCTTGCTTGTCCAAGAGCAGGAGAATGTGAAGAGAGTCCAACTATCAGACAAGTACTTGAAGGAGGCAGCACTTGGAGATGCAAATGAGGATGCCATCAACAATGGAACTTTCTATCGATAAATTTCTGGCTTCCCTCAACTGTTTAAAATGGATAATCTGTATTGAAAAGCAGCAAAAGTGGATATAGTTTTTGCAATTCTCGATTTAATTGACCTAATCCAACAATTAAATTTGAGAAAAAGCTTTCTCCAGCCTTGCATTGTTAATTGTTATGCATCTAGCCTTGTATTTTCATAACATACTCATTACACAGCTAGCTTATGCACTCATCATGAATGAATTTGGAGTAATTGTTTAAAATCAAAGTTCATACTTTGAAATGGTACTGAACAATACACAATTAGGTCAGCATAACTACCAATACTCTTTGAATCAATATTTTACTTCACTGATATTAATTAATAAATCGTAACACTTAGAGCATCTCTAATACAACAATGTCAATGAACAATGTTTTGTTTTTCTGACAAATGGCCAAAAGTGCTTATGTGGCACAATTAATATTAGAAGATGTCTGAAGACAATGTATAATTCTGACATCGTTTTTGACAACGTCCATCATTATTTAATAATCTCAATACAATCAATACATTTCTCTCTCTTTTTTTTTTTAAAAACTAATAATAATAATTTGCCACATTTGTAGAATCGTCCAACAAAATTCGCCTATTTTTAGACATCTTGTTAGATGCATTTCACCCATTTTTTCATTAAATCACAGATATATCTCTCATTTATTTTTTTTCACAGTGTAATGTTTTATTGGACAACAACTTAAACCGAAACTTAGACTACTATTGAGAAAATATCAAATACGTCCTTTACAAAGACATAATTGAGAATTTTTATTATGTCTTTGTAAATGACCATATTTGATATTTTCTTAAAAGTTGTCTAAGCTTTGCCTAAGCTGTTGTTCAAGCCGAAAGATTACTCATTTTTCCTTCTCTCTCTACACTCTCTCTCCTCATTTCTTTTCTCTCTCTTGCCACCTAGATTTTTTTAGAAGGTGTAGCATTGGAGATGTTTTTTTTTTTTTTTTTTTTTTGTTTTATTGAAAATGTAAATATATAGATCAAAAGCGTTGTACAGCTATACTGGGCATACCCAGACAAATCAGAGAGCTAAGCTAAAGTTAGACTGACAAAACTAAAAAAGCTAGTGCATGAACAACAAGTACACTGAGCATACCCAGTAGAAAAGAAAACAAAAGAACAAAAGTTGTTTAAAGAAGATGAATAAAAAAATTAGGATACAAAGAATAAAAGATTTTGCATACATCTGTTTTAATCCCCTTAATGATGATATCCGGAGTGGCTTTGAGATCTTCAAAAACCTATATGTTTCTCGCTGACCAAAGATGATAAACTGTTGCAGCAAGAACAATCCTTTTCACTTTGCTTTGCCAACAAGTCCCACGAGTCTCCTTTTTAATCCATTTCAAAACACAGGCAATTGTAGTCATGGATATGGAAATTCCAATCCAATGTCTAATTGGAGATGCTCTTATTAATAGGAACTGCTGTAAACCACAAATTCATTACAACAGCCTACTAAAGACATAGATTTGCAAGAGCATGTTTAGCGGAAAAAAAAATCCAATTGTTCAAAACTCGTAAATCAAACAATGATAAGAAAGCGGCTAGATTTAACAAGACCGACCAACATATATTGCCACATTTTGCAAGTGCGAAACCTTAATAACGTCAAGTAGAGATGTGAAAGTGGAAGTCTGATGGAAATTCTTCACGTGAGTTGTAACTTCAGTAAATTGAGTAAAAAGTAATGGAAGGATTGAATTAAAATTTGCAAAACTTTTTGTATTTCAAATCAGGCATGTCCCTGTCCCACCTAGGCAATTTTTCTGCACACAATGTCATGGGATTTGGACTTTAGTCTGTTATGAGCCAACTTATATATTATTTCAATTTGAAATAGTCAAAAGTAGTTATAGGATCTTAGTGGATAAGTGTATTTATATTTGAAGTATTAGGGGGATGATCCTGTATTTTATATCTCTATATGTATTTTATTTATCAAACAGATGACTGAATTATTTGCAAACTTGAGTACCAAAGTGGATGAGATTGCTGGATAATTGGACCGAGAAAATGAAGAGTCTTCGCGAGCTACTCATCACACCAGTGGTAAAGACTCAAACATCAATAGAGAGTCCCTATGTCTTGGTTCATCAGATTCTCATACACCACCAGTTGAAGCTTTTGTTAATTGGGGAATTCCAGAACCTTGTGATAATTCCAGCACCATGTTCTTTGGGTTCTTCAATGAAAGTGATTCCTCCATGGTTTCAAGTTGTGAATGGTGAATGAGAAGTTCAAATTATCCATTATGTTGGCAACCAATTGGATTGAAAGAACCAGTTGAGTGTGTCCGAGTCGATTATTATTGATTTTAGTTCATTTCATGATTGTATGATGAAATTTTTGAACTCGAGTTATATTGATGAAATCAACAAGAAAAGAGAAGTTGAGATTCTGATCTAAAGATCAAGAGCTGAGCGTTGAAAGACAAGAAAGAAAAGAAAATGAAGAAGAAACAAGGTGTTAATGAAAAGTTGAAGTGTATGATCAAACACGCTGAATATGAAAAAGATATAAACCCCACGTTTTGAGGACAACAATAACAAAAGTGATGAAAAAAGAACTTTATAATAGCGTTGATCCACTTGAGGAGGAAATGAATGGCAAAAGACGGCCCTAGAGAGATGCAAAGGAAGAACACAATAGAATACAGAAACATTTCCTGAGGAACTTTGTCCTAAAGAAATTGTTTGTAGAGGTGAAAACTGGAAGAACGAAAGGCCTCTTATTTGACCATTTTCGTAGGGGTGAAAACTACAACATAAAAATTTTGTTCTTACATAACTCCAACAATTCGTCTCTGACTAATTTTGTAGGGATGAAAATTCCGTAAAAACCGTCCCTACGAAATTTTAAAAATCAGAACCCGACTTCTTGCAGTTGTGAACAAAATTTAAGGGTGTTTTTGGGATTTTGTGGCATGAATTCAAGGAGAATATAGACCCACAAATACCCAATCGAGTAAAAGACTTCAAAAGGGTCGCCATTCTTGGAGAAAAGCACAAATTCCATACCTAGGGTTAACAATCTTCGAATCAATTTTTGTAATTAATATGACGAAAAATTTTGATATTCAGTAGGTGAAATTATTTGTAATAAAAATTTCTAATATTTTGGAACTCACCTAAATATGTGGTCTTAGGCAACCCCTAACTTGAATATAGATTGAGCCCGCTATGTTGATATGTTATTTTTCTTTTTTTCTTTTTGGACCTAAATGCCATTTTACTTTTCTAATTTGTTTAATTAAAGAAGATATCCAAAAAGTGGTTATATTCACACTACAATTGTTATAAACGCACCATATTTTAATTGTAATTAAGATCCTCAATTTTTTTTTTCATTATTGCAATTTTATTCTTAACTTTTTGTCATCGAATTCTTATCTTCAACTTTCGTTAATTAAAGACATTTCATTACTAATGATAGTTTCATTTAGATATTTTGTTTACGTCTTTGAAATGAGGAAAATATTTTATCCTACTTTTGTATCTATTGTTTTTTTAAAAATATAATATCATTTTACAAATTTTCAACAAATGTTTTAGACTTTAAAACTGTATCAAATACAAAATATGCCAATTAATGAAAAGTTGAGGATAAAAATGTGATAAAAAAAAAATTGGAAACATGAGTGCTATAATGTTGCTAGATTAAGGATGTTAAATTTAATTAAAATGCGGTGCAAAATATAAAAAATGTTGTGTGAATATATATAATTACCTTATTTAAAATAGGAATAATCTGCATAACTATTTATAAGAGGGAGAGAGAATAGTTTATTTCTTTACGTCGAGAACAATATATTATTATACACTACAAAATTGTTTTAGATGTATTACCCTTCAAAAAGTGAAATGTATAAAGACCACACAACTTGTTTCATGTAAAATGAATGATATTCGTCAATTGCATACTAACATTGCTACAAGTTTATATGGTTGAAATGAAAAACTTTAGAGTTATGACTATTTTGCCTAAATTTTCACACGGAAAGAATGTTTATCCTATGTCACATTTCTTTTGGGGGGTAAAATAGGCTAATGTTATTTATATCACTCGTGATTATCAATTAGTATATCTATCAATAAGTTTCTACTACAATTGATTGATTTGAAGAAACAACACAATTATGTAACACCAATCAATTGTAATGAACCCTACTGTTACATAAACTGACGATCATCACCACCGACGGTGATAAATAGCATTATTCGATAAAATAACAAGGGCACAAATAATTAAATTCATCAAATCAGTAATCCATTAAAGTAGGAAGTGCAAAGATTTCAAAAGAACATAAATCCTCCTTTATTAGTTACCGAACTTTATTTAATGTGAAATTAATTCAACATGCTCCTTTTTAGCAGGACAAGTCTATTTCTTTGATCTTTTTCCATTGCATCTTTCTCTTCATGAAAAAGGCTATACCTAACAGCACCATGCTAAAATCCCATTCCCACTCAAATTCTTGAATTCCTTCTTAACAAATACTGTGTTTTCTCTACTCTTTCTGCAATTACCATGTTTCTTGTACTCCTTTACACTTTCACTTTCCTCTCAATCCCAGTTTCATCACAGCAAAATGAATTCTCCTATAATGGATTCAAAGATCCAGAAACCAACATAAGCTTGAGTGGGGTGGCACTGATTGACAAAAATGGAAGGCTTCACTTAACCAACGAAACCAGTAGACTTATAGGGCATGCCTTTTATCCGACGCCCCTTCAGTTCAAGAATTCCACAACAGGCACTGCCTTCTCTTTCTCGACGTGTTTTGTGTTCTCAATCCGTCCAGAGTACCTGAAACTTGGTGGACACGGCCTCGCTTTCACAATTGCACCATCCAAAGATCTGAAGTCGGCACTTCCAAGCCAGTACCTTGGCTTGCTGAATTCAAGTGATGTTGGAAACTTTTCCAACAATCTGTTTGCTGTTGAATTTGATACGGTTCAAGATTTTGAATTTGGCGACATTAATGACAACCATGTAGGCGTCGATATTAATAGCTTGGATTCCAATAGTTCTGCTGCAGCAGCATATTTTGACGATAATTCGGTGAAACATGATATCAATCTCAAGAGCGGCAAGGCTATATTGGCATGGATAGAGTATGATTCATTTACAAACATTATAAATGTCACTCTTTCGCCGTTGTCTTCAAAGCCTAAAACGCCTCTCTTGTCTTACCAAGTGGATATCTCTCCAATCATCAAAGAAAATATGTACGTTGGATTTTCTGCTTCAACGGGGTTGCTAGCCAGTTCCCATTACCTTTTAGGCTGGAGCTTCAAAATGAATGGAGAAGCAAAGTCGTTGGACTTTGATGTTCTTCCATCAGCTCCAGGAACGAAAAAGAAAAATGCAGGCCTGATTGTTTGTCTCTCAGTGCTGGCAGTTGTTTTTACCTTGAGTTCAATCTTTATTGCTGTTTTATGGGTAAGGAAAATCATGAATACTGAAGTAATAGAAGCCTGGGAGATTGAAATAGGTCCACACAGATATTCATACCAAGAACTTAAGCAAGCCACTAGAGGTTTTAAGGATGATGAGCTACTAGGGTTCGGTGGATTTGGTCGCGTTTACAAGGGAATACTACCTAATCCCAAAATCCAAGTTGCTGTAAAGCGTATCTCACGTGGATCAAGACAGGGTTTGCGTGAATTTGTTTCTGAAATTTCCAGTATAGGTCGGCTTCGCCATAGAAATGTAGTTCAATTATTGGGATGGTGCAGACGCGGTGGTGATCTTCTACTTGTTTATGATTTCATGCCTAATGGAAGTTTAGATAAGTTCTTGTTTGGTCAGCCCAAATCTTTATTGAGTTGGGAACAGAGGTTCAAGATCATCAAAGGTGTTGCTGAGGGGCTTTTGTATTTGCATGAAGGATATGAACAGATTGTAATACACAGAGATGTTAAGGCCAGTAATGTGTTGCTAGATGGTGAATTGAATGGACGGCTTGGAGATTTTGGACTGGCAAAATTATATGATCACGGTTCAAATCCGAGTACTACTCGGGTCGTGGGCACTTTGGGGTACCTTGCACCAGAATTGACTAGGACAGGACGAGCCACAACAAGGTCTGATGTGTTTGCCTTTGGCGCTCTGTTGCTTGAGGTTGCATGTGGGCGTAGGCCAATTGAACTCAAGGAAGGACCTGAGGAGTTAGTTCTGGTCGATTGGGTGTGGGACAAATGGATAGTAGGAAGGATTCTTGATGTTGTCGACAAAAAAATGGAAGGTGAGTTCGATGAGAACGAGATTCTGATGGTATTGAAGTTGGGGCTGATGTGTTCAAACAACTCACCATTGGCTCGGCCTAGCATGAGACAGGTATTGAGCTATTTAGAAGGCCAAATGGAACTACCCGAGGTTCTAAGAGCGCCCGGTGCTTATGATGAAGTATTGGATGGTCAGATAGGATTTTAAGATCATGTAAAATCCTATCAATCATCTTCATTTGAGATCAACAGCTCAAAACCAGTATTGGCTAATGGGGATGTGTATAGAATCTGTTTTGCATCTATTTCTATGTAACCTTTTCCACTTCTCGATAGTTTAGACGAAGCTAGATAGTCACTATAATTGAAAGTGCTACACGGGGTGCATGCTCCTTTTCAAAATGGCTTATTCTGAAAATAAGTGACTTTTTATGCATCATAGGAACATAACTTTTTTTTTTTCAAGAACTTCTCTCCTTATAGGATGATTACTGTTTGTATCTTTCTCTCCCAATAATGGTTTTTGTTTTCTCTCTTTCTTCCTCATCTCCTCTATTTTACAAAGAGCAAGCTAGTTGCAATATATTCAGTCCATTATTCCTGCTTATCCTATAGTTACTTAAGTAAGGACATTCCCATGACAGCATTTATCAATGTTTTTTTCATAAGATGCATAATTGATTAATTTTATGATTTATCTATGTTCACATCTACAAGATGGATGAGAAAAAGTAGTTCCAAATCCAAAAGATAATAGGAAAAAGTGAAACTACAGTCAGTCAGCCCACAAAGCAAGTAGCAGAAATCAAATTCAAGCCAGTTCCAAATCCAAAAGATAATAGGAAAAAGTGAAACTACAGTCAGTCAGCCCACAAAGCAAGTAGCAGAAATCAAATTCAAGCCAGTTCCAAATCCAAAAGATAATAGGAAAAAGTGAAACTACAGTCAGTCAGCCCACAAAGCAAGTAGCAGAAATCAAATTCAAACCAAACTTGAATAAAGTCTTGTAGATTGACCAATAGTCACATAATAATGACCATCTTAAAATGAAAAGGTTTCGGGGAGATATTTTGAGTTGTTGAGGTGATTTTGGATTATGAAATCTATTACAGTACACTGTGCAAGGAAGACTTTCTGTTGTGCACGAGTCCTAAGAGCAAGTTAACATATAAGATGTGGGTAACACGTATTGTGTGGACAATAAATGCATGGAACCCACGTCTTATACGTTGACTCAGCCAAACATGCTCATTAATTAAACAAAATTATTTCAAATAAAAATTTCCCAGAGAGATTAATATCTCAAGTCACGCAGCAGAGAACAGTGTTGATACAGTATTAACCAATTCTTGGCGGATTAGTGACTTTTCCAGAGGAATCAACGAAGATACGTACTCTGTTTGATCGATAATCCATGGTTACAAAAGCATTCTGTGGAACCACCTGAATCTCAACCCCTGCCATATCTTCCTTTATCTTTCTTTCTGCTTCCTCAGCTGTCAGCCCTACAACATCTGCCCAGGATTTTTTCCCACATATACGTCCCTGCAAACCTTAGAAACACCCAAAACTCGTAATTTAATGCATAGAATTAAGACGGGTTAAAAACATTATTTGTAGATTATGTTGCTTGGATTCGGGTGTGGATCTCCTATACGGGTGCACATCTAAAAATCCGTATCTTTCTTTCTTTTTCTAAAATTTATAGGATATAAAGATACGGCTAAAAAAATATCCAAACTTTAGACACGGGTAAACTTAAAATTACTTTAGAAATTTATATACTAATAATTTTATATGTATTTTTTGGATATATATATTTAATTGTATGTTATACTTCATTTAAATTTCAATTCATGTAGTAGAAATGTGAAATACATATTAGAAATCATTTTGAATATAATACCAAATTAACAAAAACGACATAAATGGTCCTCGATTCGATAAGGATCCCATATACTTGTCCTTGTCGTGTGTGTTCTCTAAAATGGAAAAATCGGTCAACATAGATTGTAGATTAATCTTAATTTAAAAACTTAAGCTATATATCATTTAAACTTTATTTTCAACAAAAACCAATCAACAATTATAGGCTGACTGAGTTGAAACAAAAAATTTCAATCACAAAAACTGCTTGTTTATTATTTCTAATAATTTTTGTTAGATTGTTTGAATAAATGGATAAACTATTTACCTGTTATGTCTAATGGCTCCATAGGTGGTTCCTCACAGAGCTCTTTTTCTGGATTCTTCTCAGCCATTAGAACAGTAGAATGAATGAAACAATGGAGAATAGTACAAGATTTAAGGATGCTACCTTGCATATATATATTATCGAATATGATTCTTGTTGACGAAATTATAAATGCCGGCCGACCAACACTCAATTTTTTATATTCTTTTCTTTCTTGTCTTTTTCATTTAATTTTTTGGTGTTTAAACAATGAATATGTAAGAATGTAGGGCTATGAAGAAAGAATTTATAGTTTTTATTTTTTTGAGTTGGACCAAAAGTAAGGTCGATAAATCTTTTAATTTGCAAATCAGACATTCTTAATCTTTTGTTTTTGTTTTTGTTTTTGTTTGTCGAGCTCTGGTTGTGACTCTCTCATTGAATAAAGAATTCGGAATAGATCGATTAATTTATTTTTTATTTTTTAATAAGATCAAGCTGTTGAACTACTTAAAGAAAGTTTCACAGACTTTTTGTCATTTTTATTTTTTGGCAACACTTTTTGTCAATTTTACAGGACTAACTTTACTCAATGCCCTGCTAAATCCGACGTTAGGTTTGAATTCACTTTCAGTCACTTTCAATTATCCAAGATTACCTTGTCCATGTTCCTATATTGATGTATATATTTCACACTAAAATGGAAATTTAGTAAGTTAAATGTAACAAGTCAGTTATAAGCAATAATATCAGACAAATTATTGCTTCCGCATCCAAAGCACGATGTTAGTTAACTATATAGTTGTGTCGAGATCTCCTTGTCAAACATGTCAACATTAATAGTATCTTTAATACTACCTTCTATTTTGAATGTCCAATTGACGATGTGGCGACAGTAGGCGAGGAGATAAAACCGATGTGACAAAGATTTATCAGAGGGTGTCCAATGTAATCCGCCTAGCTTTAGACATCCTCGTTGTGAGACACATTTCCAATTTTTTCATTAAATCGCTGCTCATCTCTAATTTATTTTTACTTTTCTTTACTCCTTCCACACTCTCTCTCTCTCATTTCTTTTTTTCTCTCGCCACATACATATTTTTTTAGAAGTTGCTCAAAGATTGGATGCTCCAATCTACGCTCTATTTTGAATGTCCAACCGATGTGGCAATGATGTGAAGGACAAAACCGATGCCAAGCGGATGAATAGTAGAAGGTCAAAACGCGATCTGAAGATCTCCAATAGTAATGATTATGTATATGTGGCAAAACGACATCGACATTATATCAAAAACATCTCCAATGCAACAATGTTCGTTTGTGCAAATTTTGTATTATTAGTTTTTAGAAAAGAAAGAGAGGAAATCCTTGATTGGATATAGATTATTAAATTAATAGTAGACATTGTCGAGAACAACGCATTTTTTATTAAATCTTCAAAGATTAATTGTGCCACATATAATCTTTTGACCATTTGTCGCTAAATTTTTTTGCTTTCTCTTCTTGGACATCCTGTTTGACACATTCTCATTTTTTATTAAATTGTGTATATCTCTCTCTCTTCCTCATTCCACTCTCTCTCTCGCTTTTTTTTTTTTTCTCTCACATAGATTTTTTAGAAGGTATCTAGCATTGGAGATACTCTAAAGTTCAAATTTTATTAAGGCTTGTTAGGTTCCAATTTTTTCTCAAAAAAACTCATTTTTTGCATTTTTTTTTTTTTTTACTTTTCAAACTTTTTATACAATAACAAAGTTTGAAAAATAAAAAAGTTGAAAAAAAAACTATTTATTGAAAAAAAAAATCTACACCAACAAGCCCCAAGGTGATTTATCAAATCTCTTTCTACTATTCAAAAATTCAATTCTCACCAAGAATACAAGAACTGGATCGTGTGGTGATTAATACATACAACTAATTAGTAAATGAATCGTACAATGTTGACAGCACGAGCAATAAATACAATATTAAATTGTAGTACTGGTTATTACATCATAGCACAGACTTTGCAAGACCCTTTGTTCCAAGTTTCAGCCATGGTCCCTCTCAAACTTGCAGCCCTGATTTTTTACATTTTAAGCAGTTTTATTACAACTTCAGAATCTGTGGATGAATTCACATACAATGGATTCAAACATGCAAATCTGAGCTTCGACGGCATAGCTAAGATCATTCCCAACGGTCTCTTGAAACTGACCAATTCCACCTTACAACACAAAAGTCATGTCTTTTTTCCTGATCCTATTCAATTCAAGAATTCCTCAAACACCTCAGCCTTTTCCTTTTCGACTTACTTTGTTTTTGCAATGGTGTCTGCCTTTGAAGATTTGGGCGGTCAGGGAATTATTTTCGTGCTTTCGCCAAGCAAAAGCATTTCTGGAGCTGCTCCAGGACCTTACTTTGGCCTATTCAATCCAACCAACAATGGCAGTTTTTCCAACCATATATTTGGAGTGGAACTTGATACATTCAAGAATGTTGACTTTGAAGATATCGACGATAACCATGTTGGCATTGATGTTAATGGATTGAAATCCATATCTTCAATTACATCAGGGTATTGGGATAATGGGGATTTGTTTCATAACTTGACACTTAACAGTGGGCAGCCAATGCAACTTTGGGTTGAATATGATGGTATGGAGAAGCAAATCTCAGTTACATTAGCTCCACTGCATGATTCCAAACCAAATAGACCTCTTCTGCAGATATCCTATGATTTATCACCTGTCTTAAAACCAACTATGTTTGTTGGCTTTTCCTCAGCCACTGGCCCTATACAATTAACTTCCCATTATGTTCTTGGATGGAGTTTCAAGATCAATGGTTTGGCAAAACCACTTGATCTCTCTCGACTTCCTAAACTTCCTCGTTTGGGTCCTAAGAAGACATCAAAGGTTTTGACCATTTATGTGCCGGTGATTACTGTGATTTCAGTAGCACTTGCCATATGGGGAGTAGTTTTTTATGTCAATAGGGTGAGGAAATTTGCAGAATTGCTTGAAGAGTGGGAGCGTGATTACTCTCCTCAGAGGTTCAACTTTAAAGATCTGTACAAGGCCACTAAAGGGTTTAGAGAAAAGGACATACTTGGTAGGGGAGGATTTGGCAAAGTATACAAAGGTGTGATGCCTAGATCTAAAGTTGAGATAGCAGTTAAGAGGATCTCTCATGAATCAAGACAAGGTATAAGAGAATTTGTGGCAGAAATTGCAAGCATGGGTCGACTGCGCCACCGGAATTTGGTGCCACTATTGGGATACTGCCGTCGTAGAAGTGAACTTCTTTTGGTCTATGAATACATGCCCAACGGAAGCCTAGACAAGTTCCTTCATGACCAACCAAAGATTACCCTGAATTGGGAGCAAAGATTTCGAGTCATCAAAGGTGTCGCATCCGGACTACTTTACCTGCACGAAGAATGGGAACAAGTAGTGATCCATCGAGACATAAAGGCAAGTAACGTGTTACTAGACGGGGAATTGAACGGACGATTAGGTGATTTTGGGCTTGCAAGATTGTATGATCATGGAACAGACCATCATACGACTCACGTGGTTGGGACACTGGGGTATCTTGCCCCAGAGCACAGTCGAACGGGCAAGGCCACAACAAGCACTGATGTGTTTGCGTTTGGATCATTTTTGCTTGAGGTCGCCTGCGGGAGAAGGCCAATCGAGCCCAAAGCTGCCCCTAATGATATAATTTTGGTAGATCAAGTGTTTTCCTACTGGAACAAAGGTGACATTTTCCAGGCAGCCGATCCAAATTTAGGTAATGATTATGTAAAAGAGGAGATGGAAGTAGTATTAAAGCTTGGTTTGCTATGTTCTCATTCAGAGCCAAAATTTAGGCCTAGCATGCGTCAAGTTATGCTGTATCTGGAAGGCGCCTTGGCTCCGCCAGAATTACCTGCAAGTGGCCTAGCATTTGCACAACATGGTGAAGGATGTGATGATATCCCCCTGTGGTCTTATCCTTCTTCTTCTTCTGCTCAGACAGGATTTACACACACTTCCTCAGTTACAAATGTTCTCCTCTCTGGAGGCCGATGAAACTTGTACTGTATTTTGTTTAAAGCTGCTTGTTGGATCCATAATTTTCATGGGTTCTTGAAATGTCATTTCGCCATCCCTCTATATCAAACATATATTGCATGTATTTGTAGACAACATCCTTAATGATCCAAATTAAATACAAATCTATTTCAGAGTGTCACCTTGTAAAAAAAAAATCAGGGCAAGATAGAATTGAGCTTTATAGACTCGTAGTTTATCCCATGTCTAGTCGATTTTTCTTTTTGATGCTTGGTCTTTACAGTGGTTAATTTTGTATAAACTTGTTAAATCATTAAGTGAATAAGATTTGCGAGTGGATTTAAACTTTTCATTGCTTGAAATTAATTGTACCTAACTACATAATTTTATCTGATTATATAAACAGATGTAATGTTTATACTGTATCATTAACGAGTGGATGGAATTAGGCACTGGTTTTTGGTGTACTTACAAGTGCTTATAAATATCGGGTTTACTGCTTTTTGTGGGCCAAAAATAAAAATAAAAATAGTAGTTCTCTTCTATTTAGAGCCCGTTGGACAGAGATTATAAACTAGTTTATAAACTAATATTGGTTTATTTGACCAATATTAGTTTATTTGAGTTGAAATTGTTGACTTTTTATGTTAAAAGTGGGTTGAAAAATAAAAAATGACTGCTGAAAAAAATCAAAATGGATTTTTAATCCCTATCAAACAAGCTCTTATTTACTTTTTGAAAAAACAACTTTCATCCAAGCAAATACTAAGAAAGTTTGATTCACAGATATCAAATATGACCCGTTGAGGTGTTCTTGGTAGGTATGAAAATAGAATAATGTTATTTATAATCGCTTACTATCGATAGTCATTCTACGTGATATTACTCAATTGGATGAATTATTTACTCCAATTGAGAGCTCCTTTGGTGTGAATTATAAACTAATTTATTTAACCAAAATCGTTTATTTGACCAAAAAATTTGCTTTCGTAGCATGATATTTTTTACTATTTTTGATCAAATAAATCATTTTAGTCAAATAAACTAGTTTATAATCTACACCAAACGAGCTCTGAGTAATATATTTATAGCTATTAATTATGAATAATTCATCCAATTGAGTAATGTCACGCAGGATGACTACCGTAGTGAGCGACTATGAATAGAATTATTCATGAAAATATGATTTTTTTTTTTTTTTGGGCAGTGTATGTACATTTAGGGTATGTTTGGTAGAGTTTAAAAGAAATTTTTAAGAGATTTAAAAAAAAAAAAAAATCTTGGTGAAATGTGTTGTTGAAAATTTGATAAAAATTGTGGATCTTATAAAATATGTAATTGAAAATGAGTTTAGAAAAAAGAGTTTATTTTAAACTGTACCAAACATGCACTAATTTCATGGAATCCAAGACACTATGTTGCACCTATTGAAAGGGGTGACGGACCGACGGTGGAGTGAACACGGTTTGGTTTGTGCGATTTTTGGCATATTTTAAAATAAAATCATTTAAAACTATTTTAAAATATTTTAAACCAAACTATTTTTACAATTCGGTTCCATTTCGAACCACGGTTTACCTAGCAACATAAAAGTTACACTTTTCAAATAAGTTAAAACATAAATATTGATGTAAAATATTATTACAACGTTTAAATTGAATCTTTTTAAACATAATCGTTACATTGTATTAGAATCAGTTACATTGTATTAGAATCAATGGGTCTCTTTGTGTTCTTATTTTTCCTTTTAACATAATTTTGGGGGAAAAAAAGTGAAACTACGATTATGATGACTACTGATTAAGTAACCGTCTTCTCCAATTTAACTTTCAGTGGTTAAATTTGCTCATAAATAAATTTTCAAAGTATTTTTACACTATATTTTACATTTAAGATCATATTTCTTTATAATTTATATTACTCAGTATAATTTTTTTTAATTATATAAATGGTTCAGTTCGATTTTAACAATTTTTAAAGTATCAAAACCCCAACCAACCTAAATGTTGACAGGTCAATATAGATACAAACCAACTATTTCAAATCAATAATTTAATTCGATTTTATTATTTAACGATTTTTTGGTGTAGTCCGTGTAGGCGTTAAGTGATAGGTTGATAAATAATATCCATTTCTAGTGGGCTACAGGGCTGGGCTAGGACCATGCACAAAATGTGACACACGGGCTTGGTATCAACCCATTATGGGTAAATTACAGATAATAATAATAATCAACAATATAATGACTTAATTGAGACTTTTAAGTATTTAAAAGTTCAGAAATATTCAATTAGACTTTTTAAGAGTCTCTAAAAGTATTGATATATTCAATTAAGACTTTTAGAGACTTTAAAAAGGTCTTCAAAAGTCACGGAGTATTCAATTAAAACTTTAGAAATATCTATAAGTCATGGGTATTCAAATGGAATGAACACTTATATGATTCTCTACTTACCGCTTCCGAAGATTTTTGGAGACTTTTTAGTGAAAAGTATAAATAAAGAAATCTAAAAAAAAAATCTCCGCTCTACTATGAGATTTGTGAATACTCTAGAACCCCCAAAATAAAGAACGTCTATTTTCTTTCACTTCTAGGATTTTTTCGTATATCTTCCATTCAGGCAAGAATTTGTGTAATCAATAGTTTATATGCAATTGTATCTAGAATTTGCAGTAATTAAAACTTTGATATCACATTACATTTTCTTGTGTAAAAAATTGAGGATAGTTTGCGTGATGAATTTGCAGTATTTTAATTAATGTTTTGGTGGGAGTCAAATTTTTCGCTTAATCATTAGAAATTATTCCATGGTAGTAGTTTAGCATTGTACTGAAATCTTCTGTTGTACTTTGATTACTTTATTAATGTATTTTGCCAAGAATTTATTTGGCATTTAATTTTTTAGAAAATAAGTGTGCCATTAATAGGAGTCTTTAGGTGGGAAAACCATTATTTTTCTGTCATTTATATTATTACATACACTGCTAAAAGAATATTGTGCCAAAAAATGAATTTAAAATACACAGTTTTTTTACGTTTTCTCTCTATTTTAGAGATTTTTTTTATTGAAAATAAAGAATGAATCGGTCAATACTTATGTTTTATATACAAAAACATATGTTAATCTACTAAAATGTTATTAATTCTTTTTGGGATTTATGTTATTTGTTAATTTTATTGAGTCTTGTTATATTTGTTAATAAATATTTTTATTGATATGAGAAATATAATTTATTAATATGAGTTCTTAATTATATGTGTTGTGGATGTTTTACACATAAAAAGAAGTTACTTAAAATAATATTATAGTTTATAGAAATTTAGCTTGACATTTTTTTTTTAAAAAAAATGAAAGTTTACAGAAGTCTACAGAAGTCTTTAATAAAAGTCTACAAAAATTTAAAGAAGACTTTTATTAATTCCTAACAAATCCATAAAAGTTACTTAAAAGTCCACAAATTCCACAAAAGTCACCCACTTATAAAAGTCCATAAAAATTTTTAAAAGTCTCAATTGAATACACTCTTACTCTCTTAATTATAAGATTTGATTTTTTAAGATGAATTTTAAAATCAATATGATATTAGAGCTCAAGAAGTTCAAATAAGCAATTGATCTGTTTAAAGTTCAAACTGTAACAAACTTTCAAGATTAATATTTTTAAATAAGCCACCCAAGGGCGGATTTTGGGGGTGAGGGGTTCCAAGCCCAAATTTAAATTACCATAAAAAAAAAGGGAAAATTGCCCATAAGTCATCTCCACATGACTTGTTTCAAATTAGGTCAAAACTTTTTTTTAAATTGTGATTAAGTCATATTTCACATCAATATTTTATATTAATTTCAAAATCACTCCTTTTAACCATATTTTTCATTGACACAATCTTCCAACTCAACAAACCTCCTCCACCTCCGGCGACAACCTCCTCCACCTCCGGCGACCTCCGATGACAACCACTTCCACATCCGGCGACCTCCAGCGACAACTGCTTCCACCACCGGCGACCTCCGGCGAGTGCTTCTACGGCACAGTGTCACTTTTTAGGCAATTTTTGGTGAAGCTTTTGGATCAATTTCCAGTTGGGGACTGAATGTTATTAACTGTGAAACTACAAAAATAAATGACAAGTTACTTCATAGAATCCAGATTGAGGTAACAAATTAACGTAGGAATATTGTTATTAATGTATTTGTTTTAATCTTAATTCTTAATGTCTTAACAGTTAGCATTGATCTATCCCTGCTGCAAGAGAGGCTGACCAATATGATTAACCTGGGTTGAGTATTTTAGCAGTTATGTAAACAATGAGCATTTTTCAGTTATATAAACAATGAGGTAACATCTGTTGTTGATACTTGATATAGAATAGCAACTTGATATTGTATTATACAAAACAGTATCACAACAGAAATGGGCATAGAATGCTCTAAATATGAAATTGAATCTCAGTAAATATGAGCTTGAATACTCGACTATCTTATGTAAATAGGAGTTTGAATGCTCCACCATCTAATTGTCAGTAAATAGGAGCTTGAATGTTCCATCATCTAATGTTTAGTCATGGTATGTTATTTGATACTATATTATACAAAAACAAGATCATCACGTAAAAAGCAAGATCACAATATAAATGGACATAGAATTGTTGTAAATAGGAGCTTGAATGTTCCATCATCTAATGTTTGAATGTCTTAGTTTTAATCCATGATACTGTTTTAATATCTTAATTTTAATCTATGATACTGTTTAATTATAGCAAGGTTTAATAGGTTGAAACTTTGTCATAATATTTCACTATCATTTGAAACTTGTTTTAATCTATGATACTGTTTTAATCATGTGATACTGTTTGAATATATATATATATATATATATATATATATATATGTGTGTGTGTGTGTGTGTGTGTGTGTGTGTGTGTGTGTGTGTGTGTGTGTGTGATATTTGATACTGTTTAATTATGGCAATGTTTGAACTTGTGATATTGTTTGAATGTCTTAGTTTTAATCTATGATATTATTTTAATCTATGATACTGTTTTGTTTAGGTTATTGGTATATTTTGATATCGTTTTAATCAATGATACCGCTTTAATCTGTGATCTTCGTTTGAATATATGTGATCTTTGATCTTCGCTTTAATTATGGCAAGGTTTGAACATGTGATATTGTTTGAATGTCTTAGTTTTAATCTATGATACTGTTTTAATCCATGATAATCGCTTTTGTTTAGATAATTAGTATATTTTGATACCGCTTTAATCCATGATAATCGCTTTTATCCCGTGATCTTGTTTGAATCTATGTGATCTTTGATTTTGTTTAATTATGGCAAGGTTTGAACATGTGATACTGTTTGAATGTCTTAGTTTTAATCTATGATAATGTTTTGTTTAGGTAATGTGCATTATTATAAATTGATACTGTTTTAATCCATGTTTTAATCTATGATACTGTTTTGCATAATACAGTATCAAACAAAATATATGACCAATTAAACAGTATCAAAGATAAAATCATGATATCATAGTCATGTGTGTTGTTTGATACTGTATTATGCAAAACAGTATCACAAAAAACAGCATCACAATAGAAATAATCATAGAATTTGTATACGTGCTCAGAATTTTTATTATAATATGTTTTCGGAATGGTCTCGACGAGACGGTTAAGATCAATTGCTTTGCCACTGCCTATGATGGATTTTACCCATTTGAAGTCGTCTCTTTAGCTTAAAATGACAATCTTTATTTTTTTTTTCAAAACAGTATCACAAATCCTCTAAAACAGTATCACGGATAAATGTACATCCTTTTGCTGCAAATTAAAGTTCTTCCAAGGTATCTGAGTCCATTAAAAGCAAACACATACTTCATAGCAATGCTAAAATGAAGAAAGAAGAACTGCTAATCATTCTCAAGTTAATGGGAAGTCATGCAAATGATTCTCATCTAAAACTATAAACAATGTTTCTAATTCTTCCCTTGAATTTGAATATGTTTAAGATTCAATTAGGACATAGATTCTCATTGAATAGATAAGTATAAATTTATTAGGTGTTTAATGGTAGGTAGACGAATTAATCAGTAGAGAATAAACAAGAGAATACTATTGTTCTTAAAATGTTTCATTAGTAGTACAAAATCATGAGTTTAACAGTATCACAACAAAACAGTATCACTACAAAACAGTATCACCACTCACAATTAGCGTTTTTTTACAATTAAGGGTATGTTGGTCTTTTAGCTCTAAAATATGACTTTAATTGAATTAAGTTTTGAACATATGACTTTAGAGCCCATAAGTGCTCAAACAGTGATCGCCCTGAATTTACCCAAAAAAAAAAAAGATCCAAGCCCAAGACCAAATCATTTGCACCAAATGCACAGTACCAATTAATTAAGGTGATAATTTTACCATATACCACAAAATATAAAATAATTTAAAAAATACTATCTAACTTTTTTTTATTTTAAAAATACAATTTTTTATTTTAATAACACTTGTTGTTACATTTGTTATGTTTGTAAATAACAAATGTAACACATTTATTGTAACTAAAATAACAAATGTAACAAAATGTGTTATAAAAATTGAAAATATTATTTTTATAATAAAATAAAGTATCCCAATATTTTAAGAAATATTTTATTTATTGTGGTTATTTGTGAAAAAAAATCCCATTAATTAAGACCTGAGAGTGAGATGAGAATCAATTCACTTCAAAGTTCATCGTGTCTCGGTGTCTCCGACAATTGATATATTAAAAGACAGAAGTCATAAATCAAAACCTAGATTCCCATTCCCCAACCTATTACCCACGCCTTAGGTAGAGATTTCAACATTGAAATTGTAATATAGAAGAAGATAAAGAGTGGAAATGTTAGGTATATTTTTTTATACAAAAATTTTTTAAATTTTTTTGTCAAAATAATGTTTATATTATTTGGAATTTAGGGTGGAAGTACAAAAATGGTATTAAAACGTATATTCCAGCCAAATGCCACCTTTTTTTTGATGTAAAATTACACGAAACAGAAATTTAGGTTGGAACTGTGGAAGTACAAAAATGGTGTTAAAACATATATTAATTTTTTTTATTTAGTGCAACCGTAATTAATTTATAGAGCAATTAAATTATCTAAAACCATGTGATAATAATTCGTTTTAATTACATTTCAATCTTCGAGAACAGATCTAAAAATACGCTTTTAATGTCATCTCCTATTATTCCAGTCTTTTAGCAACTAGCAAAACATACAAATCGAAATTCATGAACTCAAAACATACATGTAGTTCACTTGGCTTTTTTGACCTTGAATTGTGTTTATATTGGAGAATGGGTGGAATTATGATTTAATGGATCTGGTGTTCAATAGTTGATTGGTTAGATATTGAATATTGTTGAATATTGTTGAATTGTGTTAAATTGTTAGATAGTTGACTGAGATATTAATTGTTTTATTTGTTGTACTTTTAGATTTTGAAAGAAAAAATGAAGCAAATATGTGAACATCTAGTTAATGAACGATATCAGATTAGACGGACATATCTAAAAGTTTGGCCTTATCAACCAAAACTTTTGGAGTATCCGAGTAAACAGTGTGGAAAGCAGAAATGTCGGTTTCAAGAACATGGTATAATCAGTAACATTGGTTAGAATATTCGCCTTCAATAGATAAGGCATAATATTTTTATTGCTTTCTTTTTCTAAATGACAGTACTCCACCAAATATCTCGTCATTGCTTACAGTTGGATTTAATAGTTGGAAGAGGGTTAGCCAAGGAAAAGAACGTGCATTTCTTACTCATACTGGTACCACACCTTCATCACATCATAATATGTGTAGGAGATGAGCTGGAGATTTAATGAAATCATCTCAACGTCTTGACAAGGTAATGCGTGCCGTATCAAGAGAAGAAGTTCAGAAAAATCGTTTGTGACTAAAAACCTCAATAATTAGTATTCGGTGGCTAGCACTTCAAGGTTGTGCCTTTAGGGGTCATAATTAATCTTCGTCTTCATTGAACCATGGAAATTTTCTTGAAATGGTGGATGCTTTTGGAAGAATGAATACAGAAATTAGACAAGTTGTACTTGGTAATGCTCCAAAAAATGCCACATACTCTTCTCCTGAAATTCAAAAAGAGATTTTGAACATTATGGCCAATAGAGTACAACACATAATTCGTGAGAAAGTTGAGGATTCAAAGTTTTGTATTCTTGTTGATAAAGTATAAGATCAATCTAAACGAGAGCAAATGGCCATTATCTTGAGGTTTGTGAACAGTAATGGAATTCTGACAGAACATTCTTTTGCGATCAAAAGTGTTAGTGACACTACCTCATTGAATCTCAAAAACCAAATATCAAATGTTCTTGTTCGTTATAGCCTTCAGATTCAAAACATGAGAGGTCAAAGGTATGATGATGCTAGTAATATGAAAGGTGCTTGGAATGGACTTTGAACTTTATTTCTCAAAAATTGTCCATATACATATTATGTCCACTGTTTTGCCTACCAATTACAACTTACATTCGTTTCTGCAGCTAAGGATGTTAGTAGTATTTGAAAATTCTTTTGTCACTTGGAAACTGTTGTTAATATTATTACGTCTTCTCCTAAGCATATTAATGAGTTACAAACTGCACAAAGACAAGAAATTGAGTATTTGTTGACAATTGGAGAACGCAAGTCAGAAAGTAAAGCTAATCATATTGGTAATTTGCAACGATCGGGAGTTACTCATTGGAGTTCTCATTACAACTCTATAACGAGTTTGATAGAAATGTACGTTGCAACTTGCAAGGTGCTCGAGTCTCTTAGTGAACATTATCCAAATACAAGATCTCGAGTTGAAGTCGGTGGTGTATACAAAAACATTACGAGTTTTAAATTTGAGTTTGTTTTTCATTTCATTCCTAGAATTTTGTCAATCACTGATGTTCTTTGTTTGGCAGTTAAAAAAAAAACCCAAGAAATCTTGTCTGCTATGAGATTTGTCTATACTACAAAAATTATCCTTCAAGCATTGAGTGAAGATGGCTATGAAGAATTTTCTGGAGGAAGTGAAAACTTTTTGCTCAAGGAATGATATTTATATACCTGGTTTTGATAGCTCATTTATGGTTGGTCATTACCGTGGCCATGAGCATCCTACGGTTGAGCATCATTACCACTTTGATGTTTTCAATAAAGCAATAGATTTTCTATTGATTGAGTTAAATACAAAATTTAATGAGTTATCAGTAGAACTTATTTATCTCAGTGTTGCTTTGGATCCAAAAAATTCTTTTGAATCATTTAACATTGATAATATTTGCAAGCTGACAGAGAAGTTTTATCATCAAGATTTTACTTCTCAAGATATTTATTGTTTGAAAGTTGAGTTGCAACATTATCAAATTAATGTGATTTTTGAACATTGGTTTCAAGTACCAACACTTTCTGAATTATGTCGACAATTGGTCGCAAACAGAAGGTCGGATCATTATGTTATGTTGACTCAATTGATTTGCCCTGTATTGACACTACGTGTTTCTACGGCAACTGTTGAGTGAGCATTTTCAGCAATGAACATGTGAAGACAACAATTTGTAACAAAATAGAGGATGATTTTCTTACTGACTGTATGACACTCTACATTGAACGAGAATTTACTGTAAATATAGATATAGATTATATTATATATGAATTTTATGTTGTAAAAGATCGTCAAGCACCACTTCAGTAGGTAATGTCGTATTGTGATTTTTTCAGTTGTATATGAATTTTGTTCGTACATTAACTTTTTAGAAATTTTTACCTCCCCCAACGTAGATTCCTAGCTCCACCATTGGAGCCACCAACTGTGTTATAATAATCAACATATAAAGTTTTGCATTACTTTTATTAATAAGATTGATTTTTAAATATGGAACATCGAAACTCAATAAAACAATCGGGCCTTGCCTTTTTTTTTTTTTTTGCTGCTTTTATTTTTTTCGACCTGGGTCAAAAGTAAGGTAAAGAAATATTGTTTTGATTTTTTTTTGTAATAAATGGTATGCTTTTTTTTCATTTCTTTTTTTTTTTTGAAAACTAGGTCATGATTTTCTTGATTCAATGGAGAATCTTAGGTCAAAAATTAATTTTTTCTTAATTTTTTTTAAGAGAACAAGCTCTTGAATGTCTTAAGCAAAATCGAACTCTCTATTACAAATTTTCTGTCACATTTTAGATCACCAACTCGACACAAATCCCTTGTCAATTACTCTACTTTCAGTTCTTAAACCCCACAAATGCGTTGACGTTATGACACGATGGATGTACAAAATTATTCACTATATGTCTACGTAAACCACGATGAACTAAAGTACATTAAAAGTTAAGAAATCCACACTCAATCTCACAAATCATGAGAGTATATATTTATCACTTATCCAAATTTATGATCTTTGTTGTGTTGGAATAAACTCATAAATTACCTCTCGATCTCATTACATTTCACAAATCATTCAATTATTGATGTAGTAATTGAAAGCATTCAAATCAACAACGAAAACAAAATCATGAAGATATACTTGAAGTCAAAATCTGGTAATAAAATTCAAACCATAAAATATAATCATTCGTTCTAACAATTAAGATTTTAGCTACTCATGTTATCAATATACATAGACATAATAATTAGGGTTAATTATACTAATGGTATCCATTCTTTCATGTTTGTAACAATATCATCCACATTCAATTTTTTTAGCAGATATCATCATCATCATTCCATTTATTCGTACAAATGGTCCCAAATGACTTTTTTGATAATTTTGCTCGACATAAATAAATTAAAATGATTATAAAAAATACAATGAAATAATTGCAATTGGGCCCCTAACCTTTTCAAAAGTACAAATAAATCTTTTTTTTTTTAAGATTTTCATCTTCTCCAACCTCTCTCCCGCACCCGCACCCGCACCCGAAATCTACATGGCTGCTCTCTGTGCTGCTAGGGTTTTTCAGGTCACGCGAGAACTCGGCCATAAGTCCGACGGTGAAACCATCGAATGGCTGCTTCAACAAGCCAAGCCGTTTGCCATTGCAACCATCAGCACTGGTGCAATCCCGACAAACTTCACTTCACTTAATATAAGTTTAAGAAGCTCAGGTTCTATCATATCAGTGGCGTCTCAATTAAAATGTTACAAAACAAGCATTTGATCCAAAAAAGTGTAGATGGGAAAATAAAAATTGAAGAAATACCATTGTGGGTGAAGTTCAAATTTCCAAACACGAAAGAAAGTGCGAAGGAGGATATGGAGGATGGCACACAAGTGAAAAGTCATTACTGAGTGGTGTGTAAAAAGAGATTTAGCTCCAGAAAAGCATTGGGAGGTCACATGAGCAGAGCCCATGTTTAGGCCAACATAGATTTCTCTCTCAAGAAACTGAAATACAAGATGAAGAGGCAGCATAAGAAACTTTTGGGTTTTCCTTCTGGCTATGGTGGAATACATACTTGTAAGACCGAATTTCCAACAATTAAATCCTTGTTTGGGCACATGAGATTTTATGGCTACACTGTAACATTTAAATGGGGATGGGCGTGTGGGATTGGAGAAGATGAAAATCTATAAAAATAAAATAAATAAATAAAGAAGTTTAGGATTTATTTGTACTTTTGAAAAGGTTATGGTCTCAATTGCAATTTTTTCATTGTATTTTCTTTTTTCTATCATTTTAATTTATTTAAGTCATGGGTAAAATTGTCAAAAAATTCATTTGGGGACCATATGTAAGAATAAATAGTAGGATGATGGTGATATCTGCTTATAAAATTGAATGGATATGATATTGTTACAAACTTAAAAGAATGGAAACCATTAGTGTAATTAATCCTAATTATTAAGTAGGACATCACTTGGATTAAAAAAAAAAGGGAGGGGAGAAGAAAAGAGAATAGATGATGAATCTTCGAAGTTAAATTCCAAACTTATAGCAACAATCTTCGTTGTCTTCAAAACCTAGGTTTAAAGTTGTACATTTGCTTGTTTTTCTTCTAAAGAGAGAATTCTCCCTTGACGTTGAAAAGTTCTCCTATAAATAAGATTCGATTTAGAAAAATCGTGCCACAAGTAGCCTGCAGCAAAAGTCCCGCTTGAGCGATAACCAAAGTTTGATTTTCATGGTGTCATGTTGCTTGATCACCACCTTGTTCCCACTTGAGCGCCAACTATCTTTTAAGACAGCAATTCAGACCGAAACACGCATAACTTTTTCTAAATAACTCCGAATGAAATCAGTAAAATGTGTTGGACTCCTAATTCGATTTATCTTTCCAATTTGTATTTGTTTTGTAGATATCTTTGTATCAAACTTCCTAATCTACTTTCTTCACTCGTTTCAAGCTTTGGTTTCTTCTTTTGGCTTCTTCCTTTTCACTTTCCGTTCCAATGCACTCAAAGCTTCTTCTTCTTTTCGATTTCTTTTTATCAATCGTATCGACAATGTCATCAAAACTCGAAGTTCGTCCTAAAGAATAAAAAAAAACTAAAATCAATAGAAATCGAAATTGAAAACACTAACAAATACCTTGTCTAACAATCTAAACAACCATAGATTTTCTCTTATGACTTATGAATAGGCAAAAAATATATCATCCCCTTCTCAGTTTCCACCCCACTCAAAAAAAGATAATAGAAGCATTAATAATCTCTCCGTTTCACAAAATAGGCTCACTTCTATTTTCACACATATTAAGAAAATCTAATTATTAGATGTTGAAATACATCTACATTGAATAATGATAGTTCATATTTGTTGATAATAAGACACATTAAATAGGGGCATATTAAAAAATTAATAAATTAACTATACTCTCAACAAAAAAAGTGAAGTACTCCATCCGTCTCAAAAAGATAGACTTGTTTTCTTTTTTCATCAGTCCCAAATTATATGTCATTTCCTTGTTGAAAATTTAGTTGATTTCTTAGTCCCTAATATGCTTCTATATAATATGTATTGTTATCAACAAAGTATGAATTATCATTATTCAATTGTGGTTAAAAAAAAAAAAAAAACAATGCATGCACGTTCCATCCAAGGCTTGCCCTGTCCCTAGAGCCCCCAACCATTGCAGGTCCAAAAAATTTTGGTTTTTTTTTTTTTAAAATCAACTTACTTATATTTGAAATGAGCCCAAATGAAAAACAAACACAAATCTAACCTACATTATCTACCTTAATCTAGTTTTTAAATTGTAGACCGTTCAATTTTTCCTTTAAACTCAGTTTTAGAAATCTTTATCTTGGCATTTGAATCAAAATGATTTTTCAAACTCCAACCCTTTTTTATTCAGTAAAGAAGAAGAAAATGTACCATTTTTTGACTTGTAAATCTGTATATATGCATACACACATACCTCTTGCATATGTTGCGTGCATATTTTTTTTATTATATATTTTCTCCTTTCTTTAACATTTGTTTTGCTCTTGGAATTAGGATTTTAATAAGTTAACTAATAATATTTAGAATTACGTATTTTCAACTGTTTTTAATTCGGAGAACTTTATTTTTTATTTTTTAAGTAAAAATGATTTGATTATATTCCGTGTCTCTATATTGTGTAACAGTTTTTGAATCTTTAAACTTGTATGAAAATCTAATTAGGATATAAAAAAAGTATTATAAAATATGCTCGTGAATGCACGAAATTTTAATTGTCTGTCAAAAATTTACATTTCAAAACAATCCAATTTATTAAGAGCCTCATTTAAATTTTAGCTTAAGGCCCCAAAATTTCATAGCCGGCTCTGGTTCTATCTCTCAAGAGCATTTAATCCTATATATTTTGAGTATAAAAGCTCCACTATCATCTATTGTCATCATTGTCTTAATGTATGATTAGTTCCAAAAATAAGTAAGGATATTAATATAGATGTATACTAAGAAAAACGTTAATAAAATTTATTGTTACAATTATAATAACTACATTTTCTTAGCATATATTTGGCAATGCTTAAATTATAATTTCAGTTGATCAAACTGTTCAAACATACTTTTTATCCACACATTTAATAGGGCCCACAACTTACAACCTACTTTCTAACCACACATTCACCAATAATTTAAAATATAAGAACTTAAAAAATAATTCCAGCGCTACTAAACATACGCTTAATGTGTATGAAAATAGAAACAAGTATATCTTTTTGAAATGGATGGAGTATAATTTGGGGCAAATGAATAAAGAAAGTAAGTCTATTTTTATGAAATAGAGGGAAAATTGGCACAAATGGTCTCTAACATTTGTTCTCAGTGCGGATATGGTTTCTAACCCTTGTTTTTTGACACAGCAGTCTCTAACTTATGTGTTTTTGTGCGCAATTGGTCCTTTATTTGATAAAAAAAAAGTCCCTGGTTTTAATTAAACAAAATTGTAATTTGATTTCTAATCTTTGCAAAATGTGCAAATAGGTTCAATACATTTATTAAATAATATTTAATTTAGCATATTAAATATATTATTATAGTCCTGTCAATTAAAATTTTCATAAGAGAAAAATATTAAATTATTGTACTTTAAATATATGTAATTGCTATGTGATGTAAAAAAAATTGAATAAAAACTAAGTTAAATAAATAACAAAATGGCGTATATAATTTTATGAAATTGAACCGATCTTCTTATTATTATTTTAACATAAAAAAACTAATAAAAATTAATTTACACATTATGTATTCTTTAATTTTGAACGATAATAAAACATCAAATTAAATAGAAAGAATACAATTTGAGCTCTAATATTTGTAGTTAATAAACGAATAGCTCAATTAAATAAGAATATTTGAGCATCAAGTTTGGGACAAAATTATTTTTCTTTTTATGTTGTAACAATAAAATTAAATTTTAAAATTTAAATAATATGATTATTTAATAATAATAAAATAATTTGAATTAACATGTTTGTTAATAATTATGATCTTAAACTTAGTAATTTCATAATAAATCGTAAAATATACAAAATAATTTAGCATATTACCAATTTATTGGTTTATTTTAAATTTTTTTTAAAAAATAAAAATATCGGACTCATTTGTACTTTTTTCAAAAGTTGAGAATCCAATTGAAAATTTTTCTAATTAAAAATAAAGATATATTTGTCTTTTTATTAAATAAAGATTAATTGCACACTAAAATACATAAGTTAGAACTTTTATGTCAAAAAACAAAAGTTAGAGACTATTTCTGCACTGAGGAAAAAGGTTGGAGACCATTTGCTCCAATTTCCCTGGGATAGAGTGAGTATAAGTAATATTGGTAAATATAATGGAAATGCACGTGTGTAGACACTGGGATACTCGCGTTAATTTTAACGTTGGATGAAGTAAATGCCTAATGGCTAAAATCTAAATGGATTTGTTTACGCTTTCATAAATACACCCATCATTCCTCAAACTTTCCTATGCCAACTGTTTTCGTCCAAATCAGTATAAAGGGCATTGATCTCCTCCCCATGGTGGGGAGGAATTATAACCCCCCACTGGACATGTGTCCAGTGGAGATTGGACAAGTGCTTGACTTTTTTGTCAAGCACTTTTTCATTAGCCAATTCTCACTGGACACGTGTCCAGTGGGGATTATAATTCCTCCCCACCATGGGGAGGAGATCAATTCCCTCTGTATAAATACATACGTATATATACATACACAGTTACACACACGCATGTGTGTATTTCCACACATTGGAATGCTGAAAATTGTCGAGCAATTTGAGAGCACCTCCTAAAACTCAGGTAGCATTGGTAAATGCTACATAATGAAATAAAATTTAGATGACAAAAGTCAATGAAGTTTCCCAATAAAATTTTAATTCTTCCACACACGGGAGATTCCTACATCTTAGAGCATCTCCAATACAACAATGTCTAATATATATATGTGGCAAAAGACATTGACATTACATAAAAAAAAACTTCTCCAATACAACAATATTCATTGTGCAAATGTGGCAAATTATTATTAGCTTTTTAAAAAATAGAAAGAGAGAAAAATGTATTGATTGAATAGAGATTATTAAATTAATGGTGGACATTGTCAAAAACAATATCTAGAATTAGATATTGTGCTAAACACTTTCTAGTATTAATTGTGCCACATAAGCACTTTTTGGCCATTTGTCAAAAAAAGTACTAGACATTGTGCCTTGATATTGTTGTATTGGAGATGCTCTTAATCAGTAATTAGACGAAAACATTCATAAATTACCTAAATAGTGTCATCTATTTCATAAAGAATAATGCCAATAATCACTTGTCATGTGACATTCTAGTCTACAGTACTGTAATTGATTGGTGATATATAATTACTTTGTCTATTCAAACCGATCAATTGTAGTGAAATATGTTGGGAATTGAGATCAATTCCTTTATTGCCCATAAAATCCTTGTTCAGAAAAAATTAAAGAAACATAACAATATAAAAGATATAAAAAGATTTACGGACTGTCCAAACTTTTACTATATAAAAAATTGTTACAACCATATAGATTTCACCCACCCAAATCTCCAAGTATCTCAAGAAAAATAATATCCTAAACTTTACCGCAACTACCAATTTCTACTATTTGTACAACCCACAAAGAGAACAAGAAAAATAACTAGGATGATAGGCTTACAATTTTTCTCTCAGAAAACCCTCAAGCCACACATCTACAAAAGAGAATAAACTATGTCAATTTATAGTTAATGAATGACCTAATTTTCTTACAAGTTTAAACTACCAATGAATCTAAGATTTAGAAACTTGTTCAATTTTAGTCAACCAAGATGTCTTCCAAGTTTCGACTACCAAAGTGTCCAATATTAGGAAATTTGTAATTTTAGTCGACTTAGATATCTTCCCTTTAACAATTGGTTCATCTTTTGATTTTGGCAAGTTTTGAAAAAATATCCCAACAATCTCTACATTGACGAAAAACGAGTCAAAACTTAATCACCTCTTCTGCAGCTCTTCATCTCGATACTTAAAAAAAAACTGGTAAACTATGACAATCCCAATTCTCAAAACAGAGAATTAACATACTCCATCATATAAGTATAATCACTTAGAAAAAATGAATTCTAAGAATTTCATCGGCTCGTATCGAATAAATTTGCTGAAATATTATGGTGCAACTTCCTTGCTTGACTTACTTGGAAGTTAATCAGCCATCGACATCAATTCCACCTCACACCTTGCATTAATATCAAGCTAATGCTCATGTGCAAATGTGGACCAGCTAGTAGTAACACATCCTCTATCATGGCAACTAGCGCATGCCACAAGGATGTAAATATTTACTCAAGCGACATCATCGTTTTCCATAAAGAAAGACATATTGTCCGTATCTGATATCGAGCAGTTAGCCGAGTCTGCTCCACCTTTTAAACAATTTTTCCTCACGTGACCAAGTTGTCCAATATTCCAACAAAATACTTTCCTTTTCATAGAGTTATTCTTCTTCTATTTTTCAGCAACAAGTAATGAGTTTTCAGATGAAATATTACTTCTACCACTCAACCTTCTTTCTTCAGAAATTAATTTACTTATAACTTCTTCAAAACTCACAGTTTATTTTCCATACATCAAAATTGGTTTGATGTGTTCATAAGAGGATGGAAGAGACCAGATAAGTCTTGACGCTTTATCCTCATCATCAAGTTTAACTCCAATAGCCTCTAGTTCAGAAATGATCACATCGAAAACTACTCAGGTGGTTTGAAATTTTTGTTCCTGCACTCATTTGCAAAGAATGAAACTATTCTTTCAAGTACAACTGATTTGAAAGACTATTTGTTTGATACAACTGTTCAAGTTTTTTTCAAAATTCCTTTGCAGCAGATATTCCATGAATATTTTCAAGAATATTTTTTGCTAAACATAGATGTATCGTATTTGTAGCTTTCAAATCAAAATCTTTCCAAACCTCATCGTTCATACTAGATTTTTTAGTATCTTTGTCAGAAACAGGGGTTGGTTTCCCCTTCAAAGCCTTGTGCAATCCAGATTAAATCAAAACATCCTTGACTTGTACTTGCCACAAGCCAAAATTGATTCTTCCGTCAAATTTTTCTACATTATATTTGATAGACATATCTTATGTGCGCCAACACCCTGAAAGACCTGATGCTTTGTTACCACTGTTGGAAATTGAGACCAATTCCTTTATTGTCCACAAAATCCTTGTTCAGAAAAAATTAACGAAACAAAAAAAGATAAAAGATAGAGAAAGATTTACGGACTGTCAAAACTTTTACTATATAAGAAATTATTACAATCATATAGATTTCATCCACCCAAATCTCCAAGTATCTCAAGAGAAATAATATCTTAAGCTTTACCACTCCAACCAATTTCTACTCTTTGTACAGTCCACAAAGAGAACAAGAAAGACAACTAGGATACTAGACTTACAATTTTTCTCTTAAAAAATCCTCAAGCCACACATCTACAAAAGAGAATAAACTATGTCAATTTATAGTTAATGAGTGACCTAATTTTCTTACAAGTTTAAACTGCCAATGAGTCTAAGATTTGAAAACTTGTTCAATTTTAGTCAACCTATATGCCTTCCAAGTTTCGACTACCAAAGTGTCAAAGATTATAAAACTTGTAATTTTAGTCGACTTAGATGTCTTCCATTTCAACAATTGGTACATCTTTTGATTTTGACAAGTTTTGAGAAAATATCCCAACAAAATCCACTAACGCATAGACCGGTATCACCAGTAGTGATAAATGGCATTACTCTTTCAAAAAATTCTTTAGATTTATTTTCAACGCCTAAAATTGAACTAAAAACCAATAAAGGAAAAAAGGTTAGGGATTAAGGATCGTGTTGAAACTTGAGGGACTAAAATATAATTATTAAAAACTTCAGGGCCGATAGACATAATTAGCCCAATTTCTTCTTTAGCTATTTAAGCTCAATTGAGTAAAGTTCTATTTGAAATGTTGCATACTCTACCGTTATCGCGTGGTATCAAGCAGGGTTTTATGCATGAATGAATGAATGTATAAAAAGTTGACTTGTACAAGTTTGTTTGTCAAGAAAGATAGTTTATGTGTGGGTAATTTGTATTTTTGGTCCCCAACCTTTTAAATATGTAACAAATCTATTCTTAACTTTTTTTTTATACCAGGCATCTTCAACCTTTCAATTTGTTGCAAATCACATCATCATTGACATATTTTAATGATTTTGTCATCCTCTTTCAATAAATAAAAATATAAAAAAGTTAAAAACAACAAAAAAAAAAAAAAAAAATGCAAATGAAGTTCCATAACTTTTAAAAAGTACAAAGTAAGTTCATCTTTCCCAAAACTCCCACACCCACCCCACCCCACCCCACCCCACCCCACCCCACCCCACCCCACCCTACTCTAAGTTCTTGATTTGATTCCACGAGGTTCCATATTTTTAAGTGTTTGACATACTTACATTCACTAGTGAATAGCAGGTGTTCACCACTAAGCCCCAAGATTATCTGCGACTGTTTGGTGGTCTCTGATGTGTAGTTGTTGTGGAGTAAATGATATGATAATCTCCAGCTGTTGGTTGGTGTTGTTAGTGACTGCCTCATGGTTGTCAACTCTAGAGGTTAGTTTTCAATAACTACACAGTTGTTATTTACAACTAGATGGTTGTCGCCAACGATTGAATGGCAGTTGCTGGCGACTGCCACGTATTCATTGACTGTCCATTGGTGAGTGGCTGTTGGTGGTTATGTTGGCGGCAGGTGTTAGTTTGATGGGGTGTTTATGGAAAATATTTTTCCATATTCATGATTTCTAGTAGGATTTATGAGAATCTGAATCCCATATCGAAAGTATGGGCTTCCTATGTGTGGTTTATATGGACTTGGGTTCTCTAACCACATTTGCTAGCTATTGTGGGCAGACTCTTCCAAGTTTCATGACATTGGTATCAGAGCACTTGATCCGAAGTCATGTCTAAGACGAGGAGCAAAGCCCAGGAAGAACACTTGAAGAAGATGGATAGAGAGATGGGTGAATTGAGTGCAGCTTACAGAACAGTAATCAATAAGGTAGATTTATCTTATTTAACTCTTAAGGTGTTGGAAAATAGGCAGGAGGGGATTGAGAATATTGTGACTTATATAAATCAGAAATATGAAACGTTGGTGGCAATGATGGCACAGATTAGTAGAAATGGGAAGGAGAGTAAAGATAAACAAGCAGAGAGTTCTACTCATCAAACCAGGTCTGGAGATTTTGGCAGTAACAAAGTAGGAACACCACAGATTAATCAGGCTAGTGATGATAATAGAAACCATGCTAAGATGCCCAAAATCGATTTTTCTTACTTTAATGGTGAAGGTCTTAGAGAATGGGTGAAGAAGGCAAGGAAGTACTTTCAGTTACATCAAGTGGCTGAGGAGCTAAAGTGGGTATTGCAGAAATGTACTTGAAGGGCAATGCTGATATATGGTTCCATGGATTTGCTGCTTTCCATCCTGATGTTGATTGGAATTTGTTTGCTGGGGAGATATGAAGGAGATTTTCTGATACTACAGGAGAAGAAGTAGTGGACACATTCAGTAAGATAAGGCAGTTTGGGAGTATTACTGAATACCATGAGAGATTTGAGGAATTAAAAGTCCAAGTGATGATGTCCCTACCTCATTTACCTGAATCTTACTACATTTCAATCTTCACCAGTAGACCAAGAATGAGATCAAGTCTATGGTTAAGATGATGAAGCCTACCTTACTTGCCATAGCCTTTGAATTTGCAGCCTTACAAGAGAACACCATACCAACCCTTAACAAAACTCAAAAACCAAAACACTAATTTTATGTTGGTGGATGATGAGGAGGAAGAGGTAGAAGGAGATAATAACCACGATCAGGAGAAGAAAATCAATGAAGTAATGCAGATATCAATCAGTGCCTTACTTGGCTCCATGAAACATAAAACCATCAGAATTCTTGGAAAATTAAAAGGAAGTCAGGTATCTATCCTTATAGACAGTGGTAGCACCCACAGTTTTATAGATGAGAAATTAGTGAAGGGGCTGAAACTTAAGACTGATGATGAAAAGAGTATGCTAGTAACAGTGGCAAATGGGCAACAACTGAATAGTATGGCTATATGCCATCCATTAGTTTGGCAGATGCAAGGCTTGGAATTCCAATTCAAACTGAAAGCCTTGAAATTATGGGATAGTGACATGGTATTGGGAATAGACTGGCTTAGCCAATTTGGTCCTACCACTTTTAACTTCACTCAAGGTTGCATATCATTTCAAATGAATGGGCTGATTGTCAGATTAACCAGGAAAGATTCCAGAGAGGAGACGAATTTGATAGATGGAAACCAATTGATGCAATTGTTCAATACTCAGGGATATGGAATATGGCACAGATGTATGCCATGGAGGTTGAAGAGAGTAGGGAAATACTAGACTTAATCAGTCATATTTTATCTAAGTTTGAGGATGTATTTGTTGAACCAACAGGACTGCCTCCAATCAGGTCCCATGATCACCAGATTACCTTGAAGGAAGGGGCACAACCCTTTATGATCAGGCCCTACAGATGCTCATTTATACAAAAAACAGAAGTACATAAGATGGTTAAGGATATGGTGGAGACTGGAATAGTGCAATCTAGCAATAGCCATTTTTCATCTCCTGTTTTGTTGGTCAAAAAGAAAGACGGAACATGGAGATTCTGTGTAGATTACAGACAACTAAACAGCTTGACCATCGAAGATAGATCAGGGTTAGACCAGAGGATATCCACAAGACTGCTTTTAAGACATACCAAGGATAGTATGAATTCGAGGTCATGCCCTTTGGCCCAACCAATGCCCTGCTACCTTTCAGAGTTTAATGAACACAATCTTCTAGGAACAACTCATGAAATATGTGCTAGTATTTTTTTTTATGATATTTTAGTCTATAGCCCTGACTTAGATAGCCACTGTGAACATCTGGAAACAATCCTTAGCATCCTGATAAGACATGAATTATATGCTAATAGGAGTAAGTGTTCTTTTGGCCAAACTTCAATTGACTATTTGGGCCACATTATAAGTGAAAATGAGGTATCTGCTGATCACAAGAAAATAGAAGCTATGAAGAATTGGCCTACACCACATAATTTAAAACAGATAAGAGAATTTTTGGGAATGACAGAATACTATAGAAAGTTTGTGAAAGGCTATGGGACTATAGCTGAGCCTCTCACCAACTTGCTGAAAAAGGATGGGTTTGAATGGAATGAATTAGCTGAAGCTGCATTTCAGAATCTTAAAGTAGCTATGAGCACCACTCCAGTGCTAGCACTACCAGATTTTAATCAAACTTTTATCATTGAGATAGATGCATGTTATGGGGGAATAGGGGCAGTCTTGATGCAAAGGAGGAGGCCTTTAGCTTACTTAAGTAAAGCCTTGGATCCCACGAACTTGGGAATGTCCATTTATGAGAAAGAGTTACTTGCACTTGTCACTGCTGTAAGTAAATGGAGGCACTATCTAGAAGGGCACAAGTTTATAATCAAAACTGATCATCAGTAACTGAAATTCTTGCTAGAACAAAAGATTACAACACCTTTACGACAGAAATGGCTCACAAAATTGTTGGGGTTGGATTATGAAATTCATTGCAGAAAAGGGGTTGAAAATGTGGTTGCTGATGCATTGTCTAGGATGGAAGAGTGCCTTGCCATAACTACTTCTACTCCAGCTTGGATGACAGAAGTAACAACCAGCTATGAAGGGGATGAACAGGCTCAGAATAAAATTCAAGCTGTGACCATTGATGCACAAGCAAATCCTGACTATCAATATAAGAATGGTCTCTTGAGATACAAGAGAAAATTATACATTGGCATTGAAGGGAACATCAGACAGAAGATAATTGAAAACATCACAAGAAGTGGGACATTCAGGTATACAGGCTAGCATATTCAGGGTAAAACAGAATTTACATGGCCAAGAATGTTGCAAGAAATTAAAACAAGGGTTCTTCAATGTGAAATTTGTCAAAGATGTAAGGGAGAACACAATCTCTACCCTGGTCTACTACAACTATTACCTGAACCTCTCAATTCTTGGAGTCATATTTCAATAGATTTCATTGAAGGTTTACCTAAATCAAGGAGGAAAAATGTTATCCTTGTTGTTGGGATATGTTTACTAAATATGGGCATTTTGTAGCATTGTCACACCCATACACTGCCAGACAAGTAGCCCAGTTATTCATGGAAAATATTTCTAAACTACATGGGATACCACAGAGCATTGTTTCTAACAGGGATAGAATTTTCACCGGCAGATTTTGGCAAGAGCTGTTCAAATTTTTGGGCACCCAACTACACATGAGCACTGCATATCATCCACAATCAGATGGGCAAACAGAAAGGCTTAATTAATGTCTGGAAATGTACCTTCAATGCATGACCCATCATGATCTCAAGCAGTGGGTTAAATGGCTGAACCTGGCAGAATGGTGGTACAACACTACCTATCATACATCTATTCAAATGACACCATTTGAGTCTCTTTATTGTATTTCTCCACCACAACTTGCACTGGGACCTATCAGATAACCAACATAGCTACAATGGGAGAAATTGTGCAAGAAAGGCGTAAGATAGAACAACAACTAAGGAAAAATGCGGCTCAAGCACAAACAAGAATGAAGTTATATGCTGACATGAAAAGAGTTGAAAGATCTTTTGAGGAAGGAGATTGGGTATACCTTAAACTACAACCCTATCAACTGCAAACTATAGCCAAAAGAAATAATCAGAAGCTTAGCCCCAAATACTTTGGCCCTTACCAAGTTATCCAGAAGGTTGGTGCTGTGGCTCATAGATTAGCATTACTAGTGAGTTCAAAAAATACACCCTGTTTTCCATGTTTCTTTACTTAAGAAGAATGTGGGAACCCAAATTATAACATCAGATCAACTACCCTTGGAAGAGGAAGAACATAATTCAAGGATCATTCCTACTAAGATATTGCAAAAAAGATTAGTTCCAGGCAGCAACAGGGACGAAGAACATTGGTTGGTGCAGTGGAATGAGGGGATTGTTGATGGTGCAACATGGGAGAATACAGAAGCCATACGCAGAGCATATTCACACCTAGAACCTTGGGGACAAGGTTTATTTAAACAGGAGAATTGTTAGGAGCAGCTGAAGATGAGTGGATTACAATGGAACCAGAAGAAGAAAATGAGCACCACCATAGGAAGAAGAACAGTGAGCACCAACTGTATTCAAGAAGAAGAACAACAGCAATTATAATTTGAATTAGTCGTTATCAAATGGCGTCGTTTTGGGTTAGGTCAAGTAGAAACGATGTCGTTTGCCTTTAAATTCAGATCACGTTTCTTTAAAGTTGTATTTTCTTTTATTATAATAAGTTGTGAAAACACGTTTTTTTTCCAACTTATTTTAAATATGAATTTGCACATGGAGTCTGTATTTTTTTGGCCAGAATATTGAGAATTGATTCAACAAAATTCGTCTGAATTCTTCATTCCATTCATCTCTTCACTTTCCTCGTTCTTCTTATTTTATGTTACCCATATTAAATTGTTATTAAAGTGAATGATTGTATTGAGTTCTTGCAGAAATTGAGCTAGATTATAGTGAAATCCTTGAATCAGAGCTTATGGTGGTTGCCCAGCTAGTTGCAGAGCTTCAGCCATAACTCATTGGTATCAGAGCAGGCACCATGTCTTCAGGTCTCGATTACCACTTAGGGTGTATAGGCACCTGCTCGACGTGGACCCAGAGTTGGAAGCGTGGTGGTTTGTCATGATTTCTAGTGGGATTTATGGAAATCTGAATCCCACATCGGAAGTATGACCTTCATTTGTGTAGTTTATATGAGCTTGGGTTCTCCAACTACATTTGCTAGTTTTTGTGGGCTGACTCTTCCAAGTTCTATGACACTCCAAAAGCATATAACATTTTCCTCCAAATTGACAGTTTTTTTGTTTACTAGGAAATGTTTTCCTACATCAATTATTTTGGCACATCAAATAAGAAATGTTTCCCATGAAACAAATGGAACCTAAATTCGTGAATGTTTAATAGATATAGTGATTCACATTAGTTCTTTTCATTCATATGCTTTGGTGTGGTGGGGTGGGGTGGGGTGTGGGGTGGGGTGGGGTGCGAGTTTTTTGGGAAGATGAACTTAATTTGTACTTTTTAAAAGTTATGAGACTTGATTTGTAATTTTTTTTATTTTTTTTGTTGTTTTTAGCTTTTTTTGTATTTTTGTTTATTTAAAGAAGAGAGCAAAATCGTCAAAATATGTCAATGTGGTCGTGATTTGCAACAAATTGAAAGGTTGGACATGTCTAGTGCTAAAAAAAATTATAGGTAGATTTGTTACGGATTTAAAAGGTTGGAACCAAAATTACAAATTACCCTTTATATGTAAGTTCAAATATATAATAATGGATCCACGTAGAAGTAAGCAATGCCATCCTAAAAAGAAATAAAAAGGAAATGGGCTTAATTTTAATTAAACAATAATATTATATGTGTCTTTCCAAAATGATACAAGTGATACTCGTACAAACGATGTAATTAATGAAAGGGTTAATTTCACTAATGGTCCCCATTCTTTCAGGTTTGTAACGATCTCACTCATATTCTTTTTTTTAGCAAATATAATCTCCATTCTTCTATTTATTCTCACAGATGGTCCCCAAATCACTATTTTTCACTATTCTGATAATTCTTTGACAATTTTGCCCCTTGATTTAAATAAATTAAAATGATAGAAAAAAAAATAATGAAAATATTGCAATTGGGTCCTTAACTTTTTCAAAAGTATATATAAATTTTAAACTATTTTATATTATTCAAAATAATTAAAAAATAAATAAATAAACCAAACCCCCCTCCCTCCATTCATTTTCTTAATCCTCTGCTTGAGCCGAAGGAGAATTATCATCATTCTTGTCGACCCTTCAGATTGATACGTTAATTAATATGTTGAATGCTATGTTAATTAATTCAAATTATAATATACAAATTACATATTCAAATTGAAATCTTATATTGAATGCTACGTTAATTAATCAATATAAGATTTAGAATATGTAAATATTACTAATTGTCTACAAATAGAAAAACAATAAATTTGTAGAATATCGTTAATGCAATATGCATCTTTATAATTTAGAAAATCAATTTTCAAATTATAATATACAAATTAGTGAGTTATTTAATGAGTAGCTCCAAAAATTAATTAATTGTCTTATACGCTATGACTATCAATAAGAGTTAGGGTTAATATTTCTCCCACGTTGGATTATATTTGAAAAAAAAAAGTTTTTAGTCAATGACAATTTTATGTAGCATTGTCTAGAGTTATAAATCGTACGAGATTGAAAATGTTGATTTGTGATAGGGATGAAGTGTCAACCAATTCGACCACAAACGTGGTTTTCAAAGAGGCGTTGAAAATCTGGATTAGCTATGTTGTTATTTTTTTTTTTTTTCAATATCAATGTGTAATCAAATATTATTTATATGATAATTTTTTTTTGAATGTAATAGATAAGCAATATACTCTTAAAATATTTTAAAATCACCATTATGAAAAAGAAGTGACGTGCATCGCACGGGTTATATACTAGTTTTTAAAATAAAAAACTTAAATTTGTAAAAGTTGAAATATTATTATAATGGTAAGTAGATGGTGTAATTTTCACCACTTTTGTTAATATCTATATTATTGCATTGAAGATGTTCTTAGAGTTCTACCCTGCTGAATAAGTTGAATCATTCAAGAAATTATAGTAACTACACAATTTTGATAAACTGGTCACTGTTTCCTTTCCGAGACAAAAGTGTATAGGAAATCGGTGGTTGGATCCTCCCACCAAATTTGATGCTTGGGCTATTGAATTATTGATGAGGATCACCATTGACATTGAATTATTTGATTGAACTTTGACATATCTAAGTAGATTCCATTTCAATGTTGTACCATTAAGAGACGATAGCATTGTGGTTTAATTGAAAGTTACCCCTTTTCGAAGGTGTTCAATCATATTTCTTATAAATTATGGGCAAGAACATGAGATGCGTATTAAAACACCACGTCAAGATATTACTAAACATATCCAAAAAATTCTCAATTAAATTTGTTGTTGAAGGTTGGTTTTATCATTAAATCTCTATGTCACGTCCAAGAATAAAAGAAAGAACGTGCCTTGCTCTTAAAGGCTTGTAATTAATGTCTTCCCTAGTCAATGGGGAATTTGACCATCAAGGACACAAACCACAATATCAAGGTTCCCCACAAGAAATAGCAAAGTAAGTTCACTATAAAGTATAAATATTAGACGTTTTTAGTATTTTTTGTTGTCTTTTAGTTTTAATTTTTTAAGTGAATGTATTGTGTTAAATATGCATATTGAAAATTAAGTTCATTATATCCCTACTTTCCTCATTTCATTTTTCTCATAATATCAAAGGCCTATACAAAAAAAAAAAAAAAAAAAAAAAAAAGTTTTGCAAGCCTCCATGCTGATAAATTCCGGATCTGGCCCTGCTAAGAAACAGGCAGCTGAAGAAAAAAGAAAGAGAAATTAATGTTTCTAGCAACCGCACAAACTCATCGATACCCCCGCACACAAACAAGGACCATATTATTTGGATCAATAAAGGACTATTCCAAATGATAATGCTAAAAGTTGCAATGAGCAATGGGAAAAGCAGGCAGATGCATATTGTTAATGGAGTTTCGAACTGGGCCCTATACCATATCGGTGAAGATAATGATTTCATTCATAAGAGTAAAGTTAACAAATGAATAAATCCCAGTTTCCGGCATATCCAACTCATTTCCTGCTCGACTGCAATTCAGTGAAAATGCTATACAAGTGTAGATGTAATTCCATATATATAACTTATCAAGATTTTTCACCAGAGAATCCGATTCTCCTTTCCACAACAATGAAAACTTCAACGTGAAGCAAACAATCATGGGAAAAAATGGCATAAGACCAGAGTAAAATGTGAGAACTAGAACACTAATGTCAAAACAATATAGCAAAATTTGCCTTCTAGCTGCCAGAGACTATGCATTAAGCCATTAATATGCAGAGAAAAGATAGCAAAATCACATTAAGAAAAGAATCAATTATTTTGCAAAAACTATTACTAACCAATGAGATCCAACCCTTTAGTTGGATTCTGCAATAAAAGTATAAATATTCATCAAGGCTCGAGAAGAACCTGTGAATGATTATGTACTATACAGACTAATAGAGGCATCACAACTACTATAACACAATAATTCAATAACTGAGCTAGGAATTTGTAACTTCTATTCTGTTAGTCAAATAGAAAATGCCTACCCCTTATGAACACTTGATAAGTTGATCCTACTTGGTTAAATTTTCATTTTCCAGACTATGTTATCAATGCCACAATCTTGAATTTTCTCTGCAGCAGCAACTTTCGCTCGATGACCTGCAAGGGACATTGTTGACTTTTCCCTTTCATCCTGAGGGAGTTCACAAGCTTCACTGATGGAAGCTGATCTCAAGTCAGCCGGTGGAATAAAACAATCTAGTGATAGACCTGGGACATTGAACGCGACTTCTTCAATTGTCCAAGCTTCTTCCATCCTGGATTTCGTATGGCTCATTGCCATCTCCCCAAACCGAAAAAGAGTCACCACAGAACGCCCAGAGTGAGCAATCATGATTCCTTCAACAGGCCGATAATCATCTAGGAAAGAACTGATAGTAGTCTCCCAGTAAACCGCATCACCACCATTAGATTGGATGCGAGTAAGATGCGAATCCTCCATGTGAACAAGAAGTCCAGTCTTCTGACTGAAATAACCAAAGAGGACATGCCTTATAATCTCTGCTAGTCCTTCACTCCTGGTCCTCAACGTCCGAGGGTCTGCAGCCAGCTTCAAAATGAAACAATCTTCCCCATTAATCTTCTTCTCGCCGATGCAAATAGCATCAGCAAACATACTGGCAGTGGTTCTTGGATCAAGACCCTGCAAAATACACACCCACATTTGTATGAGATCAGAAGACTGGGCAAAGAATAATTAATAGTGAACAAAGCAGTCGCATATAAACAAAGCACATCTCCACCTGAAGAGCACGGCGCAAGGGTCTAACTGGGCCTTTTGCAGTGTGCGCCCCCAGCCAGGGCGTGTGCCTCCAGACAAGCTTGCCATTGCAACCTGCATGAACTTTGCTTCCCCCAACAGCAAGCTCCACATACCACATATCAGGATTCATCTGCCAGAGGACAAATCCTCCCGATTCTGCAGCTCTAGCAGCATTCCTGTTCTTCACTACCTTCGTCGCTGTTTCAAATTCCGAAGCTACCATTTTCAACTTGCCCATGGCATAAGCATTCTTAATAGAATTCTGAAGCTTTTGCCCTCCAGTTGCAGCAGTATACTGTTGCAATATGTACTGTGCGGACGAAGTTTCCTATGAAATTACAAATCCATGTCAGATAAAAACGAAGTTAAGGTACAGAGTAAATCTGAGTCCAGTACTGAGTAGAGAATTGTAGGAAAGAAATTACTAAAATCTGTTTTCAAGAATTAGAGTTTATTTTTCACCAAAAGTACATGAAAAGTGACAAAAACCTTGAAACTAATACTAGAACTAAAATTTCTTGCTTGACGTTCCTATAATCCTCTTCCTCCCTTCATTTTTCAGCAACACAGAATAAATTGAACTTTATACACACATACTCAAAGAAGTCAACTGCGTACATTTTTCTTTATTAGAAAAACTGAAAAGAAAAATATAAATTGTTAGAGAGAAATCAATTTTAAATCAAAACGTATGCACGTATACAAAGGAATATCAATCAATTCTAACCATTACACCTATGAAAACCATACTCTGCCAACAGAAATTCTGGAATGACTTGACCATTAAGCATGTCCAGTCCAGCATACTTCATCAACGAAATAATAAATTAATATATAAATAATGTCTATACAGAATCAGGGAAACATACAATAGGAGAGTCTTTGATGCTGAGATGAGGCCAATGGTCAGTGGTGCCAACATGCACCGGCGCAAGGGGGGCACCCATCACCCCAAGCAACAACCTTAGATCAGACTTGTTGTTACCGTACCCATTCCCATTGGAGACCCACGCAGGAACCGACGGGTTGCGGGTTAGCTGCCCGATGACCCACTGTCCGACCGACCCGACCCGTTTTGAATCCCCGATTTCCCCGCAGTCCGGATCCGGACCCTCTATCAATGGTGTCAGAGTCTCCCCCACTGGTTTCAGACTAACCGATCTTAGAACCGACGACTCCGGATTATTAATAGAACTATTCTTCTTCCTCCGAAGCAGAGCCGTCATCGGAGATCCGTTCCTGTTCAGACCCGGACTCTTTGCGCGTGACCTTGCGGGAGATAAACCCCGTACAACCTCCTCCTTTAAAGCCGAAAAGAACCCCTGTTTTTTCTCCATCTTCGAACCCAAAAACTCTTATATATAACGCTAACGCTTATATTACAAGTGCCTGTGTGAGAAAAATAACGTAATTTTGTTTCCTTATCTCTATCTCTATGTTGTCGTAAACTTTAGAGTGCGAAAAATAAAGGGCATCAGAGACTTGTCTTCGTTTTATATGGGAGCACTGGATCATAAAACAAACTGTAAACAAAAATCTCAGAGAATGGGGAGCTGATATATATGCACATAATGCCCACATGGGGGTAGGAGATCACCCTTGTTGTGGGGGCGTTTGGTGTTATATAGAGCGAAATGTAGCGTGTACTAGAGTGGTATTTAGTTAGAGAAAAGAGGAGAATTGTGCAGTGAGTAGCAGAACAGTGAGGAAAACGTTGAGAAGAAAGTGGAGTTATTAGAGAGAGAAATGCACTGAGAGTGTGACTGTGTGAAAGTGACTTGTTTGTGGAGAGAGAAAAAGTCTGCTACTTCTTCTTTTTGTGACAAGGCGGAGGGTGAGTGTGATTTCACGCGCAAAAAATGAGCGTTTTGGAAGGAATCAGAAGGGGCTTTAACGAATTCAATTATATTCCTTTTTTCTTTTTCTTTTGGCTAAAATAAATATACAATTACTAATAAATGTAAATATGATGCCCATCAACCATTAACCATCTATGATCTATCAACTCTGAGTTGTCGAATTATACTATAGTTTGTTTAACCTATAGGGATAAAAACTGTTTCGCATCGACTGGATTAATCTAAGAAATGGTAATTCGATCAATAAATTAGACCGATTCTTTAAATTAATTTACAAAATTTAGATTGATCCGATAAAAATTAATTAATCTAGTTACCTCGGAATTAACAGTTGAATCAATTCATTAATAATTTTACTTTTTAACTGCACATCTCTTACACAAAATTACGTACAAATTTGAAAAATATACTTGAACCAAACAAATTATCTCATTTCCGGTTTTCAATTATTTTTCTTGATTGTGATCTCCACCTCTTTTCGATTGCTCTCCCGTAACTATTTTCATTAATCAGTAAGTTTGTTTGTATCGATCTCTAATCTCTACATTGACAATAAAATATATGATATTTAGTAGTTATGTAAACACAAACTTCTTTAGGGACTTAATTGTTAGAAAATTAAGAAGTTGAGAATTCAAAATTATCCATCGGACCCATTTACAATTTTTTCAAAAGTTAGCAACCCAACTTCTTAACCGTTTCTACCAACTTAAAACCCCAATTTGAAATCCTTTTAGTTACAGTTGGATAATTTACATAATCTCCATTACTAATTCTTTGTGTATCTTGGTCATCGTAACCATTCACTTAACCTTCCATTATGTTCCATTATGGTGATACATCTTTGTTAATAGATAGTAAAAACTCCGAGTTCTTTTTATTTTTTGAATTAACATTTTATTGATGAAACTGATAATATAGTAAATTGTTTTGTATATTTTACAAACTATTATAAATAACTAAAATTTAAACTCATAATTATTAATAAACATGTCAAATAAAATTATTATTTTTTATTAAGTAATTACATTATTTAAAATTTTAACTTTTATTTTATCGTTATAAAAAATAACTTTGTCACAAACTTGATGCTCAAATATTTTTATTTCATTGACCTATATGTTTATTAACTATAAATATTAAATATCCACCTGTATTCTTCATATTTTAATTTATTGTTTTATTTTCATTCTAAAATAAACAATACATAATGTGTAAATTAATTTTTTGTTAATATAATAAAATTATATATGTCATTTTGTTATTTATTTAGTTTAATTTTTATTAAAGTTTTTACTTTTTACATTACATAGCAATTACGTATATTTAAAGCACAATAATTCTCATATGAAAATTTTAATTTACATGAGTATAACGATATATTTAGTGTGCAAAATTAAATATTATTTAATAAATGTATCGAACCCATTTGTATATTGTGTAAAATGTTAGGAATTCAAATACAATTTTTTCTAATTAAAACTAATGGCATATTTTTTTTAACAATGACCAATTGCTTACTAAAACACAAGTTATGAATTTTTGTGCCAAAAGTTAAACAGTAGGGACCATTTCCACAATGAGGAGAAAAGTTAGGACCATTTGGGTCAAATTCCCTATTATAGGATCTGTTCAGCACCCACTAGGCAAGTAGTTAATCTAGGTTTACTGAGTTTAGGAAGCATAAAACGCGCTTAACTTTAATATAACATAATATGAATTTTGAATTAGATTAGATTAGATTGCATCCAGCTAATCTAGCACTCAAATTCTAATTAAATAAGTTGAAACATTTTTGAAGTACGTCCTTTTTTCAGGTTGCTGCGAAAAGGACAGTTTATTCTTCTGCACCCTCTAATTTCACTTAATTAACAAAGATCTCCCCATCATCTCCGTCTTGCAGGGGTTTATAAAAATTGATTTAGCAAATCACACAGGCATTTTCTGGGCCATTTGAATATTAAAGTGACACCTTTTCATTTTTAAAAATAATATATTAATTTTCTTATAATCAAAAGCAGTTATACATTTTAAACTCTTTTATCATTATAGATTTGAAACTTCTATTGTTTTTCTTTCTCTTGTCTCTCATTTTCTTAAAGACTTTTTCCTTTTATAAATTTTCACTTTAGATAAAAGAACTGTTAGTTTGATTTATTTTCCCCTTTTTGCAACTTTTAATTTTGTGCGTGTTTGGTAGATTTTAAAAGTAGTTATTTAGGAGATTTAAAAAAAAAAATAGATAAATGTGTGATTGAAAAATTGATAAAAATCGTAGGTCCCACGAAATATGTAGTTGAAATTAAATTTAGGACATATATATGTGAGGCCTAGGTAAGGACAAGGCGATGGCGAAGTGTGAAACGTGGCTAGATGTGGAGACCGCACTTCACGCTTAAACGAGCTTTTTAGAACATAATAAATAGAATACATTTTGAAAAATAACATGATAAATGAGAGACAATATCTTATAATTAATTATCTCAATGAGTATTTTTTATAGTTCACTCAAATTGAAAAATAAAACCCGAATGTGATTTCGGAAATGGTTTTATCCCAATCGAGTTCATTCTCTTCTCTATGAAAATATATTAAGAATATAATAAAAAGGAATTCTAAATTGTCTTTCTCTATTACAATATCTCTAACGGATTCATTATAAGCAATTATTTGAATTGTATATCATAAAGCTACTGTAATTTTAAATGAACTCGTCATCGATTCAAAGTAACTTATGAAGTATTATTACATTTAAATTTATCTCAAATACTATTTAAATTAACCTAAATTATTTTTCAAATTTATCTTATAATTTAATTTGGTCTACATCTATCTCATGTGGACCTAAAGTAATCTTTTTGATTTGATAGAGAATGGAAGATCCCCAAGTAGTCGAAAAAGTAAGAACAAATAAGCTTATCTTTTGTGTGGACTTTAGTTAGAAATAATGGACTAGACATTATTTGATAAGTGTACATGTTCCACCGTTTGTATTTTTGTTGTTGTCCACAGTTATGCGAAGAATTTACCTGAAAAATCTTTTTAGCATTTTCTATTGTTTGTCACATGCATGACACAAGATTTAATTGAAATGTTTATATTATATTGTTCATCCAAGTATGACTTATAAGTTAAGAAAATACAATACGAGTTAGAGACATGTATTTAAGATAACGAATTTGAACTCAGACAAAATGTAAAAATACGTAAGATCGTCGAAGTTTGTACCGGTTCATAAGACTTTTTATATTATATTTTCATAGTTCCCTACCTCTATGGTTTCTCTTACACTGTGAATGCGCGACTATGCAAATGGCATAAAATTAAAAAGCATGGAATTTGAGTGGTTCCTCAAAGGGCCACTTGATGTTGACGCCTTTCTTGACCTAGGGTTCACCTTTTTAATTTACACGACCTTCCACGTGCATGGCTGTCTTAATGCGCAAAAGAGAGCAAAAAGATTTAGTGCTTATAAAAGCTTAGTCACTTTCTTATTAAAAAGTTAATATCAATCATATGACGACTGGTAGCTAATTATTACCTACAAGTTGGATCTAGCTATACGGTGAATTGAACAATAAGTGACTATCAAACTAGAAAGCTTATGTACTCGACAAATTCAGAAGTTTTTTAAAATCGAATTTCTTATCACAAGATCGAAGCGTTACTAAAAAAAAAAAATACACTAACTTTTTTTTCACTACAAAAAACAATTTTTTTCAGGGGGTATCGGACTATAATCCGATCCCCCCTAAATCCGCCTCCGGTTCTATAATATCTAAATGCAGTATATTTGAAGTGATTTCAAATAAACTTTAATTGACCTAATTAATATGTATTTCATTTCTAAACTTGATTCTCTTAATTGAGTGGACAAAAAATTTCATATTATTTTCGTTTTTTTTTTCTAAAAATGTGAAATTATGAAGAATAAACTATAATATACAACATTTGCCTGGAGAGAATAAGTAAAACATAGAATTATTTAGTAAGATGGGTGATGATCTCCTCTCTATGGTAGAAAAAGTTATAAAGGTTATAGGACACGTGTTTTGTGGCCATTGAAAAAAAGAAAAGTGATTGACACTGTTAAATTACACTATTGGTCATTCGATTAGAAACGTTAACCTAAAACCATAAGTATCACTGTTAAATTTTAACATGGACACAAATGACGTTAATTCCAATGAAATATTACCTTGAGGGGGCTGGTTTGAAGCGTTTTAACAGTCAAGTTCTTTGATTGCTCCGATACTTGAAAAAGAGGCGAGGAACTCTCCCCCGGTTTGTCCTCCGGCGTGAAAGTTAGATATTGAGGGGGAAAGAGTGACGGGAATTAAGTGAAAAAACGAGAGTAGCAAATATAAGGTTTTTTTTTTTGTCATCTCTTACCTGGTTCACCTTCTGAGGTATTTATAGGTGGGCGATTTTTCTCCACGCCGCCATGCGGTTTTCTCCGGCCTTTCGACAGCTTGTTGCCCACGTTCGGCGGTTATCGCCACGTGGCGGCGATTTCAATAGTGCGCTAGTTGGCTTTGGGACGCGGGCGGTTAGTTTATCATTCACATAACCGCGTTATGTGACATCGTTGATCGTCGTCCATTGATGTGGTCGATCGACGCCTTCTCTCGTGGGTGGTGGTCTCATTGGTCCGATGCCATAATCGATCGACTACCATTTGTTACAATGATGATCGATCGCTGCCGCCTGGGGTAGTCAAGTTGACTACCACTCACACAAAGCGCCCATTACGTCTGGCACAATTTGAGTCTAGTCTATTTCTAGTATAGCATCATTAGCCCCTCTACCTCTTAAAGATTTTTGTCATTAAGAGGTAGCGAAATTTTCTTCCACTCTTCAAATGAATCTGATTACTCTTTTTTTTTTTATAGTTGTTGACGTTGGAAAATGGTTTGCACTGATTCCTAGCCAACTTGAAGATAAGTGTTGAGGTCGGATATGACCGTAATGAGTGGTAGATAAGTGCATATATGTAGGAAGACACGATTATGCAATCTTTGCAAGAGTGTTTTTATTAAGCAGTTGAATGTCCCCCTTATTGGACATTTATGACTCCTATTTATAGGAAAATTTGCAATGATTACTATCATTTAATGCTAGGCTAGGCATTAAGTGGCCAAGCTAGGCATTTAATGCTTACAAGACATTTCCTTTTTAAGGCATTTAATGCGAAGTGATGTCTGACACGTGAAAAGACAAGTTATACTGATGACGCGGTTGTTACCCTCAGCTCCGAGGTCCGAGCTGAGTACCAGGGGTGGAGTTGCCGAGCTGAACTTGTTAGATCTACGGAATACTCTTTGGGGATATCTTTGAGGTCCGACTTGTTAGTTCAGCCCGAAGTGCTTAGGTTGGTCAGCAACGCATCATCTATAAGTGGCAGATCTAGATCGGGTACCAACAATTGCCCCCTCAAAAACTGCTTTGAAATTAGTCGAAGGTGGTTTTGTGACCCAGGCGATGTCTTGATCCGAGTTCGCCCATCTATCTCGCGACATTTCGCAATCCGCCTAATTGGTTGACACATGGATGCAATTCAGATGGGATTGTCAGACTTTTACGTGGCTCAAGGGCATGCTTTAATGGAGCGTCATCATTGCTGCATTAATGGTGTCGGCCCTTCATCTTCCTTTTCTATAAATAAGGGGAGAAGGAGAGCCATTTAGAACTCTTCTCTTTGACACTTTCTCTGGTTTCGACCGCCAACATCCGTGCTAAGACTCAGAACGGTTTCAGAGTAATCCGATCTCCCCAAAAGTTAGTTATCCTCTTCAATATTAGGTACAGCTCAGAAATTTTACCTTCTTCGTTTCATTCATCTTCTTTCCCTGTAGATTTTACTTTTCCTTAGTGTATAAATCAAAACGATGAGTTCTGGGACCTGGTAGTGCGGTGAGGGACGAGGCGTTGTCTTGGGGTAGAGGTCAAGAGGAAGAGGAACCGTTAGTTCGTAGGATGATGGAGAAGAGGGATGAGGAGGAGGTGCTCACCTATTCCTTTAACCTCGGTTACTCCTAAGAGTGGACCTTCAAAAACGGGGTAAGTTTTTAGTCGTAGGGGTTGGAGATTGAGTCCGGTCGTGAGCGCCCGATCTGGAAGTGTAGGTTCTTCCCGTCGGAAGTCAGCCAAAAACAAGTTAGGAGATTGGCATAGAGCTTATAGGGTTCCTGATAACATAGAGTTCGTCATTCCGGGGAGTGATGACTGGGCTGATGATCCACCCCTAGGTTGCATTGCCTTAAATCAGGCCATCCTGGCAGCGGGACTTCGTCTGCCTTTTCCTAGGATTATAAAGAAATTTTTAAGAGAATGGGGATAGCTCCAACTCAGTTATGCCCCAACGGGTGGAGAACCATGGTGGGTTTTCTCATTTTATGGAACCAGCTCGGCTACCCCCGTCCGTCAGTTAGAGAGTTCAATAGCTTGTACTCCTTCAAGCCTGATGGTAAGAGGTCGGGCTGGTGGTATGCCTCGGTGAAGGCCAGGACGGGTGGTAGCGTTATCACCCATACCCCGGACTCAGTGAAGATGTGGAAGAAATATTGGTTCTTCGTCCGAGGTGCATGGCAATTTGCTGATAATGACTCCAGACCGGATATCAGTATTCCAGTTCGTTATCACGAACTAAGTAAGCACGTTTGCTTCTGTGTTTAGTTCAGTTCATCTTGTTCCTTATTGAACTTTGTTTCGTCTTTTTCAGAATATAATTCTTACGACCCCACTGAAGAGTCCTCGGAAAGACTAAGGAGGGCGCGCCTTCTGGACGAAGACTCGAGGTCGTGTAGTGTATTGATAACCGAGGCGAACTTAGTCTCAGCCCGGCTTTCTTCTACTAGTTCGAGCAATTCCCCACACCGTAAGTTGATATCTCGATCCGGGCTGACCATCATATTATTGGCTTATTTGCACAAATGGTCCTGACTTTTGCACTTCTCGCGGGTTGAGGACCTATCTTTTCATTTTTGGCGGTTTAGCCCCTATTTCAAATGTTTTGGCGTGAATGGTCCTTTTCAACAATTTCCATCCAAATGGTCGTCAAATTTCACGGTGGAAGTTTTTTTATTTAAAAATGCTTATTTGCACAAATGGTCCCGACTTTTGTAAAGAAAAATTTGCAAATAAAGTCCCAATATTTTAGAAAGTGTTGAAAGTCCCATAACCTTCTAATCCCAACACATATGACCTAAACTTTTTGACAATTTTATCCCTAACTTAAATAAATTAAAATAACTCACAAATCTTTTCAAAATACAAATAAGTCCTAAATCTTTTTTTTTTTACAGATTTATACTTAAAATAATAAAAAGTGTGTCATCAAGTCCCAAAACTTTTAATTTTATTCACCAAAATAATATTTAAAATGTGTTTGATTAAAATCAAATTTTTAGTAAAAGTAATTGAAAAATTGTGGGACCATAAAATGTGTGCTTAAAATTAATTGTTGATTTTGACTTTAACTTTTTAACAAAATCAAATTGAAAACAAAGCGGGCTCTTAGAGTCTCTCTGAGTTTTGTCCAGTGTCATTAATTAACAAAAAAATTATACCCCATGATCAAAATTTGACCAATTTAAAATTTTAATTTATTTTTCATATCAATTACTAGAGGTGGCAAAATGGGCCGACCCAGTGGGCTGTTCGAATAGCCCGGGTCTTTTGGTCAAATGAAACCAATAAAAATTGATTAAATAGAAATTTGGTCAATTTAGTCCGATACAACTAGTCAACTGAAATTTGGTCCGATAATTTTTTTGCCCAAGTCCTACTCCACACTTCAAACACCCCACCCATCCTCTCTCCTTGAAATGTGGTGCGCTAGGGGTGGGGTGTTTGAAGTGTGGGGTAAGGACTTGGGAAAAAAATTATCGGGCCACCGGTTGGCTTAGTTGTCTGGACTAAGTTGACCTAATTTTATTAGATCAACTTTTATTGACTAGCCCAAATTTGAGAGAATCCGCTATCCGAGGTGACCCATTTTGCCACCTCTAGTAATTGATATGAAAAAAAATTAAAATTTTAAATTGGTCAAATTTTGATCATGGGTATAATTTTTTCATAATTAATGTACCACCTGGACAAAATCAGAGAATTTCTAAGAGCACTGTTGTTTTCAATTTTGATTTTGTTAAAAAGCTAAAGTCAAAGTCAACAATTAATTTTAACCACATTTTATGGTCCCACAATTTTTCAATCACTTTTACTAAAAATTTGATTTTAATCAAACACATTTTAAATATTATTTTGGTGAATAAAATTAAAAGTTTTGGACTTGATGACACACTTTTTATTATTTTAAGTGTAAATCAGAAAAAAAAAAAGATTTAGGACTTATTTATATTTTTGAAAAGGTTTGTGAGTTATTTTTAATTTATTTAAGTTAGGGATAAAATTGTCAAAAAGTTTAGGGTCATATGTGTTAGGATTAGAAGGTTATGGGACTTTTCAATACTTTCTAAAATATTAGGGACTTTTGTTTGCAATTTTTTTACAAAAGTCGAACCATTTGTGCAAATAAGCATTTTTAAATAAAAAACTTCCACCGTGAAATTTGACACCATTTGGATGGAAATTGTTGAAAAGGACTATTGTCGCCAAAAACATTCAAATAGGGGTTAAACCGCCAAAATGAAAAGATAGGTCCTCAACCCGCAGTAAGTGCAAAAGTCGTGACCATTTGTGCAAATAAGCCATGTATTATTTTATGTCGCTTACGGTTTTGACTTTGTCTAGTTTCGTGTCTTTCCACGTAAGAAATGAGGGACATATCTTCCCTTTTGAAGAAGTCAGCTCAGGCCAGTAGGTAAGGGCAAGAGAAAGGCCATGCGGGGAAGGACACGTTAGACATCCCGTAGTCGACCTAATGAGGTGCCGAATCCGGCACCATTTTCCGTGCCTGGGCCCCACACGGAAAGGTCGAGGAGGTTACTTCCTTCCGTGCCCGCCAAGTTCGGCCGAGGTTCGGCCTCCTCATGCAGCGGTGAGGATGCCGACACCATACTTAGGGTCAATCACGAGAAAGACGAAGAGTATCTACGGCTTCGGGGTCTTCTGCCCAAGCCGGTTCGAGATTTCTTCCGCTCAAACTCCTCCTCCAGGGATGAAGCGGCCGGGCTACCTCCTACTGCGAAGAAAGCCATGAGGTTCATGGCGAAGAGCTGGACTCCGGTTCAGTAAAAATACTTAGAGAGTATGGGAGCGGTAGAGTCTGCCATTGCGGCCTCGGTGAATTCCATCGTATGGCGATTCACCGACCTCGGTGGCCGAGAAGATGGGCAAGACTTTGGCAGACTTTCAAATGATGAAGGATGAAGGTCGAAAGTTTCTTGCCGAACTGGAGGAAGAGAAGAAACTCCGGGCGACCTCTGAGGACATTCTGATGAGGAGGAGGAGGAGTTAAAGGGAAAGTTGCCGAGTGGAAGCTTTGGCGGGGAGCTGAGGCAAGAAAGAAAAAACAGACCGTGGCCGGAGGCCGAGCTAGAGGCGAGAAGAAGAGTCAGGCAGAGCTCAGGGATGCATTAGTAAAGGCAGTTGACAGGGACGAAGTCATAGAGGAGTTCAGATCTTCGGAAGCATATCCTGCTGACCAAGAAAGGGTCTACTTCCTTACGATGGAGGAACTGATTCGATCGTGGCGGAGAAGCGGCGGGACCGGGATGTTCGGTTCAAAGGATGAGCTGGCCGACCTTAAGAGGAATTCTAAGCTCAATCTTCCTTCACCTGAGGAAGAAGTTCAGTCCGGTGCTGATGCTTGACTTTTCTTTGTTTGTAGTTTTAGTTAGTTTTTTTATATCCGTACTGAACTGCGCATCGGATGTACTTGGACGATCTCTAATGTTAATGCAAATGTTTATTTTGTCGGACTTCTGACTTATAACTCCAGCTGATTTCTGACTTTCAAACTTCTAACTTCTGACTCCTGACTTCGAGTGACTTCAGGCGTCGAACTTCCGACTTTGGACTTGATCTCTAACTTCGACTTCTAACTCCTGGACTCCTAACTTAACTTCGAGTGGCTTCAGGCGTCGAACTTCTGGCTTTGGACTTCTGATCTCTAACTTCTGACTTCTAACTCCGGACTCCTAACTTAACTTCGAGTGACTTCAGGCGTCCGAACTTCCGGCTTTGGACTTCTGATCTCTAACTTCCGACTTCTAACTCCTGGACTCCTAACTTAACTTCGAGTGACTTGAGCGTCGAACTTCCGACTTTGGACTTCTCAAGCGAGTTTTTGGTACATGGGCGAGTTGAAACTAAGAAAATTAATGTTTTGGATTGCGATCGATCGAGGGGTATGGCCCCCAAGTTTTTAGCTCGGCTCCATGCGTGAATTTTAGCTTGGTTGATTGGACGAACTAGAGGTTGAATCATCTTAGAAGTCTGGGAATGTAGTTCGCCACTTGAACGAACTGTGTTCCTCGGGATGAAGTTACTTTTAGTTTTGGCTGGTGGTGACGCAAAGACTTACGTCGGTACGACGCGGGTCCCAGCTTTATGGGACCTATGTATCAAAAAGATTGTGGTATTGACTACCCCTTGTTAGGTCGGATACATCTTTTCACAAAATGTCCTTCAATTTATAAATACGAAAATTTTTACAAGTGTGGGCCGTGGCTTCTTTTAACAAAAGTAGCCCATGTCCATGCGGGCCTTTTACGGATGAGTTTCATTGGTAGTACTTCTTTGGGTGTTCAAAGATTCCACGGGTGTGGGAGTGATGAGACCTCAGTATTTTTGAGCTCGTAAGCTCTGCCTCTCTTGAGGGTCGTGGCAATTTTGTAAGGCCCTTCCCATTCGGAGCGAGCGTCCCAGCAGCTTTCTTTTGTTGCTAGGAAAACTTTTCTCAAGACTAAATCCCCAGCTTTGAATTTTCGTTCCTTGACCTTGCTATTGTAATACCTTGCACTTCTTTGTTTGTAAATTGTATTTTTCAATTCTACCCCCAGCCTCTTTTCCTCTAGTAGGTCTAACTCACGTGATGGCATCACCGTTGCAATTCTCATCAAAAGTCCGAACTCTAAAGGATGGGAGTTCGAGCTCTACTGGGATGACAGCTTCGGTTCCAAAGGCTAACGAGAAAGGCGTTTCTCCCGTGCTTGACCGGCATGTTGTTCGGTAGGACCATAGTACGCTTGGGAGCTCTTCTGCCCAAGCTCCTTTTAGTTCATCCAAGCGTGCCTTCAAGGTGTGCTTGATGATCTTGTTCTGACCTCAACTTGACCGCTTGGCACGGGGGTGATTTGGAGTGGAGAAGTGCTTCCCGATATTCGAGCTTCTTCGCAGAATAACTTTGAGTTTAGAATTGTCGAACCGCTTTCCGTTGTCCGTAATGATTGAGTATGGGACTCCAAATCTGCAGACGATCGATTTCCATATGAAATCCATAGTTTTCTGTTCCGTTATCTTGGCTAGCGGTTCTGCTTCTGCCCATTTGGTGAAGTAATCCACAGCGACTATGGCGTATTTAGTCCCACCTTTTCCAGTGGGCATGGGTCCGATTAGGTCGATCCCCTATTTTGAGAACGGCCACGGGTTAAGGATTGAGGTCAGCCCTTCCGGATGAGCTCTAATGGTGAGGCCAAACCTTTGGCATTTGTCGCATTTTTGGCGAATTCGATGGAGTCTTTTTTTTAGCGATGGCCGAAGTACCCTTGCTTTAAGATTTTGTGCGCCATGATCGTCCCTCAAAGATGGTTGCCACATACTCCTCGTGAACTTTACCGAGGCGTGCTTGGCTTCGTTTTCCTTTAGACATCTCGGTGGGGAAGCGAAAAACCCTTCTTGTATAAGACATCGCCGATTATTGTATATCTTGCTTTGCTCGATCCTTAATTTTCTTGCTTCATGCTATCTCGGGGGTACCTTACCATCCTTTAGGAATTGGATGATCTCGTCGTCCAACCGGAGCTCGATTCGATGTGGTAAGGTTGTGCTCGGGCCGATTCGATTGGACGGACGATCCTTCCAATCGGGATGTTCTCCACTCTTCTATGCCCCCTCACCGGTAGCGAGTCTTGCTAGAGCGTCTGCAAGGCCGTTCTGAGTTCTTGGGATTTGTCTGACCTCGACGGTGTTAAATGACTTGAGTTCATTTTCTACTACCTGTGAATAAGACGCCATCCTTTCATCTTTGGCTTGGTAGGACTTGTTGATTTGATTGACCACCAGCTGGGAGTCACTGTAAACGAGTAGTATAAGCGCACCCATGCCTCTTGCAAATCTTAAACCGGCGATTAAGGCCTCATACTCAGCCATGTTGTTAGAGGCATGGAAATCAAATCGTAGAGATTGACACAGTGGTTCCATATCTGGGCTCATCAGCACAACTCCAGCTCCTGCACGTGTTTCAGTTGATGATCCATCGACGAAGAGAGTCCAACATTCTTCTTGTTTGGTGCTTGGTTTTGCTCCGGATGAACTCGCAACGAAGTCGGCTAGAGCTTGACCTTTGATCGAAGTTCGAGTGCAAAGTGGAGCTCGAATCGGCCGAGCTCTCTCGCCCATTTTACAAGTCTTCCGTAGTGTCGAGTTTTTGTAGGACTTGTCTTGGGGTAGTTTGATAGAACCTCTATTGGATGTTGCAAAGAAGTATGGCCCGAGTTTTCTTGCGGATGATGATGAGGCATATGCCAATTTCTCCATCGGGTCAGCACTGAGTGCGGCATCATGCGATCAGCTGGGCGACGTAGTACACGGGTGTTGGGTACCTTCGTCATTCCTGATTAGCACAGAGGTGACGGAGTGCTTTGAGACAACTAGGTATAAGGTAAGGACTTCCTCGATTAGAGGTTTTGACAACAATGAGTCGTGCTAGTTGCTTTTTAGTTCGCCAAAGGCTAGTGGCATGCCTCACTCTACTTGAACTCTTTGCCACCTCGCAGAGCGTCGAAAAAGGGTTTGCACTGCTTGTTGACCTTGAAACAAAGCGATCGAGCGCGGCTATCCGTCCCGCCAGGCTTTGTACCTCTTTAATTTTGGTAGGAGGTCTCATTTCTTGGAGAGCTCGATTTTCTCGGATTGGCCTCAATACCCTCTCTCGGTGAACCATGTAACCCAAGAACTTTCCCGAGCCCACACCGAAAGAACATTTGGTAGGATTGAGCTTCATTTTATACCTTCTCGATATAGAGAACATCTCGATGAAGGCGTTGATGTGATCTGTTGCCTTGGTACTTTTGACAAGCATATCGTCAACGATATACCTCCATGGTTTTTTCGATAAGCTTGGAAAACATCGAGTTGACTAGTCGCTTGATAAGTTGCTCCAAATTTTTTTAGTCCGAAAGGCATAACTCGATAGCGATGCACTTCGGTCGATGATAAAAGAGGTATGCTCTTGGTCACTTTCGTGCATGGCTATTTGATTGTATCCTGAGTATGCATCCATAAAGTTCAAAAGTTCATGCCCTGCAAAGTGGCATCCACCATTTGATCTATTCGGGGGAGTGGAAAGCTGTCCTTAGGGCAAGCTTTGTTCAGATCGGTAAAGTCAATGCATACTCTCCAAGTTTCGTTGCTCTTTTTTACTAGGACGGGATTGGTCACCCATCGGGGATAGCGTGATTCTCTGATGAAGCCGCACTTGAGCAGCTTGTCGACTTCTTTGGCTAGGGCTTCATACCTTTCTGGGTTAAGAGGACGCCACCTGCCTGCTGCCTGGTTTGATGTCCCAAGGGCTCGTGTTCACTCGCGGCACGAGATTTTGGGGTCTATTCCTTCCATGTCCGTGTGTTCCCATGCGAAGACATCGTTGTTGTTTTTAGGAAGGTAGTGAGCTGAGATTTCATTGATCCATTGAGTTCTTTTCCGATACATAGGACTTTCTCAGGATGGTTGAGGTCGACCTCAATCGATCCAGCTTCTTCATCGGTTCGCCCTTCCGCTCACGTAATTCCGACCCTGGGTCGAGATGACCCGATCTTCCACGGGTCCCGCCTCAGTCACCCATGTCCGACCGCTTGTTGGAAGCTCGGACTCTTCCCGAAGCATGCCTACTTCTACTTGGGAGAAGGTAATGTTGCAGCTTCTGGCCACTAGTTGACTTTCTCGTACTATGCCTACCCCATGGGAAGTAGGAAATTTGATAGCATAGTGATAGATGGAGGCAGCTGCTTTGAGCTCGTGTAGTATTGGTCGTCCCAGAATAACATTGTAATTAGATGGGAGGTCTACAATTACAAAGTCCGCAATGATTCTCCTATGACATGGAGGCAATCCGAGCTTGACGACGAGGGCGATCTGTCCCTTCGGGCTTACGTAGTCCCCTGTGAATCTCTGTAGAGGCTTCGGGAAAGGCCTAACGTGTCGGGCGTCAATCTCCATTTGTTTGAACGTTCTCAGGTATAAGACGTTCACAGAGCTACCGTCATCTACCAGTGTTCGATGAATATCGATTCCGGAGACTGGCATAGTAATGACGAGTGTGTCTGAATGTGGTTGCAATACGTGAGATGCATCTGCCTCAGAGAAAAAGAACTTCTCTACGTCTGGGTCAGCTATTGCGCCTAACAGCACTTGGTAGCTAGTATGAGCTTCTCTAGAGAGCTTTGCGATCTTGCCTTCTTGACCCTTCTAGATATCTTGGCTTCCCGACTATCATGTGGATTTCTCCTCGCCCTTATTGAGGCGGGGGTGGTAGGTCGGTCCGGTCTTGTGGTTGGCGTGGCTCACCTCCTTCGGGCGGTCGAGCTAGAAACTCTTTTAGGTGACCTCGTCTGATGAGGCTTTCTATTTCGCTTTCAAGTCTCGACAATCGTCGCTGTCGTGTCCTCGCGGATCGATGGTATCTACAATACTTCTTTTCGTTTAGCCCGATGAGCTCGCCTCAAGGAGTTGGTGGTTTGAGGATGTCCTTGCCTTTGGTTTTCATCGGACGTTCTCAAGCGAGGTGTTCGTGATGTGGTATCCTTGAACTTTGGTGGAGCAGTCTAGTCCGACCGGGTGATGGAATTCTCGCCGCTTTCCTGGGCTTTCTTTCTTTTCCGCTTTTGGGTCTTTCTCTTTACTCTTCACGCCCTTCTTGATCGGATCATCATTCTCCGGTCGGAGGTGGCTTCCTCAAAGACCGATGTGTTTCTCACTCTAGCTAGGAATTCTTGATATGTTGCTTGGGGTCCGTCCTCGTGGACTGACCACCAGAATCGAGTTTTGGTCCTTAATCCTGATAGGACTGCCATTAGAGCAGCGTCATCGGAAATTTTGTCCACTTCCACTATCCTCTTGCCGAATCGATCCATGTAGGACCTCAAAGATTCAGTTCGGCCTTGTTTGATGCTAACAAGGCGCTCTTTTGGAGTAGATCGAGTTCTTGCCCCCATGAAGGTGGAGACGAACTGACCTGACAGGTCATTCCAATTCCGAATGGAGCGTTGTGGTAATTTTTTGAACCACCTCATTGCTCTGTTCTCGAAGGTTAGGGGAAATGCTCGGCACATGATTACGTCACTGGCTCCTTGGAGTTCCATCCAGAGGTGTACTGCTGAGATGACCAACGGATCGTGGCCGTCCTCATAGCTAGTCACCGCGGCATTTTCACTTTTTCGGCGGGGGCTTTGCTAAGATATCCTCCGTGAACGGAGAGTGTCTGTCTGTCGGGCGTATTCTTCCTGGGTGTTCTTTTGCTTTGCTTCCACTCGGCCAGCGTTGTTTCATCGCCCAAGTTCATCCGGGTGTTTTGTACACTTGATGTCGCCATAGATGGAGCTCCTCCTTTCTTTACGCTTTACGCTCTCAGACGGATTTGGGAGGGTTGTCCTAGACGGTCGAATACGCTGGCTGACCGCTGCGTGGCAACCTTCCTGGGGGGACTAGGACGTATGCTTTTTCCTCATTTGCTTTCTGATGAGCTTTTCTCACCAAACTCCAATCTTCTTTTCACATGACGGTCTTTGGATTTGTCACGTGCTGGGGACTCTGCTTCTGAGTCAGAAACTTGTCTAGTGGTGGCTTGGTTCTTCTCAAGTCGTTCAATAGCATGAGTTAGGTACTCGAGTTTTTGTAGAACCTGTCCCTTTTCGGGGCGCGGGTTTAAGTCAAGTTTCTCCTTGTTGTTCATGACGGAAGACCTAGGGAAGGTCAACATGTCGGCTTCCGGTTCTTCCTTGACTACGAGCCCTCGAGTCGTGATCATGCTCATGTTTGGAGGGTTTTTATAGATGAAGTGTTTAGGTATGATGATCAAGAATTGATCTTTTTGGTGAATTTCTGGAATACGGAGGTTCACGCCCTCCTTCTAGCGCCAAACTGTTGACGTTGGAAAATGGTTTGCAGACTGATTCCTAGCCAACTTGAAGATAAGTGTTGAGGTCGGATATGACCGTAATGAGTGGTAGATAAGTGAATATATGTAAGAAGACCCGATTATGCAATCTTTGCAAGAGTGTTTTTATTAAGCGGTTGAATGTCCCTTTATCGGACATTTATGACTCCTATTTATAGGAAAATTTGCAATGATTACTATCATTTAATGCTAGGCTAGGCATTAAGTGGCCAAGCTAGGCATTTAATGCTTACAAGACATTTCCTTTTTAAGGCATTTAATGCGAAGTGATGTCTGACACGTGAAAAGACAAGTTATACTGATGACGCGTTTGTTACCCCCGACTCCGGTCCGAAATGAGTACCGTGGGTGGAGTTGCCTAGTCGAACTTGTTAGATCTACTTTAATACTCTTTGGGGATATCTTTGAGGTCCGACTGTTAGTTCACCCAAGTGCTTAGGTTGGTCGAGAACGCATCATCTATAAGTGGCGATCCGGATCGGGTACCAACAATAGTATTTCTCATCTTTCTTTTTTTAGTTGTTTTGACGAGTTTTGATCGCATTTGGAATTGAATTTACGTATCGGGTTTCAAAATTTGTGGAGGTAAAAATCCCTCCAAAAATCACCTCTATATAAAGGGGTGTGAAGGCCATTTATTTCACTTTCGTCTTTTCCCATATCATAGGTCTCTCACTTTCCTTGGGCAATCAAAGGTAATCCTCCAATCCTCCCTAACTTTTCTTTTTTAAAGAATGCCTAGAGTTATAAATTCGTCCACTAGTCAAGAAAATTCTTCACCTTCTTTAATTTTTTTGCCTGAATCGAGTGGATCTCACTTAAGTGTTGACCGCCCATTTGGGGTGGTCGGCCCTATTATAAGCGGCGCAAGCCGATCGCTCTCTTGGGGCGATCGATCGCCGACCGTCCTTATGGAAGCGATCGATCGTCCCATGGAGCGATCGACCGCCGCCTGAGCGCGATCAATCGCTCGTGGGAGCGACCGACCGCTCTCCGGAGCGATCGATCACTCACTGGGGCGCGATCGATCGCCACTGGGAGCAGCTGGTCGATCGTCAGACAGACATCTCGAGGCACTACCGCCGCCGACCAATAATACCCTTTGACGTCGAAATCGCAATATCGCATACTACCACAAGAGCATCATCGCTGGGGCATTGCACGCCTACCGTGTCCTCCTTGCCAAAAATGATGTCTTGATCGAACATTTCTTTCCTCTCAGACGAGCGCATTCCAGCTTGAACGGACATAAATCTTTCTCGGCATAGTTGGAATCTCCGCTGCTTTCGCGCCAAACGATCATATTAATTACTTACTCCCGCCGAGGTCGGAGATGTTCCTCTACTTTTTCTTTACCGCGATCATTTCTCACATACTTGGATAAAGATCCTCTTTTTAACAACCGCTCAATTTCCTCTTTCGCTTGAATACAATCTTCCGTGTCATGCCCATGACCTCTATGAAATTGACAATATTTTCTCTTATCTCTTTTCATGGCAGGCGCGGCCATCGGTTTAGGCCATTCGAGGTCTTTGATATTTCGTATTTCCATCAACACTTTTGTACGTGGAGTGTTCAGGGGGGTATAAATTTTGGTATCCTCATACTTCGGTCTAGTCGATCGGTCTCGGGTGTTGTCTTTACTCGTGTGTACAACTCTTTGTTTTCTTTTGTCAATCTTTCGGTCATCATGAGATTTTCGCTAGTGAGTCTCTGGCTCCCTTCCTTCCCGTAGGCTTTTGGTTACTATGGCTGCCTCTTCTGCATCTACGTACTTATCCCCTTTTTTCAACAGATCATGCATTGACTCCGGAGAAATTTTTGAGAGAGACATTTTGAAAGTCCTGTTTCACGTACCATTCATTATAGCCGTGACAACAGCAGACATTTGGAGATCTTTGATGCCGAGAGTGGCTCTGCTGAACCTTGCCAAGTATCCTTGCAGTGATTCATCCTTCTCTTGGACTACTTGCATTAGGCCGATGGCGGTTTTTCTCTTCCTTTTGCTACTTAAAAAGTAAGCTACAAAGCTTCGAGAAAGTTCATCAAATGTTTTGATAGATCGCGGAGCGAGAGTAGCTACCCAGTCTCTAGCTTCTCTCCTCAACGTTGGCGGAAAGGACCGGCACATTCTCGTGTCTGCACCGCATACAAATTCATCAAGTCTACAAAAGTCCGCAAGTGATCTAAGGGGTCTGTTACTCCATCGTATGCTTCTATCATTGGTTGCTTAAAACCTTTTGGCAGGGGGACCGCCATAATTTCTGGTGCAAACGGGTCCTCTTCCAAAACCATCTACCTACGTCGATCTTTTCTTTTTGACAAGGCATCGTCAATCTTTTGTGCCATCATTTCTTCCATTTTCTTTTCCAAACTTACCATTGGTCGTATCCCATGCGGATCTGCCTCCCATAAACCATCACCGGGTGCTTTCGGTCCCCATTTGTGGTATGGCGTCAAAGCGAGAGAATCTCTTGCGCCATCCCGCTTGGTTGAACACCGGTAGTGCGTTTGATGCTCCACCAAAAGTGGCGGCCCATTGTGATTTTTCGACGAGTTGGGAGCTAACTCAGCAAATAGTATTAATTGCGACAAATAGAGTAATTGTCAAACACATTTTTTTCTACATTTTTTTTTATTTTAATAAGCGATCAATTAGTAAAATTTTATATTTTCGTTGGTGAACTTTTGAATTTGTGACATTTTTGTCTTATGTGCCGTACTAATTTAGCATTGTTTGTGTCCAAGTTTGAATTTATTATTGACATGTAAGATTTTAGGCTAATATTTTTAACCGAATGACCACTATATAATTATTAGAAATTTGCGTGACAATTATTATATATAAAAGTCCTAATGTGGGAGAAATATTTATGGACTATATTGCCCTTACAAATAACTTATAATTTCTAAATTCCTCTTTCAATTGGTATTATTTATTTAGGCTTTAATTTTTAAATTTTTAATACCAAATAAATATTACATTTTTATAATTGATGGTGGATTGCCTCTTTAAATTCTATTATTTATTGTAATTAATAAAATAAATAAAAATGTAATGCTAATAAGGTTTTTAATATATTAAAATTATTATCTTTAATAGTAAACACTCCAAGAGTCAATTTTATTATGCATGAAAATTTAATCAAACTCATTGATCAACATAACCAAAAAAAGAGGATTTCGGCTTTCTTATTATTGATTCATGGTTTCTTTATATGTTGTTCTTCTTTGTTTTCAATTATGTCGGGAATTGTTTCTTGTTTTTTTTTTTCCTCTTGCATGAACAGTTTTTATTCTTTGATTAGTTTGATAGTAATGTGATAATAGTGGATGTGTTAATTTTCCATGAAGCGTTCACTATTTTTTAAGAATATCATGGTAATATGTATTTAAATTTTGATTTCTATATCTTTTTTCTTGATTTGTTTGTTACTATATAACTTGAATCAACTCGAGTCGTGTCATCCATGAGGTGAAGGTAAATCTATCATAATAAGTTGATTTTGCATGATAGAATTAATATCATGAATTTTATTAAGAATGAATTGAGGAAAGAATGCATGAGAAGCCTTGATAAGTGTTTTAGTGAGGATATTCTTTGGAGAATATTCTTTTTTATTCTATATCAAAGAATTTTGAGATTTTTTTTTGAGGAGAAATAATTGTCTAAAAATGCTAAATTTTTGTATCCACGTTATTTTATAATGATATGAATAAAATCAATGAAGTGTTATACATACTATTTTTCATGTATTTTAGAATTTAATATTAATTTTCATAAAAGAAATTTATATTTTCTTGATATGCCATTAGATATATGCATCAAAATATAACTAAAAAGAATATCATAATATTATTAAATTCACGCACTTTCTTAACTAATTTGAATTTTATAAAAAACTTAAATAACCATTGCTGAAATTAACCATATTGTTAATTACGTATTTAACAAATTTATTTGAATTCCATTTGCAGTGATCTTGATTATGTCATCAAAAATTCGTTTTTTCAAGAAAAATCAAGGTGTAAGAAGAATAATAAACTTTAAATGAGAGAGGGAATAAATTCACATTTGGTTTCAAATAAAAAATTTAAAATCCTGGCGCAGGCAGTAGACCAACGGGAGTTACGGATTACCATATGGAAGCAATTTTCAATTATCCTAGTATGGGCTGGAATCAGTTGGGCCTTTTATGGGTGGCTTTGGCAGTGAGCATTGCCTAATGCATATAGGGAGATGAGGTCATCATTACAATCAGTATAGCCCTTTCAAAAATTCCAGTCAAGATAAATATGTAAGTTTACAAGTGAAGAGTGTTGTAAAATTACAGATAATAATGAATAATTATTTATTTTATTATTTTTTATTATTTTATCTAATTTATAATATCTTATCAGTACAAAAGAGTTCACCTAAAATGGAACAAAAATTCGATAACAATAATACAAAAAATTCGTATAATCTGGATAGTATGTGCATTTGTGACAAAAATTGATATCTCAGTATTCAATGATTCAATTGTCCTGAAATTTGGAAAAAAGGTTCAAAACTCATTCCAATAAATCCAATTGGTAAGATCAAGATCCAACGATTCATTTATGAGAATGTGAACATAATATTCTAAATTAGTTGAAAAATCATGAAATTTTGGAGAGTTACAGAATTTTTTAATTTTGCATTTTTAAAAATTTTTAGACTATTCAATGTTCTCAAAATATATCGAATTCAATTAATAGGTAGTGACAATAAAAAATACACTATGGTCAACTTTTTTATTTTTTCTCTGTCATCTTCCTTATTTTATATACATGAGATATGTGTGTGTGAGAATTAAATTTTGAAAATGAAATTTATTACTTCATAACAATATTCCAGAAGAATATTGTATAAGAATATTGTATGAACATTGTGTTGTTGTTCTTGAAAAAATATAACTTGATATTTATTAATATTCAAGGTAATTTTTCTATTGTTCCATAAGAATCACAACTTTATATATAAATATCAAAATTGATAAGAATATAAATACATATTCTAAAGGAGTAGAAATTTATACATGTCACTTTTCTACTAGAAGAATATGGCAGAAGAAGTATAACTTTATAAAAATCAATTTTTAGAAAAATATTGTATTAATGCTCCCGAAGAAGTAAGACTATCATACTAATACAATAAACAAATATTATGTAGTTGCTTCTAAAGAATATAACTTTATACAAATTAATACTCTAAAAGAATATCTTGTGGTTCCTGAAGAACTACTTTATATAGATCAGTATTTTTTTAAAATATGCTTTGATATTTTGAAGAAGCATCACTTCATATATAGCAATATTTTAATATCTTAAAAGAATATTGTAATGTTGTCCGAGAACAACTTTATACACATCATTATTAAAAAAAAAAAATTAAAGATGAATTGCCGAGATGTTTGTTTAGCAGATACTGCAACTAAGCATACAATTCTTCAAAATAAAAGTATTTTTTTAGAAATAACATTAGTAAAAAATAATGTTAAACATACGATATCAGGTACATCGAATATTATTGAAGGCTCCAGTAGAGCTAATATTTGTTACGTAGATGAACAAAAATTAAATATCATAGTAAATTGTTCCTCAAATAAATAAAAAATATACCTGCTATTTTATTGTTGAAAAATATACCTACGACATTGATATTACCGATTGGACCATCTTGGATCAATAACAGTGTGAAATTTTATTGAAAATTCGTGTGTATATCTATTAATTGAAAACCAGAATGTCTTCAATATATTGAATTCTCATGTAAGTGCTTCTTCTGAAGGCAAATTGATCGTTGTATCACTAGCTAAAATTAGGGCTAACTTCTGAATATTTATATAAGAAATAAAGGCTATGTTTTGTCATGTGATGTTTTGAAGAAAAGTAGTAAAGATATATAATCATCTCGAAGCTTGTAGAAGATGTAGTAGTTAATATGCATTGTTTGTAAGTCGAGATGTTATGATTTGTCACGTTTTATTTTGAAAGAAAATTACATTGTAATCATCTCGTTTAATTTTTTTTCTTACTTGTCAATGAAATAAAGAGATGGGGTTTCATAAATATTCTTCTTTCTTAACATAATTGATGTTGGCTGAATACGTATACTTTATGCTATAATATGCATTGATTTGTCCAATCTAGTTGATTATCATATTTGGTTGAACTTTACATTTTTACAAACTGGATGCTTAAATTACAAGAAACGAGACTTCAATTCTTGAAACTGAATACATTAACATATATTGAAAAATATATTTTATATTTGGGTATTGATTAGCTGGAGAGAAGTTATCAATACTTAGGTAAAGATGAAAATGAAAATTGCTCACTACACGACGACTGTTGATACCTGTCTTTAAAGGTATTAAGACCCATTAACCAACTTAAAAATACAAACTCTCTACAATATAAGAGTTGATACGTACCCTTTCATACGGGTATTAATATCTTGGTTTATAAATAAATAAATAATTTAAGGAAATTTTAAGGTTATCACACTATGGTCAGGGAGAGGAGGACAACAAAGAATGGGATATGGAGTAGGGACGACGATGTAGCAGGGACGACGAATGTGAATGAATAGAATTGAAGAATGAAATAAAGTAACTTTTACGGAAGGTGGAAATCAAAATCAAACACACTCTTAAGAGGTAGAGAGGGAGAGAGAAAACACGGGGAATGGAATGTGGGGTTGCTGCAGGTATGAAGGTGGGGTTGGGGCGGAGATACAAGGTAAATGTGAGAAGAAAAAAAATAGATACAACAGTATATTGAGATTATAAGAAAAATAAAATTAAAGTTTGTGTTGATAGTTTTGAAAAGAAAAGTAAGGTCAACTTAAGACAAGTTGGTATAATATTAGGTCTTCTTCTCTAGCACTCTACTTATTTATTTATTTATTTTGGACAGGCAAAATGCAGTTCAAGTAATTTAGGGGTCTTATGTGAAATCTGTCAAAGGGTATCTAAAGAATAATAACAATAAAATTAAATGGAGAAAGTGTCATTTTGACGGAAATCAATTTTTGTTAGTAATTAAATAGAATTATTTATAATAATACCTCCGATAAGGTTTATAAAGAAAGATTTGGGGGCGGTGTTGGTGATCTTAGGTCGAAGTACTTTTTTTTCTCTCTCGATCTGTCTTTGTTGGGTTTTCGTTATTTTTTTCTTTATGTGAACCCTAATTTTAATTTTGTAAAAAAACTTTCGTCAGTAGTAATCGATGACAATTTCGTATGTGGTATTATCGGTAATCAACAACATTGCTTCATTCATTGATCGCTAATAGGAAAGTAGTTGATATAATTGACAGAAGTTTATTATTATTTTTTAATATCCTATGAGTAACTTAAAATGTCTTTTTAATTTTTAAAAATTTTATTTATCCACACATAAGCTATTTATGTAACTTTAAATTTTTTATTAATTTGTTTAGTAATGAATTTTTCGTCTATAAGTAAATTTATTAAAATATTTATATTTTTAGTGTTACTCATTTATATTCTATTCCTAACTAATTATTTTTTAAACTTTTGTTTAATTATCGATCTAATTTTTTGAAGGTAATATTAATTTTTTTAATTACTCTATTTAAATGTAAAAATTCTATCAGTCAATTTACCAATAAAAATTCCATTGTTAATCTTAAATTAAAATCTGTTATTGTTATTTATTAGGATAAGTCAGACTCCCCATCATTTCCACTTATCACAATTTCATATCATTCAATTTTAATTGCATATATACCTTAATAACTTGCACAAATGGTCTTTACTGACAGACTTGACATTCTTGCCTTAAATAAACTAAAAAGCATAAAAGAAAAATAAAAATGAATAATTTCACTTGAAATCTAATCTTTTTCAAAAGCGCAAAAGAGTTCCCAACATCTCCACCCAAACAACATTTATCACAAATAAAAAAATAAAAACCATTCAAAAAATACTAAAATTTTATGGTATGTTGTTTTTGCATTTCAGTTTGAATTTTAAATTTTGAATTCATTTTCGTTAGTTTGTTTTAAATTTGCTGAAAACGTGTTTGGTTTGTCATTCTGAAAAATTATTTCTCAAAATAGAAAATTCGAAAACTCCTTTTGTTTAAAATTTCGAGAAATTATTTTATGACATTTTATTCAATGAATTTAATTATTCAATAATAAAGAAATTTTTTATGCTAATATTTATCAAACAATATATATATTTTAAAGTTGGTGAATCTTACAATATTTTTTTTTGCTACAAAAATAAAATATAAACAAACAATAAATTGGCAAAATAAGTAATAAAATATAAAAAATTAATGACGTGGATGGAGATTTTTAATCAATTTTTATTTAAATAAAAATTTTAAATTTCTTTTATTTAAATAACCAATAAAGTCTTGAACTATTTTTACTTTTTCAGAATGTTTTTTTTTTTATTTATAGAATCCTTATTCTTTTGGTATTTTTATTTAATAAGAATTTAGAATTTTATTATTTAGAAGTTATTTTTTTGAATATTTATTAAACACTTATTTTCTATATTTTGTGTGTTTTGGTATTTTTACGAAAACATTGAAACTACTAAAAACATGTTTTGAGTTTTCTATCGTAAATTTAATTTTATTTTCAAAAGTATATCAAACAAGTTTTGAATATTTTACAAAAATAAAAATTAAAAATAATTTAAAAACAACAAAGAGAATCCACATTTATCTTCTCCAACCCCACCCCCAAAGGCCAAGCGCCCCAACCCCACCACAATGCTACTCTATATGCGTGTTTGTTGTATAAGTGAATCTATATTCTTCTCATTTCTATAGGTTTTTTTAATGTCCTTTTTCTGTTGATACTTTAGTGTGGCAATGGCCCCACGGTCACATAAACTACTATAGTAATACTCGTTAAAAAATATTGATATTAATTTCGTTTCTCTCCTCTCTCAACTTAATCGAGCCATTTTGTCATTTTAAATGCTATAATCTACTTGACCATACGATGACTCTAAGAACGCATTTCTAACAAATTCTTTAAACATATATTATTCTTTAATTTAGAGAGTCAAAATTTAAAATTATGCTTCAATAGACTATCCAATTTAATATTTTAATTTAGAGAGTGGATTTAGGGCTTGTTTTGGTAGAGTTTTTTTTGAGAAAAATAGATTTTTTTTTATTTTTTGACTTTTCAAATATTTTTGTAGTGTAAAAGAAAAAGTCAAAATCAAAAAAAAAAAGTTTTTTTGGAAAAAACTCATTATTAAATGTATTGAAATAAATTTCAAATAATTTCAATTTTCAATACTTGATGTATTAGTTTTAATTAAATAATATATACAAATTGTGAGAAAAAATATATGATAAAAAGAGAGGAGAAAGAAATATATTAAATGCTTCTTTGAAAAAAGTAAAATAAAGAGACTGTTTGAATGTTTAAAAAAAATACTTTTTAAATTTAATAATGTTTTTTAAAATACTAAAAATATTATTTAAATATAAAATAAGTTGTTGTAGATGTTCTAATTCATTGTATGCCTCATAACGAGGTTACTTTACCCTATCCCCACCAAAAAAAGAAAAAGTAAAATGAAATTTGCAAGGCTGGAAAATATGGAAATTTCAAGAAAGCATGTAGGTCTGGTTTGGTTTGGTTAATTACTACGTGTGGCACTAAATAGTAAATACTTGAAGCAGGATAATATCCAGACTGGCTTTATACATAGTGCATTAAATTGAACAAGAACAAGGACTATCCTCGTGTAATCACGCAACTGGTTACTGCAGACAAAAATACCTTTGCTCAAAAAAAATCTGAATTCAGCATTTACCCCTTGTCATGAGGGACGTGTCCTTTTTTATATCTCATGATCCAACTTCTTCACCACTCCACCCGCCTGCTCTTAACCACCTCCTCCCACCACCACCACCACACCCCCCACCATCAACTATTTAACCTCTCCACCACCCCCTCTATCCCATATTCTCACTACCCTCTTTCAATTACAATTAAAAAAAAAAAAAAGTTAAAATAATTTTTAATTGACTATTGCATTTTTAACCAAGAAATGGAAAATCTTCTGTGCAATGAGGTGTGGTTTATGAGCCCAGCTACCACTGTGCATGACAACGTACGTGCCAATGATCAGTACTATAATGTCAGAAGGAGCAATTATACAACGAAAGAAGATTGTGAGAAAGCTATTGGGATTTTTCTGGGAAAAGAAGCCAGTTACATGCCGAAACCGGGATACCTTAAGCTTATTAAGTCTGATAATTTGATTGATCATGCTAGGTTTAAGGCTATTTGCTGGCTTATTAAGGTAAATATATTAAACATTCTTAAATGGACTTGTGTTTTTATACGTGCATGTTGAATAATATATTTTATTTTTATTTTTTGGAGTCTCAAAAGCGGATGGATCTCTCTTTTGGAACTGTTTTTGGTGCTGTGAGTTACCTGGATCGATTTATTTCAATAACTCACTGCCAAGTAAGAGATGCTTCTCGACATAATATTAAATATTAATATCTTTAATTAATTAGAGATTTGAATTTTAAAAAAAAATGTTTTTTGCAAACAAAAATATGCAGGGATGGAAATATTGGATGTTTGAACTACTTTCTATTGCATGTTTATCAGTTGCCTCCAAATTGAATGAATCAATCACTGTGTCATTGCATGAATTTCAGGTGAATTAATATTTATATATTCATGTTATATCACAATTACTTTAGAACTCGATGTAATTAACAGATGTGTCGCAGGTGGAGGGTTTAGATCATTCCTTCTCATCAAGCCAGATTCAACGGATGGAATTGACTCTCTTGAAGGCTTTAGGCTGGCGACTGGATTCCCCAACTCCATATTCTTACATAGAATTGCTGATATGCACCATCGACACCTTAAACAAAACCCTTGTTGATAATCTAACCGCACGGGTCTCTCAACTGCTTCTCAATACCCTTTTAGGTATGCTAAACTAGCTCAATAGCTTACAACATCTTATACATGAATTAATGCTTGTTACCAGTATGGATATATAGTGTTCTTGGACGGCTTTTAGCCCTGACAGAATGCCTTAATTTCATTTAATGTGACTGAATTTGTTTGAGTATAAAATGGTTCAGATTCTAAATTCCTGGAGTTCCGGCCATGTGTTGTTGCAATGTCTGCAATAAGATGCATTCTTGAAGATGATCTGGTTCCATCAACATATAATACACCCCTTGATCATTTTGACACCTTCATTTCCCAAGATCAAAAGGTAAAATTAACTATTCCACTTAATTTCTGCTCTTTTTTTTTTTTTTTTTTTAAACTAGATGACGTGGTTATTAATGTTGTTGCTCCAGGCAGAAGTGATAAAATGCCATAGGTGGATGGAGAAAGAATTAATGACAGATTACAGCAATATATTAGAGTCCCAGAATGCAAATTACAGTAGCCCTACAAGTCCAGTAACAGTATTAAAGGTGGAGTGGGACAAATTTTACGACTGTCAACTTGATCTTTTTCTCTTTAAGAAGCCACGAATGAACAGGAAGAGAGAAGAACAAGAATGTGTACTCTGAAATTGATGTTAATTGTGTTTTTGTAATATAAAGTCGTGGATTTATGTAGATTTCGGTATAACGATCTAATAATTTCAAAAGTTTTTAATAAATGGCATTATTGGAGTCCTAATTGTCTGATATTTTTGAATGTTAATTTTAAAATAATATGGCTAGCACGACCAGAAATTTATTTTTGTGACAAGTGAGCGATGGCCACTGTCAACAACAGGTCGCCAACAATCGTCATTGGGGATTCATGCATGTACATGTATGCATGTGTGTGTATTTATATATTTCACAAATTTTACTAGACGCTACTCTTTTCATGTACAAGTAAAAAGTAATAATTAGTCTAATAAATACTTTGAAAATAAGCAACTTACTTTTAAATAAGTTGGCCGATGCAATCACTGAAATGTTCTTATTCATCTAACAATACTACTGCCTATAACGTAACTCTAGTGTTATTTATTTGAGTAAACTAAAAAATTATGTATATCATTATTTAAATATTAAAACTTTATAACAAAAATTGCATAAATAATTTAGAAGATTAAACTTAATTCCATTTGCCACGTTCATAAAGATAATTTAAATATGATTGACTAAACAATAATGCATTTGTTTAGTTTATTGATAATTATTATTGATAATTAAATATATTTTTTATTAAATAATATGAAATTTGTCTAAAATGATATTCTATTACTTTAGTAAGCAATTTCAACTATTTGTATAATCTTAAATTCTATTATTTAAATATTGAATAATATATTAATAGAATTATATTTCTATTGATTATTAAATTAGTAACATAAGTTAAGTGAAAATCAAATAAAATAACACTTTGTTGCATAAAATATCATATATATTTTGAGTCATTTAGAATTCTAACTCAACTTATAAATTATTATTTTACCATCAACAAGCACAAATGCAAAATAAGCTTGTATATTTTCCTCCACGTGTAAAGTGTTCCTAAACATGAAGACCGAACTTCAAGTTTTTCGGGCTAGGAGAAGGTTAGGCGTAAATTATTTTATTTTATTTAAATAAAAAAAAGCAAGAACCTAGGCGAGGCTAGGTCAAGTAAGCGTGCGCTTTTTAGTTAAAAAACACAATCTACCACTTAATTGCGCACTTATAGCCTAAGCGAAGAGTGAAGGCCGCACCTAAGCGCTTTTTAAAACATTGACATTCATACAAATCCCGAGCAAAAGACACCATGACAAGCGACATATTAGAGCTGCATTAACATCATTATTAGCACTAATGTTACATCCCACAAAACTTTCATGCCATATCAATCTCATGATGCTTCGACTCAAAAAAACATTTTACTGCCCTTAAGGAAACTACACTGCCCTGCATATTCGAGCATCTATGATTGGCACCTTGGGAGAAGACTCGGATAACTCCAGTGCTTCTGCCAGTGACATCCACCGGTTTCTCCATGCAGTTTCCGCCCAATGTTTCAGTTTCTCCCCTTCTGCTTTTCTAGACTGTTGCACGCGAAGCGTTTCTGCATAACCACCTTCACAAACAAATAGTTTACAAGATCAATTCAGAAATATAATCAACTAGGCTGTCACAAATTAGAAAAAAGAAATATGTAACAAAAGCCCATATGAACAAGTTGTAGATGGGACTTTTTCTTACATTTGATAAAAATAGGTAATAAAATAGTTACACAAGTAACATCACAGATCAAAAATTCTTGATGAGCATGATACTTCTCGAACACAATACCCGTGCTCGGTACCACCTGGGTACCTAACAAAGTTTTGCCCAAAAAATTATACATTGTAGAGAACAAAACGTACAAATACTCATTGTCAATGACACAATAAAGGAGTTTCTGTATTCACCACAAAGATAAACTTCAAAAGAAAACAAAAATAGGTACAAAAAGGCCACAGACTCCCAATTATTTGACATTTTATATGACTCGATATTTAGCAGTTGTGACGGTAACCAAAATTTTCTAACTCATTATTTTGTCCCGACTCCCACCGCAGCCGGTGACCCAAAAAACAAAGGAAATAAAATATACTATCTTTCATCTCTTCCAATGTTGTGGGGCGACTTTGATTTTCAGCAGAGGTCACCAGCATATGAGCCACATTTTTATATGCAAGTGAAAAAACAGAGGGTAAGGAATACCTCTCGCAAGGGCAATTATGTCTTTCCTGTGCACCTTTTCACTGGCACCTATGCAATTAGAAAGATAACGTCTCTTAGAATTTGTACATAGGGGAACTGAAACTGAGAATAATGATTAAATACCATCAATCTCCAAAGGTGGAGCTTTAAGTAGTTCAATCGCCTTTCTATAAAGTCCCTGTAAAACATAAACCAGACAACAACAAAGCAGGCATCATCAAAACATTGAATGGTGTTAAATTAAATGAACAAAACAAGAATGTGATTCCGACCGTATCAAATTAATTAATGTCTAGCAACCCAAAAACAATAAAAATGCCCAAGACAAATGCAAAAGATGCAAAGAAGTGCTAACTTTGTCCAAAGCATTTCTTTAAGCATATATCCAACAAGAACCATGCTTATACTTTATTCAGACCAGTAAAACCAGAACAAATCTCTCCAAATTAACCAAGTATGCAAGATATTTGCTCATTCAATTGTTTTTGAAGTAATAATACAAACTAATTCCACTTTGCCCTGTGTATTCATTCACCGGAATTACTGTACATGAAGGAATGGAAGGAACAAAAATATTTGCACATACATTGGTAGCTTGACATGAAATTTCTAACCTCTTGAATTAAAAGAGAACTCGAGTGCTCCATTGCTGCTTTATGTCGATACATGAGAGCTATGCACGTCAATATAACTCCAACCTTGGGGTGTTGAGAGCCTACATCATATCAATAAAGCCAGAGTAAATATCATGGTCTTTCATACCCCCATCATTTTCATTCAGAATATCAAGGTAACAAACCAAAGCGATCTTCAGTTTTCTTCAATGTTGCAGTCAGCATCTCCTCTGCATCACTAAAATTCCTATAGAGGGAAAACTCATATTCATGTTAGGAGGACCATAATAGGATAAACATATAAATGACAAGTTATAGAAGTAAACTTTATATTACCCCATATGGGCTTCAAGCTGTCCTAAAGAACAAGTAGCCGCTACCACAACTTCCTCCGAGGTCATGTTACAAGCTCCTAGGTTGTTTGGGTCACCATCATCTTTGATCTCAGACATTCCCTGAATTACCTTCTGGTACAGCTCCTTCGCATCCAAAAACTTCCGCATGCCATGCAGGAATTCACCATAAGAAAGTGCAGCATTGCCTACACATCAAAATATCAATATATTCAGATCCCAAAAAGGCAAAAACACATAGTTTCTGCTCCAAACTGACTTCTCCGGTCAGGTGGATAATGCTGCTACAATGTCTCTGGTAAGACAAAACCTTACCAATGCAACATCCATCAGCCCAAGCTCCCCCAAAAAATGTCTGCGCTGCGGAGTAACAATTGATTTCAAATACCATAAGTAACAGAAAACACAACAAGACATACAAAAATATTGCTCTATCTTTAGTGTTCACCTGAATCGAGGTTGCCGCATATCAGCTCAACCAGGCCTTTTAGAGCCTTAACACGAGCCTCTAGAACCTCGAAGCCACTCCCGTTCCCAATTTCTAATCTGATTGTTTCCAAGAGTTGCAAGGTTATATCTGCAACTACGGACGCAGCATCCTCCTAAATAGAGAGCAACACCATCAGAATAAATTCATATTCCCATAAAACCATGTAAAAGAGCTCAAATATATATGGGGATCTTCTATGGCTTACTTCATAGTGTTCTAGATAAAGTCCGACTAAAGCTTCTGATGCAGCAACTACAAGAATCACAAATTAATTCCGTTTAAACATCATATTTTTCCATCAAAAGGAATTGCACTACATATTCGTTACCTTAATTTTTATCTAAGAAAAAATTAAATAGGAGTATTTTTATTACCTTTAATAGCGACAGAAGGCAAGCTTAAATCTTGAATTCTCTCAAGTCTCTCAATGGCCGCCTCATAGGACCCTCTGAAACCCCATTAAAAAAACATTGAAAAACAAAACCTGACCACGTCTGCATGAATTTCAAATCTCTGCTAAGAAATAAAATCAATTCAATAACATAAAAATTCCAAAAATAAAACCTTTCAAACAATAAGGTTGAACGGGCAAGTTCAACTAAACCCTTAGAATTATCATCAGGTTGAGTCGATTCGCACTGATCTAATACCAATAGTCCTCGTCCATACGAGTCTTCTGCAATCCCATTTTCAAAAAGCTTCCATTAATAGGGCAACCAAATAAGTTTTATTCACGTTAAAATAAAAACCCAAATTTCAAGAAAATGACTTCATGTAAGTGATATTATAAGCGGCACCTGTTTTCTGTGCACGGGCAAGAGACATAGCATAATTTATCATTTCAAGGGCAACCGGGTTGGCTATAAAAGTGGAGTTGTTTGCATAAAAATATCTGTTTGGAGGTGGCGCCGCCGCTTTTCGCGGTGGCAGCTGTGACGGTTTAAGTAGGGAAAAGTAGGGCCCTAGGCCATTCCTCGTGGCTCTGGAAAGTTTAGCTGCGAGGCTGATCATACTATTTCTTTTCTTCTTCTAATGTGTAGTGTGGGTTCGATCAAGAATTTGAAAGAAATAACCTTGATGAAAGTGAAAATGGATTTATCGGTTGCAAGTTGTGTGTTCATATTTTTGGTCCTTTTCTTTCAAGAATTTTTCAAAATGGGCGTAAAGTGAAATATAGCCTTGTTTAAAAACTTACTTTTACACAAAATGGCTTAAATGCATATAAACGATAGACTAATCAAATTCATCCTACCTTCAATTAGATCGATCTCAATTTAGTTAAAATTGATTGCTAAATAGATATCAAGAGAAAATAGACGATGCTCAATAGTTGAACAAATCAGACAACAAAATTAAGTTCACAAAAATATAATTAAATAAGTCAGACGACGAAATTAGATTTAAGAAAACATGGTGCCAAGGGAAATTAGGAAAGCACGAGCTGGGTGTTGGCGCACACAATAATGTTGAATTGGACGAAAAACGGTATAGGGCTAGGGAGTAGGGAATAAATAGAAGATAAAAGATAGAATTGAATTAAGGAATAAGTTGAATATAGAATTCAGAAATTTTAAAATATAATAAATTAATTATGAAATCTTTGTATAGTGAGGACATTTTCGATTGAGATTTTGGCATAAATGGTTTTTAACTTTGTTCTTCATGCTTTTTTTATCCTAAACTTTTAATTTTTAATAAATAAATCTCAAACTTATGTTAGGTGCCAAAAAATAAAGATAAATAACTTTCATCTCTCCGACCAACCCACCAGGCACCAACACTGTCCCACCCCAATCTAGCCCCACAAGTCCTGACCCCACCTTACCACCAACAGCTGGCGATAATTTCTATAGTACGATGCTGAAAAAACGAAGAGAAAAAGGAGAATAGATTGGACGGATTCATTTCTTTGAAATTTTGTGGATTTTTAGATTTTTGAAATTAAGAAGAGATAAAATCATTATCTTCTCCTCTTTCTTTTACCGCTAGAATTGATTTCGGCAAAGAAAACTTCAACCAAGAGCAGAGAAATTCAAAATCTATGAAGACAAATCAGTCAACATAAATGTACAACTTTTTGTTGTTCACGAGTCCTAATTTAACAAACTCATTCCTCTTTTGATAATTTTGAGAATCACTCTACAAATACTAATCAAGAACCCTCTAAAATTTCAATAAAAAAAATTCTCATATCTCTTTTATAAAAAGAATTCTTGAAATCGATTAAAGGGAAAATGGGTATTTTGCAATATAAAGAAGACATTCTCCCAAACTCGTGTTCTCTCTTGTTGCTTTCTCTATACTTGCCTTAATTCTTTTCAGTTGGCAATTACTTAATTTCAAAAGAGTTAAGTTGTGGTTGTAAAAGACTCCTTAACATCGTTCTTTACACAAAAGCATATGGGTGGGTGTCCCTTTATGAGATGCCACCCTTTTTGAGCCCTACTTTATTGGAAGCATCAGAATAGAAGGCCCATTGGGCTGAAAGTCGTTCTCTCCGAGTTCAAGACTCACAATGGAAGTGGCCTCCCAAACCAACAAATCTGACAACAACCCACAAGCACTCTCATCAATTCCATTGAAGAAACTTATAAGCACAAAACTTTTTAAAGTTTAATATATTAAGAGTAATGCTGTTTGTACAGAAAATAGTTACAGATTATATTACAGATGTTGAGTTAGCAAGTGAATTTTTGAATTTATAATAATAAGTCATGAATAAATGAGTCATTGCGTTATGTTGCTACATCATCCTCTGTACACTAATATGGACATTGTGATGTACAATGTACACTAATATGTACATTGTGATGTACAAGTAGCATGACTTTTATATTAAAGAGTGTATTCAATTAAGATTTTTAAAATTTTTTATGGACTTTTATAAGTGAGTGAATATTTTGGAATATGTGAATTTTTAAGTGACTTTTATAAATTTGTTAAGTATTAATAAAAAAAAAATACATAAACTTGTGTAAATTTTCATTAAAGACTTTAATTTTTGAAAAAAAAATGTTAAACTAAATTTCATATCCTTAAATAGCTCGATGTTGTGTTATTGGTGTCAACTATCCTTATTTCAAATTTTCAATCATGCCGGTGAGGTCTTAAACCAACCCACTTAAATTGCAGCCCAATTTATGTGACATCATTAGATGGCTTATTTATAACCCATACCCATGAGTCTTAAACCAACCCACTTAAACAGCCCAATTATGTGACATGATAAGATGGTGTGCTTTAGCATTCTTTGGCTTGGTTTGGTAGAGCCCAGCAAAATATATTTCATTCCTCCAATAAAAACTTTACATATTATTAAATAAATAGATAAAAAATCATTATGAATAATATTTAATGCATTCACATTTGCTGTTAATTTAATTTATTTATTTATTAATACGTAAAATTTTTATTAAGAGACAAATAATGTGACATATATTTAGGACATCAGATTTGAACTCGATTTGATATTGCTACAAAATAAGCATTTTAACATTTTGTAGGCAAAAGTAATTATTGTTGTGCATGTATACAAATACTAAAATGGATATTGATTATAATGATGTCATTTGATATTATTATTATCATTTTGCAAAATATAATTTTACTTATATAACAGTTATATTATTGATCAAATAATTTTCTATGATGTCGTATTCATCAAATAAAGATCAAATGCACACCAAAATACATAAGTTAAAAACGTCCATGTCAAACTAAAAAGACCATTTCTGCACTGACGACTAAGGTTAGAGATCATTTGCGTCAAATTCCCATTAATTAACTAGAAACCTGAACTGTCAAATTTTTCTTTTTCCTTTTTTTGGCTTATAGGTGAAAATTTTCCAAATGTTTATGCTAACAAATGGCCCAAATCCATATGCTGATCTCTTTGTTGCACTCTGAACTGAATTGAAGGTCCCAAAAGAATATCACGAATTCACAATTCACATCCCTTTTAAGGTTTGAAACACAACTTCTCTTTAAAGTTCTTAAATACATTCAGAAATATTGCAGGAATATGTTGTTATAGTTCTACGAGATCTAGAGTTCGAGACTACAACAATCCATCTTATAAAGTTGATATAATAGCTTTGCTCACACGACAAGTTGCAATACTTTGTTATAACTCATAAGCTTTACTCTTTCACAGACATTCAAACTCATGAGGATAAATTTTATGTCACTTCTGCTTTCACTATGAGAAGAGAGACTTGTACTACAAGTCATATAAAGCTAGGAGCTAAGGAAAAAAATAATGGTCCTCATATTCCATAGATTTCCCTTTGCATGATCACCAAGATTGTTTCTGTGATTCTGTCAGTATCTTACTACAAGTTATGTTCAATTTGCCCTCTTGTTCATTCTACCCTTTTTCAGTAAATTATTCACTAACAAATATGCCCTCTTGCCAATAAATTTGAGGTGGCTACATATATATTGTCATTCAACGTGATTAATTCTTTCACAACTACGACAAACAAATATGGAAAACACAAAGACGAGACATACGACTCTAAAATGTTATATATCGGGTGCCTAATTAGTGGATTGATTGTTTTGTTCTATATTGGTCTCATTGTTATACAAATTTGAATTGCCTATACACTTTTAAGATGAATGCTTAATGAATTATCGCAAGTATTAGAGACAGATTAGACTTTGTTAAAGACTAAAGATTAAGATAATATATTGTGATCAAAGTACTAATCCCAAATCAGAAGCAATGCATATATACCCATTTGTGGATAAAGAAAAAAGTGAAAAAAGGAGAAAATAAAGAAACCCAAATTGATGCTAGAGAGTTCACTAGGATTTCTCCACCACATAAGGTTAGTTCTTTAAATTCTCAACATATGTTCAGATCATACAGCACAAGTGCACAACAATAGGAAACCTGTCGCCATTGCAATTCATCTCCTCAAGACTCCTCCGAATACCTTGAAAATGTTCATATCCATATATCTTTTCTCCATTATTGTTAGCATATTCCAATCTCTCACCAGCACAAGTACAGTTTTTCTCTACCTCAGTATTTTACGTTGTTTTTCCAGAATACCATGAAAAGAAAAGAAAAAAAAAATTAAAATTTTCGAAATTTTCTTGCTGAGTCAAAAATTTAACCTTGTTTTAATACTTTATCTCCATGTTTTTAATTTGCAGGTGGGATTGGGAATCAACTCATATTGGTGAACAACTGCAAGGAGGGAATATGGCCAGGAATACAAGGCGGCGCAGGCATGCCAACGCTAAAAGACGGTGGGTTTCTACTGAATAGTGGAGAGGAAGTAGTCATGGACGTGCCAGAGAAATGGTCAGGAAGAATATGGGGAAGGCAAAATTGCAACTTCGATGCAAATGGAAAAGGCTCGTGTGCCACTGGAGACTGTAATGGTCAACTACACTGCCAGGGATTAGGCGGCGTACCACCTGCAACCGTGGTGGAAATGACACTAGGGACATCAGCTTCACCCCTACATTTTTATGATGTCAGTTTAGTTGATGGCTTCAATTTGCCTGTAGCAATGAAGCCCGTCGGGGGTGGAATTGGGTGTGGTGTGGCTTCTTGTGAAGTTGATCTGAACATATGTTGTCCATCGGCATTGGAGGTTAGGGCAGGAGACAAGGTGATTGGATGCAAGAGTGCATGCTTGGCTATGCAATCAGCCAAGTACTGTTGCACAGGAGAGTACTCCAATCCTAAAACCTGCAAACCAACACTTTTTGCCAATCTGTTCAAGGCTATTTGTCCAAAGGCCTATAGTTATGCATTTGATGATTCTTCAAGCCTTAATAAATGCAGAGCTTCCCGGTATGTTATCACTTTCTGCCCTCCAAAATGACGATCACATGAAGAACTTGAAAGTGTTTAGTGGTCAAGTGGGGTGAAAAATGTTCAATCAGCTGAATATCTAATGTAGCTTTCCTATGTTGTAGCACGTGTTTTACTTCTGTAAGAGAACTGAATAGTTGTTTAAGAATACTTTGCTCCCAACTACGTAGAATATAGTTTGAAACTGGAAAAAACATGAAGAAACTCGAGACAATAACAAATCAAAAGTGAAACCAAAAGGATACCAAATATACTCGAAAGTCGAAACATTAGTGTACATACCTGATACCCCAATAATAAGATACTGACCTGATCTATCAACTGCAGCTGAATGTGCCGATCACCCCATCCAGATCATGTTATCTGATCGTGAATTTGGGCTCGCTTTCAACCACAAATTCAGAACTGTAGAATATTTAAACTCTGTTCCTTCTGAACAAAGAAAATTTTATCATAAATAAAAAGGGCTAACCATTCATCAAGCATGTATGAGTAGGAATAAGAAAACCCAACGGGAAGCATTTTACAGCTCAGTCTGTTTATAAAACAATTGTATTAAGCTCACAAAATATTTATAGAATAGTTTCATCACAAGGTAAATGATTGAAAACATAAAAAGCAAGACATGATGTTAAACCCAACATGAACCAATTTATGGCAGTAACAAAACTTGTTACTTTACATCAGAAAATTGAATATAACAGATAATCTAATAATTCTCATACCATTCACAAAAACAAAAAACATAATTTGCATTTGCAGGAGAAAGCTCTAGGGAAGACAGCAGAAAACACTTCCATTTGTGATTTTGTTTGTAAGGTAAAGGTAGCAGAATTCCAAAATACATTTTTGACAAGAAAAGCGAACTGAGCAAAGGAATTTCTCGAATCACCCACTCCAGTGAGAGCATTAGGAAGCATTGTCAGATGGGGCTCCCGGACCTATTAATAGTGGACTTTCCTTCTTTTCGGAACTAAGTTTTGTATCAGGATTCCAATTAGCAGCCCAAGCTCTGAGTGGTGGTTCAAAATGCTTGCTGGCAACATCTGGGGGAGACGAGTCTTCTCCTGGGAGGACAAGAAGCCCGTCCTCTCGAAGGGAAGATGGTTCATTATAGCAGGCACACCAAAGAGAGTCCACAAGCTGTCTTTCCTCTTTGGCAGCCCCCAAGTCTTCGGCAGACATCTTCCCTAATTCCTTAATCCGTTTTTGTAAAATTTGCCTCAGCTTGTCATCTTCTTCATTTGGGATACCATCAGACTTTCCTGGCCTGTCTTGAGCTAGCTCAAGGAGGCCCCGAAGTGCAGCTTCACGTACATCTGCATCTTCACTTGATGCAAGGTGCATCAATATATGAGGGAATCCTAGCTCAGTCACTATACCGCAGTCTGAACGATTCTCATTTAATAAATACGGGATCAAGTTAAGTGCTTTCCTGCAAATTATCAGTTGTGTGAGAGTAGTAATGATGTGAAGCTGAAGAATTAATGTGATATAAAAAGATGTATCAATCTTAGAGTTTCTTGAAATTGCTCATCTGAAGCAGATTATAGCTCCAGCTTTTACAAAACACAAGAATGACTGTTTGGTTTGGGTTCATATAGCTTACAATGGCTTAAAGCAGGCACAGAAACAATAATAAATCAGTCTCATTTAACACTTGACATCAGACCATTTTCTTTCCAATTAAAAGAAGAAGCCGATGAGGACCAAGAAGCTGAAAGGGAACTAGGCAAATGTCTGATAGTGCAACTTTTTAATAACAAAACAAAAGGAAATTATATCGAGACTGAGGGAAATACCTTTGAAATCTCACATCCTCAGAGCTCAAGGCATCTTTTAGAGCTGCATAACCATTTGCAAGGCGAAATGCAGAAATTCCAGGCTTGTTATGCCTGATTAGAGCTGAAAGTACCAAATAATGAAAAAATAATTTAGCAGGATTATTGGATCATGATAAAGAATGAAGGAAGGTGCCTCAAATGTAAAAAACAAAGAAATCTAAAGGGTACTCACATGAGATTGCACCGAGTGCTTTGGTGCGGACCATGACATCAGGATCCAAAGTAAAATTCGACAAAAGCTGTTCCAGGCCATTAGCTTCTATGACCAATTGTTGACCCCTAGAGTTGTTCTGAACAATCGTAGTCACAACTTCTGCAGCCTTCTGTCTGATGTTAGCATGCGAGTTCTTCAGGTAGCCAAGAAGCGGCACCAAGCCACCAATCGAGTGAAGATCTGGCGAAGGTATATAAGCAACCAAGGTGTTAAACAAACAATGGAATGCTGAAATTGCATAGGGGTTCAGAAGTACGAGAGCCATTCTTAGAAAATATTAAAAACCGAGCACCATTCTATACAAATAAGCTACAGCTAGCTCGACTTTTATTTCGAGCTTTAAAGGTTTCCCTAGTGAGACCCCTCCATGGAACGGAAAATTTACAAGTCCTTTTCGTAGTATGTGTATTAATTAAGCCATTGACGCAGAATTTCTTCCCAAAACACTGCACATAAATCTTATGATCTCTATGGTCACCACTCACCAACATCAGTGCACGTGGATCCAAGATCTGTGGTATTTACTTTCAACAATATCAGGCTGTCTCCTAGAATCCATGTTAGCTTCAAGCTAAGTGTCGTCAAGAGCTTCAAGTACAACTCATCAAACTGAACAATGAAAATTACTCAGTCATCCCAGAGAAAAGTGCAGCTCATTACTCGGCTTTAGGTACATATCCGCGGATGACCTCAAGAGGAAAAATAATTCCAACCCTTCCAGAACCATAGATTTTAATCATCAAAAGGACTGGTAGTAAAGCTGAATGCATTAATCTGATAACGCCATTTTCTTCTACTGTTCAAAGTAATTTTGACATCTCACTTCGTCAAGAAAACCCTGTCTATAAATTTACCCCATAATAAAAGGAAAAAGGCAAAGTGAACAGAAATATTCAATTGAAACCCTATGTTTGTGGTGGTATACTCACTCTCTACAATGTTAGAACATCTCCAATGCACTCCGTCTATTGCTTTTTAGACGTGCCACATAAGCATATATAGACGGAATTATAAAAAACCATCTCCAATGCATGCTGACGAGTACTCCATTTATCTGATGTGGCACATTAAAATATAGACTCCATCTAAAAGGCTGTCTATATTTAGACGGACTTCTAGACAGAGTGAGTCAGCAAATTTAATTTTAGACGGAATATGAATTTTAATTTGACCATCTATTCTATACAGACGTAGTGCCACATGGATTGGAAGCCCGTCTATTTTAACATAGACTGCAATAGACAGAGTGCATTGGAGATGCTTTTAGAGAGAACTAATTGTTGGTTCATCTTCTCCACAGATTAACATGAAAAGAAAATGCAGGTCACAAGTTTTCTGTATTTACAGAAGAGCAGATATAAAACTGAATTATAAAGCATGACAAATTCCGAAAATTTAATAACGATCGAGGCGAGAACTAGGTTCTCTGTCTTTAAGACGTTTTTACCCCGCCACACGATGTTTACGGTATATGGTAAAGCGTCTCCCAAGATACAATGATAAAAAATTTGCAGGTTAGCACCGTACACTGCAAGAACAACGAACCAGATGAATGAGCACTCTCTGAAAATGCAAAACCGAAACTGTATGTATGTGCATGCAATGGACGAAACTTGTTTTCTGTGTTTTACTGCTATGCCAAGGACTCAATTTTATAGATGAGGAAGGGACGGTTTTGGACAAATAATGGAGGTGGCGGTTGAACATACCCACTCTCCCATCAAACCCGCTCATGCGCAAGCATGAATAAAAAACGTGCACCACCACTTAGTATGCCGATGTTTTTTGAGGGAATTAATATGAATTTGAATAAAATTTATCAAAAACATTAATGCTTGACAAGGGCCGACCCGACCCAAGCCCATGACCCGAACCCGAGCCGAGCCGAGCTGGCGGTCAGACGGACAGCGGCGGCGGCGCGGAGCTTGTGGACTTTGCTCGATTATGAGCATGCCTACGTCCTTTCCCCTCTAAAAACTTGTGGTGCCTCTTGGGGCCCAAACCCATTTCCAAAATTGGAGTTTATTAAGTGGTTCAAGTTTAGGTTTGCAACAAATGTGGGACAAGCACTTTTCAATTATATCCCATTTTATTCCTCATTTATTGTCCAACTTTCAACCATGATTTCTCATTCATAATGGAATGGTTTAGCACAATTAAATATACTACGTTCATCTACTCGAAACGTAGAATTTAATCGACTATTTATTTTGACAAATCGAAGCTTGGGTCCCACCCAATTATTATGTCAAAGTAGTCCATTTCCAACACTAATAAAATCCTAAATATTCCTTATTCCTCCATACAAATAGTGAAAAATAACCAAGAAACAGGCTATGCACAAAACAAACTCACCATTGGCCATATCAATGGACTCCACATGCTCTTGTAGCTCATCCAACATATCTGCCGTCAAAAGAATCAGTAAAAATCCGATCTTCGAAAACTGACAATTAATTCACACAAAACATGGAAACAGAAATTTCATTTGTAAATACCTCCAATATCTTGAGGAGTTACGCCATGAGACTCCAAAACCTGCTCTGGAGTCTGCATAACAAGAGTTATCTCCTTCATTCGCTTGACAACATCAACCGTCTGCGATTGCATTGCCTCCATGAACCATTTTCTATCATCCTCACTAAACCCACAAAAATAAGAATTAAAAACCCATAACTTCGTTCACTTCAAACAATAATTCGAAATCCCAGAAGACTTTCACAACCCACCAAAACATAATTTCTAGCATACAGATAAGAAACCAACAATTGTAATACCTTAGTTTACGGGAAGAACCGGTGCCATCAGAGTGAGCGAGACTCCATTTGAGTAAGCCTTCCCAATTAGGACCCTCCTTTGCCATTTCTAATCAAACAACTGTAAAAGTGAAGATTAAAGTCAAGATAATTATACAGGAATATAGTGTATTGAAATTAAGGCCAATATATCTGTGAATTTTCTCAAGAATTTAGGTATTTATAGGTTGGGTTGGGAAATAGTCGAGGAGTTTCGGGAACAAACTTGAAGAATCTGGGATTTTAGGAACCTATGCAAAGTCAAAAACGGAACTTGGACGGTGGGCTTGACTATTGTCCGTCTGTAGGTGGGCCGTAGGCATGGCCCGGATTAAGCCCACTCGTTATTGGCCCATATTTTGTGGTGAGATTTTATAGGTAGTATACCGCTGACTTGCTGTGGAATTCGATCGCAGAAAAATAAAAATTAGATAGGCAAGAGAATAGCTTGTTTGCATTGAAGATGAAAAAAATAGAGATTTATAGAAATTGTTGAGTGATCGACGCGGTAAACGGCGAGGAGGAACAGAGTGAGAGATTTGGAGATCAATGGTGAATGATGAGGAGAAATAGAGTTGAAAATAAGAGATTTGAAGAGATGAGAGATTGTTTTTCAAAATGGTGAAGATAGACGTATAGTTTTTTTTATCGTGAGTAGCGGTGAAAATTTTCTTACCGTCAATGATTAATGAAGTAGTCACGTTAAAGCGATCAAAAAGAAAAAATATACCACGAAATCATGATTTAAACCAAATCAAACTGTTTAGTTTATGTTTGAGTTTTTCTCAAATTGTTTTAAACTATTGGTTTGAAAATATGTCAAAAACCGTTCAAATCGAATCGCTTACACTCTTAGTCACTTATGCAAGTGATCGACCTGAAGACTTCCAACCATGAAAATCTAAGGTAAGAAGGTTCGGGCTCACATAAAGTTAATGGATAAATTTTACATTGGTTAAATATCAAAATATTAACTAAAATATAAGAGTTTGGACTACTTTTCTTAACAAAATTGACCTTTTAAAATAAAACTCCAAGTTTAAATATAGTATCAGAGTTCATTAGGCTCAAACAAGCAATTTGATCTAACTAAGACTAAAAAATGAGCACACGAATTTTTCAATATAAGTGTTCTCAAACGAGCCACCATCTTGCATTGACATGTTAATAGATAAATCTCATATCAGTTAAATACTGAAATATTAACTAATATATGAGAGTTTGAGCCACCTATTTTAATAAAATTAACATTTTAAGATGAAATTACAATTCTTAATAGAGACAACCCACCAAAACACTTGGGATTGGACTAAGAAGCATGGCTCAATCTAAACAGAGAAGAGATTTGTCAGCATCATATGAAGTTGTAAAGCTCAGACTCGGACAAGAAAAAGGCTAGCTTGCAACGAGAGCGACAAAGTTTTGACAAATTGGTTCAACCTCTTTGAGCAACAAGTACGATAAAGGATGCATGATTCGTTTAAGTATCAAGCTCCATAATGTGTGTTATTACATGGCTGACAATGAAAAATTGAAAAATTAGTTATTAGCCCCTGTTTGATGGAGTTTAAAATTAGTTTTTTATGAGAATTTATTAAAAAAATGATGATGTAGTTAAAAAGTTGATAAAAATTATAAATCCCATAAAACATATGATTGAAAATGAATGCGAAAAAAAATGTATTTTAAACTCTACCAAACATGTGTAATTTGGTGTGTCACGTATCACTTTCATTTCATAAATTCATTCTAAACAATGATTTTCAATTATGTAACAACGGTAAAGAGGGGCCCCTCGAGGGTGGGGGGTGATCTAATGTTCATGGTGGGCAATAATTAGAATGCCCTGCCCACAGGACACTTGTCCGGTGGGCATTAGAAGATGAAGTCAAACACTTTTTCATTCTCCAATGTCTACCGGACAAGTATCTGGTGGGCATTCTAATTATTGTATCCGTTTAATTTTGTTAAAAATTATATTTTTAGTAAATTTTGATAAAAGTTGAATAAATGTTTTGCATAAAAGTTGCGAGTCTTATAAAATGTATAGTTACATTTTAACAAAATTTTAATCAAAATCAAATAAATCTTATGTGTATGTTTGTTAGTACTTATAAGAGTTTATTGATTAGTCAAACATAATTTTCATTTACTGATTTCATAGAAACTACAATTTTTATCTATTTTTCGTTTATACATTTTGTAGCATCTGCTTCTTATAATCAAATATAAAAGAACAATTGGATAGGTGACGAAGGTCATGGATTTCCCATGTCAACAGTTTAATTTTATACATTTATGTCCCTGGACCTTGATAGAAACTTTACAATTGAAAACTAATTAACGTGGGACCATACTTATCCGTTAAAACTTGAAGAATTCCTCAGTTGCGATGTGGCCTCCCCTTATCCATATCCATTGCTTCACAAATTGTGGCATTTCAATTTAAACTAAGAAAAATATCAGTAATTTTCAGAAATGGCATCCATAGCTCCTCTTCAGACTCTCTTCTCTAAAAATTTCACCAGGCAATCCACATCGCCTGATGCTCCTTCATGTTTGGCCTCTAAAGTTTCGCCCTGGAGTGGAAATCTGAAAAATAAAGAAAGAAGACCCTTGACGGTGGTTGCCGCCGTAGGTGACGTTTCAGCCGAGGGAACAACCTATCTGATAGCCGGTGCCGCCGCGGTGGCACTGCTTGGAACAGCTTTCCCTATACTGTTCTCTCGGAAGGATACGTGAGAAAGTTTCTTGCTTATGTATAAATATTTTTTGTAAAGAAAAAAATTGATTATTCATATAATTTGGTGGCAATTTTAGGTGCCCAGAATGTGATGGAGCAGGATTTGTGAGAAAAGCAGGTTCAACCTTGAGGGCAAATGCAGCCCGGAAAGATCAGACGCAGATTGTATGTGCTCGTTGTGATGGTCTTGGGAAGCTTAACCAAATTGACAAGTAGAAGAAATATTGTATGGGCCAATTAAATTTAATTACTTGGGATATGTATAATTACCAACACTATTTTTGAATTTTCTAATGCATTTATAATTCAATCTATTCTGTTCTTCACCTTGTTTTCTCGAATTTGACTGCATTTTACTTATGCAGAGAAAAATATAAATACATTGTTGGAAAGTGTTGTTTTTGGACATGATTTTGAGCGAGACATGCTCTTTTCTTTGAAAGACACAAAAGTACATTTGTATATTTCTACGTAAGAATATCCGAAATAGTATATTAAAATATTCTTCAAATTTATGCTTGGGTGAATGAAAATAACAAATTTGATTAGAGCATTTCTAATGCAACGGTAGATTGATGATTTTTTTTTTTGCTAAATAAATAAAATGGACAATGTCTAAAAAAATTTATCTCTAAATTATGTTGTCAAAGATTCTGTCAAGTTGACGTGATAAAAATAAATAAATAATAGTTAGAGTTATATCTAAGGGTGTGTTTGATTGGTGTGCATGGAAAATGGTGACAAATGAAAATATTTTTTATCTAAAGTGGAAAATAAATTCTACTATATAGGTGAGAAAATATTTTCCAACGTGGAAAAAAATGTGCTTTAAGTGATTGTACATTGAAAATCAATTTTCTTTTTCATGTGCAATCAAACAATCAAAGGTGGAAAAGAAAATCTATGGATGTGACAACATTTTCCATGGAAAATATGGCAATCGAACACATTCTAAATTCAAAAGCAATATTAGACATGGTGACTCATTAAAATTTAAATTTCTTTACGCATTTAAATAATTTTATTTTTATTTTAATAAAATAAAATATAATTAGATAGCAATTCATAGAATGCATATTAAAGGTGGTGTATTCAAATTAGAATTTTTGAAGATTTAAAAGATTTAAAATTTTAGGGTATTCAACGTGGTGGGCTTTGACGTATCTTTTGCCACCTAATTATTTATTAAACATCCTTTATTAAATCCATTTAATACACACATAAAAAACCTAAATAAATTTTATTTATCCTACTAATTGGTATAATATATTCATATTTGCTACTTTTTAACAATATTACAGTTGGGAGAATTAGTCCTCATCCCGAATCAATATATAACTCCAAGATTAATGGTCAACCATTAAAATATATAAGCTATCCGTGGACGTGTTTCAGGGCACCAGTAGGATTTTACTTATTTTTCTATCACAAAATCACTTATTTTGTTTTTCTTGCTTCTTTGAGTTCTTTTATGACTCAAATCTCGTATGGAATAATCAGATGTCGTTTTCAATAAGGTTACTCCTTGAAGAAGATGATCAAATCTCAACAACCATAAACTTTCCTCTGTAATTTTGTATTTTCATATTAATCACGACGTAGCTGGGAGTTTATTTCACTACGAGAAAAAAATTACTTAAATATCCGTATAACATAAACGTGTTTAATTTCTCACCACACAAAATCATCTACCTAAAATTTGATGATCCTCGACTAGTAATCTCCAAAATTTGCTTTCTCTTCAAATTATCTCTCTCAATCAATCTTCATATCCATCGTTACAATAGAGCGTATGATCGGATCCTACCTCGTATACTAGTAATAATATGAAAAAATATTTCTGTTCCAAACTATTCAGGTGTTGTTGCTGTGTTCTCGGGTAGTTTTGTAAGAAATAAGACGAGAAATTTTGAATTACGGAATCTGCGTTGTTGAACTATACTTTGGCATATATTTACGATTGAGTGCAAGAATGAAGCTGGAAGAAGACTTTGGGCCAGATCGCAGAATTGAAATCGAAACAGATGATGAAGAAAATGAGGCTGAGAGGGCTTGTCAAAATGAGGAGGACGATACTGAATCTGACGTCGAAAGTCCCTCTCGAGATCATTCTAATTCATGCATTGATTGTCATTCACCTTCTTGGCCTCAAACCTATAGGTATATTGTACATATTGCATTGTATGATTCCAAAATTTCATGTTTTTTTGAAATTTATCAACTGTATGTTACGTTGCATGAATAAAATTGGACAACGAATTCTCTGATTACTATTTATTTCATTTTTTTACGGTGATTTACAATTCAAGTCATGATCTTGAGCGTGCTATGCAAAATTGAACTGGGTAAATTTATGCCATAAATTTGTGGTTCATTTTTCTTGAGAAAGGTATTATCTATTGTTTAATTATATAATGGTCTTATCTGGTAATCCATTCTTTTTTTTTTCTTTGAGAATTTTTCACTTAGGTTTATTATATCCACAATAGATGATTTTTTGGATGTGATACAGTGCATACTCTCAGAAGTTAACTCAATAAATATTGAACTATTTCCTAGGGTATCCATTGGAGTGGGATAAGAAGACAAGGACTAGTTTCACACTTGTAAATTGTATTGCTATATTTAATATAGAATTTTTTATTTTTCTATTTTTTACCATACTTCATAGCATAGAATAGTCGGAAAATATTAATTCATGATGCAACGGATAATTTGAAGATATTTCATTCCTAAATATACTGCAACACTCAAATATTTATCATGAACCAGATCTATGGAAGGTGATAGCACTTTGCAAGGGAAACCTGAAGAAATGATAATGGACCAGTTCTTTTGTCCAATTATTGACATAGATGGAAATATAAATGATCTCCCTGTTCTTATATGTAAATGCTATCTACTTGTAATTTATTTGACGGATAGATAAGTGGTGCACTGAGTTGGCGTTGCAATCTATGTCTAATCACGATGACCAGAAATCGCACACCTAGCATTGGTGGAAGCAACAGTCATGAAACAACCAATCCCTCCTAATCCGCTAGCTACTTTCTTGTACATTTTTTTTGTTGTTGTTTTGGTTAATCCTTTTAATCATTCTTGCCTTTAATTTTGCCATTTAGCATAATTAGTTGGCTGATTACTTGGGATGAATATCAATGCCATAGACTTGAACTCATCCTTTAATCCTATAAAGCCAATACAATAAATGTAAGGCAGTTGTCTTTGAATGAATAAAAGTGTTAGTTTGAAGTTTATTCAAACTTTTCTTTGATCTCTGTCGGGAAATGTATTTCGTGTGAAATCAACGGGCTCATGATCAGCCTTGTTCTTCATTTCATTTCAATTAAGTTCCGCTGCATCAATGAGGTGTATCATACAGATTAAGACAGGACTCTTACGTATGTCATTGTAAGTTTGTAACATTTTTCTGCACGTGAAGATATGAAATCATAACCCTGTTAAATTGAAATGCCCAGGCAGTCACTGGACATGTTCACAAGTGTTACACCACCCTCAGTCAGCTTCTTAAGAGGCAGTTCTCTCTCGACTTTATCAGGCAAGAGACAGCAGTCATCAGCAACCGAATCTTCCTTGAGTAGACCCCTTATTTCTGCTACAAGCTTAGACAAAGAAATTCCCACCTCAACACTTCCTATAAAGTTATCTTCCTCTTCCGAATCAAGGTTTTCTATTAAAGAACTGCCACCATCTCAACAGTGTTCATATTCTCAGTCAGTTCTCAATGGTAAGTTACCTTACTTCGCCAGTTGTGTGATTTATGAAGCAAATTTGGAGTAGGAATACTTAAGAATGTTGGTTTATTGGGAAAATAATAGGAATAAACTTCTTGTGATCAAGTTTTAATAAGATTACCATCTGCAACCCTACTGCTTTTATTCAAGCTTTCAAGCATATAGGAAAAGCTGAAATCTATCCTTTCCATTCTCCTTTAACGTTATTATATCCACGACTATATGTTAACAATTAATTTTGGTAAAATATTACTCCTGACATTTATTTTTACTAATTGAATTACCCTTCCTAACCTTTTTTGAGGGCTTTAATGACTATGCTAGGATACAATGTTCACCATGCTGATTTTTTTTTAAATTCTTCGTTATGATATCCATTTCTCTGATGCGTTGTCATCTTTCAAATGCAGCAATAAATGCTCTATGTGGCATAGGAATCCTTTCAACTCCATATGCACTCAAAGAAGGAGGATGGTTTAGTCTCATGCTTCTCTTAGTTTTTGGAATCATTACTTGCTACACTGGAATCTTATTGAAGCAATGCTTAGAAAGCTCCCCTCAACTTCAAACTTATCCAGATATCGGACAGGCTGCTTTTGGTTTAGTTGGTCGAATATGCATTGCTGTAAGTTAGATTCAAGTATCAAGTAGCCACCTTAATTACCCTATTTATTTATTTTCACTTTTGTTGGATATAATAATTATCCAGAAACTAACACTTTGGCTATGTTGGGTTGCAGACAATCCTCTATGTGGAATTATATGTAAGTGCAATTCTCATTTGATTCTAAATTCTGATTAGTTTAGTTTTCCTTTGCCGGGGCTAAGAAGTGAAATATATTCTATGTAGTCTTCGTGCGTGGAATATTTGATTATGATGAGTGATAATTTGTCGGCCTTTTTCCCAAATGCTCATATGGAAATTGCCGGAATCCATCTTGACTCGTATCAACTATGTGCCATTACTTCCACCCTTGTTATTCTTCCAACAGTTTGGCTCAGAAATCTCAATTTGCTATCATATGTTTCAGGTACCAACAATTTTGCCTTTACTTTTTATATATGACTAAGAAGCCGTGCATCTGTTCTAATGTTCCTGTATTTATTTTCAGTGGGTGGAGTAGTTACTTTGGTTCTTGTAGTGCTCTGCTTGTTATGGGTTGGGATTTCTGGAGAAGTTGGATTCCATCCAAATGGAAAAGCACTAAATCTTGCAAATTTGCCAGTTACAATTGGTCTGTATAGTTTCTGCTACGGTAGCCATTCAGTTTTCCCAAATATCTATTCCTCCATGAAGGAACCTTCACGATTTCCTTCAGTCTTACTTATCAGGTGACTTTTGATTGATGCACAATCTAATTTTACAAATTTCATACCCGAGTTCGCTGCTGGTATCATGAAAATTCACTTAGCTTTGGTCAATGAAAATTGTTTTTATTTTGGATTTTTTTTTAATCATTGATGTATTTCTGCAAACAGAATTTTTCTTTGACTAATATATGTTTTACTTTGATACAGCTTTGCTATTGCTGCCTTTACGTACACTGGTGTAGCAATATGTGGCTTTTTAATGTTTGGGGAAGCCACCAAACCTCAATTCACATTAAATTTACCCACGAAATTGGTCGCCTCTGATATTGCTGGATGGAGTGTGGTAAGAAGGAAATGCAATTGCTTGAGCCAGCAATCTCCATATTTTCTGCATATTTCATTTCATAGTCAATTTTGCTCAGCACCCGAGTTCAAGGATATTAAAAAGGGATAGTAATACATAGTGTTATCTGTATTTTCAGGTTGCAGCCCCAGTTACAAAGTTTGCCTTGACAATTACCCCTGTAGCATTAGCGATAGAAGAACTCTTACCTTCTGCTCAGAATAGATCTCATGGTGTATCAATACTCATCAGAACAATTTTGGTTATTTCGACACTAATAGTGGCATTGGCAGTTCCATATTTTGGTAAGCACTTCAAAAGGGAAATGCACATAGTTTGATGGAAAAGATATTAGATACTACCTTTTCCCTGAGATGTTTCATTGAAAATTTAAATGCAGGATCTGTAATGGCCTTGATTGGATCCTTACTCGTGATGCTTGTGGTAAGTTATCTCTGTCCTATTTATCTCAGTCCAAATTTTGCCATTTCATAGTACATACATGTACATTAACTTGCTCGTTAACAAACAGTCGCTGATCTTGCCATGCGCTTGCTATATGAGGTTACGCAGAGATAGACTAACAAAGCTTCAGGTAAATTTTCTTCTCTCCGTTCCCTTATCTTTTCCTGTTAATCTCAGAAGATATGAACTTTGCTAATTACACTCTCTCTTAACTAGATTGCAGCCTGCACATTCATAATAATTTTTGGAGTATTTTGTGCTGTCATTGGCACGTATTCAGCAGTCAAAAGTATGGCTGTCTAATAGGCCTGTCTGGAGATGCAATCAGTAACTTCAACCGAGAACATTGTTTCTTTTACAATGCAGAAATCGGCACTAACAAGTGAAGAAATTGCTCACTTACCAAGGAACTTCAAATGGAGATTCGACAGAAATCTGTTAATGACTGTACAAAATGCTTCAGCAGAAAGGACACGAACGAATGAGATCCGTCCTAAGGATGATACATTGTACCCAGTATTGTGTGATATAAATATATTACATTAAACCTGTCCATACAAGAGAACTTGAAGTTACATTGTTCACAATATCGTTTTCTTTAAAGGTATAGAACTTGGAGGTGTGTTTGGAAGTTCACAACTGACCACAGTCGTGTTGCATGAATAGCTAATTCTTATATTTTATACACTTGCAAGTTAGAATATTTTTTCATCAACGTGACTTACTATATTTATGTGAGTCATGTCACCCTTCTCTATAAATATAAAAGAATTATTCCAGAGCTTAAGCTGGTGATACTAAACTTTCACCATCTAAGATGCATCATTCGTGCTGCTTCGCCTAGCAGCAGCTTAGTTTTCATGTGATACCATGACCAGAACACACCACTTGAAAAGTCATAATAATCTATAATGGGTTGATTACACTGGAGGTCATTGAAATTTCACCATAGTTGCAATTGAGTCATTGAACTACAATTTAGAACAATCAAGCCACTAAACTTTATTTTAAAAGCAATTAGGTCACACCATTTGGAATTTCATTAACGTGCCTACTGGAATTCATGGACATGTTCGTTAAAACTTATGAAATACCAACGTGTCCATCCTAGTCAACAAATTAATAACATTAGAGGTCACTGAACTTTTACCTAGTTGCAATCGGGTCACTGAACTTTCACCCTAGCTTTAATCTAGCTTTAATCGGGTCACTTAACTAGTTAACTTTAATCAATGATATAACGTTGATTAACTTTAGTGACTAAATGAATGAGAAATTTTTCACAAACTTCAGTGACCATTTGTGAAATTAATTTTTGATCATTAGATAATTATTGCGCAATCCAAATGCATATTCAACAAACGAAGCGCACCTACCAAATAGGTTGTAGGAAAGGAACAATCAGGGAAGGGTGCGGAAGACAAAGCTGCTATGGTGGCTTTAGTAAAATTTAGCGGCGCTTTGCCTTTCTCAAGGATGTGTATTATTGTCACTCGATTGATGTTTATGCTAAAGATGACTCTATTTATTTTGCAATCTTTCACATCGCCTGTGTCGACAATAACTATGGTATTATGGGATTTTATACAATAATTTATTTATTTATTTTTACATTTGTTGTCATTGTCTAATAGGTTTCTTAAATCGCTTTATGGGTTTCGTTCACAACATTATATATATATATGAAGAAGCTATGTTGAGTTCGTTATCGATGACTAGCTAGTCACTATCTTGAGTTGGGTATGTGATGATGGATTTCTCTTTTGATATTGGATCGATTGCTTCCATTTTTTGTTTTTCATTTCAATTGAGTTATTTTAGTACTGATTGAATTTGAGTTTTTAAACTCATTATTTTTCACTACTTGGTGTTGCAGATATTTTAACAAAGGCTAAATATTTTGTTTATATTATCGTACAGATGTAAGAAAGTGTATTATAGTTGTTGGGGTAGCACTGCATGATTTGTAACTTGATTGCTCTAATTGAAGTATAGTGATTCGATTGGAATTACAATTAAAGTTCAATTACCTGATTGCAACTATGGTGGAAGTTCAATGACCTCCAGTGTTATTAATCTGCTAACTGGGATGGACACGTCGGCAATTTGTTAGTTTTGACGGACATCTTAGCTAATTTGGTAGGCACATTGACGGAACCCAAACAAAGTGACCTGATTGTTTTTAAATTAAAGTTTAATGGCTTGATTGTTTTAAATTGAAGTTTGGTGATCCAATTACAAATAGGATGAAAGTTTAGTGACCTTCGGTGGAATTAATCCAATCTATAATAATTCATCATTGCATCCCGGGGAGCGGGGAGTTTTATTTACCAAAACTTCTGTGATATGTGACTGGGAGTACCTTTGAATTGGTATTCTTTCAATCAATGATTAATAGTTTTCAAAATATATATATACGCACACACTAGTTTTTGCTACATACGTTACATGTTCCGTAAAAATGTAGGGATAAATTTTATATTTAGGCTGTACGTAAGTATTGCATTGCTTGAATATATACGTATAAAAAATATTAAATATATAATACGTAAATAATAAATATGAAAAACATATTTTTGAACATACCATTTAATACAATTAATTAAGTAAAATATTGAAATTATAATAAGAAAAGCAGAACCAAATAAATACATAATTCGTATAAAAAAATTAAATAATTCAGTAAAAAAATTAAACGAAGAAAATTGACGGAAAGTGTGAAGAGACACCTACGATACTTATTTCTTCATACGTTGGAGATGTATGGTGCTATTTGTTTAGATTATGGGTATATTCTCAACGATTTTGAAATGATAGGGACCTTTCATGCAATTATTCTTAAAACATGTATAAAAAAAAAAAAAAATAAAATCCTAAAATAAAATTAAAAAAATGGGCCAATGCCCAACATGTGTTAAAAAAAAAAATCAAATTACAGAATGTTGTCGAGTTACTCGACAACATTCTTAAAAAAAAAAAAGAAAAAAAAAATATCAATTTACAGAATGTTACTCAGCAACATTCTAAGAAAAAAAAATCAATTTACAGAATGTTCTCGAGTTACTCGACAATATTAAAAAAAAAAAAATCAAATCCAATGTTGTTGAGTTACTCAACAAAAAAAAAAAAATTCAAATTCAATGTTGTCGAGTTACTCGACAACCATGATGTCAAAAGATGATTTTAGATCCCAACCCGCACAACCATGGCAGAGATAAGCATTTTTTTGAATAATATGTAATAAATAATTCAGTAAAAATAAATTATAATTTGCTTATAAGATAAAATAAAAAAGATTAATTAAAAAAAATGAATGAAAATGTGTAAAATAAAAACAAATAAGGAAAAAAAAAACTAAAGAAAAAAAAATTGTAAAAAAATTAGAAAAAGACAAAGAAATTGGGCTAAAAGCCAAAAAAAAAAATGTTCATTGTCGAGTTAACGGTTACTGTTCATTGTCGAGTAACTCGACAATGAACAGTGAATTTTTTTTTTTTGGGGCTTTTAGCCCAATTTTCTTGTTAGACAAGAATTTTTTTTCTTTTCCACATTGTTTATAGATTCTTTTCCTCATGGTTGTCAAGTTACTCGGGATCCAGGTTGTTGAGTTAGCGAGTTACTCTTACTACCTTTGGTGGATTAAGGATAAGTTTTTCCATTTTTCTGAGCTATAACTTTGACAAGAATTAAATATCCTTTTAACAAAATCTCTAGGTAAATCATTGGAACCGCCTGATGCAAAATTGAAGAAGCCCGTTAGGAATTAGAAAATAGAGAATTGATCAGGTTTTTTGGAAATAGGAATTGAGTTTCTCATATGTACAATGGAACTTCTCGTTTCACAACTTGAGTTAAGATATTTGAGATTTGATATACTCATGGGAAGCAACTTAAAAACTTGACATGAACTGTCTGTTCTTCATGATAAAATAATTTTCAACATATTGGGATGATAACATTAATAGCTCCAGTAACTCTGCTTGTCACTTCAATGATTCATGTGAATCCTGGGATGTATCTGTAATGTAAAAATTCTCTCATTCTGCCAAAGTTTTGTGCTTGATATAATCCTGTAACTATTAAGGGTTGAAGGCAATACAGACTTACACATGTCTCTCAAATCTGTTTCAATATTACTACAAATTTTGAATTGAATCAATCTTAATTTATAGGTCTAACAATTTTATTTCTATTTCTTCATATTTACAATTTCACTGATAACACATTGAGAATGAATGTTTGATATGCCAAAAGAAATGGCTCATTCCCATTTAGGTATGGTAACGAATGGGAGATATATTTAGACAATATGACCCTCAATTATTCTTAAAACATGTGTAAAAAAAACAAAAAATAAAATCCTAAAATAAAATAAAAAATGAAAATGGGCCAATGTCCAAATTACAGAATGTTGTCGAGTTACTCGACAACTTTCTTAAAAAGAAAAAAGAAAAAATATCAATTTACAGAATATTACTCGACAACAGTCTAAAAAAAAAATTATTCAATTACAGAATGTTGTCGAGTTACACGACAACATTCTAAAAAAAAATTAAAAAAAAAATCAATTTACAGAATGTTGTCGAGTAACTCGACAACATTCTAAAAAAAAAAAATTAAATTACAATGTTGTCGAGTTACTCGGCAACATTCTAAAAAAAAAAAGAAAAATCAAATTCACAAAAAAAAAAATTCAAATTCAATGTTGTCGAGTTACTCGACAACCATGATGTCAAAAGATGATTTTAGATCACAACCCGCACAAGCGGATAACCATAGCAGAGATAAGTATTTTTAAAATAATATGTAATAAATAATTCAGTAAAAATAAATTATAATTTGCTTATAAGATAAAATAAAAAAGATTAATAAAAAAATGAATGAAAATGTGTAAAATAAAAACAAATAAGGAAAAATAAACTAAAGAAACAAAATTGTGAAAAAAATTAGAAAAAGACCAAAATATTGAGCTAAAAGCCAAAAAAAAAAAAACTATTTATTGCCGAGTTGGTTAATGTTCATCACTCGACAATGAACAGTTTTTTTTTTTTTTTTTTGGTGGGGGTGGGGGTATGTATGTATGTGGCCTTTTAGCCAATTTCTTTTGTCATTTTACTCAACAAGAATTTGTTTTCCTTTTTTTTCTTTTGGGATAATTGCATCAAAGGTCCTCAACGTTTCAAAATCGTTGGGAATATGCCTCTAACCTAAAATAATTGTACCAAACGTCCCCAACGTTTTAAGAAATAGGCATGGGAGGTCCCTCTTAACACTTTCCGTCAAATTTCGCCGTTAAAATAGAAGTGTGGACTGCACGCGCAATTTTATTCCAAAAAATGAGAATGGGAATGGCATGGCAAAAAGGTAAATCCACTTTTAAGCTGGAACCTTCTATTTGCTTAAGAAATATGAATATGAAAAGTTTCTCTGGCTATTTTCCAAAACCACCATTGCTCCACGCTTGAGGCGACTGTTGAGGAAGTTGCTTGGTAACCCCAAATCAATCGTCCAATCGTCCATTTCTCCACGCTTGGCTATTTTTCGTGAGGCATCTTTGAAGTACAATGAAGTACCACTGAGACTACCGCGAAGAAGGAGAAGGAGAAGGGATGGATATGACATGTAGCATATGTGGGAAGGTTGGACATAATAAACGTAGTTGCATCAAGAAATCTAACACCACAAATACCAGTGCAAGCACAAGCTGCGGGGAAAATATGAAGCGCAAGGAACCTCAACCATGGAGGCAGAAGAAGTGAAGTTATATCTTCCATTTCATGGAAGAAGTCTTTTGTTGTTGTGTATTCTGTATGAATTCCAAACATCTGTGATTTATTTTGGTCTAGTGGGTTCATGAAAATATGCACTGTGATGTGTTTTTCTTTTTGTAAGGGATGATGAAAAATTCTATATGGTTGATGTGATATGGCTTTTGAATGGATGATCTTTTTTTGCTTTTGCTTGTTTGCACTTGTGCTTGTTGGGATGATATAAAGTTCTTTATGAGTCACGTGAGCGAGGTTAGGCTATTAGTACAAGCGATATCTTCGTCCTCGTACTTTATAAAGGTTTGGCATAATTGGTCCTCAACCTTTTATGCCGCTTGCATGAATAATCCCCAACCTTATTTCTTAATAGCATCTATCATCCCCATCAAATTCAAATCAGTTGCGACACATCCCCAACGTTTTCAATCGGTTGCACGACACATCCCCAACCTTTGGCACGTTTGGTCCCCAACCTTGAGCTTCTTCCATATTTGTAAGGTGAAGGAAATCAAAGAAACTAAATTAAAGGGAAATCAAAGAAACTAAATTAAAAGGATAAGTTACATTGATAATGCAAGCTTGAAATCTCGAAATTACATATATCCTATACTAAAACAAGAATATCCATATGAGGAACAACCCAAATACAAATAACCAAAGCCTAACACGACTCCACTTGTATTTTTCATTACTAGTTTCCATATTCTCAATCCTTGCTAACAATACTTCGTTCTCTACTTGTAGACCTTGAATCTCTAACTTTTGCTTGTTAATCTCTTCTTCAAGTGTCTGCACATGAGCTTCTAATTCTTTTATCTGTCCTTCATATCTTCGCTTTGAATTCAGCAACCCTGGAATCACTTGCTTCGCCCGGTCACAAATTGGTGGGTCAAACCATGCAAAATAACCACATCGATTTTCCTAGGGCACCAAAATTAAAGTGTCAAAAGTTTCATTATTGCAGTGAACAAGATCATCTTCCTTCTTAATGAACTCACCTCACAAACATAGAATCTCCTAGCTGGGTTCGCTTCAGTCCATGAAGTTTTTAGATCCATGTAATTTCCACAACGACATACTCTCCATGCCATGTTTGTAGTAGAATATGAGAGGAGAGGAGGATAAGAGAAAGCTAATTGCAGTGAAGACAAAGTACATGTAAGAACAAAAGTAATAAATAAGAATGAGGAAGGAAAAATGGAGAGAAGTTGAAAGTGGATTTACCTTTTTGCCTTGCCATTCCCACTCTCCTTTTTTGGAATAAAATTGCTCGTGCAGTCCACACTTCTATTTTAACGGTGAAATTTGACGGAAAGTGTGAAGAGGGACCTCCTATGCCTATTTCTTAAAACGTTGGGGACGTTTGGTGCAATTATTTTAGGTTAGGGGCATATCTCCAATGATTTTGAAACGTTGGGGACCTTTGATGCAATTATCCCTTTTCTTTTCCACATTGTTTATAAATTCTTTCCTCATAGTTGTCGAGTTACTCTTACTACCTTTGGTGGATTAAGGATAAGATTTTCTATTTTTTCTGAGCTACAACTTTTACAAGAATTAAATATCCTTTTAGCAAAATCTCTAGGTAAATTTTGGAACCGCCTAATGCGAAATTGAAAAAGCCTGTTAAAAATTAGAAAATGGAGAAATGATCAGTTTTTTTGAAAACAGGAATTGAGTTTCTCATATTTACAATGGAACTTCTCGTTTCACAACTTGAGTTAAGATATTTGAGATTTAATATACTCATGGGAAGTAACTTAAAAACATGACACGAACTGCCTGTTCTTCATGATATAATAGTTTTCAACATATTGGGGATGATAACATTAATAGTTCCAGTAACTCTGCTTGTCGCTTATGTGAATCATGTGATGTATTTGTAATGTAAAAATTCTTTCATTTTGCCAAAGTTTTGTGCTTGATATAATCTTGTAACTATTAAGGGTTGAAGGCAATACAGACTTACACATGTCACTCAAATTTATTTCAATATTACTACCAATTTTGAATTGAATCAACCTCAATTTATAGGCCTAACAATTTTATTTATACTTCTTAAGGGTTCATTCTCATGTTGATATTTACAATTTCATGGATAACACATTGGGGAGGAAGGTTTGATATGCCAAAAGAAATGGCGCATATTAATAGCAGAGAATTTAGGAGAAATGTAAGATTCAGACAAACTTAGACATAAATTTGAAATTTCCTAAAACTATGGATACAGAATTTGTTGTATAAATAAGAATGAAGTTGTCCTTACAAATATCAAACATAAAATTCATCCCTAAATTTTTCACAAAATTGATCCCACAATTTTCATGACGCAACAAAAACTAAATCAACTGAATGGATAATGGATACAGTAAGATGGTCGAGTTAGCTAACTCGACGACCAATACGATCGAGATGGTTGTCGAGCTGGTTGTTGAGTTGGTCGGCAACCAGCGTGGTTGCTGAGTAGCTCGACAATCGTTGGTTATCGAGTTACTCGGCAGCCTCCACGGTTGCCGAGCGAGTTAGCTTTGTTGCTATCTTGGTTGCGACAAACAGATGACTCTGCAACCTTCTCCAAATATCAAGCAACCCAATACAAATATAACATAGCACCACCGAATGTATTAAATAATTCGGGAGAAATTTAACTTTAGACAAAGTAAACATAAATATTTGATTTGAAATTTTCCAAAACTATGAAAAAATTAACAGATTTGTTGATAAACAAGAATAAAGTTCTGCTTCAAAATTTTGTCATTGTCATACAAGTAATATACTCTTATAGAACTTGCTTGACGGTCTGAATTACAAGCTCCAATGGATGGAAGAACGATGAATAACATGGAATGAAAATTTTGTTAAACAGAAATGTTCTGTTTGTCATTGTCATACAAATAATATACACTTACAGAACTTGACAAGAACAATCTGAATTAGAAGCTCCAATGGAAAGTATGGAAAAACTACGAATACGGCTAAATTCTAGGCTCTGGAATGGAAACAATGGCTTCTGAAAAGGTAGAAAGTTGGTGAGTGAAGTAGGTAATAAAATTTATTGAGTGCTATAAAACGATGGCGTATTGGACGAAAAATTGAACTGTAAAAAATTTAATGCTCTTATATATATATTAACAAATTTATGTTGTGACAAGTAATGTTAGGAGTGTGCGTAGTTCTATTTAGCTTGACTAGTTAGAAACGCGTGCATTGCACGTACTTTTGTAATCATATTGTTAATTTTTAATATTATCAAATTTTTTATTTTTTAATTGTTAATAATTAAAATATTAAAGTAGCAGTTGCAATAAATATAAAAATATATGGTTGTTGAAAACATATTATTTTGTATTGTTCAATATTGATATTTTGGGTGTGTCTGGAATTAGTTTTTCCAGGGAAATTTTTTGACCAAATAGTAAATATATTATTATATTCTAAACAAATCTGAAATAGACCTAAAAAGGTTGCCATTACTCTTGAATTTATGACCTGTTACAAACATTGGAAGCAATATACGGGGTACTAAGGTAATTTGTACATATATTTTGAATAGCATTTGCTCTTTCAAATTCTACATTTGCATATGCTAGTGGGTCCCACCGTAACAAATGGTTAACAATAAATTAGCAAAATCTACAAAAATAACGATTCGAGACAGATCCTTTATTTACATTCATAGAAGTACAATTGCAATCAAAGATGAGTTTTATATAGTAGTAATACAATTAGTAACTTGAATTCAGTGAAAAGCTTTTGGTGATTTGAGCTTTGATGATTGACGAACTATTGATATCAAATCGTATGCAATTAATGATGTACTATTTATGGATCTTCAGGGTTGTGTTTTACAAAAAAAAATATTAATTATTAATTTTATTGTAGAGAATGTAATGATTGATTATATAATATTGTACATTTGTTGGAGTAGTGACTCTTTGTAAAGAATATTCTGTATGTTATCTTTTTATTTATTGCGTCTGATTTGACGATGTAAATGATAACAACATAAACGTAAGTAAGAAACAAAAACTAAAGAATAATTCTCTCTCCTCTCTCTCTCTCTCTCTCTCTTATATATATAATTATTAATTAAATTAAAAATTAAAAAAACTTTATATATTAGTTGTCAACTATTATCATGTAATACAATGTATTCAAAACAATATTTTCATCTCCATGATTTGAATTATAATCCAGTAATAAAAAAGTAACAATTTTCCCATTGATTTTTTTTTAAAAATCTATTTTTCATTTCTTTCATCTATGTAAGGCAAAAAAATTTGAGATCGTCTTTTCATCTTCATATTTAATTTAATTTATTAAATATTTACAAATTTTAAATATACATTTAATAGATTGTTAAAAATTTAATATACGATAATAATGAACAATAAAAGAGTAACAATAAATATTAAAAGATAATTACATTTATTTAAGTACAATTACAATTAGATATGAGTTTTATATGGTGATAATACCAACAATAACTTGAACCCAGTTAAGACCTTTTGGTGATTTAAACTTTGATGATTGACGAACCATTGATATCAAATCTTATAGTATTAATGATTTCTAGGGCTGCATTTTATGAAGAATATAATTAATAATTACTAATTTTATTGTGAGAAAATGTAATGATTGACTACATAATATTGTACATTTATTGGAGTAGTAGTTTCTTATGAACAATATTCTTTGTGTATATTCTCTTTTTATTAGACTTGTTTGATTTGACGACGTAGATGAAACGTCATAAATGTAAGTAAGAAACAAAAATTAAAAAAGTGTGAATACTTGTCTATGTTGTAAGAATATCGTTGATGAACAGAGTAAAAATATTGTTGACGTACAGAAGTAAAATGAGAAGAACGTTCTATATATATTAATTAAATTAAATTCAATTGAAAATGAAAAAAATTTCACACGTTAGTTCTAAACTATAGTATATGTTTGGTGGGGGTTTAAAGATTTTGAAAAAAATTGGTAAAGTGTGTTGTTGAAAAGATGATAAAAGTTGTAGGTTCCACAAAATATGTAGTTGAAAATGAATTTGAGAAAAAAAGAATTTAAAAAAAAAAAAAGAACTGAATCAAACATGCTCGTAATCACTGTAATCTAATGTATTCAAAATAATATCTTTATCTCCATTTCAGTTTTGATAACTATTGTTTGAATTTTAATGCGGTAATAAACAAAGTTACAATTTTTCTCATTCATTTCTTTTTTTGATTGAAATTCATTTCTCATTCTTTTTATCTACTTAATGCAAAAATAAAAAATAAAAAATTGAGATCATCTTTTCACCTTCATATTTAATTTAATAGATTAAATATTTAAAAAATTTAATTGTATATTTAGTAAATTGTTGAAAATTTAATGTACAATAAGAATAAACAATAAAAAGTAATAAATAAAATATTAAAAAATAATTATACATTAATGAATACTAAAGGTGAATATGAAATTTTAAAAAGTTTGTAAGGGTATAATGGTCCAAAATGTTTCTCCATTTAAGCCCTTATTCCTTTTAGGGTAATTATATACACACTACAAATTTATATGTTGCACCACATTTTAATTGTATTTAAGGTCCTCAATCTTTATTCATTGTAACACTTATGTCATCAATTTTTTAATTTCGTCATTTTTTATCCTCAATCTTCCATTAATTACACATCTCGCCTTTAATAAAAGTTCAAGTCCAAAAGTCCGTTTGTAAATAGTAAAACTACTTATTTGCCCATCATATATATATATATATATATTATAAAAGAATAAATACAAAATATGTGACAAAATATTTTTATCTCATTTCTAAGCACGCAAAATAGAATATTTTAACAAAATTATCATCAATGATGAGATGTACTAATTAATTAGAAGGTTAAAGATAAGAATTTGATAGAAAAAGTTATGGACATAAGTATTACAATAGGCAAAGATGAAGACCTTAAAATTAATTAAAATATGGTGCAACAAAGAAAAAAAGCATGGTGTGATATAATCACCATTCCTTTTATCTACTTAATACAAAAATAAAAATAAAAATTGAGATCATCTTTTCACCTTCATATTTAATTTAATAGATTAAATATTTAAAAAATTTAATTGTATATTTAGTAAATTGTTGAAAATTTAATGTACAATAAGAATAAACAATAAAAAAGTAATAAATAAAATATTAAAAAAATAATTATACATTAATGAATACTAAAGGTGAATATGAAATTTTAAAAAGTTTGTAAGGGTATAATGGTCCAAAAATGTTTCTCCATTTAAGCCCTTATTCCTTTTAGGGTAATTATATACACACTACAAATTTATATGTTGCACCACATTTTAATTGTATTTAAGGTCTTCAATCTTTATTCATTGTAACACTTATGTCATCAATTTTTTTAATTTCGTCATTTTTTTATCCTCAATCTTCCATTAATTACACATCTCGTCTTTAATAAAAGTTCAAGTCCAAAAAGTCCGTTTGTAAATAGTAAAACTACTTATTTGCCCATCATATATATATATATATATATATATATATATATATATATATATATATATATATATATATATATATATATTTTAAAAAAGAATAAATACAAAAGTGTGACAAAATATTTTTATCTCATTTCTAAGCACGCAAAATAGAATATTTTAACAAAAATTATCATCAATGATGAGATGTACTAATTAATTAGAAGGTTAAAGATAAGAATTTGATAGAAAAAAGTTATGGACATAAGTATTACAATAGGCAAAGATGAAGACCTTAAAATTAATTAAAATATGGTGCAACAAAGAAAAACTGTGGTGGCAATATAATCACCATTCCTTTTATCTACTTAATACAAAAATAAAAAATAAAAAATTGAGATCATCTTTTCACCTTCATATTTAATTTAATAGATTAAATGTTTAAAAAATTTAATTGTATATTTAGTAAATTGTTGAAAATTTAATATACAATAAGAATAAACAATAAAAGAGTAATAAATAAAATATTAAAAAAATAATTATACATTAATGAATACTAAAGGTGAATATGAAATTTTAAAAAGTTTGTAAGGGTATAATGGTCAAAAAATATTTCTCTATTTAAGCCCCTTTTAGATTAGTATAGAATATAGAATAGATAGATATAGATTATGAAGAGTATCGAACAAGAATTGAGAACTAATAGTTATTTTTAATAAAACTATTGGTTCTATCTGAAATTATAGAACCGAATTAAACCAAATAATTTTGGTTTTGTTTTGTTTGATTTAGTTCCATACCAAACTATTTAAAATAATGATACAAATTACAATACAAATTTATGTTATTTTGATTTGGAAAAGAAAATAAGGATTTGAAGAAGTAATTGATTTAAAATTAATTAATTTTTATAAAGTTTTTTAAAAAATTGTTAAATTATTTGATTGGGTCAAATAAATCGTCAACATCAACACTATTACTTTTAAAAAATAATTAACACGGTTCTCAATTTTGGGTCTACAACCAGAACCGTTTGATAATAACATGGAACCAAACTGAATCGATTGGTTCTAGTTTGATTCGATTGGTTTCGGTTCTTTTGCTCACTTCTAAACTATATGCTACTAGAAAAATAGAAATAGAAAACTAGACAGAGATTTAAGTAGGTTTACACTTACACTTCTTACAACTTTAATTTTTAAACAAGTGAGATAAATTCATTAAAAACATAAGATTATCAGAATTTCTTATATAGTCGTGCTCAAAGTGATCCTTCATTAACATGAGCTATCTTTACAATAAGAAACTTGCTAATAAAACAATCTTAATTACTACGTGTATATTTATTGTTGAAGATTAAATTTAATTAAATAAACGTGTCTCTGCTTGAACTGTTTGAGCTTTTAGATGAAGTAATTAAAGATGACTCAACTCAGTGGCGGAGGGGAGGGGGGTCCTTGGGGTGCCCAGGACCCCCCAAATTTCTGAAACTTTTTTTTTTTTTTTAAATTTAATTTAATTTTTTTTTGTAATAAGCCCAAACAAATTAGCAATTGGGAAGTCCCTCTTTCTGGTAAAATCTTATGTTTCTAGGGATATGAAATTGATATGGGATTACAAAATTACAAATGATTGGCACATTCCTCAAATGATAATACAAAATTAATAAATGCATTTTGCTTGTTAATACATATCGTGTTCAATTGATTTTTTTTTTTCTTTTGAACTTGAGTAATATTTAATTTCATTTGTAAATCGGATCTTCCTATTTTGGAAGATAATTTTATAGAAGGCAACGTGAATAAGAAGAGTTTGACTAATTTTAGATATTGAATATTTTTGTGCAATTACTTAGTAGTTTTTTAAAGACTATGACTTATAAAAAAATATTATTCTCATAAAAATGAGCTTAATAATTGTAGTTTGAAAAAAAAATTTCGGGGGCAGCAGGCTTTGCCCCTCCCTCGGCCTGCCCCATAAAGGACCCCCCAACTTCAAAAGTCTGGCTCCGCCACTGACTCAACTGATAGATAGATGTGGTAACTTCAAGTCTCGACCCATATATTTATATAAATTGTGTATTGTTTTATGAAAAAATCATGAATTGATCCGCAAGTGAAAGAGCATATATAACATAAGGCTCATGCAGTAAGCAAGAAAAGGAAAAAAAAAATTCTGTCCTTGCTTGAGAAAAAAGTGCCTTAAAATGGTGAACTGGTTTCTTACTTGAATATTTGGAAACCTAAATAATGACAACGCCATAGCCACCAACTTGAAATCCTCCAATCTTTCCTTTTTAACGTGTCGTTTCGGTAATTGTTAATTGCAAAATTAGGTCATTTTCAGCAAAAATTCTTCATGGCCAGCTATTGTATTCGTTTGCTTTATCATCAAGCATAACACTTGCAAGTTGGAAGCTTCAAAAGTAATTCATAATGTTGTTTTCGAGTTCTCGATCGGTCAGGAGTAGTGAAAATGACCTGATTCGAATGCCTGCAAATCAAGACATTTCTGATTGCATAAAACAATAAATTATTAATATCAATAAATAGTGTTTAATTAACACGTATAATTAATTAGCCAAATAATCATTAGACGTTCATTTCATGCATTAATCAATATTTACCTGCTACAAGGTATAGCGATAATAAATTTAGAAAATTAAAGAAAAGCACACATGCATAAAGATTTGTACAGATCAAGTCCTGTCTTTGACGTTGCTGGTTTTACTAGATTGAAGAAGAGTACAAGATGATCTCATCATCAATGAAGACCTAATATATATGTTCTTACAAAATTCAGACGATCTTGGATCGAAGGGATAAGTGTATAGCATGAATATTAGGCTCGACATGGTCAAATGTCCGGTCATTCAAATCAGATGATCATTAATCATTACAAGAAAATTTATCACATTACTGTATGAAGGAGTCAATGAACTTATCATGAATTCCAGTTTGTTTGGGAGTAAACATAACATCATGAATAAGAAAGAAATGACAAAGATCGAGAATCAGAGGTTAAAGAGTAGACTGTCTTTGACAGCACTCTGATGTTGTTTTCCAACTACAGTCGATGGACCAAATAAAATATTTTATATAAATTTAAAAAAAGCTATTTCAATATTTTTTTTAATCCGCTTTAAACATATCACATTCATCACCTAATCAACCAAAACTCCCACTATAAATCTCAATGGATTCGTCCCAACAATATCACAAGAAAAAGAAATAAGAAAGACAAAAGAAGAAAAAGAAAAAATGAGTTCATCAGCATTTGGATTCTTGATTACATTTATATCTTTGTGCATTGTTCCCCAGTATGCACAAGGCCTAACTAGGCATTATGAGTTCAATGTATGTAATAGTACTACAATTAATACAAATATATTTAGCCCTATTTAAATCAATGTTTACTTGTTGATTTAATGTTTTTTCTTCAATCTTTTGCAGATCAAGATGCAAAACGTGACGCGTTTGTGCCACACGAAGAGCATGGTGACGGTAAACGGGAAATTTCCTGGACCTCGAGTCGTGGCGAGGGAGGGAGACCGTCTCTTTATTAAAGTCAAGAACCAGATTTCAAACAACATAACCATCCATTGGTATAAATTTCGTCTCGTTTTTTTCCTTTACAATTAGGTCCTGTGACTTTTCTTAGAAAAATCAAAACCAGCAGACTTTGACAGGCTACGATATTATTACAGGCATGGCATTCGACAGCTTCGTAGTGGATGGGCCGATGGACCGGCATATATTACGCAATGCCCCATACAAACTGGACAAAGCTACGTGTATAACTTCACTGTTGTAGGCCAAAGGGGAACTCTTTGGTGGCATGCACATCTCTCATGGCTAAGATCAACTGTTTATGGTCCACTAATTATTCTTCCCCAGCCTAATGTGAATTATCCGTTCGAGAAACCCTACAAGGAAGTCCCTGTTATATTTGGTACGTAATTTCTAGTATTGCGTAACCATGCCATTAATAAGCACTCGAGTTCATGACCAACAAATTGTACTTTTCGATACACAGGAGAATGGTTCAATGCTGACCCTGAGGCCATCATTAGGCAAGCTTTAAAGACAGGAGGGGGTCCAAATGTCTCTGATGCCTACACCATCAATGGGCTTCCAGGACCATTGTATAATTGCTCGGCCGAAGGTATAAAATCCAACCTTTTTCCCAAAGAAACTAATTGCTTTTTTTTTTGGAATTACTTCATATGCTATGACTGGTTTGTGACAGATACATTCAAGTTGAAGGTTAAACCCAGAAAGACTTATCTCCTTCGAATAATCAACGCTGCACTAAATGACGAGCTTTTCTTCAGTATCGCTAACCATACTCTCACAGTTGTTGAAGCGGACGCAATTTATGTTAAACCTTTTGGAACCGATACAATTCTTATTACCCCCGGACAAACCACAAATGTTCTTCTCAAAACCAAGCCTAATTTTCCAGGCGCCGCTTTTTTCATGACTGCTAGACCATATGTTACAGGACAAGGCACTTTTGACAACTCTTCTGTTGCCGGTATTCTAGAGTATGAATTTCCATCCCTTCATTTGAAGAAGCTTCCTCTCTTCAAGCCAACTCTACCGCCTCTAAACGATACTTCATTCGCCGCCAATTTCACTAAAAAATTACGTAGTTTAGCTAGTCCCCAATTCCCTGCTAATGTTCCAAAGAAAGTTGATAAACATTTCTTTTTCACAATAGGCCTAGGTACAAATCCTTGTGACCAAAAAAACCAGACCTGTCAAGGACCAAATGGGACCAAATTTGCAGCATCTGTTAATAATATTTCTTTCACACTACCAACAACAGCCCTTCTCCAGGCTCATTTCTTTGGCAAATCTAACGGTGTTTATAGCCCCGATTTTCCAATCAATCCATTTCATTGGTTTAACTACACCGGGAACCCTCCAAACAATACCATGGTGACCAATGGGACGACGAAAGTTATGGTATTGCCTTTCAATACCAGTGTTGAGCTTGTTTTGCAGGACACTAGCATCCTTGGTGCTGAGAGCCACCCTCTCCATCTCCATGGATTCAATTTTTTCATTGTTGGCCAAGGATTTGGGAATTATGATCCACAAAAGGACCCTAAAAACTTCAACCTCGTGGATCCCATTGAGAGGAACACAGTTGGCGTGCCCTCCGGTGGATGGGTTGCCATTCGATTTTTAGCTGATAATCCTGGTACGTAAAATGTGCAAATTGTTACGTGATCACTATTTCCCTCTTGTGAGAAATATTTGTTTGATTTGTTTCGATTAATCAATAACAAAGATTGCAAAAATTGTGTTAAATAGGTGTATGGTTCATGCATTGTCATTTGGAAGTCCATACAAGCTGGGGGCTTAAGATGGCATGGCTTGTCTTGGATGGAAAACTTCCCAATCAAAAGCTCCTTCCTCCACCAGCAGATCTTCCCAAATGCTGATCTTGATCTTCATTTTTCCTTTCCACAGATGCACTAGTAATTCATGGATTATTGATAGCGGGGCCACCGACCATGTGACGAATGATGAGATTCTTGAGAATAAATTCATGCCAATGCACAAAAGCGTGCAATTACCGAATGGGGTCATGCTCTTATTAAATCCATTGGCATGCGATTAACTTTGAAAATAATATGACCAAGTGATAATGTGCTTCATGTTCCTAAATTCAAAGTTAATCTATTATCTATCAGTAAACTTACTAGAGAGTTAGGTTGCTATGTGACTTTTTTCCCTGATTTTTGTGTCATGAAGAATCTGACTACGAAGAAAACGATTGGCTTGGGAAGGCAGAGTAACGGCCTATATTACTTTTCACAAAAACCACAAATACTTCATACTACCAGTGGATCAACTAACCTATGGCATAAACGTCTTGGACACCCTTCAGCCTCACCTCTTCAATTCCTAGCACAAAGTATCTTAGGTATTAGTTTTGATTCTCACGATATTTGTGATATTTGTCATCAGGCAAAACAATCTAGACTACCCTTTAAAGTCGACCAAATATCTAGCAATAAACCCTTTGATTTGATTCATTGTGATATTTGGGGACCTCATAGAATTTATTCTTATTCGGTGCTAGATATTTCCTTACAATTGTTGATGACTTTTCTCGTTATACTTGGGTACACCTCATGCGTCACAAATCAAACTCAAAGCATAATTAAAAATTTCTTTGCTTGGGTTAAAACTCAACACAACTTGACTATAAAAACCTTGAGATCTGACAATGGCCAAGAGTTCTTATCCTTGCAAACATTCTTAGATGAAAATGGTACTATTTTTCATAGGTCATGTCCTTATACCCCTCAACAAAATGGAGTAGTAGAGAGAAAACACCGCCACCTCCTTAATGTGGCTCGTGCTATTAAATTTCAAGCCAATCTTCCGTTAAACTTTGGGGAACATATCAAACAAATTGTTACCTTATCAATCGGATACCTTCACCATTGCTCTCACACAAAACACCTTACGAAAGATTGCACAAGAAACCACCACCATATTCCCATTTACGTGTCTATGGTTGCCTATGTTTTGCCACCAACCTAGACCCAAAATGCATAAATTGACACACGAGCCAAACGGTGTGTGTTCCTTGATACTCCTCGTGACAAAAAGCATACACCTTATATGACCTAACCGACAAAAAGCTAATAGTATCCCGAGACGTTGTGTTCCATGAAAATATATTTCCATACACTTCCCAACAACATGATGAAACCAATTCCATCCCATTGCCACAATCTATGCCTCAGATGTTGAAACACCATATTTCACAAATCCCGAGGACCAACACTTAGCGAAACAGATAACTTGCTCGACAATCCTGGACAATCATCCGGACCAACCGGTCGACGACAGACGGTCGACGGTTCGATCGTCTGCTTCAACAGAGTCCAACCGGTCTACCCATCGGTCGACCGTTACCTCATCCGGCTCAACAGAGTTTAAACGGTCGACCGTCTTCACCTACCTGCCGACCGGTTGAACAAGTCGATGTCCGACCATAATTGATCCACCTACCTCTTCTCACCTCCGATGACCAACTTAGACGATCCTCAAGATCAATTCAAACCCCTTTTTCACCGAAGATTACTATATCAATCATACTCGCCTACTCAAGTCGGATCTCTTCCACCAAATCCAAAGACTCGACACCCTATATCAATGTATGTATCATATAGTAACCTTTCTTCTATACATCGTGCTTTTACATATAATATTTCTCATATCATAGAGCCGCCACATATGAGGCAAACATGTCGATCCCAAATGGGTCGCTGCCATGAATGATGAAATTGTGCCTGGAAGAAAACAATACTTGGTCACTTGTACCGCTTCCTCCAAATTCTCATCCTATTGGTTGTAAGTGGGTGTTCAAAATTAAATTTCATTCTCGACCAGACAGTTGAACGATACAAAGCACGGTTTAGTGGCGAAGGGTTTACACAACGAGAAGGGATTGATTATAATGAAACTTTCGCCCAGCTTGCAAAGTTAACTACAATCGATGCTTACTTGCTATCACCTCTATTCAGAATCGGACGCCCATCGATGGATGTACACAATGCCTTTCTTCATGGTGATCTTGATGAAGAAGTCTATATGACTCCCTCCCGGATTTCGTCGTCGATGGGAGACACACCGATTAATGTCGACTTCATAAATCTTTATATGGATTGAAACAGCATCTCGTTCTTGGTTTCAAAATTTGTATCTGCTATTATTCATTTTGGGTTCAAACAAATACATGCAGATTACTCACTCTTTACAAAGGTCAATGGTAATTCATTTACGGCAATTCTATTATATGTGGATGATATGATTGTCACAGAAATAATAGAGAAGCAATCTCTACTACAAAAATATTCCTTGCATCTCAATTCAAGTTGAAGGATCTTGCACATTAAAATACTTTCTTGGAATAGAAATTGCTCGCTCAAGATCGTGGATTTCAATAAATCAAAGGAACAAGTTTTTGGGTTTTCTTGATCGATGATCCATTTCCTAACACATTGAGCTGACTGAAATTTCCCAGTTTTTGGCATAGACTTCTGTATTTCTTCAATTGTGGTATTGTACTTATGTTCATTCATGCAAACTGCAAACTAAAAATGACTATTTTGTAATCTTTTGTAATTTAAAGAGTTCAATAATCTTTGTAATTCTCCATGACTCTATATTTGTATCAATATTTATTATTTTCTTAACTAAATTAATCTGGTTCTGTTCTTTCTATTCCATACATGCCTTATGTATACCTTGATCATGACAATACAACTAAAAGCAGTGTTCTATAAAAGGCGGTTTATGCATGAGGTGCGAGAAAAAAGACTGCATATAGAAAAAAGCAGTGTTCTATAAACGGCAATCAACTCTAATTTGACCGCGGTCTAGGTGCCAAAAGGCACACACCTTTTTATTTATTATTACTTTTTGTCTACTTTTTTAAGGTTAAATAAATTAATTAAATAAAAAGAATAATCACCGACTCTAGGAAAGTTTTCTCTACCAGGGGTAACAAAAAGTAGTATATATGTCAATGCGTCTTCATCCACTTAAACCAAAACACATATCTCCCTATCTCTCTCTCAATTTCTCCATATTCTTCAAAATCAAACCCCTCAAACAAAATTCTCTCTCTCTCTCTCTCTCTCTCTCTCTCAATCTTCAACAAATTCTTCTCAACCCATCGATCTATTAAAATCCTATACTACGGTCTGGATCTCACCGCAAAAAAAAACGATATACTAGTTATTATTGGTCTTAGAATAATTAAATTAATATTAAAAATAGAAAAACATCTTATTACACCACCTGTAAACTCATAAACCTTGGGGATTGATATTGTCGCATTATAACGCATCACAAAAGACATCTTAAAGGCTAAAGCATCCAAAACAGTCGATGGAGCATGTTTGGTATATAAATATTGTACAAGATAATGCAATAACAACATTTTATTTTATTTTCTTCTATAATACTGTTAGTGTTAGTACTGTCCACTCTAATTTACATAACATGCTATAAAGGCATTTAACTACGAAATTCCAAAGACAATGAACTTTCTCGAACTGTTTGCCCTAAAGCATGATGATACTATCTGTTGATCAAGTAAAATAATTGAAATAATTAAAGAAAAATATTCAAAATTTCCATTTTAGTGCAAATTATGATACCCAAAATTTATATTATTGTGAGCAATAACGTTGTTTAGTCCAATGTGGTGATTAACAGCTATACATCGGATTATTTGATTTTTAATTCGAGTGACTAGTTTTGACACTATTATAAACTTTAATAAATAATAAAATAAATAAAATACTTTAATGATCAATTTATATTTTTTTACCAACGAAACTAATTCTAAACTTAACAGTTAAAGTCTGAAACTAATTTATGAAAAAATATTGGAAAACTAGCTAGGGAAAAATTAAAAATGTCAAACTGAAGAAGGATGGTGATATAAAAAACAACAGAAATATATAGCATTGGGCAGAAAAATAAATATGAATACAAGAAAGAGTGACTATACTAACATTACAAATTTTTATAAGTGTATTATATTTAAATTTTACTTAAGGTATATCTATTACAATATTCTTAACTTTTTACGTCGAATTCTTATATTCAACTTCTATTAATTAGCGTATCTTATCCTTAATGATACTTTTTGTCAAGATATTCTATTTGCGCACTTTGAAATGTAGAAAAAAATATTTTGTTACACTTTTGTATTTATTATTATTATTTTTAAATATGGTGGACAAATAAGTCGTTTTACGCCCTCCTAACGAATTTTTTGGACAGAAACCGTTATTAGATACAAAATGTGCTAACTAATAAAAAGTTGAGGATAATAATGCGATAAAAAGAATTTGGAGACATGAGTGGTACAATGAGTGAAAATTAAGAACATTAAGTACAATTAAAATATGGTACAACAAATAAAAAGATTGTGAGAATATAATTACCCTACAAAAAAATCTCTAAAATCTGAAATTTTAATAGGAATTCTTAAAATATCTTCAAGTCGTGGACATGGATAAAATTTACATTATTTACTTTTTTTTTAGCCTATCCACATGTCCGTTGCCAAATGCGATCCTCTTAGGGTGGTCCAATCCCTCACACCATCTTATGTTTGGCATGCTCAAATTATTTTTTAAATATTTATAAATTGTTAGTTATATGGAATGTTTGGATAATAAGAAGATAATAAATTATAGATCTTACGAAATGTGTAGACAAAAAGTATGTTTGACCAATTTGACCATTTTAAATCATACTTTAAGCTTAGCCAAACATGCCAAACATGGACTTTAGTTTGGTACTTTATGCTCTTGTTCTTGTAGCTCTGTTAAAAGAAATTAAGTGTGGTTGGTGTTGCTTTGTACCTAAATTAGATAACACGGTGGCCTATAAGCTTGCTTCGATGGTTACCCCTGCTCAGTTAGTTTTAATTGGCTTGTATTCCAATGCTTATTTCCTACGAGGTCTATGGTGATTTAGTTTAATATATTAGCTGGTTGGTTGTCTGAAAAAACCCACAAAACCCTATTCTAATCCTCCCAAACTTTGCTGGTAAACAAAATAGCTTGAGCACATTTTATTAATTTGATAAGTACCATGGGAAAACTAATAACGGATAGCCATCCTCAGCTTTAGGGATTGCTTGTAGTCAGAGGTAGTCTTAAAGTGAACCTCTCGATTTTCAAGAAATTTTTGGATCCGCCCCTGTTGTAGCTGACTTTTTCAAAAGTTATTATCTCAACCATGGAGTTTAGATGTGGGAACAAATACTAGTTTTTTAGGAAACTTTATTATTCAAATGTTGAATAAATATATTTAATTGCTGATTAAATGCAATGTGCGAAAAGAAAATTTTCAATTTATCATTTGTTAAAAACTTGTGAAAAAATAGCTTTACACTGCTCTATCTTCCCCTTCTCACAGCTTCACTTCTCAGGAACTACAGAAATGGATGGCGCTGTACTACCAACCGAGGTTCCAATCTATTCTGCCATGAACTAACCATGAAAGTGACTCAAAAATTATCAATATTCAAAATAAAAAGTTTCAAATACTAAATGAAGCTTGACAGTAAGCCTTTGTTTTTGCTTGAACACTAAACTTAATTTGCCACATATGTTAAACTTTTTTTTTCTGCATTTATTCAATTTAGTCTGGAACCAGCTGCCAGATGTCACGAGGTCATAGGAATAATTTGATTGACATAAATATTTTATTGCTTGAAGACCGAGAACAATTTGTATTATCTTGTAATATATCTCACGTGGTAAGTTGGATTGTACAATATTCGATAATATTGATCGATCATATCAAACACTGAAACCAGACCTTAATAAACTTGTGATGGTGGCAAATGGTGAAAATAAAAAAGTAGTACAAGATACATATGGAACATTGTCAAAGACTCAAAATCATTTCAAGCTTAAAATGCATGCCATAATGAGGAAGGAAAGGTTTGACGATAAGGAAAGTTGCAGGTCAAATATACAGATAATATTTCTATTTGATTGTCTTTGCTACCACTCTAAAGTTGTCCTTCAACAACAGTTGGCCCGACCAACATTGTCTTAATTTCAAGCTTGTTCTACTTCACTCTTTTCCTTAAACTATGCTATTTTTCAATCACCTAATTCATATATATATCACCGGTGTGCCAATGCAACAGCAACTACAATTTCAGAATATAACATCTTTCTATTTGTCTTGTCAAAACAGTCGAAAAACAACAAGAAATGGAAGAAAATTTTCGATCAATAACGTTTATTGGAGTACTTATTTTAGCATTGTGTGTTTTCCCTGGTTTTGTGCTATCTGAGAATGGTGTTACCACCAGGCACTACAAATTTAATGTAAGTATTGCCTTAACATCATGCATTTAGGAATTTAATTTATATTCATGTCTTCAGATTTTTAAAAGTTTTTTTATAATTTTTGTAGATTCAAATGAAAAATGTGGCACGACTTTGTCACACAAAAAGTATGGTAACAGTAAATGGTAAATTTCCTGGACCTCCTATCATGGCTAGGGAAGGTGATCGCCTTCTAATTGAAGTGGTTAATCATGTCCCACACAATATCTCGATCCACTGGTACACAAATTCGATTATATTTTTATTGATTGAGTACGATGAATTGAACAGTTCTTGATTGGATCGAGTATACTGTAACTTTTTTATCTGCCTAACAGGCATGGGATTAGGCAGCTTCGAAGTGGATGGGCCGATGGACCGGCATATATTACACAATGTCCCATACAAACTGGACAAAGCTATGTGTATAACTTCACTGTTGTAGGCCAAAGGGGAACCCTCTGGTGGCATGCACATATCTCATGGCTAAGATCAACTCTCTATGGTCCTCTAATCATTCTTCCCAAACAAGGCACCCCTTATCCATTTGCTAAACCCTATAAAGAAGTTCCCGTCATCTTTGGTAATTTTACTGATGAAAAACTCCATTAGTGCTTTTAATTATCAAACTTAATTAAAAAATCAATTTTTTTCATTACAATGATTGATGATTTTTGGATCATTCCAGGAGAATGGTTCAATTCTGATCCTGAGGCCATAATTAGCCAAGCATTGCAAACAGGAGGAGGCCCCAATGTCTCTGATGCCTATACCATCAATGGACTTCCAGGGCCATTGTATAATTGCTCGGCCAAAGGTATCCAAAATTTCTTTTATTATAAGAATAGACCCCAAATTCATCAACAAAAAACTAATGATGCCTAGTGTGCTTAATTATGTGTGATGCAGATACTTTTAAGCTGAAAGTGAAACCTGGGAGGACTTATCTTCTCCGATTGATCAATGCTGCACTCAACGACGAGCTCTTTTTCAGCATAGCAAACCATACACTCACAATTGTTGAAGCTGATGCCATTTATGTGAAACCTTTTGAGACTGAAACACTTGTTATTACCCCTGGCCAAACCACTAATGTTCTTCTCAAGACTAAATCCCATTTCCCAAATGCCTCTTTCTTCATGACAGCCAGACCATATGTTACAGGCCAAGGCACATTCGACAATTCCACGGTTGCTGGCATCCTTAAATATGAGATTCCATCAAACATTCCACATATGAAAAAACTGCCACTATTTAAACCATCCCTACCAGCCCTAAATGATACTAATTTTGTCACTAATTTCACGAATAAACTACGCAGTTTAGCAACTCCTCAATTCCCTGCCAATGTTCCCAAAAATATCGATAAACGTTTCTTTTTCACAATTGGCCTCGGAACGAGTCCGTGTGACAAAAAAAATCAAACCTGTCAAGGACCTAATGGAACCAAATTTTCTGCTTCTGTTAACAATGTATCATTTATACAACCAAACACAGCCCTCCTCCAAGCACATTATTTTGGACAATCAAACCGCCTTTATAGCCCGGATTTTCCAATAAATCCACTTCATTGGTTTAACTATACGGGAAACCCTCCAAACAACACTATGGTCAGCAATGGAACCAAACTTATGGTTCTTCCTTTCAATACAAGTGTAGAACTAATTATGCAGGACACAAGCATTCTTGGTGCTGAGAGCCACCCTCTTCATCTCCATGGCTTCAATTTCTTTGTTGTTGGGCAAGGTTTTGGAAACTTTGATCCAAACAAGGACCCTAACAACTTCAACCTTGTTGATCCCATTGAAAGAAACACGGTGGGCGTGCCCTCGGGTGGCTGGGTTGCTATCAGGTTTTTAGCAGACAATCCAGGTCGGTTGAATAATAATATAGAAACAAAAACTAAAATCTTTCACATGTAACTCTTAAACAAGAATATAAACCCTAAAACTACTTTTATGAAAGACCCTAAATTACAATAATATTTAACAGTACTTGTTGACAATAATTGGCAAGAATGAGAATATATCATGAATTATTTGTTGGCAGGTGTGTGGTTCATGCATTGCCACCTAGAAGTTCATACAAGCTGGGGTTTGAAGATGGCATGGCTGGTTTTAGATGGAAAACTTCCAAATCAGAAGTTGATTCCACCACCTGCAGATCTTCCCAAATGTTGAATTTCGAAGAATTAATGCTGTCCTGAGTCGAGTCTCATTTTTCTTCTATAGCACCAATATTTTGTCTCGCTGTTTTCTACTATTTCCCTTTTTGAGTTTTGGCATTATCCCCATTGTTTTCTTGACTATTTTTTCCCCCTGCAAAATGTGAACAATTTTTTGTATCATATATAATATCATGGAATGTGAATTCAAAAGTTTATCAGATTATTATTTCCCATAGGGTTTGAGCAAAATTATGTTTTTGGTATCCAAAGAAGTGCAAATTCTGGATTTGAGCGATTGCAAATTAATGATGAAGCTATAAAGTTCGATTACCTCTTTGCCAATATCAAATTGGTTGAGCGTTGCCAATATCGTTTTTATCAAAGGTTAAACACATACACAATTTCATAATTTAAGTGAAATTTTCTATACTAAATTTTGAGAAAATATCTATGCATGTATGTACGTCGTAGTGGAATTTCCTATTCTATATTTTTCCAACTAGGGTCGATAATCGATTCTTCGTGTGACATAAATTCAAACTGAATTTTACATTTTTTTTTTTTTTTAACCTTTTCACGAGGAAATTATGTAGTCCAAAGGGTATGAGTAGGTAACAATTCTCATCATACATTAAAAAGTAAAGAGAAAGAAAAGTGAAAGAGAAGATGATTGCATTACTGTATTGTTTTGATTTTTCTTAATCGGCACGATAATTACAAACATTTATCTCCTACTTTCTTAAATTAAAGCTATTAATATTCAATTTAATATTAGGAATTTATGAAGTTTTTTGTAGTTATTATTAATTATTGAGGATCGAGGTATTATCTTAAAAAGTTTGTTATATTGTATGTTGATTATTATTTTCAGGGTAATTATATATCAATACATTTTAATTGTAACGAAAGTCTCCGACTTTTTTATTCATTGCTGCATTTATGGTTTCTATCTAAATATTGAATATTCTATTAACGTGTTTTGAAATATGGACAAATATTTTACTAAACTTTTATATTTGTTGGTTTTTTTACTTATTTAAAAATATGATGAGCAAATAAGACATTTTATGCCCTTCTAATAAATTTTTTGAACAAAAATATCATCAATGACATGATATGCTAATTAGTGAAAGATTGTGGATAAGAATACAACCAAAAAAATTGGGTAGATGAGTGTTGTTGTTGCGATTTAAATCCCGCAAGTGGACGGATCGTTGATAAGTAATAAAGTGATAAATAAAGTGTCGAACCCACGAGGACCAGATATTAATTTAACCTATTAATTTATAATTCTAATTCTAACAATAAAACGAAACACAGATTTAATTTTGTTTTTGTAATTCTAAACTAATTTAACTATTTTAATTAAATTGAAAATAACAATAAGTAACTTTAAAAAGGTAAGAACGAATTCAAGATCTACTAACTCTAGGATTTGCGAATCCACCAACACTTTCCTTAATCAAATATCCGCTTTAACTGCTTTTAGCTTATAATTACCATAGATTGAAAATCGCGTTCCTAAATTAATCGAAATCCTCTCTCGATGGTCAAACAATTCTATATGTTATGCGAACTTCATTATCTCTAATTAAGCTTGAACATAAACACATGCATTAAAATCTCAAGAACACCTAAATAGATTTCATAAAAGCATAATAGTAATCTCTATCTATTATTGGACCCTATGTTATTCAATACCACGTGCTTAATCTATATTGAATCTCTCGACTTCAATATAAATCACAATATATTCTAATGGTGATCGACATTAAAATAATAGAAAAACTTTCATAAAGAATAATCAACCCAAAAGCAATTAATTACTAAAACAAAAAAAACTTCTAATTAATTAAAAATCATGAGGTTTCATCGTTCATCCTAGAAAAAGTAAATTAGTTGTCGACATGATTTCGTCAATTATAACAATAATTGACTTCATCATGATCCGTGAAAGAAAAAGAAGAAGAAATAATTACAACCCGTGACTCTGGATGAAGAATCTTCAATCCCGTGCTTTGATCTTCGATTCTCCTCTTGTATCTTCTTCCCAAAATTCGTCTCTTCTTCTGGCTATTATCTGTCTTATTTATAAGGGTAATTATATTCACACTACACTTTTTATTATTCACACTATATTTTAATTGCAATAAAAGTCCCTCAACATTTGATATTTAGACACTTATGTCTCTAATTTTTTTCATCGTATTTTTATCATTAACTTTCATTTAATTTTCACATCTTGCCTCCGATGAAGATTTTTGCCTAAATATTCTGCTAATGTGTATTGAAATAAGGGAAAAATATTTTGTCAAACTCACGTATTTATTATCTATTTTAATTATGTAAAAATATTAGAGGCAAAAAAAAAATTACGCTCTCCTAATTAATTTTTTGGACAAAAATCATCACAAATATAAGACATGCAAATTAATAGGTTGATAAAAATTTGCTAAAAAAAGTTAGAGTCATAAATACAAAAGTAATCAATAGTTGAAGACTTTCATTGCAATTAGAATGTAGTGTACTTAACAAATAATATTGTGGTAATATAATTACCCTATTTATAATCTTCTCCAACCCTCTAAGACGTGTGTTTAAGTTGTTGTTTTATCTTGGAGTTGTAGAGTTCTAGTCCCATCAGAAAACTGCCAAAACTGGTGCCCGTTATGCCCTTCAAGTCTCTTTTCGTCTTTTTGTCAGATTGATACTTGAATTTGATTATTTCATAAAATAATAAGAAAACAACATGCAATTAAACTGAAAACAACTAATAGAACTCATAATCGTCCCTTTTTGTGAGCCCAGATAAGTACAAAATTGTACTTATCAAATACCCCCAAACTTGAACTATTATTCGTCCCGAATAAACTAGCTAAAAACAATCATGCACATACTAATAAAAATAATAAAAATAGTTATACTATAAATAGCTTGCCGTTCTTTTGTAACAACTTATAATTCATGACGAATATCCAAGTATTACTATTGCAAATGTGATTATACTCAAACCATACTTGATATGTGTGTGAGACCCGTTAATCTGATTAACTTAAATTCTATGGTGGTGATAGCCCAACCACTGGGTCAACTTTTCATTTCCATCTCGTAAGGTACACTTCCCCCAAAATGATGTTTTCTCTCAAATCCTGAGATTTTTGGTCAAAGTTAACACTTCGCTCATTATTTTCTTGTTCGAGGCTAGTTGAGAAAACTAATAATCGTGACAACTTAGGTATATGAAGATTCTCCAATTTATGAGCACTTTCGACCGAGAAGTTTCTACTAAATAAGTCAAACCTATTAATTATCTAATCCCCAAATTTACTTTGCAAAGGATTTTTTTTTTTTTGGGACAGAAATAAAAATTAAATTTAAATAAATAAATAATAAATTTTTTTTTTCAAATATATAGATCTTATGTGCAAAACTCAATCCATTAAGCTTTCTAAATAACTCATGTAATGAGCTTGAGGTCGATGACTCCCAGGTCTTTCGATCCTTAGGGCATCAGGTTTTGAGAAACCCTACGGACCTTTTCACTCAAGTCAAATAGGCTACGAAACAAGTTATAAGATATTAATAAGGTGCAAAACTCAATCCATTAAGCTTTCTAATTAACTCATGTAACGAGCTTGAGGTCGATGACTCCCGTGTCTTTCGAACCTTAGGGCATCGTGTTTTGAGAAACCCCTACGACCTTTTCACTCAAGTTAATTAGGCTACAAAAGAGTTAAGCAATAATAATAATAATTTTTGTTCCTTGCGTGCAATAAGTTCATGCGTGAGGATTAGATTCCTAACATTCGGTCATTACTTAGTTTCCTCTAGCTGGTCTAAAGTGCTCCACACAAATTTTCAACATACATGGAATCAATCATAACTTAGATAGCCACTATTACGCTTTTTAATTACCACACTTTCTCACTATATTGGTTATTTGTTCGAGATACGGATGATTTTTAGGTTTAAACAGGTATCCTATTATTTTCAACTTAAGTGCACCAACATAGCTAAAAATTATTTTAACTGGCCGACACAACACAATATCAAACATGGTCAAATAGTCTCACATTTAACCAATAGTAATAATATGTTCACAAGTCATGGATTAAAACGTAATAATTAAATAAAAAGTTACATCATTAGCCGGCAAGGCTATTCATATCACATAAATATGCCAACAAATAAATATAATAATTTTTTTAAACGAAAATAAATTAAAAATCAATTATCAATTATCAATTATCGAATCAAGCAAATTTTTCATTTTAGTCCATTACCTCCAAACTTGAAAGAAACATTGTCCCCAATGTAAAATTTAAAATCAAAATATTAGAGACTTCCCTGAGATAGATCTGATGGTGCCGGGAGAAAAGGTGTGATAAGATCAACTGGAGGAGAAATCTGAACAGGTTGGTCGGCAAATCTTTGTGTGAATGTCATCCAGCCAGCCTGTAGGTTGTAACCCTAAAAGGAAAAGAAAAAAAAGAACTTATTAAATTTTTTTTTTTTTTTTTTTTTTAGAAAAACGAAATTAATTTTTTTTTTTTTAAAAAAAAAAATTATTATTATTTTTTTAAATATAAATTTAAAATAATTGAACACCATGATTATGCAAGATGACGATGATTGTAACCTCAAAACCTAAGAATTAAAAACCTACTTTAAATCCTAAAAACCTAAAACGTGTAAATTATCAATTGAAATCCTAAAATTTAAATAATACGAAATTTAAATAAATAAAAGGGTAGAAAAATGGGTTGCCTCCCATTGAGCGCTTCTTCTGATCATTAGCTTGACTTTGTCGCGGTGATCACTCATGGTACTTTGAACATGGCTTTTGATGACTTGTTTTGTTTGCATCGATTGACTTTGCACCATTTTTCTTTTGTTCTCCAATATTTAACTTTGTACTTCTCATAAAAATATGATTTAATTTGATCACCTTGCTCGAACTTAACTATGAAAATTTCAACTTCTTCAATGACCTTGATCACAAAATCAATTTTAGAAGAAAGATGGAGTTGAAAAATTGCTTAGTTGGTGCAAAGATCATTAAACGCCACTTTTTCATTCTCGCGCTTATGTATGATCAACTTCTCATTCTCCATATACTCTTCTTCTTTTGTTGGTACTTCATCAATTTGGACAACTGGTCTATTTTCTAAAATTTCATGTAGTTGATCCTTACTAATTGTTGTAATGCTTGACATGTCTTCCATCGGGGTGGCTTTAGTGTCACTTGGAAAGGTGCCTTGTGGACTCTCTGTCAGCATCTTAGCCAATTGCCCAATCTGATTTTCCATATTTTTTATAGCAACATCCTGTCTTTTCTGCATCTCCTTCAATTCAGATTCCATACGCGTGACAGCTTCTTCCAGTCCTCTTTTTTTTTCTTGTGGCCTCCCTTGATTTGGCGGATTCTTGATATTTTGGTTGTTGCCATAGGAGAAATTTTGATTATTTCTCCATCCGGGATTATAAGTCTGCGAGTATGGATTATTCTGATGTAGCTGAAAGTTCTGAGCATATACAGCTTGTTCAGGTGATGATACTTCAGCTTTGGTTAAAAGGCATTCTGATGATTGATGATTTGCCCATAAAGTTGCACATATTGGTAGAGACATCCCGAACTATATTGGGTGATGAGAGTAATTTAGTGTTTCCATCTGCTTTGCCAATGAATCAAGTTTCGCCAAGATGAGCCAATTGATGTCCACCCCATGTATTCTGTTTGACTTTGGTTATTGTACAAAGAGTAACTCGAGTGATTTTGCCAATCCCGATTGTAGGTGTAGGTGTAGGTGTAGGTGTAGGTGTAGGGACAAAAATTTTGTTTGACCTATGGTTTCCATAAATCTTCCAAGAGCAAGTCATCATTGTCAATCTCAAAGTCATTCATCTTGTATTGTGCTTGATCTCCTAACTCATCTTTATTCCCTAGTAGCAATGAAATCAAGAGAAACAAGTAGATCAACTAAAAAAAAAAATTTAATAATAATAATTAAAAAAATAATAATTAAAAAAAAAAAAAAAAATAATAATTAAAAAAATTTGTTAAAACTAAATTATCAATTAACGTAGTAATTAATAAAACTAGTCTCCGGCAACGGTGCCAAAAACTTGTTGTGCGATTTAAATCCCGCAAGTGGACGGATCGTTGACAAGTAATAAAGTGATAAATAAAGTGTCGAACCCACGAGGACCAGATATTAATTTAACCTATTAATTTATAATTCTAATTCTAAAAATAAAACGAAACACATATTTAATTTTGTTTTTGTAATTCTAAACTAATTTAACTATTTTAATTAAATTGAAAATAACAATAAGTAACTTTAAAAAGGTAAGAACGAATTCAAGATCTACTAACTCTAGGATTTGCGAATCCACCAACACTTTCCTTAATCAAATATTCGCTTAACTGTTTTAGCTTATAATTACCATAGATTGAAAATCAGTTTCCTAAATTAATCGAAAGCCTCTCTCGATGGTCAAACAATTCTATATGTTATGCGAACTTCATTATCTCTAATTAAGCTTCGAACATAAACACATGCATTAAAATCTCAAGAACACCTAAATAGATTTTATAAAGCATAATAGTAATCTCTATCTATTATTGGACCCTATGTTATTCAATACCACGTGCTTAATCTATATTGAATCTCTCGACTTCAATATAAATCACAATATATTCTAATGGTGATCAGGCATTAAAATAATAGAAAAACTTCATAAAGAATAATCAACCCAAAAGCAATTAATTACTAAAACAAAAAAAACTTCTAATTAATTAAAAATCATGAGGTTTCATCGTTCATCCTAGAAAAAGTAATTAGCCGACATGATTTCGTCAATTATAACAATAATTGACTTCATCATGATCCGTGAAAGAAAAAAAGAAGAAGAAATAATTACAACTCAGTGACTTCTAGATGAAGAATCTTCAATCCCGCGCCTTGATCTTCGATTCTCCTCTTGTATCTTCTTCCCAAAATTCGCCTCTTCTTCTCGGCTATTATCATCTTATTTATAATCTTCTCCAACCCTCTAAGACGTGTGTTTAAGTTGTTGTTTTATCTTGGAGTTGTAGAGTTCTAGTCCCATCGTGAAAATCACAAAACTGCGGTGCAGTTATGCCCTTCAAGTCTCTTTTTCGTCTTTTTGTCGATTGATACTTGAATTTGATTATTTCCTAAAATAATAAGAAAACAACATGCAATTAAACTGAAAACAACTAATAGAACTCATAATCGTCCCTTTTTGTGAGTCCAGATAAGTACAAAATTGTACTTATCAAGTGTGACAATGAGGAAAGGGTACATTAAACAAAAGTTGTAGTGTTAATATAATTACTCTTATTTTTATAGTTAATCGATATTATACTTTACTCTTAATGCCCTTGTTAGATGATAATTCATTCAAGAACACAAATTTTGGTGTGACTACTTGTTTGAATTTTAAACATATCCAATTACTCGTTTAAGCTTTTTTAACTTTAATTTTATATTGAATATTGAAATCTCATCTTTAAAAGTCAACATTGTTAACAAAAGTAATTTAAAGAGGGTGTATTTAATTAAAAATTGATAATATTTTTGTGGAGTTTAAAAGTCTATGTGTATTCAATTCAGACTTTTTAAACTCCATAAAAGTCTTGCATTCAAACTTTATAAAAAGTTTTATAAATTCATGTAATATTCAATTCAGAATTTTCAAAATTCTATAAAATTCATGGATATTCAAAATGTCGATAACTTTTAATGACTTTATATATAATTTTTTATGTACTAACTTTAAAGCACAAGATATAAATAAAAATATCACAATTTTTCACATATTCACCTATAAGACTTTGACAGACTCTGGGGGAAAAAAATGTTCCCTGATTTTTTTTCTTTATGCATAATTTCTCTTATTTTTTTCCTTAAACAAACTGTAGAGTCAAGATTAATATTCTTCTTTTTTAATGTTATTTTTTTCCTCTTCAATATATTCTCAAAATAATCTTCTTACCATAAATGTTGTCTACAAGTTATAAAGCCAATTAATTACTCATTTTTTTAGTAAAGGTCAACCATTATTACTACTTGTCACCATTTTTAATTCATTTGGGTTATAATCATTTTGGGTCCAATGACCTAAGAACGTGTCTAGTATATAATTCATAATAATTTGACATATAATTTAAAAGAATTAGTCTAAAAATAAAAAACATAATATAGCTGGTAAACATCAAAGTAGTTTGAAAAATCCAAGATTAGAATCCGACAGCCAACAAAAAGGGGATGAAGCTACATTTTGTATTATTCCTTGATTAACAAGTTTAAACGTTTGGTGATAGGGGATTGAAGGCTACTGGGTAACCGTGCATGGACATCAATCCCTTTCCATAAACATGAACACATTTATACATTTTGTTTTTACTCAACGTAATACAAAACAATTTCTTATCATTGGACAAAAAATGATTTTGACAGAATTTTCACTCTGTAATTCATCTCAATTATAAGATTAATAGATTAAAGTCTTCACAATTATGTTTGGACTCCATCTTATTGAAGTCTTCACAATATGATTTTAAGTGTTGAATTACGTTATCTAAAAATTTACGAGCCAAATAGTGAACCACTGCATGTAAAGTTTTATTTAAAAGTTCACAAGTGTTGAACTATTTCATCAACGATTTTAACTCGTTACTAGATTCACTATTTAATGAAAGGCGTGATATGTGAATTTTTCATAAATAACTTGAAATCAAGACATTTGATGATTCCAACTAGGGGTGGGCAACCAACCCAACCCAACCGTACCGTGAAAAAAAAACCAACCAACATTGAAAGATTCGGGCCCGAAACCGACCTGAACCGATTTGGATCAATTCGGGTTTTCGGTTTTGGGCCCAGTTTAAGCTTAATTTTTTAAAAATAAAAAAAATTTGAAACTGACCTAAACCCTAATTTCAACATCATGTTTAAATCGTAATATTGACATTTAAAATAAATAAGGACATTTGGATTTCTTGTCTGTATTTCAACAGATTATTTCACTTGCACATCACTCAAAAGTAGAGTTGGACACCAGCAGCCTAAACAGATCAATATGTCAATCTGTTATCAGACCTATATTGTTATAATGACACCCCTAATTACCTAATTAACTGATCAATGTATATATAAATTCTTGCTCTTTGTTTTTGCATCCATCCAAGAAATTTTTAGCCCCTCAAATCAACTTCATTTTCTCTTATTTGCTTCCCTATCATACAATCAAACCACAAAACAGAGCTAGTACAATGTCTCCTTGCTCCCTAAAGCTTTTGCTTTTTGTCCTGACCACTTTGTGCCTTCTTGTTGAGCTAGCACTAGCCAAACATGCTGGGATAACAAGGCGCTACAAATTTGATGTACGTGCTTCTTGTCCTTTTTTTGTAAATTCTTTTGATGCATTAAGTTACGTTATTTGTAGCTTCCTTGTTCTTAAAAGAAATGTTTGTGTCCTTTTCTTATACCCGATTACAGGTCAAAATGCAAAATGTGACAAGGTTGTGCCTGTCAAAGAGCATTGTGACAGTTAATGGCCAATTTCCAGGGCCTCCTATCACTGCAAGGGAAGGTGATAGAGTTATAGTTAATGTGGTTAACCATGTTCAGTACAATGTCTCTATTCACTGGTATGAAACCACCCTAATCAACCTCCCTCTAGATGATAAATATTTTTTTAGTTGTTATACATGTGCTCGCGTACATTACAGGCATGGAGTCAGACAACTCAGAAGTGGGTGGGCAGATGGACCAGCATATATCACACAATGTCCGATTCAGACTGGCCAAAGCTATGTGTACAATTTCACCGTAACCGGCCAAAGAGGGACCTTATTTTGGCATGCCCACATTTCTTGGCTTAGAGTGACAGTCTATGGAGCAATAATAATCCTTCCTAAAAGAGGAGTTCCCTATCCATTTCCTCAACCCTACAAAGAAGTCCCCATCATTTTTGGTAATATTTTGGCAGAAAATGTCACTCATTAATTTGTAGTCATATTTTAGGTGAGAATATGTAATCCAATGTTTTTGGATTATAGGTGAATGGTGGAAGGCTGATACAGAGACGATGATTAGTCAAGCACTGCAAACCGGAGGAGCCCCAAACATTTCCGATGCCTACACCATTAATGGCCTTCCCGGACCCTTGTACAACTGTTCGGCTAAAGGTAAAGACTATGCTGTAACGCAAAATGCAGCATTTACATCAATTACATGAAATAATGGCGTGTAACTTTTCAGTGACTTGATAAAATTTTAAAAAATGATGATTTTATGTGTAATGTAGATACCCTTAAACTGAAGGTGAAGCCTGGGAAAACATACCTCTTGAGATTGATCAATGCAGCACTCAATGACGAACTTTTCTTCAGCGTTGCGAACCACAACCTCACAGTTGTCGAAGCTGATGCAGTCTATGTTAAACAATTTAAAACAAATATAGTTTTAATCACTCCTGGACAGACAACTAATGTCATTCTCAAGACGAAAAAACATCATCCAAATGCCACCTTCCTTATAGGCTGCTAGGCCTTATGCAACTGGCCCTGCTGCATTTGACAATTCCACCACTTCCGGAATCCTAGAATACCATAACCCTTCAATCAAAACCAAGAAAATCAATAATCTCCCCTTATTGAGACCGTCACTTCCAGTGTTCAATGACACGACATTTGCAACAAAATTCAGCAACAAACTCCGGAGCTTAGCCAACGTTAAATTTCCAGCAAAAGTCCCTCAAACGGTTGACAGGCACTTTTTCTTCACAGTAGGGCTGGGATTGAACCCGTGCACGAATCAAAACCAAACATGCCAAGGACCAAATAACGCAATGTTAGCAGCTTCTGTTAACAATGTGTCATTCGTAATGCCTAGTACTGCTCTGCTTCAAGCCCATTTCTTCAATCAATCCAAAAGAGTTTACACCACTGATTTCCCCACCAATCCACCGTTCAAGTTCAATTACACGGGCACTCCACCGAACAACAGTATGGTGACAAGTGGCACAAAAGTAGTGGTGCTTCCGTTTAACACAAATGTCGAGTTGGTAATGCAGGATACAAGCATAATCGGTGCAGAGAGTCACCCCCTCCACCTCCATGGCTTCAATTTCTTCGTGGTAGGTCAGGGTTTCGGCAACTACAATCCCAATACGGATCCAGCCAAATTCAATTTGGTTGATCCGGCTGAAAGAAACACGGTTGGGGTGCCATCCGGGGGGTGGGTTGCTATTCGCTTTCTCGCAGACAATCCAGGTACAATGTAAAAATATGATACATGATTCTCATAACATATTTTTACAAAGTTACTGGTAATAAATTTATCCATTTTGTAAAATGAATAGGTGTATGGTTCATGCACTGTCACTTGGAAGTCCATACAAGCTGGGGACTGAAAATGGCATGGATCGTCTTGGATGGAAAGCGCCAGAATCAGAAGTTGCAACCTCCACCATCAGATCTTCCCAAATGTTAACTTGGATTTTAGCGTTCTTGTTATTGTTATTGTTATCTTTTCGTTTTTCAATTTTTATATTCATTCTTGATTTCTTAAACATAGGGATTTAGCTTAGTAATCCACCTAGGAAACAATTAGGGGTTAGGGATTTTGAACTATTTTACTAAGATTGTATTGCTTTTATTACAACCTTTTTGTACCTTTTGAAGTAAGCCTAATGAATTTTTCACAGTACACTAATCCATCATTTGCCCTAACAAAAATTAAATGGATAAATTGTTTTTTATTTATATTTAGGGTGCGTTTTATTGCAACCATTTTTTTATGGAAAAAGTCTTTTTGCCACCTATTTTCCAACTAATAGGTGTTTGATGGTCATTTTTTTTGATAAAACGTTTTTCATTTCTACATTAAGTACCATATTTTCCTTGAAAACAAAGAAAACGTTTTTTTATGGGTATGGGTATGGGGATGGGGGGGGGGAGTGATGTTTTATTTTCTAGGTAAAATTTGCCTTCAATTGACAATTACCGATTAAACAATTTCTTGATAATTCAATTCCATGGAATTCGTTTTTTTCCACTCAAATTCAATGCTTACAATCAAACGCACTCTTAATTATCGGCAGACAAAAATTCTGTCAATATCTATGAAAAAATTGCATACTTAATCTTCAATAATTATTTATAATTGTTAATTTATTATCAATAAATTTGTTTATTAATTATTATATATGAAAAAATCTAACTAGAGAACTCAATTTTGGCAACACTATTTGGAATGAAGGTTTTTAAAATTTGGGGTCTTAGTTGTGGGACATATGACAACCGTTTAACTTTGTCAGTGGTTGAACTATTAATAAATATAGTAAAGAAAATAAGAAATCAAACTTCCAAAATAAACAATTAATAAATATAATAAGTAAAGAAAAAGTACAAGAAAGACAGCTTCTAGCCTTCTAGATAGAAAGACAACAAAATAAAGGTGAAGAAAAGTTAGACCTTGGTTAATAAAGACAACTCCAAACCCATTTTAAAAACCAATCCGGTTCACCGCAACCGGTCCACCGGTTCACCGCATCACTTATTAGAAAGTAGAAAGTAGAAACTCAAGAAAACCCATCCCATTCTCCGAAAACCAATACCAATTTTCTCCACAACTGCCACCGGAGACGCCGCGTAACTTGACCTTACGCCGGTGCCTCCACCACCACTTTTTCAAGAAACAATAGATTTCGAAAATAAAATAAAAATTGAAAAATGGCTCGTGGATTCAGATTCTCATTTCACGTCAGCCTGGTTACAGCGGCCATCATTTACATCTACTTGTCGACGGTGTTTGTGTTCATAGACCAGTGGTTCGGACTTGGGTCCTCGCCTGGCATGATGAATGCCGCCGCTTTCACATTTTTGGCAGTCATGTGCATCTACAGCTACCGGCTTGCTATCTTTACTGATCCGGGTCGGGTCCCCGTCTCCTTTGTGCCCGACATCGAGGACTCTGGAAGGCCGATCCACGAGATCAAGCGCAAGGTCCCTTTCCTTTTTCTCATTAATGTTTCAATCTTGTGTAAACTTGCATGTGTGTGTAAATGTCTCGTTAAATGCATTTATCTATTTAGATTTTATGTTGTTATGATCTATTTCTGGTTAAGTTTGGATTGTATGAAAACTTTAAATTCTCTTATATATCTCGATGACATTCTCTTGCAACTTTTGCAATTTTACTTAATCGAATTTCTTGCTCATTTGATTCCAGGATTTTTCTTTTTAATGTGTGTGAAGCGGTTTTTAGTTTCCGTCCTTTTATGGTGAATTAGTCGGTCTTTTTGACTTTTTAAATTTTGATAATGCAGTTCATGACCTGGATTACTCATCCCCAATTTAATAGCTTTGATCACTGATTATATAGTTCTTGATCTGAAAAGATCAGCTAAAAAACTCTTCCTCTAGATTCTGTTCCATTTGTGGCAGACCACTCACAGAGATGTATAAACGACAAGTTGTATCAACCTTGTATTCTTTTCACATATATATTAATGGATTTTGGCCAATAGAACACAGTATAATGAGGAAAAAAAAAAACAACACTATTACGTCGAGAAGTCTTGCAGGAATGCTTTTGTTGCTTTGCGGTTTTTGGATTTTTCAATCAATGAAGAGCAACTATTTTAAAGCAATATATGGTAAATCGGAAAGCTGCAAGTGGCTGATATGCAGCGCCCGTCTTTTAGTGTTGTAACTTGTAATTAAATTTGTAACATCTATCTTTTTACTAAAAATGAAGCAAAATTACTACAGGCTTGACGCTTATGCTTGAGCTTTCATTTTTATAATCAAGCCGAACTTGATCCTTAAAAGTTCAAGCTCAATTGTGCTCGAGACCAGCTCAATTCTTGGTTAATGTGCACTATAGTCTATATATTCTTTCAGTAAGTTAACTTTATTGGTACATCGATTGTCTTAATAGTAGCATTCTGTTAGGTCTATTATTTTTTTAGGGTATGATAAGCTGTGAAATGAATCAATCCTTTGATGGAGTAGATATGACATAGTTTGATATTCTCGCGCCTTTTATCTCTATGTGATTTTCCCCATATACCATTCTTGGTCAATGTTTTCTGGTTTCTTTTTTTCTGAAAAGCTTAACATAGTCACACAATTGATTTCGCTTGGTATATTGGCATCCTCTGCCATTAGCAATGCCATTCTGGGTAATTGCTGACAATTCTCTCTTACAATTTCTTTGGCTAATTGGTTTCAGTCGACTTTTGACTGCTTTAATGTTATGCTACCAAGTTTTCATTGAGACAACCCAGATGCAAGGGTTCATAGCTTACTGTTTGGCCCTTGGCATACTAACCTAATGTAGGATGAAATAAAACTGTCCTAAAAGAGCAGCCCATGCAGGAGGACTCGGCATATTAATGTTATTTTTGTCCATCTAGTTGTCTTCCGCCAACTAAACTCTGTTTGTAGGTGTTTTGAAAGAATGAAGAAGTGATACTACTTGTTTTGCTGCAACATTACCCGAAGCATGGGCTTAAATGGAAGAAAATAATGTGGGATTTACATTGTTGGTTGTCTTACACTTTAAGATGAGAATGTGCTGAGGGGTTAGAAAATGAGAATGACAAGTCGCGTGATCACGAATTTTTTATCTTCAAGCTGAAGATTGAGCTTCATATGGGCCTGACTCTTTTTGTGAATTATTGTGCAGGGTGGGGACTTGAGATTCTGCCAGAAGTGTTCTCACTATAAACCTCCACGCGCCCATCATTGCCGTATATGTAATAGATGTGTCTTGAGAATGGTATGCCTGGTTTAAGTTACTGTTACTTGTTTTCTTGAATCTCTTCGAAAATGTGTTAAAGTTCTGCCTCTTGATGTAAGGATCACCATTGCGTGTGGATGAATAATTGTGTAGGCCATGCGAACTACAAGGTCTTCTTTGTTTTCATTTTTTATGCAGTTCTAGCATGTATATACTCCCTGGTATGCTTTTACGTCCCTCTGTTTATATTTTGATTCCATTTTTTACTGGCCTTGTCGCCTTCCATCTTTCGTTTTTTAAACTGATAGCTTTTGTAATTTCAGGTTTTACTTATTGGTAGTAGTCTAACAGCTGATTCTGAGGATGATACTGAAGACTCTTCCAGAACTATATATGTAATTTCTCCTGAAACTCCTTTTTTTTTTTTTTTTTGCGATGAAATCCTTTTCTATCATTTCTGTCACTAAACAATTTCATGTCCAGGTGATTTCAGGGTTACTGTTAGTCCCATTAAGCTTGGCATTGGGTTTTTTCGTGGGTTGGCATATTTATCTTATTTTAAAGAACAAGACTACAATTGAGGTTTGCTATATATTGACCCTGGTCACTTGGTGATAGATGATCAAATAGTTTCAAGTGAATTGACTTTTTATTCTCCAATCTGGCAGTACCATGAAGGTGTAAGAGCTATGTGGCTTGCCGAAAAAGGAGGACAACTCTATTCACATCCATATGATATCGGTGCATATGAGAATTTGATATCTGTAAGATATCTCTTTTTCCAACTATTTTTTTCACTATATTTTCCCAAGAACCCATGAAAAATTAATAAAGTCTTAGTATAGCACAATAATTTGGTTGACAAAGTTAAGCTGTGTGGATATGGATTTTTGACAACACATCATTAATTCTTCCTAGAGGTGTATTCAATTCTACAACCTGATGCTAATGGATGTGGTTTCTTGGTAATGTTAATGTTGAACTTCGAAATATCTAGTCTGTTGCTTGACTTGGCTTTGCTTGATGCTACAGATTCTTGGTCCAAATTTTCTATGCTGGGTGTGCCCCACATCAGGACATGTTGATACTGGCTTTCACTTTCGGACGAAATATGATGAACTTGTTGGAACATCGGCTGTGGAGTAAATCTGTTTTCCCTGTTGTCTAACTGTACTCTAAAATTCCAAAAGCTGGTGTAGTTTTTTATAAAAAAATGCATTTCCCACTAGTTTATTTTGTAAAATTCCCCTTTACTGGTCCACTATTTCTGCTCTGCTTGAGGTGATGGAGGACTGGGTACAACCGACATTTACTACCCATGAACAACCTAGTTGAAGGGGTCTTGAACTTTAGGTTTAAGGTTATGATTCTGAGAGAGTTTGGTTTCATTTCTCTCCTTTCCTGTCGGATTGTGGCACATTATAGTTGGAGTCGAGAGTTTTTTTTTTGAAGAATCCGGGCGAGATGGGTTCTTTATTAAAAATTTGAGTTGTAGAGGTTACTAACATACATTATCATGTACAAAAAAGAAATAGGATCCTCAGACTCTGTAAATTTGTAACTTTCAGAAATTACCAAAGCTATACTATGGTGTTATACTTTTCTTTCCATTACATGTATAATACGTTATTGGCTTGTTTGGTAAGTCGGACTCTATAGAATTGGACAATATTAATAAGAAAGAAAAAGTAGTTAAATTACGATTATAATGTTGTTCTATACTGCCTACCAAATATACATGTAAGGACTTGAACACAGCTTTAATTATTAAATGGAATCATGGGTGTTTGTTGAACTTTTGTAAAGTCCTCTATATCCTTTTTAGCCATTTCTGATGCAAAGGTTGTAGGCTGCAAATTTTGGGGAAAATAGCATATATTTTTCTTCTTTTTTTCCTTCATTGTCATCAAAATCGAACTGGACATACTAGGTTTTTTTGAAAACCAAATGGTCTTTTTCTCTTAGTTATCAAATCAAATCAATCAATCGAAACGATCAATTTAATTGCAAAATTGGTGAACAGGAATGTAATCCAATTTAGATACTTTTCTTAGGCCGTGCACAATCAAGTGGGTCAAATATTTTGAAATCCACCTGGGTATTGTTGAAAACCTACAAGAAACTTGTAGAGTACAAAATCATAAACAATACTGTATAAAATCATTTCAAAATAAAAAATAACAAAAAAAAAAAAACCCTCGAAGTTCAGTAGAAACAAATTATCAATAGTAATGAAATCAATAAATTCACTATTATCACGATAAATGTGATCTATTAATTTTGGTTCAAATGTGTTAGGATTGACGTTCGAATTCTGTGTTTGTCATTCATTTAAAAAAGTGAGCTGCGTGAACCTTAACGTTAACATCAATGTGCTACGGTTTTGACCTTTGAAATGTTAAGAGTTTATATACAAAATTTATGCATTGAATTTGTAATAATTTCACCAATAAATTCATAAAAAACAAAAAAATCGTCTCTTTATTTTTAAAACTTCATTTTACTTCTCATAATAAGTATTTATTATTTTTTCTTATATTTTATTTTGACATACTTATATTCTAATTATTATATTAATTTTCTTAATTTTTATCTATTTTATTGTTTGTATACACTATTTAATTTACTCAATATATGAGTATTGAAAATTAGATTCTTTGAATGTATTTAATTATATAGAGTGGGTTTGGTCAACTCTCTATTTTAAAAAAGTTAATTTGACTTGTGTTTTAGAATGAAGAGTGTTTTGGAGTATAATTTTAAAAGTTAATTCTCTAAAATAAAAAATATATTATGTTTAAAGAGCTTCTTACATATGTTCTTAGAATAAGCTTGCATGTTTGTTTTCAAGTTGAAGATGCTATGGGCCTATTTATTGGGGCAGATCCGTTTATGACTTTATGTACTAGGACCCAACTATGTCCTTTGTAATTTGTAAATTCTCAGACCCATCAAATGAGGCTCAACTAAGATACGGACAGGTCGAGCCCATCTTCGACATGTGTGTGTCTGCTTTAGTCCACCGAATATTTGAAATGGGTAGTTATATTCAAACTACAATTTGTTATAAGTTTACATATTTTAATTGTACTTAAGATCTTCAATTTTTGTTCATTGTTGTAATTATGTTCTTAACTTTTTGTCATCAAATTTTTATCTTCAACTTTCATTAATTAGCACATTTAATCATTAATGATGATTTCTATCGAAATATTTTATTTACGTGTTTTGAAATGAAGAAAAATATTTTATCGTACTTTTATATCTTTTTTTTTTTAAAATATGACAGACAAATAAGTTTTTTTACCAATTTCCAACAAATGTTTTAGACGGAAACCGTTATCAAACACAAGATATGCTTAATTAATGAAAAATTGAGGATAAAAATGTGATAAAAAAAAATTGGGGATATGAGTTCTATAATATTCATAGATTAAGAATGTTAAATGTAATTAAAATGTAGTGACAAAAAACAAAAATTATTGTGTGAATATAATTACTCGTTTGAAATTTGTATAAAATTTCACAAGCGACACCCTAAACCATTTTGTTCTTAACCGGATCGGGGTCACACTTCTTTGATTTTTATGGAACTATTGAAAGAGTCAACCCCGGATGAAAACAAAAAAATTTAGAATAGATATCGTACATTTGTGAGCTATACTATCACATACACAAACTTTAATTTTTTTCAAAATTTATAGAAACCTCCAACAAATTACTTTTCCATAATAGATATCCCATTTTCTACTCAAAATCAAATTTGTACTATTTTTTTTGCACTTCTATATTTGTATTACATTTGGAATTATTATTAAAACATATTTAAATTGTTACACCTGCTCCCACGTGGAGAACCAAGTGCGACCCTCACTAGATGCCACCTGGATTACAAGTGCCACGTATGATCGTTGCAAAACGTACCACTCAAATCGACCAACTACAGGATCAACATGGGCTTTAGATGTATGGATGGATTCGCAAGGCGATCGCTCAAGTGTGGACCATACAAACCGGGAATGATCAGAGTGCGTTGTCAAATCTAAAAGCTTCGCCTCAAGGCGACTCGTGTGGGTCAATTAAGAGTGGACAAAAGTACCCACCCAAACTAGACCGAATTGGAACCTACTCGAATTGACCGATTCTATTCGGTTCTTCTCAAATTTAAAATAGTTATTGGGTATTAGAAGTGAAAATCGATTAGTTATGGTTCGGTTACTGGTTCTAGATCCAAAACCGAATCAAGAACCCAACCATTCGTGTATGTTGGTGAATGCTTTTTATTAGACAATTTGTTTTTGTATTTTTAAATTTGGACTAGACTTGCTATTTTGTTTTGAGATGGAACCTTGTGTTTAAATCTTGATATGTTGTTCTTTTGTGAATGGATAAAAATTTGGATGTTATATTTGTTAGATTATTGTGTTGTTTTAAATACTTGCCAAGGTGGGCTCGTCAAAGAAATTATGGTCCAGACTGGCCCCTGGTCCGCGGGTGGACCAGGCCACACATGAACTTCTATTTAAAAAATTAAAAGTTAAAAAGAAATAAGTTATGATAAAATTGATATTTCAACTATAAATTGTAGAAATGTAGAAAACTTGACAGTTGAAATGTATAAATTCAATTATAAATTGTACAATAAAAAATCTAATATTGACAATATTTCTTTTCCTGGATTGTATAGGTTGAGAGAGTTGTGAATTTATGAAGAATATAGAAACTTTAAAGGGTATTTATAAGAAAAAAAAAAAAAGAAAAGAGTCGTTTGAAGAAAAAAAAATTAAGGATCAACACGGATCAAACCATGGGCCGAGCCTAGCTCAGCCCGTGGTTATTTTTGCGGCTCGATTCGAGCTCGGGCTTTTACAAGCCGGGCTGACGGGTGGCCTAACCCGTTTGCCATCTCTAAAAATAGTTGTTGGAATTATAAAAATTTAAGGAAAAATTGTCAATAAGTCATCCATATGTGACTTATTCTAAATTAGATCCAAATATTTTTCAAAATTGTTAATAAGTCATATTAATTCATCTAATGACGTAATTAGCCCCGTAATCCTTTAAACCAGATTTAAACCAAATTCATCCATGGCGTCGATGTTTCTCCTGTCGCCAGATTTAATAACTTCTTGGATGGTCGTTTCTTCTGATTTCTTGACGGCGTTCCACCAGAGAGTCTCGTATTCGACAATCACATTCTTGGTTATGTAATCGAGGAGGAACCCACGTGGGTACATGCTCATCCTTCCACTCTATCAAGTACTCCATGCCGCTGCCATTTTGGAGTGCCCTGCTTTCCCATGATCTTGTTCACTTCTCCGTAGCTTTCTTCTTCATCGTAGTCATCAAATACTTTTGCTAACTAATGGCTTTCGAAAGTGGCGAATAGTGAGAAATTCGTGGTGCTGCTAGGAGTAATGGTTTTTAACAAAAGGAGTTGGGTTTGGAAGGGGAGACGGGAGGATATGCTGGTAGTATTGGTGTTGCAAATGGTGAAACTGAGATTTGGGGATAGTTTAAGGCGGGAGAGATATGAAATAATTTCCATTGGAATTTAGAAAGTAAAATTGGGTTTCTTTACTCGGTTGATGAAGAAAATCTTGTGTTGCTTATGGGGTTTCAAAGGTTCACCGGCGAAAATTTTCACAGATTGAGGTGTCTTGGCTTGTCATCGGCGGAATTAATCTGATTTGGTGGTTGTGGTGTATAAGTGGATTTGGCTCCACAGAGCATCGAGAGATGGTGACGCGGAATTGGTGGTTGTGGTGATTTGTGATGAGATAAGCATATAAGCGAATATTTAGAAAATATATTGGTCGTGGCCATGATTTTTTACTTGTAAATAGGAGTTTGAATTTCTATAGGGATGAAAAAGTTTGATGTGGGCATGCTATGACGAAAGTTTGTATTTGTTTAGTTATGTGTGTGGTTTGATACTATATTATAGAAAAACAATATAAAAAAATAGTATTATAACATAAATGAACATAAAATTCGCATCGTGCTCGTAATTTTTATTATAATATGTTTTCTAATGGTCTCTAAGATCCCGATTCGTAGCGCGTGAATGTAACACGAGCCTAAAATGACAAATGGTTACGTTTTGCTTTGCTTCCTCTCCGCTCAAGGAGCGCTTTCTTCCCAAAGCTTCTTCTTTTACTACAATGATTTTTAGCCCTTTCTAGTCGGCTATGTTGATATAGCTTAGATATAAAAATACTATAATAGGGTAGGGTTTTCATCAAAACAAGTTGCTTTTACTCTCGTCACGATAGATTTTAGCCTTTTGAAGTCGCTACTTAAAATTGCAATCTTTAATTTTTCTTATCAAAGGCACAAGAGTACGTATAAATGTATCTTAATATATTAGTATCATACATGAAAATATCTTAATAAAATAGTATCACATACACACACTACAACACAATAAAATAACAGTATCATATGTTGAAATATTATCATAATAAAACAGTATAAAAGATAAAAACATGGTATAAGTATATCATATCACTTTATCTAAATAAAATAGTATTATAGATATGTTTTACTGGTTGAAGCAATTTTATTGTTCTTAAAATGCTCTATTAATAGTACCAGACCATTGATACTATTTGCATTCAATAACATTATCATATATTAAAACATAATCATAGATATTTTATTAATTGAAGTAATTATATTGTTCTTAAAATGATCCATTAGTAGTATAAGACCATTGATACTGTTTGCATTCAATAATATTATCATAGATTAAAACAGCATCATATGTTGAAACATTATCATAATAAAACAAACATGATATAAGTATACTATACCTCATTATTTAATATAATATAGTATCATACAAAACAGTATCACAATAAAACAGTGTCATACAAAACAGTATCACAACAAAACAATATCATTAAATTAACGTTTTTTTGCAATTGTAAGGGTATGTTGGCAGAGGCGGATCTAGCACATGGCGAGGTCCTATCCGTCCGTCGTCTTGAAATTTTATGAAAAAATAGTGTTTGCTTCTTCAATTTTGTTCCCTCTCAGATTACGTCGTTATGCTTTGCGTGTATTGTATGTGTATGTATATGTTGTATATAATTTGTTGAAGATGATGCGTGTGTGTTTGAGAGAGAGAGAGAGAGAGAGAGAGAGAATATCTATTTTAAAATCAAAATTTCATTTATGGTCCTTGAACTTTGATAAATTAAAAAAAGAAGATAATTGCATGAATAAATCCTCAAATAAAGAATTTATTATTTCTCTTTAATATGATAATTGCATAATTTGAAAGAGGGAGAGGGGAGGAGGGGTCAAAATTGAAGAATATAGAAAATATTTATCAGAAATTTTGCTCTCTTTTTTTTGCCATTAATTTTACTTTATTTTAAGTTTTTTCTTATCGTTATTGTCTTATTTTAAATTATTTTTTATGTAAATCTTTATCGCCCCTACTAAACCATTATCTTGGGTCCATCTCTGGTGTTGGCTATCGAATTATATTTCACTATTATATGATTTTTTTGTTGCTTTATAAGTTACGTATTTATTAAAAATACTTTCACATTATTTTTTCATAAGCATCGTCCGTTAACCCGGTCAACCAATAATATTATATAATTTTTTGTTACTTTATAAATTACGTATTTATTAAAATATTTTCACATTATTTTTCACAAAGATCGTCGTTGACCGCCGACCGCCGATTAGTCAACGTTCGCACTAAATTTAACTTCAATCCCAGATTCACATATATGTTGGTCTTTTAAATTTCATAATGCGACTTTAATTGAATTAGTTTTGACCATACGACTTTAGAAATTCATAAACGCCAAAACAATTCATCGACCTTAAATATACCTATAAATTAAAGATCATCATATATTTAAATAGTTTTTGAAAATGTTCTAATACACGTTGTTATGTTTATAACCCTTCAAAATATTGGGCTAGGCTACAGACCTAACCAAGATTGGGCTAATTTTATTAAGCCCATTAAGTCAAAATCAACCGGTTTCTTTGATTGCGACTCTTTGCAAAGTCGTGCTGCGGCTTATCCATTGACAACAGAACAATTGACTCAATTACCAAAGTACCCCAATTAGAACATCCGATATATTCCACTCTCTACAGTGTAAATTTGTAAATTTATCTTCATCTCTCACACTTATAAGTACCCTCCGACGACTATAGTTGTAGTTGTATCTATGCACGTGCACTTATATAGAGGTTTATCATAGTATGTGGTTTAGGCTGTTTTGTAGTACTCCTTTTATTGAAGGATTTCATTTAATCTTGTAAGATTATTGTATTAGGGTTTTTTCTGATTATTAATTCATGTTCGTATTTTCCAACGAATGATGTTGTCACGAATAGGGCGCTCTGTTTATCAATCCTCTCGCTCTTCATTCAATAAAGTGAGCTAGTAATTCATCACTTCCCTCATTTTTGCAATGTTTTTTAGTTTTTTTTTTTCCCGGAAATTTCTGGACTAATTTTTTGTTGGTTTTCTTCTTGGGGTGCAGAATGTTGTATCGGGTACTTATGGAGTGAGGTCGGCAATTTCAAACGAATTTGTTTTGGATAATGGGCACATTGCACGCGGGGAAAGGGTGTTTGGGTTTGTGAGGAGCTATTTGATATCGATTGGAGCTAATAAAAATGTTGTGAATGGTGGGGTTTGGAAAGAATTCAACTCGATTTTTGCAAACCCAAGGCTTCGGAGGCTGTTTTCCAGTAAAGCACCGAAGAAAGGAAGTAAGGAATATTAGCCATTTTTTTGGATCGCATTGTGGCTTGTACAATTTTATATTATATTTTTTTTAAAAACTTTTGTGTTGGTATCTTTATTGTTCTGAAGGTTGATGTTTTATGTGTTAATGTGGTTTTTCCGTAGAGTATGAGAATTATTACCCAAAGAACAAGAAAGAAATCCCGAAAGGGAACAATCAAAGGTCAGAAGGTAAAGGTACGGTGGCTTACTATTTCGTGCAGTGATCACATCCTGTTGTTGTTCCAGAGCTATGTATTAATGTGCACGTTAGATAAGTTGCCACATAATTTGTTGTTGGGCTGTCAAGAATACTGTATAAGGAATTCATTGAGAAGACAGACAATTCATACAATATAAGTGTTGATATTTTAATGCTGTCCCCGTAGAGATTTTGATACTCTGATTGAAAATGAGTCCTGATTGACATGTCCCATAATTTATCTTCACTTGTTTTTTTCCTCTTCTTGTATTTAATCATTTGTGTGCCCCTGCTATTGCTATTTGGTGCTGTCTTTCTCTACCAAGTTTTTCTTTTTTTGAGAAATCTCTGTTAAGCTTTTCTAAAATGCACGAGTTTATATGTTTGCAGAGGACTCAAGCATGGGCGAACAAGGAAACAACCTTAATGTCTCGAAGCAATTCCAAAATTACCTTACACCTTTGTTGTTGATTGGGTTTGTTCTTACATCGATATTTTCAAATCCCCGTGACCAGAAGGAGGTCTGTTCCTTATCAAAACTTTCTTCATTCATAATACATAAACCTGGTTCCACTGCAAATTTTTTACTCAAAAGAGAAATCCCATGTTCCTCTTTTCAAATGAAGCCTTGATGAAATATGTTGTTATGTTACTTAGTTATGTAACTCACAGAAATTTTGGAAGGACTAAAGTGTATTTATGCACTCAATCAAGTTATATCAGCCTGATTTGTTGCTCTATATAACAGGCTTCCATTTACCATAAAGAGACTGAAGTTATGGTTTAAGACATTTGGTTTGTTTAAAGTTGGCATTACAACCAATTGATGTTTATGATAATCCTTACGACATTTACGGATCAGGTTAACATTCTTCTTTCACCACCTGAAACGTAGATTATGTCCTATCATTAATTGTTAGGAGCTATCATAGGCAAAGTAGAAATATGGTACCTTTTTGGTTGGTTTGCATGTCAAAGAAGGATATGTTATTGGTATTCAAAAAGATGATAATATTCTTTGTACTGCCTCCTAATGTTTACATGTGATTGGTGTTACAAGTTCCTCTGATAGGTCACTATATATGTGCTCCAATCCTCATCCATATTCATAACCTGTATTGTGTGAGCCTTTTGGTTTCTTTTGTTCTATTCGCTGCCAATCTTCTTTTGCATAATCTAGGTGGCCTTTATTAATTAAATATAATTCCCTGATCCTATGGTTTTGCTGCTATGTATGTGCCCTATGATAATTGGGAGGTTTCATTTGAATCTAGTAGTTTTTGCATCTTCACTATCTTGTTCTCTTCATAAATGGCTAATATAATATATACAGATAAGTTTCCAAGAGTTCAAGAACAAGCTACTTGAACCTGGTCTTGTGGATCATATTGTTGTTTCCAACAAATCTGTTGCCAAAGTTTACGTGAAGAGTTCACCCTCTAATAACAATCAAACAAGTGCTGACACTGTCCAAGGGCCTACTGGTGATGGCAACGGTAGAAGAAATTTGAGCCACTATAAATTCTACTTCACTATTGGAAGTATTGAATCCTTCGAGGAGAAGCTGGAGGAAGCCCAGGAAGCTTTAGGAATAGACCCTCATGATTATGTCCCTGTGACATATGCTTCCGAGATGAATTGGTTCCAAGAATTCATGAAATTTGGTCCAACAATCTTGCTTCTAGGAACCCTTATATTCATGGGACGTCAAATGCAAACTGGGTTAGGTGTTGGAGGTCCTGGTGGGAAGGGTGCTCGTGGAATATTCAATATTGGAAAAGCACACGTCACGAAAATGGATAAAAATGCCAAGAATAAGGTCAGCACACGTTGTTGGTTTTGTTCACTTAATTTTTTGCTTATTAGATGACCTTAGTTTTGTAGTAACACCTTCATTTGATATGCTCATACTGAGTATTGACCATCTCATTTTATGTTTACATGGTGTTCTAGGTTCTCTTTAAAGATGTTGCTGGTTGTGATGAGGCAAAACAAGAAATAATGGAGTTTGTGCACTTTCTGAAAAACCCCAAAAAGTATGAGGACCTGGGAGCCAAAATTCCGAAAGGTGCTCTTCTTGTGGGCCCTCCTGGGACTGGTAAAACACTTCTTGCTAAAGCAACAGCTGGAGAGTCTGCTGTGCCTTTTCTCTCCATAACTGGGTCAGATTTCATAGAAATGTTTGTTGGAGTTGGGCCAGCCAGGGTTCGGAGCTTATTTCAGGAAGCAAGACAATGTGCACCAAGTATAATTTTTATTGATGAAATCGATGCAATCGGGCGAGCAAGAGGCCGTGGGGGATTTTCTGGAGGTAATGATGAGCGTGAAAGCACCTTGAATCAGTTGCTTGTGGAAATGGATGGATTTGGAACCACTTCTGGCGTTGTTGTACTTGCTGGCACAAATCGACCTGATATATTGGATAAAGCTTTGTTAAGACCTGGTCGGTTTGATCGTCAGATTACCATTGATAAGCCTGACATTAAAGGTCGTGAACAGATATTTCGCATCTATCTTGACAAGTTGAAACTTGAGCAAGAGCCATCATATTACTCCGAGAGGCTTGCTGCTCTGACTCCTGGATTTGCTGGAGCAGACATTGCAAATGTCTGTAATGAAGCAGCATTAATTGCTGCAAGGAGTGACGATACGTTAATTACAATTGAACATTTTGAGTCTGCAATTGATCGTGTGATTGGGGGTCTCGAAAAGAAGAACAAGGTATCCCATTTCTCCATCTGCTTATTATTTTTCGCTTATTTTGACCAGAATATGGTATTTGGCTATTTGCCCCTTCATTTTAATTTTCAAGCTTAGACAGTTGTGGCGGTATAGGGTGAGTTGATTAATCATGAGTATTTCTTTAATTAGCAAACTGATTACCAGAGTAATCAGAAATGATCATCCGTGTCACTTCCCTTCTTTTATGAATATGTGTTTGAGGATGTTGAACTTTGTGAACTGACTTGTCACTACTAACATTCTCCCGTTTCTGTATCTACCAACTTTCTTCAAATTGGTTTTCATCAATTTTATTGAGTGCCTGATCTTCATGGAAAGGATATGAAATTTTGGAAGGGGAGGATGAAGATATAATGTATATGATACTAGCATGTGAGGAATCACTCCTCTTCTGTGTTCTGACAATTAATATTTAAAATTTTAAAAATTTTCCTTTACAAAATTTATAATTCTTGCTAATGATTCTTTTAGCTAAGAATGGAATTTATTTAATGTGATAATGGGGCTTCCAACAGATTTTTAGGATTTTACTCTCTAGACTGTGCAGCCTTTGCTAGAAGGGGTAAAGTAACTTATGAGATTAGAATTACATGGATATGCTGCCTCGGGTCTGTGGAAGTTGTCTGTTTGCCTTTCATGTGTCCATATGTTTTCTCTCAACATCACTGGATAAAAAGTTCGTTTATTATGTTATAGGCAAATTATTATGTATATTTCCTGTTGCAATGAGAATGCGAGTATGATGTACTGAAAAAGTCCAATACAGTCGGCTAGTATGATGTACTGAAAAAGTCCAATACAGTCGGCGGTTTTAGTGCTAACTTGATGAACATGAAACTGTTCTTTCTTGCAGGTTATAAGCAAGATGGAGCGAAGAACTGTTGCTTACCACGAATCTGGTCATGCTGTTGCTAGTTGGTTTTTGGAACATGCTGAACCATTGCTTAAAGTTTCGATTGTACCTCGTGGCACTGCAGCCCTTGGTTTTGCTCAGTATGTTCCAAATGAAAATCTTTTGATGACCAAAGAGCAGCTGTTTGATATGACATGCATGACTCTTGGTGGTCGAGCAGCTGAGCAGGTGAGTTCAAATTTTCCTTTCTCTATTCACTGCAACAATTAAGTTGCAATTTATTTAGTCAGTAATTTGTTGATAATTTGACCGATAGACACATGCGAGAGTATTACAGTAAAAACCCTTATAAAATAATAATGTTGGGACTAAGAAAATATATTATTTTAGAGGGATTATTTATTTATCGATAAATGAAGAATTTATTGATTTATCGATAAACAAATATTTATTAATTTAAAAAGTGGTTTATAATTTTACTTCTTGTACATGTATTATTTTTTTCAACCAAAATACACATATGATTTAAAATTAGAAAAACAATGGATGTGATCACAAGTTTATACGTGCGTACTTAGCAACTCAAAAATTAACATGAAGGCATCCATAGATGAGGTGAAGCCATTTATGGTCTACAATATAAAAATGTGATAGTTGTCGAGCACCTTTTGAATTATTGTAGTGAAAATGATACAGTGATAGAATTGTCTATTGATGAAGAGATTATTCAATGGGGTACTAAATAGCCTACCGACAATGATCATAATCCAGAGGATAGTTGTGTTTACTAACTCTTCTCTTTTTAGAGGTCTTTCAAGCAGTCATAAAATGAAAAATTATATATCACGTGGTGGGTGTATGCATTGAAAAAAATTAGGGATGATTGTTGAATTCAGTTTGAGTAAAGAAAATGCAAGCCACTTTAGATGCATATTTTGAGAAAGCTGAATTTGAAAATAGAAGTTGTCATGTCAAAGGTTCCTTATTATGTATTGTGAACTTTTATATATTTAATCAGTTATTATTTTATATATTCATTGGGCCATAAATGATTTTAAATAAAATTATTATCTTATCATATTTAGCGAGGTTATTAATTTGGTACACTCGTCCGAGTCGGGACCGGAGATTTTTTATTATTTTAATCGAGGTTATTAATTTATCAAACATTCATATTGAGGTTTTACTGTACGCTTTTTTTTTTTTTTTTTTTTTGGTAATATTATGCATGTCCAAAGTTAATGACTTGGGTTTTGGGCAATAGTAAAGCTCTCAAAGAAGCCAAGGCTTTAGAAGGTGAGATGCTTGTGAAACCAAAGTTCTCTTGGACCATCAAAATCTATGATTCCGCTAATCATTCATATGGACGTGCTTGTGCAAACAGCAGCTTCTATTACTAGCTCTTCCATTGTGCTAAATCTGTTACTGCATGGAAATGTTTTACATCATGCCTGACTGACATGTTTGCCTACAACATGAACTCCTTTGCATCATGCAAACTCTGTCTGATATCATTTTCATGACTGGGTTCCATGGTTAAGGTTCCTCCGAGTCCAACATCTTCCTTTTAAGTTTTAAAGACATCCCATGTGAAAAGTTTATATATCAAATTGGGGGCTGGGATTGATGGGGCTTCCGTGGAATATCTATATTATTACCTGGGAAGGCTTTGTTAAATGATAAGTACTAATATTAATTAAGTAGTATTGCAATTCATTCTGTAAAAACACGGGCCTTTACTGAGTTGAGTTAGTTAGTGCATTGATTCATCTTGTTCTCAGGTAATCTATTGTAACCTGTCCTGTCCCTTAGCTGCATATATGCAAATATGCTTCTCAATCATTGTCCTGAACTTTGTCTTTTGCTCATTTAACTAGTAGTCCATGGGCACGTATCTGATAAAATTTTCTATTGGTGTAGGTTTTGCTTGGGAAGATCTCAACAGGAGCCCAAAATGATTTGGAGAAGGTCACCAAGATGACATATGCCCAAGTGGCCGTTTATGGATTCAGCGACAAAGTTGGTCTTCTTTCTTTTCCTCCAAGGGATGATGCCTTTGAGATGAGCAAGCCTTACAGCAACAAGACTGCCGCAATTATTGACTGTGAAGTAAGAGAATGGGTGGCGATAGCATACAAACGGACGTTGCAACTGATAGAGGAACATAAAGATCATATTACTCAAATTGCTGAATTACTACTACAGAAGGAGGTCTTACATCAAGAAGATTTGGTCCGAGTACTAGGTGAGCGGCCATTTAAGAGTAGTGAGCCAACTAATTATGATATATTCAAGCACGGGTTTGAAGAAGATAAAGAAACTAGAAATAGTTCTGAAGGTAAAACTACACAGGATGATGGATCATCATCTCTTGAGCCAGACATTATTCCGGCATGATCATTTCGTTTATAGTGATTTGTATATGAGCTCATTGTTGTGATTTTGCTTACTGGATACCTCTGTTATTTGCAGTCAACTGTATATAGATTTATGTTCCCTGCAAAATGCGAGATTTCTTCTGAATTTAGCATGGCCACCCAACTCATCTTCGTATCTTCTTTGGCTTTGCCTTTAATTTATTAAAATTTGGATTTCATTATTCGAGTCTTGGCCTTTGGACGCATGATTGCATGGATACAATTATTGAATTTTCTTCAGCAGCCCAGATATGAAACCATCTAATGAATTATCTGTGGGTCGAAAATTGTTAAGCATGCATTCCTTGTGATTTTTGAAAGTTATTGGGTGGTAAGATTTGAACAAATAGTTTTATAGACTTGGATCTCCAATTTACGGAAATAGTTCCCATGACCATTAAAAAGTCAAATTTAGTGTTAAAAAGACTATTATATCTATATTTTGAATAAAATAAAAAGGGTAAGAATTGCATTTTACGTTATATTGGGATTAAAGTGCTACAAAATTGAAAAAATTAGGACTAGTGTTACAAATACAAGGTTGGTCAACGTGTAATGATTGACACTTGGAACTGGATTTCTTCTCAGCCAATGCAAGGTTGACGTATTGCCACGTTAGAAATGGAGCACGCAAGATGCGGGCCCTTTCTGATGTGGCAATGTCTCTGCCTATCATGGCCAAGAGTCCAATGTGGACACTTCTTATTTGACCTACTAAGGACATTAGATCACTACTCTCATGATAGCATGTTCTAAAAAGAACTTGTATATGTTCTATTTAAATGAAAATTTCAAGTCCTTTGTATGTGTTGCTGTCACTGTTCTAAGCATAAAGTAAGGTCTCCACGCCTCACATCTCGTCTAAGCTCGAAAAATTTGAAGCTCGACTTTCTACGCCTACTCATACTTTACACATTTTAAAATACTGATTGTAGCATCATATATACTATAAGCCATAAGGAAATGTTTTCAAAATGCAATATTTGAAAATAAATTAAACTACTAGACAAAAAAAACTTAATTTCTTTCTTTCTTTTATATTGTCTAAAGTAGTTTAATCTACCTACTGAAATGTGTCATATAAGTTTGAAAATTGTGACCGTGGAACTTTGATTGGTGGAATGAAAATCTTGATTAAATATCATTGTCGTGACAAATATTCTCGAGAATTTTTTTGCGTCCAAATTTTAAATTCTTGGAACAATATATACTGTAAGGGCATGTTTTCAGCATAAAGTATTGAAAAATGCATTGCGTAAAAGTTTTAAAATCTTGGAACAATATGTACTATAAGGGCATGTTTTCAGCATGTAGTATTGGAAAATAAATAAAAGTACTATAGACAAAATATTTAATTTGTTTTGTTTCTTTTATATTATTATATCTAAAGTTGTTTAATCCACCTAATAAAACGTGTTACAAAAGTCTGAAAATTGTGACCACATAATTTTGAATGGTGGAAGAAAATTCTTGATTAAATATCGTTGTCCAGACAGAACATGTCAAGATTTTTTTGCGTACAAGTTTTAAAAATCTTGGAACGATATATACATATAACAAGCATCACAGGCTAGAATTCGGACTTTAAGAGGTCCGAAATTTATGTGTAATGAGTGGTAAAGACATGAAATGACAATTAGGGTCGAGTCAGATTTGGGACAAAAGATTGAAAATAGATGGCTACGTTGGATGTGCTTATTGTGATGACCACTTGAATGCTTTTATTTTCCTTGGATGAAAGAAATTTAGTGGATGCTTTCTGGGTTGGATTTGGATAAGACTCCATTTTCACTTATTTCCTGTGGTGGGATTATGTTTGTCACACTGGCTCACAATAGCTTCTTAGAATAATAATGAGCTTTGGCTTTTGAGCATCATAGGATGCCTCTAAAACTAAGTTTAATATTTAATACAATTAGTAATTAGTATGCCATTTTATCGCGGTGGGATCCGACCGTAGATCTACGAGAATGGATCACTACTTTATTTTTGATGGAGTCTTGATTGACGAAGATGACAATCTGAGTTGCAATAGTTATGATTTTAAGATTGAGGCAGTGATTAAAGTAAGGAGAGTTTCGTTTGAAAGAAATTGAAGACATAAAGACACACGGAGCTACGGAAGTGTATATTCTTTTTTTCTTTCAGTAGCAGAAAAAATTCCTACAGTCGTTATAAATATCGTGTTTAATTGTTTGTCATGTAGATAATTTTTATTAATAGTAATGACGAGATTCAACTCTGTATCTCTTTTAACTTTGAAACCATATTAAACTGTTTTACCTATACAAAAATTCGTTTGTTTATAAGCTACTTTGCCATCAATGGATTATAACATTCAAATGGCTTTGATTAGTTGGCTCTCGGACTATGAATCCAAACAATTTCCCAAAATTCCTCTGTTTCAAACTGGAATTTTACAAATGGAAAGACCCAAAAATTTGCTTTTTGTTTCTTCAAAATATTTCAATATATATGTAAAAAAAAAAATGCAAAAATTGAGTTCACAAATGACTATAACATACAAATTATATAAGATATTATGATTCATTGATTCAGTAGTCAGTGTTATCCATAGTTGAAAGTAACTAGACTTGGTATTTGTCTATAAAGTGACAAATATTGTTCAACTCATTTTGACCCATTATCTATTAAAAGATTTACGTCCCCGTATACGAAGCTAGCTACTTGTTGTCGCGCAATTAGACGAAGAAGACTCTTGTTCATTCTTAACTTGTTACAAAAAAAAATTGAAACAACATAACAATAATGTAATTTTTTTGATACCTTATAACAAATGTTTCAATTCCGAGTTCTCGTAGTTTGATAACGTTGTATAATTACTTCATCATCAATCTTGTCAAATACATCTTTCTCAATATGCATAATCAAATTATCATTCAACCATTACCCATTCGATTGCGTAATCGATTCTTGATATAATTCATTGTAGAAAATACTATCTCTACCTTAGTAGTAACAACTTGAATAATTAATGACAATGTTAAAAGCTTGAATACTAACGAATACACTTCATGTTTTATTTTATTTTTTTGTTTCAACCAATTTTTGTGTAAGTTCACCAAAGCCCCGTAATCCTCCAAATTCCTTATCAATGCGCATGTCAATTTAATCATCAAGTTGCAAAATCTTTGATCCTTCAAAATCTTTTGGATAAAACTTACACATTTTATGGTAAATTTTAGGAATTGAGTTTAAAAATTTAGAAAAATTAATATATGGTGATTTTGGGGACGTGGGGGAGGGTGAATTGTAGAAAACGGGGAGAAAAAAATATGAGATTTAGATTTCAGATTGGTGTAGTGCATTAGAATCGAGGAATGAACCAATTATTTGTAATTTTGTATTATTAATTTTATTAGGCAAATGAGTACAATTGTCTTCCATTAAATTGATATTGAGCTAATATTGTTTTCTATTAATTGAATGTTAATAAATTATAAAAATATAAAAATATATATTTCACCGGAAAGTTGTGGGTCCGATCTCCCACAGGACCCCACCTCCGCCCCTGGTTGCATAAAGGATACAAAAAAAAATTTAGAGTCTTTCAATTAAAATCCTCTTCCTTGTTCAATTATTCACTCCATGGCTGGCCCTGATTGTGACACATAGAGAGATCCTATAATTGTTAAATAAGTGCTACTTATTTGTTTCATCCAAGTTACAATACATGAATCACAACTATTTAGTCATTAGAGCTGGAAAAGTAGGTTTTTTTTTTTTATTATTTAAAGAACTTCAAGTGGATCAAGATATTGATATAGTGGATTTTGATTAAATGAGGTTATAATTGTAAAATTGAAGCCCAAAATCTAAGATTTGGGATTTGATAGTGTATGAGTTACCCTCATAATGCAAGATGCATTTTTGGATGTTTATGACCAATAATGCTCTTCAAATCATATATATATATATATATATATATATAATAATAATAATTTCACAATTATTGTAACCAAAGAACCTCTCTTACTCAACTCAGATACAACTTCTTTTGATCCCACTTTTGTAGCCTATCCAATCCATATGTCATGTGCATAAGCACAATCTTCAATGCATTCATGTTAGGTCAAATTTGATAGAATTTAACAAAATAATAGAGGTCCAATTTGATAGAATTTAACAAAATATATGATAGAGGTCCAATTTGATAGAGTTAAACAAAATTCGTCTAATTCAATCTAATAGTATAAAGTAAGTTAAGCTAACTTGATTTGAAATGACTTGACATGCTTATCATTTTTCTAGTCAGTCACACAAGACATCGAACCAACATCTTTTTTTTTTTTTTTATTGTTATTTCTAAAGAAAAGCAAACAAATGAAACTTTAAATCCATATATAAAAAGCTAATTATTTTGTGACCTAGAAAAAAAAAAATATAATTCTCAAACTAGGAAAAGTTGGAGAGATTGAGACTAAAAATAATTTGAAATTCTTATTTTCTTTGCATTATTGTACAATTTGGGGGCCTGTGTACAACCTGTACTATGCTATGTGCTTTAAATACTTTAGATGGTGCCCTTTCTCTTTCACAATTTTGTCATGTTTCATGCTTTGGTAATCTAATCATAATATGAATTACCAAGGACAAGGACTATACCCATAGTTATTTTATTTTATTTTTTTATTTTGGTGTTGACTCTCAGTTATTTAGATTGTGACTATAATTATATAAAATTTAGTAGCATTTATCTCCCACCGTAAATTTTTTTTCCAATTAAAATATTTTTTAACATACAACCGTGATGATATTGCATCGACTCTAGGTACATTTTCAGCATGTAAGACAAGTACTTATCAGATGAATTTGCACTGTTAACGAGTTTTGCAGAGAGACACAACTTTTCGACATGTATAATATAAATAATGAGACAATATAAGTTATGAGATATTTTTGTCACTTTATGACAAATATCAAACATGTCTAACATGCACTCTCTCATATTGAAATTTTGTGGTTATTTTAAAACTATTGGGAATTTAGTGAACCATACATATGAGATATCATCTTGATTGAGGGGCTCAATTAGGGTACATGTTAGCTTAATTTATGTATAAAACAAATTGGTGAAAAATAAATAAATAACACTGAAACAAATTAATTTTAATAAGGATATGAATTCCTACTTAATTAGGAAAAGAAAAAAAAATCATATTAATCTATGATAGCAACAAAACACACACATGATTTGATAAAGGTGATAAAGTATGTATAATTTTTTTTGTTAGTAAGAATGAACATGCGACATAAATTGCAACAAACAGAGCTCGCTACTTATCCTTGTGCAAAGTGAACGAAAGTGTGAGCAAAGAAGGAGTATTGATGCACTTGTTGGTTTACAAAATAACATATATAGGCAAAGGCAAGGGATGAGCGGCGACAAACTCTTTGTAAATTTTACGTATTTTTAAGGTCTGAAAATTGTTATTTTTGTAACGAAATTTCTAATGGATTCCATTTTGATAAGATTTGTTGTCGTAGTACATAAAGGGATAGGTTTAAAGTTGGGTAAGCAAGTAATCTAACTCACAAAAATATAATATTGAGAATTTATTTAAAGTACAAAATTTATAAACTGAATTTTAATTATTTGCAACTTAAATAGTGTTTCAGATTTAAAGAGTGCGAGATAATATTACTAAATTTATATATTACACGTCAAAATATTAATAACCGATCGAGAGTCAACGATAAATACATTTCAAGCATGTAGCACGAGCAAATAAATTTACAAGATATTTTTTGTCTCTTTATGACAAATGTAAAGCTTTAATACATTTCAAGCGTGTCTAACACAACACTTACCAACCACTATGATTGACGACTTTTCTTTTATATATAATATAAATAATGTGACGGACATAAAATTATGGTATATTTTTGTCACTTTATAACAAATATCAAGTATTGATACATTTCAAACGTGTTTAACCCATCGTCTCTATTTTAATTTGTATGTTTATTTCAAAATTAGAGGAAATTCAGTGAACCATGTGAGATATGGTGGCCTCTTGATTGAGGGACTCAACTATGGTGTACATGTTAGCTTAATTTATTTAGAAAACAAATTAGAGAAAAAGAAGAAATAGCATGGAAATAAATTAATTTATTAAGTATATAAATTTCAACTTAATTACGAAAAATTATAAAAAATCATATTAATATATGATAGATACAAAAGGTAATAAGAATATATATATATATATATATATATATTATATATATATAATGAACATACAATATAAATTTAAAAGAATAGATACAATATAAATTTAAACAGATAGACTCGCTATACCATTGTGCAAAGTGAACGGAAGCGGGAGGAAATAAGGAACAATGATGCGTTGGTTGGTTTACAAATTAACGTATATAAACAAAGGCAAGGGAAGAGCGACAAACTCTTTGTACATTGTACGTATTTTTAAGGGATTCCATTTTGATAAGATTTATCATCGTAGTACATAAATTGACAAATGTAAAGTTGAGTGCGCAAATAGTGTAAATCACAAAAGTATTGAGCATTTATATTTGAAGTACAAAATTTTTAAACTAAATTTTAATTATTTGCAACTTATATATTGTTTTAGTTTTGAAAAAAGGCTTTAGAGTGCTAGATAAACACACTAAATTTATATATTATACGTCAAAATTTAAATATTCGAGAGTGATCAACACTAGATACATTTCAAGCAAGTACGAGCAAATGAATTTATGGTAAATTTTTGTCACTTTATCACAAATATCAGGCTTAACACTTAAAAAATGAACTTGTACCTCTATGATTAACGGGTTCCGTGGCCGTGGGGAAACTTGATTTTTCTCACATATATAATATAAATAATGCAATTATGTGACTTATGTCATATTTTTGTTACTTTATGGCAAATATCAAGCTTTAATATATTTTAAGTAAGGTCGGCACGGTCCAAATTAGTTGAAAATCGAATTAAACTGAGAAATATTGTGTATCTTGTAAATAGAATTATCGATTCCAACTTGAATTATGAAACTAAACCGAAACTGAACTATTTAATTGTAGTGTACATTTGACACATAGACTGATGACAATCTCCCGTAATGACAAATAGTACTCACTCGTTCCAAAAAAATAGACTTAATTCTATTTTCACACATATTAATATGTTGCTATTTGAAATCTAACTAATAAGGTTGCAAATTTCAACAACAAAAAAAGCATAATAATGAGCAATTATTGGTCTAGATTCACACAATAAGATGCTCCTAATTAAAAATGAATCCGTCAAAAAAGTGTGGCTGCTGGCAATATTGGATTCCCATGTTTTAACTATGATGAAACACATCAATACTTAGGATCTCCGTTGGTGTAGCTTTCATAGACAACAACCTCACCTACTGTCTTAAAATAGTACTTATTTCATTAACAATTATAGAAATTGTTTGTGTCGCAATCATGGCCAGCCATGCATGGAAGAAGATTTCAATTGAAAGAGTTAGAAAATATTTGTATTCCCTACGTAACCATCTTTCCTTGATTATTTGAATATATTTGAACGATAAGTGAAGACTAAACAAGAGTCCTCTCTTTTCCTTTTTAAGAATTATATTCATTAAAATATAATTAAGGATCAAATCATTCTCAATTATGAAAAAAAAAAAATATATGTATTGAGTTGTCTTTCACAAGGTTTGGTCCTTTTCACTTTGACATTAATGGTTGCAATGTGTTTTAGAATATTTCATTTTAAGTGTTGATAGAATATAGTTTAACATGTAAATCCCTAATCAGGGAACATATTGTTATGCCCTCGTTTGGAGCCTTTTTTCAACCTAATCAGTCACATTTATTAATAATTGTAAAATGGTTTAAAGATCTTAAGAACGCTGATGATTTTGATTCTATTTTTCGACTTTTAGCATCAATTGAAGAATAGAAAGTTAATAGGATTCTATGGTTGGTTTGTGACTCCAAATACTAAATGAACCCATAGAGAGTGGAGTTAGGAATACAATTGAACAAAGTTGAAGAGACAAAGTCAGAAAGAGAAAAAGCAAGCGAGAGATAGAGACTAGAGAGATTTGGGGCAATCGACACTCGTGAGACACGGGTTCGAATTCTTCGGTAGTAGACATCTTCAATGCAACAATGTAGATCATTATATACGTGGCAAGTAAGTTGTAGATAAATTATAAATAAATAAATAAAAGATAATTAGCTCATATTTCGATGGAGAAAAATTTATAAAATTAAATAAAAGATGCTTTAACACACATTTCAATGGACATTTATTGTAAAATAAATAAATAGAAGATGTTATCATTCACTTTTTTTCTTGCCATGTGAAATGATGTGGCACACTTTTTAGTACAATCCACGATTGCATTGGAAATCTCCTGAGGCTGCGCTTTATTTTGAATGTCGGTGATGTATGATGACGAGGTGGATGAGATAAAACTACGTGTAAAAGATTTTTATTGTAGAAAAATCTCCAACAAGCTGTCTATTTTTAGATAACCTTCTACCAAATTTTTTATTATTTTGTGTCTATCTCTTTTATTTATTTATTTTTTTCTCTTTCAACCTTCAACTCTCTCTCTCTCTCTCTCTCTCTTCATCTCTTTTCTCTTTCTTGCTACGTAGATTTTTAAGAAAGTATCCAACATTGAAGATACTCTACGAAATTTAGCTATCTAGAAGAGATTCTTTAGACAACATTATTCGTGCATTTAAAGGGAGAGAGAGACATGAAAGAGCAAAACTCCAATATCAAGTGAGTTTTTTCATTTTTTAAATACCAATTTTTAATTATAAATGGGAGACTCTATATCAAACTAATACAACAATGACACCACAAGCAACAAGAATAGAGATATTATAAGTTGCACATGAACCACTTAAAATGATTTAGATTAGATATCGTAAATACTAGACCACATAACTCATAAACGTTAATAAAAAAAAATAAAAAAAAATAAAAAGAAAATTTCCCAAATTGATCTTATAGTTCCTATGTAACGGAATGATGGGGGCAAATATGTGAACTTTTTTATATGATTAGTCCTCCTAATCAAACATACGAAGTGACACATTTTTGTATTCACAAAAGCGAAGAATTTAGACCTAAAATGACTACTATGAAAAGATAAGGACGAAAACATACAAGACATCACATCTCCACGTGGTAGATTAAAAATTAAAAATTCATAGTTTGATTCAGTGCACATACACGGTATGTTGAAAGGTAACAATTGGGTCTGGACATCAAAAAATCAGGAACCTTAGAGATATCTTTCCTAGTTTCTTTTTTTACTCAAAACCCTTGGGATGCAAATTCAATTTTCCTTTTCTTTTTGGAGTGAAATGATTTAGACATCATTTGTAACTTTTTATCCCGACAACTAAAACATCTAAGAACAAGAATGTCTAGTGAAAGCATTACTAGGGAGGGTTGTCGTGAAAATTTTAGACAAATAATAAACTCTATAACGATAAATTTCATCGAATATTTAATATGAAATTCTTTTCGTAATGAGCGCATTGAAAACGACGGAAACGTGATTGATCGTCAAGAACAAAGAAAATCAATAGCATATTTTCTTTTTATTCTTTAATTAATTATATTAAAAAAATAAAAAATCCACCCACAATTCTGATTAGGTTTGATTTTTTATTTTTTCTCAAGAATATGGTCGAGATTTGAACTCCCATATAATTGATGGTAGAAGCTGATGCAACAAATGAGGTGAGTCAAAAATGTACAACTGTACAAGCCTATTTGATGAATCCTTCCTGTAAAATTGTACTACCAAGTAACAATCCTGCCAGAAAATAATGCTACGAATATTCCATTTTAATAAATGCTATAGTCTATGGAATTTTCTCTATATATTTATAAGAAAAAAATCTATCATCAAATCTATGAATTATATAAAAAAATCTCCACAACCTTCACCCTCTAAAAAAAGTATATAGACAAATGTTAAAAATAATTAATAAATTTTGTCTAATCCTGTTTTGACGAAAGTGATACATGAATAAATTTTTATCTGGATAATAATTTAAACAAAAAATAAGATAAATTTGGTCTTTAGGAAGAGGAAGACACAAATTTTTATCCGGATAATGATTCACTCATATTTTTAAAAGATGAACGTATCCTTTATAATATATATATATTTTTTTGAACATCCATAACCTATGATAATCGTTGTCCTCCGCCCTCCGCCATACGATGACAAAATACCCCAATCCTGTCCTATTAATAATTGGGGCAGGGAATGAGGATTGTAGTCCCTGCTCCAAATTCTCCTTATATGTCCCGAACCTATTTTTATTTTATTTTATATTTTATATTTTAAAATTTAAATCGTATTAAAAATAAAAAATAATATTAAAAATTAATTAATTAATTAAACGACAGTGAATGGTCCTGCCATCGAATTCCAAAAATCTCCGGCGTGGGCGGTGATGGTAAGGACCGCTTTGGCCCATTGCCACCACCACTGCCAACGTCCTCCCACTGCCAACGTCTTACGCCGCCGCCCACCACTACCCTTTACCGCTCCACCAATTTTTTTTCTCTTTTAGTTTTTTATTTACTTTTTTTTTAATTGAGAATAATGATATAATTGTCTTTTTTATCAAAAACTGACTTTTTAAAATTGATTTTTTTTCATTCTTATACTTAACTGAACCAAACAAGATAATAATAAACATACTATCCGAATAACTCTTATCCATATAACTTTTATATAGATAAATAATATTATACACAAACCAAACGGGCCCTTAATATTATAATATTAGCATTCGCATCACACTTTTTTTGCAAACTACAACATTTATACATACAACTTCGATCATCAAGTTGTTTCACAACACTTTAATAGTCACTACAGCTGAAATGCTTTATGTGGTAATGAAGATTGAGAGGCCAATTGAAGACTTGTAAATGAGTATTTTCCTTAAAGTAATTGCATTGAGTAATGTTATTTATCATTAGTCTATGTGTCAGCGGTGATCCTATTAACACATATTGGTAATCATCATAGGTGTTGATAAATTATATTATTCAATTTTATTAAATTTTAAATTTGGGAAAGTGGGGGTTTTTTTTTTTAAGTAATTCTTTTAAGAAAACATTTGGGAAGGGCAAACCGGAGATTTCTCGAGAAAAACGGTCCAGAAAGTACTACTATTAATATAAAATTCTAGATTAGTTCCAAAACCCATTATTGTACTTTTAAATTGATTTATCAGTAATTTTAATTTGTAATTTTATTCGTTTGGAAAAAAATAAAACGCGTGACGGTTTGTCTATTTAAACTCGACATAAGCCTCCATTTCTCTTCCCCCCCCTCTCTTTGCATTCCTCAATCTCCGTATAGGAAAATATTGCAGAGTGCTTTCTCTCTCTATATTCGCCTCTTGATTTTTTGCTCTGTTCATCCTCATTGTGATTCTGGTATGTTCTTCTAATCTTGGGTTTAATTTGAGTATTTTTCTCTTTAAATGCACACATGCATATATAAATGGGTTCAAAGAATTAATGTGTTTACTTTGAAGGCTAATGTGACTTTTTTGTTGATGGGTTTGAGGACTTGTGGTCCGAAATTATTTAAGTTTTTATGCGATATGTGTTGGTAATTTCTTGGATTTCAAATTCATGAATGGTTCTTTTTTGATGAATTTGTTTCTTTCTTTATTTCTTTTAGTTTAGAATCTGGAATTTTAATTTTTTTCGATATTTGGCTCAGTATACAGAAGTGGTTATGGATTGTTAATTTCGAATGTGACAAAGGACTCATTATAAGTTGTTGGGATGTATATAGATGTCCATTTATATAGCTTCTTTCAAGGAATTTCTCATTTCCAAACTTTTCCCATCCATGAGCACATGTAGATAGAGTCTAAAATTGAATTTTCATTCTTTAAGTTAAACTTTGGGGAGTTTGTTTAGTAACATATGGCTTACGTATTTCAGTTACCCACTCAAGATCAAGATGGAATACGAGCATCGATACACGCAAGTTCAGAGGCCAAAATATGATTGTCTTCTATTTGGTTAGTTTCTCACCTATTAACAACTAGTTTTAAGTCTCAATATTTGGGAAAAATGTAACTGAATCACAATTTGTGCATTTCAGATCTTGATGATACACTTTATCCCCTCAGTGCTGGCCTGGCAACAGCAGTTCTTAAGAACATTCAAGGTAAGATTGTTTCCTGCTGTTCCAGAAGTTTATATTGTGTTTCTATGGTGTCTGATTTGTTGTGTATATGTTTCAAGATTACATGGTGGAAAAGCTTGGTATAGAAGAGAGCAAAATCCCTGACTTTTGTAATCTATTGTACAAGAATTATGGTACTACAATGGCAGGCCTTAGAGTAAGCCTTTCTACTAACTTGCGATTGTTAATAGCTATGTGATTTTGTATGAGGCCATTTATTAAGGGATATTTTCCATGCAGGCAATTGGATATGATTTCGATTATGATGAATATCATAGGTGAGAAAGCACGATACTTTGATTTCTGATTTGACCGTCATGTTATGTGTTTCAATCTATTGAATCGGGAATTTCCCAATTTTGCAGCTTTGTCCATGGTAGATTACCTTATGAAAATTTGAAACCAGACCCTGTTCTGAGAAGCCTTTTGTTAAGCTTGCCCATTCGGAAAGTCGTAAGTCCTTTGTCACAGAGGTTTTTTTTTTTAATGCTGAAGAGTATGAGTGTATGACCGTGTTCTTATGAAATACTAATTGTATTCGTTGTGTAACAGATCTTCACCAATGCTGACAAGGTCCATGCCATCGAAGTTCTCAAGAGACTTGGTTTGGAAGACTGTTTTGAAGGGATCATTTGCTTTGAGACACTGAATCCTACTCACAAGGGCACTATATCTGATGATGAGGATGATATAGAGTTTCTGGGATCCGCAGAATTATCTCGTCCCCTTAGCAAAAGCCCTATGATTTTTGACATAATCGGACATTTTTCTCAGCCTAATGCAGGACCAGCAGGATTGCCAAAAACACCAATTGTCTGCAAACCATCAGAATCTGCCATTGAAAAGGCTCTTAAAATTGCCAACATTGATCCACACAGAACAGTAAGATTACCTTATACTATTTTGCACATTTTTCATTATGAGAGAATTCTGAACTGCTTGTACTCAAGCTCGTCTTCATTTTATCTTGCAGTTGTTCTTTGAGGATAGTGTCCGAAACATTCAGGCTGGAAAATGCGTAGGCCTTGATACTGTACTGGTAAGGTGCATTGCATATCAGAAGGCTAGTAGACAAAATAAAAATTGCACAAAATGGCCATTATAGACTGAAAATTCGCACAAATTTGCACGCAGGTCGGGAAATCTCAGAGAGTAAAAGGAGCAGATTATGCATTAGAAAGCATCCATAATCTCAAGGAAGCATTGCCCGAGCTTTGGGAAACTGATAAGGTTGCTGAAGTTAATTACTCGGGTGTTGCAGTGGAGACATCTGTTACAGCTTAGGTTCCAATTATCCTTAATCCTGTCACCTTCATCAAATGATGTACATGTTCTGTTGCTATCATCAATTAATATAAAATTTTCTCGAAACAAATCTTCAGATTTTACTATAACTTGCCAGCATTTCTGGTCACAATCAATCAGTTTAATCATATTACGCTGAAGTTCAGTAATTTGGCATACGTGTATCAGACGTCAACATCATTCTTTCGCTTAGAGAAACATAATTTGACGTATAATATACAAAACTTGATTTAATAAATGGAGTGGCCAAGATGATTGGTGTGAATATTGTCATTAGACGGTTCATATGATCCCAACTTTCACATCATTATGATTAACAGGACTTATACTTCAATTCTATAATTTTTGGCCATAATGTTGGAAGAATTTTATACTAATCAAAATCGCTATTAAAGTATTACTCAATTATCACGACTTATAGTCAAGGTCGGTTTTTGACCGAAGCGAGTGAGGCAACCGCCTCGAGCCTAAAACCAAAAGGGTCTATTTTTTTAAAAAAAAAAACTATTTGTAATCACTGAAGTTGATCAAAAAAATATTTATACAAAAATTTGAATCCCAGCAAAACAAAGTAAACCGCGTTCTATGAAAGTCGTGACTTTTATTAAGTTGTAGTTGAAAATCGAAGAGGCCTATTTAAAAATATATTTATTGAAACACAGTCCCACCAACAGTCATGTCCATGACTTATCAGACTTTGTCTTGAAAGCTTAATTTTTGGAAATCGCTTCAGGTTGTGCTTATAATAGATGTAATTACAATCAGTTTTTAAAAAGTGTAAAGTATAGTTAGATGTGAAGGTCGAATTTTAAGCTTTTCGGACCTAGGCGAGGTATCACGGGGAGCTGCGGGCCCTGACACGAGGCCTAGGCGATAGCGAGATAAGTGGGAGGTATGAGGCGTGGCTAGGCGTCGATGTCGAACTTTAAGTTTAGGCGAAGTCTAGGTGTTGTCAATACGAGCTTTTTAAAATAGTGGTTAGAATTGACACGCTCAAATCCAATCATTGAGAGCAATTGTCATTTTGTTGACTCATCATTACATCTATTTGCATTTGTTAAGGGACATGGGGTTATTGGATGGCGTGCCCAATTATTTATAGGGAGTCTATTAGAGAGACAAAAATTAAATAAATAAGAAATCTAAAATCAAAATGGAAACCCAACTTGATAAGCAACTTTGAATATGATCGGACTTCAATGATTTACTAACATTAAAAATTCATGTGATATATATAAGATGATGAAGCAAGATTCAATGGATTGGCACAAATGGTCTTTATCTTTTGTCAAAAATGGTTTCCTAATATATGAATTTTTGTACATAGTTAGTCTTTATTTGATAAAAATATCAATATATTCTTAATTTTAATAAAAGAAATATACAATTAGGTTTCTCAACTTTGTAAAAAGTGCAAATAGATCCCATACTTTTATTTTTATAAAAAAAAACACTAAAGAAAATAAAGATTCTTTTTTGAATTAACACTTTATTGACCAAATTGATAATATACAAAATTATTTTATATATTTTACAAACTATTATAAAATAACTAAAATTTAAGCTATAATTATTAACAAACATGTTAAATAAAATTATTTTTTATATTATTAAGTAATTATATTATTTAAAATTTAAACTTTTATTTTATCGTTACAACATAAAAAGAAAAATACATTTGTCACAAATTTGATACTTAAATACTTTTATTTAATTGAGTTATTCATTTATTAACTATAAAGATTAGAGCTCCAATTATATTATTCATATTTTAATTTATCATTTTATTATCGCTCAAAAATAAAGAACACATAATATGTAAATTAATTTATTTTAGTATTGTTTTTTCAAAAAATATATAATAAGATTGGTTTAATGTCATAAAATTATATATGACATTTTGTTATTTATTTAACTTAATTTTTATTCAAAATTTTCACATTACATAACAATAATATATACTTAGCACAATAATTTTATATTTTTCTCTTATGAAAAAATGTAACTGACACGACGATAATGATATATATTTAATATGTTAAATTAAATATTATTTAACAAATGTACGTGACCTATTTTCACATTTTGCAAAAGTCGTGAATCCAATTACAATTTTCTATAATTTTTTTAAAAAAAAAGCATATTTATCTTTTTCATCAAATAATAATTAATTGCGCATCACAACAAATAAGTTAGAGACTTTTGTACTAAAAAATAAACATCATGAACTATTTTTATATTGAGAACAAAAGTTAAAGACTATTTATACCAATTTCTCCAAGATTCAACGATACTCTAAGATCAAATACTAAGAGTTTGGGATTGACCTTCACAATCAACCAATGCGCACCAAGACCAATAGGATGCAAAAGGACATATCTCATGTTAAATAAGACAAAACGCCTTTACATATTTTACACTTCACCTAAGTGGCGTGCCTTCAAATTCTGATAAGGTCGTCCTATCTAGAATGCCCAAAAGCTCTAACAAATACTAAAGTGTTAGTCATTTCAAGCAAATCATTGGACTACAATAATTGATTCAAACATTAAAGTGGTATCGATTATTATTTTACAAATTGACGAATAAATTTGGCTAGTATCAACAAGTGCCCGTGGGAAAGATTTTAAATACCACATTTGACCGTGTCGAAATTATTTTTTAAATACTTATAAATTATAAATCTTATGAAATATATAAATAATAAATAAATAGTAAATTGTGAATCTTATGAAATATATAAATAAAAAGTATGTTTAATTAATTTAACTAATTTAAATTATAATTTAAGTTTAATCAAACATAATTAAAGTCACGATCAATTACATCTTGGCATTAAAGTCATAACTACATAAATTCAAGATATTTTTAAGAGAAATTACCTATAAGTCACATTTATGTGACTTGTTCCAAATTAAATCAAAACACTTTTCAAAATTATCATTAAGTCATACTCTTATTCATATTTCATATTAATCCCAAAATTATCATTGTGATCTATATTTAAACTTCAGACAAGTAACGTACGTGGCCACCATCTTCTCCAAAGGCCTCCCAAATCGGCTATTGCACATCGTTGCTTAGATTTTTGCGATTTGCACCAAGCACCCTTAACCTTTCCTTCGCTTTTTTGTAAGTTATAATAGTGGATTCATAATATTTTTATTTTTTTTTGTTATTCTTCTTCCCAATTGTAAAAGATAACATTTTAAACTTTGACAACCTTCTATAGTTATCAGATAATGACAATGATTTTGTGAAATGTTGGACAGTCCTTAGATTGCAAAATTCTGGAAGCAATTGTTTCTTGAATATTATTTTATAGGTAAATTCAGTTTTTTATGAATGATTTGTTTCTTAGTTTTCTCGAATTTGGTTGTTTTTGTTAGATATATTGTTTTTTATATATAGAAACACAATTGTTTTTTTTTTATTATTATTTTGTTGTCGAATAAAAGAAAACAACATTTGTTTTACATACATCAATATTTTAATTAGTTTTGAAATGTTACTTTCACACATTCATATTGTGTTGTTTGATATTATATCATAGAAAACAGTATTAATAGCACGTTTATATTAATATCATAATAACAGTATCATAAGCACATTTGTATCAATATCATAATAACAATATCATAATAACAATATCATATGGTTAAACATATCAAATATAACAATATCAAAAGTACATTATTATCAAACACATGTTTAGGTGAGCACAAATGCTATGTTTTAACAGAAAACATAGCACAGTATCTAAATAAAACAGTGTATCAATACAACAGTACCTTAATAAAACAGTATCATAAATAAAAGTATCTTAATATATCAGTATCATGCATGACATCATCTTAATCATCGACCGTATGGAGGTTTTCTCCGCTACGGACAGAAAAAAGTAGTTCTTTGTCCTTATGTCACAACGTCGCTAAGTCTTCACAATCAAACACCGTCAAACGAAGCCCCCCTCTCTCAATCATCTGCAAATTTTCTCAACCCCTCACTACATTAAAATCCTCTTCCAATTAATCATCTCCTAATTCTTCTCAACCCCTCAATCATTACCGTAAAATCATAGCCCACTATTTTAATCAATAGATAGAACGAACAAACGGCTAAATGATATTTTCATTATTCTTGCGGTGATTATTGGAAAAAAAATTATCATGTAGGAGGCTACTCCGCCTCTTCGAATGGTGGCTTTGTAGTATTAGGATTCTACTCTTTGCCAACGAGATCTTCAATCAAGTACGGTCGGATCCCACCGTAAGATAAGCGGTATATTAGTAAAACAGTATCACATATACAAACTACAACCCAATAGAAGAACATTATCATACATTGAAACACTATCAAGTATTTGAATAAAAATAGTATCAACGATCTAGTACTACTAATGGAATATTTTGAAACAGTATTATTACTTTAACCATGAAATATTTAATTTTAAATTTGTGTTTGTTTGGTAGAGTTTAAAAGGAATTTTTTTATTTTTATTTTTTAGATTTTGAAAATTTTGGTAAAATGTATAGTTGAAAGTTAATAAAATTTATGGGTCCAATGAAATTGCTTGAAAATAAGTTTAGGAAAAAAAAAGTCAATAAACATGGCCAAACACGCTATAATGTGACAAAAACTAGTATACAATATATATATATATATATATATATATATATATATATCAGAATGATCTCCTAAGACCTATGGCTTAGTAATATGACATATATTAATTACCATGTTGATTACATTGCATATTTATTACCAACAAATGTAATCAACATGGTAATTAATATGCCACATCATCGGTGCTTAGCATAAGATAAACACCGGTGCTTAGGAGATTATTCCTCATATATATATATATAGGATAACCGTCGAAAATTTCACACACACATTTTTCTGCTATTTTTTCTTTCCAGATTTGATAAGTTCCGCCATAAATTGCTACATAGGAGTTTGTTTTCTTTAATTGGTTTCACACATTGATTTGGTAAATTCCGCCATAAATGCTACATAGAAATTTGTTTTCTTTAATTGGTTTCACACATTGATTGTTTATTTTATTTTTTTTTTTCTTGCGAAAAACGAAATGTAACATTTAATATTATACGATTTCTTGCAAAAAACAAAATGTAACATTTAATATTATACGATAAATGCAAAAAAAATTCAGATTCTTTAATTGATTTCACTAATTGATTGTTTATTTATTTATTTTTTCTATTTTCTTGACATCTAATATTATATATGATAAACGCAACAACTTTTCAGATTTTTTTAATCCATACCGGTTGAAGAATTTAAATAAGTTATATTTTCAAAAAAAATGAAATATCAATGCACGAGAACTATTGACAATAATGCAATAGTTTTCCAAAAATAGATTTATTTTCCTTACAAATTTTTTATGCTTCCCATAGTGAGTTTAAATAGATTGCAGTTTCAAAAAAAAAAAATCAATACACGGAAAACATATAATTGTTTTATATTATCAAATGATATGATTTATTGATTAAAAATAATAAGTCGATTAAACTAATAAACTAAATATGATAATTTTAAAATTAAATTCATGCGATTCAAAGTCCGTCTCAGTTCGACCACAAACGTGATTTTCAAAGAGGTGTTTCAAAATCTGGATTAGCTATATTGTTTTTTTTTTTTTTAATATCAATGAGTAATCAAATATTATTTATTATATGATACATTTTTTTATTTGAATGTAATAAATAAATAATATACTCTTAGAATATTTTAAAATCACTATCATGAAAACAAATGCCGTGCATCGCACGAGTGATATACTAGTTAAAAGTAAAATAATATCAAGCATTTTTCATAAAACAGTATCTTAATAAAATAATATCATATAAAGCAGTATCATGGAAAGTAGTCACACAATAAAAGAGTATAATAAGAAACAATATCATAATAAAACAGTATCATATTTGAATTAACATTTTTTATAATTGTAAGAATCATAGAAAGTAGTCACACAATAAAAGAGTATAATAAGAAACAATATCATAATAAAACAGTATCGTATTTGAATTAACATTTTTATAATTGTAGAAGACGCTTGGTCTTTTAAAGACCGAAATATAACTTTAATTGAATTAAATTTGAGTCTTATAATTTAAGAGCTCATAAATAACCAATGATCGATGTTGAATTCTCCCATATTTTTAGGGGACTTTGATAGCCCACACATTTCTCCATGGGCCGTCCAGAAACATAAGGCCCAACTATCACAGAATACTTAAATCGAAACATTTGAAGTGATTGGTTGGAGGCATCTGACAAAAGGATAAGAAAATCCGGAGCCCAACCTTATAATTTGCTAACATCTGTAACGGTCCAATGATTTTGAAAATAAATAAATATTCTAAAATCTTCATTAGCAGCTTCGCGAAATTCACTCCTCGTCAAACACCGGATGGACAAAAGTTACTAGTTTCCACATAATAATGGCTGCCGTGACACGTGTCCCTTTCCCCAATCCAATTTCAATTGCCACCCATAAATGTAGTATAGCACATTCCATTAGTCGCAGTAGAGTTCCAGAATTCTCCGTCATTTTATCTTTAAAAGCCAAAAATTTGAGGAGATTTTCGGTGGTCGCGATGGCTGATTTGAGCAAAAGCACCGTTCTTGTTACAGGAGCTGGTGGCAGAACTGGTAAAAACCTCATAAATTCTCTCTCTATTTTCTATTGAAAGTCTTTACATAATATGTATGTATATATTGGATCCATGTTTGTGTGTGCAGAAATGGTTGAATTGTTGTTTTTATTTGGATGTAGTTTTTGTTTATGGTATATTTGGAACATTTAAGTTTTATTTTATCAACAAGAGTAAAACATTAAAGAGATTATTAGATGATCAATTAATATTCTTAAAATTGGTTGGCGTGTAATATCTAAGTAGGCAAAGAGATAGTAGAATCAAAGTAACAATCTTTTTTCCCATAGGACAAAAAAATCTACTTCTCCTTTATATTTAATTGAACTGCTCTAGGATCATTGCTTGACTATCCAGACAAAATCTATAAAATGTTCAACTTAAATTAGACAAAGGAAAAACAAATTTCATACTAATTGGTTTCTACATAATCCAGTTGGCTAAATTGTTTCATAAGCCTATTCGAGCATTCTCCTTGTTTGTTGACCATATTTCCATTTGACATTATATTAATAAATTTAATATTGCTGATGAGGCGTTTATGAAACGGCTAAGTTGAGGCTCTAGGACTATAAGTGGAGTTTGAAGAAACCACGCAGCTCTTACGCGTTGGATTTTTGTTATGTTACCTGTATATATTTTAACGTTTATGCTTGGTCTAAGAGATTTATCATGAGATTGACTGTTCATAGAACTGCTTATGTTTTGTAATCTTTCATCGTTTCTCTGTTAGTGCTTGCTTCCCCCTTTCCCTTGGACGTAAATCTGTTAATCTTACCAATTAGATATTGGATCTGTTTATTTTTTGTTTTTTATTCTTTGATATTTCCTTATTCTTTGCTGACCATGTGACTAAAAGTTAATTGCCTTCCCTAATAATTATAGAGTTTAATTTACTTGAGTATGAGGCTAACAATGTCACATTGTAATTATTTGAGTCAGAATCAAGTAAGACCATTAGATGCTCATATGTGTTGTCTTAACAGTTAATTGTCACTTGATAGTACAAAAACTTCAGAGTAACATCAGTTTGTCAGATTACAGTTATTTGGAATGAAAACAAGACGAGCTGTACAAGATTACATGTCCAAAATCCTTTCTTACATTCTTATACATTGCTTGACAACTGCAGGACAAATTGTTTATAAGAAACTGAAGGAGAGATCGGACCAGTATGCTGCTAGAGGATTGGTGAGAACTCAAGAGAGCAAGGAAAAAATTGATGGAGCAGATGATGTTTACATTGGGGATATAAGGACAGCAGAGACCATTGCTCCAGCAATCCAAGGTATTGATGCTCTCATAATTCTCACAAGTGCGGTGCCAAAAATGAAACCTGGGTTTGACCCAGCGAAAGGTGGCAGGCCTGAATTCTATTTTGAAGATGGAGCATACCCTGAACAGGTATCTATTGTGGCTATTATTGAACCTTTTGTATTTGGGATTCCTTGTGCCGAATCTATCTGATTTTAGCTTTTCTTTTCTAGGTTGACTGGATTGGGCAAAAGAATCAGATAGATACTGGTGAGAATTTGTAAGTGTACAGTTTCTAATAGCTTTTCTTTCAGACCATTATATTAAAATTTGTAATATATGTGTTGAACAGCCAAAGCTGCTGGAGTGAAGCAAATTGTGTTGGTTGGATCAATGGGAGGAACAGATCCAAACCATCCCCTAAATAGCTTGGGAAATGGAAACATATTGGTATTTGCATCTTTTGCCTATATTTTATTTTTTTCCCTCACACCTTTGGTGTACTGTCTTTCACTTGTGACATGGGGTTGTGATTGGATCCCTTCATTTCAATTGTTCCACTTACATTTTTATGTCTGATATTCTTTATTTCTTACTTGTACACACTTCTCGTGGTCGATTATACACGCCCAGGGTCATAGATAATTTTTGAACTGTATCTCATGCAAATCAGGGAAATTTATTAATCTCTTTAATAAATACCAGTTCTCCCGAGATAGTTGAAACTTGAAAGGAAGCACAGACCCGCTTCTTACTAACATCATATGTGTACATCTTAAATGGAAGTGGAAACTCCACAATGTAAAATTATGTGCAGAAAATGTCATTATAAGGTCACAAATTTTCATTATCATAAAAAAATTCACTAACTGATATTTTGAGTACAGGTATGGAAGAGAAAGGCGGAGCAATATTTGTCTGAGTCGGGAATTCCATACACCATTATTAGGTATGCCCATATTTTCATTTCTACACCTGGTAAAGATTATACACATTCTCATGTTTTTGTATGCAAAAATCAGATGCACATAATTACAAGTAAATTTTACCAGTCTCTTTATAAACTTAGGATGCAATATTAGTTTCTTTTCCATTAATCTGCAGAAATACCCAGGAACTTGCATGGAACAATCATAGCAGGCAGGAAATAATACAATAGGATATTTGTGCATGGCTGTATGCAACCATTATTAATTTTTCTAACAGGATATGATTTATGTGCATCAATTTGTCAACTTTGTAAAGGATGTAATGCATAGAATTATACTAGGTTGGACGAAATGGAAAAGTGGGACAAGGGTTCTATGAGATTGTAACACGTCTATAAAGTTAAAGAACGTGTTCTACAGAACTTTTACTAGACTAGATATGCTTTGTGGTAGTGAGTTGTGGTCATCAACATGCAAAATGTGTGTATAACATGAAAATTGCAGAAATGAGGGCATTAAGATGACTATTTGGTTATACTATAATCAAAAGTGGAGGTGAAACCAATTGAAGATAAATTTAGGAGGGTTCGAGTTACCTGGTTGGGAAATGTATTGTATTGACCTAAAGAAGCTCATATCTACGAGACTGATTCAATCCTTAGAACAGGTTAAAAAGGAAATAGTAAACTAAAATTAGGATGTAGCGCTAGATTGAATGAAGTGGCAAAAGGATTTATGTAGCTGACTCTGAATTTATTAAAAATAAAACTTGTTTTATTGTTGTGCTTTGTCAACTATGCATAATCATTGTCTGCATCAACATATGAGAAATGTTCGAACTTGTTAATGTTGATTTTATTGTTGAACTACATATGAAACCAAGTGACGTATAATGATATTGAAATATTCTCATCTTTGACTAGGGTTCCTGATTTTTGAATCCGATAATTCAAAATGTTAAAAGAAATTATTTATCTTGGGTTTCGTAGTGAGATGTCGATACTTTGATTATGCTCAATTCAGACTCACCGAGATTCCCACTGTGTTCCGTTTTCCGGTTTTATTTCGTAATATCGTCATTACTTTTCATCTGTTTGGTTGGTATAGGGCTGGTGGCTTGCAAGATAAAGAAGGCGGTGTAAGAGAACTGCTTGTTGGAAAGGATGACGAACTTCTTCAGACTGAAACGAGGACTATTGCCAGAGCAGATGTTGCAGAAGTCTGCGTTCAGGTAATGTATTTATCCAGGTTTGTATTTGCATAGAAATCAAAATTCTACATGTAAGGTTGCTTAATCTTTTGAGCGGCTCAGTAATCTCAGTCTTGCATTATAAAATTTTCTTAACGACGCAATCTTATGAACAGGCACTAAACTTTGAGGAGGCAAAATTTAAAGGCGTTCGACCTGGCTTCAAAACCCGAGGGAACTGGCACAGCAACAAAGGATTTCAAGGCTCTATTTTCTCAGATCACTACTCGTTTTTGATTAATCATAGTGGAAGTTATTTATCAAGTCATCTATATGTGTTGCCTTCTACAATTGTGTTTAATCCACATTTGTTTGATTATCTAACTGTGACACATGAATTGATGAAAGAATAAAGATCATTTCTTTTTCCATTGCCTGAGTGTTTCATCACAACGTGCTCTTTAAAGAATAAATTTATAGTTTTTCATTGCTAATTTTTCTCGGAATTCTGGTAATTGTATATTATTTTTGTTTATTGCATAATAATACAAATCTGCAGCATAAACCAGGCGCAATATTGGCCAATGGCATTCAATGGTTCAGTCCAATGGCTGAAAGAGAGTGGTCCAGCTCTCTTTAAAATTAAATATGTGTTTAATCTTAGCATATTCATCATAACCAAGGATTATGTTTAATACTTAATCCACCTATTTTTATTTTATTCAAGATTCTAAAATTATTAAATCTGTCTTCGCTGTCACTTGCATATTATTGTAATACCTTCTAGAAATCTGTGTTCTATATTATTTACATATATACTATATCGACATCTAGCACTCTTATTTGAATTGACACCGTATTTTAAGTAAGAAATGAAAATATTGTATTTTAAAATAACTATCCGTTAAAGACTATTTTTATTTTAATACAAATAACAAAATAAAAAATATATATCTTAAAAATGTCAAACAAAGTAAGTTGGTAGCAAAGTTTGAGTTGATAACACTTTTAAGAATAATCTTTATTGTCAAACATAATGGCATTATCAGGTTGTTAGTTGTATATTTTTTATGTATTTGCAATATATATATATAAAAAAATAAAATAAAAAATTGTTTTATTGGTACACTTTTGAAGGATGGTTCAAGTCAAGAACATATGGTGGTCGTGGTCCCAATAATAAAGTATGTTCCTCAACCCTTTTCTGAATGGTTTCTTATTTTAAAAAATCATTTTATTTATTATTATTGTTTTGATAGTGCTCATATCAGATGCTAATTGAACAATTTATATAATCCCACACTGTCAACTGTCCATTCATAATTTTCTTGAGAGAATATCTCTTTGGATTTAAAGCAACAAGATTTTAAACTACAACCCTTACGTGTACGAGACTTGGTGTGTGAGTTTTCGTGTAAACCGAACGTGTAGAGTGGCCTAGAGTTGGCACAGCCCCGTGCTAGCCAGGGCCATCCAACCATACGATTTTTTTGTATGGATATTATCTTCCAGGAGACGGCCTACATAGATTACGGTCCCAATGACACGACCGATATTGCTAAAGAGAAGCTTGTCTATAGTACGGTCCCGATCTAACTAGAGCGTGTCTGAAGTGTGCCTAAAACTTGTCGAGTCATTCAACACGTTTTAAGTTTTACTACTGCACTTTGTATAATGGTTAAAAAAACTACAGATATGTGAAGGCCCCCACCAAAATTCAGTACGCTTAATGATTCTCACACGATTTTTTTTAAGAAATCCCATGTTCTCTTAGGAACCTGCGAGGAAGAAGCTAGATTTGGGACCACCATGTTTTCTTATATTTTAAGCGGAAAAAACCCCAAAAGAACAGTCATCCAACTAAAGTTCCAGATATCAGATGATGTGATGAGTGCATTCTGACTTTTGGAGCATTCAACTGATTCCCATGCGTGTAATTCCACAAATTCTTTGCAGAAAATTGGTGCAATATGAAAAAGTTAAACTAGAATCCAAGTCCTCATAAGTAAGCCTTAGAGCATCTCCAATGAGGTGAATGAGACAAACTCACGTGGTAATATATATTGTAGAAGGTCGTCCAACAAGTTGTCTAGTTTTAGACACTTTCCACCCATTTTTTATTAAATTGTGTGTATCTCTCTCATCTATTTTTTTTCTCTTTTCTCATTCCACTCTCTCTTGTCACATAGATTTTTTAAAAAGTGTCTACCATTGAAATTTAATTCTATCATTCTATATTTGTCAGGCCAAATTCAAAAGGGACTATTATCTGTTGTCTACTGAAGCAAAATTACCAGCACTTCTAATGCATTGGGACTATTGTTAGTGTAATGCTGGATGCTTGTAAATTAGCCAGGATAACAATTAAAAGACAAACATCTCATAAACATATACAGAATGACGTGAGAGAACAGTTTCTAATACTTCATTCACCTTCAGTAATAGTTAAGGAAGATTAAAAAAATGCCAAGTAAAATCGCCCTCCAATAAACCAATTCTTGAAGCAAAGCACAGTAGCGCTATCATTGTTAACATCTATGGCAGTTTGGCACAAAGAATTGCATAGCACTAGATATCATAAAGGAAGAAAAGAGTCAAAATCGTTTATGTTACACTGCTAGTCCTGTTTAATACTACGTAATAAATGTGCACATATTTCATAAAATTGTACATTCAAAGTTCACCAGGACTATCAAGCACTCAAACCTATTGAACAAGGCAGCTGGGGTGGAGAAACATATCAAACAACAGCATTAGCTAGAAGGGACTCATATAACACAGGATTTTGCAATTCATTTACACAAGAATGAAACAGCACCATCAGCCAAAAAGGTGCTGCTAGAAATCAGATTGACATTTCTTTTACATGTTAATTTTCTTAATTACAATGTAAGCAAGTCAAGAAGCTTCACTGCATTCTATTTATCTATACAACTTCTCAAGATTGTATCCAATTCTAGAGAGGGATAGTGTGGTAAATCTTCCTTCTACTTCAGCTAGAGAAATCATCAACAAAACAACCAAATTCTTCACATTCGCGAGCAGTTAACGATCAATATCAGCAACCAGTGAACTGCAACGCCTGAAAATTCATTATCTAGGAATTAGACACACGTACATGAGCAATTGTAAGAAGGAAAAACTGAGAGAGAAATGGTTAACACTTACATTTAAGAACTCAGTTGATGCAACAAACATGTACAGCGGATAGATAGATTGCCATTAGAACCGCATCTTTTATGTTTCTTAAACAGGTTTCCAACAAGACAGGGCATAGATTGTCCGCCCTTTCCATCCCAACAACAGCCACTGACTGTCTTCATCAATCACAAAATCTTTGTGGTAACCTGATCTCACCTTATTTGTTGCAGTGTTCATGATCACCCTTTCAAAAGGGACTTGCAAGAAGCCTGCCCTCATGTCACGAACTTGCCACTGCTTATACGTCTCGGGCCGTTCGACTCGCTCCCAGCCCTCACAAGCTATGACATTCAATGCTTCCCTCCCAAAGATATCTCTCTCGATTAATTGTCTTTCCTGTTTTTCCCGTGGTACATTCACTTCAAGCATATCAAATAGTGCTGAGAAATGGAACAGAACCTCCCGGAACCGGGTGACAAAGAATGGTGCACTGTACGCTCCATTGACAATCCCATGAATGAAAATATCCGGATTAATATTCCTAAACAGGTTAAGAACAAGAGTTCTTGAACTCTCTGCCATGACTGTTTCATCAAGTAAGTTCTTGGTTCGGAACAAACAGTTGACAACGAGAAATTCATCCTCTTCAATTTTAAGATCCTCAACTTTGATGGTTTCCCACTTTTGTGCTATGGCATTGTACTCAAATGGCACATTAAAATTTTTAGCATAATAATCCAACCGACGCCCTGTCTCTTCAATTCTTTCTGCTGGTTTAAATCCAGGTTGAGGAAATTCTACGCCAGTAATCCGAACCCTTGGGGGACCACCCACCCTTCCAGCAATACGGTGAAGAAAGGTAGGCCACTGGAAACCATAGAGGATACCAAAATCTATGATGTGAACTCTTGTTGCATTTTCTGCCTTCAGCTGAATTGTCTTATTTGATGCAAAACTCGAAATCTTCCTGAATGGAGATGATGCAAGATATAAGTGGTAAGCTTTCAAGTAATCAGCCGCAGTTGTTCTTTTACTGACAAGAGCCTTGTGTATCTGGCTACCAGTGCCAGCCAATCGTGCTTCAAGGCCATTAGCAAAATAAAAAGCCAATCTCTGATTTCCATCACCAAATGGAGAAGAATGCTGCCTGATCTGTTTCAACAGTTCATTAGCACTCCGACAATCATCAGCAGCCACAGCTTGTGCACAGTTAATTAAAAGGGTTCTCAAATCTATCACTTCCTTTTTGTTGTTCTTCTTCTTTCCATGTCCTTTCCCCCTAGATCCTTTTGGTTGCCTGTTCTGCTGCACACTCCTGTTCATAGCATTCCGGAGGTCTGCTCTGTAGGCCGCCAACTTCTCTCCACCTTCCCCCTTGCTATGGAGCAAAACAATACTGAATTCCTCTACGGGCATGTCAGATTCGGTATAGATTGATGGTTGCTTGCTACATCTCTCTTCTTCTAAATCTGTGTCCCATTTATGAGGATTTTTCTTTCCCCTAGATTCAGATGGCGAACTTTCTGCTTCATCTTTCTTTTCCACCTTAGTTGCCCCATCATCACACTCTCCTCTTGGTTTCTGAAATGGCAACCCATTAACATCTGAATTAACTAACAATTTATTACCATTTGGAAGGAATTTATTCGCTTCTTCAACCCCCTTCGTGAAGTTCCAAAAAGATTGACTCTCACTGTACATATCAGGTAGCCGAAGAGAACTTGTAGGAGAGTCCCAGAAGCCATTAATCCGCCTTGGATCAACTACATCAGTTAGGTAACCACTAACATCACTATGGCTACTTGTCAAATTCAAGTGAATTCCAGAAGAGTAGTTACTCGGGCTCTCTCCATATTGACCAATAAAAGGCAGGATTTGTTCTGGAGAGGGTGGATACTTTTGGCCAAGGACCTCATAGAAAGATTTCTCTTTCGCTTGAAGATCAAAAGACTCTTGAAGCATATGTGTCTTGTCTTCCATGTCTTCTTCCATGAGGGTCTGATTTATATATCTCAAAATCGCATCCGATAAATCACTATCTTCTTGATAGTCATCCTCAATACCCACAAAAGAACCAGGGGCTGTATCATTTGAAAATGGCTCATTTGGAAGTAATTGGACGCCTCCAAAATTGTGTTCTTGAAAGTTATTCAGAAATCTATGTTCATCCACTAATTTCTGATCTGGATAAGTAATCTCAAATGTTGATCCATTCACTAGTTTCCCATTGGAAAACTCAATCATGGATTGATTTCCCAGTGGAATTCCGTTAGAAGGACTTGAAAATCTACGAAAACGTTGGTCCATTTCAATCTATTTGATAATACTACCGCAAACTCTGATATCAATTGTCAACTAATGAAATTCTTAGTTCAATGCATAAAATCCCCATAATTATCAATAGAAAAAGCTGAATAATTTGAGGGTTAACAGATTGGTGTAAGTGTACGCTGAAACATAAGATTCAAAAAAATGAAGTAAATTTTACACATTACAAGCAAGAATCAACCATTTTCACGAAGTTGAGCTCAGAGCAAATATTTCTAGTAGTTTGAAGAAAAAAGATGATTTTGATAAAACAAAATTAAACTGCACTTTGAACCGAACAAAATAAAATATGCCCATAATTGCAGGAAAGGAACCCTAGTGGACGCACAAAAACAGAGAAAGAAATAGAGAGTTGGGGAAGGAGGGAGCTCTGCTCAATCTGGTCCTGTGTAATAGTTTTATAAGCTGGCAATCTCAACCGTTGAAAAAATTCATCGTTCTAGGCATTCGAATACATCGGTAAACGATTTGCACAACGCAATAGTAAACTACCACGTGTCAACCTATACGACTGTTTGGGTACACTCTGCTCTAACCCACTTTCATTTATCTTTACCAAGTCGATTTTCACGTGTTACAAAAAGTGGGAATTAAAGATACATTTTAATGTCAAAAAGTGGAGTTAAATACATTTAACGACACTATATTTTGTCAAAACGGAAAAATTTAAGTAGCAAGAAAGAGAGAAGAAATAAAGAAAAAGAGTATAGAAATAAGAAAGAGAAAGAAAAATAGATAGAAAGATAAATATAATTTAATAAAAAGTGGGTGAAAAGTGTTTAATAGGATGTCTAAAACTGTATTTTTTTAATTGTTGAATCAGGCGCTTGATACAATAAAATATTATTCATCGGTTTTTTCTGTACTCCACTTAATTTAGAAACTTGAATTGTCACGTTGGAGATGCTCTTGAAATATTATTGAACTTTCAAAATTAAATCTTATATATCACTGTTATATGAGATTCACTTTTGAAAGTTCAATAATTTCTAAACGTTTTAAATCTGATTGAAATTTTTATTAATTATGCAAAATAACAGTCAAACCGACTGACCCGAACCGACTTCGGTCGGTTTGGGTGGTTTTCGGGTTGGGAAAACCCAACCCAAACCGACTCTCAGTTTTTTTTTTTAACTAAACTTGGCCTAAAATCGAAAACCGACCCGAACCGAGTCGGTTCGGTTCGGTTGATTCCCCCAAAAATTTTTCCCGTTTGGTTTCGGTTTGGCATTTTGCTAAACCGAATTTAGGTCGGGTTGGGTAAACCCAACCTCGACCCACGCCCACCCCTAAATGCAGCCAGATTCCGGAAACGTTTGACAAAATATAAAGATATTATAAATATTTAACTCGAAATAGTACAAGAGTTATTGAAAAAGGTGTTAGAGTAATTTAATTGGTCGTCCCTCCTCACATTTAACTATTATTGCTTTATAGGTAGTGATCGATAAATAGTTATATTTAACTATTACTAGTACAAAAAAATTTATTCTAATTTGTCTTTTTAACATATTTCGAGACCCTCCTCAAATAAAAATAATAATGTTTAGTACCAGTCTTCCTCCCGTGTGTGTACTGCAATCTGTGTGAACAGATATTTTGGAGTTTAGTACCAGTCTTCAACTTTTGTTCCCAAGCAAGGCCTAACTCTCTTCGCAATGTTCACATTATACGTGGCAGTCCAAAACTGAGTCCACGTGGAGCTTGTTGGAGGTTAGCATATTTTGAGGGGCACAAGGGGACTAGAGTAATACTACTAATTTAGTGCACAGGTGCTCATCCTAGTATCCTACTGTGATTGCTCGTAGGTTGACTGTTGACTGTTGACTTTTGGTGCTGGTGGGGTTATGACAAACCAGACGTTAACGTTTTTCTCTTTTTTAAGGGGCTGTTTGTCTTCTTTGCTTTGGAATTGATTTTGGAGTCCAATTTCTAATTATCAAACAATTAGAAATTCATTTAAACGTTTGAAAAATTTTTAAAAAGTGATTATAAAATAATCTAAAACACCTAGCAGCAGATTTAAGAAGCAGCAAAATGATAGATTTTCAGATTTTGCTTTTAATTTTTTAATTTATATATTATTTAAATACTAATTTTACTCTTAATTAATTAAACTAATTCATTTAATATCCTAGATTTATTAATTACACATTTAAGTTATTTCACGTTATAGAATCTCCACGTATGCCTCATATTTCTTCTTCTTCTTCTTCTTTAAGTCATTAATAATAATTTAAAGTTAGTTGACGTTTTGATAATTTAAAGTCATTAATGAAAATGGAGAAATTGAGAAAATCGAATTGATACAAGTTTGATATATAAAAAATAATATTAATTTAATTAATTTTTTTACTATATGACTATGTCTTTTATTTTGTAATTTTTATAAATTTTGAAATTTGTTAGGTATTTATTATTTTTATTGTAAAATAATAATAGTGAATGCATTGTCTTGTTAAAAAATATTTGACAATATTACATATTACTATAAAAGAAAAAAAAAATGAATTTTACCACTTGTGATAATAATAATAATACAAAATAACATTATTATAATTAATGTCCTCTTTAGTAATTTAATAATACATTCTGAATAAATCACTTTTATTTACCAAATGCTCAAATGCTGTTTTTAAAACATACAATAATTTTGAAACAAGAGTTTATATGTCTGATTTTTCCATAACTCATTTTTTCTCAGACGTGCCAAAGTTAGCAGATTCTCTTAAAAGCACATTAATATTAAACCAAGCTTAAACCACTAAATGAAATAAAAGGGTAAATAATAGCACTAGAGTCCCCGAACCTTTGAACCTTGTGATGAAGGGATTCCGAATTTTTGATTTCTAGCACCCGAGATCCCAAACATTTTAAATGTCTGCGTCTGATTTTTTTTTGTGACATAAAACGTCAATTGACAATTAAATGATTATTTTTTATTAAAATGACAATTCTACTCTTTATTTAATTTAGAGAAAATAGCACTAGGAATCTTTAACATTTAAATTTTGTGACAATGAGGTCTCCAATATTTAACTTTTAGCACCTGTGATCTCGCACTATTCAAACGTCTACGCCTGATGTCTTTTTGTGACGTAAAATATCAATTTGGCCATTAAAAAGAAAAGAAAAAGAAGAAAGAAGAAATATGAAATTATTATCCCCACATATTCAAATCAATAATTTCATCAGTAATTTAGAAATACAAACAAATTATCATGACATATCGCTTTCGCTGTGGTTGGGTGGGTAGTTTGGAATTGATTATTTCTATTTTTTATTTATTTTATTTTTTGCGTTTGTTTCTTCATTTTCTTTTGATTTTTATTTAATTTAAAATTAAATATGAGTGCACTAATCATTTTACTCAAATTTTGATTTTTTAACAATCACACTGACATTTTTCATTATAAAAGAACATTAGGTGCAGACTTTTAAAAAGTTTGAAATATCGGGTGCTATAAATCAAAATTTCGAGACCTCATTGTAAAAAAAGTTTAAAGATTATAGACTCTCAGTGATAATTACACTAAATTAAAATAAGGTTAAAATTGTCATTTCAATAAAAATAACTATTTAACAGTCAAATTAACATTTTCTGTCATAAAAGAACTTCAGGCACAAAAGTTTAGATAGTTTGGAATCATAGTTGCTAGATATCAAAGATTTGGGATCTTATTGTCACAAAATTCAAATATTGCGGACCTCTAGTTCTATTTACCCAAATAAAAATGATTGATACTCCGGGCAAGTGTGGCAATCACTGATTGTATGCGTATCTAGGTTGTTTTAAATTTCTATTTTACTTATAAGACTTCAAAAGTTAGTAAAATACTTTAAAAATTATTTTTTCAGAAAAATAAGAGAAATTTGTGGAAAAGAGTCCTATTTCAAATTTTTTTGTGATAAATAATATGTTATCTTAAATAATATTATTTGCGATGGAAGAGAGACGGTTATAAATAAAACTTCTTCTTCTTTTTGTTAAGGGTGAGAATTTTGATTTTGGTTGATTAATTATATTTTAACTACAATTTACAAGTTTATGAATAATGACATGACAACTCGTCATCCCAACATTTGAAAAAGCTTAGGTAAGTCCTAGAGTGGGAATCACCTCAAATAGCCTTTAAAAATAGAATAGACTTTTCAGGCATTTGACCAAAATTAAGGAGGAAAAAAGAAGAAGAAATTGTTTAGTTCGTGTTTTTCCATTTTGCCCCTACTTTTAATGTGATTTTAATTCTCATCTTTCATCTCTATCCACTTAACGTCCATCTTTCCTCACGACGTTAGGCCCATTCAAAGAAGCGGAAAAATTGCAACAGAATGATGTTCAAATTCGACAACATTCTTGTGAATACTCGAGGCACAAAAAAGAATGTGATACTAATTTGTATGACTGATGTACATTGTTTATTTGTTATTGATTTTTTCAGAAGCTATGTAAAGTTTTTTTTTTTTTACTGTTTATCGCTGATCTAAGTCGGAACTTCATGGGTAATGTTAGCCATATGCAATTGTCTATGATGCTGGATATCTATTGAATGTTTGGTTTATGGAAAACCCAGATGTACAGAATGATCTGTGAAACTGCATCAATTCGTCATGGAACGACAATCGACGTTTTGGAACGACATCAGTAGTTTTGGAACGGCAGTCGTTGTTTTGGAACGACCATGCTAATTTTTTAACATTTGAACATATGGCAATAAATAAATAGAATTGAACATATGACAGTAAATAAATCGAATGGCCAATGAAACACTAAAACTTTTCACATCCTCTTTGTGGCAGTAAATAAATCGAATGACCAATGAGACTCTAAAGCTTTTCACATCCCCTTTGTGTTAAAAAATTTTGGTAAAGAATAATTCAATTGATCACCCCTGAACTGAGGCTTTTCTCCTCCTTGCTGTGTCAATGACTCTTGGTCTGCTCTATTATGTGCTATAAGGTACGCATGTTTTTCAATTATTTTATCATTACTTACTTATTGGTATGTTCTTGTGGTCTACTTCTATCGTACTGATGGCAGGTAACAAAACTCTTCTTCAACCAATTCAACCTTAGGGAGCATCAATTCCATTTGCTTATACGGAGGCACCGGAATTATTTCAATGCCACACAATTTGTCAACCTCTCGCACATGAAAACCGCATTGACAATGTGATAAGAGTGTCCATTGGTGGTAGGGATCATTTTGATCTTTTCTGCTTCAACTCTCATATTTCATTGACTACAGTTAAAATGCAGTTAGACGAGCGCATATTTGAACAGATATTTTGGAGTTTAGTACCAGTCTTCAACTTTTGTTCCCAAGCAAGGCCTAACTCTCTTCGCAATGTTCACATTATACGTGGCAGTCCAAAACTGAGTCCACGTGGAGCTTGATGGAGGTTAGCATATTTTGAGGGGCACAAGGGGACAAGAGTAATACTAATTTAGTGCACAGGGGCTCATCCTAGTACCCTACTGTGATTGCTCGTAGGTTGACTGTTGACTTTTGGTGCTGCTGGGGTTATGACAAACCAGACCTTAACGTTTTTCTCTCTTTAAGGGGCTGTTTGTCTTATTTGCTTCCCAATAACACTAGTAGTGACTGTTTGGGATTGATTTTGGAGTCAACTTTCTAATTCTCAAACAATCAAAAGTTGATTTAAACGTTTGACAAATTTTTAAAAAGTGATTATAAAATAATCTAAAAAGAACCTAATAAGCGATTTTAAGTAGACAAAATAATAGATTTTCAAATTTTGCTTTTAATTTTTTCATTTATGTATTATTTAAATACCAATTTTAAACCTAATTAATTAAACTAATTCATTTAATACCTTAGATTTATTAATTACACATTTAAGTTATTTCACGTTATTGAATCTCCCCATATACCTCATCTTTCTTCTTCTTATTCTTTAAGTCATTAATAATAATTTAAAGTTTGTTGACATTCTGATACAAGTTTAATGATAATTTAAAGTCATTAATGAAAATGGAGAAATTGAGAAAATCGAATTGATACAAGTTTGATGCATAAAAAATAATATAAATTTAATTAATATTTGCAGTATATGACTATGCCTGTAATTTTTATAAATTTTGAAATTTATTAAGTATTTATTATTTTTATTTTAAAATAATAATAGTGAATGCATTGTCTTGTTAAAAAATATTTGATAATATTACATATTACTATAAAAGGAAAAAAAATGAATTTTACCACTTGTGATAATAATAATAATACAAAATAACATTATTATAATCAATGTCCTATTTAGTAATTTAATACCATTACAGCAATAAATCACTTTATTTTACCAAACGTTCAAATGTTGATTTTGAAACATACAATAATTTTGAAACAAGAGTTTATATGTCTGATTTTTTCCACAACTGATTCTTTCTGCAGCACTGCAAAAGCATATTCTCTTAAAAGCACATCAATATTAAACCAAGCTTAAGCCACTAAATGAAATAAAAAGGGTAAATAATAGCACTAGAGTCCCGAACCTTTGAACCTTGTGATGAAGGAATTTCGAACTTTTGATTTCTAGCACCCGAGATCCCAAACATTTTAAATGTCTGCATCTGATTTTTTTGTGACATAAAACGTCAATTGACAGTTAAATGCTCATTTTTTTTATTGAAATGACAATTATACTCTTTATTTAATTTAGAGAAAATAGCACTACGATTCTTTAACATTTAAATTTTATGACAATGAGGTCTCGAATATTTAACTTTTAGCACCTGTGATCTCGCACTATTCAAACGTCTACGCCTGATGTCTTTTTGTGACGTAAAATATCAATTTGGCCATTAAAAAGAAAAGAAAAGGTAGAAAAAAGAAATATGAAATTATTATCCCCACACATTCAAATCAATAATTTCATCAGTAATTTAGAAATACAAACAAATTATCATGACATATCGCTTCCGCTGTGGTTGTGTGGGTAGTTTGGAATTGATGAAGATGATTATTTCTATTTTTTATTTATTTTATTTTTTGCGTTTGTTTCTTCATTTTCTTTTGATTTTTATTTAATTCAAAATTAAATATGAGTGCACTAATCATTTTACTCAAATGTTGATTTTTTAACAATCAAACTGACATTTTTCATTATAAAAGAACCTCAGGTGCGCAGACTTTTAAAAGGTTTGGAATCTCGGTGCTATAAATCAAAATTTCGAGACCTCATTGTAAAAAAAGTTTAAAGATTATAGACTCTTAGTGATAATTACATTAAATTAAAATAAGTTAAAATTGTCATTTCAATAAAAATAACTATTTAACAGTCAAATTAACGTTTTTCGTCATAAAAGAACTTCAGGCACAAAAGTTTAAATGGTTTGGAATCATGGTTGCTAGATATCAAAGATTTGAAATCTTATCGTCACAAAATTCAAATATTGCGGAGCTATTTGCCCAAATAAAAATGATTGATACTGCGGGCAAGTGTGGCAACCAATGATTGTATGCGTATCTAGGTTGTTTTAAATTTCTATTTTACTTATAAGACTTAAAAAGTTAGTCAAATACTTTAAAAATTATTTTTTCAGAAAAATAAAAGAAATTTGTGGAAAAGAGTCCTATTTCTAATTTTCTAGTGATAAATAATATGTTATCTTAAATAATATTATTTGCGATGAAAGAGAGACGGTTATAAATAAAACTTTTTCTTCTTTTCGTTAAGGGTGAGAATTTTGATTTTGGTTGATTAATTATATTTTAACTACAATTTACAAGTTTATGAATAAAAACATGACAACTCGTCATCCTAACATTTGAAAAAGCTTAGCTAAGTCTTAGAGTAGGAATCACCTCAAATAGCCTTTGAAAATAGAATAAACTTTTGAGGTATTTGACCAAAATTAAGGAAGGAAAAAAAAAGGAAGAAATTGTTTAGTTTGTGTTTTCCTATTTTGCCCCTACTTTCAATGTGATTTTAATTCTCATCTTTCATCTCCATCCATTTAACGTCCATCTTTTCTCACGACGTTAGGCCCATTCAAAGAAGCGGAAAAATTACAACAGCACTGGTGTTCAAATTCGATAACATTCTTGTGAATACTCGAGGTACAAAGAAGAATGTGATACTAATTTGTATGACTGATGTACACTGTTTATTTGTTATTGATTTTTTTCAGAAGCTATGTAAAGTTTTTTTATTTTACTGTTTATTGCTGATCTAAGTTGGAACTTTATTGATAATGTTAGCCATGTGCAAGATGCTGGATATTTGTTGATTGTTTGGTTTATGAAAAATCCAGATGTGCAGAACGATCTGTGAAACTGCATCAATTCGTCATGGAACGACAATCGACGTTTTGGAACGACATCAGTAGTTTTGGAACGACAGTCGTCGTTTTGGAATGACCATGCTAATTTTTTAACATTTGAACATATGGCAGTAAATAAATCGAATTGAACATATGGCGAGAAAATAAATCGAATGGCCAATGAGACACTAAAGATTTTCACATCCCTTTGTGTTAAAAAATTTTGGTAAAGAATAATTCGATTGATTACCCCTAGACTAAGGCTTTTCTCCTCCTTGCTGTGTCAATGACTCTTGGTCTGCTCTATTATGTGCTCTAAGGTACGCATGTTTTCCAATTATTTTATCATTACTTGCTACTATTGGTATGTTCTTGTGGTCTACTTCTATCGTACTGATGGCAGGTAACGAACCTCTTCTCCAACCAATTCAACCTCAGGGAGCATCAGTTCCATTTGCTTATATGGAGACACCGGAATTATTTCAATGCCACACAATTTGTCAATCTCTCGCACATGAAAACCGTATTGACAATGTGGTAAGAGTGTCCATTGGTAGTATGGATCATTTTGATCTTTTCTTCTTCAACCCTCATATTTCATTGGCTACAGTTAAGATGCAGTTAGACGAGCGCATATTTGATGTCTTTCTTGACAAGTATGAATGCCATTGGAAAGTTTAGGAATACCCACTAAATATTGTTGCGCATTGAAAAGTAGAAGCTTTGCTTGACATGTTTTTGTACCCTTATGAGTATTTTAATGAAGTCTACTTTCGCTATTTAGAGACTGATGAGATGGAGGACAAGATTGAGCAGTCGGGTTCAGAGGAAGCGGATTAAGCAGTTAGGGATAAGAGGATTTGTGTTGGTCGCTTGTAAAGTTTGATTGAAATGGTTGTTACAATTTTTCTTTTTTTTTTTTTGGTATTGTTTTAAAGAAATTATGTTTACGTTGGTTTTGTTGTATTGCTTATTTTATTTTTTTTTTAGTATTTTGGCATCGATGAAGTTTTGGTTTTGTTTTATAGTTTTGCTTGAATGGATGTAAAATCAGTTTTCAATGTTAATAGTAACATCAATTTCTTATTAGAGTTTCACACAATTATGGTCGTAGTGAAAACTGTGTAATAATAATGAACACGAGCTATAACGTAAAATGAAAACTCTGTAGAATCCCATTGACAAATTGAATCTCAAACACAATATTAACTAACCAACAAAAGTCGTAATCCCATAAGTATATAAAACTTACAAAAGGATCTATCAAAGTTAGTTCACGAAAGTCTAAAACGAGTACTAATGTTTTAAAACGCATAGATGAGTTTTAAAACAACAACACATGTTTTTAAATTACTGTTGTTGTTCAAAAACTACTGTCATCGTTTATAAACTACTACAGTCGTTTCAGTATGCTATCTGCCTAAAATGTACATCTTTAACAATATTTGCAACTGTCCTATCCTGATATCAACATCATTAAACTGAACAAAAAGTAGATAAAAATAAAAAATCAAAACGAACGAGAAATTATTTTTTATGGAGTATAATCAAGAGTGTATAATTCAATAACCAATTTTCTTATCCACTTCTGCATGTGAAATCCGTTAACTAGCTCTGCTTGTCTGCTGATGCTTAAAAATTCTATGTATTTGATGGCGTAAACACCACAATCACCCTTGAAAACAGTTTCGAAGTTGGACATTAATATTGCAAATTAAAATAAATTATCGCAGTTGAGCAGTTGCTTATTGTCATATGAAACTTACGAGTTGGATTGTTTCGAGATTGTCGTTATCCGTTCTATTGCTAGAGCATCGATGACAATGTTGATTTTCTTTAGAAGCATAGGAAGAATCGTTGTCGTGGGCTTTAAGCCAGCTCTAATTTGATCATCCGTAGAGCAGCTCCTATCTAGATCGTATATGAACATCGTCGATTTGGCGATGTCCACCTCGACAGCATACCAGTGACTATGACTACAGACTGGAAAATATAAATGGGTGCACCTCTCCCACTTCTGACCATGTTTTGGGAACTCGCCTTCGAGGTAACTGTCGAACCCTTCTGGCAGCTCCGTTGGATGATCTATTGTATCAAATTCAAGCATCGCTAGCATACAGTTGACGTAGAAGTTGACGTCCAGAATGACGTATGGACGGCCAAAGGATTTCAGATATTTTATCGTCTGCTGACGCAGCAATTGCATTGCCAAATAGACATGCTTCAAAATAAGCAAGTGTTAGCCAAAGTAATTAAGTATGTTGAACATATATTTCACACGTTGAGGCTACTTACCTCATTTGAAAGCCAAGCTCCCTCCGTGAATACATCATAGAACCATTTTTTTGTATACTTCAACTTTAAATGGTCCAATTGGTGGGCGACATCAAGCGTAAATCAATAATGGAAAAAAATATGAATGAGGAAAAACCAAAAATGAAAATTACTGCTGCATAATAAGTCCACTATGTTGGAAACGATGTTTACCCGTCACCTAACTGGTTGTACCATGCAGAAAACTCCTTATCCTTCACAGGGTCAACATCTCGAAAAGATCAAACGCCAGTAGCATCAACGTGCTTTCTCCATCGACCTTCGATGGTGTATGGGAGAAGTCACCCACCGTGAAGGCTTTTAACTCTCGTTTTCTGCGGTGTTCGCGTCACGCCAAGCTTTTCTACGGCTTTCATCTTACTACTACGTAGGAACACCTTAGGTTTTTCTTGTACATCTTTCTATTTGACAGATCGCGTAGTCCGCCTACGTGGTTGATCTGTCTCCTCCGCATCACCCTCCACCGTTGTCCCAAACATTGTATCTACGACCGCCTCTGCTCCACCCTCCACCGTTGTGTCTACACCTGTATCTACGACCTCCTCCTGATCATCATCCACTGTTGTCACGACCTCTGATCTCTTCGGGCCTTCGCTTCACCCTCGACACGATCTCCCCGACTCTCACTGTATCTCGGCCACATCTACTTCACCCTTGACACGATCTGTCCCGACTCTCTGTATCAGTCGTATAATAGATAGAAAGCGAATGCCCACTTACCTTCGCCGTTGCGATTGCATGCTCGCATGCATGGCGCTCAACTCGAAACTGCTTACATGTACATGTTTTCTCGTCCCAAGTTTACGATATACCTCGACATTCCGTTACTCACATCATACCTTATTAGATCAATGGGATCCGCCACGTAATTTCTGGCCTTACCATGATTCTTAATGAGTTTTTCTTCCATTGATGGAGTTAGAGTGTTGGTGCTACCTTGTGCAATCATGTGTCTTTTGTAAAACTATTTCTATAGCTTTCTTCGGATGTTCTCAATCAGTCCAAGGACTGATAACTCTTGATCTTTCTTCAACAACGAGTTGATTGACTCTGCATTGTTCGATGTCATGGTATTGTAGCGGTTCTCCTTAAAGTGTGACCTGTCCCAACATTCATACTTTGCTTTTTGTAAATAATCCCAACTACATTTATGTATATTCTTAATTTGAGTCATATAATTGTCACACTCTTCCACAATATAGGCCTCTGCCGCTTTCTTGAACAGTGATAAAACTTCTGAATTTTTCATCTTCAGTCTCAAGTTGCCCTTTATGTGATAGATGCAGTAACCATAGTACGTGTTCGGGTATACAGCTTCAACTCCATTGATGATACTCTGCCCTCGGTCAGATATCAAAACAAGGTCCGATTGGTCACTTGTTACTTCATTCAACTGTGTAAAAAACCAGTTCCACGATGCATCATTAACCGAATCAACTATTCTCCATACAATAGGATATATCTGCATGTTCGCATCTTGACATGTAGCAACAATCAGCGTACATTTATATCTTTCTTTCAGCGATGTTCCGTTTACAATAATTACTGGCCGCATGCAATTGTGAAATCCATGAATACAAGGTCTGAGAGCCATAAAAAAATGTAGAAATCTGCTATCACTATCAATCTGTAGACGTGTTACCGTACTATGATTGTTAACGGACAAGTTGTGAGCATACGAGGCCAATTTAGCGTAGTTTTCCTCAGGTGAACCTCTTAGATCTGTAAGGGCAAATTCTCTAGACTTCCACGCCTTCCGATAGCTCATGACTATCCCGAAGTCGTTTCGCACATCATTAATGACATATGATGTGTCATGCACCGTCTTTGGGGTTTAGAAACTTTGGCACTATGTGTCTCCTTACAACCCACGATCTTGCCTGTATATGATCGTTGCCGCGAATGCTTAGAGAGCAAGTATGTTCACATTTGTACTTGCGAACTTTAAAGTAATCACATTGTACAAACTTCGTTGCTCGCAAACGCCATTTGTAATTCTGATCAAAGCAAACAATGGTGTATGTCTGCTTGTTTGATTTCTTCACTCTGAATTCAAAGTAATACTTCATTGCAAGCAAGTGCAACTCCAACATCAGATCTTTTTTTAGACTTTGTCATCTGGCACATTTTCATCCGTTGGAATCACATGCGTTGTAATAAGTGAAGATAAAGCCAGAAGTTGCTCATTTGTGAACTGATTGTCTTCAACCACCTCAGGTCCAAAAGAATAGCTGCTGGTAGTATTCTTAGAATTTCGAGTTGGACTTTTGACATTCTGATCATCTGCATTTATATCCATCTCATCCCGATAATCATCTACATTTTCATCCACTTTATTATCGTCGTTGGCTTGCAATCGTACATCATTTTCTGGAAGTATATCTAAGTCTTGCCAATAGTCATTCCTTTGTGATTGAACATTGTTGAATGACAATGTCTCTGTTTTCAATTTCACATTTGAGTTCACCCAATTCGACTGCATTAGTTTTATCATTAACCAGTGCTGGACCTTTGCTCACACGGGTTACGTAAATGGGACAAGGCTGACCTTGTTTATTGAGACCTACATACCAGTGCACGTGTTTGTCTAATGTAATCTGGATTGGCTCCACAAACATTGCACCACCAGGTAGAAGAAACCTCATCTTCAATTCATGCAAGGAAGAGTCAACATTGCACAAGTCCAGTAGTTTACCATACAGCTCTTTATATGAAATCTCAATAACAATTTCAAGTCCATCCACAACATGACTATCACCCCGTTTCCAATTCCACTTTCTCTAATCATCCTTAATAAACTCATCAAAATAAAATACAGTGATCCATAATGGTGACTCCATTCCTGCAATTCATTAAACTTTGATTACTTAATATATAAAAAAAATTGTTTCTCAAAAAATCAAATATTGTACTTCAAAAACCTCAACTACGCTGCAATAGTAGTTCAAAATGTGTTTCGTTGTTTAAAACGACAGATGGTCATCTTAAAACAACCACCGTCGTTTAAACGACTTCTGTCATTCAACAAGACTACAGTAGTTTAAAACGTTCTACAGTAGTTTCAAACGTTCCAGAAATCAGAAATAATGCAGCTTCTTCCCCAGCTCTACCATTTCAGATGAATAACATTCTTCAATACCCATTTCGAACAAACACAAAAGAATGCCATGTACATATGAAATAATAAAAATGAAGAGAATATATTACCAATGACGAATTTGCAACAACAAATGGAGTGAGAAGTAATTCTCTTTGCGGCAACAACAAATGGCGGCAAATCTTTCTCTTCTCCCATAGAAAATGAAGGAAGAAACTCAAGATTACAGTGGAGAAATTGAAGGGAGTAGGGTTTCTTTAATTTACCAATTTCACATTGTTAACGAAGTGAGATCAATGCTGAAGGTTTTTGAATCTTTTGTGTCAATGGCATTTCAGTTATTATAAAAATATAGTAAGGGTATTATAGACTTTTTTTCACAAAAGATGCCTTAAAAACATATGAAGAATAAGTTATGCCTTAAAAAGACTTGAGTTGTTTCAATAGGCCTTTTAAGAAAATACCTCAAATCCTAGATGAACATGGTATCCATTGCTAATATGTACTATATGAATGTTTGGGAGGATTGCATAAAAATGGTAGTACGAGTGTACGACAATAGAGTGTGTTTGGTGCTGTCTATTATTATTTTTATATAATATAGTATTTGATACTAATTTCGTATTATATTTTTTTTCTTTAATTTTTACAGTAAATTAACATTACATCTTAATATTAATACAATAATTGCGGTATTTTTTTGGTGCCAAAATGTAGATGTGTTGAAATGTATTGCTTTGTATTACTGTAAATTTTATAGTTTCTACTTCTATTTATAGTCAATAAACGACAGCTATCTCTGGTATCATCAATTGCTAATTGTAGTTGCAAATTCATCATAATCATTTATTGCAAACGATCAATGACCACACACGTTGACTAACCACCGTGATTTATAATTTTCATTTAAAATTAAGAACATCTCTAATGCATTCCGTCTATTATAGTATATGTAACAGGTAAAATAGTACAACAATTGCGGTATTTTTTTTTTTTTTTTGCCACAATGTAGATGTGTTGAAATGTATTGCTTTGTGTTGCTGCAAATTTTATAGTTTCTACTTCTATTTATAGTCAATAAATGACAGCTACCTCTGGTATCATCAATCGCTAATTGTAGTTGCAAATTCAAAGTAATCATTTATTGCAAACGATCAATGACCACACGCATTGACTAACCACCGTTTTCTATAATTGTCATTTAAAATTAAGAACATCTCTAATGTATTCCGTCTATTATAGTATATATAACAGGTAAAATAGACAGATTTTCAGTCTATGTAGCATCAAGGGTGGAGCTACTAAAGGACAAAGGGGTTAATTGACCTCACGGGTTTGGGAATAATAAGGAAGAGTCAACTGGTGACGAGTCTGCTATTTTGAAAATTGCCCAAGTCCAATTACAAAAAAGTAAATTAGCTAAATAACCCAAACCCAATTTCCAAGCCCAATATATCATTAGTATCAATTCTCTTCCTTTAGTGTGCATCTCTACCGCTACCTAATCTGCTTGAGTTTGCTTCCAATTTTCACTCCATTCTACAATAAGCAAAAATCAGCCCTTAACCCATTAACCCAACTAGCTAGCTCGGAGAGGGAGAATATGAGGGTTTAGCGTGCTTCCTTCGTAAGTTCGTGGTCATTATTTCAAATGGAAGACATCTAGACCTAAGTAAATATGTCCTAAATCCGTTAGTATTTATGGAAATTTTAATATTTAGGGTCTTAATTGACAAGAATTAGGAAATTTCTTATTTTCATTGCTAATCTTTTCCAGAATGATAGGACTGGAATTGAAGCTATTTTATTCTCCCGCACAGACACATCTGTTTATGGAAATTCCATATTTTCATTGTTGATCATTGTCTTAATAAAAAAGAAATTGCTTTAAAAAATTTAGAAAAGAAGAGAGATTACCCCCAATTAATTAATGATAAATGCAGTTATCACAGTTCAATGGTCTCTTTAAATCACTAAATCATACATATTGTTTTAATCTATTTGTATATTTACTGGTTTTTTTCTTCAAAATTTGTATATTTAGGGGGGTGTCCTCAACTTAGATTTGAATAGATTTTAAAAATACATGTAAATTTTAGTGTCCCCAACTCAGATTTTAATAGATTCAATTGAAATTAAGGGGGGTGTCATTAACTTAGATTTGAATAGATTTTAAAAATACGTGTAAATTTTGGTGTCTCCGACTCAGATTTTAATAAATTCAAATGAAATTTAGGTGTCCTCAACTCATATTTTAATAGATTCAATTGAAATTTGGGTGTCCTCAACTCAGATTTAAATAGATTCTTTAGAAATTTAGGTGTCCCCAATTACTAGTGGATTTCTGAAGATTTCATTAATTAGAAGATTTAAATAGATTTGTATGGATTTCGAGCTCATAAATATGAATAACAAATTCCTTATAAATTTTATCCCCACCCTTCAAAATTTCAATTCAACTCTTCTCTTATGCATCTCTTCCTCTCGCCCCTCTCCTCAATTTGTGCTACAAGTTTTTATAGTAACCTATTGTTCTTGATTTTTATATTAGCATGGAAGTTTATTGAATTTTTTATTTTTTATTTTAATATTTCTTTTTTTACAATTGTCAAATATCGCCTTTGAAATTTTTATTCTTAATGCTCCATGACCATTCATTAAACCAAATAATTGGGCTGAAATATATAAATAATCTATTGGTAAATATTAATTAGATAATTACCATATATGACAATTAGATATTGGACTTTAAAATCAGGATATAGCACTAAATTTTTTTTGAATTTGGAAATATTTATTCAATCAAATACGATACATGTAAATTATCTTTTTAAGCCATAAAATAAATTTTTATACAAGATGGTTAAACAACTGATTTTGAAGAGAATAAATCTTAAATATCCATCATTTAGTCTCGGATATGAAAGAGAGAATTATTTTAAAAAAGGACAAGTAGAAAGAAAGTGAAATTAAACTTTATTTTAAATTTTTTTTTGAAGAAGCTTTGTTCTTTAATCAAATTTTTTTTTTTAATTCAAAACTGGAAAAATTAATAATAATAATAATGTGAATCTCCCCAAACAATGGATCTAATTATGTTTTGAGCTTAGAGACGACAGATGACATATTTATTAGTTTATTCCCTAGGAGCCTTAGCTGACACAGATATCGAATTGGTATACCTTCCAATCCATCGAATCATTCACCTCTTTGATCGAAAAGAGTTTTTAGTTCTTTATATTTCAAAAAAAAAATTTCTTTCCAAAATTCAACTCAAAATATTTGTTTACGTAGGGCAGTCATTCGAACTATTTAGAATAAAAACAATGTAAAATTACTATTTTTAATAAAAAGACCACAAATCTATAAAAATTATTTGAAATCCATAAAAATATATTGAAATTTTAAACATAGAATTACATTGAAATCTTATAAATTCTGTAGAATTCATTCAAATTCATGAAATCCATTTAAATTCATAAATATTAACAAATCTTTTAAAATACGAGTTGAGGACACCCTCCTTAGGTGTCCTCAACTCATATTTTAACAGATTCAATTGAAATTTGGGTGTCCTCAATTCAGATTTAAATAGATTCTTTAGAAATTTAGGTGTCCTCAATTACTAGTGGATTTATGAAGATTTCATTAATTAGAAGATTTAAACAGTTTGTACGGATTTCGAGCTCATAAATATGAATAACAAATTCTTTAGAAATTTTATCCACACTCTTCAAAATTTCAATTCAACTCTTCTTTTATGCATCTCTTCCTCTCGCCTCTCTCCTCAATTTGTACTACAAGTTTTTATAGTAAACTATTGTTCTTGATTTTTATATTAGCATGGAAGTTTATTGAATTTTTATTTTTATTTTATTAATATTTATTTTTGTACAATTGTCAAACATCATCTTTAAAATTTTTATTCTTGATGCTCCATGACCATTCAAGAAACCAAAAATTAATTTGGAATATATAAATAATATATTGATAAATATTAATTAGATAATTACCATTTATGACAATTAGATATTGGACTATAAAATTAGTATAGCACTAAAAATTCTTTTTTGAATTTAGAAAGATTTATTCGTCAAATACGACACATGTAAATTCTCTTTTTAAGCCATAAAATAAATTTTTATACAAGATGGTTAAACAACAGATTTTGGAAGAGAATTAATCTTAAATATCCATCATTTAGTCTCAGATATGATAGAGATGATTATATAAAATAAATGAAATTGTTGAATGAAAGTTTGATTGTATATATAGAAAAGATATATTTCACGAAATTGATAATAATGTAATTATATAAGGTTTTTAAAAAATGAAAACGCGTAGAGAACAATTGTAGTCATGTATCAAAATATTTCCATAATATTATATTATTTCAATTTTTTTTTTTTTGGTGAATTTTTTTTTTTTGGTCCACCAAAAAAAAAATTCTGGCTCCGTCTCCCTGTGTAGCATTTCGTTTAGTGAATAGATGGTCAAATTATAAATTCATCTCTAATTGATTCCGTTTAAAACTAATATTACTGCTTATGTGGCATTAATTTTTTTTAAATTTGACGGATCTTCAATTTTTATTTCCCTCGTCTAACTTCTTTTTTTATAATAAAATAATGAGTTAGATTTAAATTTTTTGAATCACTCCGTCTAGAAGCAGTTTAAATTTAGACGGACTTCTAGACATAGTCTATTTTTTAAGGTGCCACATTAGCTATATATGAGTTCTCACAAGATATATTAGAGAGGGTTTTTTTATAACTCTATTTATCTGTGTACGTCAAAAAACAATAAACATAATACATTGAAAATACTCTAAGATCTAAGCAATTAATACAATATAATATAACTCATTCAATTTTCTAAATATATAAAAACCAACAATTATTATTATAGATATATAATATGATATATCACTCGAAACGAAAATTCAGTTAAAGTTCTTTTTTTCTCCATAATAGAGTGGACGCATTTTAGATTTTAAAGATTATGTATATTGTTGTTTGTGAAAAGTGAAAGACCTAAAACTCGATTCAGTCAAAATCCGTTCCAAATAAGATTACAATTCGATTAATCAGATGGCCTACTTTAATAATGAGTCTACTATTAGAGCGTTCACTTTTGTTTCAAGCATAACCCACTAACTACACAGTTCATATGTGATGTTTTAAAAATAAATTCAGATCTGCTGTCTCAAATGTACGTCTCATTAGTCGTTCTACCAATAAAAAATTTACACATCATCAAATAAATACAAGTCAATCTTAATAGCAAGTGTGAACATATTTGTATTTATTTGATGATGTGTAAATTTTTGGAATAATTGCATCAAAGGTCTCCAACCTTTCAAAAATGTTAGAGATATGCCCCTAACCTTAAAATATAGTACCAAATGTCCCCAACGTATGAAGAAATAGGCATTGTAGGTCCCTATTGACAGTTTCCATCAATTTTCTCCGTTAAAAGCCAAATTTGGATTGCACGCACTTTCTCTCTCAAAAAGGCGAGTGAGAATGGAAGGGGTAAAATGGTTTCGATTTTCCAACAGAGCTTGAGGTTCTTGTTTAGTGAAGAAAAATGGCCACGAAAAATCTAGTTCCAAATCCATACACAAATTTGGGGTTTCGAAGTAGATGACATGAGTTTCCTTCGCACACGGTTAGTTAAGGTTCGAGCGGTAGCAAGTAGAGTTCATTTAGGAAGTTCTGTGAGGATCCAATTAGAAATAATATGGGTTGTGTTGGCATTGATGGCAATACCTCTTTTGCAGTGTCTCTTTATTTAGGTATTCATTCATCCGAGGTGCCTCCTGCGGTGGTGTTTAACACTGACCCATCTGCTTCAGAGCAAGCCTCACTACCTCCCCATGGTGGATCAAAGCTTTCATCTCCCTCCGCCGCCCCTATTGAGTTTCTATCCTACCTCGCCCCTTAAGCGGCTGTTACCATACTAGTGGCGTGGTCAAAAATAGAGAAAATGAAGTAGAAAATAAAGGTCATTGGTATTGATGAGAGTGATGGTTATGGTGAAGAAAAGGCGGATGAGGATGAGAAAAAAAGGGGTTGAGGAGGTGGGTGAAAAAATCCAAGTCTCGCCAAACAATTATTTCGCACGGTATAAATTCCACTCATCACTACACACAAATTCTCTCCATCTCTTCAAACACAGGTTGAAAAATGGATGATACTTCCGAGGACTACATTGTTGTTCTCGGACTTCGTTGATTTGGTTGTTCATGGTCATATTTTTGGAGAAAAAAGAAAGCGAGAAAGAGGAACCCGAATTCTATTCGATTCGCTTTTGCTTGAATTACATGGGTATATATGCTGTGTTGGTGATATTCTACTCCGTGTTTGGTCGACTTGTAGCTCGCTTTGCAATCTTCTATAATGGGGTCATACATGAACTTCAAAGATTTTGGGGACACGATGCAGTAGGATGGCGGTGGGGGACACCACGAGTAATTATCCATTAGTTCGACAATCATCCATTTATTCTTTGACCTTTGATGAGTTCCAAAACTCCTTGGCTGGACCTGGAAAGGACTTTGGATCTATGAACATGGAGGACCTTTTGAAGAGCATTTAGACAGCTGAAGAGACTCAGGCCATAGCATTTTGTCTCGCTGTGGGAGATGGGATGGCCCCATGTGGAAATTTGCAGAGACGAGGTTCTTTAACGTTGCCATGTACCCTAAGTCAGAAAACTATTGATGAAGTGTGGAGTGACGTACTCAAAGAAACTGTCGGTGCAAAAGATGGAAGTGGTGGTAGGGGATCGAATTTGGAGGTAAGGCAGCCAACTTTGGGTGACATGACATTAGAAGACTTCTTGGTAAGAGCATGGGTGGTTAGAGAAGATATCTAGCCTTCTTAGCCGGCACATAACAATGGAATCTATGGCAATTTACCTCTGCCAAGTGGTTTCAACAATGGTTCGACTATAGGATTTCAGCAGCCACCTTGGAACCAAGGTGTGTTGGGTAATCAACTTGCAGAGAACAACAATATAGTCCATAATTTGATCACGCAAATTCTTCATTGCAGTGAGCACATATTTGAACAGAAGATAAAGATGGGTAATTCCTGCAAGGCATTTCTGATGTAGAATAGTTGAAATATGAATCGTTGTTGTAGAGTTCAATAGCTTTGCCTTTCTCTTTAATGGCTTCTGGTGAAAGAAAGATCAAATATTGCGAAGATTTGACAAAAAATATTTGGGTTATAAAAATAGAGAAATAAGCTTCAATGGATTTATTACCCCTGCAACTCCACTCCCCTTTTTTGGAGAGAGAAAGTATGTGCTATCCAAATTTGACTTTTAACGGAGATAATAGATGAAAACTGTTAATAGGGGACCTACAATGCATATTTCTTTATACGTTGGGGACGTTTGATGCTATTTTTTAAGGTTATGGGCATATCCCTAACGTTTTTGAAAGGTTGGAGACCTTTGATGCAATTATCCCTAAATTTTTATTAGTATGACGACTAATGAGACATACATTTAGGACAACAGAACTAACTTCCTAACTAACTAACTTCCTAACTAAAATATGTTAAAAGTGGGAGAAAATAGTTACACAACTACCAACTCCTTTTATATATACTAGTTAGATTCGTGTGCGTTGCACATGTTTTTGTAATTATATTGTCAATTTTTAATATTTTTACAAATTTTATTTTTTAATTGTTAATAATTAAAATATTAAAGTAGCAATTGCAATAAAGATAAAAAAAAAAAAGTACAGTTCTTAATAATATGTTGTATTGTATTGTTGGATATTGATATTTTATTTACACTCATAGAATTACAATTGCAACCAAAGATGAGTTTTATATAGTAGTAATATGAATAGTAACTTGAACCCAGTGAAGAATTTTGGTGATTTGAACTTTGATAATTGACTAACATTTGATATCAAATTGTATAGAATTAATGATGTTTTAATAATGATGTTTAGGGTTGTATTTTATAGAGAGAAAAAAATAAAGATTATTTTTATTGTAAGAAAATGTAATAATTGACTATATAATATTGTACATTTGTTGGAGTAGTGTCTCCTTGTAAACAATATTATTTGTTTATGTTTTCTTTTTGTTAAGCACGTCTGATTTGACGATGTAAATAAAAGTGTAAGTAAGAAAAGTGTCAACGCTTGCTATGTTGTAAGAATATTGTTGAGGAACATAAGTAAGATGAGAAGAACGTTGTATATATATTAAATTAAATTAATTAAATTAAAAATAAAAAAATTTCACACGTTAGTTTATTATAGTATTTGTTTGGTGGGATTTAAAGATTTTGAAAAAAAATGGTAAAATGGTGTGGTTGAAAAATTGATAAAAGTTGTAAGTCCCACAAAATAATGTGTGGTTGAAAAGTTGATAAAAGTTGTAAGTCTTACTAAATATGTGTTTGAAAATGAGTTTGACAAAAAAAAAAAATTTAAAAAAAAAAAAAACCGAATCAAACATGTTCATAATCACTATAATCTAATGTATTAAAAATAATCTTTTTATCTCCATTTCAGTTTTGACAATCATGATCTAAATTTTAATGCAATAATAAACAAAGTTACAACCTTTTCCATTTTTTTTTTTTTTGAAACTCATTTCTCATTCATTTCATCTACATAATGCAAAAAAATAAAAAATAAAATAAAATTGAGATAATCTTTTCACCTTCATATTTAATTTAATAGATTAAAATTTTAAAAATTTTAATTGTACATTTAATAAATTATTGAAAAATTAATGTACAATAATGATGAACAATAAATACAAGAGTAATAAATAACATTTTAAAAAATAATTATACATTAATGAATATTAAGGGTGAATATGAAATTTTTAAAAAATTGTAAAGGTAGAATAGCCCAAAATTGTTTCTCCTTTTTATGGCTTTTTAGATGTAGTATAGATATAGATTAGGGTCAAGATCTGTTTCTGATTTGTTATAAGTCTTGTATATTTTAATTGTACTTAAGATCTTCAATTTTTGTTCATTATTGCAATTATGCTCTTAACTTTTTGTCATCGAATTCTTATCTTCAACTTTCATTAATTAGCACATTTCATCATTGATGATGATTTTTGTTGAGATATTTTATTTACGTGCTTTGAAATGAAGAAAAAATATTTTACTGTACTCTTGTATCTATTGCTTTTTTAAAAATATGACACACAAATAAGTCTTTTTACGAATTATCAACAAATATTTTTTACGGAAACCGTTATCAAACACAAGATGTGCTAATTAATGAAAAGTTGAAGATAAAAATGTAATAAAAAAATTGGGGACATGAATGCTATAATGTTAAAAGATTAAGGATGTTAAATGCAATTAAAATGTGGTACAAAAAATAAAAGTGTTGTGTGAATATAATTACCCTATAGATTATAGGGTTCTTTACATATGTACACAACTTGCAAATATAAATTTCAAATATATTAGAATAAATTTATAATTATACTATTACTAGATTATCTATTAAAACTTATATAATTATTGGACTTTTGATGAGGCTCATCTAATGTTAATAAAAATGGAATTATACCATTAAATGTTAATAAAATTGTAAATTTACGGGAATTTAAAGAGTCGTGTAATTTTACATTGTCACCTTAATTAAACATTAATTTTATTCTATTTTAAAAAAAAAGTCCTATCCCACAAATATATCGACTTTTGAAATTCGAATTTCTCGGTAACATACCGACCATCCTTCTAAAATTTCTATTTTAAATTTCATGATGAAGAATCAATCTAATAAGTAATTCATAGTGCCGGCATACTGAAAATCAGAATTATTTTGACACTCATCATATATATCAAAACAGAGACGAAGTTGTATTTAATATTATTACAAATGAAGATTTGATCCAGAAAATATTCAAGAATGACGATTTGAATATTTACTGGTGTCTTTTTTGGTACCGTTCACTAGTGTTTGAGTCGAAGAAAAATTTTGCATTAAAATTATCAGTGTGGAGTAGGAGTGGACATAATTACCGCTAACCCACCCAAACCGATCGAACCGAACCGAATCGGGTTGGTTCGATTTTTCACCATTTGTCGATTTGGTTTGGGTTGTTTGCTGAAAATAAATTTCGGTTTGGGTCGGTTTCGGTTTGGGAGAACTAAACCAACCCAACCTGAAGTAAACCGAATCAATTTTAAAGTCCATAAATTAAAATTAAAATTAAACCTAGGTCCTAACCTTAATGTTGGATCATATTATATTTTGGACATGTTACCAAGTTACCAAATTTTGATGCAAATATATAGGATCATATTTAACATGTTTGATTTGAAAATTTTGGATCGTATTAGGACATATTATCATATTTTGATTCAAATGTATTGTGTAGGGGATTATAATTAACATGTATTGATTTGTTATATATTGAAAAACAGATTAATAGATTGTAGGTCCAAAAATTTCTTCAAATGCGATTTTTTAATACAAATACAAGCTCAATCCACCCAAGCCCAAACCGCCTAACCCAAATCGAATCGACCCAAAATTGGTCATTTTGATTGGGTTGATTTACCCTCACAATTCGGGTAGGTTCGATTCGGGAAAAACCAAAACCGAAGTGGTCGATTCGTTTCAGGTTGGGCCCAAAACCGAACCAACCCAACTCATGCCCACCCCTAGTGTGGAGTATATTATTCAGTTACAACCGATCATCTAGGAGGTAAGATACGATTCAAATTTTTATTTAGTAGTAAGTGTTATTGTTCTTAAAAAATTATCTGAAACTATTGATTTTTCTTAATTAGTAATATTATTATTCATGGTATCTAATGTCTATCAAAAGTTATTGGTCAAAAAATGAATTTTAAAAGTAAATGTACGTATTTTTGTTATTGGGATTTTTCAATTTTTTTATTAAGTAACGATGGTAATATAAGACAAAATATAATTGATTATTCAACTAATTTATACTTTCTATTTTATCGAATTCATATTTTATCAGTTTAGATAGATTTGTTTATGACTCTGTTTTTTATCTTTGTTCACGACTGGTGTTAACGTTACTATAACCTCTTGATCAATGTATTAACTTTAAAATCCTTCGTTCATATGATGATCCTCAACGATATGTTGAGTTTCTGCTTGTTACTTTTGAGATTGATATTTATATTTGTTAATTGTCATATGAGTTAAAAAGTTATTACTAAGTTTTGTGTGTGAGAGACGAAGAAAATTAAATAGCTATGAATTTTAATTTGAAAATTGTGTCATTGATGTTAATTACTCCATAATTTTAGAGAGTATACTTAAAAATAGTTGAAAAAGTTACAAAATGGTTTTTGAATGTAATTAATTAAAATTAAATGATTTTTTATGTTAATAGTAAAATACATGATGTAATAGTAACAGATCCCGATCTAGCCCCAATCGCTGGGAAACCATATAGTCCCATCACCCATTTGCGCGGTGACTTGGTACGCCAAATGGGTTAAAAAAATTGGGGAAAAAATTAAAACTCCCACTCTCCCCCAACTCACTTACGCCCTGACATTTAATTCTCTCTCACTCCTCCCCACGATTTCTCTCAAATCGCCTCGCCCTAGATTATGGCCGAGAGAAGACCGTCCACTCACCGAGGCCTTGGCCGTCGTGCCTAGCTCTCATTTCTCCGATCTCACGATGACTCTCATTTCTCTCTCCGCGACCGCACCCGCGACCGCCCGGGTCTCCGCCTCCGTCTTCTCTCTCTCCACGATGGTGGTCTTCTCTCGGCTCTTGTTCTAGCCCCCACTGTTGAAGCTCACGAGTTCCCCAAATTTGGTTGTGAACTGCATCTTCTCCCATTTCATCACCGCTGCTTCTCGGTTAACCTGGTACTGAAATTTTTTTTTAAGTCTTCTGAGGGTATAGTGAGATTGGAGAACAATTTGTTTGTTGCCAATCCTAATCGTACCCAATGATTTGCCAAATGGGCAGTGGGGACTATTTGATATAATCTGAAATGGTTGATGAATTTGTGATGAATTGGCATGATATTTGTTGTTTTGGTGTGTTGTGGGCTGATTTGTGATGAATTGGGATGATTTGTGATGAATTGGGATGATTTGTGATGAGTTGCCTGAAATGGCATGCTCTGGCTGAAGGTTTTTTTTTGGTGCCCTATCTTTTATCTTGCCCAATGATTTGCCCCGTTTGTTGTATGAGGGGAGAGGGAGATAGGGTATGTGATGATAATGTGGGGACTAGATCAGGACTGTAAGTCGGTAAACGGGCTGTGATGATCAATTTTGATGATTTTTTTGTGATTGTTGGAATTTGGCAACTACACAAGTAGTCCCGTATCTTGTCTTGGCATCCCGGATGGCATGACTAAAAGGTTGTAGCCCGTACGTTAATGCAACCGATGTTTGCAGCCATGGCGGTGCTAATGAATGTAGGCCGAAAAAATGATATGAGCCTCTAATGTATATGTTAAATCGTAATCTAATGTATAGCGTATAAAACTTATTGGTATTCTTGTAATATTGGTGTCACCTTCGAATAACAGATAGGTAAGGATCGATGTCTTCGTCTAGTGGAAATGTTCTCCAACCACGACTTAGATGTAGATGTGGTGCGTATATGAAGATTCATACCTCGCACTCTAAAAGGAATCCACACCGTCGATATTGGAGATGTCATAGTGTAAAGGTAAGTCACTGTTCAAATGTATGTTTTGAATTGTTCAATTGAATTGACTAGAATTATATTATGCGATTGCAGGATGGTGCAATGTGTGGAGGCTTTAGTTGGGCCGACGAGGTTGAATGTAATATTGGATCGCAGTCAGAAGGCCGTGAACATACGCGTACAGAAGTGGATGAATTGGTGAATTTAATAGACAAGGTAGAGAAGCTAGAAGACAAAGTTTGTTCACTACTGATGTCTTAGTCATAGGCAATACAATTGCGCAGATGTTTTATTCATTTCATGTATCGCCGTAATTGTATTTTTTGTAATGAATATGCTTTTCTAAGTTTGTAATCCAATTAAAATAACTTTTATTTATTAGTAAATGCACATTAACTTTTTCTTATATGATAATGACCAACATGTAATTCATATGTACTACTGTATTCAATGAAATTTTTTTGGTAACACCCAACAGGATTAATGTAATAGCCGAATGATTCATGTCATTAAATGTTGAAAAATTCATCCGTTCTAACAAAACACAACAATTACCTAGTTGTTAACAAAGTAAACATAAATGCATTGTTGAAATACATAAGGTAGCACATGAAAATAGAATTGCTACAAATCAAATGTGAAATTCAGATCATCCCTATTCGAACTGCAAGCTAATGATGTGAACGTAGCGTCCTCTCTCCAGCTTCCTTGAGGACCATCATAGTCAAACCGGTTCTCGGGGATGTTTGGTACAGTTGATCTACAAAAAAATAAATGATATTAGTACAAATTTATTAGTGTCAAATTAATTTCAACAAAGTTTACACTAATGTGCGAAGTTACCTATCGATGAAATCTCGGCGAGGTTCTTTTGTCATGTCCATTTGCTCCACAAACCGAACATTGTCGACTACTTTTAAAGATTGCTTTCTCTTTAGAAGACTTCAAGTGTTTCCCACATCACTTAGCTCGAATCGCATTTGGATCATGTATCACTTGTTCGACCTCCCGCTTTTGGAACCGGATTTGCTAAGTCCGACGTTCTCCCATTATCGACTTGGTCGATTTTCAAATTCAACATTTCAAACTCATGTAAAAGTACCGTATTTCATCCATTAAGGCCGAATTATCCACTAACATAGATGCCTTGTGTGATAACAATCCATGTCGGGCCATTAAAGATTGGATAGATGAGTCGTCCATGTTTGAAGTCGCATTAGGTTCGCAAACAGTACCCAATTTGGCATTCTTTGTCCAACGTCAAGTATGTATTTATCTCGGAAGTAATGAGAACTTGTTTTTTTTCAAAAACATACCATGTGGCGACATGGATAACCTTCAAACTCGAAAGTGCGACAACTGCAGGACACATAATCATTGTCCGTGTAATACGTAACCTCCCGTTGCCTATCAAAATGTTTCCCAGCTTCATATCTAACCACACTGTATGTTTTCCCACCGATGAAATTTGACCTCTTCGAGCATATGTAAACATTACTCTTATCAACTTCCGTCTGAAACAACAAAAACACATTCTTCGTGTAGATTTCAACCATCTGTTGCTCCATCATAAGATCGGACATCAAGAGGGGTTTTTCATTCAGATCAACATGGTTAGCTACTAGTTCCTCGTGGCGTTGATGACTCAGTGCCCTATTAAACCTTGTAATGAATGCCATCAATGAGTTGTTTCTGTTCACGTACCTCTTAAAAAATGCGTGACCACTCTCAGATCGTTGACTGCTAGACATTCCTGCACTGAATATATGCTTAACATATGATGGCACCCACCGACCCCGGATGTCATACATCGATTGTAGCCATTCATTGTCATGTAAACCTGTTGTTAGCATTGATTCGTTCCAACGTTCCTCAAATTCAACTGGTGTCTCTGAATTTTTAATAATAGTAACTAAACTGTGATACTGCTCATTGTAGACCATCGCATTGATTTTTTCTGAAAATTTGTTTAGAATGTGCCAGATACAATACCTGTGGAATGTCAACGGCATGACTATTGATATTGCCTTCGCAATTACAAATGCTTACGATCAAGAATAATCAACGGAGGAGCATGATTAGAGATGGCATCCATGAACCTCGATAACAACCGGACAAATGACTCACATTGTTTCACACTCAACAAGCCGCACCCAAACAGAATCGTCTGACCATGGGACAAATATCATCGAGTACTTATTCGTGTTATAGGTTGTGTCGAATACCACAACATCGCCAAAACAACTATATGACCGTATAGATTCAAAGATCGGCCAATAACAACGAACAAATTTCCCACTTCGCCTAACTCGTAGTCAAAATAAAAGTTGGGATTTTTTCTTTCTCAAATGTGAAATGCTCTATAAGTGTTTCAATCATGACCTCTTTGCTCTTCTCGAATGTTTCTTTCATGGTTCCTAATATCTCTCTCCATACACCCAATCGATGATGGACCTCCTAAATCTATCTCTATGAGCCTTAATTGTCGGGCATGTTGGAATATTAGCATCATCAAATTGTTGAGTTAGTGCTTTCTTTGTACTCGACACGATCGATGAGATCGTAACAAATGCACTCGACTAGGAGTAGTAAGGGCATGATTGTGTTCTTCGATAAAGTTGTTAACTATCCACATTTGGCCCGTTTGTTGCTTCACCACGGTCAATCTAGCACAACATCCAACTCGTGTTTGCCCACGCTTTCTTTCCCTAACACGCGGCACAGAATCTTTATGTTTTTTCTGATATGTGTCATTTGTTTTCCCTTCCTTCGAACATATAAACAATTTCCAATATGTCTCACCACTAACCTTATTCTTTTCTCGTTCTCAATTCGTGTACTAAATCCGGCCTCCCTTGCATAATTATTGTAGAAAATGTAGGTCGCCTCATGTGATTCAAATTCTTGTTCAGTTGCAGGGACACGCTGAACATAAACTTGAGGAATATATACGTTGTCTGAACTTTGTGATTCCATTCCTATCAAATACAAACAATAAACACATAAACGCCATTATGAATACAAAATTATCGATCATATACATTTTATTAGTTCAACAATGATATTATACAACTACTTCATCCTCATTGCAACAACTTTTCAATCAATAAACAATTATCCTTTCCAATTTGTATAATCTTTTCACATTGCATCTCATAGCACTAGTTCAAATTTATTAATTCAACAATACAATTATACAGCTACTTCATCCCCATTGTAACAACTTTTCAATCAATAAACAATTATCATTTCCAATTTGTATAATTTTTTCACATTGCATCTCATAGCACTAGTTCAAAAAAATTACAGTGATGAAATGGGATGACCACGGCAGATAGATAAAATTTCCAAGGTGAGATAGTGGTGTTGCCGGGAGCTAGGGCACAATGGTGAGCTTGTGCGGCAAAGATAACATTCAACGGCGGGGCCGGGCACGAGGGAGTTGGCGCGGGAGGCTGTCGAGCTGTTGCGGGGAGCTAGTTCACAACCAAATTTGGAGAACTCGTGAGCTTCAACAGTGGGGGCTAGAACAAGAGCCGAGAGAAGACCACCATCGCGGCAGAGAGAAGACCGGAGCAGGAGACCGGAGCAGTCGCGGGGAGCAATCAGCGGGTGCAACAAGCGGAGAGAGAAATGATAGTCGATCGTAAGATCGGAGAAATGAGAGCTAGGCACGACCGGCCGCGCAGCCCCGGTGGAGTGGACGGTCTTCTCTCGGCCGGAATCTAGGCGGAGGCGATTTGGGGAAAATCGGGGAGGAGTGAGAGAGAATTAAATGTCCAGACGTGAGTGAGTTGGGGGAGAGAGGGGACTATATGGTTTCCCTACGGTGGGGGCTAGATCAGACCGGTAATAGTAATTCTAGAAAAAAAATCTCATCTAGTATAATTTAAAATTATGGGGAAAAAAAAGTATGAGGAGGACCTAAATATAATATAATTCTAGAAAAAAAATCTCATCCAGTTATCATACATTAATGTCCTTCGTGTATCTTAGGATATTTATGATTGCAATTTTGCAGTTTGCTATGTTATCTCTCTATTATAAGTCGATTGAAGTGAGATGATTGTCTTATTAATTTATTTGAACTTTTCAGGTATTTGAATTGGGCACTTTGCATCATGCCCTGAGGGTTTTCTATTTTTATGCTTCTCTTTTCTCATTCTTTTGATATATCTAATAAAATATTTCTAATTATATGTCAATTTTGTTATCCCTTGCAGATTAGACGTGCAATCTCAACCATGAAATTAATCAGACACCCAAACCTTATCGGCATGTATGAGGTTCGAATTTAACTTGTTTAGCTTACTTCCAGAGGAAGAGTAAGGCATATATTACTAGATGTTCTCGCGTCCCAGATGTTCCTCGGAGATGTGGATTTTGTAGCATAAATTGTATATTAACTAGCAAGTTTGGTAATTTGTTGATTGACGAATATGGTATAACGTAGGTTATGGACAGCAAGATCGAATATATATATATTGTTATGTTTCATCTTAATCAGTTTTTTATTAAATATTAGGTATCACATCTTAGCTATTAGTGTTTTCCAATCATAATAATTCATTTCCATCAATATTAATAATTTTTTTTATATATCGCATCCTATAAATCATATCAATACAAATACTCATTCTACATTGTTAATGTCAAAATTATGACTCTACCACGTGCAACGCACGTATGTTTACTAGTAGTAACCAAAACATGGAAGTACCTTTCAAATTATGGACCATATCTGGGCCGTGCAGAAAGTTAATAGGGCAAAGTTGACAAGAGCCATACTTTTTTTAAAAAAGTTGAAAAATACCTCATTTTCATGGTTTGATTTAAGGAAATTGGTAAGCGTCGTCCATAACGTATGAGCCAAAGGCTTCAAATCATCCTTACCTTTCAAATTTTTGCAATTACATCCCTCACCTATCCATGTAGTGCCCAAATCATCCTTTTGGATCCATCCAAAATTCCGTAAAATCTTTGAAATTTTGGCGCAAATGGTCTCTAACCTTTATTCTTAGTGTGGAATTGGTTCCTAACGTTTATGTTTTGCCAAACAAGTCCCTAACCTATGTGTTTTAGTGCAAAATTGGTCCTTATGGGATGAAAAAGACAAATATACCTTTAGTTTTAATTAAAAGAAATTGTATGTGGATTCCTAATCATTAAAAAAATGTGCAAATAAGTCCAATATTTTTATTTTTTATTAAAAAAAATTTAAAAAATTAATGAGTATTTTTTTGAATTAACACTTTAGTAATAAACATGTCAAATAAATTTATTATTTTTTTATTAAGTAATAAATATATTATTTAAAATTAAAACTTTTACTTTATTGTTATATAAAAAAAATAACTTTGTCACAAACTTGATGTTCAAATACTTTTATTTAATTAAGTTATATGTTTATTAATTACAAATATTAGAAATCCAACTATATTCTTTATATTTTAATTTATCGTTTTATTTTCATTCAAAATAAAACACATAATGTGTAAATTAATTTTTATTAGTATTTTTATATTAAATAAAAATGTAATAAGATTAGTTCAATGTCATAAAATTATATACGCTATTTTGTTATTTATTTAACTTAGGTCATGTTCGGTAGAGATTTTTTCCAAAAAAATCTATTTTTTGTCTACAATTTTTGACTTTTCAACTATTTTTACACTACAAAAATATTTGAAAAGTCGAAAAGTAACCAAAAAAACCCATTTTTTTCCAAAAAAATTCTACCGAACAAGCCCTTAAATTTTAAAGTAAAGAGGGAGAAAAAAATTTATAAGTAAAGAGGAAGAAAAATGATTTCTCACAATAATTTCTCTTTATTACTTCATAATAAAAATAATAATTTTATTTGACATTTTTATTACTAAAGTGTTAATTAAAAAAAAAATCATTAGTTTTCTTTAATTTTTTTATAAAAAATAAAAGTATTGGACTTATTTGCATATTTTTTAATAATTAGGAATCCACATACAATTTCTTTTAATTAAAACTAAGGATATATTTGTCTTTTTCATCCCATAAGGACCAATTTCGTACCAAAACACATAGATTAGGGACTTGTTTGCCAAAACATAAACGTTAGGAACCAATTCCACATTAAGAACAAATGTTAGGGACCATTTGCGCCAAAATCTCAAAGGTTTAACGGAATTTTGGATGGATTTTATCTAAAAGGATAATTTGGGCACTACATGGATAGGTAGGGATGTAATTGCCAAAAATTTAAAAAGTATGGATGATTTGGGCACTAGGTCTATACGTTATGGACGTTTTCGACCAATTTCCCTTGATTTAAAAAATACTTTATTTCATTAAAAACAATATTTTATAATGTGGCATAGTGATGTGGCATTTATTTATTGTATGGTGGTCACGATCTTTATATAATATTCATTTTATTTCTTATATTTTCAATTATATTTCAATTAAGTCACCCAAAAATTACATCTTAGGTCCTTAATCTTTTACATTTTTACACTTTAGTCTCCAAATTTTTAATTATTTTTTAGTTAAGTCCTCCAAAAATTGCATCTTAGGTCTTTCAACTTTTTACATCTTTACACTTTGGTCTCCAATTGTTCAATTACCTTTCAGTTAAGTCTTCTAAAAATTGCATCTTATGTCCTTCAACTTTATAGATGTTCAAAATTTGGTCTTCCAAATCCTTGATTTTAGTGGCTAAAATAAGTGTAATTTTAGTGGTTAAAATAAGTGCACTTTCAATTAAATCTTTGACTTTACACTCGAATTTTCACCTAAACGAACAAAATAAATATTTGTATACTATTTTAAATTATGATAACACATATGTTACTTTAATTTAAATTAGATTAACACGTGTTACCATCACCAACTATCATATTTGTATAGTGTTTTAAATATAATAATAATTATAATCATATTTTACAATTTATTTTCTTTGATAATTGTTTAAAAATACAAGATATTTTCATAAAATCAATATTTTCATTTTTTTCATTTGAAAAACAATATTTTTACTACAGAGTAACATATGTGTTATTTCATCATTTTATTGAAATTAATACTTTATAATTTACTCATTTTATTATTTTTTAAAAAATATATTATTTTCATTTAAAATTAATAATTTAATTTTTTTATTGAAAAACAATATTTTTTCATTGGTAACATATATGTTACTATATGTTACTATATATGTTACTTCCTCATTTTTCATTAAAATCAATATTTTACCATTTCTCTATTTTATAAATTTTTAAAAATACATTATTTTCATTTAAAATCAATATTCCAATTTTAAATTTTTATTTTTATACTTGTAACATATATTTTACTATGTGTTACTTGCTCATTTGCAATAAAATCAATATTTTATAATTATTTAAAAAATTTGTTATTTTTCTTTAAAATTAATATTTCAATTTTTTTATTTTAAAATAACATTTTTACACGGGTAACATATATGTTACTTCCTCATTTTTCATTAAAATCAATATTTTACCACTTCTTTATTTTTATAAATTTTTTAAAAATACATTATTTTTATTTAAAACAACATTTTTATACTAGTAACATATATGTTACTATGTGTTACTTGTTCATTTGCAATAAAATCAATACTTTATAATTATTTAAAAATACGTTATTTTTTTTTTAAATTAATATTTCAATTTTTATTTTTATTTTAAAACAACATTTTTACACAAGTAACATATATGTTACTATATGTTACTATATAGTAACATATATGTTATTACATGTTACTTCCTCATTTTTTATTAAAATCAATATTTTACCATTTTTCTATTTTTATAAATTTTTTAAAATTACATAATTTTCATTTAAAATCAATTTTTCAATTTTTCATTTAAAAAAATATATTTTTATACTAGTAACATATATGTTACTATGTGTTATTTGCTCATTTGCAATAAAATCAATGTTTTATAATTATTTAAAAATACGTTATTTTTCTTTAAAAATAATATTTCAATTTTTTATTTTAAAATAACATTTTTACACGAGTAACATATATTTATGTTACTTTCTCATTTTTCATTAAAATTAATATTTTACCATTTCTTTATTTTTTAAATTTTTTAAAAATACATTATTTTTATTTAAAATCATTTTTTCAATTTTTCATTTAAAAACAACATTTTTATACTAGTAACATATATGTTACTATGTGTTATTTGCTCATTTGCAATAAAATCAATAATTTATAATTATTTAAAAATATGTTATTTTTCTTTAAAATTAATATTTCAATTTTTTTTTTAATTTTAAAACAATATTTTTACACAGGTAACATATATGTTACTATATGTTACTATATGTTACTTCCTCATTTTTCGTTAACATCAATATTTTACCATTTTTCTATTTTTATAAATTTTTTAAAATATATTCTTTTCATTTAAAATCAATTTTTCATTTTTTCATTTAAAAACAATATTTTTATACTAGTAACATATATGTTACTATGTGTTACTTGCTCATTTGTAATAAAATCAATACTTTATAATTATTTAAAGAATTAAATTATTTTTATTTAAAATTAATATTTTAATTTTTTATTTTAAAAAATATTTTGACACGGATAACATATATGTTACTATATGTTACTTCCTCATTTTTCATTAAAATCAATATTTTACCATTTCTCTCTTTTATAATTTTTTAAAAATACATTATTTTCATTTAAAATGAGTCTTTCAATTTTTACATTTAAAAACAGCATTTTTACACGGTAGCATACAAGTAACATATGTATTACCATATGTTAGTTCCATCTTTTCATTAAAATCAATATTTTAAAATTTGTCTCATTTTATAATTTTTTTTAAAAAAATACATTAGCTTCATTTAAAATATATATTTCAATTTTTATTTTTAAAATAACATTTTTTACACAATAACATATGTGTTCTTGTATGTTATTTCTTCGTATTCATTAAAATCAATAATTTATAGTTTATCTTCTTTTTATAGTTTTTAAGAAAATATATTATTTTATTTTAAAATTCATATTTCAATTTTTTATTTGAAAACAATATTTTCACACGTGTAACATATATATTACTTCATCATTTTCATTAAAATCAATAATTTTTACACTGGTAACATATGTGTTACTATTATCAATCGCCTTCTACAACTACTATCTCTCGTCTTATACAACCACAACCACAACCACCACCACCACCACCACCACCACCACCATTTACCCTACTCTACCACCACAACTAATTTAAATTATAGTAATATATATTACTCTAATTTAAATTAGATTAACAAGTGTTACCACCACCAACTATCATCTTTGTATACTATTTCAATTAAAATCAATAATTATAATTATATTTTACAATTTATTTTCTTCGATAATTGTTTAAAAATACATTATTTTCATAAAATAAATATTTTAATTTGAAAATAGATTTTAACACGTGTAACATATGTGTTACCTCATCATTTTCATTAAAATCAAATACTTCACAATTTATATCCTTTTATAATTTTTTTAAAAATTACATTAGCTTCATTTAGAATCAATATTTTAATTTTTTTTATTTAAAAACAATATTTTTATATGGTAACATATGTGTTACTATATGTTATTTTAATGTTTTCATTAAAATCAATAATTTATAATTTATCTTCTCTTTATAATTTTTAAGAAAACACATTATTTTCATTTAAAATTCATATTTTTATTTTTTTTAAAACAACATTTTTATACAAGTAGCGTATATGTTACTTCATCATTTTTATTAAAATCAATAATTTTTAAACTGGTAACATATGTGTTATATTATCAATCGTCTTCTACCATTACCACCACCACTACCACCACAATCGGGTTCAAATTCACTACCACCATCCACAACTATAATCACATCTACCACAAATGTGGTAACACGTTTTAAATTAGGATAATACAAGTGTTACTACCACCAACACTGACACCGCTTCACCACCAATAATTTAAATTAAGGCAATACATATATTACTATAATTAAAATTAAAGTAACACTTGTGCTACAACTACCACAATTTTCTCCCACAATTGCGTAGCTCTAGCACAACCACTTACTCTACTCTACCATCACAACTAATTTAAATTATGGTACATATATGTTACTCTAATTTAAATTTATATGTTACTCTAATTTAAATTAGATTAACACGTATTACCACTACCAACTATTCTCGACCACCACCACCACCACCACCACATGTGGTCCCCACCAACAATCCAACCATCACCACCAACATCAATAGCCATAAACAAGGAATGAATAGTTGATTCGAGTTGTTCTCATCATACAACAGAAAAATGCCTCTCTATTTTCTGATAATTGAATAGTTGATTCGAGTTGTTCTCATCATACAACAGAAAAATGCCTCTCTATTTTCTGATATTCGAACTCACTGTGAGAAAATAGCCATTGTAAAAGTTGATAATTGATTACATCCTAGAGAAAGAATGGATTTCAATGTCAAGGAAAAATAAATCAATTGATGTATCCAAAAATAGTGAAAAGAGATCATTAAATGAGAACACTTTTTTTTTCCAGTAACAATAACAAAATCCGTGTACAGATTACAAATCCATCTGAAATAAAGAAGAAGAAAAACAAAACAACTCTATAAAAGAAACTAATAAAGAAGCTGAATTGTGCGTGTATCTAATGTAACTCACCAGCTCATTTTAGCCACGGTCACCGCTGAAGCACAAAAAGGTGGCGGGGCAATCTGTCAAGAGGTGAAGTAGAATACAGGCTGAGCATGAGATACAAACAGAGGAAGCAGGCGCTAGAAAATGTCAGAAAAACCAGTCCATATAGCATTCTGAGAGCCATTCACTGTTGAGATTTCAAGATCTGAGGAGAGCGATTAAATGAGAACACTGAAAATATCAACAACAATAACTTTTGAATAAAAAATAGTATGTATTATTTGCTCCCGAATAATCTGGATTTGTACATATCTGGATCTGCTAGATCAGTGGCGGAAGGAGATGACAACTTCCGGCAAATATAGTTTTCAGATCTGAAATTAGATCTAAATTTTTTCAACTTCCGACTACGGTGAGACCTGTGGCAAAGAAGATGGTGATGATTGGTGGCGGAAGCATCGGCGGTGGTGGTTGTGGAAGTCGCCGTAGATAGTGGAAGGAAGGTGGAGGTAGTTGGGATGTTGAGTATTTTGGTTAGTGAAATAATTAAATTAAAGTTAGGATTTGGTAGATAGAGTCCCGTTCTAATGCTTCCCGATGGGCGTTGTTATAATGTCCACCGGGACGTGTGTCTGATTATTATCATGAGTGTAAAATCTTGCCGATGGGACATGTGTCATGCAATTATTGCATGAGTGTAAAATCCATTTTACACTCATGCAATAATGCATGACACATGTCCCGGCAAGATTATAACAATGTCCACCGGGCATTAGATCAATATGCTTGGTGGATATTTGTATAATATAAAAGAGGTATTTTCATTAAATTTTTTTTTTTTTGTTTAGGGTATATATTAATAAGATTTAAAATAGAGTATATTTTGATTTTTTTTTTAAAAAAAGTGGGTGTATGAGCTAATTAGCTCAAGTTAATATTGATTCTGTACATTGGGCCATCTGGGAGATATCATTTGGACTGGGTGTAAAATGCTCAAACACGGCCCAAATTCAAGTTAGGCCGACAGGAATCCTTTTTCATACCCAATTTGGACAAGGCCAGTTCAGCCCAATTAGACAGTAAATCTTGGATATGAAACAACTACATCATCAATGTAAAAAGGAAAATAACATATATACACTACTTTTTGGTGAAATTACAATTTTACTGGGCTTCGTAAACAATTAGGGGATTATTGGATCTGAGATTAATATTTGAAAATTCTTCGCCCATGAAAATCGCCCTCTCTAATGAGAATGATAAGAGGCCCATTGTTACCTCATCTTCCAGACATATATCTCACTTGATTACGCTCAACCGTTACAAATCGGAGAAATCATCAATGAGGATAATGGCTTTTTTCAAATTCAAATTGAATTCGGATATCGTATTTCATTATTGATACGAATATCTCAAAAAAAAAAGCGGTTTCTTCGAGAAATATGAATCCATCGTTTACGTATGCTTTTGATTATTTTCGGACACATGATTTGCGTAAATCTACGATTCAATTCTGAGCTCCTTTAACAAGGTACTAATTAATTATTTTTTCTAGAATTTCTTAAGAAAAAGAATTGATTCATGTGATTGTTACCCACTTTGAATCCATCGTTTGGCGTATCCTTTTCAGATTATTTTCTGGACACATGATTTGCAGAAGTATACGATTCAATTACAGAGCTTCATTAACAAGGTACTAATTAATTATTTTTTTCCAGAATTTCTTAAGACAAAGGATTGATTCATTCGATTGTTACCCACTTTAGCTCGATTGTATAATTAATTTTTTTTTTCAATTGTTCGGATCAATGATTGATATTATTGATAATAACATTAGATTAAAAATAAATGAGATGAGAAGTAAATATACAAAACATTATTGGTACCATCTTTTGGTAAATTCTTCAATGTTAAACTGTAATGAAGTATATGAAACACTTAGTTGTTAACGTAATTTATGAAATTATATGTTAATCTGATTAATTGTAAAATAGAATATAATTAGATTACGAGAATAGAATGCAAGTTTTTGAAACTACAGAGTTCTCATAGGTTGATTATACTTTATGTTTTCAAACTGCAGTTTTTAATAAACTGATGGGCAGTATTAGTGTGTTGGTTTATTACAATGGTAAATGGATCAGTCACGGTGTTACAACGATTACTCAATGGTTGGTATAACTGTCCCGTTGGATTGTAGTTACGTGACTTTACTTGGGATAATTATGAAGGAGTTGAAAATGAATGATTTTGAGTATCGTATAACAATTCAGTATCAATTTTTAGCGAATGGACCACTTATACAGATTGACACCGATAATTCCTTGTACTTCTACATACAAGTCAAACAGGAGAGAGAAATTTGACAAATTTTCGATTGTGTGTAGATTTTGAGAAATTAGATACAAATGAGAATAATTTGGGATACCTGTGTAATTCAACTATACTGAAGGTGTTGCTGGATCATTTCATGATAAATCAATTAATAATAACACGGATTTGGCTCAATGGAAACTTTGATGATAACAAAATTTCCAACAATTCAAGAAATGGGTGAGGATATCTGTGAAAACGTGACATATGGGAATAATAATATTGAAGAAAGGGGTACAAATGTCATCTCACGACCTAGTATTGAAGATGTGAGAAAGGATTCAATTTTTCAAAATAAGGATTTATTAACTACGAGCGTGGCCCTGTATGCAATTAACCACAGGTTTCAATACACAGTATACAAATCAGACAAGAATGAGTATGTATTGAAGTGCTTGGATGTGAATTGCAATTGGGGATTTCGCGCTTCAGTGGTTGGGACATCAACAATGTTCAAGATAAGAAATATAAAGAATAGTCACACATGCTCGTTGGATGTAGTCTTAGGAGATCATAGGCAAGCAACCTGTTCAGTTATTGCAAACTGTATCAAGCATAAGTTTACCTATGCGAAGACTGTATACACACTGGTTGACATTGTAAGGGATATGATGAAAAATTATGGGGTAACAATTAGCTACGAGAAGGTTTGGAGGTCTCGTGAACGTGCATTGGAGATAGTAAGGGGTGATCCAGAAATATCGTATGGAGAAATGCCATCATATCTATATATGCTTAGAAAATTAAATCCAGGTTCATATACAAAAATTGAAACCGATGAAAATGACAAGTACATGTTCAGCTTTGTGGCCTTATGAGCTTCAATATATGGGTGGAAACATTGTAAACCTATCATAGTCGTTGATAGAACATTCTTAACGGGCAGTTATCGTGGGACTCTATTCACTGCGTGCACCCAGGATGCAAACGACAATATTTTCATACTTGCATATGGTGTGGGTGATTCTGAAAATAATACTTCGTGGGAATGGTTCATGTTAAGATTGAAAGAAGCATATGGTGATCGTGATGGGCTAGTTATTGTTTCTGATAGACATCAAAGAATTGAGAATGCAATTGCAAAGGTTTACCCAGGAACAATACACGGGGTTTGTTCTTACCATTTATTCCAGAATTTGAAGAAAAGATTTGGTAAAAAGTCAAAGTTCATCAGGCAACATTTCAATGCAGCAACAAGAGCATACACAGTATCAGAATTTAATATTCAAATGAAGCAATTGGACACTGTAGATGATGATATAAGGGGATATTTGGTTAGTAAATCAATACACAATCTAGTCCATCCATGTAATTATTGTTTAAATAACCATTAATATATGATGACTCTTAAACAGGAACGGGTCGGATATCACAAGTGGTCAAGAGCTCATATGACATCAAATTGGTTTTCAACAATGACGTCTAACATTGTGGAGTCTCAGAAATTCGAACGAGGTCCGCAAAGAACTTTCCAATAGAAGTCTTGTTTGAGTCATTACGTAGTACAGTGCATAAATAGTTTTTCAAGAATTTAAACGATGCTAGATCAACATTTACAAGACTTGAGACGAGATATGAGAGCATGATGAGGGAACGATCACGAGAATCGATTAGAATGGAGGTATATATGTTTGTTATCATATATAAATTGTTTTCATATGTTTCCATTTATTATTCGGTTAATATTATTAATATGTAATGCATGTTAAAATCAATTAGGTGATACATTCATCTGATAGTATGTACCAGGTGAATGATGAAACAATAGGGTATTTGGTAAGGCTTGATGAAAAGACTTGTTCATGTAGACGCTTCCAGATTGATGAAATGCCATGCCCCCACGCGATAGCAGTAATAAGTAGAAAAAACTTGTCCGTATCGACTTTTGCTCATATTATTTCAAAGAAAGAATCATACATCGGTGTTTACAATGGGACAATAAATCCCATTGATCACAAATCTGAGTGGAGTGTACCGGATGAAGTATCTAACATTGTTGTTCTAGCTCCAAATACAAAAAGAATGCCTGGAAGACCAAATGAGCATAGGAAACAGTCGGTGCGTGAGTCTAAGCAGAAATCTAAATGTGGCTGTTGTTATGAATATGGACACAATCGATCTAAATGCAAAAATCCCGCTCCCTTGAAGACAACAAAGATAAGGAAATGGAATTCCAATTACACAATCAACAAAGAAGTAAAATCTAAACAATTGTTGCATTCATTAAGATTGATAGACAACTGTTTAACAATATTCCATTGTTGTTTTGCCAGAAAAAAGCATTAAACGGGTGCGTGAATGGATGTACAACTTCTTCATAAAATAAGTATTCATAACAGGTATGTGTTATTTAGATATTTTAATATTAAACAACTTGTGTGAGATACTATGTAACATTTCCAGTCAATTTAGTATTTTGTTAAGACATGCCTTTGTTTAATATGAATGTGAGAATGTTACTTGTAAACTTCAATATATTGAAAATAATAATATGTTTATTGTGGACAGGTTTGAATTGGACTCAGGGTTTTGGGATTGATCAGTATTTGGACTATCATCACTTGAAACGTTTAAAGCCAACAGCACATGAAGAAAGAATATGAAGACTTTGTATATGACGTAAAAACTGAGAAATTTGTTTTCGGAATTCACAAAATGTTTGGTATTCATTTATGTAGAGATATATGTCTTTGAATTTTATAGGATATAATTTGGATACTTTATGCGTAAACAAACATAACATTAGTTTTATGTTTTGAGGTTCTTATCTTGTGTAAATCAATCGTGCTTCCCATTTACGGGCATTTCCTTTGCGGTCGAAAGATAAGTGATCCTTTTGTCAAGCAACACTTGACAAAATTTCATAATACTAAAGATTAGCCACGGATTAGTGAGGAAGATTGTTGTAGAATCTAAAGTGGCTACATCATTAATTTACATTTGGGAGTTCTCTAAAGCTGTTGACATTGAATCTCGATCACATATTTTCTCTAGTCTCTCCGGCATGCCTTTGTGTTTTCACTTTGTTTTCATGGCATGTGAGCTGCAACAATCAACCTTATTTTCTTTGAAGCATTCACTTTTTCAACATTGATGGCGGGAGTTTCATCACCAATTTCTCGAGTTATTATTAAGCTTGAGCCTTCTTAATGTCGTCATTTGGATGATTGAACCAACAAACTTCAAGAAAGGAGCACAAAATTTACATTAAGGCTTGAAAGGTGAGATTTGAGTTAAGGGACGCAAATATCAAGCCGATGTGCATCAGATTTGAGTTTTCTAGTGACCTGTAAATAATCCTCTACCATTAGCCTTGAATGAATAACTCCCATTACCAGCACAAATGTTCAAAAATTTAATAACTACATTTCATTACAAGATCTATCACAGATCATCCAAAAGCCATAGTTCATATACAAAATGATAGTATTATCACCCAACTATACTGTACTATGTGCAGAACCAAAAATACCGCCAACGTAATTAAATAGCATAATTTGTCCACATCATAAAGCAAAAGACTTTAAACTTCAGAATGTCTAATAAATCTATTAGTCCATTAATTTTCTAACGAAATTCACAAGAATCCATCTATCCACTTGCTTGACCGCACTGAACATCGGGTTTCTTGATAGCATACTTGTACATCTGAACAGCCATGTTGTGCCGAGCAAGTTTAGTGTCAAAAGGATTTGGCATTGTTGAAATCTTCATCTCATGTATGTACTCGACATATTTGATGATGAATATCCCGCAATCACCGCTGCATTAGTAAAGTACAAGTGGGTTAGCGACTACAGTGTTTAGGGTTCAAGTTACAGTAGCACTCAAATACAACATAGTATCAATTGATAATACATATGAAAATGTAAAATCGTTGACCGAGTTATAACATGCATAGTCCTATTAAACTAATAACCTAAATGAATAAATTAATTACACTAACCCATTTGTTTGTTGTGGTATCCCTTTATGTAGTCCGCAAGTAAGAGGAGAGTCGGGAGCTACAAACTTGAAGACCTTGGATTGGCGGATGAGATGTGGAATAATGTTGATAAATGGCTGGATGGCTTCCATAACTGCAACATCTCTGATCGTTTTGTACGCCTGGTTGTATACATCCAAGTGCCAATTTGCTATGTCAAAGTGCCCTAAAATCCAGTGGGCACGTTTGTCCATGAAGATTGGGATGAAAACATGTTCAACCTCTCCCGAGTTTGTGTAAAATTGAGGTCTTTCACTATTTATATATAATAGAAGAGGATTTTTTTGGGAATTGATTGTTGTGCTTAGTTAATGGATCAAATAATATCTGATTTTGTAGTCAAAGTAGCGATCGGTTGTAGTCGCACGGGTCTGATTCAAGCCACTGAGCTTCATCCCCATTCGCAAGAAGTAGAACATTGCATCAATGTGTTGGGATAATACCGAATAACTAGTTAAGGTGTTTGGAAATGGAGATAAGAATTATTGTATTTAAATTAATCAAATTTGAAGTTTACGATCGATCAGCAATCCGGTCGCAACCTGCTTTAATGTATACCACCACATCTTAGAGTCTATGCTCACTGGTCCAAGTTCCATGGTGGGTACTATGGGTAGGTTGTCTTTATAGAACTTGTTGACGTTGGAAAATGGTTTGCACCGATTCCTAGTCAACTTAAAGATAAGTATTGAGGTCGGTTATGACCGTAGTAAGTGGCAGATAAGTAAGTATATAGGAAGACCTGATTGTATGATCTTTGTAAGAGTGCTTTTATTAAGCGGTTGAATGTCCGACACGGAGGACATTTATTTCTCCTATTTATAGGAAAATATGTAATGATTCCTTCTATTTAATCTTTGAGGCAATATTAAATGGCCTATCTAAACTAGGCATTAAATGCCAAGTGTAGGCATTTAATGCTTACAAGACATTCCCTTTTTAGGGCATTTAATGTGAAGGACGTCGACGATATGGGACATCATAAGCCATTATGATGACGTGAATATGACGTCGGACATGTGGCGAATCGGGTTTCTCGGACGAGGTCCGACACAGTTTCTTCTTCAAAGTTGACCTTCAACCAACTTCGGAAAAGTGTCCGAACCGAAAGCGCTTCAATTGCACCACCTGGGTCGGCTATCTCGCACTCAAAACTTAGGATAATGAATATTTATCGTGATGAGCCATTTCGAGATCAACGAACTTCTTCACCCTAATTTAAAGTAATATATTAGAAACATGATGGTGTTATAATGTTGAGTTGCAGAATGAAACAAAATATCAAATTATTCGACTCACTTGTTACCAGGACGAAGTCCTATACGATACCAACAATCGAAAATCTCGATATCAGGCTTTGCAGGGCAGTCCAAGCAGAACTTGTATTGAAATGATACCTGATCAACTTTCTGTAAAGAAATTGGCTGCGAGTTGAAACTCTTAACAAATGGAGATTGAAGACATGCGGCTCGTCTAGTAGCTCGTTTTCGTGGCTCAAGAGTTTTGACATAAATTCATTCTTCAGAAATTAATGAAACGATTAACATAGATGTAATCAATATATCACTTCTATATTATTTTAGTGATGAACCTGATCATCTGTGTCCTTGACATCGAAGCGGTGTTGCTCGGCAGATTCATCAATGAAAATGAGGTCCTCTTCGCTGAACACCAAGTCATCGTCCAATGTGTTTAGACACGAGCAATCGCTTGATGGAACCAATTTTATGCATTTCGATTGTACTACCATCGCCACCTTGTTCAATCGGACAAGAATTTGCTACATCCGTATTGTCCTTCTCATCCAACTAGGAATTAAAAGACAATTATTAACAACATCGTGTTGCGACTAATTATGTAAATAATAGATGTAAATATGTTAAAATCAATGTTGGGTTATGAAATAACCTTTGAGACAACAACAACATCAATCATCTTGACGTCTTCCTCGGTTCAATACCAAGCCATCATCTAGTAGAAGACAATTAGCATTAGGTTGTGAGTCAATCCCTAGATCAAAACTAGGTTCATCAATCTCATCGATCGTTATGTTCTTCTGAGGTCTCATAACTTGCCGAAGTAGATCAGATCTTCTCTTTTGATGCGTACTCTTTACCACCCCACCCTTCGATAAAAGAAGGAACATAATAGATATGCCAATAATTAGAGAAATCGATATGATTCAATGGCTTCATGGTGACTAATATTTAAATATGAAGTAAGAGAGGTAAACCTTTGATTTTGCATAACCAGACGACGAAGCATCTGGAGGATAATGATGAACATCTTGCATGGCATCAGCTATTGACTTATCCATTTCAGTCACAAGATTTAGCAACTGCATTTTGAGGATGAAGTGGTCTGCAACAACCTTCTTGTGCTTGACGAAAATGTCGCTGAGCCGTTGCCTAATAGACTCCTTATCATAACAACATGGCTGCCGAATGAACATCAGTAAAATCAGTTTGTATACAATCAAACAATTAACAATTAATGCAAGATCAGCAATTTTTTTTCTAAAACCTTCGTCGCAGAGATGGAATCTTGTTGTTTTCGATTGATTACTTTTGTGAACATCAGACGACTTTCCTTTGACTGGTGGATCACATTTAGATGCATGTATGTTGTCAGCAACATTAACGTCGTCGAGTTCTCCGGTGATTGTAGAACCTTCGCGCCACGGTGTGACACTGTCTTCGAATCATCGTTCAACTGAATCACATAAGGTCCTTCCTGTTAACAAATGAATATATTAGTTCATATATTGTAATAAATTTGACTACAATTATAGTATTAATATATTAATACTACGAGCATCCAAACCTCTGTTACCATTCAATTCAACCGAGAACTACTACTTTTGCATCCCACAGCTGTATGTTTCATTATAATACGTGGAGATCTTCAGTACAACATGAGATGCAAAGTCATCATCGTTGTCTTCAACGAGCAGCCCTTCCACATCGTGAAAGAATCCTTCAAAATAAAGCTGACGCCTTTCATTAACGATTGGCTTCATCGAAACAATTTGAAGCTAATACACAGATAACACATTCATAACAAAATAGATGATAAGATTATATTAAAAAATCAGTTCTAATAAGATTATGTACAAAATAACACTGATAGTAAAACACGTAACATACATTGGGACGACTGAATATGTCTTTCCCGAAATTGAGTCTTGAAACGACGTTCCCTTGCACATTGGATGACCAATTGAGAATGCGTAGACATCGATCACTGATTTTTGTACAAATCTTGCCATTAAAAACTAGAAGATTTTCGTAAATCCATATTTGGAAGGCAATTAGAAATCCATTGAGTCTGTATGCAATGTAAGGCTTCCCATCGCCCTCCACGATCAATGACTTATTCCTTAGTCCAGATCTGAGAGAAGATATAGTAAACTTGAACAATTCCTTACCCCATGCATACGAATTCATGTCTTCAGAGTCCACCAAAACCATAAATGAATCTTCCACTAATCTCTTGTACGCTTATGTGAAAAAAAGATTTGTCAATAGGAGTAGACTACCAAACTTGACAACGTCCCGGTCACTAAGCTGTGCATTATGTAGAAAAATATCAAAAACATCATAATGGAGCACATTGGGTAAATGTCCTAGTATATCATGTCTGATCCTACAATAAATTTCTTCGTACTTTGACCGTTTCTCTTCACCAAAGCATCTTAACCCAAGAAATCAAGCAAAACTCCTCCAAGTCGAAACGCACCCAGTGCACCGAGATTAAACCACATCTCATCCACGTTAGTCGTTTCACTTCCTAAGCAACACTTGATGAATGAGCTAATGATTTAAAACTATCTCGTTCATCTCAAGAAAATGTCCGGCGCGGATTACGAAAACATCTTCCTTTGAGCGTCAGACATCCTACCTCGCAATGTGGATATAACATCATTTCTAGAGAAGGCATTAACTTTACCGAGACACCATTGCGCAGGTTTAATAAGATATTCCCACTCCTGTTAGAAGTCCACAAAATATTAGGAAGTTAAAAAGGAATAAACAGTAATCATAATGTATTTAAAACGTGATAAGATTTAAATTTATGAATTGGAAATAATAACAAATGAATCATTTAACATAAAGTGAACATCCATCACATATATATAGTATGAAATTTCGTAGAAGTAGATGTTCACAAACATGAGTATTGGTTGTCATTTACAGTTTAATAATACAAAGTAGAAAAACATATTAACTACCTCTTCAAATCAAAACTTATTGACTAGTATTGACGATGAATCTAATGAAAATATGCTTTAATAAACACTAAATCGATTTTGTAAACAATAAACTAAAATGAAACAAGCGCACATTGACTCCTATTTGGAGCATAAAGCGGCATCAGTTTAAGTATCGGTGATCATTTCAACTTAATTAAATATGAAACATTAGCAATCGATTAATAACATGTAGTCGTAACAAACATATTAATAGCACGGATTAAGTAACAAAACCCCAAAAATGTCGTATTACGGTAGGATCTAAATATAGTTCACATATAAAATTAACATGAAATCGTAATAAACCTTGAAAATAACATATCATGATATCAAGCAATAGATTTCACACATGAAAGTAATAATTAAATGAAACAGTTAAAATGTATCGCGTCAATGCTTCGCAGCATATAATCGGCACATGTGTAAGTATCGATTTTCATTAATAGTATGATATAGTCCACTATATATTGTTCAGATAATAAACAATAATAAAACCAGTAATCATCGTCTCTTATTTTGAAGCATAAAGCGGCATCAAATTTAAGTATCAGTGAACATTTCCACTGGAGAAAAAAATACCCAGATTATTAACATGTAGTCATAACAAAACAGATTATTAACATGGAGTCGTAACAAAACTCCAAATGTCATATTAAGGTATCAGTTAATATAGTTCACATATAAAATTAACATGAAATCTTAATAAACCTTGAAAATGAAATAACACGATATCAGGCAATATATTTCACAAAGGCAAAGTAATAACTAAATAACACATTATCAAGGTATCGAGACAATGCTTCGCAGCAGTTACTCGGCACATATGTAACTATCAATGTTCATTGACGTTATAATATAGTCCACTACATATTTGTTCACACATAAAGTTAATAGAAGAATGAGTTTTAAGAGAAGGTATAGATTAAGTCATTTAAATAAAGCGTGAGACAAATATAGGTAACGGTGTTCATTAACATTATAATGTACATCAATTTAGATTATGGTGCACACATGAATGTATCATGTTTCGGTATCTTATAACAGTGATCATCCACATTACATATACACAAACTGGGCTAGTTAATTCCCATTCGATTGCTGTGCATACTAACAACAACATAAAACAAACAACCCAAAAAAAAAATTACGCAATTTTTTCACAACATGATTTTGAGATACAACAAATGAACATTCAATGAAATGGAAATTAGTGTCTATAAATGAATACAATATTATATGTCCAAAATGGAAAAATCCTGATTTAAGATTGAAGGAGAGGAAAACTCAAATACATGTATCAAAAGCTTATTCTTTATGTATTACGAACATGGAGCATTTTCCCATCATCTTAATAGGATTTAATTAGAAAATAGAACCAATTAGTCTTATTTTCATGCTTTACCCAAACCCTAAAAATCAAAAATCATAATGTACGTATATAACATCGTAATAAAATGTGAATAAATAACATTTTCTACTTGTTGAACTGGGATGTTGATCTTCTTCTTCACATCTTTGTTTTTCATCTGCCTTGATGATCTTTTTTTCTTTACGGATGAATTGCTTCTTACGTTTCTTGTTTTTTCGCCTAGATTTATTCTTTCGCTACTGAGCGGACGCCATCATCGATTAATCAACTTCAAATTCTTGATTCGTGAACGTTGGGTGATAGATTTGAAATGGAATTCTGTCTTCACAAGGGTTTAGTCTGTAGATGACGATGTGAAGAAATAATTTGATTCAAATTGAAGTTGACAATCAAATTGAAGTTGACTGAATGATAGGAGGAAGATGGTTAAACTGACCGAATTTTGCTCCTTAAATTATGCACTTGATAAAATTTAGTCCAAAAAAAAAAAGATTCATCTGTTACGATTTAATTAAAGTAATATATTAATTAAATAATTTAATTACTATATCGATAAAATTGAAAATTTTAAATTATTTTGACAAATAATTTAATATGTACGATATAATTCAAATATCTAATAAAAAGGAGGTAGAGGATCTAATATTTACATGTAAAAATTGTTGCTATCTGATTTGACAAAGATGCCATGTCAGCAAACGGGCCATATGTGGCAGGAATAATCTCATATTTATTTAGTATATGGCCAAATGGATATCGGAAGGGATTCACCACTTGAGCAACTCCCAATCCTTTGTAGAAGGCCACTCGTATCCCGCAAATTCTCCCAGGCTATTATTCTAGGCAACCAAAGAGATAATTTAAGAAAAGATTACATTGTTTATTCTTTATGCATCAAACTAATTAATATACAAAAAGAATTAATTTAATTAATTAAGATTAATATTATTATTTTGATTATATATAATTGAAGAAGCTAAAAGAAGAATTTGAGAAGTTACCCTTTTTAAATTTTTTACCGAACTCCTAAAAAAATTAAGTTGGGTTCTAACATCAATTACTAACATACCTTAAATGAATAATAAGCTTTACATTTGAATGGGTCATGAAGTAGATTTGTGGTCTTTTAATTAATGTTTAGTCCATTACTATATTTTTTATATTTTTTTTATAAATATAATTATAAAAAATTATTTATTGGCATATGAATCGAGGCGGGACGAGGCAGCCCCAATAAAAAAAAAAAGCCCAAGAAGAATCGAGCCGAGTCAAATAAGCACGAAATTTGGGCCATAATTTTGCCACCGGCTGGCCCGAAATTTGGATTATCTTTATTGGCCCATTTGCCACCGCTAATATACAACATATAAAAATGTCTTTTCTTCAAATGCCAATTATCTAAGGATGGCAAAAAAAAAATCCGCCCTCGGCCTCGCCCGCCCGACTATTAGGGTAATAGGGGGAGTCCGGAGCACAAATACTCGCCATGCCTTGAAGATCCCGGGCGGGTCCGGGGCAACCACGCTCTGCCTTAGTGACCCGCCACTTTAAAAAAAAAAATTTTTTTTTGGTAAATCATAAAATAGAATTACAATTTACAAATTATTTTTTTTTAAAAATGGGTTGAACAATAATCGAACTCGGGTTGAAGTTACAAAATTTAAACTCTTGACCACTACACCACAATCTCAACCTTGTATAGAGATGACAATAAAACTAAATCGCCGGGACCCGTCCCTGCCGCCCCACCCGCCGAGTAATAAGGGCGGGTTTGAGGCGATTTTTCTACCGGGGAGGGTCGGGAGCAACCCGCCCACCCCGCCCGCGACCCGCCCCTCAAATTTTTTTTTTAAAAAAAATTATAAAATATAATAGAAATTATAATTTTCACTAAAATTGACTAAAGAAGAATCGAACCCGGTTGAAACTTATAAATTACCAACCTTAACCACTACATCACAACCCAAATCTTATAATTTTTTTTGGTACAAATATTTAAAAATTTGTATTTTTTAAAATATTTTTCGGTTTGACAAAAAAAAAAAAAAATTAGCGGGTCAAAGGCCGCCCTTGGATTCACTGGTTCGCGAGGCGGGCGGGCGGGGATCTTGAGGGCCGACCTGCCTCGGACCCGCCCCATTGCCATCCCTAATCTTGTATTTGTTTTGTTTTATTTTCTATATATGTATAAAAAATTCATATTTCATTTATTTTTAAATTATTTTTTTCTGTTTTCATTAAAAAATAAAAATTCCCTGTCGGGCGGTTGGCGGGTCAAAGGCCCGCCCGCTGCCCGCTCCGCAAATTCGGGGTCACAGGTGCGTCGATCCCGCTCCAAACTCGCCTCATTGTCATCCCTACAACTATCTCTTCATGCTTTGCAAGGCGTTATATGAAACCTAACCACCTCTAAGTACTAGTTGCTTTGTTGGTATGCCCACTTATATTAGGGGGGTATTGTCTCTCATTTCTTACCAGTACTAGTTGCTTTGTTTATAGGGGAGGGGGCATTGTCCCTCATTTCTTACCAACCTCTTGTGTGTAATCGACTTGTTACTAGTTAGAATTCGATCTTTTTTTTTTTTTTTTAAAAAAAATGAGTTCAGAAACTTATTAAGTTTCTTTAAAAGTAAAATTTAATTTCAAGAAAGTAATTTGACGTTTTGTATGCTTATCCATAACATGTTTGTCCATTTTACCTCTCAAACGGCCGTTGTTCCCTCCACAAGCATGAACTAGCCTTGACTGTCCATTTTCATCCATTAACCAAAGTAAGTACTACAAAATTTCATAACTAAACCTCTTAATTTTGATTTTTTTTTTTCAAATTTTCAACATTATGGATTATACAATACCTTAGTATCACTCAGGGTAGAAACGACCATAAACGAACTATGCTTTTCAAGTTCAACCCCGATAGCATAATCGTCCAATCACTATATAATTTTGTAGTCTTTGGTTTCTCAAATGGTCGGATGATTAACCTACATAATTTAAAATAAAGAATTATTGTTTTATCTCATACCATTTTTTAGTTTTTGAAAAATTGTTTTTAAAAAATCTATCAAGATAAAGGGAAATCCTTTATTTCGATTTATTGATGAAACAACTATCTTTTCATCATCCGGGCAAAAGTTACTAGAATCATTGGACCGAATCAGAATTAGAATCGAACCGACCGGTTCAATCCTATTCTACTCAAATTCTAATCGATTTATGTTCTTATTCTCGGTTCTAATACCAAAAAATAAATAATTCGGTTTGACCCGAAATTTTTAGTCTTTTATTTTATATTGTGACTAGTGCAATGTCCAACCATTTTACTTTTGGATTAATAAGAGACTTGGGTACCTTTCATCCCTTCCAAGTTGCATTTTCGGCCCTCAGAGCATAAAGAAATGAGATTGAGACATGTTTTTCAAAATTTGTTCAAGCCAACAATATTCTACTTCAAGTTAAGCACTGGATTCGAGGGGAAAAGGCGCGTTGGGATCTTAAGAATCAGAGTCTTTTTTTTTTGTCTAAATGATAAAGTGGATTTCTTTTTCTGCTGTTTCAAATTTTTTTTTTCTAATGATGCTTTTGAAAAATGAATTTCATTGATTGATTTAGAACACCTGTTTCTTAATAGTATACATGGTCTCATGTGGGGTCAATTGACCTCACATAGTTTTCACAAATTATTTTAATTAATTTTTGAGAAAATTGTCAATAAGTCATCTCCACATGACTTGTTTCAAATTAGGTCAAATTTTTTTTTTAAATTGTGATTAAGTCATATTTTACATCACTATTTTAAATTAATTCCAAAATACCCCTCTAATCCGTATTTTTCATCGGAGCCTTTTTCTATCTCCACAAACCTCTTCTGCAGAGCTTGTAATTAGAAATTATAACTTCAATTCCGGCGATTATGTGTAGTAGTACCACGAGAATGGAAGGTAGATCAATGATACCACGAGAATGGGTAACTTCAATTTCGGCAGAGGTGGAGGTGGAGGTGGAGGTGGAGGTGGAGAAATGGTAACTTCAATTTTGGCGGAGGTGGATCAGTGATAACTTCAATTCCGGCGGAGGTGGAGGTGGAGGTGGAGGTGGAGGTGGAGCAGTGGTACCACGAGAATGGGTCTGCCTGTGAACAAGTTGTGAATTCAGTGAAGCTTTTAGAAATATTCATCCGCTACTAGCTATTCCAACTGTTAATTCTTTGAATGCTGATAGTCCTTCATCCTTGTCGGATAATGTAGTTAGTTCTCTTCCTCTGGAAGATGTTTTGTCTCTCTTTAAAAAATGCTACTGACGTTGCCATTTGAACAAAATGTGAGTACAACAAAATATGGGATGAGCGTATAAGTTAATGTTTAGGAAGTATATTTGTTGTGGTCATGATTTGTTACTATTAATAGTAGCTTGAATTTCTGTAAGGATGAATACTGGTAGCCCTTAGATTATTTTTTTGTGTTGTTAGTCATGTATGTTGTTTGATACTGTATTATAATAAAACAGTATCACAAAAAGTATCATAACTGAAATTATATAGAATTTGCAAACGTGCTCAGAATTTCTATTATAATATGTTTTCGGAATTGTCTCGACGAGCCGGTCAAGACCAGTGGCTTTGCTAATGCTAATGATAGATTTTAGCCGTTTGAAGTCATCTCTTTAGCTTAAAACGGAAATCTTTAGTTTGTCATACTAAAACAGTATCACAACAAAAATGGGCATAGAATTCGCATACGTGTTTGATACTGTTTTAATCCATGTTACTGTTTGATACTGTTTTAATCCATGATATAATCCATGATACTGTTTGATACTTTTTTAATCCATGATACTGTTTGAATCTATGTGGAATGAGTTTTATTTATGATACCGTAATTTTATCTTTGATACTGTTTAATTATAGCAAGGTTTGAACATGTGATACTGTTTGAATGTCTTAGTTTTGTCTATAATATTGTTTTAATCCATGATACTGTCTTGTTTAGGTAATGTGCATTAGTATATTTTGATACTGTTTTAATCCATGATATTGTTTTAATCCTATGATACTGTTTGAATGTATTAGTTTTAATATATTATACTGTTTTATTTAGGTAATGTGCATTAGTATATTTTGATACTATTTTAATCCATGATACTGTTTTATTTTATGTAGAATGAGTTTTATTTATGATACCGTACTTTTATTCTTTGATACTGTTTAATTATAGCAATGTTTGAACCTGTGATCTTGTTTGAATGTCTTAGTTTTGTCAATGATCTTGTTTTAATCCATGATCTTTGTTTTGTTTAGGTAATGTGCATTAGTAATTTTGATCTTGTTTTAATCCATGTTCTAATCTATTATATTGTTTTGCATAATACAGTATCAAACAACACAACAACACACATGACTAATTAAACAGTATCAAAGATAAAAGCATGGTATCATAGTCATGTGTGTTGTTTGATATTGTATTATACAAAACAGTATCACAATAGAAATGAACATAGAATTTGCACACGTACTCAGAATTTTTATTATAATATGTTTTCGAATGGTCTCGACGAGGCGGTCAAGACCGATCGCTTTGCCATCTGCGTATGATGGATTTTACCCATTTGAAGTCGTCTCTTTAACTTAAAATGACAATCTTTTTATTTTTTTTCTCAAAACAAGATATCACAAATCCTCTAAAGCGATTATCACGGATAAATGTATCTTTATTGAAGCCATCATTCATCTTTCTCTTGTTGAACATTTTTGAACTTGATCCTTTTCATTAACACTCCCGGTTCTTGATTGATCGGATCCCCGTTCTTCATTATCACTACAAGAATCATAAAGGTTCACTACAAGAATCATAGGTTTAACAATATCACAAAAAATGTCACAACAAAAAACGATATCACAATATATGCGGACTAGTAGTTGGTTAAAAAAAACCATTGTAAATCAACATTTTGCTAAAATATAAATAAAATATAACATAAGAAAAGTGGAAAGAATTGGTGCACCTTCCTCTCAAGAAATACAAAAGAACATAACCAAGGGATTTAAGATCATCACGCTTTGCTTTGTTCTCGCAAAACAAGAAAATGTGATCCATATGTCATCATGCAGATAACCCATCATTTATCTTCCTCTTCTCACGATCTAAACGAAAAAGAAGTGGGTAGGAGTCTTGTCTTAAAAGAAAGGCCGGAAAAAGCGCCGATCGACTCACCAATTCCAAGATGAGTATTACAACTTACATAGCGTCAGCGTCCACCTCCTTAAATTTTTGTTCTCCCTGAATAGAGAAAAATAAAGCAATGTATACTCATCTTTATATCTTTGTTGTTGAAAATGAACTCGTATAAAACTATAAACCAAATCATATTATCACTCAAGTAGTAGCCACAAAAAAGAGTTAATATCTTTGTTTTTTTTCCAATATAAGTGTGAAAAAAAATGTTTTCTAACCAAATAAGATAAAGTTCAGAACACTTTTGTATCTGCAAAACAAAACAAGATGTCACAACAAAAACAATATCACAACAAAACAAGATTATCACAATTAGCGTTTTTTACAATTAAGGGTATGTTGGTCTTTTAGCTCTAAAATATGACTTTAGTTGAATTAAGTTTTGAGCATATGACTTTAAAATCCATAAATACCAAAACAGTGATTGACCCTGAATTTATCTTTAATTTTTCCCAAAAGACTTATTAGCCTAAGCCCAATAAAAATGAAAGTGGATTCTCATTAAGAATTCTCCGATAAAAATGGGCCAAAGTCCCAAATTAAACCATATGACCAGACTCCACAATCCACTTGTGTCTATCATCATCTCTTTCATCTATTCATCATAGTCGGTCTACCATACCAAGTGCTTAGACTGAATTCCAATTTATTTCTTCCTCTTTCAATTTTTTTGATTGGTTAGTCGATTTTTTTCTGCTTCCAGGATCCAAGCCTCCAACAACATTTGAGGTCAGGTGACAGATGAATCGATTTTGTTTTAATTTTTTTGTAAATGTTCCTTGATTTTTTTTATGGGATTTTATTGGTGAATTTCGTTATTTTTAATGTTCAAAATATTGTTTTGCTTTGTACATATTTATTATTTGGATAAAATACTAATATTTTATCTTAAATCTCGTATTTGGATGAAATTAGTTTAGCGCAAAATATGAGCAACATTGAATGCAACTATACAAGTGATTTGTTAATTTGGCATCGTGACATGGCAATGGAACATTGAAAGATGGTTTCAAATTTGTGTTTTACTATTATAGTTGTTAATTGAATAGATAATTGAAATTGTTGTTGAAACATAAGTATTCATTTATTTGTTGAATTTGATTTTGTAACACTAATAGAGTAATATTTTAAGCGAAATTTTGTATTTTTGAGCGAAGAGCAAAATATTAGTGAAATGAGCGTTCAAGATAAAATATATGTTCGTTACAAAACAGATAGTCGGAATAAAAAAATTTGCATCTATATTTTTCACTCCACAATAAAAAATATATGGTTCCGCCACTACCATTTGGTGTAAATTGTTGTGTTGAGTTAAACTTGAAAAATGCAAATCACTAGCATCAACATAAATCGTTTAATGAAAAGATTATGAAGAATTTAGATACTTAAACAATTATAGTTTAAGAATTTTAATAATTAGACATTCCATATGTATTGTCAATGTATTTGAAAACTTCAATTGAAGTAATTGAACTGAATCGAATCAAAATCGGAATCGAACGATTTGATTTCATATTTAGAGATGGAACCAAAAGTTCCATTTTTAAGATATTCATTAACATTTGATTTGGTTCACTTTAGTTCTCTTTGAAATTGAACCGCGCCCATTCCTATTTTTAATTGTGTGATCTTTCAACAAGTGTAATTATTAAATGATACTCAATCGTGTTCTTCCTTGCTAATGAAGTGGTACGGACCATTTGTATTATAAGTATTACGTACAGTCCTTTGCTTAGAAAGTAAATATTTCTACCAAGATTGATCATATCGTGGGGAAAATGTTTTTTAAGGAATGAATCTCATTAGTTCACGTACATATATGATTACATACATAGATTAAAAAAAAATCTAATTAAGTGCAAACAGCATTCAATTAGACGACCATCACAAGATTTCTTTAGATTTCGATAAATAATGTTTATTTTATTTTATTTTATTACTTTAAGATGTAATTTTAAAATTCCAAATATGATTAAGAGACAATAAAATAAAGTTTATTGGCACTACATGGAAATAGATTTCTTTATAAACTTTTTACGATGGTTAAAAGACACCTAAAATCACGTATTACGAAAAGTATATGATAATAATTAAGAATTGATAATCATAACTCGTATAACGCTAGTCGCTACAACATTACTTTACACGCAATTCTCTATATTGTTATAAACTTACAAACAAGAGAAGAAAAAAAGTTTGCTTTAATCTTCCGTATATATATACCAATTTTGGGCAAAGAAACTTCATTTTAAATCAACTTAATTAATCATTTGAGAAATTGTCCTAGAATTACATGAAATATATATAGGAGATGTTAATTAATGATAATTAGGATTTCTAAATAGGGATGTTATTACTCTTACATATGCAGATCCACTTTTTATTATTTAATTATATTATATTGTAGAAAGATAAATCATGTAATTGCACGTGAATTTTGGATCCCAAGAAACGTATACCCATCAAAGTCAAAGATGATGGTCGAATTTGAAATTATTAATTAACTTCTGGCATTTAAACTTAAAATCTCAGATTTGTATTACCATTATATTATTAATTAATTTATATTTAAATAAGAGTTGAATTTGTACTATTGCTAGTTTAGTTGTTAATTTCAATTATGTCTTTATTAAACGTACTCTCTGTATAAAATAAACTTGCTTTCACTACTACTAAAATGAACACTTCATCGAGAAAAAATAAGAAGCTAATATTTAAAACAATATTCTACCCGATCTTATTATCAAACATCATTTTTAGAGAAATCAAAACAATTTAACCATTCTAAATTAAATAATGATTTCATTAATAGAAGGGCAAAAAGTTTCCATAAGAGAGAAATACCGTACGATAAATCATCGTTTAACATATACCATATGATGTCTTCAATGACTGCGCCAAGTCACATGAATAATAACAACGAGAATGAAAATGCAAGGAAAAAATAATTAATTTCGATCTTGATGTAACCTCATAATATAATATGATATTAAAATAAATTATAACGTGATTAAAGTTCTTAACCATCGAATTTACAAAGGTCCATCTTATTTTCAAAACTTGTAACATCGTTGAATTGTCTATATGTATAATGTCACGAGTATGTTAATATGCATAAAAATAGAATAAATCTATTAAAGTTTTGAAGATGTTGCTGACGGCATATGCACGTGGCTTATTATTGAGTATCTAGTGCATATAATGAATACGTGGATGATAGATGAGTAGTATATTATAGATTTTATAAAATATGTAGATAAAAATATATTTGATAATTTTAATTATTTTAAATTATAATTTAAACTTTAACAAACATGTAATAAGAAAATAGCCAAATAGTAAAAAGAATAAAAAATGTACATGAATTTTCCTTTTATCAATTATATGAAGAAACAGTGTTACACATAGTCAGTTCTCTACATCCCAAAGCTCCACAATTAATAATAGAATCATTTTAAGTAAACCTAATTAAAGTCAAAGAAATTTTAATTAAAGTAGAAATTAAGGTGAAGAATAGTTTAATACAAGCTGGCGAAATAGGATAAAATATAATGAGTTGATGGCAAATGGCCTCAAATGCCCCTGAATTGACATATTAATATATTAATCAACTATATTGTTTTCCTCGAGCATCAGACTATATAGGGGTGGGCCCCCTGTGTCCATAGTGGCACTACGGCTATAACACATGTTCCCTATCAACTATGTCCATGACCTATTGTTTAGATGGAACTTTGTGATGGAACTTTTTTTGTTTTTGTTTTTTTTATATTTATTGAGAAAATTAACTAAAAAAAAAATTTAAAAGAAACTGTTGGGACCAATGACTAGCTAGGACAAACAAGACTCGCAGTTCCTTTTTTCTCGATGTCTTGTCACCCGTTTTATAACTCTAGAATACATCGAATTTCGGTTGGATGATAAATCCATTTTGTTTTTATTGAGGAAATTGTTGGGATATGTTATATTGTAATAGTTAAATATTTTGAATGTTATTAAATAAATATTATTTATTTATTTCTATTTTTAAATAATTATTGTATTTTATCTTGGGTATGTGATTAAGTGCGTTTAAACATTGAGTAACAATACAAGTTGAGTACTTGTCTAGAGAAATACACACAAACATTATTTGTATTTAGGTACACAAGTATTCGTCCCAAGCTACATTGGACTATGCGGTTTGTTGTGACCGTGGCGAGTGAAACTAGTATGCCTGAAAGTGTAATGGATATAACTAGTGTGTAGAGTATGATTCTATAGAATGATCGTGGAATAATTAAAGTTCACGTGACTACTTTGTGTATTACTTTAATCCGTAACGGAATAGTGGTTGATATTCATGAACATAAGAGTCTCTAATATACCAATGAATGTGATCAATTATTATGGTTAAATAACTCAGTATTTTGGGAGCCGAAAAGAGAAATAGTAAACACATATTTGCATTCAAAATTCGCCACCCATTGTGTTGGGTAAATGAATTTGCTTTAAGTATTTTATTATGAGTTAAGTATTTAGTGACAACTAAGTACATGTTTGGTAGTGATGAAAATTTTTTTAAATATTTATAAGTTGTGGGTAATATAAAATGTGTGGATAATAAGTGGGTCTTAGAAAATGTGTGGATAAAAAGTATATTAGTCAAACAAAGTGTAATGACCATGGATTTTCCCTTACGGCCTTTTCGCCTATAGACTATTCTGTGCGACGTTAACTTACGTACTACTGTCTCATTGGAGGTTGAACTCCAAACTGAATTTATTTCGCGTCCCTGCAGATTCGAACTATTGATCTCCTCCATTTAAGAGGAACTTAAGTGGAATGCTGATACTAATTGAATACCAATTGAACAACTACTTCTAGTAGACAGTATATAAGTTAACTGCGCACGGAATAGTCCCTAGGCGAGAGAGTCGTAGGGGAAAGTTCGTGATCGTTACAAAAAACGCGCATTTTTTTTTTTTTTCGATCGATTGTGTGCCACGTGGACACTTAACAGTGACACATCATCAATTCACGATGTAAATTTAATAGAGTGACTATCGGTGAACGCGTTAGTATACTTCATTGACTATTTTCTAATTTTGTTGAAACTCTAGTGACCGCCAATAAAATTAACCAACCATATTTATAAATGTTACTTTTTTTTAGTTATAGATTAAAAAAAAAATTATATTAAGCATAATTTGGGTAATACTCCTCAAATAGGTACTTTGACTAACAAAAAAAAGTTAATTATTTTATAATTTTACTTATTTAATTGTAAGTAAACTTATAAATAATTTTTTTAATCTTAGCCAAACACCCGTACAAGAGAACTAAATTTGTGTCTTGTTTACTATCTTCATGCTTGAGATAGAGAGACGTGAATTACGAAAACTGAAAACATCAAGTAATTTAGAAAGGAATGGGACGGTTTGTCCATTTCATGCTATTTATGACATTTCTTATTATTTCTTTGTTTTTCTATTTTCTTTTTCCTGAAATGGATTTTCTAAGTATAGTTGATGAATGTGATAGCCATAGAGCTTCAATTGGCTTTTATATATTTGTTTGTTCAAATAGATTTTGAGTAAATGAATTAAAAGTCTCATTGTAAATCGTCAAAAGCATTTCTTTCACGTAACATCCACTACTACAAGACGTGCGAAACAAAAAGGCTTTGTTCTACTATGTGCATAGAATTGATTACATAATGACTCGTTTCTTATTGTTTTATTGTTATAAATTTTTCTAAAATCAATGTAAATCTATTCCATCTTCTCTTGTCTATATGATATTTGAGAAAAAAAATAAATAAATAAATAAACAGAATATTCAGAGTGCATCAACCTAATATCAAATTATCAACTTGTACAATAAACTCATCAAGGCGAGTAAATACAAGAGGGTGCACGAGGCTTAATGGGTCCATTTTGATGCAGAATTTCCCTTTTGGTAGGTTCAATTAAATGCCAATTATTTTTATTCATTATTTGAGTTTATAGAATTTTATTTTTGGCCTCTAAATTTTCCCACCCTTAATTACTTTCAAATTTTTAATTAAAGGTAACTTTTAATGCCCGTAGTTAGCATAATTATTTGTCAACTACTTTTGGTGGAACAACTTGCTATTAAATAAAAAATTATCATTTAATTTTGTTTTAATTTCTACAGTTGCATGTCAAAACAGAAGTTTATAGAGATAAAAAAAAGTTGTTCAATTTATTATGACTCAGACGATGCGGCCAAAGACCAACTCCGATTGCGTGTTGAGTAAGCCTTCACCGACACTCTGTAAGTCAAATTTGAAAAGATTGATATGACACCTCTTAATTCGACTTGTCACAATCATAACCTCTTATCATGTAGCTGAAAGGGACCCCTGCATTAAACCACTATTATGATACTGGAGTCCTTAAGATTGCGCCACTTGTCACAGCTTGGCCAAAGCCATAAATATCAAAGACATATCTACAAGATAGGGATGATGAAAATCTGATAAAAAAGACTATACTAAACCAAAGTCATGACATTGATTAACTTAAGTTTTCATCATACCACTAAGAGAATATGTGATTAGGAGCTCTCAAACTATCACTTATGTCATAACGTGTCTCTCCCACACCTAAACATATCTTGTTTCTATGCGCAACTATAGTGATTCACAGGCCATGTGACCATCCAAATGTGTTTGTAAAATACATGTAGGTAGAGGCGACGTGGAGAAGTTGTTGACATTTATTTTTTGAAGTCAGCAGAATCAATTTTTGAGGGCTAATAACTTATGCATACATAATATTTTAATTTTTAAAATTATTTCTTGTATTTTTATCATGAAAAATAAAACTATTTACTAATACATGAAAATATATGTAATATACAGCCAATTAGCTTAAACAACTATAGATACAAATTAAAATTTGGTGAACAAACACAGAGATATATACATTATACGCTAATTAAGAAAATATAGAAGAATATAATTTAGAACAAAAAACGACCGCATGTTCTTCACAAAAAATATAACATTATACCACAATCTCGAGGGCTTCCACCACCCATGCCCTGGACTTTTGTGGAAGATGTAAATCGCAGAATGTACTTTAGTAGAGTAGGGTTGAGAACTGCTTTTTAATCTACACAGAATGAAAGGCTCTTCATACTAAATGTAGGAATCGAACCCACACCTGTGATGCCAAATGGCTGATATGTTCATGTTTCTAAACAAAGAATGTGGTAGCTATAATGCTTCCATGGATTTGTTTGCTCAAAAATAATTTGATTCAACACATTTAGTTTTATTATAAATCTTCAATAAATTTATTCCACGTAACATCCACTAAAAAAGTAAGACTACAAAAACAAAATACGCACTTGGTTAAATTTAGAGCTTGTCACATGACTTTCTTTTATCATTTTTTTTTTTATTCATTGATACAGGATTTATGATATAAGATGCGAATAAATTTTATATCAACTTATTGCAACGTCTCTTTTATATTTGCGTTTGAAACGAGTTATAGCAAAAGAAAATATCAAAAGAATATTTGAGTGCATTGACCTAAAATCAATTTGTGCAATAAACTCATCGTGGCGGTAAATACAAAAGGGCGTGTGAGGTTCTATAAAGGTCCATTTTTATGCAGAATTCCTCCTCATATCTAGCATTTCCATTAGATAAAGCTTTACAGTTTATTCATGGCTTCTCATTTTTCTTTTTGGGATTCATTGTATTTGTGGCTGGTAAAGAGCATTCCCCTTGGTGGGTTCAATTAAATAACCTAGAGGCTTGCTAATTTTCCTTCTTGCATTTACAATTTAAAATAAAACATTTTAACGACAGTGCAGAAATTAAAGTTTTTTAACTATTTATAAATTGTGAATCGTATGAATAATAAATAGATAATAAATTATAAATTATACGAGATGTGTGGATAAAAAAAAAAAATCAATTAAATTAAATTAAATTAAATTATAATTTAAATTTAGCTAAACATAAACTAGTGTGATAACTTGCTATTTTGTAAAGATTTATCGTCAAAGCAAAAGTTCATAGTGATAAAAGGTCAGCGAATCAATTCTTGATGGCTTGTAAACTAATTCTCTCTTAAATTTTTATCATGGCAAAAAATGCTACGTTAGCACTGGATTCCTGGATTATTGTAAGATTAAAAAGATTAAAAAAGGAAAGTATTAAAAGAAATACTAAAATAAAATAAAATGTAAAAGTTATTACGGAGTGACAATTACAGGCACCTGCCCCTGTGACCTCCTTTAAGTACTCCCCCATCTTCCCTCCCTCTTTCCATTAGCCCCCAAACCTCTTCTTCTTCCTCCTTCCTCCATAAATACACTTGCTAACCACACTCTACTCAGATTTAATTTATTTAAAGTTATTGAGTGTGGGCAAGAAAAAAATGGTTCCAATGAGGTCGTTAGTCTGCATTGCTAGTCTCCTCTGTTTACTGACAGCTACTCGCGCTAAAATTCCCGGAGTTTACACCGGCGGCTCCTGGATGCCAGCTCACGCCACTTTCTACGGCGGAAGCGACGCCTCTGGAACCATGGGTAACTGTCCCCCTACTTCCCTTTTACTCCCTTTTTAAGCATACAAAAAACTACATTTGGACTGCAAATAAACTTTTTTTAAACATTTTGTTTGTAATATTTCCTCAGGCGGTGCTTGTGGGTATGGGAATCTGTACAGCCAAGGCTACGGAGTGAACACTGCAGCACTAAGCACGGCTCTATTCAACAATGGACTTAGCTGCGGCGCCTGCTTTGAGATAAAATGTGATGCTGGGCAGGACTCTAAATGGTGCACCCCCGGCAGCCCATCAATTTTTATTACCGCCACTAATTTCTGCCCTCCAAATTATGCTTTGCCGAGTGACAATGGCGGGTGGTGCAACCCTCCGAGAACCCACTTCGATCTCGCCATGCCCATGTTCCTCAAAATCGCTGAGTACCGCGCCGGCATCGTCCCCGTCAACTTCCGCCGGTAACGCCCCACAACTAGCATTTTTTATTTCCTTTTTTACGCCCTTTAATTTTGATATATTAATCGCGTACATCGTAAGGTTGGTAATAATTGAAATAGTTGATGGAGAGGATAATTTTATAATAATCACTGTATAGCTTGCCTCGGTAATGGTACATCTCCTCACATTATAAATTTATAATGGTCTTTTTAGCATTAATTACGGTTTAGTTGTACTTGTGTTTTACTGAGGTTATTAAGGTCATATCGTGGTACGAAAGGCAACCAGTTACTGCCTTATTACTGGCGCATGAATCAGATTTCATCGTTTGTTGTGCCCACAATTTGAGTGCTCTTACACATTTTTAATGAAATCAATTTTAATTGAAATAAAATGAATTTACCAAATTTGGTCAACTGGATTCTGTTTAGTGTGGACCTTTCTGGTGCTTTTTGCTTATCGGTGGGTATACCAATCCTACAAGTCTATTTTGTCCCCTATTGAGTGAATTCATCTCTTAATTAGCCACTATTTTCCTGATGACGAGGATATTTGTGTCCTTAAATTCTCTGTTTACTTTACTACTAGGACGAAAATGCCCTCATTTTTTCGTGTAATAACCACTATTAAAGTATAAATCTCTAGTTCAGTGGTGGACACAATAGTAATATGGTATTCCTACAGTTACCTGGTTATCGGGAATGGCTAGTGCTTCGAATTCATAAATTCTTTCGACGTCTCACGTAGTCCCATATTCTTGTTGGGCCTACCCCCATAAAACCGGGCACCGTATTTACTATTTTGTGATCTGCGCTACCGAATTCGCCGGTCAACGTAACGTTATAAACGAATCTGTAGCAGTAATTAATAAATCTAATTTACCTTTTCCTATTTATTTTTAATGTTTTACAGGGTACCCTGCCGTAAGCAAGGAGGGATCAGATTCACAATTAACGGTTTCCGTTACTTCAATCTGCTTACGATCACCAACGTCGCAGGTGCAGGGGATATCGTGCGCGTTAGCATTAAAGGCACAAACACCAACTGGTTGCCCATGAGCAGAAACTGGGGGCAAAACTGGCAATCGAATGCAGTTCTTGTGGGCCAGGCCTTGTCTTTTAGAGTTACTTCAGGTGACCGTCGGTCATGCACCTCCATGAACGTGGTACCAGCTAATTGGCAGTTTGGACAGACCTTTATGGGCAAGAACTTCAAGGTTTAAGATTGGGGGGGAATACAATTGACCTAGTAGTATTAGTAGGGTTTTCAGGGTTCAAAATTTCCTGTTTTTCGTGGGAAAAGTTGAAGATAGAATAATAGAATAGGATAAGTTAAAGTGAGTTGTGTGTTGTTTTGTTTGGTATTGGTAAAGTGAAACAAGTGTGGAGGCTGAAGCGGCTGCAAGAAAAGGAAAGCAAATGTAGCCCGCAGCTCTAATTATCTACTCATCAACTATTTTCATAATTTATATAATATTACTATATCTGGAAATTGTTGTGTTTCAAATTTCAATTGCCTTTTTACTAACTTCTTCTATGCATGTATTTTCCACGCTACTTCAAAGCACATAGTATTGAAACTAATTTTAATATATATTTTATTGAATGTGTGAATAATAAGTGTTATATCTTGCGAAAATAGTCGAAGCAAAAGATAGGTTAGATACAGACTGATCGAAATATTAATTGTTTATCCAAAACCTAAACCTTCGTTTATCTCTAAAGATGGGCGAAGGTATATGATGAGAAAATTAAACCCCTAACCACTTTCGCTTAAGAGCATATCTATTCATCATTTCAAGAACTTAAGTCTGTCAAAGAATGCGAATCCAAGTCTTTGCACTACTTATTGATTATAAATGAAAAGAATATCTTTGGGACCACAGGAAGAATCTCCACGTGGCCAAATCACTTATAAACTAAAACACGTATGAAAATAACAATCAAATCTAAAGAAAATGAAGGTTGAGCCAATAATCTTCTGCCATGCGTCATAGAACCCTTTAGAATAATAATTTATTATCAAACTCTCAAATAGCAAAATGACACATGTTCAGATAATAGTAAATGACCAAAATGCCCACAAGCTTGAAAAATCTATAAATACCCTAAAATCATAAAGGAAAAAGGGAATAAATGAAAACCTTAGCCAAATTCTTGTTTTTTTAACTACTAACCTTCGACTCGGCTTTTCATAGGAGAATTGAGTTGATTATTTTAGCAAGGAGGTGGCCGATGATTTATTGGCTTTGATTTTAACGGTGAACAATAAGTATGTAATAAATTTTGAGAACATGTTCAACAAACTTTTTAAACATAGAAAGAGTCAATTCTGTTGCAATGAATTCTCCAATTTAACATTTTAATTTAAAGAGCTCAAACCCACTATCTTTGTTGACTACAAATCCTAGCTGGATCTACAGTCAACATTGAAATGCCTTCATTTATCCAGTTATGAAACTCCTGCACACTTAACACCAAGATTCTCAATTAGCATAGGCGACTGTGGAGGTAGTCGTATGCACTCCGATGCTTAAAATATAATTTTTTTTTCTTTTGTCAGTCTGAATGAATTCAAGAAAAGTTAATATCAAAATAGAGTTTTTCGAATACTTATCTTCTTTCTCGTTCTCTTTCTTTTTATATACTTCTGAAGTTCAATTGACTTGAGTCAGATTTCTAAGTGAGTGATTGACTCATGTCCCATCAAATTATCAGTGTCGCCGTTCTCTTTTACGTCTGACTCTTAATTTGCAGACAACCGTCTTATCCTTTCTTACACTATTTCTTTATATCAAACTAACAGTGCTGCCTTACTTCTATCTTATCAATCAGTCGGAGCGGTTCGGCTATCATGGAGTTTTCGGACTGCCTTCGTTAAAAGCAGTCCAAATTGTTCTAAAGATGTTTTCCTACGTGTCACTAGGTGTATCTACTTTGGGACTGAATCATTATATGGAACTTACTTGTCTTGTGTCACGTGGGTATATTTTTGGGAGGTGTAACAATCTCTATTATTAAATGTATTGAAACAATTTCAATTTTCAATACTTGATATATTGGCTTTAATTAAATAATATATACAAATTGGAAGGGAAACATATGAAAAAAGAGAGAAGAGTGAAAAGATATTAAATGTTTATTGGAAGAAGTAAAATGAAGAATATGGATATAAAGAGGCTGATGGAATGTTTTAAAAAAATGGTCTTTAAATTTATAGATTTTAAATATAGATAAAAATAAATATATTATAAATGTGTAAATTTGATTTCTTTCACTTCATAGCCGAACAATTCTGTTAAAATTTAAATATCAATAAATAAGGATTGATATGTTGAATGTTTACTATTAAAATGTGTATGAAATATTTGTCTATTATACTTATAATAATTAATAAAATTATTCACGGGCACTGTACTATACAAATTAACGGATAATTCAACGCAGCTGAGACTTTATTAAGATAGCATTTGACGAACTGAAAAGAAAAGTGAATGGGGGGGATATGTACCTTTAATTTATCTTTCAAGCTTTTGAAATCTTTGAGTGGGAGTAAATAGACTAATACCGAACCTTCATATTCTGTATCATCCACTGGCCAAAAAATCTCAAAATATGCTTCTCTCATTTTGATTGTACGTCGTACATCGTTCTTTGAACAATTGAACGTTCCTTTTTTCAAGAAAATGCATTAATTATTCAATCTGTATTACTACTTGATCTTTCATCTTTATATGTTTGTTTGACTTGCTTTGGGTATATGGAATTCTTTGCACTTATATTCCCAAACATTTTATAATTAAAAGGGAATTCTTTGCACTTATGTTCATCATGTATTTATTTTTGTTCTCTAATCTTTTATTTTTAGCGGAGAGATTCTTAACCTATGATTTTGGGTATGCAAATAGTTCTTTTGGACGAAATCTGTCCAAAATGTCTGTTAGTTTTGTGTGTGATTTACATTCTCTTTTAAAAATATGGAGAAATTTATTAATTCTAAAATAAATAATAATTAAACCACTCCACCCAACCCACCCACCCACGCACCCTACCCTACCACCCTACCCTACCCTTGAACTGCCCAAGAGGAGCCTCCACCCCTCAACAAAATATACCACATTAACGGGGGAGAAGTCCCCTCTATTTTTGTGATTAATGATAAAAATAAGGGAAACTTCTCCTCAAATAAAGGGGGAGAAGTCCCTGCTGTGTTGTGAGATGTAGTAGATTGAAGAAGATGATTTTTTTTTTTTTTGTTTTTTTTTCTTCTTTTGAATTTTATTTTTTATTATTTATTTTAGAATTTATAAATATGTCTTGGACATTAAAAAAGAATGTAAAACAATGCAAAATTAACCAATATTTTGGATAAATTCAATCCAAAACAACTATTTGTGCATATAAAGGGGGAACGAATTTTTCTTGACCGAGAATTCTTATGAGATACTCCCACTAGAGATATGAAAATCCGCATATTTCTTAACTAATCAAGATAAGTTTTGTTCCCCCCTTATGGATTGACCTAGTGTTTGTGGAGCGAAGAGAATATGTTCTCTTCACAGAAAAAATTAAAAATTAAATTAAAACTTACAGATGTAATCAAGGGCGAAGATAGTGAGTCGAATTAGACTGTAGTCCGATCTCATTTCGAAAAGAATTAATTTTTTAAGTGTAAAATTAATTTTTTTAGGTACCACGATTTTAAAATGTAAATTCTCTCTCCAAAAAAAATCTGGACTCAGCTCCTAGATGTAATGTAATAATTGCTAATTTTCATATCTCTGCCGTCTATATTTCTAGTTTATATTTGGTACAAAATTTTAAATAAAATTAGACTTGAAAATAAATGAAAATTTTAATTTTTTTCCACTTTAATACTGTTGAGTTGAATGCAATTTGTTGTATAACACAAGTTAGAGGTAGAGCTGGCAAAATGGGCTAGCCCAAAATAACTCGGACTCCGGGCCTTTCCGGCCCATTAAAAATCCATCTTAATAAAACTGGGCCTATTCGGCCTGTAAAATTAGCCCATGTTGGGCTGGCCCAATCTTTTTGGGCTAGCCCGATTTGGTGGTTCATCTATAATACTTTTTGCATGGTTATTATCAATTGATTTTCTTTTTTCAGCTCCGCAAAAAGGTTGCACGAGTACTGCAATTCATGGAATTGGAGATCTGGAGAAGACCCAAGTCATCGGAGACTTTCTCCGTCGGCGATGAGTCCCAAGGGTGGTGACATTGTTGCGCCATCATCTTCTAGTGTTTGTTTGCCTAGGTGGGTGCGTGTGATTGGAGGGGGGTTATGGGGACGAAGATGAAGCCCCAAATTATTTATTTATTTTTTTATTTTGTTTTGTCTTGAAATATAAAAAAAGAAAAGAAAAAATAAAGTAAAAATTTGACTCTGGGCTGGTCCAATTGCCCAAACCGGGCTGAGTTGGCCCAACAAATTATTAGTCCCGGGTGAAAGTGGGCCATGGCCAGCCCAACCCAATTTTGTATAGCCCGTTTAATTTCATGTTGGGTTGGCCCATTTTCCACTTCTAGTTAGAAGTGTCTAGTTGTTGTAATGATATAGAGAATAAGTTGACTCCTCGTATTCCATATTCAATAGAATCACCCAATTTATTTAGGTTTCGTTTTGTAATGATATAGAGAATAAGTTGACTCCTCGTATTCCATATTCAATAGAATCACCCAATTTATTTAGGTTTCGTTTGAGATTAATTTTGAAGTCCAACTTCTAATTGTTTGGTAAATTTTTGAAAAGTGATTATAAAAGAATTTATATCATCTGACAGCAGAATTCGAGAAGCAGCAAAATAGTAGCTTTTCAGATTCTGTTTTTAGTTTTTATATCTATGTATTATTAAAATACCAATTTTGACATTAATTAATTAAAGTAATTTATTTTATGTCACATATTTTTTTACAAAATAATTAGATATTGGTGTTTTGTAAAAAAAGAATAAATATTGCTCTAAAAAAAAGAATAATTGAAACAGTATTTTGGTAAAAAAAAAGTGGAAAATATTTTAATAATAGGTTTTCTTTTTTAGCTTATTTATGAAAATTTTCCTTCAATATATTGGGCGGTGTTCTAAAAAGTATAGTTAGGCGTAGAGTTCAAATTTTAAAATTTTTTAGTCTAAGCGATGAATGAAAAAACGTTTTTCTATTTTTAATATTAAAAATAAAGATAAGCATACCCTAAACGCGTGTTTTTTGGTTAAGAAAAATGAACCGACAACTAATTGCGACTTAAGACTTAGAAACTTCTAGCGCACCTAAGACTTTTTTAGAGCGTCTTGAAAGTCTTATTGGCGAAAAAATAGATTTTTTGGAAAAATACAACCATTGGTCGATTTTTCGAACATTGGTATTGGGTAATAATTGGTTTAAGGATATACATAACCCAATTCCAATCGAGCAGTAGCTCGTTTTCTGAGGTTCCATATGGATAGGGCCCAAGATATATGGGCTCATGTTGGCGAATAAATCAAACGAAGCCCGTCTGTGGTGGGAACAAACGATTTTAATTTGAAAAACGATTTGTTTGGATAAACTGACAAACAAAACGCCGTCTGTGGGAATCGAACCCACGACCACGTGGTTAAAAGCCACGCGCTCTACCGGCTGAGCTAAGACGGCTTGATGTAATTATTCACGTCATATAAGTAAATATTATGTTCTTTTTGAGGGAAATTTGCACTTTTGGTCCACATTGCAATTTGTTACTAATCTACCATAAACTAATTTTTATAGCACCATACATCCCCAACTTTTTATTTTGATCACCGTGGACTTATCTGGACAGCCACCGGTGTATGATACCGAAGGGATGTTGATTGAGATCATAAACTTGCCATGGCAAGAAGCTGCTAATGACATTATGGACGATCAAATTCAAATCTAGTTAAATTATAATCGATAGCTGCAAAAACAGCAAATTCCAGCAAAAGTTCATAAGGCTGGGGTGAGTGTGTTTAGCATAAAAGAAGCATGTGATTGAATTCAAATTTTATGCTACAATCGATAAAGTGATTTTCCATCAATTTTGAATGCAGCTTTCTCTTATGATTCCACATGTTAAAGAAATTCTCCTCGTATATCTTTTTCAATCCAGAAGTTACTTCCCAACTCATCAGACTTTTCTCTTCAAGGATTTCCCTTGGTTAATTCGGTGTGCAATACCTCAATCTACTTGGATACATAGAAGCAACAGAGAATATGATACTACCGCAAAAATTGGAAGTATCATGGAGGGACAAGGACTTTCTTTATCATTGTTGTCGTCGTTCAGACACTTGGAATCCGCCAAATTCGAGGATTTAAGGATGGGAAATTGGGGCGGACTTGTTTATCAAGGTTGGGTAATGATGATTTGGCCATAGAGTGGGGTAGATTTTTTGGAGAAGATAAAGTTATTTTCTATTTTTAAAAGTTATGGAACTTTATTTGTTGTTTTTAGCTTTTTTTTTTTTTTTTTTTATTTAAAAAGAGTAAATCACAAAAATATGTCAATCGGAGCGTGATTTGCAATTAAATAAAATATTGGAAATGTCTAGTAGTATAAAAATTGGTTGAAGATAGATTAGTAATTAATTGCAAAGATTGAAAACCAAAAGTGCAAATTTCCTTCTTTTGAAATATAAGTTGAATGTAGTTTCTAGAAAGATAACTTTTAAACATAATCAAATCACAATCTTCTTTCGTTCTTTTTCTTGTTTGCTTTTCAGTCTTTACGAATTTTGAATATTGAATAGTGGTAGTGGATGCTTAATTTATAGTTCAACTAATCCACTTGAAGTAGGAAAATTTGGGATAAGAGCTATTTATTGTCTCAAATTTCAAATATGATGTAATCTTTCCACTATAAAAATTATGATTATGTAAAAGTGTGATTGCAGAGAGTTGGTTTTGGTTGAAGCTTTCTTCTTCTTTTCTTCTGTGGAAATCCCAGTTGTTGTGGAAACACAGTCAATCCACCTCAACTGCTCCTCACATTTTTCTAACAAGAAATTGGATAAAGAATAACACTTTCTACCAATTGAACAACAATAAATACAGTATTATTTTTTACACATTTAGCATAAACTTTACGAATCCTTTTCCGACACTATATTCAAAATATTGTTTTGTTTTGAAAGACACGAAAACAAGGTACTTAAGGTACAAGAAGCTTATAAAAGAATCTATGTCTCATTTGGTTACCTTGATACCACGGTGAATTCAAGTTTTAACCGAAATGTTTTCAATTTCGGTTAGAAGTTCCATATTCAATACTTTCGAACACCACATTACCAATACTTTGACAATACTCGAAAACATGTGCAAGACAATAATCTCATTGCATCTTCAACAGGACACAAGGACAATTATCTAACTGTTACTAGGATTCTTGACATTCATGGATAACATCCTCGACAAAATACATCATTAATTTTGTTGACAAATGAAGATTTCCATGCGGTCGAGCTAAAACATCTTACAACATTTCCAAACACCATGCTGATCAACCAGAACGCTGTCCTGTTGATTACAAAAACATTGCCACAAAAAAAAAAAGCTGTACATGCCTCTCAAAATATAGTTATCCAGAAAGAACACCGCTGAACCAAAGAAAACTGTGCCATGCCTCAATTTCATTTTTTTACGCGTAAAGAGGGGAAGCTGAAGGTCTGGGATAAGCCGCTACTCCCGAGTTTCTTCAGCACTGCTTTGGGATGATGACCTACGTCTCCTGTGAGGTTGGTTGTGTCTATTGAATTGGTGATTGGTCTGATCATTTTTTGAAGTGCCCTTTGACTCTTGAAGCTGTTCTAAAGCAGTTACGACCTCATCCATGTTAGGCCTCAACTTGGGTTCCTTGCATAGGCATTGAAGCGCAAGGGTAGCAGCCTTTAAGGCTTGACCCGATGAGTACTGGCCTTCAAGACGGGGTTCTAGAATGCACAACATTCTACGTTTGTTCACCAGGTAAGGTTTTGCCCATTCAACCAGATTATGTTCCCCTGATGGCCGATTCTTGTCTATTGCTTTCTTACCAGATAAAATTTCCAGAAGTACCACACCAAAGCTGTATACGTCACTCTTGGCAGTTAAATGGCCTAGCCTTCCCCAAAAGCACAGAAAAAGAGAAGAAGAAAAATGATTTATTTGGATACCGTGATTTAATTGACTAATAAATTACAATTGCAAATTAAAGAAAAAACCAGTAAATTGATTAACTCTTATTAGTCAAGCAAAGTTTAATAAAATCAGGGAAATGACCACCATAGAAGCATAAAAGTGAACATATTTTGCTAGCTGGTTGCATGCATGAGGGAAGGATTTTGTTTTCCTCTATTTTAAGAAAAAGGGAAGGCTGTGCTCAAACCTAAGAGAACTCACTGGATAAAACAATGGGGATGGCCTGAATGATTAAAAATAATTAGAAGTGCACGAAACCCTCCAAAATTATGTTTTCAGTGCTCAAATTTTTCTGGGGAAACCAGATTTCTTTTAGGAAAATGAAAAAGAAAGCAATATACGACCTCAAGAGAGATTCATCCCTTTTTTTTCCTTTTCTGGGTGTACAATTTTGAGTGTAGAACTCATTATTCTTTTCAAACTTAAAGCATTTCAAAGATTTGCATTCAAAGATCCATAACCCTATTATTCAGATGCAATAAAAATGTTAGATGATACAGGAGAAGGGTAACAAATTTGACAATAAATTAACAAGATTTAACCATACCCTAGCTCCCTGAAGCAAGAAACTGATGTTGACCATAACCAATGCAAAGAGTATAACTTGACAGGAAAACTTTGAAGATTGGTCAAGGTCAACAAAGATGGATACAACGTCTGGTTAATTTGGTTAACCAATTAAGGGACTAGGGAGGAAACTGCATGACATTAATACCTGTTGATAGATACTCGGGAGCAGCATATCCATAAGTTCCCATAACTCGAGTTGAGACGTGACTCTTATCACCAGTTGGCCCATCCCTCGCCAACCCAAAATCGGAAAGTTTTGCATTGTAGTTCTGCCAATCAATAGCACAAGAAGCGAAATCACACGTTAACCATTCAGAAGTCCTAAAACAATAAATATAAACCATGCTGAAAAAATGAAGTGGTCAAAACTACAATGCAAAACTTTCTTCACTAGAGCAAGCAAGATATCTTACCGAATCAAGCAAGATATTAGAAGTCTTGAAGTCTCGATATATTACTTTTGTCTCGGCACTGTGAAGAAAGGCAAGTCCTCTTGCAGCACCTAGAGCAATTTTCATTCGTAGGCTCCAGGAAAGTGGCTGGAAGTAAGAACCTCCTAGATCGACATAAAACCATTGTGTCAGCTAGAATTCGACGTCAAGCAATATTCACCTATATATTACACTGTGGTACATATAGAGGGTAAATTGAACTCACTCCTGAATAGATGATTCTCCATGCTACCCTTGGGCATGAACTCATAAACCAAAAGTCTGTGGTCATCCTCTAAGCAGTAACCAATTAATTTCACAAGATTAGGATGGCGCAGCTGTCCAAGATAGTTTATTTCTGCCTGAAAATCCAGAAGTTAAGCTTATCAATGAAAAAGAACTAATCGAAGTGTGCAACAAAACAAGCTGCACAGCTAATCATGTTATTGCCATCACAGCTGTATAATCACACACTATTACAAATGCAGGCATTAAATGTCAAATGCTACTTTACAAGTGTATCGCTCAAAATTATTTGACAGATATACTCAACAAATTCATGCGACAATTGTTATCAATATGATTATTACCAAAATTATATACATCATTCCCTGCTATCATAATGGCTCCTTCATTAAAATAACAAGAATCAATGACTATGCCAATTAGATTAGTCCATTCAAGTTTAATAACATAAAAATGAAGCGACAAATATGCTTAACCAAGTTTCCAAGTACATGAGAGTCTGACTATTCCACAACCTGTTTTAAACTGTGAATAGATGCATTGTTTGATTACAAACCGACTTCTTGATAAAGTTGAGAAGTTTAAGGTGAAAATCGTACATACCAACCATTCCTTGTGACCCTGCCACCCTTCTTGGTTTAGCTTCTTAACAGCTACGACAATCCCAGCCCCGGGCTTTGATGCTGCAAGTGAGTTTTCATCAACCCATCCTTTGAAAACAGAACCAAAACCCCCTTCCCCTAATACACTGTCCGGGCGAAAGTTTCTCGTGGCTGCTTTAAGATCACTGAATGTGAAGCTTTTCAAGTTGGAGGACTGCAAGATCTCACCCTCACTCCGAGGAGTCGGGGGTATAGAAGCAGACCCCCTGCTGCTTGAATTACTTAGCTCGTTCCCATACCCACTGACATTTTTAGAAGAAATAACACCTGCATATATTATCCAGTGTGGTCAAAAAAATTTATTATAATAAAATTGTATATAACGAATTCAAAACCATCTTTTCTCATTGCCGACTTAATTGACGGACTATTGAACCAAACATATATTAGATTTCTTGAGAATAAATATACTTCAAGTACAAATCATGTAGATAAACCAGTAGATTTTTCTTCTACAGTAACATATGCAATGGAAAATATATCGAAGGTTACCTCCAAAAAAAACCATTGATGAGAAAATCAACCAATAGGAAATTAATGACAAATTATACTGTAGACCCTTTAACTCAGCAAATGCAGAGGATGCGAATTGTAGAAACATATAAACAACTAAGAAACAAAATGGGTTCATATACACAAATTCTACTTCTGAAAGGTACAATAATAAAGAGAAAGACATTCTAGTCTTTCGCTAAATGGATTGAGAAATTCAGAAAATAACTGCACCAGTATGAAAAGGGCTCTCAGCCTTGATTTGGTTGCTCCAGCAAATCCCCATTACAGTATCAAAGAACCCTCTAAAAACTCAAATACTCTTATAGCCCAAGAAAACAAGGCTAAAAATCTAAAGAAAACTTCAAGATTTCATTTTTTCAGTAAGCAAGCAAAACGAACAAACAAGATGCTCCCACAAGTCTCGTGACCCCAGATCTAAGGTAAATCTTCTTAATTTTCTTGATGTGTCTCTCACAAAATTAGTTATCAGCAGCCCACCATACCGTACCTCCCCCACAAAACAGCAAGCTTAACAATGAACAGGTGGTTTTCACTTTTCCTACAAGGGCTTTCCTTTTGGGTTGAGAAAAAGAAAAAGAAAATTATGAGAGGAATTATAAGTTGGGGATAAGAAAAAGGTAAGAAATGGATTGTTTAGCTACTCTTCTTCTTATTATTGTTTGCAGGGTCATATGAAAAGAAACCGATTTTTGGACCTTTTTGTGTTTTTCCAAATTGTCTGTCGTAGAACAGACAATTTGAGTGGGGGCATATTATTATCTTATGATTAACTCAGCTAATAATAATTAATTTAAGAAAGTAATTTTGCTAATTTTTGTTAGTTGTTTGCTTTCGTTTGATAATGCTAATACAGTACAATCTGTCCACAAACTTTTGTCGTCTTTGTAATTGTTTGCATCAATTTGGTACAACGCATGAAACATCCAAAAGGAGTTTATCATTTTGTTTTGCGAGTTCAATATACGACATGCTTAAGAAGCAATATACATCTTAAATAGTTTATGAGTCCATTTGATTCAGTTGTTTTGAGTAGAATTTTTAGCAGTATAAATTTTGATAATAAAACTTTTATTAAAAAACTGTTAGTTGTTTGGATATGAATCAAAAAAGTGATGTGAATATCAAATCGAGTGTTTGGTTGTATAACTATAAAAATACTTTTGTATAAATTTTATATTTATTTAATTAAACAGTAATTAATTATTATATATCTCATATTATTTTTTTAAAATAAATAATTTTTTTTATATTCTATAATAACATTAAAATTAATATATTTTGATTATAATAACACGATTATTTTATTATATTTGAATAAACAATAATTAATTATTATATAACTCATATTATTTTTTTAAAAGAAATCATATATTTTTATATCTTGTAATAACTGTTAAAATTAATATATTAATTTAATTACAATAACATGATTATTTTAGTATATTTGATTAAACAGTAATTAATTATTTAAATCAAACATAATATGTTATTTAACGCGCCAATATTTTTTTTCGCTTTATATAAGTATGTAAAGTGACAATTTGATAGTAATTAATGTAGTAAATAAATTAATATCTTTTTTTTTTGTGTATTAATGGTACTTTTGTTAAATTTTAAGTTCATTAAATGTTAATTACAATTTCTCGTAAAAGCTCAATTAGAGTTTTTTAGAAAATCTCAAAATTTGGGCTTCTCTAAAACAATTTTTTTAAGTTGTTTTTTTAGTCAAAAAGTGTTTGTTGACTTTAATCAAACAACATTAAAAATAATTAAAAGTACTTTTACTTTTTAAAAAGTGCTTTTAGACTTCAAAAAAATCCTTCCAAACACACTATAAGAATCGTTGAACATTAATTCTTAAATGCTCAAACTCATCTCATTGTCTATGTATCATCATGTATTATGAAGCAAATAACAAGTAATATATATCTAAATCAATTTTAGATACTATGAGTGTCTCGGTCTAGTTTGGACCACGCATGAAGCAATATCGAGATGGATTGACTTGGTCTTGGCCCGATTTTATATGGAAAAGAAACTTGTTGGCCCAGCTAAACCTTGGTATCGAGTCAACAAGCGACTCCATTGTGAGGGAAATATGTCTCATAACACATAATCTTCAATATGTTTCATAGCCCTCGGAGCGTAGCTCAGATAGTTGAAAGGCGATAGTGAAGTAATCTCAGCTTCGCTAGTAGCTACAAGGTGAGGGTTCGATTCCTACATTTGGTATGGAAGAAACTCTTTGCAACCGCAGTTAAAAATCAAATTCTCAACCCTACTCTATTAAGGCACATCCTGTAATTTATATCTTCCACAAAGACTCCAGGACAGGGGTGGTAGGGACCCTCAAAGTTGGGGTTCAATTTTTTTTTTTTTAAATATGTCTCATAATATGATCTCATTGCCAGTTTGGTATATGGACAGTGAATAAAAATAATGGATAAAATTTGTTTTATCGTGTTTGGCAGAATTGATATCTTGATAATAATTTAAGCAACAAATGAAGATAATTTTTGTCATCAGAAATAGGAGAATAAAAATTTTTATCCGGATAATAATTCACTCATTTTTTTAGGAATAATTACATCAAAGGTCCCTAACCTTTCAAAAACGTTAGGGATATGCCCCTAACCTTAAAAAATAGCACCAGACATCCCCAACGTTTGAAGAAATAGGCATCGTAGGTCCTTCTTGACAGATTCCATCTATTTTCTCCGTTAAACCTTAGATTTGGACTACGCGCGCTTTCTCTCTCCAAAAAACGCGACTGGAATTGCAGGGGTAATAATCCAAATCTCTCCCACTCGTAAAGGCCAAACAACCTTTCCCCGACCTTAATCATCTCCTCCGTCACGTGAACTCCCCGAGGCGCGTCATCAAAAACAACCGGATCGCCTCCGCATATACTCTAGTCCTTGGACCTACCTCCTCGAATCTCAACTCGCCATCGCAAAAGCAAACAAGTGCGGGGGCACCGGTTGCTCCATCACAAACTCCTCCACAAATCTTCCCTCCTCGCACCACACAGGATCGTCATAGGCATCCAGAGACTCTCCACCCACTGGATCCCTTCTCTCCACATGTTTCGCAGCCATGATGGCCGACAAGTACCGCGGAACATTCAAAAATGATTGGCCCAAAATCGGGACTGTAGCAGTGGCGAGGGTGAAGGAAAGTGGGTTTCGAGTGATGAGCAGTGGTGAGGGTTAAACGTTTGCGGCGGTGAAAGCCATTGAAGGGATGATGACGAGGGGATAGTTTTCGACAAAATCAACACCTGGGACTGATTTGAGAAGGTAATAGTAATTGATTGGCCTAAAATCAAGCATGTAGCAATGGCGAGGGTGAAGGAGAGTGGGTTTCGGGTGGGGAGAAGTGGTTTCTCAAACATCATCAAAAATGTTGCGCTTTCAAAAGAGTCACAAGCGCAGAGAATCAAACAATTCTTTATTGTACCCTTCTTCATCGATGTCGGCTTCTTCTTCTCGAGTGCAGCGACGATTTGACTATCAATCCTCGAGAGTGCTCATGCGAACTATCGGCACTGAACCACAACTCGAACCCCTGCTCCGGCTCCTCAATGAATTGCTTGGCGACCTCGTAACTTCCAAATATCATACCATCGGTTGCATCAACCGAGATCAAGTCTTCATCGTCAACAACTTCATTAATTTAATATTGGCCTTCATCTTCCTAAATGAACTCCACTTTGCGCTGCTCGAACCCAGAACTGACCGTGTGCAAAAGGAAATTCATGTCATCTACTTCGAAACCTCAAATTTGTATTTGGATTTGGAACTAGATTTTTCATGGCCATTTTTCTTCACTAAACAAGAACACAAGCTCATTGGAAACCGAGGCCATTTTTCACTGGCTATTTTTACCCCCGCCATTCTCACTCGCCTTTTTGGAGAGAGAAAGCGCGTGCAGTCCAAATTTGGCTTTTAACAGAGAAAATGGATGGAATCTGTCAAGAGGGACCTGCCATGCCTATTTCTTCAAACGTTGAGGATGTTTGGTGCTATTTTTTAAGGTTAGGAGCATATCACTAACGTTTTTGAAAGGTTGGGGACCTTTAATACAATTATCCCATTTTTTTAAAGATGGACTTGCCCTTTTTAATATAGAAGAAACATTTTTTTTAACATTCATACCCTAGGTTAATCGCCGCCATCCACCACCACCGCTCCACCTCCGCCTCCCCTCCGCCTCCGCCTCGCCTTGCCTCGCCTCGCCTCACCGCCTCACCACCACCGCCACCGCCACCGCCACCGCTCCACCCATTTTTTTTCTTTTTAATTTTTTATTTACTTTTTTCGTTTAATTAAGAATAAGGGTGTAATTGTCATTTTTATCAAAATCTGACTTTTTTTTATTCTAGTTGAATCAAATAAGATAATAATAAATATGTTATCTGGATAATTATTATCTAGCTAATTTATATCTAAATAAAAAAATTTATTCATAAATTAAACGAGCCCACATCTTAAATGTTAATAAATGAGAAAAAAAATTCAGCATAGCAACCATTAATGGCATTCATTGAGCAGAAATTCTTCAAAACAATAATCTTAAGATTCTCTATCTCTTACATCACCACGTGAACCCAAAAATAAGCAATCCAATACAAATCCATAAATTTAATACGATGGACAATTATATGAGTTAATTTTTTATAGTAATTTTAGAACAAATACTGAATTAACAATCGATAGAACCTTCATCACTACGAATGAAATTTTGAATCTGTAAAAGTTATATAATTTGAAACTAGTCAATAAACAATCTACAATAAACAATCTCATGAAAATTATAACATTGACTATGTGGAAAACACTTTTTATTTTTTTAATTTTAGAATGCTAGGTAGAAACCATCAATACTTAATTATTTAGTTTTTGAGAAGAAAATGAGGCCCATATATTTTACAAAACACTCATGAATACAACAAGTTAACTTTTTCGTATAATTTTGCTCTATTATGAATCTCTAGCTCAATATTTCATCTGCATTTCTTATATTGCAAAACATCTTGGAGATCTCATCATGTATACATTCTAAACCTATCTCTTACCCCCCCTCCTCCTCCTCAAATTTTCAAATTCGTTGAGAATAAATTACAATTTTTTCAAATAACGATGCCACACCAAACATGTATTCTAATTAAAAATGTCTAGAAAACCAAAAACTCATTATTTCACACTTCAAAATTAGGAATTAGAAGGGTTGAGAAATCCCTAATTATTCATGCTATCATTCCAATTACTACTTCAAGTAGCTGGGTAATTTACACTACTAAGCGAGGAAAAAATTAGTACAAAACCATCCACATTAAGAATCTGGTTGGTAGAGTTTATAAACTAATTTATTTGATCAAAAAAATTTGCTTTGCTAAGTTGACATTTTTGACAATTCTTGATCAAATAAACTAATTTATAAACTCTACAAAACGGGCTCTAAAATTATGTTGAAAACACCATATTAGACACTACAACTTAAATGAGGGTATAGAGTATGCATCGAATTTTAAGAAGCATATCAAAGTATTACCTTCCATGAATGCACTTCAATACCGTAGGACATACTACAAATCGCTAAGCTAGTTTATGCAAACAACAAAGGGTTCAAACTTCAAAGTATTATTTAATGTATTTAAAAAATCAATACGTAAAGCAAGTGAGAAATGTCACATTGTTGTTTTCAAGCTCGTAAATATTATTTATTCAATAATTAGAAATACAATGACATATTATACAATGATAATTAAATATAATATCGATACGATCCACTTCAATTAATTACATTTTACACAAATGCTCAACTTTCGCAAGTTGCAACAAAATTCAACTAATGCTATTACAAATACAATTTTAACTACAACACGTTAGACGTAAGCGATTTCGCCGGTACTTATTAATATTGCAGACCAAACCACTAACTATTATGTCATTGTTTATTCATTTATTGACACTCTCAAGTCTCAACGGCAGATTTTAAAATAAAACGATAGCGTTCACGACTTCTCATAATTGCATTTACTCTGTCGGTTTAATTAGATACATTAGTTAGTGATAAGCACAACTTTTTTCCGTACCATTATCTCACCTACCACCATTATTGGGTCATTATCTTGCTAATTTCAAAAGTTGGTACCGCCAAATGAACTTTTTGCACAAAAAGTCCAGGAAATGTATGTACTCAAAAGATTACAATCATTTACGTATCGTGTCATTTTATATTTATCGGTTTTTAAGTCGAATCAAAAATAGTTACAAATATTTGTCGATTAATTTTGCTAAGACCAATAAAGTGTAATTAATATAAATTAGTAGAATATTTTAATTAATTTGTAAGGAAAATCAGCTTAATATGTGTGTTTAGGGGAATAATATTGTTCATAATCGCTTCATTACTGATAGTCGTTCCTTACATGGCATTACTTAATTGAATGAATTATTTACTTAAATTGAGTAATGTATTTTATAATCATTAATTATTAATAATTTATTCAATTAAATAATACCACGTAGAATAATTATCGATAATGAACAATTATGAATTGCATTACACGTGTTTTAGGTGTTAACAATAGAGAAACTCAAACTCATCTCTTTTCGCAAGTGGTCATTTCAATTTCAACGGCAAGTCAAGCCAAATTTCATTTCCAACCTAATTAGTACAACAAAATTCCAATTAAGCATGATGTTGACATATTTTATGTCACCTGCCGTACCATGTATTTATATTTATTAAAATTGTGTATTATTATTCTTTTTGTTGTCATAATTATTCGGTTTATTATGTTTCAAAACATCTTTTGATTATTTAGATTGTTCAAAATTTAAGATGTAATTTATAAAAGAATTGACAAAAAATTATTTTTGCAAATCTTATCTGCACCGCATGATAAAATTTAAATTAATTAAACATAAAATTTTCATGAAATTGACCACAGTATTTAGAGCTTGTTTGACACATATTAAAAATCTATTTTAGTTTTTGCAGTCGTAATTTTTGACTTTTCAATCTACTTTTAATATGAAAAGTCAACAATTTCAACTCAAATAAACTAATATTGGTCAAATAAATCAAAAATTAGTTTATAAACTAATTTATAATTTCTGTCAAACCAGACTCTTAAGCTGTGGAAGAAATTTTTTTTGACAAGACTGATATCCTACCAAAGGGCTTATTTGCACAAATGGTCCCGACTTTTGCACTTCTTTCGGGTTGAGGACCCATCTTTTCATTTTGGCGGTTTAACCCCTATTTCAAATGTTTTTGCGAGAAATGGTCCTTTCAACAATTTCCATCCAAATACGTGAAATTTGACGGTGGAAGAATTTTTATTTATAAAGGCTTATTTGCACAAATGGTCTTTGCAGCAAAAGTCCTAATATTTTAGAAAGTGTTGAAAAGTCCCATAACCTTCTAATCCTAACACATATGACCCTAAACTTTTTGACAATTTTACCCCAACTTAAATAAATTAAAATAACTCACAAACCTTTTCAAAAATACAAATAAGTCCTAAATCTTTTTTTTTTTTTTACATATTTACACTTAAAATAATAAAAGTGTGTCAAGTCCCAAAACTTTAATTTGTTCACCAAAATGATATTTAAAATGTGTTTGATTAAAATTAGATTTTTAGTAAAAGTGATTGAAAAATTGTGTGACCATAAAATGTGTGGTTAAAATTAATTGTTGACTTTGACTTTGCTTTTAACAAAATCAAAATTGAAAACAAACAGTTCTTAGAGTCTGCAGATTTTGTCCAATGGCCACATTAATTAACAAAAAAACTATACACATGATCAAATTTGACTAATTTAAAATTTTAATTTATTTTCATATCAATTACTAGAGGTGGTGAAATGGGCCGCCCCAAATAGCCCTGCCTGGGTCGGGTTTGGCCGGTCTCTAATAAAAATTGATTAAATAAAATTGGGTCAATTTAGTCCGATAAAACTAGTCAATCGACTAGTCCGATAATTTTTTTTTTGTTCTTACCCCCACACTTCAAACACCTCCTCCCTCCCCGCGAAATGCGACACCCGGGTGGGTGTTTGAAGTGTGCGGGGTGGACTGAACAAAAAAATTATCGTCACCGATCGATTGGTTGGTTGTGCGACTAAATTAACCTAATTTTTATCAATCAACTTTTATCGACCAACCCAGCCTTAGAGACCGTGCTATCCAATACGACCCATCTTGCCACATCTAGTAATTGATATGAAAAATAAATTAAAATTTTAAATTAGTCAAATTTTGATCATGTGTATAGTTTTTTGTTAATTAATGTACTACCTGACAAAATCACAGAGACTCTAAGAAATTGCTTGCTTTTCAATTTTGATTTTGTTAAAAACTAAAGTCAAAGTCAACAATTAATTTTAACCACACATTTTATGGTCACACAATTTTTTCAATCACTTTACTAAAAATCTAATTTTAATCAAACACATTTTAAATATCATTTTGGTGAACAAAATTAAAAGTTTTGGACTTGATGACACACTTTTTATTATTTTAAGTGTAAATATGTAAAAAATAAAAAGATTTAGGACTTATTTGTATTTTTGAAAAGGTTTGTGAGTTATTTTAATTTATTTAAGTTAGGGGTAAAATTGTCAAAAGTTTAGGGTCATATGTGTTAGGATTAGAAGGTTATGGGACTTTTCAACACTTTCTAAAATATTAGGACTTTTGCTGCAAATTTTTCTTTACAAAAGTCAGGGACCATTTGTGCAAATAAGCCTTTATAAATAAAAATTCTTCCACCGTCAAATTTCACGGTATTTGGATGAAAATTGTTGAAAAGGACCATTTCTGCCAAAAACATTTGAAATAGGGGTTAAACTGCCAAAATGAAAGGGTCCTCAACCCGCAGTAAGTGCAAAAGTCAGGGACCATTTGTGCAAATAAGCCCTACCAAAAGTATAAAGTGCAAAAGGCCATCGGTGTCAGCAACTCGAGCCCAGTCAAAATATACCACAGAAGTTCTGGGCCCACGTAATTTCTATAGTCTTGGTGGGCCTTTCATGTCTCACTTGACATGGACGAAGTCGTGCGTTCAAATCTATTTGGGCTTGAAATGGGATCAGAAGCTGGGTCTAACTTGGAACTATCCATAACAATCACAATGTATGATAAAATTCAGGATTTTCCTTTGCCCTTGTTGAAACAAATTGTTTCTTATAAGTTGGTCAAATATTATTTTTATCCACATATTTTGTAGGATCTACAATTTTTATCTATTTTTATTTACATATTCTGTAGGATCCACAACTTATAATCTACAATAATTTTTACCAAACACACTCGTAAATTCATTTTGAAAGTTTTTTATTTGAAAACCAAATGCATTTTTCATTGCTATTGCCATTGAAAACTGGAATTTACATTAAATATAATCTGAATTAATAAATATAAACAAAATAATAATTAAAAAAAAATTAGTGAGGTGTGGTAGAATATTTAGTGGGGGCAGTTTCCCTAACCTGTACTGTAACCACAAAATTTACTTTTTCAGAATGGATCTCCCTCAATTTTACAATACATTTGACATGTCTACATCCATATTTTCAAACATTAAATCATTAATGTTATGCGGCCAAAGATTTTTGTCCTATAAGTAAAACTTTGTCTCACTAGCTCTGCCTGTAACTCTCTCATACATAGTTGTCATATTTGACACGAGCATCGAGCTCACACAAAGAAGTGGGTCAATGGAATGCAGGTTGAATTGGTGATTTGATGGTTAAACAGATGGATGAATTTTTGTTGAATCAATAAGTTAATTTTTGTCAAATATAATATAAAATCATGAATTATAACAATTTAGTGAATTAACATTATATTAATTTTGTAACTGATATAAGCTCAAATCAAACAAAATACTATAAATGTATTTAGCAAAATAAGTACGAAACTATCAGTATTATCAACTAATAACAATATCTCAACTAATAATATGTGAATTCCTATAAAAAAAAAAACACAAATTATTTTACTTTATTGCATTAACATTTCCATTAATAGATTGGAAGAGTATTTGGTGGTTGGTGCATCCTTTGAGTAGAATGAGATAATAAAATTTTAAATATTTTCATTATGTAATCACTCAGACAGGTCATAAAGTTACGTGTTATCGAGTTAATTAAAAAATCGACAGTTTTTTCTGGATGATAAATGATTCGATTGTTGGACGGTTAAATTAAGAGAGCTGGACCAATTGAGTGTCAGATCGCTGGTTTTCTGTCGGACAGGTTGAGATGGTTTGGGTTTAATAACACTGCTCTAATAGACGACAATGTCTAATGTAGCATCTAGCTACACCAGAGCATTTAACATTCATTTATATAGATTAGGGTTTGGCCAAATCGATATTAATCAATCAAGATAAGAAATATAAATATGTTTAACATAAATTTTAAATCTAAACGGAGTTCTAAATAATAATAAATTATTTTTAGCAATCTATGAAAACACATGAGATGCTCTAATATGGGAGCAGTCTCATTGGATTTTCCTATTTTACTCTATTGAAATGATAATGTCAATTAAATGAGACATGCCTGGAGTGTATAGATCAAAATAATTTGCATATAACCGTCATTGACCCATATATTGTAACAAGCCAGATTTGACTCGTTACATTTTTTAGTTTCTCAGTATATTTATTTTAAGTTTTATATGTTCTTTTTTTTCCTGTTTGGATTGACATGAGCAAGTTTGGAACAACTTGCGTTCAAAGGTGGGTTCTACAACTTGGCATGATACGGTTTTTTTGGGCTATAGTAGCTCTAAACTTTGATACTCAACTGACTCATTTAATTCAGCTAGAAAATTGGGCTATTTAAATTTTTAATTGCAATTTTGAAACCAACAATGCAATGATAGAATGTTATCTTGATGTTTGTTTGGTAGAGTTTAAAATTAGTTTTTTAGGAAATTTTGATAAAGATTGATGAAATGTGTAATTGAAAAATTTATAAAAATTATGAGTCTTTTATGTAATTGAAAATAAATAAATAAAAAATCAAATATGCCCTTACTTTGATTCCGTATTGGAGACAATGTTTGTACTTTCAAGAACCAAAATAATAAGACCATCCTCAAAGTTATCAAACAATAATTTTGTCTTAAAAAAATGTAGAAAATAAGTAGACGTTGTAGGCTGAAAAAGGATCTCCTAGGGAGGTTATGGTCTGTACAATACGCTGTTTTGTACTTTCTTATGGCCACACATACATGAGAGAGAGAGAAGGGTAGAAAAATAGACGTAACATATCACTGACAACTGAGAGAGTCATTAAGGTCAAGTCCCCATCAGACTCGTCCTATTGTGCCGTGAAACCCGGACTACAGTCCCCAACCCAACCCAACCCTTGTCTAAATTTTATATATTTTAGTAAAATTTAAAATTAATTGAATTATATTTTTCATCAAAGTAATGCAATAATGCACCATTACTGAGGCCTAACTTTAACATATCAGCAAATTTTATCAGGTTTTAATACCAAAAAAGATCCATATCTCGTTAGTAGGCTGGTCACTGGTGTAAAAATTACACAAAGATGTGCAAAAAGTAAAAAGTAACTTGTACAGTACCATAATCCACAAACTTATGTGGTAAATTTGTTTACACAAAAACCTGATAATCTGTGGTTGGGGTCTGTTGTTGTCATACTCGAGGTGTAACAGTGTTGTCATGTCGAGAGTCAGTTTTGCAGTAAATGGGAAATGCAGCAGAGGCCAGAGAGGGAAAAGAAAAGGAGCCAGAGAAATATCACATATTCAGATATATATACTTATTTTGGTGGGGAGACATTACACAAGTACACAACCACCGGCGCCATATTCCCTTCACTTATTTTGTTTTCCTTTTTGTCAGATCTCCATTTCTGTTCTTTCACATTATAGCATTTGCATTACTTTTGGAAAACAAAGAGATGGGCGGTTTCTTCAACAGTTGAATTCTGGTGTAAGATTTATTCCTATTTCTTTTGAATTTTCTGGCATTTTCCCGGTCATCTTCTTCACACTCCAAACCTATTCATACTTTATTGACTGTTTATGTTTTCATATATATTTTCATTCAGTTGCTTATTTTCAAGGATTTTTGTAAGCTGAACATTGAAAAAATTGGGTACTGATTTCACTGTGTTGCCTATAAATGCTATAATTCCAATGATATTCCTTTATAGTTTATACTAGAAGGCGAATACCTCAGTTTATGGCACATTGCATTTTGTTAGTTCAATTATCCTTGATAAGAACATGCAGCATAAGGAACTGCAAATTTAGATGTTATAAAATAGTTCAATTATCTTGATAAGAACATGCAGCATAAGGAACTGCAAATCTATAGATGACCCCATTTATAAAAATTGTCAACCTTAATTGATTTATGATTATTAAACTTGTCGATCTTCATTCACTTGATCTTTGTGGATCATTGTTCTTCCTTTACTAGGTGCATCCTTTCATACCAATGCCAAGATCAAGTCAATTCATATTCATAAACTTAAAGCACGATCAAATCTAAACACGGCGCCACATTGTTCTTCATCTTTCTTTTAATATTAGCAGTTTAATGTATTTTAGCATATGTAAGAATGTACTCTGTTTTTCTTGATGCAAATCATAAATAAATATTTTAAATCTAGTGCAGTTATAATCTTTGGGTCTTCAACATTCCTCCAACCTTAATATATTGAACTTAATTCCTCTGGCAGTTGAAGGTTTTGAGAATAATTTATCCAACACTATGCCAACTAATGCCTCATGCCTAAATGACGTGACACACATTTCCGGTGGTTGAAGCTTTTTAAGGGAATGGATGCAACCCGTGTTAAGAGCTAGAATAATATCGTTTAGTGCAAATTTGTGTTTTAATTAGTGAAACAGATTTATTATGCATAGTGTCTAATTTCTTGTATTTTGTTAGATGCATTATGAAGATATTGAGGCAATGGGTAGAGGTGTTTGCATCTGGAAATGAAGGAAAGGCAGCGGTGGCGACCTGAAGAGGATTATCTATTGCGTGCTTATGTAAAGCAATATGGACCAAGAGAGTGGCAACTCGTGTCGGAGCGCATGAACAAACCTCTCAATAGGGACGCCAAATCTTGCTTGGAAAGGTGGAAAAACTATCTTAAACCCGGGATCAAGAAAGGTTCACTTACCGAAGAGGAGCAGCATCTTGTTATCTATCTGCAGGCCAAACACGGCAACAAATGGAAGAAAATTGCGGCTGAAGTTCCTGGTCGGACTGCCAAAAGACTCGGGAAGTGGTGGGAAGTAAAGCAGCAGAGGGAACAAAAGGAAAACAACATAATCAACCCAATTGAAGAGAGTAAATACTATCGCATTTTAGATACCTTTGCCGAGAAGCTCGTTAAAGAACATACCGTCCCACGAATTCTAATGTCTACTTCCAATGGTGGGTTTCTTCAAACAGATCCTCCTGTTCCTTCCCAGCCGTCTTTACTTCCTCCATGGCTAGTTAGTTCTAGCACAACCACAACTGTTAGGCCACCATCACCATCTGTGACCTTAAGTCTCTCACCCTCATCAGTGCCACCTGCACCCGCAATCCCATGGCTGCAAACTGATCGAGTACCTGATAATGTGTCACATTCTCTGAGCAGTTTCCCGCCTCTCGGGATTGCTCCATTGGTTGGAGAGAATCCACTAGTTTCCGAACTTGTGGAGTGCTGTCGGGAATTAGAAGAAGAGCGTCGTACTTGGGCAACACATAAGAAAGAAGCAGCCTGGAGATTGAAAAGGGTCGAGTTGCAGTTGGAGTCTGAGAAAGCGTGCCGAAGAAGGGAGAAAATGGAGGAGATAGAAGCAAAGGTGAAAGCTCTTAGGGAAGAGCAGAAGGCTACCCTTGATCGAATTGAAGCTGAATACAGGGAACAATTAGCGGGATTGAGGAGGGAAGCAGAAGCAAAAGAACAGAAATTGGCTGAACAGTGGGCTGTAAAGCACATGCGTCTCACTAAGTTTCTTGAGCAGACGGGTTATAGATCTATCGGTTCTGAACCTAATGGCCGGTAAGGTTTTCTGCTAGCAGTGAAAAGCTTCAGTGCACGTTTTTTTTGGACATTGCCGAATAACTTCATCTTTAGCAATCTCTGTAAAAGTCTTCCACTGTTTGCTTGGGCCTTGGTTCAATCTTGCCAAACTAAAAATTGCATTAATGAGATGCCTTCCTGTTTATTTGTATTGTTCTTACTTCTTTAACAATATTAATTTGATAACTCCTGTTTCATTGACACGCTAATTATGGTGCACAACTAGAGGTCTCAATATGGTACTTGTAGCAGCCTTGGTCTTTTCTGGAGGGTGTTTTCGTTAGGATTTACAGCAAGTTGTTGATGACTAGGTAGCTGGTAAGGAGTGGGACTGTTTTGGATAGCAAAATTGAGGATTTAAATGTTTAGATTCAAAGATTGTAGACTAAACTGCTAAAACTCTTATAGGTGCGGATTGCCTGTCAGCCTGTGCGGTAGATTTTCCAATATTCGTTGAAATTGTTCTTAGGTTTTGAGAGAATTTCAATTCACCTAAACTTGTTTTTATTTGTAGAATTTATAATATTAGCTCATTTATTAAGCATGGGGCTCACCATTTTCGTCACATAAATATAGCTAAAATTCATATATATCTAATAGTGTGTTTGATTTTGATTAAAATCATATTTTTTTTGTAAAAGTTGATAAAAATTGATGAAATGTGTCATGTGTGGTTGAAAAATTATAAAAAATTGTGAGCCAATGAAATGTGTAATTAAAATTGATTATTGACTTTGACTTCAGTTTTTTAACAAAATTTTAAATGATTTTAAACATGGCCTAAATTAAATTCTAATAATGGCTAAATGGAAAAACACATATGCTCATTTTTTGAGATAGTTTCATTATACATTATAAAATATAAAATAATTTTAAAAATACTATCTAATTTTTTTTTATTCTAAAAATGCTATTTTTATTAGGATAATTTGCAATTTTAGTCTCAAACCTTTCAAATCTGTCACTAATCTACTCAAATCAATTTTTTTAGCACCAGACTTTTCCAACTTTTCAATTTGTTGCAAATCACGTCCTCGTTGACATATTTTAATGGATAAGCCCCCTCTTCAAATAAACAAAAATAGAAAAAAAACTACAAAAAAATATACAAATAAAGACCCATAATTTTTAAAAAACATAAAATAACTTCATCTTCCCAAAAAATCTACCCACCCCATGGCCAAAGCCCCATCCACATAACCCACTCCAAGAACCCACTCTCCGACATCATCAGAGAAACTAAAAAAAAAAACTCAGTTAACAATTCCATCTATTTCAACGATGATAACGATAAACCCCGTGAAGAGTGTAGAGTGGTTGAGATTTACAGTAACTCAAAGGCTTCGCGACTTTGCTATTTAGCCCTCCAAGCGCTCTAGCACCATGGCCAGGAGGGCGCCAGAATTGTTTGTGTTCACCAACGTGCTTCAGTCATCGATGTCGGACTTGTATATGAAGTTTTTAATGAATCGAAACTAGATAAGTTGCCAGGGGATATTGCCATAGGATATGTTGGGTAATCCACTGCTGGATCTAGGGGTGGCAAAAAAGCTCTTCGGCGCGGCTCGTAAAAGCTTGGTCCAGCTCGGGCTCGAACTCGGACTCGTTGAGAGACGAGCACAAGCTAAGATCGAGCTTAAAAAAAAAAAAACCGAGCTGACTCGGCTCACCCAACGAGCCGGCTCGTTGAGCTCGTGGGAACGAGCCCACGAGCCAAATTGACGAGTCACGGGCCGACTCGGCTCGTGGCTCGCCAACGATCACATCAATTTTATTTTTTATTTATTCTTTTTTTTTTACTTTCATTATTTTCCTATAAATACCTCTACTCTAAACTCATTTTTTCACACTTCAATATCTTATATCTCATTCAATTATATACCCAAAGTCTCAATCTATTATAGGGATGGCAAAAACCCACGACCATGACCCCACCCCACCCGCACCCCACCCCCACCCCACCCCACCCCACCCCACTAAGCACCGCCCCACCCCGCCGGATAATAGGGGTAGGTTTGGGGTAGAATTTTTCGCCTCTGCCAGCGGGTTCGGCGCCCGACCGCCTCCGCCTCGCCTGACCCCCCCTCCAATTTTATTTTTTATTTTTTTTAAAATCATAAAATAGAATAGAAATTATAGTTTTCACTAGGCATGTCAATGGGCCGAGTCGAGTTGGCTCGGCCCATAAAACACAAGCTCGGCTCGTCTGGAGATGAGTGGCTCGGTTCGACAACAACGAGTCGAGAGGCCGAGCCATTCTCCTCTTTTTTTTTTGTTTTTGTTTTTTTTTAAATTTGAAAATAAATCCTTCTCTCTATTTTGTTAAAGAAAAAAATGTAAATATTTAAAATGAATTCTTTATCTTTATCTTTATCTTTATCTTTATGTTAAAAATTTTATTGAATCCTCATAATTATTATGTTTTTTAAAATCCTCATCTTTGACTCTTTGTTATGTTTTTGTTTTTTTTTGTTTTGAATTTGAAAATAAAAAAGAAATTTGAAAATAAAAAGGAAATTAGAAATACAAAATTCTTTATATAAAAAATTAAAAATTTAAAACCCACCTCTTTTTTTTGTGTTTTACATTTTTTAAAATTTGAAAATAAAAAAGAAATACCATATCGAAAATCCTTTATGTTAAAAATGTAAGATTTAAAACCCTTCTCTTTTTTTCGAGCTTGGGGGCAGAATTAAAATTGTATACGAACAAGATATTACGTGTACAATTTTTTATTAAAATAATGAAAATTCTTCAAATACAGAAATATTAATGCAAAATAATACTTACTACGAATATGATTAATCTATATTCAAATCTTCAAGTTCTTCGGACATTATTCTGTCAACTTTATCTTGAATTCGAAGTTCGACATCATCCCAATCCTTTAGACACAGTAAACTTTCTAAAATGTCGGTTTTGAGTCTTGGCCTGATATCAGATAAAACCCTGCCACTTATACTAAATGCAGCCTTCGATGCTACAGTTGAGACTGGAGGTGTTAGTAGATCTCGTGCCATTTTGGAAAGAATTGGGTAACTACGTTGATATTGTCTCCACCATTTAAGTATATCAAAGTTTTTTCTCTCCTCGTCATCTAACATACTAACCACATCATGCGCAAAATACCTACCTAACTCTACATGTATATCATTAGAACGGGGAAGGGAAGAACTAGAAGAAGAACCAACTAATTGTTGACCTTGAGTGGTCCTATGTGTACTGACGTAACTCTATAAGTTTCTGTCATCAGTTGATAACGAAGTATATGTTGGATTAGGGGGTCGTACAACGTTTGTACCGGCCTTTTCAGCATAGACCTCATACATAGAACATAAAATTTGTTCTAAATTAGCACACGTGACTGGATTTTTATAAGTTAATTTATCTGAAATTGCCATTATTGTGACTTTTGTACCCTCTAAGTTAAGTCGAGGATCTATGATACATGCTAATGAAAATAACATAGGCAATTGTTCCCAATATTTTCTAAATTTAGCTTCCATAACATCTATAATACTAGTAAAAAGAGCAAAATTCTTATACATATTAAAATTGTTAGCAATATAATAGAAATGATTTAAAACAAGTAGAGTAATTAGGTAATAAACACCAGAACATGCATTTGTTGCGTCGTAAACATTTTTTTAAAATTTTCTAACATGACCACATATTTCCCAATCATATAATTGTAAATCATATTCTGAGCAGTGTAAGAGTCGGCCATTATAATAGACAGTAATGCAATATTCATAACCTTCACACAATTCAAGCATAAGATGTGTTGAATTCCACCTATTGGCAACATCGGTTGCAAAACATTTATGATTGCAAACCATTTTACGTACATAGAGCAAAGAAAACTTGTTTTCTTGATGGTGAAACCGAAATATAATTAATAGCATATCTAATTTTTTTCTAATTGAGGTTGTATAAATTTTAATCCATCTTATACAATTAAATTAAACACATGACACACACAACTGATATGAAATAAAATACCATCAAATTGTGGATTACAGTGTTGCATTAATTTTTCAATTACTATATTATTTGGGCCTGCATTATCAAATGTAAAACTACGAGCCTTATAATCATATTTAAATTCATGTAACACACCTAATAAAACTTGATAAATATTATTTTCATTATGAGGATAGTCTATTTGTTTAAATACTATCACTTTTTATGCATTAAACAACTATTATCAATATAATGTGCAGTTGTAACCATATATCTTTTTGTTACAACATGTCTATAAGTCTGATGTAAAAGATACAACACCGTTGTAATTATTTATATCATTAATAATAGCTTCTTTCTTAGTATTATATATAGCAATAGTATCTTTACGAAGTGTATTTCTAGAAATACTAACGTACCTTGGTTGTAGATATTTTTGGACGAATGACGTCCAATGAGGATTGTCCACTAAGCATAGTGGAAATCCGACATTTGCTATCAATTCTGGCAGTCCTTCGTGTCGCATGAGTTCTTGTGAGTATATCCAGTTGTTGAGAACGGGACTACTGGACCCGGCTCCCGAAGATCCAAACCTTCATGTTTGTATTGACACTTTTTGAAGTGTCTGTTTAGATGGGTCGTGTCTATCCTCTTGTGTCAAGCAAACTTCTCCTGGCCTACTTTGAACTCAGGGACTCTGTTCACTAGTTTACCAGTCGGCACCAACTGAAAATGCTGCCAGCATATAACCTTTTGTTTGGTGGCTTTTCGTTTAGTGCTAGAGCCAATGGTAGTTTGTGTATCGGCGTCGTCATGAACGTCTTCCAAATCAATTGGATCAGTGCTACCACCAGTGGTAAACTGATCAATAATATCATCTAGAATTGAAATGTGATTAAGACCACTAAAATCATCATCACTTCGGTTGTGTGCCATTTGGAATAATAGAATAAAGAAAATAGGAGAAGATGAAGATGTAGTAGATCTAGAACGTAGAAACTAGAAAATAGAAATGTAGAAAATTAGTAGAAGTAGAAAATTATATAGAGTAATATCTAGATAATAAGATACTAGATATAAATTAGAACACTAATATTGAGAGAATGTAATTGAAGAATTGTTAATGGACTGAGTATATAATTGAATGAGAGATAAGAGATTGAAGTGTGAAAAAAAGAGTTTAGAAAATGGGTATTTATAAGAAAATATTGAAAGTTAAAAAAAAAAAATGGCTGTTTGCCAACGGTCACGAATTCGCGGGGCGGGGCTGACCCACCTCGAACCCGCCCCATTGCCATCCCTAATCTATTAACAATTCTCAAATTATATTATCTCAGTATTAGTATTCTAATTAGTATCTAGTATCTCATTATCTAGATATTACTCTATAATTTTAAGTTGTAATTTCTACTCTTACTAATTCTCTACATTTCTAGTCTTTAATACGTCTTCATTTTCTCCTATTCTCTTTATTATATTATTCCAAATGGCATATAATCGAAGTTGTGATGATTTCAGTGGTCTTAATGATATTCAAATTCTAGACGATATTCTTAATCAGTTTGGTGGTAGCATTTATCCAATTGATTTGGAAGACTTTCAAGAAGATGCCGATACACAAACTACCATCGACTATAGCACTAAACGAAAAAGCCACCAAATAAAAGGCTAAATGCTGGCATCATTTTGAGTTGGTGCCGACTGGTAAACTAGTGAACGGAGTCCCTGAGTTCAAAGCACAGTATAAACACTGTCAGGAGAAATTTGCTTGGCATGAGGGGATAGGCACGACCCATCTAAACAGATATTTTAAAAAGTGTCAATACAAACATGGAGGTTTGGATACAAATAAGGCACAACTCTAGTTTGGATCTCCGAGAGCCGGGTCCAGTAGTCCCTCTCTCAACAACTGGATATACTCACAAGAACCCATGCGCCATGAAAGACTGCCAGAATTGATAGCAAATGTTGAGTTTCCACTATGCTTGGTGAACAATCCTCATTGGACGTCATTCGTCCAAAATATCTACAATCAAGGTACGTTAGTATTTCTAGAAATACACTTCGTAAAGACACTATTGTTATATATAATACAAAAAAAGAAGCTATAATTAATGATATTAATAATTATAACGGTGTTGTATCTTTTACATCAGACTTATGGACATGTTGTAGCAAAAAAAGATACATGGTTGCAACTGCACACTATATTAATAATAATCGGATAATGCATAAAAAAAATAATAGCATTTAAACAAATATACTATTCTCATAATGGAAATAATATTTATCAAGTTTTATTATGCGTGTTAAATGAATTTAAATGTGATTCTAAAGCTCGTAGCTTTACATTTGACAATGCAGGCCCAAATAATATAGTAATTGAAAAATTAATGCAACATTATAGTCCAGATTTTGATGGTATTTTATTTCATATTCATTGTGTATGTCATGTGTTTAATTTAATTGTACAAGATTGATTAAAATTTATACCAGCTCAATTAGAAAAAGTTAGATATGCTATTAATTATATTTCGGTATCACCATCAAGAAAACAAGTTTTTGCTGCTCTATGTACATAAAATAGGCTGCAATCAAAAAGTTTTGCAACTGATGTTGCTAATAGATGGAATTCAACATATCTTATGCTTGAATCGTGTTAAGGTTATTAAGATTGCATTACTGTCTATTATAATGGCCAACACTCATACGGCTCAGAATATGATTTGAAATTTTATTATTGGGAAATATGTGGTCATGTTAAAAAATTTTAAAAATTTTTTACGACGCAACAACTGCATGTTCTGGTGTGTATTACCTAGCTACTTCACTTGTTTTAAATCATTTCTAATATATTGCTAACAATCTTAATAGGTATAAGAATTTTGCTCTTTTTATTAGTATTATACATGTTATGGAAGCTAAATTTAGGAAATATTGAGAACAGTTGCCTATGTTATTTTCATTAGCATGTATAATGGATTCTCAACTTAACTTAGATGGTACAAACGTAACAATAATGGCAGTTTCAGATAAATTAATTTACAGAAATCTAGTCACGTGTGCTAATTTAGAACAAAATTTATGTGTTATGTATGAGGTCTATCCTGAAAAGGTTGATACGAACATTGTACGACCCCCTAATCCAACATATACTTCGTCATCAACTGATGATATTGACTTATGGAGTTACGTCAGTACACATAGGAGCGGTCCAGTATTTTGCACATGGTGTGCTTAGTTAGGTATTTTGCACATGATATGCTTAGTATGTTAGATAACGAAGAGAGATTTTTTTTGATAAACTACAATGGTGGAGACAACATCAACGTAGTTATCCAATTCTTTCAAAAATAGCACATGATCTACTAACACCTGCAGTCTCAACTGTAGCATCGGAAGCTGTATTTAGTACAAGTGGCATGGTTTTATCTGATATCAGGTCAAGACTCAAAGCTCGACATTTTAGAAAGCTTGCTGTGTCTAAATGATTGGGATGACGCTGACTTCGAATCCAAGACAAAATGGACAGAATAATGTCCGAAGAACTTGAAGATTTAAATATGGATTAATCATATTTGTAGTAAGTATTATTTTGCATTAGTATATATGTGTTTGATATTTTTTTCTTATTTTAATAAAAAATTGTACACGTAACATTTTGTTCGTGTACAATTTTAATTTCGCTTACTTTTAAAGTAGCCGATCTCAAGCCCGAAAAAATGAGGAGGGTTTTAAATATTAAATTTTTAACATAATGGATTCTTGATATGGTAGTTATTTTTTATTTTCAATTTTTTTTAAAAAAAACAAAAAGAAAAAGAGAAGAGGGTATTAAATCTTTAATTTTTAACATAAAGGATTCTCGATATTGTATTTATTTTTTATTTTTAATTTTTTTTATTAAAAAAATCAGAGCTCGGCTCGTTCGACCCACGAACTCGTGGGCCTAATCGAGTTTGAAAATTGGGGATGAGCCGGCTCGGCCCATTGCTGGATCTTCTATGCTTAAAAATGTACATTTTTTTTTTGCAGCTTACAGATTTGGGTCAATGGGAATAGTCCACAATGGGAATTTGGTAAAATTGTTTTACTTTGGAGTTCAATTCCACTATTTGGCCATGGTGTATGGTATATTTTTGAAGGAGATGAAGTTATTTTGTAATTTTTAAAAGTTACTCTTGCTGTCTCTGAAATCTTTCAATTCTTGTGAGAATTGGAGAAACGTCTACGGTAAAGCACCGTATCCATATAACTGCTTGCCACCTACGCTCGGCCATCCATTCTTGAAATTATTTTTTAAGTATTTATAAGTTGTAAATCCTATAAAATGTGTGCATAATAAGTTGCTAGTAAATTTTAAGTCCTACTAAATGTGTGAATAAAAAATATGTTTGACTAATTTAACTAACTTAAATTCTAACTTTATATTTTATACATACAAAATGTGTGACACAAACAACATTCACGTATTTTATGAGAGAAGTAGCTTTTTTCAATAATAAAAAAAATGAAATCTAAAAACTAAATTTTAACTTGGGTTCATGAAAAATATCATATCCGAGGATAATAATATCACATCACAGGAAAATATTTTCCTACTTTGGCTATGTGATACAATGTGGAAAAAGAAATAAATTATAGGGTACAATCATTTGAGGCATGAATTTGACTATTTTGATGGAAAATATTTTCTCACCATTTTGGTGGTTTTTATTTTCATTTTTACATGAAAGTTTTTTTCTTTTCCACCATTTCCAATCAAACACACCCTAAAACTTTAACAATTTTCGACTTGAGTAGAGGAAAGTGTGAAGATCAAATGGACCGTGAGTAGCATATACTTTCTCCATCTAAAAGTGCAGAACAAAGAAAAAGAAGAAGTTATAATTAAAAGAGTAGTGATATAGCACCTATAGTGAACACTAATTATAGTGTCCATAGTGCCCACTGTCCAAGTGACATCACCATATTTGGTGCTTTTTAAAAAGTTCAAAAAGTTATCAACAACTCTTTATATAACATCCAATGTAGTGATACCACGTGGACAATGGATACTATAATTAGTGTTCACTGTAAGTACTATATCAATACTCATAATAATAAAGAATCTAAAGAAGTACTATTTTTGTTTTAGTGCTATTTATGTTAATTTTGCTACGTACTGTGTCAGGATCTTAATTGTTAGGGTTCTTATTCGAATCAGACCGACTGTAGTAGCCCACATTCATTCAGGCAGAGCATCAATCAATAGCACATTCAAGCTTGGGCAAAATGTTCAAGCGTGGGCCTTGATATATAGGGTTAACCTTAGTGGGGTAATTGTTGAATGGTCCGGATGACCCGGTCAATATTTTAAATGACTGTTGACCCTATTTTAGTATGTAAATTATCAAATTTATTTCGGCATTCTCTTTTTATAAATATTGCAAACGATTTCAAATTCATCTATCTGTGAAAAATAGAAGATTTCAAAGAGAAAATTTTAAAGTTAGAATCTAATCAATTTTAATTTTAGAATCCAACTCATTTAATTTGTGTAAGAAATCTCATTTCAAAATAGAAATTCATCCGTCTCTATTTTCTTCTTTTAACTTTCGGTAAAAATTGTGAATTTTGTAGTATAAATCATGAAAATATGTATAAATCTAAGTATAAATTGTAATTTTTTACTTTAAATTTCGATAAATCTGAATTCAATTGAAGTAGATTAATTGAAAAATCAGTTAAGATGTGTAAATTCGCTTTAACAGACGATGAGTATATTAACAAATTTTTAGTCCAAAGGTCTATTAACAAATGATTTGTTAATCTGGCCTTAACAGAAGTTATTAAGTAAGGATATTTAAGTTTTTTATGTATAAAAGAGCCTTTAAAACTTATTTGATATACGTTAGCATATGTTTGGACATGTTTAAAGTATAATTTCAACTGATTAAATTAGTCAAATATATTTTTTATTTATATATTTTATAGAATTCATAATTTACAATAACACATTCACCAATATAAGCACTTATAAAATATGTGCTTAGATTATTCTGCGATTACGAGGGTTTTGACACCGCCGTTTAGCCAGCGCCTTAACCTTTTGACTTGCACATCCAATGAATTAATTATGGTAAATATTGAATTTAGTAACTACACTTGAATTGTAAATGATACGCAATTAACCCTGTAAACCCTATCCAATTCGTATTTGAGATGATTCCAGAGAACGTTTGATAAACCGTCTTCAGAGTTCAGACTGGACGTGACTTGTAGAAAGAGAAAATCCACACTGGTTGCTTAATTTCATACTCAAAGGATCATCCAATGTTCTAGGGTTTCAATTCTTCTTAAATTGAGTTTCAGCCCTGGGGAGTGAAAGCTGTCGAGTTAATAAGTGTAATTGCGCCGATTGGATTCGGATGATGTTCCGGATGAAGATCGACTCGTCGCCGGAGTCTAACACTTTGTCTCACCACGAGCTTATTCTTCAGGTACAATTTTTATTTTTAATTTTTTTTGGAGAAAAAGTGAAAAAAAAAAAAAATCTTTCTCCACGCAATTATGCGATTGACAGTGCTGTAAGACTCGATTGCCTTAACTTTCGAGTTTTGAGACAAATCGATTTGTGATATTTTTCTAAATTTTTGGATTTTTGTTTCTACTGAATATGAACCGATTACTTGAGAATTGTTCATCAATGACAATTTTAAAAATATATTTGGTTTTCTGTAAATTCTTTTTGTCTCAGAGGCTAGCAGGGCTGGGAGTTCCAGAAGAGAATTTAAGTCAAGGACCTCGGGGTTTGGTTGCTTATGTCAAGAATGATAAGTCTCAAATAGCGGAGTTGGTCTCTGCTATCTTGCCTTCCGATGAGGAGGCAGCCGAGGCTATTTTGGAAACTCGTGGAGGGAGTGCAAAAGAAGCTGATGAGGATATCTTTTCTGAAAGTATGACTTGGTTGCAATGGTTGATGTTTGATGGTGACCCGAATCTGGCATTGGAGCACCTGGCTAAAATGAATGCTAACCAGCGTGGTGTTTGTGGGGCTGTATGGGGAAACGACGATCTGGCGTACCGGTGCCGGACATGCGAGCATGATTCTACATGTGCTATTTGCGTTCCTTGTTTCGAGAATGGAAATCACAAAGATCATGATTACTCTATTATATATACCGGTGGAGGGTGCTGTGATTGTGGAGATATTACCGCGTGGAAACGTGAAGGATTTTGTTCGAAGCACAAAGGAGCGGAACAGATGCAACCCCTTCCAGAGGATTTTGCAAAGCCTTTGAAGCCTGTTTTGGATTCCTTACTTATTTATTGGAGAGAAAAGTTACTTTCTGCAGAAAGTGCCTTTCAAGGAAGTCCTAGACCAGCTAATCATGTTGCTGAGCTCCCAAAGGCCGCAAATAATTTGACTTCTGTGGTGGTGGAGATGCTGTTGGAGTTCTGTAAAAATAGTGAAAGTTTGCTCAGTTTTATTTCTGTGAGAGTATACTCTTACTCTGGTTTATTGGATGTTTTGTTAAGGGCAGAGAGGTTCTTGAGTGATGGTGTAGTTGGGAAGCTGCATGAATTACTTCTGAAATTGATTGGTGAACCTGTATTCAAATATGAGTTTGCAAAAGTTTTTTTAAGCTATTACCCAACTGTCGTAAATGAAGCCATAAAAGAGAACAGTGACTCTGTCTTTAAGAAATATCAACTGCTGTCAACGTTCTCTGTCCAAATTTTGACAGTGCCCACTCTAACTCCACATCTTGTAGAGGAAATGAATCTGCTGGCCATGTTGTTAGAATGTTTAGAGAGGATATTCGTTTCTTGTGCCAGAGAAGATGGGAGGCTGCAGGTACTGAAATTCTTTTTCCTCCTTTATTTTTCTGTTCACGCATATTGCCCACTCAGATGTATACACTTTCCATGGGAATATGAAGCTGTCATTTATGTGTGTCGCAAAATTGTTTGTTATACTGTTAGCTCTGCACACATCAACATTAAGTTACGAAATACTTCTATTTTTGTCTAGAAAACCAATTCGTCATATGTGATGGCATCAATTGGAGTTGAGTGGGTTGCTCATAAACATCTATTTTTATTGCTCATTTATTAGTTACAGTTGGGCATTCTAGATAAGCATCTATATGCTATTATTAAAATGAAACCTGTTTACTGTGCTTTATTACCCATTGATTGACTGTTCTATCTACTCCTTCGACATGGAATTCCCGTGTCTCATTTGTTGAGCTAATGCTGAGATTTGAAAATTAGAACTCACACTTGGTGATATTGTTAGTTGAGTATACTTGATAACTTGGCCAAGCTTGACTGAGTAACAAAGTCAAGACTTGGAAATAAGATCAACATACTCCATAATGGCATATATTTTATGGCTAAGTGAAAGTTGTGGCTGAGCCTCAGAGGAGTAAGTTATGCAAATGAAAGTGACAATGTAAATGAAGTCTGACAAAAGTCAATTTCTTAAATTAGATTCTTCTACCTAGGCGGATTGCATAGCTATCCTATGGGGTTTTCAAAGTTGAAATACTCTAATTAAAGGCTTAATGGAGGTATTAGAAAGAAGCCAATTATCTTGCTGGCTTTCTGCTTTGGGAACTGAAACGAGCAGTTTTCATTTAGTGAGAGAGAGAACAAAAAAGATTGCAATATGAAGTGGTTTGATGTGAACAAATCAGAGAGAGGAGAGGGCATACAGAATGTTTGTTGACTTAAAAATGGAGGAAAGGACCCCTTAAGTTTTCCCAATGGGCCTGTACCTCATCAACAAGGCATAAATGGCTGCATCTCCCTATGCCTAGAATCAAAAGATGAACGCTCTTGAGTTCATACACTCCCACCATAACGTCCCAAGGCATTTGGGGTGCCCCTGAAAGATGTTTTTAAGAGCATGGATTTTTCACCATATTACTTCCCGATCTGATTGATGTTTAGAATCTGGATTGCTGTTACTGATTGAGGAATGAACTATTAATCTGCATTTAAGTCTTTTGAATGTATATGAAGATAACTGTAAGTAGATTTTGAATGCTTTCCTTTACAAAAGCAATACTTATTTTTCTGAAGACCATCCCATCTCGACTCACCCAAATTTGTTCAAGCTGATTTCTGATTCTACGAGTTATTCAAAATTCACCATTTCTAGTCAGGTCGTCGAATCAGGCCAAGCCATTACAAGTTTTGAAGCACTGGCTTTTGCAGGTTTCTGCTTTTTGTGGTAGGGTCAAGCTGCAAGATTTCTGGTTATAATTTAAGGTTGTAGTTCAAATTCTCTACCTTTATGCACCAAAAGAAATTTTACGTGACTGAGATTCGAAAAATTTATCCCCGTTTTCATCACAAGAATAAGTTTTCGTGTAAGGATATATCATATATGTCGGGGTGGATGCTGAAGCTTCTTTGTGTCATCATTGAAATCTGGGAAAAAATTATCTTAGAGTACATCTCAAGGATAAGTTCAAATTCTCTACCTTTATGCACCAAAATAAATTTTACGTGACTGAGATTCGAAAAATTTATCCCCGTTTTCATCACAAGGATAAGTTTTCGTGTATAGGATATATCATATATGTCGGGGTGGATGCTGAAGCTTCTTTGTGTCATCATTGAAATCTGGGAAAAAATTATCTTAGAGTACATCTCAAGGATAGGGCTTTCTTCTCTAGAATATATGTCCAGGACAGTGCTGAGGCTTAATTACTGAAGTCTGGCAAATTATGAAGAGCTGTTAGCATTGTCTTATAAAACACATCCCTTGAAACCACTTGTATTCTTTGTGGAGTGTTGTTGGGTATATTAAGAGTTTTTACTATTGGTATTGGTGCTATTGAATGTGTGCTTGAGAATCCCGTGTGCAATAAATTAAGGGAGATGTGAGGGGAACTATTGTAAGACTCTTCTGTTTCACCCCTGATTTGGATGAAGCCTCCTGTGGATGGAAAGGTCAGAAAGTCTGTGGAAATGAAATTGGTTTCAGTTGTTTTGTATGGAAAGAAATGTGGCTCTACTTTTCTTATTTTCTTGTTTTGAAACTGAGTTTTTTGTTCTTATCTTTACATCTCGGAAAAAGCATCCGATATGAGCTATGGAGGAACATGCAATCACACTGCATACTTTTCATGTTTGTTAGAGTAAAAACAATGGTAATATCATGCTAAGAATAGCTAGGATTTCCACCCGTACATGTTTTAATCGATCTTGATTATTAATTCTGAATTTGATGATCAAGAATTGTGCCAAAAGTTGGATATGCTCACGGAGAAACAGTGACACAGGTTAGCTTTCTATCCGCTAAGAGTTTCAAGTGAAATGATACTATTAGAGATTGAATGCTCTAAGTTCCAATTGTGGGTCATTAATTGAAACTGGGATTTGGTTAAGAGAGATGCACATGTTTGCAGTGGCAATTGTTGAAAGAAATTTTATGTCTATTTGACTATTTCCAAGGAAGATAATTATAAGGGTGATGACCACAATGGCACAATTACTACTATTACATGACCAGTGGAATGAAATTATTATCCTTCAATTTCACTTTTATGTTGTAGGGTGCTGTTGCATGGAATTGGGGTACCTTTTTCATTCAAGTGTTCCTTTAGGTGGAGCTTCTGGTTGGGAGCAAGTGTTTGAGCTTTCACCCTAGAAAATAATTGTGTCTGTATCCAGTACTCATTGGCATGAGTATAGATCTAAGCCACGTTAGAAGCTACACAGAGTCTGACCATGATTTTAGATGCTTCTAGACGTGAACGCCAAATCTTTTTAAGTTGTCCTTATTAGTATTTAGTGAATGTGCGGACTCCTTAATCGATTGAATAAATTTCTTCTGTATATAGTTACTATTATAATATTTCGTAGAGCTCCTACTCAAGAGCTATCTGAAGTGTCTTCATATATTTTGTCATAAGGATTCAGAGGGAATTCTTAAAATGTTTGTAGCATATATCAATTGTAGGTGTCACTTTGTGTGATTTTCTCATATAATTTAACGTAGTTGTTCATTCATGATTCTTTTTCAGTTCTTGTTCTTGGAGATTTTTTGATATCAACTGATTGGTTTGAATAATAATTCTATCTATGTTAATGTGTAAATTGTGGACTCTTTGAATTTGTGATATTGCTTCTCCTTTATCTGGCAGTTGCCGCCCTGCTCTGATTATTTTGATTGTGGTATAATTCGTTATTTACTCGTGGAGTCTATTTATATGTTTTCCCTAAGTTCTTTTTGCATAAGAGAAGGTTGAATTTAGTTTCTTTGCAGGTTGCTAAATGGTCAAACTTGTATGAAACTACTGTTCGTGTGGTTGAACATATTAGATTTGTCATGAGCCACTCTGTTGTATCCAAATACTTATGCCATGGTGGAAGAGATTTAGTTAGAACATGGATGAGACTGTTGGCTTCTGTGCAAGGAATGAACCCTCAAAAGCGAGATACTGGAAGTCACATAGAAGAAGAAAATGAAAATATCCATCTGCCTTTTGTTTTATGTCACTCCATATCCAACATTCTTTATCTCTTAGTCGCTGGAGCATTTTCTGAGAATACTGGTGAGGAGACTAATGAAGATGCTTTTTTCAGCACTTATAAGCCAGAGTTTGAAGACCAAGATAGCCTAAGACATGCAAAAGTTGGAAGGCTATCGCAGGAAAGCTCCGTCGGTAGTGTTATGGGGAAGAATGCATTTGATCGTGCATCCAAGGCTGCCGACAATATTCCTATTCCATCATCTGCTTTATGGTTAACATTTGAGTGCTTGAGAGCTATTGAAAATTGGTTGATAATGGATAACACAGTTGGCCCTCTCGGTATCTTGTCTCCAAAATCAAATAATGGCTCTGGTAATAATTTCTTCGCTTTGAAAAGAACGCTGTCTAAGTTTAGAAGAGGCAGACCCATTTTTAAATCGTTCACTTCATCTAATAGTAAGCTTACAAATTCAAGTGAAGTTTTTAGTAAACGATGTTCTTCACCATCCCATGGTGGTTTTAACATTGGTGTAGGATTGGAGTGTGGCCGACCTATGGGACAAGAAGCTGACCCTGGAGGTTGTGATGACAGTATGTTGGATGGAGAAAGTTCCACTGAATTTGAGGGCCTCCGAGTTCTGAGTTTGTCAGATTGGCCTGATGTCATATATGATAGTTCACAGGGTATCTCAGTTCATGTACCCTTGCATCGGTTACTTTCGATGGTTCTGCGGAGAGCGCTCAAACAATGTTATGGTGAATCAGCATCGTTAGATATGACAAGTGCTAGGTCTACAGATCGGTCCTCTGCTATATATAATGACTTCCTTGGACACATATTAGGAGGTTGCCACCCATATGGGTTTTCTGCCTTTGTGATGGAGCATCCCCTTCAAATAAGGGTGTTCTGCGCTGAGGTTCATGCTGGAATGTGGCGTAGGAATGGGGATGCTTCCATATTATCTAGCGAGTGGTATCGTTCAGTTCGCTGGTATGTCAATACTCTATTATGTATCAGTTCATTGAAAGCTACGCTCTTTACTTTTACAGTTATATATTGTGATTTTGTTATGGTCTTTGAACTCATTCTTCTTTTCAACTTGTTTGTGCAGGTCTGAACAGGGTCAGGAGCTTGATCTTTTCTTGCTGCAGTGTTGTGCTGCGTTAGCTCCAGCCGATCTTTATGTCAAGAGAATCTTAGAACGTTTCGGGCAATCAAACTATCTGTCCTTGAACCTTAAACCGTCTAGTGAGTATGTAATTTTCTCTTCGCCTTTTTTCCTGAGCAATTTGTTTTTCTTCAAAAAGTAAGGCCTTTATCATGGTTTATGGGTGATTGGTCCCAGATTCTGAGCATGCTATGTTAGAGAGTGTTTGTACTTTGTAGATCAAATTGTTTGCCACTAGTGGAGTAAGCTAGTACCCTATCTTGGAAGTTTGGATGAATGGGACATTTCTCATATGGAATTTACTAGCTAGTACCTACAAGGGTGTCTCTATATGTTGAAGAGTAATCTATAATGTCAGTTTTTGTATTGTGAACAAGTAATATTGTCCACTCTAGCTGCTTACGGTTGTTAGTTTATTTTCCAAGTCCAAAGCAGTTATTTTTAGTAGTTCAGACTGACTTGACACTTGAGTAGAATAAAACTTCGAAACTTCGGTTCTAGAAATATTGAGATACTGGGACACAGCACCTTCTAGGACATGTTACTTAATAAATATAAAGGTTTGCATGTGTACAAGTGTATAAAGATTTGTGACCTACGCCAATTAGGTTTCCTCCAAGTGCGGAATAACTCAACGTTCTAGTTTAAATGTCAGCAGCCATAAATGAGAATAATGTTAACGAGAACTAACGGATTTCTTATTAATTGTATGATATATATTCCATTCTGCCAGTAGGCATTGATTTACTTCATGGGATAGGGCCCGAGAATATTGTTTCCTTTGCTCAGATGGCCATTTTTGTGCAATACTACTTTTTTCAGGCATGAATCAACTCTAGTTGCAGAAATGCTGACTCTTCTAACACAAATAGTGAAAGAAAGGAGGTTTTGTGGGCTAAATACTGTTGAATGTTTGCAAAGAGAGTTGGTATACAAGCTCTCAATCGGAGATGCCACTCGTAGTCAGCTGGTGAAATCTCTTCCACGGGATCTTTCCAAAATTGATCAACTTCAGGAGATATTGGAAACAATTGCAGAATATTCCAATCCATCCGGAATGACTCAGGTTGGTTTTTGAATAGTGAAAACTTGCTTTTGTTATCAACTAGAATGAACATGCTGAACCACCCTGATTTATTTTTGTATCTCAGGGCATGTATAAATTGCGATTGGCATACTGGAAAGAACTCGATTTGTATCATCCTCGCTGGAACTCGAGAGACCTACAAGCTGCGGAAGAAAGATACTCTCGGTTTTGTAATGTATCTGCATTGACAACTCAGCTTCCTAAATGGACAAAGATTTATTACCCTCTCAGGGGAATAGCTCAAATAGCTACTTGTAAAACACTCCTTCAAATTGTCCGTGCCGTTCTTTTCTATGCTGTTTTCAGTGATGAGGCCACAGCGTCTCGGGCTCCCGACCAAGTTCTTTTAACTGCACTGCATTTACTGGCACTAGCCTTGGATGTCTGTCAAGTACAGAAGGAATCTGGTGACCTGTTATGTTATGCAAATGACGTGATTCCTATTTTGGCATTTGCCAATGAAGAAATATGCATGAATAAGTATGGTGATCAGAGCATGTTGTCACTTCTTCTCTTGTTGATGAGGATACATGACAAAGAAAATGCCGAAAACTTCATGGAACCTGGCAATTGCTCTCTCTCTTCTTTAATATTTAATCTACTCAAGAAGTTTGCAGAGCTTGAACCTGGATGCATGACCTCATTGCGGAAACTTGCACCTGAATTAGCATATCAACTTTCACTATCCATTCCTTGTGGTACTGGTAATATTAATGACATGGCATCGTCTTCTGATAGTGAAAAGCGCAAAGCAAAGGCTCGAGAAAGACAAGCTGCTATATTGGTGAGAAGTTATTTTTTCTTTTAAGTGGTTTCCAGTTATGCTAAAAGAGAAAAAGGGATTCCCTGTTTAACTCTGGCATGAATGTCCAATTGTTTATATTCCAAATCTGAAATGCAGAACATGTGAGTATGGCATGCTTGTGGCTGTATATATTTTCACATATCAGAATATTAACTAGGGATTTTGGCGCAAATGGTCCCTAACGTATTCCCTTAGTGTGTTTTTGGTCACTAACCTTTCATTTTTGGTTAGGAGGTCCCTAACCTATGCTATTGGGTGCAAAAGTGGTCCCTATGGACGGATTCCGTCCAAATGTGCCGTTAGTTGGGTGTGTGTAGTGCAATTTTTATTAATTTATTTTTATTTTCAGGGGCAAAATCGTCAAATCACATTTTTCCCCTTTTATTTTTCATATTACCCAACAATTGTTTTGAAAATTTTGAAAAAAAAAAAAACTCTTACCACACTGAAACGCGAGAAAATCCTCTTTCAATTATTGCAAAAAAAGTAAATTGAACCCAAAGAAAAGAAAAGCAGATTGCGTTAGATGAACTATTTTTTATTTTTTTAGGACTGGTGTGTAGATAAAACATTTCTGGTTTTGCAAATGTTTAAATGACACTCATAGTTTGTAGGTTTTAAATGTGGTTCCTATGTTTTGTTTTGGTTGGAAATTTCTTTGGTTTTGCAAATGTGTAAATGGCACTAGTTAATTGAAAATTTCTCCGCAAATGTTATTTGAGGAAAATGTTCGTGCAACTTTTTCGATAGGTTTAGAACTAACATTGTACCATTTTACATACATTAGGGAACCACTTGCGATTTTTATTGAAAACGTTAAGGACCACATATGCATCTGAAATGTTAGGGACCACATATGCATATGTATGAAATGTTAGGGACCATTTACACACCTTTAGTGAAAAGGTTAGGGACTATCTATGCACCAATTTCAACAATTTTCATCTCCAAGAATTTTCATTCATTCAACAACTACAATACATATTACAACACGTTACTAGAGAACCCAAAAAACCTAAAAATCAAATCTTCTAACTCCACACATAAAATCTAAAAACCAAATCTTTTAAGAACCCAAAAACCAAAAAATCAAATCTTCCAAGAACCCAAAAATCCAAAAACCAAATCTTCTGAGAACACAAAAATTCAAAAACCAAATCTTCCAACTCCGCATATAAAGCTCAAAAACCAAATTTTCCAAGAATCACCCATCTTCTTTGGAGTGGAAGTGGAAACCTTATGTGCGTTAAGGTTTTTTTTCCAAAACATGAAATGGAAGTGGAAGCAACTAAGACGTCTAAAATCAACAAAAAAGGGGTAAAAGTGAACTGACGCCTTTACTCCTGCAAATAAAAACAAATTAATGGAGATTACACTACAAGCACCCAACTAACGGCACATTTGGACGTAATCCGTCCATAGGGACCACTTTTGTACCTAGTAGCATAGGTTAGGGGCCTCCTGGCCAAAAATAAAAAGTTAGGGACCAAAAACGCACTAAAGGCATACATTAGGGACCATTTGCGCCAAAATTCCTATTAACTAATTGAAACTTGTTATATTTGTAGTTTTGCTATTTCATAACCTTGCTTTACCAATATTTCATGACCTTGCTTTACCAATATTTTGCTAGTGTGAATAACTATATTGGAGAATTCCACCAGCTAACTTTATGAATGCCCGAATATTTTAAATAATATTCAGTTATTTGCTATACGAGTTTTGCTACTTCATAACCTTGCTTTACCAATATATTTTGCTATATTGTGAGTAACTATATTGGAGAATTCCAACAGCTAACTTTATGAATGCCTGAATATTTTAAATAATATTCAGTTATTTGCTATATGATTCAAGTTGCAAAAATGGACGTCTTCCTATTTTGATCACAACTTACTGAAGTTCATATGCTGCAGTGATCATGTCTTTTGTGGCGGTGATGGTGGATGGATTGGAGGGTGGTAGCCATACTATTATAAAATGAAATGCCAATAATAGGAAATCTTAGTGCATGTTTGTTGGAGTTTAAAAGTAGTTTTTTAGGAGATTTTGATATAAAGTTATGAAATGTGTGGTTGAATAGTTGATAAAAGTTGTGGGTTCCATAAAATATGTGGTTGAAAATGAGTTTGGAAAAAAAGGAGTTTAAAATAAACTCTACCAAACATGCTTTTAATTAAAGAACCCTGCTATGCTGTCATTGCGTTTTATTTGGTTGATTGTTTGCTCGTTTGCAAGTTGATATGTGAGTTATTCAGTAAGGTAACCTGTTCCAGTCAATTTGAGATGGAAGTTGACATAGGACTAGAGTAACACCCCCCTCCCCCCTTTCTATTCGATTGGTACCGTGTTTTTCTAGTGAAAATTGCGTGTTTTTAAAATGCTCATTATTTCTGATATATAGGAGAAAATGAGAGCCCAGCAGTCCAAGTTTTTGGCAAGCATTAATTCCAGTTCAGATGATGAAATAGATGGTTCTAGATCTGGGCAACTGTTATGTGATTCTGATGTCAGCAATTCCCAAGAATCAGCTCAAGTTATTTGCTCTCTTTGTCATGACCCCAACTCTAGAAGTCCCATATCATTCTTAGTTCTTCTCCAGGTAACGTACTCTCTGGCATGTGTTTTTGTCTCCTGTTTATTTTTATTTTTTCATTAACCTGCCTCACTGAAGCTTTCGGAGAAGCATTAGTCTATTTTCATTCTGATCTCCTATCTTCACTCTTAAATGAAGAAATCCAGGATTCTGAGTTACGTGGACAAAGGCCCGCCGTCGTGGGAGCAAGTTAGCCATTCCGGGAAGGAGCATGTTTCTAATAGCACAGCGACAATTGATTTGTCCCAAAGGACTGCTATATCTGGTGACTCCGAAATGGTCTCATCTTCTCAGTTGATGGATATGGTTCAGAATACTATAAATGATTTTGCTTTAATGGGACAAACTAGGGAAATGAATGCTTTTCTGGAATTTATTCGGGCTTTATTCCCTTCCATTGAGAATATTCAGCTCCCTTGCGTATCGACAGATATGAAGGAGAAGACAGCATATTCCCTTGAGACATTAGAAGAACATATGTATTTGTTGATTAGAGGATTTCATGCTAGTTTGTGGGACTCAGATTCTCAAAGGTCTGTTGGAAAATTTTCTACAGCTGGAGTCAACCTGGAGAGAAGCAGCAATGCTGAATCTCTTTTGCTCGGTAAATACATTGCTGCGCTATCTAGAGAGGCATTGGATAATCCTTCAGCTTCAGAGCATGGTCGTCCTTACAGTGATAGGAATCAATCAGAATCCAATATGCTGCATCCAGAATACGATGGATTTGGTCCTTCCGGCAGTGACGGAATTTATGTGTCTTCCTGTGGGCATGCTGTGCATCAAGGATGTCTTGATCGATATTTGTCATCCCTGAGGGAAAGGTAGACCATTTCTGCTCCACCACCAACCCCACTCCCCACCACCCCAAACAAAAATTATAAAAAATAAAAAAATAAGAAAAAGTAAAAAGTACTCTTTCCCTTCCTTGAGGAAACATCTTCCACTGTCTCCTGTCTTTACTAGGACATCTGCGCTGTTGGGCATCACAAAGGCATAACTAAATGAATTCGATAAAGTAGGGGAAATTTATGTGTTGTACGGTTTTTAATTTCAATTTAAGTACAGTGGACATGAGAATGCAAATAAATTTTAGGGTGTGTTTGATTGGCACATTTTCCATAGAAAATGTCACTTCCATTCCATGGAAAATGTTGTCAAATCCAACACTTTTATTTTCCACCTTTGTTGTTTGATTGGCCATGGAAAAGAAAATACATTTTCTAGGTACAAGCATTTAAAGCATGAATTTGCCTTCTTTCTTGGAAAATTTTTTCTTACCAAGATAGTAGAATTTATTTTCCCACTTCCATGGAAAATATTTTCATTTTCCACCCTTTTTTCATGCTACCAATCAAACACACTCTTAGGGTAAATTACGCGAACTTCCCCTGTGGTTTATGACAATCACAGAGACACCCCCTCCAGAAACCTCCTCTAAGGTTTACTCTTCATAACAGATTCCCCATGTCAGCAAATAAATATATATTTCTCATTTTACCCATTTATATTTCATAATACTTGAACTATATTTTTTTTTTCTTTCTTATTATTTCTTAAGATATACCTTTTCATACTTTTCATTTTAGAGTTTAAAAATTACCTATTGTTATAAAATTAAATTTTTTTTTATAAAATATATTTTTTTTTTTTTTGCAAATGCAATTGACAAATAATTAACAAATCAATATAAATACACGTTTTAGAATAATTTAATAAAGATAATTGAAAATTCATAAATATTTTTAATATTGCTTGATTTAGTTTGTTAAATTTTATTTTTTTTAAAATGGGAAATCAATATCCACAAATATGTTTATGATGTAATCACTCTGTACAAAAAGATTAAAAAAATAAATAATCTTTTTAAAACTAAAACAATTTATTGTTGTCTAAATTAAGATTAAGAAAAAGACACATACTAAAACATCTATAATTTTATATATAGCATAAGAGAGAATGACAATGGGAAATTTATGCTTAGAGGGAGGTTTCTGTAATTTTTAAAACAAGAGGGGGTGTCTCTTTAATTGTTATAAACCTCACGGAAGGTCTCTATAATTTACTCAATAAATCAATCAATAGATGACTAAATAAATAAAGAGATGAGTAATTCGACTTCATCATTAATCAAAAAACAATTCGATATGCCCATAATGCATCTTCTAGTGTCTCCTTCACGGTGGAAACATCTTCCACCGTCTCCTGTCTTTATTGGGACATCTGCGCTTTTGGGCATCACAAAGGCATAACTAAACGAATTCGATAAAGTAGGGGAAATTTATATGTTGTGCAGTTTTTAATTTCAATTTGAGTAACATGAGAGAGCAAATAAATTAATCAAAATCAATGGATAACTAAATAAATAAAGAGATGAGGATTTGGACTTCATCATTCTTGAAAAAACAAATTGGTATGCATTATGGACTGAGAGTGGCTGCTGCTCTTTGGGCAGACTCTGAAACTGCATGTTTTGTGGTTATACTTAAGTTGAAGTTCTAACCCAAATATCTTCTCCTTAATGTAAATAGATATTGCTCTGTTAATGTCTATAAAGTATTATGGATGTTATTTTAAAGGGGCATTGTTTTTGTTTCGCCAGATATATCAGAAGAATTGTCTTCGAAGGAGGGCACATTGTCGATCCTGATCAGGTAGAAACTTTTTTTTTTTTTTTTAATATTTTTAAAATCAACTTTGACCTTTGAATGGCAGAAAAAGATGTTGATGATTTTGGATTAATATGCCAGGGTGAGTTCCTCTGTCCTGTATGCCGGGGACTTGCAAACTCTGTGCTGCCGGCATCGCTTGGAGATTTTAGAAAGGTTCATCCGCCACGAGCTATTCCAACTGTTAATTCTCTGAATGCTGGTAGCCCTTCATCCTCGTCGGATAGTGTAGTTAGTTCTTTTTTTCTGGAAGATGCTTTGTCTCTTTTAAAAAGTGCTGCTGACGTTGCTATAAGTAATGAGCTTCTGAAAGCTTTTCCATTTGAACAAAATGTGAGGATAGCACCAAATCTTGAACCTGTGTTTCGTGTACTGGGTGGAATGTGCTTTCCTGACGTGGATAAGATTTCAAGATCTGGAAGGGTAAACCACCCAGTGATTCTATGGGACACACTTAAGTATTCCCTCATGTCAGCCGAAATTGCTGCTCGATCCAGAAAGAATTCATTGACTCCAAATTACAGCCTCGGTTCTTTATACAAGGAACTCAACTCTTCATATGGTTTTATATTGTCGCTGTTGCTAGATGTCATTCAAAGTATCCGAGCAAAAAATTCTCAGAGTGTTCTTTTGAGGTTAAGAGGCATTCAGCTCTTTGCCAAATCTATATGCTCTGGCACTTCTCCAAATAAAATTTCCGATCACACTTGCCCACAAGAAGGTACAGTTTCCTGCAATGGGTTACTGTTTTTATTTGACGGTTGAATGCAGAAATTCATTAAAATGGTAAAGATATTAGAATACAGCAATAAATTAATAGAGGAGAATTCAAAGATTTTGCGAACTCTCCTATATGGCAAAACTTGGAAACAGCTCTTTTAACCTAGTGATGTGCCTGGATAACAAAGAGATTCGTTACTATGATAAGATCTTTTGAATTATGCAAACTTCCAAGTAGAAATGTATGCAATCATGAAAATGCAAACTAATCGATTAGGAGGAGATTTGACAATCTGATTATTGCATTGTAAGAGTATTGCGGTGTGCAATCGAGTTTTGATCAACTTGATGTAGAACTGTTGTAGATAAAAGCATTAAACTTCCAACAAATTTTGTCTTTATGTATGTTGGTAACATGTTGATTATTTGCTCGATCCAGTCCTGTTATCCTGTTTATTCTGTTATCAATTATCTTAATTTGTGAAACAAATAACGGAATTATTTGCATTTAATTGTATGAAATTACCATTAGTACAAAGTTTAAAAGGGTTCCCTAAGGTAGTAAATACTTTCCTTCTATGGTCCATCAACACCAATGTATCTGGGTTTATTTGGTACTTGGGGTAAGGTTCCTTTCTAATTCCCTCCAGTCTGATAACTCATCCTCCAATTACAAGCGACCCACTTGAATATGATGGGCCCATGTGAGTCCACGTGAATAACGGGTGGATGATTACAATTGGAGGGAATTGGACCTGGAGTGTAGCTGAACCCTAGTAGTTATATAAGTTCAGACATGACATCTTCCTTTTTTAGAGATATTACATATTTATCTACGATTGGTCAAAGTGGAAAAGTTAATAATATGTTTTGTAGGTAATTTGCTTTGTGTATTGGAGAATGCTGAGACAGAAGTACGGTATCCGGACATTCGGTTATGGAGACGCGCTTCTGAACCTGTCCTCGCACATGATGCCTTTTCGACATTAATGTGGATACTCTTCTGTCTTCCATGTCCATTTTTGTCATGCAAAGATTCCTTCCTGTCTCTTGTACATGTTTGTTATGTTGTTACCATAACTCAGGTAGAAAGAATTTGCCTTGTTTTGACCTCGAAAAGATGTAATTAGCAACTCTTTACGTGACTTACTGTTTTTTTTTGTTTTTTGTTTTTTATATTTGTTTGCAACAGGCTATAATAACATATTGCAACAAACGGCAATGCACTATTAGTGAATTGGGATTTCATGATTGTTTGATCACTGACATCTTCAAATATTTGGAGGAACACAGAGAAGCCCTACACTGTTTTGATTCAAACTATATCAATCCTACTTATGATTTCAAAGATGCAATTCGCAGCCTGAGCTTTCCTTATTTGCGGAGATGTGCATTGTTATGGAAACTAATAAATCATTCTACTAGAGCACCATTCACTGATGGGGCTTGCACGTTTGATGGATCTCCACACGCAGATGATGATTCAGTGTGTGTCACTAACATTGTAGAAGAGCTTTCCGAGGTTGAAAAGCTGGAGAAGATGTTTAATATTCCCACACTTGGCGTTGTTATTAATGACGAAAAGTCACGGTTCACAGCTTTTAGATGGCTTTGTCATTTTTCTGAAGTGTGTGGAGTTCGTAAATCTCTGTGTGTTTTGAAATGTAATTCCGCGGTTCCTTTTAAGTTGATGCTTTTGCCTCATCTTTACCAGGATCTCTTGCAAAGGTGAACTTATGAATGGCTGAAGTAGTAGTTTACTTTTCTGTATTGTCTTAATCCGTCAATAATGTGGGAAGTCTGTTCAACATCAGGTATATTAAAAAGCGTTGCCCGGACTGTGGAGATATTCAGGAGGAGCCTGCATTATGCTTGCTGTGTGGTAAATTGTGCTCGCCAAACTGGAAGACATGCTGCAGGTTAATGCCAAATTTTGTTGTGTTTCGTTTATGTATTCTTGTACTTGTAAGGTGCTATCTTTCCTTCTTCTTTTTTTTCTTTTTCCTTTTTTTGGGGTGTAAGCATTGAGAATGGGGATTGTTTGTGTACAAGTGTTTATGCTTCTAATGTTGTTTGTGCAATTGACTCTGCTCATTTTTTTTCAAGGGAAAGCGGTTGTCAAGCTCATGCAAAGGCCTGTGGGGCTGGCATTGGAGTGTTCCTATTGATTAGAGTATGTTTTGCACCCACAACATGTATTTTGGAGGCTAGCTGTCTAATATATTGATTATAATTCTTTTTGTTCATGTTGTATTCTTTGGCATGAGATTGTATATCTTCACAGAAAATAAAATAAGCTCCTAATATTTGTTACAGAGAACCACAATCTTGCTACAAAGATCTGCACGTCAGGCTCCTTGGCCATCCCCCTACTTGGATGCATTTGGTGAAGAGGTGAGTGTTGGATATTCTGGAAGCTTGTCTTGTACTTCAGTGATTTCTTTTTATTTGTGCATAAACTCTATTTAATGTAGTACTACAAAAACCTTCCGTATGTGTAGAAGTGTGCTCAAGCCAAGGGCAATTGAAGCTTGGCTTGTTCACAATTTCTTTTGGCTTCAAAAATATCTTTACTCTACTTGGCTGAGCATATGTAATCGAAAGATTATGAGTTCTAATCAACATTTTCTGAACTCCAAATTCATTTAGCTGTTGCCTATTCGCTAGTTGCCAAATTTTGAACAATGTTGAAAACTAAAATGATCAATGAAATGTCATATGCATGGGCCACAATGCAAACTGCAATTTCCCCCATCCTTGTGGGAGGACGCGAGCAATTACATTTCAGATTAACAACTTGCATCTTTCATGAACACTTTTCTCCAAACTTCTTGCAGGATGTTGAAATGCGTAGGGGAAAACCACTGTATCTAAATGAAGAACGTTACGCGGCTTTGACTCATATGGTAAAAATGGAAATGTTTGTTTTCTATTGACTTTCTTATGGAACTTGTATGCTGAAACCATAATTAATGAATGATCGATAAATTAATAACATCGCTTGATTAGTGACATCTTCCAGTCCCAACTCGTGTAGAATATTAAATTAATAACCTCGCTAAATGCATAAAATAATAAGTTCTTTAACAATCCTTTATGGCCCAACAAATATGTACATTAATAATTGATTAAGTATACATTAAAGAAATAGCACGTAAAAATTCACAATATATACCAAGGAACTTTTTACTACAACTTCTATTTTTTTAATTCAGCTCTTTTTCAACATATACATTTAAACTCGTTTGTCTTTTCTTTGTATCTAAACCAAAATCAACCTCATCCTTATTTTTTGCAAAGCATACACCACATTTGGCATATTTTTTCATTTTGCTAGCGAGTGGTTATTTATGGTTACTACAAGATAACTTTTGGAGAAACAGTTGATGAACACAACTTTCATTTGAATCATGATCGTCGGTAGGTGTATTCATTACCCCTTTAGTAATCTCTTCACCAGCTGGCTTGTTTTAATGGTGAAAGAAGAAAGGTTTTATTTTTCAATTAATGTTATATTTTTGAGTGGCAAAAGGAATTAGCCTAATACTTTGTCCAGGAGTCTCAATGGTATTTTTGATCTTCAATTTTTTGGTTTTTGGATAGAACAGTTAATATGTTGGTTTTGTATGCTTGTAACTCGTGACTTTGCATTTCAGGTGGCCTCTCATGGGCTTGATCGGAGTTCGAAGGTGCTTCGACAAACTACAACGGGTTCTTTTTTCATGTTTTAGCTTCAAGATATGTAATAGAAAATATTCGAATGAGGTCTGGTTTTAATCTTGGATTTAACCACCATGTTCTTTTTTCCCCCTTTTCTGGTGTTTTTTTTATCCACCCTTCTCCATAGTTTTGTACTTGTATTTTCATTAGGGTGACTTATGCTGCAGGTAGCAAGCAGTCTGAATCTTGTTCTAATGGCAAGAAATATGCTGTTGTCCATATAATCAAATTCTGGATCTGACGCAGCAGAGGCAGCACCCATCAACTAAATGTACAATTCTCGTTGAGGTTAGTTTGCTATTTGTTTCTGTGGAGGTTGTTGCTGTTGGGAGTTGCCTGTTGTTGAGCATATTGGATGTTGGTTTATCTGTGTAGCTTATGCTTCACTAATAATCGTTCTAACAAATAAGATCTTTATACAAGGAAAATCATGAGAGATATTGCGAACTCTTTTGTTGATTTATTACAAATTTCATCAGTTGATCTGACACTTTTATAAGAACCCTGTTCCTATGTTACAACTGAGACATGATGTGCAATAAGAGCAGTTACTATTTACAGATTACTTACTACCTTCTGTCATATTTTAATTTGTGATATGTATATTTTCTTGAAAATGGGTTAAGAGTGTTTATTTGCTTTAGATGATTAATATAGAAGAACCCCAGTAAAGCACCCAATATTAGTTTTGTATTTGTGGACACTATCGACACAATCCTTTTTCTGATAGTAAAAGATCATGTTGTTAATAATGCTTCAAACTGCAATCTGTAATATGATTGCGATAAATAATCTATTCCCCATTTGGTGCAGTTTCCTGTAGTAAAAGATCGTGTTGTTAATAATGCTTCATACTTAATCCTCAACCAGAGTTGGTGGTAAACAAGAATGATCTACTGCTGTGTCTATCTTTACTGTTGTCTTGACACTGAAGGAATGGCAAAACCTAGGAATATGTATTGTTCTTATCCAATTTATTTAATTTTAGCTTTTTTTATCAGTCATATTATAACAGTTTTCCCCCTTTTCCTGAAAAACGTTCAGTTCTTTTTTTCTGAATGAAATTGTATTTGATCGTGTCTTGTCTTGAGTTGTTTCTCTCTCTTGTTTGTTTGTGTCTTTATCTCATGCTTATCTACCTTCTTCAGGTCATATGGATTGGCTTTAGTGGTCCTTAAATGGCATTGGTTCTTAGGCGAGCAGTTGTTTTCGTCTCACCTATTGCCCAATGTATAGTTCGTTGTATGAGCTGTAAAAATGTCTAGTTGATTTTTTACTACATTATGGTTATATTGTATTTCCAGATGATTATGATGTAGATAACAACGTATCCAGCTATATGGCTCGTTAAAGGTATAAAATATTTTGTCCTTAATTTTCTGTCTTGTGGATCGTTCTAGGATAGAACTGCTTGTCCTGGCATGTGAGGATGTGCTTTCTTGGTGGCCAGGGCCGGACTTTATATGAGACCCAAGAGGCGATTGTCTCAGGCCTATAAGTTTTAGGGGCCATAAATATAAAATTATGTTTTTTTTTTGTGGATATTACACCCACTACTTATAAATATTAAAATAATTCTAAATCTAACAACTTAACTTATTTATTTTAAAAATACTACATAATTAATATTATATTAAATAATAAAATAATGAATTAAAATTAAATAACTATTTTCATGTGAATTCACTCAAATTTGTTTTTGAGTCTTTGATTATTTGCACAATAAGTCCTTTATCTTTATAAAATTTTCACTTTAGTCCTTATACTTCGTCTTTCATTTCAATTTCATCTTTTTTTATTTGCAACTCAAGTCCTTCAATTTTTAAATTTGTACAAGTTGGTCCCCATATTTATATTTTTATATCAATTTAGTCCTTTGTATCACTATTTGATACAAATGTTACAAATGATATTTTGTATCATTGAATATGTTACATATTATATTATATTATTTTACACATCACATGTTATACGTGAATTGGTATTTTATATCATTGATGTTAAGTATTGTTACAAATGATGAAATCAATAGTTTTATTTGTTAAATTTAACATTATGTTTCATATCTCAGATCATACTATAACGAACTTATCGAAGTTTAGAGTTGATTTTTGGGTAAACAGAACAATTTCGCTTAAGATCGCAACTGCTACAAATGTTACAAATCATATTGTGTATTCTTGTTTGATACAAATGTTACAAATAATATTTTGTATCATCAATATATTACGATTATATTATGTTATTTTACACAATACATGTTATACGTAATTAATATTTTGTATCACCGATATTTTATATTTCAATTTAGAAATACGTTTGTTACAAAATATCATTTGTAACATTTGTATCAAACATTGATACAAATATCATTTGTAACATATGTATCAAATAGTGATACTATAAAAGATTAAATTGATATAAAAGTATAAATATGGGGATTAATTTGTACAAATTTAAAAGTTGAAGGACTTGGGTTGCAAATAAAAAAGGACGAAATTGAAATGAAAGAGGAAGTATAGGGACTAAAGTGAAAATTTTATAAAGATGAAGGACTTATTGTTCAAATAATGAAGGACTTAAATGCAAATTTAAGTGATTTCACGTGGAAATATATATATTTTGTGATATAGATTTTATTTTAATTTATTATTTTATTAATTAATATAATTTTAAGAATGTAGTATTTTTAGAATAAATTTGTTAAGTTGATAAAATTAAATTATTTTTAAAAAGTGGTTTATTTATGAAAACATCCCTTTTTTTTTTTGGTTATTTATAAACATTGACTTAAACAGTCCAAGCCCACATCTAATTTTAAAAACTACTCAATTAAAAAATTCACTCAATTGTCCAATTAAAACCCCACCTAATTAAAAACCTCATTAAAATCCAACCCCAAAACCTCCCGCAAAGAATCGATGGCGAGAAGGAAATCATAGAATGATAAAAAAAATATACAATAAAAATTCTCATTTTGAAGTAGGGCAAACCACGGAACTACAATAGATCGATAATGCACTAGCAATCGATTAATCCTTTGTATTGATTTATTCACTCTGTTATAATCTTTTATTGCTTTCTTTATTTTTAAATTTTTAGACTTAATTTATATAAGCAGTTGTTCTTGGCATTTTTAACTTTTGGTTTCTCCAAGTTGAAAATAATCAAGAATTATCTCCGATTATCTATGTCACAAGAAAAATTGAACGGATTGGCTATGTTATCAATTGAGAAAAAAATAGTTGAACAACTTCATTATGCAAACTAAATTGATACTTTTTCCTCCAAAACTGTAAGGTGGGTAGCAAAATATTTTGTGTATTAAATTTTTATTGTTTGTGTTTTGAGTATATAATTTAGTTTTGAAAAACTCTTATAAAAACATTTTTTTTAATAGACTCTACAAATTTGGGGGTTCAATTTTTAAAGTTCGATTCAAGTCTAACAAACTTAAAGTCCGGCCCTGTGGCGTGTGCTACGCACGTGAATTTTGTCCAGAGTTTAAAATTTGTTTGGTATTTATGTGAATCGTGTAATGTAATTACTATATAGGTCCAAAAAGTGAGCTATATGCCGAGTTCGAGAAAGCATATATGAACTTCGCTCTGCTTACAAAATCTAACTTGTACTCAATAGATTATGACTCGATGGCTTTACGAATCATTGAATTTAAGCAAAGCTTGTGCATTTTGATTCGTTTTAGAAGATTTCAAATGCACTATTAATCGAAAATCATATTTTATATTAGAATGTACTTTACAGATTACAATTATGAATCCATCAGACAGGCAAAAATGTTGCCAACATTAACATTAACATTTCTAGTATTATTCAGGTTTTAGGCGTTCTCCCGTGGATTTTTGAAAATAACTTGAGTATTTGATCTATACTGTAAATAGATTGACTCAAATCGTGCTTGCACTCAAGAGGCACTTCTACGTGAGTGGCGATCAACTAGGCGGCAGGTAGTCGACCACTCGTTGTAACGAATGGTAGTCGACTGATTATGGCATCGGACCAGTGTCACTGAGAAGGGCAGTTAGTCGACAACATCAACAGACGACTCGCTGATGTCACATAACGGTTATGTGGATGATAAATTAACCGCCCGTCCCAAGCCAACTAGCGCACTATTGAAACCGCCGCCACGTGATTTATAATCGTCAAGACGTAGGGCAACAACCGCCGGCGATGCCTGAGAAAATCGCTCATGCGTAGAGGAAAATCGCCCACCTATAAATACCTCTTCGGAAGGTGAGCCGTGTAAATCATGTCAAAAACTTTATAATTGCTACACTCGTTTTCACTTAATTCCGCCACTCTTTCCCTTTAATATCTAACTTTCACGTTGGAGGATAAACCGGGAGAGTTCCCGCCTCCTTTTCGTGTATCGAGCAACCAAAGAATTTGATTGTTGAAACGCTCGATCCATCCCCATCAAGGTAATATTTCAAAGATTAATCTCCTTTTCATTTTAATGAACCCGAGCTTGGCTTGTTTTGCAAAAATTTACACGCTTTTGGTCAAGTTTAAAAGTACCTTTTAGTCGAACTACTTGAATTCATCAAATCAATTTTAAGGATCGCCTCACATCTCATCTCGGGTAGCTCATTTACATACAATGAAGAGATTGTTCTGATTGACGAGGAAATCATAAGATTCGATTTCAACAGAAAAATCATTAGAAAGGACCTCCTTTCTCCCAAGATTGATATGTGGATTGAACAATTTTACCCCACTCACAATTTTCTCAAGAAGTTACTCTATGCCATGAAAATAATCAAATATACAACCTCAGGAACTTAGTTACAGAAAGATATTGAGGGTCTATTTACTTTTAAAAATGCCAAAACTTGCTGCTCGTCAATGGCAACATAACTTGCTGCTCGTCAATGGCAATGTTGCTTACAATTTGTTTGATCATTCAACTGAATTTTAATGTATGAAGAAAAAATAGTTCTGAAAACCAGAAGCAAAGTAGGAGTCAATAGGAAATTCTAGTTTCCTCTATTGTAAAAGCAGATTCCAATCCGAAGGCTAGTGTTATAAGAGCAACATGCATCTTGAAAGTTTGCTAAGTTTGGTTTAAGAACTTGGCTCGTGAATCAGATAACCAAAAAAAAAAAAAAAAAACTGGCTCGTTACCCACGAAATGGAGTAAATAAGGGTTGTACATTTCATGACTCAGATAGGGAGAGGGAGGGGGGATTCAAAACATGGCAGCAAAGGATAATAAGAGATCAGCAACGGCATTATTGTTGATATTGTCATTAAAAAGAAAAAATCAGCTGGCTACGCTGACCTCGGGAAGATACTTACATTGCCATTCTAACTTATAACCGTCTTTGACGTGTATAAACGAACTTTGTTACAGGAGCGATTCCTTTGACCATTGAATCCTCAGACTTACTATTTTCATCACGACACTCCTCCTCCATTTTAAATGCAAACTCAAGCTGCTTCTCGACAGACTTAAGAACAGATGTCCTTTTCGATCTTAACCGATATGGAGGAGATAAATTATAAGACTTGGCACTGCATAATCCAACATCGCCTTCGCAAAGAAAGATCTCTATGCAAACTTACCTCTTGTGACTCTGTATTCTCTGGACTATTCGCTTGATTATACTCACTGGTAGATTGACATGTTTCTCGACTGCTTCCCTATCTACCCGGCAATGTTTACTTTCTGGTGCAGATAGCAGACTTCAGACTTTCTTCTTCGCAATATGGATGGAGTATTAGGAAAGCTTTTGGCAGCAATTTTCAATATAGATTCTGGAGTTTGCGCAAATAAATTTCCTCCTTTCATGCTAGGTGGAGTGAAGAAAGTCACGGGTGACATTATTGGACTAATGTCTGATTCTGAGTGCATCCGAGAAATATATGTGCTTTCTTGGTGGCCAGGGCCGGACTTTATCTGAGACCCAAGAGGCGATTGTCTCAGGCCTATAAGTTTTAGGGGCCATAAATATAAAATTATGTTTTTTTTTTGGTTATTTATAAACATTGACTTAAACAGTCCAAGCCCACATCTAATTTTAAAACTACCCAATTAAAAATTCACTCAATTGTCCAATTAAAACCCACCTAATTAAAAAACCTCATTAAAATCCAACCCCAAAACCTCCTGCAAAGAATCGATGGCGAGAAGGAAATCATAGAATGATAAAAAAAAATATACAATAAAAAATTCTCATTTTGAAGTAGGGGCAATCCACGGAACTACAATAGATCGATAATGCACTAGCACTGATTAGTCCTTTGTATTGATTTATTCATATAATCTTTTATTGCTTTCTTTATTTTTAAATTTTTTAGACTTAATTGATATAAGCGAGTTGTTCTTGGCATTTTTAACGTTTGGTTTCTCCAAGTTGAAGTTAATCAAGAATTATCTCCGATTATCTATGTCACAAGAAAAATTGAACGGATTGGCTATGTTATCAATTGAGAAAAAAATAGTTGAACAACTTCATTATGCAAACTAAATTGATACTTTTCCTCCAAAACTGTAAGGTGGGTAGCAAAATATTTTTGTGTATTAAATTTTTATTGTTTGTGTTTTGAGTATATAATTTAGTTTTGAAAAACTCTTATAAAAACATTTTTTTAATAGACTCTACAAATTTGGGGTTCAATTTTTAAAGTTAGATTTAAGTCTAACAAAACTTAAAGTCCGCCCTCAGGCGTAGTGCTACATACGTGAATTTTGTCCAGAGTTTAAAATTTGTTTGGTATTTATGTGAATCGTGTAATGTAATTACTATATAGGTCCAAAAAGTGAGCTGAAAGCATATATGAACTTCGCTCTGCTTACAAAATCTAACTTGTACTCAATAGATTATGACTCGATGGCTTTACGAATCATTGAATTTAAGCAAAGCTTGTGCATTTTGATTCGTTTTAGAAGATTTCAAATGCACTATTAATCGAAAATCATATTTTATATTAGATTGTACTTTACAGATTACAATTATGAATCCATCAGACAGGCAAAAATGTTGCCAACATTAACATTAACATTTCTAGTATTATTCAGGTTTTAGGCGTTCTCCTGTGGATTTTGAAAAATAACTTGGAGTATTTGGTCTTTATCTGTAAATAGTGAAGACTCAAATCGCTTGAGACTCGGTGAGGCACTCTACGTGATGGCGCGTCAACTAGGCGGCAGTGTAGTCGTCGATCGTTATAACGAATGGTAGTCGGCCGATTATGGCATCGGACCAAAGGTCACGAGAAGGGCGGTTAGTCGACAACATCAGCAGAACGACTACGGCGATGTCACATAACGGTTATGTGGATGATAAATTAACCGCCCCGCGTCCCGAAGCCAACTAGCGGCTATTGAAACCGCTGCCACGTGACGATAATCACCGAGACGTAGGCAACAAATCGCGGCGATGCGAGAAAATCGCTGGCGTGAGGAAAATCGCCCACCTATAAATACCTCAGAAGGTGAGCCAGGTAAATCATGTCAAAAAACTTTATAATTGCTACACTCGTTTTTCACTTAATTCCGGCCACTCTTTCCCTTTTAATATCTAACTTTCACGCTGGAGGATAAACCGGGGGAGAGTTCCCCGCCTCCTTTTCAGGTATCGGAGCAACCAAAGAACTTGATTGTTGAAACGCTTCGATCCATCCCCATCAAGGTAATATTTCAGTATTAATCTCCTTTTCATTTTAATGAACCCGAGCTTGGCTTGTTTTGCAAAAATTTACACGTTTTGGTCAAGTTTAAAAGTACCTTTTAGTGGAACTACTTGAATTCATCAAATCAATTTTTAAGGATCGCCTCACATCTCATCTTGGGGTAGCTCATTTACATACAATGAAGAGATTGTTCTGATTGACGAGGAAATCATAAGATTCGATTTCAACAGAAAAATCATTAGAAAGGACCTCCTTTCTCCCAAGATTGATATGTGGATTGAACAATTTTACCCCACTCACAATTTTCTCAAGAAGTTACTCTATGCCATGAAAATAATCAAATATACAACCTCAGGAACTTAGTTACAGAAAGATATTGAGGGTCTATTTACTTTTAAAAATGCCAAAACTTGCTGCTCGTCAATGGCAATGTTGCTTACAATTTGTTTGATCATTCAACTGAATTTTAATGTATGAAGAAAAATAGTTCTGAAAACCAGAAGCAAAGTAGGAGTCAATAGGAAATTCTAGTTTCCTCTATTGTAAAAAGCAGATTCCAATCCGAAGGCTAGTGTTATAAGAGCAACATGCATCTTGAAAGTTTGCTAAGTTTGGTTTAAGAACTTGGCTCGTGAATCAGATAACCAAAAAAATTAAAAAAACTGGCTCGTTACCCACGAAATGGAGTAAATAAGGGTTGTACATTTCATGACTCAGATAGGGAGGAGGGGGGGGGGATTCAAAACATGGCAGCAAAGGATAATAAGAGATCAGCAACGGCATTATTGTTGATATTGTCATTAAAAGAAAAAAAGCAGCTGGCTACGCTGACCTCGGGAAGATACTTACATTGCCATTCTAACTTATAACCGTCTTTGACGTGTATAAACGAACTTTGTTACAGGAGCGATTCCTTTGACCATTGAATCCTCAGACTTACTATTTTCATCACGACACTCCTCCTCCATTTTAAATGCAAACTCAAGCTGCTTCTCGAGAGACTTAAGAACAGATGTCCTTTTCGATCTTAACCGATATGGAGGAGATAAATTATAAGACTTGGCACTGCATAATCCAACATCGCCGCGCAAGAAAGATCTCTATGCAAACTTACCTCTTGTGACTCTGTATTCTCTGGACTATTCGTTTGATTATACTCACTGGTAGATTGACATGTTTCCTCGACTGCTTCCCTATCTACCCGGCAATGTTTACTTTCTGGTGCAGATAGCAGACTTCCAGACTTTCTTCTTCGCAATATGGATGGAGTATTAGGAAAGCTTTTGGCAGCAATTTTCAATATAGATTCTGGAGTTTGCGCAAATAAATTTCCTCCTTTCATGCTAGGTGGAGTGAAGAAAGTCACGGGTGACATTATTGGACTAATGTCTGATTCTGAGTGCATCCGAGAAATATCTGGAAGACTAGAATCTATCTGTGGTGGCTCATAATATAGTGTCCCGTACAAGGGAATATCATCGTGCAATGAGGTTTCAGTTATTCTGTACTGATCAACTACACTTCCACATCTCTCAAACCTGCTTTCTGTACTAGAATGGATGGGATCTACATCTAATGGCATTGACTCACATTTAGCACCTTCAAGATCGGCAGACTCATTCCGGGAATCATTAACTGATCCAGCTATATCATGAACTTCGGTAGTAGTTTCTAGCTTATCCTTCACATCTTCAATTTTATATGTATCTGTAGCTCCTGATGAAACTATGGCAGTTGAATCTGGTCCTTTATTTGCGCAAACAAGATCTTCTCCAGTTGAAGCTGTTCTACTCACAAGTCTATAACAAGTTTGAGGAATATTCTTAGCAACGGGTGGAAGGTTCCCAGTAGCCAAATAGAAATCTAACTTCTTCTTCAAAGAACTATTCCAGTGATTCTTGATTGCATTATCAGTCCTGCACAGATTAAAGCCCGTTACAAGCTAGCATTGCCCATAGCAAAGAACCAAGATGGTGTAACCCATGTTTCATTAAATTCAAGCAATCATATCCTTTTCCATAAATACAAGATAAACAGAAATATTTCTTTACTCCTAAAGAAATGAACAGCATGAAAGGTGTCTCAGATATAATGGAAGAGTGAAACTGAAGAACAAATAACAGTTCATCTCAAGCAAGTCTTATTCCAACTACTTGATTAATGATTCTCTCACCTTTTAAATTACTTGAAAGTTGAATCACATATGCAAAAGAAAAAACGAAATAGGTAAAAGCATACTCAAGGCTATTTGGAGAGAAACAACTTCAGTGCTAAAACCACTTCCTGAAAATATGATTCAGGAAGTTTCTGTTCAATTTACGACACTCAAAATCTTAACTCACATCGATAGCCTACACATTACAAATCTCAACTCACATCAATAGCCTACACATTACCGAGACAAAATTCTGTAATTGACAAAATACACTCATCCGCTTTCAACGGAGTACTGCAGCACAAAATGAAAAAATTGCACTTATTTGCACATTGGGAGCTTCATTGTAGTTGTAGCTATTAGCAAATAACGCGTCGAAGATGAAATATAAATAAATCAATCAATCCCTTTCTAACAGCTTAACCTTTTAGATTAAATGGTTCAATATAGTACAAGATCGTAGATTTAAATCTCACTATCACCCATTATGAAAATTCACTTTCTCGACGGCAGCACCATAGCACAAAATGAAGAAAGTTCACGTGTTTGCACATTAACACTATATTAAAGTTGTAGCTAATAGAAATTAATGCGTCGAAGATGAAATATAAGGGTGTGTTTGATTGCAACTTGCAAGCAAGAAATTTGAGTGGAAAGAAAATGAATTCCATGGAATTGAATTGCCAAGAAATTATTGATTGGATAATAAGACAAATTTTCCATGGAAAATAAAACCTCCTCACCCCCTAAGAAAATATTTTCCTTGAAAACAAGGAAAATGAAAAAAGGTTTTACATGGAAAAAAAAAAAGATTGCAATTCAAACACAACATGGAAAATAAGTGAGAAAATATTTTTTCAGTGGAAAATCTTGTGCAATGAAACATGTCAGTTGGAAAATAGGTGGAAAAAAAGGATTTTCCATGGAAAACTATGTGCAATCAAACAAAGCCTAAATAAATAAATCCATCCCTTTCTGACAGTTTAACCTTTTTAGATTAGATGGTTCAACATGGTACAAGATCCTAGATTCAAGTCTCACTGTCACCCATTTATGAAAATTTTGTGTATGCAAGGAAAAACAATTATACCAAACTGGTCCAGCACTCTGCAATACCGTGTTTCTGTATGAGTGGGCCATCCAAACACCAATGCTTAAACGCAAGAAACTAGTAAACAATGCAAAAGCCAAAAGCATCAAATGGTGGCAACTTAGAGCAACTTAAAAACATTTCCACCTGGGCAAAACATAACATATGTTGAAAATGCTTCTTTATGGTGAAATAACAGTTCAAGAAAAATGAAACGAAGTTCAGGAACATCATCGTATATGCAAGTAGCAATTGTTTAAGTTTTATTTTTACTCATTGGGGCACAGGGATGGAGCTTGAGATGAATACCGAAATGAGGATATTATTATTGAAAAAGCATAAAACACCGACTTAATTTATGCACAAAAGATGGTTTAAATAAAAATTTAGTATGACAAAAGTGAAAAAAATAAAAAGGCTTGAATGAGATATACCCTTAATTGAGGGGCTAATACGATTGTTTAAGTTTCATTCTTTACTCATAGGTATAAATAGAACATGCGGCACAGGCATGGAGCTCGCGATGAATGCCGAAATGAGGTCATTATTATTGAACAAACATAAAACACCAAAAAAAGAAAAGAAAAAAGAGAGGCCTGAATGAGATACACCCTTAATTGAAGGGGCTAATGACTTGGAAATTACAATAATCAATATGAAAATTCATGAAATTTAAAGGCAAAAAAAAGTATTTTCTTCCTTTGGGGAGGGAGGAGGGGTCCCCCAACCCCAGGCCTCCATCTATGCCTTTAAGGCCTTTTCTTCCTCTTTTTGGATTTTTATGTCTATCTACGGAAAGATACTAATCTTGTATGCTAAAATTAGAGATAAATAGTAAAAGTTATTTTATTCTGATTTTTTAAATTAAAAATGTCATGTAAGTAGGTGACCATGAAATTAGATGAAACTTTAACGATAGTAGTTTCCAGATGAAAGCCATAATGCACTCTTTCACAATCCAAGTGCAAATTTCATTATGTAGCCCAACAAAATAGTTCTTCTTAATTTTCTCTTCTAAAATTTTATCATGTATGACGATACCTTCCAGGTAGGAGCTTAGCTAATTCTGCCCATTTATTCCCATAAGTCCTATGAGAACTCAACAGAGTAAGTTCTTCCTCCAAAGTCCAAGCATCCTTCTTAATATTAGGATTCAAATGATTGTGCCACCTGAAATTTGTTAGAAAACACTTTCAACTTCAAGAACAAACAAATCAGAATATTTAAAGATAAGTAAAAATAATTTCAGAAATCGATGTCCCTATTATAAATTACATGAAGAAAAAGTAATGTTTACTGCTTAGCAGTCAATTTTCAAAAGCTTTGTCTGCATATACGTATTAATAGGTATATGTGTGAGTATCATGTTGAAAAAAACAAAACAAAACTTGCCTGTATGAGAGAGCAGTATAGTGCGCATACTTGCCAAATTAAAAATAAACTACAATACATAGGGTGCACCAGAACAGCTTAATTTTGCTTAAAACAAAGCAATAACATCAAAAGAGGGGGCATTGGAATATCTATACAAGGTATGAATTTCAAAATCAATTTTTTTGTTGCAGCCAGAACCCCGTATGTCTCCATAAAGTTCTATACTATTTTTGTACACAATCCGTGCAAGCGATTGGCCCAAAAAAGGCCGTCTAATTAATAAAATAAATGCACTTGTCAAGAAATAAAAGAAATTATGGTTTGAAACAATTGATCAATCCGTCATAAATCAACTAGCACTACTGAATGTTATAATAATGGTTATATTTTATTTACTTCACCTCTCACGGCATTGTTTCCCAATTCGACCTGGTAATGACTTTGCTATAACAGACCATTTTGTAGGTCCATATCTAGCTACCAGTTCCACAATTTTCTCATCCTCCTGTAAGTAAAGCAAGCAATATGAATTTGAAATCACAAACACAAGTCATCACAATATAACATCTTAAATGGACAAGAAAAATATCATTGAAAGGGGGAAGAAAACTAGCTGCCAACCTCTGGAGTCCAGGGACCTTTAACAAGTTCTGGATTGAGAACCTTTTGCCATCTATGCAAGCACTGTACTTCTGACCTATCTGGAAAGAATTCGGCTGCATAAATCTGAACATTAATACAGGGTGCATTCTTCTAGCATGATTTAAAAGAGTGTTGAAAAGTGTATCAAGATGGAATGACAATGTTTCTGACCATGGATAAATTCTTGAACTATAAATATAAGTAGAGATACAACAACAATATTTATCGACTCTTTACACCTAAATTTCTGGAAGACTCCAATCAAATAAACCTTACATTGTGAAACTTAAGATTGCAGAATGTTAAAGATGTATCAAAATAGGCAAATAGAGGTGTAAGTGTAACTCCAACCTAGCCGTAGTTCCTGTTATTTATAAGTTTGTCAGTTCCATTCATCAATATCTGTATGGAATATGATTTGACATAATGAAACAACTGACTAAAACTAGATGTTGATAATTTCTGAGATGGCTTAGTCTATCACAGTGACGACAACGACGACGACGACGACGAACTAAGCCTTATTCCAATAAATGTGGGGTCGGCTACATGAATCCTTCTTGGCTACTCCACTCTATTCGTGCTAGCACAGTACAACATCTATTGAACTAAAATGCAAACCTAGACATATTTATATCAAACAATTTGTTTAAGACTTCCTTAACACCTAGTGTAAGTTCCTCAATAAATAATTTCTCTGAACAACAAACGAAGTTAAATATAAAACAATAGTACTACAAGATCGTCAAATCAATACAGAAGTGAAAATCCAATTCACATGCATAAGGTCATTGCTAAAATACAAACTAAATCGTGGATAAAAGCGACGGAGTAGTAAATTATACCTATTTTCTTCCAAGATTTCCCTCTGTAAGCTGCAACAGCTCTTTTTAAGGTATCATCCTATTGCAAAATAATCAAGAGTTTAGTTATTCATGAGTAGAACAACATGGAAGTGTGATGGTACTGATTCAGACATATTTCACTTGTGAGCTCCCTCCCCCTCCCAACCCCACCTAGCACACATACAACTTGGAGAAAGGGGAGAGAATAAAGAAAATGTGATAAATGAATAGGAACAGAGGAAAAAAGTTAATTAAGTTCCTCACATGTGTAAGTGAAGTTCAAGTGACAAATAAATTAACCAAAGAAAGAAAAGATCTAGCTAAAGTTATGCAAATTGTTTCAAAAACAAGCATTGAACTCATTTGTCATCAGTATGAAACTAAAATAAATGCTGGCGCAAACTTCATAGGTATCTGCACTATAAATACACATATTTCTGAAGAAAACTCATTACCTCCTCCGGGGTCCAACCTCCCTTTGCTCTTCTAATTGGGCCAGTAGTTCTTCTATAAAACCATATATATGTCATTTAATTTCAAATCATCAGCCCATGGCTTTTATAAGTCATAAGAATTGTACAAAGCACGTAGCTGTTGTCTAATGCGTTTCTAATAAACGAAGCCAATTTAATGCTACATCAAAAAGTACAGCAGAAATACATAAAGCTGTGAACTGTTAAACTGAACAAAACCAGTGTATACACATGTCATAATTTCAAGATAGTAAGAAGATCAATTAGCATGCAAAATATCTATATATCTATGTTGGATGGAAGTGAGGTCATATCCTAAGAGCGAAAGAGTGAGCCAAATACAGAAAGTCAGTGCTGTTCACAGGTGATAATAGCATCTTACTATTAAGCGAGCATCCTCTCAATTATATTTGCTAAATCATTCATTTACATGAGATAATATTCCCTACCATGCTTCTATTGAATTTACTTAACGATAAATAAATATATTTCAGACACTCCTATACAAATGCTAGTTTCAAAATTGTTCACAAACATTAATCCATGACATACTGAAGAAACACATCCATCATGGGACAAAGTTCGAATATGGTGCAACCTTTGATATGCAAAACCATTAAAATACTGGATAAAACTATAGATCTCAAAGAAAAGTACATTAATTCAGCATAGAATAAATTATATAATCAAACCAAAAAGTAAACTTTGGTACAATAACACAAATTCAAAACTAAAACTGAAAAAATCAATTGAATCCTACATCACAAGATACAGGAACAAATATTTCATTCAAAATGAGCATAGTTAACAAATCATTAAAACGTTACCTATGAGATGGCGATATATTTGTGGGACTACTTATACCGGGCGACTTAAGTGCAACACTGCCACTATTCTCGGAAACAGAAGAGCTCAAAGCAGCTGTTGATTGCTTGTTATCAGGACAGACCTCTTCTGGTTTCGCCTCTGCCATTTAATCCTCCAACTGATCACACCTCCTAATCCCAGACTTCCTAAACTGAAAATTACCAATCCAATAATAAATTGCAAATTTCAATAAACTCCACGTGTAAAACAATACCCTCTAACCGTATTCAGTCAAAACCCAAAATCCTGACCATAACTAAATATTTTTAGCACCAATTATAGATTAAGCCAACCCCAGATCTCATAAACAAGTACTACTAATAATAACCAAGAAAACTCAAACCAGAAAACGAAAATTACGAGAAAAGATAATTCCAGTTCATCAAGAGCTAGTTAAACGGAAAAGAAATACTTAAATTGATCAAAACCAAGTTAAAAATTGAAGCATAAAATTGAAAAAAAAATGAAATTCAACAATCTTAAAAAAAAAAAATACGAAACTGACCTAACGGATTAAAACTCAAGCTGACGGATTCTAGAGCCCCAAGAAACAGAAAATCTCACTTTTAGAGAGAGAAAATTATGCGTTTGATATCGTGAAAAGACCTTGTCCGTTGAACGTTGAAGAAAAGAAAAAGGAAATATTTATATACTTTTGTACATAACGAATACTTGTTAGGGCGTCAGTGACGGTGCCGTTTAGTGGCCGTTGAGATTTGGATGAGGAAACAGAAGGGGTGCTTTGACGGCGGTTTACGGTTGCACGTGACCGTTATAGACAAGAGTTTGAACCTCAAACGGCATATTAATTAGTATCTTTAATGGGTCGGATCTTTCCCGGGTAATTGTGGTCCGTTGATTGGGAATTGACGATATGGATTTATTCAAGCTGTGGTGTGAATAAAATTTAAGGAGAATTTTTTCGTAATATGATATAGATTTATTCGAGTTGTGGTATAATTGTTACATTGTAACAAAACAAAATTTAAGGAGTTTTTTTTTGGTATGAAAATATTAATCTTTTAAAATCTTAGTTGATACGTGTAAGACAAGATTAAAGAGGAATTAATATTGTTTTAATTAACTTTTTAAACGTATTACTCTTGACAGAACCACATATCATGCCCGAAACTCTTTTCGGCTTTGCTGATTTTTTATAAGTTCATTTAGCAAAATGAATTGTACAAGATTAATTCGAACATGTTTCAAGACTAATAAGTTTAATTTTAAGTAAAAGCGCAAGTTTATATAAATAAGTATTTTTATTGAAGAAAGTTAAAAATATACAAATTGTTCATCTTGATAATAAAGTAATAATTACTTTAAAAAAAGTTTGAAAGTGAATTTTTTTTTTTAATTTAGGCTCTATTGTCAGTAGTGTTTGCAATTGTTATGTGTGTTTACTCGACAACAATGTTGAAAACATGATAAATGAAGAATATAAGTTTCGTTAATTCATATAGAATATTAAGATGAACGTAACAAACTAGAAGAAACTCCACATATTTTATTAAATAATTAAAAATAATTAAATTTACGATAAAATTCTAGTAAAAGATACGTGTTTGATGGTGTTTAAATTATAATTTCAACCGATCAAACTGTTTTAATAACAATAATATCACAATACATTAAATACATAAAAGCTAGCTAAAGGAAGTCTTCCAAGGCCGAGCCCCCCTTCTATTTGTGCCTCCAACTTCCTTGACTTTGGTTGTGTTGTAATCTAAACTCTCAAGTCTTTATAAATGTTACTATTAACTTTGTAGTGTCATTTAATAGCTTAATCTTTTGTTATTCAAGATGATTGGAATTAAATAAAGATTTATATTAGTTAAAAAGGAGACGATAAAAGTTTTTGGTGGAAAAAAATAAAGAAAGGAAGGAGACAAGGAAGAGCAAGGAAGGGGTGAAGTGGACCCACTTCCCAACTTACCATATTGTTACCAATATTTTAAATTGTGGCATTCATTGTCCTCGTTGACGAAAATGTTTGTTTCAATGTTAAATTGCCACATTTGACACCCATAAGGTCTTGGATTGTAAGGATAAAATAGTCTATAACGAATTTTATTATTTCAAAACAATTCAAATAAAATAAAATTCTTAAATGTTTATAAAACTTTGGATAATTATATTCATACAACACTTTCTATTTTTTTGTTACTACATTTTAATTACATTTAATATCCTTAATTTATGAATATTATATCACTTATGTTCCTAATTTTTTTATCACATTTTATTCTCAATTTTTCATTAATTAGCTTATCTTGTGTTTGATAACGGTTTTTCTAAAAACATTTGTTGAGAATTCAGTAAAAGGAAACATTTATGCATCGTATTTTTAAAAAAAAAACAATAGATACAAAATTACGAGAAAATAGTTTTCCTCATTTCAAAGCACGTAAATAAAATATTTCAACAGAAACTATCATTAATGATGAAATGTGCTAATTAATGAAAGTTGAAGATAAGAATTCGATGACAAAAAATTAAGAACATAATTACAACAATAAACAAAAATTGAAAATCTTATGTACAATTAAAGTGTGAATATAACCACTCTAAAACTTATCCTCGCTGCTTCAACCCATTTGCGACATCATCAAGAAGCACCCAAACGCAAAGCAAATTAATCTGGGTTCAGGTCCCGAATTGAAATATTCTATAAGAAAAGCAGTGGGCTTAAAGCGCATTTCAAATCTTCAAAAGCACTAATTCAAACTTTAAAACTCTTCTTTAACGGCCAACGGTACAAAAAATTCAACTCCCCGATCTTCATCGTGCTTATTACCCTGTCTTCCACCTAGAAAATTTGACAAATTTCTCCTATTTTCTTGTGTGCGTTTGAGAATTCTTGTCTCAAGATGGCTACTCAATTGGAGAACCTTTATACCCCGTCGAAAAATCACTCCCAGCACGAGCAACCCAGTTCAATCTCAAAGGTCAGAGTCATCATAAGAGTCCGGCCTTTCCTTCCTCAAGAACTTTCTTCAGAAAATGCCAATCCCATCTCTTGTGTTTCTCTTCTTAATCCAGAATCTGAGTCGTGCGGTGATGAAGTTACTGTTCATCTAAAAGATCCAGAAACCAGGTTGGTTTACATCATATCTTCTTTTGTCTCAAAAAGGGTTAAATTTCATGAAATCGATTTATGGGGTTTTTTATGGGTGATTTGATATGAGTGTTTCTTGTTTGTGAATTGTGTAGTCGAAATGAGTGTTACAAACTGGATGCATTTTTTGGGCAAGAAGACAACAATGTGAGTGAAATTTTTCAGAGAGAAGTGATTTATAAGTCATAAGAATTGTACAAAGCACGTAGCTGTTGTCTAATGCGTTTCTAATAAACGAAGCCAATTTAATGCTACATCAAAAGTACAGCAGAAATACATAAAGCTGTGAACTGTTAAACTGAACAAAACCAGTGTATACACATGTCATAATTTCAAGATAGTAAGAAGATCAATTAGCATGCAAAATATCTATATATCTATGTTGGATGGAAGTGAGGTCATATCCTAAGAGCGAAAGAGTGAGCCAAATACAGAAAGTCAGTGCTGTTCACAGGTGATAATAGCATCTTACTATTGCGAGCATCCTCTCCAATTATATTTGCTAAATCATTCATTTACATGAGATAATATTCCCTACCATGCTTCTATTGAATTTACTTAACGATAAATAAATATATTTCAGACACTCCTATACAAATGCTAGTTTCAAAATTGTTCACAAACATTAATCCATGACATACTGAAGAAACACATCCATCATGGGACAAAGTTCGAATATGGTGCAACCTTTGATATGCAAAAACCATTAAAATACTGGATAAAACTATAGATCTCAAAGAAAAGTACATTAATTCAGCATAGAATAAATTATATAATCAAACCAAAAAGTAAACTTTGGTACAATAACACAAATTCAAAACTAAAACTGAAAAAATCAATTGAATCCTACATCACAAGATACAGGAACAAATATTTCATTCAAAATGAGCATAGTTAACAAATCATTAAAACGTTACCTATGAGATGGCGATATATTTGTGGGACTACTTATACCGGGCGACTTAAGTGCAACACTGCCACTATTCTCGGAAACAGAAGAGCTCGAAGCAGCTGTTGATTGCTTGTTATCAGGACAGACCTCTTCTGGTTTCGCCTCTGCCATTTAATCCCTCCAACTGATCACACCTCCTAATCCCAGACTTCCTAAACTGAAAATTACCAATCCAATAATAAATTGCAAATTTCAATAAACTCCACGTGTAAAACAATACCCTCTAACCGTATTCAGTCAAAACCCAAAAATCCCGACCATAACTAAATATTTTTTAGCACCAATTATAGATTAAGCCAACCCCAGATCTCATAAACAAGTACTACTAATAATAACCAAGAAAACTCAAACCAGAAAACGAAAATTACGAGAAAACATAATTCCAGTTCATCAAGAGCTAGTTAAACGGAAAAGAAATACTTAAATTGATCAAAAACCAAGTTAAAAAATTGAAGCATAAAATTGAAAAAAAAAATGAAATTCAACAATCTTAAAAAAAATAAAATACGGAAACTGACCTAACGGATTAAAACTCAAGCTGACGGATTCTAGAGCCCCAAGAAACAGAAAATCTCACTTTTTAGAGAGAGAAAATTATGCGTTTGATATCGTGAAAAGACCTTGTCCGTTGAACGTTGAAGAAAAGAAAAAAGGAAATATTTATATACTTTTTGTACATAACGAATACTTGTTAGGGCGTCAGTGACGGTGCCGTTTAGTGGCCGTTGAGATTTGGATGAGGAAACAGAAGGGGTGCTTTGACGGCGGTTTACGGTTGCACGTGACCGTTATAGACAAGAGTTTGAACCTCAAACGGCATATTAATTAGTATCTTTAATGGGTCGGATCTTTCCCGGGTAATTGTGGTCCGTTGATTGGGAATTGACGATATGGATTTATTCAAGCTGTGGTGTGAATAAAATTTAAGGAGAATTTTTTCTTAATATGATATAGATTTATTCGAGTTGTGGTATAATTGTTACATTGTAACAAAACAAAATTTAAGGAGTTTTTTTTTTGGTATGAAAATATTAATCTTTTAAAATCTTAATTGATACGTGTAAGACAAGATTAAAGAGGAATTAACATTGTTTTAATTAACTTCTTAAACGTATTACTCTTGACAGAGCCACGTATCATGCCCGGAAACTCTTTCGGGCTTTGCTGATTTTTATAAGTTCATTTAGCAAAATGAATTGTATAGGATTAATTTGAACATGTTTCAAGACTAATAAGTCTAATTTTAAGTAAAAACGCAAATTTATATAAATAAGTATTTTTATTGAAGAAAGTTAAAAATATACAAATTGTTCATCTTGATAATAAAGTAATAATTACTTTAAAAAAAGTTTGAAAGTGAATTTTTTTTTTTTAATTTAGGCTCTATTGTCATTAGTATTTACAATTGTTATGTGTATTTACTCGACAACAATGTTGAAAACATGATAAATGAAGAATATAAGTTTCGTTAATTCATATAGAATATTAAGATGAACATAACAAACTAGAAGAAACTCCACATATTTTATTAAATAAGTAAAAATAATTAAATTCACGATGAAATTCTAGTAAGTACATATTTGATGGTGCTTAAATTATAATTTCAACTGATCAAACTACTCTAATAACAATAATATCACAATGCATTAAATACATAAAAGCTAGCAAAAGGAAGTCTTCCAAGGCCGAGCCCCCTTCTATTTGTGCCTCAACTTCCTTGACTTTGGTTGTGTTGTAATCTAAACTCTCAAGTCTTTATAAATGTTACTATTAACTTTGTAGTGTCATTTAATATCTTAATCTTTTTGTTATTCAAGATGATTGGAATTAAATAAAGATTTATATAAGTTAAAAAGGAGACGATAAAAGCTTTTGGTGGAAAAAATAAAGAAAGGGAAGCGAGACAAGGAAGAGCAAGGAAGGGATGAAGTGGACCCACTTCCCAACTTACCATATTGTTACCAATATTTTAAATTGTGGCATTCATTGTCCTTGTTGACGAAAAATGTTTGTTTCAATGTTAAATTGCCACATTTGACACTCATAAGGTCTTCGATTGTAAGGATAAAATAGTCTATAACGAATTTTATTATTTCAAAACAATTCAAATAAAATAAAATTCTTAAATGTTCATAAAACTTTGGATAATTATATTCACACAACACTTTCTATTTTTTGCACTACATTTTAATTACATTTAATATCCTTAATTTATGAATATTATATCACTTATGTTCCTAATTTTTTTTATCACATTTTTATTCTCAATTTTTCATTAATTAGCATATCTTGTGTTTGATAACGGTTTTTGTCTAAAACATTTGTTGAGAATTCGTAAAAAGACTTATTTGTCTGTCATATTTTTAAAAAAAAACAATAGATACAAAATTACGAGAAAATAGTTTCGCTTATTTCAAAGACGTAAATAAAATATTTCAATGTAAAACTATCATTAATGATGAAATGTGCTAATTAATGAAAGTTGAAGATAAGAATTCGATGACAAAAAATTAAGAACATAATTACAACAATAAACAAAAATTGAAAATCTTATGTACAATTAAAGTGTGAATATAACCACTCTAAAACTTATCCTCGCTGCTTCAACCCATTTGCGACATCATCATCATCAAACGAAAGCACCCAAACAAAAATGAAAGCAAATTAATCTGGGTTCAGGTCCCGAATTGAAATATTCTATAAGAAAAGCAGTGGGCTTAAAGCGCATTTCAAATCTTCAAAAGCACTAATTCAAACTTTAAAACTCTCCTTTAACGTCCAACGGTACAAAAAATTCAACTCCCCGATCTTCATCGTGCTTATTACCCTGTCTTCCACCTAGAAAATTTGACAAATTTCTCCTATTTTCTTGTGTGCGTTTGAGAATTCTTGTCTCAAGATGGCTACTCAATTGGAGAACCTTTATACCCGTCGAAAAATCACTCCCAGCACGAGCAACCCAGTTCAATCTCAAAGGTCAGAGTCATCATAAGAGTCCGGCCTTTCCTTCCTCAAGAACTTTCTTCAGAAAATGCCAATCCCATCTCTTGTGTTTCTCTTCTTAATCCAGAATCTGAGTCGTGCGGTGATGAAGTTACTGTTCATCTAAAAGATCCAGAAACCAGGTTGGTTTACATCATATCTTCTTTTGTCTCAAAAAGGGTTAAATTTCATGAAATCGATTTATGGGGTTTTTATGGGTGATTTGATATGAGTGTTTCTTGTTTGTGAATTGTGTAGTCGAAATGAGTGTTACAAACTGGATGCATTTTTTGGGCAAGAAGACAACAATGTGAGTGAAATTTTTCAGAGAGAAGTGAGTCCTTTGATTTCAGGGATATTTCAGGGCTATAATGCAACAGTCTTTGCTTATGGGGCTACTGGAAGTGGAAAAACTTACACGATGCAGGTTTGATTTCTAGGCCCATGCAATCAAAATCTTAATTTTCACTGTCTGAACTAAGAATTTGGGAGTTTTCCCTAGAAAACAGGAAGAATAGTATGATATTAATGCTCCGAGTAATGTTTTGTTGGGAATTGAGTCTCCCATGATAAACTGGCATCTGCAGAGCTAAGAAATTTCTTGTGTCTATTCTATGTAAAGTTTGCGCCGTAGTCCAACCATTGGCCAAACAAGTGATATTAATGCGGAAAATAATGTCGAAGTTTTTTAAATGAAGCTAATTGTGAGACTTAGGGTGTGGTGTAGGTTGTACGAAGAGAGAAATTCAATCAAGGATGGAACTGAGGAAATAGACTCTGATAATCACTCCAAGAGTTTAGGAACATCACATCTAGGGATGGTTTGCATCTCTTCGTTTCTAGGTATGACTAGGATTGTGTGTTTTTGTCTCATGGATACCATTAGCAATCACACAGCCTTGAAAAGTTACAACCTCTTTAAGGCCTTCACTCAAGAGGTATCCTTCAACTTCAAGTGAAATCACTTTTGTAGGCTATAAAATTAAAAAACTGTTTTAGAAGAAATAGAAATCATTTTTGAAAAAAAATTCAATACTTCCATCTGAGAGATTAACGTGCTAATAGAAAGAATAACACATCTACAACTAAGGATTTCAAATTACATAGATTGGTGCACATAGTGAAAATTCAGCACACAGTGTTATGTCACAAATTAGGACATTAAAGACTTTTTATGAAGTAGAAAAAATAAAAAGTTAAGATTATCTTTAATCAGGTGGTCTTTCAACATGTCATAAGATATTGGTCTCACAGCAGTAGGTCCTTTTTGTTTTGCTTCTAATGTCTCTCGACCCTATTATTTAATTCCATTCTTCATGAGTTAGTTCAATAGTTAACACACATACACATTCAGTTTTTAAGAAGCGTGATGGGTATGCGAATGTGCTCGTCCTCTATCACAAGTTTGAAGTTCCTATTTCTACTGAAAACTGAGTTAAATTGGAAATTAACTACTCCAGTGATGCTTTGGGCTACGCACAAATATGGATGGAGTAGATTTACCAAACTTGGGATGTGGGAAAACTTTGGTGAACTGCGATGAAGATTGTGACTGATGAGACACGTGAGATATAGAACTGCGGTCCTTTTTCCTTTAGCTCCTAGTCCCATGGACCAGTTAAATCTTATGCTCTGTTTTTCCTTAGCTGGAGGTTAGGCCAGCCACATGCTCCCTCCTAAGTTTGTACTTTATTTTCATTTTCAACGTGAATAAATACTCCACTCTCATGATGGTTTGGAAAAATTTGGAAATTAACTGAACACAACCTATGGTACTAATCGAATTTAGTTGTTTTGTATGTAACCTCATTGGTGGTGTATATGTGCATAATGTATTTGGAATCAATTAACAATGCAGGGCAGTGATGAGCTACCAGGTCTAAAGTCACTTTCCATGTCCAAGATTCTGTCTGCATGTGAGAGTACAGGAAGTACCGTTGCAATATCATACTATGAAGTCTACCTGGACAGATGTTATGATCTTTTAGAACTAAGAGAACAAGAGTTCATGGTGTGGGAAGACAAAGATGGACATGTTCATCTTAAGGGATTGGCTAGAGTCGAAGTTAATTCAATGTCTTCATTCCATGAGATCTTCTCTTGTGCTATTCAGAGGCGAAAGGTTGCACGTACAGGCCTCAATGATGTATCTAGCAGGAGCCACGGGGTTCTCGTGATTACAGTTTCCACCCCTTCCTGTGATAGTGTTGGAAATATGATCACTGGGAAGCTAAACCTCATTGATTTAGCAGGTTTTTTAGCTATCCATATACCTAATTTATGGATCTCCGCAACAGTCTTCTACACATTTTGAATCCTTGATGTTATTCAATCAGGAAATGAAGACAACAGAAGGACTTGCAATGACGGAATTCGTCTTCAAGAAAGTGCCAAAATAAACCTGTCTTTATTTGCCTTGTCAAATGTGATTTATGCACTAAATAACGGCATGTCCAGAATACCTTATAGAGAAAGCAAATTGACACGCATATTGCAGGATTCTCTTGGAGGGACAAGTCGTGCTCTTATGGTCGCCTGCTTGGTAGTAATTTGATCTTTTAGATATGTGCATCTTGTCAAATCTAAAATGTGAAATATCTTATAAACTCTTGTCAACATAACCTTTCTTTGGCATTAGAACCCAGGAGAGTACCAAGAATCTGTTCATACAGTTAGCTTGGCGGCTAGGTCTCGCCACGTTTCTAATTTTGTATCTGCAGCTCAGAAAAGTACTACTCCAGCGGTGAAAGTTGATATGGAGGCCAAGCTTCGTGCCTGGCTAGAATCAAAAGGCAAATCAAAGAGTTCTCAAAGAATGGCGGGGTTATGTTCTCCATTTACTGGTAGAACTCCTAGTTCTGTGAACTCTGCAATAAAATTGAATGCAAATCTTCGCTCCTCAGAATCGAAGTTTTTAGCAGCCAACGTGTTTCCAATTTGAAACAGAGGTAATGATTAACTAACTCATTACCCTGATGCAGAACTAATGTCTTGGTTTGCATTATTAAACAATCTATTTGTTATCTGCAGGACTCCATGTGTAGCTGGGAGAAATTTATTTAGCAATGGAGGTTATGTAGATTCTTTTATGCATGTAAGTACCATTTTTTAAACTAATTTGCAGATTATCATTCTAGACCCATAAATGATTTAGAATTTATGGGGCAAAACACATACTCATTTTGCAGTGCCCTCCCATTTGTATCAAATGAAGAAAGAGGGTTAGTGTAAGCTACCACAACTTCTAGAATAATAGTTCAGTCATTTGGCATATCATATTGTCTAGTGTTAACTTGTGGATTAAAGATTAATTCAGACTTGTAGACTTTATAAACACTTGCTCTTATAGGGGTAGGAAGACTAACCAATTGATGTTCATAACAATGCACGATCTTGAGTTCAATTTAACATTGATTAGCTTCTTAAGGCAGTTTACACCTTTAATATTGATTTGGTGCAAATGAAAATGTATTGAGAGGTAGTACTTAGTAGGGATATCAGAAGCTCCACAACGAGTTGAAGACTGATATATTTATTTTGGAAGATTTCTTCAATGAATTTTTCAATGATATCTGTTGAAGCTCGTTTTAAACTGTATGCGTACACCATGTAACCATAGTTTCAATAAATATTATTGTTCTTATGTGATGTATAACAGGCTCAAGACCCTGCTGCTGCTGCTGCTGAAACTATGGAAGAAAAGTTTGACGCTCTAACTGAAGGCAATGAAGTAGAATCAGATACTTTCTTACTTGGTATGTGATGTCGATGAATTGTTAGTGAAAATACTTTTCTTTCAGAAACAATCATTGATATGCATATACGCATTTATGATCTTATTTTCTTTGTTAGATGAGATAGTGAACGATGAGGAAAGGAAAACGATCAATAGTCTCAACTCCATTCAGTTGTCACCAGTTAGCGAGAAAATTAAAGTACTTCATAGTCCTCTGAGAAAAGTACTTTCTCCTATTAACTCCAACGTGGACAAGACACATTTGGTTCCTTCTGATCCGAAGACAGGCCACGTCTCATTCCCGATGGAGAAAACAAATTCCAAGGGGAATGCACACCACTTGATAAATTTAACTCTCGGAGTTCTAACTTGAAGGTAAGTTGATGATTTGATATCATTACACTAATATTGTTTCCTTATTGGTTCTGATCAATTTGATTGAATCAATGGCCAGAGCTCTCTTGCCCAAGAATATATTGAATTTTTGAATGCAGCCAGCAGGTAATTACTCGAGCTTGTTTTGTTATACTTATTTTTATTATCTCTCTCTCCATTGGTGAACCTTTCTCATGCCTTTGTGCTCACAATACCAGGGAGGAGCTACTAAAGTTGAAGGTATGCATTTTTTAAGTACTCGTATTGTTGCAATCACAAGTTGTCGTCTTTGTTCGTTTAACTTATCATTAACCATTTGCGCAACTCGTTCAGGGAATTGGACAAAAGTTAGCCAATTACATAATCGAGCAAAGAGAAATTAGCCCATTGAAGTCGGTAAGAATTGTTATACACTCTTTTGGTTGTTTGTTAACATAAGTGTAAAGTATTGGATAGTATTATAAAAGAAAAAAGAAGCAAAATCTTACATATATAATGTACTGTCGAGTCCTAATCCACCTTAGGCGATTATAAAAATGCTAAATTTGCATCGTTTGGTTGGTTGCAGTTAAGTGACCTGGAGAAGATAGGCCTTTCATCAAAACAGGTATGCAAATATACAATATATTTGAATGCAATCTCGATCTTTCAGCGAATACTTGGCGTTAAAATTTCAGCGGTAACGTGGATTGAATTAATTTGCAGGTTCATAACATGTTTGGTAGGGCTGCAAGAGGAGTATTCGAATGAATTAGAGCACAACACCTAGTTGTTTCAATATGTTTAATGTTGGAAGTGTACTAAAAGTAGCTGCTTCGTTATTTGCATTAGCTGTTATAACATTAGCTTCGAGATGCAACTCATCTGCAGTGCTGCATCTCAGTATTTGTGAAATTGGAATTAGCTCCAGAGTGAATAGTCCAAATTAAAAGTCTACGAATGTGCTAAGTACAAGTTTAATCGAGCATAGGCTCGAAGAAATATAGTAGTCATCTTGGCGTGACACAACTCAATTTTAACATCTACATTGTCTTGTTGGGAAGGCAGGCTAAATATATCCTTTGGTTCGAAATCCAAAGGGCGGCAACACAACTATCAACATATGTTGAGTGTATCTTTTGAGGTATTAATCAAAATCGCGTTTATGTAAATAGTAAACCATGAAGTGCGTTTATGCACATAGTGTATATGGGATTTTATACATCTACTTTGCCCAACTTCTTGTCATCTTTAACTATTCCCCAATAAAAATCAACAACCCACCGATATTTATCCATCACCAATTTAATTCAAATCCACTAAATTATTGAAGAGTAACATCACCTAGATTTGTTTGGCACAACTGTTTTTAGTAGATTTTTTGTCAGTATAATTTTTTCTAAAAGAATTTTTAATAAAAATTTCTTGATTGTTTGGTTGTCAATCTAAAAAGTACTCGGAACATTAAATTATTTGTTTGACAACATAATTACAAAATTGTTTTTATTTTATTTCTTGTACAAAATATTATATGTTTATTTGATTTAACTTTAATAATTTATTCATAAAATAATATTTCTTTCATCCTTTAAAATATATCAAATTGGCATGACATTGTTATTTTAGTATATATCATATTATTTATTATAAAACATATTTTAACGAAGATTTTAAAATACATAACACGTAGCAAAGCATTGGTCAAACCTCAAGCTTTTACGAGCTTAGGCGTAATAGTGTGTTTTCTTATTTTTAAGATTATTTTAATTGTTCTATCACCATTAATAATTATTTTAATTGATTAAAGTAATATAATTATTCATTTTATTATCTAGTGTATTTACCCATAGAAAATAAAAATAATAAAGAAAACGCTTGCTTTTTATAGCATAAGTCTGCATTAGCTATGCCTTTTAATGCTTAGACCCACATTATTCTCGTGTTTTGGTGCCTAGGCCTGCATTAGGAAGTCAAAATAAGATTGATCGCATTTTTCACGCTTTTTAATACGCGGAACGCCTTCTTCACGCTTTTATATATTTTGGCTTAAAATGATAAATACTAATAAAAAATAAGATAAAAAAATGTTATAAATCTTTCAAAAAACTATCTAAATTACACAAATTAATGTAATACTTCTTCGATATATTGATATATAAGATAAATTAGTGTTGTAATAAATTCATAAGAATAATTTCATTAATTTAAGACTTTCAATAAATACAGATTTCACTTTTCTGTATAAGTTGAATACTCTAAAACAAGATTTCAATTTCCCATATTAGTTGAATATAAAGTCTTTTAATTTTCTAAAATAATTTTAAAAAGCAATTTTTTAATCAATAAACACTTTTAAACGAGTGTCCTCAACTAAGAGTTTAATAAATTTCTTAATATTTATTAATTCTTATAGATTTTATGAATTTGAATAGAATTTGACAAATTTGATAAAATTTCAACAGATTTCTATATTATAGATTTTCATGAATTTTATTGATTTTAATGATTTTTAGTCTTTTTATTAAAAATTATATTTTTATCTCCTCAATTATTAAAAGCAACTTGTCAATCGTAAATTTTGAAAAAACTATAAAATATCACCATACAATTTCAAGTCCTTTTTTTTCTCAAACCAAATTATGTCTCGACGAGAAACTTGCTCTAAAATTAATGTTGAGAAGTCAACTCTCCATAAAAGGGCACAATTTTTTTTAAAAATTTTTATACTAACAGCCAAAAAAGAAAAAATAGACAATTAATTCATGATATATTGATATATATAATTTACCTTTTAAGGAGGGTGTATTCAATTAAGAGTTGATAGGACTATTATGAAGTTTAAAAGAGTTTAAAAGTTTAGGTGTATTCAATTCAGATCTTTTAAACTCCATAAAAAATCTTGAGGTATTCAATTAGATTTTTTAAGACTTTTAAAAAGTCCTATAAAATGCGATATTTAATTCAGACTTTTTAAAATCCTACGAAATTCAAGAGTATTCAAAATGTTGATGATTTTGATGACTTTAGAGTTAAGATTAATATTCAGACTTTTTATATGCAACATTTCTCTTCTTTTTTCTTTTTTTTCCTTTTAATAAACTATAGAGTTAAGATTAACATTCTACTTTTTCTTCAATGTGATTTTTTTTCCCTCTTCAATATATTTTCCTAATTTTTTCCCCTATTTCTTATTTTAATATTTTTACTCTCTATTCGATTTTTTTTAAAAAAAATTCAATATTCTCCTAATTATTTTTTCACTTTCTTTTTTGTTTTCTTCCATAAACTTTTAGAGATAAGTTAGAAACTCATGTGTTGCACGTGTTTTTGTAATCATATTATTAATTTTTAATATTTTCAAATTTTTTATTTTTTAATTGTTAATAATTAAAATATTAAAGTAGCAGTTGCAATAAATATAAAAAAATATGGTTTTTGATAACATATTGTTTTGTATTGTTCAATATTGATATTTTATTTACATTCATAGAAGTACAATTGTAATTAAATATGAGTTTTATATAGTAGTAATATGAATAGTAATTTAAATTCAGTGAAAAGCTATTAGTGATTTGAGCTTTGATAATTGACGAACCATTGATATCAAATCGTATGGAATTAATGATATACTATTTATGGATCTTCAGGATTGTGTTTTACAAAAATAATAATAATAATAATAATAATAATAATAATAATTAATTTTATTGAAGAGAATGTAATGAATGACTATATAATATTGTATATTTGTTGGAGTAGTGACTCTTTGTAAAGAATATTATGTGTATGTTCTTTTTTTATTTAGTGCGTCTGATTTGACGATGTAAATGATAACAATATAAATGTAAGTAAGAAACAAAAACTAAACAATTCTCTCTCTCTCTCTCTCTCTCTCTCTCTCTCTTATATATAATTATTAATTAAATTAAAAATTAAAAAAACTACATATATTAGTTGTCCACTATAATCACTGTAATTCAATGAATTAAAAATAATATTTTCATCTCCATGATTTGAATTTTAATCCGGCAATAAAAAAATTTACAATTTTCCCATTAATTTTTTTTTAAATCCATTTTTCATTTCTTTCATCTACGTAAGGCAAAAAAAATATGAGATCGTCTTTTCACCTTCATATTTAATTTAATATATTAAATATTTACAAATTTTAAATGTACATTTAATAGATTGTTAAAAATTTAATATACGATGATAATGACAATAAAAGAGTAACAAATAAATATTAAAAGATAATTGCATTCATTCAAGTACAATTACAATTAGTTATGAGTTTTATATAGTGATAATTCCAACAATAACTTGAACCCAGTTAAGATTTTTTTGTGATTTAAACTTTGATGATTGACGAACAATTGATATATAATCTTATAGTATTAATGATATCTATGGCTGCATTTTACAAAGAATATAATTAATAACTACTTATTTTATTATGAGAAAATGTAATGATTGACTACATAATATTGTACATTTGTTGGAGTAGTAGTTCCTTATGAACAATATTCTTTGTATATATTCTCTTTTTATTGGACTTGTTTGATTTGACGATGTAAACGAAACGTTATAAATGTGAGTAAGTAACAAAAATTAAAGAAATGTGAATACTTGTCTATGTTGTAAGAATATCGTTGATGGACAGAGTAAGAATATTATTGACGGACATAAGTAAAATGAGAAGAACGTTCTATATATATTAATTAAATTAAATTAAATTAAAAATAGAAAAAGTTTCACACGTTAGTTCTAAACTATAGTATATGTTTGGTGGGGGTTTAAAGATTTTGAAAAAAATTGATAAAATATGTTGTTGAAAAGATGATAAAAGTTGTAGGTCCTACAAAATATGTAGTTGAAAATGAATTTGAGAAAAAAAAAAGCTGAATCAAACATGCTCGTAATCACTGTAATTTAATGTATTGAAAATAATATTTCTATCTCCATTTCAGTTTTGATAACTATGATTTGAATTTTAATGTAGTGATAAACAAAGTTACAATTTTTCTCATTCATTTCTTTTTTTGATTGAAATTCATTTCTCATTTCTTTTATCTACTTAATGCAAAAATAAAAAATAAAAAATGAGATCATATTTTCACCTTCATATTTAATTTAATAGATTAAATATTTAAAAAATTTAATTGTATATTTAGTAAATTGTTGAAAATTTAATGTACAATAAGAATAAACAATAAAAGAGTAATAAATAAAATATTAAAAAATAATTATACATTAATAAATACTAGAGGTGAATATGAAATTTTAAAAAGTTTGTAAGGGTATAATAGTCCAAAAATATTTTTCTATTTAAGCCCTTTTTAGATTAGTATATGGGTAATTATATTACCACAACATTATTTGTTAAGTACACTACATTCTAATTGTAATGACAGTTTCTAACTATTGGTTACTTTTGCATTTATGACTAACTTTTTTTAGCATATTTTTATCATTAATCTATTAATTTGCATGCCTTATATTTATCTTTGATGATGATTTTTGTTCAAAAAGTTAATTAGGACGGGGTAAATTTTTTTTTTGCCTCTAATATTTTTACATAATTAAAATAAATAACAAATACGTAAGTTTGACAAAATATTTTTTCCTTATTTCAATGTACATTAGCAGAATATTTAAAAAAAAATCTTCATCGGATGCAAGATGTGAAAACTAAATGAAAGTTAATAATAAAAATATTATTAAAAAAATTAGAGACATAAGTGCTTTAAATATCAAATGTTGAGGGACCTTTATTACAATTAAAACGTGGTGTGAATAATAAAAAGTGTAGTAAGAATATAATTACCCTTAGTATATAGATGTGAATTTTTTTCTTCAATATTCTCATAACCATTTTTTCTCTCTCTTTTTTTATTTATTTATCATTTTTCCATTTTTCATTAAAAATAAGATAACTTTATAATTAAATTCTTATATAATTGTTGATTGCAGTTCATTAATGAATTTCATCAAGTTAAAAACTCTTTTTTATTACTATATTTTTTATTTTTATTTTTATTCTTGTTTTTTCTATTTATCTTGATGAGCATGGTTGTGTATTTTTTTTTCCGTCTAAATTGCTACTTTGGTTATTTATTTATGCAATTGTGGTGACTAATGACGTGTTATCTATATATTATTAAATATAATAAGGGAGATACTGAATTGGATAAATTTTTTTGTGAAAAAATATTTTAAAATGAATCGCATGCCATAATTTTTTGAATTTATCTACAAGCCATTTGAAAATTTATAGTTTTACCAAAAGAAAAATAGAGAGTGGGTTGTATCATTAATTTTTGACGTAGTTTACTTGCAACAATTAAATACAACACTAATTTTTATGAATTTATTAATATTAATATAATTAAATAAATTATTATTAAAATTTTCTCTTGCGACAATTTTTTTTTTTATGGGATATTAAATTTTATATTTAATTAAAAAAACAAAGTCTATATAAGTCCATAAAAAGTATGTGAAAGTCTAAGAAAATCTTTCAAAATGAAATCTATAAAAATCCATAAAAATTTGTAGGAGTCTATTAAAATCTAGAAAAAGCAATAAAAATTAATGAAATCCATCAAAATCAGTCACTTGAAAAATGTCAATCAAAGTCTTTAAAAGTCTAGATTAAATACACCCCTCTAAATATTACAAATGAATAATGAGACGTTTATTACTTTTAACAAAATTCTAAATTATAGAAGTCAATTGAGTTCAATGTATTTGTAATTTTATTTTATTTTTTTTTTTAACCACTCATTGTACACAAATGGAATATGAATTTTTAAGAAAATCTTGAGAAAATGGTATAACGTTTAACCATATCACTAAAAAAATATAAAATTGTGATTAAAAATAAAATCCATAACATTATTGTATATTAAAAGAGAGTCATAACTTTGTCGTTTAAAATATAAAAAATTCATAAAGTTGGAAATATAGGCAGCGTCCGAAGAAAAATAGAATAAATACGTGAAGAATTACACATTAGTACAAAAAAATTTCTAGAAAATTTTATGTGAAAGGTGAAATGTTTGAGAAAGGGAAAAACAAGTCAATTGATACAAAAGTGTTTCAACAAAAAACGAATGTGAAATGTGAGAAGTTAAAGAGAGAGAGAGAGAGAGAGAAAACCAAAATTTCAAGTTTTGAAGTTAGAATTGTTAAAAAATTTATTAGTTATAATTATAGATTCTATCAATTAATAAAATCTTTAAAATCTATCAATTAATGAAATCTTTAGAAATCTACTAATTATTGGAGACACTAAGATTTCTAAAAAATCATTTAAATTTAAGTTGAGACACTTGAATTTTAATAAAATCTATTTAAATTTGAATTATAAATACTTAAATTTATATGAATTTTTAAAATCTATTCAAATCTGTGTTGAAGAGATCCTCCTTAAACTTTAATTAAACAACAAAAAAAAAAACAACTGTCTTTCAAAAAATGCTTTAGAGCTTTACAAAATCCTTTCGAGCACGCCCTAACCTCCCTCTCTCCCTCCCTGTCCCTATGTATATGCATGCGTGGACAACTAATTTTCTACCTAAACTTTCAATTTCTGATTTTAATTTTTGAAAATTACTTCTTTAATAGAAATTTTATCAAAAATATTCATTCAAAGTCGCCTCAAACCAGATGAATTTGACACATTTTCCGTTGTAACAGTGAAAAGCATTTTCAGAGGACTCGTTATTTATAAACATGTTTTACATTTAAAAGAACGTATATAAATTTAGGGAAGAGAATTTTTAAGTACGACAAAAACATTTGCAAAAAGCTCTTTAAATATATGATTCTCTTTAATTTATTGCTCGTTTGATAAAATTTATAAACTAATTTATTTGACAAAATAATTTATTTGACCAAAAATAGTCAGATACATCAGACTACCAAAATAAAAATTTTGGTCAAATAAACTAATTTATAAACTTTACCAAACGAGTTTTTAAATAGTCAATTCTTAAAATTATGCTCCAATAGACTTTCTAATTTAATATTTTAATTTAAAAAATGAGTTTGTCTATTATTATTTATGCGTTGAAACAATTTCAAATTTCAATATTTAATATATTAATTTTAATTAAATAGTATATACAAATTAGAAGAGAAATATATGGAAAAAAAAAAAAGATAAAATATTGAATGATTATTAAAAAATAGTAAAATAAAGAATATTGAGATAAGGAGACTATTGAAATGTTTTTAAAAAATTACTTTTTAAATTTATAAATAATCTTTAGATATATATGAACTGTTATAAATACTCTTTAACTTATTTATTTTAACACTTTGTTTTAGTTCTCTCAATAAATATTTATTATTTTTTTCTATATTTTATTTTAACATGCTTCCATTTTAATGATTAATTCTCCAACTTAAAAATTCGAACTCATTCTAAAAAATTAATTTAAAGAATTTTTTTGAAACATAATTTTAAAGATTGACTAAAATATTTTTGTTTAAATAACTTATTGAAAATATTTTATCCAACTTAAAAATTCGAACTCATTCTAAAGAATTAATTTAAAGAATTTCTTTGAAACATAATTTTAAAGATTGACTAAAATATTTTTGTTTAAATAACTTGATTGAAAATATTTTAAAGGGACAAAATATTGAGAATGCCAAAATAGGAGTAAAATGTTATGTAGAGTTTTGCATAAATATCTTGTAAAATAAATCAAAATATAATTCTAAATTTCTATAAAAAAGAATATTTACTTTCCACTTTTAATTTATTTCCATCATTCAATTCATTCACGCCGATTAAAATTTTCGCTTGAAGATGAATCGAAACAGATAACATACAAAAAACATATGGATCAAATGTTAGACACAAATATAAACATTATCGATTACTTCATACAAAAAGTAGACACCAACCACAAAGAAGCCATGAGTTATCAACTCCCATGGCTACTTTATTACAGAGGCACGGCACATATTTATCATCACTAGATAATGATGATTTACTCCTAAACACACCCACAATTCATTACTAATACTAAGTTATCTTCTTCATCTCTTCGTCAGATCCTGACTTTGCGCCACCCATTCATTTGCAATTGCATGGATTGCAGGTGCAATTATCACCGCACTTGCACCCATTCTCAGTTGCTGCAGCAGCACCCATCTCGGACTCGGATCCATCAAAATATCTGAACGATTCAAAAACTCATAAATTAATTTCATATTCTTTTGCAAAAAGTAATTAAAAATTGAGGCCCATTATACATACGTCTTTTCGGGTGCAACGCCAAGGACGACGGTCTCAGTGGTGGCGGCGGTGGCCTCCGAATAGCTCAAATCGGGGTACATCTTGCACCTGCAATAATAATGCATTAAAATTCATCAAAACGTACACATACAGTAGAATTTCAAAATCATGAAATTCATTTATCCATGAAAATTAACAAACGGAATAGCAAATGCAAAGCCTGAAGAAACAAAAAATAAAGGGGTCTCACCCTCCGCAGCCATTGCCGCACTTGCAGCTAGAGCCACAGCCACAGTTTCCTCCACAGCAAGACATTTTCTTTTATCTGGAATTTAGAGTGATATGAGAATTTCTGTGTAGGTTGAACGAGTTTTAAGGCTTCATCAATGACCTTTATTTATAGGGCAGAGATGTAAATCTCGACCGTACACGTAACAAGATCGTAGGGGAGTTTGTGTCGGTCCATAACTGTGACCGTATTATCTTCCACGTGTGTTAACGTTTTCTGTGGCTCTGATCTGTTTTCCATTAATTGTAAGTCTCTCGAAATTCCAAAATATCGGACGCCAGTATTTTCTAGAGCTTCACGCCAACCCTCTATTTAATTTTATTTTAAGAAATCGATAGTGCTATGTGAGAAAAAAAAAAAACCAAGCAATGGCTTCTAGGAGACTAGGACGGATGAATAGGCGTGCAAATGGCTTAACCACTAGTGTCAAAGTAAAAATTGTGGTGAAAATAAGAGCTAAATTTAACATTTTAATTAAGGGTCCAGTGATAATTATGTGTGGACACGATTCAATTTGGTACGATTCTAAAGGAAAATGAATTGAACCGAGAACTAATAAATATTTTGTAAATAAAATTATTGGTTCTAATTTTAATTATGGAACTAAATCGTTCAATTCGGCTCGATTCAGTTCTATAGTTACATTTTTATAATTCTAATAACTATTTTTTATATTCTCCTAATATTTGAAACAAAAAAATATTCAAACAACTTTTAACTTCAAATTTTAATCCATTCATAAATGAACAATATATTAAATTTTGAACACAAAGTTTCATCTTAATGCAACATATTGACCTACTATTGGGTAGTATTTACTGTTTCGTGAAAAATTATAGTGAGCCTTTAGAAAAATAAGAAAACAAAAATAAGTTATAAGAGTTGGATATGAGCTATGTACATTGATTGAATTTTTAAAAAAAAAAAAATTGAAAAATAGATGGACTAGTTCGGTTCTTTGGTTCTGGGCCTAGGACAGGTAATCGAACCATAACTAGTTGGTTCTTAGTTCTCATTTCTAGAGTGGTGATATAGCATCCACAGTGAGCACTAATTATGGTGCCTATTGTTCACGTGGCACTACCACATTGATTAATTTTTAAAAAATTCAAAAAAGTTGTCTACAACTTTTTAAAAAGTGTCCACTATGGATGCTATATCACCACTCCTCACTTCTAATACCCACTAACGATTTTAAATTTAAGAAGAATCGAACCAAATAGGTCGGTTCGATTGAGTTCCTGTTCAAATGATTACTTTTGTCCATCCCTAGTGATAACTTGGACAACAGATTGTTTGGCTCAATTTAAATTATAATTTAAGTTGAGCAAACATACTTTTTGTTCACATACTTACTTATTATTCATATATTTTATAAGATCTTACAATTTATTAATTCATATATAATTTATAAGATCTCCGGATCGGGAATTTATAAATATGTGATTTGATAATTAAAATATTTTTGAATAAAAATTATCACATTCGACATATTGTGGATCTTGCACAAGGTTTAGTGAGGGAGGATGATGTTGTTTAAACTCTTATAAGTATATTAAGAAAGTTTTTTGATATATTTTAAATATTTTGAATACAAAAAAAAATATATGGATCGAGATACCATCGTACTCGATCCGCCTATCCGATCGAGCCCCGATCCGGCGCCGAAAATGTCGATCATAATTTCCGCCTCCGAAAAAATGGCGGACACTAGATTTGGATCTCTACAAAACATGCACTAAAACATCCTTGTCCATTGAGATCAAACAGAAAAGGGCAGGGCAATTTTCAGATGGTGGGTCATGAATGAACTTCATCCGATCGCTGTGGATGTGGAATCTCTTTTGGTGTGTACTAATGAATCATTTACTCTCACTTTTGGCTCTCTTTTAATTCATTTTCTACTTCTAAAAGATCCTCCCTCGAGTGGTGAATGTTTGATATTTCAAACTAGATGTTTAGACAAGACCGAACACTATTAAAAGAAACTAAAAATGTGTTTATGGTATTGTCTAGCTTTTTGTCTGTGAAACTCGCTCATTTTTTAGATAGAACAATAGATTTTGTACTAACGGGGCATTACAGCATTAAGGACGAAGTTAGTACCCCACCCCACATTCCCAAGCTGATTGAGTTCACATACAAAATCAAATAGCCGTGTTCGTTTTTATGGCATCTATTTCCCCTATGAAAGAAACTGCTGCTCATAGCCGGTTTTGCCATGAAGCAGATGAGACCTTTGCATCACACCCAAAAATAAAGACAATCTAAAAACCTGTATTTTTTAATAGTTAGACTAAGTTCAGCTAAAAAAAAAATTATATTGTGTAGTTGGGTCAACTAATAGTCCAACCCAAAACTATGTCTCTACCTTTTTTATTCTCATCCTAAATTCCTAATATTTCCAATTTTCATTCTCAACCTTCGTAACTTTTCCGTCTCTTTGCTGATTTCGTAGTTCACAAATTAACTCTATATTCTAAAATTTTAAAGCCAATTACTGTAAAAGAAAGAATGTTCATTGTTTTGTTCTCAAGACTAAATATTTAACTAATCTTAAGGTCTTTTGAATATATACTTTAAACTCCTTTGATTCTTGTTCCAAGTTTTGAATTTTTTTTTTTTTTTTTTTCAACTTTAGAATGAGTTCTTTTGTTTGTTGATGTAGTATGTAAATTCAATGTTTTGAGTATCATTCTTGTTATATAGTTTGAAAAGTTTAAAATTTAATTTCGAACATGACCCTATAAGATCTTATTGCTCATTAAAAAGCGTAATTTCTATTCTTTTTTTACTATTTTTTTTATAGGTGTATTTTTTTCTTTTGTAAATAATAAGTAGTTCTTCAAAATCTAATTTTCAATTTTATGTTATATAATTGATTTATAGTAGTTATAGAATTAATTTTGTTTTGTACCAATTATCAAGGTTCATATTTAGGATCTTGTTCTTTGTAATTGAGACGATAGAAATTTGTTCTATTGCATCTGCATTTTAATAGTTTGAGTTTCTTATATTTTTTTAGGGTTAATTTTACTAATTGTTACTGAAGTTTTTTTAAATTTTCAAATTGGTCATTAAAGTGTTTTTCTTATCCTATTAGTCATTTAAGTTGTTAATGATTTCACAAATGACCACTCGCTAGTAAATCTAAGGAAAAATTGCAATTTTAGTCTCAAACATTTACCATCTTTCCCGCCCTTTTATTGTTTGACAATCTTATTCCCAACTTTTAATTTTTTGCACACCATGAACTCCTAATAATAGTTTCTAGAGTGTTAAAAGGTGAATTTGTTTATAAGTTTAATTAAAGTAAAAACATATAAATAAAAAGAAAGAAAAAAAAATTAATCATTTTTCCTCTTCCAATAGAACTCCCATCCCAACCAAAAAATAAACCACCACAACTAGCAACCAATTACTTCCACAATCTCATACTAACAACCAGCTACCATCTCCATGCACCACCACAACTCTCATTACAACAAACAATCAACACTGATCTTATATACCAATATAGGGACCACCAATTTTATTAGCACCAAATTCCAATTATTATTATAGGAAAATATTGGATAATGTAAGAATCAAATACAAAATTAGTTTTAAGAAGAAAGTATGAATATGATCAATGATAGTCAGAATAATATTTAAAAAAAATGTCTTAGTCTCTATCTCGACAGCTTGCACAAACAATTTTAGGTGAATTAAGTTTATTTTCTTTATATGTTTTAGTTGTTCTTCTTTTATTAATATATTTATTTATTTATATGAACTTAATTGTAGATTTGTCTTCTAAACACTTGCTTAGTAGAATTTTTGACATAACTAATGACGATAACAAATTATAGATTGGATATAGGATTATCAAGAAACAAAAGTTAAGGACAATGGTCCCAAAGTGGGTAAAGGTTGGAGTGACAGCTGCAGTTTTACTTAAATCTAACGTATAACTTCAAAATATTAAGGTTAAAGTTAACCATATGTCAACATAAATAACTTTAATGACCAGTTGAAATTTTGCACAAACTTCAGTGACAACTAATGAAATTAATCTTTTTTTTTTTTTTTAATTATGCCATAATCTAATATATATACAATATGAATAAAGCAACAACATTAATTTAAAATTACAAGGATAGTAATCTGTTACATGAGAACTATTTTAAAAATTTTCTTTTATATATACTAATGAAATTTTATAAATACAAGACCTATAGCATTTTGAATTATAGGTTAACTCTAATTGTAAAATGGTTGAAATATTTTATTATTGTTTTTTAGGCTAATTATTGAACAATAATCGTATGCATATCTCTGAGTCTGGATTGTTTGAGTCATATTATTTTTTAAGCACTTTGAATTCTTACTCTCTTTTTTTCTCCTTTTAAAATGTTTTCGACTTTATTGTTTGATTTATAATATAATTAAATAATATTAATATATTTTATTTGTCGTTTATTATTGAATTTTAAGTTAACAATTAATTCCATAAAATTTTATAAATTTTGAATGCATACTATAATTTAAAGTTCAATTTATGAATGTGCTCGAAAAATCACAGGACTAACACTGCCTATTCATCAATTAACGGTTGGGTGAAATTTAACCCTCCTAAATCTTGAAATTCAATGGCTTTTGTTGCATATATAAAATTAGGTGTATCTCTACTAAATTGTCGGCTTCATCTTCAAGTGTTTCTTTCCCACTCCATGTAGTGATGTTTACTCGCAGTTATTATTTTGTGAATTATCAAGAACGTTATGCAGGAATTAATACCCTTCACTAAATGCTGCATGGGTTTACAACTTTTCCTTGCTAGTCTCTTTGTTTTATAAAGATAGATTTACCTTCATTTGTCATTTATTATTATTATTATTATTATTATTATTTTGTTGAGAGTATAATTAATTTTTTATTTTTCTAATATGTCTCTATCTAACATGTCTTGTGTTAGATTTTAATTATTCGACCCAATTGTTTATTTTAATTAAATGGATTCAACTCAATGTTCTAAAAAACGTAAAGCGTGGTACTAGTGTGGAGGTCGAGTTTCAAATTTTTCAAGCTTAAAGCAAATCTAGCGAAAGCAAGACATGGGAAAGATGATGGTGAAGCCTGAGATGTGGTCACGTGACTAAGCGTGAAAGTCGAGCTTGAAGTCTAGGCGAAGCTTAGGTGAGCTTTTTAGATCCAGCTCATGAAAATTTAATAGTTTTAAGTCTAAATGAAATTCTAATTAAAATCTAAGGACCAAGATTGCAATTTTTGGTCATAAAATTCTGATTTGATTAGAATTGATTTTTGTGGCATGAAATATATACACACGTGAACAGGCATAGAACATATTCAAGCATCGGCTGTTTCTTGGTTTTGTGAACAGATAACACGCAGACACGAAGAAAATTAAAAAGGGGAAGAAAAAGGATTGCTTTTGACAATAAAAATTTGGCCACAAATTTTTGGACTTTCTTCATCAAATATTGTATTTCACTATTGATTGTTTGGTGATGTATTTCTCTTTTTTGGTGGCTTAATATTTTTGAGGTTCCATCTATTGAGTTAGATTATGGTTATTGTAGTGAGCCAATAATGTATTGATTATTTGGTGTGTTGGATTACCTCTTGATTTATGTCATAAATCTAGAGAAAAATATTGTAATATTTATTCAATTGATAGTGGATATCCAAAAGGTTTTACGACGTTAAAGAATAATTATGGTGTTGTTTAGGTTGATTCATTATTCTGGTATTTATATTGCTTGCATAGAAAATATTGGTTGAGTTGATAATTTTCATTTTAATTACACGGTGAAAAGGAAAAAATACATTGTTATATTTGTACATCAACTAATTTTTTTTCTAACATCTTGTTATAATCAAATATGAACTATCTTTATATTAATGTAGGGATATATTTGAAAAAACGTAAGTTATTGTTCTAAGTATAATAATTATCATGGACTATTGAGATATCAACGTTTGATCACAAATGTGTAGACTATCTAGATTCTGCGAATTTTCTAAACTATTGCTCTCGGATTTTTTTCTCTATTTTGGGTTAGATTTTATTTTATTTTTATGTTTTAAAATTTAAATTGTATGTAAAAAATAAAAATAATATAATATAATTAATTAATTAATTAAACGGGGTGATAAATAGGAATTTTTCTATACCTGCTCCACCCCGATCCCCACCCCGCTTTCCAAAAATTCCCGACCAGCGCGGGTATGGGAATGGCAGCCCCGCCCCGAACCGAACCCGCTCAGCTGCCATTCCTATTTTGAGTGAGCTTCTTCGTGCTGATAATGTGTTATAAATTAGAGAATAATAGAAAAAAACATAGAGAAATTATGTATTTCATTATAATGATAGACTCATATATAGAGTTTTAAAAAATTGTAAACCAGATAAAAAAATATTTAAATATAATCATTAATATTATTTTTCATAATTTTACAACAATAAATTATAATCTATATGAAAATAGAAGTAAATCTATATTTTATGGGACGAATGAAGCATTTACTACTTTCTATTCTTTTTGACTTAAAAGGCTATTCATTTTAGCTAGGAATAATTAGCTCATACACTTTTTTTTTAATAAAAGTTGAAATATACCCACTTTTTCAAATTTTTTATTTTTACCCCACGTGTAAATAATACTTATAAAAATACCTCTCATCTATTATATAAACTCTTTTAAAAATATTTATTTATTGTATAGTAGTCTATGTACTTTAAATAATATTCACTTTAGTCCCTATATTTCAATTAAGGCTTTCAAAAATTGCATCTTAGGTTCTTAATCTTTTACATCTTTACAATTTAGTCTCCAAATTTTTAATTATCTTTCATTTAAGTCTTCCAAAAATTGTATATTAAGTCTTTCAACTTTTACATATTTACACTTTGGTCTCCAAATTTTAATTATCTTTCAGTTAAGTCCTCCAAAAATTACATTTTAGGTCCTTTAACTTTTTACATCTTTACACTTTGGTTCCCAAATTTTCAATTATCTTTCAGTTAAGTCCTCCAAAAATTGTATCTTATGTCCTTCAACTTTTTATATCTTTGCACTTTGGTCCCAAAATTTTAATTATCTTCCAATTAAGTCTTCAAAAATTGCATCTTAGGTGTGGTAACATATGTGTTACCCGTTTCAAATTGATTTTAATAAAATTGAGGAAGTAACATAGGGTAACAAATACAATAACATATATGTTACACGTGTAAAAATATTGTTTTTAAAAATATAAATTAGAAATATTTGATTTTAGACCAAACTAATGTATTTTTTAAAAAACATTTACATGGAGATATATCATAAAATAGCAATTGTATTTGTTGATATTAAAAATGAAAAAAATGAAATATATTATTTTTATTTAACATAATTCGTAATTCAGAAAATTATAGAAGGATATAATTTGCTAAAAATTGATTTTAATGAAATTGAGTAAGTAACATAGATTAACAAATATGGTAACATATATATTACCCGATTGTAGACAAAATTAATGTACTTTTTAAATATATTTACAAGAATATAAATTATACAATAGTAATTGTACAGAAAATAAAGAAGTAACATAGGGTAACACATGTGTTACCTGTGTCAAATTGTTGATATTAAAAGTGAAAAAATTAAATATATATATATATTTTTAATATAATTCGTAATTCAGAAAATTGTAGAAGGATATAATTTGCTAAAAATTGATTTTTACGAAATTGAGTAAGTAACATAGGTTAACAAATACAAGAATATATATATATACCCACGTAAAAATATTGTTTTCAAAAATAAAAATTGGAGATATTTGATTGTAGACGAAATTAATATATTTTTTAAAAACATTTACAAGAATATAAATTATAAAATAGTAATTGTATTGTAAATGAGGAAGTAACATGTGGTAACACATGTGGTAACATATGTGTTACCTGTGTCAAATAGTTGTTTTTAAAAGTGAATAAATTAAATATATTATTTTTATTTAACATAATTCATAATTCAGAAAATTATAGAAAGATATAATTTGCTAAAAATTGATTTTAATGAAATTGAGGAAGTAACATAGGTTAACAAATATAGTAACATATATGTTACCCGTGTAAAATTATTGTTTTCGAAAATAAAAATTGGAAATATTTGATTTTAGAAGAAATTAATGTATTTTTAAAACTATTTACAAGAACATAAATTATAAAATAGCAATTGTACTTGTAAATGAAAAAGTAACATAGGGTAACACGTGTCAAATAGTTGTTTTTAAAAGTGAAAAAAATTAAATATATTATTTTTATTTAATATAATTAAGTAATTCGTAAAATTGTAAAATGATATAATTTGCTAAAATTGATTTTAATGAAATTGAGGAAGTAACATTTGTTAACAAATAAGGTAACATACATGTTACCCGCGTAAAATTATTTTTTTAAAAAAATTAAAATTAGAAATAATTGATTTTAGACAAAATTAATGTATTTTTTAAGAAGATAAATTATAAAATAGCAATTGTATTGAAAATGATGAAATAACATAGGGTAACACATGTTGTAACATATATGTTATCCGTGAAATTGTTGATATTAAAAGTGAATAAATTTAATATATTATTTTTATTCAACATAATTCATAATTCGTAGAAAATTATAGAAGAATATAATTTGCTAAAATTGATTTTAATAAAATTGAGCAAGTAACATAGGTTAACAAATATGGTAACATATATGTTACCCACGTAAAAGTATTGTTTTCAAAAATAAAAATTGAAAATATTTGATTGTAGACTAAAATTAATGTGTTTTTAAATACATTTACATGAATATAAGTTATAAAATAGCAATTGTATAGAAATTGAGGAGTAACATATGGTAACACATGTGGTTAACATATGTGTTACCCGTGTCAAATTGTAGATATTAAAAGTGAATTAATTAAATATATTATTTTTATTTAAAATAATTCATAATTCAAAAAATTATAGAAGGATATAATTTGCTAGAAATTGAGGAAATAACATAGATTATCAAATATGGTAACATATATGTTACTCGCGTAAAAGTATTGTTTTCAAAAATAAAAATTGAAAATATTTGATTTTAGACGAAATTAATGTATTTTTTAAAAACATTTACAAGAATATAAATTATAAAATAGCAATCGTAAATGAGCAAGTAACACATAGTAACATATATGTTACTAGTATAAAAATGTTGTTTTTAAATGAAAAATTGAAATATTAATTTTAAATGTAAAGAATGTATTTTTAAAAAATTTATAAAAATAGAGAAATGGTACAATATTGATTTTAATGAAAAATGAGGAAGTAACATATAGTAACATATATGTTACCCGTGTAAAAAAGTTGTTTTAAAACAAAAAAAAAATTGAAATATTAATTTTAAAGAAAAATAACGTATTTTTTAAATAATTATAAAATATTGATTTTATTGCAAATGAGCAAGTAACATATATGTAACAAGTATAAAAATATTTTTTAAAATAAAAATTTGAAATATTGATTTTAAATGAAAATAATGTATTTTTAAAAAATTTATAAGAGTAGAGAAATAGTAAAGTATTTATTTTAATAAAAAATGAGGAAGTAATATGTAAAAACATATATGTTACATGTGTAAAAATATTGTTTTAAAATTTAAAAAAAAATTGAAATATTAATTTTAAAAAATACTAAAGTATTTTTAAATAATTATAAAATAGTGATTTTAATATAAATGAGCAAGTAACACATAGTAACATATGTGTTACTAGTATAAAAATGTTGTTTTAAATGAAAATTTGAAATATTGATTTCAAATGAAAATAATGTATTTTTAAAAATTTATAAAAATAGAGAAATAGTAAAATATTGATTTTAATGAAATATAAGGAAGTAACATATATGTTACCCGTGTAAAATGTTGTTTAAAAATAAAAAATTGAAATATTAATTTTAAAGAAATATAACGAATTTTTAAATAATTATAAAATATTGATTTTATTGCAAATGAGCAAGTAACACATAGTAACATATATATTACAGGTATAAAAATATTTTTTAAAATAAAAATTGAAATATTGATTTTAAATAAAAATAATGTATTTTTAAAAAAATTATAAAAATAGAGAAATAGTAAAATATTGATTTTAATGAAATATGAGGAAGTAACATATATATATTACCCATTACAAAATATTGTTTTTCAATGAAAAATTAAAACATTAATTTTAAATGAAAATAATATATTTTTAAAAAAATAATAAAATGAGTTAATTATAAAATATTAATTTCAATGAAAATGATGAAATAACACACATGTTACTTGTGTAAAAATATTGTTTTTCAAATGAAAAAATGAAAATATTGATTTTATGAAAATATCAGTATTTTTAAACAATTATCAAAGAAAATAAATTGTAAAATATGATTATAATTATTATTATATTTAAAATAGTATATAAATATGATAGTTGGTGGTGGTAACACGTGTTAATCTAATTTAAATTAAAGTAACATATATATATTACCGTAATTTAAATTAAAGTAACATATGTGTTACCATAATTTAAAATAATATACAAATATTTATTTTGTTCTTTTAGGTAAAAATTCAAGTATAAAGTCAAATATTTAATTGAAAGTGCACTAACTTATTTTGATCACTAAAATTGCAATTATTTTGGCCACTAAAACCAAAGATTTGGGGACCAAACTTTAAACATGTATAAAGTTGAAGGACCTAATATGCATTTTTAGAAGACTTAACTGAAAAATAATTGAAAACTTGGGGACCAAAGTGTAAAGATGTAAAAGGTTGAAGGACCTAAGATGCAATTTTTTGGAGGACTTAACTGAAAGATAATTAAAAATTTGGAGACTAAAGTGTAAAAATATAAAAGATTAAGGACCTATGATGTAATTTTTGGATGTCTTAATTGAAATATAATTTAAAATATAAAGACTAAAGTGAATATTATATAAAGTACATGGACTACTATTAAATAAATAAATGCTACATCATCATGCCAACTCATAATCATATTTAATTTAAAATAAATGCCATGTCATCATCATAATTTAAAATATTGTTTTTAATAAAATGAGGTATTTTTTAAATCAAACCATGAAAATAAGGTATTTTTTGAAAAATTAAAAAAAGAAGTATTTTTCAACATTTTTACAAAAAGTAGGACTCTTGTCAACTTTGCCCTTTTAACTATTTGAATGGCCTTTCGGATGATTATTTTACAGATTTTATTATAAATATGTAATATATATTTATATTTTTCTTATTGATTATTGATCATGACTATCAAGTGGTTCGATAACTTGAATTTTGGGTTGGGCTGGCCCTGGTCCAAAAATAACTTGGCCCAATATGGCCCGGCTTGTTTAGTCCCGGTTGGGGTGGCCAAATTTTTTTCGCCATTCATTAACACTAATCATTCATTTTGTGAATAATATATATCTACAATTCAAATAATATTAATCTAAAATGGCCTGCCCAAGTTTCCACTTTAAATTGTCTTTTTTTTTTTGAAACATTAGTTCAAGAATCTCAAACTCCAACATAAAATTGTTTAGATTTAATTAAAATTTAGTTTAATTCAAATTTCAATCCAAATTATATTTGGTGTTACAAGTAAATTATTTATTTTAAATTTACTTATAAGTAAATTTTTAATTTAAGCCAAACATACTTATATATTAAAGCAATAACACTAACATGCTTTTACTACTTATAATTTTAAAAAAAAGTGTCAAAAATAGTTTACAATTAACTAAAAAAATTATTATTTTGAAAGAAAATTGATGTTTATCTATTGACTAATGTCACAAATTTATAAATTAATCTCTTTAAAATCTTAAAATATATATTATCTAAGTTTATCTAAGATTGTATTTGATGAATGTATTAGATTGTATAAAAAATTATTTTTAAAAAAAAAAAATAAAATTAAGATCCAAGTTAGGTCTGGATGTAAATTTGTTGGTTGGTCGATATATTCAACCACTTTAAAAGCGGGTTCTTGGCCGGCTCGATCTAATTTCAAGTGTGACCTGCTACGACGGATCGGATTTCCCATTTGCCAACTCTAATCTTAAGTATTCGAGAAGATATTATACAATATCAACTATAAGCGGGCTAGGTTTATCACTACAAACTCATCAATCAATGAAACGGTTATGGGGGGGTCAATCAACTGATCGTATGAAGGATTTTGTTCCAGCAAAAGCAACACGAATTGGAAGAGAAGCATTATCTTCTAATATCAATCTTGAAAGGAAAGAAGTCCTTGAATATTACTAGGGGTTTGAGAATCAAATGAGAAATGTTCTAGGACTACTTTCGAGTTTTACATCGCACATGGAATGTCTGTTTTACGAGTTTATGAACGTATTGAGCATCAACTTACAAGTCAGTTTTACGAAATAGTTGTATCTAAAATTTAAATGCTTATATCGCTGGTATTGGAACAAGCCTACATTTTTGGAGGATTGTATGATCTGGGAGAGAGCTTATTTCAATAAAAAAAAAAAATTAGCAATAGTCATCCAATCTTTTAATGTCAATTTTGAATAGAGACGTTAGTTTTGAGTCTTATGTTTTTTTGTGGAGTCATTAACTTGTGAGTTTATTAGTACATTGAACACTTTTTTTATGAGTCCGGTTATGGGTGAGTTCTTCCCATATTACTTGTAACAAAAATGTGTCTATTGTAAAGTGTGTATTGTATGACATTAGAGCAGAGCCGTGACAGTTTCTCAAACAAGTAACTTTATTGAGAGTGAAGGGACTTATGGGCCTCAATACTGAATTTTGCTTATTAAATAGAAGGCCTTTAGAAAAGTTGAACACGTGTTCATTCCAATTTTATGGACAAGAAAGCACATCTGGATATTAGGCCACCTTGACATAGCTAATCGCATATGGATGTATACAATTCTTCATTCAAGACAATTAGAGATGGTTCCGTATCGGGGCGGTTGAGCCATTGCGAATGTTATTCCACAACTCCTTCGCAGCTCAAAGGTTCTCGAAGTTTGAACCACCCAATATCCCAATGTCTTCGCAGATTATGCAAAGACATTCCTCATCAAACAAATGGGCTAGTATATTCGCTAAGGTCGTTAATGTCTGTTAACTATATCTTGTGTACAGTAGTTTATATCAGTTGGTTTGTATGTTTAAAAGCAATAACTCAAACGTCTTTCAATAGATATCTTTGAAGACTATTAGTTGATACTCTATAGTAAACCGTTTTCACTTCTTTTGCAGTGGCGATTGTGGAATTTTCATTATTAAGTTTGCAGAATACATATTTGGCAGGAAGATTAAAGAAATTCCCAAAAAGTTTGACACAAAAGTAGCCCGTCATAACATGGCTGTACATTTGTACGGATTTGCATCAGAGAAGCTGAAATTGTAGCTGCATTTCGGGTAGTTAAGGAAATATGTCATCATGCCGTTGGAGCATTTTTATTTTGAACAAATTGCCTTTGGTTCTATAAGTTCTTTTGGTAGTCGATGATGTTTATGTTTAGTATCATCTCAAGACTCAATAGTGGCATGGAATTAAATTTTTTGGAGTTTGTTCTTTAGTTGAATATGTGCATGAAATGGTTCAATCTCTAGAACTTTTATGAAACAGATGGTATTATCTATGCATTGTTCCAATTTTTGCAATCTTATTATATAACAGTTAATTTCAAAGAAATAATTAAGAAATTCATGTGTTATGGTGATTGAGGATGGTGCGTGATTAGGTTCCAATCAGTTCTCCATAAAAGTTTCTTGTTGTTTATGAAATCAGTCATGCGGTTAATTGTGTATGAATACCTTATATAAAGTTAAAATGTCATTATTACCTATTTATATGAAATAATCGAGTTACGACTCCTTATTCTAATTAGTCTCCTTATTCTAAATGGTATGAGCGGAATGATGGAGACATTGCCCCTTTAGCTTCCATATTATGGTCAGTATCATAGACCAGATTCTCTTGAGACAAAACACGAGGAAAGATTTAATGGGATATATTCATAACCTAATCAATCAAGCACCCAATCTATACCTGATACCTCTCTGTAAAACATCAATGCCTGAAAGTTGAGTTTATCTCATTTGTCTCAAATCTTCTTATGCGAGAAAAGAGATATATAATAATATATATATATAGAGAGAGAGAGAAGAGAAAGAAGAGAAAGAAAATAATGGGGTTCTCTACCATTCAATTCCTGGCTTTAATGGGATTCTTCATCTAATTGTGTCTTCTTCCTCAACATGCGCAGGGCGTAACAATGGAAAGTGTGACACGATTGTGCCACACAAAAAGCATCGTCACTGTAAACGGACAATTTCCTGGACCTCGCATTGTAGCTAGGGAGGGCGACCGTCTAATTATCAAAGTCACTAACCATGCTCCCAACAATATCAGCATCCATTGGTAATACTTTACCTTGTTTTCTTCTTTTACTATCCACTCCCAAACCATAGCATTTATAATAAATTGTCGTTCCATTTTCAGACAACAACCAAGTCTCATTCAAAATGCTTTTAATTGTTAGTAACATAATTGTAGCAAATCATGCAAATACATGACAAATTGCAACATAACAACATTAACAAAAAAATAAATAAATAAACAATTGGCATTAACAAAAATATAAATCTCATTTTATACATCATTAATCAATGCAGTTGCTGAGTCTGATGATGACTTTAAATGTAGATCAGTAGCTGAATCTGCTGACAATGTGAATCTATCAATAAATGAACTTTTCGTTGATACATGATATCTATAGAATGGACACCCGATGTGTGATTAAACCTGCATAAAAAGAGTTCAAAAAATTATACTCATTTTCATTGATTAATTCAATTAACTGTTAGTAGTGAATGAATTCCGAAATACTGTTAATTGAATTAATCTCATACCTCAAACTCCTTGATAATTCCTGCCTTTCTTCTCTTCCCATTTTTCGTGTTCGAATTGGCTTGATTTTGGCAACGAGATTTGTTGTGTCCATACTCCATGCAACGACCACACTTTGATGTCTTTTTAATTTCAGTGACTGATCTATATCTCTTCTCACGTGGTCTTCCAGATCTTCTCTTCCACTTAGGTGCTAGAATCAACTTTCTCTCCACGTCAGTCTCCAACTCCTAGTCAGATTTGTTACCAATAGGATATATTGTACCGATATATGCCCCTAGATATGAATCTTTCTTTGAAATAATCCGAGCGATAGTCGTAAAGAGACAAATTCTTTTTACTAATAACTGCTATTCCATGAGGACAAGGCATTTCATCGATTTGAAATCGGTTGCATGAACATGTTCTTACATCGAGCCTCACCAAATAAGTAGATGTTTCGTCATTCACTTGGTAATTAGTCTCATTTATCGGAATAACCTATTTAATGACATGCCAATTAAGATAAGTATTTAACACGATAATATACTAACTTTTCTATATAAAAAATCATATTCAATGATAGGTATTCAAATAGGCGTAATAGAAATGAATAACACTAATTGACATACCTCCATTCCTATTGATTTTCGAGATTTATCCCTCAACATGGTCTCGTATCTTGAACCCAATCTGGTGAATGTTGACCTTGCATCATTTAAATTCTTGTGAAACCTTTTTTTACACTGTACAACGTAATGACTCAAACAATGTCTCCATTGGAAAATTTTTGGCCGATCTTGTTACTGAGTTGACTGACTCAACAATGTTTGAAGTCATTGTGGTAAACCTGTTTCTTGTCATGTGTGATCTGGACCATTTATGGTAACCAACGCCCTCCTGAATCAAATTTAGTTCACATTATCAACAATATTATTCAAAAATTAAAAGGACAAATATAATAGCTGCAAAAAAAATTTGTTTACCTACCAAATATTCTCATATACCAGTGTCTATGATGTCCAATGCCTCATCTGCAATTCGAATTCAGATTTCGTGTAAGCCTAAATCTTTGCATTGAACGGTTGTCTCATGAATTTAGCCTTTTACTAAATTCTTTCTTCAAATTCTGAAATAGGTGATAAGAGCATATTCCATGCATTGCATTTGGGTACACTTTTAGTATTGCATTTTCGATACTACCATGTCTATTAGATACGATAACCAAACCATCACGGTCGCCGTATGCTTCTTTGAGCCTCAACAAGAACCATTCCCATGCTAAATTATTTTCAGAATCACCAACACCAAAAGCAAGAATGAAAATGTTGTTATTAGCATCTTGTGTGTAAGCAGTGAACAACGTCCCACCAAAACTTCCAGTTAGGAATGTACCGTCAATTATGATAATAGGCTTGCAATATTTCCATCCATCTATGGAAGCACCTAATGCAACAAAGCTGAACAAGAACCTATTACTCTCATCAGTTTCAATCATTGTATACGACATTTTATTTGTTTTTTCCAGCATATATAGGTAATCTGGTAATCTCCTATATGATACCTCTGGATCATCCCTTATCAACTCTAATGCTCGCTCACGAGCTCTCCAAGCCTTCTCATAACCAATTGATACTCTGTAAATTTTCAACATATCCCTTACAACATCACTTGGGGTGTAAACTGTTTTTGCAGAAGTGAACTTATACTTGATGCAACTAGCTATAACTGAACACGTTGCTTGTCTATGATCACCTAGCACTATGTCTAGAGAACATGTATGACTATTTTTTATTTTTCTTATTTTAAACATCGTTATTCTTCCAATTACTGAAGATCTAAGTCCCCATTTGCAATCTTCATCTATACACTTCAATACGTACTCGTTCTTGTCTGATTTGTATACCTTGAATTGAAATCTGTAATGAATTGCATGTAGTGCTAGACTAGTTGTTAATAATTCTTTGTTCTTGAATATTGCATTCTCCTTGACACTTTCAATACTTGGTTGGCACACGACCTCACTCCTTGTTTCTTCCAAGATCTCATCAATACATGACATGTTATTACTATTTTCAGAACCCATTTCTTCAATTGTTGGCAGTCTCGGATTAAAACTATTATCTAACCACTGATTTGTATAACTTCCAATAACCATTCTTTGACGCTTCCTAAAGCAACTAGGATCTGAATGTGAAGTATCTAAAAACATTAAATTTACTTCATCACATGCTACCTTCTTTATATCGACTAACAATGGTAGTTTAGTCAATTCTAAATCTACCCTTTTCACTTGTATGTAGAAATATACTGAACTATCGTTGCATACTTTGATTAGGGGGCCATTTGATAATACTTGATCTTTCACATTACGACATCTTGCGTCGTATCCATTTTTAGCTCCTTCATTATTATGTCAACCAATTTTTCATAACTACAATCCAATGGGACTATTATTCTAATAATTGAGTAATCATTGTATGTTAGTGTTGTGTCCCGTTCACCATCGTAATATACCGAACACTAATAAACTCCATATTAAACTCCATATCTACAACATACACAATCAAAAATAGCATTGAATTTCATTTTTGGTTCCCAAACACTTTATTATCAAGATCTAATAATAAATTACTACAAATTAGAATATATGAACAAACACGTAAGTTAAATTTCGAATTAACATAATTGAATATTAACAGAGAACTTAAATTTTGAATTAACAGAGAATTTAAAATTCGACGCAGTAAAAAAAATATTGTACTGATCCAAATATTTCAATAATGTTTTATGATACTATTTAAGATCATCAGCATGATACTTAAATTGTCATAATCTTAGTATTCGAATTTAACATATGGATCAAAAACAGTATTATAGTTGGTTATCAAAAATCCGCCATTGATTGCATCAAGGTATTAATATAGATTTCTTGAATGAAGATAACACAACATTAATATTAAATGCTGATAATAAAGTAGACAATTACCTCACAAATTAGTCAACAGAGCACGATCAACTGGAAGTCATAGACCGCGGCAATGACTGTATATTGCAGAGATTAAAATGCCGATACTATTGTTAACTGATGAATACTTGTACATGCGTTACGAATACCCAATTCGTGGACATTTAATTTAAATACAAATCTGCAAATATACATTTTGAATTTCAAATTCACCATAATCATCGGATATAATTTGGTTATTAGACTTATTTTGGTAATTGATGTTTATCTCTGTTAATCGGCAAAGTTGGTTGACGTCTGGTTTGCGGGCACTTATCCACAAAGCCAAAAGATATGTGTTAACATTTTACAAAATATAGTAAAGTTACTATTTTTAAAGTGGGCGATATAATTGTGATTATCAATATGAATATAGGGTATATATGTTACTAACCCTTTATATTTTTCTTATTGATTATTGATCATGACTATCAAGTGGTCCGATAACTTGAATTTTGGGTTGGACTAGCCACGACCCAAATAAAACTAGGCCAATATGGCCCGGCTTGTCTAGTCCAAGTCGGGCTGGCCCAAATTTTTTTCCCCTCATTAATACTAATCACTCATTTGTGAATAGTCATAATACACAATTCAAATAATATCAATCTAAAATGGCCTACCCAAGTTTCCAATTTAAATTGTCTTTTTTTGAAACATTAGTCCAATAATTTCAAGCTCTAACATAAAATTGTTTAGATTTAATTAAAATTTAGTTTAATTCAAATTTCAATCCAAATTATATTTATTGTTACAAGTAAATTATTTATTTTAAATTTACTTATAAGTAAATTTTTTTAATTTAAGCCAAACATACTTATATCTGAAAGCAATAAGACTAGCATGCTTTTACTAATTATATTTTAAAAAAAAGGTGCCAAGAAATAGTTTACAAATAACTAAAAAAATTATTAGTTTGAAAGAAAATTGATGTTTATCTATTGACTAATGTCACAAATTTATAAATTAATCTCTTTAAAAATCTCAAAATATATATTGTCTAAGTTTATCTAAGATTGTATTTGATGCAATGTATTAGTTTGTATAAAAAAAATTATTTTTAAAAAAGAAAAAAAATAAAATTAAGACCGAGTTAGCCCAATGGGTTGGGTTGGGTAAAGTATTTCGAATCTCACAAAACTAGGTTGGTAGACCAGATCCGGTTTCAAGTATGACCTGTTTACGACGGATCGAGTTGTCCATTTGCCAACTCTAATCTTAAGTATTCCAGAAGATATTATACAATATCAACTATGGCGCTAGCTTTATCACTACAAACTCATCAATCAATGAAACGGTTATGAGGGGCGGTCAATCAACTGATCGTATGAAGGATTTTGTTCCAGCAAAAGCAACACGAATTGGAAGAAAGCACTATCTTCTAATATCATTCTTGAAAGGAAAGAAGTCCTTGAATATTACTAGGGGTTTGAGAATCAAATGAGAAGTGTTCTAGGACTACTTTTGAGTTTTACATCCCACATGGAATGTCTGTTTTAAGAGTTTACGAGCGTATTGAGCATCCACTTACAAGTCAGTTTTACGAAATAGTTGTATCTAAAATTTAAATGCTTATATCGTTGGTATTGGAGCATGCCCACATTTTTGGAGGATTGTATGATCTGGGAGAGAGCTTATTTCAATTAAAAAAAAATTAGCAAGAGTCATCCAATCTTTTAATGTCAATTTTGAATAGAGACGTTTACTTTTGAGTCTTATGTTTTTTTGTGGAGTCATTAACTTGTGAGTTTATTAGTACATTGAACACTCTTTTTTATGAGTCCGGTTATGGGTGAGTTCTTCCCATATTACTTATAACAAAAATGTGTCTATTGTAAAGTGTGTATTGTATGACATTAGAGCAGAGCCGTGACAGTTTCTCAAACAAGTAACTTTATTGAGAGTGAAGGGACTTATGGGCCTCAATACTGAATTTTTGCTTATTAAATAGAAGGCCTTTAGAAAAAGACTTAAGGCAAATGCAGGCTCATGGGCCCTAAAGTGACCAATGAATGGCAACAAAATAAAATTGAAGAAAGAAAAAGAAAAGCTCACTAGGTTGGGCTTGATCAAATGGGCTAAAATCATACCGTGGATGAAAGTCATATTGTTCAGTTTAAGTTGAAGTAGCATTATTGAGAGTGAAGGGACTTATGGGCCTCAATACCGATTTTTTGCTTATTAAATAGAAGGCCTTTACAAAAAGACTAAGGCAAATACAGGCTCATGGGCCCTAAAGTGACCAACGAATGGCAACCAAATTAAATAGTGATAATTTCACCATGTTCTACAAAATATAAAATACTATTTAACTTTTTTTTTTATTCTAAAAATATTGTTTTTTATTTTTGTAACACTTGTTGTTACATTTGTTATGTTTGTTAATAACAAATGAAACACATTTATTATAACTAAAATAATAAATGTAACAACTAGTGTTACAAAAATAAAAAATAAAACAGTATTTTTAGAATAAAAAAAACATGATAACATTTTAAAAAATATTTTATTTATTGTGGTTATTTCTGAAAAAATAAATTCAAGGTCGGTCACTGTTTTGGCACTTATGAGCTATAAACTCTAAAGTCATTTGATCAAAATTTAATTTAATTAAAGTTACATTTTAGAGCTAAAAGACCAATATATTCTTATAATTGCAAAAAAAATGCTAATTTAATGATATTGTTTTATTATGATATCATTTTGTATTATAATGTTTTATTATGATACTGTTTTGTATGATACTATTTTATTTATGATACTATTTTATTTAGATAATGTACATTTATATATTTATACCATGTTTTTATCTTTGATACTGTTTTATTATGACAATGGTTAAACATATGATCTTGTACTACTAATAGAGCATTTTAAGAACAGTATCATTACTTCAACCATTAAAATATCTTGTACTTAGTTTTATATATGATACTGTTTAATATAAATAATGTGTTATGATACACTTACACTATGCTTTTATCTTTGATACTGTTTATTATGATAATGTTTCAACATATGATTAATTTATGATAATGTTATTGAATCTAAACAGTATCAATGGTCTTATACTACTAATAGAGTATTTTAAGAACAATATAATTACTTCAACTAGTAAAACATTTATGATACTGTTTTAATCTATGATAATGTTATTGAATGCAAACAGTATCAATGGTCTTATACTACTAATTGAGTATTTTAAGAACAACATAATTACTTCAACCAGTAAAACAGATCTATGGTACTGTTTTATTTAGATAAAGTGATATTGTATACTTATACCATGTTTTTATCTTTGATACTGTTTTATTATGATAATATTTCAACCTATGATATTGTTATTTAATTTATGATACTGTTATTTTATTGAGTTGTAGTTTGTGTATGTGATATTGTTTTATTAAGATATTTTTATGTATGATACTAATATATTAAGATACATTTATCTGTGATACTGCTTTTAGTATGTATGATACTGTTTTGACAAGAAAAATTAAATATTGACATTTTAAGTTAAAGAGACGACTTCAAATGACTAAAATCCATCGTATGCCAATGGCGAAGATACTGGTATTGACTGGCTTGTCGAGACCATTCCGAAAATATATTATAATAAAAATTTTGAGCACGTATGTGAATTTATGTTCATTTCTGTTATGATACTATTTTATGTGATACTGTTTTTCTATAATACAGTATCAAACAACACACATGACTAAATAACAACACATAAATAATTTAATACAAACTTAATACAATATCAAGCTATTTGCTATAATATAATATCAAACTACTATTTACAGCAGCAAATCATGGCACGTGTAACTGGAGCAGAAAGAAAGCTTTTTGTAGTCTATTAAACAAATTGTTGTACTTTGTTTTCTTACTTTTGATTATTTTGATGTGTTCGTCTATGGCCTCCCCCATCTTCCCTTCATAAACATGCATGAATAAATTTGTGATCAACTAATGCATTGATACTTAATTACAGGTGGAGGCTGCATTTATGTCCAGCAATTATGTAGAAAACATCATGATATATGTAGACCTCTTCCACAACTTTTGTGTAAGGCCTCAGTTATCCATTCACGTCAGTCCTTGAGGGATTGGCCCGAGAAGTCGGAATCAAGTACAAAGATTTTTCCGAGTTGTGTAATAAATTGGAAGCTATTAATGAGGTTCAATAAATCACTTTCCATGGTTGATCCATTTCCTTACTATTAATTTCAAGAATAAAATTGTTCATATGAAAGAGTGAAAACAATTGTTTCTTGTTACATTCTCATAACTTTTAGATTCGGGAGAAAAATAGTTAATTCAGATAAATTTCTATCCTTCATTTTTATTATTTCTAATATGGTGAAAGTGAAAGAAACAATAAGTGATGATGATCTTTTATTTCGTTTAGAAACTTATCTGGCAAGCAATATGCAGCAACAAAAGTCGCTGAACCGGATAAATTTGAAACGCTAGCAAAATCAAGTTGTTGCCGTAACCGTGGACTCTTAAATCTGGTTGGGTTCTCGCAACTCTCAAATTAAAGAGGGAGAAAGTGAAGAAGCACTCACCGGAGGTTGTCGAAAGTGGAGGAGGTTTGTAGGGTGGTGGAGGAGGGAAAATATGGTTCACATGGAAGAATGTGTTGATGAAAATATTGTTGAAAAGTATGACTAAATCACAATTTTGAAACACGTGCAAGTGACTTATATGCAATTTTCCCATTAAATAAAAGAAAGAAAAAGAAAAGCACACAAGGTTGGGCTTGAACAAATGGGCTAAAACCATACAATGGATGAAAGTCATATTGTTTAGTCTTAGTTGAAGTAGCCTCTTTCATAATTCATTTTGTTCTAGGTGGTAATTTTAAATCTTTTTAGTATTCTCGAAATTTAGAACACTTTTATGAGATTATCGACTTCTGCCTCTACCTATTGTACAACATTTCCGTTACTTGGTGGGTTCGTGTTCTTTGACTTGAAAAACTTCTCTTTTCCAATTGCTATCTTTCAGACGTTTGTATGATGATAGTGTAATTTTAGTGGAGTGGTGTAGTTGTTGTCATTTCAGGTTAGACTAGCTGCCCGTATAGTGGTGGTGTGTTAAGTTTAGGCGAATTCATTTTCCATTTTCTTCCAATAGTTCGACCTATCCAGAAAAATTGTCTACCTACAAATGTGGTTTCGATCCTTCCGTTAATGCCAGAAGTCGTTTTGATAAACAATTTTATTTACTATTCTTGATCTGAAAGTAATCTTTTTCAAATACTAATGCTATTCATAATCAGCAACTATTGTAATTAGTCTATGTGATAATTATGTGGCATTAATTGATATGTTATCTTAAATATAGAGTTTTGGAGCTTATTCAAAACGACATATCAATTAATATCACATAATTACCACATATACTGACTATGGTAGCTGCTTACTATAAATAGCATTATTCTTTCCAAATATTTCATTATGATTGTATTGACGAATATTTATGTTTTGTGCAAATTTTATAAGTCTCAAAAGAAAATTGGCAAAGCATAGACATGTAACTTCATATTTTTGCCTCAAATAAGAAAAATGACATAATATTTTTCTTGTCACGTGGCAAGAGGTTCACTACCACATAAGCTGAAACCGTTAAAAGTATAAACAAAATCAAACAAGAATCAGTTGATTGACAACAACAACTTCAACAATAAAAAAAGTGACACATGTCCGAAAAAGTTAAAAGATCAACTTAGTTTTCCCATAAAACACTCCATGCATTCTAAAGATAAAGAAAAAGTATGAAAAATCAAACCCTGGTCAAATATATGTCCATTTTATTTCTCTTGCATACTTGTCTTATTTTTTTGACATTTACTTGACGTTCGGAGTAAAAACTATCGTCAGACCACTCCTTGCACGATTGCATTTGCAAGCTGCTAGATGTGCATGTTATATAACAAGTGGGTTGAGTGTGTTCAAGATCTGTTGTCATCTTAATTTTGCCAGATTTTGAGGTCAACAGATTTGGCGTCGTTTGTAGATATCAAATACGAGAAACCACGAGTGAAAGCATGGAAAATCCCAAAGTTCTTAAAAAAAGAGTGAAAATGAATCAAGTTTGAGTGAAAAATCATGAAAATATCAACGTGAACCCAAGAAGGCAGTCTAATGAGTAGACACTTCCGAAAAGCAAAAGAAGTCTTGCCACCGCAGGCACAAGTAGATGGTAGCTTCTCTAATGTAAATCATGTCAAATATGGCTGTGAATATAAGGCACATTTTTATGAAAATGCTACCATGAAGGTGGTGCTAGAAAATCTAAAGAAGAACCGACTCTGCATCAGGGTGGATAAAACAATGTTATCTCCATAGAATTTGACGAAAGCAGCCACGGAGTAGCAGTGAGCCACTTTTGCTCTCATAGTGGCAGCCAACACTCTAGAAGTTCATACCTCGACCCTACAAACAAACTTACATTATTCATTCAATGGTAAAATTTTGAACAAAAAAGAAGTACAAGTATTTTTTCAAAATACTACAATTTTGAGAACTTGAGTGACAGAGAAACGGTTCTTCCCAACCCACCAAAAAAATAAATAGATAGAAACTACTAATCAGCTTGTTTAAGGCTCCGTATAAAAGTGATTTTAGACCCAATTTTTGATTGTCAAATATTCCGAAGTTGTTAGGTGTTTGATGAACTTAAAAAAATGATTATATAAGAATTCATACTATTTGACAACAGAATTTAAGAAGCAGCAAAATAGTAGCTTCTCATGTTCTACTTTTAATTTCTCAAATTATCTATAATTAAAATATCAATTTTAACCATAATTAATTAAATTAATTTATTTTTTACTATATGGACTATATTTTTATTTTGTAACTTTATAAATTTAGAAATTTAATAGATATTTTTTATAAAAAAATCTTCTTCAAAAAATGTTTGATAAATATTACAACTATTATACAAGTAAAAATAAATTTTTTCATATTATTAATGATAATAATAATACCAAATGACGTCATTATATTCAATACCCATTTAAGTAATGGATAATTAACACATTTCGTCCTTATCATTTGTTCTGATTGCACAAAACGTCTATATAATTTAAATTTTGACATTTGGGCCCTAAATCAACATTTCATTGCACAAAATTATACACATAACATGTTCTTCCGCAGTAGAATAACAATAGATCGTTGTTTGCGTAGATGTGTGACACAAATTAAGATGAAAACCTCGTGGAAAGAAGCTCGCCGACGCTTCATTACGTGCCAACATCGTTGGGTAATTGATGTTTCACATTTTTATTTTTCTCAATTTATACTTTTTTTGTTTGACTGCTGAAATTATAATTTTATACATCAAAATAGAAATTGTGGTAGTGTGACCCCACTACCACATATGAGTTTAAACCCTAACAACACTACCACAACCACGAAAATCTATCATACTAGACTCTATAAATATTTTATAATTATTTATTTCGCACTAATTTTTATTAGTAACTTTTATTGAAAAATTATAAGTACAAATTACACGTGCACTACATAATTATACATATGTTTAGAATTAGAGCATAAAAATAAGCTCTGACTTTTCTGCAATAATGTGAAGAATATTTTGCTTTATGGAAAGAAAATTCCTCTCCAACTTGTGTTATGCCGCCAACTCTTGATATTTTATATACATATATATATATATACACACACACACTAAAAATATAAATTAAATAAAGTTGTTAAAAAGGATGTGACTGATTCAAAATTTATTTAAAATAAATCTTAATTTATTGATATTGTTATGTCTAATTGAATTGACACAGAATTTATTAACCACGGCTGCTGAATTGTGCATACTTTTTGGTGCAATTTGATACACTGACTTTTATCGAGTCAAAATGCCAGTGGTGCATCTTGTTAATTTATTCTATTTTCTTCAAATAGATTGGTCGAATTTACAACTCTACGTTTCTTAGGTTTGTATATAGGAATTAGTCGAAAGAAAAATTGTTCTTGATTGATACGAACTTTGAGGTAGGAATTAATTATTAAGGACAAATCTATCAAAATTATACCATTATCAATAGGAATCATTATGAGAACTTGATTCGAAACAAATTTTTCTTATAAATTGGCCAAAAATAGATAAAGAAATGAGAGTGGTCCAATTTGAGAACTCGATTCGAAACAAGTTTTTTATATAGGTTGGCCTAAAATAAATAAAGAAATTGGGATGTGCACAAAAATAGATAAAGAAACTTGAGTGGTCCAATTTGGGAACTTGATTAGAAATAATTTTTTCATAAGGTCCAGAGTTTGATGCCCAACACAACTATTTAGCACTTGCGAACTATCTGTGTAGAAAGTAGAAACAATCGAAATAGCTTAATACGAAGAGATTTATGCATTTTAAAAAACATGGCAATCAAATATTTCCAATAGACTATTGTTTATTTCTAAGCAATTACTTGATATATCGTAGACATATTTCATTCTCCAATTTTTTTTATTTATTTTTTGGCCAATTGAAAATAGGGATGGCAAAAAAACTGCCTCCCCAATCTTGCCCCTCCTTGATTATTTGAATAATAGGAGTGGATCTGGAGCAATACCACCCCGCCCCTCAATTTTTTTATTTTTTATTTTTGTAAAATCATAAAATAGAATTACAAGTCACAATTTTCATTAGAAATGAGCTAAATAAGAATTGAAAGTTATTAAACTATAAACCTTAACCACTACACCATAACTTCAAATCTTGCATATTTTTTGTTTTGGCGCCGGCACTGGGGATGATGATTTAGGTATAGGTACTGGCGAGGCCTTTGGGGTGGCGACTGGGGACTTACTTTTCTTTGGCGATGGCGCAGATTTTGGGAAAGATGATTTAGGTGCAGGTGAAGGCGAGGAATCGGCCGCCACCAGTCCAACAACGACAAGGAAAATGAGTGCAAGAACAAACACTTGGCGGGCCATTTTTGACTGCACAATTTTCAATCTCTTGTAAATTGTAGTATTTCTCTATATTTTGCTTAGAGAAACACTACAGAAGCTGATGAATATAAGAAGAGGATTTATAGTATTTCTTATAAAGCGGTGAGGGGCAGAGATGGCAGCGAACTGGTGGTTAAACTGTTTCTGTCCTTACAACCTGAGAGCAAAGTGAGTGCTTTCAAAGGATGCCATCGGAGGTTTACCGGGACCAGCAGGTGGATTTTGAGTTTTCATAAAGAATATTGCTTTTTTGTTAATTTTTATTTTTTGGGGGTACATTTCTTACTTTTTATTTTTTGAGAGTACATTTGGTTAGTTTTTAAACATTTTTTTTCTTTTTTCTTGTTTTTTGTTTTTTGTTTATTTAAAGAAAATGGCAATTTCGTCAAAAAGGACCTACCATGCCAAGTTTTTCAAACGTTGAGGATGTCTGGTGCTATTATTTTAAGTTAGGGGCATATCCAATGATTCTGAAACGTTGAGAACTTTTGATGCAATTATTCCTATAATTTATAAGTTGCCATTTAAAATTATAATTATATTTTTCCTTTGCTAAATAAGGCTTGAAAGAGTGTCATTTACAAAGTTGGCTTCTAATCACTGTTCTAAAAAGTCTGTCTAAGCTTCGCCTAAGCTTGAAGCTCGGTCTCCACGCCTAACCACGTATCACGCATCGCCCTCGCATTGCTCTTATTTGGTTCTCGCCTAAGACTCGCCTAAGCCCGAAAAGCTTGAAGATCGACCTCCACACCTAACTACACTTTGCGCTTTTTAGAACATTAATTCTAACTGGAAACTTCATAAATAGGACCTAATTATATATTTCGTTTAAACTACATCCAATTTATGTTAAGATAACATATTATTTAACTAATTTTCAATTTATTCTCGATCTAATTCAACGAGTTATAAATTAGATTACAAACTTAAATGTTAGAGTTGACCTTTCAAGAAATGAATCACATTTTATCGTGTTGCATGTTTCAATAGCTTCTCAACTAGGGATGGAAATGATTCGGGTCCGGAGCGCTTCTTTGACTCGCCAACTGCTCCGATTAATTTTATTTTTTTTGTAAACTGAAAAAAATAATTAATTTTTTTTTTAAAAAATATTTGTAGCAATCCGTCCCAAAATCCTCCGCTCTGAAATCCTCAACTCCTTCCGCCTCTCCCCCTTCCGACTCATCTCCTCCAGCAGAGTTCCCCACTGATGAGCCATCGTCTCCACCCACCCCTAGCAGCGAAGCCAGTTCTCCTACACCTACCACCAAAGAAATCCAATCCTTCCGATGCTTTAGGACTGCCGCTAGTGACGCACCCAAAGGTTGATGCACCAACGTCGACGATAGTGGCACAAAGAAGATTGAAAATCTCCTATGCTATCGTGGGCTGCACGCAAGAATCCTAATTCTTCTTCTTCTAAGTATCTTTGAATGCAATTCTTAGAGCATGTTTGACTCAACTTAAAAGTCGAAGACGATGCGAAACTTTTTGAATTTATGAAGTGTGTGGCCTTTTGTTACTTTTTATTTTTTTTAGGGTACATTTTTACTTTTTATTTTTTGGAGGTACATTTGGTTAGTTTTTAATTATTATTATTATTATTTTTTTTGTTTTTTGTTTATTTAAAGGAAATGACAATTTCGTCATAAAAGACCTACTATGCCAAGTTTTTCAAACGTTGGAGATGTCTAGTGCTATTATTTTAGGTTATGAGCATATTCTTAACGATTCTGAAACATTGAAGACCTTTGATGCAATTATCTCTAAATTATAATTAGCTCAGAAAGTCTTGGCTGGTACCTTTTATTATTAAAAAGTCAACCTCTGAAACTCAGACCACCTGAAACCAAGCATCATAAGCTACGAATAACTAAAATCTTCCTAAAAGTCAAACCACGAAAAATATGCACGTTTTGTTGAATTTTACTCAATAATGTCATGCTATTTTTTTCTTCATGAAGGGAATTGGCAATTATTTCATTTTCATCTCTTTTAATTCATATAGATATGGCATTTTTATGTGAATAGTGCAATTCATAGTTATTCACTATCGGTAGTAAGTCTGCGTGATATTACTCAATTTGAGTAATTATTTATTCCAAATGAATAATGTATGTATAGTCAACAACTATGAATAATTATTCCAATTGAGTAATAACATATGGGTTCACCACCGGTAGTGAATGACAATAAATAACATTAATATTTTTATTTATAGAGTGTAAATTACACGTGAAATTTTGAGATTAATGGATATGTTCACATTTAATGAGGGATAATGTATAATTTATGTATTATTAAGCCTTTTTGAAATTCGAAAATAAGGAGTTAAATAAAATTTAGTTTAAAGCAAAAATGTCGGGATCAAAATAATTAAACAAGATAGAGAAATGAGCTCTCATCCTTTGACAATTAAACTTTGTCTTCATTTGAATATAACATTATGTGACTTTTGATTAAAAATTGTAAATATCGATTTGTTAAAGTCAAATCATTTTTAAGAAATAATTTGAAATAGCTTAGTCTTTAACACGTAACGTTAAACATTAAGGTCGAGAGGATCAAGTCTCAACTCAATATAAAGACTAAGACTTTTAATCTTTTGAATATACTGTTCGATCTTCTTTCTCAAATCAAGACTTTAAAGATATTGACAATATTTTTGAAATTGTCTAATCTGACTTATTAAATATATTATCAAATTACAAAGATAACCCCCCACCCGCCAATTTTTGGCACGAAAACGGAAAACATGTGGAGCAACCCAAAAAATTAGGGTCGAAGCAAATATAATTAAAATTATTAATTTATAGAGCTAAAAAAATGGAAATGGGTAGAGCATATACGTGGGAATAAATATAATGGTATCCGAATCAGGCTTCCACCTTAGAGCAAGTGGAGCCTTTTTGACTTTTGTATTTTCAATTAGCCCACCTTTCTCTGCTGCTTCTATAATCTATAATCTATTCATCCTTCCTCTTTTAACTATTCCATTCCCTTCAAAGTTCAACCCCACACGCTCAAGTCTCAACATCCCCCTCACCGCTCGATTTTCAAAACCGGATGAATACACACACATACATACACTACAATATCATAATCTTAGTCAACGCCTTTGCCCACCAAAACCAAAAGCATCGAATATTAAACAAATCTAAATTTAATATTAACATCCCCAAAGTCAACTCTATTAACCCGTCTCTCTCTTCATTTATCTTCTCCTCATCTCTGCTCCTCTTTTCTTATTCTCCTCTTTTCTTATTCATCTCCAATACTCAGCTATGAGCTTTTAACTCTGATACAATCCTCTCTCTTTCTCTCTCTTTACATCTCTGTAGGAAATAGTTTTCTGGGTTTCTTGAGAAATGGGCAACGGAATAGCAAAGATTAATTTGTGTTTCGCCGGAGACCCCGGAGAGATTTCCCGACGGCGTCACGATATCGCTGTGTGCTTGTCGGACCCTCTTGATGAAGGCTTGGGTCACTCCTTCTGCTACATACGGCCCGACCCACCTCACAAAATCATCCAAGATGACTCTGCGTGCATCCCCGCCACTCAAACGGCCGCGTTTCGTACTATCTCCGGCGCCTCCATCTCCGCCAACGTCTCCACCCCTCTGTCGACGGAACCTTTCCCGTATGCTAGTTCAACCTCCCTGGATAAGGCGTCGGCTTTTGAAAGCTCCCAGTTTTTCTCTTCTATTCCCCTCCAGCCAATTCCTAGGAATTCAATTACCTCCGTCAAGTCCGGCCCGATAATGAGGAATTCGGTCCCGGGTTCAGGCCCGATTGAGCGTGGATTTCTGTCCGGCCCGATTGAACGCAGCTTCGTTTCAGGTCCGTTGGAGAACCAGTTTGATCAGTTGCAGAGGTACAGGCCCAAATCCAAGAAATGGGCTTTGATTGACAATTTGAAAAAGGTGATATCAAAATCATTACGGGGTTTATCTAAAGAGTTGAATAATAATGATCATAATAATGGTATATCTAGTGGGTGTCATAGTGGTAATAGCAGTACTATTACTAGTAATAATTTGAGTAGCCAAGTGAGTTTAACTGATGATAATGATGATGTTGGAAATGAATCCTTTGGGAGTCAAAATGTGCAGTGGGCACAGGGAAAGGCTGGTGAAGATAGAGTTCATGTTGTGATTTCTGAGGAACATGGATTTGTTTTTGTTGGGATTTATGATGGTTTTAGTGGACCTGATGCCACTGATTTCCTGTTAAACAATCTTTATTCCAATGTGTACAAGGAGCTTAAGGGATTATTATGGTTTGAGAAGTCAGAATCTTGCGAAAACACCATCGATAGTCAGACGTTTATGTCCAAGAGTTTGGATGGTAAGGAAAGGGTGGAGTTGGATAGAAAGTTAAGGGAGAAATTGAGTAATTTGGAGGCTGATGTGGTTCGAGGAAATACTACTATTAACCATTTAGGGGTCTTGAAAGCCCTGTCCGAGGGGTTGAGGAAGACTGAGGCATCGTATTTGGAAATTGCGGATATGATGCTAATGGAGAATCCCGAGTTGGCTTTGATGGGATCTTGTGTTCTGGTTATGGTGATGAAAGGTGATGATGTTTACTTGATGAATGTTGGGGATAGTCGGGCAGTTTTAGCCAAAAAGGCTGAGAACGATGGGAAGATGAGGAAGGATTTAGATGAAATGCTTTACGGCGATGAATTTGAGACTATGCATAATTTGAGTTCTTGTCAGCTCACAATGGATCATAGTACATCTATTAAAGAGGTAATAAACATATTTCTTTCCTCTCGTTTAAGGATACTTGTTTGTTTTTCATGTCCTCTGTTCATTGTTCATGTACTAAATATTCTATATGTTTCATGTCCCAGGAAGTTAGAAGGATTAGAACTGAGCATCCAGACGATCCCTTCGCAGTATTCAATGAAAGAGTGAAAGGTTCATTGAAGGTCACTCGGGCTTTTGGAGCCGGCTTCCTCAAACAGGTAGAATTTTTTCTAAGCTTATATTCAAATTTCAGGATTCATATTATCTTGATTAGTATTATCATTGATATCTGACGATCAACAACCCAAAATAATCGTCTAGTCGCGAATATTTATAAATTCCAAATTCTGCATATAAACAGGAGCATTCTTGTATTCTCTCCATCTAATTGCCTGGGCTAAATTTATAGTGCTTTCTTGATATTTGGTTTAGTACTCTAAAATGTGTTTCAACTTGTATTTTTGCTTTTCTAATCATAAATTCAAATGAATTTCTTGTATTAGTACCATTTGTTTTGAGATTGTTAATGTTCAACTACCTTAATTTTACAGCCCAAATGGAACAATGCTCTACTGGAGATGTTCAGAATCGACTATGTTGGAAATTCCCCCTATATTTCCTGTTCGCCATCGCTTTGTCACCACAGACTCGACCCAAAAGACAAATTTTTGATTTTGTCTTCAGATGGCCTCTACCAGTACTTCACAAATGAAGAGGCTGTTTCTGAAGTAGAAATGTTCATGTCTACGTTTCCTGAAGGCGATCCAGCTCAACATCTTGTTGAAGAAGTACTATTTCGAGCTGCAAAAAAAGCTGGTATGATTCTAATATTGGTTCAAACTAATCGACAAATTACTATCTGTCTAGTGCGTTTAAATCTTACACCATGAATTCCTGTATTGCAGGTATGGATTTTCATGAATTGCTTGATATCCCACAAGGGGACCGTCGAAAGTATCATGATGATGTCTCCATTATCATTATTTCTTTCGAAGGAAGGATATGGCGCTCATCGGTGTAACTATAATTAGAATAAGGGATACAAATAGGAAAAAGAAAAAAAAAAAGTAAGTTATACAGGAGGGTTAAGTATTTTTTGTTTTTTTCATTTTTTTTTTAATACAAATTAGGCTCCAAATCAAGATAGAAACTGTTCTATGTTAGTATCAGTTTGTGGGGATTGTAAATGTTGTAAAACTTTTTCACCCTTTCTTGAAATATGTTGATATTTTCAAGATTTTGTAAATTTTGGTGCTGCTTGAGGAGGTTTACATTTTCCTTCAAGAAGTGCCTTTATAAATTTAATATACTGCCAAACTGATCAAAATTCTTTAATTTTTTAATTTTCATATTGGTTGTAAGCCTACTGTGGCCTAACTACTTTCTTCCAGTTATTAATAACTGCACCTTCAACTTGTTCTATCTGAAATCGATTGTTTTTTGCTTTATTTTTTCCATTTAATGTTGAAAAAGGTTAGGTGGAAGCTGGCTGAAATAATGAAATTTAGGAGAACAGTTCTTTACTTTTTGGGATTTAAGTTCTATACCGACTTGGGGCATGTTTGGAATCCTATCCAGTAATGAACGTGATCGGATAGTATAGAAAACAGTATTGTATATCATTGTTTAATCCATCTTATCAAACACGCCATGATGACATTTACAATTGGAGACAAAACATTGGGCAAATATTACTATTTCTATCAAGTATTTTATTCAACTCTGTCCAATTCAACATATCCAATATGCCATAATACTGTCTAGTAATGTTTAATCTATCTCACTCTCACATAGAAGCAGAGATGGGGGGAAGGGACCACTCCGGAAAAACATTTTTGAATTGCAATTTTTTTGAAGGACATATACTAAACTAAAAAATTCTGACTCTTCCATCCTCCCTGCTCACAAACATGCCACGAGGACATATACTAAACTAGACAGAGCATTAGGAATATATCACACTAGTTTGATTTTATTACTTTCAATCCAATATATCAAAGATGCCGTGACTCTTTCATTAGTCGTCACTTTCAACTCGTATAAGAAAATTTCTTGACGTTATTAGTGACAAAACATGCAGCTAATAGAGTAGGAGAGTATATGCAATTTGTCAATCACTAAGCATTAGCGCGTTTCGTTTATGATTGTGTTTATCCACTCCAGCCAGCTAGCCAAGTGCACGACTTTTCGGACATATATGAAATCAGATATTCATATGGTAGACTTATGCAGATATTCAAACTTCACATTATTGACTTATCGAATTTATAATAGTGTAAATTTGGTTTAATAGTTGCAATTTGAATACATTTTTTCTTTTTCCTCTTTGATTTATTCAGTTTGGCTCTATATGTACAACCTAAATTACCTAATACACTAAATTAGCTGGATTCAAATTCGACTCCACAAAAAAAAAAAAAAAAAACTCTCTACATAAAAAATAAATAAGTCGATTAATACTAGAAAATCGAGAATCAATCTAAAAAAAAAAACCCCGTTAAAATTGGCCCGGCCGATTAACATTGATTCAATCATTTACAGTTTTCAAGTTAGAATTCAGGTGGCTTTTTAGAGCATCTTCCAATGCTAGACATCTTTTAAAAAGTTTATTTAGAGAAAAATGAGAAAGAAAAATAGATAGAGAGAGAGAGATACGATGTGTGTCAAGATTTATCAGAAAGTGTCTCAGAGTCGTCTAAAAGTGGACATCATGTTGAACAACCTTCTACAATAAATGAATCCACATCGATTTTGTCATTTCCACCTCTTTGCCACATCAACTGGACATTCAAAATAGAAACCACCATTGGAGATGCTCTTATAACACTGGTCAATACTCAATATAGAAATTCTAGATTTTATACATCTCACACTCGATTTATTCTAAATTTCAAAATAATTTTTTATTTCATGCAATTTAGTCTAGTTATGAATTACTACCGAACAACCATTATTTGAACATGTTTTGCATACACAAAGAATTTTATGTTCACAATTTCAAAGAACACGTTAAAAGAAATACAATAGATCAAAACTAACACGAGTTATTGTGATTGTTAAAGGTCTAATTGTATCAAAATTTTCAATAGATCTAATAATAAATTGAAAATTGATATAATGAATAATGAAGTTTGAGATAATTAAGTGCGCATGGAAAGCAACAATCCATAGTTGACCAAATATTAGGCGACAAAAATGTTAAGTAAATTGATTGTATGATTTGTTAGAGGATGATGCAAATACAACTGTGGTAGGTTTCTAATAAATGGTTGCCCAAAAATATTAGATTCTTTTAAATAAAATAAGCAGACAATTGCTTGTGGTTTTGGTATCTCTGACATCTCGTGACCTATTTAAAAGTTTTAAATGTCCAAAGGAAACTTGTTTGGTTTAGTTTTAATTAATATTTGGACTATCACTGTCAAGTGTCAACTCTACAGGCCGTGTTTGGAACCAGTAATTTTATGCTGACTCTCTTTTTATTGAGTTATTTCATCTCACCTAAAAGCAACCCAATCTCATAAATATTATGGTCCAATTTTACATTTTTTTCCTTTTTTCATAAATGACAAAAAAGTCAGTCTAAAAATAGGTTTCCATATTTTGGGGAAGGTGGTTGAATTCATAGTATCCAAATCCCTAATTCCACTTCGAGCACGAAAGTGGAATTAGATTTGAATTTTAGAATGAACTAAAATTTAGAGTTTAATTGAATTTTGACTTATCGAATATTGACCAGATTAAATTTCAAGTCTTAATATTATAAATTAAATATAATCGAAATAAAATAATAATACAATTTTTTAAAGAATTTATTGTCGTACTTGATTGTGGCACATACGAACTCGACTCGTTCGATTTAATTATTGACTAGTCTGAAAGTTTTGAGAATGATAGAATGTAGTGTCTACACAAATCTTTACGTGCAGATAAAGTTTAAGATTTCGGTCGGTGTCTGAGCGTGTGAAGAAAAATACACATTCAAGGGTGATTTGTTGCTTGCGAAGAGAACAAATTTGCAAGTCAAAATACGGCTACAGATTTTTGTCCAGAGGGGGAAAAACATTAAAATCGTTTTAGTATAATGAAATCCCAAGTCAAAGGCGATTTCTAGAAGAATGGATGTAATTGGACATGGTTGGATAGTAGTTGTCGCATTTACAAATGTATTCAATACACATCATTTGCACGTAGCCCTGCAATATGGTTGGCAGAAATCAGAAATATAAACTATTTTGATTAATGATTTTATATAGTAATTAAACAAAATGGGATAAAATTAAAAATAACTTTTTTTCTTAGTGCTTGACTAATTATACTACTTACCCAACTTATCATTGAAGTTTCTTTTGAAATAGGGAAATTGGCGTAAATGGTCCCTAATGTATGATATTAGTGTGCAAATGGTCCATAACTTTTTATTTTTGGCAGAATTGTCCATAACATATCCATTTAGGTGCGCAATTGATCATTTTTTACGGATTCCGTTAAAAACTTATCATTTAGATGCGCAAATAGTCCATCTCACTTTTTTTGTTTTATTAGCGAGGGTAAAGTGTCAAATTATATTTTTTTTCTTTCTTTCAATTGACGCAAATGGTCCATAACTTTAGTTTTAATTAAAAAAAATTTGCAATTAGATTCCTAACCTTTGCAAAAAGTGAAAATGGATCCGATACTTAAAATTTTTTTAAAAAAAAAATTAAAAGAAACTAAATTTTTTTTGGACTCAACCCATTTTTACCCAATCCATTTATCTACCCAACCACCACCCTCACACCCACCCACCCACGCCGAAAATGGGGATAATTTTTCCTGTTGCGACGAAACCGTGAGCTCGCATGAGCTCTGGTTTCACTCAGATCGGGATTTCTCCCCGATCGTCGACATAGCGTAGGCAACTGGGGGGAGGGGGAGAGAGAGAAATCTCCCATGATCTGGTTGACTTACGGAGGGGGTGCGTGTGACGTGGATGTGAAGATAGTGAAGATTTTTTTTAAAATAGAAAAATAAATTAAAATTTAAAATTGGGTCACCAAGAGTAGCCTTGTGGCTCAAAAGAGGGTTGGGTTGGATTCGCCCAGTAAATATGAGACCGTATAAAATCGGGCCGAGTTGAGCATAATTAAAAATTTTATTTGTGACAAATTTATTTTTCTTTTTGTGTTTTAATGATAAAATTAAAGTTTGAATTTTAAATAATATGATTACTTAATAATAATAAAACATATGTTAATAATTATGAGTTTAAATTTTAGTTATTTTATAATAATTCATAAAATATACAAAATAATTTAGTTTATTATCAATTTGTTAGTTTCTTTTAATTTTTAATAAAAAAATTAAAGTATCGAACTCATTTTCACTTTTTACAAAGGTTATGAATCTAATTGTAAACTTTTTTAATTAAAACTAAAGTTATAGACCATTTGCGCTAATTGAAAGAAAAAAAAAGTAATTTGACAATTTTACCTCACTAATAAAGACAAAAAAAAAAAAAAAGAGGGACTATTTGCGCACCTAAATGATATGTTTTTAACGGATTTTTAGCAGAATCCGTCAAAAAAGACTAATTGCACACTTAAATGGATAGGTTAGGGACTATTCTGTCAAAAATGAAAAGTTAAAGACCATTTGCGCACTAATATCATACGTTAGAGACCATTTGCGCCAATTTCCCTTTCAAATATCCATGTTGTTCTTTTGAAATATACGAAGAGAGCCTTCAATCAAGAAAAAGGAGATCGAGATATATCTCTTTGTGTTGATTTCGCAAATCAGATAATATATCTTATGTAAGTAAGAGTAGACAAAATAATCGATTAGATTATACTTAAGTTTTAGGAAAATTTGTATTTTTGGTCTTCAATTTTTACAATTTGTTACTAATATACTATCAATCAATTTTAAAGCATCAGACATTTTCAACCTTTGCAGCTTGTTGTAAATCACATCCCCATTAACAGATTTTGACGTATTCGCCATCTTTAAATAAATAAAAATAAAAGAAATATAAAAACAACAAAAAATAAGAAAAAAATGTAAAAAAAAATCTCCAAATTTTTAAAAAGTACAAAATATCATCTTCAACCCCCACCCCCACTTTTGGCTCCTAAAGGCGATGCACCGACTTCAATATCAATGGAGTCGTAACGAAGAAACAGCTCTACCAGCATCAGCCTCTTTGGCCCGGTTGAAAATCATAGAATCCTTGGTCGCAAATGGTTGGAACCCGAATAGTAATTTTTTCTCCTTAATTTGAAACGCAACGTCGTGGGATTCGATCACGAAGTTGGGTTTGGCTTTCGCTCGCTTTCGCTTTTCTATTTTGGGCCCGGGGATATTGTGGTCGAAGGTATTGTTTTCGCATATGTGGCTTTTCTATTTTGGGCCTGGGGATAGTTGCTTCCATGGTCGAAGGTATTTCGGCAATTTCATTTTCTAGGTGTTCAAGTTTGGGTAAGTCGGATAGCTGTTTTTGCTTTTGGGGGCTCTTATTCTTCCTCATCCGTATCTGGGTGCAAAATTGGAGAATGTTGGGATACATTTCTCTTCTTATTTTTCCGCAATGAACGGCATCAAAGAAGAGCTAAAAACTCTCAAGGTCACCATGATTCGATGAAATTTTCTTTGATGAAATTTCCAACCACGAAACTCCACTTGCTCTAGAATCCGAGCAAAGTGGGGTGGGGTGGAGGAAGAAGTTACTTTGAACTTTTTAAAAGTTATGGGACTTCATTGTAATTTATTTATATTTTTTTGTTGTTTTTAACTTTATTCTATTTTTGTTTATTTAAAGGGGAGAGCAAATCTGTTAAAATCTGTCAATGAGAATGTGATTTACAACAAAATAAAAATGTTGGAGATGTCTGATGCTATAAAAATTGATTGATAGTAGATTAGTAACAAATTGTAAAGATTGAGGATCAAAAGTGCAAATTTTCCTAAATTTTAACATTTTTATTCCTAGAACTAAGAACCGGTTGATTTTGGTTCGATTTACGTTCTAGTTTCTAGAACCTAAAACTAAGAATTGGTTTTGACCCAATTTTATTTATTTTTTAAATATTGAGCATGGTGCACATGGACCAATTAATTCATTTGTTTTAACACCATAATAAATCCAATTTAAAGCTTTTACACTTCTTCAAACTTTTTTAGACGATAACTTGTCGTTTGTATTTTTAATTAGATTATGTTTATTTGTTAATTTGGTGAATGATTTTATTAGATAATATTTTGTATGATGATGAAACTTGTCGTTTGTATTAAATAAGACTTATTGTATTGATTTTGGATGTGCGTAAATTTGCATTAATAATTTGAATTTTTTTTTTTATAACTATTGATTCTCGGCTTGATTCTCTTTAGAATCGAACCATGCCCACCATTGCATAAAATTATCATCTTTTGAGTTTTGACTAAAAAAAATCTTTGAAATACATACTAAAAGCATGTTTAGTAATTTGTATATTGGACTTATTTGTGCATGGTAAAAGAAGAAAATCATGCACAAAACTTATCAATCGTATCAACTAATTTTTTCAAGTCTATAATACAAAACGTGTAATTGACTATGAATTTATCTATTTATCTCATCTGCCGTGTATAATGTTTGCACAAGGACTGTCAAAGGAGAAAAATTTGCAGTCAAATAAAAACAAGCAGTTTTTTTCTCATTTTATGACCAATTAGAAAAAACTCAATAAACTAGAATTTTGTAATAAAATTCAACGTTTGACTTGTTCACGAGAAGCAACAGACATCATGAATGACATACAGATTCTAAAATGAGCAAAACGACACAACTACCTCCTCGTATGCATGAAGCAACAGTTACAAAAAAAAAAAAAAAAAAAAACAATATGAACATAGTATTTGAGTTTTTAGTGATTTTAATGTTGATATTTGGAGTCAATTTCGAATACATTATCTCACATTGTACCATGTTTTCATAATAAAGATAATAATACATTAAATTTTGTTCTTAATAAAATTTAAAATCGACTACATACATAATTAGTTTCTAAGTCTATTGAAAAATTTAAGAAACCTTCAACATTAACAATCACAACAAACATATTGAAAAACTTGAATAAAAATTAAGCTAAATAAATAATAAAATATCGTATATAATTTTATGATATTGAACCAATCTTATTATGTTTTTTTTAACATGAAAATAATAATAATAATTAATTTACACATTATGTGTTTTTTTTTTTTGAACGATAATAAAACAAAAAAAATTAAATTATGAAGAATATAATTAGAGCTCTAATATTTGTTGTTAATAAACAAATAGCTCAATTAAATAAAAGTATTTGAGTATCGTCAAGTTTGTGACAACTTTATTTTTCTTTTTATGTTGTAAATATAAAATAAAAGTTTAAATTTTAAATAATATAATTATTTAATAATAATGAATTAATTTTATTTAATATATTTGTTAATAATTATGAGCTTAAATTTTAGTTATTTTATAATAGTTCGTAAAATATACAAAATAATTTAATATATTATCAATTTAGTCAACAAAGTGTTAATTAAAAAAAAGAGTTCGTTAGTTTCCTTTATTTTTATTTTTAAAAATAAAAGTATCAAACATATTTGTACTTTTTTGTAAAAGTTAAGAATTCAATTGCAATGTTCTCTAATTAAAGTTAAAGACATATTTGTTTTTCTTATCAAATAAGAACCAATTATATACAAAAATATATATGTTAGAGACTTCTGTGCCAAAAAACAAACGTTATGAACCATTTTCACACTGAAGATAAAGATTAAGAACCATTTTCGCCAATTTCCCTAAGATTAACACTACTTTCATGGGTTTTTAAAGGACCGAACAAACAAATCGTGAATTCGCAAAATTGAATCGAATCATTGGTTCAAATCCAAGTGAATTCCTAAATATTTTGATTGTGAATCAAACTAAACCGCTTAGAAACGATTTGATTTAGATTTGAATGCTTAAGAAACTATTTGAAATCGAACCAAACTGTTTGTTAAAAAAAAAAAAAAAATCCTACTTAGTATAAGGAAATGTGATTCACCAACTCCACCAATATTCGTTGTTGATTATATGTTGCAAAAGGTTTGGGATTGTTTTGATCTCCTACCCACTTATAATATCTACGATGATGTGGCATTTACTAATCATGTGATGCCACCTCAACGTGGACATTATAAGTGAGTAGGATAAGTGGGTAGAAGATCAAAACCCTACCCTTTGATATAGTTAAACTTTGTCAATTGTGTTTTTTTTTTTTTTGAAAGTGAACTTTGTCAATTTTTATGGTTACACTTTATATTATTTTTATACCTTTAAGCTTGTATTAATATTAATATATTGTAATATTTATGTTTAGAAAGTTTCATTTAATTAAATGTTGTATTGAGATTTTAGACCAATATTTATATTTTAACTAATTTAAAAAGCGTTCTTTTTATGTTGCTACGTAAACCGTACCAAATATCACAATAACTGGTTTGATTTGGTGTGAAATTTTTCTATACAATATTAAATAGTTTATTTTAAAAATATATCAAAAATCGTCCAAACTAAACTATGTTCGTCCCTATATTTTATCAAGATGGGACTTTATTTTATTATTTTAAGTGCAAGAATAAGTGGTAATATTTTAATTCATCTTTCGGTAATTTATTACTAAAGTAATCATTATCAGATCAAATAATCTAAACCAATGGGACCTTAGTAGTAATAATTAGCAATAGCAAACAGTAATCTTTTTATTGTATTTGTGACAATTCACAATATTATTTCAAGTACGAGTTTGTTAGGATTGGGCCAACTGGGCTTGAGTTGGGCTGTCCACAAACCTAAACGGGAAAATTAGGTTTTCCACCAAATTTAATTTAATTTTTGAAATTTACTGGATTATATTTTTTTAATCAATATTACTATACATTATATATATTTTACTGGACATATTTAAAATAATTATTTATTTTTATTTATATATTATTCTATTTTATAACCGTATTAGCTAAAAACAAGGGAATAATATATTTAATCTATAATTATGGAGCAAATCAAATAATTAAACCATTTGAATATACAATCATTTAATAGTACGTCTCTTACAAAATTATATAACATCATAGAACCCAGAAAACCCTGGTTTCTTTCAATAGAGGTGAAATCATCCAAGTTTCATCCCCATTCAAATCTAATTAATTGATTTTGTTTCCTGTTCAACGTCATAATCTTCCATTTCATTGGAAATCATTCTTTGAAGTAAACTCCACTCTTCGTTAACAGAGAATTGCATCTTCGCGTAGCAACTCGAAATTTAGGCAAAACCAAAAGGAGACGAAATTTATCTGGGTCAAAAAGAAATCGTGGATTCCAGGTGCAAGAAGGACAAAAATACAATTTTTGATGCTTCACTTTGTCAATATATGAATGCATTTTATTTCATTCAATTTTGATGTTCTCAAATTGAATCATTTTCAGGGCATTGATTAATTTTGAGTACTTTTCGTATAATAGAACCTCACATTTGAACTATTTCGGTATCTCATTTATTTTTGTGTTTTATCAATTTTTTATTGCATTCTATCACATTTGTTCCAACAAAAATGCAGTCATGTTTGTTCATACTGATCCATATACTTTTGCATAGGGTAAGTTTTTTTTAATGACCATGCATGAAGTTTCAATTTCCTGGATAGATGATGCCTTTATTGATAGAAAATCATATTTATATATATTTTCTGCATTTTGTTTTTTTTAGCAGTCTACCCATAATTGATAAATCGATATCGATAACTATTAATGAACTGTTTTTGTTAATGTTAGATGATAAATCAATATTGAATTCTATTAAATTTGATACTTTATTCCAATGAACTTCAATAACGTAGACAATCGCTTAAAGTTGTTAATTCAATTTGCTAATGGGTTTTGATAATATTCATTACTCATTTAAATACTTATGTATACTCACATGTGATATTTTCTATTGGTTTTGTTAATGTTCATTAGTACTATAAATACATGTAGATACTCGTGTATGAAAATATAACTATTTGTTTTGATACTACATTATGTTATCTTGTACTGTATGTTTCTCAATAATGTTTATACTAATTGATACTATTTTGCTTCATAACTTTTGTATTGATTTGAACAGGAATGAGACTATCTCATTTTACACGATAAATGGGCTCTTGGCAAAGTGATTGTATTCTCTAATATCATGATATTCAGCTCACTCAAGGGAATGATGAATGATTTACGTAAGAAAATATTCCGTGAAACTTGCTTTGCCTACGTCTTGGATGTAGAATATATTGTTGTAAATCACCAACTAATACATCAAGTTCTGTTGAGGAAAGTGAAGCAATTAATGATTCTCCAATTTGAATTTTGAAATTTCCTAAATTTTTGTCAATCAGATTTTACAGCCGCACCTTTATCTAAATGGGAAAGGGGATTTTTATTGTGGAGTTTATTTATCAAATGACTATAATAACCCTATTGTTTTATCCAGTATTTGTTGGTTAACATCCAGTAAAATTCTATAATTGCAAATGACCCGGTACTATTCTAATCCATCTTTGATAATAAGGCATATGTGTGGAGAACCCAACCTAAACCCATAAGAAACTCAGATGGACAATATTGAGAGATGACAAAGCATGAATTAGTTCATGGGATTTTATTTACTTCAACAAGCAAATTTTTTGTCCCTTGCAGACGGATTTCCATGAAAAAGAAAAGAGTTTCCAGTTTTAACAGTTTTTATATACACATTTGAAGCCAAGATGAAATGCTTAGTAATGTAAATTACATTACTTGCATTCAAAAATCTTTCAGAAACCAACGAATAATAAGACAACGTAAAAAAGTACTAACTGTTAAGTCTCTCTAATCATAAAAATTAATATGAAGAATCGAATACCATCCTCCCAAAAGTTTTGTTTTGACGATTCTAAAATCACGAGAACATGGGAGGGTGGCGTAAATGGAAAATTAAAATACTTGGTAGGGGAGTTAAAAGGTTTCGAACATAATCTGAGTCATCTTCTCACGATTTTCCTTTGGGTTGAGAGGTGCTTCTGTGAGGAGAATTGGATGTTCCTCTGGAGCAACACAGAGTTTTCAATTCATTGTAATAGAATGTGTGATGCCAAATCTTTTCCATGGCATCCCACTTACTTTCAATACCATGCTCAATGGGGTATTTCAAAGATAAATACCACGCTTGGACTGGTTTGAAGTTCATAACTTGCTCAAAATCACATATACACGCTTCATCGAATATGTATACATGCACAATCATAAACTTAGAGTATTTCACCAGTATGAACGCGGATCAAACTTCAAGAAGATACAATATGCGAGCAGATAGATACGTGTATAACAAAAAAAAAAAAAAAACAATATCCTAAAGAAATGTAACATTTTTAATGATTCCAAACCCCTGGGAATGAATTGATTTTAATAGTATTTTCATATTTTTTATTTTTAAGTTCTGAATTCTTACTTCATAGGGAATGGGGTTAATGTGTCATGGCCTTATTTAATGGCATTCCTTATTTCTTGATAAGATTGAGAAATAGCATAGTTTTATACTTATATGAGACCTTTTCACCACAATTGGTGATGTCTTTGGGCTTTCATCTAGTTCTTGAGTCTGGTCAAAACTAAAGAATCTCTAGTAAGAAAAGTTTATTATGTGAAGTTTTAATCATGTACAATTCATCTAGTTTATCTTATAAAATCTTCGTGTTATCTAATTTTCCTACTTTTCCTTATCTCATATTATAGAAATGTAGGCTAGTTGGTCTTCCTCGATCTTTTTATCCTCAATCCAAGTGGCGAGAATTTTTTCTTTTATGGCATTATCAACATTTTATTGAACTAAAATAACTTTCATTTTTTATTATCAAATAGAATAATCACCTTTCCAATGAACAAGTCTAATTCAAATTTAGTAGACGACATAGTGTACTTACCTATGTCACAGTAACACCATAAGTATGGGTCGAAACTTATAGTCTCAATCACTTATATTCGTCTTAGGGCTTAGACACATCAAATAGTTGACATTTATAACATATAGGTGATTGTGTTACTAAGTAAATATATATTTATTAATTCAAAATCAATAATTATATTTATAATTTTTTTATGGGATATGAGGTCAAGTTCATCCTCCACAAATATATACAAAGATTAAATTGTCGTGGCATGGAATATATTGCACATGGTATGTTTGATAATAACAAGGAAAGTTTAATAAGCCCTTCAGGGACATAGGTGAGTTGGTAAGACCTGAAGTGACGTGGAGAGAAATCATCCGGCAACGCAGGTTCGATTCCCGTGTGGAACAGATTTTCACTGAAATATTGTGGGAGTCTGTCCTGAAGGTTGGCATGTTGGCTCTCTCCTTCAAGTCCCTGCCACTCGTGCACATCCCTCGATTCTGGCCTACTCCAGTCGAGGGCTTCGACACAAGGTGAGAGATTGGCTTCAAGACTTTCCCCTTATCAGAAGGAAAGTTGAATAAATTAAGGATAGATATAAGACCGTCTTAATTAAATTGTGAAGTATTTGGATTAGGTTACATTTAATCAATATTCATAAATTATTTCTTTACGAACAAAAAGAAATACGATGGATAGATGGTTGTTTTTGTACTTTTGTAAGCGAGAGAATTAAGAAGTATAATTGAATCCTACAACTTGAGCTCATTGAATAATGCTATTTATGATCACCAATCTATATGACATTAATTAATAAAAATAATAAAATACAGGAATATGTGAGTCAATTTATTGTTTATATCATTTAATGACACATAACTTAGATTGGAGCCCATTTTATGAAGCGAACATCATTAATATTAATGTTGTCTATAAATTTTAATATGTAATAAATATCGATCCAATAGAATGTTTATTTTTTCCCTCAAAAGGGGTTAAAAGTTATGTTGGTAACAAACTTTAAAAATATATCATTTTAGTCACCAAAACTCTTTTTTTAAGCATAGATGGTCATCAAACTAAAAACTTGTTTCAATTGAAGTCATTTACCATATGTCCATTAGTCGACTTGACGGATTGGCTGATGTGTTTGACGGCGGGGCAAATTATGTAGCAAATGAAAATGACAAGTTAAAAATCAACTAAATTAATATCTAAAATTGTGTGGATCTTTTGTATTGAGTGAATTAATGGATATGCTAAAATGAAAGAATTTAAAATATTTAAATGATAAGCACGTAAAATCAAAATTTCATTTGGAAGTGATGTTTTTAGCTTATTAATGTCATTTCACCAAGGCCGTCAACTATATAAGTGCATCATCAAATACCTCAACAAAACTATTTAGCATATGTTTGGAGGTCTTGAAATTATAATTTAAGTCTTTATATTATAAAGCGGTTTGGTAAATAATAATGGATAAAAAGTGGTTGTAAGTTGTGGGTCCCATAAAATATGTGGATGAGAATTATGTTTGTGGGGTTTGACCAAATTGAAATTATAATTTAAGTGGTGCCAAACATATGCTTAATTTATTACATGAATACGTGAAGAGTAACTTAATTGAAGTATGTGTTGGGTTGTGTGTCTAAGTAGTATAATTTTGTTGTGATGAAATGACAATTTATATTAAATAAAATTTTGGTTTGTATTCATTTATTATTAATGCATTTATTTAATATTAAGTATGTAAATAAAGTGTCAATGATCATTTGTGATAATACAAGTTCAATGCTTGCGTTGGGAAGTATAGTGTGACACAACTTATATTTTGATCATGAATAAAATTGTTCACAACTAATGTATGAAGGTTGGCATCTTATACCGAAAGGTTGTAGTGTTGACTATTTAATCATTCGGGTTTGTGATTTGTCCTTATCGCAGAAATGAGTTAATGGTGACACTAGTACACTTGGAGTGTATTGAACGGAGCACGTGTCGAATTTAATTACATAGTATGACCGTACGAATAATTAAATTCAACTTGATCATCGGGTATTTCATCTAAATTCCTTGACAGAATTGTGTATATATTTTCGTTAGTTTGATGGTTCTTTAATTCACCAAAAAGTGAGATCAATTTAGTTGATCAAATATCTTAGTGAGTTGGGAGTTTGAGAATGAGCGAAGTATTACGAATTCGTGTTGGGAACTGTCATACGAAAAATAGGTCGGGTGACAACTTAAGTATTTTCTGTTGAACGGTTATAACCGGAGCTCGGTGTTTAACGGACGGCTAAACTTCGACATATGTGAATTAGTTCACGGGACCGTTGAAGAAAATGTAACTTAAAATTAGTGAGACTAATTAGAAGGGCAAAATGGTCATTTATGCTCATACCTAAGTATCGAATCTCAGACAGGGATGAAATATATATACGGTAGGTTAGAGGAAAGTATTACAGCTTCTGTAATCTTATATATTCCGATAGTGCAGTCTCTTACCTTTAGTGGAAAAAGCAAAAGACTAATAATTAGATTGAATAGTCTATGTTCGACTAGATAGAATCTAATTATTGGAGCTTGAAAAATATATGTCCGAACAGGTCCTGTGGTAGCTTTATGAAAGTTTTGGACTTGATTGTAATTATGATATAAGTTCAAGGATTACACGTGTAATTAAATCTCCTAAACTAATTGGATTTTGATGCAATCAGGACTATCGTTGTTTGCAATCAGAACGCTTGCCGTATTTATATCATATTGCTTGTGACATAAATTAATTCAAACAGTTAAGAAAAAGAAGAGAGAAAATTATGAAGTCTTTGTTTGACTTGAATTTTAGTTTCTTAGTTTTCTAGATCTAACCAGTCCAGAAATTAGTTTTTTTATTAAATTAAAAGGTGCCTACACGCTGGTGTAATTTATACTTGGAGAATACCATAGAAGGCTTGAACGTTGGGAGCACCAATTTCATGTATCAAAAGCAGCAAGTTCATGAATCAGATCAAGATCTAATATCGTATATCGATTCAAGTATAATACTAATTTATTAGTATTTAATTATAATAAACACGTGAACGTCTAGCAAAAATCCTAGTTTTATTGAATTAAAGAAAATTTTTGTTTTGACTAATTTTCGTGCCAGTTTCAAATACTATGTTCACTACAGTGATATATTTTTAAAATTTGGTGACCAAGTGAGCTTTCAATCGTAGCGGGTGCTATCATTAAAAAATGTTAAATAAAACATATTTCATAATATTGGAGGCTTTGAGCAACCATGTTTTCGAGTTAATCATACTTTCTCTATAGTTTTAAATTTTGTTGTTTTATTAACAATGCACTTCAATAATTCAAGAGTTAATTTGGAGTCGCACAGAGCGGAATCACTATTCTAAAAAATGCATAAGTTGTCTAGGTTCAGTCTAGACTTGAAGTACGGCCTCCACGCTTCACGATTCGTCCTCGCCTTGCTCTTGTCTCGCTCTCGCCTGGGCCTCGCTTATATTCGAAAAGTTTGAATCTCGGCCTCCACGCTTACCCACACTTTACGTTTTTTAAAATATTGGGCGGAACTATGAATTTTTGGAAATTGGATTACTATTGAAAAAAAAAAATTTGCATTTCAAGATCGAGCTACTACTATTTTTTTTTTTACACTATAAAAAACAAATTTTTTGAGACATGACCGAGCTATAGTCCGATCTCTCTCCTCTCCTAAATCCACCCCTGGAGGCGGGGATATCAAATTTCATTTCTCATTCTCCATTCTATTGCTCGTGTTACAACTCAACATGAGTTGAGATAACTTTGGTAGAGTGTAAGGTGGAGACTTAAAAAGAAAGCAAGATACATATAGTATTGATGATGTGATATAATTTTATTTTTTTACGTAAGGTTATTGATGTCAGGAATCAATAGGTGAATTGTGACATTCGAACGATGTTGGCATCTGATTAGCATTCCATCATCTTCCCATCTCAACATATTATTAAAATTAATAAAAGAATTATTAAATTGTAAAGACTAATTATTGCATTTCATTATGAATAGTTTAAGAATTTCATATTTGTAATTTTGTCTTTTTTTCTGGGCGTTTTTGACCTTCTATTTGTAAATTCTATAAAACAAATTTTACAATCTATCAACAATCCACAAATAGACGGCAAAGGCACAACAATTCAATAATACAAAATAGGTCGTGAGGCACAATAATTCCATAATACTGAACTAAAGCCCGGCAAGGCACAACAATTCAATAATAAAAAGACAAAGCTTTAAACATAAGCCGGCAAGGCAACAAAAAATTAATGACACCAGTGAATTAGCAAAATACCTACAAGGCTTTTCTTTATTTTTTCCTCACGTTGGCCCGCTGCCCGCTGATTTGTTTCTGTACAATAAAAATAAGTAGTTTTACTTTGATTATTGAACTTTAATTAGTCATTTTCTAATAGTTTTTATTGCACTCAATCTACGACTAAGCCGCTGATTTTCTTATATTTTTTTTCCAATAATTGAAAATATACAAAATAATAAACAATTCATAATCTGGTACAAAATCAAAAATAAAATATGCAAAATAATATAAACTTTATAAAAAATTAAAAAAAAAACGAAAAAAATAAAATACCTGTTCTTGAGAGCGATTCTGGCTAAAAAATAGATTTTTGAATGATTTAAGTCCATTGAAAACAAGCTACCAAGTTGGGTTAACGGATTCGCAACTTATTTTCAGTTATTAAAGTTTCAATTTGTCAAAAAAAAAAAATTGAACAAATGGAGCTTCAGAAATCAGAACACAGCACGTAAGGGTTTCGGCCTTTCGGTCTTTCTGCGGAAATGGGCAAATTGGGACAATGGGATTGACTTTTGTTTTTGTGGCAAATTATTTGGACTGACTTCATCTTCATGGAGCGATGAGGAATGGTTTCGGGTTTGTTGTCGGAAAAAATTGAAGAAATGGGTCTCGAGAATTGGTGGAAATGGAAAATGAGCAAATGGACCTTCACCATCAGCCTTGAGTTTTTTTTGGGTTTTAGTTGGGTCTTGGGCGTTGGGCACTTTACATGGGTTGGGACTTGTTGGGTTAATTGGGTAGTTGTTAGTTGGGCTTCATTTTTTTTTGTTTTAGTTAGATTTGGGCTAAGAGTTGGGCTGAAATTTAATTGGATCGGGGCTAATTTGTATTTTGACATGGACTATTTAAAAAAAAAAATTATACATGGATTTTGGATGCAATTTGGGCACGATCACGGTAGTCGTAGTCCACCCCCCTGGATCCGCCTGCGCCTTTGGGTTGAGAGGTGCTTATGTGAGGAGAGTTGGATGTTGCTCTGGAGCAACACAGAGTTTTCAATTCGTTGTAATAGAATGTGTGATGCCAAATCTTTTCCATGTCATCCTAGTTACTCTCAATACCATGCTCAATGGGGGTATTTCAAAGATAAATACCACGCTGACCGGTTTGAAGTTCATAACTTACTTAAAATCACACATACCGCTTCATCGAATATGTATACATGCACAATCATAAACTTAGAGTATTTCCCCGGTGATGAACGCTTAATCAAACTTCAAGAAGATACAATATTGACGAGCAGATAGATACGTGTATAACCCAAAAAAAAAAAAAAAAAATTACAATATCCTAAAGAAATGTTACATTTTTAATGATTCCAAACTCCCGTGAATGAATTGATTTTAATAGTATTTTCATATTTTTTATTTTTAAGTTCTGAATTCTTACTTCATAGGGAATGGGGTTAATGTGTCATGGCCTTATTTAATGGCATACCTTATTTCTTGATAAGATTGAGAAATAGCATGGTTTTATACTAATATATGAGACCTTTTCACCACAATTGGTGATATCTTTGGGCTTTCATCTAGTTCTTTAGTCTGGTCAAAAGTAAAGAATCTCTCTAGTAAGAAAAGTTTATTATATGAAGTTATTATCATGTACAATTCATCTAGTTTATCTCATAAAACCTTCGTGTTATCTAATTTTCCTACTTTCCCTTAGCTCATATTATAGAAATATAGGCTAGTTGGTCTTCCTCGATCTTTTTATCCTCACTCCAAGTGGCGAGAATTTTTCCTTTTATGGCGTTATCAACATTTTATTGAACTAAAATAACTTTCATTTTTTGTTATCAAATAAAATAGTCACCTTTCCAATGAACAAGTCTAATTCAAATTTAGTAGACGACATAGTGTACTTACCTATGTCACAGTAACACCATAAGTATGGGTCGAAATTTAGAGTCTCAATCACTTATATCCGTCTTAAGGCTTAGACATATCAAATAGTTGACATTTATAACATATAAATGATTGTGTTACTAAGTATATATATATTTATTAATTCAAAATCAATAATTATATTTATAATTTTTTATGGGATATGAGGTCAAGTTCATCCTCCACAAATATATACAAAGATTAAATTGTCGTGGCATGGAATATATTGCACATGGTATGTTTGATAATAATCATAAGGAAAGTTGAATAAATTAGGGATAGATATAAGACGTCCATATTAATTAAATTGTGAAGTATTTGGATTAGGTTACATTTCATCAATATTCACAAATTATATCTTTACGAAGTAGAAGATCGATGGATGGATGTAGAGGTGGTAAAATGGGTCACCCGAGATATAAGCGATCTCTAGGCAATAAAAAATTCATCAAATAAAAAGCGGGCCAATTTAACCCGAGTACAACTAGTCCATCGGACTAATCGAGTGAACCAGACTAGCCCAATAAAATATTTTGGCCCAAGTCACCGTGAAGCGTGGCGACAATGAGGAGATTGCTCCCCCCCTTTTTCGCAACAATTAAGGGGGGATTTCTCCCCTCATGTTTCCGGCAATCCCCCCCTCTCGTTTCTGGCTGCCGAAAACGAGAGGGGAGAAATCCTCCACGGCCGCAGCAAATATGGGTGGATTTCTCTCCCGATGGAGGAGGAAGATAGTAGATTTTTTTTTTTAAATTTTTAAAAAAATTATAAACAATTGTTTTGAAAAATAAGTTAAAAATTTAAGTTGGGTTGACCCATTGGCCTTGTGGCCCAAAGTCGGGTTGGGTTGGCCCAACAAATACCAGTCCATATAAAATTGGACTGGGCATGGTCAGTCCAATTTCGGGTTGGGCTGGCCCGTCTTGCCCATTTGCCAGTTCTAGATGGATGGATGGATGGATGGTTGTTTTCATCCTATAACTTGAGCCCATTAAATAATGCTATTTATGATCACCAGTTTATATGTGACAATAATTAATAAAGATAATAAAATACAGGGATATGTGAGTCAATTTCTTATTCATATCATTTAATGACACATAACTTGGATTGGAGCCCATTTTATGAAGCGAACATCATTAATATTAATGTTGTCTATAAATTTTAATATGTAATAAATATCGATCCAATAGAATGGTTATTTTTCCCCTCAAAAGGGGTTAAAAGTTATGTTGGTATTTGGTAACAAACTTTAAAAATGTATCACTTTAGTCACCAAAACTTTTTTTTTAGCATAGAATAGATGGTCATCAAACTAAAAAACTTGTAAAAATTTAAGTCATTTACCATATGTCCATTAGTCGACTTGAAGGATTGGCTGATGTGTTTGATGGGGAAGCAAATTATGTAGCAAATGGAAATGACAAGTTAAAAATCAACTAAATTAATATCTAAAATTGTGTGGATCTTTGCATTGAGTGAATTAATGGATATGCTAAAATGAAAGAATTTAAAATATTTAAATGATAAGCTCTGTAAAATCAAAATCTCATTTGGAGTAATATCTTTTAGCTTATTAATGTCATTTCACCAAGGCCGTCACCTATACAAGTGATATATTTTGAAAATGTGATGACCAAGTGAGCTTTCAATCGTAGATGATGCGATCATTAAAAATGTTAAATAAAACATATTTCATAATATTGGAGGCTTTGAGCGACCAAGTTTTCGAGTTAATCATACTTTCTCTATAGTTTTTAAATTTCTTTGCTTTATTAACTTCATACTCTTCAATAATTTAAGAGTTAATTTGGAGGCATGCAAGGACAAAACTAGGAATTTTTGAAAATTGAATTGCTACTAAAAATAACAATTTGTACTTCAAAATCGGGCTATACTAATCTTTTTTTTTATACTATAAAAAACAATTTTTCTGGGACGGGATCGGACTATAGTCTGATCCCCCTTCCACTAAATCCGCCCCTAGAGGCGTGGATATCAAATTTTATTTCTCTTTCTCCCTTCTATTGCTCGTGTTACATCTCAATACGAGATGAGTTAACTTTGGTAGAGTGTAAGGTAGAGACTTAAAAAGAAAGCAAGACACATATAGTATTGATGATGTGATATAATTTTATTTTTTTACGTAAGGTTATTGATGTCAGGAATCAATAGGTGAATTGTGACATTCGAACGATGTTGGCATCTGATTAGCATTTCATAATCTTCCCATCTCAACATATTATTAAAATTAATAAAAAGAATTATTAAATTGTAAAGACTAATTATTGCATTTCATTATGGATAGTTTAAGAATTTCACATTTGTAATTTCGATTGTCCTAATTTTTCTTATAAATATGGAGCGATTATTATGATTTATTCTACGATCAAGGAAAAATGAGAGAGAGGCTAAAAACTAAAATATAGAGAATTTGAGGGTGTACGATTTCTCTTCTAAACTTCTATTTTATGAAAGTGAATCACTGCAATAGCGAAAAGATGGCGTAGTCTCAAATTGAGTTAAACTTCTGCAACATTTGCACGCTCTTTGTGACATAAAATTATGATCGTTAATTCTCAACAAGAATTACGTAAGAGTTTAAAAATCAATAAACAAAAATGTAAAGCATTCCACCACGGTGTAGGAGCAAAAATGTTGGAAGTCCTGTTCGTCAAGCAATTTGCCACCTCTTTGTAGATGTGAGTGCCAACAAAATTCATCCGTGAAAGCAAGCCCAAACTGGATGCTAACGCGATGGAACCTTTCGAGATTTGAACAGCAAAATAAGCACAAAATACATAGAATCACACTTCAACCAAAGTCTCCCTTGAATAATTAACCATAGTACAATTAAGATTAGTGGAAATTATTTACTAATCATTATCTAATTAACTACTAACTATTAATATCTCAAATCAGTTGGTGAGGTCTGACTTGAAATGAAGACGTGACATCAATGTTTGAGAAAGAAATATTATTAGTATCTTTTCTTTTCAAAAGGCAATCAAGAAAACACAGTTTTAAGAGACATGTTATAGTGGAGAACATGTCCCTTGTACTCTAAGAAACATCTGCGCATTCTTCGCTCTACAGTCCACATCAATACCAGCAAAATCATTCATTTTTAAAAAATAAAAAATAAAAAAAGAAATCCACAAAATATTATAATATTATAGTAAATAGTAATTGATATTATAATTACTTTGTCATGAAGTAATTATAATTGATTGCCCGATTGCCCTCACTATTAAATTGTAGCATTATTTGATTAGCTATTTACAGTGGCGTAACAATCCATTTTTAGTGGACCCAAATTAACATGTAATTTTGTTTTTAGGCTATGTTTCTTTTTCCAATTTGAAAATTCAACGACAATAAAAGAATCTAGATTTAAACTAAAAAAATACCAATACAAGCAAAATACAATATTTTTTACATCTTTATTAAATAATCTCGAATCTCATCATATCACTTAGTATCAAATTATCTGTCTTAGTGTCTTTTGATATATGGTGATTTGTTGAGTGATTTGAGGGAAATTTGTAGGTATTGGAGTATCATAACATGACTACCGCTTTATTCAGTGTAGAAAACGGGGAAGAGAAATGTGAGATTCAGATTTCAAATAGGTGGACTTGGAATTGAGGAATTGGCTAATCATTTGTAATTTTGTATTATTAATTTTATTAGACAAATAGATTCAATTGCCTTCCATTAAATTGATATTTGGTTAAAATTATCAAAATTCTATTATTAAATTGCATGATAATAAATTTAAAAAAAAAAAACGACGACCCCAGAAAGTTGGGGGTCTAGGTCCCCCACTGGACCACCCATCTCCGCCAATGGATATTAATAAACAACTAGTTAGTGCAAACGTGCGTTGCACGTTATTCATTTTTTTTAAAGTCTTGTATAAATGTTGATTTTAAATTTTAAGTCAATACTAATTGATAGTTTTATGGTTTTCTATACAATGTGTAATGTACTTATAAAATATGTAAACATTACATAACTTCTAATAAGAGAAGTGGGGAGAAATATTTTTGGATGATAATGCTCTCTTAATTACTAATTCGTCATTCTATTAATATTATTTTGTTCCTTAATATTCCATATTATTATTATTTTTTCTCTTAATATTAAATTTATTTACACTAATACAATTATCATTAATTATGTATCCATAAATTACTACATTCATCTTCTTACATAATTTATGTACTTAGTTAGTATATGAATCCACTCAATTTCATATGTCTAATTAATAAAACACATAAATGATTATGAATCCACTCAATTTCATATGTCTCAAATAGATGAATGCATAATTACAATAAATTTATGTTCCAATAGATATTAGCCAAATGTGTGTGGTACATTAGTTTTTAAATTGTTGAAGTTGTGTAAAAGTGTCATTTTTTAATATTTGATCAATACTATGCATAACATATATATCAATATATCAATAATAAATAACAAACTTTCATGCATATAATAAAATTTAACATAATAAAAAAGTGCGATCAACATTTAATTTAGGACCTAAATATTTCTTTTGTCTTTAAATCGTAAAATAGAAAATACATTGGCATTTCACATTCACAATGAAAAATCAAATCATGTTGCCTACACCATAGATGTTCACTTTGATAAAGTGTTTATTTTTCGTAATCCTTCAAGAGGAATATCAAATGATAAAATAGCGTTTGAAGCTCAAACAACATGGAAAAGGAAACTATATCCAAACATGAAAAGAACTACTACTACTACGTACTACTACCACTACTACTACTACTTTGTCTCTATACGTTGTCATCACTAATCCAGCCATCATGCACTTTACGAACCTTTCGTTGCGGGGAGCCTCATTGTCTGAATGTCTGAAATAGGTTAAGGTGCATCTTCCCGAATACACATCTCAGTAGATACGCTATGGTATTCGAAGAACTCAAGTGCATCATCCTGAGCATGCTCCCACTGAGCTATCAACTCTACCTAACGATATCATATCTATGAGGCATCATCAAACATGTTTTTGTACAAGTCCTGTAAGTTTGTAGCATGAATGAAATATGAAAAAGGCAAAAAGTGAATGATTTTGATTGTGAGAGGGGAGAGATTGAGAAACGATGATTGCATTTTATAGTTGTGATTCAAGTTTGAATTTGTGTTTAAAAAATGGATACGTTGAATTAGTAGTCAACATCTTCAACTAAATAAATCGAATATATTAGTAAAATAGTTTAATAAATGTATGATTTTTAATATAATAATGTTTAAATATTTACATTAAATAAATAAATTAAATATGTATTGGGAAACGAAAAGTAAAGATATTATTGAAATAATGTAAGTTTGGTAGGGATAGAATCGTCCAAAAAATGATTCTCACGTCATATGATATTTAATATACCAAGATAAGATAATATTATAGATTATAGATATAGATAGATTATAAATTATAGATTATAGATATAATTTACATTTTGCCGTATAGATAAATGTGTTAACGAGATATAAGATAAAAATAGTTTTGTACCATAATACTGTTATGATTTAGTACTGGCTTAATTAGAATTTTCTTATTCGAAGATGATTTAATTTTCCTACTTGTAATGGAACCATAGTTTTCGAACCCGTCTCACGCACTGATCCAAATGAAGAGGTAGGTCACTAGTTAGTGATTCAACCACTAACTCGGTGGTTGAATCGTCAGATCAACTCTTGTGAAATATAATATCATTATTTTTACTAAATAAAAAAATAGTGACAATAAATTATCATTTATTAAATTAATCTTACACTATTTTTCAATATTTACTCCAAAACTCAGATAAAAGATTTTTAAGATGACGTCAAAAAAATCATGTTAGAAAAACACTTGGCAATGAAAAAAATAATTAAAAAATGAAAGCTAAAGCCTAAAGTGGTAAATGACTATTCAAATCCTAAATAAAATTTAAAAATTTTAAACAACGACTCGTCGAATTAATAGGTTTGGGTCATCGATTTTTTTATGAAATCCGATAGATTTTTTAATTTTCTCCTAGGTAGATTGCATATCGGTCTAATAGAGTAATCCAGACTGGATTGTTGCCTGGGTTACAGGGTTTTTCGATTTAACCATGAGGCTTGTTCGAATTTTAAAACACTGAATGGAGCTGATATAAATTCCATATCAAATAGATTTCAAACGGCTCTCCTTTTGATCCCTATAAATAGAAGTTTAGAAAATTGGTCTAGATTTGCAACAAGTGGTATTAGAGCACGGATTCTTCGGAGAAATGAAGTTTGATGTGACTAAATATCAAGTGTTGTGTTCAAGGTAGAGAAATTCAATGAGAGAATTAATTTTGGCTTGTGATAAGTTCAAGTCAAGGACACAATATAGGCTACAGGAATTTGGAAAAATGATTATTGTCCAAAAGATAGAAAAAGTTCGGCTAATTGTTCAAAGTCGGTAAATGGAGATGTTGTCGTTAATAGTGTCTTTTTATATTTTTTTGAAAATAATATGTTCATCTTTGTGGCGTGTTGCTTGATGTTGATGCAGGGTGTGTGGTGAGATTTATATCGACGGCTAAAGAACTCTTAAAAAATCCAAGTGAGGGGGTTGCACTATAAATTTTTCAAATAAGTTTATGCGACATTAGCCGATTTGAAATTCTTAGAATTTGTTGATTATCGTTTGTATACTCATTATGATAAAGTTGTTAATTCTCATTTTGAGAATTGTGGCTACGTAAAGAAAATGTTCACCAAAATTTTCCAAGTACGACCAAGAAGATGGAAGAGGCAGAATTGTAATGGATATACGTTATTGAAGACATGAAAAAAGAATTCCTATTTGAAGGCATTAGACAATCAAGGTAAAAATTATTAAAATTTGAGCTATCGAATATCCGGTCCAAGTGTGTATAACATGTGACCAGCGTTCGAATTTACATTAGTGGCAAACCCGAAGGGGGTTGAATCCGTCACTCATCGAAATTAGTCAAGCGAAGCTTGGATACACGGTAATAAAAACAAAAATTTAAAATTTGACTTGGTATTGTCCTAATTAAAATAAAATTGAATTTTATTATCCCACATCGAATATATATAATTGATTTTCTTATTAGTAATGAGATTGATATGAATTGACATTGAACTCTAAGTATGCGATTGATATGAATTCACATTCACATTGCTCTCCTTTGGGTCCCTATAAGACTTTCCCTCAGTGTTTTATTTATGGTTAATTATATCATTAATCATTGAACTATAGTCTGCGTTACTATTTAATAAATGAACTTTGAAACGTATCTAATTGATCACTAAACATTCATGCAAAGTTACTTATCCATCACTTTTCATCCTTTGACGAAATTGTCTATGAAAACTCATGTATTTTTATGTGGTTTTTGAAAACCAGCCCTCAGAATTTTCAGAATCTAAATCAAGATATTCTATGCTACGTTATAAAAATTAAAATTTGAGATGAAAAAAATCAAAACGGCATTTTGGCGCCTCAGGCTTCGCCAAGGCGGCGCTTAACCTATAATTCTTGATGCTTCCTTATCGCCGTCGTCCACGCGTTGGCAGCGTTTTAGAACGCGCTGGTTAATTGGTTTCAACCGCTTTAGCTTTGGTGGTTCAGGCAAATCGCCGATCAACTCTTGTGAAATATAATATCATTGATTTTTACTAAATAAAAAAATAAGTGACAATAAATTGTCATTTTATTAAATTAATCTTTACACTATTTTTCAATATTTGCTCCAAAACTCGAGATAAAGGATTTTTAAAGATGACGTCCAGAAAAAAATCATGTTAGAAAAAACACCGCAGCAATGAAAAAATAATTAAAAATGAAAGCTAAAGCCCAAAGTGGTAAAATGACCATTCAAATCCTAAATAAAATTTAAAATTTTAAATGAACGACTCATCCAGTTAATAGGTTTGGGTGTCGATTTTTGTGAATCTTATAGATTTTTAATTTTCTCCTAGGTAGATTGCATATCGGTCTAATAGAGTAATCCGTGATGGATTGTTGCGATGGTCACGGGTTTTCGATTTAATCCATGAGTGCTTGTTCCGAATTTTAAAACACTCCAATGGAGCCGATATAAATTCCATATCAAATAGATTTCAAAACGGCTCTCCTTTTGATCCCTACTCGTAGAAGTTTAGAAAATTGGTCTAGATTTGCAACAAGTGGTATTAGAGCACGGATTCTTGAGATTGAAGTTTGATGCTGACTAAATATCAAGCGTTGTGTTCAAGAGTAGAGAAATTCAATGAGAGAGGTGGTTTTGGCTTGTGATAGTTCAAGTCAAGGACACAATATGGAAGCTACGTGAATTTGGAAAAATGATTATTGTCCAAAAGATAGAAAAATTTCCATTACGTGTTGGGAAGCTCAGGTAAATGGAGATGTTGTTGTTAATAGTGTCTTTTATATTTTTTTGAAAATAACATGTTCATCTTTGTATGTGTTGCTCGGCGTTGATGGGGTGTGTGGTGAGTTGCCTATCGACGGGCTAGAAGAACTCCTAAAAAATCAAGTGAGGGGTTGCACTATAAATTTTTGACAAGTTTTGTTCGACATCCCACTGAAATTTGAAATTCTTTTTTTTTTAGAATTTGTTGATTATCACGCTTGTATACCATTATGATAAAAGTTATTGGTTCTCCTGTTTTGAGAATTGTATCGTAAAAAGAAAAGGTTCACCAAAATTTCTTCTAAGTGCCACGACCGAGAAGATGGAAGAGACTGGACCGTAGCCAGCGGATGTACGCTTATTGAAGGCGTGAAAGAAATCCCTATTTGAAGGCATGGGGCAATCCAAAGGTAAAAATTATTAAATTTGAACCGAACGTCCGATCCAAGTGTGTCAGAGTAACATGCGATCTAGGAATTTAATTTACCTTATGGCGGGAGCTTCCTAGGGTGAATCAAGTCACTTTCATGAGGTGTCGAGACGAAGCTTGGATACCGAGTAATAAAAACCAAAATTGAAAATTTGACTTGGTATTGTCCTAATTAAAATAAGAATTCAATTTTATTATCCCGCCACTTCCAATATATATAGTTGATTTTCTTTATTAGTACGAGATTGATATGAATTGACATTGAACTCTAATTATGCGATATATATGGAATTCATCTCATTGCTCTCCTTTGGGTCCCTATCAGACTGTCCTCAGTGTTGTAATTATGGTTAATTATATCATTGATCATTGAACTATGGACTGCGTTAATATTTCTTAATAAATGAACTTTAAAGCGTATCTGGTTGATCACTAAACATTCATGCAAGTTACCTATCCATCACTCTTTCATCCTTTAGCGGAGATTGTCTACATGGTAGTGACGAAAATGTCTTAATTCACTTAGGCGTTTAATATCACTACATCGACAAATAAAACTAAAATAAAAAATAAAAAGAAAAACAAATAAATGTCTTCATCATCCCAACAAATACACGCATTAATGAAAATTTTATAACACGAAATTTGCCTCAACTTTACATTGCATGATTTACAGGAAGACCTAAATTTATATTAATTATATTAATTATATCAGTAATAAAAGCATATCATTTATATTTAGATTACCACGATCTCCCTGCCCCCTTTGGGGGGCAGGGAGATCACCCTTGTATATTAAGATCATGGCCATATATAGTTGTTGTCTTGTCGATCATAGTTACTAATATTTATTGGACGCACTGTATTGGCCTTGACCGCTCTCACATTAATAATAATACATTATAACCGACAATGCTAATTGGTTTCACTATTATTGTCAAAATAATCAAAATATAATATTTAACAAGTAAATGAGTACATCAATGTATCTTTGTATAAAAATAAGAAACACTAAATAATGTTGTTTATAGTTAGACAATGCATTACAATACAAGTTATGATGTTTCACTGTTCCTGCACCTCCTTGTCATGCGATATTCTACACCTAATGCCCGGCACCGATTTGGTAGAAGCTGTCATCAATTATATAGCGTCATTTTTTATTTTTATTTTTAAAATTTTTAATTTCCAATATATTCCATTCCATATGATATTATAGATTGATAGAATCGTGTCGATAGCTTGCACTTAGGGTCAACGTAATGAAACATCAATCAAGTTTTAAAAACTAAATCACTAATCATAGCTTAAATTAGAATGGGGGTATTACGTGATTAATCATTGCATGATTTATCCAATATCAAATTTGAATTTATTTTATTCATATATGATACGCTAAGATTTTAGCGTATGTTTGCCAGAAGATTGAAATTATTTTTTAAATGATTATATTATGATTGTGAACGTAATATCACTGATAAAAAATGAAACGTAAACAAGTGGATCGCATAAACGCAGTGAATGATGTAGGTGTGTGGTGAGATTTATATCGACGGCTAAAGAACTCTTAAAAAATCCAAGTGAGGGGGTTGCACTATAAATTTTTCAGCAAGTTTGTTCGACATTAGCCGATTTGAAATTCTTAGAATTTGTTGATTATACGTTTGTATACTCATTATGATAAAGTTGTTAATTCTCTGTTTTGAGAATTGTGGCTGTAAAAGAAAATGTTCACCAAAATTTTCCAAGTACCTGACCAAGAAGATGGAAGAGACGGGACTGTGACAGATGTACGTTATTGAAGACGTGAAAGAAATCCTATTTGAAGGCATTAGACAATCCAAAGGTAAAAATTATTAAAATTTGAACTGTCGAATGTCCGGTCCAAGTGTGTATAACATGTGACCGCATTCGAATTTACTTAAGTGGCAAACCCGAGGGGGGTTGAATCACACTTTCATCGAAATTAGTCAAACGAAGCTTGGATACCTGAGTAATAAAAAACAAAATTTAAAATTTGACTTGGTATTGTCCTAATTAAAATAAGAATTGAATTTTATTATCCCACATCGAATATATATAATTGATTTTCTTATTAGTAATGAGATTGATATGAATTGACATTGAACTCTAAGTATGCGATATATATGAATTCACATTCACATTGCTCTCCTTTGGGTCCCCTCAGTGTTTTATTTATGGTTAATTATATCATTAATCATTGAACTATAGTCTGCGTTACTATTTAATAAATGAACTTTGAAACGTATCTAATTGATCACTAAACATTCATGCAAGTTACTTATCCATCACTTTTCATCCCTTTGACGAAATTGTCTACATGGCAGACAAAAATTCAATATGGCACCACTTAGGCGTTTAATGTCACTACATCAACAAAATAAAAATAAAAAATAAAAGAAAAACAAATAAATGTCTCCATCTTCCCAACAAGTACATGCATTAATGAAAATTTTATAACACGAAATTTTCTACCAACTTTATATTGCATGATTTACTGGAAGATCTAAACTTATATTAATTATATTAATTATACTGTAATAAAAGATATCATTTATATTTAGACACCAATGATCTCCTGCCCCTTGGGGGGCAGGAGATCACCCTTGTATATTAAGATCATGGCCATATATAGTTGTTGTCTTGTCGATCATAGTTACTAATATTTATTGACGCACTGTATTGGCCTTGGACTCGTTCGTCATTAATAATACATTATAACTGACACGCAATTGTCACTATTATTGTCAAAATAATCAAAATATAATATTTTTAATACAAGTAAATGAGTACATCAATGTGTATCTTGTATAAAAATAAGAAACACTAAATAATGTTGTTTATAGTTAGACAATGCATTACAATACAAGTTATGATGTTTCATTGCTCCTGCACCTCCTTGTCATGCGATATTCTACACCTAATGCCCGCAACTGATTTGCAGAAGCTGTCATCAATTATATGGCGTCCATTTTTTATTTTTTATTTTTAAAATTTTTTAATTTCCAATATATTCCATTCCATATGATATTATGAATTATTAAATTGTGTCGATAGCTTGCACTTAGGGTCAACGTAATGAAACATCAATCAAGTTTTAAAAAACTAAATCACTAATCATAGCTTAAATTAGAATGGGGGTAATACGTGATTAATCATTGCATGATTTATCCAAATGTCAAATTTGAATTTATTTTTATTCATATATGATATGTGTACTTAGTGTATGTTTGGTAGTACTGAAATTATTTTTTAAGTACTTATATTATAAGTTGTAGATGAATATCTGGATAAAAAGTGAAATGTAAGTTGTGGATCCTATAAAATGTGTAGATAAAAAGTATGTTTGACCAATTGACCAAATGAAATTATAATTTAAACACTACTAAACATGTGCTTACAAACACACTAAAACATGTGTTAAGTGAAGGAGTAAAATCACGATTTCTTCATGTAACAAAGCAAACGAACTCGATATCTAATATAAGAGATTTGTGTAGTATATTATAATGTGAAACTCTCTTAACTAGTATAAGAGACGCATTCATTATATACGAACGTACAAGTATCAAACATATCAATTTGTCTTAATTTAACAAAACAAAATCTAATTATCTCGAATCTTGACATCACTTATAGATTATGTCGGTTGACTTTAAACCTAGAATCTTAAAAATATTTCGATTACGTCGATTCACTTTAAATTTAACGTTCTGAAAATATCTCTTAATAACATTAACATCACAAAATTAATTTATATCACAGTCACAACTCCGTGCCCGGCCATCCCAATTATAGTAGTTAATTAATATCTAACAATGTGCATTATTACTTAATAACAAGAATTTAGAAAGTAATATAACTCGGAAAAATTAACCCATGTTGACATGTTATTGTAGGGTGAAAAGGTAAAAAAAAAATCAGACAAGATAATTGGGAGAAGTGGGACATGATTGTAGGCATTTGGGTGCAAAATCATAATGAAGAGTGTGAATAGCATGCAAACAATGATGACCCATGAGACTGTGTTATAACGTGCTTTCTTGAAGCTAATCCTATTAAATTACCTTTAATTGCGTGTTATTAATCACTTCCTAATCTACTTTCTCAGGATACATCGGATTTCACGACTCTTGCGGGCATGTTTGGCGTTTCTGGTGTCGTACAATACACTGTATGTGTGATGATGAAAACCATGCACTCCACCCAGGTCTTTATATTGTTTCATCTCGTAAATACTTGTATCACGATAAATTGAAAATATACATGAGAATATGATTATTGATTATTGGGTCATTTGTTTTAAGATTATTATTTTAACTCATTGACTTATATTAGCATGTTTGGCTAAGGACAAAATTTTACTTATAAGTATTGAATTGAAAATATGTTATTTATTTTGATATTTAAAAAATTACTTTTTTTAATTTTTTTTAAGGTACATACACCAAAGATGTCCATTTTCACAATAAAAGAGAAGTTATAAATTAATCATTTGATTTAATAAATATTTACCATTTATTTTCTACAGAAAGTTTTTCTTTCACTATCAGTGCACAAATCAATTTTATTATTAAGATAAAGCCGTTTTAACAAAGAGATTAATTAAAATACTAAAATCGATTATAAAATAATAAATGTTAAATTAAACTAGAAATTGAAAAAAAAAACATTAAATTTGAATTTTTTAATCATTTGATATCTTCCGTAAACTTATATAATATTTTTTAAAAATATTTTATAGTTCTAAATATGTATAGTATATCTGATGGATGTCCCGATATTCTTCCTGCATTAACGGCATCACTTTACGACCTACAACCTGCAAAGAATAGAGGGACTCGTCTCCTCCGCGACTACTTTGGTGTGAGAATTATTAGAAGAAGAAGAAAAATATATTCTGAGTGTATATATTGAAAATGTAATAATGAATCATTCATACGTGAAATACTTTGCTCTTTATTTATAGCAGTTATTATGGAAGACGTGTATTTATCGTAACGTCATGAGTGCATGCATGCGTCCTTGTCCTTTTCTGAAGATCAAGAGTGAAAGGAGAGACGTACGTGTACGAAAATGGAACGTTGACCAATCATGAAAGGTTGGTAATAACGGCTAGATACAAATGTCTAAAGTAAATATCTAGTTAGACAATTTAGATAATGATAAGTTATGGGGATTGATAGACTATATTGCAAGTACACCAACAACTACGGACAGTCGGCAACCAATAGGCAAGTCGATCGATAATGAGGGTCTATCCAAGATCGACTTTAGTGAGACATATAACGAGAAGTCTAGACATGGTAGACTAAGGAAATTAATGAAAATTGGAATAATTTCTCACTTATGTGAGCCAAGCAATAATTTGGATGATCCTTTACTTAGCCTCTTGCTAGAGAGTTAGTGTTTGTTTGGTAAAGTTTTATATAGATTATAAGTTGTATGGGTCATGTGGAATATTTGGATAAAAATGATATTTGACCAGCTTATAACTTTGAAAAAACTTTTTTTCAAATATACACTTAGTAAGGTCAACATTGAGTAGGATGGAGTTGAAACTGTAAGAAGTATTGTTCAAAATATATTGCGGAAATTGTTAGAGATTTAAAAAAAAAAAAAAAAAAAAATTGGCATTGGTCAACCACGGCAAACAGGGACTTTGGTCCATGTTATCTTGGCCATGGTCTAGCTACGGCAAGCAAAAACCAGCAGTTGAGGCACCAAAAGGTGCCTCTTCGACTCAAGAGATGTGCCCCTTAGTTTTGAGTGTCTTTACATTATAAAACCAAGTTGAATTTGATGAAAATAAACACAAGAGATCATCTCTAAACAATATCAAAGTATTTAAACATCAAATTTATTACATAAATCTCAGATTTTTCAATCATTCTTAGTTCCTTTTTCTGGATTTTATTAGTGCTAATGTAATCAGGTTTGAGGCTTGAATCTGCATCTATTTGAGTGAAGACCATTTAGCATCTCATTCTTTAAGAGAGGATTTTAAATCGTTTTTAGAATGGCGTTCTACGTGCTTCAAGTCTCATGTTTATTATTCTTTTTTGTGTTCTTCAAGTTAAAGTTACAAGCAAATTTTGGCTTTTGTCTTTAATTCTACTCTTCAAAGTAAGTTTTAAATAATCTAAAAATGATACAATCATTACTATAATCAAATTGATGAATCAAGACTTTGTGAGGCTCTATCGTCCGATAGAACAAACTTTACAAGTTGACAAGACAAGTTGAAGTTTCTTCTCACTGCTTTAAAAATCTTTTATGTTCTTGATCCAAATTTGACGGCATTTCTGGATCCGACAGACACAAATTCAGATGCAATAAAGGCGGAATGGAATATATATGCTTTAAGACATCATTTTGTATGTCTTCAAGCCATTAGTTGTCATCTTCTTCTTCTTCATTTTGCAAGTTGGTGGATTTAATTTGTTCTTCGGATTCCCTCATCAACTTCATAGGTTTTCCAACACATGATCCACACAAACCTTGAACAATTACGACTTGAACTCTCGAGCCATTGGGATCGACAAAGAGTGGCCAATGTTGCGATAGATATTGCTTTCCTTCTTTCTTTCTTTCTTTCTTTTTTTTTTTTTTTTAAATTTTAAACTAACAAAAAGATATTTATGTGTCGTAGCTCAAGAAGGATTGTGTTGTGCTCGTCTGATTTAGGCATGTTTGAAAAAAAAAAAAAAAAATCTTATAAGGTGGGACAACCCACCAATTATGTAGACCAAAATCCACAAAATTGTGGGTCTTGTAGTTTATAAACCAAAAAAGTTGAAAATTCTCAACTTATTTAGCTTATAAGTTGTGGGACTCAAAGTTATATTGATTTTGCTCCTCACAATTTGTAGGTCCTCCAACTTATAAGAAATTTACTTTTTTATCAAACATATTCTAGATTCAGCTCACCAAAAGTATCAGCCATGTTGAGCTATTGTCCAGACTTTTTGATCTCTTATACATTTCCAATTGCAACAAGTATCATTTTTCCTTCTCTCTCTTCCTCTTTTTAGTTTTTTTAGCATTATGCAATCTATTTTCACCCTTGTGCTATGTTACTGTACCACAATTTTAGGTAACATGGAGTGTGATTATATTGTTTTTATGCATGCTCTTTTATCTTAACAAGTTTACCAAAAAAATTAAAAATTAAAAATTAAAAATATATTTCCATTTTCATTTGGGAATCCTAGCTATATAGGTCAGTAACCCCCATGTTTCCTTAGTATTCACTCATCAATCTGCAATTTTGTACAAAGATGCTTCAATTTTCTAGGTCAAACTTCAAAAAAAATATTACTCTAGAGTGAATAGGGATCAGATTTCTGTACGTTTGAAAGAAATTGGTAGGGGCCAAATGAATGGTGGATGGACCATTCCCAGTACCGCTCACCAAGAAAGGGGGGTTGGGTTCATAGGATCCTAATTTAATTTATGTGCCAACTATTAATCTTGACAAATTATACACTTAAAACTTACCTAAACAACCACGCGTTAATAATTTATATAACATACTAGAGGTAGGTCAATTTTACGTGAATCACTCATTGATTCTATACTTACTCATTGGTTAATTAATGCCCTTAAAGAAATTTTTTCATCTTCACCTCTCTACACAACTTGACTATTCTAACTATAGTAGGTATCTCTCTCTCTCTCTCTCTCTCTCTCTCACACACACACACACACACACACACACACACACACACACACACAAAATCGATCCAAAAAAATTATAATAGAACGATAATAAATTTTGAACATATCTCTTTTCTTTTATCTCATCTCATTGGCATCTCGAATATATCATTGATGCAATAATTAAATAATGCTATAAGCTAAACATTATTAGGTTCAATATGTTAAGGGGTTTATAGTTTTAGGGCATTAATTTGTTTTTAGGACTCCAATTTATCTAGTTATTTGCCGAACTTCACTTTAAATCGTTTTATTGTGTGTTCGATATACAATATCATACATATTAATTAGTATGATAAATAAAATTCAATAATATCTAATTAAACTTACTAAATATATCATTATACAATGAGTGTTAATCGTACTCAGATATAACTATTTCTTCAAAATGCATCGAAGATTGAAATAAGATTGATGTCTATTTTATTTGAAATTTTGTTACATAACTTGTAACAACCAGACCCGAATGAACTTTTTGCCATTATTATTTTATGTAGTTTGATTAAAAATAAACAAATCCCTAAAATAGCCTAAAACGGCTGTTGATGGAGATTAATTTTAAAAAAAAAAAAAAGCTTCCACATGGCATGTTATCTATGGTCTTGGACATAGCCTAAATATGTAGTAGCATTTGCCAGCAATGCCGACCGATTTGTTTTTTTGGACAATTCAATTTGCCTTGTTTCAATCCCATAAAATACATTTGTTTGTCCAGACATCCCTATAATAAAACAATCCTTCTGAAATTGTCTATCACAGCTTATGATTAGACGATCTAGATCCCACAAACTAGACGGCAATAATTCAATCTTCTTTTTGGTAACAATTGACTAAACAAAAATATATTTAGGGTGTGTTTGATTTTGATTAAAATCATATTTTTTGAAAAAGTTGATAAAAATTGATAAAATGTGTGGTTGAAAAGTTGTGGGTCCATGAAATATGTGGTTAAAATTAATTGTTGACTTTGACTTTAGCTTTTTAGCAAAATTTTAATTGAAAACAAACAAAGCTTTAACACATATTTGGAAATGCTTAAATTAAAATTTCAGCTGATCAAACTTGTCAAATATATTTTTTATCCACATATTTTATAAGACACACAACTTATAACTCACTTTTTATTTACACATTCACCAACAACTTATAATATAAATACTTAAAAGATAATTTCAACACTACCAAACATGTGATATTTTGAGTTGAAGTAAAACAAATATATTGTAAGTGCATATTGAGTATACAAATTAATTGATGAATTCGATTAAGACGATTAAATCGTTTGAAATCAGTAGTACTACAATAAGTGGGTTGTCATTCTTCTATTGTTTGGGTAAAGGGCATTAGCCTTATTTCCCTCCCGATAGTAGTTGTTCGTAAAACAATATTTTATATTATACTGTCTAATAAAACTTATCAAACATGTTTCGAACGTATAACAACTATGTACGAATAACTTACATTAGTATAATTCCAATTATTTACATCAAATTTTATTAATATATTAATCTTGTTATAAATTATAATGATCATAATTTAACTATTTTTCAGTACCTCATTTGTATTTGACCAAACAACAATTGAAAATGACAGAATGTATTTCTTTTTTTTTTCTTCTTCTTTTTTTTTTGAAAGATAATGTAGTGGCTTCCTGCATAAATTAAGCATCTGAGAAATTAGATGAGGAGATATCGCGAGAAAATGGAAGGGTGGCATTCATAAAAATGGTCCCATATAACAAATCACGTGCATAGGCTGCATCAAAGTGCGTGGAGATCAGAAAACAAAATCTACTTATTATTCATACACAGATTATATATGTACTAATGGCAAACATACAAATATGGATGTCTGAAGAATGAGAGAGATTCATCTACATGTATAGAGAGAGAAAGAGAAGGAGATAGATATATAGAGAGAGAGAGAGATTATTTGAAAAGAAAGGAAGCTCTAACGCCTGTTCTCTTCATGTTCTTAGAAATTGATCGGTTTTCATACTTGAGGATGTCGAACAAGAACAGTCAGTTTTTTCTCGTCAAAGAAGATCAAGAAGAAGAAAAAGAAGAGATCAAACTAGATAATTTGTCACAACCCCAGTTAGAAAATATTGATTCTTGTCAAGAAGAAGATGAAGGGATTCAAGAAAAGAAACGAGAAGATGAAACCGATCATAAGGGCGAAGAAGAAGTTGGAAAAAAAGAGGAAATCTGCGAAATAACATCAGTTTCTTTTAAAGAATCCAAAATTCCATGTTTAGGAGAATCCGAGGTAGCAGAAAACGATGATGGGTTCAGAACTCCGACATCTTTAGATCAAAAAATCCCATTGATGACACAGTGCCCACCAGCCCCCAAGAAAACCCGACCAGAACCATCAATGAAGAGAAAAGCATCACGGCGGAGCATCCAGTTTGATGTATCGGCTGAGGTCGACTCGATATTTTCTCCGATATCTGAAGAAGATTTAGACCTTAAATTCAAGAAACCTAGAACAGATCGAGATGAAGATTGAAGACAAATTCTTAATCACCTGCTGCCTCTATGCGGTAAGGAAAGGAACTATCCAGTGTTTCTTGTAATGCTAATGAATTTCCTGAATTTACAGTACAATATACATACACAATTTTATTGGAAAATATCATTTATTTTGATTTTCATCTTGAGTTATTGGTATATTATTGTAGTTTAAAGGAAAAAAAAAGTTGCAAAAAGATATCAGACATTGGAACAGCCAAGTACTGGCAAAAAAAAAAAAAAGGATGACATCTATAGACATTGTATTTTGCTTTTAACATCTTTTGTAATCAAGGTTTTATGTTGTAAAAAGAAAAGAATATATTCTCTCTAATCATGACCAGAAAAAACTTGGTGAATCACTGAAACATAATAAACAACAAAAATCATTTAATTGTTAATTTATGCTGCTAAAAATTAGAGTAAAACGCTTCCATGTTTTGTGGATTTATGTCCTTTAATCATTCAATTAATTACACTTACTGTGCTCTAAGAAACACAAATTAGATCCACCTATATACATAATTACAAAACCCTCAAGGTTATTTTGATTGTTTTAACCTGCGTGTGTGTTTGCATTTTCTGGGCAGGAGAAACAAGTTTCAGTACAGTTCTAAATTCATGACACATCTTTTTCTTGAAATGCATCCCATGATGGGAAAAAAGTATGAGTGTAGTATACTTGGGAAAAAATGCATCCTTTTGCGGTTTGTGGATTTTCTTTAATTTTAAAGTTTTCTATGTAAATTTCTTTGATATTTTTGAGAAGAAAAGCTTGAGAATGAATTTGAAAATCAGCCAAGATTCCTAAGAAAACAAAATATAATTCTAGTCAAATTAAAGGGCAAAAGAAGAGAGGCAAGAATTGAAAGAAAAAAGTGCCATATATATGTTCTGTTTTGACAGGAAGATTGTTGGCTGAACTTATAAGTGGGTTTCAATTTGGTCACTTTACTTTAATTTTATTTTGTGGTGATCGTCAAACTTTAATTTATTTCAAATCAATCAGTGGACTCAAACAAACTTTAATTTATTTCAAATCAATAAGTGGAAAGTTTTGTTTCACGTTGAACACTACATTAGTCTCCATTTTCAAAATTATTGTTAACTTAATTTGATGTGTCAAATGACCATATATCTTGTCATATTGGAGAGTGTAGTCATTTGAAAACTTCTTGATACTCATATTGGAGACTTGATACTAATCGAGGTAGACAATTTTTGAGTTGCAAGGAGAGTAAGAGATTGTTTGGTAAAGTTTAAAAATTTGATAAAAATGTGAAGTTAAAATTGACAATAAATTTTAACTACACATTTTATAGGATCAACAGCTTTTTAACCATATATTTCATCAATTTTTTTTATCAAAATCTGCTAAAAAGCTTCATCAACCAAGCGCTAACACATTGACCAACGTGAAACAAATTTTATAATTAGGTGACTAATGTGGAACAAATTTAAAATGATATTATAAATATTTATAAATTAGTCGAGCATCATTTTTATTTAGATCCTCAACTTTTATCCATTTTTATTCTTCAACTTTTGGATGGACAAAAGCACACAACCGAATCAATTCGATTCTTCGTAAATTTAAATTGGGTAATGAGTATTAGAACTGAGAACCAATCGTTTATGGTTCACTTAATGGTACTAGACTCAAAATCGAAGAACTAAATCAACCTTAATGTTTTTAATTTTTTTTCTAAGAATTTAGCATTGTTATTTTGTAATGAGATGGAACCGTGTGCTAAAAAATTGATATAATGTTCTTTTGTGAATAGATTAAGGATTAAAAATTATAATTTTTTATATTATTATGTTGTTTCAAACAAGAAAAATAAAAATAATTGTTAGAAATATAACAACTTTGAAAACTTTAATTATGGAATCGATTTGAACCAAATTGAATGGTTGGGTTTTGATTTGGTTTCATAATTTTAAGTTGGAACCGATGGTTGTACTTACAAAATATCCAATAGTTCTCGGTTCGGTTCTTTTCAAATCGAATCAAACCAAACTGCGTTCACCCCTAGAATCCACTGTTTATAATCTCTAAAAAAAAAAAAAAAAATCTTATCAAACAATCAGTGGCTAACATGAAAATAAATCTTAAAGTTAGATGATTAATATGGAATTAAAATTAAAATTTAATGACTAAATTGAAACCTGGTTATAAGTTGAGTGACCAATCAACTTTTTACGGGGAGAATTTGTTAACGGTGAAGAGCGCTAACGACATATGGGTGCATGGATAATACGGCAGGGCCCGGACAAGTCCACATTCATGGTTGGTGTTGCATTAAAAGTTGTTTCTAGGCTGTACACATTTGGCTCAACAAAATAATCTGATAATTGGTTAAATAGTTAGCTTGCCCAACAAGACAAAATGTGATCTTAAAAATATTATATTGATCTTTGGCACGTCTCAAATATCAAAATTATTGGGTACGATGTGAAAGATATGAACAATCAAACACAACACATAATAATAATAATAATAAATAAATAGAAGAAAGTCATGAAGACATGAACCCTACAACGTGAAAGGATGAATGTGTTATGACCTCCAATTCACCATTTCTTTTCCCAATTACAAAATACAATTTGTAACGGCTTATGTTTATGTCCCTTCTTTTCCTCTCTTCCACTTGTCTCTTTCCAGCCGTTTTTCTCCCTTCCAAAAGATTCATCAAAACACAAATGTTTTCTGATGAGAACAAATTTTGATTACACATTTTCTTGATTTTGTTACAATGGACCGGAGAACATTAACCATGAATTGGGATGGTCTCGGTGAAGACGATGATGATGATAGGTTCTTTGAGTCCTATGAAAGAATATCATCGGCTCTTCCCGTTGATTTTGTCTCTTCCGGTTCTGACGACGATGATGGGTTTGAGGACAGCCGGATGTCGTTTGTTTCTGCCGTCTCCTCCGTCTCCATCAAAAGCATCCGTGGCGACCTTGACGCCACGGCGAAACCGTCCATTATGTCGGGCTATGACATGTGGATGGCGGAACCTGGTGACATTAAGGAGCGGCGGAAGCGTCTTCTGAAAGGAATGGGGTTGTCGAGCAATAAGGACCTTGTGAAACTCGCCAGCGCCAAGTTTGTCCAGGCCATTTCAAGAAAAGTTGAAACTGCCGCAGGCAGCGGCGGTGGTGGCCGAGTTTCCACGTTGAAGGTTGATTCTTCACCACCAGAGGAATTAAAAAAAGAAGAACCTTTGCCTTCAACCCCAAATTTTCTCGTCAGGTCGAGATCAGATAGTGATATACAAGCTTTTTCTGCAAGAACTAAAGAACGTAAAGAAGAATTAATTGGTCCATTGTCGAAACAGCGTTTAACTAGAACATCATCTGGGCAATTGGCGCCATGTACTGGTTTATGTCAATACGCAAGTTCTATCAGAATATCACCCAAAAGAGCCAGAAATAGATCTGCAATGCCGAGTAGTGAGGATTTACAATCTGTATTTTCCAACGGTGGGTTGGGTTCATTCTTCTTGATAAAGAATTTGGACACTGGAAAGGAATTCATCGTAAAAGAGTACAATGAAGAGGGAATGTGGAATAAACTCAGCGAGGTTCAGACAGGGAAACAACTTACAATGGATGAATTCGAAAAATCTGTCGGGTATTCACCAGTAGTGAAGGAGTTAATGCGACGGGCAAATGTCTCAAGCCATTTGGATGATGGTCCGAAAATCAATGCGAATTCGTATTTTACTAAGAGTTTCAGAAATAGCAAGAGAAGGGGTGTTGCTTTCTTGAAAGGGGTAGCAAATTCTATGAGTGGATTAATTGTAGACAAAGAAAGAGAGCAGCTTTCACCAGTGGCACAGAGAGTAAACAAGAATTCATCCCAATGGGTGAAAGCGCGACAACACGGGAAATCCTATAAGGAATTTACAGCATTGCATTTGTCTCAAGAAATTCAAGCTCATGAGGGATCAATATGGACCATTAAATTTAGCTGGGATTCGCGATTTCTAGCAAGTGCGGGAGAAGATAGGATAATTCGTGTGTGGGAAGTGCAGGAATGTGAAGTTAGACCACCGGATGATTTGAATTCAGTTAGTGGCACACCTCATCATCCGATGCCTGGTTCTTTTTCAGATCAACCCCTGCTTGCAGAGATTACACCGTTGCCTTCAGAAAAGAGAAAAAAGGGAAGAATCCACAGAAAGAAGGACAACTCAATACCTGATTATGTTACCATGCCAGAAACTGTATTTGCACTTTCAGAAAATCCAGTTTGCATTCTCAATGGTCACCAGGATGATATCTTGGATCTTTCATGGTCAAGATCTCAGGTCAGATTCTGGCCATTTATTTAAGGCCAAAAAAAGGTTAATTTGATTCTTTAATAAACTGTAATTGGTTATTTCGTGTTTCCTTTGAATTTGAAAAATATAAAGTTAATGTAGAATCAGAAAATTCTATGCAGTTATTACTATCATCTTCAATGGACAAGACAGTGAGGCTGTGGGATTTGGAGACTGGAAGCTGTTTGAAGATGTTCGCACACAATGATTACGGTGAGTAAAAAATTATGGAGGCCTAAGCATTGACACGAGAGTTGCACTATTTACTGGAATTATACTTCTGATGATTATATTGTAATGCAGTAACTTGCATACAGTTCAATCCAGTAGACGACGATTACTTCATCAGTGGTTCTCTTGATGGAAAAGTTCGAGTATGGAGCATACCGGATAGGCTGGTTGTCGACTGGACTGATCTTCATGAAATGGTTACCGCAGCTTGCTACACTCCTGATGGCAAGGTACGATGACTCTCTTGGAAGACTTTGAAATCCATGCTTAGAGGATGTTCGGCTATGCTTAAAAGTAACCTTTTTCTTTACTGATATCAATTCTTTTCATTGTTGAAGGGTGCTATGATTGGTTCACATAAAGGGAGCTGTAGATTATATAGTATTAATGGTATGAACAGCTATTGAACTCCATCGCCTCTGTTCATATAGTCAATATCTGTGTCAATCATCTATTTATTTTGCAATTTTTAGATTGCAAATTGGAGAAAAAAGATCAATATGTTATCCGGTCCAAGAAAAAGCCACAATCCAAAAAAATCACAGGTTTTCAGGTAATTTTGCTTCCAGCCACAAGATCTTTCATAACCTTGCCAAGAAGTAACTAAATTTCCTTGTTCACAGTTTTCACCTTGGAATCTGTCTGAAGTCCTCGTTACGTCTGCTGATTCTCGCATTCGTGTCTTCAATGGACCACAGCTAATCCAAAAATTTAGAGGTATGCTAGCTTCTATGCTATGTTCAATCAAAACTTCAAGAAATATATATCATATATGCGCGTGTAACATAAGTCCATTATTTGGTAACAGGATTTCGGAATACCAGTAGCCAAATTTCGGCTTCGTTCAGTTCAGATGGAAAATATATCATAAGTGCAAGCGAAGATTCCCAGGTCTATATCTGGAAGCTTGAAGAATCCAGAGGGAAAGGCAGAAGTAAGATAAGGGTACTAGCTCACGAGCATTTCCACTGCAAAGAAGTTTCAGTTGCAATTCCATGGAATGGCAGCACAAAAATTGAACCACCAATTGTAGAAGTACTATCCAAAAGGCATCATTCGAAGCGCTCCACAGGTCCACAACCATATTCCATTAGTCGATCTTCAAGCCGAGAAGACAATTTGAGTGCTAGTAGTAGAAGGCATTTGCCTCCTCTCCCAAAGAAAAACACTGAACTCGAGAGACTTATGAGCCATGCTGACGAAGATTTGGCTCAATCGGCTCGTATAGACTCAGGAATCAGTATAAGTGAATCCTTTGGTTCATCAATAAGGTATGGTGAATCGCATTCCATTTCATCTTCTGGGAATCCTCTGATATCTCATTCTTTGTCGTCATCGTCCTCCTCGTCCTATTCATTTTTCGATGGTGGAAGCAATAGCCATGGAGGTCAAACTGTACAAGCAACAGCATGGGGAATGGTAATTGTAACAGCAGGTTTAGGAGGTGAAATTAGGGTATATCAAAATTTTGGGCTGCCTCTAAAAGTCAGTCGCCAAACAAATCTCCTCAGAGACCTTACATAAAGAAAATTTGGGCTGCCTTTTTCTTGAGCATGAAATTTGTACAAAATTTAGTTGCTTAGGAGTTGAATCAAGTTCAAATGCATCCAGGTTTTTGTTTTCCTTTGCGATGTCGATGTGACGATGTCAATGTCAATATTGCTCAAGCACGGGTTCTTGTGAGCATTTTTGCTCTTCTAATTTCGTTGTTTAAGCAAAAATTTTAGCATTTTTCGATATCACTTTTTACTAAATATCTAATGTCTCAATTACAAAAATAATAAGAAGGAAAATGAAATTTGGCACATGCAAAACATACGAACTACAAAATAACTTTAATGTATTAAAAACTTAAATTAGCAGTTTAAACAAGATTTATTTTAATATAATTACTATTAATTACATTAATTCTTTTGATATTCCATCTTTTAGGTCGAAATAAATTGGGATAATTGCATCAAAGATCTCCAACGTTTCAAAATCGTTGGGATATGCCCCCAACCTAAAATAATAGCATCATACATTCCCAACGTATGAAGAAATAAGCGTCATAGGTCCATCTTCACAGTTTCCGTCAACTTTGTCCATTAAAAGTCAAAATTGGGCTACACACACTGTATTTCTTCAAAAAAGCGTATGAGAATTAGGGACTTCTCTCTCTCATCCCTCTAATCTTCCTCATCTATTTCGAAGTTGCTGGCGGACCTTATGGTGAAGAGTCCATACTGTGAGGTCCTTTGTTTGCCATTCTTGGTTTTCTCTTCTTCCTGCTCATCCGGAGTATATCGGAGGCACTTATCACCGCCGAGCTCTCCACCACCTTCCCAAAGAACGGAGGCTTTGTTATATGGGTCGATAGGGCCTTCGGTCCCTTCTGGGATCCCTTATGGGCACATGAAAATTCTTCATGGTGTAATAAACATAGCAACCTTTCTAGCTTTGTGTATAGATTACTTGAAAAGAATTTTTCCCATTTTCTCTTCTGGGGCTACCCCGATATCTTGTAATCTTGGTATCAACTTTTCTCCTTTCATTTCTTAATTATACGAGCCTCAATATAGTTGGTCACATCATCATAGTTGTTTTAGCAATTGTTTCACTCTTGCCATTTATTCTCATGTCATTGATAGCAATTCCTCAAATTCGTCCCCATAAATGGATCGGTTTAGGCCAGAAAGGGGTGAAAAAAGATTGGACTTTGTTCTTCAACACTCTGTTTTGGAACCTAAATTTCTGGGATAATGTTAGTACTATTGCCCGTTAAGTTGATAACCCACAAAAGACCTCCCCTTAGGCACTTCTCCATGCATTTATTTTCGCTTGTTTATGTTAGATAATCCCTCTTATTGCAGTAACTAGAGCTATTTCAGTTGATCAGAGTGAATGGGAGACTAAATTTAAGCTTTGCTCTTGGATCTCTGAACTCATTAGCCGCTCTATCATATGCCCTCGCTGCATCATCCGCCATCAGAAAAGTACCAAGCCACACTCTAGCCGCCTTACGTGGGTTCCTTTATCTCCGTCGCCCATTTTTCCCAAGGCCTCTGCCTCACACCTCTGTAATTCTTCTTCTTCTTCTTCTTCTTCTGCAACCCAGTTTTCTTCTTCTCTGCATCTTCTCTTCCAAACAAATTGCACCCCAAACACCCTTTAATTCTACAAGTCTGACACTTTTCTATATTCTCATAAACCTAAAAAATGCTCCCTAGTAAAAACAACTGAAAACTCATGGGCTGCTTCCATGGCAGAGGTGGCGGCGACACCAATTATGATATTTTTCAGGGCTGCTACCATGATTGAAACTTCCTCTTCACTGGTAAGTCGTGGTGGTGTAGTGAATCTCTTGGTTGGTATTTGAATTCTGAAATGGATTTTCCTACTGAATTAAGAAATATCTATGAATTGTTTCAATTTCTCCCACAATCGCATTTTTTGGAGAAATGAATTGCGTGCAACCCAATTTTGATTTTTAACACACAAAATTGACAGAAACTGTGAAGAGGGACCTACGACGCCTATTTCTTCATACGTTGGGATGTGTGGTGCTATTTTTTAGGTTATGGGCATATCTCCAACGATTTTGAAACATTGGGGACCTTTGATTCAATTATCCCAAATAAATTTGAAGACTTAGGGAAATTCCAAAAAAAAAAAAAAAAAATCGGAAGGGATATACGGCGTCGTTTAATTATTTGAAATTAGAATTCAAATCCTCGCTCAGCGCCAGATCCGTACGAGCAGCGAAAGCTTTCAGAGCACAAATTTTCTCCGGGCACAAAAGTCAAACTCCTCGTTGACTATTTCTCTCAAAATGGCGTCGCCGTTCATGTACTCCGTCGACGATAAAGACCTTGACGACGCCGCATTGTGGGCAGTCATCGACTCTGCCGCCGCCGCCTCCTCGTCTCTCACTTCCTCCACCAAATCCACCATTTCAAAACCCCGCAATAAACCGCTGACACCAATTCCCTTCCCTATCCCCTCTCCCCAACCAAAATTACCAAAAAACCCGCGCAACCACTACCAGAATCCCAAAGGTGAAGTTCTACAGAACCACCGCCCTCAAAAAATTTCGAGGTCGAGCAATAGTTCTTGTGTGTCCGAGCTCAGTGAATCGAGTCCTTCGCCGCTGGCGGTGGTGAAGCACGTGCACCGCACTCCTCCGGTACACTCTTCTAATTCGCCAGAGATGGGGAAATTTGCGGTGACGAATTATAATATTAATGACGTTAATTATAGTCCTAATGGATCGGAGTGCCAGGCCATGAGTTATGGATATAATGAGGAGAGAGAGATGAGGCATAGCTTGTCTGGTCAGTTTCCAACGGTTAATCTCTTTAAGGAGTACCAAAATGCAGCTATGGCGGTAGGTAATTCGTGAATTTGTTTTAAATTCATCTAAGTTGCGTAGTTTTTATATAAATATTTGGTTATGCTTCTCAATATATTTGAGATTGGCATTGTGTAGAAAAGTAATACCGTTAATTTACCGATTTGAATTAATACAATCAGCGGATATTTATGAATATATTTTTTTTACCTTTTGATCCTGTTACTCTAACTTCTGGATGTGCTTATTTGATAATTATTTTTGTCAGAGATTCCAATTTGAAGTCATTAAGTTCAATACATCATGTTTAATATTAAGTTAATCATTCCGTTTAGAATTCTTGGGGAGATGGAAGGAGAAAATTATAAGTTTGACAGCTGCTGCAACTCTGGGTTGAAATGTAATTCTGTTGAATATAACATATATTCCTCTTAATAGGACAATTATATACATGTCAGGTTTTGTATCTTAATGAATTTATGTTTTTTTCGTATAGTCTGGAACTATATTGATTAGTTGATCGATGAAGCTCTTGAGATAGACCAATGTCTTCTACCAGGCTGGGTTAACATCCCGTAAGTTTCATCAACTGATATTGCTCGAGGAGAAGAAAAAGTGACGAAATGAAATTTACATGCCTATATGATTCTGTTTATAACCATTATTTCAGAATAAAATATGATATATATACATTCATACGGACACGCCGAGGCTGGAGACGCATAACGAGATGTTTAATTCTGTTATCTGGCTATAACTTGTGCATGGAATCATGTGTGTCAATTTCTCGATGCCAATACGAACAACAAACATCACCAGTCTTGTTCCTCTAAAGAAAGTTGGTTTTCTGCTATCTGAATGTATGGTTACTTCATCTTGATGTTTTCTGGACAGATATTAGAGAAAAGCGATTACACCATGATTTCCGGGAATCCTTTTATTAAGAAGTCAGGTGAAGCAGCAAGATTGTTCTGTATGTTTTCATAGAGAAATAGTTGTCAGTTGTCACATGATTATTGATGTGTATATTAACTACAGGATGGAGAAAGATATCATTTTACTTCAATATGTCGTATGAAATTAAAGACAAGACCATTGAATTTGATGAGAACCGTAATGTTCAGCGTGCTGAATTTGTGGTTCGTGCATACATGCAGTATGTTCTTTGACGTTGTCGGATCCTATTTTTACAAGATTATTTTATCTGTAAATTTTTCTTACTTGAAATTCCACTCTTTCTAATTCTTTTGTAGGGGTGGTAGATTTTCAGATGGATGGGGTTCATGCGAACGACGAGAGAAGAAGTTTCTGAAACCAAATCACGATATTCCCAGCACAGCAGAAACTAGAGCAAAAAACAAGGCATGCCAGGTATGTATTCCTTATTAGCAGTTACTTTTTGAACCCTTCCACTGATTGATGCTCTTTATTGAATCATTATTCTTAGTTTTTCTCGACTTCTAATGCATGGGTTATAGTTAATATGTGATATCACATTAATGTTTGGAGGGATCCAGCTCCATGTTAATCTGCACCTTTCATGAGGTAGGTTAAACGTCCAGCCTTAGAAATGCAAGTTCGATTGCTTGTCTCGTTACATAAATTAATACTTCATGAATTAGCAGTCTAACAACGCAATAGTATATCCTTGCTTCCAAAATGATATGATTCCAGTTAATTTTCGATTTTCCTCTCTATCTTTTTTTTTTTTAATTGTTATGTGACATCAAGAATATGTTCACCATTGGGCTTTATATATGTAGCCTTCAATTAATTTTTCTTTGCATTCTGCTTTAGCATTTGGAGTCTTCAGAACAAGTCCAAACAAAGTTCTTTCTCTCTTGACTGATCTATCTTCAAAGATAAAATTTAAAGTACTTCATTTTTCCGGAAGTGCCACGTGGTAGTCGGAACATCGTTGTACCATGGGTTGTTGGGTGGAGTTTGAATTAAGACAGGCTTCTTCCCAGATTGTAGAACTTACCAGCTTTTCTTTTTTGTACTTTTCGTGTTTTCCCCTTCAAGTGTTGTTCGGACCTTCAGTAAGTTACCACTAATGGGTTCTGGATTGAGCTCTTGGTTCATGAATGGTGCTGTTTCGTACCAACTTGTTTGTATGGTGATTCTTTGTGGTTTCCAAACTCAGTAAAGCTAGCTAAGGGCAATATCATAACTAGATTTTGTAATTAAACATGTCTTTCATCCCAGCTTTGATGTGGCCTTAGTACGCTGTTAAATATATGACCACACATAGTTAATTGAAGTGGAAAAATAAGGTTATAGCTGCCTGTATTTAGACATTTATGATTTCCATGAGCATGCTTTCAGTTCTGATATGTATGAGTTTTGTGCTTGTTTAGATTGCTTAACCATCGTGTTTAATAGTATCTCTCACCATAGAAGTCAAAATGTCTGGCATTTAAGTGGAAAAGTATAGATGTTGAACACAAATATCAAAAGTTTCCATATGAAGTGCCATTTGCATCTGGTTTCCACGGGACGGTGACACCATGAGAGCTTCTGTTCTGGAAATTACACAGCCAACAAGTAGTATAAGGTGAAACTTACCGGATGTTGGAGACTGAAATAACACTGTCAACTGTAGATTTGAAGTGTCCATGCCTGTCCAAATATCAAAATGGTGAAACTGACAACTTCTTTTCTTGAAGATAATGCAAAAGCAATCTATATAGACAAATTTGAAGAATACTTTAATAATATACGTAGGGACATTCTCCTTTTCTAATTTCTAACAATAACGTCCATGACAAAAGTGGTCCAAATTGTGATTCTTGGCCCAGAATCCTCAATGGTTTTCCTGTCTTCAGTTTTTGTGTTCATGCAAACTTGGCCATTGACTTTTAATGTTTCCATTTGTGCATTTTTGCTTACAATTTTGTTGGGAATAACAAAATAAGCTACAAAACTATTATTCTCTAACCAAATCTACTAAGTTGTGAGTCGGTACACTGAAACATGATCACTGAAAATATATACAGGACCTGCTCGGAATTGGAGAGTATCGGCCTGGCGCAAGCCATGCTCACACATAAAGTATGGTTCAGCCTAATTCACTTCTGGTAACCTCACCTGCTAGTCTTGAAGAGGATGTATACTAAATTACTCTTTGACACCATGAGAGAGAAGAGAGAGAGAGAAACAGAGACAGAGAGGTCATTATTGATATAGTAACTCATTCCATTGGATCTTCTATTTCTTTTAGTCCATGGTAGAACTATCTCAAATATTGGCTAATGGTTTCATAAAATCCTATTACATCTTGTATCTTCTGAAACAGTTGTTGTAATTGTACTTGATTGTATCAAATATTTCATCTGCTAAAGATGAAAACAGTAATTGAATTTCAATGCCTTGTCTTGTAATAGTACATTGGCAAGGGAACAAATATTAGTGGCCTGATAATGACTGCCATATCATTTCTTATTAAGTGGTAGATGCCACCAGTTTTTTTGGTTCTTCCCACATTGGTTGATTATTTCATTGTGTTCTTTGTATCTGAATTCATTTAAGTTCAATATGACCTTTGAGCCTATGAGTGAGCACTGTAAAACTGTTGAAACTTTGCTTCTCCATATTGTACTTTCATGATATGTTTCGCACCCAATATTAGACAACACCACACAGTTTTGTGGACAAGATTTGAACTATTTTTTCTTTTTTAACCATGTTTAATCTTGTCTACAGTCATCGTATTAAAACACGTCGCTATTGTATTTCCTTGGATCTTTATGATAGATCTATATCCATGGCATTCGTCTCCGAAAGATTTGAAACTTCTTTACTACTGTGATTAATGCTGTTGCATCTCAAAAGGCTGGTCTGATGGACCCGCCAATTTATACTTTATAATATTAGGGGAACTTTGTGTCAATTAATCTCAATTATGGCATCTTTCTCTTTTTTACATCATCAAACCGACACTTACAGCTTGTTAAACATCGATCTTTGTGCGGTAAAAGGCTAGATCTCATTAAAGTCTTCCGTTGTCTTCGCATCCTTTGCTTGGCAAATTGCCATACTTTATTCTTTTACTAGCATTTGGTTTGAATACATACTATTTTTCATGTAAGAGAACTGATTTTGAGTGTATGTATATATACTTAGTAAACTTAAATCTTGAGGTGTCAAACAGTCAATCAGTAGCACCACCTGTGTCGGCCGGGAAACCCTTTCAACGAACTGGGCTGCTCGATCTGAACAGTTCAATATTTTTTGACACCTTTATTAAAATTGGACTGTTGTTTTTATTGACTGGTGAGAAATATATTGATAATAATAGTATTCACATATTTTGTTTTGTGTCACCCATGATCTAGCAATAGCATATTTTTGTCCCTACCCAGCATAGCTCGGGGACACACGGTGGATCTAAATCCTTTGGTGAGTTCTAGAACACTTTTTTATGGAAACACAAAAATAGGAGATGTAATAGAAGAACAAAAAATGTTTTAAATAAAATAGATTCTTCTTTAATAGTTGAAAAAGAAGGTTGTCTTAAGCATGGTTGCCTTCTTTCGAATTCACTACTGAGTAATTGATGCTACTTTATATAATATTTTATAGAGTCAATTCTAGCATCTTGACAGGTTACAAGGTAAGATCAACAAATCTCGAAAAAGTTAACATATAAAATGCTATTGATTTTATTAAGAATAATATATTCATAGTAAGCAACTACTGTAGTCCATTTTAGTTATAATTATTTAGTATTAATTGATATATCATCTTAAATGTAAAATTTTGAATTCCATTAAAAATGTTTTATCAATTAATCAATTAATGTCACACAAACTAACTCTAATCGCTCATTATTACATTACTCTTTTAATAGTGTCATTTGTAACATTGATGTGAAAACAACAACCATTGCAAACTGTTTTTGGCATTGTAAGATTTGGTCAGATGAAGATATTGCTTCTGAACTACAAGTTGGTGAAAAACTGAAAATGAAGGCATTCATAGATTACGTGAAGCAATTTCTAGTCTACATTATAAAAAAAAAGTAATGGATGTCGTTAAAGAGATTATTCAAGGGAATTGAATATGCATTCTGAGAATAATTATGATTGAGATGAAAACTGTGTTTTTCCAACTGTTTCTCCAAAAGAAATTTTTCAAGTTATCGTAACTTTAAATAATTATTTTCTATAAAATAAAATAAAAAGTATACCAAATATGGTATATGCATTACAAAAAATTTGGGATGAGGTTGAATTTGATTTAATAAACAAATAAGCTTTAGAAGCATATTTTGAGAAAAATATTAATCAAAAAAATAGAAATTGTGAAGTAAAAAATTCTTTAATATGTATTATAAAGTTTTACGTATTTAATTAATTATTATTTTATATTTTTCTTGGGCCCTAAAAGATTTTAATAAAATTATTATCTTATGCATTGGATTGAAAATTTTTATTATTTTAAGTGAAATTATTAATTTATCGACGCTAAATTGATAATTTTATTTAAATTATATGATAATATATTTCTGAAGTTATCTTGTAACAATTTGTCCTATTCATTTTAAAAGTTAATAATTTCTAAAAGGGTACATAAAAAGATTGGCCACGGTTTTTTCTTGAATTATGAATATATTATTACATGTTTTTTCTTGAAAATTTAAAATCAATCTCATCTCAAATGTTTTATAATACTATATACTATATAGATAAAATTAGAATAGATTAAGGTCAATAGTATTTTTTTAGTTTTTTATCCAAAAAATGTTATTTTTACTATTTTTCTTAAGTGAACGGAATAGCATAATACAGAGTGAGGAGGTGAGTTTAGGCTGAATAAAAAATAGTGTAAATAACATTTATTTGAATGAAAAACTTATAAATACATCCCCTTAATTTCCCTTAATACTATTTTCCTAGTATTATCTAAAATTTCTTTGACTGTCTAATTGGGAGCTTATATTGTTTTATGGATAGTCAGAAAAAGACACCAACTCAGCCATCGACGTCATCAAGGATGGAGCCGTGGTTTAAAATAGATTAGGCTATGACAAAAAAAAAAAAATTTTTTTTTTAATTAATCGCATATTTTCAAGGATAGGGCCGGGTTGTCTCCACCTCTAGACGTCATCCTCTAAACCCATCATATAGAGGTCAATTCAACAAATTGAGTTGCAACCAAATATTAGAGTTTTATCATGTTATCATTTGTTATATTGTAAATACACATGTACAACATTTTATTATATTTTTCTCTCATATATCTTTTTTATATAGGTATCAGAGTATTTGAAACTCTTACGAATTGTTCTAATTAAAACTCACCGTACCTTTTTTTTTTTCCCCATCTTCCAATCTTCTTCTTCCCTCGGCTCTTCTCTCCCTTTTCCGCCCAACCTAATCACTCAATTTTCTATGGCTAATAGCCATGACAGCAGAACTAGTGCAACCATGGCTCTCAACTCACTTATTCAAATGAATGTAGCAACTCAACTCCCTCTGTCTCACATCAATAAATTATTTCTCCTTAAAATTCGTACTCATATTCATCAAAACTCTCTCACAACTAATTTTTCTACTATATTAATTCCTTAAACCTAATCAGTTATGTCATTTCTTACTTTAGAATCTTCTGTCTAAGAGTACTTTAATATTTTATTTTATTTATAGGAAAAGTACTTTAATTTCAATTATACTTTAATGTAAATGTAATGTTAGGTATATGGGATTAGATAGAATTAAATAAGATTAAAGGGAAAAAAATAAGTAATGGGTAAATGCTCTATTTTTTAAAGAGCAAGAAGTTAAAGTGAGCAGTGTAATTCCAGTCCCCATCGGCCATCCCTCACCCATTTCACGTGAAGTCAAATTACTTTTGCCAGTTTTGATGGCCCAAAAACACTATTAGTAAATAATTATTCTTCTTCTCATTTCCTTCCTTTTACAGGAAAAAAGAATATAAATGTTTTCGATCAAAAAAAAAAAAAAAAATATAAATGTTGGATGGAATTGACACTTCAAATTCTTCTCATCAATTGAAGTGATCTCTCTCTGATAAAAAGTCATTCATCACTACACAAAATCCCACCCTGCATTCGGGGAGTGCAAGAAATGGCTCACCAGGTACTAGCCTTCAACCCCCCCCCCCAAAAAAAAAAAAAAAAAAGAAGAGAGAGAACCCAAAACACACACACACACACACACACAGTGATTAAGCTTGTTTTGTGCTTGACTTGAGTAATGAGATGGTTGAATAAGAAAAAATCTTGAAATGTTTTGTATAAATAATTTAAGTTTTCTTGATTTTTTATTTTTATTTTTTCCCGCAGGAAGAAGGGTGGCCTCTGGGGCTTCAACCAGTAAATGTGAGAGTTGGGCTGGTGAGGAATCGTGATTTCAACGGCTCTATTTCTTTCAACACTTTTATCACTGGTTCCCCCACTTCTTCCACTGATTCTTCTTCTGATCTTGATACTGAGGTCAGTTTCAAAATATTGCACAATTTTTTTTTTTTTACTCACATTATACCCACATGGAATATTAGGGTCAAATTTTTTGTTCTTGTTGAATCTAATTTAAAAGACATTCTATCAACAATCTAAGAAGCCCATCATTAATTTTTGATAATCAATTAGTCCTTGTTTCCTTTTTTGGTGATTATTGTTACATCAATCTTCGAGGTAAAGAGTAAACACTTCTCTGTAAAAGTTGGGATATATTCTGTGTGTATGTTTCATATTCGTTTGTTTACTGTGTCAGATTGGGTCATGCTTAGTAAAAGTTAAAAAGGTGTGCAAACACTTTTACTCTTTTCACATGGCCTCGAATGATGTCGCTTTCACTCTTTCACTAGCTAGGCATTTGTCCAGTTTGATACTTTAGTTTGGCCTGTGGAATTATAACAGTACATCAAGAAAACTGATGAAAATTTGATGTTTACACCATAAGTACTTGTCAATTAATGATGCAGCTACTGGGATTGTGAAATATAAATCCAAATACAGCTTATGCCATTTTTTGAATGCATTATGATATATAAAATCTATTTATGAATTTATTGTAAAAATTATGAACATTATTTGGTCGACTAGGCCGGTGACAGTGTTATTGTCTAGATGATAACCATTGTCGATTGTTTACTAGCTTTGTCCACGTTATGTTAATGCTCTTCACCTGTTTCAGTCCACTGGTTCTTTCTTCCGCGACAAGAGTATCACTCTCGGGAACCTCATTGGTATTTCGAGCATTCTAGAGCTGTCGAGAAGATCAACAAGAGGAAGAATACCCGAACCACTAAGAAACAGGAAGAGTTACAAATCCAAGACTTGGTTTTTCTCACTATGCTCCAAGCTAAGCACTGATGCTGTGAGCATTAACAACACCTCGTCTCTCGGTCACTTTCTTGAAGCAGAAAGGAGAGCTGCTAGCAATTACAGAAGAAACCCCAGCCCGGGTGCTTATGGTCCGGATGATTTTGCTCATGTTCCAGACCCAAATTCGTTATTTGTTGAAGGCCATGTTGCTCCTCCTCAGTCAAGTTCTTGGCTGGACTCATCAAATGGTGAAAGAAACTTCGACAGAGACTTATTCCAGGAAGGCAATGGTGATGGATCTCCAATTTTTTACTCATGTTTATGTGGACATTGATGATCAAGCTCTCATTTTAACAGTCTGTACTCTTATTTTTTGAGTTATGACGTTTAAATATCATTTTCTTTTTTCTTTTTCGGCCTAATCGCATTGTTGTGAGAGGAAATTTCCTTCCTCGGGGTGTTTATCTAATTTATAAACAGCAATTGAATTGAAATTATTATGACTAACCTTTTCCAGGTCAATAAGCATTTAAGCAAGCCCAGCCCCCCTGCAACCCCACCTTCAGTGTCTTAACATTTGATCCATTGTGTTATACAGTAACACGGGCAATGTGCTTTCATAAACTTTATATATTTATTCTTGTAATGCATTGACCTGGTCTCTATGTTGGCTTGACTCCCTAGTCGGTTCGGTTTGGCATCCATAGTTGGTACATTTAGCAAGGTGAATTAGACAACATTCGTCGGTTGACTATATATTGTACACCACATACCAACTATGCCCTTGTGGTTCAGAAAATAAACTAGTGACAGATAAATGGATAATCACAGCGCAACTGAATTTAGAGGAATGGGTGTCTTGCATGCTTCCCATTTGTGTTATTCACGTATGGTAATACGAAAAGTTTGATCTTTCACTAGAAACCGGGCACATAAAATAGAGAACTCCCTATATTCAAGAACTTAACAATCATAAAACAGCATGTGACTTGAGACTGCCAGATATTTCAGCTTTTACTGGTATTATTCTCAATTGCTCTTCAATCTAGTGGTAGACTGAAGTTATCAAGATGGATTGTTGCAACAATTCAACCTCAGTCTTGACTCGTTCCAAGCCTTTATGTCTTATCAAACTCCTCATTGCATTCGGCACCAACCTTTCCTGAACCGCGGCCTAATCTCCCGAATGAACCCAAGGACGACAAACTCTTGAAACTGCTGCTGCCTTCACCAAGATTAAATGACATTCTTGTTCTTCTAGGCATTGTCGAACTGAACTCCAACTCCACATCACCATCAATTTTGTTCTTGGCTACAGCTAACCGAGTAATGCCAGTTCGACAGAAGGGACACAGTGGAATTTTTGCAGAATTAGCAGCAGAAGTGGGTTTGTTGTGACAGCACAAAGCCAGAGTGCAATGAGCACACATCTCATGACCACATTCTTGAACCTCAATTGTGCACTCCTGCTCGAAGCAAATACAACATAGCCTGGCATCATTTGCCTGCATGACAAGAATATTCCCATTTTATTCCTCGACTATAAAGAGTAAAGACTAGGTATCTTCTAGAGTAATCATATCAAAACAAAGCTACACTTCAATCTACTAGACTCGACAATACAATAGACAAGATCTTATCTTCTTTTTCTTTCTTAGTAGTGTCTAGTAATATTCAATCCACCTTACCCAACATGCCATAAGTGTTTCTTGTTCTCGAAGCACACCTATGAATACTAGACACAGTTGTACACATGATTACTTTTCCATTTATCTTATTAAACAATTACATCTCCATTTATCTTCTTAAACAGAATATTCATTGAAAACAAGCAGCAAGTAGAGACATCGCACATGGAACATCGTCTCACTCTTGCTCCGCTTTCCCCAATATGGTTGGTGTGCATTGTCAATTGAATCTCTAGCAGTATATATCACACATAAGCATTTGTTCCACATCTTTAAAGTAGAAATATATCATATTACAACAGAAGATTTGTCAGACGAGGAGCATTCATTTGACCCTTTATATAATAAATTTGCATGCATAAACAGAGGAATACAAGTCAAATTACTCCCTCTTTCTGATATTTGTAAAATTCTTGGACATCACATATTTTTGTATCTATGGTTTTAAGACTACAAGATAAAGGATGGTCCACTTTTTCCTTGAACCAGAAAAAAAAGTTTCAATTATAGCCATGCTCGACATAATCTTAATCAAGAATCTACAGCAATCTATTCTTAACAAGCCATTCATCTGTTATGTGAAATGGAATTAAAAATACTTTTGGAAGGGTTTTGTACCTCAAAATCATCGTCACTGCCACCAGAACTAGAAGATTGTGGAATTGAGTCAGATGCCTCAATCAAGATAGCTTTTTCTCTCTTTTTATTGGCTTCGATTAGGGCTTTTTCTAATAAACTTTTCGCCTCAGGATTCAGCTCGCTGATAAATTTCAAGGATGATGGCCAAGTCAAAGGCTCAGGAGCAAGAGGATTTAACAATGCAGCGCATGCGTCATGTTTGTGCTTCACAGCAACAATGTAAGGTAATCTCCTGATACCACACCATATCAATGAGTTATTTACTTCCTGATACCCATGTATCAATGAGTTAACTTTTACCCATAACTAACTGTTCAATAAACTTTCATACAATATCAACATCATATTCGTAAAGGACAGAATTTTTCCAAAGATTCAGGGATGCAGCAATGACATGTAACAAATGATGTTTGGTTCAATTGGTGGGATTGTGATTGAACATTGTTCCATATGACAGCAAAAGCATAGTTAAAGTAGACATCTCAAGTTGGGGAAAGTAGACATCTCAAGTTGGGGTGTCCATATTCTGTACGCAATTTCACATAAACACATATCAACTGTAAAATCAATTGGTTTATTGATCTCAAATAAATTCTATAGAGACATGAATCACCCAAAGAAGCTATTGTCCAAAATTCTCAATTAGCATGACAAGCATTTTCAACATTTGATTTTTTACTCAGAAGACTTAAAAAACCAGTAAAACAATTTAATTTCAGCTCGTATGAGCATTTCTTTAAGTGACATCGATGGAGATGCATTTTTTTGGGATAAAGTTCCATGGCTCACCCAGAGGAATCTCTTTGAAGACGATCAGCACCCCAAGCAAGCAGTTCCCGGACACAGTCCAAAGAACCACCCCGTGCAGCCAAATGAAGAGGTGTACTCCCTGGGTAGCTGCACATATGATCTGTCATTATAACTGATAAATGCAACAAAATGCTAAAACAACTAGATTAAATTTATACCTATATCCACCGGTAGAAGCACACACAAGTGCCCCACTGCTCAATAGAATGTGAACACAATCTCGTCGTCTCTGACGAGCTGCCAAATGCAGTGGGGTTGCACCACTTCCATCCCTTATGTTAACAAATCTTGAAAATCCCCTGACCTCGCATTTGAGCACAAGAATTAGAACGTGGTTTTCAATAGACAAACATTGGTGTACATGAATCTAGATAAGACAACATAGGCAAGAAATAGTCACCAAGATTGCGCAACTGGAGTAGAATGAGCAGCAGAAAGAATCAATTGTAGGCAATCTGAATGACCATAGTAGGATGCATAATGCAAACAGGTTCTTCCATGTAATGCATCAAACATCAAAATCTGAAAAAATCCCAAGCACAATCTATCATCAAATTACACTCAAGTCCAATAAATACTGAAAAAAAAAAATCGTTGAAGCAAAATGCAATGATCATACATTTGCTCCAGCTCGAATCAGTCTTTCCACGCAGGAAATCTTGCCATGCATAGCAGCTAACATCAATGGAGTCTGATCCCACCAGAATCCAAGAAAAACAATGCAGATATATTAGTATTTAAAACAGACAAAAATCTGAGAAAAGAAGAATGCATCTCAATTCGAAATTACTTTAAAATAAAAAGATGAAATTCCGTTAAACAAGAATCGGACAACACGCACCTGTTTGTGGCGATTCAACATATCTGGATTACTACACCTATCCAGAAGCACTGAAAGAACCTACCAAAATACAGAACGAAGAAAACTATTGAAGTGATCAAACTGTACGGATATAATTAAGTCAAGAAAATGGGAAAATACAAATAATCACTAATCAAAGAAGATCACAGAAAACCCACCTCGATCTGTCCATTTGCAGCAGCCACGTGCAGTGCAGAAAGCTTCCCATGAATGGTTTTCACTGTCAACAAATTTGGGTTCTCATCGGCCATTGCTTCAACTGTTTCCAGCTCTCCAGTTTGGACTGCAACGAACAGATCATTTTCATGGAATTGTCCGCAGCTCAGCCCCTGCCCCATTTCCTCGGCATTAATAAAATTGTCTTAACTTCTTCTTCACGCGCCCCTCCCCACGGCGGAGTAGGTGGATGGTGGTGGTAAAAGTGGCGCGGTACTGGAAGTGGAGGGGGGGACAGGGGTAAATGTAAAGTATTGAAGTGGTCTTGGAATTTGGACTTGCCCGCCGGGATTCCGGGCACTGACCAGTTTCGTTTGGTAGATTTACGGGCAGCTGTCGGAACTTTATTTTTGGGCAACCACTATTTATTTTCCTATTTATTTTTCATAAAGACGATACATCAAAAAATAAATATAATAATTACTCTTTTCCAGTAGACAAGAATGAATTAAATTTGGTGCACATGAAAGGGATGCTTGGAGAAATTTGTTTTAAAATTACAAATATTAAATTTTACTATTTTAAAAGTTATGTAATAAGAATTGGTCGTTCTTGTCGATTTTTCAAATTCTATTTTTCAAAACAAGAAAAAAAAGATATTATATTTTAATCACTGATTGAATTTTAATTTGACTTTTTGACTCTTAATTTTCACTTTATTTCAAATCAATGGTCCGACTAATTTTTCAAAATATTGAAAAATAAAATTATATATTTAGTTCAACGAAGAATCTACTTTTTCAAAAAGAAATATAGTACAACGTAAATGGATGGTTATAGAATATATCTTCGTAAAAAATTGTATTTTATCATTATAAAGGTACATTTTTTGCCGGAAACAAATTGCAATTTTTATGGACATGTTTGAACAACTTTATCCATGTAATGATTTTTTTGATTCAAATAATAAATTTAGATTTGAGTAATTGTATTATCACAACATTATTTGTCAAGTACATTACATTTTAATTGTAATAAAAGTTTTCAACTATTGGTCACTTTTACATTTATGACTCCAACTTTTTTTAACAAATTTTTATTATCAACTTATTAATTTGCATGTTTTATATTTGTCTTTGATGTTAATTTTTGTCCAAAAAATTAATTAGGAGTGCGTGAAATTTTTTTTGCCTCTAATATTTTTACATAGTTAAAATAAATAACAAATATGTAAGTTTAACAAAATATTTTTTCCTCATTTCAATGTACATTAGCAGAATATTTAAACAAAAATCTTCATCGAAGACAAGATGTGAAAAGTAAATAAAAGTTAATGATAAAAATACGATAAAAAAAAGTTAAAGATATAAGTGTCTAAATATCAAAAGTTGTGAATTTTATTACAATTAAAATTTGGTGTGGATAATAAAAAATATAATGTGAATATAATTACCATTTAGATTTCGTTTGAAGCGATAGCATGAGTAATTTATTGAGAAATTAGGTGGGATGATTATGAAAGCATTAAAATTATTAGTTACATTCATTAGCAATAAGAAATCATTAATTACAAAATGATGGCATAGTGCAACTCAAAATAGCACAAAAATAATATATTTAGTAAGTTTCTATTGTTTATTTATGTGATAGGGGTTTTTAATTAGTTATTTTGAATTCCATCCATATTGACTTATTTTTGCTATAAGTTTCACAATATATAAATAGAGATTTTAACTAAATAGTTTAATAAATAATATTTAAATTATTATCATCTTTTATACTTATATATAGTACTATCCGATTCATTTAACACACATGTTAATAGTGAAATTTACTTGAAATGACGAGAAATATAAATGAGCTTTATAATCATAATAATAATAATAATAATAGTATTCAATTGTCTACTGCTCTATAAAATGTGATAAATTTGATGTGATTTCCTAAAATGGCATTGAATTTCTCATTATTGTTGACAATTAAACGGTCACAATATTTTAATTAAACCAAACACAAACACGATTATGTAGAAAATAAAGAACATATAATTTGTTTTGTCATGGATGCCCCGAGGTTCAATCACAAAGACCTAATCCTTGTTGAGCATTCATCGGAGAGGATATTTGCTCAAGTACCAATGCACAATCCAGTCAAAAATCATATATCATACAAATCTCTTAAGAACAACAACCGACACCCCATTCCTCCTCACTAGTTATTTTCATTAACATCGTCAGAAACCTTATCTCTTTTAGGTTATAATATAGATTCACTAAGAATCTCTCAATAATCACCTCACATACACAAAGAAAAAAAAGAAGAAGATAAACAACGTCAAATAGAGAAAAAAAAATGTAAATTATATGACTGAATAATCTCAATAAAAGAGAGTGCGTCCAAAAATCCTTCATTCAACAGCTAGAAGTGCACCACGTGCAAACGTGCTGTGACTTATGAGCAATTATGTAGCACTTTTATCAACTATTGTATTGCTCACTAACAGTGGCACAACAAATTTGAATTTCTTGTTCGATAGATAAGTTGTCCATGGTCAAAGAGTAGACAAATCATGACTTGTGGTATGAAAACTAAATTAGACAAAAATAAATTCTAAAATACAAAAAAAATCTAACTTATTATTGTTTATTTAATTCCATCTCTCAGTGACATAATCAAATTTAAAAATACTATATAAATTAAATACGGACACTCAATTGTTTATATTTATTTGAATATTGCTCTATTATGATGAAACTTGACTTGTGTGTTTGGCTGCTTTCACTCGTAGTATTTCAATATTAGTAAACTTCATATTTTTCAAAATTCTTGTACCATGCTTTTCAATATATAATATATGTCATGTAGACACATATTGTCAAATTTTCACACCTTGAAAAAATATGTAGAATAGAAAAAGGGCTTATTTGCACAAATGGTCCTTGACTTTTGCACTTCATCATGGGTGAGGACCTATCTTTTCATTTTGACATTTAGCCCCTATTTCAAATGTTTTTTGGCAAGAATGGTCCTTTTCAACAATTTCCATCCAAATGGCCGTCAAATTTCACGGTGGAAGTTTTTTATTTAAAAATGCTTATTTGCACAAATGGTCCTTGACTTTTGTAAAGAAAAATTTGCGGCAAAAGTCCCTAATATTTTAGAAAGTGTTGAAAGTCCCATAACCTTCTAATCCTAACACATATGACCCTAAACTTTTTTGACAATTTTATCCCTAACTTAAATAAATTAAAAATAACTCACAAACCTTTTCAAAAATACAAATAAGTCCTAAATCTTTTTATTTTTTACTGATTTACACTTAAATAATAAAAAGTGTGTCATCAAGTCCTAAAACTTTTAATTTTATTCACCAAAATAATATTTAAAATGTGTTTGATTAAAATCAAATTTTTAGTAAAAGTAATTGAAAAATTGTGGGACCATAAAATGTGTGCTTAAAATTAATTGTTGACTTTGACTTAAACTTTTAACAAAATCAAAATTGAAAACAAACGAAATTTCTAGAGTCTCTACAGATTTTGTCCAGGTATTGCATTAATTAACAAAAAATTATATCCATTATCAAAATTTAACCAATTTAAAATTTTAATTTATTTTTCATATCAATTACTAGAGGTGGCAAAATGGGCCAACCCGATTGGGCGATCCAGATAGCTTGGGTCTGCAATGTGGTTTGGTCCGATAAAAATTGATTAAATAGAAATTTGGTCAATTTAGTCCGACATAACTAGTCAACCAGTGTGGTCCGATAAATTTTTTTGCCCAAGTCCCTACTCCACACTTCAAACACCCCACCCATCCTCTCCCGTGAAATGTGGTCCGCCAGGGGTGGGGTGTTTGAAGTGCGGTAGGACTGGGAAAAAAAAATTATCGAGCCACCGGCTGGCTAGTCAGACTCTTGACTTAAGTTGACCTAATTTTATCGGATCAACTTTTATTGGACTAGCCCGACCCTGAAGAATGGACTATCGATAGGGATGGCAATGGGCGGGTCGGGTCGGGTGGTCGGCCCGCCATCCACCCGCCCGCCCGCCCAGCGACCGCAGTCAGCGGGCGGGCGGGCGGCGGCAGTCGGCCGTTGGACCCGCCAACCGCCCGCGAACTTTTTTTTTTTTTTTTTAAACGAAAATAATTAAAAAATATATATAATTTTTTAAATATTTATACCAAGCAAAACAAAAAAAATTATAAGATTTGGGTTGTGGTATAGTGGTTAATGTTAATAGTTTATAAGTTTTAACCCGGTTTGATTCTTCTTTAGTTTATTTTAGTGAAAATCATAATTTCTACTATATTTTATGATTTTCAAAAAAAAAAAAAATTTTTTTTTTTTTAGGGGCGGGTCATGGTGGGGTCGCCCGGACCCGGCCCGGCAGATTTTTCTGCCCCAAACCCGCCTCCTATTGCTTTGGGGGGCGGGCGGCTCTGGGCGGCGTGTGGGCGGGTTGGTCATGGGGTTTTTGCCATCCCTACTATCCGAAATGACCCATTTTGCCACCCTAGTAATTGATATGAAAAATAAATTAAAATTTTAAATTGGTCAAATTTTGATCATGGGTATAATTTTTTTTTAATTAATAGACCACCACCTGACAAAATCAGTAGAGGCTACAAGAAATCATTTGTTTTCAATTTTGATTTTGTTAAAAAGCTAAAAAGTCAAAGTCAACAATTAATTTTAACCACATATTTTATGGTCCCACAATTTTTCAATCACTTTTACTAAAAAATTTGATTTTAATCAAACACATTTTAAATATTATTTTGGTGAATAAAATTAAAAGTTTTGGGACTTGATGACACACTTTTTATTATTTTAAGTGTAAATCTGTAAAAAAAAATAAAAAGATTTAGGACTTATTTGTATTTTTGAAAAGGTTTGTGAGTTATTTTTAATTTATTTAAGTTAGGGATAAAATTGTCAAAAAAGTTTAGGGTCATATGTGTTAGGATTAGAAGGTTATGGGACTTTTCAATACTTTCTAAAATATTAGGGACTTTTGCTGCAAATTTTTCTTTACAAAAGTCAGGGACCATTTGTGCAAATAAGCATTTTTTAAATAAAAAAACTTCCACCGTGAAATTTGACAGTCATTTGGATGGAAATTGTTGAAAAGGACTATTGTTGTCAAAAACATTTGAAATAAGGGCTAAACTGCTAAAAATAAAAAGATAGGTCCTCAACCCACAGTAAGTGCAAAAGTTAGGGACCATTTGTGCAAATAAGCCATAGAAAAAGGCCAAAAGAGTCAAGTACACATATGCACGCTTACTTTTCATCACATAGCATATTTTATTTTTAATTAGAGCTTACAATACACTTTAAACTTACTTTGAACACGTGTCATGAATTCTAAATATATGGAATTTGAAATATTTGTTTGTCAGTGTATATAAGTATTTATGAACTGGTTAAATATTATTTTTATCTACATATTTCGTAAGATCTACAATTTTTATTCATTTTTTATCTACACATTCTGTATGACTGATTACTTATAATCTACAAAAAAAAATTTACCAAACATGGTGACCCTGAAATCTCTTATTGGATAACAAAAGGCGAAACAAGTGGAAAATAGTGTCGAAAAAGAGATTTAACAAAATACAACAGTATTAGAAAAACAAAAACTCACATTGACACCCTTCATAGGTGGGAAAATTAGGGTTCGTACCAATTTTTAATAACAAAAATGAAATATATCATCGTTGAAATTTTATTGATAAATGAAGCACATTTTTAAAATTTGTTGATTTTTACCATGTTAGCAATATTTAATTCATTTTGGATTTGTGTTACATTCCATGTCAAATCCATAATTTAAGAGTTAACTAACATACATTTCTTCAATTCAAAGAAATTAAATGTAACGTTATGGCGCCTTGATGAATTCCAAAACCAGTCATTTCCCTCAATTCAATGCATTTCCACATCCAACAAAAAAGAAAAGAAAAAAAAAAAAGAAATTGTGACATCTCTAATTTTCTCAAGCAAAATGAAAATCTAAGCCAAATCATATATTTTATTTTGCAAAATATTGGAAATTCTCCATTCACGATCAAAATTTTGAAGAAACAAGCCAAAAAAGAGCAAAATGTCGGAGATTCTCCTATTCCACGGTGAAGAGCAATGTTACAATCTTATTGATATCACAAAGCCAAAGAAGAAGAAATATGTAGTTTCTGTCATAGAAGAAACGAAAGTGAATAGTTTTTATTGTCTTTCTTTTTTGTTCATCAACTATTTGATTTGTATTAGCAAATCGTTGTGTTTTTTTTTTTTTTTTTTTTTGGATTTTGTCTCAATTTCATCCAAGTTCACATTTTTGGGAGATTATGGCTTCTTCTTTTTTTTGCCACTACATTTGCTCATTTTTTGCATTTCTCTAGTTTTCAACTATACATTGTTGAAACATACTCTTTGAGGTTATTTTGTATCATCACATATGTTGGTACTAGATTTTGTGACTGAAATTGTAACTACTTCATGGTTATCAATGTGGTTAAAGATATATGGTCACACATATTGTTACTTCATCTTATTACTTTATTTGATTGCTATCGATTTATTGTCAATAAGCACTATGTCATGTTGGGTGATATCGGAAAATACTAACTCTTTTATTTGTATTGTTAGTTTAATGTATCATAATATATAGATATCTTGTTCATCGAGTAGATCAGCATATTTGATAAGTGCATTTTGTGCACTTATTCGGCCTTCAAATTGAGTTTTTATTCTGTTATTTTATTAATTTTCTACTTAATTTATTGTATTTTCCTTTCTATTTCAGTTTTAGACTTGTTTAATAACAAGTGGAAAAGAATGGATGAAAAGAGCAATAAATTGGAAGAAATTTCAGAAGTATGAGGATCAAATTACACTCAACTGAAGCTTGAAAGACCACATTGGAGGTTATTAAAAGTGTTGAGGACTAAAGAAGACAAAATTCAAAATTGAAAGACTAAAAGTGCAGATGAAACAATTTAAGTTGGGCGATCGCTCAGCTTATAGCTGAGTGAACGCCCAGCACCTTCAATCACCAATAGGGGCAAAACAGCAGTGATCGCCCAGGAATGCACTGGGCGATCTCCCAATGTAAGTTTTGGCCAGCGGAATTTTGTTTTCTTTTTTGTGTTCAACTCCAATTAAGAAACTTTTTGGGACGCGATTTTAATGATTTTTTAGAATCCTTTTAAGCACTATTATAGAATTATAAATATGAGTTATTAACTCATAATTTATAGGGGATTTGAGAGCCAATTTAGAGTCGATTTAGAGCGAATTTAGATCCGAAATTTGAGAGAAAAACAAGAGACGAATCAAGAAACGAAGATCAAGATTTATCCTTTCAAGAATTCAACGAAGATCAAGTTCAAAATTTTATCTTTTGAGTTTTCTTCTTATCCGAGTAATGGATTCTATATTTTCTTTTTCTTTTTCTTTTCTTCTTTTTAATATGTTATGCTAGATTATTTAGTATTAGAATCATGATGAAACTTGTATCATAATCTTTAATTCTTTGAATCGAGTTTTTTATATTCAAGCATGCTTTTAATTTTGAATAATTGATATTGCTTTATTCTTCTCTATAATTATATGCGCAATAATTGTATGAGTTTGTGGCTTATTTTATCATCGAGAGATTGAAAATAGGTTAAACATAGTATCAATTGTCATAGAGTCCGATAGGAGATAGAGATATACCACTATGCTTTACATAATCTTTAAGTATTCACAATTTTTAATGCATTATTGTATGTTTGCATCTGTTATAGAGATATAGTCGGGTCACATATAAAATTATATTTAATTCTACTCAGGAGAGAGACTTATAATTATTTAATTTTTCTTAATTCATATTATAGTTAGTTTAAGAAATCAAACTTCTAAAGTTAATTCGATTCGGTTAATGTTAATTTAATTGCAATTGAACTATTTAAATCCATGTGGGTACGATGCTTGGACTCAAAATCCACTTTATTACTTGTTTGATTCGTACATTGCTGTAAACATAAAATCGCTAACAATATCTATAATGAGACCATAACTAATGATTGCAACCAAGAATTGATTATGAGTTAGGAGAGTTTCAATCCACTAGCAATCTGCAATATTAGATTCCGAATTGAAATTTTTATACAGTTATGATGAATTTTCAACATATTTTATTTGACAAAGTAAATCTATCTTGATGGTGATTTTGATGAACAATATTTGAATTTTGAACTTTCAAAATTTTATGATATTCTTGGATAATAATTAAATGTAACAGCCGAGTAGATAATTTGAATAGTAACTTTGTTAAAATTAGGGTGTCATTAAAGACCCAATATTTTTCAATTAATTCGATTTGCTATATGTATTTTCAAATTTTTTTGAGAGTCCGGTAAATTTCAATTTTCAATTAAAAATGAGTGTGCATACATAATTTTCCTTTCATAGGTTCATGAATTTTGCATTTCTTTCTTCCATAAATTAAAAAAATAAAATAAAACGTTATTGAGATTAATTTTGACACATGGTGCGATAACCTAAAGTTTAAGACGTTCAAGTCCAAGCTGAAATAATAAATAAATATTAAAATTTCAAGTTTTTGACAAGTTTATTGTTTAAATCGAGATTGATTAAAAAAAGTTGCAAATTTATAACTTTTACTTGATATTTGTGAAAAAAGCTAAGATAAAATAAAATATCAAAACTATTTACAAAATCAAATTTTTTTTCAGTTGTTGAATATCTTCAATGAACTTCAATTTGGCACCTGAATAAATTTTTGTAGGTAGAATTTATTTATAGCCACATCAAATCACATGATAATTGCTCGCACTATGGTTGTTTGAAACTAAACATTGATGCCATTACTTGTGGACGAACCGGACTGGTGGGAGGCGGAGGAGTAGTTAGGGAATCGGGATCACCTTAGACATATAATTGTACCTTTCGCCTGAACTTTTGTCGGTAAACTTGAAGCGATGGAGGCTGAATTGCTCGCACTACGGGAGGGACTTGAGCTTGCAGATCTCCTTAATTTCCAATTGGAGGTGGCATAAATAGACTCCTTGTCGATTGTGAGGGATTTGAAATCCGATTTCACTCTCTTTCCGTACTGAGTTATTACGTGATGTTCTTGTTTTACTCGTTGAATTATGCTGGGCTCTTGCCATTTTATCCCTCGTGAAGATAATAAAGTGGGTCATGAGCTTGTTTCTATTTCCTTTTTTCTATCGAACTCTTATTGAACATACTGTATCCCAATTTTTCTTTTGCCCCATATTTGGAATAAGTTGATTGAATAAACTACTGAATTATATTTTTAAAAAAAAAATCATAGTAATAATTATATTTTATTTTCAGTTAATAATGTTGTTATACTTACGCGACCATCTAATGGTGCATCACCTAGACATATCAATTTAATACAAAGGCATGTCATGAAGACATCTATGTCAAAGTCCACAAGCGGGTAAATTTGTTTTTAGGATTGACTAATGTAGGTTTCAGGCCTTGGGACCTTGAACATGTATTGACTATGGATTTTTATGATGCAAATTCAATGTGTCGGACATGTACAAACAATGATTTAATAAGTGTTATATCGACATGAATATTGATCTCCTGTCCCATGTGGGCGAGAAATTTCTTCTTAGCGTGTGGTCACATTGATGTAAAGCGGTTTTTATATCAATGACATCATCTTGCCGACTTGTAACAAGAAAATTTCTTGCCCATGAGCGAGAGATCGAGACTATATCGACATATCCAATTTACTTTACATATTTATCTTAAATTAGTTATAATTTCTCCAAAATCTCGAATGTGTGATATAAAATGTATCAAAGACACGTGTGCACTCCTTGCATAAATTAAAAATGTAACTACTTTGTAAAAATCTAACTTTGACTCAACTGTTTTAAGTGAAAATTATCATTCTCTAATAAATAAGAATACACAAACCCGTCATTCAATTCAGTTTCGTAAACTGTACTATAATTTTTAGTTCACATTATTAATAGAAAATGTTTAGCGAATTCCAGGATGAGTAACTATATATTTTCAAAATTAAATTTGCTTGCCCCAAGGCTCCATCGGAATGTACCATTGCACCTTCTCAAATAAACAAAAATATTAGTGTCAAAATTCTAAATAAGAAAAATATATAAATTACTCATCTCGTAATTTTAAAATATACTCAACACTTAAATGCAAAAATCTTTTATTTTCAATTATTTTATTTTATTTTATTTTTCGAATAGGCATGCACAAAATGAATGGTCATCAAAAGCATAGAAAATAATTTTCCTTGTTGAATGTCACATCATGATGTATCTACATTCTAAACACATATCATAGCATACGATTTTAGTTTTTTTAACAAAAAAAAAAAAAAAGTTATTTGTATATAAAAATACAACGTTTATACAAGTAATTAAAGTAAGAAAATGTTAATTTGATAACAAATTAAATATTTAGAGGATTAGAAAAAATAGTATATAATGAGTTGCCTCGAATATGGTCTTAAAGTTGTACTAGTGCACGACCACATTAAGATATAGTACAATTTTTTTTTCTAATAGGTAATAAAAAAAGAATAAAAATATGTAAAATATGCTTAACATTTCAATAGTATTTCGTTTTTTTACAAGAAATGTATTTTAACGACAGCAATTATTTGTCAAATACATTGGTAGGTGTAACGATTTCTTTTTTATATAACTCACATTAACACTAAATAGTCAACTAGAGAGAGTGTTGAAATCATCTTTCTAATCCAAGATAAATATAAAATTATCTTTTCAATTTTAGTAAAAGATTGCTACTATCAATAATATTATCTTCAATCCTTCCAAAAAAAAAAAAAAAAAGTAAATGGATGAGCCGAATTGGATTTAACGCAATTCTAGATTTGGGCTTAGGATGTCAACCCAAGTTCAGTCCATCTCAGAAAGAAAAAGGACTAGCCCAAGCTCAGTCCAGCATTACAAGTAAATGAATAATTATGATGGTCCTTATGGCCTAAACACGCTTTAGTTAAAATTATATCCTATGTCTAATCTTTTTTTTTGGTAAATTGAGGACCGTCACTGTTTGACACTTATGACTTTCTAAAGTCATATGCTCAAAATTTAATTCAATTAAAGTCATATTTTAGAGCTAAAAGACCAACATACCCTTAATTGTAAAAAACGCTAATTGTGAGTGGTGATCTTGCTTTTGCGGTGATGATCTTGTTTTGTTGTGATCTTGTTTTTTGTGATCTTTATTAAACTTATGATTTTGTACTACTAATGAAATATTTTAAGAACAATAGTATTCTCTTGTTTATTCTCTCTTGATTAATTCTTCTACCTACCATTAAACACCTTATAAATTTATACTTATCTATCCAATGAGAATCTATATCCTAATTGAATCTCAAACATATTCAAATTCAAGGGAAAAATTAGAAACATTGTTTATAGTTTTAGATGAGAACCATTTGCATGACTTCCCATTAACTTGAGAATGATTGGCAGTTATTCTTTCTTCATTTTAGCATTGCTCTGAAGTATGTGTTTGCTTTTAAGGGACTCAGATACCTTGGAAGAGCTTTAATTTGCAGTAAAAGGATATACATTTATCCGTGATACTATTTTAAAGAATTTGTGATACTATTTTAAAAAAAATTAAAGATTGTCATTTTAAGTTAAAGAGACGACTTCAAACGGGTAAAATCCATCATAGGCGTTAGCGCGGTTTAATCGGTCTTGACCATCTTTTACCACCATTCAAAAACATATTATAATAAAAATTTTGAGCATGTGTGCAAATTCTATGATCATTTCTATTGTAATATCGTTTTTTTGTGATCTTCGTTTGCATAATCTGAAGATCAAACAACACACACGACTATGATATCATATACTTTTATCTTTGATCATTGTTTAATTAGTCATATATTTTGTTTGATATTGTATTATACAAAACAATATCATAGATTAAAACATGGATTAAAACAATATCAATTTATATTAATGCACATTACCTAAACAAAACATTATCATGGATTAAAACTAAGACATTCAAACAAAGATCACATGTTTCAAACATTGCCATAATTAAACAATATCAAAGATCACATAGATTCAAACAAGATCACATGATAAAAACAAGATCATAGATTAAAACGGTATCAAAATATATTAAAACAAAACAAGATCATGGATTATCAAGACATTCAAACAATATCACTAATTATCCTAAACAAACAAAGATCAAAGATCACATGGATATAAAAACAAGATCACAGATTAAAACTAAGATCATTAAAACGGTATCAAAATTTACAATACCTAAACAAAACAAGATCATGGATTAAAATATTGATTAAAATTAAGACATTCAAATAATATCAAAGTTCAAACATATATATATATATATATATATATATATATATATATAAACATGTATCACAAGATTAAAACAAGATCATGGATTAAAACATGTTTCAAATGATAGTGAAATATTATGACAAAGTTTCAACCTATTAAACATTGCCATAATTAAACAGTATTATAGATTAAAACTAAGACATTAAAACAGTATCATGGTTAAAACTAAGATATGCAAACATTAGATGATGAAACATTCAAGCTCCTATTTACAATAATTTTATATCCATTGATATTGTGATACTGTTTCTGTGATACTGTTTTGTATAATATAGTATCAAATAACATACCATGACTAAACATTAGATGATGGAACATTCAAACTCCTATTTACAGTAATTAGATGGTGGAGCATTCAAACTCCTATTTACATAAGATAGTAAAGTATTCAAGCTCATAATTACAGCATTATATGCCCATTTCTGTTGTGATACTGTTTTGTATAATACAATATCAAGTTGCTATTCTATAATACAGTATCAACAACAGATGTTACATCATTGTTTATATAACTGGAAAATGCTCATTGTTTACATAACTACTTAAATACTCAACCCAAATACTCAACCCAGGATAATCATATTGGTTAGCCTCTCTTGCAGCACGGATAGATCAATACTAACTGTTAAGACATTAAGAATTAAGATTAAAACAAAGACATTTATAACAATATTCCTACGTTAACATCACAGCTAACAACATTCAGTCCCCAACTAGAAATTGATCAAAAATTTTCACCAAAAAACTGCCTAAAAAGTGGTAGAAGCACTCGTCGGAGGTGGAAGCGGTTGTCACTGGAGGTCGCCGGAGGTGGAGGCAGTTGATTCTGATCCGAATGATGATGATGAAGAAGCAGCAAAGTATGGTAGACGAACAGGAAAGGGACCTCAATCAAAAAACCTCATGGCTGAGAGGAAGAGAAGAAAGAAGCTTAATGATAGGCTATAGTCCCTAAAATTTCTAAGGTATGTAATGCTGGACAGGATGAGACAACAAAACGTATTAAGTGCAATTTAATCCTTCCTATCAAACACGCCATAGTTTTTATTGTTTTGCAGTTTGATAGAGCTTCTATACTTGGAGATGCAATTGATTATGTGATGGAGTTGCATAAATAAGTGAAAGAACTTCAAATTGAGCTTGAAGAACATTCAGATGATGAAGATGCAAGGAAAACATCAGGAACTAACAATAACGATAACAATAATATCCAACCAGGTGTTATATACCAATCTGGAATGAAACGCTCTGCTAACTACGGACAGGATAATTATTTGAAAGTTTCTCACGGGGTTTTCGCCGGAGGTTGTCGCCGGAGGTGGAGGAGGTTTGTGGAGTTGGAAGATTGTGTCAATGAAAAATATAGTTAAAATGGGTGATTTTGGAATTAATATAAAATATTGATGTGAAGTATGACTTTATCACAATTTAAAAAAAAGTTTTGACCTAATTTGAAACAAGTCATGTGGAGATGACTTATTGGCAATTTTTCCTTCTTTTTTTTTTTTTAAATCCATTCCGTTTTTCAGCTGGATCCGGACCTCTTGTTATTGTTTGGCATGAAGTTTCAGGATATGTGAGAACTTGTCATCTTTGTCAGCAAGACCTTGTGGAGTGAGCTAAACCAATGGGTTGAAGCCATTGCCCATACACTAGAGAGATTGGTAACAATAGGCAAACTAAAATGATCTTTAATAATATATACTCATCCAAAAAAGCGGTTGCCTTCAGCTTGACAAAATTTAAATTATACTAGATAGCTTTTTTTATATAAAATTAATTTTTATCATTAATATTGTACTGTTGCTATATGAAAATAATTAATTTATTAATTTATTATTATTATCATTTATTAACTGTTATGACTAGTATTAAGAGATTTAATCCTATCATTACCAAATTTAAGTAACGATCAAAGTTATTTCCTATTTTACTCTTCCTATTACGCATTGAATGCTCACATCTGTTCCCACATCTGTGGTTTAAGAAGAAGGAAACCCCCATCAATCGCTTTGCTCTTAACGTTTCTCTCCCAAATTTTCTTCGACCATGCTTCTTTTAATTTCAAACTCAGTTTTGTGATGCAAATACATTGGTGATACTTATTCAAATTGATCTCCTCAAATTTTTGCAAATTTCTAAGCTTCTTCAAGGAACTGCAAATGAATAACAATGGCGTTTACATCATTGGATTTTTCAGGAAGTAACTTATATGTTACCAAATTCTTGTACTGTCTATCAAATTTGATCTCCAATTAATTGATTCTCAGTTTGAAATTTGAAATCCCCTACATCTTCGCTGATAAGCTCCTATAATTTAAAACATATTGATCGTTATCTAATATGGTATTATTGCACCAAATGTGGGTTGTATTAACAATCACAATTTATTATGTGTCGTTTCATAGCCCAATAATTCTGTTTATATTTTAGTAACATTCCAGTTCTATTACAAGTTTTATATTGGACTAGTATATTTTACTTTTGTATTTAGAAGTATGGTATATATGTTAATGACCCTCTATCTAATGATATGTTATTGGGTAATTATATTAATATCTTAGTTTTTTTTATGCTGTAGCATTTTTTAATTATAATGAAGATTTTCAGTATTTGTTCATTGTTGTATTTATTTTCTCAATTTTTTTGTCGCATTATTATTCATAACCTTCAATTAATTAGTATATCTTGTTCTTAATGACAGTTTCTGTTCAAATATAATGTTTGCGTGCTTTGAAACGAGAGACAACTATTTTGTCAAACTTTTGTATTTAGTATGTTTTGTTTAATTAACAATATAAATGTCAAATAAGTCTTTTTATACCCTCCTAATGGATTTTTTGGACGAGACTATCACCAATGACAAGACGTCTTAATTAATGGAATGTTGACGTTAAGAATACAACAAAAAAAAGTTGGAGACATAAGTGCTGAACAAAAGTTGGAACCTTTCACTGTAATTACAATATGGTGCAACGAACAAAAACTGTGTTATTATTTACATTGTTTTAACTAGAAATAACTTATTAGACATTTTGTACCATACAATGATCGTACGTTTTAAGTTTTTAAATAAAATAAATAAATTTAGTTTATACATAAAGCAACATAATAAAAAATAAATGCAAAAAAGATAAAAAAAAAACTAGACTATCGATTTTGTTCTAATGCCAACTAGAGGTGTCAATCCTTGCATCTTACCGCCTCGATGAAGCCCCTGACTGCCCGCATTAGAAAAAGTCCGCACACGACGGGTTACGAGCCAGTCAACCCAACCCACAAAAAATTGAACACGAGCTCGGCCCACCCGCTTGGCCCATCCGGTTGAGCCTATGTGGGCAGCGGTTCGCCCGTATAAATAAAAATTAATTTTTTTTAAATTACTAAAAACTTTAGTTACTTATTGTAATTTTAAAAAAAATGTTTATATATATAAAAAAATGTGTTAAATTACTAAATAAAAATAAATAACAATGATAAATTCACATTTGTTAATTTTTAATTCAATTTCTATTTTTATTTATATATTTAAAGACTAAAACATCATGCATCTGTCACATCTTTCACTTTAAACGAACTTCCGCCATTTTTAAATTTATTTTTAATATTATTTCAAATATGAAAGTTTGAATTTTCTCCCCATATTTTTTTTTAAAAATCAAAGCGGTTCACTGGCCTACCATGATTTGACCTCTTCGACCCGTGAGCGGCTCGCGGGTTGGCCTCCTCGGCCGTGAATGCGACCCTCCCGGGTTCACGTGCCGGGGGGTTCAGGTCGATCGGGTGGGGCCGATCTTGGGTTCGACCGGCCCGCCCGTCTTGACACTTCTAATGCCAACGGTGGGCATTTTTATAATGCCTACCGGGACACTTGTCCAACAAGTGTTGGATGAGTGTAATGACCCTCATTTATTTCAAAAGGTATCAATATAGTCACTCCGGTTCTAATGCACATTGGGACACTTGTCCAACAAGTATTGGATGAGTATAATGAGAGTCATTACACTCATCCAACACTTGTTGGACAAGTGTCCCAATGTGCATTAGAACCGGATTGACTATATTGATACCTTTTGAAATAACAAACTATTCCCAGTGATATACTTGAGTTAAGTATTCTAGTTGGCACTGAACTTTCAAAAATATTTCTCATTTAATATTGAATTTAGAAGTTTTCTGAGTCGCCACTAAACTTTTCTAAATATTTCATAATTTTCATTGAATTTTAAAAAAAAAATTTCGAGTTACGATTGAACTTATCAAAATTTTATTATATAGATCACTCCGTCAATCGCTGTTTTAAAAGTTAACAAATTTGATGAACTTATTAAAATGCTATCACATTCGTCATTCTGTCTACCACGTCATAAAGTCTGTTAATTTTTAAAATGACAAGTAAAGAAGTGACGGATGGAATTATATTCGATAAATTTAGTAGTAACTCAAAACTTTTGAAGTTCAATAGAAATTAGAAGGTTTAGTGGCAATTCCCAAAAAAATTTAAAGTTTATTGACAATTGAAAAATATTTGAAAAAGTTCAATAATATTTAACTCGATATTCTCTCACTTTTCAAAAATTATAAGAACTCCCTATGTCAATTGTTTGAGTTTTTGTATGATATAATCCTTGAAGGATTTAAAGACACAAAAATCATCTGATACATATAAATACACTTTTATAAAGAAAAATTGCATAAACCCTCTATCTTCTTCTCTGCCCTAGTTAACACTCTTACTTTGGAGGTGTAAAGTAAAATCGAGTCGTGTGAGACTTCAGTTGTGTACAAGCCATTTTTATAAGAGAACAAATAAAACGTATAGTTATTTATAAAATTTTGTCAATTTTCTAAAAAGAAAAAAAAGTAAGCAAAGAATTGTTTTGTGTCTTAAATACTGTTCGTCACTTTTTACTAATCTCAAATGATAAATGTATTATAGTCCATTTTTTCACAAAATTCAAATAAATGTATGTTTAGACTTAAGTCATATTGAATTAAAAATGTGTTCAAAATATATTTTGTTATGGTTTGGTTGACAATTTTATTGTGTGAAAAAGAGAGAGAATTCGAATTCTATTTGAAGACTTAAGAATTTAAATAGTGAAAAATTCGAAAAAGGACAAAAAAAATAAAATTGGAAGTCTAAGTCAGTGAGTAAAATTCTTTGGTCAGCTCATTGAAAGGTGGTCCAAATTAACGCAATTGTCCCATTCATATTGATAAAGCAATTGTGAAATTTTATATTGAAGTGAACATTTAAATGGCGGTCCACTTCAACTTAAACCCATCAACACCAATCTGAACGAATCATATGGGCCCGTTGGACCAATATTGTGGTCACGTTGACGCTAAAATCTGAAAGGTGCTCAGGTCTTCTAATAAGTCAACATTCTTATACTTTAATAATTCATTAATAATCTCTAAAAATCAAGTTTTCACATCTCTCAGTGTTTCACGTAGGAGTGGACATTCTAGTCAAAATCGAACCTTCTCAATTGGAACGGGAGGTTCTAGTCCGATTCAAAAAAATAAAATTAGAAATCAGAACCGAGAACCGACCGAGTTTGAGTCAGTTCTTGGTTCTTGAAATAAAATCATGGGTACCTGATTGAAATCAAATGTGTTATTTTTATAATTTTTTTTACAATTTATTCATCATAACATAATGAACCACAACTCAACACCACAGTATCAAAGACAAGAGTCGAACTATCCAATACCAAAACCAAAAGTACAAAACTCATCACTCTTAAACTCAAACTCAATTGACTCAATTCCAATTATCAAAATCTCAAAATCTCAATCGCTATTTGCTCAGATATTCAATACAAACATTGTCGTTTGTGTCGCACATTTGTTTCTCTCTCTCTCTCTCAACACACAGTGAAACGGCAAAGATGAAACTCCTCTATAACCAAAACGAATCTTCAATTTTGAGATGTGATTTTTCTTTCAACCCCGCTTCCTGTACACCGCGGATGACCGCACCGTTTACCGCGAGATGAGAAATCAATATCTCGCGATATATTGAAATATATCGCGAGATATTGATTTGGAAAAATTTGAATCCTAATTAATGCTGGAACCATATTTCTACCGAATTCAATGCCATTTAACCCATTCATTGAAAATTTCTGTGGGTTTTCCAGATTCACTCATTCACTTATTCATAAAAATTGGTAAAAAAATTCTTCATTTCTTATTTTCTTTCCGGTGATTCTCCGGCGACGCTCCGGCAACCTTGTTTGTTCCATCTTTAACGTGAAATTTTATTTGCCATCCAAGTTATCTATCACTATGTCCGAAATAGGTATTATTTATTCACATTTGAAAGTTTAATTTTTTACCATATTTTTGTGTTATATACATTAGAGAAGTTATGTATTTACCATAGTCGCAAATAATTTTTTTGGGTTACATAGCTAACAAAAATTATTAATGTCGATATTTGTATTTAGGAAATTTCGTTTCACTTTCCGAAGATGCGACAGTGAATATAAATATGTTTGTGGGTGATGATGAATATATTCAAGATGATGAGATAGAAATAGAGAATTCTCATGGTTTAAATGATGATTGGGTCGAAGAACCGAATGAGATTGAACCTGAGGTGGGGATGAAGTTTAAGGAGTTTAACGAAGTCTTTGAATTTTACAAGAGCTATGCATCTCGTGTGGGTTTTCCAGTTAGAAAACGTAATTCGAGGAAGGGTGATGATGGGGTTGTAAGAAATGTGACGTTTACATGTAGTCGAGAAGGCCGAAGAACAAGTAATACAAGTACTTCTTTGAAACCTCAGTCGACAATTCAAACAGGATGCAATGCTAGGGTGACTGCTGTATCTGATGCAAGTGGGTCATGGCGATTAACTAAAGTTCAACTGGAGCATAACCACAAAACTAGTCCTTCGAAGTCTAGGTTGTATCGGTGCAATAAACAACTTAGTGACAACGTGAAACGAAGGCTTGAAGTGAATGATATTGCGGGAATTCCGTTACACAAAAGTTACAATTCAGCTGTCGTTGAAGCAGGTGGTTATGAGCAGATGACATTCATTGAAAAGGATTGTCGAAACTATATTGATAAAGTTCGGCGTTTGAGACTTGGGGACGGAGATGCTCAAGCATTACAGTGCTATTTCTCAAAAATGCAAGCACAATGTCTTGATTTTTACTTTAGTGTAGATTTGGACGAAGAGTGTCGATTGAAAAATGTGTTTTGGGCTGATAATAGGTGTAGAGAAGCGTACAAAGAATTTGGGGATGCCGTGACCTTTGATACCACGTACCTAACTAATAGATATGACATGCCGTTTGCTCCTTTTGTTGGTGTTAACCATCACGGACAATCGACACTGCTTGGATGTGGTTTAATTTCCAATGAGGATACGCAGACATTCACATGGTTGTTTAGGACATGGCTTGAGTGCATGGAAGGCAAAGCTCCTATTGGAATAATTACTGATCAAGACAGGGCGATGCAAAATGCAATTTCAATTGTCTTTCCGGATACTAGGCATAGATGGTGTTTGTGGCATATCTTGAAGAAGTTGCCCGAGAAATTTGGAGGACACAGTAATAAGGGAGCTATACTTTCGGCTGTCCACTATGTGGTTTACGAATCACAAACTCCAGAAGATTTTGAACAGTATTGGAATTCTATGATTGCTAGCCACGATCTTGAGGATCATGATTGGTTATCAGGACTTTATAGAGAACGTAGACGTTGGGTGCCTTGTTATTTGAGGACTAGTTTTTGGGCAGGGATGTCTACGACACAACGGAGTGAAAGCATGAATGCTTTTTTTGATGGATACGTCCATTCAAAAACCACATTGAAACAATTTGTCGAGCAGTACGAGCGGGCTTTGAGGAGTAAAGTTGAGAAAGAGTTTCAGGCGGACTTCAAGTCATTTTCTCAGATGATTCCTTGCGCAACAAAGTTTGGAATGGAGAAACAATTCCAGGAAGCGTATACTATATCCAAATTCAAAGAATTTCAAGAAGAGTTCTCTGGCATGGTGTATTGTCGGATTATATCAGTCGATGAGAGACCTTTGGGAATCTCTTTTGAGGTATTGGAATCTATAATTTTAGACGATGGGATGAAGAAAAAAAAATTTAGTGTTTTGTTTGACAAGGAGTCGTGTCAAATTGTATGTAGCTGTCACTTGTTTGAATTTAGGGGGATACTTTGCAAGCATTGTATCATAGTATTCATTTCGAATGATGTCACGGTGGTACCGGAAAGATATATCTTACGGCGATGGAGGAAAGACGTGAGTCGGACATACACTAGGATGAAGATTAATTACAATGGTTGGATTAACACACCAACTCAGTTACGATATGATGAATTATGTGTGACATTTCGCAAGGTTGTCTTGGCGTGGTAGCCGACGATGAAGAACAATGTCGAGAGATTACTGGATCGGCTTGAAATGAAAATGATTAATTTGAAGATTTCGAAGAACAAATCTTCATGTGGTAGTAACCTCATTTCTGGACATTCTCGTGTTCAAGCAACCACGTAACGAGAATTAGTCGACAATGACTATAGTGTGCACATGTTGGATCCAAAATTCTCAAAGACGAAGGGGGCACCAAAAAAGCTTCTAAAAAAGGTCCATTGGAATCAGGTTCAACGAAAAAGAAGGTTAGTAAAGAAAAAAAAAAAAAAAATGAAATTGCGAGATTGGCACAGGCGATCGCCCATAACATCATCTTTTGGGCGATCGCCTCAGTCACAAGCCCAATGACGAATGCATAATGCATCTGCTGGGCGATCGCCCGTAAAATGCTGGCGATCGCCTGTGCCTTTTCCGGCAAAAAAATTTTTTTTTTTTTTTTATGTGGTTCAATTAATGTACTGTTTGTTTGCTGTTTGCACAGGTAGCTTCTACTTCAAGCAAAGGAAATACCGTTACACAGTCCAACATAAATCATGCTAGTGAAAGCTTAATCCAGGCACGTGAAGAAGCCCATTACCACATGTTCAACTATTCGCAGGATGCTCAATATCAAACATATCTCCCCGATTATGGAGATAACTTGGTGCCAAATTATGGGTCGAGTCATCCCTTCATGTCAATGAATCCTCTAGTTCAACCACCCGAAGAACAAATGTCGAGGCATTTGTTAGCAAATCCTACTTTCCATTTACCTCAAAATCATTACGATAGATAGTTTTTATGTCTAGTATTTATAAAAAGATCATTTTGACTTTCGTTCAAGAAAATATATGCTTTTATGTTGTAAATGTATGAAAATCAAACATGGATTGGTCAAACATTTCTGAAATTTGAGATTTACAAACAAACAAATAGTTCGATTGATGGATTACAACAAAATGTAGACATAAATCCAAACCCTACTACTTCAATTACAATATATTTTAATCTAACTATCTAACTCCTTCCCTTTCCTTGGCCCTTGCGGATTGTGAGATTGAGCGAAATCTTGACATCTTTTTCCTCCAGATATACTTGCTAAAAGGTTGAACATGCTGCTTAATTCTTCATTTATCTCTTTGCCCACAGATTTGTCCAATCCAACGCTACTTGATTGCCCCTCAACGAACCCCCCACTCGATTTACCGTTATCCCATTTGAAATATGTGCATTCTTCCTCACTGCAGCAGAGAAAAAGCCTTCCTTTGGTCTTTAACACCTTCACTACTTGCATCCATTTTACATATCCCTTCCCACATCGTGGCATCGCTGCTTTTGCTTGCAATCCTCTAACAAGTGACCCGACTTTCTACAACCGTAGCATATTCTTTCATTGCTCCCGACATGACAATAGCTACACCATAACGCAAAATAGATTAATCATGATCTTTCTCAAATCATCAATCAATTATATAAACGTGGAATATACGTGGATTAAACAATGCCTCAATTCCTTGCGTAAATTGAATAAAAATCAATAAACGTGGAATAACCGTGGATTAATCAATAAACAATCTCATTCATATTTTAATTTATGCGTTTCTAATTCCGGTTCCAATGCCTCAATTCCCTTGCAAATCAACTCTTTCACAATGTCAATACAATCAATAACCGTCTCTCTCAACAATCAACAAAGTCTCATTTCCCTTACAATCAACAAAGTCTCTCTCAACAATCAATAAACTCGGTTCCAATCAATGAAGAAGTATTCAAAGTTAACCAAGAAAATCAAGGTTACTACTGATTAATAGGAATATAGCATTACATACGACTTCATATTTCTTGCATCCTCACAAGATTCATGTTATGCATATTCCATATTTCATGCATCCTACCATTTGATTGCTTGCATATTCCATATTTCCTTGTTTGGTTACACTTAAAAACCATGGGAATACATAAATCATTTCGTTGCTAAGTTGAATTATTCCCATTCCCATGGTTCATGCTACATCAGCCATACAAGTAATTCTAGAAAATGCACAAATGCACTCTCTGTTTCCTTAAGCTTCTGGGTAAAACTAAATCACAATAGCACAGACCCGTATTGAACCCCTATCATTTCGTGTACAATGCACTAAAGAATAAACATCAATAATCAGCTACAAAAGAGCATATATAACTGCAGTCTTGTATCAAATTTTGTGGCCTCAAATATGCCAAATTAGAAATCTGTGTTTCTCATATAAATTAACAATTTAAGGTCAAATTATCACAATTTTCAAGGGCCATCTGGAACTCAATTTGGAAAGAACTACTTGAAACCGTAAAAAGATCATCATATACCGAGCCAACAATGAAGTCTAAATCATTATTAAACAGAAATAAAACCCACATTTCACCATAAAAAAACAAGCATAGTAAATTGCAAGTACCATTTCACCCACATACTACAAATTCCCAATTGTTAAATTTATGAACTTTTTGGAAAAACGAATCCTTTGAAAAATGACCATTTTGAACTCGTAAACTAGTCTACATAAAAGAAAGTGGAAACAGAAGGATGAAAGAATATATGAAGATGGATAGATCTTGGGAAGGAAGAATTGTTTGTTTGAATATATTTGGAGACAAGCGCCGGAAGTGGAGATATTACCTGGTGAATTTGAGGCTTTGCTGTCGTTGAAAATGGATAACTCAAGTGAATAAAACCCAAAAATTTCAGTTGTTATTTGGTGTATTTGAGGGGGCAACTTGGTCTTTTACCATTTCATGATAAACGCTTGTGATCATCCGGTGTACAACAAGACTTTTCCTTTTCCTTTTTCTAACTCTAATTTATGAATTTGCAATTTTGGTGTCTATTCTTCCAGTTAATGTTTATATCTTTTATAAATTGTTTTTATGTCTACCGTACTTTATACACTGTGTTGAGCGGTTTGTAATTTTTAATTTTTTTCAAAATATGATGTCAACTCACGATTTTAAAAAAAAATGTTATGGGTAGAAGCGAACCCGAACTGGAACCAATAGTTCTAGTTTGTATTTGGTTTCAATAATTGCGTGGAATTGAATTGTTCCATTTACGAAATACTCAAATTGTAACGGGTGATTCCAGGTATTGAAATGCCTGGATCGACTCACCTGACTCCCAAGCCTAGTTTCACGTGTGGATATGATCTAGTTCTAACGAAAATTGGAACGAATTGAATACCAAAAGAAATTTTATATGCATTGAATCAAGCTGTTTCATGTGATGTGGCATGTCGAAATATATGTACCGTTCAATTGATGTTACTTTAAAATATAGGGTCGTCAAATGCGCTATTTAGATGATCGAAAATATATCTCTCATGTTCCGATAACCTGAAAATGGGGCGGAGAACTCTCCCATGTTTTTCTAAAAAGAAAAATATTGCAAATGTTAGACATGTGGAAATGGGAGTGAAAATAACTTAAGAAAAAATACCTTAGTATCATCAACTATTTATAATAGATAATCTTGATGAAGTGACTTGGAGATCTTCATACATGTGTCGTGTTCTTGGATGTTAGATATAGGGTTTATCTGTCTTATTATTATAGCATTAGGATCTTTGGACGCGACCCGGACGTTAGGTCTAAAGTTGATCTATCTTAATACTATAATATAAGAATCTTTTGACCCTTGTCATGTTCCCAAATGTTGGCTCTAGGGTTGATATATATATGTCATGGTATAAAGGTATAAGGATTCATAGATACATATTTTGGATAGCAGGGGAATCATTTTCAATCCACTTTCATTGATGGAGTTCGACTTACGAGACGAGTGTAGGAATGGTCAGGTGTGTGATAGGCGCGTGATAGGTGGCTAGGTTTACTCGGTCACCTTTGTGGTCGGGTAGAATTCGAACACAACACTCCCTAGGGAGGTGTGTGTGTGTCCGAGTACCCAGCCACCCTCATTCCTTGAGGCTGGGCACTACTCCGCCACAATACTCCATAGGAGACATGTGTGGCCGGGTACCCAGACATCCTCGAGGTCGGGTAGTTACCCAGTCACTCTTTGTGGCCGGGTATTACTTGGCCAACGCCTCCACCATTGTGTGGATTGGGGCGAGTTGATGTACTTTTCGTGCAAATTTTTTGACTTTTCATACAAGTAGCATAATTGACCTAGGTCTTTTATGTTTAGAAAAGATTTTAAAGTTTAATTATTGCGTAAATTTTCTAGTTTCATTTTCATTCTTTTTGTTTCAGGCTACATATTAGTCCATGTGGATTTGACATAGATAAACTTATGAGAAATGTAGGTCCAGCCCTACTTTTTTATTTTATTTTATTTGAAAATCAGACCATTAATAATTAATATGAGAAATCATGCATTTTGAAAATTAATTGATTAGAATATTGAAATTTATTATTATTATTATTATCTTATATAGCCTCCTATTTTTACGCTCCCTCTCTCTTCAATGTCTTCCTAAATCCAAAATTATGACCATAGATGTCACAATTTATGAAGATACAATCATATAAAAAAATCAAATCACAATTAAACAACTATTCAAAATGCTATTATCAAATTTTGAGTCACAGTCACTTCATAGCTTACAATATATGCAAGTGCAATTTCGTATGTCAAAATCTAATTGAAGGTCACATTCAGGTATTTATAGTGGTGTCAATCCGGGATTAGGCGGTAGGGTCGGTCGGCCCGGCCTCCGATGAGGCCCGATAACGGCCAGCGTTCGAAAAAGCCAGCGCCCGCTGCGGAGTTGCGGGTGGTCGGCCCAACCACGAAATTTTTTTTTTCAAAAGCCCGCCCACCCATTGGCCCATACTGGTCGAACCCATATAAATTGCTGCGGCTTCGCCCGTATGAATAAAAATTAATTTTTTTGAAATTACTAAAAAAATTTAGTTACTTATTGTAATTCAAAAAAAAAATGTTTACATATATAACAAAAAATGTGTTAAATTACTAAATAAAAAATAAATAACAATGATAAATTTACATTTGTTAATTTTTTAATTCAATTTTTATTTTTTATTTATCTATTTAAAGACTAAAACGTGAATGCATCTGTCACATCTTTCACTTTAAACACCTCTCTGCCATTTGTTTTTTTTTTTTTTTAATATCATTTCAAATATGAAATTTTGAATTTTCTGCCCATTTTTTTTTTTTAAAATCAAAGCGGTTCACGGGCCGGTCCGCGGGTTGGCCTCTTCGGCCCGTGAACGGCCCACGGGTTGGTCTTCTCGGCCCGTGAACAGTCCGCCCGATTCACGGGCCGGCCCGCGGTTCCGGGTCGAGGCGGGTGGGCCGATGCCAGTTCGGTCGGCCCGCTCGTCTTGACACCTCTAGGTATTTAGATCAATGTGACAGTAACTTATAAGTTTCGCATACTGAAACTAGTCTGAACATTTATACAACTTCAAACACGGGACTAAAGTCACATTCATCTAAAGACAAGATTTTTGCTTATAGTTGATGTCCCAAAATCTTATTTGCCAGCAATGGAGAACAATCTTGTCTTCAAATTTGTCGTCGGTGTAAAAAGAGGTGTAGAGTTATTAGAATATAACATATTAAAGCAAGATTATAGAGTTGGATTTGGAAAGATAAAAATTAATTATAAACACATATAATGTTACCTTATCAATTCCTTAATTTCAGTTACAATCCAAAATTATTTCGTAAATTTTTTTTTTCCCCGAAAACCTGATTTTTCCAAACTTTGTAGACTACTAAGATTTCTATGATTTGCCAAGCTTAAATTTATTTAAGTTGGTCAAACTGATAAAACATATTTTTTTATCCACATATTTTATAAGGCGCACAACTTACTAACTACACATTAGATAGAACCTGAAGGTTATCACCAACTTATTTGAATGTTCTAAATTCTTCTCTTTATTTTGCTTTATCTAGAACTTTCTCTTATGCCATATAAATTAAGAATGATCTAGAACAATAAGGATGTTTTCATTATTAGTACTAGAATTTTCTAGTTTGTTGTTAACTCCATTATAGATGTTTCTAGAAATATTGTAACCAAGTATAAATAGGATGTTAGTGTAGTGGTGAGTGTTAATGAGTGATAGGTAATGAGTGATGAGTGAGATTAACTAAAGTGAGGTGTTGTAAAATAATAGTGGTGTGTCCAAATTGTGTAAGTAAGTTATATAATAAAACAAGTTCCTTTTGTGTTCCAAATCCAACAAGTGGTATCAGAGCAAGTCGATTGAGGGCCACGTGTTTCCAGATCAAGGTAGTCGAGTGGAGATTATTTTCGAGCTTCTGTAGATCGTGCACAAATTGAGATTGTGAAACTTCAATAAATCTTGCTTAGTAACGAGGAGGTTATTCAAGTTACGATGGGCGACCTACAAGTGATAGGCGGAATGAAGAAGCTCAACAACCAAAACTACACCACATGGCAGACATGCATGGAGTCTTATCTCCAAGGCCAAGACTTGTAGGATGTAGTTGGCGGCAGTGAAGTGACACTGCCGGAGGACGCTGGGGTTCTGAAGAAATGGAAGATTAAAGCAGGTAAGGCCATATTTGCGATAAAGACAACAATTGATGAAAAATTATTGGAGTACATAAGAGACAAAAATACGCCGAATGAAGCATGAGACACATTTGCAGCACTGTTTTCAAAGAAAAATGATCTAAGGTTACAGCTTCTAGAGAACGAGCTACTGTCCATCACTTTGGGGGAGATGACAATAAATCAATACTTCAACAAGGTAGAATATCTCTGTCGCGAAGTCTCTGAATTAGATTCTTCAAGTAAAATTTCATGAGTCTAGGATGAGAAGAATAATCATACATGGATTGAGACTTGAATTCAGAGGCTTTATTGCCACAATACAAGGTTGGCCAGAGCAACTTTCACTGGTCAACCTAGAAAATTTGCTAGCCGACTAAGAGGCGTTGACTAAGCAAATGCTAGGGGTCTCACTAAAGAAAGAAGATAATGCATTGTTTAGTTATAAGAGAAAAGGCCAATCCCCTCGACAAAATAATAACGAAGAAAAACGTATAGAAGGTTCTCAAATAAGGGGAGCTTAAGAAAATCGCGACAAGAGAGGTCAGTTGTCCAAGAGATATAGGCGACCTAATGACTCTTACTTTGTATGTGGCAAACGAGGTCATTACACGAGAGATTGCCGATTTAGAAAAAAGCTAGCAGAAGGTAATATGGCAACCTCCAACGAGCAATAAAAATATAATAGTGAAGAAGAGTGGAATGCAGAAGCGTCGCTCGCACTAATTGAACAAACTTATGAGGATGTAAGCAGTTCAAGACTTCAGGAAGAATCAGCACTGATGGCGGTCGTCCCTGGACGAATAGATTATGAAAATGATTAGATTGTCGACTCAGAATGTTCCAATCACATGACAGGCGACAAGGAGAAGTTGCAAAACACAACAGAGTATAAGGGATGTCGGATGATGGTAACTGCCAACAACTCGAGATTGCCAATAACACATATTGGTAAGATATTTATCGTGTCTCGTTTTAGTCCTAGTCAGGTTCATCTACAAGACGTCTACCACGTGCTAGGAATGAAGAAAAATCTCTTATCAGTGGCACAGCTGTAGATAATTATATTTTGTTTGGATCGAAAGATGTTAAGGTGTATCAAAATGTCAAAATTTCAGGTACACCAGTAATGGAAGGACGAAGACTAGAGTCCATCTATGTAATGTTAGCAGAATCTGCATACGTAGATAAGACTCGAAAAAATGAGACAGTAGATTTATGGCATGCGAGACTAGAACACGTAAGCTATCACAAGCTAAAGGTGATGATGATGAAGACAATGCTCAAGGGCCTTCCTCAGCTTGAGATCAGAGATGACATGGTGTGTGCTGGCTGTCAATATGGTAAAGCACATCAGCTACCATATCAGGAGTCAAACTATAGAGCAAAGCAACCATTGGAGTTGATACACTCTGATTTGTTTCGACCTGTCAAGCAACCATCAATTTGAGGCATGCGCTACATGGTGACATTCATCGACGACTTCTCAAGGTACGTTTGAGTTTTCTTCTTGAAAGAAAAATCCGAGACGTTTATAAAATTTAAAGAGTTTAAAGAAAAAGTAGAAAGAGAAGTCAGAGATAAGATTAAGTGTTTACGTACGGATAATGGAGGAGAGTACACATCTGGAGAATTCTCCCAATATCTATAAGAACATAAGATACACCATCAGTTGACATGTCCAAACACTCCACAGCAAAATGGTATAGCGGAAAGAAAAAATCTACATCTTACTGAAACATGTCGAAGTATGCTACACGCAAAGAATGTACCAGGAAGGTTTTGGACAGAGTGTATGAGGACAGCAGAACATGTGATAAACAGGCTTCCGCAACCGAAGCTAGGGTTCGTGTCACCATTTGAGAAACTGTGGAAAATTAAGCCCACAGTTAGTCACTTTCATGTCTTTGGCTGCGTCTGTTACGTGTTCGTGCCTAGTCACTTGAGGAGCAAGTTCGACAAAAAGGCCATAGATGTATATTCGTGGGATATGATAGCCAAAGGAAATGATGGAGGTGTTGCGATCCTACAAGCGACCATTGCTACACATCGCGCAATGTGGTGTTTGACGAAGCATCTTCTTGGTGGACACCGCAGATGGTGGAACTGCCAGATTCAAAAGAAATTGAAGATAAGTTGCAAGAAGAAATCGTAGAAGTTCAAAAGAGCCCTGAGGAAATTGAAAATTCACAGGAGTCCAGGGATGGAGAAGAGCCTATGAGGACAACGCAAAGTCCATGGCAAACAAGCGCATCAACCAACAAAGAGAAGAGAATAGGCCGAGTCAACAAGAAGAAGTTGAGATACCAACGTGTCCTCAACCACAACTAAGAAAATCAACTAGACAACGAAGGCCAAATCCCAAGTACGCTAATGCAGTGGAAGAAGAATATGAAAATACCAAAGTGCCAGAGACCTTTGAAGAGGCAGTCCAACACAATGAGTGGAGAAAGGCAATGGAAGAAGAGATCGTGGCTCTAAAGAAAAATGAAACTTGGGACTTGACGCCAATACCTAATGGAGTAAAGCCTATATCCTGTAAATGGGTATACAAGGTAAGGAGACGACCCGATACGTCAAAAGAGAAGTACAAGGACACGGGTGGGAATGATGAGAAGAAAATAGTTAAATCAAATAGTTGGTGTAAAGGGGAGAATTGAAGGTTATCACCAACTTATTTGAAGATTCTAGATTCTTCTCTTTGTTTTACTTTATCTAGAACTTTCTCTTGTGCCATATAAATTAGGAAGGATCTAGAACAATGAGGATGTTTTCATTATTAGTACTAGAATTTTCTAGTTAGTTGTTAACCTCCATTATAGATGTTTCTAGAAATATTGTAACCAAGTATAAATAGGATGTTAGTGTAGTGATGAGTGATAGGTAATGAGTGATGAGTGAGATTAACTAAAGTGAGGTGTTGTGAAATAATAGTGGTGTGTCCAAATTGTGTAAGTAAGTTATATAATAAAACAAGTACCTTTTGTGTTCCAAATCCAACAGAACCCACCACTTATCAGCACTTAAAAATAAGTTCAGCACTACCAAATATTTAGTTAATTGAAAGATTAGCTAGAAGAGTAAATCAAATTAAAATTCTATAATTATCAATTTTGAGATTCAAAACTAATTAAGAGAATCTCCAATGCACTCTGTCTATTGTAGTTTATGTGGCAAGTAAAATAGACGTACTTTCAATCCATGTGGCACTACGTCTATATAATAGACGGTCAAATTAAAATTCATCTCCAATGCACTCCGTCTAAAATTAAATTTGCTGACTCAATCCGTCTATAAGTCCGTCTGAATATAGACGGACTTCTAAACGGAATCTATATTTAATGTGCCACATCAGATAGATAGATGGAGTCCTCGTCGGCATGCATTGGAGATGATTGTTATAACTCCATCTATATATACTTATGTGGCACGTCTAAAAAGCGATACACTTAGTGCATTGGAGATGCTCTAATAGCATGTTTGGCCAAGTTTTTATTAAATTCTTTTTTTTTTCAAACTTATTTTCAATCACATATTTTATGGGACTCATAACTTTTATTAACTTTTTAATCACACATTTTTTACTAATTTTTTTTCAAAATATCCTAAAAACCTACTTTTAAATTTAACCAAACAACCACTAAATCTTAAGTAGAACTGAACGGGACCGAACTTATGAATTCACTGGAGGTCCAATCTCATTCAAGTGGTTTGGAGACAAAAATCCCCACTCCTAGTGTGTGACATAATATTACTTGAATGGTTTAGTTAGTTCTTAAAATATATTGGAACTCAAATATAAATTGTTAATAGATGCAAAAAAACAGATAAAATAATTAATATACCTGTCATGCCAATGCCAATCGTGCTGCCATGCAGATATTGCATGCATGGTCGCAAATCGACCACTAATTAAAAAGTGGCTAATGTCACATTTCTGACATAAACATTCGTTGTAGATAAGATTAAATAAATTTGTTATGCATGAAGAACACGACAACCCACTTCCAAAAAGATTAAAGCTTTAAACAAAATTTTATAGTTTTCATTTCATAATGCATTCTATAGTCAATTAAACATTCTTTTTCTTGACCTTAATATTTTGTTGGTTCCCATTTATAATTTGTTGAAATAATTAAGAATACATCACAAAAACTAATATATAGCATACCCGATTAAATTGCCGTGTATCATGTTTACAAGAAGTCTTTAAAAAAAAATATTTATTACATGTTTGATTGGGTTGAAATTAATTTTTATGTACTTATAAGTTGTGAGTCTTATAGAATGTGTAAATAATAAGTTAATAGTAAATTATGAATTTTAAAATGTGTGAATAAAAAGTATATTTCATCAATTAGTTGTTGGAAAAGTTGACTTGATCTTTGGCGATGACTTGACTTACCTTTTTTTTGTTCATTCGAATCTTTATTACGTGACATGTTCAAAAAGTAGACACGACAACCATTAGGGAAATTAATTTAACATAAGTTAGCTCTTGGAAAAGTTGGCATTAATGTGAATAAAGTTTGGTTAATTCTATTTCATTGGAAAAATCAAACATAGGATGCTTCCTTCAAATATTCCTTTCAACACTTACTGTAGACAACTTTTTCGCTTGATTAGTGCTTCTTTGATAAAAAAAAAAATTATAAATTATAAGCAATGAGTCTTGCAGAATATATAGATAAAATTTATGAATCCTACAAAATATGTGAATAAAAATGATGTTTGACTTGTTTATAAGTATTTATAAATATTCCCAAACATGCTAAGCCAACAGCTTAGAAATTTTATGATTTTCGTATGATAAATCGAAAACACTAGATAAGGTTAAAAAAAGTAAAAATCATATTTGTTATTCAGTTCAATGGCCAAGGTGTTAATTGGTTCATGATTTGCACCCCTACTTCTCTACTAGCGCGTGCAAGAGAGCTTTTATGCTACACTGGATTAAAACTTTCAAAAGTGTAGCCATACATATACTAGTAAAAAAAGTTTCCATTTTCGAATGTGGGATGAGCCACCTGCTTTTTCCTCTAACTATTTTTCTAACTCTACTTTGAACTTCAATTTTTGATTCACCCGACCATCATTTTAGACAAGTAAATATATGATTACAATGTTCGTGCATATGAAAACATGAATATATTTTTAATGAAGAAAAGGAATTCACACTAAATTATGCCCAAACATGAGATAACTCTACTACTTTTCCAACAAAAACGAATCCATGGTTTTCCAAAATATATGAAGTTATCATAAGCATTCGATTCATCAAAACATTATTGTACATTCATTAAAAACCAGTTTTATTTCAATTTTAAATTATTACAACCTATTCAAGTAACTCCTTCTAAGTCGTTTTCCATGAAGTTGACTTTACATATTCGAATTCAAAATCTTGTGTGTGAAGTGATTCTTTTTACTAATATTGCATGGTATCCAAACTGCTTAATTAATTCTCCTAGTGGGTAAAAAATATAGTACAATAATTTCATAAGAGGTTAGGTGGGACAGGGAATTTTTCGTAGAAATGAACTTGGAATCAGATTCCAGGGCACATGTATATGATTGAGCACAGGAGGGACAACGTGAGGACTATCGCCAGCTTGGAATCTCAACCTTCCACTTTAATTAGTGTGTGTATATATATATTTTTTTGTCCATCTGTATATATAGACACGCACTCACATACACACACTTGATGTGAGTGATTGTGGGCTTCTATAACGAACGTTGTAAAAGCGAAAGCTGCCTTCTGTACCTGTATACAGTATTACTCTGTGTGTGAGAGAGAGTTTAGGGTTTGGAAGTGATGATGAAGATGGCAAGATCTGGCTTGAATTTCCGAGCCAACATTCTAATGTTCTCTTGGTACATTACTATAAAATACTACTATATGGCACATATTTTGATTATCTTGGGATCACTACAGGATTTTCCCACTAATTAGTCACCCAAGGATCAAGACATCCTGCCGACAGATAATAAAATCTATCCTTGTGTGTGCATCTCTCTCTCTCTCTCTCTCTCTCTCTCTCTCTCTCTCTCATATATATATATATAGAGAGAGAGAGAGAGAGCGCTTTATTTAACGGGGACGTAAGAGTAGTAGCTTTATTCTTTCTTGTCAAGCACCTTGATTCTTACAAAAGTGATTTACCAAAGATTCCTTTCTTTCAGGATGAGGAACTCCACTCCTAATAATTACTCCTCCTAACTAACCAAAACACTATCAAATTCCAACTTTGTACCTCGACCGAGTCTACTATCTCACCAAGACGAGAAAGATTGTCATAATTAAAAAAACTCTCATTGATTGCATGATTGAGAGAGAGAGAATAAAACTTACCTTAACTAGATTGATGTTCCATGAATTGTTTGAACCTGGACAATATTGTTATATAACATAATTGAACTAGAATTTTTTTTATTATTAACCTGACAAAAAAGATATGAAGATTTATCTATTTAATTTGCACATCCCAAATGGAAAATTGATAAATTGACATTTGATTTATTGATATTGAAACTAATTAAGGAACATACATTCTTCAGAAGCTCTTGGAAGCGTTTCTAAAAACTGTTCCCAAATTATTTTTATTTATTTTTTAACAAAACTTGGGAACTTTAAAAAAAACTTTTGACCAAAATATTTGACTACTGTGATTAAGAATTGCAGTTTGTTGTGGGCTTTGCTTTAATTAAAAATTATCTTAATTGTAGGCTTCACAAAAGCTAACGAGTGATTAGAGTTCGAATTCGTAATAATATCTTTTTAAGATTAAGTATATGATTTATATATAGAAAAAGTTATAATTTTAATATGACGTCATATTTTAAAAAATAACAACTTGATGTTTCGTGTTATATGGTATCACGTGTTGTATTTCCCTTTCGTGCAAATTAAACCTAGATTTTAACGTGGAACTCTCTTGGCTGTTTGTATGTGTATGCACATTATTGAACCTTTTTGAAGATGTTAGGTGTTTCCTAGAAGGTTGTGAGTCATGTTGGGTTCTTAGCCACGAGCCTAGGGTGCCATAAATAGTAAATTAAGAGTCCATCTTTGGAAGGCATCCTACAAATTAAGAAAATTATCTTGCTCTTTTAGTGGGTGTGTGCATAAACACGTTTTAATCTTTGGTTCTTGTTAAAAGCTTAAAACTATCATAGAAATCATTTTTATTCATTTCTAATTTATCTTTTACATGCTTTCTCAGATGCAACTTTCATAAATACGGACGACGGCTAAACTTGAACTCAAAACTTTTATCTATTAGAGAAAGGATGCGTTTTGTTCTGCCTTGAACAATTCTAATATCAAGAGGTGGAAATGATAGAAATTTCCAAAGTAGCAAAAGAGGACATTCTTGTGAAAATTAAGATTCCAAGATAGGTTCAAATCATGAAAGAAATCCGAAGAACATAACATGTCGCAACTAGTAAAAAGTTGTCCGGAAGGCTTCATATACGTACATGTAGATAGCAATAGCTAGCCTAGTATTTATGTTGAACCAAATACACATAATTAGATTATGTGTCAGAAGCATGACCAAATATATGTAAGAACGAAAAATTCTTAAGTAAACAAGAACACAGACACAAGCAGTGTTTCCTTCCACGCGGCTTTGAAAGGCGTGCAAAGTGCATGAAAATGCATTCTTCGACTTGTTGTGTTCATCTTTGACTCTGATTTTATGCAGTCTTTACGTGATTCTTGGGGAACAGAATCCGAGAATTCCAAGCAGATTTTTAAAATTTCGGGGTTTGGGTTTTGGATTTGGAAGATTAAGGTATGATTTGTTTTGTATGAAATATAGTGGCTGTTTTGGCGTCTTTTGAGACTCTTGTCGTCTCATTCAAATAATTACTATAACGTTCCGACATATTCTTGACAATTAGTATTATTATGGAATCATTGGTGTACAAGGATAATCTTGCATGCTGTCTCTGATCTATTCGTTTAAGGAAAAAATAAAGATTAATTGTTTATACCTAAATATAACTAACTTCAAGGTAGATTTTCTCAAAGTTATTATTTTGGATTATTGAAACTTGAAAGGTGAAGGTTTATGAGGTAATTTGGGATGAAAAATGAATTTTTTTTTTTTTTTTTTTTTTTTTTAATTTCTCATGTACATATAATCCAATTTAATCTTGTAATTTCCCATATCAAGGTAAATGTGTTTTGTAATTATCATTAATTATTAGATTATAATGAAATGAAAATATGATGTAAATTCAACTCTTCTTCATCCGTCGACTCTTGGAGCGCACGATAAATATTACTAGTCTTTGCTTCTTAGAAATTAGTAAAAAAAAGGTGTTTCCTTAATATTGAATTTCAAACAGCAAAATGATTCTTTAATAATTAAAAAAAAAAAGTAATCATATTCATTGTCGCTCACTATCGATAGTAAACGTACGTGGCATTACTCAATTTGAGTAGTTATTTATAGTAAATAACATTACTTAATTGGAGTAAATAATTTAAATAATTACTGGAATAATAACGTAAGATCACTAGTAGTAGTTAGAGACTTTGAATAGCATTACTCAAAAAAGAAAGTTCATCCACGTATCGAGGTTAGGAATCATGATCCAGGAATCTCAATGCTAAACAAACCTGAAGTGCAAATATATGCTCAACATGCATGGATCAGTCTGGAGCATCGCTTGCTTAGTCGAGTTACATAGTTCTAATTACTTGAGTCGATTGGTAAAGGGATGGAAAATGTCACAGATAATAAGAAGGAGAAGGAGAATATATACAGAAATTGGTGACTAATGAATATCATAAGTTGCTACAAATTAACAAATATATATATTTCCTCATTTTTGTTCTTTATTTCCAACAAGTTTTCAGGAACCAATTTGAGTTTATGAACTCTATAACTGATAGAGCTCTGGCGTGCATATGGATGGATAATTCGATGAGAATAGAAATTAATCACTGTTCATCTCTCTCCCAGACAATTGTTAGACCTATCAACTGGTAGGACAGAAGATGGTATGTATAAGAAGTATTTTCAAAGAAATACAATGAACTTTAAATTAGCTTTCAATCATTCTTGGAAAACATTACACCTCAGTGTCTAATATAAAGCTATAAAAACTCAACACACTCCATTGTCAAACATTTTCAGGAAGTACAGAAAAACCTACAAAGAAAACAAATTAAAAAAAAAAAAACAACCTACCAATTCTAGGGTTTTTCAGTGGATCCGGTAGTCATCCTGGAACCTTTCAATCAAGATGTAAGTTTTTGCTCAACATTCAATATATCGTGAAGCTTTTATGGATAAAATCTTGTAAGCTTCATTTCGAGAAACTGCAGATCAAAAACTCAAGATAGTATAGTTTCTATAAGGGATTGCTTGTTGAAGAAGAGCTAAAACTAGAAAGATCTGTCCAATTAGCAGCACCACTCCACTGATCATTTCCTGGCATCCCCATTAATTGCCTTGACAAATTTAACTCTGGGTTGTCTTCCATTTTTACTGATGCCATCTGAGTTAGAATTGAACTTGAAAATTTAGGCCTCACCTGACTAGTTTCACCAACAAAGCCTGATTGCTCAACACCACCTTGAAATTGGTAAAGTCCAGCTGGGGATTGGTCCAAACCACTCAAGAAAGGGAATTGCTGTACTTGCTGCAACCGCCACTGATCAACTCCACCTCCACTTGATAAAAGGGAAGCCATCCCTCCACCAATGCTGCCTCCAGAGCCACCAAGTAGACTGTTTCCTACATGAAAGTTCATCTCACTTGTCCCCACCATGGGACCCGAAATTCCACTGTAATTTAGGCTAATATCACCATTAGTATAGTTATCAGTGAGTTGACTCAAAGGAGACATAAAGCGTAGAGGTGGAAGTTGAGGATTGAGGCCAAATATATTAGCCATCGCTCCACTGTTAGAGGAAACAGTACTGGTGGAACTGGAGGTGGTTTGCCTATCACTACTGGCAGGAGACTTTGAACTAGTAGATTTGCTTCTTTTATTTCTCCTGCAGCCACCTCCCACTGGAACGTTTCTCAGAGCACCGCCTCTAGTCCAGTACCTTCTGCAGGTCTTACAAAAGTGTCTTGGCTGGGAGAGACTGTAGTTGTTGAAATAGCAGAACTTTGTGTTTGTTGATTCGCATCGAGGGCATTTCATGGAGGCTTCAGGCATCGGTATGTTAGCTATCCGTGCTCTCTCAGACATGGAGCCCGGCCGGACAGATCCTGTGCCACCACCCGCATGCGGCTGTGGGGGTGGGGGAGGTGGGGGAGCATGCTGTGAAGCAGCAGCTGGTGGAAACAAAGAGTTTGTGCTGCTACCTCCAATTTGATGATTTTGTTGCTGCAAAAATCAGAAAGTAGAAATGAAACATCTGGTATATTCAACAAATTAAAGATGTAACAAAGACATGAAGAAGAGATAAACAAAAAAGGCATGGGAATATTTATCTTTTGAAAATTGCTTTTTTCAAAGAAGCCATAGAGAAGCATATGATATATATCAAAGAAAACCCTTACCTGCTGCCAGTTGGATGGATCAATATATGCTTGGATGGAAGAAAAAACCATTGTTCTTGATCTTTCCCTCTTTTGTAAAGGTTAAATGGTTTTGGAGGTGTATAGTGGAGAATCACATCAACTAGAGAGAGATAATAAAGGGAGAATGAGAATAAGGAGCTAAAAATAAAGGAAGGAGCTTTATGAATGTGCATATATATATACACACACACAACAGCAACAAGAAGTACTAATTTGTTTTCACTCTCTCTCTAGTTTTGTTTTATTGCTTTTTAGGGTTTTGAGCAGGCAATGTTTTATGAATTACTTAGCCTTTAAGCTTCTTGTTTTATCTTCGCTCTGATTGCAAGGAAAAAAAAGTAGTGATTTTACACAAGCATTAAGCAAACTATGGCTTAATTTTAATGTTACTTTTCAAGAAAATTATTAAAGAAATCTTGGAATTTATATTATACAAAGGAAAGGTGACTGGTCTTGGGGGATGGTTTAGTGGAAACAACAGTGTCCCGACCGAATGAAACTTTTCTCAGCGCCGGTCCGTTCGTTCCCCACCCCACCCCCACTCTCTCTCCCATCTCTATCTTTATTTTGCATGGGGGCCGGCTACTTGCACATAATGCACCTATCCATACTCAATATTATATTTATATACGTATAAAAGTTTATGTATTATGATAAGGAAATTAAGAGACTGGATTCTCTTAGCATATAAGACAAACCGCAATATATGATTTGATGTTAATTTTATATCTGGGAAAAAAAAAAAAAAAAAAAAGCTTATAAGTTTTACTTGTTTTTACGGTGACCTCGGAAGCAAATTTATGGAGTCAAAACACTTAGAATATATATATACGTTATTCAAGAATAATTTCTGCATAAGATATAGGCACGTTGCGCCCACAACGTGGTTTTCTGAAGAATATTACTTAAAGAGGTGTCTAGCATTACCACCATTTTGTGTATAATTGCTACACAAGTACAGAAAATCATCAGCAAAATAAAGTGTTTGAAGAATTTAATAAAATATTTTTCCATTTATAACTCTTCAACATTACGTACAAAACAAGTATATTCAAGTATTGCAAGATCGATCTTTGGTCCAAATCTCTCTCATTTTTTAAGTATTATATGGAACTGAAACCCCATAATCAATAGGACTAGAAGATAATACACAAAGCACAAAGTGAAAAGATTCATGAACAAACTATGACATTTCATAATCATTTACACTGTTTTGACCTGAAATTCTCAGAATCAAGAAGCTTAAGTAATAGTTTCTCCAACCTTTTTGAACTTACAGATGGCCTAATCGTATCTGAATTCCCATGTACCACACGAGGATCTTTCTCGAGACCAGAAGCTCCCAGACACCAACCTCCTGGTGTCAATCGGCCATCAGATCTTCTCAAGAGTTCCTTATCAATTTTATCAAGGACAGGGTCGTCCTTTGCAATTTTATGAGCAAAAAGGGCTCCGCTCTGGATCATTTCGTCAAAATGTTCCGTCGTCAAATTTATAGGCAGTTCCTTTGGAGGGTCATCCCATTTCAAAAAATGCAAATCATGGTTTACTGTTGTGTTTTGATAGTCCTTGTGGTTACATGCAACAGTGTGAAAGTAGCCTTCTGGAGATGAGAGGAAATTTGTATAGTACATGAGAAGAGTGCGCGGGAGATTGTCCCATCCCCAAATACAGAACTCGAGAAATGATCTAGTAAGAACCATCCATGCAGATCCTGCAGAAAGATGATACTATAACTATAAAAAGGGTAAAGTTTGTAGTTGCCCCAACTTTACATAAAATATCCATACTGCCTAACCATAGAAGCAAGCAACAATTTCATAATACATGTTATGAACTATGTTTCCTTAACTACAAATGTATTTACTGCTCCAGATTAATAGACTAACGATATGATCTGAAGTAACTACAATGCATAGAGCTGGCACATATAGTTTCAAAAAGCATTTCCATATAATACTCTTTACCATGTTTAGGAAAGGACTAAATAAGCAGCATGCAATCAGTACTCTGTGATAAAGTCAATTAGCAAAAGAGATCTCCCCTGAATCAAGGCAGTAAAATCAGCAACAAGCAACTAGCCATTGAAGCTAAAATATAACAAGGTGGGTGCTCGATTTAATAGATTTTATAATCTAAGTTAATATACAGATTAACAGTGCTGCTTCTTTTGTTTGTCATTACTGCCTTGATTCATTGACTTTATCAGTTGCCACATGCATAATTGCATAATCACACATTTAAACACACAAGCAAAATAATGGAAAACCCCTGAAGCATATCATTTATGAGAGAGAGAATCTTTGAAGAGAAGAAAACAGACGACATTCAAAAATATAAATTAATTTTATACGTAAATATATGCTGTTGATGCTGTTGTGTATCTATGTTTTTCAAATACCCAGTTCCCCGAACAAAAGGTGCTTACCAGGTCCAAGTTAAAGAGTAACAAAGAAATAGAACAATATCTCAAAAAACAGCAATTACGATCAAGCAAAATTCTAACCTAAGTACAAATTGAACAAGATATCTTGTGGTTTCATAACATCTCCTGCTCTGTTTCAGTTCCAATAAGTGTAACTTAAGTGAAAAATGACCAGGAAAGGCTGGCGATAGCCCCATCTAGACCATGACCCACTCCAGATAACTGGATAATTATTTACACCTTTACAAGTAAATGCATGAATATTATAAAGCCTCCAGCACAAATCAAGAAAGAGCTCTAAGACTGGACTTGCTCTGATCAATATCATCTGATGGGTACACCTACCCATGAAACATACTTTTAATTGGCGAATATGAGAAATTGATTAAGACATCAAGCAAGAAGGGCAGCACGGACAATTTTCAAGTTAATTGACATTCCAATCTGATTGATTTATAAGATCCATATCTCATTCAGATAATTTGAAGCAACGAAGAACGGTGTTAACAAAAGACAAAGGTTTGAATGTACTGAACAAACAAACGCGATAGATCAAAGTAAATTTCAGGAAAAACCTGTGAATAACTTGAAAGAAACTGGCACGGATCGTTTCTCTTTGGCCCAAAATACACCAGATTTCTTTGAGTGATATAAGCTGGGATCTATAATAATAGGCCTAGCTCTTTGATGTCTGCAAAACCATAGCACAGAAACTTGAGAACAACTAACTACAATGACAACCAATGAAGAAATCATTTCAGTATATGCAATATTCTATGGAGACAAGTTGAGCGTAGTAGTTGTATGCTCACTCTTTCCAACCAATGTCACTTGTATGCTCAAGGAAATTCAAGTCTCTAGGCAAGTATGAGAAGATATGCAGGATATCTGGAAGAAGAATAAAATTGTAGATGGCTAAGTCAAATGGATAAATCAACTGATTTAACGAAGTACTGTTACATGAGCATCGTAGCTACCTTGACACAAGGATAAAATAAACAACTACAGGTAAAGATATGTAACAGCATACTTGGATTCAAATAAAAGTTATGTCTCAATCAAAAGCACGAATATAAAGCAAAAGAAGCAAGTGTAAGAAGACAGCTGGTAGAAGTTCATGTCATAAGAGAAATAAATAGGTCCTTCAAATGCTTATTAGTAGTTTACACATATCTGAAAAGATATTAGCAAAAGAAGTTAAAAAAGCAACGTTCTTTTCAAATACACTTAGAGCACACCTGTAAGACACCTCACTTATCCAAAAAAAAAAAAAAAAAAAAACTCTGCTTTCGAAGAAAAATATACTATGCCTTTCAAATCACCTAAGAAATTTAAGGCCAAGCTGAAAGGAGTTCAACCTCCTTTTGATGGTAGTTAGATCTGAAAGAAGCATTATACCACAAATAACAGACACAAGCTAAATTCCTAAATATCCTTGGGAAGTATCCAAAAAATAGCAATTCCTTTGTGACTTGCAAACCAATTCAGCCCTCACTTAGGGTGTGTTTGATTGGGAATGGTGGAAAAGGAAAACATTTTCCAACAAAGTGGCCAAATCCACGTTTTAAGTGACTATACCTACGAATTTTTTTTCTTTTTCCACCTTGGAAAACATTTTCAAAAAACATTTTCATGTGATGTGACATTATTTTCCATGGATGTGACATTTTTTATGGAAAATGGTGCAATCAAACATAGCTTTAGGGTCCGTTTAATTGTATCATTTTCTATGAATCACATCAGAAGAAAATATTTCCTACTTTAGCTGTTTGATACAAGATGGAAAAGGAAAATGAATTCTATGGTACAATCACTTGAAGCATAAATTTGGTCATTTTGTGGAAAATATTTTCTCACCATTTTGGTGATTTTTATTTTCCTTTTTACATGGAAATTTTTTTCTTTTCCACCCTTTCCAATCAAATACACCCTTAATGTACATGACTTCTTATATGCCTAAAACCACATGCAAAATATTTCAGTTAAGTCATGCTTATATACCTAAAACTGTAATAACAGTGTTGTTCCCATGATATCAATAACTTAGGTAATAAATAAATATATTAACTATCATATACAATACCAATCAAAGTATATTCAACTCTAATTGGCCTCAATTCAGTCGTTAAGCATTCCCACTTGATATGCCCTTTCCTACTAAATGATTTACGTAGAACCGACTTGATTCTATAATATCAAAACAAGAGTTTGACCTGATCTTCTGATCTTGTCTAGCTTAATCACGTAGTTGATCTATCATTGCCTAATCATGTACTATACCATATATGTAGGACTACTTGATCCTACCATACCAACTGACGAAGAGTATGATCTAACCTTCTGGTTTTGTCCAGAGTAGTCACCAGGTTACATCCTTTCTTACCGTACCACATGCCTAGGACTAACTTCATTTCATAATATCGACTGGCAAGAGTTTGATCTTCCGCTTGCGTCCCCCTCATTATAAGACTGTGAGCCGACCTGAGATCCAAACCCATGACTCACTAGACAACATCCTTGCCAAAGTCTGTGGTCAAATAAGGAGTTACTATATCCCAATTCAGAGCAGAAATATAGCTCGGCAGAATAAACTAAACCTATCGCCATGGATAAAAACACAAGCTTCATCCTCAGCCTCATAAAGAGTGAACAGCTAGCTATAAATAAATTATCCTCCATATTCCCAGGAACACAGTACAGACTTCTATAATTTTCCCTTCCATTCCTTAGCTGACTTAAGCCCATCATGCATTACTTGCTTATTATGAGCATCAAAGTAATCAAAACAAAAGCTGTTTCATGTGCTAAATTGAGCTCTGAAGTCCATCGCCGAAAACCTCAAAATTCTCACAAAATTACACAGTATCAAGTAGAAAAAAGCCACCAATCTAACAAAATTCCCAAATGTTTTACAAGTATTACTGTCTCACCGACAGAACAAATAAAGAACATCTACATTACACATTCACAATGTAAAAACTTATGAACAATTAATCCACTAAAAGAAAAATTAAACTAACCATCCTGCGGCATTAGCGGATAATCAGAAGCGCCGAGATTAATAAACCAGTCCCAGCGCTTGGCCTGCTTCAACAAAATCGCAATAGCATGGAGCGTTGACGCAATCATCGTGGGCCCTTTATCAGTCACCAAATTAGCCTTCCCTATCACCATCACATTCCCAACCTCCCTCATTACTGCCTCAAACTTCACATACTTTGCAAGCTCAAGCCTTTCGCTGTCAGAGGCCTCCAAATCGAGGTGAAGTAAATAATAATTGCGGGGATGGTACAACGCCTGAAGCAGCCGCCTCAGCCTCCCGCTATCGCCTCTTGTACCCGAAATGAAGTACGCGAATCGCGGTAATTCCGATACAAATAAAGCATCTTCTTCATCCGAGGAGTTAACGGAATCTAAGCTCGCTGGCTTCGAATTAGGGAATGAAGAATTGCTGGCTTTGGAAAGCGATAAAATAAAAAAGAAAATTAGTAAAAGAGATGAAATGGAAATCAAGATTACAGACACTGAGCATTTTCTATTATGAAAAAATCGATTTTGAGATCGTTTCATTGCTGGGTATTCTTTATTTTTTCTTTCTGCAAGAGGGTTTAGGATAATTTTTCAACAAAGAAACTGATTATTGCGGTGGGAGGTTGCTAGATTTGGGGATTGAAAAGTTTTGTTTGGCTTAAATTACAAGAAAAAAAAAAGGTTGATGTCGGATTGGAGGTTTTTTATTTTAGGATTTGTCGAGGGAAAATGAAAATTGGTCGGACTCTTAAAGCATTTGAATTTTGTAAGCACAATTAATATCTTGCTAAACAATTTGTGATTATATAATTGTCATTCGTAATAGTTCTATTAAATTGTAATAATTTAAAAAACTTAATTAACATTACACTGTTTTTTTTAAAGAGTGATAAAATTAATTAACAATCTCAACATTAATAAGAGAGATAAAGTTATTTAAGGTTCCCAACAATAATGCTACATGATGATTTGTAGGATCATCTTTAGTAATATTCTAAGATCTCTACTAAAATCCACTTTTAACTTTTTATAATTTCTAGTCAAATCAATGTAATTCAAATGATACACATTTCACTTTATTAATCTAATAAAAATAAATTATGTTTTTGTTTCGTCCAGAATAAAATTTGTTGTGATCAAAAGTCAATAATTAATTTTAATCATATATTTTATGGAATCTACAATTTTTATTAACTTTTCAACTACACATTTTATCAATTTTTATCAAAATTTGCTGAAAAAGTCTCTCAAACAAATTCTATGTCTTTATTTGTTTTCTAATAATACACACCAATTGCTAAAAAAAGTTGAAAGATTTACAAATATAACATCTTAAATATAAAACATACAAAAATAAAACTAATTATAAATAACAAAATACAACATATATATTTTATTTTATATTATTATTCTTCAAATTTTAATTACTAAAAACCATAATGTTCAGAAAATATTGTTTCTTAAAAATGTATTATATTCACTTTCCCTGAGTTCCAGCTGAGCTAAATAAGAAATTAACTTTAATAAGTTAACATATTGAAAATATAGTTTAATACTTCATTCAATTTTTTTTCTTCAACATTGTACAATGGAAAATAGAAATTATTGTTATATTCTAACTAAAAAGTTGTGTTCCTTATATAAAAATTTCAAAATTCCTGTAAAATGATTTTTTATAGTAAAAATTACATATTTGGTCCCTAATCTTTCAAAAATATTGAGAATATACCCGTAACCTTTAAAAATAATACCAGACATCCCAACATTTGAAGAAATAGGCATAATAGATCTTTTATGACGAAATTGTCCTCCCTTTAAATACACAAAATACAAAAAACAAGAAAAAAGAAAAATAATCAAATGTACCCCCAAAAATAAAAATTAACAAAGTGGCACTATTCTTCTATGCAACCCCTCCCCCCACCTACATTTTATTCTACAAGTTACCGTCAACAATTCTCGTAATTCCATATTACTCTTCTTCTTTTTTCTTTCACAGTTCGCCAATGTCGTCTTATGGCTGCAAAGTCTTCGCTGAAATGCTCTAGGCTAATTCTGCTGAAAAGACGTTTGAGGACGATGTGGATGGTGGATTAACCATTTTCTTCCTTGGATATGATGCCATGAAGAACTTTTTACCTAAATACAAGAATTTAAATGTAGCAGCGAAAGCAATCTTTGCTAGAATTTCACGAAATGCCAGTTCACCAATCACTATCGGGTTTTAAATTGAGCAACGGCCTTACGAACACATTGGCCATTGATGGTGCCAATAAGTATGACTTTACCGTACAAAATGATGGAAATGAAGTACCAGTGAAGACAAAGCTCGTTATTGCGAAAACGTCGATACTATAATCAACGAGCAGTCGTCGGCAATTTTTTCCCTAAACAAGGTTTTGATGTCGGAGGAATTGTTCAAGTTAGCTCCAACGGCTCCAAATCGCTCGATACCGACTCCTAACTCTTTGGTGCCTTCGAAGAAAAGAACAAGTCTACGCACCGCCACTCTATACTCTGTCACGAACACATTGGCCATTGATGGTACCAATAAGTATGACTTTACCGTACAGAATGATGGAAATGAAGTACCAGTGAAGACAAATCTCGTTATTGCGAAAATCGTCGATACTATAATCAACGAGCAACCATTGGCAATTTTTTCGCTGAACAAGGTTTTGATCTTGGGAGGAATTGTTCAAGTTAGCTCCAACACTGGCTGACTCCGGCTCAAGAAAACTCTTTAGTGCCTTCCAAGAAAAAGCACAAGTCTCCACCCGTGCCGGCTACTCCATCCGACTCTCCGATAGATTCACCCGACAGGGATCGAACAGATCAGACTACAGACAATAACAGATCCGTTGGATATAACGGGGGAAGATTTGAGGTTGTAATTTAGATAATTAACACATTTCGTCCATATTCTTTAAGTCTGTTATGCAAATCGTCCCTATCGTTTGTATTTTAGGATTTGGGTCCTTAAATCAACCATTCTTTGTGCAAAAGGTCTTTATCTGCTATTTTTGTGAACTTTTGTCGTTAAATTTACTCGTGTTGTGCAATCCCTCATTTTATGAAGGGTATTTTCATCAAGTCACCCCCACTCAAGGGTTAGAGATAGAAACTCTCAACTAGAGATAGAAACACTCTCTGGATACCTAATTTGCTATAGTGCTCATCTTCCATTAATTTTCGTTCTTTGCCTGCAAAAAGTGGATCCAAATTGATTGTGCTCCATTTATTGCAATTTAATACTCCTTAGTGCTCTAGTGGAGTTTAGTGGTTGCATTTGTTGACATTTTCAACCAGTTTTGCTTGTAACTTCAGTTCTGCGTTGGGTATTGTTCTTCAGCTACTTGTTTCTTTCTGTTGGGTTTTAACTGTTGTGGGGTGTTTATTTCATCCATCTTATAATGGGTAAGAAGCATCATGGTCTTCTAGCTGCTTTGAAATTGGGTTCACTAAAGGAACCCACGAAATTGGTTAGGTCTTCTATACCCACCTCCAATGATATTGGGAATCTAGTTTCGGATTCTCTAGTGCCTCCTCCTCAATCTATTTCAAAGATCTTTTGGAAGGAATTATGTCAAGACAGTCTGGTCCCTATTAAGGATTGTTCGGGAAAATTATTGGTGCTTTATCTTCCCCGACTAATCCTTCAAAAACAACCTCAGTTAGTGGTTCACGAACTATTGGAGAATCAGATACGGAATTGGAATGTTCCTCAGATAAACCAAAGGCCAAAAGCTAGCTTTTTGGAGACGAAAAGAAAACGAATTCGGCCAAGACACGCCCTCCACATTATAGTTGGCGACTTGATGAAAATACCCTTCAATAAATGAGGGATTACACAGGATGCGCTGATTTAACGACAATAGTTCACAGAAATATACGGTAAAGACCTTTAGCACAAAGAATTATTGATTTAAAGACCCAAATATCAAAATCCAAACGATAAAGATGATTTGCACAACAAACTCAAATGATATAAACGAAATGTGCTAATTACCCTTGTAATTTTGACTCTCTAGTTGTGAATTTTGGGTTTTGAAGTTTGATAAAAATATGATCTCTTTGTTACTTTTTTTTTTTTGAGTACATTTGGTTATTTTTTAATTATTTTTTTCCTTTTTTTTGTTTTTTTTTTTGTTTATTTAAAAGGAATGATAATTTCGTTATAAATGACCTATCATGCTTATTTTTTTAAATGTTAGGGATGTTTGGTGTTATTTTTAAAGGTTATGGTATATCTCCTACGTTTTTTAAAGGTTTGAGACCAAATATGCAATTTTCTTTTTTTTTTATATTAGTTAATATTTTCTTGCTTAAAATTAATTTCTCATTTATTTTAAATTGGATTATTAATTTATATCATTCTACAATCTGAAATTTATTTAGGAATATATTTGTCTTTTTCTTAATTTTTGGTCTTCTCTTTTCTCCGAGTAAGCTTAATAAAAAAAAAAAAAAAAGACAACTATAAATATTGTTAATAAAGATATATAATTTTATTTTAAAAACTTAAGAATAAAAAAAATGTTAATAATGTAATCAGGAGACTCTACAAAAAATTAATATATGTTGAGATACACAAAAGGGAGAGAGAGAAAAATATTAGATGAAAAAGAAAATAGTTATTAAAATTTTGAAAAATAATGAAATAGTTAAGAATGTAAAATGTTACATAATTTATTATTCAATGTGTGATTTTTTATTTTTAAATATGGGTATTTTTGTATGTATGGTTATTTATAGTGATATATCTTTCAAGAAAATGCGTCTTTCATTACCTCAATATAAAATAGTATGTAAAATGTAAATTTAGAAACTACAGTTACTACACTCTCCATAGAGTATTTGTAAATTTCCTTAAAATATAACAAGAGTGTGTTTTCACTTATTAATAATAAAAATTGTAAAAACAAATAAATAAATTAGTAACAAACAATATTAGTGACATTCGAATGCAAACATCTTATTTCCTCGAATCAGGGCAATGAAAATGATTCACATTTAACTTTTATAAATAAGATAAGAATAAATTATTAATATTAGTAATTTTGTAAATAGTCAAATAAATTAGTAATAAACAACAACAGTGAAATTTGAATATTATCGTGAAACTAAGAAGATGTTTTTAGAGTTTTTCATAAAAAATTTTTTCTTTCTTTTTGACTTTTAATAATTTTTCTGACTGAAAAAAGTTGAAAAGTCAAAAAGAATTTAAAACCCATTTTTTTCCAAAAAATTCTACCGAATGCTTCTAAATAAAATAATTTAGTTCGATAAAAGAAGAGGAAATCTGGAAATGACTTTAATAGGTTTTGCAAAATGAAAAAATACTCTTAGGTTTTATTTATTTATTATTTAAATGGCCTTGTTTTCAAGTACAGTGTTTAAATATTTTATTATAAATTTCTTTTTTTCAAACTAGTCAAAAATCAATATCTAGATGACCAGATCAAATTGACTTTTCGTGGAATCACCACAAGGTAAACACAAAGAGAACACGAGAAGGAAGGGTTGTGCACATAAAAATCAGTATAGGGTCGCACAACAAGGAGGCTGGAGTAAGGCTGGAAGATGTGGGTTGTACACCTAGGAGTTGTTATAGGGTCATGCATCAAAGAGGTTGGAGCAAGATGGAGGTCTAAGGAGGACATGGGTTGTGCACCCAGGAGTTGGTACATGATCGTGCACCAAGGAGGTTGGGGCAAGATGGAGGGAATTGAAGGAGTCTGGGAGGGTGGGGTTGTGCTAAGGAGGTTGGGGCAAGATAGGGGGGTGTGTGTAGCCTGGGAGCTAGGCAGTGGGGAAGGAATGTGCCCAACGCCAAGGAGGAGATCAAGTTGAAAAGAATATAGAGCTAGGCAAAAAGAAAAATAAAAAAATAATTTAAAATTTTAATGATATATAAATTTAATTATAAAATATTTGTATAAGTGAAGTTTTTTTTAAAAAAAAATTGTAATTTTAGATGGGCCTTTTAAAGCATTCAAAAAAAAAAAAAAAAAAAAAAAGGATCATACTAATTGTATTTTAACTTGGTTCTTGATATGAATAGTCAACATAATAAAATACAACTTAAAACATGACATTATTTCTTAATCCATCCAATTTATCCAAAATATATCCAAACATTTAAAAAACTAATTGTATTTTAACTTGGTTCTTGATATGATCAATAGTCAACATACTAAAATACAACTTAAAACATGTCATTATTTCTTAATCTCTCCAATTTATCCAAAACATAAATACTCAATATAATAAAATACAACTTAAACAAAACATGTCATTAATTCTTGATCTATCCAATTCATCTAAAACATATCCAAACATTTAAAAAATAACATCCCTAGAACTTTGCCGACATTGTAACAACACAAATTAATTATATTGCGTAAATCAAGATTTTGTTAGTATGTAAAAGTTAAGAAACTTACATCCTTGTCTGTACACCATCCACAAGCACTCCAAAGTGTTCATTGCATAAACATCCATGTATAAAATTCCGCCTTATGTTTTGTTTAGCTTATTAGGTGAACTGGAATAGTCTTAATTGGGGGTAAAGTGTCCCAAGTGGCATTAGAAAAATAAATTCCTTTTGAAAAGGCTAGGCACCGCACCTTCCCAGATTCCTACTCGATTGAGAACATCCTTCTATTTTCCTATTTGTTTTGCACGTCAGGTGTAGTCGTAGAGCTGAGAGACAGCAAGGAGTCTCTTTTTTTGTAGTGCCTTCCATTCCACTATTCTGATAGAGAAAAATGTTCTTCTGAACGATCATAATGAGATTAAAAATCGATGCTTCTATAATAATTTTTGAATAATAATATTTAATAATTATTTGTCTATGCAACAAATGTATTGACATTAAGGACTTGTTCGGTAGAGTTTTTTTTTAGGGGCAGGACGGGGCGGGGCGGGTGTAAATGGATTTTTTTGGTTATTTTTTGACTTTTCAAACTTTTTTTGTAATATAAAAAAAGTTGATAAATCAAAAATTATAGACAAAAAAATAGATTTTTTTGAGAAAAAATTCTATGGAACAAGCCCTAAATGATAAGGCTTGTTAAACATATCATTTAATATAACACAACTTAGAACAATAATTATAACCTTTTGGTTTGAAAGAGGAAGAATAAAGAAAATCGATTGCAAATTAAGGGAGGGTAAAAAGGTACATAATAATTCCCTTGGGGGAGAATTAAATTAGGTTAGCAGCATCAGGCAAACCTTGCCGGAAATCTTCTTCTCCACCAAGATTTGAAGCCCGTTTAAAGCGCTTTACCGGAACAGAAACGCGACATACTGGACAATTTGAATGCGAATAAAGCCACTTATCAATACATTCAACATGAAAAGCGTGTTTACATGCATTCAACTGCCTAATCTCTTCTCCCTCGATAAAAACCGATAAACACACCGGGCACTCGCTTCCGGCAGTTTCTTTTGCACGCACCTCTTTCCTAACCCCGCAAACCAATTCGAATTCTTTATCGTTGCAGCTCACTTCTCCTATGGGTCTATCGGAGCTCCGGCTAGGCCGCCGGAAAGGATTCCAAGGGAATTTCATAGCAACAAAGAATGTGTAGATTAGAAATGGAGTGGTTATAACTGCTACAAGGCAGAGGATGGCGGTGCGAGGCGAGATGTCGGAGGTCTGGGGCTGCGCGGCCGGGAAAGGAGGCGGAGCACTTGAGTTAGTGGTGGTGGTGGTGGAGGAGGAGGAGGAGGTGGTGTTGATCATGATAAGGTAATAGACTAATAGGTATAAAAGCTTATCTTTTTTTTTTTTTTTTGATCGTAGGTATAAAAGCTTATCTTTTGGATGGGTTAGCTGGTTTTAGAAGCACTAAAATATAAGAGGTGATGATTACAGGACAAAGGTTATGGGCCATGTGATAGCAATTAGTACCACGGAGATATTTGGCTAAGTTTAAAAAGTTTATTTATAAGTAATTAAGTATATTTTTAAAAATGAGAATTTATTTAAAATATGATTTAAAATAGGGTTAATTACACTAATGGTCCCCATCCTTTCAAGTTTGTAACGATTTCATCTCCATTCTTTTTTTTAGCAGATATCATCCCCATTCTTCTATTTATTCTCACATATGGTCCCCAAATCACTATTTTTCACTATTCTAACAATTCTATGACAATTTTACCCCTTGACCTAAATTAATTAAAATGATAAGAGAAAAAAATACAGTAAAAGCATTGCAATTGGGTCCTTAACCTTTATAAAAGTACAAATAAATCCTTAAACAATTTTACCCCACCCCACCCCACCCCACCCCACCCCACCTTACCTTCACCTTCTCCTTCTCCCGATCTGTCTCCTCTCATTTTCCTGTCACAGATGACTCCACCGCCATGTCTAAGCTCCTCTTCTCCCTCTACTCCACACCCTCAAGTTGTTTACGAAAAATCTCAAATTCTTGAAATTCAAACCGATCAAAACTTTTTCAACTATCTCCCAAAGCCCCAACACCCCACAAGCTGTATATCAACAAAATTTAACAAAATCAAAATCTCTTTCGGTTTTTCAATTCAAGTTTTTCACACCCACCGCTCACTTAAAATTTTTTCGACCACTCTCCAAATGGCGGTATCTATTGTATATACATACACTCAAACACCTCTCTCACTCTTGCTCTCACTATTTTTCTAGGTTTCTTGGAGGTTGCATTTCTTGTAGTATTATACAATGGTCGACCAAGAGAACTACACGAGGGTGACACGCTGGCGGCGAAGAAGAAGAGAGCGATGTTAGAGGTAATGTCATTGCCTTCTCAAAGAATGTAAAAACAAGAAGAAGAGAGTCGTGTTGGGTGAGATTCAAAATTTTGTACCACCATCAGATGTTACCAATAGAAATAGCAAGCAGAATCTTGAGAAGTAAAAGCAGAAAAAGAAGCCCAATAGGAAAGTGAAGAAACCTATAGAGAAAGAGGATGCCAGCGTGGAGGATGAGAGGGAAAATAAGAGTGTAAATGGTAAAGATGATGATACTGGAATTGATGTCAACGCCAATCGATGATCCACAAATGTGTGAGCCTATGTTTCGGAATAATGGTGTCTGAGTACAATCGGATGGTGGGGGTGGGGGGGGGTGGGGGTGGGGTTGGGGTGGAAAAAGATGAAGAACACTTATTTAAATAAAATAAAATTGTTTGGATTTATTTGTACTTTTATAAAGGTTAAGGGCCCAATTGTAATGTTTTTATTGTATTTTATTTCTTATCATTTTAATTAATTTAGGTTAAGGGGTAAAATTGTCATAGAATTGTTAGAATAGTGAAAAATAGTGATTTGGGGACCATCTGTGAGAATAAATGGAAGAATGTAGATGATATCTGCTAAAAAAAAGAATGGAGATGAAATCGTTACAAACTTAAAAGAATGGGGACCATTAGTGTAATTAACCCTTTAAAATATGTACATTTTATAAATAAATTAAAGATAAATTTAATAATTGTATGAGAACTCACTGTGGCTTACAACTTGTCAGTGTCATTTGTCACATAGTACAAAGCAAAATGCATGATGTCTTTGTTGGTTTTATTTCTCTGTCGCCTACATATTTAGAATACAGTTATAGGATAATGCTTGTTATGAGTGGTGTAGGAGAAGATGTAATTGTCCATTGCTGTATTGGATAAGATGTCTCTACATTATCTGTGGACAATTATAGCTTATCCATTGGTGTGTAAAAGAATACCATTCTGTTTGTTATACACCTACAATTACACTCATACTTATACTTTCACATGTGTCAAATAATGATTTGCTCACTTTATTTATTTGACTAATTAAATAATGATTTCAACAAATCATATTTGACACATGTGAGAGTATAAGTATGGATATAATTGTGGGTGTACAACAAGCATTATCCACAATTATATTATGGACTATCTAATTTAATAGGACTATATAAGTGATCTATTTGATTGGATTCTACGAATATCTATTGGTATGGACTTTGTAATGTGTAAAAACTTAATACTAATCTCATTAGGGTTGATAGAAACATAATTAACTAGTATATAAAAAAATATTATATAGTTAGATCTACAATGTCAAATCATTCAACTATTTTAGTTCTTCTCCTCCATCTCCGTCTTGGAGCGAAATTTCGTTTAAAGCTAAAGAGATTTAGCTGTGGAAGATCTTAATCCTCTTAATATCAACGCAATGAATCCAAGAATTTTTAGTCAACACCTACTCTTGATAATTTAACATGATTTTCTGCTATAATACCACTTGTTAGATTTAAACATAAATCTCTAATTATAATTGATTAATTAGAGAACCCAAAACCATCATGTTAAATTATCAAAATTAGGTGTTGATGAAGAATACCTAGATCCATTGGGTTGAAATTAAGAAGTTTATGATCTTCTACAATCAAATCTCTTTACTGCTCAACGGAATCTCGCTTCAAGACGGGGATAAACGAGAAAAGCTAAACTAATTGAATGATTTGATATTGAGGACATAACTATATAATATTTCTTATATACTAGTTAATTAGATTCCCATCAAACCTAATAAAACTAGTATTAGGTCTCTACACATTATAAAGTCTATTTTTAGAATCTAATCAAATGGATCGTTTAAATGGCTTTGTTAAATTAGTTAGTCCATAATATAATTGTATTCTAAATATGTAGCATACATTAAAAATAAAACCTAACATCTTTTTCAATTATTAGTCAGTGCTCCACTGTTATACGTGATGGAGTTATAATTGAATATTTAATAGTATAGAATAAATATTAATATTTACAAGTTACAACTGTAAATTCATCATAATTGAATATTTAATAATGTTGAATAAATATTAATATTTAAAATTGTAAATAAATGCCGTGCGAGATCTAGTTTATGAAGGAAAAAAATCACTAAAATTTTATTTAATAAGAGTACTTGCGTGTGCAATTTGAATATTTAAAGCTCAAAATTCATGGTTTATTGAGATGAGTTCCTATCATTTGTGGGTGGTCCCAACAAAACTTCGCGCTCCAAACTAAGACAAACAACCACCAGATGTTACGTGTTGACTTGAACTTAATCTTCACTCGATTACTCTTCAAATGATCTAGTATTTCGAGATTGAGTTTATGTTCATTCCAATCTCCAAACAAATCCTTATGTGAATTTGCAAAATCATTCTTTCGACCCTAAGATGTGAACCAACACTTGTCCTGGTCGAGTTGATCGAATAGTTGATGTAATTTTAAACTGGATATCTCTACATATGAAATCGTCAGTTGCAATTTAACTCGGATAATTGATCGCCCATCTCAACTTCTCTCCTAAATGGCAATCGCTTGGGAATTATAGTAACATAGTGCATTTTGACCAGATTTATTGGTATCACCATTAAAATTTAAATTCTTATTACAACTTAAGCTTACCTACACACAGCATAACATTGACAACCCCCAAACCCTCCGTTAACATATAATAATAGAGGAAATAAGTTTCGATGTTGGTACCATATATCATCCAAAACAAATTTGTTTTGGAGTGAGTGAATGTCCATTTTTTTGTGTTTCAAAACGGCTTATTTGATTCTCCCTAATTTTTTCTGGATTTTGCAAGGTGGTTTCTTCAATTTTCTGCATTCAGCAAGTTGGTCCATGAATTATCTGCATTACACAAGGTGGTCCCTGGATCTTCGAAAATCTGTAAATTTGTACCTGAATTTATTGGGTTCTACAAGTCGGTCCTTGCATTTTTAATGATGCTCAAAATTGTCCCTACTTTATTTATTTATGAGAATCTGCCCTTGGACTTTCTGGAATATGCAAGTTGGTCCATGAATTATCTACATTCTGTAGGGTGGTCCCTGAATTATCCAAAATATGTACATTGGGCCCTGAATCTTCGAGAATATTCAAATTGGTCCCTGAACTTATTGGGTTCTACAAGTCGGTCTCTGTATTTTCTTAAATGTCAAACCAGTCCCTACTTTATTATCGATGCGAATCTGCCCCTAAACGTTCTGGAATATGTAAAATAGTACCTATGGTTACTGTTTCTCCAGATTGGTCCCTGTATCTTCTGGTTGCTGTATTCTGTCCCTGACTTGAGTGGTTGCAGTGAAGTGGTCCCTAGAATTTCCTATTGCTTCAAATCAGCCCCGAAATTATCCGGTTTTTGCAGAAAGACTGCAAATTAATCTCAGCATGATCCATCTCGTGCTGGGTCGGTTTGCTGCCTAAAAGTCCTATCATTAAGTCACATTTTTCATTAATCTTTTAATTGTAGAAGGAATATAATGTTCGACAAAAAGTAAGTTTGGTATATAAAAATCAAAATTTTAACACGAGTCTACATTAATTTTCAAATTTTTTATAAATAAAATAAATTTATTATTATAAATATAACAACAGAATAATTAACACATATATCTAATTAAATAATTAAACATTCAATTTATTCAATAGTGGAGATTATCTCAGAAAGTTTGTCGGTAAACACATTTGTAACCCGATATGTAATGGGCCAAATAGAACCCAATAAGTCATGGGTTCATCCCTTAACAATTTATTTTAGAGATAAAAGCTTGTAATAGAATTGGATAATGGGTTCAAAGTCATCATATGTGTTCAAAACCTCAACCAAACAAAACTCGCACCCAAAGGCACGTACATGTTCACAAAACAATTACACACCAAAACTAAAGCTCCGGTGGCAGATCACCACCGAGATTCGACATTGTAATTACGAGATTATCTGATGGAAGTATAGTATCTGCACGACATAGGGGACAATTATGATGACTATTCAACCACTTATCGATACATGATACATGAAATATATGTGTGCATTCAGACAATACTCTAACGCCTTCTCCTTCTTTAAATTCGTTCAAACACACAGCACATACGTCTTGTTTTGATTCTCTAGTATCCTTCGATGTAATGATCACTTGCAACGTTGAATTGCTTGGGATGGTGGCACTCGGAGCACGTTCTTGTTCTTGTTCTTGTTCTTGTTCTTGTCCAATATTGTGCGTAGTTTGCCTTTGATTCACAAAAATTGTTCCTCTTTGCCTTGACAAGCAATTGCGTAACACAAATAGACAATGGCAAAGTGCAACAATTATAGCACCAGCCATGATTCCAAAAAACCCGACCAAAACCGGGCTCATTTTGAGTCCCAACGGTGTGATGAATTATTTCTGCCATGTTTTGGGTAATGTGTATATATATGCCATTCTTTAACAATTTTTATTTTATTTTTGTAATTTAATTTCGAGTTTCTTATTTATGTTCACAATCAGGTAGCGTTACTGGCACGCCCATTGGATGAAATATATGACTGCTTTTTTGGAGCCAATGGGCCCTAATTTTGGACTTTTTTGAAAGTCTATAATTGAGGTTATTTCACCATTTAAGTATGGCAAAGGATAATTGTACTAGACTATACAAATCGTCACGCAACGTTATAGAGAAAGAGTTGGTTTTAACGCAGATTTAACACAAAGATATATTATTTCATGCCAACCAAAGCTCATATTAAACATAATCTCATGCTAAGTGTATCACAATTTCAATCAAACGCTTAAAAAAAAAAAAAAAATTTCATGAGGAGAAAATGACAAAATTCATGAAGAAAATAATTGGCAGAAAAGACTCTATTTTCGGTCACTGAAGAAAATAAAAGATGCAGGGAACCAATTTCAAAAAGAATAGCAACTAATGCTGGAAAGGAGTTTGGTGTTCACATATGGTGAAATGGGTCACTTTCTTTATTTAAACCAAATAATAGGCTCTAGTCTAAACCACAATTCTTCAACAAACACATAAAATTGGTTCAAGTTCGATTATTTGAGCAACAACAATGTGTTACATTTCAAAAGTGACAGTTATTTCAAACTCAACCCAACAACCATGATTCTGTTTTATCTTCTTTATTTGAACGGGTCAACAACTTGATACACTAGTGTGGAATATAATGGGTCCTATATTTTCATTTAAAGTACAATGCTAATTGTGTACATATTTTATCCTCATTGCCTAGGGGATTGTATAGTGCAAAAAAATCCAACAATTATTTTATTAGGGTCGAGTTGGTTTTATTCACATACTTGATCGATATTATGTTTGTTTGTGTTTATAAACACTTATAATTCGGTTAAACATCATTTTAATCTACACATTTCGTAGAATCCACAACTTTTATCTACTTTTTATCCACACATTTTGTAAGATCCAAAACTTTTATATATTTTTTATTCACATTTCGTAAGACCTACTATTTATAATCTACAAAAATCTTTATCAAACATAATACCGCAAAAGCAAATCAACTCAACCCCTAATACCTATACCCAATTAGATTTAATTACCTTATTCGCATATTTTTTGAATCAAATTATTTAGTTCTTGAACTACTATTTAACAAAAATATTTTATCTATTCAAGTATATATCAAGAAGAAAAAAAAAATCCAAGTTAGCCCCTTCAAGTCCGTCCAAAGGAAAATGAGTTCGATGTTTGGTTGTGCTAAAAAAGTTACTTTTCTATAAAAAGAAAACAATTTTATTAGAATAAAAAAATAACTTTAAAAATTATTAGACAAAATAAATAACTTAAAATAAATTTTATTAGGAAATTTTCATCAATAAGCCATAATATGTTAATAATTCTAAAAAAAAGCATTACATTTTATATATTCCATAAATCTTTGGATTAGGTTGAATTTTTATCCTTTTTAAATTTAAAACAAATCTAACAAATTGTATATAACAGAGCACACCACTTTTCACTCCACTTAACCATAATAATAGGGATTCTATATACAACTATTATTGGAAAACAATTATAATCCTTTTATAACCTCTCTTCCGGAAAACAAATAGCAATTATTTAAAAGAATCGCAATTCATCTCCTCCTGCGACTATCATCCGTGATAACTTCCGTCCTTGTTACGGTAAGATTTAAGCAATTTTATTTCATCTGTATTATATCATATTAATTCCATGTTACAAATGGGCGATAATCGCCGTCCGGCGATACTTCCGTCCTTATTACAGTTCCTTTTTATGAGTTGTAATAATCATTTGGTATATCTCGCTAATGCGATGTTGCAAGATGATGTTACAAAATCGATTCAAATGATATATGAATAAATCGCTGTTTTCATATCATCTCTTAACATTAAATGCCAAATTATTTTACGAAAAATATCGCATGGCATCTGTAATTAAGTTGTTGCAGACGATTATACCAATGATCGCGTGTCCACGATGCTAATCTGTTGCAAGGATTGTTTCATTACGTCTATTATGTAACTGTTGCAATCGACGTAACATATTATGTTGCAAGAGGTGTTATGGAAGTGTTTCAGTGTATCCGTTGTTAATATGATGCAATCGATGTTACAAATTCTGTTGCAAGAAGAGTTACAAATATGTACAACGTGTTGTAACACAACATGTTCCAATACCGCTAAAAATGCTTTGTTGCAATAAATGTTACAAAAACTGTGCATTGTCCACTTATCTTGGTTTGTTGCAAGCAGTGTTATGAAAGTGTTTCAATGTATCCATTATTCATATGATGCAATCGATGTTACAATTTACATTGCAAGCAATGTTACAAATATGTACAACATATTGTAAAACAACTGTTCGAGAACATTGAAAATGCTTTATTGCAATAAATGTTACAAAAAAATGTACATTGTCCACTTATACTTCCAACCGGCGATACTTACCGTCCTTGTTATATTACAATCTGTTTCAATGTCACTCTCATTAATTGATTTATTGCCATAACATTGGCGGTGTATGGATAACATTAATATTTTCATCAAGCTGCAATGGAGAAAGTGCAGGAATCCTTGTACCAACCAGTTGTACTTATATGAAACTCGTTGACTTGATAATGTCCACATTGAAGCTTGACAAACATTGCGGTGCACTCTCTATACAATATGAAGTAATCGGGTGCGGTCTTCAATGAAGATAACAAACGACAACACCTTGATGTTCTATTTGGAGCTTAAAGGAAGGATCAAAATCTAATGAGCTACCCACTTCAAATTGATGTTACACCTTTATTGGGAAATATACCATCAATGTATACTTTGGATATTTCGGGTGATCAAGAGACGTCGGCATTAGGGCAACTAAATCCAAGTTATCATTCAATAACAAGTTACTCAGGTAACAACTTGTGCTATCTCCATACATTTGCTACTAGTGTATGTGAAACAATTCCAGATCTGCCAGAATTTGATATTTAGGATGAAAATATTATAATTGAACACCCAGACTTCAGCGGGATTTCACCAGGGAGGATTTTTAGGGATAAAATTTGTTAAAGAAGACAATATCCTATATGCTATTCATAACAACTTTCGATTATAAGGTGTACGGATCGACAAAGAGGAATCGTCATCAAATGTCTCGATGATAAGTGCATGTGGCATTTTCGGGCCTCTAGGCCGAGCAACATGATTTATTCAAGATACGATATATTAAAATGGACATAATCGCTCAATGGATTACATTATGGGAGATCATAGACAAGCAACAAGTTCTCTATTGGCGATTGCATCAAACACAAGTATATAGGCGCTAAAACTATCTACACTCCAAGGGACATCATAAATGATGCGTCAAAAACATACTGGAGTGACTATGAGTTATGGGAAAGCATGGAGGCACGTGAATCGGCATTAGAAAAGATAGTCGGAGATCCGGAGGACTCATTCAACAACCTCCCAAGTTTCTTATACATGTTGAAATTGAATAATCACGGGACAATAACACGAGACTAAGACTAATGCAAATAACCAATTTGAATATATGTTCATGGCATTGGGAGCATCGGTACAAGGTTGGAAACACTGCAAACCTGTGGTAGTTGTGGATGCAACTTTTTTAACTGGGCGTTACAGTGGCACTCTTTTCACTGCTTGTACTCAGGATGCTAACTACAATATATTTATACTCGCATTCGGGGTAGGTGATTCCGAGAATGACAATGCATGGAATGGTTCCTAATGAAATTCGAGAGAGCTTATGGACAACGAGAAGAGATGTGCATAATATCGTGATGTGCATCAAAGCATAGAGAATGCAATCAATACAAGATACCCGGACATAATGCATGGATTACATTCTCTACCATTTGTTGCAAAATCTGAGCGGCGATTTAGTAATGTGGCAAAACACATTACAAAGCCATTTAATCTTCTTTGCTAGAGCATACACCATTTCAATTTGAGTACCAAATGAAACAATTAGACAACATCAATCATGAGATTCGCCCGATATCGGTAAGAAAATTCTATATTATTATCATAAGCAAAAATGTGTGTCATATTTGCTAAATCTGATATCTTATTTTCATATATAGGAAGACAAAGTGGGATTATATAAATGGTCGAGAGCACATATGCCAATCAACCGTTATTCTACAATGACATCTAATATTGTTGAGTCAGTCAATGCTGTTACAAAGTCGGTGAAGAATTATCCTATCGTGACATTGCTAGAATGTTTGAGAAGCATCTTGCAAGACTGGTTGTACAAAAATCGTAATAAGGCACTTTCCACCTTCACAAAATTGGCCACCAAAAATGAGAATAAGCTAAGGGCGAACTCAAGGGATGCACTCAAATTAAAAGTATAGTTTTCTTCCATTTGAGTCTGCTATTTATTTTATTTTATATACTAGTTGCCATCACAAATTTGTTTCATTACACAGGTTTCAGGATCAAGCAACGTCCTATATCAAGTTAGCGATGAAAACACACAGCATTCAGTCGACATGGAAAAATGCACTTGCACATGTAACAGTTTCCAAGTTGACGGGATACCATGCAAACATGCTTTGTCAGTTATCAGCAAACAAGGAATGGCCACATATAAATATTGTTCTTCTTACCACACGAAAGAAGCTTACATTGCAACATATGATGGCAACATTGTACCACTCGGTGACCGGTCCAATTGGATAGTGCCAAAAAATGTAGAGGAAGTGGTTATTATGGCCCCCACTCCTTCTAGAAAACCAGGAAGACCTAAAGAAAAGAGATACAAATCTGCAGGAGAATGAACGTTTGTGACAAAGTGTATGAGGTGTGGGCGACACGGCCACAACAAGAGGACGTGCAAGCATCCTTTGGGTATGATAAAACATTTAACAAAGAAAGGGTGAAACACTGTATTGCATCTCCACATGGCTTTGTATTGCATCTCCACATGGCTTTAATAATTGACTCTAAATATCTGTTTGATTACATATATCATAAAATATGTTGAATTTTGATGATTCAATGAAAGAATTACAAAACATCATTTTTTAATGGTGGACGTTGGCAATCCTATGATTTATTTGTACTAGTGTTATCAATCTTTATTTTAATTTATAGACTGGAGGTTTGGAATACTACACAACAAATGATACCAGTAAGACTAAATGGTCATTTGAATATACTAGCTGATAATGTGTTATTTCATATTGGTCAACTCATTGGAAATCTTTAATGGTCATTTGAACTTGGTGTTAACATTGCATTGTTATGCAATGATATTAAATGTCTAATTTGCATGTTTCAGGCACCAATTACCATGTGCAATATGCCAATAAAAACAGTAAAATGATGAAAAATAAACTGTCAATACAAAGGATACAAAGATGAACAAAAAAATCTGTCAACACATAGATAAAAAATCCAATCGGCCAATGAAAACTGTAACATGATGAACAAAAATTCATTCAGATCTGTAGCATGACAAAATAAAACTCATATTGATGGAGCAAAAAATCAGGCAATAACCATGGTCAATGTACAATGTCAAAAAATGATTGTCTTGTTTTGTTACTGATAACAAACAAGACCATCTATTAATGCCCATAAACTGCTGTTCAATTGTGTTACCTAAAACTAACAAACGATTGTATCAATCATGTAACATTGCAAAAATCTAAACATGACACATCTGATTCTAATCTGATAGAAAATGACCAAAAATCTGCCATCCTATTATCTAAAGCACCTAGCAAAGTAACTGCAAAAGAAGAGGTCACATAGAGTTGTGTTATTTTTTTTTGGCAGCCTTTCTCGCTTTCCTTTCCCTCTTTGACAGAAAGTCTGGATCAGATTCGTACCCTTCAGTAATCTTGTGCACTCCGTGTTTATATAATTGCGATGCCAGATGTGTCCTCTCACTTGTAGCATCAAAAGGATTGGGCATGCATTGGATATTACCATTCATAAAATACTCTGCGTACTTTATCACAAATACCCCGCAATCAGTCCTTAAAAAATGCAACTTTCAGTTAGTAAATAATATGGTTAAGTAATTGAAGAATATCTATTGAAAGAATACTAAAGTATTTTAATAAGCACTCACCCGTTACTCTGTTGAGGGATGTCATGAACAATGTTAATACCAAGTGGTTCAATACATTGTACACCATTAACAATCACAGGTTTCCAGACATCAATGTTGGCCATCAAATGTGGGATTATCAAAGCGAATCGGTTGAACGTCTTCTATGACTTCTCTGTCTCTTATCGTGGCCATGCATGAGTTATAAACATTGATACACCTTCTTCGGATATCCAAGTGTCCGAGGATCCAATGCGCACGAACACCCATCCTCAAGGACATCAAGACATGATCAACATCCGTCCAAGGTGTGTTGCAATGCATGTATTCCCCAATGGATATTCAAGAAGAGATACTTGTCTAGCTAAAGCATTGGAATTTTCAACTACAACGGAAAAATTCCCCAACCATGCTTCAAAAAGCGAGTCGGTCGTCAGTAACCTTCATACTAATATCTTTATTGAAGGTTGCCATCTTCCTAAGATAGTAAAAGATACATCTACATCTTTGAAAAAATAAAGAAAAGTAAATACACTTAAGATATGAAATCATTGAATAATTTAATCAACATAATAACAAAATATACAATTACATGAAAAATAAAAGTTAATTAATTACCAGATCTCTTAATGATTCGGACGGATCGCTGGCTTCGTACCACCATGTTTTGTCGCTAACTTCAAACGGACCAAAGACAAATGGGGGTTGATTTTGATCTTCCTCACCAAAAATTTCCTCTTCTTTGCAAACCCATTAAATAAAAAATAAGCTATATGTCATATTAAAAGATATATTTAAAATCAAGGATATTGTCTTACATATTGTCAGGACTGTAACCATCATGAAACCAATCATCAAAAGTACGAACATCCTCCATGACAGTTTGAACCAAACCCAAATCAAATGCACATGCTTCAAAGCGAAAACTCAAGTAGATTTCACATGCTTTCTCTCCATCAAGGTAAGGGGATTTAGTTAAAATCCTAGGTTTTCTTTGCCTCTTCACTGGTATGTCTGTTGCAGCCTCACCAGCAATGACTTCTGTACCTTCACTTTCAATCTTTTGGGTAAGGTTCAAAAGATGAAAAAAACAAAAGTGTCAGAATTTTGATTCGATTAATATAATGTTAGAAAATGACAAAATAATAGATTTATATTATACCTCAATAGTATCCGAATGTTTGGACTTCTCAGCACTCTTAATAATCTCTTCTACCTGTTCAATCACATCTTCTGTGTAGAACTTGTCATCAAAGGGATCAGGAGTATTTTGTTGGTCACAAATTCCAGCACCAAAGACAGTATTGACAGATTTGTATACAACAATTTGTCCTGGAGGAACATTAGACGAACACTTTCCATCGAGTTTTACCTTCAACTCTTCAAGAAAAACAGCAATTTTATCATCTACAGATCGTCGTATGGCCCTGACTTCATATTTCAAATCAATTTGTTGTGCGATTATTTGATCTTGCGCAAACGTATGTCATTCATTATCTTGTTCAAATTTTCATTGCGATGAGTTACGTTCATCACGAATACAAGCACATAAGATTTAATTAGAACTTGAGGAATAATGGAATAACTAAGACAACATCAAATAATTTGTAAATCATCTACTATATATATCACCTCTTTCGGTTTAGATGTGGGATTGTTGGCATTCTTTGATTCATTACAATCGCGAAAATGAACGGGGTTCAATGTTTTCCGCAATCTAACCGGAGGATCAACAAAATCATCATCATCGCATCTTGAGTTCGGATCGGTCCTATTGCTTTGAAAAAGACCCGAGACGGTATGGCGCACATCTCTCCTCTTCGTCAGGTTCAATTCTTGAATCTCCAACTGCATTTTTTTGCAACATAATAGGTTATAAATTTCTAAACCAAGATAAAACCTTAATTAACAAACACATAAGTTGAACCATTCTATAAACATCAAAAGGAGAATCGGGTTTAACATACATCCGCAAGGTCAAAATGAGTTTATCCAGTTGAGCGTGAGCTCACCCGTGTGGCGAGTTGGTCGATTCGATGATCCGAGGCCAATTGTAGTCTACCCTTTTGTATATTTTCCGTCTATCGATGGCAAAGATTCATAAATCCAGGTTTGGAAAGCTAATGGAAACCCATATAGTCTGTATGTGAAAATTTCCTTCTTCATGGTCTCATCAAACGTACGCTTCGTCAACGCTATTTTCAAATAACTAAAGGTGCTCTTGAACAGCTCTTTCCCCCATGCATATGTTCCAATATCCTCTCGACTCAACAAAGGCAAAACGTGGCATCGATAACTAGTTTCTTATGCGGGGTAGTGAAGAGTAACGAGGTTATAAGGTAAAGCATTCCAACTTTCACTACATCTTCATCACCGAATTGGCGGGCATATTCCTAAAACATCCTCAACATCTTTTCGGTAAATACATTTCAAATGATTGAAGTATCATCGTCTCTCAAAGCGGGACGGCTGATTTCATTTTCGATGAATCGTCACATCCAACGCACTTCAACCCCGTAATAACACAAAACTCCTCCAATGAGAATCTCAGCAGTTTCCCGATATTTTAAACCACATCTCATCTTTCTTTGGTGTTTAACCTCCATCAACAACATCTTATGAATCAACGATCTTTGGAGATGTAACTCATGGAGATCAAAGAAGTTCCCAAAACATGAAATACCAAACAAACCTTTTTGTGCCTCACTCATCGATTGTTCAAATTCATAACTACATCTCGGTGGCGCGAGATACCATTATCCTTGAACCAATTACATCATTTGGGTGAATAATATAGTCCCAATCTCGAAATTATAAATTAAAAGCGTTACAAATGTTAAAAAGAAGCGTTTTCAACATATATTCAACATAAAGCAACAACTTATACTAACAACAACTATCCGAAATTTGTAACAACAAATGCAACATGTGTTTCTAACAATCCTTCATACGCATTGGTAATACTATTTGAAACAAATTATCATCCAAAAATCGCAGCATCATATCAAAAGCAAGAATTGTAACATTCATGCAAATTTTGTTAGCAAATTTGTAACAACATTCATTTGTAACAACTATCGAACAATTGTAACATCAAGCGCAATAAGGGTTTTTAACATCCCTTCAGAATGGTATTACTATTTACAACAAATTATCCCTCAAAAATCACATTGAAAACAAGATATCATAACTGTAACATTCATTGCAAATGTTGTTAGCAATTTTGTAACAACCATCATTTATAACAACCATTGCAAATTGATGATTTTACAAACGAAATGAACTGATTTGTGACATTCAATATGCCATATTGATTCATATGGGATGCAATTTTATGATGGGAAATCAACTTCAATATAACATCCATCATGCATTTGTAACATCAACTGCAATAACTGTTTATAACATCCCTTCTGTAGTGGTAATACTATTTACAACAACTTATCACCCAAATATCGCAACATGATATTAATATAGCAGATTTGTAACATTCCTTGCAATTGTTGTTCCAAATTTTGTAACCACCTCAAATTGTAACAATTATACCAATTGATGATTTTAACATTGAAATGAACTGATTTGTGACATTCAATATATCATATTGAATCATATTGGATGCAAATTATGATGGGACCTCTAACATATCCAACATTTGGTATGAATTAAAATGAAAGTAATGACAAATACTTTGTAACATTGATTGCAACAAAATACTTTAACATGGAATCATATAACAATCGATAATACTTTCAAAGAACAATGGCCATTTCAACAAGTAATTCGATCGATTTGACCTATCTCGCGGTTAATTCACAACACGGAAGAAATAAAGAAATCCAACCGAGAATTCATAATCCCCAATTAACATGCAACTGGAAACGAATTTTGATCTAATAAATTCACTAAATATTCACCCATTGATCAATTTTAACAAAGCATAGTCTTCAAAACTCAAAGCAATTACCATGCAATTTTACCCAAACTCGAATGTCATAAATTCAATACTGATATTTTTCCCAAATGATTTCACCCCCACTTGCATTTTACGATATATAAAACTACAATATTTAGCATTTTTCCGAGTGAAATAAAGTGAAAATGGAACTACCTGCGCTTAGTGAGGCGGAGAGGTTGGTTAATTTTCTTTGGACTGGAACTCTGGGCATCCTTGTCAGTCCAATGCTTCTTTATATTTTCGTTCTTCGACATTTCTTTGAAGCACACGACCTCGTTTCACCGTAGCGTACTATCATCAATTGAATTTCTGCTCTTCTCGAAGATTGTTTCTTTCGTAGGAGTGGGCGTGTCAAGCAAAATGACTTTCTGTTTCGACTGTAACGCAGTCTTCTTCACCAAGCCAGGCGACTCTTTATTTGCCGCCGATCGAGACATTCTGCATTTGGGAGTTTGCATGTTGGGTTTCTTGATACAGCGGCGCAAATTTTCTTCTGATTGGGGGTTAATGTTCGACTTTGTGATGGAATGCTAGAAATTTAGGGTATTAGATTATACGGTTACGGCAATGTCGGCGGGAAGGGCGTGCAGAATATGGAGTGTGAAGATGAAATTGGCTATTCTTATCTCCGTCGATTTGTTTTTCTCTCTCTCTCGAAATTGAAGGGTAAATATTATCTTTCCTTTTTGTAATATATTAATATATATAAATATATATAATAACATATGGATATTACCCAGTATTTTTATAATATATACATTAGAAAAGTAAAATCAATAATATATAGTATATATGGAGTATAGGATGTAATTTCCTCATTTTATTATCTTTCAAGCACATATAGCTTGCAGGGCTTTGCTATGCGGCCCATCACAATTATCCCAACAGGCAACGTGGGCCCTACTTTCATCGTATTTTGCTCGTATGTGTATCTGAAACAGGAAACTACTGTCTAGTCTACTAGGTAATCTGTAGGCAAGAAAACACCTGAACCCAACTAAAAACAGGTGTTATCTGAGGATGAATATCTCCAATCTGACTTTTTTTTTGTATATATTAATAATATTACCACTTTTCATAATTTAAATTTCAAACAGGTGTTATCTCTAATCTGTATATATATAAGTACTGCCACTTTTCATAAAATGTTAAATTAATAATATTACCAAATAATCTATTATCTAATCACCATTAATTAATTAATTAATTTTTTACAAATAGATTCTTTTCTCCACTGTCTTCACATTAATTATTGAGGAAATTATAACAAATATCTATTTACTCTGTTTGTTGGTGCTATTTTGAAAAATAACAATTTTTGAAAATAAGTTGAAAAATAGCCATTTTGAAACAAATATATCTCCAAATAATTTCTTAAACTCTAACTATATCCTAATCAAATCTAATTCAAAATCAAATCCATTACTTTTACTAAAATCAAATTTTACTCCACCACCCATTGCCTCTGCCACGCCTTTGCGCTTCCATTCGCCATTAACTAACCACTCTAATTAAGTTATATTTTTGATAAATTAATTTAGACTATAAAATTCAATAGATTTTGTGCTATATTAGTTTGGTTGTTTTTAAATTTAAAAATATGTTGAATATAATTACTTAAAATTATTGGAAGAGATTGGATTCATAAATTAATGATTGGTTAAATAGGAAGAATGTGAAAATGAAAAAAGCAAATGAAGTAGGTTAAGCAACTATCGTTCGAAAATTTCAAGTTTGTAGAACGAATGACAGTTAAATTGTATGAAAAAAAAAGGTCAACAGTCAGACCGATAGTAATGCCAGTTGTAATGTCGACAGTTCAAGTGTCTTTTGTCAAAAGGGTGTACATGATTTTTGTTTCGTCTCAAAAAATTATTATGTTTGTAAATATTATTAAAAATTACTATTTTAAAAAATGACCCTTATAATTTGTCTACATATCTAAATTCTCCATAATTATTATCTTTGTTAATTAAGAATGTGTTTTTCCTATTAAGACTGCACTTTTGGTGCATGCGTCTTCACGGCACATTAAAGAATGAATTAAGCTAAAAACAATTAAAATAGATAAGTATAGACCAAAAAAAAAAAAAAAAAAAAATGGCGAATATATCGATATTATTGAATCTAATGTCTCATTCATATTTAACTACAACAAATTAGATAAAATATTATAATTTGGAGTTGTATCTTAAATAGTTAACATTGTTTAGAAAAGTAACTCAAATCCTTATATGTTAGTTATAGTTTCATATTTAATCGTTGTAGAATTTATCACTTAACTTGACCCCGCAAGATAGTGGCTCGTTTGAGTAGGCCAATCTTAGAATCTAAATGTTCTTTTTTAACTTTAAACGGACCGAATTGTTCGTTTGAACTTAATGAACTTTGATACCATATTATAACTCGAATTCCATCTTAAAAAGTCTACAAGGAGCACCAGCTTGGCATCAAGAACCCTTGTGTCAATAAAGATATCAAGAACCCTTGTGTCAATAGGGGTACTTTAGAGAAATTATTGTTGGAAATTTTAATACTTTATGCCATATTTGGGTAAAATTTTGTATGGGACTCATATCTTCATTGTAGAAGATAAAAATAGATTTGTGTTCTTTTCCGCGTGAACATCAAAATCATATATTTACTTGATAAAAATGATGCTCAGATGAATGAGAAATTAAAACTCAAAGTGGAGTTAGAAAAATGATTGAAAAGAGAAAACAAGTAAGTTATCTCACATTGGAAAATGACAAAAGGTTTGACTAGAATTTAAATAGCCATATTTTACAAATGTGTAATCATGCTTAGTATAGAGGCTCTCTCTTACTCGCACTTGCAAGCTAGTGTGCAAGTCATAGACCGATTTTATGCATCGAACCATTGAACTCATGTGCGAGCGCGCAATCAGCGTACACAAATATCGAACTAAAATTGACCCCTTAGTAAAAATTGTTTAATTGCTTGATTTAATGGTGTTACATAAACCTGCCTTAGTTATGGATGAGTTGAAAGGTCGTGTGGGGGATTATATAATGGGTTCGAATTTCATTATGCTCTCTTCATTTTCAGTCTAGAAAATTCATGTGTCTTTGCAGTCCGTTTTTCTTGTTCTTCCAGTGCTTGGTGATTCTTTCCATGACAAACAATTCAGTTCATCAGAGTGGAAGTTTTATGCGAAGTTTCCTATTTGTTCCACCGTTGTATCTTGGGAGACATATACTCAATAATCCTTAAGCACCTATACTAAGAGAGTGAATATGTTTTAAGAACATTGTGATTACATATGCTTAGTTTTGCATAAACAATATTCTGCAATTGTAATCATTTTCTAATTTTCAATTAAATTAATAAATATAATATATTATTTCTGTATTTGACTAACAATTCTATGCACTTTTAGTCGATCTTGATGAGAAAAGACAAAAAATATGCACACAGATTGGCTTCGTTGACATTTGTTTACTCGAATTCCAACAATGTTAAGCTATCGTCGTGAAAGTGAATGAGAAAAGACCACAAGGCAAATGTATAGTTGGTAAATCTTTTTGTAGATTATAAATGGTGGATCATACGGAGTGTGTGGATAAAAAATGTGAGTCCAACGAAATGTGTAGATAAAAATAATGTTTGATCAACTTACAAATACTTATAAACATTAGTAACATGCTCTTGTGATTGCTTGTTTAACTACGAACAATCATGAAGTGTCCAAAAAGTCTCCATTCGAAATGTCCAAATATGTGGCAGCCACGAATAAGGTTCAACAGGCAAAAAGATGAAAAATCCGGCCAAAGAAATCATAAAGTGTCTCATCAAATTCTTATATGTTGGTTATAGTTCTGATTTTTAATCGATGTAAAATTTATTCTTTAATATAAAATTTCAATTTAAATCTTGCAACTACCTATTAAGTTATTGTCTCCCTGAGAAGAGGCATTTTTGAAGCTTATACTATAATTTATGCAATGTATTATTGGCTATTGCACATGATACAAAGGACAATCGAGTGGAAAGGGGTCAATAAATAATTCCATCCACTTAAAGTTGTTAAACACTTTTTGAACTCTCAAGAAACTTTGATTATCAATGTTTAGTATGCCTACATGAATAATGCTTCAAAGTAGTATCAATTAAAAAGTAGAAGAGAGAGAATTTCAAAGTAGTAGTTAAGTCCATTATCAATGGTGTCACTTTCATTTCAGCGACTGCATCACTATGATTATAATTAATTGTTATACTAAGCCAATGTTTGGTTGAGATTCTAAGTACTTATAAGTTGATCAAATATTATTTTTATCTACACATTTTGTAGGACCCACAACTTTTATCACTTTTTACTCACACATTCCGTAGGAACCGCTACTTATAATCTAAAAAAAAAACTTTATCAAATAAGCACTAATATTAGTAGACAATTACAATTTGAGCTCTGTTATAGATATTTGTTGCTTCTTGTACATCGATTTGATCAAGTCTAGACTCACGCATCATGTGTTTTGATCTATGATAAGAAATTTGAATACAATAATTGACAAATTAGATAAGTATTTTGATCTATTGTTTAAAGTATAGAAGAACGATCCATTAAGATAAAATTCACATTGATTAAATATTTAAATAATTTGTTAAAGGTAAATCTCAAACAATCAGTTTAAGATGGATTCATAATATTCAATATGGTGTCAGAATTCAACAAGTTCAAACGAACAATTGATATGTCTAAAACTCAAGTGAGCATTCGAATTTCAAGAATGATGGACTCAAACAAGTCACCATCTTGCGGGCATATTAAAGGTAAATCTCGTATCCATTAAATATAATAACAAACATGTTAAGGCTTAAACTACTCTTATTAACAAAGTTAACATTTTAACATGAAACTCCAAACTCAATACATCTTCACCTTAAGTGCATGTTTCATACACAGTATTGAACAAAATTGAAAAATAATGAACAATATTTTAGTTCTTTTTTCCCTTTTAATACTATGTAACACTACTCAATCATTCATAGCAAACATTCTATAAATGTTTTACTTACACAAAAGTAATTAAATTTGCTAACTAAAACTTCAATTATTTAGAATCACTAAAACTCGATCGATAAAAAAAAAAAAAATCAATACTCGATCGATCAAATAATAGAACTCTAAATGGGAAAAACCCATTTAATTAATAAATTTACATATTGACTATATAATAAAGTCAACAGTAGCGTAAGAAATAACGTGGATGATTGAAACAAACTTGATGAATTATTGATTATGTATAAAATTTCTATACCACATTTTTTATGTTAATGAAAGGATAAGAAAAGAAGTAAAAGCCAATCCACTTTTCAATATCAGCGGACAATGGACATTGATAAGGTCCCCTCCAAACTCAATAAGAGGCGTACACCACTTGACAAAACTTTTCTTCCCCATTATTGCAAGTAAATTAAATAGAAAAAATAATATTAGACATATGTTACTTTCAGCATATTAAGGGTTCGTTTGGCATAACTTTTTATCACTAGAACTTATTAAAAAGTTGTTGAATGTTTACTTGAAGATATTTTGTTTTATGATATACTGCATATATTTATTTAACCAAAAATTTATTTTTAATTATTTATCTCTTTTTTTTTTCTTCGTAAAAATATTTATTTCATAAACTACAAAATCTATTAAAATTGATAATTTAATTAAATTAGGATGTCATAATTATTTTAATATAAATCATATTATATAAAATATATTTATTTAAATTACATAGATAAACAACTTTGAAAAGTCTTTTTTCTGGTCAACAAGTATTTTTTTACTTTATCTAAATATCCAATTTTAATTAAAAGAGCTTTTAATTTGCCTTAGCATAAAATAAAATATAAACAAAGAAATAGTTTATAAGAATTTGCATGGCATGATTTATGAATACACCGTTATTGACCTTGCATGAAAACATCACATTTTTCTTTATTTTTTCATTTTAATATTAATATTTATCCAGTTTATCTCAAAACATTATCTTTTTATTAATTAAAAAAATAAAACGTACTGACTTTGACATGAAAATTTCAAGAGACCAATTGATACAAGTAACTGTTCAGCACTAAATGCCAAGTTGCCAACCAATATTAGAGGCAATTAAAACAAACACCAGCAAAAATTTGATACTCCCTTGTCTATTTCTTAAATTGCTTTCGACAAACTTTTGATTGTCAAATAATTCAAAGTTATTTTAAGCGTTTGATAAATTTAAAATAAATTTTTATAAAATAATTTATATTATATGACATCAGATTTTAAGAAGTAGTAAAATGGTAGTTTTTCAAATCCTGCTTTTAACTTTTCCACTTATTTATTATTAAAATATCAATTTTAATCTTAATTAATTCTAGTAATTCATTTTATGTCATACATTTATTAGTATTTTAATTATAATACATCTCTTTAAATAATTTTAATATTAATTTAATTAATTTTTGAACTATATGACTATACTTTTATTTTATAATTTTTATAAATTTTGAGATTTAATAAATTTTTATTATTTTTATTTTAAAATAATTATGGTGAATTCTTGAAAACATATTTGATAATATTACCTTTTGAAATAATTGTGCAAAACATTCATACATATGAAATTTTGACATTTTCACTCTCAGATCCACATTTTGTTGTGCAAAACATCATTTCTATCTATTGTCATCCAAAAACCTTTGTTAAGTCTGATCCTCAACACGACTCGTACCACCTTGCAAGGGTAATTTCGTCCAATAACTTATTTCACATGTCCTCCCACTTAAATGTTTTACGTCTTTAAGAGTAGTGGTTATTCATATATAAAAACGGGGAAAAGCAGACCATTTTTCAGTAAAGGTGTGTTTGATTGGTGTGCATGGAAAAGGGTAGAAAATGAAAATATTTTCCATTTAAGGTAGTTAGGTGGAAAATAAAATCTACTAAATAGGTGAGAAAATGTTTTCCAAGAAAGTGGGAAAAATGTGCTTTAAGTGATTGTACATTGAAAATCAATTTTCTTTTTCATGTACAATCAAACAACCAAAAGTGAAAAAGAAAATCCATGGATGTGACAACATTTTCCATGGATGTGACATTTTCTATGGAAAATGTGCCAATCAAATACACCCTAAGAATAATGACAAATCGATTGTGCAGATACAGAATCCAAATTGAGATGAAGACTTCGTGAATGCAAGCAAGTCCTAACATACGCTTCTTTACATGTCAACGTCGTCGAGTAAGTAATCTTAATCTGAAAATGTGCAGTTATATTTTACAGTTGTATTTTGTTATGAAATGGGTACTTCGTATAGCAAAATGGAGGTTGTGGTTATTTCGTCTGGTGCGACTCACCCATGTGTCCAAGATCTATAGAAATAATATATGGACTGCTTAGATCCAGGAATGATTGTGAACAAAAAGTGCTTCATTTGCAGAATGAGAAGATGACATGTTTTGTTCGGAGCTGATTTTTGGATTTTGTTTGTAGACTTGTAGTGATGTGGGCACTCATGTAAAACTCCTATTGTAATGTTGCCTAAATTAGAATCAAGTTCCAGTGGTGAAGAATGCAGAGTGTTGGGTTTGCAAAACTGAACTGTTATGCACCATTTTAATGTGTAATTAATGTTGTGTAAAATGTCCCAACTTATTAATAATATTGTGCTCACCATTCCTATCTTTGTTTTTCTTTTATAATTAATACTTTGCACTCCTCATTTCATCAACAATCATCTAAAACTTCTCAATGTAATCTTCCCTAGCCAACACCCTTGCTATAGCATTGAATGTATGTTCATCATGCTTAAACAAATCACTCTCCTCAATCCACCTGAAGAATATCAATCCTTTATTCAGCTCAACTTCAAAACTTTCTAATATATCTGATACTATAAATTGCTCGAAAACTCCACATTCAGTTCACGCAACTGCTTTTCCACATCATCTCCCCACACTTCTTGCTTAACAATATCACATACTCCCTAACAAACATCATCCTCTTGCTACCACCGACTCGCAACTGTACAATTTCTTCAACTTGTCAACCTTATCACGCAACCCGTCTTTCTTAAATTTTCCAAACACCTTATTGAAGGTGCCCTTTGACACAACATATCCTTTATGCTTCATAATTCCAGTCATATCCCAAAACTCGTTCAGAAACCCATTACCGCCTAAAATTCCCAGCATCAAATTATATGACTTGGAGCTCAACTTCTCACTCTCCAATACCCAGTGAAGTAGGAGATTTCTTCGAAAAAATACAGAAGAAAATGGATAAAATTAGCATGTTCGTGTGTGTTTGTTTATTTTCCTTCGTTTGAACAGTATGACATGTGAAATATGCGTGTTGACGAAATTACCCTTAAAAGGTGGTACAAGTCATGTTGAAGATCAGACTTAATGGAACTTTTTATATGACAATGGACGAAAATGATATTTTGCCCAAGAAAATGTGGATTAGACGGTGAAAATACCAAAATTTCGTAGGTATGGTTTATTTACATAATAACTTTAAAAGATATGGACGTTTTGTGTCAATTACCCATAATAATAATACAAATGAACATTATTACAATCAATGGTCATTTAAGTAATTTTATAAAGTTACAATAATAAATTAATTTTGTTTATCAAATGCTCAAAATACTAATTTTGAAATATTCATCATTTTTAAAACAAGAATTTATCAAACATTTATTTTTATCAAATATTTATTTGATTATTCTCTTAAAAACAACAACAATAGCAAACCAAATCTTAATGTAACACGAAGCTAAGTTTTTAAATAAGATAGTACCATCTATTTATATTATATTTACATAATTATGTAATTTATTATTAATTGTGTTGATAAGAAGCGTCTAAGATTCTCTCTTTTTAAACACAAAATTAATATGAAAAATAGACCTCCAAATCTCAATTAAATGTAACACGAAGTTAAGTTTTTAAATAAAATAGTACCATCTATTTATATTATATTTACATAATTATGTAATTTATTGAGTCATCAATAAGTTGTGTTGATAATGTACCACAGATACAAAAAAATAATTTAATTGGGAACAACAGAGATATATACCTTAAAAAAAGTCCAAATTGCACCGGCACCGTTAACTTAGGAAGCCAGTATTATTCAGTGTAGGCTTTTACCACTTTGCTTACTTCACACACACAGGCCAGATGTGAGGACCCATCTCTTATATCTCTTTAAATCACTCGCACATTCTTGCGTTCACATTTTCACCACACACAGCAAAATCAAAACTACCCCCAGAAACGCGTTTTCTCTTATTATCATGTTCTCTCTCTTTCTCTCTGCATCGACACGCAACAATTTGGTCTACCTTTTGACAAATTTCTTGAGGGTTTGTTAGAAAGTTGAAGGCTTGTTAATCAAAGAAAAGATAAGAGGGTTTTTTTTTTTAATTGTTCAAGGGTGGTAGATTAGAGAGAAGAAGATGAGGATTGTACGGACCATGGATTCTTCAGAGTGTCCAAGTCTTTGTGGATTCTTGGTTGTGGAAGCTTATCCCAAAAGCTATTCTTCCAAGATCCCCTCTGATTTGGTCCTTTTCTTGGGCCTTGGCTTCATAGATTGGTAATATCATCTTTCTGCTGTAGCTTTATACCTACACACACATAGTTATATAAACAATTAGTCGTTGTTTGAAGAAAAAAAAGATACATAATTCTATACACTTTTCTTTTAGGAATTTCATAGAGGGTCTATGGGTTTGATGGGTCTGATTTACTGTCACCCACCTGCCTCTGGATGGTTCAAGGAGATTCTTGGGTTAGGGTTAGATATAGTCTTCGCCTAGGTGTTTCTTGGCTCTCTAATCATAAGTTAGGGGTTAAAGTCATAATTGCTGACGTTTTTCTTTGGGTTTCATTTCTGATTCTTGATTTTCTTCATACTCATGTTCTTATTCTCAATTTTAATCTTTTAGGAAATAATTGGGATTTCGCATTCATTTTCCCTTTTGACATAGGGTTTTTAGAATTTAATTGACGAAAAAACAAATCTTAGATGAATAAGTTTAAGGTTTGATGATGGTGGAGATCTGTAGATGGGACTGACATGATGGAGGTGTTTTTAATGATTGGTTATTTGTCAAAATGGTTATTCAGGTGAAATTTATAGACCCACCTTCAGAAATTGCTCTGAGATCAAGGAATAGTTAATGAGATGGGAGATATCCTTCTCACAACACTGTCAATGGAAAATCATCACCCTTCAACCCTCTTGTCCATGGATTCAAGTGCCTCGTCTTCACATGATGAATTAGACCTCGAGATGTACGGCCAAGTTGTTTTAACCCGTCCACCTGATATCAATTTACCACTTTCAGTCGAGCGAAGTTCCCTCCACAGCCTTGGAACCCTGAACGCTGCGATATTCTTGATGTTGGATTAGGTTCCCAAATGTACGAGACCGAAAGTTTTCTTAGTGTCCCTAAAGCTGGGAGGAAGTGTGCAAAAAGGATTGATAGCATCTGGGGCGCTTGGTTCTTCTTCAGCTTTTACTTTAAGCCAGTACTGAATGACAAATCAAAAGCAAAGATCATACGTGATGGTAATGGAGTTTCTGGGTTTGATAAATCAGATCTCAAGACCGATGTTTTCATGGTTCAGCATGATATGGAGAATATGTACATGTGGGTTTTTAAGGAAAGGCCTGAGAATGCTCTGGGTAAGATGCAGCTCCGAAGTTATATGAATGGGCATTCTCGTCAAGGAGAGCGTCCCTTTCCGTTTAGCGCTGATAAAGGTTTTGTTCGGTCTCATAGGATGCAAAGGAAACATTACAGGGGACTCTCAAATCCTCAGTGTGTTCATGGAATTGAGATTGTTCCATCACCCAATCTCATAGTTCTTGATGAAGATGACCGAAAAAGATGGGCAGAACTTACTGGAAGGGACCTAAACTTCATCATTCCACCGGAAGCAAGCGATTACGCTTCATGGAGAAATCTGCCAAATGCGGAGTTTGAACTCGAAAAGCCACCACCTCCAATTAAGAATAATCCTAATTCGCACTCGAAGAAATTGCTTAATGGATCTGTGCTAAATCTGTCTACTCAACCATCTAACCATAGCAATGGGGATGCAATGGATCTATCACCTGTCAGTTGCAAAAGGAAGAAGGATTTCTTTTCACAGGGGAATGACGACGATGGTTATCTGGCAGTAAATCCGCTGTCTGAAAGAATCCCGGATTTGGAAGTTCACCCAAATGGACCACACTGGCTGAATGAATTTAATGGGGTGATGAGGAATATTTATGGACCCGTTACGGCTGCCAAAACAATCTATGAGGACGAACAAGGTTATCTGATCGTAATCAGCTTGCCCTTTGTAGATCTTCAGAGGGTAAAAGTGTCCTGGAGGAACACACTAACACATGGAATCATCAAGGTGTCTTGTATAAGTACATCTCGTGTGCCATTTATCAAGAGACACAACAGGACTTTCAAGCTTTCAGATAAATCATCAGAGCACTGCCCCCCTGGAGAATTTGTTAGAGAAATTGCACTTTCAACCCGAATTCCCGAAGATGCTCGTATAGAAGCATATTATGATGGACCAGGAACGGTGCTTGAGATTTTGGTACCCAAGCTCCGTGAAGGACCAGAAGAACACGAAGTTCGTGTTTGCCTTCGTCCTCCACATGGGAGCAATGATCTTAAGTTGTCCTAAAAGACGTACTTGGTGAAATGCTGTGGGGGCTGTTATAGATGGTGCGTCATTGTTCACTAACTTTGCTTGTACAATGATGTAATTAATGGAACAGAATATGCATCCGATATTTTGTTATGTTTGGTGCTTATAGCACCGAGTGATATGAGCGTCTGACTAGCTTTGGTTGTACCCGCTTTTGCTATTGAAATTTTATTTCGACTGTAGGTTAATTAGTCGTGTTTCTGCCATCTATTGGTTTGCACGGTTGAAATGTATTGGTTTGTATTTTGGATATGAATGTATGATGCGCGTGTTAGCCTGTTAGGCATGTGGGAACTTTTTTTCCTTTCCAGCAACGCTGGATTGGAACGTACCTCTGCTCTTTATGTGATGAAACTATTCTTATTAATGAGACGAGCTTGTTTGGTTATGATTTTAAGTGCTTATAAGTATTGAGAGAATATGTGGATAATAAGTGAGTAGTAAGTTATAGATCTTATGAAATAGAGTCACCTTCGTTTGGGGTTACGCTAACCTTTGTTAAAGAAGTTTAAAAAATAAAATAAAAAATTCTCTAATATTCTGTAAAAAGTGGGAGAACTGGTAAGAGTTATTATGGTAAATCAAAAGTAAATTATGAGTGTTTGTTTACTTTTTTTTTTCTTTCTATTATTCTTAAACATTTTCTGTATTTGTTTTGTTGATCACATACTATGGTTAGTTTCTTAGTGGGTTGTATATAGTGTAGTATGCAAATTTTTGGTATGTGTGTTCTTGATCTTTTGTTTTTGGGTCAATTCATATGCAAGGATAATGATATCCCTATAGTGGGGAGGAATTATAAAAGCCACATGACACATTTTCATCAATTACTTTTTCTTCTTCAATAGTCACACGACACGTGTTATCTTTCCCAGTGACAAGTGTTACATTGAATGTGGACAAGATAATACTTGCCCACTAAAAATAGAAAATCATTATGAGTAATGTTCTCTACATCATCGATGAAGCAGATGTGTATTGTCAGGTGGGTGATGTGGTGGCATGAGATCATATTATGATCTCATGCCACCACATCACCCACCTGACAATTACATCTTGTTCTACTGGATGTAGGAGAACATTACTCAGATCACTATTTCACTTTTAAGGGTGTGTTTGACAAGTTTTTTTTATGGAAAATGTCACATCCGAGAAAAATGTTTTCTACTTTGGCTGTTTGATACAAATGTGAAAATGATAATGAATTCTAGAGTACAACCACTTTAAGCTTATTTTTGACCAATTATATGGAAAATATTTTCTTATGGGTTTGGTAGTTGTTATTTTCCAACTTACATGAAATTTTTTTTTCCCCACATTTGCCAATCAAACATACTCTAAATCTTTTTCAAATTTTTATTATTGTTTATGTCAGTAGAATTTAATTAATCGAAATTGGTAAAACTATCACATCTTATTATTTTTTTCATTGAAATATTGGAATTTAAATTAAAATTCAAAACATTTATTTCTTGTGAATTAAACAAAATGATTTAAATGATAATCCCATTGAAATTTGATAATTGAATATTCTTTGAAGTAATTTTATAGAGGTTATGTGGGTTCAAATAAAAGATAACAAATTTGTACTTCTTTCTTTGGGTTGGGGGCTGGAGCTAATAGATTACGACCGACGAAAAAACACATTTTATATGGAACCAAATTAAAGAGTCCGATTTTGTTGAAACTTTCTTATCGTAGGTTACGCCCGTTAAATTATGGTAGCCAAAATCAGACCCTCAATAGGTAGAACTGTGAACTGTAATGCACATCACCCAACTCGTTTTTATTGGGACAAGGAACACGTCACCCATTCCTTAAAACCAATAATTCAAGTATATCTGAAAGAATATATTCAAAATATTAGTATACTAGATTTTTCAGTTAAGTATTCTGATTATTGGTGGCCATTCATGGCTCGTAAATTCCATCAGGTTAAAAATCACTTGCAATGTGTAACATGGTAATTGTTGATTGGAAAGTTAAGCAAATGTTGCCATTTACAAGAAAGATGGCAATATTAGGGCGAGGAAACTAAAAAATCAATGCACTTTCAGTAGACAGTACCATATGCAAATTCCAGAGATCAACGTTGCCAATTCTGAATGCTGCGGATATCAAGATAATACAAAGTTCAAATGCATATCCAAATCAGGCCTTGAATAAGAGTGTCCAAGCCTAATTGGAAACAAAAAGAGTAATGTCTGCAGAAATAAAACAAAACTATTTGATAAAATGATAAAATGATAAAACAACAGAGGGAACGCTGCTAGCTTAATCAACCTCCTCAATCTTGGGACCAGCTCCGCTACCACCGCTGGGAGTAGGAGCAGGACCATCATCGTCCATGGCACCACCCATATCACCACCTGCACCCTGGTACATCTTTGCAATGATCGGATTGCAGATGCTCTCAAGTTCCTTCATCTTGTCCTCAAACTCATCAGACTCTGCAAGCTGGTTGCCTTCAAGCCATTGGATTGCCTGCTCAATAGCATCCTCAATCTTCTTCTTGTCATCTGCAGGGAGCTTGGAGGCAATTTTTTCATCCTTAATAGTGTTCCTCATGTTGTATGCATAGTTCTCCAAGGCATTCTTTGCCTCGACTTTCTTCTTGTGTTCCTCATCCTCGGACTTGTACTTTTCGGCTTCCTGAACCATCTTCTCAATCTCGTCCTTGGAAAGTCTACCCTTATCATTGGTAATAGTGATCTTGTTCTTCTGCCCTGTGGTCTTATCCTCAGCAGAAACATTCAAGATACCATTGGCATCAATGTCAAAGCACACAGTAATCTGAGGAACTCCCCTGGGAGCAGGAGGAATGCCAGAGAGCTCAAATTTACCGAGAAGGTTGTTGTCCCTGGTCCTTGTTCTCTCACCTTCATAGACCTGAATCAGGACACCGGGCTGGTTGTCCGAGTAGGTAGAAAACACTTGCTCCTTCTTGGTTGGAATGGTGGTGTTCCTGGGAATCAACACAGTCATGACACCACCGGCAGTTTCCAGACCAAGGGAGAGAGGAGTAACATCCAAAAGCAGGAGGTCTTGCACCTTCTCATTACCCTCACCACTCAAAATGGCAGCCTGGACAGCAGCACCATAAGCAACAGCCTCATCAGGGTTGATACTCTTGCATAGTTCCTTCCCATTGAAGAAGTCCTGCAACAATTGCTGGACCTTGGGAATCCTGGTGGAACCACCAACAAGGACAACATCATGGATAGTGCTCTTGTCCATCTTGGCATCACGCAAACACTTCTCTACTGGTTCCATACACTTCCTGAACAAGTCCATGTTGAGCTCCTCAAATCTGGCACGAGTGATGGTGGAATAGAAATCGATACCCTCATAGAGTGAGTCTATCTCAATGGTGGTCTGGGCGGTGGATGAGAGAGTTCTCTTTGCTCTCTCACAAGCAGTCCTCAACCTCCTAAGAGCTCTGGGGTTGCCAGTGATGTCTTTCTTGTTTTTTCTCTTGAATTCCTGAACAAAGTGATTCACCATCCTGTTGTCAAAATCTTCTCCTCCAAGGTGAGTGTCACCAGCAGTGGCCTTCACCTCAAAGATACCCTCCTCAATGGTTAGAAGAGAGACATCAAAAGTACCACCACCAAGATCAAAAATCAACACATTCTTCTCACCAACGCTGGTTGCCTTCTTGTCAAGACCATAAGCAATAGCAGCAGCTGTCGGCTCATTGATGATGCGCATCACATTGAGACCTGCAATTACACCAGCATCCTTGGTTGCTTGACGCTGGGAGTCGTTGAAGTATGCTGGGACAGTGACAACAGCATTCTTAACAGTTGAACCAAGGTATGCCTCAGCAATTTCTCTCATCTTAATCAGAACCATGGAAGAGATCTCCTCAGCTGCAAATTGCTTCTCTTCACCCTTGTAGTTGACTACAATCATGGGTTTGTCACCAGGTCCAGGGATTAGTTTGAAGGGCCACAACTTGATGTCACTCTGTACAGAGGCATCACTGAATCTCCTACCTATCAACCTCTTAGCATCTGCCAAAATTAAAAAAGGAATGAATCGTCAATAAAAACAGCAAAGAGGCAAGTCTCAAAACCAATGCGCATAGCAGCAATCACAATGAATATTTAGATAGTTACAGGATCACAATTACAATAACAGTTGGTTCACTGTTGATGGAAGGAAAGTAGCACCTGCATACAAGTATGCATTTATGAGCTATCGCACCATCCAAAGAATCATTGCATGGGTCAGCATATAAAAAAACACACTGACATTAATTGTAACTCGAGAACCAAAAAGTATCACTCAATTTTAGCATAAAGAACATGAGACTCTGGCAATGCAGAACTGAAACATCTGTATAAAACCTTGTGAGGGATAACAACAAAAATAGAGGCACATCTTTCTACTATCAATTCCCTACATTCAATTTAATAATTTATAACTTCATGTAAAAATATTTTCAAAGGAGTGCGCATGTGTGATAATTTGAATGAATAACTGTTGTGTGATAATATGACTATATGAATGCATAACCGTTAAGATATATCTTTGTACCTTATAAGTATTAGATTAGAAGCATATCCTAGGCAACGGAGCCATGCAAACAATTATTCAGCCATCAGTAAATCAGTTAAAAGAACTGAGAAGAATCATAATTTAGGTATTCCGAGAAAAACATCTTTCCACATAACTAGTACTCGTGTAAACGAAAAAGAGTACAAGCAACAAGTGACGTGAAAGATTCATACATTCTTTCATCCATACAAAAATTATATGCAACGAATCCAAAAGATTTAAGATTCGTAGCAGCATGACACCTAAAAACAAGCGGATAACTTATGGACAATGAGGATCTATTTCACATGTAGCTATTCAAAGAACTCATGATTCCATATTATTTATTGTACAACAAACTGTATAATAATCTGGCTCAAAACTAGATCTATTCTCTGTGGAGCAAAACACAGAAAAATTAACGTACATAAGCCCACAAATCCATCAATAACTCCAATACACCGGACACTAGTTATCATTACATTAACAGAAAAGCTTTAACAGTAATCAATTACTTATAGATCTACGATAAACAAACATATAATAAGATATATTGAACATTTCTCCAAACAGATCTAGCAGAATAACATAAATCTAAGCAAAACAATACGTGCATTAGCTTATTTATTGTAAAAGAGAACAGATCTTACCGAAAACAGTGTTTATCGGGTTCATTGCCACCTGGTTCTTAGCGGCATCGCCGATAAGTCTCTCGGTGTCGGTGAAACCCACATAAGACGGTGTCGTTCTGTTTCCTTGGTCATTCGCGATGATTTCCACGCGGTCGTGCTGCCACACCCCAACGCACGAATATGTTGTGCCAAGATCAATTCCAATCGCTGGTCCCTCTCCTTTTCCTGACATTGCTCCTCGGATTTGAGTGGGCAAGATATTTCACGTAAAGAAGAGAGATTGGTGTTCTTTGGAGAACTAGGGTTACAATGGAGCAATGGAGCAATACAAAACGAAGTATATATAGCAGCAGCCGAACCGAGTCCATGCCTTTCTGATTTAATTTTCGTGTTCCAGAATGTTCGAAAACTAAAACAGAAGACAATCGTTGGATTAGTTGTGGAAAATAATTTGACGACGTGAGATTCTTTCCGTTATTTCCGCAAACTGACCCAGTTCTTTCCACGTATGTCGCCAGATTTCCTCTAACCAAAACTTTACACCTCGAAATAAAAAGAACAAATAAAAATAGTTTGTAGGTGGTGGCCCTGACCAACTTTTTTAAGAGTTTGTAAAAAAAAAATTACTGGTTAAAAAATTAGTAAAAATTATAAATCTTATCAAATATGTAATTGAAAATAGGATGGAAAAACAAAATTAAAAAAAAAACTTGACCAAATGGGAAAATTTTGGAAAGTGCCCAAAAGTATATGGCGAACTGAAAATAGGACAAATTTTTTATAATATTTGTAAACATGATTATTTTTAAATACAAATGTCAAATAATCTTTTTGTAAAAATGATGTGTGGTTTGTTGAAAATTGGTTTAAAGAATTCGAAAAATTGACTAAGTGACTTCGTATCAACTTGACCAAAATATACAAACTCGACCCAATCCGTTTAGGCAAATAGTTTGCCACTTCGCTACTTCGGAAAAATGGGGATCGACCTGCCTGTGTCGCATGGAGTCGAGGGGCGCCCTCGTGGGGGCTCGGGGGCAACGCGCCCGAAAAGAAAATTCAGAATTATCTACATGTTTAAAGGGTATATTTGGCATCTCGAAACCAATATCGAATGAATGAGAAATTACGGAAAAGAACAAATTTGGGTCAAAGTTTTGACCATGTGATCGCATAGGTATTTCCACCTGCGATCGCAATCTGCCTAAATTTTAAGCAGAACATTTTTTGGTCCTTTCATGCGATCGCATAAGACAAAGCCTTGCGATCGCATGGTTAAATTAGATCAAGTTCTATTATGAATTTTGTACCTTGCGATCGCAGCCTGGTAAAACTATGCGATCGCATAGGTTTGCGTGAACAGACATGTCCTTTTGAAGTGTTGCACGAATTGGTTCTGTATCTTTTCTTTTTCAACCGATCTTCAACGTTAAATAAGACCCTTGGACGTCCATTTTGACAGAGAATTGATACAGAAAACATTTGCATAACATACACTCATATTTCATCACTTCTTGAATAAAAAATTCTTGCATTTGTTGCTTGTATTTCTGATATTTCATTTCATTTCCTTCTTTGGAGTACATAGACCTTTTCCGGTTTGTTGTGCTTGTGTTTGGAAGTGCTACAAACACAAGCGGAAGCCGTTGTATTTTGAAAGTCAATTGTCATTTACCGTAGGCATAATTGCGGGACAAAATTGACTTAAAGACAAAGTGTTCAACACTTGCCTCGGCTTATTTTTCATCCATTTCATTCGGTTTGATTGCTTTTGAGTCATTTACACAGAAATCCGCCAACATGGTTAAGATGTTACGGTAATTGAATCTTATACAATAGCTTCTAAGAAAAGTTATCAAAGTGAATCTTGTAATTACACACAATTTTATGTCATTACACACAAGATAATGGAAAATAAATCGACAAATGCTTTTGAGGAACTTTTTTTTGGGAAAAATCGACAATCACCAAGGTAACTGTTGAGCTTTTGACAGTTCAAAAAAACATTTTTTTTGGAAATCGAAAGTTCACCAACATAATTATTGAAAATTTGACATTTAAAAAAAAAATCAAAATCAACAGTTAAAAAAAATTATTTTCGAAAATTGACACATCAGTCGAAAATTGACAGTTGAAAAAAATTTGAAAATCAACCGTTCACAAAGTAACATAAAAAAATCGTCAATTATTATTATTATTTTTAAAATCAATAGTTGAATTTTTTTAAAAAAAAATTGACAATTCACAAAGTAATTGTCAAAAATTCGACACTAAAAAAAGTTCTTATGAGAAATCTCTCTAAGTTGGTTAGTATTTTCGTTGAGTTTTATTTACTAGTAAATGGGTCTCCAATTTATTTTTTATCTATCCTACGACTTGTAATCGTAAAATAATATTTCACCCACAACAATCAACTGTTATAAAATAAGAAAATAAAAAACATGTATTATCAACAGTGTCAATATAAAACTAAATGAGTTTGTAAGCAATCGATTAAATTTAACATTCAATTGAGTGAACATGTGGAATAACCAAACAATGCACCCAAATAAATTTAAAGTAAAATAAAAAAAAATATTTGATCCAAAATTTGACGGAATGGTAATGTAAAACAGCCCATTGAGTGTTTGAGTATAGTGGCAATACATGGTGGCATCGCGGTGATAGTTAAAATAGGTGACGGATGAAAGATCTTACAATGGGTCCGATTCATAAGACAACAGTGGTATAATATGACAAAGAGAAAGAGAAAAGAGGCCGAGAGTATGGACGAGTGGTGTGATATGGTAAATTGGAGAGAGTAGATGGTAAAAATTGAAATTTTGATTGTTTGTCAAATGCATTTTTGTCCATTTTTTCCTTCGAAATTGACTATTTTGCCAAAACTTTTCAAAGTTTGACATTTTTCAAAAATGACTGTTCAAACTTGATATTTTGCCATCTCTAGATCGTCTCCCTCTTCCACCGTCCTCCATTACCTAGCTCTCTTTTTCTTTGTAGATATATTTTTGTGCTTAACTCTTATCTCATTCAAGTACTACTCAGGAATTCTTGATTTATCCATGATTTTATTTCAACATATTAATTATATGGTGCGTGTTTAGTCTTTTTTGGAATCCTAAAGGTGCAGATTTTGGTTGTTTTGGAAATATCATTTATTACCATCTACTGTTGATAGCATGGAAGGGGACATTGTTCACCATTTTCTAGTTTATGTTTTTTTTTTTTTTTTTGAGTGTCTTTTAGTATGCTTACCCTAATTAATGTGTATTGTTACCTTGGGGTAGTCTACAACCTGTCACGACTTGTTCTAAAGATATCTTTTATTACCATATGTTGTTGATAGCATTGATTGGGAAATGAATATTGACGTTGTTCACCATTTTCTAGTATGTGTTCTATTTTTTTTTTTTTTTTGAGTGTTTTTTAGTATGCTTACCCTAATTAATGGGTATTGTTATCTTGGAGTAGTCTACAATGTTATCCCAATTTGTTTTGAAGATATCTTTTATTACCATCTATTATTCATAGCATGGAACTGAGAAATGAAAATTGACGTTGTTGATCATTTTCTATTTTGTGTGTTTTTATATTTTTTTAGTGTCTTTTAGTATGCTTACCCTAATTAATGGGTATTGTGAGTAGTCTACAACCTATCCCATTTTGTTCTGAAGATATCTTTTATTACCATCTATTGTTGATAGCATGGAACGAAAAATGAATATTGACGTTGTTCACCATTTTCTAGTTTTTGTGTTTTTTTTTTTTTTTTTTTTGAGTGTCTTTTAGTATGCTTACCCTAATTAATGAGTACTGTTAACTTTAGAATAGTTTATAATCTGTCGAGTTTTAATTAGATTTCTAATTTCCTTTATTATATACGTGTTACAAGGATTTTCGAAGTACATAAATAAATGTCTTAAAAGTTAGTTAGAAATTATTACTAAAAGGTGGAGAGAATCTCAACTTCCCATTTCTTTTCTTCTTCTTGTTTAGTTCACCCCACAACCCCTTTTGCTACAGATTTTGTGTGAGAGCTATGAGGTGGGGTAGGGAGCTTTTGGAGCCTTGCAACTAATGGTGTTTATAAGTGGATACTCTAAGGGTTCTTAATGGGCTTAATAAAAAATATTACTGGAGGATTTGGGAGGTGATACATATAATATATATTCTCTTGTATGTTTGGTGTACATTAATTCTTGTCTCAAGACACAAGTAAATGACCAAACTACTTATAAGTTATTTAGGGGATGTTTTCAACTCAAATTTGAATGAATTTTAAAAATTCGTATAAATTTATGTATGCTCAACTCAAATTTTAATACATTCCTCAACTCAGATCTTTTTTAAAAAAAAAAATCTTTAAAAATTTAAGTGTCTCCAATAACTAATGAATTTATAAAAAATTTATTAATTAGAAGATTTAAATAGATTTGCATGAATTTAGAACCTATAAATATAAATACAAATTATTTTAGAACCTATAAATATAAATACAAATTATTTTAGAATTCTAGTCACACCCTTCACAATTACAATATGTTAGTGAAAATACAATTGTAAATAAAAATTTACAACTAAATTTAGAAGCAAACTCAGAACCAATTAGGGTTGAGGCGCTTGGTATCTCGCTCTCTTTAAGGAGATTCAAGCCCTCTGCGGTGTTGGAAATCCTCAATCACCGGTCAACAATATATCTTCTTCTCGACTTGTCCTCCAGATACAATGTATTAACTGAAACGTTGTTTAGTTCAACTTCTTTTGCACTAGAAGATGAACTCAAAGCTCCACTATAAGAACACCTTTCTTATGGCAAATGTATTAACTTTGTAGAGAGAGTAAAATATAAAACTTCATATATTTTTGTGTAAAGTTGGAGAGAATAGCAAAGTATTTATAGGTGTTAGGAAGACAATAGAAGTAAATAAGAAATTAAATTTCATACACTTAATTTCATAACTTATGTCCTATGATCTTCCACAATAACAAACAACTATAACTCATGACCTATGATATTCCATAATCAAGACATGAAACTTCCAACTTTTCATATAACAATAAAAAATTATTTTAAAAATAAAATGTTACAACATTCCCCACTCATTTTATTATTTGAAAATAAGTCAAAATACATTTGCCAAAAGATAGATAATTATGCATCATGATAGGTATGACTCACGCATTGAACCTTCACTAGTGAAACAACAATCTCTACTCCACGCTTAGTAGTGATCTCGAGACTTGAACTATAACTCGGTTAAGGGAAATAAAGAAATACCGCTCACACATAATAATCCGGTGTTGATATGAGCTTTAATGGCTAGCACATTACTGCCTTGTCTTTGATCCCGCTTTTCATGAGTGTTTTTTGAAAATGTCCACATTCTCATAGAGAGCGCCCCACTCTCACACTCACATAGGTAAAATCATCACAAGAGTGCTCCTCGCAACTATTACACTCCACTCATACGAGCTACGAGACTTTATTAAGAGTTTTTTTTTTTTAAAACTCAACCCTCCAAACGTTACAGATTAATGCACTTACATCATAGGGATGGGAAAAATAATTGTGCATTTTTTTTTTTTCGCCACCTTATAATTTGTTTGTCCCATTGAACCTAGTTACGTGATCTCTACGGTCCCTAGGTTGGTATCCTTATATGTGGCTCATGATGATATGGGCTTAAGTCCCATCCCCTCAAGTATTCCGCACCCTCTCTCTTGTCAAGGCCTTAGTTAATGGATCTCGCAAGATTATCACAAGATTTAACATAATTCACGTTAATTATGCCACCGCTCAAATAAGATCTCACAAAGATCTTTGTGTTTTCTTCTTATAGGTCTGGATTTACCGTTATAATAACGATTGTTAACTCTACCAATGGCACCGTGTCTTTGTCGCAATGAATCAATATAGGAGGTATTGGTTTTTCCCACATCGATCTCATGTAATAAATCTCTTAACCAATTTGCTTCTTCACTGGCTGAAGCTAAAGCAATAAGCTCGGCTTCCATAGTAGAATTAGCAATAATGGTTTGTTTTTTAGATTTCCAACAAATTGCACCACCTCCCAATTTAAAAATATATCCAGTGGTAGATAAAGAATCACCTGACAATGTATTCCAATCTGCATCAGAAAAACCTTCAATAACAGAAGGATATTTTTTATAAAATAAGCCATAGTTTCTTGAACCAATTGAATATTTCATTACACGGTCCATAGCATGCCAATGTTCTCTTCCTGGCTTACTTGTAAACCTGTTGAGTATCCCTACTGCAAATGCAATGTCAGGTCTCGTACAATCAGTAGCATATCGCAAGCTACCAATCATGCTAGCATATTCCTTTTGATTTATGACATCATTTTCATTTTCAACGAAATAGATGAATACTCGAATCAAAAGGATTAGAAACATGCTTGCAATCAACATAGTTATATTTTTTCAAAATTTTCTCAATATAACTTGATTGATCAAGAAAAATTCCACCACATGTTTTAGTAATTCGCATGCCCAAAATAAAATTAGCCTCTCCAAGATCTTTCATGTCAAAATGGCTCTTAAGCATATTTTTCGTCTCATTGATTACAAAATGTTAGAGCCAAAATCAACAAATCATCCACATAGAGACTAATAATGACATGTGAATTTTTCCATGATTTATAATATATGCACTTATCACACTCATTTACTTTATACCCATTTTCAATCATGCAAGAATCAAATTTTTCATGCCAATTTGTTTTGGAGCTTGCTTTAAAGCCATAAAGAGATTTAGACAACTTACACACTTTGCTTTCTTCACCAGTTGTAAAAACCTTCGAGTTGGTCCATATATATTTCTTCATCTAGATCACCATTTAAAAAGCTGTTTTCACATCCATTTGATGAATAATAAAATCATGAATTGCAAAGAATGAAGAATAAGCAATCTAATGGATGTCACTCTAGTAACCGGAGAAAAGTATCAAAGAAGTCTACATTAGTTTTTGTTTAAACCCCTTTGCAACGAGTCTTGCTTTATACTTATCTATACTTCCATCCGGTTTTAATTTTTTTTTAGGACCCATTTACATCCTATGGTTTTACAACTCGGTGGTAAATCAACTAATTTCAAGTTTTATTAGAAAGTAGTGATTCTATCTCATCATTTACACCTCTTTCCAAAATATAGCATCGTGTAATAATAAAGCTTCTTGTAAAGAAATTGGATTTTCTTGAACATTATAAACAATATAGTCAGGACCAAAATGTTTCTCAACTCTAGTTCTTTTACTCCTTCCGAGTTCATTTTGAGAATTTTCTTGATTTTGTAAAATAGGAGTAAAAGAGTTAGATTTCAAAATATTTTGTTCAAATTCTTTACCCCACTATTTTTTGATTTAAATGGAAATTTTCTTCATGAAAAATAGCATCACCGACTCAAAAATTATATTATTTTCAATGTCAAAAATCTATAGGTCGTATTTATGTACCGCATAACCAAGAAAAGCACAAGTGGTAGCTCTTGCTCCCAATTTAAGTCTTTTAGGATCCGTTAACCTCACAAAGGCTAAACAACCCCATACCCTTAGATATCCCAGATTTGGCTTATGCCCCTTCCACACCTCAAAATGTGTTATTTTTGTCTTTTTATGTGGCACTCTATTTAACACATAACAAGCAGTCAAAACCGCTTCTCCCCAAAAATTTGAGGGAGCACCTGAATCTAATAGCATAGCATTTGTAAGATCAATTAACGTTCTATTTTTTTTCTTTCACTACACCATTAGAAGCGGTGAATATGGTGGAGTAGTTTCATGGATTATTCCCAAGGATTGAACATAAGAATTAAATCCAAAAGATTCAAATTCTCGACCTCTATCACTTCGAATTCTTTTAATCTTTCTACCGAATTTATTTTCAACTTCAAGGAGGAATATTTTAAAAGAATCAAAAGCATCACTTTTATTTTTCAATAAATAAACATAAGTATATTTTGAACAATCATCAATAAAAGTGATAAAATATCTATTTCCTCCACGAGTTAAAATTCCTTCAAATTCACATAAATCTGTGTGAATTAACTCCAATAATTCGGTATTTCTTTCTACACTTTTATGAGGTCTTTTTGTAATCTTCACTTTACTACAAATTTCACATTTTTCAAAATCCTTTTTCATGTTAGGAATTAATCCCAAACTACTCATGACTCCCACAGATTTACTATTAATATGACATAAACGAGCATGCCAAAAATTCAATGAAGAGAGCATATAAATATAATTAGAAGCATTATTATTAATATTCTCAACATTGAGTTTAAACATTCCATCACAAGCATAACCTTTGCCTACAAATATACCCTTCTTTGTAATCACATATTTATCGATTCCATAGTTTGTTTAAAGCCACCTTATTTAAAAGATAACTTGACATCAAATTCTTTCTCATGGAAGGCGTATAAAACACGCCTTTCAATGTTAAAACTCTTCCGTATGAATTTAAGATCAACTTCACCCGCTCCAAGAACTTGAGTAGTGTGAGAATCTCCAAGCATTATAGTTTTGGACTCCTTAAAATGAGTGTAAACTTTGAACCAATCTTTATCATAGCAAACATGTCTATTTGCACCGAGAATCTACCCACCATCCTTCAACACTTTGTATCATATTGATATCGGTTATCATAGCCACAAATGGCTCCTCGGTAACGTTAGCCCCGAGGTATAGGTTCACGTTTCCCAGATCTCGCAAATTCGAGCAATATGCCCATTTTTGCCACATACAAAACAAGTCTTACCTTGTTGATTTTGAGAAGGATGTGATTGGTTATTACTCCACCGCTTGAATTTCTCTTATCATGTTGGTAAGATTTTTTCACGATCTTTTTTCTAGGCTTCAACATATTATTTTTGGAATATCGATTAGTAGGCAAATTTTCATTTGTAGAAATTAAATTTACCTTGGTGGAATGTCCATTGCTCTCTTGAATAAGTGCATCTTGTCCTCTAGCCTCTTCCTCCACTCGAATCGTGTGATCAACGTTTCTAGTGACATCTCTTTTGTTTGTGTCGCATATTTTTCTCGAACTCTCTCCATGATGGTGGAAGTTTGTCAATTAAGCCAAAGAACAACTAGGTTGTCACCAATCTTAATCCCTTCGGATATGACTTCAAAGAACTATCATTTGAAAATCTTGTGCTTGCTCTACCACGATTTTCCATCCACCATTGATAACGAAAAAATCGACTTGTCGCATATTTTTTTTGCACCGGCTTCTTCAAGATCATATTTACTCGTAAGGCTTTCCATATTTTTTTGGCGACGTGAAAGTAGTATCATAATAATCATAGAAATGATCGGCAAGACAATTTAAAAGATAGTAACGACAATTATACTCATCTTTTTCGTATTTTCGACCTTTTCTCCATGTTCAATATATTCATCATCGCTCATGCCTTCATGATTAATTTTTTTAGGATTCTTCTCGGTAAGGACATAGGCAACCTTGAGAAGAGTGAGGTAAAAGAGAACTTTACCCTTCCACCTTTTAAAGTTTGTCCCTTTGAAGCGAAATGGCTTGTTGAGATCTCCAACATTCTCATTTGGTTTTCAACGGTTTGGTCCATGTTGAATCTCCTTAAAATTGTTAGTGAAAATACAATTGTAAATAAAAATTTACAACTAAATTTAGAAGCAAACTCAGTAACCAATTAGGCCGAGGCGCGGTATCTCGCTCTCTTTAAGGAGATTCAAGCCCTCTGCGGTGTTAGAAATCCTCAATAACCGGTTGCAACAACTATCTTCTTGACTTGTCCCTCCAGATACAACAAAATTTCAACTGAAAGCGTTGTTTAGTTCAACTTCTTTTGCACTAGAAGATGAACTCAAAGCTCCACTATAAGAACACCTTTCTTATGGCAAATGTATTAACTTTGTAGAGAGTAAAATATAAAACTTCATATATTTTTTTGTAAAGTTGGAGAGAATAGCAAAGTATTTATAGGTGTTAGGAAGACAATAGAAGTAAATAAGAAATTAAATTTCATACACTTAATTTCATAACTTATGTCCTATGATCTTCCACAATAACAAACAACTATAACTCATGACCTATGATATTCCATAATCAAGACATGAAACTTCCAACTGTTGACCTATGGTTAACTTTAAACCTTAATGTTTTGATTATTACAAACAAATTGGTTATGTTTTCTAACATTTTATTTTCAAGCAAAATTCAAAGCGCTACAAATCTAACTCTTATGCAATGTCAAGTTCAAAGCCAAAATCAATACAAGAGTTCAAGCATCTCAAGATCCGCCGAATTTCAAGATTCGAAGATCAAGATTGAAGAATAGATTTTTAGATAAAATTGTAAAGGTATTAACTCTTTAATCTTTAGCAATTAAATGAACAAAAGCTCAAATATAATTTTTATCACTTGCATAAAAATTAGTTTTATCAAAGCCAAAAATCAGATTTTCAAAACTGTGGAATCGGATCATTCGTTTGAAAACGGATGAACCGGTCGACCGCTTACTTTTAACCGTCGACCGTCTGAAAGCGTGTCTGTTCAAAAAGTGTCCGTTCTAACTTTTTGCGCTTCAACGGCTAGTTCTCGACTAATCGACCGGGTCGACCGTTTGGTCATCCGTTTGGTCATCCGTTTCAACGAGAAAGTGACGAAAATTCATCTCTATAAATACCACTTCATTTATTATCATTTAAAAACACTTACAAGAGCATTTATAGAGAGAATCATATTGAAAACATCATTCAAAGCTTCATTGCATTCATATCTTCAATATCTCTCTTTGAAAAACTTTGTTTGATTAAATCAAACTTTTGGTTCATCTTTCTCAACAAAGTTTTCTTCTAACACTTGAGCTTTCCTCATCCATTGCTATTCATTAAAGTGTTAGTCTCTCTTAGAGCTAAACTTGTATCTATCATTCATCTAGAGAGAAATACTCAAATCAATCTCTTTATTTATTTGGGTCATATTGAGGTCCTTGAAAAGCTCAATATTGTATAAGGATTGGTGCTCTTTGCTTGTAAGTCACCGGATACATTGTAAGGGTTTGGATTGCACCATAAGTCAATCAAAATAGTGGAAAGGCCGTGCTCGTGTTGGAGAGCTTGGTAACGGGAGACGTAGATCATTGGTTGGATCGAACCTCCATAAAAATCGTTTGCACTCTCTCTTCTCTTTTTTTACTTATATTGTGCTTATATTATTGTGAATCTATTTTTATCTCTTAAATATCATTTTGAGAATATTTTTCGAAAAGTTTGAGAAACCAATTCACCCCCTCTTGGTTAGTTATTTTTGGCTATCACCAACTTTTGAGCAAGGTGCTCATTTTTTTTATTACACAATCTTGAGTAATGGCTAACCAAAATTTTCAAAACTTTGAAGGTCACTCCACAAATCGTCCTCCCTTCTTTAATGGCTCCCACTACAATTATTGGAAAACTAGAATGATGATTTATATTCAATCAATTGATTATAACATTTGGGAAGTCATCGAGTTTGGTCCATATGTGCCTACAAAATTGTTAAAGTTGATGATAAATCGGACCAAACTATTTCTAAGCCTAGAGAAGAATATGATGAAGAGGACAAAAGAAAATTGTCTTTGAATGCTAGAGCCAAAATTTACTTTATTGTGCTTTAGACAAAAATGAGTTTAATCATATTAGCACATGTGATTCCGCATATGATATTTGGCATGCATTAGAGATAACTCATTTAGGTACCAACAAGGTTAAAGAAACCAAAATAAATCTTTTGACAAAAGATTTGAAAATTTTTTTATGAAACAAGATGAACCTATTGTTGATATGATTACTCGTTTCACCGATATTATTAATGGCCTTAAGGGCTTTGATCGAAAATTTACTAACGGTGAACTTGTGAGCAAAATGCTTAGGTCTTTATCGGAAGATTGGAACTCCTTGAGTATGTTGATAGAGAATACAAAAGATATCAACACTTATCCATTGGAGGAGCTATATGGAGCATTGATGACATATGAGCTCAACAATGCCGAAACAAAGGAGAAAACAAGGAGAAGCAAAGAAGAGATGAAGGAGCTTCCAAAGAAGCAAATTGCTTTGAAATCAACAAATGATGAAGGATCATCCAACACAAACTTGAGTGATGAAGAACTTGATGACTTAGTTCTTCTTGTCAAGAAATGGAGAGGATTTCAAACAATAGGCGATTTCAAAAAAAAAAGAAGACAAAAGTGAAGAAAAGAACAAAAGATCATATGCTATGATTGTGACAAACCCGGTCACAAGAGGACCGAATGCCCAAACAAGAAGAAGTTCAACAAAAGAAAGCACTTCAAGCTACATGGGATGATAGTGATGAAGATGATCAAGAAGATGATGAAATTCAAGAAGAAATTGCTAATATGTGCTTCATGGCTATTGAGGATGAGGTAAGTACAAACAACAATGACTCTTACATTGACTTATCTACCTCTTATGATGAAATTCTTGAAGAATTTGAGAAACTTATGTCAAAATACTCCATTCTTAACAATAAACACTCTTTGTTGAAAAAGGTAGTTAAGAAGCTTTTATTGCACAAAAGGACTTTGAAAAAGAAAAGGATGATCATAAGTCCTTGATTAAAGAAAATATTTTATTGAAAGAAAAAGTGGTTGATTTAACAAGCATTATTCACAATTTCACCCAAGGAAAGAAAAACTTTGAATTAATGCTTGGTGAGCAAAAATGTGTTTTAACAAAGGAGGAATTGGATATAAACCTCTCTTGAAACAAAAATCCCTTGAAACCATTTTTGTAAAATCATCCAACTTTTCTCAACAAAACATCACATGTAGTTTTTGCAAGAAAGATGGTCATGTTGCTTACAATTGTTTGACTAAAAAGAAACTATACTTTGAAAAGAAACACAAGTGGATAAAAGAATCCATTAGCACTAACTATCAAAGACCCAAACTTATGTGGGTACCAAAAATCAAAAATTAAAATTATTTTTGTAGGTACCACAAAAGGTCAAGAGCAATTGGTTCTTGGATAGTGGTTGTTCGAAACATATGACGGGAGATCGATCATTACTATCAAATTTCAAAAGAAAAGATGGAGGTCATGTGACTTTTGGAGACAATGCCAAAGGAAAAATCATAGGCATTGGAAATATTGGTAATCGCTCTTCTCCCTCTATTGAAAATGTTTTATTAGTTGATAACCTCAAACATAACTTACTTAGTATAAGTCAATTGTGTGATAAAGGTTATCTCATTAAATTTGATTCTTATAATTGCCTCATTGAGGATGCCATATCTAAAGAGGTATTGTTCATGGGGAGCGAAGCAAAGATGTTTACATCATATCTATTGAATTTGAACTTGAAAAGGAAATAAAATGTTTTCAAGTATAAAAGATGACTCTTGGCTATGGCATAGGAGATTAGGTCATGTTAGCATGGACTTACTTTCAAAAATCTCCAAAAATAACTTTGTGAAAGGGTTGCCAAGTATAAAGTTTGAAAAGATAAAATTTGTGATGCTTGTCAATTTGGAAAACAAGTAAAGAGTTCTTTCAAACTTAAACAACACTCTTCTACTTCAAGACCTTTGCAACTTCTCCACATGGACTTATTTGGACCATCTAGAACCGCTAGTTTAAGTAGAAAACATTATGCATTTGTTATTGTTGATGATTTTCAAGATTTACTTGGGTCATTTTCTTGAATTTAAAAGATGAAGCCTTAAATGCATTTAAACATTTTTGCAAAAGAGTCCAAAATGAAAAAGATACACCATTACCACAATTAGGAGTGATCATGGTGGAGAATTTGAAAATATAGCCTTTGATGAGTTTTGCAAATCCAATGGATATGAACATAATTTTTCGGCTCCTAGAACTCCTCAACAAAATGGTGTAGTAGAAAGAAAGAATCGAACATTGCAAGAAATGGCTCGAACCATGTTGAATGAAAATAATTTACCAAAATACTTTTGGGCGAAGCCGTAAACACTTCATGTTATATCTTAAATAGAGTTTTGGTAAGTCGAAGAAAACCAAAACTCCATATGAGCTTTGGAAAAATAGAATTCCCAATATCGGATATTTTAAAGTTTTTGGTTGCAAGTGCTTTATTTTAAACACAAAAAGAAAATTTGGGAAAATTTGATCCAAAATCCGATATTGGAATTTTTCTTAGATATTCATCTACTAGTAAAGCTTTTAGAGTTTTCAACAAAAGAACTTTAGTAGTTGAAGAATCCATGCATGTTGTTTTTTATGAAACTAACTCCTCTACACAAGAAAAAGTTATTGATGATGAAGATTTGGAAATCCCATTTGAACAACTAAGTGTTCAAAATCAAGACAAAGGGAATCCAAATAACATTGAAAGTCAACATGAGGAGGAAACAAGTATGCAACAAAATGATGAAGAACCTCATGAAGATCCCAACACTTCATCATTACCAAAAGAATGGAGGTTTGTCCCATCTCACCCAAAAGATCTCATCATTGGTGATCCATCAAAAGGGGTAAGCACAAGAAATTCTTCTAGAAATTTTCATAACAATTGTGCATTTCTTTCTCAAATTGAGCCAAAGAACTTTAAAGAAGCCGAGTTTGATGAATTTTGGATCCTAGCTATGCAAGATGAACTAAATCAATTTGAAAGAAATCATGTTTGGGATTTAGTTGCTAGACCAAATTCACAAATCGTAATTGGCACAAAATGGGTTTTTCAAACAAACGAGATGAAAATGGTATAATTATGCGTAATAAAGCTAGATTAGTGGCTCAAGGTTACAATCAAGAAGAAGGCATTGATTTCAAGAAACTTTTGCCCGGTTGCTAGATTAGAATCAATTCGCATGCTTCTTGCTTTTGCTTGTCATAAGAATTTTACTTTATTTCAAATGGATGTCAAAGTGCATTCTTGAATGGAGTCATTCAAGAAGAAGTTTTTGTTGAGCAACCACCGGTTTTAAAAATCATAAGTATCCGGATAAAGTTTTCAAACTTAGAAAAGCTCTTTACGGTTTAAAACAAGCTCCTAGAGCATGGTATGAGAGATTAAGTAAATTTCTCTTAGCAAATGGTTTTTAATGGGTAAAGCGGATACTACATTATTTATAAAACCAAAAGAATGATATGATAGTTGTTCAAATTTATGTTGATTTATATCATTTTTGGTGCTACTAACATTTCCTATGTGAAGAATTTTCTAAGTGCATGAGTAGGAATTTGAGATGAGCATGATGGGTGAACTCAAGTTCTTTCTTGGTCTCCAAATCAAACAAACCAATGATGGAATATTCATTAGTCAAACTAAGTATATCTTGGATATGCTCAAAAGTTTGAAATGGAAGAGTTGAAGCCAATGAATACTCCAATGAGCTCATCAATCAAACTAGATAAAGACGAGCAAGGTACTTCCGTTGATGTAACAAAATATCGAGGTATGATCGGATCCTTCTTTATTTAACCGCTAGTAGACCCGATATTATGTTTAGTGTATGCTTATGTGCTAGATATCAATCTAATCCTAAGAATTCCCATCTTAGTGCCAGTAAACGCATTTTTCGTTATCTTAGTGGAACTAGATCTTTAGGTCTTTGGTATCCCAAAGAAACTCATTTTGATTTACTTAGCTATTCGGATGCCGATTGGGCGGTTGCACAATTGATCGAAAAAGTACTAGTGGAACGTGCCATTTTCTAGGCTTTGCTTTAGTTTCATGGTTTAGTAAGAAACAAAATTCCGTTGCCTTATCAACCGCCGGGCCGAGTATATCTCCGCCGCTAGTTGTTGTGCTCAAATCCTATGGATGAAGCAAACTCTAAATGATTATCACATCTCATTTGACAAAATTCCTATTATGTGTGATAATACTAGTGCGATCAACTTATCAAAAATCCCGCTTTACATTCTCGTACCAAACACATTGAGATTAGACATCACTTTTACGAGACCATGCACAAAAGGGAGATATAACTTTGGAGTTTGTAAACACCGAAAAACAATTGGCGATATTCTCACAAAACCATTAGCACTTGAAAGATTTTCTTACATTCGATGAAATTTAGGTATAATTGATGAATGTGAAATATGTGGCTAACTCCTTATATTTTCTATAATTGATTGCATTTTATGTGATAAATATGTTTCAAAATTATTTGACAAAAGATCAAATCGATGATTTTTATATATTTTTGCAAAAATTGTCCAACCGGACGACCGTTTATTAAGACGGAAGTCCGTTTCATGTCAAACGGATGAACAATTGTTCAAACCGCTTTGCTCATCCGTATGAGCGAGATTTTGCCAAAATTAAAAAGTTTAACCGGTTGACCGCCTATTTCAAACGGACGTCCAGTATGATTTTAACCGGACGACCGTATATCATCCGTCGATCATCCGTTTGAATGAAAGTTTGAACATCAAAATTCCAGCCCAACCGGCGATCAGTATGAGGATTCCTGGTCGTCCAGAGTATATGTAAATCGTGGTTTTAAGTTAGAAAATTTTCAAATTTCTTCATTCCAACTTCCCGCGAACCACGGTTTTCTCTCCAAATCTTCCTCCAATCTTCCAATCTTCCCAAAATCTCTTCAATTTACATTCAAAATCTCAAAACCCATATCATTTGACGCCTAAATCTTCAAAATCCCCAAATTTTGTCCACCAAATCGTGATAAATCCCTCAACCGGGTCGACCTCCAACCGTAGGCTCCAAATCTGTCTCCAAAACCATGCCTCGGGTGAAAATGGCAGCCAAACGACCTAGGAGAGAAAGGCAACCATCTCCATCCTCCTCCTCCTCCTCCAAGATCCTCAATCCAAGCGCATCGAATCGAAGTCCCGTTCTCATTGGTAAGAACGTCGATCTTGCCTCTTTCACACACGAAGCACCATCTTTTAACATTGAAAATCTTTTCGTGGGTATGGGGTGGGTTCCTCTTCTCACTCTCAATGAAACTGTTTACCCCCATTATCAAAGAATTTTACAAAACATGGTTTTTCCCGGGGTCGGGTATTTCATCTTTCGTTCGGGACAAACGAATTAAGATCACTCAAGATCTTATTCGTACTATTCTTCATCTTGAAAATGGTGGTATGCGTCTCTATACCACCAAGACAATTCCTCACACCGACGAGTATAATCCCGTCGAAGCATGTTGTAATGTCACCGGCAAGCATTTTGAGGCCGCCGTTAGATGCCTTAGCTCAAATCAACTTACTCTTCCTTGTCGTGTCCTCCATAACATCATTGCCCACATAATTGTCCCTCGAAAGGGTCATTTGGATGAGGTCAATCATTTCGATGCTTTTATGCTCGACTCTATCCTCCGATGGCGTAAGCTCGATTTCTCTATATCATGATCCAACACATGCACTACGCCCTTAGCGGCAAGAGTTCTAAGGCACTTCCCTATGACATGATTCTTACCAAAATCTTTCAACATTTCGATATCTCCTTCCGGTGATACGGTGACCCTCCTTCCGAAAGCCACCGACACCATCAATATTCTTACACTCAAAAGAATGAAAATTGTAAAGGAGAACGGTCAATGGGTGGCAAAGTCGAAGGGATTTGATGAAGAGTCGGGCCCTCCACTCTACCTTTCGAGGGGAAGATATTGACGAGGATGCTCCTCCGTCCCCTCCGCCAAAGATCACAAAGGCCGTCGTCCTCCACTTCCGCCATAACGAGGACCAATTCACTTTACTTCATGGCCGGATCGACTCACTTACTTCTTCAGTTGAGGGCCTGCACCATACCATGGGGACTCTCCAAAGACTCGGTTGCATGACTCAAGACCAAGCTCCTCGAGATCTTCACTCCCGCCTCGATCGATGCCGTGCTTCCTCCTCACCGCCGCCCGGAGCCTTAGTCTATTTATTTCTCTTGTTTTCAGAGCTATGTTTTGGAAACAAAATCTATGTCCTAGCTTTCATTTAAAAAACTATGCTTGTTTTTAAATTTTAAGTTTATCAATGAATGGCTTATATTGTTTCATTTAGGGGAAATATATTTTTAAACCTTAATGTTTTATCTTTTGCCTTTTGTTTATGCCAAAAGGGAAAAATAAATATGTGATGAAATATATGAAATATGTGATGTGATGAATGATGAATTTGGCATGAAATATGTAATGTGATCAAATGGAATCGATATCATGTAATGAGATAAAATTGGCAAATCAAATGAAAACGTGATACAAATTCATCAAATCATGTTTACTTGAAAAGATAAGGGGAATATATATGCTTTATTGTATCTCATTATTTTATATTCTCACATTATTTGTCATAATCAAAAGGGGGGAAATTGTTGACCTATGGTTAACTTTAAACCTTAATGTTTTGATTATTACAAACAAATTGGTTATGTTTTCTAACATTTTATTTTCAAGCAAAATTCAAAGCGCTACAAATCGAACTCTCATGCAATGTCAAGTTCAAAGCCAAAATCAATACAAGAGTTCAAGCATCTCAAGATCCGTCAATTTCAAAGATTCAAGATCAAGATTGAAGAATAGATTTTTAGATAAAATTGTAAAGGTATTAACTCTTTAATTCTTAGCAATTAAATGAACGAAAGCTCAAATATAATTTTTATCACTTGCATAAAAATTAGTTTTATCAAAGCCAAAATCGATTTTCAAAATCGTGGAATCGGATCATCCGTTTGAAAAACGGATGAACCGGTCGACCGCTTACTTTTAACCGGTCGACCGTCCGAAGCGTATCTGTTCAAAAAGTGTCCGTTCGACTTTTGCGGTTCAACGGCTAGTTCGACCAATCGACCGGTCGACCGTTTGGTCATCCGTTTCAACAGAAAGTGACAAAAATTCATCTCTATAAATACCACTTCATTTATTATCATTTAAAAACACTTACAAGAGCATTTATAGAGAGAATCATATTGAAAACATCATTCAAAACTTCATTGCATTCATATCTTCAATATCTCTCTTTGAAAACTTTGTTTGATTAAATCAAACTTTTGATTCATTTTTCTCAACAAAATTTTCTTCTAACACTTGAGCTTTCCTCATCCATTGCTATTCATTAAAGTGTTAGTCTCTCTTAGAGCTAAACTTGTATCTATCATTCATCTAGAGAGAAATACTCAAATCAATCTCTTTATTTATTTGGGTCATATTGAGGTCCTTGAAAAGCTCAATATTGTATAAGGATCGGTGCTCCTTGCTTGTAAGTCACCGGATACATTGTAAGGGTTTGGATTGCACCATAAGTCAATCAAAATAGTGGAAAGGCCGTGCTCGTGTTGGAGAGCTTGGTAACGGGGACGTAGATCATTGGTTGGATCGAACCTCCATAAAAATCGTTTGCACTCTCTCTTCTCTTTTATTTACTTATATTGTGCTTATATTATTGTGAATCTATTTTATCTCTTAAATATCATTTTGAGAATATTTTTCGAAAAGTTTGAGAAAACCAATTCACCCCCTCTTGGTTAGTTATTCTTGGGCTATCACCAACTTTTCATATAACAATAAAAAAAAATTATTTTAAAAAATAAAATGTTACAACACAATACAATCTCTCTCTCTCTCTCTCTCTCTCTCTCTCTCTCTCTATCGACTCTCTCCTCTATTTGTGCTACAAGTTTTTGTACTAAAGTCTTATTCTTGATTTTTAATTTATAGTGGCATATAAACTTATTGAATTATTTGATTTTTGTTTTAATAATTATTTTTTTGTACAAATATCAAATATCGTATTTGAAATTTCATTTTTGATGCCCCAAGACTATTCATTGAAAGAAACAGTTGGATTGAAGAATATAAATAATTTGTTAGTAAATATTAATTAGATAATTAATCTAATACCATATAGTACAAATAGATTTTGGACTTTAAATTCAATATAGCACCAGAAATTCATTTTTGAACTTAAAAAGATTTACCGTCAACTGCAACACCAATCAATTATCTTTTTAAATCATAAAATATTTTTTTTATATAAGAGGGTTAAACAATTGATTTTATAAGAGAAATAATCCTAAATATCTATCATCTAGTATCGAACATGCAAGAGGAAATTTTACCCAAAAAAAAAAAAAAAGACAAGTAGAAAGAAAATGAAAATTAAACCTTATTTCGATTAATTTAAAGAAACCTTGCTTTTTAGTCAATTTTCTTTATTTAAAATTGAAAAAGAGTTTTTCCATTCTTTATATTTCAAGAACTTTTCTCTTTCCGAGATTCTACTCAAAATAGTTATTTACGTATGATAGTCACTTGAACTATTTGAAATAAAGACAATGTAAAATTACTATTTTTAATAAAAAGTCAAATATATGAAAATTTATAGAAATCAATAACAATTATATTGAAATCTATAATATAGAATTATGTTAAAATCTTATAAATTGTGTGGAATTCTATTCAAATTTATGAAATCTATTCAAATTTGTAAATATTAAGAAATCTTTCAAAATTTGAGTTGAAGACATCCCTGAGTATGTTTAGTAAAACTTTTTGTAGATTGTGGTACAGTTTTTTATAGATTATAAAAGTGGGTCGTACATAATATGTGGATAAAAAGTGAGTAAAAATTATGGATCTTATAAATTGTGTAGATAAAAATGATGTTTGACCAATTTATAAGTACTTATAAGTAATAACAAATATGCTTACAGTGCATGTTTGGTCAAGTTTAAATTATAATTTCAACTGTTCAAACTAATTAAACATTCTTTTATTCATACATTTTGTAGAATCTACAACTTACTATCTAATTATTATCTACATATTCCATAAAATCTACTGTTAGCAAAATTGATGCTCGGACGAATGAGAAATTAAATCTCAAAGTGGACCTACGTTTTGTCCAAGACCTTCAAACTTCTCAACTAATTCATGTGTTGTTAATGGATGGTTAGTGGTGGGTTAATGAGTATGCTTGTGTGAATGAATAATTAAGTTTCAAAGTGGACCTACGTTTTGTCCAAGACCTTCCAACTTCTCAACTAATTCATGTATTGTTAATGGATAGTTAGTGATGGGTTAATGAATATAACTCTTGTAACTTAACTGTTAATGGTGGAATTAGCATTGAATTGGAAGGTCACCCGAGAGCCTATATAAACAGGTCCAAACTTCCTCAATCTTCACATCAAAATTCAGCATTTTCTCTCATCCTTTTATTCCTCAATATCCAAGTTTTCTTCTCGCGGTGATATTGTTACGACAAGAGTCGGGTTCTTTGAGACAACCGGTTTTACCATCAGATCCCTGAAAAGCGATCGTTCATAACCTACGGTATGGGACGAATTTGTTTTAAGAAAATGGTACATGTAGTTGCCTCGGTTTACTTTTTCTTGTCTTTATTTATTCAATTTGTATTCTGCAGTTATACTATTTGCTTGCTTACTATTTGCTTGCTGTTCTTTTTATAATAATATGAGATTTGATGTTTTCATATGACTTGTTGAACAACAATTTTAAAACAGATTCGCTAAACCCATATTATTTTGAAAACAGTGTTCCAATCAAAATTGCATATTTTGAAGAATTTTTCACTAAACTGGAATAGTTCTCATTTGCAGATTTTTTTTTCTTTTCAGCAGTTTTCCAATCATAACTGAAATCCCTGTTTCCATTTAATTTATATTCCAGTTAATTGAACGAGAAGATTAATTATTGTGATTACACTTTTAAGTTTTCACCTCATTGATTCCAGTGATTACATTTGATTGGCAATTTCAAGTTTCGGTTATTGCAATTATAATTTTGTGATTATAATTTCCCCCAGTTTCAGTGGTTAGCAAGTTTTAGTTTCAGTGAAATTGATTTAATTTGGAAGATTTCGGATTTTACAATTTTTAACTATTTACAGTTTTACATTAAAATCAGTGTTCCAAACAATTTTTTAGGAATTGAAATCTCATTTTGCAGAATTTTTTTTCCAGCAGGACTGTTCAATTTGGTCTCATTGATTACGTCGTTCAAAACTCTTTTTTGTTAAATTTATCTGATTTTCCAATTAATAAAATGAGAAGATTAATCAACTTTTTGTTGACCAGAAGCCTTTTCATTTAATTTTCAGTTACCTGTTTTCATTTAAGATCAATCAAAGTTTTCAGTTTTTCAGCTTCAGTTTTATCTTATTCTTTAATTAATGTATGCAAGTGTAACTAAATGGTAATCAATCTCAATTACATGTAAACACAAGTGTGACTAAACTAGAAAATAGATTTCCATAAATAATATTGTTTATACTATTTAATTTTATTTAAAAGTGGAACTGAAATTTTTCTCTTCTTTCAAAAAATGGCAACTGATCCAATTACTGAAGTTGTGGCTATTTAAAACCAAACTGTGGCTATTGTGCCAAGTCCATTTGTGAACCAGGCTGTGGCACAAGTACCAAGTTTTGCTGTGACTCAAATTGTGGCTCCAACTGGTTATGTAACTGTTCCAAATAATCGTGGAGAAAAAACAGAGAAGTTCAATGGATTCTTGACCATAGCAGAGAAAAAGCAGAGAAGTTTTGCAATGCTATTTTATCTGACCACTTTGAATCTTGAGAGATTCTTGACTGAAGATGCTCCGAAACTCAAACAGGGTGGGGGAGACATACAAGCTGTTAGCGCTATTGAAGCTTGGAAACATTCTGATTTCCTATGCCGGAATTATGTCATGAATGGCTTAGCAGATTCTCTATAAAACGTGTATAGTACAATGAAAACGACGAAGGTATTATGGGAGTCTCTAGACCGAAAATATAAAACTGATGATGCATGGGTTAAGAAATTCATTGTTGGCCGCTTCCTGGATTATAAAATGGTGGACTCAAAAACAGTAATCAGTCAAGTACAAGAACTTCAAGAAATCTTGCATGAGATTAATGCCGAGGGGATGATTTTAAGTGAAACTTTCCAAGTGGCAACAATGATTGAAAAGCTGCTTCTGGCTTGGAAAGATTTCAAGAATTACCTGAAGCATAAGCAAAATGAAATGAACATTGAAGAACTGATTGTCAGACTTCGAATTGAAGAAGACAACAAAGGTTCTGAAAAGAATGGGTTCAATCCTCCAATGGCCAAAGCAAATATTGTGGTGCATGGTCAAAGCTCTAAGATAAACAAGAGCAAGTTTGAACTGTCTAGGAAAGGGACGAAAATGGGTCCAAAAGGGGGGAGTTTTCAAAAAAAAATTGTAAGGAAATGCTACAATTGTGACAAAGTAGGTCATAAATTTTCGGAATACAGATTGTTAAGAAGAAACAATAAAAATGAAGCAAATGTTGTTGATGACATCATACATGATGTGTCTGAAATGAACTCGTTGCAATCATTTCTGAAGTGAATCTAGTGGGATCAAATCCAAGAGAATGGTAGATTGACACCGGTGCTACCCGACATGTCTGTTCGGATAAAGAGATGTTCAATTCTTTTGAAGCAATTGAGAATAGAGAAAAGTTGTTTATGGAAAATTCAGCTACATCTGAAATAAAGGGCCAAGGCAAACTAGTTTTGAAGATGACGTCTAGGAAAGAGCTGACTTTGAACAATGTGTTTTTTGTGCCAGAAATTCGCAATAACCTGGTGTCCAGGTCACTGCTGAACAAGCATAGTTTTCGTATGGTATTTGAGTCAGAAAAAGTTATTTTGTCTAAGAGAGAAATGTTTGTTGGGAAAAGTTATGTGTCTGATGGACTTTTTAAGCTTAAGCCGAAAATTAATAAAGTGAATAATTCTTCTACTTATTTGCTTGAGTCTTTCAATTTGTGGCATGGTAGACTATGATATGTTAATTATGATACTTTGCGTAGATTAATTAACTTAAATTTCATATCTGCATTCCATATTGATTCTAAACGCAAATGTAAAACGTGTGTTGAGGTAAAATTGACAAGGTCCTCATTTCAAACTATTGAAAGGAAAATCGAACTACTTGATCTAAATCACACTGACGTTTGTAATCTAAAATCTGTACAAACAAGGGGTGACAACAAGTACTTCATTACTTTTGTTGATGATAGCACAAAATATTGTTATGTCTATCCACTTAATAGTAAGGACAAAGTTATAGAGAAATTTGTTCTTTATAAGAATGAAGTTGAGAATCAACCCAACAAGAAAATTAAGGTGTTGAAAAGTGACAGAGGTGGTGAATATGAATCACCATTTGCTGAATTATGTACACAAAGTAGAATCACACATGAAACCACAGTACCTTATTCACCTCAACAAAATGGTGTTGCTGAACGAAAAAACCGTACCTTAAAAAAATGATGAATGCAATGCTATTAAGTTCTGGATTACCTCATAACATGTGAGAAGAAGCTGTTTTATCAGCTAATTACTTTTTAAATAAGGTGCCCCGAAAGAAAAAAGAGAAGACTCCATACAAGTTGTGAAAAGGAAGAAAGCCTTCCTATGAATACTTGCGAGTGTGAGGGTGTCTAGTCAAAGTAGTTGTACCTACACCTAAAAAGGTGAAAATATGTCCAAAAACAGTTGATTGTATTTTTATTGGCTATGCACATAACAGTAGTGCTAATCGATTTCTTGTGTATGAATCTAAAATTTCAAACATACAAAAAAATACGATAATAGAATTGAGAAATGCTTCATTTTTTGAACATGTATTTCGTACACATCCATAGAGGAAGCAAGCTCCTCTAAATGGACACATAAAGTAACAGATCAAGAAGAACAACCAGAAGAAGAAGATGAGGTTAAACCAAGACGTAGCAAAAGAGCTAGAATCGAAAAATCTTTTGGTCCAGATTTTCTAACTTATATGCTAGAAAGTGAACATTAAAGCTTTAAAGAAGTTGTTAACTCTTCTGAAGGACCTTAATGGAAAGATACAATTAACAGTGATATAGATTCTATTCTGCAAAACCATACATGTGAGCTAGTGGATCTTTCTCCGGGATGCAAACCACTAGGCTACAAATGGATTTTCAAGAAGAAAATGAAAGCAGATGGAACAATCGAAAAGTATAAGACCAGACTTGTTATAAAATGATACAGACAACGAGAATGCATTGATTACTTTGAGACTTAATCTCCAGTAATGAGAATAATATCCATCGGGATGATACTTGCAATTGTAGCTTTGTGAAATCTCGAAGTACATCAAAGAGATATGAAAACTGCCTTTCTAAATAGAGATTTAGATGAAGAAATTTACATGGAACAATTTGAGGGTTTTTCTAATCTAGGTCAAGAAAACAAAGTCTGTAAATTGGTGAAGTCATTGTATGGCTTGAAATAAGCTCCAAAATAATGGCATGAAAAATTTGATCATGTCATGATGGAATGTGGATTTAAAATCAACGAGTGCGACAAATGCGTTTATATCATAGACACTAAAAATGGCTATATCTTTACGTTGATGACATGCTTATAGTTGGAAGCAACGATAAGATGATTAAATATACTAAAAATATGTTAAATTCAAGATTTGACATGAATGATATGGGCTTAGCAGATGTGATACTTAGAATTAAAATTTCAAGAACATCAGAGGGAATTGTCCTAAGTCAATCATACTATGTAGACAAAATTCTTGACAAAATTTAACAATGATGATTCTCGCATGGCTAGAACACCGATAGATTCCAGTCAATATCTATCATAGAACAGAGATAGGAATATCTCTCAATTAGAATACTTTAGAATTATCGGAAGTCTGATGTACTTGATGAGTTGTACAAGATCAGACATAGCCTACACAGTTAGCAAACTGAGTAGATACACGACTAATCCAGGAGCTAACCACTAGAATGGAATAATAAGAATACTAAAGTATTTGAGATATACTCATAATTATGGACTGCACTATACTAGATATCTGGCAATTATTGAAGGATACAGTGACGCTAATTAGATATCTGATATTGAAGACTCAAAGTCTACAAGTGGATTTGTGTTCACACTAGGAGGTACAACTATATCATGGGAATCCTCTAAACAAACGGTTATAGCCAGATCAACTATGGAATATGAGTTTATAGCTTTGGACAAGTGTGGTGAAGAGGCTGAGTGGTTACGTCATTTCCTAGAGGATATTTCTAGATGGTCAAAGCCTGTGCCAGCAATTTGCATACACTGTGATAGTCAATCTGCAATTGGTAGGGCACAGATTAACATGTATAATGGTAAGTCTAGACACATACGTCGTAGACATAATACCATAAGACAACTACTCTCAACTGGAGTTATCTCTATTGACTATGTGAAGTCAAATGATAATATTACAGATCCACTAACTAAAGGTTTGAATAGAGAATTAGTTGAAAAGTCATCGAAAAGAATGAGACTTAAGCCTTTGGAAAAATAAGTTAATACAATGGAAATCCAACATAGTTGACTGGAGATCCTAAGATCTATGATCAAAGGGACAACCTAATTGTAAATACTTAATTGGATCACTGTGGGAGTTTTCTCATGTCCATTCCTATGATGAAACAGTGATACCTGTAGAGAAAATGATAAGCAATAGGCTTTTAATGATTCTTACGCGCGGAGTAGAGCGGGCTATTCTTAATTAAGGAATCACCTATGGGATAGAGAAGTGGGGTCGCTTCTAAGAGAATTGTGTAAGGCGCGATTCTTAAAACCTCTCGCAAAACCAGGCATATGTTCACGGCCATAAATGAACATAACAATGAAAACTGAACTATGTCATGAAGAATTCTGTGCGAAGTATATCATCATTTACACAAACGGTAAAACAGTTCAAGGACATCGCGTCTATTGATTAGCTAGTAAAGTAAATATACTTTCACATAGAAGGTTCAAATGGTAACACCTACCTATTCTATGCAGGTTTCGGACGTTGAACTTTATCACCAAGTCTTCCGTGTCTCTGTTAATTTCTATTCATGTGGAGGATTGTTGGCAAAATTGATGCTCGGGTGAATGAGAAATTAAATCTCAAAGTGGACTTACGTTTTGTCCAAGACCTTCCTACTTCTTAACTAATTCATATGTTATTAATGGATAGTTAGTGGTGGGTTAATGAACATGCTCGAGTGAATGAGAAATTAAATCTCAAAGTATACCTACGTTTTGTCCAAGACCTTCCAACGTCTCAGCTAATTTATGTGTTGTTAATGGATAGTTAGTAGTGGGTTAATGAGTATAACTCTTATAACTTACCTGTGTTGTTAATGGATAGTTAGTAGTGGGTTAATGGATAGTTAGTAGTGGGTTAATGTGCAAATATGTCTGATATATTTATTAAATAATATTTAATTTAGCTTACTAAATATATCATTATAGTCGTACAATTAAATTTTTTTATTGTGCTTTAAGTACATTTAATTGCTATGTAATTTGAAAATTTTGAATAAAAATTAAGATAAATAAATAATAAAATGATGTATATTGATGTTTTCATCAAATAAGTATTAATTGCACACCAAAATACATGAGTTAGGAATGTATGTACCAAAAACAAATGTGAGAGACATTTTTCGCATCGAGAGCATATATTAAGGATCATTTGCCCCAAATTCCCTTTGAACAAACTTTCTAACAGAGACTTCTTTGGCTATGAATTGCTTTCACTTCGGAAGGTGAAGTTGGTGAAAATTAGAAAAAGAGAAAACATTGAGCACGAACTTCCATGTGTTCCTAATAAGGTCCGTTATATGACACTACAAAGTAAAGAAGTAAAATCTTGATTAGCTCTTGAGACGTCTAGCTCATTTCACTCAAGATGGTCATTTCCCAGAAATTATGTGTGTATTCTGAAAAGCCTATGAAAATAAAGAGCGAAAAATTCTCGATCCGCGAATTAGGATCGGATCATGTCCGTCCCGTTCTAATCTACCCCATTTGAAAAATAAAGAAGAAAATGATAGGAAAAAAAAAGTAGTAAAGTAGTAAAATTTGTTTAATGTTTGTTTAATTTTTTGAATGACAATTGATTCCAAAAAAAAAAAAAAAAAATTTACATAAATCAGTCTGCGGATCATAGCTGTGATCCGCTACGCTCCCCCCCCGAATTCGATCCGCCCTGAGAAATGGCGAATCAACCTGTAAATTTGAATCTTCTAAAATTGATCCAGAGCAGATACGGATCAGACTCATCCGATCCGATTCTGCCTCGTTGCTATCACTATTTTGGTGTGAATAAATAAGAAAAATTAAATGTTACCTATAAAAAATGCACTTAAAACTTAAAAGTTCAGATTCAATTTGATATATAAATATTTTTGGCTTTTTTTTTTTTTTTTTCCCACATGTTTAAACCCCGAAACAGCCATAACCAAAACCTTCCACTACCGTATGTAAACAAACATATCTTCACAACTCCTTTTCTTCCCCAATTTCTAAACTCAGGGAGGCTCTGATATGGAAGTGGGAATACTTGTTCTTCTAGTGTAAGCCTCCAATGACAGATGACTTAGGCTTCGCCACTACTACAAAGAGTAAGGAAAATGACATCGCAAAATGCTCTTCCTAGGACATATGGGTAAGCAATATTCGACTGCACTATACACAACGAAGGTCCTCTATAATCAAGTCTAGTATTATCGAATTCAATAGACCAAACATTCTACTAGTAATACAATTTTCTAATAATCTTAGAAAATTTTACATAAATAGACTAATATTTAAAAATAATTACATAAAAACGTATATGTACCGTAAATTCTAAATATACTGAGTCCGTCTTTTTTGTTTAATTAGTAATGTTATTTTTTAATTACATTATATATTATGATTGAAAGCTAATTAATAGAGAGTCGTTGTAATAAAATATTGCAAAATCTTTAATTATAAGATAATTATTTAAATATAACTTTGATATATCTGTTTCAAAAAAAAAAATTCTCTCTTCACAAAAAATAAAAATAAAAATAAACTTCGGTCATTAACTATTTATAAACATCAACGCAATCAGTTAATATAATATGATAAGAACCAAAAATTTCAACATCACATATGTAATAGTTCGTGTCACATATAGTAAAGCTCGTGATAATAACATTTGTCACACGTTATGATACATAACATTTGTACCACTTCATCTTACATATCATTTGTCATAAACTGTCACAACGCAATCACTTAACATAATATGGCAAGACCCAAAAATTTCAACAAGATCACATTTATAACTGTTCGTGTTCCAAATAAAAAAACTAATGATAATAACAATTGTAGCATGTTATGATACATAATATTTGTGGCAAAGATATCAATAGTCCTACACAATCAGTTGACAATCAGAAATCACACGAGCACATTTGTTAAAATTTGTGATACATATGGTACTATCAATTGAAACACATAAATTCACAATTGCGACACCTCATGATACATATGATACTATCAATTGTAATACATAAATCCACAGTTGCCCGATTTCGTTGTACCAGACGTTCGATTTTTTTGAATTCTTTTAGGGTTGAATATTTGATGTGATGACGAAGACGACAATAGAGAAAATTCTGACGAAGATGACAATGAAGAAAATTCTGACGAAGATGAAAATGGAGAAAATTCGGTTATATTAAAAACACCTGCATTTTTGGGGCTCTATTCAAAAAAGAAAAATGGTTGCAATTTAAAGATTTATCTTAAATTTTGAGAGCTAGATTATAGGAACGTTGATAAAATTGATTTCTATATTTATCAAATTACTTTAATTTAATATATTATAAAATATAAAATAATATGCAATATTTTTAAAATTAAATGACAATGTATAGAGTTATATAATTATTTGTCAAAAATCAAATATAGAGTGTAATTTCCTAGTATATCTTACTAGTTTACTATTTATAGGCAGGTTTTGCAGTTGACCTCGAAGGACTAATCCAGAGCAGGGCAATTTATACGAGAAAAGTGAGAAATTTATGTGTCCAAGGTCCTGTACTGAAATCCATGTGAAGAGGTCACTGGAGTAGGAACAAAAAGCTGTATGGAGGTGCAAGAAGAATCCACCAACACAATTGGCAAGAGAAATTTCAAAATATTAATATGTGAAGAGGTCACTGGAGTAGGAACAAAAAGCTGTATGGAGGTGCAAGAAGAATCCACCAACACAATTGGCAAGAGAAATTTCAAAATATTAATGTGTCGTAATGACCCTCCTTCCAACACAATTGCACCAGAAATGTCTGAATTTTCTAAATGTATGCTTGTTGAATTTTTTTTTTTTAGATTATAAACAGTGGATCTTACAAAATGTGTGGATAAAAATTTGTTAAAAATTGTGGGTCTTGCAAAATTTTATAAATAAAAATAATATTTGTCCAACTTATAAATACTTATAAGAACTAACAAGCATCCTCTAAATGCGTCGTCCAGAGATGAATTAACATTTTGACATTTATCTTTTAAAAGATATAATGTCCACAGGTGATGTGGCTAAACATAATTGGTAGAATCATGAGTGTGGAGCAATGAACTACTCATGTGATGCCACATCAACGTGAATATTATAAATGGGTAGAATAAGTAGATATAATTTTTTTGGAGTTTTTTTTAATACTTTTTTTTCTAGTAAAAAAATTATCTAAAGACTCGTTATAACACTTTGATTTTTTTAAATATTTTTATATTTAATTATATGAGCTAGACGAGTCAAATTTACCTCAAGTAGAATTTTACTTAAATTGACATTTAAAAATAGAAACGAAATGAGAATATTAAATCCAATTATAACAGTCATTTTTAACTTATTATTTTGAACTCGTCATTTAACAAATTTTCAATTCGAAGTTTGTCATGAATAGTTTGAAATAGTACCAAGAGCCACACCTACAAGTGAAGAAACATAATCCAAAAATAAGTCAAAAATGACACCAAAATAGAAATTAAAAGTAAAAAATCGGATTATTAAATATATTTCTAACAGCCAAATTTGGTTTGTAATTTTGAATTTTTTCATTTAACAGTTTTTTAATCTGAAAAATACATTACGAAGTTTGCCGTGAACACTCCTAAATGATATAAAGAACCTACTTTGACAAGTGAAAAAACATAACTCAAAAATAAGCTAAAAAAGGTGATGTCAATTAAAAGATAAAAACCAGATTATTATATTCATTATAGCTGTCATCTTTGGTTTGTTATTTTGAATTCATGGTTTAACAGTATTCAATTCAAAAGATGCATTGCGAATTTTACCGTAAATACTTTGAAATGATATCAAAAACTTATCCGACGAGTGAAGAAGATAGTCCAAAAATAAGTCGAAACAAGTGACGTCAAAAATGATAATTAGAAGGTTAATTTCACCAACGGTCACTGAAGTTACCTTCAAATTACAAAATGATCACTGAAGTTCAAAAGTTTCATTGGTGGTCACTGAAGTTAGAAATTCTTTTACTAATGGTCACTCAATTAAATTTCTAATTTAAAATTGTGATGTAGCATTTATTTATTGCATGGTAGTCTATGTACTTTATATAATATTCACTTTAGTCCCTATATTTCAATTAAGTCATTCAAAAACTACATCTTAGATCCTTAATCTTTTACATCTTTACACTCTGGTCTCTAAATTTTCAATTATCTTTCAGTTAACTCCTCCAAAAATTGCATCTTAGGTCCTTCAACTTTTTACATCTTTACACTTTGGTGCCCAAATTTTCAAGTATCTTTCAATTAAGTCCTTAAAAATTACATCTTAGGTCCTTCAATTTTTTACATATTTATACTTTAGTCTCCAAATTTTTAACTATCTTTCAGTTAAGTCTTCTAAAAAATTGCATCTTAGGTCATTCAACTTTATACATCTTCTAACTTTAGTCCCCCAAATCTTTGATTTTAGTGGCCAAAATAAGTGTAATTTTAGTGATTAAAATAATTGTATTATCAATTAAATCTTTGACTTTACACTCAGATTTTCACCTAAACGAACAAAATAATATTATAGGGTCTGACCACTAAAATATCTATTTTTAGTGGTCAACTTTAAGTGATAAGTGCAAATTTTACACTTATTTTGACCACTAAATAGTTTATTATTTAATTATATTATTTTGCTCGTTTGGAAGAAAATTCGAGTGTAAAGTCAAGGATTTAATTGAAAGTATACTTATTTTGACTACTAAAATTGTACTTATTTTAGCCACTAAAATCAAAGATTTGGAGGACCAAAGTTTGAAGATGTATAAAGTTGAAGGACCTAAGATGCAATTTTTTAGAGGACTTAACTGAAAGATAATTGAAAATTTGGAGACCAAAGTGTAAAGATGTAAAAATTCGAAGAACCTAAGATGCAATTTTTGGAGGACTTAACTGAAAGATAATTGAAAATTTAGAGACCAAAGTGTAAAGTTATAAAAGATTAAAGACCTAAGATGTAATTTTTGAATAACTTAATTGAAATATATGGACTAAACTGAATATTATATAAAGTACATAGACTACCATTTAATAAATAAATGTCACATCATCATGCCACATCACTATTTTAAATTAGAAATTTAATGTAATGACCATTAGTGAAAGGATTTCTAACTTCAGTGACTACCACTAAAACTTTTGAACTTTAGTGACCATTTTGTAATTTGAAGATAACTTCTGTGACCGTTGGTGAAATTAACCAGATAATTAGAAGATAAAAATTAGGATTATTAAATTCATTTCGAACGACCATCTTTGGCTCCTTTTTTTTTAACTCGTCATTTGACTTTTGTTTTCAATATGAAAGATACGTTGCGATAGCCAAAAAATTTGGTCAATTCTTTTTTTTTTTTTTTTTTTTTTTTGGGACTCCGCCACTGCTCTAGCTTTACATCCTCTTGAGCTCTTCATTCCGTACTAATAATGAATCCAAAAAATACAAGTCACTATTTGAGGAAACATATATAGTAGTGATATAGCACCTACAGTGTGCACTAATTATGGTATCAACTGTGGACGATGGATACTATAAAAAGTGATCAATGTGGTGATGCTACGTGAACAGTGAACACCATAATTAGTGTCTACTGTGGGTGCTATATCACCACTCGAAACATATAATCCTCTGTAGTGACTAAACGGATACACTCCCTTTTCCACTTGGCCTAAAATTGTTAGAATCCGACATAGTTTCCTGCGATTTTGAAAGGCTATTGAACTGAACTTCTCAGCCAAAATATATGTTGCTACCAATTTCTGGATTATTTGTATTTGACTAGTATACTAGGGAACCACAATTTCTTGCATCCAATGCGTGAATGATGCCTGCCTCGTTCATATCTTAATGTTATATTATTTGACACTCCGAGTAATTTCCCTGCAACATAAATCTGATCCAGTGAGTGTTGAAAATCATATAAGATAATAGTCATCTAAATGTGCACGAGAGATTGATCGTGAACTTGTGTGTTTGTATCTTAAATGTCATTGAAAACATACAAATATTTCGGTAATATGAATGTTTTTTTCCATGTCTTAAAGAAAGTTTGCCGGTTCAAAGAAGCAGGAATAGTGGTTTTCTCCGTCTCAGATTTCTTCCTCAGACTCGCTCATAAAACGAGGCCTGATCTTATGACAATGGGGACCTCCTCATAAATCCAACATTTCTTTTTTCAGCTTCGTTGTTACTAAAAGTCGAAATTCTCAAGTTAGTTACCTCGTCATAATTTTCAAGTACAAGGTAGTAAGAGCATGTTTGATAGAATTTATTTTAAACTCTTTTTTTCTCAAACTCATTTTCAATAACATATTTAATAATATCCACAACTTTAATCAACTTTTTAACTATACATTTAATCAATTTTTATCAAAATTTCTAAAAATTACTTTTAAACTCCACCAACATGTGTGCACGGGATCCAAATTATGCTTTTATGGTGGTGGTAATTTCACACGGTACGAAAGTTTCAAGAAAACTGTATAAATAACATAAAAATCTAATAATATAAAATTCGATAAAGATATACATAGAGATGACAATGGGCCGAGCTAGGCCGGCTCGACCCGTGCCATAACAGATTCGGCTCGGCCCTTGTAACGGGCCGAGTCGTCCCAAAAAACTTGGTCCGAACCGGCCCGTGGGCTACATGGGCCGGTCTGCGGACCCACGTGAAATAAAAAAAAAAATTTGATGAAGTTAAAAAAAAAAGAAATAAGTTAAGATTAATCATAAAATTTTAAATTCAAATCCTCCTTCTTTATTCAGACTTGAGACCGACTATTATTAGCTTAGACATAGAGTTAAAATTGTACACAAATAAGTTGTTACGTGTACAATTTTTTGTAAATTTAAATATCAAAATTTACAAGTTAAAATGAATAAAAATGAATTAATGAAATGAATTTATATTTTATACAAATTATTAAATATACTTACATTTTTAATATAAAATGAAATGAATTTATATTAAATGGACCACGGGCTAGCCCGTAGACTTCACGGACCGAGCCTAGCTCAGCCGGTGAGTTATTTTACGGCCCGGTCCGGGATCGGGTCCTTCGTTCGACAGACCGGGCCTCCTGGCAGACGGGTGGTCCGGTCCGTTTGCCATCTCTAGATATACAGATAAAGGGGACGAATATTGTAAATATGTTCACTTTCTATAAATCTATTAAATATAAAATAATTTCTCTTATTGCCAAATACTCACCTGCAATATGCACGGCAAGTGGCGACTAGCAAGCGAGGGCTCACGAAGACTGGCGGCGAGGACTCACGGCGATTGCGATGGCTCTTCTTCAAATGGGTTTAGGTTTAGATCTTAAACTATTTTTGGTTCTTCACAACTCACAATCTTCACTCTTAGACGGGTTGAAGTATGAAGATAAAATGGGTTGAAGTCTAAAGATGGGCTATAAATTTACGAAAATGGGCTTATTTAATTACAAAATTTTAAAATGGCCTTAGCTACGGATTTTCGATTGTTGAAAGAAATTAAAAATTTTAAAATGGGTTTTGCTACGGATTTTCAGATGCTAACGAACTATTAATTTTTTCATCTGTTTTATTTTCTTGTAACTTCAAATAATTACTAGAAACTTGTATTTACTATATATTACGATTTTTTGTTTTAAATTATTGTCAAGCAATTATTATAAATTTTATAATTAATTAATAAGTCTTACAGTTAGTAAACTATTTCGCTCATAGATTTTTGGCACGTGATTAGTTAGTAAACTACTTCGCATGTATATCACTTCAAGCTCTGTGATAACTAAGCTCCACAATTTAATAATAAGTTGTCGTTAGCAACAAATGAAAACAAAATCTTGTTTTGATATTTATTTTATTGTGGTAAAATATTTAAGCATGAACACTTAAATTTAAAGTATCATATTGCTTGAAAAACTTAATAGTTGTACAAACTATACAAAATAATACTAAAATATTACTTTCTTTCACTTTTAAACATGAAATATCCAACAAAGGGGAAATCGTAAAGTTGGTAAACTATTTCAACTATATTTTTTTGCAAGTTTGAATCTTTTTAAATTTTATAATTGAATTACTTCGATGTAAAAAATCTGAATGTTAAATGAATGGAACTTAATTTACAGCCATTAAACGATTAACCTTCACCTCCATATAGTTGAATCTTTGTTTTTCATTTTCAAAATTGCTTTACATCACTCATGGAAAATATGTGGGTTACAAACAAGATTTACTCTGCACCAACGGATTTTCTGTAGCTCAATAGTCACAACATTAATATCACTTACGGATTATCTGTAGTATTCAACATGTGAAAGGTCAAAAATATTTTTGAAAGGTTGAATTTTGTTTATAAAATTTTAAAATTGTTTTATATCACGTACTAATTAATAAGAATCTCTCTTCATCAACAATTATTCCGTAGGTGAAAAGTTGGTATATGAATTACTCTTCACCTACGGATTGTCTATAGTTGAGTAATATGAATTACACTTCAATCCGTAGGTGGAAATTCAAAACCTTTTTTTTGTTTTAACAATTGTTTAATTTCATCTATGGAAAAATCGTAGGTAATATGGAGTACTCTTCACCTACGGATTGTTTGTAAGTGAAAGGTCGAAATATTTTTTGGTGTATCCGTAGGTAATATGAATTACTCGTCATCTACGGATTTTTCGTATGTGAAAAGTCAAAATATTTGTTGGTCTTTAAAATTGATTAATATTACTTACATAAAAGCCGTAAGTAATATGGATTACTCTTTTAGGCACGAAAAATCCATATCGGTCAAAAGTTATTACTATTGCCAATGAAAAAGTTGTTACTGATTACCGTATATGAAAGGCTATCACTTTTACCCACGAATTTTCCATTGCTGATTACCAACGGATTTTGTTTGTTGGTAAATTTTTATTGGTAAAAACGCGATTTTTTTTTAGTGAAAGGTATATATTAGAATAACTTACATGTGACGAGCATCCCAATTGTGAGGTGATTCCGGTGCAATTTCTAGATAATGGCATCTATAAAGTTCACCAATAATTTCTACCAATTTCTAGATAATGGCCCAAAATTTACAAACTCAAACTGGTGTTCCATTTGTCTACCATTATAGTGAAGACTGGATATTGGTAGAATTGATTCTACTCAATAAATGAGTTAGTGAATTAGATTAAAAGACATAATATGAATCAAATCCAGAATATAAACGTGTTGGGGGCAACTAAAAAGTACAAATTGGCCTATTTGCTATAGTATTCGATCAACAAAATGAATAAATGAAAATGATATTAAGGAAAAAAAAAAAAAAGAAATTCAAAATTTGTCCACTATGCTATCTACTTTTGTTGAATACGGTATACACAATATGTCTTAAGTTATTTGCTTCGACTATTGTTTTATATACTTGGAAAACTAATACGTTGAAATTATATTCTGGATATACTATACAGTAATGAGTAGTCTTATTGTTTTGACATGATGATCGAGGCTTTGACGGGCATGGGACATATTTTTCATTTAGTTTATTTTTATTAAGTAGGACTTGTTAAGAATTTTAGAGATGAGGGACCTAAGAGGCAAATATTATTAGAATTCAATTAGGTTTGTCATTGTTCTTTTCCAGTTTGTTTTGCTTTGAATGATAATATTGTGAGACTTTTCTCTATATTTTGCCTAATTTTCGATATTCGAGTTTTGAATTAACGAGTTCCGGAGTTATTCATCTTTTGCCTAATTCAAATATTTTAAATTTTTTTTTTGTGTACACGTTAAATAAGATAATGGACGAACATCCCGACATTTCAAATATATCAGAAAGATCCAGGAGACTTTTCTGGTTGACAACAGTTCTTATCATTGAATGTACAAAATACAAGTATATATCATTACCCAATTAATTCATACTCTTAAATTCTCTCAAGTTGGTGGAATTGTGGAATTAATTGCTTCCATGCTATGGAGGCAAACTTGCCTCACCTCATGAATTATATAATCAAGGGAAATTAGGCATGTCAATAAAGAGTTGTTCAATAAGGAATGCAAGTTGTACATTTGGATCAAAGTGTTACATCTCCATGCTGACTTCAATCTCGGTCATATATCTTATAATGATTCATTGTAGTGCATAAAAATTTAATGAAGAGAGACGTGTGAAATATTATTTGTTATTTTATTAATTTTTCTTTTCGTCCACGAATATTTATATGTGGACGAAAAGGAAACTGTAATTAATTATGCTCATATGAATATTGTACTAGTACCATGTATTTAAATCTAATAATCTGTCATTTTCAATCCTTTTAAGCTGGTGGATGTAGTTGTTTCCATGTTAAAGAGGGAAGCAGATATTCATTTAATATAAATACATGCATTAAATTATAGAGAAACTTCTGGTTATTACATGCCTTTCAAATGTAACAGAAATTAGTTCGTAAAGAAATATGTGACACGTATTAAACAAATATAGTATAAGCTTTTGTATGTTTATGTTTAAGTGTTATTTGGGATTTCATTTTTTATTTCCAAATCTACATTTTTCAATTGTTTCTTGAAGTTGATGTGATTTAGAAGTGTTAATACTTAATTACATAAAACCAAAACGGAAACTAAACTGATTGGACTATATATGTGCAATTAATCCTTAATTCTAATTATTAAACTCGATGAAAATATATAAGTACAGCAATTATTTGAATTAAATTCAAATTACTAAGTCCTTGTTTGGTCCAGCTGTTGCAGTGTCGAGTCCGGTACAATGAATTAAAGGATCGAATGTGTCAAGTTGGGTACGATGACAGGCAGTCAGCCTGCTCAAGCCAAGAAAATAAGTAAAAAAGAATTAACGCATAAAACAAATTAGTAATTCCATTCCAATCCACAAATCATTAAGTACTAATAATGGGTATAATTCAGGCTCATCGGCCAACCGGATAGCATGGATTTTCGTCATTTGATGTAAATAAACGAACCTGAGGTCAAGTCTAGCCTGCCTAACCCGGGCTGGTCGGATTGTGCAATAGATGAAGGTGACAATCTTAAGTAAATTTCAAATAAAATTGGAGATAATTGAGGAATCGAGTAAGAGTATATTTGTGTGTGTATTTATAAACACTTATAAGTCGATCAAACATCGTTTTTATTTACACATTTCATATACTCCACGATTTTTATTCACATATTTTATAGGATCCACTACTTATAAGTTATAATCTACAAAATTTTTATCAAATATAATATAAATAGCTGTGGTGTAAGAACTGAATTCAGTGAACGATGGACATGAGTTTATTGACTTAGTCCGAATCAGTCCAACAAGCAATCAGCTTTCTAGCCTATTTGTTTTTTCACTTTGTCAACATCAATCAACATCTCAGTTAATTAGCATTATAATTACACAATTCAGACACTGATTTTTACATTTTCTTAAACCTAATTCTAAGCCAATCTGATACTGTGAGGTAAATAAGGTAAAAAAAAAAAAAAAAAAAGTTAGGGAGTTGGCAATTTATACTTCAGTTTCATGTAGAGACCCTTGAACTTCATTTTGCCAAAATTAGATCTTTAACTTTATAATTTTTTCGACTGCGTCACCTTGTCCAAATTAGTTAATTTGGCAAACGAATAGTGATGGTCTTCACCTCATCAAATATATTTATATCATCATGTCAACTTCTTTTTCATTTTATTTTTTATTTGACAAGTGTACACGTGACACAGTGACTTAATTAAAACAAACATACAAATTAAGTAATTAATAAATTTCCATGTTCACTTTGACATTGGAATATAGTTGTGATTCGTGACCTCTAAAACATTTTTTACTCGATTTTGAAAACATTTCTTTATAAATAGTGACAATAGTTTTAAGTTCGACCTAGATGTTTAAAATTAAATGTATTTATTTATTTTTATATAATTCCATTCTGAATTGACATGTACCGACCATTATTAATAATGTAATAAAGTGGTTACTTGGTAATATCATAGCATATGATTTTGGGAAGTTTGATATCATTTCACCTCTCTTCATTGTCCACGAAACCTTCGCCTAATGGCATTACATAAGTTTGCTACAATAAAATTTCCAAAAAAACCATACTACTAGATTTTATTAAACACCCTTCAAAAAGGGTCAATGACATTGGCTATGCTAGGCATGGTTGGCTAAACTTAAAAATATTTAAAAAATACTCGTAAGTAAGTAAGCGTAGACGTTATTTTTAAAATAAAATAACATACTTATTTTAATTTTAACCAATAATTTTATTTTTTTTAATATCTATTGACTTATAAACAAATTTTTTAAGTTTGGCCGAACGTGGACTTATTAAAGGAGACAACTCAAACAGGGGGGAAAACTGTCCCATTTTCTTGGAATAACGTTGTCAACATCACACTGCACCTTTGATAAACTATTTTTAACTAATGTTTAATTCAAAGGTTACAATTTACTAATAACTTTTTGAAAATAATTTTTAGTCTTCCACGTTAATAAGTATCTTCTCCCCAATAAATACCCCTCCAAGCTCCAAGTTCCTTGATATTTTTTGAAGTTCTCCTTGTTTTGTTAAGTTATAACACCTCTCCCTCCTTATATTAAAAGCTTCAATGCCAATGACAAGTACAGTGGCAGAGCGTGGACGGATTGTATGGCTCATGCGGCTGCACTCCGCCTTTAGGACCGCCTCGGCATGCGCCATTGTGGGCGGCACCACCCTCTACGGCCCGGAATCACTCAGAACCCAAATAAAGTTCCCAGCTTTCTGTTATTTAACAGCCATACTAATAGTGGGTGATGCCACACTTGGTGACACGCTCAGAGGCTTTTGGCATGCAATTTACGCCACAATCCAAGTGGTGCCGCTTTCCATGCTCAGTCTATGGATCCTTGGCCCCGGGTTATTATCCACTGGCGTGGCGGCTCTGGCAGTGGCGCTGTCTTCATTCCTGGTGGCGCTGCCGGAGTCAACACATTTGACGTCCAAACGGATCGCTTTCGGGCAGATTGTCGTGGTGTTTACCGTTGCTTGTTATGATACTACTAGTGCTGGTTTCATGCATCCTTTATACGTTGCATCAAGTACTGGCCTTGGTGCCATGGCTTCCGTTTTGGCCTTATTGCTTCCATACTCTTGGCTAGCCTGTTGTGAGGTAACTCGAAAACTTGAATTTGCCTACACAAACACAATCACATATTCTCACGCTCACACTTGTGATTTGGTGTACTGGATTAGACCGTATAAAGAATTTAAAAATTAGATCAGATAGTATTTGGTGGGTGGTATTAATTATGGTGGATTAACGTGGATAATATACTTTTATTTTTTGAGAATACTAAACATGTTAATCCACTATAATATTAATATCGCACACCAAGAATTATCCATTCTAACTTTATACTAAATTCATTATACAGTCTAATTCAGTTAACAAAACACAACCTAATTGTCTATGTCAAATTATGGTAGGAGATTGTTATATTAAGGTTGTTTTAAATAATCAATAATTACTTATGAGAGCTATTTCCAGTAATGGCTATTCGGTAGTAGAATTTGCCTTATTGGATATCAATACAATTTTCTAAATGTTTGTACGCGATGTTTTCCATCTCCTGCCACTAAACTTCAAGCAAAATTTTATGTCAAATAACTAAAGTTTAATTTTGTTTCAAATCGATCACTACAACTTATTTTTCATTTCAGCTACATCACATGTTCCTCTCTCCGTCTAATCATCAGCTAACAAAGAATCCGCAAGGAGATGCTAATGTCATTAATTAGTGATTGGTGTTTACATACCAAATGTGCAAAATCGTACAAACAAGAATTTTCTATCAACTGTGTAAGATTTATTATTTCTTGATAAAACGGAGAGATATCGAATGACTCAAAATTCTAAAAAACTTAAGTGAGCGTTTTCAATTAAAGTCCAATAATGTTTAGTGTAAATTGTTAAAGGATAAATCTCAAATTGGTTATTTACCGAAATATTAACCAGTATATAAGAGTTTGGAGTACTTCTCTTAATAATGTTGACTTTTTAAGATGGGCTCAAAGTCTTAATACTAGATCGAAAGACATTAAGTTAAAACGAAGCGATTCATCATACCTAAAACTCAAACTCAAACGAGCATTCAAATTTCAAGATTGGTGTGCTCAAACGAGCCACCATCTTGCGGGGCACGTTAAAGGACAAATCCCTCATCTATTATATAATGAAATATTAACTAGTATATAAAAGATTTAGACTATCCTTTTTCATAAGGTTGATCTTTTAAGATTGAAATCTATGTCTTAATATTTATAGCCCAATTCAAATACAATAGATGTTTTGCCATTTCACTCAAACGAATGTATGAATATTCTTACAAATTGATAGTTGAGTATGTAATAGACGAATGGGTATAGTTTAGCCTTATCTACATAGTGATGGACAACTATCGAAGCAAAACAAGAATCAGCCAACGGCAATAATGAGAATTATGAATGCAGGGAATGCTATTCCAATTCCCACCTGAAATGTTAGTTTGCTAATATTCTCAATGCCGACAGGTGCGGAAATTGTGCCGAGTATATGCTGAAAATGCTTCTGAGAGGATGAATCTCTACTTGAAAGCTTTCAGTGCCAACAACAATCAAACTAAAATGGAACTTATCTCTCAAGCCAAGCCTTTTGCAGAAACAGGAAGCAAACTTCTGCATAGTATCAGAATCTTACAGGTAAATGGGACCCTTGGAATAACAAAAAAGATGATATATTACTAACTACAACACGAAATGCGAGATTTTTTGTTTTTTCGAATTACTACTGAAATTGCTATTTTTTTCAACAGCCAGGGATGCAGTGGGAGAGACCTTGCAGCAGATATTGGAAACCCGATTTCAGTCCGGGAGAGAGATTACAACGCATGGAAATGCCGATGAGGGGAATAGAGAATGCTCTAATTTCTTCTCCAGACTTTCCCGTGAGAGTGGTTGATCAAGAAGAGCTCTCTAATGTCATACAAGGTGTGTCAGTGCAGCTCCGTCTGAAGACAGATCAGGCTAGATGTTTCCTGCCTTTCAATTCAATGACAGCACCCGAAACAGGAGGAGAGTTCATGGAAAAGATTCTCCTGCCACTTGAATTAATTTCCACCATGAAAGAGTCGGTCCTTTTCTTCTTTTCCTGCATAGAAATGTTCCTGGATGATTCAACTGTGAGACAAAACCCGAGTCTACAATAGATACTCACATATCCCCTGGTGAAGTCCAAACTCAACAAGAACGTGCAGTGTTTGGCATCAGAAAGGCCTTCAGAAGTTGGATCACGAAGCTCGTCGACAAAGAAAGATTGGTATTTGCATCCAAGTGTTCACTTTCCTTGGGACTGGCTGTGCTGTTTGGTTTGATGTTTAACAAAGAAAATGGGTGCTGGTCAGGTCTCACAATTGCCATCAGTTTTGTAACAGGAAAACATGCAGTGTTCACAATAGCAAATACCAGAGCACAAGGGACTGCAATTGGATCGGTCTATGGCGTTCTCTGTTGCTTTCTTTTCCAAAACTATGCAGAACTAAGGTTCTTAGCTCTTCTTCCTTGGATCATTTTTACCGGCTTTTTGAGGCACAGTCGTATGTATGGCCAAACAGGAGGAACATCATCCGCCATAGGAGCATTATTGATACTGGGCAGAAAAAATTACGGGACTCCAACTGAATTCGCCATTATCAGACTCACCGAGGTTCTCATTGGGCTATCTTGTTTCATTGTCGTAGAGCTTTTTATGCAGCCAACCAGAGCAGCCACTCTTGCAAAGAGTCGTCTACATCTGAGCCTGATCGCGCTTCAAGATTGCATAAAACATATAGGTTTGTATTGCGGGAAAAAAGACCAGCCATCTTCCACATTTCACGAATTTAGAGAGAAGCAAGAAAACCTGAAATCCCTAGTCTGTGAGCTGGAGAGATCCACAGCTGATGCAGAATCAGAACCTGATTTCTGGTATTTACCCTTTCGTAGTTCTTGCTACCAGAAGCTCGTCAGATCTTTGTCAAATATAGCGGATGTACTGTACTTCATCACCTACAATTTGAAAATACTTTCAGAACTACCAGAGAGTTGCAGTGTTGCTCGGGGGGAACTTCAGGAGCATGTAAATAATGCTATGGGACATTTCCAGGAAACCTTAAGCTCATCGCTACAATGTATTGAAATGGCCACTTTGACCGAGTCATTTGAAGTCTCTAAAGAACCCGATGAGAAAATAATCCAAGACTTAGAGGAGGGAAAACTCCAAAACCAAAACGCATTCAGTGATTTGATTATGGAGGATGGAGAGGCGCACAAGATTCTAAGGTACGCAGAGGATGTTGATAAGGTGGATAGTGAAGGCAAGAAAGAGCTTAGAGGAAGAATGGTTATTTGTTTGGGTGCCTTGGGTTTTTGCATCAGTATTTTGAGGAAAGAAATACAAGATTTTGAGATAGGCATAAAGGAACTAGCCCAATGGGAGTATCATTCAAGGCAATAGAAACTTCAACGATTGGAGACTTTAATGTAACACCAATGCAATGGTAAATAGGGTGGCAGCGGTGATAACTATAGGCCAATAACGATTTATCACTATTTATTGTAGTACATATAGCTACTGCCTCTTCAATGGCACAAGGTATGCACAAAATTAGATTGACATATACAAACATAACACGTATGTTCTTGGAATCAGAAGAAACTTGTGCAACATCAAAGAAGCACAAAACAAAGGAAAAATCTTCTACAGAGAAAGTAAAAAAAAAAAAATTATTCTGAAATTTATATTCTTATTCTCCAAGATAATTATATAATGCATTAGCAGTGAATTTAATCACTGTCCGGCAAAAGATCATACACATCAAGTACATATTTGCTAATGAAAACGTCAACAAATCCAAACTGACATCACACTCATACTGCAGATGGATGCCAAAAGAGCTCCTCAATTGCCTTCATTTTACAGGTCAGCCACCACAAAACAATAAGCACCAGCACAACAATTATAAAGATACCAAGAAAATGCAATTTTTTTTAAACAGCATCAATTTGAAGGCAAAGATGAAAGATTTGGCTTTGGACTTTGCTTTTTTCTTCTCAAACATAGCATCAAAGAAAGTTGACGCCATGGATATATCTTCTCAAAACAAAAGGTGCTCCCACACATTCACCCATCACTTCTCAAACACAACATCTAAGAAAGCTGATGCCATAGATAGAACCTAATCTCCTTGATCCTTTGTTTTGACAGCTCTATCTGGATATATATTGCAGGTGGTGTAGGATATGAAAACAGTTGTACAATTTAGGAAGTTGCAGACCTATTTCAATCTAAACATATGTGTTTGACTTCCAAAAATGGCTGCCAACAAGAACCACGCCTCCTCTTCCTTCCTACGTGTATTTTCCTACACACTTGGACTGCCACGTGGTTTAATCAACCACATAGATGAGCTTAGTAACAGGTGAATATGGTGCTAAAGAGAGGGAGAAACACACTATAGCAAAGTTAGTAGCTTGAATGCCCCTAACTAACAATTTCCAAGGTGGTTATAAACACTTAGAGAATAATTAGTCTAGAGGACTTTGTTTTTTTTTATTTTTATGTGAGATATATATTTTTCAACATCTCTTTCTTGTGGAAATAGGTTTGGTATTTATAGGCAAATTTTAATCGATTGTCCCTGATTCGATACGCGACACGTGGCTCGATCCGGAGAGTCTTTGAGTCACAACTTGGGCGTCACATCATTGACTTTAATGAGAAAGTCTCTTCAAACCAAGATATCTTAAAAGACTATAACCGCGATAAACAAGTTGGCAGGTTGTCCCATCAGTCTTTTCAAGACTAAATTGCATATTAACAGGGGAGGCTTCCTCAGCACGTAACCAGGGCAATATGATTTTTTTTTTATCATGTACAATTTTTTCATAGGGTGTTTATGATTTATTTTCACAATGAATTCCTACAGTACTGCAAATTCCCGTGCGATTGTTACAACAGTGTAGGAATTCAAAGAAGAAATCAATCCAATACAATACATACAGTAAATACATACCTTTGCTTAAACAATTTAAACAAAAATGATGATCTTTTTTTATCCAAATCAATAGAAGTAATTTCCCACGGCATTCGTAACATTACAGCACGATGAGTTGAGATCATTATTTTATGACCAACAAAAGAATGAATCACATAAACTAAGAGTATAACAAGATGATTAAATAAACGAATTTCGCAAATATCAAGGACTTGTATACACAATTCGCATTCGATTAACAATAATGAAACTGAACAGAAACCCAAAGGGAGAAAAAAAAAACACGGAGTACGAATTGTCAAATGTAAACCCGCTGGTGAGTACCTGAAAATCTTACACGGTGGCAAGTGGGGATGCATTGTACGCGAAGGATTTTTGATCCGTGATTTTTATGATTTCCTAGCTGCTATGCTGTATATAAGTACAAAGGAATGAAGTAACCGAGGAAAAAAATGAAGAAGAAATGCATGAGGCAAAAAGGGAAATTATTATGTGGCTGCTGGGATTCGAGCCCAGGTCTCCACGGCCACAACGTGGAATTCTTACCACTAAACTACAGCCACAAGTTGTTGTCAACTTTTTTGATAAAGGTGATCTTTCTGTAGTTAAATAATAAGAGATCACAAAATAAAAGGATTAAACACAATTTTCAAATTTGTTTATAATAAAAAGTGGGGAACAAAAAATTGAAAACGAAAAACGGTATGTTAGTTCAAGAAAACTTTGATCTTGAAGATAAATATTTAATAGTACTTAGCAGTGTTATCAGAAACAGTCTCGCCTGGCCGATAAAATCGGGAACTAGGTTCAAAACCGAGCTGGCTATGCAAAAAAATCTTCTATTTAAAAATCGTCCAAAAATCTGTCGAAATGGATCCGTTGAATCGTTTCTAGTTTTATCGGTTTTAAAAATTATTTCTTTCTACAATTAATTATAATTGACCATTGAAATTTATCTCTTTCCTTGTCCGAAATGGATTAAAAGAAAAAAAAAAATTGCTTTTGACCAATTTTTTTGTGATTTTTAAAAACTTATTTTTCATTTTTTAAATTTTTTTGTAAATTTTGTAAATTTTTTTTAATTTTTAAAAATCGCCAGGTCAACTCCGGTTCGATATTTTGACCATTGACTTTTTCACTTTTCCGGATCGTTACCCGAGTCAGTTTTTAAAACATTGGTACTTAAAGAGTTCAACACTTATCAAAACAATTTAAAGTTGTAAAATTCATCCACGCATGATTCCTTCCCTACTTTGAGGTTTAAAAATAGAAAAATTGTCAATAAGTCATCCATATGACTTATCTTAAATTATGTCTAAACACTTTTCAAAATTATCAATAAGTCATATTAATTCATCTAATAATGTAATTAGCCCTGTAATCCTTTAAATCATATTTAAACCAAATTCGAGTAACACTTTTGCCCACTCTCGGCCCTGACGTAACCAGCAGCCACGTGTGAAGTCGTCAATCTGTCACTGTTATCCATGTGGTTGAAATTTGCGCCCTCCTCAGCCAGCAGCTTAACGCACTACTCAGAGCCGAGCCTCGATACGAACAAAAGAGCGGTCCATCCGTCTTCATCCATGGTGTCGATGTCTCTTCCGTCGCTAGATTTAATAACTTTTTGGAGGGCCATTTCCTCAGCTTTCTTGACGGCGTTCCACCAAGGAGCCTTGTACTCGACAATCACGTCCTTGGCAATGTAATCAGATGGAATCCAAGTGGATACATGCTCGTCCTTCCACTCTATCAAGTACTTCATGCCGCTACCATTTTGGAGTGCTCTGCTTCCGATGATCTTGTTCACTTCTCTGTAGCTTTCCTCCTCGTCGTAGTTGTCGAATACTTTTGCTGATTGATGGCTTTCGAGAGTGGCGAATAGTGAGAAATTCGTGGTGCTGCTAGGAGTATTGGTTTTAAACAAAAGGAGTTGGGTTTGGAAGGGGAATGAGAGACGGTGAGATATGCTGGTAGTATTAGTATTGCAAATGGTGAAACTAAGATTTGGTGATAATTTAAGGCGAGAGAGATATGGAAGAATTTCCATTGGAATTTTGAAGTGGGTTGATGAAGAAAAATTGGTGTTGCTTATGGGGTTTCATAGGTTCACCGGTGGAAATTTTCACATATTGGGGTATCTTGGCTTGTCTCCAACGAACATCCATTGTTATTAATTAATCTGATTTGGTGGTTGTAGTGTATAAGTGGATTTGGCTCCAGATAGCAGCAGAGACGGTGGCAGAGTTGGTGGTTGTGGTTTATAAGTGTATCCATAATTTTTTGCTGTAAAAAGGAGCTTGAATTTATGTAGGGATGAAAAAGTTTGATGTGGGCATGCTTTGACAAAAGTTGGCCATTAGATTATTCTTTGTGTTGTTCAGTCATTTGTTGTTTGATATTGTATTATAGAAAATAGTATCATACAAAACAGTATCATAATATAAATAAATATATAATTCGCATACGTGCTCAAAAATTTTATTATAATATATTTTTAGAATCGTCTCGACGAGCTGGTCAAGACTAGTGGCTTTGCCATTGCTGATGATGAATTTTAGCCGTTTGAAGTTGTCTCTTTTGCTTAAAATAATAAATTTTTTTGTCTAAACAGTATCATATATATTAAAACAGTATCAATAATAAATGTAACTTAATATATCAGTATCATAAATAAATGCATCTTAATATATCAGTATCATACATAAAATATCATAATAAAATAGTATCACAAACTACAACCCAATAAAATAGTATTGTTATAGATTAAATAACAGTATCACAAGTTGAAACATTATCGTAATAAAACAATATCAAATATAAAAGCATGGTGTAAGTATATTATATCACTTTATCTAAATAAAACAGTATCATAGATAGAACTAAATACAAAATGTTTTAATGATACTATTCTTAAAATGCTCTATTAATATTACAAAATCATTGATACTATTTGCATTCAATAACAATATCATAGATATAACTAAGTAGAAGATGTTTTTAATAGTTGAAGTAATGATAGAGTAATATATTACACTTTAACTAGATAAGACAGTATAATAGATATAATTAAGTAGAGATGTTTTACTGTTTGATGTAACGATATTGTTCTTAAAATGTTCCGTTAGTAGTACAAGATCATTGATACTGTATGCATTAAAAAACAATATCATAGATTGAAACAGTATCATAATAAAACAGTATCAAAGATAAAAGCATAAATAAAACAGTATCATATATAAAACTAAGTACAAAATATTTTTAATGGTTGAAGTAATGATACAGTATCATATATAACACTTTATCTAGATAAAACAATATCATAGATATAACTAAGTAAAGATATTTTACTTCAAAAGTAATGATATTATTCTTAAAATGTTCCATTAGTAGTACAAGATCATTGATACTGTTTGCATTCAATAACAATATCATAAGTTGAAATATTATCAAAGATAAAAGCATAATATAAATATACTAATGTACATTATCTAAATAAAATAATATCATAGATAAAACAATATTATAGAAAAAAGTATCATAATAAAACAGTATCATAGAAAATATTATCATAATAAAACAGTATCATAATAAAACAATATCATTGAATTAGTCTTTTTTTTGTAATTGCAGGGGTATGTTGGTCTTTTACCACTAAAATGTGACTTTAATTGAATTAAGTTTTGGTATATGACTTTAGAGTTCATAAGTGCCTAAACAGTGACCGACTTTGAATTTACCCTTAAAAATAAGGTAAAAATGTGGTTAGTCACATAACTTATATTGTTATTTTACTTTGATCAACAAACTTTTTTTTTTCAATTAGTTATTGAACTTTTAGGTTGTTTCAATTTAGTCACTTTGTCTAATTTCCAAAAATATATAACATGTCAAGTTGAAGTAGAGTCCACTTGTACACGAATATTCATAAACTGAGTGAAATCTTGTTTAATCTAAACTTTTAAATACTTTATTGATATTTTTTAAGTTGTTTTTATAGATTTTAATAAATTTTTATATATTTTTATTTTGAAAGACTTTCACGAATTTTTATAAATTTTTATTAACAATTGGTGCAATTAATTACTTAGCACACCGCACACGTTCATATTTTTTTTATGTTGTCAAGTGTGGAAGATATTGTCATTAAATACATTATGCCGCATCATGAAGATATATGAAGGTAGAATATATTTGCACACTTTATTGATGTATGTTTGTACACCATATACCATGCTCTCATGCTCTCAAGTTGACGAAGCAATAATAAATTTTGGAGTTAATTTCACCACTGGTTACTGAAGTTATCTTAAAATTACAAAATAATCACTGAAATTCAAAAGTTTCAGTGGTGGTCACTGAAGTTAGAAATCATTTCACTAATGGTCACTCCATTAAATTTCTAATTTAAAATAGTGATGTGGCATGAGGATGTGGTATTTATTTATTGCATGGTAGTCCATATAATTTATATAATATTTACTTTAGTCCGTATATTTCAATTAAGTCCTTCAAAAATTGCATCTTAGGTCATTAATCTTTTACATCTTTACACTTTGGTCTCCAAATTTTTATTTATCTTTCAGTTAAGTCCTCCAAAAATTGTATCTTAGGTCCTTCAACTTTTTACATGTTTACACTTTGGTCTCCAAATTTTCAATTATCTTTCAGTTAAGTCCTCTAAAATATTGCATCTTAGGTCCTTCAATTTTATACATCTTCAAACTTTGGTCCTCCAAATCTTTGATTTTAGTGACAAAAATAAGTACAATTTTAGTGGTCAAAATAAGTGTACTTCAATTAAATCATTAACCTTACACTCGAATTTTCACCTAAACGAACAAAATAATATAATTAAATAATAAACTATTTAGTGGTCAAAATAAGTATAAAAGTAGATATTTTAGTAGCCAGACCCTATAATATTATTTTGTTCGTTTAGGTGAAAATTCGAGTGTAAAGTCAAAGATTTTAATTGAAAGTACACTTATTTTGACAACTAAAATTACACTTATTTTGGCCACTAAAATCAAGGATATGGGTACCAAAGTTTGAAGATGTATAAAGTTGAAGGATCTAAGATGCAATTTTTTAGAGGACTTAATTGAAAGATAATTGAAAATTTGAAGACCAAAGTGTAAAGATAGAAAAAGTCGAAGGATCTAAGATGCAATTTTTTGAGGACTTAACTGAAAGATAATTAAAAATTTAGAGACCAAAATGTAAAGATATAAAAAATTGAAGGACCTAATATGCAATTTTTAGAGTACTTAATTGAAAGATAATTAAAAAAATTGAGACCAAAGTGTAAAGATGTAAAATATTAAAGACCTAAGATGTAATTTTTGAAGGACTTAACTGAAATATAGGGACTAAAGTGAATATTATATAAAGTACATAGACTACTTTGCAATAAATAAATGCCACATCATCTTACCACATCACAATTTTAAATTAGAAATTTAATGGAGTGACCATTAGTAAAATAATTTTTAATTTCAGTGACCACCACTGAAATTTTTGAACTTCAGTGATCATTTTGTAAGTTTTAGGTAACTTCAGTGACCATTGGTGAAATTAACCAATAAATTTTGTCATGGGATGCAAATCAAATTACAAAATGTATGCAGCCAAGGGAAATGGATCTATCCTCTGTCGAATTTGATCTTAATTAGTATGAGATCACTCGGGCACTTTTAACTATAGGGTATACTGATAGTTATATTATATATGCAGGTAATCTTTAATTTTAATTATTAAACTATGTGGAAGTATATAAGTAAAAAAGAAAAATTTACAAAAAAATTGTTGTTGGATCAACCATGAATTATAGAACTAGACGAGTCAAGCTGTATAGAATGACAGACAATCGATTTGAGTGTCACTTACAAATGTAAGTAATTTTATAATTCACAAATCAATAGCTAATAAAAAAAACATATAATTCAGGCACGGGGCCGACCGGATTGCACGGATTTTCGTCACTTAATGTAGATGTACGAACCTGAGGTCAAGTCCAGTCGACCTAACCCGGGCCGGTTGGTTTGCACATATTGGGGGTGACAAGTTAAGAAATCGAGTGGATCTCTGTGTGCTATAAGAACCGAAAATCAATGAACATTGGACCCGAGTTTCTTGACTCATTCCAAATCAGTCCAAAAAGCAATCAGCATTCTTGTCTATTATTTTTAGAGCACGTTTGATTTAATTTTTTTTTCTTTTTTTCGATTAAAATTTTGGTCAAATAGTCAAACTTCATTTTTAATTACACATTTCATTCTTTTATTTACATTTTAACTGCATATGTAATGGAATCCACCAATTTTAATCAAATAATGTTGCTAAAATCTATATCAAACAAGACCTTAATTTATCAACATCTCATTTATTTAAGTATCCACACATCTTTATAATTACACAATTCAGAAGCTAATGTTTACATTTTCTTAAACCTAACTCTAATCTATACTACATCTAAAAGGTCCTAAAATAGAGAAACATTTTTGGACCAAAATTTTTGGCTGATCCAAATCCGCCCGCGATCCGCCATTTTAGGGGTGGCCATCACTACCAAAATATCCTCCCTCATAATTTAGATTTTTCAATTTACCCTTTATTAATTTAAAAAGTCTTTAAAATTAGTTAAATTAAATCTTAATCTTATTTTAATCTTAGTCATAATCTTAATCTTAATACATCTAAAATTTCTTAAAATGGAGAAACATTTCTGGGCCAAAATATCATCACTAATATTTTAGATTTTTCAATTTACCTTTGATCTATATCTATATCTATACTACATCTAAAAGACTCTAAAAGAGAGAAACATTTTTAGACCAAAATATCATCACTCATAATTTAGATTTTCCAATTTACCCTTTATTAATTTAAAAAGCCTTTAAAGTTGGTTAAATTAAATTTTGGTCTTATCTTAATCTTAGACTTAATCTTAATCTTAATCTATCTGTATTAAATCTAAAAGGCTCTAAAATGGATAAATATTTTTAAACCAAAATATCCTCATTCATATTTTAGATTTTTCAATTTGCCCTTGATTAATTTAAAATGCATATAAAATTGGTTCAATTAAATTTTAATTAAGGCATTTTAAATTCTCTAACTATTCATCTACCTCCACCCATTTATTTCATGATTTGAATATAATCAATTGGAAATAAGTTGTGATAATTAGATGGTTAATTAAACTTTAGCCAAACATGGAATGTAAGAATGTCACAATATTAAGAAGGGACGTCGTGAAATTTTAAGGCTATATTACTGCACAAGAAGACTATTTAAATATTGAATATCGTATTTAAGTATAAGAATTGGCTTTTTAAAGCTAGAAAGTTGTTAGATGCATTATCACTCTCACATACAATACAGATAAGAAGTTGTGATAATTAGATGGTTAATTAAACTTTAGCCAAACATGGAATGTAAGAATGTCACAATATTAAGAAGGGACGTCGTGAAATTTTAAGGCTATATTACTGCACAAGAAGACTATTTAAATGTTGAATATCGTATTTAAGTATAAGAATTGGCTTTTTAAAGCTAGAAAGTTGTTAGATGCATTATCACTCTCACATACAATACAGATAAGAAGTTTTTCACCTTCTAATATTTCGTACAAAAATCTTCTCAGTTAGTTTTGCGCTAATCAATCAAGTGTTAATGCATTGAAGATATGTGAGGATACCTTATCCATGATTATGTTACGTACAAATATAATATTTATGGATTGATTTTTATTTTATGCAAAGATAACAAGTCTGTTGAAACTTGTTTTATGCGTGACTTGATGCTGAAAAGAAGAAAATTTGAAAGCAAGCATATACAGAGGTTTATTACGTAGGTATGCTAGACAAATGAACAGTGTGAGAAAGCTGGGTTTCAGTTCATCGTCACTATCATCCTTGTTGAAGTTACTTGGTCACAGAGCAATACCTTCAAACTTAAATCTCTTTTAGACATGTGGTAATTAGACTTCATATATTCATGTTGCTTTATTTTAGTATTGTGCTTTCAAATTAATATATACTCTTTATAGATGGAAACTATGCTTATGCTACCAATTATGCTCTGATTTTTTTTTCCAGACAAAAGACACAATATTCTTATTCGTAGTTCCGATAAATATCCTTAACCCATTAAATCTAAGTTAAAAGTAAATATCCTTAGCGAATTTCGACTTTCATGACCACCGTCCAACTGTCTTAATCGATCAATCAACACCCTTTGTGGGATCTATGTGCAGTTGGGCACCGTAACTCGGATTTCGGTTCATCCCGCATCGCCAGTTCTATTTACCAAAAGTGGCCCACTTAGAGCTCTCACTTCTTTAACTTTTGTTTCTTACTTACATTTATGATGTGTTGATTTACATCGTCAAATCAGACACGCCTAAGAAAAATAGATTATACACAAAGAATATTGTTTACAAAAAGCTACTACTCCAACAAAGGTACAATATTATGTAGTCAATCATCACATCATTTCACAATAAATTTAGTAATTATTAATTTTACTTTTCGTAAAATGCAGCCCTGTAAATTCCTATTAATACATCATTAATTTTATAAGATTTGATAAAAATGTTTGTCTATCATCAAAACTCAAATCACCAAAAGATCTTCATAAGATAAATTACTATTGGTATTATCATCATATAAAACTCATCTATGATTGTAATTGTACTCCCACGAATGTACGTAAAATATCAACATTTGTCATTATAACATCAAACAATACAATACAACATGTTATCAAGAACCTTGTTGTTTTAAACTAATACAACATTTTAATTATTAATAATTAAAAAATAATTTTTTTGAAAATATTAAAATTAACAGTATTATTGCAAAAGCACGTGCAACACACGTGTGTCTAACTAGTACATCTAAAATGTCATAAAATAGAGAAACATTTATGGACCAAAATATCCCCACTCATATTTTAGATTTTTCAATTTACCTTTGACTAATTTAAAAAGCCTTTAAAATTGGTTCAATTAAATCTTAATTAATTAAAGTCTTTACAATTCTTCGCCTATATATCTACATCTAACAATTAAATCTTATCTATACTACATCTAAAAGTCCATAAAAGAAAGAAACATTTTTTGACCAACTCATAATTTAATTTTCAATTTACCATTTATTAATTTAAAAAGCCTTTAATATTAGTTAAATTAAATCTTAATATTAGTCTTAATCTTAATCTTAGTCTTAATCTTAATTTTAATCTTAATCTATACTACATCTAAAAGAGGCTTAAATGGAGAAACATTTTAGACCATTCTACCCTTACAAATCTTTTAAATTCCATATTTACTTTTAGTATTCATTAATGTATAATTATTTTTAATATTTTATTTATTATTCTTTTATTGTTCATTCTTATTGTACATTAAATTTTCAACAATTTACTAAATATATAACTAAAATGTTTAAACAATTATCCTATTAAATTAAATATGAATGTGAAAAGATGATCTCAATTTTTTTTTGGTATTAAGTAGATAAAAGGAATGACAAATGAGTTTCAAAAAAAAAAATGAATGAGAAAAATTGTAACTTTGTTTATTATCGTGTTAAAATTCAAATCATAATTTTCAAAACTGAAATGGAGATAAAAATAATATTTTTAATAAATTATATTACAGTGATTACGAGCATGTTTGGTTCAATTCTTTTTTTTTTTTAATTTTTTTTCTCAAATTCATTTTCAACTACATATTTTGTAGAACCTACAACTTTTATCAACTTTTCAACTACACATTATACCAATTTTTTTTTAAATCTTTAAACTCCACCAAACATATATATACTATAGTTTAGAACTAACGTGTGACTCTTTTTTTATTTTTAATTTAATTTAATTTAATTAATAAATATAGAACGTTTCTTCTCATTTTAACAATTTCTTAAATGTACATTTAAAATTTGTAAATATTTAATATATTAAATTAAATATGAAAGTGAAAAGATGATCTTAATTATTTTTGCCTTACGTAGATAAAAGAAATGAGAAATGGTTATTAAAAAAATGAATGACAAAATTATAACTTTTTTTTTAATTACCGGATTAAAATTCAATTCATGTAGATGAAAAGATTGTTTTGAATACATTGGATTACAAAGATGATTATAGTTGACATTATTAAATGTACAATTAAAATTTGTAAATATTTAATATATTAAATTAAATATGAAGGTGAAAAGATGATCTCAATTTTTTGCCTTACGATATATGAAAGAAATGAGAAATGGATTTAAAAAAATGAGTTAGAAAATTGTAACTTTTTTTATTATCAGATTAAAATTCAAATCATGGAGATGAAAATATTGTTTTGAATACATTGTATTCACAATGATTATAGTTGACAAATAATAAATGAAACTTTTAAATTTTTAATTTAATTAATAATATACATTAGACGTGTTTAATAAAAAGAAAGATATACAAAAAGTATTGTTTTCAAGGAGTTATCGCTTCTAACAAATGTACATTATTACATAGTCAATCATTACATTCTCTCCAATAAAATTAATAATTATTAATTTTTTTTTCCGTAAAATACAACCCTGAATATCTCATTAATTCCATATGATTTCATATCAATGGTTCGTCAATCATCAAAACTCAAATCACAAAAAGCTCTTCACTGAATTCAAGTTACTATTCGTATTATTAATATATAAATCTCATATTAGATTACAATTGTACTTCTATGAATGTAAATAAAATATTAATATCGAACAATACAAAACATGGTATCAACAACCATATTTTTTTATATCGATTGTAATTGCTACTTTAATAATTTAATTATTAACAATTAAAGAATTAAAAATTTGAAAATATTAAAAATTAAAAATATGATTACAAAAGCACGTGCAACGCACGCGTGTCTAACTAGTACATCTAAAATGTCTTAAAAAGGAGAAACATTTTTGGACCAAAATATCATTACTCATATTTTAAATTTTCCAATTTACCTTTGATCTATATACTATATCTAAAAGGCCATAAAAAAGAGAAACATTTTTAGACCAAAATATCTTAACTCATAATTTAGATTTTCCAATTTGCCCTTTATTAATTTAAAAAGCCTTTAAAATTGGTTAAATTAAATTTTAGTATTGTCTTAATCTTAGTCTTAATCTTAATCTTAATCTTAGGGTGTGTTTGATTTTGATTAAAATTAGATTTTTTAGAAAAGTTGATAAAAGTTGATGAAATGTGTGGTTAAAAAATTGTGGTCCATGAAATGTGTGGTTAAAATTAATTGTTGACTTTGACTTTAGTTTTTTAGCAAAATTTTAATTAAAAACAAACGGGACCTTAATATTAATACATCTAAAAGGTCCTAAAAGTGATAAACATTTCTGTATCAAAATATTCCCACTTATATTTTAGATTTTTCAATTTACCATTGATTAATTTAAAAAGCCTTTAAAATTGGTTCAATTAAATCTTGATTAATTAAAGCCTTTAAAATTCTTCGCCTATACATCTATATCTAACAATTAAATCTTAATTAATTAAGGCCTTTAAAATTCTTCACCTATGTACATCTATTTCTAAAAGTCCCTAAAATAGATAAATATTTTTGGACCAAAACATTCTCACTCATATTTTATATTTTTCAATTTACAATTGACTAATTTAAAAAATCTTAAAAATTGGTTCAATTAAATCTTAATTAATTAAGCCCTTTAAAATTCTTCACCTACACATCTACACCTACCCCTTCATTTCATGAATTGAATATAATTCATTGGAAATGCTAGCTTCCAACTCAAATCATCACACATCACTTCAATCACTATTGTATCAATTTATTCATGGGTCGGATACTTTTCGCAACAGTAGGTTTAAGATCGTAAACAAAATTGTGAATGAACCATGGATCATAAACACTATAGTGAAAAATTACTCTACATGCCTATTATGTAAAGCCTGTAATTGTTATTACCGCAAATGGCATAATAAAATGAGAAATATGTTTAGACCAAAATATTCTCTCATATTTTAGATTTTTCAATTTAGTGTTGATTAATTTAAAAAGGCTTAAAATTGGTTCAATTAAATCTTAATTAATTAAGACTTTAAAATTCTCCACCTATACATCTACATCTAACAATTAAATCTTAATTAATTAAACCCTTTAAAATTCTCCACCTACACATCTACACTTACCCCTTCATTTCATGAATTGAATATAATTCATTGGAAATGCTAGCTTCCAATTCAAATCATCACACATCACTTCAATTCACTATTGTATCAATTTATTCATGGGTCGGATACTTTTCGCAACAGTAGGTTTAAGATCGTAAACAAAATTGTGAATGAACCATGGATCATGAAAACTATAGTGAAAAATTTACTCTACGTGCCTATTATGTAAAGCATGTAATTGTTATTACCACAAATGGCATAATAAAATGAGAAATATGTTTAGACCAAAATATTCTCTCATATTTTAGATTTTTCAATTTAGTGTTGATTAATTTAAAAAGGCTTAAAATTGGTTCAATTACATCTTAATTAATTAAGACCTTTAAAATTCTCCACCTATACATCTACATCTAACAATTAAATTTTAATTAATTAAGACCTTTAAAATTCTTCACCTATATACATTTACATCTAAAAGGCCCTAAAATGGATAAATATTTTTGGACCAAAATATACTCACTTATATTTTAAAATTTTCAATTTACCATTAATTAATTTAAAAAGTATTTAAAATTGGTTGAATTATATCTTAATTAATTAAAACATTTAAAATTCTTCACATATACATCTATACCAACCCCATTTATTTCACAAATTGAATATAATTAATTGAAAACATCAGCCTACAACTCTAATCATCACACATCACTCCAATTCACTATTTATTAATTTATTCATGGATCGGATTCTTTTCGCAATAGTAGGTTTAAGATTGTAAACAAAATTGTAAATGAACCATAAATCATGAAAACTATAGTGGGAAAGCCTCTAATTGTTATTACCATAAATATCATAATTATCTTGAAATAGATATTGATACTGTCAGCTTAGCAATCACCACCGCAATTTTGTGCCTGGCTTTGGGGTATGTTACGACAGTGGTGGTGGACATGGGTTTATTGGTGGAGGCACGGTCGGAGAAGAAATTATCGGAGAGATTATTTGGTACTATCAGGATATGTCAAATGGAGATGGATTCTGCAACATTTGTTGATAACACCATGCCATCGAGGAAAGTTTTGTCCTGTGAAGATGAAAGTGAAAATGAAGATGAATAATGAGTTTTATTGTAAATTTTATCATCGGTAAGTTTATGATTTTTCTCAATCATGGTGAAAATTGAGAGAAAAATTGAAAACTTTTGTACACATTACATAACTACAATTTTGTACACCATACGTTGAAGACACAGAGTCCTAATAGATACATAATCTCTAGAATAAATGATATTTAAAAAACCAACATCACCACACATTAAAGTTGTAAAGGAAACTTTTACTTATGCCTTAACTTTTATAAACGAAAGATAGATGTACAAAACATGGATGTGGATTACCAATTATTCTTGGCTTATCAACGCATCCCCTTATGTGGAAATGCCAATTTTAGTTTCTTTATGCTTAAACTTTTGTTATAAAAGTTTAAAATGATATGTTTTGACTATTATTTTTAAAATAATATGAAATGATTTCTTTACAATATGTTAATTTTAAAATGTGATGGTACTTGAAGTGTTTAAGGTTTTTACAAGAATTTTATATAAAAACGATATTTAATATATCAAGTGTACCATAGTAACAAAAATCAACTTCAAGCACAAAAAAAAAAAAAAAAAAAAAAAAAAACCAAAGACTGATTTCGAGTTCAAATGGTTAACAATCAGGCAGAATATAAATTCAAAACTTTTAATTCTTGAAAAACTATAATTTACTTGCTTGTTGCTATCTTGAGCATCTTTTCAGAAGTTCATGATCAATCATGTTCAGCACTCTATTGTTTTTTTCAAATTTCCAAGCAAATTGCCAGTTTCTGTAATTTTTTAATCCAAGTGACCCGGGGTACTAATTGAAGGTTGGATAGTTAAAATAAAAAAAATAATTATCAAATTTTTATTATTTAAAAATTTTAACAAACAAAAATAAATTTATAATGTTATTACAAAATCACGTGCAAAGCACGTGTTCTTAACTAATCTAATAAAAAAGTTAGGGAGTTGGCAATTTATACTTCAGTTTCATGTACACTGTTGAACTTCATTTTTGCCAAAATTAGACTGCTAACATTATAATTTTTCTCGACCATGTCACCTTGTCCAAGTTAGTTAACTTGGCAAACGAATAGTGATGATTTTCACCTCATCAAATATATTTATATCATCATGTCAACTTCTAAATGGCATTACATAAGTTTGCTGCAACAAAATTTCCAACAAAACCATATTACTAGATTTTATTAAGCACCCTTCAAAAAGGATCGAGGACATTAGCCATGCTAGCATGGTTGGCGCTAAACTTCAAAATATTTATAAAAAAACTCTTAAAAGTAATTTTTTATTTTCAAATTTATGTTTTTTTTATACAAGTTAAAGTTACTTTTTTGATAGCAACGTAACGTTAATGTTATTTTTAAAATAAAATAACGTACTTATTTTAACTTTAATTAATAAAAAATCTTTATTTTAATACAAATAATTTTTTTTAAGCTTAGCACAACTCAGACAGAGGGAAAAACTGTCCCATTTTCTTGGAATAACGTTGTCAACATCACACTGCACCCTTTGATAAACTAATGTTTAATTCAAAGGTCACAATTTAAAATAATAACTTTTTGAAAAGTTAATTTATTAGTCTTCCAGGTTAATAAGATATCTTCTCCTCAATAAATACCCCTTCAGGCTTCAGTTCCTTGCTATTTTATGAAGTTCTCCTGGTTTTGTTAAGTTGTAACACCTCTCCCTCCTTATATTAAAAGCTAATGGCTAGAACAGTGGCAGAGCGTGGCCGGATTGTATGGCGCATGAGGCTGCACTCCGCCTTTAGGACCACCTTGGCATGCGCCATTGTGGACGGCACCACCATATGCGGGCCGGAATCACTCAGAACACAAATAAAGTTCCCAGCTTTCTGTTATTTAACGGCCATACTACTAGTGGGTGATGCCAAACTTGGTGACACGCTCAGAGGCTTTTGGCATGCAATTTACGCCACAATCCAAGTGGTGCCGCTTTCCATGCTCAGTCTATGGATCCTTGGCCCCGGGTTACTATCCACCGGCGTGGCGGCTCTGGCAGTGGCGCTGTCGTCATTCCTGGTGGCGCTGCCTGAGTCGACACATTTGACGTCCAAACGGATCGCTTTCGGGCAGATAGTCGTGGTGTTTACCGTTGGTTGTTTTGACAATACTTGTGCTGGTTTCATGCACCCTTTATACGTTGCATCAAGTACTGGCCTTGGTGCCATGGCTTCCGTTTTGGCCTTATTGCTTCCATACCCTTGGCTAGTCTGTTATGAGGTATATCACACTCGAGAACTTGAATTTGCCTACACAAACACGAGCATATTCACGCGCTTACACTTGTGAATTGGTAATTATTAGGTTGTATTCGGTGTGCCGAATTAGAATGTGTAAAGAATTTGAAAATTAGAACAGATAGTACTTGATGGGTGGTATTACGGTGGATTAATAGATAGTATCATTTTATTTTTTGAGAATACCATCCATATTCAAGTATTATCTATTCTAATTTTATACTAAATTTATTACATGGTCTAATTCAGTTAATCAAACACAATTTTATTGTTTATGTCAAATTATGGTACGAGATTGTTATAATAAGGTTGTTTTAAATCTTAATCAATAATTACTTGTGAGAGCTATTTCCAGTAATGGCTAGCTATTTGGTAGCGGGACGTATGGTATTAGAATTTGCCTCATAGTCAATACATTCTGCACAATGTTTGGTCATTCTTTTTGGACGGATAGCAGTTTTATTGCTTGTTTGGTACAGATTTTAATGGATTTTTGGTTTTCTATTTTTTGACTTTTGGAAAAAAATAATCAAAATAACCTTATTTTTTAGTCAAATATTGCGACTACCTTAGAAAGCAAAGGGTTATTTTGGTCATTTTCTTCTAAAAGTCAAAAAATAGAAAACTAAAAATCCATTAAAATATGTACCAAACACATTCAAATGGAAAGGATATTTGATTGATCTCTAAAGTAAATTTAAATTTATAGATACCTATCTAGTCTAAAAGTTTACATTTTTAGATAACACATTTATTCATTTAAGTATTTGTTTAATAATTTTTTTTTGTAGATTATAAGTCGTGATGAGTTCTACGAATTGTGTAAATAAAAATAACGTTTGACCAATTTATAATCTTGAAAAAACTCAATTCAAACATGATATAAATTAGTCTTCAACATGTCTCATCATGTGCAGACTGAGAGCTTGTTTGTTTTTTTTTAAAATTTTACTAAAAAGCTAAAGTCAAAGTTAACAATTAATTTTAACTACTCATTTCGTGAACCCACAACTTTTTATAATTTTTCAATCATACATTTCATCAACTTTTATCAACTTTTACAAAAAATCTGATTTTAATTAAAATCAAACACGCCTCGAATTTTATATATAGATGACAAAGAGACTTGAATTCAAGCATTTTGCTTATTTTTGTACTATATCGAATTACTTCACCTAAAACCTTCAATTTAAAAAATAAAATACACATTTATTTATTTAAATTAGCTTTCGACAATTGAAGGGCGATGTTTTCCAATTGCTCATGCCACTAAACTTTAAGCAAACTTTAATGTTGACTACTAAAGTTTTGTTTAGTTTCAAATTGAACGCTTCAAATTATTTTTTATTTCAGCTACATCACCTGTTGATCAATGAACCGACGAAGAATCCGCAAGGAGATGCTAATGTCATTAACGATTTGTGTTTCCATACCAAATGTGAAAAATCGTACAAACACGAATTTTCAATCAACTGCATAAGATTTTACCATTTCTTGATAATATGGTTTGAAATGGAATAACTGAAATTCAAACAAACTTAAGTGAGGTTTTTCAATTAAAGCCCAATAATGTCCAGTGTTTATAACCCAATTCAAATATATTCACTCATACAAATTGATAGATGAGATAGGGAGTAATGGACGAATAGGCATACATTTGCTTTATGTACATAGTGGTAGAAAATTATTGAAGTAAAACAGGAATCAGAGATATGAATGCTGGGAATGCTATTCCAATTTCCACCTGAAATGTTAATTTTCTAATATTCTCAATGCCGACAGGTGCAGAAATTCTGCCGAGTATATGCTGAAAATGCTTCTGAGAGGATGAATCTCTACTTGAAAGCTTTCAGTGCCCACAACAATCAAGCTAAAATGGAACTCATCTCTCAAGCCAAGCATTTTGCAGAAACAGGAAGCAAACTTCTGCACAGTATCAGAATCTTACAGGTAAATGTCTGTAAACTAAAAGGGACCTTGGAATAACAAAAAAGATCATAGATTACTAACTACAACACGAAATGCGAGATTTTTTGTTTTTTAGAATTACTTCTGAAATAGTAATTTTTTTCAACAGCCAGGGATGCAGTGGGAGAGACCTTGCAGCAGATATTGGAAACCCGATTTTAGTCCGGGAGAGAGATTACAATGCATGGAAATGCCGATGAGGGGAATAGAGAATGCTATAATTTCTTCTCCAGCCTTTCCTGTGAGAGTGGTTGATCAAGAAGAGCTCTCTAATGTCATACAACGTGTGTCGGTGCAGCTCCGTCTGAAGACAGATCAGGCTAGATGTTTCCTGCCTTTCAATTCAATGACAGCACCTGGATCAGGAGGAGAGTCCATGGAAAAGATTCTCCTGCCACTTGAATTGATTTCCACAATGAAAGAGTCGGTCCTTTTCTTCTTCTCCTGCATAGAAATGTTCCTGGATGATTCAACTGCGAGACGAAAACCTGAGTCTACATTAGATACTTACATATGCCCTGGTGAAGTCCAAACTCAACAAGAACGTGCAGCGTTTGGCATCAGAAAGGCCTTGAGAAGTTGGATCACGAAGCTCATCGTCAAAGAAAGATTGGTATTTGCATTCAAGTGTTCACTTTCCTTGGGGCTGGCTGTGCTGTTTGGTTTGATGTTTAACAAAGAAAATGGGTGCTGGTCAGGTCTCATAATTGCCATCAGTATTGTAACTGGAAGACATGCAGTGTTCACAATAGCAAATACCAGAGCACAAGGGACTGCAATTGGATCGGTCTATGGCGCTCTCTGTTGCTTTCTTTTCCAAAAATATGCAGAACTAAGGTCCTTAGCTCTTCTTCCTTGGCTAATTTTTACTAGCTGTTTGAGGGACAGTCGTATGTATGGCCAAACAGGAGGAACATCATCCGCCATAGGAGCATTATTGATACTGGGCAAAAAAAATTACGAGACTCCAAATGACTTCGCCATTATCAGACTCACCGAGGTTCTCATTGGGCTATCTTGTTTCATTTTCGTAGAGCTTTTTATGCAGCCAACCAGAGCAGCCACTCTTGCAAAGAGTCGTCTACATCTGAGCCTGATCGCACTTCAAGATTGCATAAAACATATAGGTTTGTATTGTGGGCAAAAAGACCAGCCATCTTCCACATTTCACGAATTTACAGAGAAGCAAGAAAATCTGAAATCCCTAGTCTGTGAGCTGGAAAGATCCACATCTGATGCAGAGTCAGAACCTGATTTCTGGTATTTACCCTTTCGTAGTTCTTGCTACCAGAAGCTCGTCAAATCATTGTCAAATATAGTGGATGCACTGTACTTTATCACCTACAATTTGAAAATACTTTCAGAACTACCAGAGAGTTGCAGTGTTGCTCAGGGGGAACTTCAGGAGCATGTAAATAATGCTATGGGTCATTTCTGGGAAACTGTAAGCTCATCGCTACGATGTCATGAAAAGGCCACTTTGACTGAGTCATTTGTAGTCTCTAAAGAACCCGACGAGAAAACAATACAAGACTTAGAGGAGGTAAAACTCCAAAACCATAACGCATACAGTGATTTGATTATGGAGGATGGAGAGGCGCACAAGATTCTAAGGTACGCAGAGGATGTTGAAAAGGAGGATAGTGAAGGCAAGAAAGAGCTTAGAGGAAGAATGGTCATTTGTTCGGGTGCCTTGCGTTTTTGCATCAGTATTTTGAGGAAAGAAATAAAAGATTTGGAGATAGGCATAAAGGAACTAGCCCAATGGGAGTACCATTCAAGGCAATAGAAACTTCAACGATTTTTTTCCTGAGACTTTAATGTAACACCAATGCAATGGTGATAACTATAGGCCAATAACAATTTATTAGTACAGATAGCTACTGCCTCTTCAGTGGCACAAGGTATGCACAAAATTTGATTTGACATACACAAACATAGCACGTATCTTGGAATCAGAAGAAACTTGTGAAACATCAAAGAAGCACAAAACAAAGGAAAAATCTTATGCAGAGAAAGTAAACAATTTTTTGTTCTGAAAAATTGTATTCTCATTCTCCAAGATTATTATCTAATGCATTAGCAGTGAATTGAATCACTGTCTGGGGAAAGATCTTACTACATCAAGTACATATTTGTTAATGAAAACGTCAACAAATCCAAGCTGGTATCACACTCATACTACAGATGGATGACAAAAAGAGCTCCTCAATTGCCTTCATTTTTCAGGTCAGCCAGACAGCCACCACAAAACAATAAGCACCAGCACAAATATAAAGATACCAAGACAATGCAAATTTTAAACAGCATTGATTTAAAGGCAAAGATGAAATATGGCTAACTTTTTGGTTCTTTTTTTTTTCAAAAAAAAAGCTTCATTCTACTTAAAAATTGACAAAATATATACTTTATCCTTATTAAAAGTAGTATTCCAGTCAAAGCATTGGGTCAACTCAACTGAGCCGAGTTGATCCTTTTTATCACAAACAATTTTCTCCTTGCAAAGGAGCTTCTATTATCTGCACAGTGGGTCTTATCTTATGCCTGTGGCTTTGGACTTTGCTTTTTTTCTTCTCAAACATAGCATCCAAGAAATTTGATGCCATGGATATATCTTCTCAAAACACAACATCTAAGAAAGCTGATGAGTGATGGCATAGATAGAACCTAATCTGCTTGATCTTTTGTTTTGACACCTCTATCAGGATATATATTGCAGGTGGGGAACTGCTTGGTGGTGAAGGATTTATGAAAACAGTTGTACAATTTACGAAGTTGCAGACCTATTTCAATCTAAAGATATGAATTTTTTTTTTTTTTTTCATGTACAATTTTTTCATAGGGTGTTTATGATTTATTTTCACAATGATTTCAACAGTAATACAAATTCCCGTTCGATTGTTCCAACAGTGTAGGAATTCAAAGAAGAAATCAATTCAATACACTAGAGTAATACATACCTTTTCTTAAACAATTTAAACAAAAATTATGATTTTTTTTTTTCCAAATCAATAGAAGTGATTTCCCACAGGCATTCGCAACATTACAGCACGATGAGTTGAGATCATTATTTTATGACCAGCAAAAGAATCAATCACATAAACTACGAGTATAAGAAGATGGTTAAATAAACGAATTTCGAAAATTTCAAGGACTTGTATACACAATTCGCATTCAATTAACAATAGAGAAACTAAACAGAAACCCAAAAGGAAAAAAAAAACGGAATCCGAATTGTCAAATGTAAACCCAATGGTGAGTACCTGAAAATCTCAAACGGTGGCAAGTGGGGATGCATTGTACGCGAAGGATTTTTGATCCGTGATGTTTTGATTTCCTAGCTGCTATGCTGTTTATGGGTACGAATGAATGCATTACCAGGGAAAAAAAACCAAAAAGAAGAAGAAGAAGAAGAAGAAAATGAGGCAAAAATGTCACATATTATGTGGCTGCTGGGATTCGAGCTTAGGTCTCCACGGCCACAACGTGGAATTCTTACCACTAAACTACAGCCACAAGTTCATGTCGTTTTTGCTGATACAATATATTTAAATAGAGATGAAATGATCGGAGCCCACGTCAAAAGGATTAAACACATATTTCAAAATTCTTTATAAAATAGGATAATTGCATGAAAGGTCCCCAACCTTTCAAAATTATTGAAGATATGCCCATAATCTAAAAAAATAGTACCACACATCCCCAACGTATAAACAACTTGACATGGTAGGTCATTTATGACAAAATTGTCATTCCCTTTAAACAAACAAAAAAACAAGAAAAAAGAAAAATATGATTGAAAACTATCCAAATGTACCCCAAAAAAATAAAAAGTAAAAAAAATGTCATCTTATCCAAAAACCCAAAATAAACCTCATCAAGATCCTTTATGTCTTCTAAAGATGAACATGAAATAGACGACATTACCGGAAGATTTCTTGCACGACGAATTCCTAGTTCATTTGCTTGATCAAAATGTCCAACAAGTTTTGGTGTATTTGCACTATTTTGCCTCAAGCTTCGAATTCCAGAAGCATTGCTATTGCCAGAAGGCCCTGAACTTTTATTTCCAACGACTAGATATCCAAAAGTGACATTCATGGTCGCACCTCTAGCCTTACCCGATAACCTGAAATTGGTTGTCCACTTTCTGGAGCTCTTATCCTCTTCCAATTCCTCCAATGTTAGAGGAAGCAACCTTGTCAAATCGACCAGATGCTTCCCCAAATCAAGCTCGAGAGCATTATGCACTGAAGCATACAATGAGAAATGCTTTGGTTCATACTTTTCCGAACGGTTTGGACGACTCTTAGTACCATAAACAGAACATGAATGTGTCAAATGTTCCTTAAACGCAACTACTCCTTCATAGACCCTAATCAGTTGTGTCATCAGCTCACCATCTCTCCTCTTCCAGTGCACAAAAAGACTAGCATCATCAACAAATTCTTGTAACCCCTAAATGCAATGGACTTGGAGCGAGAAACAACAATTGAACCTCCGATTTCAGGCATTGGTCAAGGCCTTTTGGATTTTTGGAGAAGATGACCTATTTCTTACTCTCTTTTTTTGGGTATATTTCTTTTTTTTTTTGGTAAATTTGGTTAGTTTTCAATCATGTTTTTTTTTTTCTTATTTTTCTTATTTTTTGTTTATTTAAAGGAAATGAAAGTTTTGTCATAAAAGACCTACCATGCCAAATTTTTCATACGTTTGGGATATGTGGTGCTATTTTGTTAGGTTAGGGACATATCTCCAACATTTTAAAAGATTGGGAGACCTTTCATGCAATTATCTCTATAAAATATATATGATAAATAGCACTGGGGTCCCAAACCTTTGAACTTTGTGAAGATGAAATTCCAAACTTTTAATTTCTTGCACCTAGATTTATAACCTATGAAACGTTAGCACCTGAGGTCATTTTTTGACAAAAACCGTCAGTTTGACCTTTAAATGGTCAAAATTTTGTTAAATTGAATTATAAAACTAAAAAAATGAAAATAAAAATTACAACTAAACCCCAACCCTTTTGAGGTGTAATTTTCCGGTGAGCTGAAACTCATCCGCCATGTCTGCTAAAAAGCTCAACTCCTTTCCTCTTTCAATTACTTGATTTCTTTCTTTTTCAGTAGACGCTTATGCTTGAAGGCTCTCTCTTTTTCTCTCTCTAGCTTTGATGTTCTTGGCTTGATTTTATAAAAATTAAAAGAGAAATTAAACTGATTCGCAGCATCTGGGTATTTATACTATTAAGCAAAGGAATAAATTTTCAGAGACTCAATACGACGGCAAATTTTCAGAGACTCACCAGAAAAATGCTGAAATTTGCCCAAAAAATGAGCTTCAAATATATTGTTCACAGACTCACCGGCAAAAGATTTGGTGGCGGCGGCGAGTCATTTTCCAATGCCAAACACCTGCCGGTCACATTTATCGCACAGAAGCTTCGAAGCCCAAGTGAGACCCGCAATTCTCACATCACACATCAATGTAGTCTTCCTCTTCTTTCTTTGATTTGGATCTCTTTTGGGATTTGGGTTCCATAGAGATTTGCTTCGGAACGGCTATTGTCGAAACCATTGTTGATGGGAAATGGGGTGGCCATTGTTGAAATCAGTGGTGATGGACGGCGCAAATTTTCCGTTGGAGAATTAGTTGTAATTTTTATTTTATTTTTATTTTTCTATTATTTTTTTATCATTCAATTTAAGGATAAAATGATCTATTTAATAAAATTTTGACCATTTAACGGTCAAACTGACGGTTTCTGTAAAAAAAGACCTCAGGCGCTAACGTTTCATAGGTTACGGATCTGGGTGCTAGAAATTAAGGTGGTGTTCTCTTTGCGTTTGAGTTTTGTGTTTTGAGTGTTTGTTTTGAAATATTTGAAAATGCGCTCTTTTTTGAATTTTTGAAAATTGTTTACGAAAATAAAAAATTCGAAAACGCGTTTATTTAAAAAAATTTAGAAATTTGAATTTGGAATTAAAAACAATTTAAACTTAGAATTAAAAACATTTAAACACAATTAAAAATATTAATTTATAGAATTAAAAACATTTAAAATATTTAAAAAAAATTAAAAATTTTTAAAAATAATTAAAAATATTTAATTATAGAATTAAAACATTTAAACACAATTAAAAATATTTAAAAACCATTAAAAACATTTGAAAAGAATTAAAACCACTTAAAAACAATGAAAAATATTTAATTATGGAATTAAAACATTTAAAAACAATAAAAAAACATTTAAACACAATTAAAAACATTTAAAAACCATTAAAAACATTTGAAAAGAATTAAAATCATTTAAAAACAATGGAAAACATTTAATTATGGAATTAAAAACATTTAATTATAGAATTTAAAATATTTAAAAACCATTAAAAAGAATTAAAAACATTTTAAAACCATTAAAAAAATTAAAAATATTTTAAATATTTAGAAAGGAGAAGGGAATCGAACCCAGGACTTCATGCTTACAAAATGACGCTTGTGACCACTTTGGACAGCAACCACGTATTGTTAAAAAGAACACATACAATGGTTAAATCATGATTATTTTGACTAGCCAAAATGAAAAAAAAAAAAAGGGCGGGAGGAAGATTCGAACCTGGGACTTCCATGGCCAAAACGCGCGTTTTGGCCGTTTTGAAAAACACCCGTATTTTGTTAACAAAATACAAAACGGCTTTTTTATTATTTTGTGTTTCTTTTATAAATTTTAAGTGTTTTCAAAATGCATTTTTGAAACAAAGAAAAGAATAAGTTTTGATTATTTTCAAAACACAAAATAAAAACGGGTTGAAAACACAAAAGAGAATAGGGCCTAAAGGTTTGAGATTTTATTGTCAAAGTTTGAGATTTAGGATTGTCACAATGTTCATATATATATATATATATATATATATATACCTATATATATATATGAAAAGATGACGGGGACGTTAGTTCAAAAATACTTCAGCCTAAAAGATAGATATTTAATATTCCTTCCGCTCAACAAAGTTAAGTTGTTTTTTTTTTCATGTCTGATGTGGCATGGTGCCACGTGGCCTGACTATTGTGACTAGTAGGCGTGCCACGTAGAAAATGGATAGGGGAACGGGAATATGTAATTTTAATAACTAAACGGGGCACTATTGCACTACTTTCACTACATCTACGAAATTAACTCTAATCAATGATCGTATAGAATTTTTCACCACTACTCACGATATAATCACGATATAAAATGGACTATACATCATGTATTCAACATTTTGGATAACAAATTTTCATCTTCTCAGGTGTCTCATTTTCAACCATGTTCCTATTCACAATTCGTGTTGTGTTTTTCCAATCTCACACTATCAACTATTTTTCTCATTGTTATTCACTATCGATCGCTCACCAACTTTTATAAATTTCTATTTTTTCATCTAGTTAATTTTTATTTTTATACTGTGGCATCAATATAAAATTAGTATATCGCTTTTTTTTTTTTTTTGCGGTGGGATCCGACTTTAGAAAATTTAATTAATTGAGGAGTTGAGAAGAATGTTGAATATTGAGAGAATGTGAGTTTTGTTTGAAGTGAGTTTGATTTTAAAGAATATGGAAAAAAACAAAAGAATTGGGAGATAAATATGGATTTTGATTTGAGAACAAAACGTACTAACAAATAAAAAAGTATTTTTTGTGAGATTGTAGCAGAGTAAGCTCCAACGGCGGTCGGTAATAAGCCTTATACAAGTGCACTTGTGTGAGTAGCACTCAAATATTGCTGCAAACCAGACGAACTTTCAATAAAAAAATAGTTTCGTGAAATCATCAAACTACAGATATGAATTGCCGCGAATTGCCGCGCCGCGGCCGTAGCCGTGGCCGTCCTTCGAAGCCCAAGGAACCCATCCCGTCCGTCATTGCTCCGCCGCCGCCTCCTCCTTCTCTGCCTCGTGGCTGGCCGCCCAAATCCCAGGATCCCACCGATGATAAACCAATCCATGACAGCAACAAAAACAAGAGCAGCGACGCAACAAAGTCCAACTTTCAGAAAACAGTAAGTTTGAATTAGAAAACATTATGCTATATGGTTACATCATAATTATCATTTCTTAATTTTCTTGGGAAAATGTGGAGGTATGTTTGGCTGATTGGTGGTTGGTTAAGGCGGAACTAGACTCCAAAGGGAAACGACTTGCCGTTGCTGGATTAACTTCTCGAGAGTACGTTTTTTTGTAGATATTTTGCTTTGTTGTTCTTTTTGTTGGTTCCTCTGTAGCACACTTTTCTAATTAATAATCGAAATCTTTGAGAATTGCTTTTTTCTTTTGACGCCCGGTGTTCAGTATAAAGTTTATTTTGCCAGTGGGTTTTACAATTATACATTTTTACAAGAAATTCTTTTGATACCAAGAATTTTTTTTTTTACTCTATTTATTAAGAAGTTCGGTTAACACTATGATAGAAGAAGGAAAGGGCCTATTATTAGGGTTTACAAACTATAATCCTCCACTCATCCAGTATCCTCGATGCTGGTGACATGCTTTCCACGTTTGATTCGAGGATCAAATGGCTGATTTATGAATGTTGCTTTTATACAATTTTTTTCCACATGTCGCCCGAAGATTATACTGCTAAATCCTTGTCTATATTGTTTGGAAGATGCACATTGTTATATCATCAGAAGTATGAAGTATTGATGCAGCGGAAAATTTAATGGGATGATGAACAGCCTAAAACCACATCGAATTTGAAAACACCCACAAACTTTAGAAATCAAGTATTTGTTCGTGCATCACGTAAGTACCGAATAATTGACTTTAATTTACAATCCATTGATTCCGAAGAATACTGAAATTGTATGTAAGTATTCGAAAATCTCCAACTTCTATAAAATTTATTCAATATCCACCTGAAAACAACAAAATCCTAACTTCAATTTAAATACTAGAAATCCTACGAAGAGAACCCTGACTAAATTAACAATTAAAGTGCATAAAATAAAAACAAAAGAAAACTACTAAAATTAAGTAAAACTGTCCAAATGCTTCAAGTATCCCCTACACTATTGTCAGCTTGCTGTAAATTGCTGTTTTCTAGCAGATTTACTGTTATGTCTGCTTCTCTTTGGGATAGATGCAACATGGTTGGTGATGATTGTATTTGCCTCATCTAAGGCTTCATCTACTTATGTGCAATAGGCAACAGGCCATGCGAGTCTTTTCTTCTGCGCCGATCCTTAGGAGATATGATGTCTTTACTCTTGAGACCACTGATGGGATATGTGTTATCATTAAAGGCTTCATGAATAAGGCTCGCACGGTAGAAAATGGGTTTCCATCCGAGGTATGTTCATACAATTTCTTTTCACGTCATTTAATTGGCGTGGTTAATTTTTTTTCAATAATGTGATAGAAGATAATCTATTCTTGAATCGGAATTCTCTTGCTCTAGAGTTTGTCTCTTAGTTGACTATTCGAGGGTGCAATTTTCCCTCTCTTGAACTTACACGTCAAATTTCCCTGCATTAAACATCATTTTACTTGAAAATGGTTTCATGGGATTGAGACTTCTCTTGCATGAAGATGTTTGATTTGTGCGAGACTCCAAATTAATCGACTGTAAAATGCCACTAAAGTGAACACTTCTTGCACATGCATCTTCATCTGCACAAATAATTTTCATTCTCCCATTACATGCACATACACATTTGCATAGAGTGTGTGAATTGGATATAGAAAGTGAGAAACAAGAGAAAAATCTGAGATATTCAGGGGCTTCAATGCTGGTCATATTGTGTAAAATTAGCATCCGTGAGTTCCTTTTATGATTGTCCGAGGCTGCTTAAGGTGTGGGTAAGCTTGCGTGTTTGTGGGGTTAATTTTACTGATGACTACTAAACTTTACATTAAGTTTTACCTTGACCACCAAAATTAAATTGTTTCATTATCATCATTGAACTTCACAAAGTGTTCCAGGACATCTCTGCAGTAATTATCCATCCAATTTTTAGCAAATTTGCTTACGTGTTCTTGTCGGCTCTCTGTAAAATATTCTTATGGTACAAGTTATTTCTTTGATGAATGCCCTTAGATGCATGCTAATATTCTGCGTCAATTCATCATCCGAGAGACACTTAGACTTTATGAGGACGGACTGAATTTGGAGAAATCCAGTACAAAAAGTTTTGGCGTTTTTCATGGAAAACGTTACATCAGGTAGATCACTATGGTTCATTGAGACGTGGTTTGAGTAATGAACACATTGCTACTATGGCAAAGTGGAAAGTGGATTTAGTGAACATTCCTGTACAATTTCTTTTCTTGTTGCTCTATTGCTGCCTATATGTCAATCCATAAGCCGTCAAAATAGAATAAAGTTTTGGCACATTTTTTTGATTTGTGCTATTATGGTTGTTTGTAAGAGATAATGTTGCTGTAATATGCAGCATGGCTTGAGCACATATCCAAAACATCTTAATATTGCTGCATTGGAACTTAAATTTCATAAATTGCTGTATCGTAATTCATTTGGAATCTTGATTAATGTATTAGTCAATTGAACAGGTTTGTAACCATTTTATTTTTGGGTTTCCTCCTTACTGGGAAGAATATGCTGAAAAGTGCATGGCTGAAGAATCTCCCTCTAAGAATGTTTCAGAACACAACCCTGTTCTAATGAAGTTATCTCCTCGACCAGAAAGTATGTAGACAGTCTCAAGCCATTTGGGATGGCAAGTAGTTGCTGGAAAAGTTTATTCTGGTAGAAACCAAATATTTTTTACCTTCTTTCACTAATCATTATTTCTTTTTCGCTGTGCTGTATTTTGTAGCAGTGGCAAGTACTGGAAATTCTAGAAACGATATATCTAAACAACACGTGAAGTTCATTGGTGAAGAAGCACATGTAGACAGTCTCAACAGGGATTTCAGATTGATGCTGACTTCAAAGGGGGACAAAATGGAGATCAAGAGCATACTAAAAAGCACAGAGAAAAAATATTCAGCTGCCCGTTCACCCCAAAAACCTAACAGTGGTACTGATGACAATCTGGTTGATCTTGATACTTCGAGTGGGTCCGGCATTGCTCCTGGATGTCAGGAAAATAAATCTTCTTCTAGAGACTACACTACTGAAAATTCCAAGAATTTGGAAATATCTGGAAATTGTCTTGACCAGCAATTGTCAAATATGGTTGAATTTGCAAGGGGCATGAGCTCTTCAGAGTGGATTTTAAGTCATTCTGAGGCTGGAGGGTCAACAAGTTCAACGAAGAAATTGGAGAAGAAACCAGAGGCTTGTCAAACGTCAGCAAGGACATTAGGATATGGAAAAATCAGGTTAAATTCTGCTTCAGTAGTTGGCTCTGACAAAGCAGGACACCCTGTAGCCAATGTCAATTGTGAATTAGTAGGCAGAACTGACTTGCACTTTACAGCTGCGGGACTCAAGGTGTCCACAGATGAAACAAATTCAAGCGAGTTAGATGCTGAATCTGTTGGTAAATTTGGACATAGGAGCATGGATAAAGAATCTCTCTCTGAGGATACACTGCAATGTAACCTGGTCCTTCAAAAGTTATCCCCTCGATTGGAAAGTAAGTAGCAATCTCTCTCATGATAAGTAGTTGGTCAAAAAGTTCTTTTTAGTCCGAACCCACTATTGAGACTATTCTTAACCATCTTTTTTCCATTGCCGCGTCTTCCTTTTTCACTGATTTTGCAGCAGTGGTAGGTGAGGAAGCACAGGTAGACAGTCACAGGAGAGACTTGGGATCGATACAGGACAAAATGGATTTTGAAGGCATGCTTGAAAGCACAGAGACAGAATCTTCAACTGTTCTTTCGCCCCAAACATCTAACAGAATAGTTAGAGGTGCTGAGAACAAGCTGCATGTTATTGATACTTCAAGTGCGTTCCCAATTGCTTCTGGAGGTCCAGAAAAAGAATCTTCTTTTGGAGACTATGTTATTGAAAATCCAAGAACTTTAGAAATGTCTGAAAATTGTCTCGGTAACAGAATAAAGGCTTTAGCACCATCAGTGTTAGGGTATAAGATCACTGTTTCAAACGAATTTGACAAGGATGTAAACAGTTCCGGAAAGCACGAGACCAGGGATAACTACACGTCAAAGACGATTGAGGATCATACTGAAAGGAACCCCCTCTCTGCTTGTCATTTACATAAGAAAAGCAGGTTCAAGAATGCCTTTGATAACCAAAAAAGAGTGAAATTAGATGAACAGTTGTCCAATAAAATTACCTTTGGCAAGGATATCAGCTCTTCAGAGGAGGTTTTAAACCACACCGAGGGTAGAGCATTAACACGTTCGATGAGAAAATTAGAAGGGAAATGGAAGGATGATCAGATATCAGCTAGGATATCAGAAGTTAGGGAGATTAGTTTGGAATCTGTTTCTCTAGTTGGATTTGGCAAAGTAGAAAGTGCTATAGTCAATGCTGATGGTAAATCAGGAGCCAAAAACGGCCTGAATTTCGCAGCTAGTGGATGCAAAGAGCCTACCGATGCAATGAACTCCAAGTCTTATGTTGATTCTGTTAAACCTAAGTTTGACCAAAAGGCTAAACCTTCAATGCAGGATAAGGACTGCAGAATTTTTATTAATAAAGATAGCTCAAAAATGGGTAAAAATAGAGCAAAGTCATCCACTAGGTCTGCTACAGATAATAGAAGGAAGAACAATGCAGTAACTGCAGTTGCTAGTCTAAATAACATTTCTGAAAATGCTAAAGCATCCTTGACAGAGGCTAAAAGAAAATTGACATATGTTAGTGAGCTTTTCATAAACATCTACACATTAATTCTCTCTCCATGATTATAGTGGTTTCTGTTAATTACCTGTTTATTCTAACTACTTTGTAAGGTTATGGGTCCAAATCTACACGTTCCAAGAAAAGAGGGAGAAGAAATATATGAAGGATTGATGGGTGGTGGGCTGCTTCATCAGTTCCTTGTACACAAACAAGAACATGTCACATTGTCCTTCCATCACCCTTAATTTGCAAATTTTGTGTTGGTCATGCCTGTAAAAAAATTAGGACCCGGTCAATTCTGAAATTGAACAGTAGTCAGATAGTGTTGCCATATTGTGTATGATTGAAAAGTGAGAGAGCCTATGCAGTTTCACATAATTGTGGAGGCTTCCTGGTCCAAGTTGATCGTTTTTCAAATCTAAAACTCGTAGTAGAGGTTATTGACGTAACACCAATATTGGTTTCATTCCAACTGGCTTTTGGTACTCTCGAGTAAGACTTGGGCTCTTTGCTTTTACCAATTGGAAAATTTAGGTGTTATTAGAGTAATAGATTTGGTGTGATAGAAGTTATGATACTTTAATAACATAACGAGAACAATTTCTTAATGAATCTGAAAATGCTAATAATAGAAAGAAGAGGAGAACAGGCTTGGTTTGCATCAGCATGCTTTAGTTACGAAATTGAAATGTTTGCATGGCTATTTATAAACACTCGGACCTATAGGTTTTCTAAGGACAGAATCTTAGAATTATTATGTTTTTGCTCTTACCAGAATTTCAAAGTGTGATAATTGGCTTAGCAACCTCACTGTTATAGATACCTAGTTTTTGCAGTGAATCCCAGCAATCCATGTTCTGTTCTGATATTTCATCACAGCTTTAGAGCTTGAAACGGCTTCTTGTTTTCTGTTAGGATAAAAACCATTCGATAAAATTATTTGCTATCACTTCTTATCTTTGTTCATGTTACTACATTTATCTATTTCCTTTTTTCCCCCACCTGGTTTAGGAAACTCCAGAGAAAGAAAAGAAGAAAGTTTCTGTTGATTCTCCTCAATCTTTCAGTTTTAACAGATCAAGATCGGGTATGTTTGCTGCCCGCTTCTTTTACTCTTGCCTCAACCCCATGATGTGCGAGCATGCAAAGTGGTGCACGTTTGTCCATATTTTTTCTTAACTTCCAGTATCAGCATATCATATGTCTTATTTAAGTGCTATGAATGATGTGATATCAGTTTTCTTCATTTGTGGGGTAGGGGTAGGGGTAGGGGGGGAGGGGGGGAGGGGAGGGGAGGGGAGGTAAATAATAATACTAGTTTGTTCATGTTTAGTGACCTTATATGTAACTGAAAATTTCTGTTGATGTCCTTGAAGTGATTCAATATTTTGCAGGGAGATTGCTTATGCCTGCCTTGGAATTTTGGCGCAATCAGAGGGCGATTTATGATGCGGTTCGTGACGACTTTTAGGGATATTCTTTTAACATCTAGGCTTTAATTGTCCCTCTCTCTTTGTTTGCATAGCTTGATTCCACAGAATCAGCTAAGTAATTGGCAACAAGCACATATCTTCATGTGCATTTATTAAATTGTAGGTGCGTCCACCCTCGGGCATGCACACAGCCATGCAACTACATGTGTCTAGTGAGTCTGTAGTGGCCATACTTTTGAAATTTGCTGAGTGGGTTTATCTCTTTTGAGTTCCGCTATTAACTGGTGAAACAACTGATATTATAGGAATGTTTTGGTCGCCTTATCCAAGTATACAACTTTTGAAAAAGTGGTTAATGGTTTTGAAAATAGCGATACCTCACATTTACATATGTTAAAAAGTGGTTAATGGTTTTCGTTGATTGCAATAGTACGCGGTTGGCATTTATGGTCTTCAAATGACAGTTGACGATGATTGTGTTCTTAATTTAGTAAGTTTGACAAGTTTTGTGGCATTTTGACATGAGGCTCTTGTTTCTTGCTTATTTAATGTGAAACAACTACTGTTTATTTTGCAATGGAAGTGTTCTGATTGTCAGGATTAAATTTTTATCTGGTGTAATTTCTTCTGTCTTTTGTTTATGAGAAAACCCGTAATGTCGAAAGTAACACTAAATGTTTACATTTTTCAGGATCGTACAATTACAGGAATTGGGGAAGGCCTGCACCTAGGGCAGCCAACTAGTGGTATGTTGCTTACAAAATCATTACATGTTTTACACGGCGATGAAGTGTATCTAAGCCCATTTTTTGTTTGCCACACTACCCATGTAAATATCCGGTGTGCCCAAAATTACTGAATACAAGTTTTTTACATGTTGAAGGCATATACTTGTGATAAAGCAAAAAGTTAATGCACATTGGAACTTGACCTATTGACATTGCTGTATGCATATATCCTGTGACTTTAATCGTTTCACGACTCCTCCTTAATCTTTTATCATCTGGAGTCTTTGGAGTGGCTTTTTCTTTTTATTTATTATTTATTGTGAATGATGGAATCATTACAAATAGTATGCCGGGGCCCATCCGCGTATTTTATTTTTGTTTTACGCCCCGTAACTCTTCCCCAGCGTTTGGGCAAAATAGCAGAGCAAGCACAAGTATTAGTAGCATAACAAAAATGCCTTCCTTGTCATTCCGAATTTATTGAATATTTCGAAACAGAATAATTTTGTGATTTGTTTAGAAAGTATATCTTTTTCTTTACTATATAAATCCCACGTACTGCAGGTTTCTTCCCAATCTTATCAAGTTTCACAAATCACAATGGTTGATTTTTGTGGAATAGCTGCCCAAAGTTCTACAACAATTGATTGGAAAATATTGATATGTATATTAATGTCAATTTGAAACTTTTGTTAGGAAGTAGATCAGAACGTCAGAGAAAGAGAGGCAACTTCAATGAAGATTCATGACAGGTCTTCTTGTTCAATTACAATCAGAAGGTATCTAATCTGACGAGAAATCATTTGATGCCAACTTAGTGCGTGGAGAAATTTAGGAGTGGTTCCTTTTCAAATTAGAAGATTAGCTGAGAGCGAAAATATGTGAATATTCAGGGTGTTGACATGGAATATGAGAATTCTCAAGTGCATGCATTTTCTTTCTTATCTTTTTGATGTTCGTTAAAGTGCATGCCAGTTTGCAGTAGGGGAATGCGTCCCCGTCTTCCAAAACTAGATGCAGTAGGGAAATGTTCTTGGATGTTTTCTTCCCTTGGCGCTAATAAGTTTTTCCCATTTTTTCCATGCTTGAAATTGAGAAATGGAAACATGGAGAAAGCACGAGTCCTCGTGATGAGGAATTGAAGATTTACTTATGAAAAATAGGATTTAAAATAGAGTTTGATAAGTTTGTATCTATGAAAGGGAACCTAGAATTTTAACATTATACTATTGATTATTGAATTTTTCTTTTTCTAAATTCTCTTCCTCTCTCTCTCTCTTCTCTCTTCTTTGTCAAGTTCTGCATAACCTCGGTAGCATCATTTTTTCTCTTTAATTCTGCTTACATCACTGTCAAATGCAATTTTCTCAGAAGGGAGGGGTTATATATTTTGTTTCATAAACCGCATAACTGATTTTGGTTTATGACTAGGCAAATTCCTACTTAAAATAGTTGAAGGCCACTAAATTGAACTCATGCTATCGAGCAGCTAATGTTTGTGCATTATCCCAAAGATTCTTCTGCATTGTTCAAGAGAATAGAATAGAGGTACTGAACTCAAATTTAGCTACTCTGTATTCCATTACATAGATTTTGTTTTTCTAGAGCAGGTTGCCCTTGCTGGTCGATATATTTGTTTCTAGACGAGTTGGATTCTCAACAGGAGAAGCTTGCGGTGTTAATCTAACTGTAACTATATGTTTTTGTAATGTAAATACAAGTATTATGTGGGCTTGAAGTTGAATAGACCAGACAATTCCGATTTGGATCTTTCGAATCAGCAAAATTGTTGTTTTCTTTGTCTCCAAGCAACATATTTGTATCATACTAGGCTATATTAGTTGCAGCAATTGTTTTTGCAATTTCATCTAATGTTAATTTTCGTGCATGTCTTTCTTTTTGTGGACTGTCTTCTCGTTGAAGAGAGTTTTTCTAGGTTTATGCTGGATATTTTCTAATTGCTTCATCTTTTTTATAAATTTATCGTCACTTGGTATCAATAAGTGTTACATTCACTTGTTGATAATTATATGTATTTTCTATCTTCTATTGTCTATTCCTGACATCGTTGTTTTATATTTGTATTGCAAACTATTCTTGATAATTAAATAGTCGGAGCTCTGACCTTATTCCCAGCCTGTTGACCGATATAGGCTTAAGCATGTTGGCTAGACCTTTACGCTGTCGGGTTCTAGGCACATTGAGATCGTGATGGCACATGTTGGCTATATGTTGGACCTTAGTTTGAGAAAGGCTTCACCGTCAACACTGAGTCTGTTCAGCACCATTTAACCTCATCTGGCCAAGGGAATGAGGGGCTAGTGATGATGCCAAAAGATAGTTACAACATTTCCTCATCTGGATGGAGTTTTTGATATATTGATTTTTTTATTTGCCATATCAGCTTTGATAGAATCTTTTATCAAATTGTTTTGGTGAAGAACTTTTTTGAACATTGTTCATTTTATTTGTGTGATAAATTTCTTTTAACAATTCTCCGGAGATGGAGACATGGGCGGACCCATTCAGGGTCCAGTGGATGCTATTGCCCCCACTGGTTTCCAATAAACCATTTTCTCTAAAGGTTCAATTAATTTGTTTTCAAAATCCAAATGATACCAATTTAATTAATTCCTTCTCTAGTGGCCAAATTACTCCTAATTTCTAAACACAACTCCATCTCTTTTACTGCAAAGTGCTGGAGTGCGATTCCAATGTCCAACTGAAATTGACATTCAATATTTTGGTAGAAGAGCTATATATTGAAAAAGTAAAATTTTGTAATTTTTACTGCTGTCTCTTTCTTTAAGAGAACAATTGTAAAAAAATACTACATTTTGAATATTGTCGTTACTATCTTATTTGAAATTATTTTTTATGTAATTGTTAGAGATGGCAATGGGGCGGTCCGGTCCGGTGGGGCGGGGCGGGGCTTCACCGCCAATCACCCCACGAAAAATATCTTTTTTTTTTTTTTTTTTAAATTGAAAAAATAACAAAAAAAAAAAAGAAATAATTTTTTTAATATATATTTGTACCGAACAAAACAAAAAAATTATAAGATTGAAGTTATAGTGTAGTGGTTAAGATTTGTAGTTTACAAGTTTCAACCCGGGTTTGATTCTTTTTTAGTCTATTTGTAGTGAAAATTATAATTTTTATTATATTTTATGATTTTTTTAAAAAAAAATTCTAGGGGCGGGTCGGGGTTGTCCCGGACCCGTGGCGGGGCAAAAAAATCTGCCCCAAACCCGCCTCTATTATCTGATGGGACGGGGTGCAGGTCGTGAGTTTTTTTGCCATCCCTAGTAATTGTGTATTGTTTCAATTGAATCATAATCTTGAGTCCGTCTCTGGATGGAGATCTCTTCATTGCTTTTCTTGCATGCATCAATAACAAATCATTTTGAACACAAAACTCGAAATAACTCAAAACACCAACATCGATGCTTGAGTCAGTATTCACCTTCAATTTTTACTAATTTTTTTAAAAAATAAAAATAAATCAATAGTAACTTAAAAGTTCAAACAAAACTACAAAATGTCGGCAAGCGCAATGGGGTGCCGCTTCACCAAAAAAAGTTAAAACAAAGTTTTCCTACCTCCCATAAAAAAACCACAATCCGCACCATCAAACCAAAACAACACTATATATTATCTACTCTTGATCCACACCATATCGACGGATCAGAAACTCACTAGTTAAATGATGCAGATCGCAATTCTTGTCCGTCCATCATCTCTCAGAATCCAACGGATGTCACTTGTTCCCATCGCCTCACGCTCCCTATATAAACGCACTCCAAATGTTACTTGCGCATAGCACCAATCAATTTTAACGACAATCCTCTGATTTGAATCTTCCACTTCTCGGTTCGGATACCAGAAAAATGTCGGGTCGTGGCAAGGGTGGCAAGGGTTTGGGGAAAGGCGGCGCAAAGCGGCACCGTAAAGTACTGAGGGATAATATCCAGGGCATAACTAAGCCGGCCATCCGCCGTTTGGCTCGCAGAGGTGGCGTCAAGCGTATAAGTGGTCTCATTTACGAGGAGACTCGAGGCGTGCTCAAGATCTTCCTAGAAAACGTCATCCGGGATGCTGTCACCTACACAGAGCATGCCCGCCGCAAGACTGTTACTGCCATGGATGTTGTGTATGCTTTGAAGAGGCAGGGCCGTACCTTGTATGGATTTGGCGGTTAAAGGGTGGTTTTGGGTTTTAGGGTTAGAGTTTGGCGATTGTAAATGGGGATTATCATATGGTTCTGGGTTGAGATAGTGTTGTTTTAATCTTGATTATGTACTTTCATCAAATTTGAAATGAAATGAAAATCTGTTTTCATTTATGCCAAGTTCTTCTTTTCTATCTGACTGATAGTACGATTTGAGGCTGGTTGATTCCATTGTGTATGTGTTTTTGTTTTCTCACTTGATTGTGAAGGCGTGCATAATTCAAATTCTAATCTCTAAATCATCAACTGTAAATGTAAGTGTGCAGCTTGCAAATATTCCCTTGCAGCAACTAATTCTTTAAATCAACTGTCGAATTGAGCAATTAGAGAGGGAATCTTGTGAAGTAGGTTCAAAGATGTCCTTACAACAAGTAGATAAATGGATTCCGAGGAAGATTGGGGCTGACTCTTGACACAATGTCAATCTTCCTGGTAATTCTTCATTTTCTTGAATGGTCGGATCCATTTAAGTATGTAACTTAAAATTGCACTATTATTGTTCACCTCCTAATATAGCGGCCAACAGGATCCTTACGCTATCTCTGACTACGTGTGTTTTTTCTCGTTAGTACTACCACGTGGTTGAATGCCTCGGACCAGACGGAAGTATAACAAAAGACTAAATACACTCTTATGGTAGATGTGATAGTTTGAGAGCCCCTTACCGATCCTTACGCTATCTCTGACTACGTGTGTTTTTTCTCGTTAGTACTACCACGTGGTTGAATGCCCCGGACCGCACAAGTATAACAAAGACCAAATACACTCTTATGGTAGATGTGATAGTTTGAGAGCCCCTACCGATCCTTACGCTATCTCCGACTAAATACATTTATTCCGGACTAACAAAATAACTAAAGACATTTTCTATAGTAGATGTGATAGTTTGAGAGCCCCTTACCAACGATTTCCCAGTTGACAAAAACACTTGAGAAGAACAATTAGTAAAGATGACTTAATATTTATTGTGAGAGTCATTTTTCAACATCTTTTTTGTGTGGAAATAAACTTAGTATTTATAGGCAAACTTTACAAGAACGATCTCTTCGATGTGCGACACGTGGCTCCATTTGGACGGTCCTCGAGTCGCATCCTTAATGTCACGTCCCTAGCATTAATGAGAAAATCATCTCCTCCGCCATCTAAGGGCCATGACAATGATGACAATTCGCGTGCATGGGCAGAGGGCCTCATCATTCTTTTCAAGATTGGACAATCAGGTTTGCAAGACTTCTTTAGCATGCAACTCAAATTTAATCCACTTGTCACAAAGAGCTTCGAAAATATACCTTCCTCGGCTCAAATTTAATCCACTTGTCACAAAGAGCTTTGGAAATATATCCTCCTCAGCAAACCGCTTCGGAGTGGAGTTGAGTCAGAGCATGTTAACTTTGACCGTGTCCACGTGGAGCTCCGAGTGAGATAGCCCTGTCCGCGTAAGATTGTGGCGTAACAACCTTCAATCCCTTCAATTTTTCTTGCTTTGGTAGTTTTTGCTCATCAAAGCCATGAGAGAATGAACGAACCATAGACATCAAACTGTTGAAGAGTATGGATATGGTTGTATCCAATGCGCTGACTTATTCTTACCTCAGGATCGATGTATTTGGAAAAAAAAAATGGAGTAAATAAAATTTTATCCTAGCTTTTGTTTGATTCATACTTAGTACACCGCTTACGATATTTGGTGAGGAGGAGATAAGATGAAGATATAACAATATTTACAAAAATTTTTTGAAGATAGACGTGGTTATAAGTGGATGTGAAAATTCTTTACAGTCGTAATTAAAATTATTAAAAAGTTTTAATCAAAATTAACAATTAATTTTAATCATACATTTTATGGGATTTACAATTTTTATCAACTTTAATTACACAATTTATTAATTTTTTTATTAAAATCTACTAAAAAAACTTTCACAAACAAACTCCTAATTTTCTATATTTATTTTACCACTGTAAAATCGGCTTGCAATTTAAAATTTGTTTCTCATCATATGTATAACTAGAGGTGTCAAGACGGCAAGCAGTGGGGCCGATGAACCAAAGATCGCCCACCCGTTGGACTCGGAATTGCAGTGGCACTCAGAATTGGATGGCCGTTAATCTGCCGAGGTCGAACATGCATGGTCGGCGCCCACGAACCCGACGGGTTGTTCACAGTCCGGACGGTTCGACCTTTAATTGCAGGCCTATTTTGATTTTTTTTTAAATAAATGATATATATCCGTTAAAAAGTGACAGATGCATGTTGTTTTAGTCTTTAAATATTAAAAAAAAATAGAAATTGAATTAAAAAATTGACAAATGTGAATTTATCATTGTTATTTATTTTTTATTTAGTAATTTAACATATTTTTTTGCTATATATGTAAACATTTTTTTTTAATTACGAGAGGTAACTATATTTTTTAGTAATATAAAAAAATTAATTTTTATTTATACGAATTCGAACCGAGTTCACCGACGGGTGGGTCGAGCTCAGATTCAATTTTTGTGGGTGGGTTGACCCGCCAAAGAACCCGTCGTGGCATGCAGACTTTTTCTAATGCGACTGAATCAACTTCTCTGAGAGTGGTGACCCGACCCGACCGACCCAATTCACCGGATCTTGATTGACACCTCTATGTATAACACATTCCAATTGTATCCGACGTGGGATATACTAAAATAGATTGAATAAAAAATTAGTTTAAAAATTGTGTATACTGTTAAAATTATTTTTTAATTGCTTATATTATAAGATATTGATGAATGATAAAAAGTGGTTTGTAAATTGAAGATCCTATGAAATATGTGGATAAAAAATATGTTTGACCAGTTAAAATTATAATTTAAACAATTCCAAATATGTGCATATGGATATAATTTTACACTTCAAATTATCTCCGATCTCAATTTTTTTATTAATTATTAAAAGTTTCTTAGTCATTGTTTGGGAATGTTAAAAAAATTGTTAAAAATTTGAAATCAAAGTTAATAATTAATTTCAACTAAAGGCTTGTTTGACGTGGTTTATAAATCAATTTTAGTTTATTTCAACCGTCATTTTTGATTTTTAACCCACTTTTAACATGAAAAGTCAATAATTTCAACTCAAATAAACTAATATTGATTTATAAACTAGTTTATAATCTCTGTCAAATGGAAATATTTTATAAGACGGATAACTTTTATTATTTTTTTAAACACATATTTCATCATCTTATATCAAAATTTGTTAATTTTTTTTTTTAAAGCTTTTGTTAAACATGTCATTAATCTATTAAACCAAAAATGAATAATGTAATAGATAAGAAGAAATCCGATACAAAATAATTTATCAAATGAAATTAGAAGCAGTTGAGGTTTCAAAAGCAAATTTGGAAATTTTGGGCGCTTAATTTTTTGTCCCCATAGTCCACGATCCGCGTCATACATCATAAAGCACACTCTCTACCGTCAACCTGTTCTTATCTATGGCTGAAATCAGCCAACTCAAACGATTTGGATCAGCATTTTAGTCCGTCGATTAACTCTCACAATCCAAAGGAGTTCATTCATTCCCTGCCCTGCCGACTCTCCTCCTATAAACTCGCCTTCAAAATCTGTTTTTTTTATTCCCACAAGTAACCAAAGTTTTCAAACTCTATTTAAATCCGATTACTCTCTCTCGATTTGCAGAAGAAAAAGATGTCGGGGCGAGGCAAAGGTGGCAAGGGATTGGGAAAGGGCGGCGCCAAGCGCCATCGTAAAGTCTTGAGGGACAACATTCAGGGTATTACGAAGCCGGCCATTCGCCGTTTGGCTAGAAGGGGTGGTGTCAAGCGTATTAGTGGCCTCATCTACGAAGAAACTCGTGGTGTTTTGAAGATTTTCCTGGAGAATGTCATACGTGATGCTGTCACTTACACCGAGCATGCTCGCCGCAAAACTGTTACTGCCATGGATGTCGTGTATGCTCTCAAGAGGCAAGGCCGCACTCTCTATGGGTTCGGTGGTTAGATTATTAGTGTCTGGACTGCTCAAATTTCTTAGGTTAGGTTTTGGGGTTAGTGGATTTTTGCCTTACATGGGGTGGATGCTTGTATTTGTGGGTCGAAATTTGGGTTAGTTGATTAATTAGTATATTTGGATCTGTCTTAGATCGCTTATTTCTATTGTTTGTTTGTTAATGAAATGAATGAGTTCTGTTCATGAATTGAATTTATTACTAGCGATCCTTGATTCTAGAAATTTAACTCTAAAATTAACTATTTTCATCTGCTATTGGTGATGTTTTGGGCTTATTTTGCAGTTGTCAAACTTTACTTCAAGTTTCTGTTGTGCATGGATCAATTTAGACTTCGGCAATTCTATAATCATTGGAATGTGTTTGAAAATCTAAAGCAGGGAGGGAATAAAACGTGTTAGACGCTGAAATTTGGAGGATTAAAAGAAAATGGAAGAAAGATAATAGGGACTAAGCCTGTAATATTTTTTCATAGAGTGCTAAATGGTAACGAAAGTGCTTCAATGAGGCACCATTGATGGGGTTACAGAGGTATGAATACATATTTAGGGTTAAAAACCATGCATCAAACTGTAGGTTGAAGAACTAATTTCTTTAAGAACCAAATTAATATCCTGTATTTGAGAATCTTGTCAATCTGCAGTTCAAATTTCAAAGTATACACCTATAGAACAAAAGGACCCTATATTGACCTAAAACAGAGGTCGACAGAAACTTTTAATTGTTTGGAATATAGTTCATAAAACAGATGAAAATGCAGAGTAACAATGATTAGATGAGCTAGGATAGGATTGACCAATTCTAGTAGCGATCAATCTCCAAGACTATCTTGGTAGAGGGGTGGATTTTGACTTTTGAGCTGGAGAGTCATAGCAATGGTCTAATCAGAAACTGGTGTTGCTAATGCTTTATGATCTGGAGGTTTGTCTGGCTATGGTGCTGGGGTAGTAGAGGTGCAAAAGTTGTTCTTGAAGTAAATTGCTTGTGGGGAGAGGAGCTAGTGCAATTGTTGAAGAGGTTGTGGAGTGTCCCAATGGATGCACCTTCAAATTGTCTTTCATTTGTCACCACAATGGTTGCAGAGGATATGACTAAGGTTCTATTTGCAAATGTTGTTGCTAGCTAATGTATCCGTGGTCTGTTATTGATATCTCATCTGAGGTTAGTTTGGTAAGTAGATTTACGTGGGAGTAACCTAAAGCACATTGGCTTTCTTTAAGAGGCTGTAAGGATCCATGAAAGGGTTATCTATAGTTGGTTTAGTATATGAAAAGGGAACAGACTACAGAGTGTTATGGAGGGAGAAGGTTTTGGGTTCTATAGGTTTTGACAATGCTAGTGATTCAAAGAGAATGTCCGTAATGTCTTTATTGTTTTGGGAGATTGCGTTCCAAGTTGGTAAGACATTATGCAACCTATTGTCGCACTTTCAACAACAGAGGTGAATTTTTTGCTAACAGGTAAGACATTATGCAACCTATGGATTAAGGATTTGGTCAAAGAGAAAATCATGGTTTTTTGCAATATCCAGAGCACAATTCATTGATGCTAGAATCAAGGGTTGTATCTGTACAAAACACATAGATATTGGACTTCATCTTGTTACAGATATCATTGTCAAAGGGTGAGTTGAGACACAAAGTGTTCCTAGAGCTAATCGAGCTGATATAATCACTACGCACTTGTATTCACAATAAGTTTGTTTAAAACGAAGAAGACGGCTGAATTTGGGACTACAAAGAAAACATCAGGTTGGATATTTTTCGGGGCTCAAATCAAAATAGAGTACTTTGCCATTTTTGTATATTCTATTATTTCTGGTACAGTAATTTGAGTATATTGAATAGGCTACTAATAACCACAGCCTTGGGTGGCCCAACAAGTATTCTAATTGTAACAGCAATCCAAACAAACAAAATAACATAATTAAACATGTAGTACTGATAGAAGGATATATAACAAGTACACAATTAACTGAATCCACAAATTGGGCCTTACGGACGGCAATGGACTTTGCGTGTAGGCCGGGTCGGATAACAAATCATAAAACTCTATCGTGATTCCTCGTCCTCGATGTGTTTATGAAATGTCCGTGACTTGTAACCAATAATGGGGGGAGCTTGATACGTATATTTTTCTTTAATGTATTATTGCATTTGCATGCCTAATGTGAACAGTATTCTTTTTTTGGCCCAAGAGCTTAATTGTTGGATGTGTTTGTGTGTTTGTATTCGTTTATTCAAAATATTTGACAACTAGAACTTGTAACCATGATTGCATTCGGACAAAACAGGAAAGACAAGTATGTTTTGATCTTCGTCAAAAATTGTCTACACAATAGAAAAAGAAAGATCAAAACATGTCTTCCCGGTTTTGTCCGAATGCAATTGGGGTTACAAAATCTAGTTGCCAAATATTTTGAATAAACGAATACACACACACACAAACACATCCAACAATTAGGGCATGTTCGGTAGCCATTTTTTTTTCCCAAAAATCCAATTTTTTGTCTACAATTTTTGACTTTTCAACTTTTTTACACTACAAAAAAGTTTGAAAAGTCAAAAAGTACCAAAAAAATCTATTTTTTTCCAAAAAAACTACGCTAAACATGCCCTTAATCTACCATTTGAAATTTTTTATTTTAACTGCGTGTAATACTGTCTTTGTCCACAAAGATACTGATATAATATGCTCGTTATATTAATATAATAATGTACATCTAATACTAAAATATTTAGATACCTTTATATGTGATACTATTATATTAAGATACTAAAATACTATCTTTAATAAGATATTGTTTGTGATATTATATTGCGGGATACCGTTTTTAATAAGATACTGTTTGTGATACTATTTTATTAAAATTATTGTCTTAACACACATGAATGTGTGACAGTAAGATACCAAAACACATAAAATGTTGATGTAAAAAAATGTTGTTTTCTTTTATTCGACCAAAAAATGATTACATAACAATTGTGTTATTATATATATAAAAAAAACAATATCTCAAACAAAAACAATTAAATTCAAGAATAATAAGAAAAATCATTTATAAAAATTGAATTCACCTACAAAATAAAATTCAAGATGCAATTATTTCTAAAATTTTGCAATATAGGGACTACCCAATATTTCTTAAAATCACTGTCATTATCTGATAACAATAGCAACAATAGCAAGCCATTAAAATGTAAAATTTTATCTTTTACATGATTGAAAGAAAGAAGAATGAATCGACTATTAACACGTACAAAAAATAGTAAGAAACGTTTGGGTGGCCGACGGCTAGTCGTGAAATGTCGGAGATGAGGTGCAATAATAGGCTAGAAGGCACGAGAGAAGATGATGGTCACGTGTACGTTGCTGTGCTAACGTTTAAATATATATCACATGAGTAATTTTGGAATTAATATGAAATATAGCTGAAGAGTATGACTTAATAACAAATTTGAAAAGTGTTTTGAATTGATTTAGAACAAGTCTCTTACGGATGACTTATAAGCAATTTCTCCATTTTTATTTTTATTTTTTGGTTATTTTAATTATAATTTTAAAGAAGAAAAATGACTTATTATAGCTGCAGATATGCCTTGTTCGATACGCTTGAATTTAGTTTATGCATCCCATAACCTAATTGCCAAAGAAGAGATTGGGCGAGCTCGAACATTTTTGACCCATCTAGTTTTGGTGAATAAAAGTCTTTAACAAAGTGGGTGGTATGAGATTATAATAGTGATGTGGGTTTAGGTCTGCTTTTATTGTGGGGATTAATATATAAAAAGTAAATAAAAAAATAAAAAAAACATGTATAAGAGAGAGTAGTAGTGGATGATATGGTATTGTTTATGTAACTTTAAAAGCGTGGGATGGTCTTGTTGGAGAATCCACAAACCAAATGGCTCCCATCCTCTTTATGTCCCACTCTCCTTATGCTTGTTTGATACACCCACATTAACTATTTTTTCTTGTTGCTTCCATTACTCAACTTCTCCCTCACCCACGCGTGCACATTATTTATGAGGCTAATTTTTTTTTTTTTTTTAATAAAACTTGATAAAATAAAGCAATCATTGAAATTGTAATCATGTTTTCTTGCTAAGTTTAAAATGCCAACCTAGGATTACACTCTCCTACCTATTATGTTATTTGTTTATCATATTTTTTTTGTGATAAATGTTATATCAAATGGATTTTTGAAAATATATGGCTTGATTTTTCTTCGTATAATTATATTACTTTTGTTGAGAATTAGATACCATAATTCTATATCACCAAGAGCAAATAGACATTCACGAACACGTAAGTTTTATAGAGATTCATCTTAATATGAAACTACGTTATCTCTCTGTCGCTGTAACAATTCACTACAATGAAATAATTTTTTACAAGAGAAATCGACACCTTCAACCTTTCTCTCTCCATTTGCTTGATGATATATAAAATCCTAACGACGATTCCCTATTTATAAGAGAAATTGACCCGTACAGTTCTACTAAAAACAATAATTAAGCTCTGGAACTTAATAAGTTCTTTAAAGGTGTTCCCAATTTAAATGGACAATCTACCAATATCAGACACACTTTTCTTGATTGAACCATATTATATTATTATGTGATTTTCTACTCATTGTAAATTGTAATAGAATATATTATAAATTTAAAAACTAGATATAAATATATCTGGCTCATTATGATAGTTTAGACTTACAAGTCAAAATAATATTCACGTCTCTTGTCAAAAATCTTATATATATATATATATATATATATATATATATATTATTGAAAAGTTGTAGAACATGAAATTAAATTGTTATATTAAAGAGTTTTGTCTCCTCCTATCACAAAACTCCACACCCATTATAAAATTAAAAAGAGAAAAAAATAGCACAAAATCTAGTGATTAAAAAAAGGGCAAGACGTGCCTGCAGGAATCCTTTTACTTTTACATCTCGTATATCTATGTATTGTGGGATTGTGTTGTTCCCTCTTATTCCATGCGATTGGGCATGAAAATATGCATATTATATAATTATTATATTAAACTAATAAATAAAATAAATAAAATTTGGTACATGGGATCTTCTTCACTGTACAAAAGATTTCTTTGAAGTAATAAATCATGATTAATCTAATTATATTTATTTGTGGAAGCATGCTCTCATTGGACAACACTAATCATTTTTCAAACTTTAATTAATTGATGGCCCATTTGGTTTACTTACTCAATTAATTTATAATTATTTGTTATAATTAGAACCATTCAAACCAAACTTATTAGATTAGGGTTTTGTTTACATGTCATATACTAGTATTTGGTAAGCTTAAATAGGGAAATAGTCAAAGCTAAGATTTGACTGTCATTATCGAATATATACCTGCTACATTATTATGGTTTTTTGGTATTAAATTTGGAGATTATTAGTGAATCAAATAGGTCAGCTAAGCCCAGTTTCTCATTACTTCTTCTTCTTCTTTTTTATTTATTTTTTATTTTATTTTTTAAAGTTCTACAACTTGTCACGACGTTGATCACTTCATTTATACTATCAAATAATCAATGACTTCGATGTCATAATTATCTAATATTTGTACAAAAAGTAAAAAATATATATTTTTAAAACAATTTTACGTATTTATTTAATCTTTTCTCTTCAAACTAATTTAAGATCCCACCAAATCAGAATATTTAATAGGTATAATAAAGAGGTTTATGATTAAAACAAGAAATGATGAAGCATGAATCAATCGACTATATATGTAGGAGAAGTAATCTCTTTCTTACCGATTGAAGAATTGTTATGTTGTTTATATTTAATGTGAGATTAAGACATTAGATGAATCATAAATGCGACATTTACTTATGTGGACAATTCATCTAATGTGTAAGAGCATCTCTAACCCTGCGCCATTTTGCTATAAAAACTCTAAAATGGAGTGTAAAATCTCTCCAACCCAACGCTATATTTGTGCGCCAATTTGGTGTTGTGAACAGTGCTGCATCATATATGGCGTTAAAATTATTTCCAATTTTGTTCTCAAGTTATGTGTAAATGTGATGTGGATGCCAATTTTGTCAAGCCTGCACCATATTTTTTATGTTTGTTTTTTGGATATTTGTTTCTGTCTAATTTTTTTTTATATTAAATGTTTTTTTTTTATTTTTAATTTTTTTGTCCACTTTTTTTTTATGTTAAACACATTATATAATTAAATAATTTTTGAAATAAATTATTGTTGAAAATTAAAATTATAAATGGATGAGAATATACACTATACATCTTGTGCAAAATATGAAATAATGGGTTGGGAATCACATATTGATTTGGTGTGAAAATTGTACTACTTTAGTGTAAAAGTTGCACCAATTTGAAAGCATAGGTTGAAGATGACCTAAGTGACACATTGGATGTGGGATCACTCCTCCTATATGTAGTTTTTAGTATTTTTTCATATTAAACTTTGTAGCAAAAAAGATGTCAAGAAAATATTAAAAAAAATACAATTTGATATAAATATTGAAGTAACTATAAATTAGTCAAATATTATTTTTATTTATATATTTTGTAAGATCTACAATTTTTATCTACACATTTTATAAAATTCACTGTTTATATATATATTTAAAAAAAAATCAAATAAGCTATAAATAAAGTTCTTAAAAAACTGGTCTTGTATCCCTTTATTTTGGGGGCACCCAATTGATGGTTCAAACATTAATGGGCATAAATCACATCAATGAAAAGTGATAATAGTAGGCATTGGTCCCTATTCACTTTTCAAAGAAACTCTAGTCTTAAAGGTAAAGTTTTGATGGATTTAATGAAGATACCGTTTCAGAAATTTTCATAGTATTGAGTAAACATTAGCTGGTAATCTGGACCACATTTTCTGTTCCTATGATTCATAGTTTGAATGGTCAAGATTTAATCATTTGGTCTTCATTTTAAACATTGGATGCCAATCTCTTACTAGCTTTGTATTTTTAGCTCTTGATTGTCCACCTTTACAAAAACAGAAATATTATTTTCTTTTATTTCGTACAAACATTGTAAGAGTATACGTCCTACAAAAATAAATTTTAAGACTAAATTTTAAGACTAAAAAATATTTATGTTTATGATGTTTCTTTGTTTTGTAGCTCGTATAAATATAAAATTTAAAAATATTAAAAATTCGAGTGTATATCAATTTGCACAAAGAAATTGTAAATTGAATTGAAAATTATACTTTTCATTTTACTTTTTTCAATAACTATTTATTATTTTTTTCTATATTTTATTTTGATATACTTTCTTCCTAATTATTATATGATTTTATTTTATTTTTCTCTATTTTATTTCGTATATATTATTTAGTGCTTGTTTGGTATAATTTAAAAACTAGTTTTTCAATACAAAATGATCAAATAAATAATGATATTAAGACAAAATTCTGGTCAAATAAATTATTTTGTGTTAAAAAATTAATTTTTAAACTATATCAAACAAACACTTAATTTAGTCAACATATAAGTATTGAAAATTGATTTTTTTTTTTTGAATATATTTAATTATATAGAGTGAGTATCAGTCTCTATTTTAAAAAGTTGATTTAAAGAGTCTATTGTAACATAATTTTAAAAATTGACTATTTAAAATAAAGAGCATTTTATGCTTAAATAACTTTTTAGAGATGCTCTAATTATTAATTATCCATCATGCTGTTCCCAAAGACTAGCAAAATTGAAATAGTCAAAATTCTTAAGTCGTCTCAATAAGTGTAGAAACAACACGTTTCTCTAGATCATCAAATCTTTTCCATCCCCTTTTGTTCTTGCTTCCCCGTTCATCGACCCCCAACAAATTTTGATTCTTTTTCATAATTTGATTAATATATAAGAGGCAATGGCTCAAACGATTGAGAGGAAATAGAAAAATTCTTATGAAGTAGAAGTTACCCAAAAGAGAAAAAAAAATGCATGAGAGTGAGCCACACATTTTGTGTGACTACAAATACTTCTTCAATAAAAATTATTAAAGAAATCCAAAATAGTGAAATATAACAATCTTTCTTTTTTTAAATAAAGTTAAAACGGGGAGAAATTTCCATGCATCGAGTCATTATTGTATCACTCGATTAATTTCAAGTAAGGAAGGCAACACGCATGTTGTAACTTTAAGGAAACAACAAAATAAATCCATCCGCGACTTCATAATTTTTGTGACTTTATTTGATGCAACTAAAAATTATAAATTTATAATCATTCAAATTAAAACTTTAATAATGAAATTATAAGTTGAGACTACTTGACCTTACTATTATAATAAAATATTTTACAATATCATAGTGAATATCTAAGCGCATTAGTAAACAAACTATGATAAATATTTTTAATTCAATAATGAACAATGAACTAATCATGTAATTATTATTTATAATTTGCTCAAATAATTTGTGCAAAATAATCAATTTTAGGAATCGGGGTATAACCACTCTTGGGCCCACTCACCCCACCCCGCACGCACACGGTGTGGGTTATGATTGTTCACACGTTTGAAACACTAACCCAATAGGGATATTACATATCAAGTGTCAAAGAATGATCTCTCTGCCCTGGGCAGGATATAGGAGGTGTACTAGTTAATATTTTAACACTAACCACCCACCACTCGCAGGTGGGTGCAGAGATCCCTGTCATATAGGAGTGTACCTTTCACTCTTCTCTCTGTCTAAAAATCTTCTCTGTTCGAAAAAAAAAAAAAAAAAAATCTTCTCTGCTGTGCATTTTGGGTTCTGATTCTAGCTGTTGATAACCTATTTTGGGAGTTGGGTTTGGCCTTTCATTTATTGTAAGTTATTTTTAATTCTTTTCGTTATTTCAATTGGTTTAGAGCTGTACTATACTACTATTTAGTGTTTTGTTGATTTGCTTCTGCTTTTTGCGCTTCACGTTTTATGGTTTTCTGGTTTTGAACTGATGCTGTTTGCCATCAGATCTGGTTTCTTAGAGAAATTGGAACTGCTAATATAAAACGAATGCTATATATTGGTCCGATAGCTTAACCTCTTCATTATTTGTCTCATGCTTAGAAAAAAAATTGAACCAAAGGAAGCGTAGTCTAGGGAATACAATTAAGATTTTTCTGATTTCATGGATAGTGTTGTTTTAGTAGAAAATATGGAGTGCCTTCACATTTTATGTTGCGATTATTCCCTGTCATAGGTTCTAATTAAAGAGTTTTACAAATGTGCAATCACACCGAGATGGAAAAAGTTCCAAACTTTTGAAACTCGTTTGCCAGAAGTATTTATGCATTTGCACCCTGTTTTAAACTACATATATGCATTTTGTCCTGATAACATGCGAAATTGAAGAAATTATGCGATCATATAAGTTTTAGATTATGGTAGTGTTGTACAATGGATGGTGATATGAATAGATTGTCCCGCAAGGAGTGCAAGGTGATCCATAAATTGATGTGTTGACCCGGGTTTATTATGTTGCTATTTATGGTATTCGATGTTAATTTTGATGATAACCGACGATATGGTATTTTATGGTGATAGATGCTTGTGATCAGGATGATGATGATGATTTATGTGTTTTTCATAAGCACGATCCCCACATGTGTTTTATACACATTGACAATTAATGATTATATAGATCTGTCAACTTAGAGGGCCAATATTATTATGTAATGTGATATGGAGATCAAACACGAGTTGATAATGAATAGTTTCTGTGGAATTTTGTTCTGGTTGGATGATATAGTTGAGGTGACTGATTGTCATTATACAAAAATTTACCAATGCCCCTACCCTTTTGAAAGACTTTCTGCCTTCACTTTTCTCAAAGCCGCCTCTTTCATTTGGAGTTTGGACAGTGGCAACAACAACCTTGTAACCTATTTCCCTATTTGTTTCCTCAATTTCTTATTTCAACACTCAGGTCGGTGCTAGGTAAGGAAATGAAGATTTGGAATTAAAACCAAACAGAATTAAAGCAATGGTTTTTAGGTCTCTTACCTTAACCCAATTGGGGACACCCTACTGTGCTAATCTTCCGAATTCTGACACCATTGTGCTAATTGTTTGAGTTTTGACCTCCGGAACCAAATTTAATGGACATTTTGGTTTATGTAAGGTCCCCAATGAAGTTTACAGGAAATTGGACTACTAAGGATTATCAGTTTAACTGAGGTTTTATGAAGTAAAAAATGAAGATTTGAAGTTTTATGGATTTAATTTATTCCCATTTACAGGAATGAAACTTGAGACACCTATTGTTAAGGAATATGATCTCTTGGGCACACATGTGAGCCATGGTATAGATGTGAGGTAGGTCAAGATCCATGAACACCTACAATTAAATTGGCAAAAACTGGTAAAAACAGCACAGAGGTGTCAGAATTTGTCAAACAATACTGTGCACGTCCCTTGTAGAAGATGGATGTAAATGTTGTAAGAATTCTGTTGTTGTGCCATCAAGTCACAAAGATATATGCAACACCCTAACCATATCTATAAACATTTAGTCAAGTGATTAGGGTCATATAAAAATCATTAATAGAAATATGCTCTAAATCATGCATTGAGGTTCCAAAATTCAAACCCATTCCCAACATTCGGTTTCAGCATATTTATATCAACAATCTTTTCCTTTGTTCAGAACTTTGTTATAAATCTAAAATTACAAGTTATAAACCTTGAATAAAAGACATAAAATAGTTTATTTGTCACCAAGTTAAATCGCAAGGAATTTATGTCACTACCCCAAGAATAGTCAAGAACCTCAAATAAGGGTAGATCGATGGATATTTCTTAATTTCTCCAATTGGTGAAGTTGTCACCAATAAGTTGGGAGAAATTAGAGATTTTGAGTGAAGAAATTTGGGGAAGAACGAAGGACGCAGCTTCTCTCCTGCTTTGTACAAACAAGAGAAAATGGGAAGAGTGATTGCAAGTCCTTAAAAAATCAAATTAAGGTCCAAATCTTCCTCTCCAAAGGTAACACCAACCTTATCTTGAGATAAGGCTACAGTGGTTGAAGAAATTGAGGGAAGAAATGAGAAGAGAGGTCACAATATGTTTTTTCCTCTAGCAAATGAAAGAGACAAGTACGAGGAAAATGGAAGGCCAGAACTTTCTTAAACGATGTACAATGGTAGCATTTTGGTAATTTAATCCAAAATTTTCAGATATTCATCAAATTTTAAATTAATGAAACCCCATGCTTCTCCTATTATAAATATATGTTAAAACTCATCATTTAATCATAAACTTAACTCAGATAAGTTTCTCAAACTTATCAAATAGCTCGTTCAACACGTACGCGATAAGTATCTTTAATTTGATATCATTATCAAAATTGAACCCACATCATTTCCAATTCATATTATATGTCAGTTTAAATTCATTATCCTGTTCGAATTATCGGTCACCTCAACAATATGAGTCACCAATATACAGTTTTCACGCTATAATTCATCATGAAATTGTGTTTTGTGATTCATTAGTTCTCGTGTTGTAGAATGTATTTTGCAGGTGTGACATTTTGACTTCTAGGGATATGGGTTTGCAGTATTCATCGTTGATGCCCTGTGGAAGTATATTTTTATAAGAATGAAGTGTTACTATGCATATATGGTGGATTAAAATTTGTGAAAATATTAATTGACCTTCTATATGTGTTTAAAAGTATGTCTTTATTTATCGTCATTGTATTTGTGGAGAAGCTTAGTAAGCCCTGTAAAATGCATTTGTTTTCCATGTACGAGATACAAATTCCCACCATTTTTTCGTGTTGAAATTCATTTCATGTGTTGTTACAAATGCATGTTATTTTTGAGATGTTGAAAGATTTGAGTGTTATAGCTGGTGTTAAATAAGACTCCATTTGGATCTAGGATTTAATGGAGGAATGTGGAAGGCTGAATTGGTGAAATCGGTTTTCTTGCCTTGTATATCTAAAAAATACATTTCAATTTAATATTTTGTGATATAGTTAGAGCATCACAAAATAATAAAAAAAAATGTATAAATTGGTGAGTGCCTCTCATATATATTTTTGCATCATACCTCGTGTTTTTCTTTAGTTTCAAACAAGGCAAAGGGTTTGACTTAGTGTTTCTGTTATTGATTATGAATGTTTCTTTACCTTTTTTGGCTTCAAAATTTGAAGATTCGCATTTCAAAATAAATAAATAAAGGTACCATTTTCTTCTAGTCCTCTAGGAACAATATCTTCTGCTTTAAATAGGAAGAACAATGAAATAGTTCTGGCTCCTTTTGCATTCTCTTGATGATCTTCTTGACATTATCTAATTTGGGCAAAAGTTTGACAAAGGACGTATACAATCTGTCGTTACTTCAATATTTCTTCTCTGATTTTCTTCAGTTTCCCCCCATGGTTCTGCATCCTAATGTGTTTCTGAACTTCAGCAGGGTCTCCCAATAGGTAAAAAGAGAAGTCAATAGCCGTGGCAATTCATTAGAGTGAAGAACAGCATGCAGTGGTATAGTCTCTCTATTGACGTGTTCAGGAAAGTTATCTCTTTGAACTTGTACTGCCGCGTGATTCTGTAAAATCACCTCAATTCAGACAACAGCAACCCTTAAACTCTCAATCACACTCTCTTATGACACCTAGAATACATGCTTTTATTCCCATGGGATCTATACACTATGTTCGCAGGATTAGTTGAGTTCGTTCTTCTATCCTAAGTTCTTGCCAAGTTTTCAGTGTCATCTCCTGCGTAACCGTTGATGTATTTGGTCCTTTGATTTCTTTTTGTCAATTAAGTGTAGTGGTTTATTCATCATCTTTGGGCGGAAGATTGCAGAAGGAAAAGGGTTGTCAAATTTTGTGATATTTTTTTTTGGGGATAACGTGATCTACTTTTGAGCAAAGAGTTTGCAAACTGTTGAAATTATTTTATCACGGACTCTCCAAACAGTTTGGTGTTATTTTGAGTGGATTGGGGGAAAAGTAGTTATGGTGTGTCAAGCAGCTAGTCAGACAAGATTTCGGGAATTGAAGCATGAGAATGGAATTGCTGGGTTTGCCACCATAATAGTTAGAATTATAGCGTGTTTTCAACCTCTCCAGGATTGTCAGGTTAGTTTACAACCTTTGATTTTTCGAATGAGATTCCCATATTTTAGTATTTACTTGCTATGTCAGTTTATCTCTACTAACTTCATAAGAAGTCTTAATTCTTTTGCTTTTGGTTGAAGAGATTCTGATTATTTTTATTGTGTATATTTCAGGCCGAGTATTTCCGCCACTTGCTTAAACCTGTTACGTAGATTGATATTTTTTCCCCTCTGCATTCAAGTTAAGCTGGATTTTTTAGTTTATATTTCCCTCAAAGATACAAGAAATAATCCGTGATTTTTTTTAGGTCTACAGTTAAAAACTGGTATGTCTGCGATGTCTGAGTTCTCCCATTTTGCTGATGGTGGTCTTCAACATTTGATTCATCTAACTCTAAATCTTGCTTATTAATAGGTGATTGCTGGACTTGATGGAAAAGGATTCTGGATCCAGGTTCCATCACCAGCATCCAAATCAGCTGTTTCCCACTAGGAATTTCTTGGGTTCTCCAATTAACATGTGGTCCCTGAACACCGTACCTGCTGATATGAATCCCTACTCTGTTGAGGATTCTACTACTGGAACTTTTCCCTGTTTCCACTGCAACAGTTGAAGGCAAGCCAATTAAATGACTCTCCTAATTGGTTTTACTGTCTATCTCGTTTCCGTCAGGCCTTCGCTCCTGTACCGAACTCTGTGTCCAGAGAGGAACTTCCTGCAGGCCCGCTTGAAAATTTGGGACAAAAAGGACGGCCTGACATGGGTACAGCTTGTTTCCAGAAGAGATTTCTCGTTTTTGATCAATCTGGTGATAAAACTACTTTGCTTTACAGTTCTGGAGCCAAGACTCCAGCTCAGTGTGCGACTTCTTGGAGGCCAAAGCCTCCCACCACTCGTGATTTGATTAAGGAAGAGCCAAGGGACATCAGATCTCCACTGGGGCCAATTTTGAAGGATGAATGCATTAAATATAACTATGGAGATGATTTGGAAAGTGAGATGCACGAAGACACCGAAGAATTGAATGCTCTTCTCTGCTCTGATAGTGACAGTGATTGTTCTGAGGATGATGAAGAGTCAAGCACAGGTCATTCACCTAGCACTATGACTGACAATGGTATTCAGGAGATAGTTGAGGAAAGGTGTGACAGAGGTTCTAATTCTGTCAGGCCAACGAAAAGGCAGAAATTGCTAGATTTAGGTTATGACGTACCGCCTCTTGTGCAATCTTCGAGATCTTTGAAAACTCATACATGCTCTGAGTTGGAGGATGATGCAGAATCCAGTTGTGGCAGCGATAATAATCAAGAATCAAAACAGTTATGTTCCTTATCTGGTAGAAAAAGGTCGAGGAAAGAGAGAATACTCGAAACTGTGAGCATTCTGCAGAGTATAATTCCCAGTGGCAAGGGTAAGAATGCAATTGTTGTTATTGATGAAGCAATCGATTACTTGAGATCCTTGAAGGTCAAAGCCAAAGATTTAGGTCTCGACACACTTTAAATTTCTATGTTCCTTACTGGACTGGCGATAATAGTGTTTATAATTCTCTCCTATTATTTTAGGAACTAGTTATTATGGTTAATGAAGATTGTCAATGGAACATACAGCACAAGTACAGACCCTTTAAGCTGTGGCACTATAAACTGGGAATCCTGAAAATTTATGTAGATAAGCTCTTTTAAGTCTCTCTACTGTGATCGAGTGTATCATAAGATTCTCTCACCCCGTGGTGGGCATTCCATTCCATTCCATTCCGCTTAAAGGTGTTTTTTCAGATTGATTAGAGTGGGCCGTGTCTCTCTAGGTACATATGGAGGAAGTTGCCACTTGCCAAGATGATGTGCGCAAGTGTTTGATGTTGAACATCAATGGACTATCTCTTCATGTATTGACCAATCTATTGAAGCTTTGATATTCACACTTGAATGAAAAAGCTCTATGTCAATCAGGTGATAGATGAACTGGGAAGCTTCATTAGTTTTTGTAATTTGAGTTTATGATTTGTCAGATTATTTGTATTTGTGAGTGTGTTGTTTGGATGTGATGTTAACTTTGTTTGGTGTTAATGCTTTTTTAACCTCTTATTATCCACTCTATAGTGCAAATGGACCGTGAGATATCCATTTAAAGTCCTTTGTTTTTCTGTAATCATGAACATAAAAAAAGGGTCTACGTGTCATTTAGTTAAGAAACACGCATAAAGGGCGATACGAGACTATTATATTAATTTGCAGAATATAATATAACAAAAAAATGTACTCAATTTTTTTTTTTTTTTTTTAAAACATGTCACGAAAAAAAAGTGCCGAGTAAAATTTGAAAGTATCTTCAGTATAAATTAGAAAAAAATGTCGAAATAATATTTATAATTCCTTGTACCTTTTAACTTTTTTTTAAAAAAAAAGTGTGCTGAGTATCCTCTATTTTTTATGCTTACATGGTAAAGAAAAAAAGTGTGAGGATATCAAGTACACCGTCTACATTTGACGGTGTGTTAGAAACCATCTATTTAATTTTATAATTTATCTCTATTAAAATGTGTGCTAAGCATCATTTATTTAACTTTTTTATTTACATCCACTCTCTTGTACATTGTGAGCTACAATTTTCTCAATGGTGGTTATATTCACACTACAATTTGTTATAAGCGCACCACATTTTAATTGTACTTAAGATCCTCAACTTTTGTTCATTGTCGCAATTATGTTCTTAACTTTTTGTCATCGAATTCTTATCTTCAACTTTCATTAATTAACATATTTCATTATTAGTGATGGTTTATTTTCGAGATATTTTATTTATGTACTTTGAAATGAGGAAAAAATATTTTATCGTACTTTTGTATCTAATTTTTTTAAATATGACAGACAAATAAGTCTTTTTACGAATTCTCAACAAATGTTTTAGATGGAAACTATTATCAAACACAAGATGTGCTAATTAATAAAAAGTTAAAGATAAAAATGTGATGAAAAAAAGTTTGGGACATGAGTGCAATAATATTCATAGATTAAGGATGTTAAATGTAATTAAAATGTGGTGCAAAAAATAAAAAACGTTGTGTGAATATAATTACCCTTTTCTCAATCTACAACCCTATCAGAGATGCTCTTCTCTCCATTCCCTATTTTACTTGTTGAGGAAATTATATCCTATACTTGACTTTTTAGAAATAATTATAATATTTCAAACATTGTCATTTAATAATAAAAATGTTGTATACTATTTTATATTTTATAATATATTATATTAAAGTAGTTTGACAAATATAGAAATTATTTTTATCAACGTTCTACAATCTAGCTCTCAAAATTCAAGACAAATCACTAAATTGCAGCTATTTTTCTTTTTAGAATAAAACCCCAAAATTGCAGACGTCTTTAGTATAATTGAATTTTCCTCAATTCTTAATTGCGAAAACTATAAGACACATTGAACTCCATGTCATTTTGGTCGGAAGGTTGAAGCTCATAAATCAAAGAACTAAAATTGCAGTAATAGATACTCCAAATCGAAGAGTTACTCGGTCCACAACCAAAGTTGACTCGTTGATTGTGATGAAGGAGAATGTTATTTGTTTGGATACACCAAGAGGTGCTCACTTAGGCTTGTAGTTGAAAAATGTGTCGCCGGCTCAATATTCAACCACAAAAGAGTCTCTAAAAAATCAAAGGTCCAGTACAACTAAATCAGACAATTGTAGTTTTATGTGTTACAATTAATAGTACCATATGTATCATGACGTGTCACAATTGTAGATTTATGTGTTACAATTGATAGTATCATATGTATCACAAATGGTAACAAATGTGCTCATGTGTAATTTCTAATTCTTGTCATATTATGTCAACTGGTTGTATAGGATCATTGACATCTTCCCACAAATGTTATGTACCATGACGTGTTAAAACTGTTTAATTCATGAGTTTTATTATTTGTAGCATAGACTATTACAAATATAATTTTGTTGAGATTTTTGGGTCTTGTCATGTTATGTTAACTAATTACATTATGATAATTTGTGACAAATGGTATGTAATATGAAGTAATATAAATGTTATGTATTATAAAGTGCTGCAAATGTTATTATCATGAACTTTATTATATGTAGTATGAACCGTTATAAGTGTGATCTTGTTGAGATTTTTGATTTTTGTCATGTTATGTGAACTGATTGTATTGATGTTTATAAGTAGTTAATGATTGAGATTTTTTTAAAATGAAGAATAGTATATATATGTTTTTATCTAATTATTTTAAATAGTAGTCTATTTGTGTAAAATTTTCTATAGGAGTATATGTATAATAATTCATATTATTTCGATTAAAAAAAATTCATATTATTGTATTAGAGATGCTTTGAGAAACTGTCCAATTTAGTGATTTATTTATTTATTTATTTATTTATTTATATGTTTGCTTGTTTGAAGAACTTCAATGCAGAAACAACAAATTAGAAACATCAAGAATCTATCAAAATCTGGCATCAATTCCATCGTGTCTTAATTTTAAATATTAATAATTAATAGAAGACGTGGCTATTAATTACCTTTTTGTTCTATGAGATCCAAGATTTGTTATGTTCTATGAGATGCCAGATTTGTTAAGCCACTGCATTCTTCTTTGGCATTAGTCATTGTTTATCTATACTCTATAACGCTTGTTTGGTAGAGTTTTTTTTGGGAAAAAATGAGTTTTTTTGATTATTTTTTGACTTTTCAAATTTTTTGGTAGTGTAAAAAAAATTAAAAAGAAAAAAATTGTAAGCAAAAAAGTGATTTTTTTCGGAGAAAATGGCAGCCGAACAAGCACTACATATAAAAATTCTAATGTGGGAAAGATATTTATAGACGATATTACTCCTATAAATAACTTATAATTTCTAAGATCATTTTTCAATTAGTGTTATTTATTTTGGCTTTAAATTAAATTATTTGATTCGAAATAAATATTTCATTTCGAATCATTGAAGGTGGATTGCCCTTTTAAATTTCATTACATATTGTAATTAATGAAAATAAATAAAAATGTAACGCTAATAAGGTTTTTAATATATTGAAATTATTATATTTAATTGTAAATACTACAAAAGTCAATCTTATTATTGACAATTTAAGCAAATTCTTTTGTCACCATAAAAAAAGAAGAGAAATTTGACTTTGCCTTTCGGATTTCTTATTATTGATTCATAGTTTCTTGTTGTTCTTCTTTATTTTTAGTTATACCTAGAAATTTTTTTTTCTCCTCACAAGGACGGTTTTTAATATTTGATTAGCTTGATAGTAATGTGATAATAGTTTATATGTTAATTTTCCATGAAAGATTCACTAATTTTGAGAATATGATAGTAATATTCATTTAAATTTTGATTTCTATATCTTTTTTCTTGATTTAAGGTGTGTTTGATTTTGATTAAAATTAGATTTTTTTTTTTTTTTTTTTTAAAAGTTGATAAAAGTTGTTGAAATGTATGGTTGAAAAGTTGTGGGACCATGTAACGTGTGGTTAAAATTAATTGGTAACTTTGACATTAATTTTCTAGCAAAATCAGAAATGACATCTAAAAGACTCTAAAAGAGATAAATTTTAGACCAAAATATCCTCACTTATATTTTAGATTTTTCAATTTACCCTTGATTAATTTAAAAAACCTTTAAAATTGTATCAATTAAATCTTAATTAATTACGACTTTTAAAATTCTTCACCTATATATCTACATCTAATAATTAAATCTTAATTAATTAAGACCTTTAAAATTCTTCACCTATACATCTACACCCACCCCTTTATTTCATGAATTGAATATAATTTGAAAACATTAGCCTTCAACTCTAATCTATACTACATATAAAAGTCTCAATGTGACCCCTAAGGCATAGCTCAGTTGGTTGAAAAGTGAGAGTTGGGTAGTCTCAGATTCGCTGGCAGCTGCAGGGTGGGGGTTCGATTCCTACCTTTGGTATGGAAGAGGCTCCTTGCAAGCAAGCTCTCAACCCTTCTCCGCTGAGGCACATCCTGCGATTTATATCTTCCACCAAGACTCCAAGGCATTGGTGGTGAGGGCTATCGAGGTTGGGGTTCATCATTTTATAAAAGTCCCAATGTGGGAGAAATATTTATGGATGATATTGCCCCGTAAATAACTTATAATTTCTAAAATCATTTTTCAATTAGTGTTATTTATTTTGGCTTTAATTTAAATTATTTGATTCCAAATAAATATTTCATTTCGGATCATTGAAGGTGGATTGCCACTTTAAATTCCATTACGTATTGTAATTAATGAAAATAAATAAAAATGTAATGCTAATAAGGTTTTTAATATATTGAAATTATTATATTTAATTGTAAATACTACAAAAGTCAATCTTATTATGGAGAATTGAAGCAAATTCTTTTGTCACCATAAAAAAAGAAGAGAAATCCGGCTTTACATTTCGGATTTCTTATTATTGATTCATAGTTTCTTGTTGTTTTTCTTTGTTTTTAGTTATACCTAGAATTAATTTTTTCTCCTCACAAGGACGGTTTAATATTTGATTAGCTTGATAGTGATGTGATAATAATTGATGTGTTAATTTTCCATGAAAGATTCGCTATTTTTGAGAATATGATGGTAATATTCATTTAAATTTTGATTTCTATATCTTTTTTCTTGATTTATTGTGTGTTTGATTTTGATTAAAATTAGATTTTTTTTTAAAGTTGATAAAAATTGTTGAAATGTGTGGTTGAAAAGTTGTGGGACCATGCAATGTATTGTTAAAATTAATTGGTGACTTTGACATTAACTTTTTAGCAAAGTCAAAAGTGACATCTAAAAGACTCTAAAAGAGAGAAACATTTTTAAACCAAAATATCCTCACTCATATTTTAGATTTTTCAATTTACCCTTGATTAATTTAAAAAACCTTTAAAATTGTACATACTAAATCTTAATTAATTACGACTTTTAAAATTATTCACATATACATCTATATCTACATCTAATAATTAAATCTTAATTAATTAAGGCCTTTAAAATTCTTCACCTATTATATCTACACCCACCCCTTCATTTCATGAATTGAATATAATTTGAAAACATTAGCCTTCAACTCTAATCTATACTACATATAAAAGTTTCAATGTGGGAGAAATATTTATGGACGATATTGCCCCCGTAAATAACTTATAATTTCTAAAATCGTTTTTCAATTAGTGTTATTTAATTTGAATTTAATTTAAATTATTTGATTCCAAATAAATATTTCATTTCGGATCATGGAAGGTGAATTGCCCCTTTAAATTCCACTGTATATTGTAATTAATGATAATAAATAAAAATGTAATGCTAATAAAGTTTTTAATATATTAAAATTATTATCTTTAATTGTAAATACTCCAAAAGTCAATCTTATTATGGAGAATTTAAGCAAATTCTTTTGTCACCATAAAAAAAGAAGAAGAATTTGGTTTTACATTTCGGATTTAGAATTTGGTTTTACATTTCGGATTTCTTATTATTGATTCATAGTTTTTTGTTGTTCTTCTTTGTTTTTAGTTATACTTAGAATTTTTTTTTCCTCCTCACAAGGACGGTTTTTAATATTTGATTAGCTTGATAGTAATGTGATAATAGTTGATGTGCTAATTTTTCATGAAAGATTCACTAATTTTGAGAATATGATGGTAATATTCATTTAAATTTTGATTTCTATATCTTTTTTCTTGATTTAGGGTGTGTTTAATTTTGATTAAAATTATATTATTATTATTATTATTTTGTAAAAGTTGATAAAAGTTGTTGAAATGTGTGGTTGAAAAGTTGTGAGACCATGTAATGTGTGGTTAAAATTAATTGGTGACTTTGACATTAACTTTTTAGCAAAATTAAAAGTGATATCTAAAAGACTCTAAAAGAGAGAAATTTTAGACCAAAATATCCTCACTCATATTTAAGATTTTCAAATTTACCCTTGATTAATTCAAAAAAACCTTAAAATTTTACATATTAAATCTTAATTAATTTCGACTTTTAAAATTCTTCACCTATACATCTACATCTACATCTAATAATTAAATCTTAATTAATTAAGACCTTTAAAATTCTACACCTATACATCTACACCTATCTCTTCTTTTCATGAATTGAATATAATTTGAAAACATTAGCCTTCAACTATAATCTATACTACATATAAAAGTCCCAATGTGGGAGAAATATTTATGGACGATATTTCTCCCGTAATTAACTTGTAATTTCTAAAATTATTTTTTAATTAGTGTTATTTATTTTGGCTTTAATTTAAATTATTTGATTCCAAATAAATATTTCATTTCGGATTATTCAAGGTGGATTGCCCCTTTAAATTCCATTATATATTATAATTAATGAAAATAAATAAAAATGTAATGCTAATAAGGTTTTTAATATATTAAAATTTTTATCTTTAATTGTAAATACTCCAAAAGTCTATCTTATTGTGGAGAATTTAAGCAAATTCTTTCGTCACCATAAAAAAAGAAGACGAATTTGACTTTACATTTCGATTTCTTATTATTGATACATAGTTTCTTGTTATTCTTCTTTGTTTTTAGTTATACCTAGAAATATTTTTTCTCCTCGCAAGGACGGTTTTTAATAATTGATTAACTTGATAGTAATGTGATAATAGTTGATGTGTTAATTTTCCACGAAAGATTTACTAATTTTGAGAATATGATGGTAATATTCATTTAAATTTTGATTTCTATATCTTTTTTCTTGATTTAAGGTGTGATTGATTTTGATTAAAATTAAATTTTTTTTTGTAAAAGTTGATAAAAGTTGTTGAAATGTGTGGTTGAAATGTTGTGGGACCATGTAATGTGTGGTTAAAATTAATTAGTGATTTTGACTTTAGCTTTTTAGTAAAATCAAAAGTGAAAACAAACAGGGTCTTTGAATGTTTGTTTGAGGTAAAAATGTTAATTATTGTGGTAGTCTTGATAACAAATAAATTTAAGCTCAAATGATATTTTTATATCATTTTGTAAGCAATTAAATATATATTTGTTGAAGAAGAAGTTAGAACAAATAGGATTGATATTACTCTAAATCACTCAAGCCCATAGTCGAGGAAGAATGTTAACATGTAATACTACATATAACTTGGATAAACTAAATCGTGTCATGCATAAGATGAATGTAAATCTCGCATAATAAGTTGGTTTTATGTGATGAGTTAAAATCATGATTTTATAAAGAAGGAGATTGTCTAAGTATATGGTTGTTTTGAAAAGTCAATTACTTGTCCAATCTCCACTGGACAAGTGTCCAGTGGGAATTATAAGAACTCTCCACCATAGAGAGTAAATCAAAACCCTTATTATTATTAATATTTCAGATGGAATTGCGGAAAAGAATGCATGAAGCGAACAAAAAAAAAAACCCTTAGTTTGTGGGTGCATTAAAATTTAATGTCTTGATCAATGTTTTAATGTGGACATTTTATGTGAAAGTTCTTCTTTATTATACGTCAAAGAATTTTGGGATTCTTTTTTCTGAGGAGAAATAATTGCGTAAAAATGCTAATTTTTTTTTCTTTTACGTGCTTTTTATAATGATATAAATACAAAAAATCAATGAAAAATTGTGTTCTACCTACTATTTTTAGTGTATTTTAAAATTTGATACTACTTTTCATAAAAGAAAATTGCATTTTCTTGATATGTTATTAGATATAAGCTTTAAAATATAATTAAAAGAGTATCAGCAGTATTTTAATATGTTACGTCAGCAATCCTTCAAACTTAAAATTCACGTTGGCCATTTTAACGAATTGCATGTTTTACCAAGAAACTTGACTATTATTCTTTAATTTGTCATAGTCATGGATGAACTTACAATTAAAAAGAAGTTTTTATGAGTCTTATATTTATTGATGATTTTTTTTAAAAAAAAACTACAATATTATTACAAAATCACGTGCATCGTACATATTCTTAACTATTATATCCAAAAGACCCTTAAAAGGGAGAAACATTTTTGGATTATTCTACCTTTACAAATTTTTTAGAATTCCATATTAACCTTTAGTATTTAGTAATGTATAATTATTTTTTAATATTTTATTTATTACTTTTTTATTGTTCGTCGTCATTATTGTACATTAAATTTTTAACAATTTATTAAATGTACAATTACATTTTTAAAATATTTAATCTATTAAATTAAATATGATGGTGAAAAGATGATCTCAAATTTTTATTTGAGATTTTGGCACAAATGATCCCTAACGTATGCACTCAGTGCGGTTTTGGTCCATAACCTTTTATTTTTGGCTTAGGAGGTCCCTAACCTATGCATTTGGTTGCAAAACTGGTCCCTATAGACAGAATCCGTCCAATTGTGCCGTTAGCCATTAATTTGTTTTGGAATTTTGGCGCAAATGGTCCCTAACCTTTACCCTTAGTGTGGAATTAGTCCCTAACGTTTATTTTTGGCATACATGTCCCTAACCTATGTGTTTTGGTGCAAAATTGGTTCTTGTGGGATGAAAAAGACAAATATGTCCTTAGTTAATTAGAAGAAATTGTATGTGGATTCATAATCATTACAAAATGTGCAAATAGGTCCAACACTTTTATTTTATATAAAAAATTAAGAAAAACTAATGAGTTTTTTTTTTTTTAGAATTAACACTTTAGTAATAAACATGTCAAATAAAATTATTATTTTTATTATTACGTAATTATATTATTTAAAATTTAAACTTATATTTTATTGTTGTATAAAAAAATAACTTTGTCACAAACTTGATGCACAAATATTTTTATTTAATTGAGTTATATGTTTATTAACTACAAATATTAGAGATTCAACTATATTCTTCATATTTTAATACATCATTTTATTTTCGTTCAAAAATAAAACACATAATGTGTAGATTAACTTTTATTAGTATTTTTATGTTAAATATCAATAAAATAAAATATGGTAAATAAAAATACTAATTTTTCTCAAGTCACTCCCACCGAGACATGATCTCTTGCCCCTTAGGGGCAAGAAATCCTGCCCACCGCCGAGGTGTCGGCAGTGGCAATCCAAGATCAATAAATCTCGGCGGTGGGCAATCCAAGATCAATAAATTTATTGATCTTGGATTGCCCACCTGCCGACACCTCAAAGCAATGGGCAAGGATCAATACTCCACTACCACCTGCTATCATGCCGCTGCCAAACTATTAAATTTGGTAAATAAAATAACTTGGAACGTGAGCATTAAAAAAAAAATACTCAATAGTATGTACACACTCCATTGAGAAAATTATATACCCACAATCACACGACATGTCAAATAAAAATAAAATTTTTATTAAATAAAAATTATTGCATAACTTGAACTAATCTTATTACATTTTTATTTAATATAAAAATACTAATAAAAGTTGATTTACACATTATGTGTTTTATTTTTGAACGAAAATAAAACGATAAATTAAAATATGAAGAATATAGTTGGATCTCTAATATTTGTAGTTAATAAACATATAACTCAATTAAATAAAAGTATTTGTACATCAAATTTGTGACAAAGTTATTTTTTTATACAACAATAAAATACAAGTTTAAAATTTAAATAATATAATTACTTAATAATAAAAATAATAATTTTATTTGACAAGTTTTTTACTAAAGTGTTAATTCCAAAAATAAAAAACTCATTAATTTTCTTTAATTTTTTATAAAAAAATAAAAGTATTGGACATATTTGCACATTTTGTAATGATTAAGAATCCACATATAATTTTTTTCTAATTAACTAAGGGCATATTTGTCTTTTTCATTCTATAAGGACCAATTTCGCATCAAAATACATATTTTAGGGATATGTATGCCAAAAATAAATGATAGGGACCAATTCCACACTAATGGACAAAGGTTAGGGACCATTTGCGCCAAAATTTCAAAACAAATTAATGGCTAACGGTACAATTAGACGGATTCCGTCCATAGGGATCAGTTTTGCAGTCAAATGCATAGGTTAGGGACCTCCAAACCAAAAATAAAAGGTTATGGACCAAAACCGCACTGAGTGCATACGTTATGGACCATTTGCGCCAAAATCCCCCCCCCTCCTTTTTTTGCAATACATATATAAAAAAAAAGAGAGATGGGCTTCAATTAAAAAAAAAAAAAAAATCAAACTTTGAAATGGAAATGAAAATATTATTACTGCATTTAAATTCAAATATAATTGTCAAAACTAAAATGGAAGTGAAAAGATTATTTCTAATACATTAGATTAAAGTGATTATGAGCATGTTTGGTTTAATTTTTTTTAAACACTTATTTTTTTAAACTTATTTTTAACCACATATTTTGTGGGACCCATAACTTTTATCAACTTTTTAACTACACATTTTACCAAAAATTTTAAAATCTTCTAAAAAATTACTTTTAAACTCCACCAAACATATATTATAGTTCAGAACTAACGTTTGAACTTTTTTAATTTTTACTTTAATTTTATTTTATTAATATATATAGAACGTACTTCTGTCTCTCAACAGTATTCTCACATCATAGGCAAGCATTGACACTTCTTTAGTTTTTGTTTTTTACTTATATTTATGTAGTTTTTATTTATATCATCAAATCAGACAAGCCTAACAAAAAGAGAACATACGCAAAAAATATTGTTTAGAAGAAATTACTACTCCAACAAATCTACCATATTATATGGTCAATCATCACATTCCATCACAATAAAATTAGTAATTATTAATTTTATTCTTCGTAAAATGCAGCCATGAAGATCTCTATTAATATATCACTAATTTCATAAGATTTGATATCAATGGTTCGTCAATTATCAAAAGTTCTTCAATGGGTTCAAGTTATCATTTATATTACCATTATATAAAACTCATTTCTGATTACAATTGTACTTCTATGAATATAAATAAAATATCAACATCGAACAATATAATACAAAATGTTATCAAGAACTGTGTTTTTTTTTTTATTGTAATTGCTACTTTAACATTTTAATTATTAATAATTAAAAAATAAAAATATTACAATATTAAAATTGACATATGATTGCAAAAGCACGTGCAATGCACGCGTGTCTAACTAGTCTATACTAATTATAAAATGGCCTAAAAAGGATAAACAATTTTGGACTATTTTACCCTCCTACATTAAATTAAAAAAATTCAAAACTCTTTCATCTCCCACCATTATTGAACAAAATAAGTTGTTTGGGACCTTTGGACAATTTATCTTCCGTTTTTTTTCCCCTGCGGAATACAAGGAATCATATGATGATTCTAAAAACTTTTCATTTTTCATCATTATTGAACAAAATAAAGAGTTGTTTGGGGCCTTTGGACAACTTATATTCAGTTTTTTTAACTGTAGAATACAAATGGTCATATGATAATTATGTAATTCCTAAATATGTATTTACGATCATAAAAATGGAACTATTTTACCTTCATATATTAAATTTTTGGACTATTTTACCCTCTCATATCTAATCTATACTACATCTAAAAAGTTCTAAAATGAAGAAACTTTTTAAGACTATTTTATCTTTACAAAAATTTTAAAATTTCATATTCACTCTTAGTATTCATTAATTAATGTATAATTATTTTTTATTATTTTATTTATTACTCTTTTATTGTTCATCATTGTTGTACATTAAATTTTCAACATTTTATTAAATGTACACTTAAATTTTTTAAATATGAAGGTGAAAAGATGATCACCAATTTTATTTTATTTTTGCATTATGTAGATGAAAGGAATGAAAAATGAGTTTAAAAAAAAATGAATAGAAAAAGTTGTTACTTTGTTTATTACCGCATTAAAATTCAAATCATGATTGTCAGTACTATAATGGAGATAAAAATATTATTTCTAATACATTAGATTACAGTGATTATGAGCATGTTTGATTCAGTTTTTTTTTTTTAATTCTTTATTTCTCAAGCTCACTTTCAACAACATATTTTGTGGGACATACAACTCTTATCAATTTTTCAACAACGTATTTTACTATTTTTTTTTTCAAAATCTTTAAACCCCACCAAACATATATTATAGTTTAGAACTAACGTGTGAAACTTTTTTTTGTTTTTAATTTAATTTAATTTTATTAATATATATAGAACGTTGTTCCCATCTTACTTATGTCCTCAACAATACTCTCACAACATAGTCAATCATTGACACTTCTTTAATTTTTGTTTCTTACTTACATTTACGACGTTTTCATTTATGTCGCCAAATCAAACACGTTTAATAAAAAGAAAACATACACAAAGAATATTGTTCACAATGAACTAATACTCCAATAAATGTACAATATTATGTAGTCAATTATTACATTCTCTCACAATAAAATTAGAATTTATTAATTTTATTCTTCGTAAAATACAGTCTTAGGGATCATTAATTTCATAAGATTTGATATCAAGGGTTCGTCAATCATCAAAATTTAAATCACCAAATGGTCTCCACAGGGTTCAAATTATTGTTGATTAATTCATCATATAAAACTCATGATTACAATGATTATTTTAAATCACCAAATGGTCTCCACAGAGTTCAAATTATTGTTGATTAATTCATCATATAAAACTCATCTATAATTGTAATTGTACTTGCATGAATGCAATTATATTTTAATATTTATTTATTACATTTTTATTGTTCAAGATTATTGTACATTAAATTTTTAACAATTTATTAAATGTACAATTAAAATTTGTAAATATTTAATATATTAAATTAAATATAAATGTGAAAATATTGTCCCAATTTTTATTTTTATTTTTATTTTTAGCATTACATAGATGAAAGAAATGAGAAATGGATTTAAAAAAAAATGAATGAAAAAATTATAACTACCACATTAAAATTCAAATCATGATTGTCAAAATTGAAATGGAGATAAAAAATTATTCTTAATACATTGGATTACAATGATTATACCTCACAACTAACATTTGAAATTTTGTTAATTTATAATTTAATTTAATTAATAATTATATTATATAGAGAGAACAACATGTTATCCAATAATCATGCACATCTTCTTGGGGAATTCCTACTTTAATATTTAATTATTAACAATTAAAAAATAAAAATTTTAAAAAATATAAAATTGACAATATGATTACAAAACACACGTGCACTACCGCAGCGGTCGTCTAACTAGTAATTCTAAATGCCCTAAAAACAATTTGGACAATTTTGCCCTCATATGTCACAACTTTGGACTGGTTCCTCACATTAGTTAAAAAAATCAAAACTCTTTCATCTTGGGACCATTTTACCCACCTACATTAAATTAAAAATTCAAAACTCAACAACTCCCACCATTATTAATGAACAAAATAAATTGTTGTTTGGGGACGGCTGGACAATTTATGTTCCGGTTTTCAGCTGCGAATACAAAGATGGGTTCAAAGGAGAAACAATTTTGAAAATATTTTATCCTGTTGCATCTAAAGTCTAGAAAATGGGAAACATTTTTTGGAATGAATAAGTCTTCATAAATGTTTTATTGTTCAATTATTGTACTTCAGTTAAATTATAATTAATTTATTAAGATATTATTTGTAACCACAATTGGTCATTGAGTTGAATCTTCATCATTTATTACATTTAGTCTTGGATTTTTGAAACATTCTGTCGGTGTGACAATGGATTTAGTGGATTACAAGTTGAATATTTATTTACCTTCATAACAATGTATTCAACTTATTTATGCTTAATTTGTTAATGTTACTTTATTTGAAGGTTATTATATGGTTTGTAATGCATAATTCATTTGAAATTGTTGTTGTGATTATGGTTTTGTTTGCTTCAAATGAATAATCATTTCTAAGTGCTTTATTTTTATTTTCTTTTCTTTTTAATGTCGATAGTGTCTGGATCTTATTTACATTGTTTTATGTTTTTGAATTGAATTATTGTCTGTTCTTAAGCAATTTTTCTTCACTTATTGTCTTGGCATGGTTAACTGAAATGGTTAGAATATTTAGTTTTGGTAATATTACTTTACTCCCCATTCTGGTTGGATGAGATATATTTGAATGTGATGATGATTGTTTTAATTTTGTCAATTTCTAATGTATTGTTTTAATTTTGTTTTGTATCTTTGATTCATAAATCATGCAATTGCCAATTTGAGTTACTCGGTCAAGTAAAGTGATATTTTGGGTTAAGAATCTCTTCATAATTTAGTTATACTAAATTACAAATATTGTTATGATCATTTGCTGTTTTGTAAAACAAGAAAGGTCTAATTGGTTTGAATGCTCGACATATTTAAACGTGCATCATTTTGGACTCTTTTGCATTTGCGTTTTTTAATTGACGTTATTCGATCATAAATAATAGAGCTCATGCTCTCACCGGGTTATATACCCGAGAACATGAACACTTCTTCAATTTTTGTTTCTTACTTATATTTTTATTGTTTTTATTTACATCGTCAAATCAGATGCACTTAACAAAAAAAAAAAAAAACACAGAATATTGTTTACAAATAGTACTACTCCAACAAATGTATAATATTATATAATCAATCATTACATTCTATCACAATAAAATTAATAATAATTATTTTTTTTTTCGTAAAATGCAACCCTAAATATCTCTATTAATACATTATTAATTTCATACGATTTGATATCAATAGTTATCAATCTTTAAAGCTTAAATCACCAAAAACTATTCACTGCGTTCAAGTTACTATTCGTATTACCACTATATATATAAAAGTCATCTTTAATTGCAATTGTATTTATATGAATGTAAACAAAATATCAACATCGAACAATAAAATACAACATGTTATCAATAATCATACTTTTTATCTTTACTGAAATTCCTACTTTAACATTTTAATTATTAACAATTAAAAAATAAAAAATTTTAAAAAATAAAAAATTGACAATATGATTACAAAAGCACGTGCAACACACGCGTGTCTAACTAGTAATTCTAAAATGCCCTAAAAGAGAGAAACAATTTGGACAATTTTACCCTCATATATCACAACTTTGGACTATTTAACCCTCCTACATTAAATTAAAAAATCCAAAACTCTTTCATCTTCCGGACTATTTTACCCACCTACATTAAATTAAAAAATTCAAAACTCTTTCAACTCCCACCATTATTGAACAAAATAAATTGTTTGGGACCTTTGGACAATTTATGTTCAGTTTTTTTCCCACTGCGGAATACAAAAGATAGGTTCTAAAAGGGAGAAACAATTTTGAAATATTTTATCCTCGTACATCTAAAAGTCTAGAAAATGGGGAAACATTTTTGGACGAATACGTCTTCATAAATATTTTATATTTCATAAATTGTCCTTCAATTAATATTATAATTAATTTCTTAAGATAATATTTGTAACCACAATTAGTCATTGGAAGTTGAAAATGCTAAATCACCATTTATTACATTTAATTACTGGATTTTGAAACATTTCTATCGAATTGTGACAATGGATTTGGTCAGTTACAAGTTGAATATTTATTTACCTTCCACTAACAATGTATTCAACTTATTTTATGCTTAATTTGAAGTTTAATGTTACTTTATTTGAAGGTTATTATATAGTTTGTGAAGTACATAAAAAATTCATTTGAAAATTTGTGTGTTGTGATTATGGTTTTTGTTACTTCACGTGAATAATCATTTCTAAGTGCTTTATTTTTTATTTTCTTTTTCTTTTTAATGTCAATAATTAATACGGATCTTATTTCTGTTATTTATTTTTATGTTTTTGAATTGAATTATTATCTATTTCTTAAACTAATTTTTCTTCACTATTTATGCCCCGCATAAGTTGCTTAAATCGTTAGAATATTTAGTTTTGGTAATATTACTTTACTCCCCCATTACCGTTTGGATAAGTTCACGCGAAGACATGTGGGCACTGAATTGTGCAAATGAGATTGTTTAATTTTGTCAATTTTCTAATGTAAATGTTATTTTATTTTATTTTATATACTGATTCATAAATCTACCTATAATTGCTAATTTGAGGTGCTACGAGTCCAAATTACAAGTGATATTTTGGGTTAAAGTCACTTCATAGTTGAAGAGTTATACTAAATTACAAATATTGTTATAAGTCATTTGCCATTTTATAAAGCAAGAAGATTCAATTGGTTTGAATGCTCGACATATTTAAGAACGTACATCATTTTTGAATCTTTCTGTTTGCATTTTTTAATTGACATTATTCGACTATATTACAAATCTTAAATAATAGAGCTTCATGCTCTCACTGGTTACATAATTGTAAAAAGTACTTTGTTTGTTTTGTTATGCATATAAATTGAAATGAATGTATTGATTGGTAGTTAAAATAAATATTAATTATTATTACATACGAACGTGGCTAATTTAGAATTTGAATACTGTAACAAACGCTATATTGCACCGTATTTTTAATGTCAGATTTTTGTATGTTAATGCAGTATTAAATTGAATATAATTATTTGAATAAAAATTTAACTTACAATACCCTTACTATATTATGTGCAACGCACGTATGACATACTAGTATATCTAAAAGCATCACATTCCCACATCATATTGTACTTCTATAATTGAAATTATGAATTTATGATGCTCAATTTTGTTTATTTATGAGGGCACCATATTAATTACGAAAAAATTATAGAAAAACTTGATTGTTAAGTATTTATATAAGTCATACGTAATTCCAATAATGTCAACATTTTTCATTGTAGTAAAACCTAAGCTGCCATTGGAATACTGGAAAAATGTTGGAATTTTGTAAACTTCAAATCTAATGGGATTAAGACATTTTCTTCTTTTTTAAGTAACGTGTCCTAATGTGATTAGTCAGCATCTTTTTCATTTTGGGATAAGAAAATTTGAATATGTTCGACTTGACAAAATTAGATACGACTAATGAAGAAAAACAAGTGAAATTCATATTTATTGTCATGTTTAATGATGTCTAATAACGCGAGTTTAATATTTGTAATGGAAGAAGAGAATTTCAAAATTAATTAATTTTTGTTTAGTCAAATTCATAATAATTTTTGGTTGAAAATCATTTTTAGATTAGATTATGCACATCATCCTTCAATCATGAATGCAAGGACACACGTGTTTATGTTGTTTTATTGATTGAGCATATGTTCGGACATGCTTAGTTTATAATTTTAATTGGTCAAATTGATCAAACATATTTTATATATACATTTTTCATATGACCCACAAATTATAATTTATTTTTTATTTTATATATTCACCACTAATTTATAATATAAATACTTAAAAAATAATTTCAACAATGCTAAACTTACGCTGACTTGTGTTAATCATCTCTAATAACAAAAATAAGGAAAAAAAATGATAGAAGGGTTTAGAATATTGGAGATCTTACACTTTTCCAGATGAGAAGGGCAACTCAGCATGATAGATGACTACCATTACACTATCCACTGTTGAATTTTAAGCATTCTGCAATCATAGCGCCTCCCCACCCCATCGTCCACCACTCCACCTAATAGAAAAAGAAGAAGAAAAAAAAAAAAAACAGAAATTATAACGACAACAAATTTTCCACTACAAATTACGTAATCCAAGTAAGATTGAGCTTCCAAAAAAAAAAAGAGTTATTTTTGTCCATTTTTAGGCATTATTAGACTATTTTTAACTCGTATTTTTAAATAGTGTAACTTTTGCACTAAAATAGTGACAATTTTCACACCAAATCCAAATATCATATTCAATCAATTATTTCAAATTTTGCACCAAACAAACAGTGTACATTCTCTTTCCTTATTTTTTTTTTTTCTCAACAATTAATTTATTTCAAAAATTATTTAATTACATATTGTATTTATATGAATGTATAAATTAAAAATTACATTTTTTTCAATCAATCTCAAAATAGCTTAGGTCTATTTGGTCAATATTTTGATGGTCTTGGAAGATCTGAAAATGATTTACCAGACTATGAAACTATAGTCTTTTAGTTGATGTTGTATTTTACTTTTATTTTTCAATTTCAATGTCTACCTAATCGTAGTGCTAAATTTTCGTCCTCGTTTTCAATAATTGAATTTGTAATTTTTAAATTTTAATGAGTATTTTTATTTTAATATATTCATCAGTTGTTATATATTATTCGATTAATACAATTTATTATGTTAATAAAAATAATAATTAAATTAAAAAAAAACATAAATAACTTGAATCATTAAAATAATAAAATGATAATAAACAAACATATAGGAGGACAAACAATTTTTTTTTTTTGTATTGTAACATGAGGGCAAAATTGGAAAAAAAAAATGCACATCAAATTCATCTCCATATGAAAAGTGTTGCGTCATATATGGTGCAGCACTAATCATAATCTCCATTTTGGCGTCCTAATTTGACTCTGGATTAGAGCATTTTTATACTCAATTTTAACGTTTCACATCAAAATGGAGTATGAGTTGGAGATGCCTTTCCAATGGTATCTAAAAGCTAGGCACAAAATGTTACAAACACTAGTTGTTCATCTCACATTCATTAATGCAATAATTAGGATTGCTAATGACAAACTATTTTAATTATAAAATCCTTATGAATCATGCTATTTGTAATTTGTGTACAACCACTTAATTTAAAAGTTTATTTTGTTACACAAGACTACATCAATATAATTTAAATATTATTTTTAGTACGCTTCCTCATGTATAAGTTAAATTTGCTTCTTTTTTTTTCGTCAAAGCTTAACAATTGTACAATTAAATAGGTGACGACAAGATTTGAATTCATAATCTTTGTCTGTTCTAATATCATGTTGAGATTTATAGTTCAACGTCAACCTCATTAAAAGAAGTAGTACAAATATTTATATTTTGGTTAATATTTTTATATTTAATCGACAGACGAATTATTCGTTTGAACGTAATAGACTTAAATACCATATTGAATCACTTGATAAAAAAAAAAAAAAAAAAAAAAATCTTTTCGGAAAAGGTCCATACCGCCCATATCCGTTAACAGTTGTCGTTAAAATTATCAAAAGGATTAACTAGCGCAAATAAATTTAAACGATAGGAATGATTTGCACAAAAAACAGTAAACGATTGGGACGTTTTGCATACACAAACGTTTAAAACCAGATTTTGGATATTCTTCTTCCATATGTTTGGATGTGTCTTGTTCTTGTAATGTGTATGAATTTCTTTCACTATGTTTAATTGTAATATTATAATATATATGATTTTATCTATTTGTATGGAATTTTATAGTTGTTGGAAGAAGAAGAACCAAAACCTGGCTTTAAATGTTTGTGTGTGTAAAATGTCCCTATCGTTTACTATTTTTTGCACAAATCATCCTTATCGTTTAAATTTATTTGTGCTAATTAATTCTTTTTAATAATTTTAACAAAAAATGTTAACGAATATGGACGACAGAGATATTTTCTACAAAAAAACGTTTATTTAGGGTACAAATACTAAAATCCAAACGATAGAGATGTTTTACACAATAAAAATAAACGTTAAGAATGAAACGTGTTAATTTGTACACACAAGATAGAAGCCACCAATGTCGATAGACATAAGGGAACTTAAATTCAAAAGGCTTACGTGTTTAGTAATTGAGTAATTTAAATTGAGTAATTTAATGTTAATCAACTCCTATTTTGTTGATTTCGTTAATATCAAAATGAATTATACCTTGTTTTCAGCTAATAGCGTCCAGATATCATAATCTCATCAAAAGATTAAAATAGCTTACTAATTAATCTTGTGGATTAAGGGTGACCAACAATTACAAATCGTACGCGTGTCAGTTAAATAAATAAATAATTTAAAAATTACAGAGTCTCTCAAAGATAGCAAACAAGAAAATGGAAAAACTAATGTGGAGAAAGTAAGGATAACTTTGACGAGTAGATAATATAATAAATAAAAATTTAACATATTCTTATTTAATACTATGTAATTAAATCTAGTTTAGTCATAAAAAATTCAAACGAGCAATCAATTCATCTAGAATTCAAAGTAATGTAATTTTATTTAACAAGGAGTTCAAATTTCATCGACACTCATTTAAATAAAACTGTGCACGTAAGGGGTATGTTAAGACTTTGATTTGATAATAAAAAAATAGATCAAACATTCAAGTGGAGTATGTTAAAGGTTTATATATCAACTTAAGCTTTTAGAAATTTCAAGATTCGTATTTTTAAACAAGTCACTTGTTAAGGGTGAAATCTCATATTGCTTAAACATAAAACAATTATTAACAAATTAGAATCTTGTCATCTTAACGAGGTTTGATATTTTTGTTGGAAATTGGTTTAAATATGTCGAAAAATTAACTAAGTGTTAAAAAATAACGTAGTGAAATTAACTAAGTGTTAAAAATAACGTAAGTGACTCCGTGTGGCAACTTGGCCAAATATACAAGACCCGACAAAACAAAAAAATTATAAGATTTGGGTTGTGGTGTAGTGGTTAGGTTAGTAGTTTATAAGTTTTAACCCGAAATTTTCTTTAGTCATTTTAGTGAAAATCATAATTTCTACTATATTTTATGATTTTCAAAAAAAAAAATTTTTTAGTGGCGGGTCCTGGGCGGGGGGGACCGGCCACACCCGGGCATTGCTTGATCGACGCCGGCGGGTCGGGTTGACGGGTTTTGCCATCCCTGGGCAGGACCCAACTGTTAGGCAAATTGTTTGCCACTGATGCCTCGGGGCAACGCCTCGAACGAGGATCGACTTGTCCCGAAGTCATGGTCGAGGGGCGGGGGGGCTCGGGGCAACACCCGAAAGAAAATTTAGATTTATCTCGCATATTTAAAGGGTATATTTGACATCTCGAAATCAATATCAAATGAATGAGAAATTACGAAAAAGAACAAAATCGGGTCAAAGTTTGACCCATGCGATCGCATGGTTAGTTTATGCTGCGATCGCAACTAGCTTAATTTTTAAGCAGCATGCTTTTTGGTTCTTCCATGCGATCGCAGGAGGCAAAGCCTTGCGATCGCATGGTTAAATGTGGATCAAATTTGTTCTGATTTTTGTACCATGCGATCGCAGTTTGGTATAACCATGCGATCGCATAGGTTTGCGCGATTAGACATGTCCTTTTGAAGGGTTGCACGATTTGGTCCATTCCTTTTCATTTTCAACCGAATCTCCAACGTTAAAAAGGGCTGTGGACGTCCATATTTTCAGAAGAATGATACAGAAAACACTTTTGCAATTTTAATCCACTCATATTTCATCTTTGAACCAAAAATTCATTGCATTTGGTGCATGATCTTTGGTGTTTCATTTCATTTCATAATTTGGAGTACAAAACCGATTTCCAGTTCGTTGTGCTTGTGGTTTGAAGTGCTTCAACCATAAGTAGGAAGCCGTTGTATCTTGGGAGTTATTTGCCATATACCGTAGGCACCTTTGCGGGGCAAAATAGACTTAAGGACAAAGAGTTCAACTCTTACCTCGATTTATTTTCATCCTTTCCAATTTTCGGTTTGATTGATTGCTTTGGAGTCACTTTTCACAGAAATCCGCCAACAATTTTAATATTAAAATTCAAAACTCAATAATAATATTTCCATTTGTTTATGTACTTCCCATCCGCCTCATGGAAAAAGAAAATTCTTCTACCCTTCATAGTCGATTTATTAGGGGTTGTCACCTTCCACCCAGAAAAATATCCACCATCTTTTTTGTCTCTTGAGCCTCATAGCTATTGGACTTCCTAAAGAAAATTGCTAGTGCACCGGTCTCGTGCCGTCCCATTGATCGAAACATGAACTAATCATTCTCTCTCTTAAATGTATGCCCCTTTTTCCTTACTAGTCAAGTGGTAAAGTAGAATACTATTCGATGAAGAAAATAGACTTTAAGATCATACATGTAGAGCGCTCGACATGTGATAAAATAGCACTTTCATCATATTAGATTGAATTAATGCTTGGATAGAGATAAAAAAACAAATGTCCCTATTTTTTTATTTTTTTTATTTCTTTCTCGTGATAATTAATTAAATATATTAAGAAATTTTGTGTACCATTTCGTGAACTCATACTTTGAGCCACTAATTTATTTTCCCAAGTCCGAACCATTAAAATTTATCAACAGAAAAAGACAAAAGCAAAGCAATTATGATGTTATGAATAATGTGATTGTGCATGGACAATTATAGAAAAGTCTTGTTATAAAAAGTGATTCTTGTGAAACAAAACATAGTTGAGGTTCTCTTTTCTTGTATAATGTCCGTGAAAAGCAACAACTCTGTCAAGTGTTTCATTTCAAGTCGTATTATGTAAGAGTGTGACATATATATTGATCGACTGAAGTGTTTATATCTATTATATGTTGGAAATTGGTTTAAATATGTCGAAAAATTAACTAAGTGTTAAAAATAACGAAATTGACTCCGTGTTAACTTGGTGAAATATACAAGACCCGACCCAATCCATTTAGGCAAATTTGTTTGCCACTTCAACGTTTCGGGAAAACGGGGATCGACCTGCCCGGTCAGGTCGCGGGGGTCGCGAAGGCAGCGCCCCTCGTGGGGCCTCGGGGGCAACGCCCCGGAAAGAAAATTCATATTTATCTGCATGTTTAAAGAGTATATTTGGCATCTCGAAACCAATATCGAATGAATGAGAAATTACGGAAAAGAACAATTTTGGGTCAAAATTTTGACCATGCGATCGCACAGGTATATAAACATGCGATCGCAATCTGCCTAAATTTTAAGCAGAACGTTTTTGGGTCCTTCCATCAAAAGCCTTGCGATCGCATGGTTAAATTGGATCAAGTTCTGTTCTGATTTTTGTACCATGCGATCGCAGCTTGGTAAAACCATGCGATCGCATAGGTTTGCGCGAACAGACATGTCCTTTTGAAGGGTTGCACGATTTGGTTCATTCCTTTTCGTTTTCAACAGATCTCCAACGTTAAAAAAGGCCTGTGGACGTCCATTTTTTCAGAGAATCAATAGAGAACAAATATGCAAAACAAGCCATTCATACATTTCATCTTTTGAACCAAAATTATTGCATTTTAGTTGCATAAATTCTGGTTTCCATTTCATTTCATCCGTTGGAGTATAAAGCCAAATTTTGGTTCGTTGTACTTGAGTTTTTGAAGTGCTACAAAACTCAAGGGAAGCCGTTGTATCTTGGGAGTCAATTGCCTTATACCGTAGGCATCATTGCGGGGCAAAATTGACTTAAGGACAAAGAGTTCAACTCTTGCCTCGGTTTATTTTCATCATTTCCAATTTTGGTTTCTTGCTTTATTGTTTCGGAGTCATTTCACATAAATTTCGCCAACATCATATTAGATTATGAATCGTGCAATTGTCTTATTCGTTGAACTATTAAAATACTTTGTCAACACTATTTAAAAGTACAACGAGCAAAAACATTTAGTGGTTATCGACTGTGGCTCCATTGTTGTACCATTATTGGAATTTGGTTGTAAATTCCCAAGACCTGGCAATGTGCTTAATACAGTATTTCTTTTGAACGTGTGGCCGAGGCAGTCGAGTTTGATTGTAATGGTAGGGGAGACTGATTATTTGCCAACATTCACAAAATTAGCTTGTACAAAATTTATAACACTTCTGTTTAAATCAATTTAGATATTATTTTTTATTTAATCTTTTTACAGAATATTTTGTATTAGTGAAAAGTATTACACAGAATAAGTGTTTTTCTCCATACATGAGAATGAATTATTAATTTTTACAAATTCAATTTTTTTTTTGTTTTACGTTTGATGCAATTTTAATGCGAAAGCCTTAAAAAAACGAGGGAATTATTTGGAGAGAAAAATTACAGTTTAAATAAAATGGCAAAGATTAGGTCCTTGATTTGTCCATTAGAAAGGGAAATTTCCAAAAACAAAAAAAAGGAAATTTCCTTACAAATTTCAACTTTTGATATAAACCATGATTTTTATTTTTATTTTTATATTTTTAACCTAATTCATTATTTCCTTTTAAGGGGTTTTAAAAAAAAAAAAAAATCGAAGGACTGAAATTAAATGTTTGAATAATCACTGATTTTTTAGTCTCGTTTTTTTTTACTCACTGAACTTTAAAATAATGCTGCATACTCATCGAATTTTATAACGTTACTCGTCATTACTCACTCCTAACGTCATATTAACAACCAGTGGACGAAACAGTACACGTGGCATACATTTTTGCCAACCAATGTTGAGATGTCCGCCATGTTAACAATTTGTATTTTGAATAATCCAAGGATTGATATCATTCCACTCTACCTTTTTTCACAATTATTAATGAGTAATTATATTCGCACTATCATTTTTATATTTACACCATATTTTAATCTTTGATATTTTGACACTTATGTCCTCAACTTTCAATTAATTCACATATTGTTTCTGATGACGATTTTTGTTCAAATATTCTGCTAATGTGCATTGAAATTAGGGAAAAATATTTTGTCAAATTATTATATTTATTATTTATTTTACTTGCCCTCCTAATTAACTTCTTGAATAGAAACCATCATCAAATTAAAAAATAAGATGTGTAAATTAAAACGATAAGAATATGATTAAAAATAATCAAGGATATAAATAAAAAAATGAACAATAGTTAAAAACGTTAATTGCAATTAAAATGCATTATAGTTAACAAAAAAATGTGACTTTTCATTAATGCATTTAAAGTCTTTGCGTGATATTGAATTTAGTGAAATTTTTAATTAACAATTATTGGGTTTCACTGCATCTAATTGACTTGTTGTTTAATTAATTGCATGTGGGGTACAAAAAGTTCACTTCCGGGATAATTCGCTTAAAAAAACATCTTTTTTTTTTTTTTTTTTTTTTTTTTTCTGTGTTTGTGGTCGCTTTTATATAAATATCCAAACGTCGTGTGAGATCAAACCCGACAGCTAAATCAACAGCTGGTCATATGATATGATATATCATCTTCAAAGAAAAATTGCAATACTGATTTTTAAAGTATTGTTCTGATTTAATATTTACATAAAAGGAGAAAAGTTTAGTTCCTCGTCTTTTTACGATGATGTAAATAACTCAAAATTCGTAGTTCCATGTCTACGGGTAAAGCTAAAATTTATTGGAGGAGAGACTACTACCAAAAATAAAAAATAAATAAATAAATTGTATTTTAAAACTGAACTGCCATTAAAAATATATAATTTTGCACTATAAAAATTATTTTTTCTGGAAACTGGACTGGAGTACAATCTGGCCCCATCCCACCAAATTCCGCCCCTATCCGTGTCCCTCGTGAAAATATGAACTTGATAAACAAATATTAACCTTATAAACTAGGACAAGTGTGGATCACAAGTCTGGTAATAAAGAGTTTGTATGTGATTGGAGGAGGTGTTTGTGGGCTAATGGGATTGACCAAATAGCCATAACGTGATATTAATTGGTAATTTCATAGTCAACTAAAGGAAGGCTTTCCCATTTATCTAGCTCTTGCAAGTCACATGCCTCTCTTGCATTGGTTGCTTCTTTAAGACCAAATTTTAATCCTCCATTAGTTCCTAAGCAACTAGAAAACAACTAATAATTTTTATTATTAAAATCCGACTAGCAACCAAACTTTTTGTCTAATGTGTGCTTTTTCCCGTTGAAGATTCTCTTCTTTGTTCTTTTAATTATTTAATATTTTAAATGTGCTCTTATTCAATACATAATTTTAGTATAAAGATGAAAAATTAAACACGTAATATTTGAATTGAAACGAGAGAGATGATTATAATTCCCACTGAGGAGGTGTCCAATTTTCATTGGACATCTCCAGTGGGAGTTATAACTCCTCCCCACCGTGGGGAGGAGATCATCTCCGATTGAAACAAATCAAAAGATAGATTTACCATTCTATTTGGCTCATTTTGTTGCAACAAATTATATAGAATTATCTTTATAATAGTGCTATCATCAATATATTGTCTCCCCTCAATTAACTACAAAAATCTCTCATCCATCACTTTATCGTGAAATATCATATTGGCCAGTTCAACCATAAGAGCATCTTCAACACACTCTGTCCATTCAAGTATATGTGATAGGTAAGATAGATGGACTTCTAGATCTATTGAATAGATGATCAAATTAAAAATTCATCTCCAATAGATTCTGTCTAAAACTAATATTACAACTTATGTAGCATTATTTTTTTTAAAATTGGCGGGTCTTCAATTTTTATTTCTATCATCCAACATTTTTTTTAAAAAATAAAATGTTGAGTTGTATTTGAATTTGATGAGTCACTCTTTCTAAATTTAGACGGACTTTTAGACGGAATCTATTTTTTTGTGTCGTACATTAGCTAGACGAAGTCCTCGTTAGCATACATTAGAGATGTTTTTTTATATCTGTCTATTTGTACTTATGTGACACGTCTAAAAAGCAATAGACAAAATGTGTTTGGTGAAATCTTGCAAGCGTACGGGATCGTTGACAAATAATAGTAAAACTGAGTAAAAGAGAATCGTTCCACGAGGATTTAGACTTTAGCTTAATTTCGACCAAATCAAGCTTAAATCAAATACACACAATAAATGATCGAATGAAATATTATAACTATGCTCATATTATGACTATGATTTAAACTACGATCAAGTATGATTTTTTAAGAAAATTCAAGTAAATGGGTTATACCAGGAATCCGACTCCACCATTAGTATCTATTTTAATTCTCAAAATCTCACGTTCTAATCCAATTTATGTTGATATTGACGATAATCTTAAGTTATCTAATAATCTTTTTCGAGTAGAATTAAACCTATTTTCATATACGTTCCAAAATATTTCTATTTTGAATTCGAACATACAAAAACGCTTTCAATATCAAGATTATCAAATTTGATTGCACCAAGCATAAGAAATTATTCCTAATTTCTATAGGACTTAGTGTTTAAAATCATAATGAGCTAATCTATTTTGAAACTTCCGAAAAGAAAAATAAATCACAAACACGTTCAAACAGTGATCAATCATTCAAACGGATGTTAAAACCATGACAAAAATCAACAAACACAAATTAAGATTATAAACGAGAATCTCTAAATTAAAACTTCAACATATGGTTTACATCACCATCCTTAGCATAAAGAGTTTAGCCCATCATATGTGATTTACAAAAAGACATAATAAATTGAGAATTCATCACCTGGAATATTTGATTGCAAGAAGAACTTTAAAAATTAATTTGGCTCTCTTGAATGTCTTCAATTGATTTTCCAATAATTTCAACTTCCTCTTGTTTGAAATCCCTATAATCTTGCCTGGATGAAAAAATTCTTGTAAAGATCTTGTGTTTTGCTTTCTTGTTCTCTCCAAAATTCGACTATCTAATCGTTATAAGAGTTCTATTATTTATAAGGGTCTAATTGGAGTTGAATTTCGTGCCCAAAGTCTCCACAAATATTCTAAAAATAGATTTTTAACCTAATTGACAATCTTCTAGTGGATCTATCTGCCCGAGCACGGTGCCACGCCCCACTCGAGCGGACAGAACAGGTGGATTTTGGACTAACGGCCCGCTCGAGCGAGCTGAGGGTGCTCTACTCAGGCGACTAATATTCATATGGCCATAACTTCAAGTATATAACTCCAAATTGCGATTGGTAAAAAGCGTTGTAACCATAATTCAATTATCTTTACAATGGTATATCATTTGCTTTATGGATATATTTGTACCAAAGGTTGTGCCCTAATTTTCCCACGTACTTTGGGTTGTAGTTTCTCAATTCGCTTCTTCGACTTTAGGGTGTTTGATCATTTACTTCAACTCTTTATTGTCACTCCAACACACCTTAAATCTATTGATTTTATCTTATTTCTCATCTTTCAATGTCTGACCCTTGATATTCACTTCAAAACTCAATTTCTTCTCATTTATTCGTCGATTTCATCAATGTGACTTGAGTTTGAAGATTTTGTCTTATAATCATAAAAATGAACAAAGACTCAATAGATATCGACTCTAAAATACTTAGAATTATACAATAAATTTTCATTAAATAGTCAATATAAGTGTATAAATAACACTTATCAAAATGCATTGGAGATGCTCTAAGAACTTCCATATTCTGCAGAGTACGATTCGACAATGGTTTAAGTCAATGATTGGAAAACTTCCATAAAACCATATGTAGCACTCATATTCATAGATCTAACTTGATTATTTCCTAATAATTGTTGTACCTCACAAAGTCATAAATTTTATACAATTGAATCTTAATCCACCAAAATCACTCCCTAGTCCCCCTATTAAGTAAAATACAATATGAACCCTTAATTTCATAATCAATTTAATCCCCTAATTTTATAGCATCTGTCCCAATATGGTTGTAGATTCCTTCCACAGAAATATCCCGTCATTCTATCATATAAATCACATCATCAATACAATTTATTTTTGTCATTTATTTTCTTTCTAGCTCTTTCTCCTTAGTATTCTCTTAATTTTATATCCACTAATTAAATTTGGAAGTCACGGAGGGGGTGGGGTCGGACCAAACTTGCAACCAACAAAAAAGCTTACACTATATATACACATGGATCATGGATAACATTGCTAGCTAGCTTCCTCCCCTGCACAAATGAAGGGTACCATATACCTTTCTCTTTCTTTCTAAGTGACCAAGCTTGTTGAACAAAAAATATAGTTGATCCATTATCAAATTAATTCAAATATGGCAGTGAATATAACCTCCATTAAAACTTCGTCCAATGGAGTTTGGGAAGGTGATAACCCCTTAGATTATGCATTTCCTTTACTCATTGTCCAAACAACCCTAATCCTCGTTGTTAGCCGCTTCCTCGCATTCCTATTCAAACCCCTCCGGCAACCTAAAGTCATTGCCGAGATAGTTGTACGTACATTTTATCATCATCTTTTTGCATATAATTTTTATTGATGATTTTTCAATGAATGGAAAAATAGATCCCTTTTGATCAAAGTTCAAACAAAAGGAAAGAAATAACAAAGAACAAATTTTTTTTTTGACAGAAGAACCACCTTTGAATACTGTTCTTAATGATTTTATAATGAAAGATTTTGTTACTTTACAGGGTGGAATTCTTCTTGGACCATCGGCTTTTGGCCGAAACCAAGAATACATGCACAGGATATTCCCAAAATGGAGCACTCCAATTCTTGAATCAGTTGCAAGTATTGGCCTTCTCTTCTTCCTTTTCTTGGTGGGCCTTGAACTTGATTTGAATTCCATACGGCGGAGTGGTAAACGAGCTTTTGTTATAGCGGCTGCCGGAATTTCATTGCCCTTCATACTCGGCGTCGGAATAGCTTACGTTTTCAGGAAAGCTATCGATGGAGCAGACAAAGTCGGCTACTTTCAGTACTTGGTATTCATGGGGGTGGCCCTCTCTATTACTGCTTTCCCAGTCCTTGCTCGCATCCTGGCGGAGCTCAAACTCCTCACCACCCGCGTTGGAGAAACCGCCATGGCTGCGGCGGCGTTCAACGACGTGGCGGCATGGATTTTATTAGCCCTCGCCATTGCTCTGGCCGGTAACGGCGGCGATGGCCCCCACAAAAGTCCATTGATTTCCATATGGGTTTTATTATCTGGCGTTGCATTCGTTGCTTTCATGATGGTGGCTATCAAGCCCGCTATGAACTGGGTTGCCCGGCGGTGTTCGCCGGAGCACGACACGGTGGACGAAGCGTATATATGTTTAACACTGGCCGGCGTTCTTGTGGCGGGTTTTATGACTGACCTGATCGGCATACATGCCATATTTGGTGCATTTGTTTTCGGATTGACGATACCTAAAGGAGGGGATTTTGCTGAGAAATTAATAGAAAGGATTGAGGATTTCGTGACCGGATTGTTGCTTCCCCTGTATTTTGCTTCGAGTGGGCTGAAAACAGACGTAGCAAAAATTAAGGGTGGCAAGGCGTGGGGGCTGCTGGTGCTTGTGATATCCACGGCGTGCGCCGGAAAGATTATAGGGACATTTACAGTGGCGATGATGTGCATGATTCCGGCGAGGGAGTCAATTACACTTGGCGTGTTGATGAATACAAAAGGACTGGTAGAGCTAATTGTTCTGAATATTGGCAAAGAGAAGAAGGTAAGTGCAATTAGCACTTTTATTCATATCATTCTCTTTATCAATTTCAGCTTTTAATTTGAAATTTTGGTAAGTTTATAATATTCATATGATTCTCTTTATCAAGAAATCAGTTTTCTTTTTACACTTACTTTTTTGCATCCAGTCAAAGATTGTACATTAAGGTACAAGCATGTTTAGTATAAGTTTGATCGATGACACTTCTTATTTTGAGTTGAAGATAAAGTTTCTATTTGGCATATTTATTTGTTTTAATTTAAGTCTAATGATCAAATTAAATGATTATCGTAGTTCAGACGTCATTAAAATTATATTTTTCTTAATTTATATAAAAACATTAAACATTGATCTGATTTGTCCAAAAATCAAATCCTTATCTATGTCAATCCAATATAAATAATATTTTAAATGGAGTAACTAATTGTTTTATTATAACGAGAAAATTGGTTACGGGTAGTTCCATCATTTTTAATTACTAGTGAAATTCACGTGCAAGGCACGTGTTGTATTTTAATTAAGTATTTAATAGTGTAGTCATTGTTAGTGAATATTTTAATTATTTTTTCACTTATGAAAGACTAAATAAAATATATATTAAAACTTATTGAGAAAAATACGTATTATTTAAAAGTGAGCGATATATCTTCAATTGATCTTTAATAAGAATGTTCTTCATTTTTAGATGATGTAATGAATGGTGTGTACTTCACTAACATAATTGATTAATTCAAATTCTAGAACTCAATACTTCAATTATGATCTCTCAAGATTATTTTATTGCTTTAAAGTTTAAACTTATTCCATATTTCTCCTCATTATGACCTAATTTTGTAAATTATTTCAGTTTTTCAATTTAATTTTATTCATTCGAATGTATCAAACATTAAAAAAGTTTAAATCACAATAGTGTCATGAGATATGCATAAGATTTCTTGTGAACTTGCGGTAATAAGTAGTAAAAATGCTTATTATAGATTAACATAAGTTGTTAATTAGTGATTTTATTTTCTTGGTATATTGAACAGGGTAGTATTTATGAATACATTTTCTTTCTCTACTATTGTAACTTTCTACTTTGAGAGTAGTATTCTCTTTTTCTTTTTTCTTGCATAGTGCAATATTTTGTGCTTATGGGTAAATTTTCTTAGACTTAATTGTAATTTGATTCAGTAATTAACAGAAAAATGAATTAAAACTATGTATTTCTTGTAATCGTGATCACTATGTTGCTAACTTAATATAAGTAATTAATTGAAAGAAAATTGTTTCGATTGCAAATAATATATATATTACTATGCCTTGGCCTGAGGCCGAACCTAGAGCATAATATATATATATATATATATGTGTGTGTGTGTGTGTGTGTGTGTGTGTGTGTGTGACTGAATTTTGTTTTAATAATTTAAGTTATTAAGAATTTGGATAGCTTCTATTTGGAGAACAACAAAAACAATATTTGATTGAGTATCGAAAATAATAAAAACATATGCAAAACTTTTGAGTGATTTTTCGAAAGCATGATTAAAGTTGGAAGGAAGACGAACAAGACAACCAAGAGAAGACGAGAAAAATGACGAAACGTTAGAAAAAAAATTGGGCTGAAAAAATCTACAATTGAAAAAAAAATGAAAGAAAGGATAGAAAATAGGAAAAAGTAAAAAAAAAATAATAATAATAACTGGGCACGCATTCATATGAATAATGCCCATACTCAATTCACTCTTTTAATATATGGAGATTTGTATTTACGCAGGTTCTAAATGACGAGGCATTTGCGATACTAGTTCTCATGGCACTCTTCACCACCTTCATTACAACTCCAACAGTCATGGCAATATACAAGCCTGCTCGCGGCTTCTCCTCCCGGGCTCACCGCCGGTTGCAGTCCTCATCTGACAACATCAAAGATGAACTCCGAGTTCTCGCCTGTGTCCATGGCCCCGGTAACATTCCCTCACTCATCAATCTCATTGAGTCAACTCGATCCACAAACAAGGCGTCCCAACTCAAACTCTACATAATGCACCTAGTTGAGCTCACCGAACGGTCCTCCTCCATCATTATGGTCCAACGTTTGAGAAAAATGGATTCCTTTTCATCAATCGCCTGCGTCGAGGCGGGTTCCACGACCGAGTTGCGGTGACATTCCAAGCCTATGGGCAACTCGGACGAGTCAATGTTAGGCCTACTACTGCCATTTCACCATTGCCAACTATGCATGAAGATATCTGCCACGTGTCGGATGATAAATCGGTGACAATGATCATTTTGCCATTTCACAAGCAATGGAGGAGAATCAACGATCACGAAGAAGTTGAGAATGTGGGCCATGGGTGGAGAGGGGTTAATCAAAGAGTGTTGAAGGAGGCACCGTGTTCAGTGGCTGTTCTTGTGGACCGTGGATACGGTGGAGGGGCTCAAATGACACCGGGTCCCACTTCCACCGTGGTGCAAAAAGTGTGCATTATATTCTTTGGCGGGTCAGACGACAGAGAAGCATTGGAGTTGGGTGGTAGGATGGCGGAGCATCCAGCAGTGAATGTGACAGTTCTAAGATTTGTTCAAAAAAATCAAATGAATGGCAGTGATCTCATGCTACGTCCATCACCTAATAAGTGTAGAGAAAATAGTTACAGCTTCACTACAGCAATCACAAATCCTCAAACTGAAAAGGTACAGTTTTTCCCCCCCTATAAATTTGACTATTTATTTGATCAATTGCATTATTAATTAATTCAATTTGGTTTGTGTTAAAATCAGGAGCAAGACGAGGGGGCAGTGGCAGAATTCAAAACGAGATGGGAAGGTATGGTGGAGTTCATAGAGAAAACAGAAAGCAATATAGTTGAGCAAGTATTAATTATTGGAAAAAGTGGAGATTATGACCTCATTGTCGTCGGCAAAGGTCGTTCCCCTTCTACTATGGTGGCGTCTCTGGCCGAACGCCATGCTGAACATCCCGAGTTAGGGCCTATTGGGGATGTGTTGGCCTCATCGGGCCAAGGAATAGTGTCATCTGTGCTCGTGATACAACAACATGATATGGCTCATTCCGAAGAACTCCCAGTGTCAAAGATTACTTGTGGAGAGGTAAATAATAAAAAAGATGCCGAGCCATCAAATTTGGTGTAGGAGTAATTCCAAGAGGAATTTTACAAAGCTGGAAATAATTAAAGGATTGTAAATAAGTGTGCTTATAATTGCAGCATTGTGTGTTATTTCATATCACCATGTGTTGTTAATTATAATATAGGATTTTTCTCTCAATTGAAGAAATTCAATTCCAAAACAGGGGAAATAAGGAGTTGAGAAGAAGTCAATATTTGTGGAATTATATTTAATTAAAAATATTTTCAGTTGTGGGGCAGTCATCAAAAGAACAAAGCCCATTACCTATAGTGGGCTTGCAATACAAAGTCCACAACTCCCATTGAAGCGGTAATTCGAAAAATTAATAAAATCTTGGCCTACCAATATCTAGTAAATGACTAAAATGGCGCTCAAATGGAATAATTTATTTTTCTAAATTATTTTTTAATATGTCTAGTATTTCATTTTATCTAAAATTTTCAAATTACCCAAGCCTGTTATTATTTATTTATTTGGTGATTCCAAAAAACAACTTGTTGGGAACAATTAATAATTTAATTGATTAAATATTGTAATTGATTAATTCAAATTCTAGAACTCAATACTTCAATTATGATCTCTCAAGATTATTTTATTGCTTTAAAGTTTAAACTTATTCCATGTTTCTCCTCATTATAACCTAATTTTGTAAATTATTTCAGTTTTTCAATTTAATTTTATTCATTCGAATGTATCAAACATTAAAAAAATTTAAATCACAAGAGTGTCATGAGATATGCATAAGATTTCTTGTGAACTTGCGGTAATAAGTAGTAAAAAGCTTATTATAGATTAGCATAAGTTGTTAATTAGTGATTTTATTTTCTTGGTATATTGAACAGCAGGTAGTATTTATGAATACATTTTCTTTCTCTACTATTGTAACTTTCTACTTTGAGAGTAGTATTCTCTTTCTCTTTTTTCTTTTGCATAGTGCAATATTTTGTGCTCATAGGTAAATTTTCTTAGACTTAATTGTAATTTGATTCAATATAATTGAAAAATGAATTAAAACTATGTATTTCTCCATTATATCACCTATTTAATTTTAATATAAGAATTAATTTAAAAAATTGTTTGATAAATATATATATATTACTATGTGTGTAAGCATAATATATATATATATATGTGTGTGTGTGTGTGTGTGTGAGACTGATATAATATATATTAAGAATTATATATATATTTGGAGTAACAACAAAAGAGATCGAGATCGAGAGAGAAACATATGCAAAACTTTTGAGAGATTTTTCGAAAGTTACATTAAAGTTGGGAAAAAAATAAATAAATACAAGGTTTAGAGAGAAAAGAAAAATATAAACGTTAGAAAAAAAATTGGGCTGAAAAAATCTACAATTGAAAAAAAAAAATAAAAAGGATAGAAAATAGGAAAAAGTTAAAAAAAAAGAATAATAATAACTGGGCACGCATTCCAACAGTCATGGCAATATACAAGCCTGCTCGCGGCTTCTCCTCCCAGGCTCACCGCCGGTTGCAGTCCTCATCTGACAACATCAAAGATGAACTCCGAGTTCTCGCCTGTGTCCATGGCCCCGGTAACATTCCCTCACTCATCAATCTCATTGAGTCAACTCGATCCACAAACAAGGCGTCCCAACTCAAACTCTACATAATGCACCTAGTTGAGCTCACCGAACGGTCGTCCTCCATCATTATGGTCCAACGTTTGAGAAAAAATGGATTCCCTTTCATCAATCGCCTGCGTCGAGGCGGGTTCCACGACCGAGTTGCGGTGACATTCCAAGCCTATGGGCAACTCGGACGAGTCAATGTTAGGCCTACTACTGCCATTTCACCATTGCCAACTATGCATGAAGATATCTGCCACGTGTCGGATGATAAATCGGTGACAATGATCATTTTGCCATTTCACAAGCAATGGAGGAGAATCAACGATCACGAAGAAGTTGAGAATGTGGGCCATGGGTGGAGAGGGGTTAATCAAAGAGTGTTGAAGGAGGCACCGTGTTCAGTGGCTGTTCTTGTGGACCGTGGATACGGCGGAGGGGCTCCAATGACACCGGGTCCCACTTCCACGGTGGTGCAAAAAGTGTGCATTATATTCTTTGGCGGGTCAGACGACAGAGAAGCATTGGAGTTGGGTGGTAGGATGGCGGAGCATCCAGCAGTGAATGTGACAGTTCTAAGATTTGTTCAAAAGAATCAAATGAATGGCAGTGATCTCATGCTACGTCCATCACCTAATAAGTGTAGAGAAAATAGTTACAGCTTCACTACAGCAATCACAAATCCTCAAACTGAAAAGGTACAGTTTTTCCCCCTATAAATTTGACTATTTATTTGATCAATTGCAATATTAATTAATTCAATTTGGTTTGTGTTAAAATCAGGAGCAAGACGAGGGGGCAGTGGCAGAATTCAAAACGAGATGGGAAGGTATGGTGGAGTTCATAGAGAAAACAGAAAGCAATATAGTTGAGCAAGTATTAATTATTGGAAAAAGTGGAGATTATGACCTCATTGTCGTCGGCAAAGGTCGTTCCCCTTCTACTATGGTGGCGTCTCTGGCCGAACGCCATGCTGAACATCCCGAGTTAGGGCCTATTGGGGATGTGTTGGCCTCATCGGGCCAAGGAATAGTGTCATCTGTGCTCGTGATACAACAACATGATATGGCTCATTCCGAAGAACTCCCAGTGTCGAAGTTTACTTGTGGAGAGGTAAATAATAAAAAAGATGCCGAGCCATCAAATTTGGTGTAGGAGTAATTCCAAGAGGAATTTTACAAAGCTGGAAATAATTAAAGGATTGTAAATAAGTGTGCTTATAATTGCAGCATTGTGTGTTATTTCATATCACCATGTGTTGTTAATTGTAATATAGGATTTTTCTCTCAATTGAAGAAATTCAATTCCAAAATAGGGGAAATCAGGAGTTGAGAAGAAGTCAATATTTGTGGAATTATATTTAATTAAAAATATTTTCTGTTGTGGGGCAGTCATCAAAAGAACAAAGCCCATTACCTTTAGTGGGCTTGCAATACAAAGTCTACAGCTCCCATTGAAGCGGTAATTCGAAAAATTAATAAAATCTTGGCCTACCAATATCTAGTAAAGGCTTGTTTGGTAGAGTTTTTTGGGAAAAATAGATTTTTTTTTAGTTCTTTTGACTTTTCAACTTTTTTGTAGTGTAAAAGAGTTGAAAAAGTCAAAAATCAGACAAAAAATGATTTTTTTAGAAAAAAGCTCTACCTCAACACGCCTAAATAACTAAAATGGCGCTCAAATGGAATAATTTATTTTTCTAAATTATTTTTAATATGTCTAGTATTTCATTTTAGAAATTTTCACAAATAAGCCATCTTATGTTATTATTTATAAAAACCTGTAACATATTTTTATTCCAAAAAACTAGATTTCGTCTAATTTTTAATTAATAATTTAATTGATTAAATATTGTAACATAATCCTTAATTATCTTATTTACTATTTTGACTACGATTTTATATATAACTAATTAAGATATTTTCTCTCATCAATCTAATCCCTCTCATGTGTTTCTATCTATCGTCATTTACAATCCTAATCATTTCAACATCTCTCCAAAATTACAATAAACTGCAACTCGTCTCGACCAACTGCAAAGCGTCTTCTTCATGCAAATCGTGTCCGATGATAACATCCCCATATTTATAACCGAAACAAAATTTTGTAACAGATTAATAACAGAGATAACAAAACAGATTTTTGTAACATTGATTTTTGTAACATTATTTGCAACAGATTAGTAACAGAGACAATGCAAACTAATTTTGTAACAACGTTTACAACACATTAATAACAGAGACAACGAAATAGATTTTTGTAACATCGTCTGCAACATATTAGTATTTTAGTAAGAGAGACAATGGAAACTAATTTTGTAACAATGTTTGTAACAGATTAGGAACAGGGACAATGCAAATTGATTTTGTAACAACTTTTGCAACATATTAGTAAACACCTATTCGCCGACTTCGACTTCCTTCAATATGTGCATCCATGTGCGGTTCATTTGTCTGGCTACTTTCTTCAATATGTGCATCTAAATGACTTTGTTTGGAATGTAATGCAAAGCTTCTTCACATAGTCGACTCATTCTTTTTACCACCGACCGAGTCATCCTGCGAGTAGGCATATCCATGTTGGGTATCTTTGTCCAACGACTAAAATTTCTACAAATTGAGGGTTAGGCTTTCACATAGTGATGGAACCCTAGAGATTAGAGATATAATATTATCTTCAAGGCGGCAATGTCGACGATATGGATGTGCTAAAGAAGGATAGAGAAGATGAATATGGTATTTTCTCTCCTCACGCTTTTTTCTCTCTCCTCCGCGAAATTAATGGAGAAGTATATTGTGTTTCCATTTTGTAAATATTATATTATATAAATATATAAAATAATATATATATATATATAAGAATAAAAACATTAAAAAAAGTAAATTTAATAATATATTGTATATACATAGTAATGGATGTAATTTCCTCTACATTTTATCTAAAAATTCAAATTACCCAAGCCTAATTTATTTCGTGGTGATCCCATGACAACTTGTTGGGAACAGTTAATGAGAAGTGATTAAATGTCTATTATATATAAATGCAATAAATATTACCATAGTTAAAACATAAGAGCAATATTTTAAAAAGTGTAAAGTGTGGCTAGGCGTCGAGATCGAGTTTCAAGTTTTTCGAGTCTATACGAGACCTAGGCGAAAGAGAGACGAGCAAAGCGAGGGAGATGCGTGAGGCGTGGTCAAGCGTGGAGGTCAAACTTTACGCATAGGCGAAACTTAGATGGACTTTTTAGAACAGTGTTTAAGAGTGCATTGTTCATGATTGTTACTTAGGGAAGGCATTAAAGCGATGGAAAATTGGGCAAGTTATTCATTTAGTTTTGAATTTTCTATTTTATTGTATTTTGAATTTTATTCTTAAAATACTATATTCCTACTTAATCAAAATTCAAATACAAACCTTAAAACCTGTACCACCGGGACCTTACCCATCCGACCACCACCAAGGCGAGATCTTCCAACATCTCCTTTTTGGAATTCCAAGGCCGGATATGCATTTGCGGATCTGTTTTCTTCTTTTTGATTTCATGATATTGATTTATGTGGTGGGTGAGAGGATTCGACTGGTTAGGGGTTTAGTGGTGCGATGTGGAATGTTAGGATTTGGTGATTTTTTATTTTTGTTTTTTTTATCGTGGAGATGGTGGTCAAGCGTGGAAAAAGTTAGAGCATAATCTCTTTATTATTTTCGCTTTCGCTCCATCCAAGAATCGAACTCCCCATCGCCGAGGTTTTGTGGAAAAAGTTAGACTCCAAACCTATTCTTTTAAAATACTCAAACCTCGTTTCTCTTTCTTGTTTACTTTTTGTTTTGTAAAACACTAAAAATTTTGGTACATGTCCTTTTGCTATTTTTAACCAATTATCTGTTTTGTGTTTTTGAAAATAGTGAAAATATGTTCTCTTTGCCATTTTTAAAAATGTATTTTCTAAAACACAAAAAAAAATTACAAAGGAAATGGAAAACAATGATTTCATCGTTTTGGACGTTTTCTTTACAAAATGCGGTGATTGTGCGTTTTGGCCATTTAGGCCTACGTTTCGAATCCTAATTGTGAAATTTGTTTTTATTTTAACCGAGCAAAAAAAAAAATAATGATTTAACTATTTTCCGTGTTTTCTATTCAAAATGCGGTTTCTTTCCAAAATGGCTAGACATGTGATTTTGGAATTGGTGGTCGGTGGTTCAATTCCCCGCTCCTTTCCAAAATTTTTAATTGTTTTCAATTATTTTTAATTCCAATACCAAATTTTTAATTGTTTTTAATTCCAACAATAATTATTTTTAATTCTAATTAATACCAAGTTTTTAATTCCAACAATAATTGTTTTTAATTCCAATTAATACCAAGTTTTTAATTGTTTTTAATTCCTACAATTATTATTTTTAATTGTTTTTAATTCCAATTAATACCAAGTTTTTAATTTCAACAATAATTGTTTTTAATTGTTTTTAGTTTATAATTATTTTTAATAGTTTTTAATTCCAATTAATAATCTTGTTAGAATTTTCATACTATATTAGCATTAAAATATGAAAATTTATTGAATAATCAAATTTTTTGAATAAAATAATACACAATCATTTCTCAAAATTTCAAAGTAAACGCATTTTTTAATTTTCTGTTTTGAGAAACAGTTTTCAACAATGACAAAAAGAACGTATTTTCAACATTCTCACTCAAAACAAAAAACTTAAAATGAATTCAAAATTCAAAACACAAAACTGAAACGCAAAGAGAATATTTGGTATGTTGTTTTTGAAAACGCATCTTTAAAAACAAAGTTAAACTTATAACATAAAACTCAAAACACGTGTTTGACGTTTAGTACAAACGACAAAACACTCAAAATAGAAGAAAAACAATTTAAATAAAAATTCTAAGAACATAAAATTATATAAAAAAAAAAAAAAAATTCTAAAAATACTAAAACAAAAAAAAAAATTCTAAAAAAGTAAAAATAGTTCAGCTCTTATTGGTTATTTAAATAAAAAATTTTAAAAAATATATTTAACTAAAAAAATTAAAATTCTCAGTTCACATCATTAATTTTTATTTTTTTTTTATTTTTTTTTATTTTTTATTTGTTTGTATTTTATTTTTGTAGCGGAAAAAAAATATTGTGAGATTCACCAACTTTAAAAGGTATACATTACTTGATAACATATTAACTTAAAATGGTACAAATATGATGGTGGTGGTATAGGCTAGGGTTTTGGAAACAGTGGTTTATGGTGGAAGTAGGCTGCGGTGGTGGTGTGGAGACTTGATTCCAAGTGGTGTAGTGGTCTGATGGTGATGTTGGTGGTGCAATAGTTGCGGGTGGTACATATATGGTGATTTTGGGAGGTAGTTGTGGTGTTGGTTGCCAGTAATGCGTCAGCGATGTTGGTGACAATGACATAATACAGTATGTTATTATATTACACATTGTTTCATTTATATCGAATTTGCTTTAATTTGAATCAGTAATTTAACTACTTGATGACTTGATCTGATTATTGGATCAATTAAGACCACAATTTATGTGTCATTTAACTTGGCCGTGCTAGACCTAACCAATAAGTGAAAATATAGCTCTCATGAATATGCAATTTCTACTTTTAGTATTTTACATAATTCGTCCAACATGAACCTGTGGTGTCGAATAAAGTTATGAAAGGGACACAGTATTAATGTGAGGGAAAATACTATATTTTTTAGGTGATATTGTATGAATGAAAAAGACCCGACCCACATGATGCTAATGACCCAAATGCTTTCCAGTGTCCCACTAATTATGAATTAGTTAATTAATAATGTAATTAAGCTAATTTAGTTTTCAGTAGATGAGTTGATAATAGTGTACATAAAACTTATTTCTTTTTAGAAAATTTCTATTTTTTTATGTTGATTTGTGCTTCCAAATATGCAAACACGAACTGCCATATAGATTTAAGTTTCTGGCAGCAACAAAGCCATATCTTCTAAGGCCCTCCAATGAAATGAAACTGCGGTTGAGTACCTTTAATGAAGGGACAAGAGGTATATTTGTAGATGAAGAGCCTAGTTGGGTTAAAATAGAGAATACTCCACTTTGCTTAGAATTAAAATATATAACTTTAGTTTTTGTTAAGACTTGATTATAAGTTGAATTCGGGTAGAATTCTTCATGGGCAATGAGACTAGACTAAGTTTATATTAATAACTAATTAAACTTTATTTTTAATAAATTTAAAATTATTATAATAATTATTATTATTATTTTGTAGACGTGTTTAATTTATTGAAAAAAAAAACATTGATTGCATGCACATGCTACACCAACCGCAACAGTTTTTATGGGCGATTCAAGAGAACATTCCGTACCTTTATCCTTTCATTTTTGTACAGTCAAGAATCCAACTATTTAGTTCAATTATTTAATTTAATTTAATTTTTTTAGAACTCAACAAGGATCGTGTACTCTACTATACGAAATTATATCATATTCTAGAGCAAGTTGATCAGGAACTCGGGGCTTTTATGCGTAGTGTAGTTTTGAATTAAACTTGAGGGATTTTACCTTTGAATACATTAAACTTATAAATCTCATTCCCACAAAATTAGTGCATACTAATTTGTGAGAATGGTCACTTAAACAAATATTCTCCATTTTCTTGGTGAGTAATTGCCCTCGCGGAACTCATCTCCAAACGTATATTTATTACGTAATAGTGAATAGAATAAAATTATTAAATAAAATAATATAGCAAAAATACACGAATATTAATTTAGAATTTGAGGATTAAATAATATTTTTAAATTATATTATATTTAATAAAATTCAACCAAGAAAATGGCTACAACTAAAAAGAGATTAAATAGTGTTAAACAAATCAAACGGCTAAACTATCCCCGACTAAAATATTAGAAGACTATAAAGCATAAGAATAAAATTAAAATTAGAACTCAGTCCAAACAGTAGCAGGCCGGTTGCTTTCAATCGCGCCAAGCCCTCGGCCTGGCTAGTTCGGTTGATCACATCTTCCGTCTAGTATATCCCTTTTATCCATATAAGAAGATTTCCAACCCGAAAACATGAATCTCTTTAATTTAAAAATCGGCTTGGAAAACTCTTAACCACTCTCCAAAAACATTTTAATTTAGAATGGGTTTGGCTCTCCACATTCAAAGAGCCAAACTCACTTCTATTATTAAATGATTGAATTAATTTCAATTTTTAATACTTGATATGTTGATTTAATTAAATAACATATACAAATTGGGAGGAAATTATATGATAAAAAAAGAAGAGAGCGAAATATATTAAATGCTTTTGAAAAAAGTAAAATAAAGAGTATGGAGATAAAGATTTTTTTTTGTTATTAGAACGCTTAAAAAATTCGGTTGATTAAAACTTAAATACGCTTAGTATATATATCTTTTATCCATATAAGTTGCTACCAAACTCTACACTCCATCATCCTCCCAGGGCCAATCCAATTCGCCCTCGAATTGTCATGCGAATCATCAGAAGAAGAAGAGTCGCCTAAGATAGGGAACCAAATGCTTAACATTGCAAATGTCAGACGTGTGAATATGACTTTGGAGCTTTAAGCGGTATGCATTTGGATTTATCTTCTCAAGGATCTCCAGAGTACCATTCTTGTGTGATGAAAGTTTGTTATACTCATCGGCCGGAATCGGACTGAGTATATTAAAAGACTAAAGTATAAGAATAAAATTAAAATTAAAACTCAACCCAAATAATAGGATAGCGGCGTCCGGCTACTTCCAGTCGCCCCGGCTCCTCCGGTTGATCACTTCTTCTTCGTTTGAGCTCACGCACATCTCTTTTATAAAAATTCTTTAAACATAAAATGACTCTATTTTAAAATAGAGTGTGTTTGGCTCTCCAAATTTGGAGAGTCAAACCCGATCTCTATGATTAAATGTAAGAGATCTATGATTAAATGTAGGGTGGTTATATTCACACAATATTTTATTATAAATATACAACATTTTAATTGTATAAAAGTCTTTAATTTTTATTTATTGTTACATTTATATCTTTGACTTTTTTTTCATCACATCTTGTTCTTACTAAGAGTTTTCATCTAAAAATTCTATTAGTGTACTTTAAAATGAAGGATAAATATTTAGTCAAAATTTTGTATTTATTTATTTATTTTCTTATTTAAATATACGAGGGGAAATGAGTCTATTTGTTCCTTTTAATGGAATTTTTGGACAGGAGTGAAGCCGTTATCAGAGAAAATATGTGCTAATTAATAGAAAATTGGTGATAAGAATACGATAAAAAAAATATTAGGGTTATAAATGTAATAGTAAGTAAAGGTTATTGATCTTTTATATAATTTAAATGTGGTGCACTTATAAAAAAAAATGGTGTAAATATATTTAACCTTAAATGTATTCAAAGAATTTTAATTTTTAATACTTGACTAAATTAAATAGTATATATAAAATAAAAAAAAAATGAAAAGAAATCATATAATAATTAGAAAGGAAACATGTCATAATAAAATTTAGAAAAAAATAATTAATACTTATTGAAAGAAGTAATATAAAATGTTAAAAATAAAGAAGTTGTTAGAGTACTTCAAAAATATTACTCTATAAATTTATATATAATTTCTAAAATACAAAAAATGTTTTTTATAAAAAGAGATTACTCTATTCTCCATCACAAAATAATGGACAATAGTTTAATTTATTAACATATGGTTAATTTTACTAATAGTCACTAAAGTTTGTGCAATATTTCAAATTGATCATTAAAGTATTTTTCTTATCCTATTGGTCACTAAAGTTATTCATAATTTCATAAATAGTCACTCAGTTTCAAAAATGGTCACTCAAGTTATACGTTAGATTTAAAGAAATTATAAATGTCATCCCAAACTTTATCTACTTTTGCACAATTGTCCAAAACATATTTCTTGGAAATATGTCCAACTTTTAATTTGTTAGCATCATCTATCTTTATCTGGGTGATGATGGGAGTTTGGATGAAAAAGAAGGGCTAATTTTTCTTTTTAACATTTTCATTCTTTTTATTTATATGTTTTTATTGTATTTAAATTTATGGACAAATTCGTCTTTTAACACTCCAAAACTATTATTAAGTGCTATGAGTGTCAAAAAATGAAAGATTGAGAATAAGATTGTCAAGAAATAAAGGATCGAGACAAAAGTACGAAAGAAAGTAAATATTGGAGATAAAATTGCAATTTTTTCTTAGATTTACTAATGGAGTAACCGTTTGTCAAATCATCAATAACTTCAATGAGTAATAAGATAAGAAAAATGGTAATTATATTCACATAACACTTTTTATTTTTTGCACTACATTTTAATTACATTTAACATCATTAATCTATGAACATTATAGCACTCATGTCCCCAACTTTTTTAATCACATTTTTATCATCAACTTTTCATTAATTAGCATATATTGTGTTTGATAATGGTTTCTATCTAAAACATTTGTTGAAAATTGGTAAAAAGACTTATTTGTCTGTCATATTTATAAAAAAAAAACAATAGATACAAAAGTATGATAAAATATTTTTTCTCATTTCAAAGCACGTAAATAAAATATCTCGACACAAACTATCATTAATGATGAAATGTGCTAATTAATGAAAGTTGAATATAAGAATTCGATGACAAAAAGTTAAGAACATAATTGCAACAATGAACAAAAATTGAGGATCTTAAATACAATTAAAATGTGGTTCGCTTGATAACAACTTTTAGTCTGAATATAACTACCCTAAGAAAAATACTTTAATAACTAATTTAAAATTTAATAAGAAATTTAGTGACAATTAGTTAAATTAATCCTATTAACATATTACATATGTGCTTTAATGTAATGCAAAAAAAGTTAAATTGTAGATCAATTCCCTTTACCTTTTGCGTTTCCCACTTGTGATGTTTTGGTCAGCACTCATGTGTGTGTATTTATGATTTTATGTATGTAGATGTATACGTAATAGACTAACAGTTCAACTGTGTGTGTGTTTCTCCATGTTCATTGATTTTCTTAATTTTTCTTGTCTTTTTCATCGATAGATGACGTAATTGAATGCGTTAAAAGTGGACCATGATTAATGAGTTCAAACTGGAAAAGATTTCTTCAAATGTTTGACAAATTTCACAGCCATAGTAATTTTGCACCGACCCTAAAATTTGGGTAGTTCACAGTAACTCTATTTTGTACACTGCTACCTAAACTATAGATCCCAACTGGCTTCTCATTTTAATGTGTTACGACTAGCTAGACTAAGGTCGGTCGGTTTCTTTAATTTAGTTTTTTAATTATTCGAAAAATAGAGATAATATTGATTTTCTTGACGACCAATGCAAAGAAGGGAGTTGACGAGCGAGAGATGAAGACAACGATACTATAAAGTTGAAAATGACAATTGTCTGTACGTACAACACAAGAGGATATTAGAGCCAGCCAGCCAGCCAGCATTTGGATAGTCACAAGACGTTTAGGTACGTAGTATGGGTTGAAATGAATTAGTTGAATGATGCTCACAAATGCATTTATTAAATTCACCAAATTGATTACCTATAATCCTCCAAAATTCTTCATTTTAATTTTCAACTGTACGTCTTCATCCACACCGCTGGCACCCTCTTTTATAAGTCATTCATATTACGTTGAACACACACACACCACACATCCAGAATTTAGCAGAAGAAGATGTTTAGGTTGATAACAGGAATTCCAGGGCCAAGTGGTTTTGGATCAGCTTCAACAGCTGAGCAAGTCACTCAAGGAATTGATGCAACTGCTCTTACTGCCATCATTACAGGTCAGGAATGTTTGGTTTTAGAGCCTGCAATTTCTGTCTCTTTGTATAAAGGACATGATCAATGCAAATTACAGAAAGTAGGTCTTGAAATGCACTAAGCTATAAGTTACTGACACTTATTTCACAATTACTCAAAATATATATTTTGATTGCAGGTGGTGCAAGTGGAATAGGTTTGGAGACATCAAGAGTTTTGTGTAAAAGGAATGTGCATGTGATTATTGGTGCAAGAAATATGGAGGCTGCAAATGAAGCAAAACAAATGATTATAAAGGATAATAATAATGCTCGAATTGACATCATCAAACTCAATCTTGCCTCTCTTAAATCTGTTAAGGCATTTGCTGATCATTTCATTTCACTTAAACTTCCTCTCAACATCTTAATGTAAGTTGCTCCCATCTAAATCTCTCAATTACCAAAAACTGTGCCTGCAAAATCACTCTAGAGATTTTGTATTAAGAGATCAAATGGACCGTAGATTGCATTAATGTGTCACATATGTGATTTATCGTACGTAAATAGGTTGTAGAAGGTCCTATTCAAAGGCGGGGTGGGGGGACTCCCTGCTCAATTTTATATAATTAGTTTGACAATTGGTAATAGTCTTATTACATAAGTATTTGATGTTTGATAATTGACTTATGCACTAGTTTGACAAACAATTTTTTATATATAGAAGTTATCAATTTTTATTTATTTTTTTACCAATCAATTGAGAAAATAGTAGTTATCAAGAAAAATGTTCATTAATATGTATTGTGAATATTATGTGTATAATCAATTATTATTCCTAGAGAGCCTAATGATTTTAAATAAAATTATTATCTTATGTATTTGTCGTAGTGAACTAAAAAATTGATTGTCAACCGAGGTGTGTGATCATTATGCATATGCTCATCTCTCTAAGAGGATGACTTATTTCCTCTTCAGTTCATTTGCTCATTAAATTGGTTTCTCTTTTACCAGTTACAACTACCACCATAAAAATGATGTTTTCAGCTATGAATGTTATCAAATATCAATTGCGCAATCGGATTGAAGATGAATAGATGAATAATTGGAAATTTTTAATTATTGCTTATTGTTTATATATTGCCCCGTTTAAGTAAAATCATATGTCCGTCTATCAGATTTATAAGAGTCTTTGTTTCAACTATAATAATTTTATAATAGTATGAAATTTAAGAATATTTGCGAGTTTTAGTAAGTAAAAAGAAGAATTGGTTTTCAGAAACAATGCAGGAATCATGTTCTGTCCCTACCAGCTTTCTGAAGATGGAATAGAGATGCAATTTGCAACAAATCATCTTGGTATGCATGCAATCAACAATCATAAATAACATGGATTCTCCTTTACTGGCACTAATGAGTTTGTTCTCAGGTCACTTCTACTTGACTAGCCTTCTCCTTGACAAAATGAAAGAAACAGCAAAGTCTACTGGCATTGAGGGTAGGATTGTGAATTTGTCATCAATAGCACACATCCATACATATTACAGAGGGATTCGATTCCACAAGATTAATGAAAAGAGCAGGTAGTTTGTCAATACCACTAGTGTTCTACACACGACATTAGATAGGACTCTGACACTACAAGAAACAAAATTTTAGTTTTTTTTTTTTTTTTTTTTTTTTGCAAACATCGTTTTTTCATTATGCTTGCTTCATATCAGTTATTCAGACAAGAAGGCATATGGACAGTCCAAATTAGCTAACATATTACATGCCAACGAGCTCTCTCGACGTCTGCAGGTAAATTTCTACTTCATTGTCATTGCTTTCTTTCTTTTCTTTTAACAATTATTGTATCCATGTAAAAAAATTGCTTTGAAGTTTTGTGATGATTCCATTTCTGTATTCATTTTAATTTTGTTCTGTAAGTGTTTTAAGTACAATCTTTGTCCTGTCTGTGTATTTGGAATCAGGCTGAGGGAGCAAATATTACTGTCAACTCAGTGCATCCAGGGTTGATAATGACAAACCTCTTCAAATATTCTGCTATTTCAATGAGTATGTTTCCAAAATCCAAAACCCACAAAAGAATTAAATATCATCTTTTCTTTTCTTCTTTATTTATTAATTAAGATTTCTTCACAGGAATTTTGAAGTTCTTCACGTGTATCCTATGGAAGAATGTCCCTCAGGTAAATAAAAATTGGTAGATATGTAACAATATCACCGTGCTCATATAAATGTATGTAAGGTTGGCTACATAAATCCTATTCGTTACTTTATTGAGTCCATCATTGCATGTACTCGATGATTTTACGAAATATAGATGTTTTGCAATCACAGCAGTATGCCATGTTTACTCTCTTCTAATATATTGGCATTCTTTAGGGGGCGGCCACGACTTGCTATGTTGCACTTCACCCCAAGTTGAAAGGCGTTTCAGGTAAGTATTTCGTGGACTGCAATGAGTTTGTGCCAAGCAGGTTGGCAACAGATGAAGCTTTAGCCGATAAACTCTGGGATTTCAGCAATAAGTTGATCAATGCGGCTCAAACCACCTGAAATTATATACTTTGAATTGCTTCTTTCATATGTCAACAACTCAAACTATATAAAGGTGTAGCTAGTTTGTATTACCATAAATAACAAAATAGGTGTCCAATATCAATTTGATTGTGTGTTTAATCCTAAGGACTTGTTAGTTATTTGAATTCAACGTTGTGTCTATTTGTTCCAAGAATCAGAGTATTGATTCTTCAACTCAAGCTACGTCACCATCAATGAAGCAACCACCGAAAAGATTGTACACGACTATAGTTGTACAGTACAATGTCCCTCGTACAGGGAAATATTATTGACAATTAATGTAGACAGAAACAATCATAGGAAACAATTCAAGCATCAGCAACTGAACAATGGAACTAGTAGCGATTCAGAAAAATGGAATCAAATGAATGCATGAAAAATCCTTTTTTCTGGGACTCCCTGTCGTACAGAAATAATCAAAATGACAGTAGTCTTTCAAACATTTGAATATGAGGGCGGAAAGGTCTCAGCAAAACTTGAGCTCTAATCCAAAATTCAAAATTTTGGAAATATCTCAACATAGAAGACAAAAGTAGGGTGAAGCCACCCAGAACATCAAACAGCACTCGACTGCTCAAATATTTTAAATGCATACAGAACCCTACATCACAAACTCAAAATTCACCCGCGATTTCTAGATGACCAAGTGGTCCTCAGGCCACCACCACCAAAGGCAGATCTACTATCATCCCTCCACCTGTCATTTTGCTGAGATGTTTGATCTTCCATTCTGCGGCCACTGGTCCACTTATCAGTTTCAGGAGGTGGTGCCTGGCCCCCACTCTCAGCAGCTGTCCTTTTGAACCTGGGCACGTACTTCCCTGGTGATGCCGTAGCAGAAGCTGGAGCAACAGGTGCTGCCTCTACTGTGCGTGCCATAGCAGAAGGCTCAGTAAGCCTCGCAGTCACAGCATTAGATCTCCCCAAGAGTTCTTCTCTCCGCTGTCTTTCTTTTTCCTCCAGTTCCTGCTCTCGTTGCCTTTGCTTTTCTGCAATCTCGTCCAACTTGGCCTTTCGTTCAGCTTCCTCCTTCTTCCTTCTTTCCATCTCTGCAAAGTCCAATAATCCAGAGGTATGCATTACATTCTACATCATAAATGCAACAGATGGTAAAAATGTTAAAAGACACTGTAGATCCAAAATGCCAAGTCCAAATTCTTTGAACACAGCTGAAACTTTCACATTTCTGAGTTCTAGGACTACATCTGGATGACAGCAAACCTTTTTGCCAAGGAAGACCGTCGACTCCAACATATAAAAGTTTACTGAATGGCTTCTACAATCCCTAGCTAATTTAACCATTAGTTAAAAAGGAGGGAAGGGGGAATGAGAAATAGAAAGAAAAAGTGGTATCGTAGTCTGGTCCAATATCACAACTCTTTCTGATCCTATATTTACCATCATCAACACCACCTCCTTTCTTTTGGACACACACTCCCACCCAAATTAGATTCTGCCTTTCTTCATATAATTTTATCCAGCAGTAGACATGCCTTCTGAAGTGATAGAAGGCGGAAACGATAAGAGAAGACCAATGTGTTATGTTTGTCTAGTGACTTGAAGAATTTGTACAGGAAGAATATTCTAAATTATAAATAAAAAGCAGGCAACCAATATGGGAACACCGTAAATGTTCACTTATTCTACACTTGGAAGTAGCTACCATCTGCAACAAAGGGGATTACATGTTCACATAGCTAGCATGGAAATATGTCCCTTTATGGTCATGTCACATCCTTGCAAATTTTACTTCCAAGAGATATGAAGGTTATCGTTCTCATGAAAGAGGCAAATGCCCACATAGCATGTTTTACAGTGATAAATAAGGAATGATAATAAACCAATGGGTTAGTTCAGACTTAAATGGGCAGCAGGAAAGTCTAGCAAAACAATTACTAAAGCATGATCTAAATTCAAACAGGAAAAAGTACCTTCACGCATCCGCTGTTCCTCCTCTTCAAGCAGTCTTTTTTGTCTCTCCTCCTCAGATCTCAAATAATATATCATTTTCCTCTTAGCCTCCCTCTCCTGCTTTCTTGACTGGATGATTTGGTTGATTCTCGATTCTCTCTCCTCCTTAAGTCTGTTGAATTCAGTTTTCCTACGACTAACAACACTTCCTTGGAATAATATCTGCGTAAATATGTTTAGGAAGTTAGATTTATTGTCAAATCCTACACCACCAAAAGCCCTAAAAGCTAAACAATGTGGACAAGAAATACAAACTTAAATATTAAACCCCAGGAAACATGAGTTCATGCGTGCGCGCTCCTTGCGCCCACAAGTCAAAAGCAAACAATTTAGATTTAAGACGAAAGTTAGACCGTAGGGTCATCCATAGTAAAACTAAGAACTACCAATATTTGTTTATTCAATTTTTCAGCTACAAATGTTGCTCCCTCCTTTTCATGAGGTGCATTGGATGTCTCCCATACCAAAACCTGGATCCACTGGACAATGTTTAATAGACAAATTCAACATGATGTCCAGATGAATGGTAGAGCCTGAATGCAGAAAATTCAATTGTTCTCAGGTTGCCTGACAATTATGAATTTAGTGTCTGTTTGGTGGAGTTTAAAAGTAATTTTTTTAGAAGATTTTAAAAAAGTTGATAAAAACTGTGGATCCCATGAAATGTGGTTGAAAATGAGTTTGGAAAAAAAAGGTTTAAAAAAAGCTATGCCAAACATGCTCTTAGTGAACAGGGTGATATTGTCAAGCTATCCGGCTACGCGAGATCAAGTACGTTATATTCAACAGACGGAGGAATATTGTCAAGCTATCCGGCTACGCGAGATCAAGTACGTTATATTCAACAGACGGAGGAGCTAAAGTAATTGCATATATAAAATGGTAAGGTTTTAAACTTTCTGCTGGAAAGAGATTTCGCTCAAGTCTGAGCCCAGTATTGATCAGGTCACTTCTCAATCTCAACCCAAGGGTGAGACAAAAAAATAAAAAAGATTCTTTAGGGTCCACAACCAAAAAATAGATAATTCTCGCTAGCCACTAGCAGCACCTTGACGAGGTTCGCAACAAAAAGAGAGTTCTCTTTAAAATACTCGTACAGATCAAGAATATAGAGAATAACCTTGTTCTCCAACATCCGAGAAAGCCTTCTTTTCTCCTCCAGGTCCCCAGCATGTCGTTGTCTGCTTAGCTCAATCTCTAGCTGTATCAATATAATAAAGAGTCAAGTCAATTGATAAAACCGCACATCTAAAGATACAGAAAGGTAGATTCATTTTCAAGAACATCTAATGCAAACCTTTTGTTCACGTTCATGAAGAGCTTCCTCCTCTGCCAAACGACGTTGGAATTCCCCTTCAATAAGAGGCGCTGCCTCATCTCTTTTTGCCCTCTCCAAATAATCCATTGTTTTGGCAAGCTTCTGTATTTTTTTCTCCATTTCTTGCCTCTCCCTGAGTTGCTCGGTCAGGGCTAGTTCCATCAAATGCTTCTTGGTTATTTTTTCCTGGATCCAAGTAACAGAAATTATTAAGCTTTGCCAGGTCTCATGAAAGAACGAAAAAATTGGACTGAGGGTATCTTTAACTCACTCCCTCTAGAACTGTTTTCTTCCCTTTCTTCTTGCTCCGTTTTTCAGCTTCTTGCAACAATGCTTGGGCTTCTTCCAGTTCACGTTCCTCGATTTCTCTGAGAATTCTTTGATTCTTCATTTGTTCAAACTCAGAGGCAAGCCTTCTCTGTTCTACCTCTTCAGTTATCTTCTGTAGTTTTAGCCTCTTTGCCTCCTCCTCTCGTTCCTTATGAATTGAAACAAAAATATTGATGACTTAAATTCCATCCATTTCATGGTAAAATTATGAAATATGGACCAGAAGCCATCATCTGATCCAAAATTTAAAAGAATATACCATCTCCAAAAATTGGCGTTCTTGCTCTTCTTTGCGTTTTTCAATTATGGACTTCCGTGCAAGAAGTCTCTTGTGTTCTTTTTCCACAACCTCCACAAGATCTGAAAGTGTTTCCCCTAATTTTGAAGCACTTTTTACAGGAGGGTAGATCATGATCCTTGCTGTACTAAGGGACTCTGCAAAAGTGGCCAGGTGATCTCGTAGATCCTCTGATTCAACATTCTGATGTCAAAACAGTCAAATTTACAAAGTTAGTGATTCACAATAATGTCTCCAGTTGAAGGAAGAATAACAAACCAAACGAGGAAAGGAACAGAGATTGCTTATGCTTAGCTGCTATGCATGAACAAAATTTTGATTAATGTAAGACAAATGTATCCTTATTATTGGATAAATTTTAACCATTCTCAAAACTGTTGCAGACAAAGCGGTAAGGATTAACACATGAGTGCCAATCTAAGATATTATTCCGTCAAGCCATGCATGCTGGCAGCAGTTTTTAGCATAGGAGCTGACAATACTAAATAGAAATGTTTTGCAAGTTCAAAACTCATTTAAAGAACCGTCATTTGCAAAGATTAACTGGTAAAAAAAGAACCAATAACAAAATGTTGAACTAACCTTATTACCAAAGATAATGGAGCCTCTCATATAGTTCACTTTCATGGTTAAAAAATTATGCTTAACAGCGTCCACGGATATCTTCTCCACGATAGAAAAATCAAAGAAAGGGATTATCCTAGATAAGTTATCAATATTCATAGTCTGGTACACCTGTGAAACCTGGAGATATAAAGGTGGGAAAACAAGCAGTGTCACATTACAAATTGTTTGACATAAGTATTGCACAAGAAACAACGGAACACGTAGTACAGCATACCTGCTGCAGCAACCTCAAAGTGGCAAGCTTTTCCAGAGCAGGAACATACCGAGACAGTCGCACTTCTGGAACAGAAGAAGCTGACAAAAGCTTACCCCCTAGCTTTGATATTTTTGTTAACAAGGGCTGTGCTTTAGTAGCCAGGTCTAGAGGGAGAAACTCTTGTTCTAAAATGTTATATAGATCTTTCACTTCCTGAGTAACACATGTCATTACACCTTTGGACACCTAAAACAGTCGCAGAAAGAAAAGATAACTAAGGAATAACTTGCAAGAAAATACCAAATGCAAGAATAATCAACACAGGAAGCAAAGCCAACTTCCTTCTTATTAGGGAAGATAGAAGTGTGGTGACTCTTTGCAATAAAAAAAGAGCCTGAAACTCAAAAGGAGGGATAATACATCCCATCCAAACTTGAGGATGCAGTTCAAGTATAAAAGGCGAAAAATACAGAGAAATCAACTGAGGTAAAAGCTTACCAAGTCTGAGAAAAGTGATGCCCTGGAAAGCTGAAACGAAATAAATAGAAGTCATCAGTTAACAAATAAACTGATAGAACGCAGTCAGAGTTCCACCCAAAAGTTTAAATTACCACTTCTCTGTTCTCAGGTTTGGGTTCAACATCAAATGCAATAAGGCTGGCCACCCTCAAACTCCGCTCTTTCTCATTATCAAGCTCCAAATGGGATGCGCCATATGATTCATCATAAGGAGGCACTGAAAGAGCAGCTAAAACAACAGATGATGCTATCAGGTGCAAATCCTTCTGGCTTAAGTTCTTATTGAAGCTTTTCTGAAGTGAGAAAAGCTTAAGCCAGCAGTAAGCATGATAAAGATGGTTGGATGACATCCAGAATATTTCTGATTGCTTGGCATAGTAAACCACCATCAAGGAAGGTTTAGGAGTCTTCTTAACCATGCACATCAATCCATGTATATCTTCAATAGAACGAAAAGCTTCCTGCAATTTATAAAATAATTCAAGCCAGTAAATCTTAGACAAAAGTAAGTTTTATCTCATGAAAGCATAACTAACAAATTATATTTATATAAGCGTGAATATAAAACAGACAACAAAACAAACCTGCCAAAGTTCGAGTTCAGTGGCAATTTTCAGTTGCTCAAATCTGGTATCCAGATACAACTGCAGGCTTTCTGGAGCAGCAAGATCAGGCCTATCTCTCTGGTCTCTGTACTTGTTAAGATTTGCAAGATGATTCCTGATGATTTCACACAACCGCCGAAATTCTGTAGTTCGTTTGTATTGCTTACAGAACTGGAAGGCACGGTGTGCAGTCATCTATACATTTAAAGCATAAGCTCACAAATCCTCGTTCGAACGAAACGTAATAAAGAAATATGGTTAAATTCCAGGTGCTCGTGCAGATAATAGAACTTCACACAAACCAGAACAGATAATAGAACTTCACATCAACCAGAATAAGGTCATTGCAAATATTATAGGTTCATCAATGTGATATATTTATTTTTATAGCAAACAACAGAAAATTTGTTCACATAAACAACATAAAAGCTTTTATAAAACAATTGAAAAGCTATGAAACCTAGCAACTGGATAATGATGGGAATATCCACAGATTACAAATGCATAATCACAAAGCCATCCAGCAAGAATTTAATCCTAAAGAGCATAGAATTTACTGAAACATACAGGAACAGCTTCCTCATTGGAGTTCCAGAATAGAATTATGGGTCCCCTGGAAAATATGACAATATGGACCAAAGGAAGAAATAGTTATTGAGGATTACCTTTTACATGAATGTGCATTAATGTCAGCTTGTTGTTCATAAAAAAGAATTCCCACTAGATAATTCCTCAATTATGGGATCTAGAGCAGTTATCTAAAGCCATAGAATGTTTAACACCAAAGTTGAAGTCCTTTACTATCATAAGCGCAGACTGATGTAGATAAATGGTTAACATTACTGCTAGGAAGGATCGAGGTGAGCATGTTAATATATCATTTTAAAAACAGTTTCAACCTTTATAAAAAGAATTGTCACTGCAAAGCAGATCTTTCTGGCTAATAAAATGAAATCAACGTTGCAAATTGTGACTAGCTATGATTCACTACATGATGGAGGTGAATTTCTGCAAATCCTCTAAAAGAATTCCATTGATTAGATAATGTTTTGTAGAAGTAGAAAAGTTATATGAATTTTTTTGAAAACTTGATAGCTGTTTGTTTGATCATGAAGAAGAACCTGAAGGAAGTTAGCCGAATCAATCTGACAGACATGCGATCTCTGTAGACTACCCATATATCCAAAGAAAATCGATATGAATATTATGCGAGTGTGATTAAGCATCAAGCTATAAGATAAACCATATATAACTTCGTACAGAAAGAAGTTTCTCGCTCCAATTGTGAATCAAATCCAGATATATCATTGCAATAAAACTATGAAGAAAAAAAAAATTGATTTACATATCACAATCAAACAGGATAGAAGATTGCATATATAAATTACAATTAACAGGCTCATCATTGTATCACTTAAAAGTGTATACACAATACATTACATGTTAATTGAGTACACACACTTTGTGAGTCCAAATGTAACTCATGGTATGTGTTAATTTTCCATATTTAACATTGTGAAATTACTGAAATCATTAAACGGCCGCACAATGCTGAAAAACTAGCTTCAGGATTTCCCGCACGTTACAGGATAATATTGAGAAGTCCCAGTTGAGAGTTTTAAAATGTTGGATGTGTGCCAAAGGAAAAAATTTGTAACAAAAAAAGAAGCAAAAAAGGTCTCACCGCATACAGAGCCTCTAGTCTTGAGTTATTGCGTAAAATTTCCAACACGCTTCTGTATGTCTCCCACAAAAACTTAAACCATGGTGTGACAAGCTCACGATCAGATCTGTCTTTTCCTTTCTCCCCACTAACATAACTCAACATAAGATCTTCAGGTCTTTTATCAGCTTCTAAGTCATCCACATCCAGAGCTTCTTCTAAGGCCTGTGCCTGACTACGTGCAAGCTCAGCTCTTTCAGTGGCCAACTGCATGAAATGCTTTATCACCTCCTCCAGGGAATTGATGTTAACTTGTTGGCAGATACTACGATACTGAATAAGACCATCCTTAGCATGCCTTCCCCTTCTCATGTCAACACATAGCTCCACATACTTAAACAGTATCTTCTCATGCGTCCTTGTCCATGCTCTATACCTCCTTGAGGTAATGAAACTATGAAGAGCTTCAAGCGCCTCTTGCTTTTGTTCAACATTAATCAACTCTGCAATAGTACATTATGTGATCTCAGCCGTGGATATCAAGAATGTGCAAGGAAAAAGGATGTTGTTTTAAAATATAACATATAAACATGACAAATTCAAGAAACAGGCAAGAATCAATCTTGTAAGAGGACCTTCTCGCAAGTCCAAAGTGCAAGCTTGCTGAGTAGAACCCACCCTCTCCGCCCGGGTGGTTGTAAAAACTAAAAAAAAAAAGAAGAAGAAGAAAAAAAAGAGGCATACCCACCTGCCTAAAAAATTATTTCATAAGGAACCAAAGGCTATATACATTATTTAACTTTATTTCCCAACAGCCCAATGCATATAGACGTGGATACTTGTATCCCATGAAGCACAAACACTCCTACTAGGGTGGCGTGTCCATCTTCGACACGCGCCAGTATCCCATGAAGCACAAACACTCCTACTAGGGTGGTGTGTCCATCTTCGACACGCGCCATGTCGTGTCGGATGCTGACACTCTTTGGACACTATTGTACACATTTTTCTTTCTTTCGCATTAGTAATATATAGTTTAAATTTTAAAATAAGCAAAAACTACTATTTTTGAAAAGATTTCACCAACAAAAATCAAAACTAAAAAAAGTATTTGATTTTATTAAAAGTTAAAAAGTATCAAAACAAATATATCTATACAAATGTAATGTTTAAAGAATTTAAATCGCCGTGTCCGTATCCTACTTTTTTGGAAAATCACGAGCCAGCGTGTCCGTGCTTTGTCGTGTGTCCATGTCCGTGCTTCTTAGCTTGTATCTACAACTTCAAAAGGAAGCCATATATTCATTTATCAATACATATTTGGCATAGACATTCAATCTTTGGGAACATGTTGCAGATTAATCTTTATAATATGTTATATAATTAGAGTTCTGGCCACTTTAAAGTTTTTTGAAGCATACATATTAAAAAGAAAAAAATGTGCACACATGTGGGAAAAAATTCTCAAGTGAAAAAGGTAAACCACGTATTGCACAGAGAGTGATATGACAAAAAAGGACATTTATGTAGGAATTTATTTGTCAATCACCTTCAGCTCGCTTCAAAGCATTCTCAGGTCTGGCAAAAGTAGCCATCTCAAAATATCTATCACGAAAGATATTTCAGCTGCCCAAAGTACAAAAAAGATTAGAAATTAGGTTGATAATAAAGCCATTTTACTTAAAACTCACGTTGTAGCAAGAAAACTGATTAGGGAATACATTAACTAGCAAAATAAACATATATGTTGGGGAGGCTGCAAATTTGCACATTGGAGAAGTAGGGAACAGTGAAACAAGAAGAGTGAAAGAGGGACGGAATCACTTGTATGCATAAATTTTCTTCAAACCATACCCAATAAAAATTATGAAAAACAACAAACACTAACATGATAGTGCTGTTTAAAAAACCTATTTGAGGCTTACGCCTCAAATCCCGCCCCTCGAGTGCTATTTGTGAGGCTTACGCCTCGACTTAGTGAGAATTACGCCTCAAGACTAAGCCTCTAGACGACTAAGATATTTGCCTATTTGTCTTGCATTTTCAAGATATTATATTATTGACCTTAGCTTTGGGAGGTATTTTACTTTGTTTTATTGATTTATTTTTATATTTGTTTGCAAGCTAAACTTTTAATTGTTAATTTGTTTTATTATGGATTTTTTAAGATGGAGTGCGATTTATTATGAACATAATTTTGTATTTCTATATTCTTTTGAAGTATTTATTAGTCTATTTTGAGGCTTACGCCTCAATGCGCGAGACTTACGCTTCGCCCTCACAGAAGAAAAATGTCTCACTACCTGGTTAAGCTTTTTTAAACAATGCATGATAGAGATGAATAAAAATGCTATTGAAAATTCATGATCAATGATGGAGGTCAGAGATGCACCCAAATGCCTGAGCCATTTGTAATTTGTTGGCAAATGCCGGTAGATGAGACCTCTAAAATTCGTGTATTCAAGTAATTCTTAATTTATATTGTCAGTTAGAATAAACAGCTCATTACAGTCAAAACAACTAATTCTTGAAAAATTCACCCATAAACAATCCTATCGAAAAAGCTCTTCAAACTTTCCACACATATAGTCGGGGAAAATATATTAAAACGAACAGGATCACAAGGAAAAACATACATTTTTGGCCCATATTTTGCATATTTTCCTTATCTCCCCAATTTTCCCACGAGATAACCAAATCTCAAAATGGAGAAAGTATAATCAATAAAGGAAAAGATCACAACTTTACATGGACTGTGAATTTGGAAACACAACAGGCTGAACGTCCGGAAAATTTTAAAAACCCACCTTCCGCTAACCCTAAGGCAAAGCATAAGCAATCAAAATTCATGCCCGTGTCGTCTAGGGAAAATTTTTTTTTCAGAGAGTTACAAATCCACTCACTTTATCAAGATTTAACAGCAACAATAGCACTAACATAGTAGAAACATCAACACAAAAATCAATTTTCACACTGTGTACATACCCGCAACTACATGCAGATGAAAGAATAGAAGACAGAATCCCAATCGAACAGATAAAATGATGAATCGAGAGTTCAGTGCTTGTATGTAACAAAAATTAAACTAATATTGGAGCTTGATTGAAATTAATAATACAAAATTGGATTTTGGGGTGAGCTGTGTATATATACATATACATACATATTACATACCAGGAATGAATTACTTTCTGCGTCGATGCCGTTTTGCCCTAAAACCTGAGAAATGGAGAACTGTGTGGGCTTTTGGATTAAATCCGGTTCGTCGGTTCAGTTATAAAGCGTAGGGATGTGGCTGTGGGGACGAAATAGAATCCACACTGAAGATTGTGTTACTGGAAATATGTGCTATTTTGCCATTCCTTAAATTAGAAATCATTCACGCACACACTATTTAGGCGTTTTCAATGATTTTTTCTATATTTCATAAGAAAATATATGATAAAAAATTGATATAACTTCGCACTACGTCTATAAAATAACATACCACTTTTTTTCTGCGGTGGAATCCGACAATAAAGAATTTTAATAGATTAAGAAATTGAGAAGAATGAGAGAAAGAGAAAGAGAAAAAGAGTTTTGTTTGTGGGGGTTTTGATTTTTATGAATATATAGAGAAGAAAATGGAGAAATATGGGAATTGAGAGAGATATGACTCATTAACAGATAAAGACGTATCATATGAGTCATATCTCTCTCAATTCTCATATGAGTTTTGATTTGAGAGGATGAAGACGTATTAACAGATAAAGAAGTACTGTTTGTAGCGTAGTAAATCTTCCTACGGTCGATGATAAACAGTCAAATTAAAATTCATCTCCAATACACTCTGTCTAAAATTAAATTTGTTAACTCACTCCGTTTAGAAGTCCATCTACATATAGACGGAGTATATTTTAATGTCTTGGCATCGGATGAGATGAAGTCTTTGTCGACGTCGTTGGAGATAATTTTTATAACTCGTATATATATATATATATATATATATATATATATATATATATATATATATATATACTTATGTGACACGTCTAAAAAACAATAGATGGAGTGCATTGGAGATGCTCTTACAACTCACTTTTTAACTATATATTCACTTACAACTTATAATATAAACACTTAAAAAATAAATTTAGCACTACCAAACATATGATTATTTCTTGGAGAAATTTAAGAACATAAAATTAAAACATTTTAAACATTTTTGTCATATTCAAAAATTCAATTTTTTAAGAAGAAATTGGCGTAAATAGTATCTAATATATGTCTTCAGTGTGCAAATGGTCCATAACTTTTCATTTTTTATAGGAATCTATCCATTTAGGTGTGCAATTGGTCCTTTTGGATAGATTTAGATTAAAAAATCTGTTAATTTTATGAGTGGGTTAAACTTTCCTTTTATTTGTCTTTATTAAAGAGGGTAAAATCGTCAAGTTATATTTTATTTCTTTCTTTCTAATTAAATTCTTAGTTTTCCTTTTTAATCATCTATTTGTAGTTAACCGGTTAAGTTTTCTTACCAATAGGTGCTTATTATTATGCATCCAGACTTTGAGCACATGCCTTCTAATTCTAATGAGTTGAATTTAGCTGAAAAATGATGGAGTTTGAGGATCAATAAGAGGAGCATGAGGAGGAGGTACAGAGTTTTGACTCACTTAGTAACTCTAACTCGACTTGCCCAGCTAAAATGTCGAATCGTGTGGAAGCGTCAACCACGCCATTGAGGAAGCCTAAGTATAAGGTGCTTGAAAAATCACGCGATGCGCATCGGAGGCCACACGGTGGATGGATGCGGTGAGTTCATGGCGCGAAAGATAGATGGAAGCCTAGATGCACTCAAATGCGCAGCTTGCAATTGCCATCAGATTTTCCACCGCAAGGAAACCGAAGAAGGCGGGCAACAATAGCTACTCTTGACCTACCACCCACACGGGCATTTCAACTCTGAAGCCCAAGTGGCAGAGTGGGTATGTAACGCTCAAAAATTTCAGTATCTTAATTTTATAATTTAGAAAATCTAAATTCGTATTTTCTTAGGAAAAATCCAATAATCCCCAAAAATTGTTAAGTTTGGTATGCCAATTATAATAAGTTTATGGATAAAGTATATAAATTGCATTGAATTAAAGTATTGGGGACTTTTTAGGAAAAATATTAAGTTGTGAAAAATGATTGGGCTTAATCGAATTTAATCCCATAGATGGAGACTAAGCTGAAAATTCTAGATAAAATCAAGATAATTACAGTTTTACCATTGTTTCGAACCAACTTTGCAACCATCGTGTGTAACGTGCGTTGATCCGTAGCCTATGCATGTTATACCATCGCGTAGTTCTTATTGAGATGTTTAAATTGATATCAAGTTTGGATATTTTTCAAGTCGGGACTTGCCTTGAAAGTTGAGCCAAAGTGGTGTAGTCAGATTTTATGTAATGCAAAAATTTCACCAAATTTGGTTAGGTATGGAAAGTCGATCGGACGGTCATTTTAAGCTAATCATACTGAGCTATCGACCGACCCATTTATTTTGCATGTATACTCGTTGTAAAGCTTGAAGTATAAACTTTACAACCGGTATAAAGTTTGACCAAAAGCAGAGCTTGTCTCGACCCCCAAACGTTGTCCCGAACATGACTATTTGAAATAAAAAATCTAGGAATTTTGTAATAAAATATAAATTGAATGGGACACTATGTCATTTTTAATGATTATCACCTTAGGGCATGTTTGGCAACTCTTATCATACTTAAGAATCAATGTCGATTAATATTCATATAAATAACTGATAAACTAATAAAATAATAAGATAAAATAAGAATAAGCAAGAATTTTCAAAGATAAGCTAGACCAAACATGGCCTTACCTAAATTCTAAATACACCCTCTTTACTTGCCTTTTTAAACCAAAATTTAAGTAAGGAAATTATGCTTTAATTCGGAAAAAAAAAAAAAAAAAAAAGTAAGGAAAAAAAAGTTAAAAGAAACCAAGAACTTTTTATTTATTCTTTGTGTTTATGGGAAATAGTAGGGGTGGGCGTGGGTCGGGTTGGGTGGTTTTCGCCCAACCCGACCCAAACCGATTTAAATTGGTTTGGCAAAATGCCAAACCGAAACCAAACCGAAAAAAAAAATTTGGGCCGAAATCAACCCGAACCGACTCGGTTCGGGTCGGGTTTCGGTTTTAGCCAAGTTTAGTTAAAAAAAAAAAAAAAAAATTTTTTTTTTTTTTTTTTTAAAATCGAGTCGGTTTCGGGTTGGTTTTCCCAACCCGAAAACCACCCAAACCGACCCGAGTCGGTTGGTCCGGTCGGTTTAAGCGGTTTTGGCGTTATTTTGCCCAACCACAGGAAATAGTGTGATGAAACACTAAACTAACAAGGAATTCATCGATCTATTCCAAGATAAGCTAGAAAAGTAGAAATTTTCGTCCGAGAATTCAAAACCAGTGTTAGAGCGGAGAGATCCGAGGCTACTGGTAGCCTCGAAACAACACGCTTTAGCTTCGGTAATTTCGAATCTGCACCTGCTGGCATCTGGTATTTTCATTTCTAGCTTAAAATAGTGAGTTTTTGGACAGAAATTCCTCCTTAGCCAAGCCTAACACATAAATTTTCATTTTCCCTTATTTTTGATTTATTAACTCTCCATAAACTTGTAAAATTTCATGTTATTAATCCAAGAAAAAGATTTCATTTGGGCAGTGAGTAAAGTTTATGTATATTATTGTTTTTATATTGATTATTCTTATTATGATTAGAATATATAGCATGAGTTTTATGTTAAATGAAGTCCCTTTTGTGATTTATTGTTACCCATCAAATTTCCTATCTAGTGATCATAGATATTGAAATTAATTGCTTATAAATAAGGAAAATATGGGTAATAAAATCTGCAGAAATTCAACTTCATGTTTATGACCTTGCATGTCTCTAAAACTTATATTTAAGTCAATTTTTAATGAGATTAGAATCTGCAGTTTTATGATGACTTTGAAAAGATGGTTAATATAATTATCTATGCTTAAATAGAGCCTTATCCTATGTATAATTATTGTTGCTTGTTAGAACGTGTTTAATGTTGAATATTATATATTAAAGGTGTGCTAATTTGAGTTAAGAATGACTTAAAATGTTACTATAATTTCAAGAAAGAAATAGAAGTAGTAGCATGATGAAGGACTTTTAGACCAATCCCTTGCATGTTGATTGTGATTTAATATATCTCTTTGAGGAAGAACTTTATTGAATGTTTATGTGCAAGATTTTTGAATGATGTTTATCAATTAAATCTCTTGTTTCCATGTGTGGCATCGTGGCATCATTCAAGAAATAATTCATGATCCTTAAATATTAAAGCAAAAAGTTATGTTTATATAATGATCATGAATAATTAAGAATACCCTATTTAGGTTGTACACCATGGGAGCAAGTCCCAATTTGAAGGTCACGGGCTATGAGATGCCCATGGGATAAGATGCCCAAAATGAAATGAAAGTACTTGAGCAAAGTGCTCTAGAAGAATGAAAGTACTTTTGAGCATAGAAGCTCTAATGATATTGTGACCTTGTGTTTAGCAAAACACTATGAACGTTCGGTGTACGACCCTAATATTGGAAGGGCCCGAAAAGAAAGAAGAAATGAAAAAGAAAGTTAAAAAGAAATGAAAAGTAAGAAAAGAAAAATGGAACCATTTTTGATTAGTATATGCATTGCACTCCAATGTTTATCATCCATACTATGCATATTGTATTGATTGCTTGTGAGTGATCATCAAATGCATTTCATGAAACATATATGTTATCAATTGTTTGGAAGTTAATGTGTGATTATGATCTTATTCGCTTATGTGAGAATTGAACACCAAGGTTAGAAGGTAAAGTGAAAAATTCCATTCAATTAAAGGTATGAATTATGTGGTTTCATGTTTATGTGCTACTTTGTTCACTAAGCTTCATTGCTTATAGTCGTTTAATGACTAATGTAGGAAATGGAACGGAACTACCTTGAGGTAATGCATACTTATGAAAAGGCATCGAGAAATGGGGTGGACTTCTATATCATCACGAAGAAAGATGTATGGGTTCATTTTCCGCAATGGCCGGACTTGTACATTAAGGAAAAATCGTACAAAATGATATATGTCTACAATGCCATCACATTAGAGCCAAAGGAACTCTCTTTTTATGTACTAAATAACCGAGAGTCTTTGATGGTTGTTTTTGTAGTTTCAAGGATTTCTTGTATCCCTTAGCCATTTGTGGACATTTTAAAGTCGTCTTGTCAAAATATTTTGAGTAATGGATCAACCAAGTATGTCATTCCGCTACCAGAATGGCAAGACCTGATTTTGAAGGGATGGATGCTATTTTTGCCTCAAGAAAATGTAATTTGTTAAAAGGAATCTTTGTGTAACAGGTTTGTAAGGTAGAAATCAAAGTATTTAAAATCATTGAGTATTTGGTATATTTTTGTGCACTTATAAATTGTGTGAAATGCTCAAATTATCTCTTCTAAATATTTTTGGGTAATTATGGAGTAGGATATAAAATTTGAGAAAGTTTAATAAGGTTTTAGTTTGGAACTATTTACATATAGGAGGAGGATGCTAGTATCCACTGCAATGAAGTTTTCGAGTTCAATGAAGGCTACTAGTAGCATTTAGCCGGAAAAAAAAATTAAGGAAAATTTGAAGTCATCACAGGATACATCCACGTTGCTCCTCCACAACAACAAAGAGACCCTTCACCTTGCCGTCGAGCTCAGGCAGCAGAGGAGGAAGTGGGTTAAGAGATGAGCTCGAGGACTATTATTCAAATCCCAACGGAGGAGGAAGTGGTTAACTAGAAGAAGATGATTAAAAAAGGAAATTGAGAATTTAACTAGAAAGAAAGAAAGAAAATATAACTTGACGATTTTACCCATTTTAATAAAGACAAATAAAATGAGAGTTTAATCGACTCGCGAAACTAACGGACTTTTTAACGAAATCTGTCCAAAAGGACCAATTGCATACCTAAATGGATAGTTCGGGACCACTTCGTCAAAAATAAAAGATTAGGACCATTTGCGCACTGAAGGCATACGTTATGGACCATTTGAGCCAATTTCTCTTTTTTAAGTATAAAAATTAGAGTTTCAATTATAACTAGTATATTGCTTATTGAGATGTGATCGTAGGCTCTATTATGATGATAGATTGAGGTGGTGAACGGATTTTGAAGATGATCATCGATGGAGATGAACAATTGAGAAAGATGAATTAAAGAGGTTGTTAGATTTTGGAGATGGTTGATGAAGAAGATCGATTGAGCGAGATGATCGATTGATTGAAGTTGTTAGCAAATTTTGGAAGAGATGATTTTGTGAGGAAAAAAATTAAAGACGTAGTGACACACAGATATTTAAATACTTTTTTCTTTCCGTGGTAGAAAAAATTTCCTACGATCATGATAAATTAAAGTTGATTTGTGCGGACCAACTCTAGATAGCAATCCATTAATGTAGATAATGAATGGAGATTATATGGACTTTCCATTAATTAATGCCCATCTAATATAAAAAGTGAAAAACAAAAAAACAAAAAAAAAATGAGTCGTGCTAACTCGTTTCAATCTTTTTTACACTTCCAAACTATCTTTACAACAATAATTTGTAGAATTTTGACAGATTATTAAGTTCTTGTTTGGCTAAATTTAAATTGATTAAATATACTTTTATATCTATATATTTTATAGGACTCACAACATACTATTCACTTATTATCTACATAGGGGCAAGATATCTTACCCCACCACCGAAGTGTCGTGGAGATGGGCAATCCAAGATAATTCTTTACACCTCAAAGAAAGGCGAAGATCAATGGTCTATCTACATATTTCATAAAATTCATAATTTATAAACACTTAAAAATTAATTTCAACATTATAAAAATGAGTGATGATATAGCACTTAAAGTGGGCACCAATTATAGTGTCCATTATCATGTACTTTTTTAAAAAGTTGACAATTTTTTGAACTTTTTAAAAAGTGATCTATGTGGTGATGCCACATGGACGTTGGACACCATAATTGGTGCCTACTATGGGTACTATATCACCCATCTGTCAAACATTCCCCACGCCGTCATCTTGGAATATGGTGTTCCGGGTATCATATTTTATTGTTTGGATCCTCGTTGCTTGAATTATATATTACTATTTTTTTTTACTAAATTTAAATACTTGATTAATCAATTTTCAATGTTAATATTTAGGGTTAATTACTAATGGTTCACATTCTTTCAAGTTTGTAACGATTTCATCCCGATTCTTTTTTTTAGCAGATATTATCCTCATTCTGTCATTTATTTTCACAGATGATCCCCAAATCACTATTTTTCACTATTCTAACAATTCTATGACAATTTTATCCCTTGACTTAAATAAATTAAAATGATAGGAAAAAAAATACAATGAAAGCATTGCAATTGGGCCATTAACCTTTTTAAAAGTACAAATAAATTCTAAACAATTTTATTTTATTCAAATAAGTGTTCACCCCAATGAATCACCTTTTCCCACCCACCCCCCATAATTGTACCGTATACTTGACCATGAATCGATGCCCCATCATTCCATACATCCCTTATAACCACCCCTGAATTCTCTATATTTACCCATATTTTAGTCAAAGCACTCGAGATTGAACCCGTGAAATTATTATCACTCAAAATCAAACTCCTTAGAGAAGTCCAGTTCGCAAAGTTAGGCGAAATAGTACTTAAAACCCCTACTTTCCCATGTTACAAAGTGGTCACATTTTTCCCCCGCAAATTACAAGTAAGGAATCTCCAACCATTGCAAGCATCATTCTCTTTCCAAGCATCGACCAACGACATTAGGATACCCAATAGCACCAACAATATCAAGAAGTGCGGTGACATGTAGATCATAGGGGACCGGAGTATCCTTGCAAAAGCTATTAGTATTCCTAATTGTTACACGAACCGAGTTCGAAAATAGAGGATAAGGCCCTTGCAACTTATTATTTTGCAAAGTAATGTTAACAAGCTTGGAGAGCCTCGTTAAAGAAAGGTGGCACCATCCTCAGAAGTGATTATCCACGAGTTGCAAATCAAACAGTTCGTACAATTCGACAAATTTGGGATCGGCTCGGAAAATGCATTAGCATGTGACCAAACCTAGAGACGGTGAGTCGTGGAGGATAAAACATCAATCCTCCCCGATAACCCCTAATTTTGATTGTTCAACCACAAATTTTGTATATCGAAATTACCCAAAGATCCCGGCAAAGATCGATCCAAATGTGTATTGTAAGACAATCTCAAATTCAAGATTCGAGAAAGAAATCAAATATATCCGGATCACTCCAATAATACTAGCATTACTAGCATAAAATTGATAAGATTTGTACTTTCGATTAAATACAACGGGATTTGCCATGGATCGAGGTTGATATTTTCACTAATGCTAATGCTAAAAGTCCGAAGATTCGTGAGGCCCAAAAAGAAACTTTGTGGAATGGTAGTGAAATCATTGATGTCAAGTAAGATTTGCTCAAGAGAAGACATGTTGGAGAAGGAATGCAAGGTGCTTGAAAGAGATTTTTTTTGGAAAAAAGAGTTTTGAGCTGGGAGAATTGGTTGAGTTCAGACGGGAGAGTGCTAGAGAGAGATTGAGAGTTAAGGTCTATGGAGATAACAAACGAGTTAGTATTGTTACATTTGATGCCACTCCAGCTGCAGAAGTGGGTAGTGGTGACCAGCCGGAGAGTGTGGGGAGAGGAATGAGAGGATCTTAGATATGACGGCGGAGTCATCTGCATAGGAAAAGGAGATGAGATAGATCAATAGACGAAGAAGGAGAAGGGTGGGGTGGGGTTGGTGGTGGGGTGGGAAAAGATGATTCATTTTGAGTTGGGGAATAATACTTAATTGAATAAAATAAAATTTTTTAGGATTTATTTGTACTTTTAAAAGGTTAATGATCCAATTGCAATGCTTTCATTATATTTTTTTCCTATTATTTTAATTTATTTAAGTCAATGGGTAAAATTGTCGTAGAATTGTCAGAATAGTGAAAAATAGTGATTTGGAGATCATCTTTGAGAATAAATGAAAGAATGGAGATGATATCTGCTAAAAAAAAGAATGGAGATGAAATTCTTACAAACTTAAAAGAATGAGGATGATTAGTGCAATTAACCCTAATATTTATTTTCAATCTTAAATGATAGATTCTAATAAATTTTAATTAACAAAGTTATTTAATATTACTAATTATATAATGATTTTTTTTATTTATTAAATTAGAACATACAATAAATTTAATATAAGAATTTCTCAAATTTAATATTTTGATTTAATCACGACCGTGAGAGTTTCACCCCACTCACGATAAAAATATATATACATATGTCTTCATCTTCATTGTCAAAATTGATTTTTCTCCATTATATCTCTTATGTTTTCAAATTCCATCCCCTCAAATCAAATTCTCAAATCCATATTCTTCTTTATCTCTATATATTTGAGTTGTCATTAAATTTGAATCATAACCTACTCTCGAATCTCACTACGAAAAAATGTAAAGAATTGTACGTTTGTCAAAGAACAAAATAAGTAACTATTTTAACTTATATTATATACATAGAATTTAAAACAAAAAAATTTCTACAGAGGACTACAACCTATGGCATATCTAACCTTTCATATTTGTACGGATACATATTGCTTCCTTTATTTTTCTTTCAAATGTCTACTTTTATTTAATTTTTATTAAAATTATTTATTCTTTTAATGAAGTGTGTTTCATGTGCACTACTCGTGCCTCTTTAGTGATGAATTGATAACAATTGATGGTGCTTATTTGATTAAGATTTTTGTAAATAATAATTAATTAGTACTACAAAATATATGAATAAAAAAAAGTCGATTCGACTAAATGGCCTTGTCAAACAACGTGAATCGCAAAAGCACCAAACTTATACAATTTAAATTTAAAAAACCTCTTTTAAGTAAAATAAATTAAAATACCTTTATTTTATAACATCTGCTAAGGCCAATTTTGACCTTAGCAGATGTCCAGGCCTGTTAACAGGCCAATTTTGGCCTTAACATCTGTTCACACATGTTATCAGACCATGAGCTGTTAACGCGAATTTATACAATTATAATTGATTTTTTTAATTAACTCACTTAAAATAAACTTAGATTTGCAGAAATTTAAAGTAAAAAGTACAATCCATATTTAGATTTATACATATTTTTATGATTTATACTACAAAATCCACAATTTCTACCGTTAATTAAAAGAAGAAGATAGAGAATGATGAATTTATACTTTGAAATGAAATTTATTACATAAATGAAATGAGTTGGATTCTAACATTGAAATGAGTTAGATTATAATCTTGAAATCTTCTCTTTTTTACAGATACAAATAAATTTGAAATCGTTTGAAATGATTATAAGCGGAAAAGAATGCAGGATTATATATGGTATTTTACAGACCAAAATTGGTCAATGACCATTTTGAAAAATTGGTGCCAGTCACCGGCCCTCGACCTCATTTATTCAACACTATTCCCACATAAAAAAAAAAGACAAAAATTATACATCCTATAAAATATGTAGATAAAAATAATATTTAACCAGCTTATAAACTAAAAAAAAAAAACACTCCCAAATATGCTAGAAGATGCTTCGAGTTTATCGAGGATCTATATTTTACTCCGCTAACTATTGGCCTTTTTAGTCAAGTTTATAAATAAATTCAGATAAATGAGATCTAAGGCTCCCTCTGGACCATAATTGAAGATAAATACAAGTTTTATCCAAGTGTATATGTCATAAGAATGACAACATACTCCACCCCGATCTGACTGTCTCTGTCCCGTTAAGTAATTGAGGCAGAAATAGAGATAATAGTCCTCACTCCAAATTTTCTAAACCTCTATCAAATTATTTTATTTTAATTTAAATCATATTTTAAAAAATAAAAATAATTATTTAATTAAATAAAATAGTAAATAAAGATATTTTAATTACGGCATTGCCCCGCCCTGTCCTATAGTCATCTTTAAGGTAATTACTACACAACGTCCATATCTTTTGAAGTTATTGTGCAAATCATTCATACCTTTGAAATTTTGACATTTTCATCCTCACTTACACCATTTCTTACGCAAAACGTCATTTCCGTCTATTGTCATCCAAAATCTGTTGTTAACTCACTTCCACAACACGAGTCGTACCAATTTGGAAGGATAATTTCGCCCACACACTTTCTTCTCTAGCACCATCTGAAACCAGGAAAATGTTACAAATTTATGAACGAAGAAAATTAATTTTTTTTTCTGAATATTTCAACAGCAAAAACAATCTTATTATGGCCTTTACTTGTATACATACTGTCGCCGTCGTCTGTCTAAACATTACTCCACGCTCAGCAGCTCGTCGCAACCCCAAGACCCCGGAACTTCAAAAGCTCAAATATCAAAAGTATCCTACTACTCCTCAACCGCAGCCACTTTCTGCTGGCGGTGAAGCCACAACCTTCACAAGTCCTCGACCTAAAGATGACTTCTTTATTGATTCTCTTTCACAGTCCCTTGCTGAGACAATTAAGCTGTCTGAATTTGAACCTGCAGTCACTAGAACACGAAAATTTAATAAGAAATGAGGGGAAAATCTGTGGTTGGTTTAAGAAATGGTGAAGTTAAGGAAATTTTGGGTTTGGGCTATGAAAGATTCGAATTTTATGAGGTTGATGATGGTTCTGATATTGGAAATGGTTGTGAAAGATCAAATTTTGATTTTGGAAAATTTGAGCTTTATGAAGTGAATTCGGATTCGGAGTTTGAAAATGGTGATGAGTTTGATGATGTAGTATAGAGAAATATTGGGGTGGTAGTGAAGATGACTCTGGGATAGTTGTGTGGGAGGCTAATGGAAATGTTCTCTAGTTTCAGATGGTGCTAGAAAAGAAAGTGAGTGGATGAAAAAATTAGTGTGACTCGTGTTGTGAAAGTGAGTTAACGGTAGATTTTGGATGACAATGGACAGAAATGATGTTTTGTGCAAGAATTGGTGTAGGTGAAAGTGAAAATGTCAAAATTTCAAAAGTATAAACGATTTGCACAATAATTTCAAAATGTATAAATGTTTTGTGCTAATTACTCTCATTTTTAATATGTCGCGGCACAATCTTAACGAATTATTAAAAGGTTTGACTGGAAAACTGTAAGTAAGCATATGCAAGTTTTCTTAAAGTTCCCCATTTTCATACAAATTAAGGAATGCCCCATTTTTTTCGTTGGAATGGGATTGATAGGCATTGTAAAAATAACTACCACGTAATCAAAATAAACGGTGATTAGAAAATGCTTCTATTACATAAACTCAGTCAATCTGATGTAGCCAAGCAAAAAAATAAAAAAAAACAAAACAACAACAACAATAATAAACAAACAAACAAATATTGAGCTTCGTCTAAATTCAAAACCTCTTTTAGACAAAGTGACTCGACGATTTTTATATTTTCTATGTATGATTAGATATGGTTGTATTTTAATTTAAGAAAATAAAATATTTCTAAAGAGTAGTATTGAATTGTAAATAGATCTCATTAGCGACCAATTTTGAGTTTGAACGTCTATTCATTAGAGATGAATGCTACGTGACATGTTTCAATTTGCATGCCACTAAACGGCAATCCATATATTGGATTGGAGATGCTCTAATGTATGTGACAAGGCAAGAAGCCTAATTACACTAACTTTAATGGCCATGTCTATGAGGAAAGACGGGTACTGGCAAACAAGAATAATTCAAGAAACAAAAGTACAAACTGAAAAAAACTAGAGTACATTTAGTAGGAAGGAACCACTGATCATTCAACTAATGTCCCAACTGAGAATCACAAGAGCAAATGGACAATAAACTATTTTATAGTTATGCATTTTGTTAAACAAAGTTCCCCAAATTCTTCTATCTTGAGCAGCAGACAAGATTTTAACATGAAGAAAAACATTAACTGTCCACCAGATTCAACAGTAATGAACAACAAAAGCCTTTTTCTTTTTCCTTCACAAGAAATATTATTAAACATAGAAACCATCAATGTACAAGGTTCAACGTATATGAGATAGTAAAAATAGCAACATGTCAACCAGCTGCATGTTAGGTATATTTGAACATCTACGATACCCAGCAGGCATGCAGAAAAAGAATGCTGATACAGTCAGAGAACTTACTGTTTTCATTTCTAAATCCACACGATACTGTGTCCTGAGAAGATAAATAAACACGATAGGTGAGCCCGTTTGAATATAAATGTATTTTAAATTCAATAATGGGTGTAAGCAAACAAAATTCAATGAAAAGAAAAGGAGAGGCACCTTTCAGAGAAAAGCTGACAGTAAAAATAATGGACATTCCTCCATATTTTAGCTCAGGAAAATAAATTACAAACCCCTGTTTTGTAGAGCAATGAAGAAAAGCAACACTGAAACCAATAATAACCATCCTCATAAAGCAGGGCAAATAATAAAATCAATTAAAAAGGAAATAATCGAGTGCATCATCTAAGTCTCCCAAGAGAATTGCTGGACGAAAGCAAATTGAAGTCGTATACATCTACTATCCCAAACTCGGATGGGATTTCACAATACCATATCATACATGTAAACAGACTTTCCTTTCTATTTCTCCTTCCCTGCAAGCCAAGCCCAATTCCCATAGAATGTTCTCCAAGTTCAATAACTGGTATGACATTATGCTCAAATGCTTGTCTCTTGGTTGCCTAACCATATCATTACATTCTCCATCTTCACCAGTAACCTTTTTTGGGCTTTTGGCTATTCAATACACTGCCAAAAGTGGCCAGTGCATCTTGAAATTTACGGATTTTGAGAAAACCCCTTACCATGGCCACCTCATTCTCTGAGAAGTTTTCTTTTGCCATTATCTGGACCATGAGTTTAATTAGAACTTCCTCCATGTTCAAAGCACGAAGCCCTTCAGCCAGCATATAGAATGAAGAAAATTCTGGGATATAGCCTTTCTCTATCATCTCAAATGCAAAATCAACAGCTTCTCCAATCGAACCTCCAGTAGAACAAAGCCCTCGAAAAATAATTTTGTATGAGATAGCATCAGGCGGATCACTCTTTTCCTCCATTTCCCTAAAGAGTCTCATGGCTTCTTTTGTTCTTTTCCGCTTCAAAAGTGCTTGAATTACAGGATTATAAGCCTGTGGAGTCAAAACCATTCCTTTCATCTGGATGCTTCTGAGGAGCCTACTGGCAACCTCAACTCTACCAGCTTTACACAGTCCCTGTATCAGGGTCCCATAGGTGACAACATCTGGTTCACACCCATTTGAAGTCATGGTTTGGACAATATCTGCTGCTTTTTTAATACCTCCTGACCTGCAAAAGTGCGAAAGGAGGGAATTATAAGTAAATTTATCTGGTTTTAATCCTTCCATTATCATCTGATCCATGAGCTGAGCAGCTTCCTCCACCCTATTGCTCTTACAGAGACCATCAATAAGGGTGTTATAGGTAACCAAATTTCGTGAAACCCCTTGCAATTCCATCTGATCAAAAATCTCCTCTGCTTCTTCAATTTTTTTGCTTTTGCAGAACCCGTCAATCAGTGTATTATAAGTTATTACATTTCTAGCACAGCCACTTGATTCCATGTCTTTCAGTAATTGCAGAGCTTCGTCTAGCTTCCCTTTGCTGCACAGAGAGTCAATTAAGATATTGTATGTGAACTCATCCGGTAGACAACCTTGGGTTTTCATCTCTCTGAATAGTTCCATCCCAATACTGAAGTTGCTGGTTAAGCAGAGACCTTGTATAAGAGAATTAAATGTAGATACATCAGGCAGGATTCCCTTGCTTGTCAGAACACGTGCAAGTTCAGTCGCTTCTTGCACTTGGTTCTCTTTGCACAGGGTGCTAATTATGGTGTTGTATGTGACTGTGTTTGGGGACAAATCCTTCAAAAACATCTGATTGAGAATTTCCATTGCCTCTTTAACTTCACCCGTCTTACAAAGCCCAGAGATCACAGTGTTGTAGGTGAACACATCTGGATCAAACCCCTCCTGAATCATCAAATCCAAGATCTCTAGAGCATGCTTCACGTGCCCCACTTTGCATAAACCATTTATTAAAGTGTTGAACGTGAATTTGTCTGGATAAAACCCCTCGTTAGCCATTTCTTGAACAAAAATCAAGGCTTCCTCGATCCTACATCCTTTGCAAAACCCATTAATCAAAACATTTATCGTTACATTACTCCAAGGGCATTGAACTGCCACCATTCGTTCTCTAACCCTCAGTGCTCCTTCCAAATCTCCTTCCTCAATATATCCCTGCATTATTGTTGTGTAAGTCTTCTCATCGGGAACTAAACCGTAGTTAGGCATCTCCTCCATCATCAAAATTGCAGGCCTAATTTGATGTGCTTTACATAGTGCCTTTATTAATATATTAAAGGTAGAAACATCAGGTTTCACGTCTTTATTCGACATCCTAGAATGCACGTTTTCAACTAGTATCAACTTGTTTCCATCAACAAGAACATTCAACAGGGAATTATAACTGTGTGTTCCCGGTTTCACCCCAAACTCATTCTCCATCATATCAAGAACTCCTATAGCTTCATCATAAAAGCCGAATTTCGCATAACTATCAATCAAAATAAAGAAAGTACCTTCCACAATTTCGACTCCTGAACGCTTCATATCGTCCAAGACTCGCCCTATCATATGCAAAGACCCCGAAATTCCAAGCTTCCGAAGAACTTCTTCATATACAGGCAAAGTGGGTGTGAAATTCGGCTGCTTTGAGGCCCATTCAAACAGTCTTAATGCTGAATCTTCATTATTTTCACGACGAAGGGTTTCTAGCAGTTGTTTAGTAGTGAAGTCCGGAGACAGCGAAGTGGTTGACGGAGGCGAGGAAGTGGAAGCTGAGAGGGAAGAGAATTGCTTTTCGTGGTTTTGTAAAAATGGGAATGAAATTATTTTTATGGATTTTGAAGTGGAAAGAAAAGGGTGGTCTAGATTGTGAGAGTGAGTCCATGAATGGCACTTCAGGCAAGATGAAAATGCCATTGAAGCAATCAAACAAACATCTGGTGTGAGAGTGAAGACCGATAAGAGTTTTGTAGATAATTTTGGGAAGCCAAAAGAAAGGGTTTATAAATAGATTTACCTTATATTGCTGCCTGCAGGAGTCCTAAATGGTCATAAACCTTAGAGCCTGCTTGGAAGGTTTTTGTTTGACCAGTTTTGACCGACTGTGAGTGGAATCGTTTATAAAAAATTGAGAAAATCAGTATTTCTTAATTTTTTGGAATATCGGTTTTGGACAATTTTATCCTAAATGGTCATAAACTTTAGGGCCTACTTTGGAGTTTTTTTTTTGATTAGTTTTGAATGATCTTGTTTATAAAAAAAATTGAAAAATAATACTTGTTAATTTTTTATAGCAATGGACCACTCAAAATCGATGTAAATGTAATTTGAATCATATCTCTCATCCTTCTAAATCGGTGGGTTTTTACCGTTCTTCAAAATTTCTTCTAATTTTACCCCATTTCAAACAATTATTTTCAAAATTACTCTAAACTTAATATTTATAAACATAAAAGAACATATACAAAAGAAAAAAACACATGCAACAATATAAATTTAATTTTATATTTCCAATAATAGGTGGATATATAAAATTTTAAAATTTAATTTAATTTTTTTATATATAGTTATATATGTAATTTGATTTTCTTAAAAAAAAAATTTAGAATTGCTAGATGATATACTCCCAAGCATGGGTTGAATCTACACAATATTATAAATGGCTAATTTCAATCGCCCCCTATAAACAGTGTATGTAGACACAATTTGGCAACTGTTGAACTCAATTGGCACTGTGCGGTCAAATTCACAGCCCAAATACTACAAATCACGGCCCAACTACTATTTTCAAAGAATCCTCAAATTTCCTCTTTAAATACTATGGCAGGGTTTCATTCCAGCCGAATTAATTATATTGTAGATCACATCTTATCATTTCGCGAATCTTGTCTTGCTGTGAATGTAAGGATCCCGATCTTGGCTTGTACATGCTCTTCAAAATCAAAGATTTCCTCTATCTTCAAAATTAAAGAATCCTCAAATTTCCTAATTTGCTTCGTAAAACGCATATTTCGCAAATATTGAACTCGATTTTCGATAGGTATTGATTCCCGTCTTCGGGGCGTCGATTTTTCTATTCCTCTTGGATATTTCGTCTAATTGATTAGTTATTCATTGTGGGCTCATCAGTGGCGTGAAATTTGGTGGTGGAGGAAGCGTTGTCTTAGCCCTAATTCATCCCCAACAGTTGGTTTGTGTTAGCCCTAATTCATCCCCAGTAGTTGATTTTTGGTGTTGGCCCTAATTCTACGTAAGCTACACATTTGGATAAGCTGTAAAAAAATATTTTGTCCATGGATCTTATTGTGTAGATTTTTGTTATTTGTTTGAACTAATAGATAAGCTTGGGTTTGTTTTGTGTATTTATTTGGGATGTTTACGTCTGATTTGAAATGTGTTTGTAGTCTTTTGATGGCCTTCATTAGCCATTATAAATATTTATTATGTCATTTTGCTTAATTTTGGTTCCATTTGAAGTTATTGGTAACCATTTATTGTGTACAGAAATGAGGAAAAGAATGTTGGGAAATTTGGGAGATCGACATTACCTCCGTTTAAGAGGACGGGACAACAATATGGTATGGTTTTGCATTTTACTCCTTGTCCCATTGATTGAATAAATTTATTATTGTTTAGTTTTGATACAGAAGTATGAATCTTCAGATTTATGTTTCATCTTTTTCTATTTTGTTAGGTATTTGTAGTGTATCGGTTGAAACTGAGCGTTGTGTGAATGAAGAAGGTGGTACGTTCAATGTTAAAGTATTTTGTTCGTTGTCAATTTATGTGTGTATATTTTGTAATATATATGTAAGTATACATTTCTTTTTGAAATAGCAAATGTATGTATGTGTGTTAAATTTTTTTTCATTTTGCAGTACATCTAACTATACATATGATTTTGAAATAGGAAGTGGTGATTCTCCAAACCTACATGATGTGGAAATAATGGATGGTTGTTCTGGTATTAATTCAAAAGTCATTTAGTTATGTTTATACATCTATAATTTTAACTATTTTTTCTCTCATTTTTTGTTCTGATGAATCAAATTTATATGCTTTGTGATAGGTGGTCGTCTAATGTTGGAGATACCAGTGGTAATCAATTGTGGTTTAGGTGATCATCTTCCTCCTATAATAAAGAACAAAAATCAAACAATGATTGGTGATGCATGTGAACCATATGTATTACCTTCTGTGTCAAGTTGTATTTATTGCAGTGCATTTAAGTTTTCTTCCGAAACTAAAGGATTTTGCTGTTCTGATGATACTATTAAATTAAAAACAAATGAAATTCCAGAAGCATTGTTTGACCTTTATGCATCCAATAATCAAAGAAGTAAGCATTTTAGGCAATATGATAGAGCTTACAACACAAATTTCTGCTTCACATCATTTGGCGTCAAATATGGGAAAGCTAAATCTTTATTTACTAAAGGTATCTACACTTTTCGAATCCAAGGTGAAATATATCATTGTATAAATGAATTGATTCTTATAAATCACAAGCCATCGTACTTGCAATTATATTTTTACGATACAGAAAATGAACTTACATATCGCTTACGAATTGGTAGTAATTTGGATTCTTGCATTTCTGAGACACTTATTGGTGTGTTAGACGTAAATCCATACGCAAGATTTTTTAGAACATTTAGTGGAATAAAAGATTTAGCAAATCATGCATTTAAAATCAAATGTGACGGAAGTTTAGATCAAAGAGTATGTAACACCCCAACTGTATCCCAAGTCGCAGACTATATGGGTTGATGATGATCCATCGACTAATATTGGTCTCGCGGGATATTGTTGTATATGGTCACTCTGTTGAAAGGCATAAAATACATTATTATTATTATTATGTTGTTACGATCCACTTCAATATCCCTTAATTTTTCCATATGGAGAGAATGGTTGGAACGAAGGAATTGAAAGAATTAATCCGAACTCTATATTCCCACGATATAATTCAAACAAAGGTTTACCTGATGTGTCCATTGTTTCATTAGCAAATGCCTTATTAAATTTCGAGTGTGATGGTGCGTTAAAATGATCCTTCCTTCTTCTAATAATATTGTACTAAATTTATAATATGTTCATTTGCACGATATTGTGTTTTTTTTTTAGTTTTAAAAGGAGAAATAATCGGCAAGTTTCATGTCGTGAATATTACTGCTATCTATTACAAATAAGGCCAGGTAAATTTATTTTGTTACATTGTGGGCGATTGTTCCAACAGTTTGTTGTTGATATTTACGTTAAAATTGAAACCTCAAGATTAGATTATTTTAAGAAAAATCAGAAGGAAATTCATGATGAGTTGTATCAAGGTATTGTCGATAGTGTGGTTATGGGGCAAACTATGGGGTGTAATATTGGTAAACGTATTGTATTGCCACCTTCGTTTGTAGGTGGCCCTAGAGATATGACTAAAAGATATAAAAATACAATGGCTTTAGTCCATAGATATGGCAAACCCGATGTTTTTCTTACGATGACTTGTAATGCTAATTGGCCTGAGCTTAAAGAGCAGTTGAAATATTGTGATGATGTGCAAAATCGCCCTGATCTTGTTGCTCGAATTTTTAGGGCAAAAGTTGAAGAATTAAAAAATGATTTGTTGAAAAATAATTTATTTGGTCCTGTTGTTACGTATGTGTACGTGATTGAATTTCAAAAAAGAGGTCTTCCGCATGTTCATTTTCTTTTAATCTTGAAGCCATGTTTTAAAATCACTACTCCACAACAAATTGATACTATTCTTTCAGCAGAATTGCCTGATAAAAGTGCAAATGAATACTTGTATTCTGTTGTTGTCAAACATATGATGCATGGTCCTTGTGGTGACTTAAACCCAAAAAATGTGTGTATGCAAAGTTGTAAAAAATGTCGTAGCAATTACCCAAAGAGTTTTTGTGGCACCACATCTCTTGATGCAAATTCATATCCTCAATACAAAAGAAGTCAAAGTAATAACTCTGTTAAAGTTAGGGTCATTATTTAGATAATAGGTGGGTGATTCCATATAACCCATATTTGTTGTGTAAATATAATTGCCACATAAATGTTGAGATATGTTCATCAATCAAAGCTGTAAAATATTTGTATAAATATATTTATAAAGGTCATGATAGAGTACATTTTTCTCTAAATAATGAACAAATTAATGGAGGTGTTGATGAAATAAAAAACTTTCAATCAGCTAGATGGATATCACCTCCAGAAGCTGTATGGAGAATATTTGCTTTTCCTTTATTTGATATACATCCTGCGGTTCTTCCTTTGGCTTTGCATTGCGAAAATAGACAAACTGTTACCTACAATGAAAATAGCAATTTAATCGGTATAGTAGATAATGATTATATTCAGTAAAAGCGATGTTAACGAAATTCTTTTTCTTAACATAACGAGATAGTTTTGCTAACCAATTTTGTACAAGGATATTCCGAACATTATGTTTGGAATCCAAATGGTCGTTTTTGGGTCAAGGAAGAGGGCATCGTTGTTGGAAGAATTGTTAATGCAAATCCTTCCGAAGGTGAAAGGTATTATTTAAGGTTATTATTAAATCATGTAGTTGGACCTAAATCTTTTCTTTGATTTGAGATGTATTGATGGAACAATAGTTTCTTCTTTTCGCGAATCAAATTTATTGAGAGGTTTGTTAGTTGGTGATGAAAACTATGAATTATGTATGAATGAAGCATGTTTATATGCAATGCCAAACTGTTTAAAAAGATTATTTGCAACCATATTGAGATTGTGTAGCCCTAATGATCCAAAATATTTATGGAATAAATTTAAACCCTTTATGATAGAAGATTATTTGCAAAACAACTTCAGTGTCAAAGATTCATATATAAAAGCGTTGCAATCAATAGATACATTTTTGGAACTAATGTGCAAATCAGTAAGTGAATACAATCTAGAAACATTTCATGTACATATTTCTGATCAACAAATGTTAGACAATTTGTTTAATGAAGAACTAAACGTACACATATCAGATGAAGGATATTTCTTGTGTGAATAAGTTAAATTATGAACAAAAAAAAGCGTATGATTCAATTTTACAAAAAATAAATGAGAATGAAGGAGGCGCATTCTTTGTGGATGGAGCAGGTGGGACTGGTAAGACATTCTTATATAGAGCTTTGCTTGCAACAATAAGATAAAAAAATGATTGCCTTGGCTACTGACTTCATCCGCATAGTCGGGTCTACTTTTCGATGGACGAACAAATTTCATGGTAGATTTAAAATATCGTTAGATCTATCTACACACATGGTTTGTTCTATCAGTAAACAGTCAGCACTAGCAGAACTATGTCGAGCTGCTAAACTTATTGTTTGGGATGAAGCACCAATGATAGATGCTAGAGCAATTGAGGCATTAGACAAAATGTTGCGCGATATTACTGATACAAATATGCTTTTTGGTGGAAAAATTGTTATTTTAGGTGGAGACTTTAGGCAAATACTTCCAGTTGTTGAAAAGGGGAAAAAGGATGATGTTCTCGCTGTAACTATCGTAAACTCATATATTTGGCCATTGATTGAAAAGATTACCTTAGTCCAAAACATGAGAGCTAAATTAGACCCTGAATTTTGTAGTTATTTATTACGGATAGGTGATGGAACAGAAATTGTGCATTCGTGTGATATGATTTGTCTGCCTCCATCAATATATGTAAATCATGAAGATAGCACTACCTCAATTGAGAGACTAATTGATATAGTGTTCCCCAATCTAGAATTATACATTACTAATTTGTGCTCTGTAATTAATCGCGTCATTCTTACCCCAAAAAATTTAAATGTTGATGAACTAAACAATATTCTAATCAAACGCTTCCCTAGTGAGAGCCAAGTTTACTATAGTTATGATCAGTCTTTGGATAAAATGGGTGAGTTTGTAGATGTTAACATATTGAACACATTAACTCCTAATGGAATTCCTCCACATAAGTTAATACTAAAAGATAATTGTCCTATCATATTAGTACGGAACATAAATCCAGCAGAAGGCTTATGCAACGGGACAAGATTAATTTGTAGAAAATTTGATAGAAATATAATTGATGCAGAAGTAGCAACTGGAGAATACAAAGGAAAAGGAGTATTTTTACCTAGAATTCCGTTTGTTCCACTTGAAAATGAAAAATATTCTTCCCATTTAAAAGAACTCAATTTCTTGTTAGACCTTGTTTTGCAATGACCATCAACAAAGCTCAAGGACAAACTTTAGACTTTGTTGGATTGTATCTTCTAGAGCCAGTGTTTTCTCATGGACAGTTATACGTGGCTTTGTCAAGAGCGAAAACATCACAAAATATCAAAGTTTTTTCATATCCAATAAACAAAGACAAACAACACAAAACTTGCACCAAAAATATTGTTTATCGTGAGATATTTGATGCAATGAATAAAACTTTATAAATCACTCTACATTGTAACAATTTTAAATAAAATATCCACTTTTTCATTGGGTTTTTTTCATTTTCTATTGGCTTTTGTCCAATTATTTTGCAACTAAAATTCCATAGATGTTTGCATATATACTTTGTGCACCAGATTAGTGATATATGTGCTAAAATCATGGTTGTAATATCAATGGAACAATAATCATAAGTCTTAAGCATTTAACTAAAATTATGTTTACTTAGTTTTTCTTCTTTCTACTTTAAACCAATGCATAAGCTGTTTTTATTTTTTTCTGGTGGAAGGTCACCATGGAGGGACTCCCTTAAATCATGCTACAAAGAGAGGATGTCATCATGCAGTAATGTTGTTCACACTATACAGGTATTTTGCTATTTTTACTATTATTTTACCTGATGATTTCCTATTTAGTCAAATACTTTAGTCAAACTATTACTTCTCAAGTATTTTAATTGATCAGTTCTGGTTTACTCAAATGCTTGACTCCGATTGAGCTAATCAGTTCTGATTTAGTCAAACTATTACCTCTTAGGAGTTGTATGCTACTTTACAAATGGGACCACATACATGTCCAAAGGAAAATGGGTATTTAAAATTTTTTATTATCAACTTTTTGTTTAATATGATTTACTATTTTCATATATGCATTCATGTGTTAATTTGGAAATGACCTACAATACCTGTCTTTTCAGGATTTTCATTTTCTTCCTACGGACAGACTCATGACGATTTGGCAGAATTTTTTCGATTTTCTGTACATTTGTTAATCTATATTTCTATATGCATTTTTGTTCCTCAAATCAACTTGTTGATCTTTTCTTTGTTTGTTGATTATATTTTCTTACAAAAAATATTTTTATTTAATTTTTTTCTTGATTTATTATTTTTCCAATTATAATAGAGATTTCCTAATTTTTAAGTATTGCACTTATAGGGTTATATTAATTTCTAATGATTTGAACAACTGTTTCTTTTATTTGTGTTAATCTAAAGTTCGTTAATTTGATGCTAATATTTGTGGGTTAGAAACCGGTGACGCCATCTCTAAAGTCCTCATTCTTGTCGGTCCAGGTCTCGCCTATCTCTCTGTGTATCTATATGTATAAATGCATGTATTTGTTATTTATTTGGCGCAAGAAATTATTTTCTTTAATTGGGTAATTAGACTAAACTTCATTGCTATATATGTTCGTGATTGATTTTAATAGTTTTTCTTTTGTTGATTTTGAAAATTTATCAGCTTCATATAAAATGCATCTGGGTTTATCTATTTACTTCTTTTAATTTTTGAATTTGTTGAAGTTTGAGAAATTGAGGATCAAAGTAATTCTAAGGGTCTGTTTGCAGCCTAGAAAATGGGCATGAAGACTGACAATAAAAATGTGAAGCAAATTTTTTTATTAGAAATGAAAACAAGACGAGATGAGATTCTGAGATAAATATAAGAAGAAATTTTAAAAGGATTGCTTGGTTTTCCCTTGTTTTTTTCTTAATGTAGTAGTTCCTTTGCAGTGTTTTCTTTTTGAATTTCAGTTTATTTGAATGTATACAAATATTGATAACTTGTGAAATGGACAATTAGGTTCATAAATTGTTTGAAAATTCACAAAATCAATGTTGGGTTGTCAACAGGTGTAACTTGATCAGTTATGTTGAGGAGTGAGCACTTATCATATTTGATTTCTCACCTTCAGGAGTTGATGAAAACCATAAATGATGCTAAAACATCTCCTTGAAAACATGATAGTGCTCAGCTATCAGCTCAGGTCTGACTTAGGGATGGCAATGGGGCGGGTCCGGGGCGGGTCGGCCCCGCCCGCCCGCCTCAAAAATTTTTGCCCGCCCGTGACCCGCGAATTGGCGGGCGGGTAGTCGGTCGTTGACCCGCCAACCGCCCGCCATGAACCTTTTTTTTTTTTTTTTTTTTTTTTAAAAACTGAAAATAATTAAAAAAATATATATTGATCTTCTTCTTTTTTAATCAAATGTTTTCATACATGCAATTTTTTATAATAGATAATGAAGAGATTTTAATCTACTATTTTACTAAAAGATTTACGTTATTAGAGACGAAATATATTTATTTATTTAAATTAATCTTCGTAATTTTTTTTGTTAATTTAAATATCGAACTATATTTTAAAGGAAGAGGAGTCTACAGCGTTAAATGTTTGCTAACCTACTTTCAGCCTTTCAGGCAAGAATGGGCATTGAATTATTTTGGTCCTTTAGATTTATAATATTGGCCATACAAGTGGATGTTTTTGATAGGCAACTTAAATGAGTTTGGTATATATTTGAGCCTATGTATCATGCATATTTGATTTTAACCCAGGTTTGAAAGTTTTAAAAAAAAATGTTAGTAGTTTATAAGTTTTAACCCGGGATTGATTTTTCTTTAGTTTATCTTTAGTGAAAATCATAATTCCTACTATATTTTATGATTTTTCAAAAAAAAAAAATTTTAGGGGCGGGGCGGGGTTGCCCCGGACCCGGCCCGGGGCAGATTTTTCTGCCCCAAACCCGCCCCTATTGCTTCGTGCGGCTCTTGGCGGGGCGGGGCGGGCGCGGGGCGGGTTCGGGTCGGCGGGTTTTTTTGCCATCCCTAGTCTGACTAACACCTTAAATGTTCTTTACTTGTACAGTTGTTTTAATGTTATTATCAATTTACAATTTACAAACCAAGAAGATAAGCCTAAAGAATGGTATTTGTTGTATTTTCAAAACTGTATATACTATTTGACACTTTTCCTTGAATTTACAATTTCCAAAGCAAGAAGATAAGACTAAAGAATGGTATTTGTTGTATTTTCAAAACTGTATATACTATTTGACACTTTTCCTTAAATAGATTTTCTCATAATCGATTCAAAAAGTGGAACACGAATAGATTGTCTTAGTGATATTAAAAGTGACACGACTGTTGGAATAGTACCCAATCTTTAGGTGCCTGTGATGGCTTTATGTCCACAGAAAATCCCAGTAGGATTTAAGTCAATCCTGTCATAACTGTGGTCTATCACGCTTGGTCTCCTGCTTGCAAATGATTAGTGCATTGAAAATGCGGACATTTGAACTTGGGTTTTTAGTACCTGTGAGATTTGTCCAAAGAGAATGTCAATAGGATCTAAGTTAATTTTGTCATAATTGTGGTCTATCACACTTGGTGACCTCACTGCATATCGTTGGTGCAGTCATAATGTGGACACATTCCTTTTACAGCTATTACGCTTTTTATTGTCAATTTATGTACATACGCAAGTCAATGTGCTCTCTTCATGGTGTTGTATCGATTTTCTATTAAGATAATAGAAATTTTTATGCAATATTGTAGGGATCAGCTGAAGCTCAAAACTTAAGAGATTATCTTCCTGAAGCGAAGTCTGATATTGTGGTTAAGGTAATTTGTTATTTTTTTCTACCTTTGTCGAATTGAATTCTCAAGAAATTATGTAAGTTTTTCTAGTCTTATATGAAGCCTATCCCCATATGCTTCTTCATGCAGATTGGTTTGAGGAAGGGTTCTCGCTCATTTGTTGAGAGTCATGCGAAAAGGTTTACTGAAGAAAATGGAACCTTGGGGAACATATGGGAGACTCTTTGACAGTGATTTGGTGCTGCTCTTGATATTCGAAGCAGTTCAGGTATGAAATTGCCTTTTCTATTAAGCATGAAGGCTTTGGTGCCATCATTTCTATGTGGCTTATGGTTATATCTATTTTACACACAATACTAGAAATGTGGTTCATTCACATAGAAAACATCTACATTGCAAGCATTGAATTTCACATAATAATTTTCTCTTGCATGCTTGATTTTTTTTTTTGTTGGGTGGCCGGATTAATTGCTTGCAATCTTTTTTTGGAAATATGTCTGAGATATGTTAGACAGCTTGGTTGAGGCCTTTGAATTAGTACTAGCAAGATTGATTAAAACTGGGATATCTGGTTTCCAACTCAATTTTCCGAAAATCTACCTTGTCCCCATTTCAAATTATGAGGCACCAAATGAGTTTGTATTTCATTTGGCTTTTTGATTCAGCTGTTGAAGTATATTCAACAAGCTACTGTAATGAACCCTTTAATTGTATCAGTATACCAGCTTCGATTAGTAAATATTGGATAAATGGAAATGCGCACATTTTGCTTATTTGAGAATAATAATTTTCAATCATTTTGTGACTATAATTGTTTAGCATGTGAGATTGATGAATTTGTTTTGGGGCTGTATAATAATATATGTTTCAACTCATTAATATAACTTCTCCAACATGCAATAGAAAATTGATTGGAGTTTGATAATCATGTTTGGATTTCCAATAGCATGCCAAATCGAAGCCTAAGCCTATTTCAGGTACACTTACAGAATACACATTGTATTACGTGTTGAAAAGCTTGTAGCCATGGGAGGTAAGTTTAACTTTCACTCTATACACTTATTAAATTATGAATGTTCACTTAAATTTATTTTACATTACAAATCGCCATAATTAATATTTTAAATGACATTGACTTATTTTTTTTTTCACATTTGAAACGGTGTCGTCACTTTAATTAAATATTATTTCATTTTTATTAACTATATTAAAATTATCATCATATTAAATAAAAACATATTTGATATTTTCATACTTCCATTGTAAATCGTATTCATTTTTTCCACAAAAATTAAGTTAGGATATATAATAAGATTATTAATAACTATACTAAAACTAATCATCCTATTTGTCAATTATTAATTCAACAAAAATACATTTCAAATATTATTCAGTTTTATTTTCCCACCATTTCTCAAAAAATTGTCTTCACAAAAACGAAATTTGTGCGCAGCTCACACTAGTCATTTAAAAAACTGCTAATAAAAATCACCCAAAGTCGCTCCACTCAAAAACATCCAAAATCGGTCTTTAAAAACCACCATAATCGATGACTTAAAACTCAAAACAAATTCTTAGGAGAATTAGGCGAGACGGGCTCTCTTCACAATAGTTTTGTTCAAAACGCCTTTAACCAAAGTAAAATTAAAAATAAAAATAAAAATTTAATAAAAAGTATGTCATTTACTTCTAAACCCAAAACAACCGTATCTTTCAATTTTGTAATTGAAATCCACCATCATCTCCACTCTCTCATCTCCATTGCCACTGCTACCTTGCCATTATGTTGTTTGTGCTTCCGTTAACATTAAATGGTGTTAGTTCAATTAGGAAATTGACGTGTGTTCAATTAGAAAATCATTCTCTTTTCTCAATTCGAATAATCTACAACACGGTTTTCTTCTAAACAAATTCACTTCTTAACAATGATTTTAATTTGTAGTTTTTTGAACTATTTTTGTAGTTTGAGATATGAAGCCCACATCAGATTTTGGTGAGTATCTTTTTTTCGTAGCTTATTTTTCTTGATTTCTTGCTTTACCCGTGTTTTTAATTTTTATTGCCTTAATTCTTCAAAAAGATTGGATTTTTTTTTTTGCCTTTTGTAATATTGTTCATTAAGAAAAGCTAGAATGTAAAATTATTTGAATTTATTAGCATTAATCAATGTTTCTTTGGTTTTATATGTTCTATTTTTTATTTATAAATTATGACAAGCACATCGAAATTTATATGCTAGTTTATTGTCCAGTAATGATAAGATTTGTTTCCATCTCTTTGGAACCAGCTGAAAATATAAATACTAACAGCAAAATGTCCAATAAAATTAGCTGCTTGAAAACTGAATTCATATATTTATGCCTTCAAATTCCACGAAACTTGAGTCTGGCAGTATAACACATCCTTTATTAAGTATGCATCCACGGCCTTATTTGTGGTTATGCTATGATAGAATGTTTGTTGATTCCAAATTTATTAAGAATAAAATTTAGCCTTTTAACTCATCAATAGGGATGGCAAAAAAATTACGCTGCCACACACACATCCGCCCGCCCGCCCCCTCCTATTCGGGTAATATGGATAGTCCCGGCGACCCTGCGACCGCCCCATGAATTATTATTTTTTTTTTAAAATCATAACATAGAGTACAAATTAAAATGTTGTTAGAATTGGACTAAAGAAGAATCGAACACAGGTTGAAATTATAAAATATAAATCTCAACCACTACACCGCAATTCCATTCTTGTATTTTTTTTGTTTTTGTTTTGTTGGCTACAAATATTTAAAAAAAATATTATTTTTTTTTTAATTATTTTTTTTCGCTTTACAAAAAACAAAAAAAAATTTATAGGGCGGTTAAGCGGGTCAAATGGTTGCCACCTTGACCCACTGAATTTGTAGGTCGCAGGATCGGGGTAAAATTTTAGGTGGGCGGGCCGACCCCCCCACCCGCTCCATTGCCATCCCTACTCATCAACATATATTTCTTTATGGATTTTAGCTAACCCTATGTATATACATAGTTTTATTGAATGTGTGTTCTAATTAGATAATTAGTTAATCAGTAATAATATGTTTTGGCCGATGAAATTACATGCGAAGTGTAATGATAGTTATAACACGGAGTTGTTCAGATTTATCAAGGTAAAAGAGGTTCTTCATAAAAAGGGTAACTACACAACTAATTTTTTGGTATTGCATTATTTTTTTGGGAGATTTAACGTAACTACACAACTAATTTGTAGATCTAACTACGAATATTCATCGTGAAGAAGCAAACATGGATGTAAATGCAATTCGTCTAGATTATATATCGATGTGAATGAAGAAATTGGTTGTTGAGCTATTAGCATGACACTTTGAAGCTTAGACTGTCGCTTGTATAATTTTGACTCTACAACACATTTAGATGAACAATTTTATCACGTGGTTGTAATTTGAATGTCCGAGCATGGGAAGACCATGTGATCTGTGGATGTATTTTTTGTTGGTTTTATGGTTTCTGGCATCTTCTTTTGTCTTAATTTTATAAATTTTATTGGTTGAATCTTATCATTTTATATGAATCAATAACAATATTGAAGTAGTTACGTGTCCAAATAACGACATTGAAGTCGTTCCAGTACACAACTTGTCGGGCATGTATTGATTTGACATAACGACATTTGAAGTCATTATGATAAAATAATGACATTGAGCCCGTTATAAAATGACGTTGAAGCCGTTTTGATAAAAATAACGACATTGAAGTTGTTTATGTATATATAAGTTGTCACACATGTATCGATTTGACATAACGACATTGAAGTCGTTATGATAAAAATAATGACATTGAACCCGTTCAAGTACATATAATTAGTCGCGCATGTATCGATTTAACATAACAACATTGAAAATAGGGACCAAAGCATCAAGACCAGAAATATCGAAGACCTACTCTACAAATACGGAAGGGACTGACGTGTGACTTCACGGCCACGGCAAGCCGGTATGCTTCTAATATACCTAGGAGGTTCAAAAAGGTTATCAAGTGGGTTGATCCACCACGGATGATGAAGAAAAGGTGAACAGAGTGACCTTCTTTCCACCAGAGAACTTCGAAGGTGGTTGACAACATTGGAAACTTCGAAGGTGGTTGATACGGGAACTTTCCTCCAGCCCATTTGACGGTTCTCACTTATGAGTAATACTTGCACCCAGTAACAATGTTTCGAGTCGATCGGAGTGCAAAACGATAGTCGAAACCATATAGCGACATTGGGTTTGTTTAAGTTCTAGGGTGACGACATTCTATCATTGCAGTACAAAATATAGCTATAACTATATTGAAGTCGTTTCATTCAGAAGTAACGAGATTGATATCATTCTAGCTAAAAACATCGAATCGACCGTCCACGGCCACCCGGTATGCCTCCAACATACCTAAGAGGTTTGAAAAAGGTTATCAAGTGGGTTGATCCCACTTGGACGGTGAATGAAAGGCGAACGGAGTGACCTTCTTTCCAACGGAGAACTTCAAATTTGGTTGACAACATTGGGAACTTCAAAAGTGGTTGATACGGGAACTATATTGAAGTCGTTTCATTCGAAATAACGAGATTGATATCATTCTAGCTAAAAACATCGAATCGACCGTCCACGGCCACCCTAAGATGCCTCCAACATACCTAAGAGGTTTGAAAAAGTTATCAAGTGGGTTGATCCCACTTGGACCGGTGAATGAAAGGCGAACGGAGTGACCTTCTTTCCAACGGAGAACTTCAAATTTGGTTGACAACATTGGGAACTTCAAAAGTGGTTGATACGGAACTTCTCGAGTCGAGTCGATTCGACGATTATCACTTAGGAGTGATGCTTGCACCCAATAACGATGCTTCGAGTCGACCGGAGTGCAAAATGATAGTGTGTTCGTTCCAGTTCTAGGAGGACGACATTGGTGTCGTTCCAGTACAAAATACAGCTATAATTATATTGGAAAGAAGGTCACTTTGTTCCACTAAAAACGTAGAATCGACCGTCCACGATCACCCGGCATGCTTCCGACATACTTATGAGGTCCGAAAAAAGTTATCAAGTGGATTGATCCATCTTGAAAGGTGAAGGAAAGGTGAACAAAGTGACCTTATTTCCACTGGAAAACTTCGAATGAGGTTGACAACAATGAGAATTTCGAAGGTAGTCGATATATGTAATAATGATTGGGTCACTTTATTTATCGAGCCAATTCAACGGTTCTTACTTGGGAGTGATGTTTGCACACTGTAACGTTGCTTTGGTAGTCGATATAGTAACCGAGCGCGATTCGACAATAGTCGAACCCACATAACAAGGTTCATTCAAGTTCTAGGGAGACAACATTGATGTCGTTTCAATACAAAATACATATATAACTATATTGAATTTCATTCAGAAGGTAACGAGATTGAAGTTCGACAAAAAACAACGATAATGATGATGAATTCATTTTAGTTCACATGTAATGAAATTGAACTCGTTCCATTAGAAACACAACTATAATGGCGTTGAAGTCATGGAAATTCAATCACATTGACATTGCTTTCACTTTAGTACAAACACAACTATAACGACATTGAAGTCTTTCAGTTCATTCGTAACGACGTTTATGCGGTCCCAGCTCAAAATGTCGAATAGATCGCCTATGACCACTGTAATGATATCTTTCTCGTTCCAAAAAAAAGAAAACAATATGTATGTCATTTGTTTGTAGAAAAAGAAACGATATCTTTAAGTGAAATAATGACATTGAAGTCATTTCAGTCTATTCGTAACGATGTTTATGTCGTTCCAGCTTAAAAGGATGTTTTAATCATTTAATATTTTATTTTTCCATTTTGTTGTACCTATAGGCCTTTTAGTCAAATAACATTGAAGGAAGACTTTTAAAAGAAGACATTGGTTGACTAGGTTTTTTAAATGAATCCCCTAACTCTTAAGAATACTGCCATTAAAGAACAAATGGACATTGACACAAATGGTCCTAGATGTATGTTTATTGTGTGAAAATAGTCTCTAACTTTTCATTTTTAACGAATAAGTCTCGAACCTATGCCAAGTCCTTCTGGACAAATTTCTTCCGTTAATTTTTGTGTGGTTTACAGCCTCCTTGGATGGTATGAGAATATTTGTCAATTCTAAAATAAATAATAAAAAACAAAATTTATAAAAAAAATCATCTTCTTCAATTCAATCCAAAACCACACTCATCAACACATACCATAACCACAACCATTGCTTAGCCACCGGGGGACTTCCTTAATGGCAAATTAAGGGGTAGATATTTAGAGGGGATAAGTGCCACGCTGGCTTGGCCATGGTAGTGGTTGGTGTGTGTATTGATGAGTGTGGTGGGTAGGGGGTGGGCGAGGGTTGAAGAAGTTGACATTTTTTTATCTTTTTGTTTTTGTTTTTATTATTTATTTTAAAATCGACAAATTTGTCTCTGTTATTAAATAAGAGTGTAAACCAAGGATATTTTGTACGAAATCTATCCAAATGATCATTTGGTATCTAAAGACATAGATTTGAGATCTTTATGTTAAAAATGAAAGGTTAAGGACCATTTGTGTACAATGGATATATGTTAAGGACTATTTGTGCTAATTTTCCAAGAATAAATGCAGAACTAGTGGCATAAACAGATGAACCGAAGGATTTATGGTAAAGCAAATATTTGAAAGTAATGGAATTATTGTTTAAATACTTATAATTTGTAAGCCTTATAAAATATATATAGATAAAATTATATTTGATTCATTTAACTAATTTAAATTATAATTTAAGTTTAATCAAATAAGTTCATAATGTATTATAAATTAGGGACAATTTAGAGCATATTTGTTAGTACTTATAAGCACTTATAAACTACTCAAATATTATTTTTATCTACATATTTTTTGTAGAACCCACAATTTTTACCCATTTTATCCACAAATTCCGTAAGATTCACTACTTATAATCTACAAAAATCTTTACCGAATTTACTATTAGTGACCAAGTTCATATAATGATATAGTGCAAATTCCATATTCTTTTGACCAAAAACTTTTAACCATGTACTAGACCACTGTTCATAACTTATTAAGAGTATGTTTGAGAAATATTTTTGTAGATTATAAATAGTGGGTCTTACAAAATATATAGATAAAAAATAAATAAAAATTATGAGTTCTACAAAATATGTGGATAAAAATAATATTTGACCGACACACTAACATATTCTAACTAAAACTTGTATCTCCATTGTTTTTGTTTAACGTATAGATCACTAGAGGTGGGACTATTTGCACAAGATTTTGAGATTTGGAGTTGAAATTAATTGATAGCGCTTACATTAGTAAGTAATAATTTTTTTTAGATTTTCCACATAGTTTTTAAGTCATTGCAATAGCAGTAGCTGAATTTCCTTGAGAAAATTTAATAATATTTGAAATGACAAAACAAAAAAATAAAGAAACTTTGCTGTCAACATTATTTTAAAAATCGTGACTCGTGAGTCACATCAAAAGAAATACTTAGGGCACACGAGTAGATATCACAAGGTTTAACTTAGATTTTGGAGATTTTCAGAAGTCTCAAAGCTGTTTCTGCAAGGGCGGACGACTTGGGCTGCAGTCCACCGACTAGTTATTAAAGTTGTTTTTTGCTGTTTGTTTCCCATTTTGCTTTTCTGTTACTTTTCTTGAAAGAAACATTAAAAGGTAAAGAAATAGGACAAACAAAACAGTAAATTTCACTCACACCTAAACTGGTGCTACATAATATTATTCATATGTTTAGTGTCTTTGTTGAGTGAAACAATAATTCTATTTCATATATTTTTGCAACACAAATCCATGTTTCAATAAAATTCCTCCCAACCATTTCATCTAGGAAGTGTGACATTCAAAAACAATCCGCACCCTTAGCACATGATAGAAGTCAAAAGACATCAAATACGGATCCATAAGTAAGAAGACCAAGAGTGATAGTTGATTCATTATAAAATGCAAGAGAAATTATCCCGAAAATGATCTTGAAAAACACCCAAAGAGAATATTTTGCAATTAACCGTCGTGAAATGACAGAAGAAACATCTTTCTGAACTTTTTTCTGCTTCATATTAAACAAACTGCTCAAATGGTAACTAGACATGCTAGTTTGCACACCTAAACAAGATCCTAGGGATGAATTATCCATGTTAAAATAAAAAAACAGAGAAAATATATTGTTTATTCCTCAGGCTGTTACATATCAGCTTTTTAATGTCAAACTACAAGTGAAACACCCAATGCATAGCATCTGAAATCACAAATAACATCATATACCAGGCATTCATAAATGCCGTTTGAAGAAATAGAATGCTAAGGCAGTACTTGGTGACTAAAGTTATCTATAGCCAGGATTATGTAGACATTCAATTGATGTAAAGCATTGCATGAGCCTTATTTAGCTGGCACGGCTTTTAATAACATCAAGATCCATTTCAGTTGGATCAGTTGCCTGTAATTCCACTTGAATCCCATCTAGCTCCCTCTTAAACCTGTCTTTTGAGCTAGCATAAATCATCTTGCTTCTGACCCTTGAATTATCAGGAGACCTTCATGGCAAAAGCAACACGTAAACAAATCACACTTCTAGAAAATAGCAATGCGTTTATCTCAAAGGTAAATGTGCACCGGTAATGTTAGTATATCAAATGCAAATTATACCAAGCTATGAAGAAAATCTTGCTTTTCTGACAATTCTCCTCAGTCACAAAATCAAAATCATAGACAGCATAGCGACATTCGTCAGCAGGAAGACTTGCGCTAAAGTCCTGGTAGCTTTGAGTAGGGTCACCAACTTTTTCGACAACAACCTGTTTCTGTTTCTCCTCTATCTTAAAGACAATGAAGCGGTAAGTCCTTTTTGCCTTAAGTTCCAAGAACCTCAGCTTGCAATCATCGTGCACAGCCATTCCAGAAGCCGCGTTAGCCTACAAAGGGGATCATAAATGATAATCACACAACTGACAAGATTTCAAGATGTTAACTGACATGAAACAATCCCGTTGTAACGTGAAAAGCAATTGAAAAAAACTTCACATACAAAAAATTGCAGAACATTATTAACTTGTCAAAAGTAACTCTTAGAATGAAAATAAGAGTCAAACAAACAAAGAATGCACTAACGAATCCCACGTCCCCCATCTTCGGATTACACAAAGAGAATCAAGAGAAAGAGATACACAATTTGTTACTAAGCACACGACATAAATCCAGAAAAAATCAACAAGACTTTTAGTTGGCGGTGTTATTTCTTCATATATTTCTTCAAGACAAGGTACATCCAGAATGGTAATAAATAGCAATCCCAAGCAAACATCCAGGGACAAATAAAACCAACAAAAGCTACATCATTATTCACGAGATACTTCAATTCTAATGCTCGATTTGGTCGCATCACATAGCATATCAAACATCACCATCTTACGTAGAAATAACGAAAATTTTGTCTTCAACTTTTTAAAGGAAAAACATAACATTGATCAGTACTTAGCATTAACAATTAAAAGAATTACAACAGTGTGGTGTTTATATCAAGAATAAAAAAATCAGTCAAATGAAAAACAAATAGTAAGACGCGCCAGATCCATTAAACTTCAGTCCGTTACACATTTTCAGCTCAATTATTTTTTGAGTAACACATTTCTGCCAGAACGTTTTCGTGGACTATATACAAAGATCAAATACTGAGTATTTTAAACTGTTTAATACATAATATCCGTGAACTCGTATCAAATCATTTTAAAAAAAAACAGCTGATCAAACAAAAATTTACATGAAAACACTCCCACTGCCACAGAAGGATAAAATTCACAAATTACATCAATCACATTGAAAGATCAAATACTCATTAAAAACCTAAATTGACAGTAAATTTGGAATTAAAGGAAAATTAGAACTCACCATTTTTTGGTGGAGTTAGAATATGAGATTTCGACTCCGGAGATTTTGAAGAGTAGAGAGAATTTTCTCTACGGTAATGAGGGCTCTGCTAATGTGACCCTTTTTATTAGGTGGCTGTCAAGGAGTTCTTATGTCGTGCGAACCTTTATGTACAATATTACGGTGTGAGTGGGAAATAATGCAATTGTAACGCCGCTCGCCGCGTAATTTGATAAAACTACAAGAAGAAAGTGTTTGAGCCTCGGCTTAAGAAATTCCACGCCGACTCAGGAAACTACGGTACATAAGTTTCAAACTTTGAATGCATTTAAAAAGAAAATAAGAAAAAGAAAAATAGCAGCACAGGTCTCCAATCTTTTACCTCTGTTGCAGTTTGGTCTTAACCTTTTAAAAGGAGCATTTATAATCCCAACCTTTCACTTTGGTAGCACTTTGAAAATGAATAATTGATGAAATATATTATATGTTGTTTTTGTAGTATAGAGTATGCTTGGTAAAGATTTGTGTAAATTATAAGTTGTGGGTCTTATGTGTGGATAAAAAATAGATAAAAATTATGAGTCTTGTGAAAATGTGTAGATGAAAATGATATTTAACCAATTTATAAGTACTTATAAATACACACAAATATATTCATAATTGTTTCAATGAAATTATTTCATAGATTTATATTACATTAATATTCCAAAGAGAATTTTAATTGCTCCAAGAGCCTAATTTTATAAGATATAATATTCTATTAGAATATTATAATATTGCTCTCAAGAGCAAATCTTTACTTGAATAATGATTTGTTGTTGCCCTCAAGAAGTACAACTTTTTTATTTTGACAAAATATTAGTTGCTCCTCAAGAGCATAACATTACAAGTTAAATATTCCAAAGAATATTAATTGCTCATGAAGAGCATAACGTTACAATTTAAATATTCCAGGAGAATATTAATTTTTACGACGTTATAATTTTGATATTTCGTAAAAATATTGAGCGAAGAGTCGAAATAATATTTTATTGTGCTCTAGAAGAAGCACATGTTTCGAAGAATATCATATCACATAATTAAATTGTGGTATAAATAAGGAATTAATCAACTAATGCTTATCCCCAAAGGAAAGCATATAAATCATATTATGTTAAATTGATTAATGCAAATTATATAATAATTGATCGATTGCTTTAGTGAAAACTTTTACTTAATCGATAAATTATTTTGTATTGTGTCATTGCTCTTGAAGAACAACAACCTTATATTCAATCAATATTTTTAGAGAATATTGCATTGTAATTCCTAAATAAACACAATATTACATATATTAGTATATTAATATTTTCCTCGAAGAAGCATAATTTAATTAAACGAATATACGATCGCTTTTGAAGAAGCATAATTTGTACATATCAATATTCTAGAAAAAAATCATGTTGTTGCTCTTGAAGAAGCACAATTTTACAATTTTAGAATATTAATATTGTGTAATATTAGAGTGTTGATACTCTTAAAGAAATACTATATTGAACCGTAAGTTCAATGTCTTAAAAATTTTATTAATTGGCATTACCGTTTAGACCATCCCAGATCAATATGATGTGAAATATTAATGAGAATATCTATTGAAAACCAGAAGATTTTTCAATATAATGAATTCTCATGTGATGCTTGTTCTCATTGTATATAAACTAGTAGACCTTCACTACGTAAAATCGGGACTGAATTCCCTGCATTTCTAAAAATTATTTAAGGTGATTTATGGGACCCCATCACCTTCCATGTTGACCATCTATATATTATTTGTATCTAATAGATACATCTACTAGATGATTGTATGATGTTATTATTCGCAACTTGAAGTTTACGAGATTACTTGCTCAAATTTTAAATTATGAGCATAATTTTTAGATTATACAACCAAGACGGTGATGTGTCTTGTCAATACTAGTGAGTCTAAATCTCAAACTTTTAATAAATATTAGTTGAGATGATGTTAAATGGTTTAGCAATATTGTTTTTCAACGCCTCCAATTAAATTCTAAACCATTACTATTGAGAACAAAGCGTTTCCCATTTTTGTCTAGATAATGCTATTTTATATGTTGAAATACTTATACGCATTATGCCAACATCAAATTACTCCCGCTATAGTTGGCTTATGGTCAGAACCTAATATTATCCATCTAATTATTTTTGATAGTGCAATATATGTACAATCGATCCACCATAGTGCACTGAGATGAGCTTTGAAAAATGTTGAGAATACATGTTTAGTATGGAACATTATAAAATATCTTAAGTCCTAACAGGTGATATTTTATAATATGGTATTTCGAATATTATTTTGATAAGACAGTTTTCTTAACATCAGGGGAGAGATTTAAGTAGCTAGAAAGAATACATGAAAATACAGTATATTATATTTTCTACATCTTTGCACAAGACAATATGAACCAGAAGTTCAACAAATAACTCATTTGTAAGTTATACAATTGACAAATGCATTTACTGATCAAAGAGATTAAATCAAATCTCATATACCAGCTCTAAATGCTCCAATTTATATTAGAATCCTTGAAGGACAATCCATTAATATTATATCGTGTAATTAATGACACGCCTTGCTGCGTGGTGATATTTGATTCCAAAATTCTCAAATTAAAAATGAAGCCAATTATGAAGATGGTCCTATTAAGGATGTGTATACTCTTGGAGAGTATATATACATAACTAATTATAAAACCCCATAAGAGGTTCAACTACTGAAATAATAAAACGAAAAGATCTCGTTAAGTTATGTCGCTATGAGAAAAAAATAGATTCAAAAATAAATGTTGTTAACAACACTTTTGTATATAAAGAAGCGCTTCATATTATAAAAGGTAGCGAGGATATTGAAAGAAATCTGTCAAAAAATTAATTGGTCAAATAAAAGGATGCAATCCAAGTAAATTGAACTGACTAGAGAAACCTGAAGTTTCTGGACCTATAGTCGAAGCACCTAAATGTGTATATTTATGCGAAAAAGGAAATGAAAAAATAAAGTCGTAACATGTAATGTACGACTTTTAAATTTCGCAAAAACTTATGTAAAGCAATCATAAATTGATATCTTGTTTAGTCTATCAATGCATTACATATATGCATATAATGAATATTGTTATAACCAACTCATCTGGCATGACTATAAAACAATGTATATAAATCCCTGAAGGATTTAATATGCCTGAAACATATAGTTCAACTTTTCGAGAACTCAATCAATCAAAGTACAGATCTGAACTAATATTATAATGGGAGAGAGTAAATACGCATTGTACTCTTTTCGTTGACTGGAGTTTTATCCCATTGGGTTTTCCTGGCAAGATTTTTAATGAGACAATTTGCATGGCGTATTAAAAGAATTATGTACTCTTTTTTCTTGACTATGATTTTTTCTCACATGGTTTTTTTCCTAGTAAGGTTTTAATGAGGCATATTCTTTGTGTAAATAAGATACAATTGGAAGTGGTATAAATATTATAGTTATGGATGTCCATAACTTACAAAATATTTTACCCTCATCATAACTCTATGGTTATACTCCCGTGTATTATAAATTGTATATGAGACCCCTGAAGGGAACAACTACAAGATCTATTTTTAATATAATTGCATAAGACCATCATGCTGACTACAGTCAACCAGAGATAGTGTATGAAGATGATATTGCTGGAGGTTATAACATGGAGCACATTTCACTAGAATTGTTTTATACAAGTTTTGAAAAGATGGTGGCATTGAAGACATTGGCGCACAAGATATGGATAGCTCGATACAAGTTTTTTCCATTGGTTGAAATCAGTTGGAGTAGCTGTACTCTTTTTCCTTCGCTCAGGTTTTGTCCCACTGAATTTTCTTGACAATGTTTTAATGAGGCAGCATTTGAGTACTCCAATTTTTGATAAATTTTTATTTCAATTGGTATTTTTGTCCCATTGGATTTTTGTTAAACAACGAAACAGTTATTTTGTAATAAGTCGTTCAAGGGAGAGTGTTGTAAAATTATAGATAATGATGAATGACTATTTAGTTGTATCTATATGTCTATGTAGTTATCTACTTACTCAAGAAAAGTATATTCTAATCAGGTTGTAACTCTTTTTGGAACCCTATAAATACGGGTCATTGTTATAGTAAATAGATACACTTGAGTTTTGACTCTCTCTATTCTCTTTTTTTTTTCTCTCTATTTTTCTAGTTTCATAACAATAACTAATCATTTTCTCACATTTTTTTTAAATTGAAAAGAGTTTGTCCGGCTTAAAAGAACTAACTATTTTAATTATATTTTAATATTAATTTGTCTTTATTCGTTGACTTAAAACATTGAAATAATCAGTCAATGATTGATTTTATAGAAATGTACATATTATTTTTGCTTTCAAACATGAGTCAAAGAAATGTTCATATAATTTTACCAATATTCTTAATTAGATTTCAAAAATAAAATTGCGGACCTATATCTAAAAAATAAGTATTTTTGTTACTCGTATCTAAGATGAATGGATTTAGATCCATGATATACCTACTACAATCAAACACGTGTTATTTTTCTCCACTTATTTATAAATTGAAGTCGTGTAGCAACGCTTTTTCACTAATTTAAACTTGTAAGTAAATACGAAGTTAAACGTTTTTAGAAAATAGTTTCATTTTTTCATATTTTAAGGTAATTAATAAAATAGAAAACAAAACTTTCAGATAAGTATTGAAATTAAGGATTTAAGGAAAGAATCAACAAAATATATGTATCTTTATTAGAAAAATTTATTTTAAATATTAGAATATATCTCAAAATCTTTATAAATGTTGTATTCAACCAATTTATTAAATGAGTAAAACAGACATAAAATTAATTCACACGAAGATGATTCTTTTTATTTAAAATTTATTTTATTTAAAAATAAATAAATTTTATTACTAAAAAGGTAAATTGAAATTTATGTTTAACAAAAAAAAAAAAAAAAAAAAAAAAAAGGCAGTAATATGGATTAGAAAAGCCGGCTAGGCATTGAGTTGACTGATTCAGCCGAGCTACGGATTTTCAGCCGTTGACAACATGTTTGAATTATCATTTCGAAAACGAAATGCAACTGGTGATAGGGTTCACCAAAGATTCTTTCCTACGTCCCGGCGTTTGTTTCACGCTACCTTCAATCATAATTTCTATTTTGTTTGCTTATAAAATTCATAAATTTCAAATATAAATTAATAATTATTCGTCGTGTAAAAGTAAGTGCAGGCAGTGCCCAATAGTCGATGGCATAGCATGTGATTCTTTACCTTTATTGATGATAATAATTTTGGACCATATTGTAAAAATTGAATGTGCACTATTATTATTGGGGTTAATTACACTAATGGTCTCTGTTTTTTAAGTTAATAATTTTATCTCTATTTTTTAGCAGATATCATCCTCGATTCTTTCTACTTTATATTATGAATGGTTCCTCAAATCACTATTATTCACTATTCTAACAATTTTTGGACAATTTACCCTCGACTTAAATAAATTAAAATGATGGAAAATAAAAATATAATGAAAATATTGCAATTGGACTCATAATCTTTCAAAAGACAAATAATTTAAACTATTATTTTATTTTATTCAAATAAGTGTTATTCCCAACTACCTCACCCACACAACTGCTTTGCATTAAATCTTTTTTGGTTAAAAAAAAAATAAAGGAAAAAAGAAAAACACCTAGCCTCCCAAATTCCTCTTCCATCACCACACTAGCGTGGCGCATACACACAGAGAGAAATTGATATGATATTAATGGAGATGATTAATTCGAGTTCATCCAACGGGAGCTTCGACAAGAAAAAATGGAACATAAAGGGTTACAACAGATTATTCGTTAAAAACACTGGAAAATCAATTAGGTTTGGATCAGAAAGCAAAGAAAAAAGCATTCATAACTAATTAAAATAACCCGAAAGTCGCGTTTGAAACTCGGTTCATATTGAAATTATGGTGCAAGTTGAAGAATTCATACATGAACATGATGTTTAAGTCGGCAAGAAACACAGATCCTAGCACAGTGCAATGGTTACCCCACACCTAACCCCTAAAACCCACTCGCCACCCCACACGATGACCGCTAGTACCGGAATGTAAAAGAGATTAGCCAATTTACAGTGAGCGGACCAAATCGACGGTCCGTATTAATAGGAGAGATGCGAAACAAATTAAAAAGAAATCCAAAGAAGCATAAAGAACCACATAAGTCGAAAAACCACGAAAGGTTTTGTAAACGCCGAATCGTTCACTATCGAACCATTGTCCCAAGTCATCCGGGACCACCAAAATTATAACCCACCACCACGTAAGGTCGAAATAGGACGAGGATCACAACGCCGCCGCCCACTCGCCGGAATACTACCACGCGCGCGCCACGCCGCCACCTCCGCTGCCCCACGCGCGCCGCCGCTTCCACCGCCGCCCGCCTTGACGCCGTGGAGTCGGAATATGGTCTCCGTTCACAAAGATGACGCCTCGCTGGCGAAAAATGAAACGGATGATCTAGGCGTATTTGTGCTTCTTCTTCTTCGTTAACTCGGCGACCCAAAATTAATTTTCTTGCACTACTGAATGCCACCGAGGCTCGATACCAATTGTTGGGGAAAATAGTTCACGTGATCGTTGATTCTTGCAAGAACAATTGACATATATATATATATATATATATAGTGTAATATATAATATATATATGGTATGAATTTATTTAAAATTTATTTTATTTAAAAATAAATAAATTTTATTACTAAAAAGGTAAATTGAAATTTATGTTTAACAAAAAAAAAAAAAAAAAAAGGGCAGTAATATGGATTAGAAAAAAATCCGGCTAGGCATTGAGTTGACTGATTCAGCCGAGCTACGGATTTTCAGCCGTTGACAACATGTTTGAATTATCATTTCGAAAACGAAATGCAACTGGTGATAGGGTTCACCAAAGATTCTTTCCTACGTCCCGGCGTTTGTTTCACGCTACCTTCAATCATAATTTCTATTTTGTTTGCTTATAAAATTCATAAATTTCAAATATAAATTAATAATTATTCGTCATGTAAAAGTAAGTGCAGGCAGTGCCCAATAGTCGATGGCATGGCATGTGATTCTTGACCTTTATTGATGATAATAATTTTGGACCATATTGTAAAAATTGAATGTGCACTATTATTATTGTGGTTAATTATATTAATAGTCTCTATTTTTTAAGTTAATAATTTTATCTATATTTTTTTTAGCAGATATCATTCCGATTCTTCTATTTATATTCATGAATGGTGCCTCAAATCACTATTATTTTTATTTATTCTAACAATTTTTGGACAATTTACCCCTTAACTTAAATAAATTAAAATGATGGGAAATAAAAATATTGCAATTGAACTCTTAATCTTTTCAAAAATACAAATAAATTCTAAACTATTTTATTTTATTCAAATAAGTGTTCTTCCCCAACTACCTCACCCACACAACTGTTTTGCATTCAAATCTTTTTGGTTAAAAAAAAAAATAAAGGAAAAAGAAAACACCTAGCCTCCCAAATTCCTCTTCCATCACTATACTAGCGTAGCACACACACACACAGAGAAATTGATATGATATTAATGGAGATGATTAATCCAAGTTCATCCAACGGGAGCTTCGACAAGAAAAAAATGGAACATAAAGGGTTACAATGATTATTCGTTAAAAAACACCGGAAAATCAATTAAGTTTGGATTAGGAAGCAAAGAAAAGCATTCATCGCGGATTAAAATAACCCGAAAATCGCGTTTGAAACTCGATTCGCCATTGAAATTATGGTGCAAGTTGAAGAATTCATACATGAACATGATGTTTAAGTCGGCAAGAAACACGGGATCCGGAATTAATCTTTTGGGATAAAAAGAATCCCCAAATCTCGTCGAATCAAACGAGTCATTCAACAAACCGAATTTGAGAACAGTTGGTCTTTGAGATTTACAAAACTATGGTGGCTTCTTATGAATTGGGTTCTAATAGTATGAGATAAGAATTAATGCATCATTATTAGTTTTTTTTTTAATAAACATGCAAAGTTGCAAGTTTATTGGGGTGGGGTGGGTGAATAACACATATTTGAATAAAATAAAATAGTTTATGATTTATTTATACTTTTAAAAAGGTTAAAGGTCCAATTGCAATATTTTTATTGTATTTTTATTTTTCATCATTTTAATTTATTTAAGTTAAGGGGTAAAATTGTCCAAGAATTGTTAGAATAGTGAAAAGTAATGATTTTGGGACCATCTGTGAGTATAAATAGAAAAATGAGGGTGATGTCTGCTAAAAAAAAATATGTGGATGAAATCGTTACAAACTTGAAAGAATGTGAATCATTCATATAATTAACCCTTATTATTGAATGAAAGATTCATAATTTCTTGTTTTTAAATATTCATTTCATAATAGATTCTAATCAAATGTAATTTGTTATCAACACAAATAAACGTGTACTCTTTCAAATATAAAAAGAATTGATAGTACTTAAATAAGGGTAAATTAGAAAAAAAATTGCAAAATTTACTTTTTCAATAATATTAATTAAAATTTCTTAATTCATGTAAAAAACAAAATCAGCACATATAAATGAGACGGAAAGAGTAATAAATTGTACAAAATGAAAAGGAGAAAATAAGAAAGTAAACATACATGTTTACGTCGGCAATAGAATTATTCTTCGAGTGTGAATCCATTGTTTTTTACTATATATGAAAATTGTATTGGGATATCCCAACAAATTGTAGGTTACAACACACACACACACACACACATATTACATACATAGCCAGTAGCCCGTACAGAATATTAAAAAAAATCTAAAAAATACGCATATACCATACCATTTCTTAGGATGATTAGTCAAGAAAACAGACGAATGCAAGCAATAGATGTAACCCACTTTTTTGTGAGTCGTGATATTTAAGTGATACTTTTGTCATCTTCATCCCACTTTTATTGAGATGACAAAATAGTATGTACAACATTGCGGAAGACAAGAGAATTAAACATTTTATTCGTCATATCAAACGTGATATAATAGTTGTATGTATGTTGGCCCTTTTTCTAGTTCGCATGAATTCCTTAATTATAATCACTAACGACCTTAGAAAATGTAAAAAATATATCATATTATGATGTCCAAAGTTGTGTTACTCAACATCAACATCTTTAGTCTCATAAATTCAAGTCGAAATACAAGTAATTTCAAATGACAAGGTACCTATTATAAACGAAGATCAAGTGGAAGGATCTAAACAGACACCAGAAGCAAGTCAATAACACAATTAGACACTCTACAAATTAAAGCAAGCGTTCTTGTCAAAGTATATGTGTTGTTGTCAATACCATTTCCTCAAAAATTACGAATGTTTAAGTTAGATAAGCAGTTTAAAAAATTTATTGAGGTCTTCATGAAATTGCACATCATCATTAGCATAAGCATTACCTCATATGCCAATATACTTAAAGTTCATATTCCTAGTGGATTTCATCATCTTGGACATTGAAGAAGATATGAATATGACAGTGATTTTGGGCCAACCATTCCTAAGAATATATGGATATATCTCTTGATTTTTTAGATCACCCGCAAAATGTTCGATGAAATATTTCAAATAGAAAATTGTTCCAAATTATGTCAAGGATTCACTACAAGTTTAGAGAATTGTTGGTTCAAAGTGCTCAAATGCTCCATCCACAAAGAGGAGAGTGTCGTGATCCTTCTCTTTACTTTTTAATTTATCTTTATACTTATATTTCGACAGTGTAGTTTTAAGTTTTGGAGATGGAGTCGATTTGTTGATTTTTTTTAATGATTTATTTGGAGTCTGTAGTATCGAGAGGTTAGAAATACAAAAAAAATCAATTATGCTGAAAAAACAAAAAAAAAAAAAAAAAAGATATTGAAAATTTTGAAAAAAGTCAAAAAGATTTTAATGTATGTAGTTGGATAACTTGATAACTTATGATAACTTCTATTCAGTCTAATGTTAATTATTGAAAAATGATTGAATATTGCTACAATGTGCTTAGTTTTGCCAAGCCTCTTACCCATGTAAAACTTAAGATTACTTTGAGCATATAGCTATTATGGTTGTTTCTCAAACTTGGAAATAAATTATGTGGTTAGAATAGAGACTTAGATATACACAACTTTAGGTAGTTATTTTTAATTCCAAGTACTCGGTGAGAAATGCACTTCACCAAATAAGTTTGAGAGAGGTTGAACTGGTAACGGTGATAGTTTAAAGAAGTAGCGATTCAAGTATTTATTGAAAAAATTGTATAAGTAGTTCTAGTTGACGAGTTGAATTTAGGCATTAACTATTCATTAGAACTCTAATCCCAATTGTCAATCCCATAGAAAGACATTGCACTATTCAAAGGACATTCAATAGGAAAAAGTTGCATATGCTGATATCTGAAAGCTAGCATTGAGTAATCAAGCTTTGGATGTCACCGATATGTAAGAGATGATCTACTGGAAAAAAGAGTTGCCTCGGTAATAGAATGAAAACTACCTAATGTGATAAAGAAAATGAAAATAAAAAAAAATGTATACAAGAAAAGAAACAAAATAAAAATACTGCAATTGCTTGGGTAAGTCTGGGACGTAAAATTGGAGATCTAGATGCCTAGTAAGTTTGACTTGCTTTGTGAAGACCTGGAAACAAGAACATTTGACATCGTGGAAGATAATTATATATCTAAATGATCACCTTAATTGGTTAAACACTTCCAACTTGAAAGTAATAGTGAAACTAAGTAAATGAGCTTCGACCTTAGTTGGACACCTTCGGGAAAAGTGATAGATACTTGGGTATGTAGGGTGTGAAATTTATGAGGAGAAAGGAAAATATGACCATTGAGGGTCAAGACCGGAAAGATTTAAGAATCCATTCGTTTACATAATTTTATTCGAGTTAGAGAAATGATTGTAAATAGCTATTCACGCACACACACGCACATAGAGTAGTCAAATATCAGATAAGTGTTAAAATATTTTACGTAGCAATATTTCGACATTTTCCTTGAATTAAATTTTTAGATCTTAACCTGAGACGAACATAGAGATGGCAAAGAGGCGAGACGGGGATGGGGCGGCCATTATCAAACTCATCCCGTCAAGGATTTTTGGGAAGCATGGCGAGGATCGGGCGAGACGAGTATTGAAAAATCCATACTTATCACACCGTTTAATTAATTAATCAATTTTTAATATCATTTTATTTAACTATGATTTAAATTTTAAAACATCAAAATAAAATAAAATAAAAAGATTCGGGATGGTTCAGGGTATTCGGGGCGGGATCCCGTTCCCACTCCATATGGAACGGGACAAGACGAGGCGGGTCGGATGAGTTTTTTTGCCATCCCTAACCGAACATGGTAAGAAGTTCAATGGTGTACACAATCTTTTTTTTTTTAATGTTTTTAAGTCTTTGTTTTGTCTTGTTTTTGTTCAGGACAAGCAGAATTTCAAGACAAATAATAAATTTAACCCAGCACCCCATATCGGGTAATTGTTTCAAAAATCACTTAACTTTCTTACGCATTACGGATATCTCATTGAACTTCAAAATGTTGCTAACACCTCACTACACAATCCAAATATGATATGTTTGCCTCACTGTTTACTGACGTTGACGGATCTACCAACATGGCAAACGGCTTTCCTACGTGGCGCGACCAACCGTTAGAGATGGCAACGAGGCGAGTAAAGAAAAATACCAATTTATCGTCCTGTTTAATTAATTAATTAATTTTTAATATATTTTTTTACATACAATTTAAATTTTAAAACATAAGAATAAAATAAAATAAAAACATTCAGGACGAATTCGGAGAATTTGAGGCGGGGACCCCGCCTGCTTTAGTAATGTCGAGGCGGGGCAAAGGCGGAGCGAGTGGGAGGCGGATTTGTTTACCTTCTCTACCAACCGTCTATATCTTCTATTCAGCAATTACACGTTGGCCATTTAAAAAAATAAATTTCCCAAACATGTTTCTTACCTTTAGCAAGTAATATCCCCAAATCCATTTCTCCCCCAAATCACAAATGGGTAAAAAACCTGAATGGTCCCCGTACTTTACACATTGTGCGAATAAAGTTCCTAAACTTTAAATCTTACTTCGTTAGTCCTTCAACTAAACATCATGAATTTTTGTTAATCCTTATGTATGTTCCTGTCTTTCTAACAAACGAAAATGATGAGTTGACACACAAAATTGCATATGCGTGACTGTTAATTTTGTCCAACTCGTATCTAAAAAATATGGTTGGTCCTTAAACTATACACTTTGCATGCAAAAAGTCTCTAAACTTTAACATCGCGAACCTCGTTAGTCCATTCGTTTGTTTATTTAGATATATAAATACTTCTTTCTATACTAAGAATTTTATATTTAATTAATTAATAATTATTTATTAATTATAACTATATTAATAATAACATTTACAAATAGTAAATCAAGATACCAATTTTATGACACTTTCAAATTTTCCTATATTTTTGTGTTTTAGTAGGTCTACTATTTCCATCAATTATAATAACTTCTTTATCTCTTTATGTTAAAAAACAAGATTGTTTAAATTCGATGGAAGCCAATCTCATTTTTTTTTTCAAACTACCGAAAATGACAAGACGTATTACTTACATAAAGATTAATTCTTTCAAATTAGCATCAACCTTGACTAAAAAATAAAAATAAAAATTAGACAAGAAATGGAAAAAAAAGAATCAATAAAATCTTAATATAAACAAAGGAAAAAAAATTATGGTGTACCAACACCCACACCCATGCCCAACCTCACCGTGGGTACCGTCTGTCTATTTAGGAAGCCCTTTACTGTCCTCGTAAGTAATTCTACTTAATTTGACAAAATTTCACTATTTTATTTATTTTTGTCAAGATAGATGTTGAATTTTGATGAAACACTACATAAGTAATTTTGTCTTACAATTCATCATTTTCGTTAGTTGGAATGTCATAGGCAAATGAATGGACCAATATAGTTCATGTTGTTAAGTTGAAGGACTAAACGTGTAAGTTGTTATAGTTAAAGAACATTTTTGTGTGCAAAGTGTGCAGTTCAAGACCAACCATGTTTTTTAGATGCTGAATTAGGCAAAATTAGCATCCACGTAAGCAATTATGTCTGCCAACTCATCATTTCCGTTAATGGGAAAGACGGAGAGAGACGAAGAGACTAACGGGATTTACGATGTTTAGTGTATGACTAATGAAGTACGATTTAAATTTTAAAGACTTTATTCATACAAATTGTAAAATACAAGGACCATTCATGTTTTGTACCCAACATAAATCCCTAACCCCAACATCCGTCTTCAACCCCAACCCTAACCCCAACCCCAACCCCAACCCTTATTTTTCTACAGTTTGTATTTGATTATTGGAATAGAAAATTCATCCAATTCTTCACAGATAATGGAAAGGATTATGTGTCATTAAGGTCAATTTACAAGATTGAAGACCTCTTGGACGGAGGCTAATCCCGATCGCTGATTTCGAGGTTGCTATGGGATACCAGATGCTTACGATTTCTTTTCATGACTTGATCTTCTACCACATCCTAGATACAAGTTAGTCATCGATGGGTTCTTGCAAAATAAATCAGTAGCTGACAAAGAAAACAACAAATCTGCTTGAAGTTCATAATTTATCAAATTGGATTTTGGCTACTCCTTAGCTTCTTAATTATTCGTTTTGTCTTCTAAATTGTAATGAATTGTGTAATGTTAGGTGTGGTTTGATGCCTACCATTTTTTGTGTTGAAAACAACGTGTACTGTTGGCTTCTAGGACTTAGTGGCAGTAAAATACTTGTAGTAGAATGTAAGGGATTGTGTAATGTTGTCTTCTCAAAATGTGTAATGTTAGACTTGTTTTGTTGGACAAACAGAAATAGGAAGAGTTTCATGTTTTTAGGACTTATTGAGTAATGTTGTCTTGTCAAAATTGTGTATTTGGATGTCTTCTTCCCTAAGCATTGGCATGGCATGATTGATTGGAAAGAAAATAACGACACAATGAATACAAATAGTGGCGTTGTTGAATTACTAACCATCCACAGAATAGGAAAACTTTCATGTTTTTATTCTTCTTACAATATTTATTAGTTGACAATGCTATATCAAATAAAGCACAATGAATACAAATGTAATATCACTAAGAACAAAAGATCATTCCATTCACATCTCTCCATTAATTTGCAACGTTTCAAGCTACAAAAGAATGTTCATCCTACCACATACACTCCATTGAGCAGACATTTTAAGTTTATATTTCATTCAACAAAAAATACACCAAGATAACAAAATATAATTCCATTAGTTTGTCAAAAGTTTGTGTTTGATTCTCTTTGAATCCAGCAACCTCTTCCAATCCTATCAAGCAGTGATTCTAGGAGCTCCAAATATGTTTCTCGTCCTTCTTCTGCGTGCTCTTTCAACCCTTTCACTTGTCGCTTCTTGGGCATCAAATTCTTGTGGTTCTTATACCATTTACGAGATGTTCACCTCTTGTATTATAACTGAAGTGGCCACATGAGTAGGCATAGAAACAAAATGGCCAATTCTTATTATATTATCTACACCTAGAAGAGACATCCTAGGAGTATGCATGAATTGGAAAGTTGAGTGTAGTGTTTGGCCTTGGCTAGAATAACCTATGTTGCCTCTGATTGGAACCATCTTACCCTGTGGTACTCTAACGAAGTTAGCCCATTGTATTTAAAATAAACATAATGAAAACAAAGCATGTAACAATCTAAAAATGAAGCTTGCTCTTCCTACACTCTGGATTTTCTTCTTGTGATGTCATTTGCTTTAATTCCACATTAAAAAAAAAATCCTAAAAACATGGGATGAATCAGCCAATGCAACAGTTATCAAGCTTTCAATTCAATCTGCAATTGAGCGTATCAATACACACAAAGATGCATAACCATGGTCTCAAACAACACATAAACATGCCCACTTTCTTATTTTTTCAACCGTCTACTTGTATTACTACTTTTCATAGTAATAACTATTCAAGCATTCAGCCACCAAGAACAATCTGCATCCCCATCTCTCTGTCAAAACATGTAAGTTGTTGGTTGAAGAAAAATGAAAGAAGTATGGAAACCAAAAATAATTTTTGACAAAAAAATAAAATAAAAAAATCACAAATTTCATGAAGTTGATAACTACAGAACAAGCATAATTCATATAACACCAGTCAATCCAAATTGGAAAAATCAACTCAAAAAGAATAATGGTTGTTCTCTGGTTCTCATTAGTAGTGGAAGACAAATGAAAAAGTATAGTGTATTAGACTGAAACAAATATACTTACATTATCAGGGGACATCCGATCTCAAATGGTACCTGCTATTATGACCTTCCAACCGCATACAATGCACGTCATGGTTACTTGTCATTTTCTCTTCACAAAGGACTTGGACTAATCGTGCCCAATAAAATCTTCCTCCAAACATGGCCTCTTTTTAGTCTACCTTCTGCCATTTTGTCTGACAACCCAAGTTGGGGGTTTGATGACAAACCTTTCAATTCCTAGCCACAAATTTTTCCCATTGATTGAGTTTATTATATGATTGTAGTACCTCAAATAGGTCTCCACCTTGTAACAGTTGTCAACGTAGTCACTTGGTTCATTCATTTCATCAAGTATTACGGCACAAACATGGCAACAAGGAATGACTATTAAATCCCATCTTCGATACACACAAGTACGAGCTTGCAAGTCAATAACATATGTCCCAGAGGAGATACCGAGGAGAGGTAACTTGATATTGTTGGCATCTAAACCAATCCAAATTACAGCCCTCTATCATTGCAACATTCCTATCCAACTTTCTTTTAATCTTAAGACACAACTGCCCATTAAACCTTCTCATCTTATCCCTCATTGAGTGGATTCTTTTCATGAAAGTCGTTTGTATTGAAGTCAACATTGTTCGAATTGATTTCTCACTGTCCTATAACAATGTCTTGTTAAAACACCCACACCCGTTGTTTAGTAAAATGTTACTCTTCGATTTGACAGAAAAATTAGATTTATTCCACTATGTTGGCACCCTTTCCATCAACCATTTCTACGTTTCTTTATTCACAATTTGTATTTGCCCCATCCAATGATTGTAGTCACGAACAATAGTAGACTTATAGTCCTTTAAAATTTTACCCTTAAAGAAGTTCGAGTATTCATTCGAAAATTTTTCTTAAATCGGCCAAGTGCTGTTCATTCTTTAAGACCAAGTTGAGATTAGTAGGGACGAAACAAAAGTAAAAAGAAAGCAAAATGCTGTGTTCTTATGTCAATGTCAATTGAATCAATGTTATTAGTTGTCATTTAGGATAAATAATTTCTTCTTTCAACAAACCCTCTCTTGCACGCACTAAAATAAATGTATCTTTCCTGAAATATGTCATTGTGAACTATTATAACCACAGTCGATCTGGGATTAGTCCTTGGTGGTGCTTAATTATAATTTCAGCCGGTCAAACTAGTCAAACATACTTTTTATCCACACATTTTATAGGACCCATAACTTACAATCCATTTTTCATCCACACATTCACCCACAACTTATAATATAAACACTTAAAAAATAATTTCAGTACTACCAAACATACATCTCCCCATAGTTCCACAAAACCCAATTTGTTCTTCAATTGTATCCAATACCAAGGTCTTTGCAAATCTCCACATTTTTCAAGTCACATTCGTACTAATTTTTACTTTCAAATCTTTGTACATGAGAGCTATAATACTATTTGTCTTCCAATTCGGATCGACCCTAAACGTCTCAAGATAACAATTAGCTAAGAATATGTATGTGCAATATATATTAATTTGGTCCCGAGAGCTTGTATGTTTCGGAGTAAAGAATTTTATCTGGATTGTGCTATTGTTCTTCATCTTAGAAGTCCAAACCCTTCATTTACACTCCAACTTACAAACTACATGTACTCTCTTCGGATCATGTACCTTAAATCTAACATTGAACCTATTCATAATACCATAATGCCTAACCACATCTTTAAATTCATCTAAAGACCTAAATTTTTGTCCAACTTATAACTATGGATTTTTCATATCAACATCGACATCAAATTATGAAAATCTATACTCAGTTTTATTGTCAGCTGAATATTCATTAACCAACTCGTCAGAAGAATGACACTCCAAGTCATCTATTTTACAGTCCACATCATGTCCCTTCAATTTGCACTGGATCACAACCCATTTCATTGCCTTTGAAGACATTTTCGTTGAACAAAACATCATCATCATCATTATCATTATTTATCTCGTTCTCTAAATCAAAGAAATCTGGGTCCTCATCTGAATCTGAAAAATGCATAAATCAGTTGCAGACCAATAATCTGAAATAAACAAAAATCAATGCAATCTCTATTTATGCCCCCATTAACTAGCCATTCATGGAACCTATAACTAGGGTTTAGGGTTCTCGCACTACTATATTTTTTGCATGAGACAGCGAGGGACAAACAAATACAGACAACCAAATTGATTTCACTTATCTCCAAATGGTCCATCCATGTGCGACATTGTCAATTTGTTTAAGTTCAGTGGTCCTTCGGGAGGGATATCTTTGTTCGGGCTGAAGGGGGAATGGTGAAATGGATGTTGGGATTAGGGATTTGTGATTTGTAAGGAGAAATGGATTTGGAGATTTTTACTTGCTGAAGGTAAGAAACGTGTTTGGGAAATGCACTTTTTTCAAATGGCCAACGTATTATTGCTGAATGGAAGATATGGACAGAAAAGTCGTCTGCCACATTGGCATATCCATCACGTCAGCAAACAGTTACATCAGGAATGATAGATAGAGATCATATTTTGATGGTATAGTGAGGTGATAGTAATATTTTGAAGTTCAATGAGATATCCGTTACGCGAAAAAAAATTCAATGATTTTTGAAACAATTAAACCCCCCCCCCCCTTCCCATGTCCTACTAAATCGAGTATTGAATGGTCTTTGTCGGGTAACTAACACCCAATGTCTTGTTTCCTAGGACCACTTTCACATTAAATTTTCGAAAGACCACTTTCACATTAAATTTTCGAAATATTTTGTAGAAATTCATACAAATTTGGGACCTTAACAAAATTGAAGCTTAACGCGTAATTCTATGGTTTGGGGCTGCTTAACTCGATTGAGAATTTTTCCAATTGTGATGTTACTGAAATGAGCAGTGCACATCATAGCTGTGCTGGCTACTTCTATCTTATCCTCTCAAACTTTATACACAAAATTGAAGGGTAAAATGCATTTTTGGTCACTTAAGCTGTGCCAAAATTTCAAATTAACCACCGAACTTTAGTTTGTTCTAAACTGATAATCAAAGTTCTATTTTTTTTCCAAAACTGGTCACGCCTGTTAGTAACGGTGAATCATTTGTACGAGATTAATTCCAATGTGTACATGCGAACATAGAGCAATGCTTGACCGAAAACAATTTTCACTTGAACAAATAAAAATTGCTTTTCTTACACACATTTACCAAATTGGTCACCCTATTGCTATTTTGATTCTATGCATATTAAGATTAGGATTTAGAGTACAACAAAGTTATTCTAATGTATTGAAGGAAAGGAAACATAAAAATAGGTTTGATGCACAATCATGTTTCACAAACAAGGTTTTCTAATAAACAATCTACGCATATGTAGAATGTCATTGATGTCCAATTCGAGACCATTTAACTTACTAGCTGTTGGTGACAGAGATGTCAATTTGGAACTAAAACGAAACTTTGTTGTCAACTTTAAAAATTAAAATTTGATGACTAGTTTGAATTTTTTTCATAACTTTAGTTACTAAAAGTTGATTTACCCATTTTAACATGTGCAGCCGACGGACTCCAAACTTTAATATATATTTTTCATTTTCCTATTTTTTTAATTCATCAATCCAGTTTAACACACTATCGTGTCAAATATGTGTTTTAATCTGTCAGAAAACATACATTATTTTGGTCGTGTCACATCAGAAAACATACATTATTTTGGTCACGAGAAAGTGCACGGTTTTCACTTAATTTTACAATTTCTCATGTAGGTTAAACGCATAAGCCTTTTGTTTGATAGAGACATATGATAAACGTTTGAAAATATCTAAATTTGTTTCTGAAAAACATAAAATAAAATTTTAAGCATCCACGTGTCGATAGAGTATGGATTCTGTTTGTTTTTTGATTGGATTCTATTTAAATACGTAGTTAAAAAAAAAATCACGATAAAAAAATTCAAAAAAAAAAAAAACCAACAAATTGGTGAAAAAATATTTTCAAATATTTTGGCCAAATACATCTTTAAAGTAATTATAATTTTTTTTGATTTTATTTTCCACCTTTAATCAAACAGTTAAAGTTATAAAATATTTTCTTCTGATATGACATTATTTTTCATGAATGTGACATTTTCCATAGAAAATTGATGAATTAAACACACTCTAATTATTAATCATGAGATTCTTTGCAAGATAGGTGGCAAGTTTCTAAGGATTCAAGTTGATCCAAAAGGAAATTCCATAAAGAAAACAAGGAACAAGTAGACAAAATATGTCAGTGGCCGGTGAATGCCCTTTGGTTCCTTTATGTTCAAAATAAAAAACCTTTGCCCATTTCATGGAGAATCCATTTCCAAGGTCCAAATGTAACGTCTTGTCACCATCACTATTTATCTTCCTTCTTTCTTCCTTTTCTTTTTTTAATAAAGATAACTTGTACATCCATTCAAAACGTGTTGTGTTTTCAACACTTTTAACTTTTTATATAAAATTGTTCAAAAAGTGATACTAAAAATCAATAAAAATTAATCGTCGACATGTCAGACTTTTTATGAAAAAAATCAATTCACATAGCTCGTGAAGTGAAGAGACGTGTTGAAGACATAAATTAATTGTAACGAAATGGTCCAAAAACGTGTTTCTTTGGGGGGGGGTGGGGTTCTTAATTTTTGAAATGTTAAGAAACTAGCTCAAGCAGATTAAAAATCAATTCACATAGCTCGTGAAGTGAAGAGACGTGTTGAAGACATAAATTAATTGTAGAGGAAATGGTCCAAAAACATGTTTCTTTGGGTGAGTGGGTCTTCTTAATTTTGAAATGTTAAGAAACTTGCTCAAGCAGATTATTTACTTTGGATTTATTCTTTTTCCAGTAAAGTAAATATTATTTTCTATACAAATTAAGTATAATGAAAATGACCTACCTGATAAACTGATCAAACAAACATAACGAATCTTTGATGTATGTGCGGAATTGGATCAAAAGGGGCGAATGATTGATGAATTAGAAAGATATAATAAATAATTAAAATGGATTGTAGAAACTAGAAAGCAAGAAATAGAAATCACAAGTCTTAAAGGTTAATTTATATATTATTGGATAATAATTAATCCTACATTAATCTTCTTTTAAGGCAAACGATCTAGGGAAAAAAGCAAATAGAAACTAGTTTATTTCATGACTGAAGCAGGAGCTAAGCTTTTTTCTTGCCAGTATGATCAGATGTCGACATTCCCTCCAAAGACCTGGGAGGAGGCGGTGGTGGCAAGGAACTGCCGCCGGTTCTCTCTTGCGGTGGTGGAGCTGTTGCAGGTGGAGCCATCTTGTTATCTCCACTGCCAATGTCCTCCGTAAGAGGAGCGGAGAAGTCTGGAAGCACAAAAACGCCCTGTGATGGCCTCCTCTGGTGGCGACCGCCAGTTTTCTGAGACATTTTCTTATATTCTCACGGTGGTGGGAGGAGTAAATTACAGTGAATCGGTGGAGGGTTAGGAATTTGGAGGTGTAGGGAGTGGTTGGCAGTTGCCTTTATATATTGAGGTTCAGTCAAAGATTTATCCATTCACATTGGGATTCTGATGCAAAAAGTTATTTGAGATTATGTAATTCTGACAATAAGTAATTTAATTCATTTGGTTTTTTCAACTTGCAATTTGAAAAGAAAATAATATATGTTTGGAAACGATGAAATTATTTTTTAACTTTGGTTTTTTAATTTATAAATTTTATTTGGGGATATTGAATTTTTTTTTAAGTAAATAATAATTTATATATTTTATAAATATAAATAATAAAAAATAATAAGTTGATTCTACAAAACTTAAATTAAAATTTTAAACTTAAATTATAATTTAAAATATAAAATATAAATATAGAATTAACAACGGCTTCCGCTCAACTGTTCGCATTCATTATTGACATTTTCACATGTTAATTGTCGCTTGCACTCAACCGTTGTCATTCATTATTGGCATTTTCACGGATAAAATGAACATAATTAGATTGTAATTTTTTTCCCTACATTAGAAAAATTGCAAATGTGACAAAATAATTAAAAAAGAAATCAACTTTAATTATTGAGAACTAAATTTAATTTATTCAATAAAAATTTTTATTACCATCACTCGTCCATAATCCTAATTTGTACTCTATAGTAATTATATTGACAATGTCGTACATGTAACTCCCAACAAATAAGATAAAAAAGTGAAAAATCTCGAAGGTAAGGGTGAAAAATCAACTCTTTCTAGATGGTGATCGGGCTATAGTCGTTGGCTCAATCCATGGGCATGCCTTATTGTGTTACAACATTTCTTAGAATCTGTCTCCCATAGTAGCATGGTGAAATCGGGCATTGAGCCTCATTGGTAGCCCGGCACGTCAATCCATGGGAATGCCTATTGTTCATTGTGTTATTGTGTTAGAACATTTTCAAATCAAGATTGATCTTTCTTCCATAGTAGCATTAGAATGGAAATAAAGATAGAACGTGAATTGAACATCAAGATGGAACGAGCATGACATGCAACATAGCAGTGAGCATTTGTGCTCACTACATATATCATCGCAGTAGCCAAGACGAGTTCACAGCGTCTTTGAATCGAAAAGGTGTCTTGGGCACCAGAAATCCATTGGGTCGTTTTTTATTGTTAATTTGGACACTTTGTTAGGGTTCAAAATAGTTTAATTTCAAGTCCAAAAAGTCACAAATGAATAGTTGCTATACATGAAAATCTATAAATTGATTTCATTATATTCAATTTAGATACATACAATTTAGATATTTCCATTTATGTTCTTACTTTCACTCTCATTTTTGCGTCTAAAATAGACTTTTGTGCATTCATTTCTCTTCATAATATTGTTTATACTTTGTTATTCTGTACAAACAAAATATGAATCCCAAGTATATACTTGTTCACTTTTGTGGTGCTTAGGTTGTCTTCCTATTTGCACAATGCAGTTAACATTATAGGTTTCATTGTATCATGAAGGTGCAACGATAGTCTCTTGCGCATCACGGAGTTGGTGGCAGGGGACGGAGCCAAAAACCTACGGTGGAGGGGGGCAAAAATTTTAAAAAGTTAATGTACGAACAAAATTCATATTCAACAGAAAAAATCACAATACGGCATTATCTATTGAAGTGGTGCTCGACGATCTTTTACAACATAAAATTCATCTATAATAGAATCTATATCAATATTTACAGTAAATTCTCGTTCAATGTAGAGTGTCATACAGTCAGCAAGAAAATCATCCTCCATTTTGTTACGAATTGTCGTCTTCACATGCTTCATTGCTGAAAATGCTCGCTCAACAGTTGCCATAGAAACATGTAGAGTTAATACAAGATGAATCAATCGAGTCAACATAACGTAATGATCCGACATTCTGCTTGCTACCAATTGCTGGCATAATTCAGAAAGTGTTGGTACTTGAAACCGAGGTTAAGAAATCACATCAATTTGATAATGTTGCAACTCAACTTTCAAATAATAAATATTTTGAGATGTAAAATCTTGAGGATAAAACTTCTCTGCGAGCTTGCAAAAATTATCCATGTTAAATGATTCAAAAAATTTTAGGATCCAAAGCGACCTTTGAGAGAAATGAGTTCTCTTGATATCTCATTAAATATTGTATTTAACTCCATCAAGAGGAAATCTATTGCTTTATTGAAAATATCAAAGTGGTAATGATGCTCAACTCAGGGATGCTCACGGCCTGCGGAACGATCAACCATATATGAACTTTCAAAGTCGGTATATAAATATCATTTCTTGAGCAAAAGTTTTAACTTCCTCAAGAAATTTTTCCCAACCATCTTCTCTCAATGCTTGAAGGACAGTTTTTGTAGTATAGACAAATCTCATAGCACATAAGATGTCTTGGGTATTTTTTTGAACGGCCTGACAAAGATCATTAGAGAGACAAAATTCTACACATGAAATGCAAAACAAACACAAATTCGAAGCTCGTAATATTTTTGTATACACCACCAACTTCAGCCCGACATCTTGTATTTGGAGAATGTTCACTAAGAGACTCAAGCACCTTACAAGTTGCAACATACATTTCTATCAAGCTCGTTACAGAGTTGTAATGAGAACTCCAACGAGTAGCTCCTGGTCATTGCAAATTACCAATCTGATTAGCTCCACTCCCTGGCTCGCGTTCTCCAATTGCCAACAAATGCTCAATTTCTTGTTTTGTGCAGTTTGCAACTCATTAATATGCTTAGGAGAAGACGTAATAATATTAACAATAGTATCCAATTGAGAAAAGAATTCTCAAATATCACGGACATCCTTAGCTGCAAAAATCAAAGTAAGCTGTAATCGGTGGGCAAAACAATGGACATAATATGCGTATGGACAATCTCTGAGAAATAATGGTTGAAGTCCATTCCAAGCACCTCTCATATTACTAGCACCATCATATCCTTGGCCTCTCATGTTTTGAACTTGAAGGTTGTGACGAACAAGAACATTAAATATTTGATTTTTGAGATTCAATGAGGTAGTATCACTAACACTTTTGATCGCGAAAAAACGTTATGTTAGAATTCTATATTTGTTGACAAACATCAAGATAATGGTCATTTGTTCATAGTTTAGATTGATCTTATGCTTCATCAACAAGAATACAAAATCTTGAATCCCCAACTTCCTGACGAATTATATGTCAAACTCTGTTGGCCATAATGTTCAAAATCTCTTTTTAAATTTCAAGAGAACAGTATGTAGTATTTTTGGGAGCATTGCCAAGTACAACTTGTCCAATTTCTGTATTCATTCTTCCAAAAGCATTCACAATTTCAAGAAAATTCTCACGGTTCAATGAAGACAAAGATTCATTATGACCCCTAAAGGCACAACCTTGTAGTGCTAACCATCGAACACTAATTATTGTGGTCTTTAGCCACAAACGATTTTTCTGAACTTCTTCTCTATATACACGACATGCATCACCTTATCAATATGTTGAGACGTTTTCATTAAATCTTCAGCTCTTCTCCTACACATATTATGATGTGATGAAGGTGTTGTACTAATATGAGTAAGAAATGCACAATCTTTTCCTTGGCTAACCCTCTTCCAACTATTAAATCCAACTGTAACCAATAATGAAATATTTGTTGGAGCATTGTTATTTAGAAATAGGAAGCAGTAAAAACAATATGCCTTATCTAATGAAGGTGAATATTCCAACCAATTATAATTATCATACCAATGCTCCTGAAATTGACCTTTCTGCTTTCCACATTGTTTACTCGAATACTCTAAAAGTTTCGAGTTGATAAAGCACAACCTTTAGATATGCTCGTCTACCTTTAGATATGCTCGTCTAATATGATCTCGTTCATTAACTGGATGTTCACATATTTGCTTTATTTTTCTCGGATCTCTTTCAATACAAGTAGATGGTTCCAATTCATGATTAGAGGATGAAGAGGGTTCCATTTCAGAATATGAGATTGGAAGAGAATGCACAGTAGGAATTGAAGTACCCTAAGATTGATCTCTTTTTTTTAAAAAAAATAGCAACATTTTTCCTTTCTTGGCTGAAGGTTGTTCCATTTCAAAATCTAAAATTACAAAAAATAAAATCAATAACCCAGTCAACTATCTAACAATTCAACAATATTTAATATATTCAATATCTAAACAATCAACTATTGAACACTAAATCCAATAAATCATAATTCAACCCATTCTCCAATATAAACACAATTCAAAGTTAAAAAGACAAGTGAAGTACTTATCCTACGTAGTTTGTTGCAACGTCAAATTGATTGTGACTTGGAGTTGGAGCAATAAAGAGCAAGCCTAATATATAGTATCAACAAGACAACAACAAATGTTAAGCGTCAAGTTTAAATTACATATTGTAATTAATTGGAAAGATATTCATATTCTTGTCTTGTCCAAAAAATATCAATTGAAAGTTGAAACTAAAAAAATTGAAAATTACAAAAATTACAAAAATTGGAACCAACCGAAACTAATGATACAAATTTGACACATAAATATACCACCCAATTAATACAAATTCCATTGAAAAACTAGGATCTTTTTTATCAATGGATCTATCATAATTAAAAAGGTTTACAGGGCCATTTTTATTTTATTTTTAAATTGTAGATCATCGTTCATCAAGGCACCAGATTCGTGTCACCATACATATAACATGTCCCAGCTATCTAATTTCGCGTTCCTTTAATTTACTCACATCATATGTCAAAATTTTCATCTTTAGTTCTTTACCTTCAATAATAAAAAGCAAAATAGCTCAATATAAAAGATTCAAGCGCTGCATACTCTAGTTTCTTCAAAGCCTCATCTTCCAATTGGGTAAAAAATTGAATCCTTAGATGTTAACAAAAACAGATTCAAACACGGACACAGATACACCATTTTGAAGAAATTTTCGAAAAATATTCTAAAATTGCATATTTATGTATTCTAATACTTTAAGTGGACGGAAATTTTATAAATTTCTATTAAAAAAAATTACTTACCAAATGACTCGAAGAAAAGAGGTGGAGAAGAAACCCACACAAAAATCGCTGCAGCATGAAGACCTCGATGCTGGATGAATGATTCACACACTATGTTAATTGGATTTGGTCCATTTGGACGTTTGGGCTTTATTTCAAAAAAAAAAAGAAAAATTCAAGGCCGGTCACTGTTTTGGCACTTATGGGCTCTAAAGTCATATGCTCAAAACTTAATTCAATTAAAGTCACATTTTAGAGCTAAAAGACCAACATATCCTTAATTGTAAAAAACTCTAATTGTAATACTGTTTTGTTGTGATACTGTTAAACCTATGATTTTGTACTATTAATGGAACATTTTAAGAACAATATTATTCTCTTGTTTATTCTCTACTGATTAATTCGTCTACTATTCAACACCCTATATATTTATACTTATTTATCCAATGGGAATCTATGTCCTAATTGAATCTCAAACATGTTCATAGCCTAGACAGATTTCTCTAACAAGTTGAAATTTCAACAATATCTAATTCATGACCTTGGAGTTTTCGATATAACCATGTTGGAGTTTTCGATATGACCATGTTTTCTGCATAAATATATTCAAACACCAGTTTTGTGGTGACTATTCAGAAGGTGTTGGTGTTATGAGTAGTCAAGTACAAGTTTATGATTCTTGTAGTGAACCTTGTTTAGGATATGATCAATCAAGAATTGAGAATGTTAATGAAAAAGGATCAAGTTCATAGGATGTTCAACAAGAGAAAGATGAATGGTGGCTTCAATAAAGATACATTTATTCGTGATACTATTTTAGAAGATTTGTGATACTGTTTTGACAAAAAAAATTAAAGATTGTCATTTTAAGCTAAAGAGACGACTTCAAACGGGTAAAATCAATCATACGTAGTGGCAAATCGACTGCCTCTTAACTATCTCGTCGAGACCATTCTAAAATATATTATAATAAAAATTCGAAACGCGATATCTCAAAGTCTATGTTCATTTCTATTGTCATACTATTTTACGTGATATTGTTTTTCGTGATCTTTTTTTTGCATAATATAAATCAAACAACACACATGACTATGATATCATATGCTACAAAGATCAAACAATACACATAACTATGATACCATATACTTTTATCTTTGATTAATTAATTAGTCATGCATTTTGTTTGATACTTTATATTATAAAAAAACAAGGATCATGGATTAAAACAGTATCAAAATTACTAATGCACATTACCTAAATAAAACAGTATCATGGATTAAAACAATATCATAGACAAAACTAAGACATTCAAACAAGATCACATGTTCAAACTTTGCCATAATTAAACAAGATTATAGATAAACTCATTCACATAGATTAAAAGCGATTATCATAAATAAAACCCATTCTACATTAAAAGATTAAAATAGTATCATGGAATAAAACAACATCATAGATTAAAACAATATCAAAATATATCTAATGCAAAATATATTACCTAAATAAAACAAAGATCATAGATTAAAACTAAGAGATTCATTCAAACAAAATAGTATCAAATTATAGGATTAAAACAAAATATTATCATGGATTAAAACAAGATCATAGACAAAACTAAGACATTTAATAGATATCACATGTTCAAACATTATCATAATTAAACAATATCAAAGATAAAAGTATGGTATCATAAATAAAACTCATTCCATGTAGATTCAAACAGTATCATGGATTAAAACAGTATCAAACAATATCTGTGATACTTTTTTTATAATACAGTATCAAACAACACACATGAATAACAATGTTTTTACTGTGATATTGTTTTTCTATAATACATATCAAATATCATGCTTTCTTTTAACAATGAGACCTTCTTGCCACTTCCTCAGTACAGAGTCTTAACTTTGGGGACATCATGCTCTCTTTTAATTCTCTCTTTACAATGTGAGATATAATTCACTAGCAAATGTCCAAGATACTTATGTAACTAAATAATTTCTTTACCATGTTGTGCTTTCTATTTATTAGCAAATATCTAGGATGCCAATTGTTCCCCAATATATATCCGGAGATGATGTGCATCTAAATCAAGTACGACATTGTTGTTCTCATAGCGAGACCATAAAAATGAAGTTTCGAAAATTAGTTGCCTCGATTTTGACTTTCCTTCCAACATCTTGATTGCAACATTTAAATCCAATCGTTTCCAAGAACAATTAAGAAACATCTCAACCCAATCATTATCTACTCTATCGGGTATAAACGACTGCAATTTGGGTAACAAAGTCCTCATACAACAATGACTAATTTTAGGATTGATAAAGGAAGTTGTGGAATAGTCTCTTTCAGAAATCCTTCATTCCTTCTATGAATGCTTAGATATATTCACAATTTCAATAGCAGATGGCCCAGATTTTATTATAGGGAATTAAAAAGTGACACTGCAATGTAGAAACACTCACGGGAGGTCGGGAGGTGGAGGAGGTTGTCGCCCGGACGTCGCTTTGAGGTGTAGGAGGTTGTCGCCGGAAGTGGAAGAGATTTGTAGAGTTGGAAGATTGTGCCAATGGAACATATGGTTAAAAATGGTGATTTTGGAATTAATTTAAAATAGTGATGTAAAGTATGACTTAATCAAAATTTTAAAAAAAGTTTTGACCTAATTTGAAACAAATCATGTGGAGATGACTTATTGGCAATTTTCCCAAAAACAAAATTTAATACAATTGGGCTTAATTTTTGGGCAACCCTGGACTTGAGCCCCACCCCAATTCCTCCCTTGGTTGGTGGGGAAAATTAATATCTTAAGAAAAGCGATGTTGTAATTTGCCTTGAAGCCGGTTTTGCTAATTAAAAGTTTATTCAATCCCCATTTGTTTTAATTCTTCTCATCATCTCAACTTCTAGAGTTTATTTTCCAAAAGAATATACCCAACAATCTTAAGACGTTATTTTTTTCAATAGTAAGTCTATTTTGGCTAAGTCAGCAAAGGGGTATAGTTTAGATGAGAGAAGAGCAACACATGAAAACAAGTCAGCCAAGGGTAGAGAATTTGGAGATTACACAATGGATTTTGTGAAGTTGGAACGGTTTATGAGTAAATTTTAGGCGTTGGCAAAACAAGCTTCATTTCCTATTGTCAATTTTGAATGTGGTTTATACTTTAACCACTCTAAAGCCTGAAGAAACGAAAAAAGAAAACTTGACACAAGCACGAGCACGAGCACGTCAGAAATGAGAGCAGATGATTACATTTGCAATGACCACATATGCAATGCAGTGTGAGATAATAGGAAGGTAATGGAACAATTTCATTAGTTAGTTCATATTTATAATTAATTCCAAAATTATAATATGAACATGGATGAGTCAATTGTTATACCTTTTATTATTGAGAAACTTCCCCCTTCTAGAAAGACTATAAGAAAAGTCTCAAGTACAAGAAAGATTATACATCTATTGAAGACTTGGGTTGCCATTTCCAGAGAGATGAACTAACAAAATTACCAGTCTTTTAGAGTGCATATGGTAGAGGATGGGAAAAGTCCAAAAAAGACAACGAGGCAAACCAACAAAATACATAGAAGAGAAATCCAGGTTGAACGACGAGAAATAAAAATGCAGAAAGGAATTTCTAGAATTGTAGTAAACCTAGACACTGCAAGAAGGATTGTCGCCTTTTGAAGAAGCAAAGGCAAGATGAACAAAGAAAATTTGGTAGCTTAGATTATCTCTTGTCTCGGGAAGCCTACTTTATAACCATGGCTTCAAACTTGTCTTTTGAGTCATTTAAATTTATGTTGTCTAACAGTGGAATTTTTGTTGAGAAATGATTCTTGTATGATGATATGTTTAAATTTAAATATTATAAATAAAACGATTACATGTTATGTGTTTATGGTTGATTTTTTTCTTTTTTTTTTTTCTTTTTTGCATACTTATTTAGAATATCTGAATAATAGAAGATTACAAGATATTAGTGACTAGTGAGTAGATGCTTAACTATATTGATAAAGTGCCATGAAAAATTCTCTTTTAAGTGTTATTCTCCTATTTATTATGCACATTTTCTAGAATTAGGAAATTTGGAAGATATATGGAAAATTGGTGCAAATGGTCATTTAACCTTTGCTCTCAGTGTAGAAATGATCCATAATGTTTTTTTTTTTTTTTTTTGTCTGTAAGTCATTAATATATGTATTTTAGTCTTGTGATTAATCGGCCTTTATTCGATGAAATAGACAAATATACTCTTTGTTTTAATTAGAAAAAATTATAATTGGATTCTCAACCTTTACAAAATATACAAATAAGTCTGGTACATTTTTTAAATAATATTTAATTTAGCATATTAAATATACCGCTATGGTAATGTCAATTAAATTTTTCATATGTGAAAAATGTAAAATTGTTGTGCTTTAAGTAAATGTAATTGCTATTTGATGTAACAAAATTGAATAAAAATTAAGTTAAATAAATAACAAAATGTCATGTATAATTTTATGACATTGAACCAATCTTATTATGTTTTTTTTTTATAAATAAAAACACTAATAAAAATTAATTTACATATTATGTATTCTTTATTTTTGAACGATAATAAATAGATAAATTAAAATATGAAGAATATAGTTGAAGCTCTAATATTTGTAGTACATAAACGAATAGCTCAATTAAATAAATGTATTTGAGTATCAAGTTTGTAACAAAGTTATTTTTATTTTTATATTTTAACGATAAAATAGAAACTTAAAATTTAAATGATGTAATTACTTAATAATATAAAAAAAAAAATTATCTAACATGTTTGTAATAATTATGAGATTAAATTTTAGTTATTTTATAATAGTTCATAAAATATGCAAACAATTTAGTATATTGTCAATTTGGTCAATAAATCTTTTCTACTAATGAAAATGATGAATTGGCAAACAGAATTACTTATGTAGTCGTTAATTTTGTCAAATGCAGCATCTAAAAAATATTGTTAGTCCTGCTCATTTTGCGCCCAAAAATATCCCTAAACTTTAACAATTTATATGTTTAGTCCTTCAATTTAACAACATAAATCCTATTAGTCCATTTGTTTGTCTCTGTCATTCCAATTATCGAAAATTATGAGTTGTCAAACAGAATTATTAAGTAATATTTCATCCAATTCAGCATCTAACTTGAAAAAATAAAATAAAATGGTAGAATTTTGTCTAACTAAGCAGAATTATTTACGATGGTAGTTAAAGGAATTCATAAGGAGACAGACAATACCCATGGTGAGGTTGGTGTGGGTGCACCATATATTTTTTTCCCATGTTTATATTAAGATTTTATTAGTTCTTTATTTTTTTCCCTTTCTTGCCTAATTTTTATTTTTATTTTTTTGTGTAAGGTGGATGCTGAGTTGAAAGGAATTAACCTTTACCTAAGTAATTCCATTTGTCCACTTATCAATTTCGGTAGTTTGAAAAAAAAAAAATAGATTGGCTTCCATCGAATTTAAACAATTTTATTTTTTGACATTAAGAGATAAATAAGTCATTGCAATTGATGAAAATAGTAGACATGTGACATACTAAAGCACAAAAATAGAGAGAAATTAAAAGTGTCTTAAAATGGGTATTTTAATTTACCTGATATTATTAATCTTTCGTAAAAAAAATTATAATAGTTATAATTAAGAAATAATTATTAATTAATTAAATATAAAATTCTTAGTATAGAAAAAAGTATATATATCTAAGTAAACAGACGAATGGACTAACGGGGTTCACATTTCGTAAAAAAAATTATAATAGTTATAATTAAGAAATAATTATTAATTAATTAAATATAAAATTCTTAGTATAGAAAAAAGTATATATATCTAAGTAAACAGACGAATGGATAAACGCGGTTCACATTCTTAAAGTTTAGAGACATTTTTTGCGCACAAAGTGTATAATTTAAGAATCAACCATATTTTTTTAGATATTGAGTTAAACAAAATTAACAGTCGTGTAAGCAATTTTGTATGTCCACTCATCATTTCTGTTAGTTAAAAAAAGGCGGAGACAGACAGAGGGACTAACGAGTTCACGATGTTTAGTTGAATGATCAACTTTGTATAATTTAAAGTTTAGGGACTTTATTCACATAAAGTATAAACTACGGGGACCATTTATATTTTTTACCCTTTAAGAAAATATCATGTCAAAACTTATACTCCTTCCATCCCAAAAAATAGGCTTGTTTTTCTTTTTATCCGTCCCAATAGAGTATAGTTGATTTCTTAGTTCTTTAATACGACCATATTTAATGATCAACAAAGCATAAAATTAGTTATAACAGTATCTCCAATGCATTCTATGGATTGTTATCTAGGTGGCACGAGTGTTGAAAGACTTTCGATTTACGTGACATTAATGTATAATAAATGACATTGAAGTTCAAATTTGATCTCCAATGCATACTATGAATTGCTATTTGGGTGTACTTTATTTTACTAAAGTAAAATTAAAATTATATTTAAATATGCATAGAAAATTTAAATATACATATAAAATTTAAATTTTGCTGAGTCAACAACTTTAACGAAACTTCTGAATTTAGAGCATCTCCAGTGCTGCGTTCTATTTTGGATATCCAGCTGATGTGACGATGAGATAGAGGAGACAAAACTTATGTGATAACATTTATTGTAGAAGGCTGTTTATTTTAGAGCCTTCCACCATTTTTTATTATTATTTTGTATCTATCTCTCTCATCTATTTTTTCCTTCTCTTTCCTCCTTCCACTCCTTCTCTCTCCTCATCTTTTTTTTTTTCCTTCTCTTTTGTCACATCGATTTTTTAGAAGATATTTAGTATTGGAGATACTCTTAGATAAAGCTCTAGATATTGTCTATATTTTTTCATAACACATCAACTTGAAATAGTTCTTGACAGTTTGCATTGAAAAATAATTTTAACATTGTCTATTTTGCTTAGAGCGTTTCCAAGAGACTCTTTAAACATAAAATGTTATCTATTTTAGAGAATCAACTCTTAAAATTATGCTCCAAGAGAATCTTCAAATTAACTTTTTGGAGAGCTAAACTCACTTTCTATAATTAAATCCATTCAAATAATTCAAAATTTCCATACTCATATATGTTGATTATATTAAGAATAATGATATTCATAGTCGTTCACTATCGGTAGTTATCCTACTTGGTATTATTCAATTGGATGAATTATTTACTCCAATTGAGTAATGTATTTATAGTCATTAATTATGAATAATTTATCCAATTGAGTAATGTCACGTATGATGACTACCGATAGTGAGCGACTATGAATAGCATTACTCTTAAATTAAATAGTGTATACAAAATAAAATAGAAGAAAATTATATAATAATTAGGAGAAAAGCATGTTAAAATAAATATATGAAAAAATAATAAATACTTATTGAGAGAAGTAAAATGAAGTGTTAAAAACAAAAAGACTATTTAGCACTTAAAAAATTTTACTATTTAAAATACAAAATATGATCTTTATAAATATGGAATCTTTTTGAGATAATATTATGTGGCAAAAAAATATAGTAATTCACTGTTGAATTAGAGATGCTCTAATAGAGTAATAATATTAATATATATGGATATATTAGGAAAAACGTTAGTAAAATTTATTGTTACAACTATAATAATTATATTTTTTTAATCTGTGTGAAAATAGAGAAAAAAACATATCTTTTTGAGATGGAGGGAGTAATATGTTTGGCAGTGTTGAAATTATTTTTAAGTGTTTATATATTGTGGATCATATGAAATACATGGATAATAATTAATAAGTGAGTAGTAAGTTGTGAATCTTACGAAATGAATAGATAAAAGTATGTTTGACCAACTGAAATTATAATTTAAGTATCTCTAAACAAAGCCAAACATGAACTTAGTGTCACGGATCGCATCTTAGCTTAACGCTAATATCCGTGACCATCGGGGATGATGGGATAAGTTGACTTGACATGAATTTATAGTTAACCGTAATGACAACAACTTCGTGCAATGAGTAGAGAACCTTAGCAATAGAGTTTGAATAAACAGTTTTATGGAGACCTTTCTTAAGGAGTTAAGAAGCTTCCTATCAAGGTAGACGACAATCGGAGTCTGTTTGGTTATGAAAGGTATCGGCCAAAGATGATAGTGTTAGGAAGTGGCATTGTCGTAATTTCAGAATATTGTGAGGGCAATAACTCAACAGCCAGTATTCATTGGGGCTAAAACTTTGTAAACTTGATATTGAAAATGTTAGCTTCGCTATGGATTAAACGGAGCGTCAATTATGAAAATTATGATTCGTCGGTAAAAAGACGTTTATTGGTGTTACTTTGGTTATTTATTCGCATTTATTATAAGTGGGGCATGCTTGGTGAGTAGTCAGCCAATCTACCCCGTGCTTCCGTCCTAACGTAGGGGCAGTTAATGGGTTAACTTTATGCACTAAATGCGTAGTCCTTAGGGACTGCAGGAGCAACTAAAGACCTACTTTAGACACCTCAATAGATGACTAAAGTACTCATATGAGTTTGAGAACTTATCAGACAGCATTGCCATTCGTGGCCTTCGTTGGGCACTCAGAAGAGGCATGATGTTACCGATAGAGTATAGCTATGCTCCAAGGACTACACTAAGGATACAGTAACATCACTAAGTCGAATGAGCTATCGAAATGTGGAAAGTAGTCGAATAGAGCGAGACTATTGTCGCACAAACGAAAAGTAATATTGCTGCGGGATTGAAAGAGTCTGTCTAACACTTAGACTCAACAATGTAGTTAGATTGGAGAAAAGTATTAAATATAAATAGACTAGCTCGAATCTAGTTTGGATCAAGACTCAACGATGTAGTTAGATTGGAGAAAAGTATTAATAGACTAGCTCGAATCTAGTTTGGATCAAATCTACAGTATTACTTACCCCAAGATCACAAAGTCAAAGCATCGACGGTGGATAAGCTCGAGCACATGACAACTCGTAATCCAGCACGCACTTTATCACCACTGACCATACGGGTCTCGAATATTATTGTTATAGTACGACCTACGTCGGACATTCCCCCAAAATCAGGGGTTTACTACGTTTTTTGAATTCCTCTCTCTGCAAACCATAAAGGCATAAACCCTAAATCACACCCCATTTCACATTTCTATTTTATAATTATATCGTCCATTTTGTTTAATCTCATTCAGAAAATCTTAATCGAAATGGCGTTTGCCTCAGCTTTCCGTCGCATTCTGAGCGGATCTTCCACGCCTTCGCCGATTTTTCGCTCACAGTTCGCTTGGATTCGCCACAATTCTACCCTCCCTACACTCACCAGTGCTAAGCTCTTCATTAGCGGTACGTATGCTTTCACACACTCACACACACACACGTAATTGCGTAACTACGGTATACTTTGTTTTTGCTCGTAAGTTGTTACCAGAGTAAAATTGTTAGCACCTAAATCTTCATCTTTCTTAAAGTCTGAACTTTGTTGAGTTTTCATTGTTTACGTTTTGAGTACTTCCTTCACGGTTTTATGCAATTTGGATATATGTACCTTATATAGGAAGAAGTGGAACATAGACGAATAATGGATGTTAAGCTCCCAACTTGAAATTCATAAAGCATTGGAGTTCGCGTCCAAATAATTAGGAAATAAATTTCATATAGCAAAATATTATCTATAGATTCCGTGTACATCAAGTATCAAGTATTGAAGTATTAGCATCAATCTGATAACATTAGTAGGCTTGTTGTAGAATAGGTCTATTGTATATTGATCATGTTGGAGCCACATTTTCGGCAGTTCAAATTGAGAATGCATCTTTCCCTAAAAGCGTATGGGGAGATTGGTAATTTAGTAATGGGCCCCAAAGAATCCAGTACCGTGCAATTATTGTGGCTCTCAGTGGAGAACAAAAGGAATATTGGCAAACCATACTCTTCTACATGCCAAGGCAGAACGTGATGACTATAAGAACCACAGGGTATCTAAGGTGGAGAGTGTATCTCTTGAGAGCAATAGAAAGAAAATTCTCAAACGAAAACAAGATATTGACATTGCTGAATTTGGAGGGTGTCTGCCTGACCTTAACCAGGTCTTCTCTAGATATAATGGATGTAAAACGAAGATATATTTGTTTATTATACTCCTGAATTTTGGGTTTTGGATTTGGATACAGAAAGAAATGGTGTTTTGGCCTTCTCTAGATGTCATGGATGTAAAATGTCCAAATAATTCTCTACATTCTGACAATATGTTGCCTGTTTAATATTTTAAGGTAGTTAAAGCTAAAAGGTGCTTTTTCACCTTCTAAAAGCTGGAAATCTGAAAAATGAGCCTGAGATGAAATAGGTTAGTGAATTAAAACAAACAAGAAAAAAAGAAAGAACAAAAATTGTGTGTATTTAAGATCCTGCTACATGGCAGGAAGCTTCTGCATCATATTATTCATTGTTATATTTGTTTTGCTTGCATTGTCCCAGTGAGGTAAGCTGCTAGTAATTTTGATATTGATTTATCCTGTATGCACAGCCACACACACACGACTTGGCTTGATTATTGGTTAGATAGGAGTTGGAGATTGATAAGTAGAAAGAAACCAAGAATAGAAATGTGTGTATACATTGTGTCCATCTCCAGTGCTTGTTGCACAGGCTCCCGTGAAGAAGTTTTCACCGTAAAATATTAAAATCCCCGTGTACCACTAAACGCTCACCCGTTATAAACATAAATTTTGGTCAGATGTGTCTTTCATTTTTGGTATTTCTCTAGCTTTGTGTAGTCTACATGAGTTGTTTTTCTTGTGTCTTTTCTGTGGTAAAGAGGTATATTACTATACATGGTCAGTCTACAGCCACAAATAACAGGATATTTATATGCCAGGGTTGCTGAAGTTCCTGTCTGCATCTGATGCTCATATGACCTCTTGTTGCAAAGCATATATTAAAGTTTCAAGCTGGATTAATCATCTTTTTTTATACACACAAAAGTAATTGGAATATATTGCAACATGAAGATTTAGAGCTGGTGCTGCAGTAGGCTGACTAATGTGAACACTAATATTGATTAATCAATAACATAAAGAACCTGCGCATGTTTTGTAGTACTGAAATTATTGTTTAAGTGTTTATAATATAAGTTGTTGGTGAATGTGTGGTTAAAAAGTGGGTTCTAAGTTGTAGGTCCTATGAAATGTGTGGATAAAAAGTATGTTTGACTATTTTGACCAGTCGAAATTATAATTTAAGCATGTCCAAACATGTGCTTGGTAAAACACAAATCACATTAAAGACATAAATGAGGGAAGAGCAAGGATAAGTGGGGTGGTATTTTCATTCAGTGCCTACCATCAATTGTATGCAAAACATCTCCTTGGGCTGTACGAGGGTGTATGCGCTGAGGAAGTAAGTGGAAGCTGGGCGGTTGCCTTAGAAATTGACATCTGTTTATCTTGTTTAAAATAAGAAATTGACATCTGTTCATCTCGTTTAAAATAAGGTATCTCTAGTGGAGACCATGGCTTGAAAATGACCAACTGCTATATTTGATTTGATGATGCAGGTCTATCAAGAAATACAACTGATGAAAGTCTTTACAACGCGTTTGCGCCTTTTGGAAGACTACTTGACGGTAATCAATTCTCATCCTATCGCTACCCTCGAATTTCACTTCAATTATGTTCTTATTTCCAACAAGATCCAATTTTTGATTTTTTATCTTGATTACTGTGTAGCAAAAGTGATCATGGATCGAGGGTCTGGAAGACCAAAGGGCTTTGGTTTTATTACTTATGGAACAGTAGAAGAAGCTGAGAAAGCACGGGAAGGAATGAATGCCAAGTTCCTGGATGATTGGGTAATTTTTGTTGACCCAGCAAGGCCTAGGGAGCCTCTTCCTCGACAACCTCCTCAACAAGATCCACAACTCAATCCAAAGCCTACTGAAAGTGGCTTTACGACTAACAGGACTATTGGTTGGTCTGGTTGATGCTCTTAGAAGATATTGGGACATTTTCAGTACATTTTTAAGCTAGAGAATTTTCCATTGTATTTGAGCAAAACAAGTTGGACACGGTTGTAACTCTGCAGTTGTCAAGCATCATTACTACTCCTCTCTGTTAGGAGCATTGAACTATTGATGTATTATCATGTATCTTGAACACGTGTTTCAACTGTCACTTTACTTTGCAATTGACTGCATCAAGTTATCGGCATTGCCATCGTGTTGTTATTTGTACATTGATCTGCAGTCGGCCTTGAAAGAAAGAGTTTAAAGGGGTCGAGTTTGTGTATTTATCAAATGCCTAATGGAATCGGAAAGTTTATAGTGATGACAGCTAACGACTGAAAATGCCCAATCTTGATTCCACACCACATTAAACTCAAGCAAGATGGGTACGAATTGAATTAATCTATATACCAGTTTTCTTATCACCAACACTCTTGAATAAATGGTCAGGTGATGAAGGACAGAAGCAACTTCACTGAATAAACCTAAACGAGGTGTCAATTAAAAATCCAACCCGACATGTTCGGTACAGATTTTTAAGTCACTTTTCTTCATTAACAGTCCATTTTACCTTATCATACATACCACGATTAATCACTTGAGACTTTCCAAGCGGAAAATTATAAACATGGAAGCACATCACTAAAAGCTCTTAGCCAAATTTTCATTCTAGTAGTACAATCTTACAAACATTTTCCCAGGTTTCTGGCACTAGTTCCACTGAGTAACAAAACCTTTTCATTATTTATTCACAACATCAATGGAATAAAAGTTCACTAGTTTAGACAAGTTCTCAAGTAGCCTCTGCGATGGGAAAGTGCAGTTTCTTGACAAGATTTTTTCAGAAAACTACTTCCGCGTAATGGATCTGAGCTGCCGACTTCTTCAGATTTTGCTTCTTGCCTTTGCCTTTGCTGCCTCGTGAAGATTTGCCACCACCCTTCTGCTTGTTCTTCCCAGACTTCTTGCTATCGCTTTGATGGCTCTGACTCTTGTTCGATAGTACATGCGACACTGCTGTTGGAGCTGGATCATACACATCTGGGGCCCATGTCACCGATAGCTTCAGAGGTGGCATCCCCAGCTTTTCACGGCTACCTTTTAAGGCAGATACAAGCTTCAAAGGAGTCTGTGAGAACATAGTATCGAGGAGAAATTAATGACAACATCTCAACTATATAATGGAGAGCTCAAATGTACTTATATCCAAAATTCCTTCGGAAGCATAAACCCTAACTTCAAAGAAAATGGAACCCAACTGCAGACACACAAATTTGCACACAATCAAAACTAAAAATAAATAGAGAATATGTGGCATAAAATCAATACTACTTCCCCAGGAATTCATCATGAATCGTATGAGTATCAGTTTAATTCATGCTGGACCAAGTAAACAGCTGAGTAGATTACTTTAAATTGTAAATGCAGAAAAATCAGCACACGATATTCACTTGAAAACGCCAATTTGACATGAGAAAAATAATTACAAGGAAAAAATTCAGAAGAGCTAGCTATTGAGAAGACAAAGTGAAACTTACAGGCAAAGATATGGATCGAGAGCAGACCGGATCAACAGATTTAGCAGTTATATCGTTCCCCTGCTTCCCTTCCCCGTTACCTAATTCTTTGGCAGATGATTTATGCTCACCAAAAGGTGGAAATGTGGTACATTTGCTAAAACATTTCTCAGAAGCTAAATTGCTAGAGTCGCTCACATTGGAGTCCTCATGTTCATCCTTCCTCACAATATCGCAGATATCATTCTTCTCAAGAGCTGGAAGGAAGCCACAGGTTGATATTTTAACATCTTCAGTAGTTAGAATCTCACTCAAACAATTTTGAAGATCATTAATAGAAAGTTCCCTCGCGTTGTAACGAGCTGAATCAAGTGGATCTGTTGGTGATTCACTATGGCTGCTTAAATCTTGAGGAGTTGACGTATAAGAAGAAACGGAAACTTCCATCTATTAGAGTGAAAACTGCAGAAGAAGTCTGTAAAAGCAGAAATCGGAACAGAGCACACATAAATACAAAATGATTACTTCTTCTAAATGAATGTAGATACAAATCCATGAAGAAATTGTAGATCACAGTTGATATGGACACATCACATCCTGTTAATGCCCAACAGAATAACAAGGTAGTGTTTGGCTTTTAGAAACTAAGGCCTCGCTTGGTTGAGATAATGCTTACTTATTGAATTAATCTTAAAATCAATTGACGTGTGGCATTATAAAAAGTTAGTCCACTGCTCACAAATTTCAGAATTGTTAATCATATTTTAAGTGCCTTGAGATAAAATGATTAGGGTCTAGGTAGGAAAAATACCAGTACAAACAAAATAAATAACAGTTGTGGCCCTGTGGGTATAACTACAGCACAATTCATGTCAATACACAAGTTGCATTTAGCTTCTTCAGCTCAGCACAATTATATCATTTGACAGTAATGGATATGATGGTTCCATTCAATTAAACCATTCTTAACATTTTGATTTACTGCGTACCAGACCTTTGATGTCAGTAACTCAAATTGTAGCTAGGATTCAGTATTTGCAAATTAGTAGCGGCTTTACCAGCTTCATTTTTCTCATAAATATCCCACGTATATGCTTAAAACACAAATTAAAACTCATTAAAACAATAAACTTGACATACTGCTCTAAAAATTGGTAAACTTCAACAGTTCATATCAAACCTAACACATGTGTTGTGAAATAGATATGGTTTGGTTAACGTCTTAATGATTTCAATTTTCAACAAGAACGTGAAGCTGAAAAGAAATAGCGAAAAGCAAATTATCAATATAACACATAGGTATTACTTATATCTTTATATATATATTTAAAAAGTGAACAATACGATTGATATAAAGGAAAAACCTGATTTTGATCCCGCAGTGCTCGAGACAAATACTCCGTACTACGTCCGAACAGAGCTCTTTAAAAGCCACACCCAATCAACGAAAAGAGGGAATCCGAAAATTCCAATGGCTGAATTTGCGATCAAACTAAGATCCCCGCCAATTCAATAGTATTATTAAATACTATATACGATAACACCACCCAAGAGGAAATTGCAAAACAGTATCCACAAAGAGCAAAAACCCACAAAAAATAGAGAAGAAAAGAAAAGTTTAGGATACCGTTAACTACTAAGGTTACCACGCCGATCGCTTTTTTCAAGATGTTTCTGGCGATGAGAATAGCCTCCGCCATAGAAGGAGATAGAGTGAGGCGTGAGCAGTGAATAATCATACGAAGGCATCGAATACATCGTTCGATGCTCTTCGATCTGCAATTCCCTTCTGTTTCTACTCGGATCTTTTTGCTCTATACAATCAACTCCGTACAGGGGGGTAAAGAAGAATGTCGAATGAATCAGTATCTAAACGGGGGCGTTACGGCGGGAACCCTAGGAGATAGAGTGTGTGTGGGCCGTTGAGATGCATGAGTGAAGACTCTCAGGTGCATAAGCATTTACCAATTTATAGAAACCAAATTGCAAGTCACGTGACAATTCTTACATGATTTTGGTCAACGTCAATTATGTAATAAAAGGTGTGATACGAGGGACGGGCGCGTGGATTGGACCGTGATGTGTTCGATTTATCCTCAAACCCAGTAAATTGTCAAAAATGGCACTAAAGATTTGAATGAAAAATAGTACTTGACACAAAAAGTTCATATTTTTAAAAGTGATTGTAGATATCACCCTTACCTATTAAATTTTAACATTTTCATCTTTAAATCCACATTTACCTGCGCAAAATACCATTTCTGTCAATTCTCATCCAAAAACTCTATTAAATGGACACAACTCATCCAAAAACTCTATTAAACAGACACAACTCGTGGCACTTGGTAAAAGTAGTTTCGTCATCAGTCCCTTTTTTTTCATTTCTTTCCACCTAATTGATGTACTTTCTTAACGATAGTATTAAATATTTATTTTTTATACTATTCTATTAAATATATACATATATAAAAGAAAAATTACAATTTTTGTCTCCAACCTTTTCAATTTGTTGCTAATCTATCATTAACTAATTTTTATAGTCCAATACATCATCAACCCCCATCCCCATCCTACCCTACCCTAACTATCACCTCCACACCACAACCTCCTCCACGCCGCTACCAACACATTACAACCCCCAATCTGTCATTCATGGTAGATTTAAGATAGAGAAAATTTTGCCCTTTAGATCTACCATTAAATATTCATTAGTACCATAAATTCATCAAGTTCAGAACCAACTGCATTTTCACTGCAACTAGAAATGGTGGGGTGAATTTCTTTCATTTTTATTGCATTTTCATTTTAATCCAAAATCTATATAAAGATAAACATCGATTCCAGAGTTTTTTAAATCTTGAAGAAATCTTTTCTTAATGATTGCTGATGTGGGGTATGGTTCTGTATCAGGTTCTTGTATTCAATTCAAGGATTTAGAAAAGAATGTGAAAAATAGGTTTAATGTTTCATGTGTTTACTCATCTTTTACTGTAAGTGATCAATGAAAGACTCTTAAGATTCACCCTAATGCTTCTGAATTTGATGTCAAGAAAACTTGCTCTTCAGGTTAATTTCTTGAAAGATTCTTATGAAAATCTTTGTTTTTTTCTCAATGTGTGTTTTTAAATTTTTTAAACTATGAATCTTGAAATGATGTTACTTTTTATTATCCCGTCATGTTGGTTAGAATGGGGTGGGTGTAGACAGAGGTAGGGTGGGTGTGTGAGGAAAAAGATAGTTTGTACTTATTTGCAAGTTTTTCTCTTTTTTTTTTTTTGTTGTTTTTAGTTTCTTTATTTTTTTGTTTATTTAAAGAGGAGGTCAAATCCGTCATTATCTGTTATTAGGGATGTGATTTGTAATTAATTGAAAGATTGATGATGTCTGGTGCTATATAAATTGGTTGTGGATAAATTAGTAACAGATTGAAAAATTTGAAGACGAATAAAATAACATAAAGCAGACCATATTTCACAACAAGAAAAACAATGACAAATCAATTGTGCATATTCAAAATCCAAATTGAGATGAAGACTTCGTGGATACAAGCAAATCCTGGAACACGCTTCATTACATGCTAACGTCATCGTCCAAATAATCTGAAAATGAAATTATTCAGTAATTATTCAATTTTATTTTGTTTTGGAATAGTTACTTTGTACAACAAAATGAAAGGTGTAGCTTTTTCACATGGTGCGACCCACCCATGTGTCCAAGATCAGTAGAAATAATACCTGGACTGTTTAGATTCAAGAATAAATTTGAACAACAAGTGATTCATTTATAGAATGAGAAGAACACGAACTTTGTTCGAAGCTGGATTTTGGTTTTGTTTGTAGACTTGTAGTAATGTGGCTACTCATGTAAAATTGTTGATGTAATGTTGCTGAAATCAGAATCAAGATTCAGTGGTGAAGAAGACATTTTCTTGTGTTTGATGAACTAGAACTGTTCTTTTCCATTTTATTGTGTAATTGATATTGTGTAAAATGTCACAACCTATTAATAATATTGCGCTTAACGTCCTTACCTTTGTTGATCTTTGGCGTATAATGTCCCTATCTTTGAATGTATGTTGTTGACAGCATCCCTAACTAATTTTATTCTTGGCAAATTATGTCCATGTTTAAACCTGATTTAGAACAAAAATGAAAACAACAGCAAAGAACAACATCCCCATGCTCTCAGCAAAACTAGAACAACAACAATGACTAAAAATTGCAATGCTATCAGTAAGAATAAGATTGCAATGATATCGTTCAAGAACTGAAAAACAATTATATGTGCATTAAACAAATACAGCATTGTCTAAACAGTGTACAAGATACGTACAAAAACCCCAAATCGGTATCTAAATCCCTTGAACTTGTTTTTGCCTCTTCTTCACTGTCAATACTTTGTAACTCATCGAAGTCCCCATAATCGGTATCTGAATCCCTAACATGTTGCCCATCTGATTTACCAAATTCGAAATCAAAATTAAATGTATGACTGTCATCTTTAGTAGTAGCATCATACTCTTCTTCCATTTCTTAGTCGGACTTGACTAGTTATTCCACATCTTCCCTCATCTTTCTTCTTTATTATGAGTTTCAACCCTTTATCATTTTCTTCCGCACTCATATGCCCACCATGTTGATCTTCTACAATCTGTCCCTCGGTGTTGGATTCTTCCTCAACCTAGCCATCATTTCCCACAGGTTGTAAATATATGGATTCCTCGCATTGTGACCACAACTCTTCCGCATTCTCATGAAAAACCCGATCTGCCCAAACAACTTCAGGGTCTCTCTCATTGTGTTTATCAAAAGTAGGTACATACGCTTGTGATTGTACTATGGCAGGTTCATCAACTTCATTTGGCACAAGTGGCAGTGCATGTGAATATGTGATTGTATTGTAACTACAATATATATTTCTACCACCCTATGCCCATCCATGTATCTTAGTATATGCCTAATATCTTTTTCACTCTCCAATCTAGTCAACCTCTTCCCCAAACTCATTTTTTGTTTTATATAATAAAACTCCAATTACATATAAGTACCAAATGCACGTAAAAACATCAATAAATTATTTTTGGTGAACTATGCACGATGAAGAAAATCCAAGAAGAGCACAACTCCATGTTTGTATGCCAAATTGTATGGCTTATCATAAAATCTACCTCTATGATGGACTTCGAATGTGAAATAGTTTGTATTATTGCCTGCATAAACATGATATTGGATGTTAACTTCGACTACGGTGTACATTCTAAGCAGGACAAATTCGAGCAATAAACACCAAACTACATCACTAACTGTATCATACACTCAAAATTATACAATGGCAACCTTAATCAATAAATATGTAAGAAAACCCGCAACCTTAATCAATAAATATGTAAACACAAATACATAAAAAAAAAAAAAAAATTATTGTACACACAACAAAAATGGTCTACATTGTCTCATCTTCGCTCTATATAACACATTTGATATATATTTGTATAAAAATAAAAAATACAAAATATATACACCGATCAAAAAAACCAATATCAAAATCAAAATAGGCATTAACAATGGTTTTAAACTTCATGTCCGCTTGGCGATTTCGTCGGCGAGGTGAAGAAAAAATGGGAAAAATTGACTGTTCGTGTATCTTCGTTTGGGTTGTCTATGTTTACATCGGAAGAAATGAGAAAAAAAGTGTTAACAAAATTACTATTACCATGTACCACGAGTTGTATTCTCCATTTAATGGAGGTTTTGTATGGCAAATGACGAAAATGTTTTTTTTCGCAAGCAAACGTGAATTTAAGGGTGAAAATGCTAAAATTTAATAGATATGAATAATTTGCACATTTATTTTAAAAGTAAGAACATTTTGTGCCAATTACCCAATGAAAATTATGTTATCATTATTTTGTTCATTATTTATTGGGATCCCGACGGCTGTTAAGCTAATTTTGTCCATTGAATTAGCAAAACACGCTGTTTCTGAAGGCACCAAAGTGGTCACCAAATTCACCAATTCTCAAAGTATTTCCAATACAACAATGTCTACTATGTATGTGTAGCAAAGACATTGACATTATATCAAAAAACTTCTTCAATGCAACAATGTTCATTGTGCAAATATGGCAAATTATTAATTATTAGCTTTTTAGAAAAAAAGAAAGAAAGAGAAATGTATTAATTGGATAAAGATTATTAAATTAACGATGAATATTGTCAATTAGACATTATTCTAAACACCTTCTATCATTAATTATGTTACATAAACACTTTTTGACCATTTGTCAAAAAAAATACTAGATATTGTGTCTTGACATTATAACATTGGAGATACTCTAAACATTGGAGATGCTCTCAGAGTTGAGTAGTTTGTTTTTTGAGTTCTTGTCTTGGTAAACGAATATAGGGATTTTTTAATTATTGAAAAGTGAAAATACATAGGAAGTTTAGGTTGTGAAAAGTGAAAACCAAAATTAAAGCAAATTGAGTTCCTGCACATCACAAATTCCAGTGCAGCCTTATTTTTAGCACACGCACGACATTTAACGTCTTCAAGCGGCTAATAGAAATTTGGAGACACATCCCACACAATTAAAAATAAGTTTTATCCTAAAGTTTCAAGCAATAATGAAGACTTGGACAATAAAATTGTACATTCAGAGGAGCGGCTCAGCAAGAGGGAACTCCGAGTTTTCAGTACAAGCTTGTATTTTCTAACTTCATACTGTTGTGGAACTCTGGAAAACTCAAAAAACATGCAATTGAGCAAAACATGGACAAATATAAATTGCACAAGTCCATCTCCACGGCCAAATTGGAACGCATAAACTGAGTGTATGGTTCCATCTTCATCCAACCAAACAATCTTGTGCTGATTCTGGATAGACCTCACCTAGAACCTGGCAATTAGTACAAACTTCAACGGTCAGTCATTCCGTGTGAGAGTTAAACATGCTGAGTTCATATACAGAAGAAAAGGCATAATCAACCAACTTATCTCCCATTCATGCAATGCACAGACACACTCGTATAACAATTATCCGACCCAAAAGAAATGAAGTAGCATCTTTGGAGAACTCAGTCGAAGTTTAAATACAACCAAAAGTAGATATAATTATTATTTTGTTTCCATTCTCTTCTGTCTAAAAAGCACCAGAAAGTCGACATGCAAAACATAACTCACAGAGAACAACACCTTAGGAGGCTGGTAGACCAGACACCATCAATTTTACTAGCATACATAACCATGAAATTTCTTTAATGTAACCCCAAATTTGTTGGTTCAACGGTCAAGGTGTTTAATAATAAACTGGAGGCCCTGAAGATCAAGTACCCCGACCACCTTTTCCCAAAGCATTGAATCCAAGGTTGCCACTTCCCGAAAGTAAAGAAATTTCATTGACAATATTAAGTACTTGAGAACTGAGATATCACCACATGTCAATGAAAAGATTTTACTTTAACTGCAAGCATAACATTAAGAATACAACATAAAGTAACCGACAAACGTCACACTTCTAAATATGCCAGTTTCCAGTAATATTTGACAACAAACAACGAGTTTATATAGCAGTACCAACATTCTGGTACTAATATTGGGAATGCAGACAAAATTATAATTGATGTTTCTCCCATTAGATAACTCAACACAATATTTCTCTCACCTCTGATATTGGTTCTTAAAATCTTAAATAAAAAATATGAACAAACGTCCAAGCAATAATAACCTATTGCAATTTCAAATGAAGTTGTTAATAATATTATTTGTCGTCGTCATCATTAAAACTCACAGAGATTCCTTACTCCATTTATACTTGCTGGATACTATAAATGAGAATAGTAGTGTTGGGTTGGTGGTTCTATTGTTATTTTTCCTGGCATATTGCAGCAAAGGGCACACTAACTATCAGGTTCTATTTCATCAATGGTAGTTCTGCCTTTTGGGGGAGAGGTACTATTTCACCAATCGAGTCACATGCATCCAACATATTCATACCTAACTATTTTCTACAAAGTGATGAAAAACGTATAACTTGTACATAGAACTATTTACTTGATCGCAGACGAATAATAAAGAGATGAAAGAAATGGCCATCTTAACCAAAACACAAGTCTACAAGGATTAAATATACTCACATTGTTTCATTATGCGTCAATTTTCCTATGTGAATTTAGGCGTGCAACTTAGACAGTGAACAGTTTTCAATTTGTAATGTCAATAGCCTAATAATCCCACTTGCCATACATTCGATCAGTTTTTGTGTAGAACTTCTATGTTCTTAATAATATCATAGAAAACATCTTAACCTACATAGATAATCCCTTGCACACAAACTTCCCTGTCTGATAAGTAATAAGTTCCAGATGAGAATACTCAAATCCTTCATATCATGCCTTGCAGGTAATTAATTCCACATCTAAGTGATTTTTTCTATTCACAGTACTCCCTCTCCTATGTACATCAAGATATCCCTCTCCTATATACATCAATACTGCATATCTCCTAAGCATTCATGAGAAAGATGACACCTGCAATGCATAATAATAAACCAGCAGTTCAGACACATAAAGAATCAGGATTGAAGGTTCTTCTAAATGGCCATCCTTTGAGAGCATTTTTAAGTACTTTCATTCATTCAAGACAAACCATGATATGCTAAAATACTGAAAATACTTAAGAATGTGATACCTAATAAACATCCCTGGCTTATATTCCTATTGCTGAGAAATCATAAACACCTCAAAACAAGAAGAGCATTATATCTTTGTTAAGGGAGAATTCCCCTAACAACTAGTAGAATATGTCCAATGCAATAAATTCCATTTATGGTCTATTTGCAAAATTAGCATACACGAATAAACCTTATGCCAGAAAATAATTTTTTTTAATAAGCTCCTTAAGTTAAAGTGTATATGAAATAACACTAACACCGCTACCGTAAAGAGCTATAAACTCCCCAAACATAAAAGCAATGACAATTACTGGTGGAAGTCTCCATACATAAAGATAAGGACAGGATCAATCAAACTTGTAAACAGATATTCTAGATAAGAACACGGAATAAAATTATTTTATATGAACCTTGTCCATCCCGTATTAGCATTCAGATTCCGATGAAGAATTCGACCTGTACCCGAGTCCCCGGACTCAATCAGCTCCCTCAAACCCACATTCCCCACCTTCTCCTCTTCTTTTTCCTTCCCCTTCACATCATTATCGTCACTTTCTTTCTCCTCCTCCTTCGTTTGCCTTTTCGCTGCATTGACTATCTCGAAATAGTTGCCATAAATATATTCCGGCGTATATCCATGCTCCTCATCCAACAACATGATATGCCCATGCCACTCCCAGACCCGGTAATCCGACCCAGTATCCTCGTGAAACCCGACACAAATATGGTGCTCACCGATCATCACAGCTTGACCCGAGTTGGGCTTTAGAGTTTCGATTTTGCCACTGAGGATTGTGCGGATGATCTCCTTTTCGAGCTTGGATTCTTCCTTAGCCAGCTGCGTCTTGGAGGAGGAAGGGAATTCATTTCCACCGTCGGAATCGGAGTCGGAGAAGTTGAGGAGATTGTCGGAGAAGAAAAGGTCTTCGAGGGATTGAGGGGTGAGGAAAGGCGGCGTGGTTAGTGGAGTGTGGAGGTTAGGGGGACGAATTTGAAGGCGGCCCATGAGGGATTGGATGAGTATGTTATCGAAGTTGGTGGTGGAGTTGAAAGAGCTGCCCATTGCTGCGGCTTTGGGGTTCTGAGAGGGGTTTTCAGGAAAAGAAAAGAGAAACAAACACTGGAAGAGATATTTCGTCTTTTTTCAATCCTTTTTATAAGGAAGCATTTTTTAATTATTTTTCATTTTCAGAAAGGGTTACTAATTTAATGGTCTAGTTTAAAATTTAGTTTTTTAATACAAAATGGTCAAACGTGTCATAAGACAAAATTATAGTCAATTAAATTATTTTGTGTCGAAAAACTAATTTAAAAATTAAACCAAACAAGCACTTATACAAAGACACGTATAATTAAATTATAAATACGAAATCACCACATCAAATTTTCCGATAAAAAGAGGAAAACGTTTATGTTATATAGAGGAATAGGTATATATTAATTAAAAATATTATAAAAAGTTTGAGAAGAAGATAAATATATTAAAATATTGTATATGATATTATCTAATTAATTATATCCATATCGAACATATTTTGCGAATACATTAGACTTTGCCTTGAATTTCTTGAAATATACAAAATGCTAATTGATGATAAAGAAATGGTTAGGCTGAAAGTACAATCACAAACAACAAAACATACAAATTGTACTTCAGAATGCCTACAAAAGAGAACTGAATCCACACTATTTTAACACAGAAGTAGTAATTATTTTGTGGGTTACAATATTTTCATCTTAGCACTGTATATAATCAAAATATATCATCATGAAATGAACAAGTGTTTTTCATCATCATCTCAGTATTGTATAGAGCCAATTCATCAGGCGATAATATTAATTTTTTCCCCCCCAAAGCAATGCATATTGGTGCACTACTTAGTCCTTGATGCGAACAAACTACCGCCTCAAGTTCTCCACTATGTAGTCTGCATATAGGTTCCTGCACAGGAAGAAAAACGAACTTGTCAAGGGTTTGTCAAAGGAATAACTTGATGATGTACAAAACTACTGGGGTAAGAAAATAAGGACAGTGATTTCCAGTGATCAAAATACAACAAGACCTGTAAAGAGTTACTATAGCAAAAACTCTTACATGGAACGCTGGATTGCTACATAAGCCTTCGTAGCTGGTAGAAATTCATCTACTGCCACATCCTTGTTCTCATTTTTCTTGTCTGATCACTTTGTTAAGAAAATGTGTTAACTTTGAGCATAAAATCGCAAACCATTTGTACAGCAGTAATGAAACAGGATTGTTCCCACAAAACATAAAAACTCCATCTTTAAGTTTTCTATTGTTTCTAAAGGATACAATCTTCAAAGAAGCGCCGGATCTCAGCCAAACGATGAGGTGGAAGCTCCTTAATGTCTGTGTAGTGCCGATATTCAGGATCATCAGCACAGACAGCAATTATCTTGTCATCTTTCTCTCCCTGTCACTCCAAAGAAGTTATTATATTTTTCTGAATGGCAATGTGTGTTAAGTTAAACTACATCAAGGTATAAGTACCTGATCAATCATGGGCATTAGGCCAATTGCTTTAGCCCTTAGGAAGCACCCTGGGACAACTGGTTCCTGTTTTGTTCATGGAGCTAGTTAAAGTAGGAGGAAATTGTTCGTGGATGTTTGTGTTATTAAGAAAGTATCAAACATTTTCGATGCCCTTGGGGTAAAAAGATGCAGAGCTATCAATGCATATTTATAAGGATTCAAATTTATGTTTACATATGCCACCTGATTGTGCAGAAAGATTCAAGACAGCTAGGTCGGATGAACTATTCTATACACAGTTACCTACAAATTTGAGCACGTTCATAACGACAACAGGCGGAAGAAATACTGCACTGAACACTATTAAGAATAGTCCGGCACATTTAACCTAGCACGCATTAAGTTGCTGGTGTCAGATAGGAGATGAATCCAAATTGGGTTACTCAATCCATCTTCGTTAAAAAAGCTATCTATATAATGATATTTATCTTATCATTGTTCCAACCACTTGGTGAAGATAAATTCAAGTTCAAGCTTTATGGGTCGTGTAATCCATGCCAAACTTCATGTATGGATGGAGATCCACAAATAAATTCCCAACATTTCCACTCTATTAACATTTGCTTCTGTTATTTATGAGAAAAGTTCAGATAGGATGCACACCTGCATGATCACCAAGACATCCATAGGGTCATTGTCCTCACAGAGAGTACGAGGGATGAAGCCATAGTTATGGGGGTAAACAACTGATGAATAAAGAACGCGATCCACCTGCATATGCAAAAGGATTTCAGTATCTCACAACTAAACAAACATGGTGTGGTGAAAGTTAATTTGCCATATACCTTTATGAGACCAGTGTTCTTATCAAGTTCATATTTCACCTTACTTCCTTTACTTATCTCAACAACCTGCAGAATTAACCAAGTATGTTTCGAACCTCTATCAAATAAATAAACCTAATTTTCTCAAGACATGCCTCAACCACGAAAGTCATACACTCCTTAATCTGTCCTCAATTGTTATTGATTTATCTAAAACAAATTATTTTTCTCACCATCCCCCACATAGCATTTGTCTTAGAACCCCATCATAGGCCTTCTTTAATGACTATAATAAACATATGCAAATCTTGTTTATTTTCTATATCATTTGGTGCAAGCAAATTGACAAAAATAAAACTCCAAATAAAAATAGGGGTGAAAGTGAAACAGATTAGAGAGAAAATTTAAAAGCACTACATTGGAAAAGTAGTTATGGAAAGAAAAATGATAGTGATGAAAACAGCCAAAATATAATAGAAAAGGAAAGAAACATCTCACATAGTGAAATGCGAAAACATCATTCATGCCATCCAAAACCAATAGTATGGAAGAAGTTGGGTTGAATTCAGTCAGGCAGAGTCACATATTTTTAATTATTCACCAGTTCATATATTCAGATCCAAAATAGAATGGAGCATATGTAAAATAATATCCTCGAGTCACATCTAGAATGTTATAAAACTTAAGTGTTAGTGTTAGTGTTACTGTCATTAGATGACATATAAGCAAGCTAAAAGCAAAAATGAGACATAAGGTTTTTCAAGATCTATAAATAGTTTTACATCTATATATACTTTCTCAAATGTTTCCGTAATAAAAAATAATAAGCTAAATGAAGTTCAATACACTTACACAGTTAAAAATTTTTGGTGCTCCAGGTCCTGCATCAAATGAAAAGAATGATAAATATTAAAGCTCAAGCACGATTTTTTAGATTTGACTATGATGTTAGAGAAGAAAGTTATTAACCAATCTCAAGGTCATGCCAGGGATGAGCAGCAACTGTTTTCCTGGTCATGGAAGAGAGATCCTTTCATTAAGAGGCGGATGTGCTGACCTCTGAGAAGCAGGAGATTTGTTTGGCGTCTCAATAGGTGGAGTCATAACTGCAAGCTGCATGTTAGGACATTGATTAAAGTAAGTCTGTCATATCGTTGTCAAAATCAAGTATCAATCATTTGGCACATATTATCACATATATGAAAGGATCTTGCAAACTCAAGAAATTATTATAGATCCAAGGCCAACTGCACAAACTTTCGGTTTCCAAAAAGGGTAAATTACTATTGGGGGAATAGAGTGAAATAAAACATAAAGAAACCTCATGTCAAACACAATCGTTATATATGACATAAGATGAATACCTTAATCAACTGTAAGATCTACTACCAATGCACTCAAACAAGCATCAACAGAAGTAAAGACCTTCTAAACATAATGAAAGAAGATGAAACTGATATTCATTCACATAGTGCTTTTTAATTTTTCATAGCTAGTGGTATTCACAGCATATCTATGAAACAAAGGTAAACAAAGTCAAGAAGCTAGAGCCTCTAAATAAATAACTACAAGCTTCATGCTCCAGATTGCTTGCAATATAACTATTTACAGTAGATAATTGCAAATACAAGCTTGCAATTGTATTTGTTCGAGAGAACACAATAGCTATGTAAAAATGGTCAGAAATCAAACAAGTTAAACTCTTGTCTGGTTACCAAAAACACTGCTAAATATAATTCTCCTCAAAGAGTACACTTAACTAGAGAGAACTAGATAATTATAAATTAATAATGAATCCAAAACATATGATCACTAAACCACCAAAAACTGACCATAATAAGAGAAGAAGGAAGTAGCGGCAGTGACATTCAAATCACAATTTACTTAATCAATCTTACGCTTAGCCAAAACTTTTAAAATCGACATGTTTAAACAGGGCCAATAGTAGTGATCCTATGCATGTCTATACACACTCCACATACACGTCAAGCAACGCAAAAAGATATCAAATTAGAAACACCGTAAGACACCCTCCAAAGCATAACGTCTACTCACGCAAGCAACTGCAAACACATCAAGAATGTGCATTTTCTAATTTTTTTTATAGAACTCAACAGAAAAGTTCAAATCCAAAAATATATCAAAATGGTACTCAGAAGACTCCATAGCGAAAGATCAATGAGCATTCAAAGACTAAAAAAGCGAGTAAAATATTTCATATTAACACACTTAAATACGAGAAGAGCAAAATTCCAACATAAATATACATTTACATTTATAGACACGCTTATATTATATGCAAAAAAAAAAAACAGTGGGAAAAAGCGAAATGTAGCTAAAAAAAAAAATACCAGATAAAACGTACCAAAAACGATCAAAGAGACTTAACGTAGAGCGTCGGTGGAAAACGAAAAAACTCAAATCTCCAAAAGAGAAAATGAAGCGTAAAATGAACGCAGGGTATATATATATATAGAAACCCTAGAGAGAGAAAGCAGTTGAGTAAAGCAAAGCTCTCTCTCAGTACTGTGGTACGTTCTGCGTTCCCGCTCTGTTTCTGATTCATCCTTTGCCATTTTAAAGGAGGAGGAATAATAAAAGGAAAAGCGGAAAAGAAAATTCTCTCTAAGCAGTAGATTCTTTGACGGAAGGGAATAAACGTAATGGGGTCCACACTTAGATGTTAATTGGATGCGTGAAGAGAGAGAGTGGGGCCGGTTTGTACCGACCGAGACAAGGACGGAATTCCTAACGGTCGTTCGTATTTATGGGTAACGGGCGGTGGAAAGCTGCCGTTATCCCGTTATGACTAAAATTGGTGCGAATATTCAGATGCAAGTGGAATCGAACCACCGTCCTTCGGAAGTAACCTCAATCGCCAATTTATTATGGCATTTCTGCAATTTATAGTAATTTACAGAGGGATTATTTTCGTTCATTGAACATTTCCTCAACCTTATATTGCTCTACAGCACCACCAATCCGCTTTTCTTTAATATAATGTTCCTCTTTTCATTTGTTCTTTTTATCTTTCCAAATATTAGAGAAATATTCCAAAGTGTGAACAAAAGTTTATAATCATTTTATTCTACGTGTATAGTGCTCCACGAATAATTCCAATAAAATACAATTTCTTTATTTCCCTCTTAGACCAAATTTATCAAATCAACAATTTTAAATTTTCATTAATATCATAATCAAAATGTCTTGGCTTTGATTAAGATTGTGTCTACACACCCGTTTATCTAAAATTAGAATTACACATTTTGATTAACCAGAATAAAATGAACGGATCTAATCTTTTCCATGTATATTTCGCTAAAATCACTTTTAAACGAAATTTCAAAGACTGATTAAAGTATTTTACCCAAAGATTTAATAAAATATGAACTTTTTCTTCAATTCTATTCAATTTCTCTATGGAATTGAGTACCCACGTTATATATTTGTTGAATTCCCTCCGTATCTTATGTTATATTGATAAATTGAAATTTGATATTAATCTTAAATAATTAAAAATAAATTGTACAAACAAAGTAGAATCTTAAAATGGATTTGGGCAGAAACCGCTATACCTCAATTTAATTGGTCCACATAATCACTAGTTTATGTGAAAGTGTAACCACTATAGTCACGTTGTCCAATAAATAAAAATATATATCAACTTATTTGTGTAATGTCAGTAACAGAATCATGGTAGTCAAACCACAGGATCTGAAAATGAAATATTGAAATTGATTGTGAGAAAGTCAAAAACAGCAGCAGACACATAGTATATGTCTATATGAAAATATCATCCAACACTTCAAAAGAGTTTGACCATAATGATAAATAGACAGCTGCTTCAACAATTAGTTTTTGGTTCCTAAGTTACCTTCAGAATCAAACCCGGTAAACACTTCATAGAAAAGACGTATACTAATTAATTTCTCCAATAAAGATGTGCCACCAAAACATATTTGTGTAGCACCTACAAATAACAAGTAATAACAATACAGGCAACATTGATACTGTCATAACAAGACTAGATCCATCGTTAAAATGGTCAGCTTAAGGATGTAGCTGATCATCCTATGTTTGATGCAAATGTTATCCTCAAGAACCACAGCAGGCTGATTTTTGGGCAGCCACTGCTGTCTGGTCGGGTTGGGTAATCTTAATCGTCTGAGGCTGCAAAATTCCGAAAACGGATAGATCAGGTCTTAAGATTAAACATAAATAAAACTAGGAACTGATGCTCGAGCAGGTAAAAACAAAAACACGATTATACCTCAGCCTTTGAGTCGGATTCCGCAAGTCTTTGCTTTATATCCCTGGCTATTGAGAAAAACACCTCCTCTACGTTCATGTTTGTCTTTGCACTCTGTTTGAGATTAAGACGTTAGGACTGAATTCTACTGCATATGATTCCAACATCAGCAAACAAGTGCAACTTACTGTCTCAAAGAATTTAATTCCATACTCATCAGCGAGTGCTTGACCCCTGGAGGTGGGAACAGCCTACAGAAATAAGTTTGGTCTGATCAAACTTTGAATATCTAACAAGCTATATTAGAAAGATTGTGAGCAGATCACAGAACAAAGAATGACGGGTTTTTGTGTCTACTTGATCTCTCAAGCATGGCATCTATGTGTATTTCCATCACTTTTCACCTGTTTCTTTTATTTTTCATCCTTGGAATTTCAAAATCCACCAAGTGGGTTTACATTTGATTTGCACGAAATGCATGCTCACTGAATATCAATCCAATTGAGCTCTTTCTACCCAATCAGAGCAATGATGCAGAAGAGTCCCCACGTATGCTCATAACCATGTCTGCAACACCTATGCATTTACATACATATGTACAAACAGACACACAGAGACACATTTGTGTGCTGCGTGCACTTTCCGCCCAGGCGGGGGGGAGGATGAGAGAGAGAGAGATTATACCCTTTTGCTTTCATCCATGTCGGCCTTGTTACCCACTAGTATCTTGTTGACATTGTCAGAGGCATGTTGTTCAATGTTACGGATCCAATTCCTGATGTCTAAACAAAGGAATGAGACTTTTTACAAAGGGAGAAAATACCACACGCATAGTTATACCAATCAAAAATTTAAATGAGATGTGTATAAGCAAATTAATGGAAATTAAAGAGACGGCATTGAAGGATTCAACAAGGAAAATCCTCTACTGGTGCAATGAGGGCAAAAATATCAGGCCCAATAAAAAAGGATGATCAGAATGAGGAGTAATTACTGTTAAAAGACGACTCATCAGTCACATCGTACACCAGCAATATTCCCATTGCTCCACGGTAGTATGCTGCAAAATAAATATTACTTAAAGTAAAGCTCAGAAATTTCCACAGAGAAAAGTGCTCCTCAGGAGTCTAGAAACACTAAGCAACCCCAAAACAACACATCTTTATAAATATTTGTATTGACCAAAAAGAAAAAATCCTATTTGAATGTATGACTCTAATGAAGAGACAAAACCATAGGAAAGGACGATCCTCTTTGTAACATATATTTCACTGATCCTTCCTTCCATGGCTAAATGTAGAAAAGACCATTATTTGAAAATTTGTGAATCTAATACATGTATAGCCCTCACCACAACTATCTGCTTCTAATGAAATCGTCTAACATGTATCAAAAAGTGTAATACTTGTGCTGCAATCATTGTGCTAACTGTCTTTTTCAGTCTATGACATTTAAGAGCAAAACTATAAAATAGAGCACTGGTAAAATAAACAGGTTCAGTCCAAACATCAAGCAAATCTGTAGAATAGAGCACTGGTATTATGGATGCAGTTTAGGATTTTGTTTGACATGCTTTGTTTTTTAGGGCAAACCTGCCCTTCGTTCAATATCTTACTTCACCCTAACTCCCATCTTGAGACTGCAAAAGCCGAACCATGGGGAATAACTTGCTCGGGCGCTCGTTCATGGTTGATTGCATGACGAAATGAAGATGAATAATGGCTGTTTGAATACATGTGTTTTTTATCACAATAATTATATTGGCTTCGGTTATATTATAAAAATAATCATACTTTTTACCACTAAAACATACGAATTATGTTTGCTTCTTCCCTTAACTTTAAAAATCCCTAAATCGTGATATTTTTCTTGTAATTTAAACATAATCAAGAAACAAAATTAGTTGTCAGAAAATGTATAAACTGCCCACAAATAGTTCATTATTCCATGAATTATTCAGAACAATGCACAACCACAAGTTTTGAGCTCATCTACAAAAACAAGCCAAATGCAACTCCAGCTTCACTCCCCACAGGGTTCAGTTGCAGCCGTAAACTCATTTAAGGTGAAAATTTCAAATGATCAATAAAATATTTCCTTTAGAATGCAATGAACGTTATGAAGCAGGAAAAAAAGGAGGCAGAGTGTGTTAGATTGAAGGCAAAACTAGAAATGAAACAATTAATAAACTACACTGCAAGGGAAGTATGAAATTTTTGGATTATCATGATACTTTAAGCTTCAGAAATCTTTTCTACTAATTAACAGCAGCCGATTCCTTAAATGATAAGACATTTGATCTCTTCTCTACTTTCTTCTTAGATATCCACATGCCACCCAGAATTTCTAGGAAGCTACTTCTCGCATTTCTAAAGATACCTTAAACCAATTAAAGAAAAACATGATGAAACTGAAATGCCACACTACCTCAGCTTCTGTCTAGGGAAGGGATAAGGGGAAGGAGCAGATTCATGTATTGGTTATGGCATACCAGTTGTGATGGTTCGGAATCTCTCTTGCCCAGCAGTATCCCAGATTTGCAGTTTGATTCGTTTTCCATCAAGCTCTATGGTCCTTATCTTGAAGTCAATGCTGCAAAAGAAAACTGAATCAGACACCTAGCAGAAGAATGTCAACCAAGCCAAACTGGAGTAGGGTATCTTGTATTGGAAATAAACCTACCCAATAGTGGTAATGAAACTGGTGGTGAAAGAGCCATCAGAGAAACGTAAAAGAAGGCAACTCTTACCCACACCTGAAAACTTAAATCATTAAATTGACTTTCAAGCCAGATCTAGTTATACTACAACATCATTTCCCTAAAATTCGGCACAAATTGCCAGAAAAGAGATTAATTATACCAAAAGAAATGAAGATATGCTGACATGCACTAAAAGGTTCTATATTCAGCCAAAGATAAATTCCACAATACAGTTCCAGGAATTTTCGTGAAACAATCATTACTATTCGGTGAGTGACAATAGACCACCAGTTCTCCTGAAAGGGGATGAACTGGAGCAGTTAGTCCCCAACCAGCAAGCTTCAATAATTTTTGAATAACATGCATATAAAGATGTGATTACAAAAACTTCCATAGCCTTGTTAAGTCATTTAAAATTTATATCTCAGCACCCCTTCATAAGATTTCAATCATTCCTCTAGATAGAAAGTCATCAATCTTCATCTCAAGCACTCAAACTTTCCCTGCCATGCTCCCATGGAGAATCAGTAACTTATCCTTTGGAACATTTGGTTTTGTAGAGGTGCTCCCTTTCCTCAAGTTAAATTCTAATCCTATGACTTTTCAAAGTTCAAGAGTAAAGCTTTTACTGAGATCCTCAGTAATTCTTCGATGGAAAATTACGCTCTAAATAAAACTCCTTATAACTAAACATATAAGACTAGTATATAAGCCTATGTGCCAGTAATAACAATACAAGCATCTATAACACCGCATTTGTTTTATGATATTGGCAAACATATTAATATGCACCTACTTAGCCTATATATAGAATTTGATAGATATAAACCAAATCTAGCATATTTGTCACCAGTTGACAAAAACATTTTTTTTCTAAATAGCCAAACACAAATTTTTATCAGACAATTATATGAAGTATTACATTTTCCAAACTAATAAAAAATATATGTCAAGAGAATATCTGAAAGATCTTAAATATTCCCAATCAAAAGATCAAAACCATATCAAGTGTCGTAATGATACAAACATTTTCGATCAAATGCAGAGGCCACAACAATAAATAACATGATAAAATACCTGAAAATAAGTTCAGAACTGCGTGCATAAAATACGTACCGCTGTCTCCTATCAAGAGAAGCTTGATTAGATAATCGTAATCGGCTCGAGCTCTGGCGGGTGGAGCAGCCATTTGATTGGATCTGAATTTCTTTCCTCAAATATGAAAATAAAATAACCCTAGCAAAAGGTACTCGTATTTATTTTTTGATTTTCAGATTATTTAAGGAATAAAGGATGGAGCAAAATCAAAATTTTAAATTTTAGATTAATTAAAATGAAGATTTTCGAGAAACAAATGCATAAATTTACCAGATCGGAGAGAAAGAGAAAAGGGGATCTAATAAATAAGGAGGAAGAAAAAGAGGAGGGAAGCGCTGTGTGATAAGTCGCGTTGAATTCTTTATTTCGTTTTTTCGTGTTTTTTATTTTATTTTAGAGGAAATTGCCTCAAACTCAGTCATGTTCCAAATTATGTCAAAATTCTTTTTAAAATTGTTATTAAGCTATAATCTTCAACCATCTTTTCAAAAGCCCGTTTATGCATCGGTGTGTGGACCCTCGTGCTAATATATAGTTATATACTTGTATCTTTGTGTAGAAGTAGTTAGTGGTTTAAACAATTTGGAAATTTTGGGCAAAATTTTGAATAAACTTTAATAATAATAATAATAATAATAATAATAACAAAAAATTAAATAGAACAAATTATCACCGACATCGTAATCGCCGACTCTATTAGTATGAGTAGAATATTTTTATTATGTAGAATATATTTACTCTCAATACTTACGTACAAGTCTATACATCTATAAAACATAAAAAAGCAAGGATGTGTATGACGTGTACATGTTGGATGAAACAAAATCATCATTGAATTTGAAATTTCTATCAGAAGGGGCCGTACATGTTCTGCAATACCTTCATAAATACTCTGCTAGTATGAATTAATAACAATTATTCACTATAGTCGTGTCAATTAAATTTTTTATAAAAAAAAAATTTCCCTGAGAGTGACGGACATGGGACCTAGGGAGAAGACAAAAGTGTTGTAGTCAAAAGTCCAAAAGCACAAGATGATGAAAATAAGGTGGGGTCAAAAGCAGAGATATCAAGACTAAGCTTTAACAAATTCAAAATCCTAGCTCACTCAAAAAGCTCTATAGTAGGGCTATGGCCAACCATACGTTTATGCCAAGCCCATAAACTATTGTCTGATTTGGGCCAGGTACGTATGCCGGCACTATGAAGTGAGGCTAACGGAAATGGTTCAAGGAAAGGAAAGGTTTGAGTCGTAGGAGCATTCGAGGAAAGGTTTAGGTGTTCACGATAGGAAACAATCGGGATCAACGAAGGGTTTAAAAGTAAAGTTTGAAATTCCTCAAAGAAAGAGAATTTTTCACGCCATAGTAAAATTGAGAGCATCGGCGAGTGTTAACGCAGTGATAGTAAAAATTGGTGATTCTCGAGTGTTCAATGAATGGTTCAGAAAGTTTAAAAGTTTGAAATTCCTCAAAAGAAAGAGAATTTTTCGCTGCTATAGTAAACGAGAGCGAGAATAACAATGGTGTTCTTGATTTTTTGAAAATGTAAAAGTGTAAGTGCACAGACGTGAATAAGAAATGTGAAAAGTGGGGTTTATATTGAGGAACGACGTGGCGAAGGGCGACGTGGTGAAATTTCCGCCAAGAAAGAAGCACACTTCAGTATCGCCAAATAGAGGAAACGCCAAAGGGTTTTTGTACTTTTTGAGATTTCAAAAGTTGTAGAAAAAGTGCAAAGTCCTAAATATGGCAAAATTAATTATTAACATTAATTCAACAATATTAGAGAGTAATTGTTGATGCACAAAATATTTTCAACATATAGATATAAAACAAATGTCCAAAATAGGAGGCCAAAGCATGAAACTTGAGCGAATTATCAAAACGAGACCTAGAATTGCCCAAGCATGTAAAAGCTTGAACGACAAGGTGAAATGGAGCAAAGCTTGGACGAATGAAGCAAAGCTTGGACTAATTGAGCAAGCTTTTACACGTGACCCATAATCCAAAATAATTGTTAATACACAAGTGATCTCCCCATCATGAGGGCAGAGACTAATTGAGCGACACCTTACAAGTGATCTATAATCCAAAGCAATTGTTAATTAATGGAAAAGACATTATGGTAGTTAAGAGAAGTTATTTTATAAAAAGTGATATGAAGTAGTTGTCAGTTATGAGCGAAAATTACGCAAATAGTGATCAAGTTATAAATGAGACAAAACAACTGAAAAGAGAAATCAGAACAACTATCTCACAAAGAAATATGTGAATTTACGTTTTAAATTTTTTTGCTTTCTATTTAAGAATTCTGTAATTTAGTGTACTTATGTCTCCTTTGAGGCAAATTGTATAACATAGTCTTTCAATTCAAACACTCATTATTGGGACATTGTCTTAAAATGTTTAGTTCCTTACCCATCGTCTGAGTATTCTTTTAATTGTTAGCACGAATAAAAAACGCGTGAGGAGCACTATTATGAACAAAAGTTTAAAGTATAACAAAAAATATATATAAATAATTCTAAAACGATCTCAACAAATTTTTAACTCGGATGTTTTTCTTGTTTTTAGAAACAACCCAAAAAAAGGCTCATTTCAAAGTCGAAATTGGGATGCATAAAAAAATTTCCTAGTCGAAATTGTTTTCATAATCAAAGATACTAAACTGAGATAATATTAAAATGTATCTGATCAAACAATTCTCATTATGCAAACAATGAAAATACAAAGTAGAGCCAACAATCCTAGTTTCATTATCGCAGCTAACTTCGCTTAAGACTGCACTTGGGTTCTAATCAAGTATTTTTGGGGCATTCAGATCCCAATAGATGGAAATTATCTTTCAACGAAGACTTGTACATTAACGGATCCATGGGGGGATTTATGGGTAGGGGAGGACCAGATTATAGTCTGGTTCTGTCTCGGAAAAAATCGTTTTTTATAGTGTAAACAAAAAAGTAAAATTTTTTTTATAATAATGATTCTTGAAGTGCAATTTTTTTTTTCAATAATAGTTCACTCTATAAAAATTTTAGTTCCACCCCTAAACAAAACTCAAACAATTTAGAGTCTTTAGCAAAATCGTTAAGATTTCGAATATAATAAACAGAAAAATAATTAAGTAAATGGTCAAAAAAAAATTCGTTAGTGTTTGTCGATGAAAATTAATATCTATTTGTAATTTAGAAAGGAATACCAATAATAATATCATCAATGACCACCAAAGCACTAGCTTCAGTAAGACCGAATGTCATATGTGATGTCATGGACAATCACTAATGGTGATGCAAAACAGTTAAGAAAAAATCATAAACCAGTTGGAGAAGAAGAAAAACAAGAAAGACGTATAACTTTTAGCTCGGGTGTTGGATTTAGTTGAATGACAAATTTCATAGTATAGGGGCTCGTTTTAGCAATTTTTTGTTTTAAGTCAATTTAAGGATATTTTGTCATTTTAGCCGTTTTTGAGTTTTAATCAAATTTGTCTAGTGAATTAGGGTTTTATTGTAAGACTTTAAATACTTGTCGAAGTTTTGGAGAGGCGACACTTTTTTTAAATCATAGATTAATAATTTTTCCGTTTTCTCCATTAATTGGTAGATTCTAAAATTTCTCACGTCCGTTTGAGCGAAATTTGATCAACACTGTTTGTATGTTACGAACAAGACGTTTTATTGTTACTCACGTTTTCGTCCTGCAACAAATAGTGCTCCAATCATCATTGCCATTGGGATGTTTTCGGTATTACCACAAAATTTTATTCATTCTATATATTTTATAAGTTCATAATAAATAAGTTAAAATATCTATTCATTTTTTAATTATAATGTTACATTAATTGTTGTTTTATTCCTGACGTAATTTTTCATTAGTATTTGATTTTTTATTACTTAATTTATTGACAATATTTTTGTCAACAAATTAAATTTATTAAATTATTTATGTATTCGCAGAGCGGTGTTCTCTTAAATATTAGTGGGCAAGATGTAATTATTCACCCATGATGTGGGCGATCTCGTCTACAAGATGTCATTGCTACCTATTACAAGATGCTCCCACATCATCATCAGGATAATTACATCTTGCCTACACCCATGCTGCAGTGTGTAACACCACTCTATGTATTCAATGTTACTAAATGAAAAGCCATTTGAAATCTTAAATTATTTTTTTAACTGATGTTTAATTCCTGACATAATTTTCTGAATTAAATATTTAATTCTTTTATATTTTCTTGGTTTATTTAACAAAAAAAAAAATCAATTGATAAACTAAATTTATTTAAGACTATATTTTTCTTTTAAATTATCATCAGTGAAAAATTCTATTATTAATCTTCAAATTTTATTTTTAATTGTTAAATTTTTTATCAGTAATATTTATTTTTTATTTTTATTGCTTTATTTAGTGACAAAATTTCTTCTATAATTAAATTTATTAAAATATACTTTTTAATTATTATCAATGGAAAAATATGACTCAGCAAATTTTGTTAGTAAAATTGTTTAAAGAAAAAAAATTGAAATTTTGGGGGTAATGAGGCCTTGCCTTTCCTAAAGTATAATTAGAAAAGGAAAAAGAAAAAGAAAATGACAAAAATCTCGGCCAAGAACGCAGTTCGATTCCCAAAAATATTGTGGATCTCGTCTGGGGGTTGGCACATTGGCTCTCTCCTCGTGTCCCTAAAATCCTCGATTTTAAAAAGTTCAAATAAAAAAGAAAAAAGAAAATGACAAAAAACTAAGAAAATGATTTTTAAAAAAAAAAATAAATAAATTACATTCACAGCTCTCATTATTTCAATTTTGTAACTCTATCATTTTCATTCAATTTTATTTGCAGATATCATCTTCATCATTTTATTAATTCGCACAAATATTCCATTTGAACAATTTTACCCTTGATATAAATAAATTAAATAAAAAATCGCAATTGAAATTCCTAATCTTTTTTAAAGTGTAAATAAAACATAAATTTTTTATTTTTAAAAAATAAAAAAATAAAAAAAAACCAAAATGGCCATATTCTTCAACCAACCCACCCCTACCAAACCCCCCAACAATAATCGGGAGAATTTGTGGGGTGAGGGTGACTTTTTTTGTTTTTGTTTTTGTTTTTTAATTTTATTTTTTTGTTTAATTATTTTAAATAATAAAATGTATTGAACTATTTTGTCCTTGTTGTATTTGTCAAATTTAGGTACATATTTAATTTTTGGTCAATTAACGGACATTTGGATAAAATTTGTCTAGACTTCAAATGTTCTTTCAATAAGCTATAATTAGAAGATTTGAGACTTAATGACATTTTTTTTAAGTGAAATCTATAAAAAAAAAAAAAAAAAAAAAAAGTTTTATGATTTATTTACATTTTTTAAAACGTTATAGTTCATAATTGTAAGTTTTTCATTATATTTTATTTTTTTCTATTAATTAATTTATTTAAACTGAGGCCAATCTTTGAGAAAAAAAAAAAAAGAAGCACTAGAGTCCCAACTCCCCATCCACCCTCAACCCAATTCATCGCCACTGTTAAAGTATGCACAGTCAATCTAACGCATAAAAATTCTCAAAGAATTCTACCTCATAGTGGATCAGCAATTTAGAAGGTGACTTGCGTTCTTGAAACTTTTTATATATAGGAAATAGTGGTAGAAACTTATTAAGCCTTATTTAATTTGTGTTTCAATTTTGAGTTTTGAATTTTTGAATTCATTTATAAATTTCTTTTTTTAGGATTTGTTTAAATATTGTTAAAAACAAATTTGATTTGTCATTGGATAAATTATTTTTCAAAACAAAAGACTAGAAAAACACGTTTGATTTGAAATTTTGAAAAATTGTTTTATAATATTTTATTCAATGAATTTAATTATTCAATAAAATATAATAATTTTATATTAATATATTATCAAGTAAAATACACATTTTAAAGTTGACGAATCTTATAATATTTTTCTCCCTAACAAAAGAAAATGCAAACAAATAATAAATTGATTTGATAAAAAATAAGAAATAAAACAATAAAAATTGTTAACGTGGAATGAGAATTTTCATTTGTTTTCATTTTAATGAATTTTTAAAAAAATTTATTTAATAAGGGCTTGAGCTTTGTTTAATTATTTTTAGAATTTATATTTTTTTAGAATGTTATTTTTAGATTTTTTATTTTTTAAAATTTTTATTTAAATAAATTTTATCTAAACGCTTGTTTTGAGTTTGTTTACACTAAAAATACTGAAAATATCAAAAATATGTTTTGAGTTTTATGATATAAGTTTAACATTGTTTTTAAAAATGCATTTTCAAAATAATAGATGAAACAAGTTTTGAGTGTTTTACAAAATTTAAAACTGAAAATAGCAAATCAAACGGGTTTAAGAGGGCGTTGGGTTTACGTTTCACTCTTCAAAGTTTTGAATTTATTTTTAGTTTTTTGTTTTCGGATATGTTTTAAAATTGCTGAAAACGCGTTTGGTTTGTTATTTTGAAAAACTATTTTCTCAAGACAAATTCTGGAAAACACGTTAGGTTTGGAATTTTGATAAACTAGTTTATGACATTTTATTCATTGAATTTGATTAGTCAGTAAAAACAGAAATTTTTTATGCTATTATATTATCAATCAATATATACATTTTTCAAGTTGGTGAATTTTACAATATATTTTTTTCGCTACAAAAGTAAAAAATAAAAAATAAAAAAAATAAATTGTATTAGCAAGAAATAAGATATAAAAAAATAAAAATTAAAGACGTTGATTACAATTTTTATTTGTTTTATTTAAATAAAAAAAATTAGAATTTTATTTAAATAACCAATAAAGATTGGAGTATTTTATTTTTACAATTTTCATTTTAAACAATTGTTTTAGAATTCAAACAGAAAACCAAGCGCTATTTTAATTTTTTGTTTCATTTGCTTTTATTACATTTAAAATACTCAAGCCGCCCAATAAATATAGATTTGCTTTTATTGTCACACAGATTAAGAAAATTTAATTATTATAGTTGAAAAAATAAATTTACTTTCGTTTTTTTATGTGCCCCTACATTAATATAATTATAGTGCATATTTGTTTATAACAAAATACATTAAATAAAAAATATTAGAAAACTAAGTTTCGGTGCTGACTGCTGAGGATCACGGGGTAAAAGTAAAGAAGAAGATATTGACGGTATTTTGGAGAAGAAGATTGCAAATAAATTTTCTTTCGATGTTAAAGCCTAACGGCCCCTCATTCAGTGCTATTTGTGTACACGTTCCTTTGAGATATACTGAATTAGGCCCAACAAGTGCTGGGTCGACAGGTCCTAATCCTATATTGAGCGCTCCCAGAAATTCCAAAAGAAAAGAAGATAGTATAAAAATGGCAAAATTAAAAGGTTCATACATAAATTTTTTTTTTTTTTTTTATATTGTAATTAATGATCGAAATTTCATACATAAATTTTTATTAGTGAAGTAACAGGATGAGGACAAGTTATTGAGAGTCACTCATAATGCAATAATCACTTTGTAATTATATAAATGTATAATTTGATATTATTATTTTAAACATTATTAATTATATTGTGTTGTGTTATATGTTGAGTTCATCAATGGACGATATTGCCCCTCAAATAACTTATAATTTCTAAAATCATATTTCAATTAATATAATTTATTTTGGCTTTAATTTAAACTATTTAATACTATATAAATATTGCATTTTGATCATTAAAAGTGATTTGTCTCTTTAAATTCCATTATATATATTGTAATTAATGAAAATAAATAAAATATACTAATAAAATTTTTAATATATTGAAATTATTATATTTAATTGTAAACAATCAAAGAGTCAATCTTATTATATATATTATAATTTGAGAATTTAAGCAAATTTTTTCATCAACATAACAAAATAAGATAAATTTGGCTTTGCATTTCAACTTTCTTATTATTGATTCATAATTTCTTCTTTTTTATCATAATTTCTCTTTGTTATTCGCCTTTGTTTTTTATTATGCCATGAATATTTTTTTCCTCGCAATGACGATTTTTAATCTTTGATAATTAGTTTGATAATAATGTGGTAATAATAGATGTGTTAATTTTCCATGAATAATTCACTAATTTTAAGAATATATATGATGGTAATATTGATTTTAAATTTTGATTTCTATATCTTTTTTTCTTGATTTAGAATATTTGTTCGATGTAAAAATGTTAATTATTGTGGTGATCTTGATAACAAAGGGATTTAAGCTCGAATGATGTTTTATGTCATTTTGTAAGCAATTAAACGATATTTATTGTGAAAGAACGAAGTTAGAATAAGGAGAATTTGTATTCTCTAACTCTTTCAAGACGCTGATCGGCGGAAGACACACAGCGGTCATATATATGATGATTATGTAATTCCTAAATATGTATTTAGGATCATAAAATAGATATTTTACTTTCATATATTACATCTTTGGACTTTTTAACCTCCCATATTAAATTAATAAATCTAAAACCTTTCATTTCCAACCATTATTGAACAAAATAATATGTTGTTTGGATCATTTGGACAACTTATCTTCATTTTTTTTTTTACTTGAATACAAATGTTCATATGATGATTATATAATTCCTAAATACGTATTCATAACACAATCTCACTAATATACAATAATCTTATAATATTTTACCATCTCATATTCAAAAATCCAAAACCTTTCCTATACCACAATTAATAAACTACATAACACAATCTCATTTATGTACAATTATTTTATAATAATTTTTCATCTCATATTCAAAAATCCAAAAACCTTTCACCTTCCATTATTATTAAAGGAAAATTGGCAAACGTCTCTATCAGATATGGATCCAAGACAAATCATCCTTAACTTTCAAATTTTGACATTACAACCCCTTACCTATCAATGTAGTGTTTAAATCATCGTTTGATCGGAATCCATCCAATATTCATAAACCTTTGAATTTTGGCGCAAATGGTTCCTAACCTTTGTTCTTAGTGTGGAATTGGTTCCTAACATTTATGTTTTGACAAACAAGTCCCTAACTTATGTGTTTTAGTGCTAAATTGATCCTTATGAGATGCAAAAGACAAATATACCCTTAGTTTTAATTAAAAAATTTTATGTGGATTCCTAATCATTACAAAATGTGTAAATAAGTCTAATACTTTTATTTTTTATAAAAAATTAAAGAAAACTAATGAACTTTTTAATTAACACTTTAGTAATAAAATGTCAAATAAAATTATTATTTTTATTATGAAGTAATAAATATATTATTTAAAATTAAAACTTTTATTTTATTGTTATATAAAAAAAATAACTTTGTTCAAATACTTTTATTTAATTGAGTTATATGTTTATTAACTACAAATATTAGAAATCCAACTATATTCTTTATATTTTAATTTATCGTTTTATTTTCATTCAAAAATAAAACACATAATGTGTAAATTAATTTTTATTAGTATTTTTATGTTAAATAAAAATGTAATAAGATTAGTTCAATGTCATAAAATTTTATAAGTCATTTTGTTATTTATTTAACTTAATTTTTAAAGTAAAGAGGAAGAAAAAATTGATAAGTAAAGAGGGAGAAAAATGATTTCTCGCAATGATTTCTCTTTATTACTTAATAATAAATATAATAAATTTATTTGACATGTTTATTACTAAAGTGTTAATTAAAAAAAAATTCATTAGTTTTCTTTAATTTTTTTATAAAAAATAAAAGTATTGGACTTATTTGCACATTTTGTAATGATTAGGAATCCACATACAATTTCTTTTAATTAAAACTAAGGGTATATTTGTCTTTTCATCCTATAAAGACCAATTTCGCATTAAAATACATAGGTTAGGGACTTGTTTGCCAAAACATAAATGTTAGAAACCAATTCCACACTAAGAACAAATGTTATTGACCATTTTCGCCAAAATTCCAAAGGTTTAACGAAATATTGGATGGATTCCGTTCAAAATGATGATTTGGGCACTACATAGATAGGCAAGGGATGTAATTGCCAAAATTTAAAAGATAAGGATGATTTGCATGACCGAGTCCATACGTTAGGGACGCTTTTTGGCCAATTTCCTATTATTAAACTATATAACAACACTATATCCGAGTTTGACAAAATATTCAAATCTCATCCGCCATATCCGGAAGTATCAAGAACTCCACCACCGTGAATATCCGATGTCGCTTCAATAACTTTGATTTAGGTTCTTTCTTCTTCGTTGTATGTATGTGTGGAAGTTCGTATCTCTATTTACGTAAATAATATTTTATACAAACATAAAACTATTGTAATTGAGATCTACTTTTTCTTTATTTTGCATACAATTTATAACTATAGTGTTGATTAACAATGTAATTGTGTAGAGTACAAACAATGTTCAAATATGTTTTATTAGTAAATTAAAACAAGATTTGTGTGTTGAGATTGCGAGAAAACCCACCGGTATGCTCTAAATCTCCAAGTGTGATATTCAATAAACTCCCAATAAATTGTTGACACACTTTAGTAGAAATATTTTTGTGATAATCGCTTTTATAAAGACTTAACTAATGATTTCTCAAATCAATGGACATGTGTATCCAAATAATTCTTATTTTTATTGTAAAAGAACATGGAAAATTTTCTCATTACACTTGTTGACCTAGAATTGTGAGGTTTAAATTTTGTTTATGCGTGTCAACACAAATATTGATAAATAACTCCTCTCGTTCTCTCGACATGTGAAATTTATAATATAACTCAATCAATGTTAAAACATTTTCCTTTTCATTATCTAATTTCCCAATTCCTTTCTTGAATACTCAACATATCATACAATATAACAATATGAAAAGCACAATAATAATAAACCAACTTTATTACCTCGAATTCAAAAAGCCATAAACATCAAAAAATAATGCAAAAACCTGATTGGTCTTCTCAAATGCCCAAATTCTAAACACAATTTAATGTTTAATATATAAAAATAATAAAACAAAGAATAGAAGAAATGAAATCGGGGTTTACGAATTCCAACGTAAACCCCAACGAATATAAATGATTAAAGGTGGACGTTGTATGTCGCTCAATCTATTTTTTAATCGATTTTAAGAAAAATTGGCTAGTTTATGACATTTTATTCATTGAATTTGATTAGTCAAGAAAATGTAAATTTTTTATGCTATTATATTATCAATCAATATATACATTTTTCAAGTTGGTGAATTTTACAATATATTTTTTTTCTACAAAAGTAAAAATAAAAAATAAAAAAATAAATTGTATTAGCAAGAAATAAGATATAAAAAAATAAAAATTAAAGACGTGGATTACAATTTTTATTTGTTTTTATTTAAATAAAAAAATTAGAATTTTTATTTAAATAACCAATAAAGATTGGAGTATTTTTATTTTTTACAATTTTCATTTTAAACAATTGTTTTAGAATTCGAAACAGAAAACCAAGCGCTATTTTAATTTTTTGTTTCATTTGCTTTTATTACATTTAAAATACTCAAGCCGCCTAATAAATATAGATTTGCTTTTATTATCACACATGATTAAGAAAATTTAATTATTATAATGAAAAATAAATTTACTTTCGTTTTTTTATGTGCCCCTACATTAATATAATTATAGTGCATATTTGTTTATAACAAAATACATTAAATAAAAAAATATTAGAAAACTAAGTTTCGGTGCTGACTGCTGAGGATCACGGGGTAAAAGTAAAGAAGAAGATATTGACGGTATTTTGGAGAAGAAGATTGCAAATAAATTTTCTCTTCGATGTTAAAGCCTAACGGCCCCTCATTCAGTGCTATTTGTGTACACGTTCCTTTGGATATACTGAATTAGGCCCAACAAGTGCTGGGTCGACAGGCCCTAATCCTATATTGAGCGCTCCCAGAAATTCCAAAAAGAAAAGAAGATAGTATAAAAAATGGCAAAATTAAAAGGTTCATACATAAATTTTTTTTTTTTTTTTTTTGATCGAAATTTCATACATAAATTTTTATTAGTGAAGTAACAGGATGAGGACAAGTTATTGAGAGTCACTCGTAATGCAATAATCACTTTGTAATTATATAAATGTATAATTTGATATTATTATTTTAAACATTATTAATTATATTGTGTTGTGTTATATGTTGAGTTCATCTATATCTATACTAATTCTAAAAGTCCCTTAAAGGGAGAAACATTTTTGGACGATATTATCCCTCAAATAACTTATAATTCCTAAAATCATCTTTCAATTAATATAATTTATTTTGGCTTTAATTTAAACTATTTAATACTATATAAATATTATATTTTGATCATTAAAAATAATTTGTCTCTTTAAATTATATTATATATTGTAATTAATGAAAATAAATAAAAATATACTAATAAAAATTTTAATATATTGAAATTATTATCTTTAATTATAAACAATTAAAGAGTCAATCTTATCTATATCTATATCTATACTAATTCTAAAAGTCTCTTAAAGAGAGAAATATTTTTAGACGATATTGCCCCTCAAATAACTTATAATTCTTAAAATCATCTTTTAATTAATATAATTTATTTTAGCTTTAATTTAAACTATTTAATACAATATAAATATTGTATTTTGATCATTAAAAGTGATTTGTCTCTTTAAATTCCATAATATATTGTAATTAATGAAAATAAATAAAATATACTAATAAAATTTTTAATATATTAAAATTATTATTTTAATTGTAAACAATCAAAGAAATAATCTTATTATGCATTTGAACTTAAAACAAATTCATTCATCAACATAACAAAACAAGATAAATTTGACTTTGCATTTCACTTTCTTATTATTGATTCATACTTTCTTCCTCCTGTTCCAAATATGAGATAAATATTTATGGACGATATTGCCCCTCAAATAACTTATAATTTCTAAAATCATATTTCAATTAATATAATTTATTTTGGCTTTAATTTAAACTATTTAATACTATATAAATATTGCATTTTGATCATTAAAAGTGATTTGTCTCTTTAAATTCCATTATATATATTGTAATTAATGAAAATAAATAAAAATATACTAATAAAATTTTTAATATATTGAAATTATTATATTTAATTGTAAACAATCAAAGAGTCAATCTTATTATGCACGAGAATTTAAGCAAATTTTTTCATCAACATAACAAAATAAGATAAATTTGGCTTTGCATTTCGACTTTCTTATTATTGATTCATAATTTCTTCTTTTGTTATTCGTCTTTGTTTTTTATTATGCCATGAATATTTTTTTTCCTCGTAATGACGATTTTTAATCTTTGATAATTAGTTTGATAATAATGTGGTAATAATAGATGTGTTAATTTTCCATGAATAATTCACTAATTTTAAGAATATATATGATGGTAATATTGATTTTAAATTTTGATTTCTATATCTTTTTTTCTTGATTTAGAATATTTGTTCGATGTAAAAATGTTAATTATTGTGGTGATCTTGATAACAAAGGGATTTAAGCTCGAATGATGTTTTATGTCATTTTGTAAGCAATTAAACGTATATTTATTGTGAAAGAACGAGTTAGAATAAGGAGAATTTGTGTTACTCTAACTCTTTCAAGCACGCGACTGAGGAAGACACACAAAGGGTCATATATATGATGATTATGTAATTCCTAAATATGTATTTAGGATCATAAAAATAGATATTTTACTTTCATATATTACATCTTTGGACTTTTTAACCTCCCATATTAAATTAATAAATCTAAAAACCTTTCATTTCCAACCATTATTGAACAAAATAATATGTTGTTTGGATCATTTGGACAACTTATCTTCATTTTTTTTTTTTACTTGTAATACAAATGTTCATATGATGATTATATAATTCCTAAATACGTATTCATAACACAATCTCACTAATATACAATAATCTTATAATATTTTACCATCTCATATTCAAAAATCCAAAACCTTTCCTATACCACAATTAATAAACTACATAACACAATCTCATTTATGTACAATTATTTTATAATAATTTTTCATCTCATATTCAAAATCCAAAACCTTTCACCTTCCATTATTATTAAAGGAAAATTATTGCAACGTCTCTATCGTATGGATCCGGCAGACAAATCATCTTAACTTTCAAATTTGACAATTACAACCCTTACCTATCAATGTAGTCCTAAATCATCATTTTGAGCGGATCCATCCAATATTCCGTTAAACCTTTGGAATTTTGGCGCAAATGGTTCCTAACCTTTGTTCTTAGTGTGGAATTGGTTCCTAACATTTATGTTTTGACAAACAAGTCCCTAACTTATGTGTTTTAGTGCGAAATTGATCCTTATGAGATGCAAAAGACAAATATACCCTTAGTTTTAATTAAAAAAATTTTTATGTGGATTCCTAATCATTACAAAATGTGTAAATAAGTCTAATACTTTTATTTTTTATAAAAAAAATTAAAGAAAACTAATGAACTTTTTTTAATTAACACTTTAGTAATAAAAATGTCAAATAAAATTATTATTTTTATTATGAAGTAATAAATATATTATTTAAAATTAAAACTTTTATTTTATTGTTATATAAAAAAATAACTTTGTTCAAATACTTTTATTTAATTGAGTTATATGTTTATTAACTACAAATATTAGAAATCCAACTATATTCTTTATATTTTAATTTATCGTTTTATTTTCATTCAAAAATAAAACACATAATGTAAAAATTAATTTTTATTAGTATTTTTATGTTAAATAAAAATGTAATAAGATTAGTTCAATGTCATAAAATTTTATAAGTCATTTTGTTATTTATTTAACTTAATTTTTAAAGTAAAGAGGAAGAAAAAATTGATAAGTAAAGAGGAGAAAAATGATTTCTAATGATTTCTTTTTTATTACTTAATAATAAATATAATAAATTTATTTGACATGTTTATTACTAAAGTGTTAATTAAAAAAAATTCATTAGTTTTCTTTAATTTTTTTATAAAAAATAAAAGTATTGGACTTATTTGCACATTTTGTAATGATTAGGAATCCACATACAATTTCTTTTAATTAAAACTAAGGGTATATTTGTCTTTTTCATCCTATAAAGACCAATTTCGTACTAAAATACATAGGTTAGGGACTTGTTTGCCAAAACATAAATGTTAGGAACCAATTCCACACTAAGAACAAATGTTATTGACCATTTTCGCCAAAATTCCAAAGGTTTAACGAAATATTGGATGGATTCCGCTCAAAATGATGATTTGGCAAGACTACATAGATAGGCAAGGGATGTAATTGCCAAAATTTAAAAGATAAGGATGATTTGCGCACCGAGTCCATACGTTAGGGACGTTTTTGGCCAATTTCCTATTATTAAACTATATATAACACTATATCTGAGTTTGACAAAATATTCAAATCTCATCTGCCATATCTGGAAGTATCAAGAACTCCACCACCGGTGAATATCCGATGTCGTTTCAATAACTTTGATTTAGGTTCTTTCTTCTCTTCGTTGTATGTATGTGTGGAAGTTCGTATCTCTATTTACAGAAATAATATTTTTATACAAACATAAAACTATTGTAATTGAGATCTACTTTTTCTTTATTTTGCATACAATTTATAACTATAGTGTTGATTAACAATGTAATTGTGTAGAGTACAAACAATGTTCAAATATGTTTTTATTAGTAAATTAAAACAGTATTTGTGTTGAGATTGCAGGAAAACCCGCTGGTATGCTCTAAATCTCCAAGTGTGATATTCAATAAACTCCCAATAAATTGTTGACACACTTTAGTAGAAATATTTTTGTGATACTGCTTTATAAAGACTTAACTAATGATTTCTCAAATCAATGGACATGTGTATCCAGTCAATTCTTATTTTTATTGTAAAAGAACATGGAAAATTTTCTCATTACACTTGTTGACCTAGAATTGTGAGGTTTAAATTTTGTTTATGCGTGTCAACACAAATATTGATAAATAACTCCTCTGTTCTCTGATACAGGAAATTTATAATATAACTCAATCAATGTTAAAAACATTTTCCTTTTCATTATCTAATTTCCCAATTCCTTTCTTGAATACTCAACATATCATACAATATAACAATATGAAAAGCACAATAATAATAAACCAACTTTATTACCTCGGAATTCAAAAAGCCATAAACATCAAAAAAATAATGCGAAAACCGATTGGTCTTCTCAAATGCCCAAATTCTAAACACAATTTAATGTTTAATATATAAAAAATAATAAAACAGTGAATAGAAGAAATGAAATCGGGGTTTTACGAATTCCAACGTAAACCCCAACGAATATAAATGATTAAAGGTGGACGTTGTATGTCGTTCAATCTATTTTTTTAATCGATTTTAAGAAAAATTGGTGAAATGACTTTGTATAATTTAATAAAACTGGTTTTCTATTATGAAATGAGTTTGTATATTATAATTGGCTACATGAATTTGAAGACATGTCCTTATTAAGCGCATATTCCATATAACAGTATTTCATTGAGTTTTTTTTTATTAATCGATTTTGGTGATATTGTCGAGGTTTTGCATTTATTCTTCGATTTATAAAACCTCTTTTTTGCAAGGGATTGAGCTGAAAAAAGCTTCTATTTATTTGTATTTATCTTATTTGTAGGTATGATGTCGGTAGAAGAAAAATCTCATTTTTTAAAAAAAAATCTTGAATTATATCAAAAGGAATAGACTATAAAAGTGCGAGTGATGAGAAAAAGAAATGTTGAAACATATGAAAATCGTAGTGGACCACTAACTATTATGAAGCTCATTTTGATGGATGAAGAGGTTAGTATTATTATTGACATATCTATCGTTTGTTTGTTTGTTGTGTTGACATATAAATTTAAATTAATAGTCCGTGTTAATTTCAAATTATAAATTATTTCATTATACTTTTTTTTTTTTTTTTTTTTTTTTGCATGGAACTAAAGTACAAACGTTATTGTATAATCTGAAACTATTTTCCGACTGGAGAAGACTATAGAAAAGGACAAAACATACTTTATTGAAAATGGATTAATTAAACCAATTAATAGTAGCTATCTTAATGTGCATGCTGAGATTGAAATATCGTTGTCGTTATGAACCGATGTTTGTGAATCCAACGATTGTATAAAAAACGGACTATATAGGTTTTTTTTTTTTTTTTTTTGGAAGAGCTAATCAAGATTCAAAGAATGTCACTATGATGATGGGTGCTAATTCTTTTCATGTAATACATTGGTACATTATGACTAAATTTTTCCTATTCATAATGCTTTCAAATTTTTTTCCTAGATGTTATAGGTATTGTAATAACTGTAAGGCAACTTTTAAGCATCAAAGTCGAAAAAAATACGGCACAAAATTATTGCAAATTCACGTGCAACGCACGTGTTTCCAGCTAGTATTACTAAAAGGGGAAATATGACATGTTATAGTATGGATGTAAGTAAAAATTTGATATTAAAAATAAGATATCTTTACATGTTATTAATATATTTCACGTTGAAAATATGATCAATTTTATATTCGAGATTTCTTTTCCATTGCTTGACAATGAATGATTGCACCGATATGGTTTAGATGATGGGATATGTGGCACCAAGGGCGGAATCGAGGGCAGCCCTGGGCTCAAGTCCAGATCACGAAAAAATTTTGCCCAAAATTTATAAAAAAGAAAAATGCTCAAATTTCACCAAACATAGAAAAAGAATTGTTTTATTCTCAATTGTGTATTCAAATTTAATTAAACAAACAATTATTTGCATTTGATGTAAGTATTAGAAAATTCAAACTTTAGAAATTTTAAAATTCGAACGTGGATTTGAATTTTTTAATTTGTTGCACTTTCTACTATTTAGTGTTAAAATATCATTTTATTTTCTAATTTGGTTGTAATAATTTCATTGTGTGTGACTTACTTATATGTCGTTTAATTAAATATAGGATTACAATATAATTGTATATAACATTACTAAAGAGTTTAAATATTTTGTGCATCGACTACATAACTTAGTTTTAGATAAAATAGATATAGAATATATTATAAAATAATTTTTGTGCATCGACTACATAATAATTTTTGTTGAGAAAGACTTTGTTAATAAAATAAATATAGATTCTATTATAGAAGAATTTGTAATTGTAAAAGATTGTCGGGCACAACTTTCTTTACCTAGTTTAAATCTTGAATATTTTTGTTTAATGACTTCTTGTAACATTTTTAAAGATTGTGACTTATAAAAAAACATTAGATTCTTATAAAAATAGACTAATAATTGTGGTTTGAGAAAAAAAAATCACCCTGTACGGGGATCCCCCTTCTCCAGCCCACCATTTGGGTACATCCTGGCTCCGCCCCCTGTGTGGCAAGATGTTAGTAGTTGATTCATCTTATCCAGAAAATACACATGAAGTAGCCTTTGAAACTTGATCCACAAATAATAATATTTATGAAAACTTGTTCCAAGCATTGTATCAACACGGGGTGTTGTGTGAGGTCAATTAACCCCACAAATTTTTTCACAGATTTCATTTTTTTTTTTAAATTTAATTAACTTTTCTTAAAAGGCCGATTAGCTTAGACCTAATGAAAATAAAAAGTGAATATTACACTCACTATTTACTAATATTAAAATAATTTTAAATCTAAAAATTTGGCTTATTTATTTCAAAAATACTACATTCTTAAAAATAAATAAATTATTTTAATATTCAATTAATAATGGATTAAAATCAATTTTTAAACCGTAAATTACATATTACCACTTTAACCTTCGTAGATTTACGTACCCACTACAGTGAAAAACCTCCAACCGTGAAGAAATTTCACCTTATCAAACCCGTGCAAATTTTTTCAGAATCTCTGCAAATCTTCGTCCGAACAATGGAGACTCCAAATCGCAGATTGACAAGGTCGAAGAGAGCGTCGCCTGGTGGAGAAAACATACCGGAGTCCAATGCTTCTAGTCTCCGACGAATAACCTTCTCTACACCCACTAAAGATGTCAAAACGAAAGAGATAACGAAAATGAAGGCATGCAAAACTGATTCTACCAAGAAATCGAAAAAAAAATTCAAAAGGAAAACATACATTCCACAGGTATTTCAGACCGTACAAAATGAATATTTTTGCTGATCAAAGTTATTCTTTATGTAGTTTTGTTCAGATGAGTATGTTTTGTAAAATTTTGCATATATGTTCCTGATTAATATTTTAAAACGTAATACAGATTATGTTGTAAAAATTTGTTATTATGTTACATATGTTTCAACATTTGTTATTATGTTACATTTGTTACAATATTGGTTATTCTGTAACACATGATACAAAGATGGTCATTATGTAACAAATGTTACAGAGATGGTTATTCTGTTACACTTGTTACATAATTGATTATTATGTAATACTTACTGATGAAGATGTTATAAATACAATTTTTGTGTAACATTTATTTTTATATGATGTTCTGTAACACTGAAGTGATTATGATGTTGTGATATAACAAATGTTACACAGGTGGTTATTATATTATTGTTACATTGGTTGATACATATATTACAACCTAGTATATCGTGCTTTTGTATACTGTTGAATGTAATGTTCACTTGTAATTTTCAGGCTGGAGATTTCTGCATCAATCCTGATGACAGGATTGGAGCCAGAGTAATGGTATCAGCTCCTCATGATGTTATCATCTCACTCAACCAGAAGATGAACAATTCTCAAAAAGAGTTATTTCGTTCAACTTGTTTTTGATATTTTTTGAATGTAAACGAGATTTATCTTCAGCGTCAACTTATACACAAGATGCTATAAATGGAGGTGAGACAGCCAAACAAAGAACAAATGTAGTTTAGTATCTCAGGCAGAATACTGAAATTTTTAATTGAGGAATTTTATATAGTTATTGGTTTGAAGTGTACTAGTCCTAAGTCTCGCAACGCTAAATCGATGTTGAGACAGATCTATTTTGGTGATTTAAAAAGTGTTTATAACAAAGATTGTCGAGCAAGTTTTTAAGAACATGCAATCAGATTCGAAAGATGAAGACGTTGTCAAAATTGAGATTTTGTATCTGATTATGTCATACATATTCACTATGCCGTATAAAAACAGGTATAAGATTGTAAGATGCAACATTTTGTTTGATTGATTCAGTTTTGACCGATACGTATGCATGGGGTAAGGAACTATTTCAAAATACATTCAGTTATTTGAAGATTGCATTGACGAAGCGTACGTACGATGATGGGATTAAGAAGGATATATTCATGTATAGATTATATGGATTCCCTCTTGCCTTTCAAATATGGATTTATAAAGTTGTTCCTTCGATAGACAAAAAAATATGCTCCAGATTACGTCGGACATGGCCTTGACTTTTGAACTGGACTAATACTTCAACGCGAGTAACGACGTCTCAACTGAAGAAGATTAACTTTGACTTACCAGATGTATGTTATTATGTATCATAAATTTGCTATGTTGTTATTTGTGTATCATAATATGTTACAAACACGTAAATGTAATATTTTGTTTGGTTGATTATGTATACTATAGATCGAAGTTAATGGCATCCAACCAGATAAAGATGAGCGGGGAGCATCATACCTAGCTGGTTTGTTTGATAGTGATAGATTGTTTGCAACACATGACGATGACAGTGATTTCGTAGACCCCCCGTTACGAAATCAAAGAAATTCAATGCTCTTAGTTCGTCAATTCCACAAGTTGCTCGGACTATCAACGTGTCGAAAAAGACTAAAGCAGTCCCCAAATAGGTTAATAAATTTTGAAATATGTTTTCTGTAGTTTTCATATGTTTATCATTCCTGTCATTCATATTTTTTTAATTTCTTCCGAATACCATCATGTAACTAATGTGGATTTATTGACAGGATGATCGCAATGTTGGGTTGAAGGAGTTAAGAAAACTTTTGGTGGATATACGATCCGAGGATCAAGTAATCTCCCAACAATATGATTTGAAGTCTGATATTCAGATACTTCATCGTGAGATTGATGCTAAGCTTGATAATTTTATGGATGAGTTAAGGACAAAAGTTGATTTTCCTCAAACGGAAGTCCATGATAGGCAAATGGTTGTTTTTAATGACCGTGAAGAATTTTTAAGAAAGGTAATTGTATTGCAATAAACTAATCATTTAAGATCTCTTCAAACTTTATCATAGTACTAGAATCGTTTCGTTTCCAATATATCACATGTTACATTTTATTTTTCAGGCAGCGTTTGATTACAGTGGTCCAACTGATTCAATGGGTGGAATCTCCGACGTTGTTCATGCTGCTTATCCACATAGTCAAGTCAGGAACACGGATCAAAATGATAATGTCAATATGTGCGACCCTCTGGAAGATTTATTCTACACTGAAGTGGTGATGAAACAAGTTGAAGAGATAATAAAGAGTGTTGAAATGCAAGATAAATTCTAAACGATTTAGGTATACCCAAACAACGGACAAAATCAGTTTGAGATTACCAAAATTCATGAAATGTGACTTTTCAATTTGTTTACACAGATTGAATGCGAAAATACCAGTGATTTGTAAGAGGAGATGATGACTGGAATACCAGTTAAACATCAACAAAGACCAGACATTTTAATCAAATCCGCATATGTTGCAAGACAGTAGAACACAATGGATTCAACACTAAGATTTGAGGCAAGTGCTTTCAAGTATGGGTTGGTTCCACCGAATATCGAGGACGTTAGAGCATTTGACATATGGTTTTATGATGGTTATCGACCTAACAATGTGTAAGATATAATTATATTTATATATCATTATATCTAATAAATAAATATATTCTAACGTCTGTTTCTATTTTATAGGAAAATGAAGTTTTTATTGACAAAAATGAAAATTAAGTTTTAACAAAAGAGAAGAGGGTGGTGGAAGTAATCTTATGGCAATTGGGTTTAGCAAGGAAGCATGTAAACTTGCATGTACTAAGATGGTGATTACTGATGAACTATCTTTTAACTTTGTTGAAGGAAATGGATTTAGACACTTTTGTAGTATAGCATGTCATAGGTTTGAACCTCCATCTTGTAGAACTGTTGTTAGAGATATTTATCAACTATTTTTGGATGAAATTGAGAAATTGAGAAATATATTTACCAACCAATGACAAAGAGTATCCCTTACTACAAATACTTGGACATCTATTCAAAACGTAGATTATATGTCTCTTACAGCTCATTTTCGTTGACTCTGAATGGACGATTCAGAAAAGAATTTTGAATTTTTGTGTGATATCTAATCACAAAGGTGAAATAATTGGGAAGTTGATTGAAAATTGCTTACAGGAATGGGGCATTGATAGGGTGTTCACAATTACATTGGACAATGCTAGTGCAAATGAAACGGCAATTTCATATTTGAGACGGAAGATGTTGGGTTGGGGCATTGATAGTTGTGTTTTGGATGGAAAATACTTGCACATGAGGTGTTGTGCACATATTGTGAATTTGATAGTGTGTGAGGGGTTGAAGGAAATACATGATTCAATAATTAGTATTCGTAATACAGTTAAGTATGTTAAATCTTCACCTGCGAGATACAAAAAATTGAAAGAGTGTGCAACCAAAGAAAAGATTGAATCAAAATCAATTGTATTTCTAGATATGCCTACAAGGTGGAATTCTACCTACTTGATGTTGGAGACCGGTTTGAAATATCAAAAAGCTTTTGAGCGGTTAGAAGAGGACGATGGACATTTCTTAGGGTATTTTCGAGAAGATGATAGTGGTAGAAAAAGGGGTGGACCACCTTCACTACGTGATTGGGAAAATGCTTCGATTTTTGTTAAATTTCTGAAGAGTTTTTATGATGTTACTTTAAAGTTTAGTGCTTCATTACATGTGAGCTCCACGGTTTATCTTCATGAAGTATGTTTACTTGTAGTCGATTTAGAGAATTGGAGATCTAGTGGAGATTGTCTTTTAAGTGAAATGGTTGACAACATGAGACGAAAGTTTGATAAGTATTGGGGGAAGATAGACAATGTAAACCAAATGTTGTTAATTGCTACGGTGCTTGATCCAAGATACAAATTGGATTACGTTGAGTATTGTTTTTCTGATATCTATAACGATGACGTTGTTGGTCGTGCCATGACTGACGCATTGAACGATAATTTGGTGGCTATTTATGATTGGTATGTTCAGTTTGAAGGAAGTACTCAAAGCAATGAAGTGACTAGGGGTGTGGATTCCACAAGTGGATTTTCTTCTGCAAGTCATGTTAGTACCACTTCTAGTAGGTCTTCTGTTCGTATGTTGAACTTTAAAGAAGAATTTACAGCGAAAGACTCAGTTGAACTAAAAAATGATGTGGAAATGTACTTGTTAGAACCTCGTAAGGACGTAGACAATGAGGTCTTTGATGTACTTAATTGGTGGAGGGTGCATGGAAGCAAGTATACTACCTTGTTCAAAATTGCAAAAGATGTGTTGACAATTCAGATGTCCACAGTGGCTTCAGAGAGTACTTTTAGTACTGGAGGAAGAATCTTCGATCCCTTTCGTAGTTCTTTAACAGCGAAGATGGTCGAGGTTTTGGTTTGCACACAAAATTAGCTCAAATCTACTCCAACTGAAGAAAGATTCTATATGGAAGATGTGGAGTATTATAACAAATTGGGTGAACGTAATTAACCATTACACATTTACATTATAGACGTTAGTTATATGTGTTTGTATATTCATTTATTGACTATTCACTTATGTTGTTCGATTTTATAGAACTTTCGGAGTCAATCTCGAAGAATAAAGAATCCAGCAACGAGAAATGATTCATGTATGTGTTGAGTGTTTTATGTAAGTAATATTTCCTGATGCCTTTATATTATAAAGTTAATACATTTTCAATCTCTATTTAAATAACGGATGACCTCTTAATTTAGTGTGTTATTTTTTTCCAATGTAGGTTGGGATATTGCTTTTGCGTTGAAGAGAAGAATGTTGTAATTCTCGAAAATGTTAACTGTTTATTTCTTGTTCTAGATAATTGTAATATTTTTACTTTTATTAATTCATATTGCATATTGGATGACTGTAATATTTTACTTATGTAGCTTGATTTGTGGTGGAATTTTATGAATGCGATTATGTGGTGGAATTTTAGTCCGTCAAGCAGGTAATTTGAAATTAATCGTATGTTGTGGCCTTGTGGGCTTGTTTAGTTGTTGTTTACTTGGTTTGTTGCTAATTACGATGTTGAACATGGTCAAAATATATTGTGTAAATTGTGTAATTGTGTATTGTTTAAAATTTATCAGTTTCTAAATTGTAATTGTAATTGTATATTGTATATTGTTGATTGTTTATTGTGTAATTGTGTATTGTTTAAAATTGTGTATTGTGTAAATTGTTGAACACGCTTTAAAATCTATTAGGTTCAAGTTGGCAATTGGCCCATTAATCAGCGAAAATTCAATCAAAGTAAAATGTACAATGGCAAAAAAAAAAAAAAAAAAAGGCAAAACCGACCCGAACCGACCCAACCCGAATCGGGTTGGGTCGGGTCGGTTTACAGAACCCGACTTGGTCGGTATGGTTTGAAAATTTCAAACCCGACTTGGTCGGTTTGGGGTCGGGTTCAGACATGGGTCGGGTTGGGTCCAAACCCGATCCAACCCGACCCGTGCCCAGCCCTAAATGGGAACCTAGTCAGCCATTTCTTTTATTAGGAATTTTTATATTTGTAACCATCTCAAAGTGCATAACCTGAAGGTACTTTAGCGTTGAATATGGTCTTCTTAGGAACCTTTCATCGGCTATGATAATTATGCTTATAAGTTCTGATAGTGCTGTGTTATTCAATTTACAGGTTGGAGCCAAAGGTTTAAGCTCATCTGCACGTGTACGCACAGACCATACAACTTCGCCATTACCCCCATCACTTGATGAATTTGGTGTGGATAGTTTATCCGAGACTGCTGAAAGGGCCTCCATCTAATTCCAGATTTGAATATGGTCTTAACAGAGTGATGGGCTGAGATGAGGAAACAAATAAACTGCAAGCAAGAAATTGGCATTGCAAACCTGATCAACGTCTTAAAAAAAATTTATACAAAAAAAAAAAAATTGTTGCCGGGCTGGCCCATTGGTCCGGTAGTCCAAAATGGGCTGGACTGGCCCAACAATTTACTGGCCCATCTAAAAATTAGGCCAGGACCAGCTCGGCCCGTTTTCATGTATGGCCCATCCATTTCGGGCCGGGCCGGGCAGCCCATTTGCCGCCTCTAAACACCATTATCAAAATTAATACCTCATCCAGTGTGCTTGACTATTATATTTGTTAGTGCTTATAAGTTGGTCAAACATCATTTTTATCTACACATTTTATAAAATCAATTACTTATAATCTACAAAAAATTTTACCCAACATAGCTAATATCAAAGGTCATGTCATTTGCCAACTTTTCAAGAAAGTGTGTTTTTCAACTGAAATGTCATTTCTACAATGTGACTTTAGCATAAGAACACACTTCTCAAAATGAAATAAGATTTATTAAAAAAAAAAAAAGAATTACTTGTGCATGTTTGGCTAATCTTAAATAAAAATAAGTGCATGTTTACAAATATGTGCTACATTACCATTTTTTCCCATAATAAGTTAATTTTTTTGAAAGGAGCTATTACTTTATTGACAAATTAAAAATAAATAATTATTTTATTTTCAACTTTATGAGATTGCTTGCGTCTGGTGATAAGCACTAAGTCAAGATAGTAGTGAAGCAACTGCCATCTTATCCAATAAATAAAAAATATATCTCAACTTCATTGGACAATGTAACTGTAACTCTACTGCCACTAGACTTGTGTTTATCGTAGTGGTAATAAATAATATTACTTTTAAAAGAATTGTCTATTTCAAAATTTACTTATAAGTAAACTTTTTAAAGCTTAACCAAACATGCTCGCCAAATCAATTAGACATTTCAAGAAAGGGACCAATTGGAACACATATAATCTTTCTGGTAGCTAAACAGAATTTTTTGGATGTGAGGATTTTCAATTTATCTTTTTTTTTTTTTTGCACAATTTATAATGCAGATCCCCCTCCTCTCCCCTCTGAGTTGGAGCGGATCGGAGAAGTGCCATGGATTTGATGGAACCGAGGTTGTTAACATTAAACGCCAACGTTTCATGGAGTTTTAAGGATGTAGTCAACTTTCTATAAACCCAAGATTTAAGCTAAATTTTGCTTTCAATTTTATCAATGTAAGATTTATTTCTCTTCTGGGTTTCTACAAGAAAGATTTCTGTTAAAAGATGTAGGGATTTTTGAGCAAATGGTCCCTAACGTATGCACTCAGTGTGGTTTTTGTTCCTAATCTTTCATTTTTGGCTAAGAGGTCTATAACCTATGCATTTGATTGCAAAATTGGTCTCTATGGACGGAATCCATCCAATTGTACTGTTAGCCATTAATTTGTTTTTGGGATTTTGGCGCAAATGGTCCCTAACCTTTATTCTTAGTGTGGAATTGGTCCAAAATGTTTATTTTTGGCATACATGTCCATAACCTATGTGTTTTGGTGCAAAATTGATCCTTATGAGATGAAAACGACAAATATGCTCTTAGTTAATTAGAAGAAATTGTATGTGGATTCCTAATCATTAAAAAATGTGCAAATAGGTCTATTACTTTTATTTTTTATAAAAAATTAATAAGTTTTTTTTTTTTGAGAAATTAACACTTTAGTATTGAACATGTCAAATAAAATTATTATTTTTATTATTAAGTAATTATATTATTTAAAATTTAAAATTTTATTTTATTGTTGTATAAAAAAATAATTTTGTCACAAATTTGATGTACAAATATTTTTATTTAATTGAGTTATATGTTTATTAACTACAAATATTAAAGATCCAACTATATTCTTCATATTTTAATTTATCGTTTTATTTTCATTCAAAAATAAAACACATAATGTGTAAATTAACTTTTATTAGTATTTTTATGTTAAATACTAATAAAATAAAATCTGGTAAATAAAAATACTAATTTTTATCAGTCACTACCACCTGCCATCATGCCGCTGCCAAACTATTAAATCTGGTAAATAAAATAATTTAGAACGTGAGCATTCAAAAAAAAAAAAAAAAACTCATAGTATGTACACACTCCATTGAGAAAATTATATACCCATAATCACATGACATGTCAAATAAAAATAAAACTTTTATTAAATAAAAATTATTACATAACTTGAACTAATCTTATTACATTTTTATTTATTATAAAAATACTAATAAAAGTTAATTTGCACATTATGTGTTTTATTTTTGAACGAAAATAAAACAATAAATTAAAATATGAAGAATATAGTTAGATCTCTAATATTTGTAGTTAATAAACATATAACTCAATTAAATAAAAGTATTTATATATCAAGTTTGTGACACAGTTATTTTTTTATACAACAATTAAATAAAATTTTAAATTTTAAATAATATAATTACTTAATAATAAAAATAATAATTTTATTTGACATGTTTATTACTAAAGTGTTAATTAAAAAAAAACTCATTAATTTTCTTTAATTTTTTATAAAAAATAAAAGTATTGGATCTATTTGCACATTTTGTAATGATTAGGAATCTACATACAATTTATTCTAATTAACTAAGGACATATTTATCTTTTTCATCCCATAAGGACCAATTTCACACCAAAACACATAGGTTAGGGACATGTATGTCAAAAATAAACGTTAAGGACCAATTTCACACTAATAATAAAGGTTAGAGACCATTTGTACCAAAATCCCAAAACAAATTAATGGCTAACGGCACAATTGGACGGATTCCGTTCATAGGAACCAGTTTTGCAACCAAATGCATAGGTTAGGGACCTCTTAGCTAAAAATAAAAGGTTAGGGACCAAAATCGCACTGAGTACATACGTTATGGACCATTTGTGCCAAAATCCCAAAGATGTATTTATAGTAAGATTTTGAAATGCGTGATGCGTGTATTTCAAGTTTTACAAGTTTATATATATTTAGGCGAAGCATAGACATAATAAGATGTTTCTTTATTTTTTATTATTTTAATTATTCTAATAATATTAAATAAATAAATAATGCATACACTCAAAGTCAAAATCTATATAAGTCTTTCATCCTAATACATGCAATTAAAATAAGTTAGCAAACAATTAACTATAATAAATTTATAAGAAGTTCATGTGTACTTTCAATTTCCAACAATAAAAAAAGTCTCAAAATTATAAATACTACAATTACTCAATTTTTTATTTATTAACACTTCCTTTTATTTAATTATTTTATTTAATCTTTAAAAAATAAACAAAATTAGATAAAAAAAAAAAAAAAGACGCACATCTTTTAGCGCCTAGTACCGCATTAGGCAATCAAAATAAGCTTGACATCTGTTTTCTACGCTTTTTGAATATGCGGTGCTTTTTCTTCACTTCTAAAATATTGATATTTCGAAATCCACCTTCAATTAGAAAATGACACGTCCGTTTGGACCATTTAGTTATCAAGTTATGATTTTCATCGAACACATGGAATGAGAGGTCAATTTTAGTGATGCTGTTAGACAATGTAGTCAAATTGAAATAGAATTAAAGGTCGACCGATGAAATTAGATAAGAGGTCAATTTTGGGGATACTGTTAAACAACCTGGTCAAATTGAAATAGAAATGAAGTTCAATTATAGACTCTTTCCAACAAAATTACCCAGATTTAAATCTTGCCTTTGTTTTCTTCTCCAAAAGAGCACTCAAGCCATTTTCTATATACGTCGACAAATTGTTTATTCTTCTCTATCTGAATGACCAAGTTATTTGATTCCCGTAAAATCATACTTGAGAGTTTTGTAATTTGCAATGAATGAGATTAGTAATGAATCTATTTTAATTTCTGGATTTAAAAAAAAATAAATTATATACGAGTTTTAACTGAAATTTAAATCCAATTTGGATTAATGATCCTTTGTATTTAGGTTTATCTTTTATTCCACAAATAAATGTCCTCCAATTTAAAATTTTATAAAAGTTGACATATTAGTTCTAATTTAAAGGGAATCGAATAAAGTACTGCAAGAGATAATAAAAATGGAGCAAGAAGAAGTAGCAATAGGACGAGAGCTAAGCTCGCCAGCTGCCAACCAAGCCAGTTTGCCGCCCCTATCCCTTCTCGATGTCACCTCCTTTGATTTGAATTATTGAAGAACGAAGGTGCGTGCAAGAGAAAAAAGTCTTTATTTGGACATGAACCCTAATACATTAGCTTCTCGTAGACTTAAAACTCAAGTTTTTGGCTACTTAAAATTAAATCATAGAAACGAACAAAGCAATATAGATTCTCAATAAGGAAGGAACTCGACCTCTTATTTGAAAGACCCTGTACCGCTAAAGAAAAGGGGCTATGGAGATGAATGCACGTACCTTTAGTTTTATATAAATTAATACCTTCAAAAGAACTTTTCATTAACTTATGTTCTAAATTAAATTGCTAATACACGTGTTCTCTCATGCATACTTATTTAGTCGTACTTAAAAAAGACTTTTTAACTTATTTTTTTCAACTTACAGAGATATGCAATTGAAAAACACAATCAGAAAATTGATTTTTAATCATCAAGATTAAGATAGGCATCATTTCTAAAAGTGATAAAACCAAATTTTCAAAAGAAAAATCTTTGTTTATCTTCTTTTAATGAAGGACAAGAACAATGAGAGTGTAGTCGTAGTGGGAAGTTCGATATGATGCCCTCTTTTTCTGTTTTCTAATGCCATCCACATGATGCTCTCAGAATCACATTGCGTGGAAGCCACAAACTATCCCTCTAAATCTCCAATCAAATATAGGACGTATATTTCATTTAGCATTTTGCCATTTATAGATTCCATTTTAAAACAAACTCGATCTATTTTTATCCATTTCGTATATTATTTGAATTCGTTCTATCAACAACAAAAAATGTACAATAATTTCATAGAATTGTTCGACTGACTAGAATATTCTGAATTATTACGAATTATTTATAGTTAAAAACAAATTGCAAGAATATTCAATGTTTTTTAAGAAAGCAACCAACGGAATTTGTTGAGTCAAAATATTGCTGACGGTCCATTTAGTGGATGCATCTTTTCAAGTACGACTCCTTTTTTTTTTTTTTTTTTTGAAAGTGGCAGCACACAATAATGTTATCAAGATTTCTGTTGGGCACTGCTTTATATTTCAATTATTTGGTTATTGTGGGCAGTCATTTTTAAAATTGCACATCCAAGTAACTTTTGGCTTTTGCATCACCCAAAAGTTAAATGGAATTATGTAAAAAGTACCCAATAATGCGACATTGTATTTTATGAAGGCACGGAACATAAAGATGTTGAAAATGAGGAGAAAATTAATTTTTTTTTTGCTCACGTGATTCTTGATGATTCTATTCATTTCTGTCATTTCATAAAGATGTTGAAAAGGAGGAGAAAAGATGCATAATTTGGAGTGCTCAGTATTGGAAATTATGAGGTGGATGTAATGGGTATAGTCAGATCCCAGAAGACACAAGTTTTCAATGTAATGTTTGGTGCAATGCCAATGCAGATAGCACAAGGGAAACAAAGTGTAAAAGCAAATTAAAGCTAGGCCATAATGCATTGCCTAGGGTCCATCTTCAATTATCTAATCCCGAAAGAATTTACCACTTTTGTGCTGGTGATTGCCCAATGGTGTAGATAAAAATTAGATTTTTAAGAGATTTTGAAAAAATTTGATGAAATGTATAGTTGAAAAATTAATAAAATTATAAGTTCCATAAAATATGTGACTGAAAATAAATTTTGAAAAAATAAGAACCAACCATAAGTTTATTAATAACAAGCAATGAAAAATATGGATTGTTACAGTCTTTTTATCATAAAAAAAAAAAAATTAATCGTGTTAGTCGAGAAGAAAAATTAGGAGATCACTCTTCGTGTACTCAATAGTTATCTACTCGATCACTTCTAACTTAAATTATTAATAACAACAACAAATTACACTTTCTAATAAATTACAGTCAACTATGTAAAGTTATACAAATAATGATTTAATATCTTAATTAAAGATGCTTCATGGGAAGAAAAGGTAGTCCAACAAGTGTAATTTTACTCAAAAAAGTGCACAATGAAGACAAACCAATCAGAGCACAGACTAAAAAAGCATCCATGCAAATCTATTTGGTCAACAAGTCTTAAAGTTGACAAAATTGATGTTTCTCTAAATTTTTAATTATCCTAATGACTAATTAGTTTGTCATCATTTTTTCCCCAACATTTAAGATAATTTAAGATTTAAAGAAACACCAATTTAGTCATTTAGGACAAAATGTTGAAAACATTCAAGTTAATTCCTAAAATTGCAATTGTTGTGCATAATGATAGATAAAAATAGATAGATTCCAACAATTTAAATATTGGATAGTTCAAAATTTATCTAATGTTAGGATTTGGAGTTCGATTTTAAAAATTTAACCTTATAAGGAGGAATAGTACAAATCCTTATATATTAGTAAGTATTTCAACATATAAACGACGTGTGATTTATCCCTTAGCATATCTCGCAAGATGGTGGTTCGTTTGAGCACACCAATCTTGAAATTAGAATGCTCATTTGAGCTTTAGACAAATCGAATTGCTTGTTTGAGCTTAATGGACTCTGATACCATATTAAGATTTAAGGTTCTATATTAAAATATCAACCTTATTAAGAGGAGTAGTCCAAACCCTTATATATTGGTTAATAAATCGGTATTTAACCGATATGAGATTTATCTCTTAACATGCTCTCTCAAGATGGTGGTTCATTTGAGAACATCAATTTTAAAATTCGTGTGCTCATTTTTTAGTCTTAATCAGATCGAAATGTCTGTTTGAGTTTAATGGACTTGATACCATATCAAGACTTGATGTTCCATATTAAAAGATCAATTTTATTAAGAAGAGTAGCACAAATCTTTATATATTATTTAGTATTTCGATATATAACCGATGTAAAATTTATCCCTACATGTAAAAACTAAAACAAATTATTAACTTTCTTATCTTAACCGAGCGTCGACTTATTCAATCATTATTTATCACATATATACAGTATAATTATTATAATGATTTAAACTCAATTTCAAATTAGTAAAATATAAATTAAGCTTGATCACTTTCAACCAGGGGCAGAGATGGGGTGGTCAATTTTTAAAGTGATTTTTTTTTTCCCAATAGTAATATGATTTTGAAGTGTAATCTTTTTTTTTTAAAATAGTAGTCTTCATTTAAAAAATTCTGACTCCGCCATTATTTCCAAGTGCATCAAAATCTGAAGTTTCTTTGGTCACGTCATGCAAAAAGTAGGTGGACAACAATTGGTTTAGATTAAAACAGTATTCATGATAAACTTTTATCTAATTTTTTTATCACCGACTGTGTGAGAAAATTTCACCCATATTTACGATAAAAATACATGTACGAGTGTCTTCACTTTAAAAAAAAAAATCTCTTCAAATCTCCCTATCTTAATTCTTTTTCTCTTCACCATTATTTACTAAATCTTTCTTTGTTTCTTCTCACCAACTTCTATTTATCTCTATTTATTTTTTTACGATTGAATTTCACAGATAAGCGGTATACTAGTTAAACTTAATTATTTATTTGGTAAATAAACATAAAGTTGATAAAATTGACGTTTCTCTATTAAATTATCATAGAGTTAATAAAATCACAAATTAATTTGTTGTTTTAATTAGCTTAAGGTTGACATCAGGCCAATAATCTAAAAATTGTAAGTTAACCACATTTTTAAACAAGCAAACTTTTTCTTAAATTAACTCAGAATCGACTTCACCATATATCAGAAAATGTCAATCGTGGAAAATCACTGACGGGTCGGACATTTCCGACATAGTTCTCATTGGACCCTCATCGAAAATCTTAACAATAATTTCTTTAATATAAAAAATTGATAATTAATGGTATGTTTGATTTTGATTAAAATAAAATATTTTGTAAAAGTTGATGAAATGTGTGGTTGAAAAGTTGTAAAAAGTTGTGGATCTCTGAAATCAAACGGGCCCTAAAATACAAAACTAAACAATATTGTTAATCCTTTTCCTCTACTATATACCAAACATACAAATATATATGTTAATTGGATTATTTGAGTTCAATTTGAAATTAAATTTGACAAATATTTTGATAAATATTTATCATACATTACCTTTTTTCCCCTTCTATGAGGTGGGATTGAGTAAAGGAAGTGAGAAAGGAGTTTGAAAGCTATGTATTGTATATATCTGCTTTAACCCATACCTGGCAGCTCTTCTCCGTATATAAGATGGCTGCTGCTCCTTTGCTTTCTATCACATTACTCCAGAAAAAAAAAAAAAAAAAAAGGACAGTAGAGGAAATGATTCAGGGAAGAAGAGAAAGAAAGGGAGAGAGAGTAGAGAGAGAAACTTGGAGATAATCTTGCACTGAGTGAAGGTAAACTTCTTGAATTAAAATTGAGAATTTCTGATTTGTGTTTGTTAATTTTAATGTAACCTGTATTTCATTCCATTGTTTTTTATAGGTCACAGCATCTGAGACGAAACATAGTCAAAGGATTAAGCCACGGTACGTTACAAGAAGATAAATGAAGACTCAAGTGTTATTTCGTAGGGCAAAACCTTTTTTAGCCGTAGTTTTCCTACAAGTTGGGCTTGCTGGAATGGATATCGTTTCTAAAGCTGCATTAAATGAAGGGATGAGCAATTATGTATTTGTAGTCTATCGCCACGCTGTAGCCTTCCTTGTTATTGTCCCTTTTGCGCTCATCTTCGACAAGTTCGTCTCTTTCTCCCTCTCTCGTTTCCTATTCACGTGTTTGGTACATGTTACTAAACAATATTACTGAAGAAAAAGAGTTACAAGGTTTAGTCTTGTTCAGTTTCATGTATCGAACATGTACATATTTATGTCTTAATGTGCGACCAAACCAATACTCAGTGTATTATTTTACAGGAAAATAAGACCAAGAATGACTCTCTCAACATTTGGCAAGCTAATGCTTATGAGCCTACTGGAGTAAGACCTAAATATGCTTGTTTACATTTCTTGGCATGTCATATGCAATAAATTGTGTTATAATAAGCTTCAAGGATTTTCCAACAACAGGCCAGTAATAGACCAAAACCTCTACTTCTTGGGAATGAAATACACAACAGCAACATTTGCTGCTGCTATGGCAAATGTTCTTCCTGCCATTACATTCCTCATGGCCTTCTTCTTCAGGTAAATAAAATTGCTTCTTCTTGCTACGACTAGGTACGGAAATAAATGGTATGTTAAGTCTTTAAATGTACCTGTTCTAGGCTTGAGAAGGTACAATTGATGAGCATCCGCAGCCAAGCCAAGATAGTCGGCACGATTGCTACTGTTGTAGGAGCCATGATCATGACCATGGTAAGAGGCCCTGATATTGGTCTGCCATGGACAAATGGAAGAAGCAGCCACGAACACCAAAATAATGGAGTAACTCTTAAGCATTCAATCAAGGGTTCCATCATGATCACGAATAGGATGTTTTAGTTGGGCTTGTTTCATGATTTTGCAGGTAATAAATTAAAATATTGTCTATTGTATTGTCTAGTCGAATTATATATAACTCGTCCTCTATATTTGTAGGCCGTCACACTACAGACATATCCAGCCGAACTCTCCCTAACTGCCTGGATATGCCTTTTAGGAACAATTGAAGGAGGAATAGTGGCACTAGTAGTGGAGAGGGGGAATACAGCAGTTTGGTCCATAGGTTGGGATATGAAATTACTTGCCGCTGTCTACAGTGTAAGACATGCACATACAAAGGAAAATATTTTCTATAATTATTAATTAAATTAATGAATATATGCCATCTAATTAAACTTGTTTGTAGGGCATATTCTGTTCAGGAATTGCTTATTACATCCAAGGAGTTGTGATGAAAGAAAGAGGCCCTGTTTTTGTAACTGCTTTTAGCCCTTTGAGTATGGTTATTGTTGCTGTCTTAAGCTCTTTCATCTTAGCCGAGAAAATGTACATAGGAAGGTAGTTACAAAGCCCTCTCTCTCTCTCTCTCTCTCTCTCTCTCTTTTCTTTTATTCTTTTTAGTATAGTTGATTAGACAGTAATGACAATATTAATTAAGAAAAGGAACTTAAAAAATTTTGTTAGTCGCACGATCTAGTATATTTCCAAACATGCCCTTAGACTAAGTTCATTCAAGACAAAGTAAAAGCATGTTTATGCATAGGTGTGTGGACGCTGGTGCCAATATATACTTGTATCTTTGTGTAGAAGTGGTTAGTGGCATAAACAATTTGGGAGTTTTGGGCAAAATTTTGAGAAAACTTAAAAAAATAATAATAAACAATTAAATAGAGCAAATGATCACCGATAGAACTTCTGTCGGTAATCGTCAAGTCTATTAGTTCAGTGATTCAACAACTTTTGAGTGTAATATTTTTTTATGTAGAATATCTTAACTTTCAATAGTTACATACAAGTCTATAAGTCTATAAAACATAGAAAGACGGGATATCTATGACGTGTACATCTCGGATGAACCAAATCATCATTGAATTTGAAATTTCCATTAGAAAGGGGCCGTACATATTGTGTTGTACCCTAGTGAATACTCCGTCGATATGAAAATAGAATTTCTTTCTTCATCTTTAAAAAAAAAAAAAAAAGGAAGAAGTTGTAAATATCCGTTGGTGATTTAGAAATATTGCCGATTATCACCTATTCACCTCTGTCCGTGATTATCGACAACAATATTGTCAGCAAGCATTGATGGTGTTTAGATCAACGACTACTAATGGAGTAGTTGGTGTCACCTACAAAAGTTTATTTTTTGAATTTATTTTTATTTTTTTCATAATTTACTAATGGAATATTTGGTTGATGCCTTCAGATATCATCTTATTTTTTATTTATAATATTACCAAAAAATAAATTATGTTTTTAACTATTATTTTATACTCGATAGAATTTTTCATCGTTAGTATATAATTTTTGTGATTTTATTACTTTATTTATTAAAGAAAGTTTTGCCGTTTAATTAAATTTATCAAAATATTTATTTTTACATTACAAACAGAAAATCCATTGTCTTATATTTTATTTTTAATTATATTTAATTAGCGACAACTTTTTTAAGGTAAATTTTGATTTTTTTTAATTACTTTATTTAACGAAAAAAACTCTGTGAATAACATAAATGTATTAAAATATTTTATTACCTACAGACTTTTCATTGGCAATATATATATTTTTGTTTTTATCACTTTATTTAGCTATGGAAGTTTCTTCAATAAATTAACTTAATTAACATAAGTTTGTAATTTATTATAAATGGAAAATTCTAATTTAGAGATTTCATGTTTTGGAATAGAAGTTTCTAATAGTTTTTTACCTAAATGTTAAGCTTTAGGCAACCGTCTTACTCATTTAGAGGTTGAGCCGACTCTATCTACATGTATATATATTGTTGCTAATGCCATGCACATGTATTTATGCAGGGTGCTTGGAGCAATTGTCATTGTTACTGGTCTTTATTTTGTTGTATGGGGTAAAAAAAATGACCACAAGTCCCCAACAATCAAAGAACAAGAAATTCCAGTGAAACAAATGGCGAAGATGGCACCATTAATGGACATTCAAATTGTCAGGTTACCATAGATCATGTGCCTAGAGAAGGAGTTGCTGCTGGCGATGAAAGACTAAATAACAGAAATTGATATATATATTTTTAACATTTTACTGTTTTCCAAAAGGAGGTCAACCTACAAATATTTGTTTCAAGCTTGAAAGCAGTAAAGACTTGTATTTGTAGAAGAACAAAATGACCCTAAGCATGGAAGATTCTATCTTCTTTTTTTTTTTTTTTTTTTTTGTTCCTAAATCTTGTCCAGTGCATTTAATTATGTTTATGATGTTTGTTATACAGTACCAAGTACCAAGATGACTGAACAATATAATTTATAAATCGTGAAAGTTAGAAACAAGTTCAACATCAATCTTTGAAATATTTTTCTACATGAATCTTTAAATATTTTTATTTAATTGAGTTATTCGTTTATAAATTATAAATATTAGAGCTCCAACTATATTCTTCATATTTTAATTTAGTATTTTTATGTTAAATAAAAACATAATAAGATTGGTTCAATATTATAAAATTATATACGCAATTTTGTTATTTATTAATCCTAATTTTTTTTCAAGTTTTTCTCATCACTTATTAATTACATAAACTTAAAGCACAATAATTTGAAATTTTTTCTTTAATGAAAAATTTAATTGACACGACTATAATGTGCAAAGTGTTAGGAATTCAATTACAATTTTTTCTAATTAAATTAATAGTATATTGGTCTTTTTCATTAAATATGGATTAATTGTGCACCAAAATACATAGTTTAAGGATGTTTATGATAAAAAAAAAATAATGGATCATTTTCACAATGAGAAAAAATGTTAGGGACCATTTGCACCAAATTCCCTTAAAAATTTAGCCAAACATGCTTGAACTTTGTTCCGTTTCCTTGGCCTCATTGGTCAAATTACTCAATTTAATGCTATTTGTGTCAGCTCTCCACAGACTACAAATCTATTGTCACGACTCGAGCTTGTCTATAAGATTGGAACTAGGTCTGAAGTTGAGCCCAGATCAGCCTACCATCTGAAAATGCCATGGGTTCTTTTGGCTTCGTCATTTTTCCTTATTCCCCACGAAGAAGTCCTAGTGATGACACCCACAGAGGCCCATAGACAAGTAGGCAGGCCTCTTCAGCTAATGGGTCGATTAAAAAACCTAACAATTTTACCTTCAAATCATTCCTTGACGAGAACATGCTGGAATTAAAGCTCAAGTCGCAGAATAACAAGTAATGCTATCTATTATTTTAGTAGAGATCATCACAACTCTATGTGAAAGTGGGTATTTAATTCATTGTGAAATGAAATTGTGATGTATTTTAATACATTAAAAAATAAATCAAAAACCCTACTTTTAACTAGACGGGTGATGATCTCTACTAATTGTAGTATTATTCATATCCAAATTTTGACTTCAATTCCAATGTCTATGCCTCGTACTTGAATATAGAAGACAACAAAGAGGAGTAGGATGAGGATCCTGTTGGTATTCTTACTAAACTTCTTGTTAAAAAGACAATGGACAGAATTTAATTACACCCCCGGATTAAAAGTTCGGAATCCTCACTTTGGTGGTGGCAATAATGAAATGAAGCCAATGTTGAATTTTGGTTGAAAGTTTTGACTAATATTAATAATTTGAAGCCTCCAAGTTAAAGGGAAGGTATAGAATCAATCTGAACTCAAGTAGTTGTGGTTTTTCACTATGGTTAAATAATTGAAAATTTTGAAAAGCTTGACTTGAGCAGTTACGAGATATTGCAATGGTTCTTGATTTCATACTTGTAATTTTTCTCTGACATCATAGCTTATAGTCAGAGATAATGTAGTTCTTGCTGACGATGATGTTTATGACACTAATAGTGCCAATGTGATCATTGATGGGGTTGATAATTAGGGGAAGCTAGCTCAGGAAGAAGAGGAAGAAATTGAAGAAGCTCATTTTAGGAGGTCTACTACAGAGAACATACATTTTGTACCCTAGCGTTTGGCACTACATTGTCGTACGGAAATGGTGGTCAAGTTGCTATCAAGTCATGTTTATATATGGGGTTTTTGATGAATTTAACTGGGTTTAATCTATTATGTTATATTTTTAGATCTAATCTCAGATGATGTAGTACATGACTGATTTATAGGGATCTGGGTGGCAGTGTCTAGATTTGAATTAGTGTTGGGCTTGTGCTGCCCATTTGATCCATTCCATACAAGTTGACCCAATCCAAGTTGGAGCCCACTAGCCTGTCCAACTTTATTTAAAGTTGCATTTTCTAAAGTGACAATTCTAATTTGAAAGTTGCACGTTTGATAAGATGGTGATACCTGGCATGTTGGACAGTTGGATTGATTCCTTCTAAGGCCTTCTGTATTTGCTGGATGAAGTCTCAGATGTAAATTCGCTAAAAATAATAATATTCATTGACCATACTCCCACAAATGGGTGTTTATTACTATTAATAAATTATAAGTCAAATTTTTGTTGAACTTTACTTGCACTATTTGATTTAGATGCCATAGTCTCTTTGCTTACTGTATCTGTTGGAAATGGTCCATTGGACTACTTTGACATAATAATTGGGTGGGATCCAAGCTTTAAAATTTAAATTCTTGTTCGAGTAGATAAATTTTTAATTGCAAAACCATTCCATTATGAATGAAAATTATGGTTGAGATTGGACAATAAATGAAGAATAAAATGGAGACTAATTGAAAAGTGTTTATCTCATTGGTTGGAAACACAACCTTGAACCACTTAATAACAATATCTCCTCTCAAAGATGACGACCAAACTAACCAATCCATCTAGTGTATTGCATATTTTTGGTTGATAGCATGCAAGTTGATTGAGAAACTATTACATAAGATTCGACGTCAAAAGAAAATAAGTTTGAAGTAGAGCACAATGGTTTATTCGAACCATGTTAAATTTGTAAAATCGCATCGTTTGATCTACTCATTAATAGCCCTTTAACAAATAACAAAAGAAATGTACAATTTACAAAATTGAAAGAGGCCATGGAATACAAGAAACAGTTATTCCTTGGAGAAAATCAAAATAAAACTCTTGCCTTTTCTTATGAACACTCCCACTTCAATCAGACCCTTAAATCCTCAAAAGCGCAAAATCCAAAATCTCAATGTGCAATTGGGGAACACTTCCACTATACAGCCACGTGTCCAACACCCAGCAAGCCCCCACCATTCCGCCGTGATCCGCGTGTTACTTTACCACCTCACAGATAAGTCAGTTCATAGGGCAGCATTTCAGGTTGCTTGAGACACGGGGGAGTGTTCAAAGGTAGGTGATTTCACTCAATCACAATGGCTACGTGTCAGACTTTCATTTGTCAGTTAATTGAATGTGAGAGTCTCCTATTGGCTGGTTACTTGTTGGGGTGTGACAGAGAATCTTGAGGTTTTCTGGATGCAACTCTGTGCCCTAGTTAAGATCATCAAGTCTTCTGTTGCGGATAAAACAACTGTTTGTGAAAGTAATTTATCTGCTGTTGATGGTTCAGGGGTGTTTGAACCAATTATGGGTGTGGGTTTCTGCTTATTGGCTACATTATCTACTTGTACTGTAAAAAGTGAATAAACTGGCCTGTGGTCTGAGAATTTTGATTCACCTCTAACATAGCACATTTGCTTTAACCCTTCACCTTTCCACAGAATCCTGTCACACCTGCCATTTATTCAACAAAACACTGAATAACTATTTTAACAACTAATAGATACAGTCATCAAGACGTATTAAAATTTGAGTCGTTAAAGAAAAGATAAACTTATTTTTCGTAATTATGTTTCTAACACATTCTTTCACGTGATACAGGTAAAAAGATAAACTTTTATTAAAATCTACTAAAATATTAATTAAAAACTTGATCAAACAGCCCCTGGATAATTGACAAACCGACTAAATATATTATTCAACAGTTGAGTCTTGGAAATCCCATGTTGTATTTTAACATGTATCATTTGACCTATTAGGTATTTGGACGGTGCACTAACTTATAATTAAATGGACTATTAATCAGAGTAGAATAAAATATATTTGAATATCATGTGATACTGTTCAAAAGTCTCCTAAACCTGTTCTTGGACTTCTGTCAATTAGACCAAAATTGTCACAAAATTATGAATATAAAAATATTATACATTGAAATTTCAATGTCCACAACCATAACTAGTCCACATTTCTGCATCATTGACTTTGAAAATTTCAATGCTAGGATACTAGGATATGTTTGTTTAGTCGAGAAACCAAAAATTTAGAAAATCTTACCAGGCAGGAGTCCTTCGCTTCGCTTTAGGTGTAGATGTTTGGAGAACGTAATTATCAGAATTGGCTAAGTATTTGTAAGTCGGAGCAAAATATATGTTTCCTTCGTCCCAGCCATTAAATACTCGACCAGCCTTTTGTTCTATCCTCAGCTGCAACATATAATATCAACTCTTTTTAAGAAACAATTTTATGATTAATCTTACCTTTTACATTATAAATTAAATTAAATTTACCTGGTCTTTCTCTAAAAGTGCTTGCCAATCTTTCATCTTCAGTAGCTCGTATGTTTCATCACAAACAGATGCAAGTCGATAATTCAAGTCTCCTAGCCAAATTACCTTGCTGGATTAATATTGAAGGTAAATTAATTAGGATATTTATTACTTTTTAAGTTCGAACATGGACTAAGTATGAAAATTACTTACTCATGATCCAAAATGCTCTCGGGTGGAACTGGTTTTCCCGGTAATCGATTTGGATGACAAAATCTTGTTCTTTTAAAATTTCCACAACGTCCATGTTTCTTCTAATTTCATCGCCCTTTTTCTCCCCGGAAGTCAAGTGAGTACACACGAAGCAAATCGTTGTTTGATACAATGACATGCTAATAGATATCGATCCCTAAAGTAGTATAGAAAAATATTAGTTTCTCAATTATATTTAAATATTTCAACCAAATAAAACGTTGTATAGCTAGTTATACCTTATTTCCGAGGTATCCCATAATGCCTCTTCCAACACTAGAAACCTTTAAGGAGCTAATATGTTGACACAAATCCTCACGAACCCATACGCATAAAAAGATCCCAACCATCTGTTTACTGGCAACCATGCGGTATTGATGTTGTACTGTACACGTGTGTGTAGCTGACTCACTTACTGGACTAGGTGAACCTTCTTCACTGGAATATGAACTTGATCTCAAACTCAAAAATCTTTCAAAACCCTCCTGATCAAGCTCGTCTTCTAATGACATCAAACCTGAAAAACTGACTCTTGGATTTGGAGTCATTTTTTGTTGTTGTTGTTGTTGATCATTCGGGTCCGGAGACTGTTTCAACATAGGACTAACGATATTTTTGTGACGACTAGAATTGTTCGGCTCCCCATTTAGAGCTTGTCCGATCAAGGAAAGCCACTTTGCTGCCGGAGCACAATCCTCTGGGCCGAGTACGTTTCCCGCATTCAAAGGTACTATCTCCTGGAATCTGTTTCACATCAGAATGAGGTGTCAAAATTTTAATTGTGAGACAATCGAGTCGGGATCGTACATCTGGACTCAATTTAAGGACGAAGGGGAGAAATGGGCATACCCGAGTACGTATATATCAGCTTGTGCCGTAGTACTTAACCAGTCTCCCATGTTCAATCCATCATGTGGTGGCTTGCCTCCTACATTCCATGTTCCCAAGAACATCCTACAATAAAAATTATCACATATAATTATCCATCTAAAAATACACTTATAAAGGTTTTTGATTGGATAATATTTGTAGTCGAAATTATACAATTGAAATGAAATTACAAATTCTACGAAGATATTCTTTTCAATTTTTTTTTTTTTTAAATAATATTTTTATTAGACATCCTACCGTGGCATATAAATAGTTTCAAGAACTCTTTTGCTGTTACATTAGCTTATACTTGGTAATAATTTATCTCTAGCTCTAATTAATATTATGGGATGTTTTTTAAAATTAATAATTAGCAATATAAAGGTTAATTTTGACCGTGCAAGAAAATTATGAACATCATTTTAATAAAACAAAAAATAATTAATAATTAAAGCACTCCAGCACAAATTAAATAACAAATTAAATAGATTTCGAAAATAATGTTATCTAGCACTAGTGATACTTAGCACCAGTCTAAATAACAGTATGGTCATCTCTAATTGTCTAATGAACTAAAATGCATCCCAACTGTACAATTTTAAATATGAGTTTCTACCGTTATCTAAACAAGTGTACTAGATGAAATTACGAGAAAGGCAAAAACCACATAAAATAGTCAAGTGATACCCCCCAAGCCACATGATTTGCAACCAAACATGGAAAAAGTAATAGCCAAATGATTTAGGCAACTAATATGCAATTTTTTTTATTGATCTACTAAAAGTAAACCCCACCCCCACCTCCTAATCATGATTTGCTTTATAATTAAGAGATCATGTTAATGTTTTCAACATATTATTCTCAGAAAAGTAAAAATTAAAAAATTTTATAGTTCTTTTATAATAAAATGAACTATGTTGTATTAAGCAATATTAAAAAAGAAAAGATAAAAATTGATCTTGCCTTACCTTAGGCTATGGTCGAGCCTATTGGTGACAGGTGTTGGTGCGGCCAGCAGGTCGAATCCTGGCCGTTTGATTTCGTTACTTACTCCCATCAACCAATCTTCTGATTACATAAATCAGATTAATAAGTCTTGATTAGGTAAACAATAAAGCTAAAAACCTAATTTAACACCATAATCAACAATCGAAAAAGCTAGCATCCTCTTCCACGTGGAAAAACATGTGCAAGAAAAATATCTTATTCATTACTGTTCAAATGAAAAACAAAGACATTTTTTATTTTTCCTTTCATTAATTAGAATTAAATATTGAAAATCGACTCAGTAAAATAAATTATAAGCTGGAAAAATGAAATAAATAAATAAATAAATAATCTGGGGCCAAACAACACTTAATTACCAGATAATTCTTCCGGTACGACGACGGAGCGTGCGTCGTCGGAGCTACTTTTCCTTCTTTCGTTCAGACGCAAAAAAGCTGATTTCAAAAGTTAAAAATATTATCAAATAATTTGTAAAAATCAAATTTAAAAAAAAGTAAAAATTGGGAAGGAAATCTACCTTTTGTTCTATAGTCTGAGTGAAATTCTTCTGCACCACTATTTATGTTCAACCATTTTCTGGCCACCACTTTTGGCCATGAAGACTGAAAAAAATATAAATATTAAATACGAAATAACAAAATAAATCTTATTCTAATTAAATTTGAAGCATCGACTACATGTTTTAAGTAATTTTGAACGAGCAACATACCTTGGGATTTTTTCCGTCTGTTCTCATTGATTTGTGGCACCAATGGAGCTGAAAGAAAGCAGTCAATTCCGTTAGCAAGATTAGGATGAAAGTGAGAAGATATTTGTGAATTTATTTAAAATAAGTGAATGTTTATGCATGAAAAACAAGAAGGCCGGTTTACTTTTGATCATCAATTAATATATAAAATTATTGGATATCGACATTTAAGGAGAGTTAATATAAACAAGTGATTAATGTAGAGTTTAACTGGGAATATAAAAAAACCATTTGCAGGAGAAAAGGAGACAACAAGGAAGATCGAACACGTTAAGAAAGGAAAATATTCTGCAACATGAATAATGAATTATATATACAACTTGTTTGTATAATAAAATTTAAAACTTTCATGCAAATATAATAAATTATAAGAGAGCAGGGTCAGGGAGTTCCTTTTTGTTGAAGAATAATGTAGACTTTACAGAGAGAAGGACAGCTTGGAGAAGATGAACTAATGATGGAAAATTTGAGATCAAATCTTCATCAAAAGTTACCTTTTGGAGTTTTTATTTAACCCAAAATCGTGTAAGAAACTATATAAAAGTTACCTTTCTTGTAATGATTCATATGAATATGAAATTGATGAAAAGATTTTGTATAAAGAGTCAATAAGTTCCAAGAATACTGATGAATGTGAAAGATGGGGGACCTGAAACTGAAAGAAGCAAATGAAACAGAGGACATAGGTGCAATTTGGGAATGCAGTCAATGAAATTAAAGATTGTAGATGAAATCAAGGCAATTTAGTAACTAAATATTGCAATGAAAGAAATAATTTGAACAAAGAAAAAAATTCAAAAAGGAACAAAAAAACATGACAATATTCCGAGAAACTTACATGAATGAATGGTGACAAAGTTAAAGACAGATGTGGTATTTGAGATTCTTAAGAAAAAAAGATGTCTTTTCCTTAGTCTCCTTTGTCGACCTTTCCTTTTCGTTTCTGTTTCAGAAAGAGCTTTTTTTCTTTTTCTTTTTTGGACTCTGCTTATTGGTTGGTGGTGAAGAGGGAGGCAGAAGGTGTTTGTGGGCGTTCCTCGGAAAAACAAAAAGGAGAGATTTATACACACATTATGGTGAGAGAGAGGGGTTGAAAATTGAAATTGAAGTACAAGAAATGGTAATCTAGGACTCTGGGTGGTTTTATAGGGGACTGAAAAAGTGAATTTTTAATAAGTACGTGTAGTGATTTTACTGGTCTACTGCTTATACTATTCAAAGTCCACTGCAGATGGTACTGTACTTCTCTGTTAACTTCAAAAGTTTGTAACTAATACCACAAATTGACCACCGCAGAAGAAGGCCACTTGGTGCAATTAAAGATTTTATCTAATTTCCTCATTTATTCTTTTCCTTTTCCTTTTATTATTTTTATTTTATTTTTTTTCAATTTTTCACATGGGGTGTGATAAGTTTATATTACACACTTATTTAGAGCATCTCCAATAGACCAATGCCAGACATTATCTAAAAAAATCCATGTGGTAAGATAGAGCAAAAGAAAAGATAGTGGAAGGAGGAAAGAGAAAGAGACAGAAAAAATAAATAATAGAGATAGACACAATTTAATAAAAAAATAGATTGAAGGCTGTCTGACAGGATGTCTTAAACTTGACAGTCTGTTGAACGACTTTCTACAATAAATGTTACTATATAAGTTTTATTCTCCCCACCTCATCGCCATATCAGTTGGATTCGAGCACTTTCAATACTACTTTCTATTTTAAATGTCTAATTGATGTGGTGATGAAATTGGATGAGACAAAACTCATGTGGCATCATTTATTGTAGAAGGTCGTCCAACACGCTGTCCAGTTTAAGACATCCTGTTAGACGGCATTTCACCCATTTTATCATTAAATCGTGTCATATCCTCTCGTCTATTTTCTCTTTCTCTTTCTCTTTCTCTTTCCTCGTTCCACTATCTCCCTTCTCATTTATTTTCTCTCTCTTGCCACATAGATTCTTTAGAAAGTGTCTAGCATTAGAGATGCTCTTAGGGTGTGTTTGATTGAAAATGGTAGAAAATAAAAAAAATTCCATGTAAAAAGGAAAACAAAACCACCAAAATGGTGAGAAAATATTTTCCACCAAAATAGGTAAATTCATGCTTCAAGTGATTGTACCCTAGAAAACATTTTCCTTTTCTACCTTGTATCAAACAGTCAAAGTAGAAAAATATTTTTTTTGACGTGACATTATTTTTCTCGGATGTGACATTTTCATGAAAAATGGTGCAATCAAACGGACCCTTAGTGTCCATTTACTATTTAATTGCTAATGATTTGTTTGAATATCTAATGATTTTTATTTTATTTTTATGTCTTAAGAACAACTCTGAATTTAGAAGATATATTAGCAAAAAATAGAGCATAAATAGGTGTTAAACAACATAATAAGTGTGCTCTTTTAGAGCACTACGAGATAATTTATGGATTTTCACCAATCATATAATATATCATTATAAAGATCGTCAAATTTGGAGTTCAAAATCGTAAATCAGAATTATATATCAAAAGTTATGCGCGTTTAAAATTGGGTCAATAAATTGACGTAGGCTAGGGCACACGATTTTTAGAGGTAAAATAAGACTAATAACTTATTGCAATGATTTAATCACATTCAATCAATGTTGTTATGTGAATGATTATGAAAATAACGAGATTAGTGTCGGTGAATTTAAAGGAATATGTTTAATTTTAAATCACATGGAGTTGAGTAATTTTAAAATATATAAACATATGTAATTTAATTTTAAAGTTGACTTTTGATAAAAGTAGAATAAAATATATGTATATAATTACCTTCTTTAAGCATTAAATTGCAAAAACGCTTTAAACAAGATATTAAGTAGTAAGCCGTAAAAATTACCAAGTTGATCCTCAATCTTTGTGCAATTAGTCACAACAACAAAACCATTCAAATGTTTGTTAAATCATTAAATTATATTTATTTTAAAACAAATTCAATAATTTCTAAATTAGTTGTTGAGAACTTTTCTTTTGCATCCTCAAAAATAAAATATAGATCTAAAAGATGTAACACTAACACACATGAAAAGAGGTCTCGATGAAAGGTTTCGAGCGCTCAAGTCAAGAAATGAAGTGTAGGTATAAAGACGAGAAGTATTATATAAGTAGTTAATTAATATTTGGATTTACGTCTTTATAAAATAGTTACGATTAAGTTCGAATTGTAATAAGGTCAATGTTCATCTCGGAATTTGAGAAGTGTTCAATTCCAAAATTCATTTTTCTAATCTTGTATAGATACGTGTATTACGTACTTACTTAAAGTCGGTTTTATTCTTTATTTTAAGATAATTGATTTAAGATTTTGAATTTACATCGTTAATATCCTTCACGTCATATAAATTGTGATAAAGAATAAATAATCAATTATCTAAAGAATAAGCGATAAAGCTGACGTAAAATCGAGATTGCAAATTATTCGCAGGATCACAATCAAAAATCAATTGTTTTCTATTAGCCAACAAATAGTGCTGCGGAATGGGGATTATCTATAAAAGACACTTGTCAGTGCTGTAATATGTTGTACGTTTTTTGTAACATAAATTACTCCGAAAGTGGTTTGAATGAAAGAGTGAAAATGAAGATCAAATTGACCAAATCCTATAGGTGGCAGATACACAATTTTTTCAATTTTCATAATTTACATGATAATGATTAAATTAATAAATCCCTCATTAGTATGGTGATTAAGAACTTAAACAACTGTACATAGCCAATTGACCCAAATATTAGTCCACGCGTAATTTATTTTCATGTTCAATGGATTTACCCGAAGAAGAGAAATTAAGACTAAGGATCATTTGTCAACTAATCAACAAGTGTAACAAATTAAGTTTTGTCGATAATAAATTTGAAGTGAGTTATAACCAGAGACGGATCTAGAAATTTTTGTAGTCCAGATTGCCACTGAAAAAAAAATTGCAATACAAGATCGGACTCTTACTGTTTTTTATTTTTTTTTTATTTTTACGCTAAAAAAATTTCTGGTCCCCCCTAAATCCGCCCCTGACTACAACAAATGCATTTCTGGCTTCCATTCGCATGCAATTGAATATTTTGCAATCAATCAAGTTACGTTGATTACAATTTATTTCTTCCTCATTTTGTGGAATACGAAGAATGTATCGTAATGTATGATCATGCAAAATAACATATATAAATTTATATGTCTTTAAAATTATTATTCTCCCTATAATACTCAAATGTCTCAAACAACGGTCTCCCAACATAGAATGAATTTTAGTTTCAACCGAAGCAGCACTTCAATTAATTACATAAGAACTAGTGAATAAATTTTTTGCATTATTTTTTCAACACTTTCAACCAATTCTACCGTAATTGAATCGTTATGGTTAACGACAACTTCTTTATATTTATGCTAAATATTTCACAACTATTCGATAATTTATTTTCAATTATTGTTACTTTTTATTAATAATATAAATTCTCATTTTTTATTTCATTCGATAATTTTTATTTTTCGTTATCTTATTCTTATGGATATTTATCCATCAACTTATCATATGAAATTCCAGTAATATTCTTGTATTACATTTGTTGATATTTAACTTTTATTACAATTATAAAATGATCCAAAAAAGGGGGACAACATCACCAAATAATTCTTCACTCTCTAAGCAATTTAAGGTCAACATCATCCCTGGTGGAACCTAATCCAGGTCGGACCTCATCCTTGGTGGAAACCTAATATAGGTCTGACCTCATTCTTGGCGGAACTTGATCCAGTCAAACCTCATTCTTGGTGGGACTTGATCCAGTTCGACCTCATTCCATTCTTGATTAAGCTCAATGCTCATCAAATATGTCATGTCCTCTCTCATATGTTGTCCAACATCGGACTAACCTTTGCCATAATTAATGTAGATTATACACTTCATTAAATGTCAAAAAGGGATGTCTTGTAAACGATTAATGTTCAGCTTGATAATGTACTTACTATTTTCCAACGTCAACATCATCATTTCTAAATATTTCTTATTAATTTTGGACCTAAAACCTCCACCAATGAGTTTTAAAATTCCATAATTATTTCTTATTGTACTTAAATAGACATTATAACATCCTTAATTTCTCATTCACTTAAATCGTTATATTGTTAAGTCTTTTGTTTGAATAATTTTACTAAATAAAGAAAATATTCATCTAGTTAAGACACTACTTTCACATTTATGTGCCAGCCCACCCCCTAAAATTAAAAAGGACTATCATATAAAATTCTATCAAGAAAATATTTCTGCAAATATTTTTGAAAAACAAAAAATTAACGAGGAAATTGCAAGGACGATAGTGAGATCTTTTGGCACCTAGATGTCAAGAACATAGTATGATCAGCAATTTATAATTATTTAAAAATCTTTATTTTTTAAAATTCACAATTTATAAATATTATAAAAAATAATTTTAATATTGTAAGAATGATTTAAAAATCATTTTCGAGAAATGCATTGTCTAATCAGTAGAGTGCAAGTGTGGTGTGGACAAAATTCACATTATTGTTTTGTCCTGTGCCTTAATTTTCTTTGGCTTCTTGCCCGGTACACGCTCAAGACCGGCACGTTCTTGTGTAGGGCCGGTTCAAATTTAGACTACGTTTGGTGCGTGTACTGCGAGAATTATGTAAAGCCGGAATTCCATTTTTTCTTTTAAAGAAATAATTTGTGACTGATGATAAATATAAACACACTTTGCTAAATGACTGCTTCTTCCCTCGGGGCCTCTTGCTCAAGATCTTTCCTTTTCTGCTTCAGTTTTCCATGGCACTTTATCGTCCGCCATGTTTATCGGTTCGCCTATAAATATTATTCTCATATGCCCGCCTCCAGAAGCAGAGACAACCATAACCCGTCTCGCCATCTAACCAATTAGACAATGATCTATAAAATGGAAGCTACCATCGTCTGCTTGGGAATGTGAAACACCGTTGAGAGAGAGTGAAACGTCCCTAATTAATTCCTCATAAGAGGAAGATGAAAAGGCACCCACAATTAATAACCGTTGAAGGTTACATCAAATGAGGTCATTCCTATAAATAGGAGACCAACCCCGTGTAAAATCACAACACACAACTCTAATACATTCTATAATCGCTATTTAGCACAAGTATTCTAATCACATACTGATTATCACACCGGAGTGGCCACGGGGGAAAAAAGCCCCGCCACCTTTTGCAGATCTCCACCACTGTCGCCGCCGTGCTCGGAGGAGGAGAAAATCAACTATCATCAATTGGCGCCGTCTCTGGGAAACGCACAAGAAGCTATGGCTCGAACCGGAAGAGCTAGGAATATAATCTGCTCCACCGGCCCGTCGGGATGTAGGCACCGAGTCCAACGCCGCCACTAATCACCCACAACAAGAGTTTGCCTCTTTCTCAACTCGCTCAAGCACTACAAGCTCAAGTGACGGTCTTAACGGCTCTGCTCCAAGATCGGAACAGCTGCGGTTTCTCATCTACCACGGGGTCCCAACCTCTGGCGGTGGGATCTTCACTAACAGGGCTCGCCCGTGGTCTTAGCCTCCACCGATGGGGCCATTACCGCCAGGGGGGCTCCTCCCCATTCCTAAATTTCCAAATAGAAACACGCCAACGGCAGCTCACTGCGAGCTCCAGCTTTAGCTCCACCTTCCGCACCCCACTTCTATTCACCGACATCCGGCCCAAATCTATCTGGGGCAACCATCATGGATGCCCACCTACCTCTGTTGTTGAGACACCAGATATTAAGTTGGGAACAGAGATTAGAAGAATTGATGGATCACAAAATAGCCGAGGCTTTGTCCAACAAAAGTAATAGGCAACAATCCATGGTGTTGGAAGAAGACCCTTTTCCACAGAAATAATGGCGGTCCCCTTGCCACGAGACTTCAAATGACCAAAGATGGAGAAATACGACGGGTCCTCGATCCCGCCGATCACCTCGTGTCTTTTGTTGACTTGATGAGGTTACAAGCCACCCCGATGCAATTATGTGTAGGGCTTTCCCACCGACGCTTAGGCGGGAGGCCGAGGGATCGGTGGCCACCTTCCCCCAAAATCAATCAGTACATTTGACGAGTTTTCTAAAATTTTACTACACACTTTGCCGCAAGAAAAGCGTGTTAAGAAAACTGCTATCGATCGATGCAATTGGTACAGGCAAGGATGAACAAATGAAAGATTTCATTGCCTTGGTTCAATAGAGCAACACTAGGAATCAAAGAACTACGATGTCTCATCGTAGTCATTGCCATGATGAGTGGAACTCGAAATCGCTATTTTAAGATGTCACTCTCCAAAACCCGCCAAGTACTATGCATGAGTTACTTAGGAGAGGAGAAAAGTATGTGGATGTTTGAAGAAGCATATCTCATTACAAAAGGTATGAAAAATCGAAGTGAGCTCTGAGTCTAACAAAAGAAATATTCCAGTGAGTTCAAACCTCAAGATAATAGAGGCGGGCACACCCAAGATGAGACAATGTGACCTCGCCTCATCTTTAAAAAAAAAAAAAAAAAAAATTTTTTAGAGGTCACAAAGTGAGGCGGGGTGACCTCGCCCAGTGGGCGAGCGGGCGACCTCGCCTGAGAAGTGACCTCCTCTCATCTTTTTAAAAAAAATTTTTTTTGAGAGGTCACAGCGGGCGGGCGACCTCGCCCGGGAGAAGTGACCTCCTCTCATCTTTTTAAAAAATAAAAAAATAAAAATTTGAGAGGTCACAAAGTGCGGGCGACCTCGTCCGGAGAGAGGTGACCTCCTCTCATCTTTTTAAAAAAAAAATTGAGAGGTGACAAAGGGGCGACCTCGCCCGGGAGAGGTGACCTCGCCCATTTTTTTTTGAAAAAAAAAAATATTTTTTGAGAGGTCACATCCGCCTTGCAAGCGGGCGACCTCGCCCAAACTAAAAAAAAAAAAAAAAAAATTTTTTTTTTTTTAGGTGAGCTGACGTATTTCTACTTCCCATTGACAAACGGTTTATGGAAAGTAGTCTATGGAAAGTAGAGGGGCTTATAAGGCCGAAAACAAGGCCAAGTTCACCGCTTATGTCGGAGAAACAGGGTGATGAGCCCTCGTCCAAAAATCAAGGCGACGAGCCCCTATCCAAACATGTTGGCGATAAGCCTATGTTTAAAAATCAAGGCGATGAGCCCTGTCCCGTAAAACAAAGGCGATGAGCCTATGTTTAAAAATCAAGGCGATGAGCATATGTTTAAAAATCAAGGCGATAAGCCTATGTTTAAAAATTAGGGGGCTCTCATCCAAAAAAACAAGGCGATGAGCCTATGTTTAAAAATTAAAGCGATTAGCTTCTATCCGAAAAAGTTAGAAAATAGCGGTGCTGCAAGAGATATTTCTACTTCCCATTGACAACAGCTTTATGAAAAGTAGTCTATGGAAGTAGAGGGGCTTATGATGATAAATATAAACACACTTTGCTAAATGATTGCTTGCTCCTTGGGGCGCTTTGCAAGCACACCGCCCGCTTTGTCGGTCCGCCCGCCCTATCGGTTCGCCGCTGGCTATTCTCATATGCCCGCCTCCGGCAAGCGAGACAACCATAACACATCTCGCCATCTAACCAATTAGACAGTGATCTATAAAGCGGAAGCTACCATCGTCTGCTGGGAATGTGAAACACCAAAAGCTGAGAGAGGTGAAACGTCCCTAATTAATTCCTCATAAAGAGGGAAGATGAAAAGGCACCCACAATTAATAACCGTTGAAGGTTACATCAATGAGTCATTCCTATAAATAGGAGACCAACCCCCGTAAAATCACAACACACAACTCTAATACATTCTATCGCTTTATTTAGCTAAGTATTCTAATCACATCTTGATTATCACACCGGAGTGGCCACGGGGGAAAAAGCCCCGCCACCTTTTGCGAGATCTCCACCACTAAGCCGCTTGCGTGTGCTCGGGAGGAGAAAATCAACTATCATCGGTGACTTTAATTTATTTTCCACAAAATGCTTCTTATATTAGGCGTTGACTTGGGGATTCTTCCATATGTTGTTTCTTGCCGCTTTATCTTGCTTTTCTGCTTTTAGTTTTTCGTTTCAATTCTGGAACATGTTAATATGTATTATTATCTTACAAGTCGAATGTTCGAAGAAAATTATGATAATTAGTTGAACAAATGGATTTTCTCTCATTACACATTCGTAGAAAGGTCCACCCTTGAAGCTAGCAAGTTGACAAGTCAAAGTCTAAAAAGAGACATGCCACTCGAGATTAGAAAAGATTATTTTCGAGCTACAAAATCCCACTAGAATGCATTCTAAGTTGGACTTTAGAGCTCGACGTAATTACTAGTAGAATGCAACACATATCAAGGTGCACAGTTCAACACAAAGCAGTACAACTTAGGACATTAGCTATCTCCTTCTTATTTAGAGTCCGTTTGATTTTGTTAAAATCAACTTTTTAGTAGATTTTGAGAAAAATTGATGAAATATGTGGTTGAAAAATTGTAGGTCCAATGAAATATATAGTTAAAATTAATTGTTGACTTTAACTTTAATTTTTTAATTTTTTAATAAAAGTCAAAGGTCACTTAAGGCGGCGAGGTCACCCAGGTGAGGGAGCTCACCTCTAAGCTGCGAGCTCACTCAAAAAAAAAAAAAAATTAAGCTAGGTCACTTTAGGCGGGCGAGGTCACTCAAAGCGAGGCGAACTCACTAAAAAAAAAAAAAATTAAGCGAGGTCACTTGAGGCGGGCTAGGTCAGGCGAGCTCATCTTTAGGCTGGGCGAGCTCACTAAAAAAAAAAAAAAAAAAAATAAGCGAGGTCACTTGAGGCAAAGCGAGGTCACCCAGCGAGGCGAGCTCACCTCTAGGCGGGCGAGCTCACTCAAAAAAAAAAAAATTTTAAGACGAGGTCACTTGATGTCGGGCGAGGTCACCCATGCAGGCGAGGTCACCTCTAAGCTGGGCGACCTCTCACAAAAAAAAAAAATTGTGATGAGCATGTGCGTTAGATTACTTCTACTTTTCATTAACGATAGTCTATAAAAGTAGAGGGGCTTATAAGGCCAAAACATGAACAACTCACTCTGCCTAGAAAACAAGGTTAGTCACATCGTCTCGAAAAACAAGGCCATTGAGTCTCTATCCAAAAATCAAGGCGATGAGCCTATATTTAAAAATCAAGGCGATGAGCCTATATTTAAAAATCAAGGCAAGAGCTACTATTTAAAAATCAAGGTTATAGCCATCATTGAAAAATAAAGCGATAAGCCTATATTTAAAAATCAAAACGATGAGCCTATATTTAAAAATCAAGGCGGTAGCCACTATATTTAAAAATAAAGACGATGAGCCTATTTAAAAATCAAGGCAGTAGCCACTATTTAAAAATCAAGGTGATAGCCACAATTGAAAAATGAGGCGATGAACCTCTGTCAAAAAAACAAGGCGATGAGCATCTGTTAGAAAAAACAAGGCGATAAGATTATGTTTAAAAATCAAGGCGATGAGCCTCTGTTAAAAAAACAAGGCGATGAGCCTATGTTTAAAAATCAAGGCAGTAAGCCTCTGTCCGAAAAACAAGGCGATGAGCCTCTGTCAGAAAAACGAGGCAATAAGCTTCTGTCTGAAAAAGTTAGAGAATAGCAAGTGCAGTAGATTATTTCTACTTTCCATTGACAACAGTCTATGAAAAGTGGTCTATGAGAAGTAGATGGGCTTTTGATGATATAAATAATGACAATTCTCAGATATGTTATTTGGTTATGGTGGCACGCACGCTTCAACGATTCATCGCCTCACCGCCCTTGCCCGCCTTTGTTGGTTTCATGAGTACGCTTCTAACAGATAGATCGCAACAACCCAACTGGCGTCGCCGTTAGCTAGACAAGTGACCCATGGAATGACAAGCTACCACCGCTATCGAGAATATGAAACATCCTCATTAACTCATAATAATGAGGGAGATGAAAGGACACCCGTTATCAAACGAGGAAGATGAAAGGACACCCGTTATCAAACGAGGAAAATGAAAGGACACCCGTTATCAAACGAGAAAAATGAAAGGATACCCTTATCAAATGAGGGAGATGAAGGGACACCCATCATCAATAACTGCAGGCCATCCCTATAAATAGAGGCCAACTCCTTAGGTAAAAACAGAACAGATAATTCTTATACACTCCATATTGCTATTTAGCACAAATACTTTAATCATATCTTGATTATCACGCCGAAGTGGACACGGGAGAAAAAAGGCCCGCCACTTTTTGCAGGTCTCTACCACTATCGCCGCCGTACTCAAAAGAGGAGAAAAATCATTTCTCATCAAGATTATTATCTTACAAGTCGAATGTTTGAAGAAAATTATGATAATTAGTTGAACAAATGGATTTTCTCTCATTACACATTTGTAGAAAGGTCCACCCTTGAAGCTAGCAAGTTGACAAGTCAAAGTCCAAAAAAGAGACATGCCACTCGAGATTAGAAAAGATTATTTTCGAGCTACAAAATCCCACTAGAATGCATTCTAAGTTGGACTTTAGAGCTCGACGTAATTACTAGTAGAATGCAACACATATCAAGGTGCATAGTTCAACACAAAGCAATACAACTTAGGACATTAGCTATCTCCTCCTTATTTAGAGTTCGTTTGATTTTGTTAAAATTAACTTTTAGTAGATTTTATTCTCTTAAAAAGTTAAAATTATGTAGTTAAAATTAATTGTTGACTTTAACTTTAAATTTTTAAAATTTTTTTTAATAAAAGTCAAATATACCTTTAAATTCTCAACATTTTCATTCTATAAAATATTTGACCAACTTTAATTATAATTTAAATATTGACAAACAAGCGCTAAGACAACCCAATATTTGAACTTTTGTTTAGTACAATTCTATTCTCCTGTCCATAGTGGACAAAATAATTCTTGTCCAGTAGCATACCTAGTCAACATTTTAATACCACGCAGCAAACAGCCATGTCACCCTCTCAAGTGGGTAAAAAACACCCCACCCCACCCCACCCCCACCCCCACCCCACCCCACCCCACCCCTTATGCTAAATTGGGTGACGTCGAACACCCACCATAGCCGCACACGAGTACCGCTTTCGGCAGAGATCTAGTGGTCGTGGCAAAGGTCTTTGGAGTCACAACTCTTTAGAGGCAGCCAAGCGAAATTATCATCTTAACCAATCTGCACTTTCCACGCAGAATGAGTTGTGGAGTTGGGTATATAATTTTTTGCCCACATAAGTGGGTGACATGGTCGTTTGCAACCCCACCATTATGCTACAGTGGGTAAAGTCGAACACCCACCATAGTCGTGCTGCAAGTATTGTTCAATAGAGATTTAGTGTTGTGGCAGTGCTGGTAGTCGAAATTGTAAGATTGATTCATGGGCGACACATAGGTAGTCGAAATTGTAGCAAAAGTGTGTTTTTATAATGCAATTTGTCACTTATTGTCTATCCAAATTTGAGTGATCTATTCATGACCATGGTTAGGATGATGTTAAGCTAGACTTTTATATAGTTAAAAAAGTTTAGTTGTATTCAATCTACACTTTCTATATGTTATAAAAGTCTTAAAATATCTACAATTGCTTATTTATATTTAAAGAGTATCTCCAGAATTTTAAAGAACATTTATAAATTTAAATAGCAATTTTTTAAAAAGATTACAAAGACCTCTTTATTTCTATACTCTTTATTTTACTTCTTCTAAAAACATTTAATATATTTTCCTTTCCTCTATTTTTTTTTTTTTTTGAAATGCTTCCTATATACTAATCAAAGAAAATTAGTTACAGATTTTGTCAATTTTTTTCGTATCGTGTCGCTCAATTCCGTCGAGGAATCGAGGTGGATACAAGAAACATGATCTCCATCCAACTTTTATTTTATTTTTATTTTAAAATTTAGATCGTATTTTAAAAAATGAAAATAAATAAATAAATAAACGGAAAGAAAAATGGAAATATTTTAATTCCATTCCGCCCGCCTCCTGAAATTCCCCGCGGAGCTGGGGGATAGGGAGGGCTACCCTAGTCCTGTCTTGTCTTGTTTCTATCCCTATTGCTTGTTCTCAACTTATTTTTTCAACATTTAATTTGTCTTCAACATTTAATATGAACAAGTTGGTCCTCCTCATTTTCTATAGATGGAAATGGTCTCACTTTTTAAATTGTCATGTGACTCGAGAGAAAACAAACTTGATTTTAATTTTCAAGAACTAGTTTAAATTATGAATCAATTTAGTTCATGTTTAGTTAAGTTTAAATTATAATTTTATTTGATCAAATTAGTTATATATATTTTTATTCATAGATTTTATAAGATCCATTACTTATTATTTATACATTTCAAATTCTTTATAATTTATAAGTACTTAAAAAAATAATTTTATCACGGTCAAATAATTGCTTTAGCTATTTCTTTGTTGATCTATAATAAAAGGTCCGTATTGAACTATTTGCGCTGTTTTCAAAAAAAGAAAAACAAAACAGGTGCAATAAATGTGGATAAATCTTACCAACCCCTTGTACTTATTTGATTTGACATATTAAATGATCTTCTTACATGGTGATACTAATTGCTCCTGCCCTAATTGTTGGTTTGTGTCTGAGAGCGTCAAATAATTAGGAATGATAAAATGTCTCGATTCGTACGGTCTCATTTTGAATGGGATGGGGACCTGTCCCAAACATGCTCTTACTTTAAGTATTGAAAGAAAATAAAAATAAGTAATTAGATAAAAAAAAATTTAGAGTAAATTCATAACCGATCAATATTATTGTACTTATGAATTCTAAAATTATATAGTTAAAATTTAATTCAATTAAAATCATATTTTAGCCCTAAAAAACCAATGTACCCCTGCAATTGGAAAAAAAACGTTAATATAATTATATTGTTTTATTATGATACTATTTTATTTAGATAATGTACATTGATATATTTATACTTTACTTTTATCTTTCATACTATTTTATTATGATAATATTTTAACTTATGATACTGTTATTGAATACAAACAGTATTAATGATATTATACTACCAATGAAACATTTTAATAATAATATCATTATTTATGAAACTGTTTTATTTAGATAAAGTGCTATGGTATACTTATACCATACTTTTATCTTTGATATTGTGTTATTACGATAATGTTTCGATTTATGATACTATTATTTTATTAAGTTGTAGTTTGTGTATGTGATACTGTTTTATTAAGATACTTTTATGTATGATACTGATATATTAAGATACATTTATCTATTATACTGTTTTATTAAGATATTGTTTTAGTATGATACTGCTAAGAAATGACAAACTAAATATTGTCATTTTAAACTAAAGAGACGATTTCAAACGACTAAAATTTATCATCAACAGTAGCAAAGCAACTGGTCTTGACCGACTGGTTGAGACAATTTTGAAAATATATTATAATAATTATGAGTATGTATGCGAATTATATGCTCATTTATGTTATGATACTATTTTCTATAATATTGTTTTTTATAATAAAGTATCAAACAACACACATGACTAACAAAACAAAGAATAATCTAATGGAAAACTTTCGTTAGAGCATGCCCATATCAAACTTTTTCATCCTTACTAAATTCAAGTTGTTATTTACAGCAACAAATTATGGCCACTCTATAAAAATTCATCAAACAAATCATCCCTATTATTTTCTATATTATAGTATCATCGCTACATAAATTCAAGCTCTTATTTACAGCAACAAATCATGGCCACTCTACAGAAATTCATCAAATTAAACTATTTACAGTAACAAATCATGGACACTCTACTCCACTTATCATTACTTTACAATCCACTCATGGACATTACTCCACTCCACTTCTATTCTTCACTGTCGTTGTTGCTTCTTCTTCTTGTTTTTTTAGGTAATACCATTTTACCCCTCCAAATTTTGAATTTACATTCAAAATGCTATTGTCAAATTTTTTGTTACTCACTTGTAGTCTCATTATTCTCAAATCGATGTGTCTTCGCTTGGTACCAACTATGGTCAAATTGCTAACAACCTCCCAACCTCGGACACCGTAGTTGTCACTGGTGAAATCCATCAGTGCCACCAGGGTCAAGCTTTACAAAAGGAATCCAAGTTGCATATCAATTTTCGAAAGTTCAACAAGGAGCCCGACTACAAACCCAGTAATCCACATTGTAGAATAAGCACTCTTCATATCTTTGCTCACCGTGGTAGAGGGTTTGCGAGGTGGAAGAAAATTGTCACCGCACCGTAGAAGAAACATTCGTCAGAGGTGAATGAAATTTGTGGAGGTGGAAGTAGGCGCCGATGGAAAATATGGGTCATATGGGTAATTTTGGAATTATTTGAAATATTGGTGAAGATTATGACTTAATCACAATTTTGAAAAATATTTTGACATAATTTGGAACAAGTCACTTGTAGGTGACTTATAGACAATTTCTCAAAAAAATTAAGATATTTTAAACTTTACCTGTCATGATCTCGTCTCGCCTCGACTCTCGAAAACTCCTAAAAAGACGGAGAACGGAGAGGACCGCCCAACCCGTTGCTCCATTGTCATTTCTATGCTTTACTTATCTTGAAAAAAAGTAATTTTACTTTATTTTATAAATAAAAACTTTTAAAAGCAAGATTTTGTATTAAACTTTTCACGTGTTAGTTTCTTTAGTCATATTTGTATTGTCCTGTGTTTGCAACTTCTCCTCCCACTTTAATTACCCAAATGAAAGCATAAGGGTGTGTTTGATTCCTTTCATTTTCCGGAAAAATGAAAATTTTTCACCCATTTTCCAAATTTTCGATCTGTTTGATTAGCAAAATTTTCCATGAAAATATATTTTCTCACCTATTTTCCATCTTTCGTTTGATTGGAATTTTTGTTTTCTCGTGGAAAATATTTTCCATGTTTTTCACTTTTGGCCATATTTTCCTTGTTTTCAAGGAAAATATTTTCTTTAATGGAATAAGAGAATTTATTTTCCATGGAAAATATGTTAACCTTTTCCAACTCATTTATTTTCCATAGAAAATTTGTTAACATGTTCCAATCCAAATTTTCTTGGTAATTCATTTCTATGAAAAATATTTTCTATTTTCCACTTGCAATCAAACACAACCTAAGATCTTTGATGTCTATAACACGTGTCAACAAATGAAAAATTTAAGATTGACTCCAAAATGTGATAACATATGGAGAATTGACGTTATCGGACAAATTGATTAATTAGTTTTATCTCGGACCTATTTTAGCAAGAATCATGTGTAGGCATCTTAATTAGGTGTAACTTTTTAAGAACTTTACAAATAAAATGAATAAATGAATGAATTTTGTGCTTTATGATGACATAAGCTAAATTGAGTTTAGGCTTATTAGTCAGGGTTGATGAACCAAAGCTCGTGTTGCCAGATGATGGGTCGAGAACCTGCCCCCCTCCCACTCAATTAGAAGATTGCACAAAATCATGCCTAATATTAACTAACCCATTAATCCATTAAAAGTGATTAACAATTAATTAATTATATTATATTAATAAATCCACCGTAGATAACCATTAAATTAAATAAATCCACCGTTGATAACCAAAGGTCTCCATGTTTGAGGTTTCTTTATTGGTCATTATCTACATTTTCAAAATATAATAATAAAAAGAAATTGTTTTCTAAAAGAAATTTAATGACTTATTTTATTGGTAAAGTTTTTTATACAATTCAAAGATGACTTAAGTCACGATAAAAGTTAAATTGACTACTTCATTTACAATTGACTTGAATATAAATGTTTCATTTCATACTTATCTCCACATATTCGGTAATAGTATATTTCGTTCGTTCTGATCCTTTTAATCTACTGTGCTAAATATCTCTATCGTTTGAATTTTTGCATTTGGATTCTTAAATCAACATTTCTTTTGTAAAAGTTCTCTATCGTCAATTTCTGTGAACTTTTGCCGTTAAATGAATGCATTCAATACACTCTCATTTTATGAAGGACAATTTAGTCAAGTTACAAATTATATTGTGGAGGGTGTGTTTGTTAAGGGAAAAAAGTTGATGAAGAATGATTTGAGTGGAAAGAACCCTAAGAATTAGAAAATCAAATTCTCAAATTCCTTACCTCTGGACACCTACGAAGAACCGATGTTTCACCCTTGCGCTCTCAAAATTTTGTCCATAAACAACTAGATAAGTCAATGTTACCAAATATTGTTAATTATTCGTGGGTATTTGTAGTTGCTACATGAGGAAGAAAATGAATCGTCCACTATGGTTGACGAATATTTTTTTTTCCTTCTTTTCTTTTCATACAACCAATAAATCTCTGATGAAGATAATGTCAATACTAAGATTCAGATATTATAGCGAGGAGGCACAACAACATGGTAAGATTGATTGCTGTGGCACTTTCAGAAGCTTTTACTGCCAGATGTTTCTTATTTTTTAGAAGAATTTACTTTTATTTTCTAAAGCTTGTTGTATCAGAATGTTTCACTGGCATTTTCATGTTCATGGAGGTGGAAAAATTGACTTATTTACTCTTGAAGTGCACCATGGAGGTAAATTATTCGATAAGCCGAACAACGTAGTGTATGAACACGGGTATGTCATGTTCGTCAACTTAGTGCTGCCTACACTTTACTTGAGGAATGTTGGTCAAATTTTGTGATGTATGTAAGTCAAGAGAGAATATGATGTTCTATTATAGGAAGCGATGAATGAGTTTGGGTAAGGGGTTGGTCAGATTGAGGATTGAAGCAGATGTGAGGAGATGTTGAGGATAGAAATGGCCAGAGGGTTGTGCAGATATACATTATTTCTCCACACTCATCCCTATCATTGGCAATGGAGACTTTCGATGACCATGATCAATGTTTGAACAATGAAGGGATTAGGGTAGGTAGTGACAACATTGCTAGATGTTATGTTCTTACAATGCAGTGTAGTAGTGAGATGGAGGTAGATAATGATAATATTGGTGACGATTTTTCCTATTAGGAAAAGATATGGAGCTAGTTGGAGGAGTCCCTAGTGTATAATGATCTTCCAACTGATGTAGGTAATGGTGGTGTTAATCAAATGAGTGATGATGGGGAGATAGAGAGTAAGTTAGAGGTGAATCTGATGAAGGACTGGTCAAGTCAGATTATGAGCTGGATGAGGAGCAGTCTAAAAATGCTGAAGCTGAAAAGGTGAATTATGATTTTGGGTTTGGGTTTGGCACAATAGAAGGTTAAGAGGTTAGAGCATATGACATAGACTATGGATACTCTGATGAGTTTAGGAGTTTGAGCAACGAAGATGAAGATGAAACAAGTTCAAAGAAGATAAGTATAATGAATGCTTTCAATCCAAGACTAGCATGAAGGAGTCAATCTTCAGAACTGGTAAGCATACACAACTGCACATGTGTGCTACGTTTCTAATTGTGCTACTTATAACTTTATTTTTTGTCCACTTGATAGGATTTACATTCGAGTCAAAGAATGTACTGAAGGATGCAATTACTACACATCCAGTCACAAACAATAGAGAGATCAAGTACAAGAATTGTTTGTGGGCTGCAATCACTTGGAGCATAGGACTTGTGTGCGTCACTTGTATAACAACTTTAGTGCACTTCATAAAGGATTAGTCTTGAAGAATTGTTTGTGGGTTGCCGCAAGAGCCACAACTATACCATAGTGGCTACAACAAATGTAGAGGATGTGTGACATATGTCCAGCAGCTTATGGTTGATTAAAGTTGAAGCCAGCTTCACAATGGAGCAAATCACATTTTCATGAAGGTAACAAGTATGATATGCTTCTGAACAACTTGTGTGAATCATTCAATAGTACAATCTTGAGTGCAAGCGAGAAGCCCATTCTAATAATGCTAATAATGCTTGAGGAGATTAGAATGTACTTAATGAAGAGAATTGTGGCTTGGAGGGAAGCATGTGTGAGGTGGAATGCAGTTGTTGGCCCAAGAATACAAAAAAATTTGGAAAAGAAAGGAAAAATGGCAAGATCTAAGTATGCTGATTATTGTGGTCACTTAAAGTTCCAAGTAAGGCACCATGCAGGCAACATCTTCCATGATGTTGACATAAAGGCAAAACATGCACATGTAGGGCTTGTCGGTTGACTGGACTCCTTTGCTGCCATGTGATAGCTTCGCTGCATTTCCGTTGCATGAATGTGATGGATCGTTGATGATATCTACAAACGAGATGCATATCTCCAAACATACACACCAACCGTCTCAGAGGCATGGCCAATCTGGGTCTCAACCCACTTACTCCACCACACTACACCAAAAAAGCTAGAAGACCGAAGAAGAGTGCAAGAAAAAAAGCAAGTAAGCAGCAAAACTCGACCAATGCTACACCATCATCAACTGCAAATGATACACCTTCAACCAGTGGAAATGCAAGTCGAAAATGACTGACAATGATGTGCAAAAAGTGTGTTCAAGCGGGCCACAACAAGAGGTTTTGCAAAGAGGCTCCACCACCTGCTACTAAGATGACAATCATTTTTTCTATTTCGAAAAATTGGTCACATATTTTTGACCAGTGATGTAATGTAACTATTGATTAATGTATTGTATTATTAAGTATGTTTTTACGTATTAATGATGTGTTACTTTGTTGCTTAGTTAGTGTTGAAATAATGTGTTAATTAGTTGGTAAGTTGCTGATGAAATGTTTGAATTAAAGATGGATTAGTTGTGTTCATTGTAAATCTTCGAGGTCCATTTGCGCAAAATGATAATAGATTAGGGATGTTTTTCACAATTCATCGTAAAAGTTGGGGTAATCTACCCAAGACCACCAAACGACAGGAACGATTTATGCAAAAAGGTGTATAACATAAGGACGTTTTGCACAAACAAATTATTACATCCCAGACGCTGGGTCTTCTTTTTCCATCTACTAACAAATTTTCCAGAGGCAGATAACACCAAATTCATTACCATTAAACATACAGTAAATGAACTTACAATCATTTCACACAACCAACCCACAAACAAAATCCTAAACACCATGTTCTACACTTAAGACGTGGCTTTCATAACACACATTACAACCAACCCACAAACAAATCTTAAACACCATATTCTAGAATTGAACATTTTCTTCTTTTTCTGCAAAATCAACACTTGTTCTTCATACGCATTCCTGGATTTAAACAAACTAGATATTATCTCCACAGATCTGGGATACAAAGGCGGGTCACACTAGAAAAAGTAGCCATAATCTCCATTTTGCTGTACAAAAAAATGCAATTTTAGATGCCATACAAAAAAGCTACAAAATAGAAAATCATAATTGTGCAAGATCAATTACCAAACAACGTTGGCACGTAAGAAAGCGTCTACCAGGATTGGCTTGTGTCCAATATGTCTTCATCTTTATTCGCATTCCACACGTACACAAAGAACAATGCATTGTTATTCTTATGTGCAATAATGTGTTTCGTATGGAATATGCATATAATTGTACATATATATAATATTATCGTTATAGAATAAAGAATTGAGTTTGGCTAGAATAGTATAATTTGTGACTTGATAAAATTTTCCTTCATAAAATGAGAGAGTAACTCGTTCATTTAACGGCAAAAGTTCACAAAAATTGACGGTAGAGACATTTTATGCAAAAGAAACATTGATTTAAGGACCCCAAATATCAAAATTTAAACGTTGGGATTTTTTGCACAATAAACTAAAAAAATATAGACAAAATATGCTAATTAGTCTCACATATTTCCCTAAAATACCTCTTCGAATCACAAAATAGACATTACTTTTTAGCACATACAAATCATGTTTGATAATAGTATAATATATAAGATTTTAACTTATTTTTCTTTATTAATATTGATCAATTTTCAAATGTTGCCAAGATGACCTTACCAAATTACCAATAAAGTGTCATTGGTTCGTGGAATAAATTTTTTTTTTTAAAATATTAATAACGTCAAATCTTATACATTAAAGTGTCAATAATATATTTGGATTCAAGCTAATAATCTGGTTTTGTCATTTTGTATCTTCTGGTAAGCACTCAAAATAGAAAAAAAGAAAACTAATGTTAATTAATTAAGATAATGAATTGATTAATTATCTTTTAGAATTAGCATTACAAAAGTAATCTTTGGAGATCCGATTAAAGCCAGAGAGTATAGCACACGTGTCCTCATTACTTCATTTGAAATTGACGCGGTCAATATCCAAATAAATTTATTTGACAAGCTTCTATTAAATAAACTTGTATCATTAGTGAGACTCGAGACTCTATTGTATTAGATAAGATATAACACGACAAGTCCTTTACTTAAAAACATAAATATAAATAATTGGATAATGACATATTTATGCAATAACTTGTCCACTGCAATATATAAGATGTACTATAACATATGAGATAAAGACGGCATGTTTCATATTAAAATATTATAAGAATCGTATTGAGGTATAACGTATGAAATTTTGGATTATGTTCTAAAAAGTTAATTTATCAAAAATAGTAACTTAAAATTATTTTTAAATCTAATATTATCGATGTGGTTCTTTAATACATGGACTTGTAAATATATGGATATATATATAATTTATTTTCTAATTATGTTTTGTAGTGTTTTTTTTTCCTTCCATGAAACTTTATAGTCAAATTGATGGTGGTAAGTTTTGTGCATTGAATCTCACAAAGAAACAAGAAAATTATCCAAGTGAGAACTCAAATAGATTCGAAATAATTGTTCAATTAAGATAAATACACGTGTTCTTTAGAAAGTGGAGAAAAAATCGAGTTCAAAGTCTTTTTACAAACATGTAGAAATAAATCAATTATATGCATCAAAAGGGCATGCCTTTTTTTAAAATAATTCAACACACTATCACATCACTAGTGTGGTTGTAGGCCTCCATCATGAAATGATAGGGGTTCGGATATCTCAACCATATATAAAGAACTCATAAAAAATATATGGGAGGTGGATATAAAACCTGACTTCCAATCATAAAAGCTAAAACAACCAAATGAATGAATAATAAAGTAATAAATATGAAGTACTATTACCTAAGTAAATAGTCCTAAAATGTTCTATAAACCCTTAATTTTAGGAAGCTCATGTCAATCAATTTGAACGAAGCTACGGTAACGTGGTGGTAAAGCTTGTTTAGTATCCATTTTTTTGAAATAGTAATGATGATCCCAACCTTTTTTTTACTTTTCAAAGCAAATGTGGTTGAAATGACCAAATTGTCCTTTATCAAAATTGTTACATATTTCAAATGAAGGACAATTTGGTCATTTCAACCACATTTGCTTTGAAAAATATGAAAAAAAAATAGTTTTTTTCCAAAAATGGATACCAAAGCAAATTGTGAGATGTCGAAATAGCAATGAGAGTTCCCAACCCTCGAATAGACCAAGGTAATCCCACCCTAGTTGCCCTCATGATAAATATGAGAATGACCAAAGTGAGTCTAATGTGGCTGGACTCAATCCATAAATGCAAAGTGAATGACCTCAATTCATAAATCGATAGTATGTAATCACGAAATTCAAAATTGCCTTCCTAGTTTGAAGAATGACAAATTTTCTTTTTTTCATTATCAATCTTTAGCTGACACTCTGTCATATTAATTAGAACTTGTTAGACAGAGATTATAAACTAAAATTGATTTATTTAAGCCAAAAATTTTGAGTGTTCAAATTACTTTTAACATGAAATGATAAAATTGTCCATAATCAACAAAATGTGATTTCAAAGTAGAAATGACAATTTTGTCATCTCATATTAAAACTTAGTTTGAAAAATCAATAATTTTAGTTCAAATAAATCAATATTAATTTATAATCACCATGAAACGGACCCATAAACGAATTTCATGACTAAAATCATTAGCATAGCATTTGTAATGTAAGTTAATATTATTGAAATCAACAAAAGTTTTGTCTGTACAAGTGTTTGATTCATCAAACTTATAAGTTATTTGATCACAATCACTACATTTACACTTTAATTATTCTATTGAGTACATAACATGCTTAAAAAAGGCAACAATGATTGGCAACTTGCACAACTAACATGGCTTCCAAAAGTTATTGACAGATCGTGAAATGATCACCAATCATTTCATGAAAATATTTAAAGCTCATTTTTTTTTTTATCATTTTGACTCTCCCATTACTTAACAAGAAAAAAATGACAATTTATTTTCATTAGTTTTCCTCTTATTACACAAATATAATATTCCATGATTTTGCAAGTGAACTGTGAACCATCAAGATTCGTCATCAATGACGCCATATAATATACACAAAGGTGTTTTAAATTTCTATCGCAAAAGTTCAAATTGTGTTAAGGAGAGTAACATTTTATATTTAGATTATTATTTTCTTATTGCAAATTTTGATATACTTCAAATAGTGTTATAATTCCTATTGGAGAGAGAAATTGAATTTTAAAGTATTATTAGAAATCAATTGTTTGTTCATAGTCCACCGAATTTATCCAAAGTGTTATAAGAAATTTTAGATCAAACCCACGTGAAATTTTACACTTAACGTGTTCCACAATGACAATTCTTTTGAAAACATCAATCTCGAAATTCAAAATTGTTTTGGGATATGTGCTCAAGAGTATTAGGATTATGTTGTTATTAAATAAATATTGTTTATTTATTTATCTTTTAAACAATTGCTCCATTTATATTGAGCATGTGATTAAGTGCATTAAATTGTTAAGTGACAACACAAATTGTGTGCTTGCATAGAAAGTACATAATGACGCTATTTGTATTTCGATTGAAAATTATTTGTCTTAGATTGGTGAGTATAGATTGTCAATTTGTTTTAATAAGGTCGTAGGTCGACTACTCTATCAATTTGGCTATGCGGTTTGTGTTGTATATGTAGCGAGTGACACTTATGAGTAGTTGCTCTAGTACATGACTCTTTTATGGATTATTTTAATTTGTAACATAATAGTGATTATTATTCATGAATTCGAGAGTCTTTGATGTGCCAATAAATTAGATGTTAGGATTGGAGACTTCAAGATTGGAGATTAAGTATTCAAGGCTCAAGATCAAGTTTCAGATTCAAGAATCATCGACCAAAATTTATCATTGATTATGTATTCCGCTTTAAACACTTATGAGATTAGTTAAGAGAATGTGTAGTAATCATCTAGCAAATATCCATTTAGTAGTTTATTAAAGAAATTTTTTATTTTACTAATTTATGCGAACTAGTTTATAACAAACTACTCGTTTGAACTTTAGATATCAAATTGTCCGTTTGACATAAAGCAGAACAAGGTAGTACTAGGGTTGGGCAAAAAATTCGAAAAACTGACCCCACCCGAACAGACTCGGGTCATTTTGGGTCGGTTTTGAAAAAAAAAAAAGATTTGTAATTATTTAGCTGAGCTCAAATGAAAACCCGAACTGACCCCAATCGGTTCGGATCGGTTTCGTGCCCAATTTTTCAAAAAATTTTTTTGTTCGGGTTAGTTGGAAACCGACCCACCCCGAATGATGCCCACCCCTAGGTAGTACACAAAGCCAATTTTTTTTTTTTTTTCTAGATTTCTAAACAAGGTAGTAATCAAAGTTAAAAACAAAGTTGAACCAAAATTAGCTAAGCAATGACGTAAAGCACATAATGAAGTTAAAATACATGAAAATTATCAATTAATTGGCAGCTAAACCATGACTTTAACAACAACCCACCAACATCTTAACTTATGCAATTAATGTTGATTAATTTATGATAAACATGATTCTCGAAATTACATTATAAACTCACTAAGTATGTAATCAGTGATTTCAGCCTAAAGAAACTTCCAATTTTGGAGGAGAATCATATCATTTAATTAATCACTTTTAGAGATTACAATATGATTAATTACTATAACTGGTTCAACTAATCATCTAATTAACGAAGCTTTCTGGTCCCTAAAACAATGTATAATGTATAATCCTTCTCGAATTCTCGAGCATTCTAAAGATTAAGTTAGGGTTGTCGATAATTATTTTAATACCTCGACATAAATTACCAAGGAATAAAACTCGTGTCTAAAATTTGTGAAATAAATATTTTTGGGAGCATTTTGATTTAGACTCCTAACCTAATACATTTTTAATTAAACTTCATATCATGTGTAACGAGCTTCCAATTTTGACTTTAAATGTTTGAAATCTAGATTATTGTTCATAACGACTTGAGCTTGCATTTCCATGTTTTCTTGCACGCAATATCAAAGATTCTTATTTTTGGAGTAATTTTTATCCACAAGTGGCAATGTCAATGTTGCATGCAAGTCCATATATAACAAGCATCAAAGTCGCTTATAGTTATTTAAAACGTACACTATATGTATATTTAGTATACAATATATTTATAAAACACTAATAGTCAATCTAATCACATGCTAATTTGTTGTAGTGCAAGGGTTAATTAAAGTATGATATTATGTCAATTTCTAATCGATGCCCACAATTAAGTTAATTCTCAATTGAAGTCGCAACAAAGCGTACAATTATTGAATTATTAATCCAAGTTTTGAATATTTAGATCAAAAGTTTGTATAAATTTTTCTTGTCTAAAAATAATTAGAAATTTTTTTTCCGAAATATATCAAAAAAAAAAAAAAAAAAAAACTAGGGTTTTTAAACATTTATGTGCAACCTATACCCACAATTGTGTTTAATTCATGGTATACTTCATATGAATTTGCATTTAATTAATTTGAATTAAGGCAGAGTTAAAGAACAATGATTGGTTGACTTGAAGAAAACACCATGTGATGCTAATTAAGCTAACCAATTATGATGAAGAATATATATTTAATCAAATGAGAAGAACCGCCAATAGGGACATCTCTTGTCAGTTTTTCAACAATACCTCAATCTTATTTTAGTCAAATCTAGAAAAATGTGGTCTTGATCACTCCAGAAGGTTGACTTTTTATGCACTTGAGGGGTATTTAATGGTTCGTAATTATAAATTTGATTCTTATATTTTTCCCAAAAGGAGTATATATTAAAGATATTTGGTTCTTAAATCTTTCAAAATCATTAAAGATATGTTCTTAACTTAAAAAATAGTATGACACATTTACAACGTTTGAAGAAATAGATATCGTAGTCCTCTTGACAGTTTCTATCTATTTCTCCGTTAAATCACAATTGGACTACACGCGTTTTCTCTCTCCAAATTAAGCGATTGTGATTGCAGGGGTAAAAATGTCTATCCAAAATTTGCTCCGGTGAGCGAGGAGACAATATGCGGCCGCCTATTTTCTTTCTATTGTGACTAGATAGTGATAAGAGTCTTATTCGCTTCTTCTCCATTTGTGCCAATCACATGACATTCATTTGTTTTCTATGATTTCTGGGATGAATTGTTTTAAGCCTGCAAGCTTACCTACCAGTCCAGTGTCTCCTTACAAGTGCCAAAGACCCTTCAGAGGGTTTTGCACAACTAGTGTCCTTGCCTTAGATCAAGATAAGAGTTGCTGCTCCTCCTCAGCCGTGTACCACCGCCGTCTTCCACTGGAGTACTCATAATATTACCACCGTATTCTTCACCGTCGAAAAATCCAAACCACTTAGCACTCAAAACAAATTTTCTCGACGACCTAACAAAATAAGTAACTTGTGAAACATTTAAGTTTTGTTGATCAACAGCATCAGAGGATGAAATCTCATTATTTCTTGTGATAAAAACGCCACAAATAATTGCAAACAATACCAACAAGACGAGCAAATCTAAGAGCTGATTGTCCTCATCTTCCATGTTTCTTTGGAAGGTCAATTGTAAATTTGTGAAGCACTTCTCGGTTGTTACCGCTTAATGTCTCGAAAAGGGTTCCATTTCCATCCATGACAATAAACTCAAACTTTTCATCAGATTCCAAGAGTTGACCAAGGTGTATTGTCGCATAGGTATAAAGAAGCAATTATGGGCTTGAAAGGCACAAGGTCAAATGTGACCTTCTTATCTTTTCCGTCTTCAGTCACCGTAATTCCAGTATAGAGCACTAATCCATTCGAAGGTACTTTGTTATAAAGTTTAAGCCTCTATTGAGCAGATGTGACTGCACCTAACACAGATTGATGATTCACACTGATCTTAATATTTGAAGCTGTTCCATACTCTTCTGCAAGTATTTTAGTGGCCCGAGAAATTTGATCCCCTGGGGATATGATTGAGGAGAATCAGGAGATCATGTTGGAGCAACAAAGCAGAAAAATATTTTACCCCTATAATTTCAGTCGCGTTTTTTGGAGGAAAGAAGCGCGTGTAGTCCAATTCTGACTTTTAACGGAAAAATAGTTGGAAACTGTCAAGAGGTTCTACGATGCCTATTTCTTCAAACGTTGGGGATATGTAGTGTTATTTTTTTAGGTTAGAGCATATTCTCAATGATTTTAAAAGATTGGGAAACCAAATATGCAATTATCCCTATTATATAATATGAATTTGCAAGTATTAATTCAATAGCAATGCCAAGTGGGTGTATAAAATGTTGCTGGAATGGAATTGTGAATAATTGTACTTAAATGTGTTGTCTATACTTGTGAGTACTTGTCCGCTAAGGATTTTTTTTTTTTTTTTAGATTATAAGTGATGCATTTTATGGAATGTGTAGTTAAAAAAATAAATAAAAAGTATGGTAAGTACTTATAAATATTTCTAAACATGCTCGACTTGATAATTCTAGTAGGAAAATATATACAAATAGCACTAAATTAGGCGGAAAAAACAAAAGGTAACACTCTTTTGGATACTTTCCCAATGTCACTAAACTATTAATGTAATTGACTAAATCTTCTTAGCATTATTAAATCACTAAATAATCGAAGAACTAAAGCAAAAGGCAGATCAATTGTTGCAGAGAAAATTAGAGAACAAAAGTGAGATAGATGATTTTTTCAGTTAATTCCGTAATAAAATGGTATAAAATATCCAAGTTATTTAGATTTGGACACTCGACACAAAAAATTCTACGAACTTCAAGTGTGAAACGTTGAACTCTCAAGTTAACATAAAAATTAACCCAACTTTTCCTTGCTCGGAAAAATGTCATGACTAACACCAAATTAAATAAAATATAGGTTAAAATGTACTAGTATAGGTCATATATTAATTAGTGACACTGAAAGGGAAATTAAATTATTTCCAATTTTACTTTCCGTCCAAAGACTGAAAATCAAGGTCCAAGTGATTATTTTGTTGATTAAAAAAAAAAAAGCAGCCTATGATAATAAGATAACAAAGTATGATAGTTACTGATTTCTGCAATTAAGTTTTATTTAGAGTGGATTTTGTTTTGATTTGGTTGGTCATCCCTAGTGCCATGGTCTTCTATAAAAAGGACCATGGCTTTGCTAATCACAATCACTGATTAAGACTACCCTAATTTAACATTTATTTATCAATTATCAATACTCTTGAAATTGAAAGATACCTTCCAAAAAGCATGGGTTTAAGCAATTTTTAACTTTTTCTAAAATACATTAGACGTTAATTGAACTTTTAGCCACTTCCCAGCGTCATATCTACAGTCTACTCTCTTAGAGCATCTCCAATGCAAATTATGGATTGGAAAAACATTTGCCATGTCATAAAATAAAATGTGTATTAAAATCACATTTTCAATGCACTATATGTGAAAGAAAGTACCACGTTGATGTGGCGCCAAAATAAAATAGAAGATGTGATGCTGTGTTCGCTTCTTTCTATATGTAGAAGTCGCTGTGAGTTTGGATGACTCAACAATTATTTTAATTTTGGACTTAATTTAATTCACAAAAGGGTAATTAGGAAAATTTTAGCAGTTTTATTATTGTTTAATTTAAAAAAATAAATGTCATGTAATTACTATTATTGAATTGTAGAAGGAATTTATTGGAGAGAACTTTTGGACTTTCACGTCTATTTATTCCATATTCATTTAGAAGTCTTTCTATTTAACTGTCACATTAGCCACAATTCAAGGAGTGTATTGGAGATGCTCTTAGTGCTACCATGGGGCATGTGATAATGAAACAGTTACTTTCAATTTTTATATTGCTCGTGGAAGAATTTTTTGTGGGTACACTGTCATATTTTTTTACGAGCTGATTTTAAGTGTGAGTTATATTCAAAGTGCTTGTAACATTGGTATTGAGTGTACATTTCTAACCACATCACTTGCAATAAGGCCTGTGTTATACAAGCATATTTGACACCTTCTCTTTACCACCAGTGTTCTGTAATAAAAACTAGGGTACATTCCTCCATGGTTCCCAACATTTCATTTGCGCCACTCACGTCCCCAACCTTTTAACAATACAAGAGTTGTATCTAGAGGTTCCAAAAATGGGCTGGTCCAGTGGGCTAGCCCATATAACTCAGAATCTGGGCTGAGCTGGTCCAATAAAAAATTGATCAAGTATTCTGTAATAAAAAGTTGATCAATTTGACTTGGCACCACCCCCTCAATTTTTATAGGTTAGTGAGATAAAGCATAAAACAAATTCAATATTGGACAAGAAGTAGTCTAACAACCAGCAATTTTTTCTCCTTCGTATCAGGGTTTCTCCCCCCCATCCCCTCGATTTGGTGAGGGTGGGGTGGGGAGGGGAGGGTGGCTTTTGGGGTTGGGGGTAAAGTTTTTTCATTTTTCAATTTTTTTTAATTGTTTTGAAAAAATAAATTAAATATTTATGTTGGACTAGTTGAATATCCTTGTGTCTCAAAATTGAGTTGAGTTGGCCCAACAAATATAAACTCGCGTAAAATTGGGCCAGGACTAGTCCAACCCAATTTTTTGTATGGCCCATCAAATTTCGGGCTAGGCTGACCTGTAGCCCCTTTGCCACCTCTAATTGCATCCTCTCTTGACAAGAAAATATTTATTTAGAGCTTGTTTGACAAAGTTTTTTAGTAAATTTTGATAAAAGGTTAGTGAAAATGTATAGTTGAAGAATTAATAAAAATTGTGGATCTCATGAAATGTGTTGTTAAAATTAGTTGTTGACTTTAACCACAATTTTTAAGTAGAATTTAATCTGAACCAAAAAATGATTTAGCTTAGGTTCTAAAAGACAGTCTCAAGCTTTACGAGTCTAGGCATAATAAGACTTTTTTTCTATTTTAATTATTATAAGACCATTAATAACTATTTTAATAAAATTATTATTTTTAGGAGAATTTAGAAAAGTGGCCAAAAGCAAATGCTGGTTTTAAAAAATGATAACTTTTAATAATATTTGCAAAAATAACAACTTTTGGATGTAAAAGATATATATACTCTTCAAAAAAAAAATTTGGTTTTTTAGCTCCCAATAGAAGCTATCTACTGTTTTCTTTTTCAGATAGTTCAACCATCGTTATTTTTCTTCTTCTTTTTTTCTTTTTTGTTTTATAGACAATTCACTGTCGTCTTCAACGACATTTTTTCCTCCTTCAACCATACATCAACCCAACTTCTTTCAATAAATATTCTGCAACCACATTCAAAAAAAATTTAAACATGAGTTATATCCAAAAACAAACTCAAACTAATCTACCACAAATATTTAGAATTTTGTTTTTTTTATAATCAAAATTAATCTATTAAAACTAACTTATTTGGGTTGTGTGGTCTAGTGGTGGCACGAGATGTGAGTTGAACTTTTTTTGGTGGAATCCTGTTGTAGACCTGAATTTTGTGAAATTATATTTGATTGAATTTTAATAGATATGTTGTGATTTTAGGTAGTTGATTGAGTATATTATTGTCCAAAATAAATACAAATATTCATTATTCAAATTATTTTCAAAACTTGCCATAATTCAAAATGACTACATGCAAATGAACATTTCTTATAATTTCCTCTTATTTTTATTATTTGATTAAGACTATTAATAATTATTCCTTTTATTTAACTTGTTTAACTTTAAAAAATAATTGGACAAAAGAACTAAAAAAATAAAAAAGCGCACCTTTTGAATGCTATTTAGACATTAAATGTTCGCGTGAAACATAGGCTTCAACCTTTACCTCTGACCCGACCTCTTCACTTTCAACCGTCTCTGCAGTTAATTATAAGTGTACACTTATTTGAAAACTAGAAACTTGCCGGTTTTGAAGCGAAACTCGATCTTAGTTTAACATAAGGGCCGTCTTCATGATTTCTTTGTACCATCCTATCATCAACCTTCAAGCGTCAATGTCACACTCTCATTCCCATCCTCCCTCCGTCTTCATCTTTAAGGCGAGCTTCTTCGTGTTTTTAGGTTGACGAGTCAAGGCTCCCATAGATGAGAGAAGTAGAACTTAAAACATTACCCTTCTCCCACTGGATCAATATCGTCAAAGGCAATGAAATTCTCTAAATATTCAATGCCTTCCTTTCCCTTCAAAGAGGGCATTCTATTCCATCGAAAACACTAGCAGCTAATTCCCCAACTTTTGCAAATGAACCCCGTTCAAGCGCAACAGAAATGATCACTGTTTACGCTGCAACACTTTAGAGTATACAAGGAAGAATCTTTCAATGGCTACTTAGTTGGCTATCCTTTAAAGGATTGACCTACCTAACCACTATTGGATAGATAGAACTAGAAATCAATGTGGTGTCGCTTGGCCACTTAATGTTAAAATATACTTTTTTTCGTCAGGTGGGGATGCTACTAGGGGCGTAAGTGGTTCGATTTGAACGATTTTTTACATATTTTCAAATTAATACATTTAAAATAATTAATTAAAACTCTCAAGCTTAACCCAAACCATATAAAACAGTTGGAGACTTTCTCGAACCTAAACCTAACGATTTGGTTTGATATTGAATTGCAATTTCGACTTTTTTTTTTTTTTTCCATATTGACTTTATCGTCACCAGTTTATTGATTACAAAATATCTTTTTACATCATTGACGATGAAATAAAACAAACTATAAACAAACTATATATATCAAACAATATAGTCACAATAAATCCAACGACAAAGTATTTCGTTCACTTTTTAAGAATAATCAGTACAAAATGAAAGTTAATACAATGTCACAATAAACTTAATTAAACAAAATAAAAAATCACAATACATCTTGATGCTCTTCAACAAGATCTGTATGATCGATCCTCACTGGTGTGGTCGCCGCTTTGCTTCTGAAATTAAGGGAGTGAAAATTGATGGTTTTGCTATGCTTTTTGGGCGTGAAGAGGATAGCAATCTGATGATAGATTAATTGGTTTATCAAATTAAAATGAAAAATGATTGTTCATATTTAGATTAAAATTTTAATAGTTATATCTTATTTTGGAGGTTAAAATTGTAATTTATCAGTCTGGCCTATGTCCAATTTGGAACAATTTCTAGCATAAATTTAAATTTTTTTATTTTACTTTTAATTTTTAAAACAGTCAAGATTAATTTCAAACCACAATTAAAATACCGGAACTTAAACCTAACTGTTTAGGTCAAAATTGTTTCATTGACATGTCAACATGACACCAAACCGATAGTTTCAGTTCAATTTTCCAGATTGGTGATTTTTTAAAATCATTAGGGGGTCAAAATTGTTTCATTGACATGACAACACCAAACCGTTAGTTTCAGTTCAATTTTCCAGATTGGTGATTTTTTGAAGTCATTAGGGGGGATTTGTCGGCAGACGGCAGACGTGCTGAAACTGAAACCTGAAATCGTAATATGAATTCAAAACTTTCGTACAAGAACTTGGCCTTGAAGAACTGAAATACTAATATCTCCTTGGGCACAATATTAATATTAAACAACATCATGGAAATAAGCTATGTCAAATGACACCCTTAAACACAATGAAATCCTGGAGCTAATCATTCGCATTTGGTAAAAGAGGCTTTCACATCTGGCATGAAGGAAAAAAAGTCCCAAAACAACACTGGACAAATCAGAATTCCCCCACCCGTCCCTTGTCGTCTCGAAGTTTAGAAGTACAACACTAGAAGAACCAATGGGAGCTTCTTCTGCATTTTCCAAACGCCACATGGCCCAAGAAAAATGCTCTTCCCAGTCTAAAAACAAAGGATTTAGAGTGGAATTGATCCATAAAATACTACTTCCGCTGGGCCTGTCATGTAAATGTGGTTGTCCTCTTCTCTCCATTCAATGTCCAACGGTCCCCCAGGCAAATCGACAGTACAACTCTGTTTTCAAGAGAGATATAAACAAAGCAAGAGAAAATGAGAGCTGTGCAAACAGAAGGCAAAGCAAAGGACAACCATTAATTGATCAATTATCAAGCGGTCATTTCTGCAGAGGTAACGTGTTACAAAGCACAGATTAAATTAATAATGAATGATGAACCCTTAAAAATGAGACCCCAAATGACGTCCATTCCAAACTTACCCTCCCAGCTCGACCCTCAAGCACGGCAGCAACAACTACAGCACAAGCTCCGGTCCCACAGGCTAGTGTTGCACCTGCAGACAAACCAGGTTAAAGCTACAGTTAAATATCTAAGAGGGGCAGAGCAGTTGGACAGATCGTGATATGTAGAGTCAAAGTATGCAATTCAAAAGCGAGAGTAAAATTTAGTTGATCTTGTACATATACACACAAGCTGTATTGGCAATGGTTGATGTGAATGCATAGGGATGAAAAATCAATCCATCGAACAACATCCATATGATAATAATATTCAATCACAAAAGTATACCATTTTGATGTAGTACATGCAATCAGTGGCGGAGCCAGATTTTTAGAGTTGGGGGGTCCCAAATGGGAGTGCGCCGGGGAGGGCTCTCTGCCCCCCAAAATTTTTTTTTCCTCAAACCACAATTACTGAATTTATTCTTATGAGAATCTAATATTTTTTTACAAGTCATAGTATTTAAAAATCTTACAAGAAGTCATTGCACAAAAATAGAATCTATATCTATTTTATCTAAAATTAATCTATGTAGTTGATGGACACAAATTTAAACCCTTTTAATAGTGTTATATACAATTATTATTTGAACACGATATGTACTAACAAGCAAATACCTTTATTAATTTAGTATTATCATTTAAAGAATGAGTCAATCATTTGTAATTTTGTATTATTAATTTTATTAGGCCAATAAGTCTAATTGTCTTACATTAGTTTGGTCTAATTTATGAACTAGTTTATTTGACAAAAATGACTTATTTGATAAAAAATAGTTTATTTGGCCAAAAAATTTGCCTTAGTAGGATGATATTTTTACTATTCTTTGTCAAATAAACCATTTCGGTCAAATAAACTAATTTTTAGACTATATCAAACAAGCTCTAATTGATATTGGGTCAATAGATCCAATTGTCATCCATTAAACTGATATTAAGTAAAAGTTAAATTATATATTAAAAAATTAAAAAACTTAAAAAAAAAAAAAAAAAAAAAATTACCCAAAAGTTGGGGGTCCAGGTCCCCCAGGGACCCCCCACCACCCCACCGCTGGATGCAATAGGAGTTATAAACTCGACATTTTTGGTGTAAATAGATTACATGCACATACACGGGGATACACGCAAATGACATAGATGTGCCTGTATACGCATGGTTTGAAAAGGCGCGCCTCACCATGAGGCGCATCGTCCACGCCTTGAGGCGTGGATTTGAGTACTTTTTTTAAGCTCCTTGCGCCTCTCTATGTGAGGCGTACGCCTCACGCAATAGCGCCTCAAAAGTACGCCTCACATCTAACTTATATTTCAATTGGGCTTTTAATTAATTTTCTGTTGGAATTTTAATTAATTTTAAATTGGGCTTTTAGTTAATTAATTTGGACACACATTTTACAAATCAAATTAATGCGCGTGCATTAAAATTCAAGGAATATAATTGTATACAGAAAAGAGAGAGTGCAAATGGTTGTGGAGATCGTGACGTGCCAAGGTGGAGACAGCAGTGAATACTGCAGGGGTTTGGTGGCTGAGAAAAGTGCAAAGGCAGGTGTCAAGATATTTGGTGGCAGAGGAGGTGGGGTTGGAGGCATAGGAGAGGAAGTTGGTGGTGAGAAACTGGTGGAGATTGTCAGATGATTTTGTTTCTTTCTTTCTTTTGTTTTTTTTTTTTTCGGTGGAGGGAAGGAGCGAGGAAATAGTGGCTGCGGATGATTGGGACAGGGATGGGAAGAAGGTGGAGAATGCACGAACAAGAATGTGTTTATTAGTGGGGTCATCTTATTGGATCTTATTTGATGATCCAATAATTTTATTGCATGTCATAGGAAGATACGTTAATTTTATTGCATGCGTCCAAATTCAATAATCATAGGTGGGTTAATAAAGGATTCGGATGAAGATAGTGCCACTACTGTACAGGAAAATTTAGATAATACATATACAGAAATGGATAAAAGCTAACCTGCCCCTCGCTCCCAAACTCGCATTTTGAGGTGCATCGGAGATCTGACTTGAACAAATTCTGCAATAGATCAGACAGTGTATTCCAATCAAATCTTGCCTGTGCATAATAATTGTAAATTGCAACCCATAAATCCTAATTTCTAACAGATCCTGCATCATTAAGCCAACACCAGATATTCTTGTTTTCTGTGCTCATCCACGTGCAACTGTGAGCGAGCATGTGTGTTTGAATGGGATCTGACAAGAATATAAACTTGGCAATACTACTAGTAAAACTGGCACCTGTGTTCGTTCGGGCAGGGAACATCACATGATGTTCAAATTTTGGTCCAATTTCTGCTAAATTTAGTTCATCAACTTGCAAATCCTGTTGCATCACAAACCCAAAAGAGAGTGTATATCATTCTATATTCCTATATTACATAAGCACTTCACTGACCTATTGAACCAGAGAAGAGTCTTCTAGAGGTAAGATACCTGGCTCACTTCTGTACCAAAAGTGACACAGTGAGGATTTCCCATGCTAACACATGTAACGTTCCAGGTTATTCCATCTACATCTAATTTTGACTTAACTACGGATTGATCTTTATTTGCAGGTAATTTAGTAGGAACATCAGACCCCTTCAGAATCGGCTCTCCCATATCAACTCTAACCTAAAATTGTAACCAAACACATGTAAATTAATATCATAACAATGAAGCAAAAAAATTATTTTCTTATGCTGCAAAGTGTTTCTAACACAAAGCAACTACAAGAAAGTTGACTGCTAAGAGTATTTACTAGAACATTTACTGTCCACGAGAAAAAACCTTAGATACTAAGTTGCATTAAGAAAATTCTGAGAGTACCTTTCCATCTTCTTGAATTTCGGGAACAATTAAACCAGCACCTGTATGCACAGTGAAGCTGCAAGACCAATTAACAGATGGCAGCTCTATTAGCCTTTCAAAAGTATCAGTAAATAACACTTTATCAGCCACAATATGCTCAAGTGCAAACTATAACAGAAATAGCAACATTAGAATCAGTCGATCACTTAAAATAATAGAACTGGTAAAAGTATCACAATTCTGGACACTCAATAGCTAGTAGACACTCCATTCTAATATTTGGGAAAATCAACAATTACTTCGAGCATTGGGGTTTCGGCACAAAGGGTAATTTCATATAAGAGGGTCTATGTGCTGCAGGATCCCGACTTTCACAAAAAGATGCTCAACAGAGGATTTTCTCTGGATGATTTACATCATTATGTGTAAAAGATGTAAAACAAAAAAGAAATAAAGGAGGAAGTTGGCAATTAGCTACCAAAGGTTGAATTTCCTAAAATTCTTAAAACACTTGCAATTTCTTCATCAACATAAGCACATCATATCATCAAAAAGTAGAGAAACCCGTTTTAAATCATAATCACTTCTGAACAACAAATGTCATATAAAATGTTGAACTTTACAGGTCAATATAACAGACAGCGAGGTGGTTCATTCTCACAAGGCAATCATAGGTTAGTGCATGAAAATCAGGAATATAAGAAAAAAACACAATATGCACCTCTGCTTTCCTTGTAAATTTTCAAGTTCAGCTATGAATCTAGCGAAACATCGAACTCCATTGCCACACATCTGTGACAACAAAAAGAAAAAGGAACCCATCAGGACCAGGATAAAAACAGACTTGTGAACACTAGTCCACTTATTAATTTTACACACGAAGTCCTATTCGTTTAGTGAAATATTGTAAGGGGTAAGCAAATGAAAGGAAAAACAAGAAACAAAACAAACTCTTCACATTTTATTTGCCACTAAAATGAATATTTGAAATCAGAAATTTCTTAAGTATAGTTGGATAAAAAGGAGCTTGGGAACATGAAAAACTTAAAGTTCTTGATATGGAGCCTAATCTGAAAATTCCAGTGTCTGCATGGAAAGCGACCAATTTTATAAATATTACTTGCAGCAAGTCTACTCCATTATTTTCAATTTTTTTGAGTTCCATAAGCATCCTTGAAAATTTTCCAGTTCTACCTTGGAATCATCCTATGGGCACATGCTCTCGAGAAAACAAGAAAACTATATAAAACGAAATTTTGGCACAGAAATTTTAAGAAACAAATTGCAATAGTTATATAGTGCCAATGGATATTAATTGGCATATAAACATCCCAATCATTTTGAGCAAAAACATCCAAAGCATGGAAAATGAAAAAATTATCTTAGGAAATGCAAATTACCTCAGGCTCACTACCATCAGAATTAAATATTCGCATGGTATAATCTGTGCCATTGATGCCAGGCATTGCAAATATCACTCCATCAGCTCCAATGCCAAAGTTTCTGTCGCACAATTTCACAGCTTGCTCTGGAGTAATTTTAGGCTCCGCTGAATCTCGATTATCAACCTAATCAATCCAGCAAACCAAAAAAGTCAGGATAGAATGAATTATCAAAAATATCCTAACAAATCTACAAATTCTCATTTGTGTTTACATGTCTAAATATCTCTACTTAACTCCTAGAAAATAAGAGGGAGAAAATAACATAAGGCTCACTTTTTTATGCTTAACTCTGAAATATCAGCTAATTTTAATGGATCATAAACAAAAAATCGACCAATGCAATATTAAATTAAGCAAGACATACCAAGTATTGTTTTATGTTTAATCACCATAGAAAGATTATCATTTCTCTACGTTTAGAAAAAAGCCAGTTCTTTCCCTTAAAAGAAACTTTAAAAATCAAAAGCTAGAATTTTCATTTTTCTGAAAACAGTCCAACTTAAAACAAAAATCCGAAATTGCCAATGTAAATTGTCGGAGTTTCCCATATATTGTCGGACAGAATTTATACGTACAAGTAAACGCAGATAAATACATATATACAGGTTATGCAAAACTTACCAATATGAAATCATTTCCGAGTCCATGATACTTGACGAAGTGAAGAATACCACTTTCTCTACGATCGAGAAACGAATCAGGAGAAAATTTCTCAGGAGCCTCGATGCTCATTGAAGCGAAAATGCGGGAACTAGGTTTTCGAACAGCGGAAATGGAAACCAGTTGGTGAGTATATGATTGAAGGCAAAACGAAGAAGAGAATCGGAAGGAACTGAAAGAAGAATAGGAAAAGGAATGGCGGTTAACGGTGGTGAGCGGCAGCGTTATGGCGGCGGCTATTGCCATTGGCGTCGGCGAATTGAAATACAGAGATGGAGAGTGGGGGAAGTCAAAAGTCAAAACTGAAAAGGGCGTTATTAGAAAATCAACTGAAATAAAGTGTCCGAGTTGGGATATTTACACAAATAGACTAATAAAATGTTTTCAAAAATACTGTTCACTTTTTATTTATTTTAAAAAAAATACTGTATCTTTTGCATAATTTTTGAAAAGTACTAGATTTCTACGTAAGAAAAGTGATCTTCTACTTGGGTTAACAATTTTATTAGGGGTGGGCAAAAAAACCGAAAACCGACTAACCGAATCGAACCAACCCGACTCGGATTCGGTCGGTTTTGGGCCCCAACCCGAAACCGACTGGGTTTTAAAAAAAAAAAAAAAAAAAATTTTTTTTTTTTTTTTTGTTCTTGAACCCGATCGAAACCGAAAACCAACCGACCGAGTCGGTTCGGGTCGATTCGAGTTGGAACTCAAAAATTTTTTTTTTTTTCTCCAAATGATTTTCCAAACCGATTTGTAGACCCCTAATTGTTATGTTCTTGCGTTGATGTAATGACACTCGCATAAATTGTCCACATAAGTATCGATAATTCATCCAATGTCTGAAGTCTTGCGTTGGATATGACAATATAATAATTGCCAATTGTGGATAGGATATTACTTCTTCCGTATAAACTTTAAATTAGGAAACTCATCCCGGAAAGTCCTAAATCTCTTAACTTTCTATTAATTAAAAATCAATCTCATCTAACAACTCTGCAAGTCAAATATCAAGTTAGATCAGAATTTAGGAAATTGAATCTAATATTAATCATTATAATCTAAATCGCCTATCATACCATTAATTACATTTAAAATTCAACTAAACAAATTGCAAAATCAAACATCCTAGTCTTTAAAAATACCAAAAAGTTCCATCCCCAAGTAGAAAAAAGAAGAAAATCAGCACATATACAAAAATTAGATAGAAATAAACAAATTAGCTCACAAAATTTTAACAATTAGCTCAACAAACCCCATAATATAATATAATACACATTGTAATTACTTTTAATCTAGATGTACCAATAATTTAATAAATTATTTGATTTACAAAAATCACTAATGCATTGTAATAGATCATGACTACGTCAATCAATATCACGCAATTACTTTACGTAATAAACCATATCATAGTAGACACTCAAATATCGTTCATCATAATGTAACGAATAATGCTACTTTGTATTCAAGATATAACAAATCACATAATGCACTGTATCAGAATTCACAAAATTGCCCACAGTTATGTAATGATTCATATTACTTTCTAATCCAAATGCAATAAAATTAAACCTCTTCACATATTACTCTTAGGAATGTAAAATCAAATAGCCGCTATGAGGAGTATTCATATCTTCCATTGTCTTCTTCTCCACTAGCTAGTCATTCTTTGAAGACAACGAATATGGCGACAACTAGTTGTATCTATATCGTCAATTGGATTGCAAAATCACGAGTAAAGAAAGTGTGAGACTTGAGACGTAATTTTCACTATTTATTTAATATCTAACAACAGTCCTCTCAAATTGGTTGTTTAGAATATATAACAATTCAAGACTTATATTGACTATTTGTTAAACTTAGACATTGCAACATCTACTTATAAGACTTCATATCAAAGTTCATTAACTGTTGACCACCAAAAATAGTTGTCAACACAATCAATAAATCATCACGCCTCCTCTGCCTACGTATATATTACCTGACATTTGGACGGCAATATCAGTTTGTCTTATGACAATGATAGATTGAAAAGGGAGTATAGTTGATATTTGAGTGTGAGGGAGACACGTAATGACTTAGGAAAATGCTCGAGGACCTCCAAACCACGGACTTACTAAGTAGGTTGAATAGTACTCAAGCTAATCAATAGAAGACTTGTTTATAATAATTTTTCTTTTTGAAATTCATCATCCTTCTAGGATACATACAATATCCTTGGTATTTATTGGTCAAAGTCAATTGGCAAAGGTCTTTTGATGCGTGATAAGTGGCGCAATCTTAAGGATCCTTGTTTACTTCATAGGTGTTACGTCATGGATTTAATTAAAATGTCTCTTTCAGACGCATGCCATTTGCAAGTTATCCCATTAGTCCTCTCGGATCTGATCTGCAAAGTGTCAGAAAATGCATCTTCAACATGCAACCGGTGGGCTAGACCGCTTCTTCCCTCTCGACCTACTTCAACCGGTTCAAAGGAGAAGGAACAGCTTTGGTGGTGACGTTATCGCCTCCACTAGACAACTTTGACTTTGACTAGTCAAATATTAACAACAATAGTCTGGGCAAGAAATCGAAAAGTGCATTTTGAACGTTCTTCAATGTCTCGGCTATTCACTAACATGAAAAGAATGATCTGGTTGCTTCCAAAAGAGGACGCACCTCTGATTTACTAGATCCTAGATAGCTAGTGCTGAGAAAGATTTTAACAATAATGACTGATAGTCCATAGTTATCATTCTAGCATATAAACATGAAAGAAAAAATTCAGCAAGAAAAGATGGAGCTAAAACTACATTCTTCCTTTAAACTAATTTCACATACACACACAACTTTAAATAAACTTGATTAATGAACAACGGTTTAAAAAATCCCCGGCACATATCATGATTTCATGTCAAATTTAGACAGCATATATTTAGATACTTGTGCAAGTTCTTCCTTTCTGAATCACGTAGAAAAATTCACTTTACGTCCCTCTACTAGACGTGTTTCAGAAATGTGAGCAAATAAATGGATTGTGTTACATTCGGAAAATGGAAATATTTGTACAAGTTCTTCTATATGCTATCCTTTTCAATAAATCCCAAGTAATAGTCCTTGTTTGGAGCCAAAATTGTCATCTTCTTTGGTTGGCTTCTATTTGCTATCTTGAGTTGACTCAAAGGGAATTTCACTATCTGCCAATGGATATCATTTCTTGATTTTATGCTCATTGAATTCAGCATTAATGCCTTCTTCAGTAAAATATCCACCATTAAAAATGTTTCTTCCTGGATTTCAAACCCTGTTATTTTCACAACTTTCAGATGTTCAAGTAGTAAGGAAGTAGACTTCAAAAAAGAATGGTCCACCCAGAAATAAGGCTCGTGCCAATAATGGTAAAAATGTGGACAAGCAATATTTGTTCTCCTTTGATCAAACTGAAAAAAAAAAATTGTAATCAAAATAAGTAATTCTAACGACCATGGACTTTCTCCTACAAATCATCTTGCTTATGAGCTATTTCATACACCATTAGCTTATGAACTGTCCATTGGGGTTGGGCCCAAAATTAGATTTCTTACGCGTCTCTAGCCATTTGAACTCTTGACTTCTCTCTTAAGAAGAACTTATATTAAATGCTAGTATCAATTGAGTAAGTTGATGAATCGCTAGAGACGCGATAGAAATCTAGTTTGAGGCAAAACCCCAATTGAATAATACGTAAGCTAACGGTGCATTGAATATCTTTGAGCGAGAGACTTGTAGAGAAGTCAGTGAGCATTACATTGATCATCAAATATTGATCAATACCATGAAACCATAAAATGAGCGGGTTGTATGTACTTACACTTATGAATAATTTTTGTACAGAAGGACAAATGTCTAAGAAGAAAGCCAACGAATCACGTTTTGAAGTGCTGATGCAAGAGTCGAACCACCTCAACTGTTTCAGCACGCTGAATCTGAAATCCAGCTGCTGGAAAATCACTCCTGCAGAGCATAGCCACTTTTTTTTTGAAGTGACAAAAAAATGTTCAATATTTTGTAAGTAGATTAGGACGTATAATAGACAGATTGGAGAAATAAATCATTAATGGAATATATATACCTCTAGAAGCCATCCACTGATAGTGAAATTCTCTACATTTCTTAGGCTTGCTAATAATGATAAAAGTTCGTCGCAATCAAACTCGTTTTGGCCTATTCCATCTGCCATATCAAGCGTAACCTCGACTAGGCTCGATATATTCTTCATATTAATTTGAGGAAGAACTCCTTTGTAAGTAAAAGACACGAGATTGCATCCAGAAAGTGTAATTTCAGCTATATCTGGACAATCCAGCACCATCAAGCTTCTGAGGCCGCCACCGGTTGTGATATCCAAACATCGAAGGCTATAGCATTTCTCGAGTTTCAACAACTCGAGAAATTCACAATTCAAAAACAGAATGGGTATCAAATTCTTCAAAAAACGAGTTATTGATTTTAAATGTACAGTCCTGAGAGAAGCAAAACTAGTCAGCTTATAATTATGCTGCTTCAAGATGTTTTCACTGCTTGTGACTTTCAATTTCAAAGTGTAAGTAGTGTCTACCATTGGCTCTTTTTCAAAGAATTCAAGATAAAGCTCTTTATCTACCCCTTTAGCAGCTAAGATTTTGGGTTTTTCTTTTGTATTCGCGGGTTTAACAAAAATGTTCAATAATTCAGGAATGTTGCAAGACTGGAGAAATTTACCAATGACTTGCATTATTTGACAGGCTTCATCACTGTTAATTTGATCAGAACTAAGGTTTAGATCGACATCATATGGAGTCCAAATGGCCCTCCATGAGGTTGAAAGAATGCTTGTCCTTACGGCCTCTTTCAGTGGAAGGAGAGAAACGATCTGAAAAAGAACCTCCTCAGGTAACCTGTCGATTAAGCTGAGTCCCATGTTCATTAACGCAAATTTCTTCCCTTGAGCAGAACTAAATTTGGAGTCGACTACAGTCTACATAAATCTTTTTCCGTTAATCTTTGAGCAATCAAAACTAGAGATGAATTAAAATGCTTTGCAATATTCAGAATGATAAGAAAAAGATAGTCTTGGAATTGAATGTGTGTTCATCTTCACCATATTCAACAATTATTTATGAACACACTGGATTAGGTAATTGGCATCTAATGTGACTTTTCATACACTGCTAGCTCTGTTGAACATGTGACTTGCTAGTTGCTAGAAATGTTCAAATTTCAATCACAAAGGTTTAAACAAATTCCCAATTAATATTAATATTTATTGTGGAAAGTCGAGATAATTCAAACACGATTATTGACTCCTTTCCATGTATTTTAACAAGTTCCCAATTTCCATCTTTCTACTTTTCAAACGATTCCATTTATTGGAGTACAAGATTTTTGGTATGTAAATTCAACCACACCAAACGCACGCTCAAGAATTGGATCGCCACCCAGCGGTATTCAGGACAGATCCACTGCATTTGTTACGTTGATTTTGTGAAATGTTAAGGATAATCCAAATATAGACATAAATCATGAACTTTTAAAAACTTGAACACGTAATTAAATTTGATTTATTTTCTAACAAATATTGATGGAAAAGTCTTTTTTTTAAAACCCCAATTGAACAATACGTAAAGCCTAATCAGTGCATTGAATACCTTTGAGCGAGAGACTTGTAAGAGAAAGTCGGTGAGCGAAGCATATTGATCATCAAATATTGATCAATACCATGAAACCATAAAAATGTGTGGGTTGTATGTACTTACACTTATGAATAATTTTTGTACAGAAGGACAAATGTCTAAGAAGAAAGCCAACGAATCACGTTTTGAAGTGCTGATGCAAGAGTCGAACCACCTCAACTGTTTCAGCACGCTGAATCTGAAATCCAGCTGCTGGAAAATCACTCCAGCAGAGCATAGCCACTTTTTTGAAGTGACAAAAAAATGTTCAATATTTTGTAAGTAGATTAGGACGTTTAATAGACAGATTGGAGAAATAAATCATTAATGGAATATATATACCTCAAGAAGCCATCCACTGATAGTGAAATTCTCTACATTTCTTAGGCTTGCTAATAATGATAAAAGTTCGTCGCAATCAAACTCGTTTTGGCCTAATCCATCTGCCATATCAAGCGTAACCTCGACTAGGCTCGATATATTCTTCATATTAATTTGAGGAAGAACTCCTTTGTAAGTAAAAGACACGAGATTGCATCCAGAAAGTGTAATTTCAGCTATATCTGGACAATCCAGCACCATCAAGCTTCTGAGGCTGCCACCGGTTGTGATATCCAAACGTCGAAGGCTATAGCATTTCTCGAGTTTCAACAACTCGAGAAATTCACAATTCAAAAACAGAATGGGTATCAAATTCTTCAAAAACGAGTTATTGATTTTAAATGCACAGTCCTGAGAGAAGCAAAACTAGTCAGCTTATAATTATGCTGCTTCAAGATGTTTTCACTGCTTGTGACTTTCAATTTCAAAGTGTAAGTAGTGTCTACCATTGGCTCTTTTTCAAAGAATTCAAGATAAAGCTCTTTATCTACCCCTTTAGCAGCTAAGATTTCGGGTTTTTCTTTTGTATCCGCGGGTTTAACAAAAATGTTCAATAATTCAGGAATGTTGCAAGACTGGAGAAATTTACCAATGACTTGCATTATTTGACAGGCTTCATCACTGTTAATTTGATCAGAACTAAGGTTTAGATCGACATTGTATGGAGTCCAAATGGCCCTCCACGAGGTTGAAAGAATGCTTGTCCTTACGGCCTCTTTCAGTGGAAGGAGAGAAACGATCTGAAAAAGAATCTCCTCAGGTAAGCTGTCGATTAAGCTGAATCCCATTTCCATTAACGCAAATTTCTTCCCTTGAGCAGAACTAAATTTGGAGTCGACTACAGTCTACATAAATCTTTTTCCGTTAATCTTTGAGCAACCAAAACTAGAGATGAATTAAAATGCTTTGCAATATTCAGAATGATAAGAAAAAAGATAGTCTTGGAATTGAATGTGTGTTCATCTTCACCATATTCAACAATTATTTATGAACACACTGGATTAGGTAATTGGCATCTAATGTGACTTTTCATACACTGCTAGCTCTGTTGAACATGTGATTTGTTAGTTGCTAGAAATGTTCAAATTTCAATCACAAAAGGTTTAAACAAATTCCCAATTAATATTAATATTTATTGTGGAAAGTCGAGATAATTCAAACATGATTATTGACTCCTTTTCCATGTATTTTAACAAGTTCCCAATTTCTATCTTTCTACTTTTCAAACGATTCCATTTATTGGAGTACAAGATTTTTGGTATGTAAATTCAACCACACCAAACGCACGCTCAAGAATTGGATCGCCACCCAGCGGTATTCAGGACAAATCCACTGCATTTGTTACGTTGATTTTGTGAAATGTTAAGGATAATCTAAAGATAGACATAAACCATGAACTTTTAAAAACTTGAACATGTAATTAAATTTGATTTATTTTCTAACAAATATTGATGGAAAAGTCTCTTTTTTTTTTTACTTCCTCCCATACATGTGTGGAGGATGTTATTGAAATATTTTCTATATACTTCATATAAATTCGTTCATATTTTAGAGTAATGTTATTTATAATCACCGACTCATCAGAGTAATTTACGCGTTATTTATTTTAATTGAACAATATTATTCATAATGAGCAACTATAAATAATTACTACAATTGAATAATGTCACGTATACTAACTACAATAATCAGCAACTATGAATATTGTTATATTATGAACGGAAACAAAAAAAGATAACAAAAATAACAAGAACACACAGATTTAACGTGGGAAACCCTAGGACAAGAAGAAAAATTCATTTTTTTGCTAACCCTAGAATACATGATATAATGGTTACAAAGAAAAGCTAATTCACTAACCCTAGAATACATGATATAGTGGATTATTCGCTACTACCATAGAGTCTCATTTTTTTCTAATAATTTAATTTCACCAAATTTGTCGCACTGTAAACTTTTCGGCCCAATCTAACAAATATTATTAATTAATTCTCCATTCACATGACATTTAATAAATTATAGGTTGTAGACTATACATATATTCATTTGATATTCAATGCTTATAACCATGTTAAATAATTAAAAAATATATAACAAATACTCCCCCTGCCACCGGCACACATGAAAATTACAACATGTAGACATTATCTTCTCAGAAATTCTTACACTCTACTTGACAACCCTTTCAATGTAATAAGAATCATCTATACACAGGCTCCAGAACCAGAACTCTGTAAGTCAGTTAGTGAATCAAATGCAATTCCAGACGCTCTTCAACTGCTCGATGAAATGTCTAGACGAGATGTTGTATCATTGACAGCTTTGATTGGCCACTTCGCCGGACAAAACCAACATAAAGAAGCAATAACTTCGTTCTCAGCAATGCTTCATTTGAATATCCGACCGAATGAGTACACTTTCGGTACTGTAATCCGTTCATGTGTTCTTCTAAAAGATCTCCACTTAGGCCAGCAATTTCAGGCGTTCGCGAAGAAAATTGGTCTTAATTCCAATGTCTTTGTGGGTAGCGCCATGTTAGATCTCTATGTAAAATTGAGCAATATTAGGAATGCTGAAAGGGCTTTTGAGGATACATATTACCCAAATGTGGTTTCTTACACAACTTTGATTCGTGGGTATATTAAAGAAGGGCGATTAGATGAAGCTACGCGGATCTTTTGGTCAATGCCCGAGAGAAATGTTGTTTCTTGGAATAATATGATCAGTGGGTATAGCCAAATGGGGCATAATGAGGAGGCAGTAAATTTCTTTGTTGAGATGTTGAGAAAAGGTGTCATGCCTAGTGATTGTACCTTTCCTTGTGCCATGATTGCAGCAGCTAACATTGGAGCACTCGGCATGGGGATGAGTTTTCATGCTAGTGCAGTGAAGTTCTTTGGTGGGCTTGATTTGTTTCTTGCAAATTCTTTGATAAGTTTCTATGCAAAATGTGGAAGCATGGAAAATAGTCTTTTGGTATTCAATAGATTACAGAAAAGAAATGTTGTTTCTTGGAATGCTATAGTATGTGGCTATGCACAGAATGGAAAAGGAAAGGAAGCGTTAGAAATGTACAAGAAGATGAAGTTATCAGGTGTTCAACCGAATAGTGTTACCCTTCTTGGTTTACTCTTGGCTTGTAATCACGTTGGCCTGATTGATGAAGGTTATAAATACTTCAATCAGGCAAGACTTGAGGACCCTAGTCTGGTAAAAGCAGAGCACTATGCAAGTGTGGTTGATTTACTGTCTCGCTCGGGAAGGTTTCAGGAGGCAGAGAAATTTATCGATGATTTGCCTTTTGAGCCAGGGATTGGATTTTGGAAAGCGTTGTTGGGAGGCTCCCAGATCCATTCAAACTTAGAACTCGGTGAATTTGCAGCCCGTAAAATATTGGCATTGTATCCTGGAGATGTTTCATCATATGTAATGATTTCAAATGCACATTCTGCTGCTGGAAGATGGCAGAATGTATTGAAGATAAGGCAAGAGATGAGGGAGAGAGGACTAAAGAGGATTCCTGGAAGCAGTTGGATTGAAATTAAAAGTAAGATTCATGTGTTTGTTACAGGAGACAAGAGACATGGAGAAAGGGATGAGATCTACATTGTTTTGAGGTTCCTCCTTGAACACGTCATGGATAGTCAAGATACATCTACCTTGCAGAATTTTGAATTTTGCCATCTTATTGCACATTGAAGTTCGCTAAATGATTTAAATTGAGCTTTTTTCAGGAGCAGATTGATCTGCCAAATAATCTTTTACCGAAATACTTCCAGCTAACAAAGTCACCAATATTGAATTGTTACTTAATGCTCTCAATGAAATAGAATACAGGTGGCAAACAAGTCTTGAAAAGCGATATCAAGTATTCTATACAACAGTGGCAACGATACTCGAAACCTCAAACTATTTAACTTTAAAATGATAAATAGAGGTAAAAAATGGAGCTATACTGTATCTGCATGTAAATGTTGATGTAACCATTAACAAGATGGACCACGAATGTCCCAATCACCCTAGATATTCATTTTCACGTCCAAATCAAGTTGGGTTAAACAAACACAGAAACAAAAATAATAAGGATAGATGAGGAAAATGAACAAAACAAATAAACGTGCAGGCCAAAAAATAAATTTAAGGTAATACCAGATATCACAAGTCTAATATTACTTAGAGATAAACCATCCCTGAACATCAATCGTCTACAGAAAACAAAATTGAATTTGGTTCTACAAATGCCTGAATGCCTAAAGTGCAATCCTTTCAAGTACAACCTCAAAACTGTAGACAATTACTTAGATGATCCCAATTTTGTTAGCTACATCCAGAGCATCATAATCAGGTGTCAACCTAACATATGCCTTCTTGGTCCCATCTGGCCTGAAACGGAGATAACAGAAAGATAAAGTCAGTCATGCCAAAAATTAATAAGCACCTGAAATTGCAACAATTGAATATCTACTTGCACAGGCAGGGCAAGCTAATAAAAAATACGTGCATGAAGTGAATGCCAGTCACGTGGTGATAACCTAATCAGTTGTGCTTACCTACAATGCAGTTACACTTGCCTTTAAAAGATGAATAGAAAGGTATCTACTCCAGTATATATAAACCCATGGTGAATCTATGTCAGTTATATGTAATAGTGATAGCAAGAGTTGGGATCCATTCAAGCACTAGAATTAAAAAACAATATGACAATCTTACAGCAACTGAAAATAAATGTGAACTTGAATACCAATCTAATGATCATTAAAAAAACACTGACAACGGTAAAACACGCAGTGATGGTAAAATGAAATATTAGTTGAATTCTTTTTACCTGATAAGAGTGTTGACTTTCTTGGTCTGGATGTCATACATTTTCTTGACTGCATCCTTGATCTTCTTCTTGTCAGCACGAATGTCAACAATGAAAACAAGGGTGTTGTTGTCTTCAATCTTCTTCATTGCAGATTCAGTGGTGAGAGGAAATTTCAGAATCTGGTAATGATCAAGTTTATTCCTTGGAGGAGCACTAATCCGTGGGTACTTGGGATTTCTATCCTTCTTCAATGTCTTGGGTCGGTGGAATGTAACTTTTGTAATTATCTTCTTTGACTTCTTCTTCAAAGCTGTTGAACCTGATTTCACAGCCTTAGCAGTCTTCAAGGCCTGAGCCTTTGGGTCAGACTTCTTTGTTTGATCAACTACACGTAAAAATTCAAATCTAAGTAACATAAGGAATGGAGCAGGTGAAGCACTCTAAGAAAGGTAATATTAAACCAGAAGAGGCAAGAATGGAATAAATACCCTATTTTAATCACATTATATCAGTCCAATCAAGGTGCCATGTAATCTATTTATGCAGCTATTGATCAGAAAAAGACAGATTGCCAAGCATGCTCATGTGGATGCTGAATTACGAACAAAATTCTTCTAAAATCTACACGAATGCTCTGAATAAATGGAGTTACAGGATGCAGAGAGATTTTAAATCTGAGACAGATCAACCTTTAATCAAATGAAAATGATAAACTAAAATTCAACGATTCTTGCCCTAGAGAGACTTTGCCCAAAGATCTCTGTCAAGTACATTCTGAATAATATAAACATCATATCAATACCTAATAATTTCTTAACATTCACTTCAATTTATATGCTCTATTGTTCAATAGCTAAAGGAGACAATATTAGTCCAATCTCTTATGATAATGATAAAGTATTCCACACAATCATTTCATTTTAGAACTAAATCCTCCAACCTAATCAAGTGCCCGCTCCACAATGCGTCAAGCGTAACTTTGCTGAAATCAAAATTATGAAAGCAAAACATAGAACAAAATGCTTTGAAACTGTAAATCATCAAAAAATAATCTCAAGTATTGCATAAAAATTAAAACTTATACGATAATTTCTTTGATGATTGGGCTAATAAGAAACATAGGCAAAAAATAAAATAAAAAATAACACAAGTTCAATACGAGCATTCCTTTATGAAACTTCAAATTGAAGGAAAGAAAAAATGTACCTTTGGCTGGAGCCATTTGGAACCGGAGAAACCCTAAAAACTAATGAACTCTACCTGTTTACCTGCAAAATTAACCAATACAATAAATTACGATCCGCCTGCATCTATATAAGTCTCAGTGTGAACGTATTAATAAAACAGTGATTCAGTGCTAGAAAAACCACAGGGGTAGTGGACTGAGAAAGAAGAAAACCTTGAAGGCGAGGCGGACTGCTAGTTCTAGGGTTTTTGCGTGATTTTATATGTGAGGAGGAGTGACGAGGATGTTACGTGCTTAGTGGGAATTTATAAATCTAGACAAACTTAAATGGTGATTTTTAAAAATAATAATTTTTAATAATATTTACAAAAAATAAAATATATTTACACTATATTTTTTTTATAAATGCACCATATTTTAATTGTATAACAAATTTATAATTTTTACTCATTTTTATCACATTGTCAATTTTGTATTAGTTAACAAATATTGTCGCTAATAATGCTTTCGCCCAAATATTCCATTAAGATGGAATAAAAAGATATATTTGACTAAATATTTGTCCTTCGTTCTAAATCATGCTAATAGAATTTTGGGTAAATAACATCAGGGGTGCCTAACCTTTGAATATTATAACGATGGAGTCCTTAATCTTTGTTCAGTAGCAGCCAGAATCTCTAACCTTTCAAACGTACGTAGCGGGAGTCCTTTTTTGACGGAAAATGTCAAAAATTCCATTAAGATGGAATAAAAAGACATATTTGACTAAATATTTGTCCTTCGTTTTAAATCATGCGAATAGAATTTTGGGTAAATAGCACCAGGGGTCCCTAACCTTTGAACATTATAACGATGGGGTCCTTAACCTTTGTTCACTAGTAGCCAGAATCTCTAACCTTTCAAACGTGCGTATGAGTCCTTTTTTGACGGAAAATGTCAAAAATCTGTTAACTCTCCACGCGCAGCACCTTTGAAGGAAAAACCGTCTTAACACTATTCCAAACATGAAGAACACTTTAGTTGACTTTTACACCACTGTTGAAGCCATCTCCATTGCTGCCATGAAGAACATCCACCAAAATGAGAAAGAACCAAAACGGGACCAAAATGAGCATATCTGCATCTACTATTTATTGAAACTAGCTACCCAGACAGCCACCAAAACAACTCACGATTCTGAAACACAGACTCCTCGACTTTTGCTTCGTTTCTTCAGAACTGCACATCATGAAATCTATGGCTGGATAATCTCCAGTCTCTTCTTTGCTTCTTGAATACTTAGCCTTCAACAACTGTTGAAGAAACAGCGATCAGAGAAGGACTCTTCGCTGGTGCTGCTCGGCTCGGACAAAGAGACGGGTCCATCATCCTTTGCATAAATTCAAAACTTTTTTACTGTAAAGACACGATCCAGGTCTGCCGCTCCAATATTTTTGCAATATTTCCCACTTCCTAATACACACTCTTATTACATACCGACTAAATCTTAGTGCATTGCAGAATTCATATCCTTCCTCAGTTGGGTCATTATGGTCTGATTTGATAGAACTGGAATTTAAACCCATGCTTGAATTCCTTTGAATTGGTGTAATATATTTCGAAGAGCTCGCAACCTGTGTAGTTTCTATAACGTTCAAGGAAATCACGTATCTCGTCATTTTTGGGGCATTTGAACAAAGTGATAATGGGGAAGAATTCAACCGAAATAGAAGGAGAGTTTGGAATAGAGAGATTGAGGAATAAACTGCAGCTATTACTTTTTAAAAGATTAGGGGAAACTTTTTGGGCATTTAGAATCCACAAATTTGAGGATAAAGACATGAAACACAGAAATAAACAAGAAATTGTTTTCACAATTATCTGTACAACTATCTAATTTTCACAACTTATTTGCACGCCAGCTGACTTGGTACTTCTCTTAACTGTCAAAATCACAGTGACAGAAAGTGGCTGGCCTTCTAAAGGAGACTCACACGAGATCAGAGGACAGAAATTCCCTCAGGCCGCACGAGGATCTCACGATCTACCTCTTTGCACTCTTCAACGAGAACAAGAAATTCGGACCGGCGGAGAGGAACTTCGGCCATTCACAGGACCATTCACTGGCGACCATCGGACCATTCACCGGCGACCGATGGTGAACAGAGAGCATCAACTGGTTCTTCAAATGGGCAGACATGGTGCGTGGCAAGTCGAGTGGTATTTGAGTAGTGTTAAGACGGTTTTGCCCTTCAAAGGTGCCACGCGTGGAGAGTTAACAGATTCTTTGAAGTTTTCCGTCAAAAAATGACCCCCGTTACGTACGTTTGAAAGGTTAGGAATTCCGGCTGCCAGTGAACAAAGGTTAAGGACCCCATCGTTATAACGTTCAAAGGTTAGGGACCCCTGGTGCTATTTATCCTATAATTTTTGGACAAAAATCGTCATTTGGAACAAAATGTACTAATTAATGAAATGTTAAAAATAAAAATGAGATAAAAAAAAATTAAGAACATAACAATAAAGGGTATTATACTCACAATCTCAATTCTTTCAACTTTATAACAATATTATCCTCATTCAATTTTATTCGCAGCTATGATTCTCATTCTTTCATTAATTTGCACAGATATAGACCTCCTATGGTTCTTTTTTTTCTGAAGATTTTGCCCTTGTCCTAAATAAACTAAAATAGCAAGAAATAGAAAATTTAGAACATATTTGAAAGAGCTTTTTTAAACTTTTTTTTTTTCAAACCCATTTTCAACAACGTATTTTATAGAACCTACAACTTTTTTCAACATTTCAACTATACATCTCACCAATTTTTTTCAAAATTTCATAAAAAATACTTTTAAACTTTACCAAACATACACTTAATGCAAAATTGCGATTCTGATCACCTAATTTTTCAAAAGTACAAAACAGCAATTATTTACATTCTATTAGTTAAAACAATTAAAACAAAAAAACTTCATCTTTTTTCCCCACCCACCCGGGAGGATTTCTCCCTCCATTTTCGGACTCAAACTCGTCGGAGTTTGGGTCCGAAATCTCTCCCAGTTTCGCGAAATTAGATTTGGAAAACTCAATATATTGAATGTTATAAAGATGATTCAACTCTTAGCAAAATTTTCATCGTTTTTGAGTATGTGCCAAGCAGAACACTAAGAAAATTTGTATCAAGTGAGCATTCATCATCTGGAAGTAGGTCAATTTTGCATCAGATCTTCAGAGAATATATAATCCCGTTCTCAATCTGTTTTGTTCATTTTTCTTTTTAAACTTAATCTTTTGGGAATCTAAAATTCTAAAGATATGAATCGTGAGTTAGCATAGAGGGACATCCTGGACACAAATTTACATGGACACAGAGAATTACTGCTGCAGTTGAGGTTGCAAGCGGTATTCAATTTCTTCATACTAGGATGGTTTCGGGTGCGTATTCAAATCATTTGAAGATAACAAACGTTTTGTTGGACCACGATCTCTACGCGAAAATTAGCAAATGCAATCTCCCTTGTTGACATAAACTTGTAAATCGAGATCTTAACTATTCATAATTCAGAAGTTACACTAATCAAGTTACTCATCCCTTGAAGTATATGAGCACACTAACAATATGGAAACAAACATAATATCTGGTTTCGTGAAATCGCACAAAACCGGATGGTCAGGGGAGGGGAGGGGATGAATTTTTGTTTTGTTTTTTTTTTTTTTTAATTGTTTAAAATAATAAAATGTAAATAGACTATTTTGTACTTTTGAAAAAGTTAGGTACGCAAACTGCAGTTTTTTTATTAAATTTTATATTTTTTGCTATTTTAATTTATTTAAGATAAAAACAAAATTGTAAAAAAATAATTTGGAGACCATCTGCGAATTAATGAAATAACAGACCATAGTTGCAAATAAAATTGAATGGAAATGTTATTGTTACAAAATTGAAAAAATTGAGATTGTAAGTGTAATTTATCCAACAATAAATAAAGATTATGAATTTTTAATGCAATTAAAATGTGATGCATCCATAAAATAATGTGGTGTCAATATAACTACTATTGTAAAAATGGCAACTTTTAGATGCAAAAATCATATATACCATTTTGCAAAAATGACAATTTTTTCTTTTCTAGCTTCCGCAATACGATTGAACTTCCGCAATACGATTGAGCTGTCATTTTTTTTGTCATTCAACTGTCAATAAAAAATAATAATAATGTTGACCAACAGGTCCACAATATTTTTTTTTTCTTTTCCAGACATTTCAAATGTCGTTCTAGGCAATTCTAGGGTTTTTGCGTAAGAAGTTGTAGGTGACTTTATATATGAGTAGTGCGCGAGGATGTCACGTGCCTAGTATATTTTCTTGATAATTTATAAATTTAGACAAATGTAAATGATAATTTTCTAAAATAGCAACTTTAATAACATTTGAAAAAATTACAAGTTTTTCTTTTTTAGCTTTCAAGAGAAGCTACATATTGACTTAAAAAAAACCATTTGAAATGTCTCAATACAATTCAGCTGTCTTTTTTCTTTTTCATTCAATTGTCGGTAAAAAAAAGTTATTGTTAACCGACATGTCAATTAAATGTAGATTTTTTTTGTCTTCTTTTCCAAACATTTTTACTGTTGTTCTAGACAATTCTAGGGTTTTCACGTAAAAAGTTGCGGGTGACTATATATATGTGGAGTGCACGAGGATGTCATGTGCCTAGTATATTTTTTGGGTAATTAGCACAAAATGTCTCTATCTATTAAAGTTATTGTGCAAAATGTCATACCTTCTAAATTTTGGTATTTAACATCCTCACCTACTCAATTTCTTGCGCAAAACATCATTCCGTCCAAAAAGCTGCCGTTATCTCATTTTTCCAACACGATTCGTGATACAATTGAGGGGTAAATTAGTCCATCAATATTTTTCACTTGTGTTAGAAAGAGAAACTCTCAGCTAGTGAGAGAAACACTCCACTGGCTGCCCAATTTCACTGTTCATCTCTTCTACCATACAACTTAATCCAACACCACTACTATCGCCATCGGCAACACCGCCGGAGCTACACAACTTCCACTTCTACTTCCTTCCTAATCATAGATAGAGCTAAATACAAGAACAGAAAAGCCTTCTTCATCTCAAATTCTCGATCTTGTGATTCATCCGTGGTAAAAAAAATTCACAGAATGAATCCTAGATCCCATAAATAAGAACCCAAAAAGCCAATATCCAGAACTATAATTCAGTTCTTCATTCGAGACGAAGCAATCGTCTCAAATCTCTTGTAGCCAAATTGTCGAACACTTTGTGTGCACCATCTTCTTTCTTGTTGTTGAAAAAGGAAGGCACATGCAAAGATATAGGAGAAGGAGACATGGAAAAAGTCGATCCGACGTGATATGCTCTGACACACACTAACCGGCCCCAGTCAAGCCGCCACCAGACGGATCTGCTTTGGCACCATTTCTGGGGTGTCAGGACCAATTCTTCCGATCCCATAAACCACCATATCATCAACTGGACTCTGCTTTGATGAACCCAAATTTTTGTTGCTGTTAATTTTTGGATTTAGAGAATCCAACGATCCCCTTCTTCTCAAAATGGTGACCTACCCCATAACAGGCCTGTTGTTATTCCTAGATTTAAATGCATCGTTGTTCGATGATCTCTTAGATGTGGAATTTTCTAGCTGGTTGTTGAATTTCTTCTTCTGATCCGACCTTTCAGATCGAAAAATCGGCGTCATGCAACCTGAATTTTTCGTGTTTCGTGTTTTTCCAGCGATGAAACGCCACAGGAGACACCTAGAACCTATCTCCTAAACAATCTTGTGGTCTCAAAACCTCAGAAGGATGAAGAGATGAACAGTGAAATTGGGCCGCCGGAGTGTTTCTCTCATTAGATGAGAGTTTCTCTCTCTAACACAAGTGAAAAATGTTGATGGACTAATTTACCCCTCAATTGTATCACGAATCGTATTGGGAAAGTGAGATAACGTGATTTTTTGACCGGAATGACGTTTTTATGAAGAAATTGAATAATAGTGAAGATGTTAAATACCAAAATTTAGAATGTATGACTTTTTGCACAATAACTTCAATAGGTAGGGACGTTTTTTTGCTAATTACCCTATATTTTCTTGGAAATGTATATACCTAGACAAATGCAATGGGTGATTTTTGACAATAGCGACTTTTAATACATTTGTAATAATGACAATTTTAGATGTAAATGTCATATATATCTTTTTACAAAATAACAAAATTTTCTAGCTTCCAAAAAGTTACAAAAATAACAAAAAGTCGGTTGAACTGTCGCAATATAGTTTCACTATTGTTTTTTTTTTTTTTTTTGTTCAATAGTCGGTAAAATATTTATTGTTTCTTGACATGGTCGATCTCATGTCTTTTTTTTTTTTTTCCTTTTCCAAACATTTCAACTATTGTTCGACAGCCTGAAAATGTCGTCCTAGACAATTCTATGGTTTTTGCGTAAGAAGTTGCAGGTGAATTTATATGTGAGGGGTGTACAAGGATGTCACGTGCCTAGCAAATTTTCTTGGGAGTTTATAAATCTAGACAAATGTAAATTGTAATTTTGAAAATAACAATTTTTATAATATTTTTTTAAAAATGGCGAGTTTTTTCTAGTTTCCAACGAAACTACTTATTGACTTTTTTTTTTTAAAAAAGACAATTGAACTGTCACAATCTGATTTTAACTGCTTTTTTTTATCATTCAACCGTCGATAAAAAAATTTTGTTGATCGACATTGACCCTGTTGGTCAACAATAAAAATAATTCTTCTTTTCCGACATTTCAACTGTCGTTCGATAACACTTAACCCACTTGGTTTGCTTTTCCCGTTTCCACATTCTTTTTTTTTTCAACTAGATATTAATCCATGAATTCAATCTCTTCCAACAATTTTTTAACAATTATATTCAACATATTTTCAGACCTAAAAATAACTAAACTAGTCTAGTACAAAACTATTGAATTTTTGTTCTTTTTTAATTTAAATTTATCTATAAAAAAAATTAGTAATTTACTTGGGGTGGGTTATCTGGTGGCGAATAGTGGCGTGAAAACGGTGAGTGGTGGAGCAAGATTTGATTTTAATGAAATAATAGATTTGATTTTGAAGTTTTGACTATGATATAATGGGAGTTTAAGCAATTGTTTGGGGACATATTAGTCCAAAATGGTCATTTTTTAATTTGTCATCAAAAGTTGTTATTTTTGAAAGTACCAAATTCAAACAGATATTTGCTATCACTTCTATTTTCTTTCTACGAAATGTGTGTCTCAAGTCGGGATATAAAAAATAAATAAAAAGATATACAATGAGTTGGTAGTTAAGTGCTTGTTTGGTAGAGTTTTTAAGCAGATTTTAATAAAAAATTGATGAAAATTATGGTTGAAAAGTTGATAAAGATTGTAGATTTCACGAAATGTGTGGTTAAAATTAATCGTTGATTTTGACTTTAGCTTTTTATAGATTTTGAAGTTACACCTAACAAGCTCTAACATAAACTTTATCATATTTGTAATGGAAAATAGTATATTTGGTCTTCAACATTTTAAAAACGTAAGCTTTTATCTTGTGGTCTCAAAACCTCGGAGGGATGAAGAGATGAACAAAGAAATTGGGCGGTCGGAGTATTTCTCTCATTAGATGAGAGTTTCTTTCTTTAACACAAGTGAAAAATATTGATGGACTAATTTACCCCTCAATTGTATCACGAATCGTGTTGGGAAAATGAGATAACAGGATTTTTTTTGGATGGAATGACGTTTTGTGCAAGAAATTGAATAGGTGAGGATGTTAAATACCAAAATTTAGAAGGTATGACGTTTTGCACAATAACTTCAATAGGTAGGGACGTTTTGTGCTAATTACCCTATATTTTCTTGGAAATGTATATACCTAGACAAATGCAATGGGTGATTTTTGAAAATAGTAGCTTTTAATACATTTGTAATAATAACAATTTTAGATGTAAAATGTCATATATATCTTTTTTACAAAAATAACAAAATTTTCTAGCTTCCAAAAAAAGTTACAAAAATAACAAAAAAAGTCAGTTGAACTGTCGCAATATAGTTTCAGCTATTGTTTTTTTTTTTTTTGTCATTAATAGTCGGTAAAAATATTTATTGTTTACTGACATGGTCGGTCTACTGCCTTTTTTTTTTTTTCCTTTTCCAAACATTTCAACTATTGTTCGACAGCCTGAAAATGTCGTCCTAGACAATTCTATGGTTTTTGCGTAAGAAGTTGCAGGTGAATTTATATGTGAGGAGTGTACAAGGATGTCACGTGCCTAGCATATTTTCTTGGGAGTTTATAAATCTAGACAAATGTAAATTGTAATCTTTGAAAATAACAATTTTTTATAATATTTTTAAAAATGGTGAGTTTTTTTCTAGTTTCCAACATAAACTACTTATTGACTTTTTTTTTTTAAAACAAAAAAAAGACAATTGAACTGTCACAATACAGTTTAACTGTTTTTTTTATCATTCAACTGTCGATAAAAAAAATTTTGTTGACTGACAGTTGACCTGTTGGTCAACAATAAAAAATAATTCTTCTTTTCCTAACATTTCAACTGTCGTTCGATAACAGCTTAACCCACTTGGTTTGCTTTTCCCGTTTCCACATTCTTTTTTTTTTTTTCAACCAAATATTAATCCATGAATTCAATCTCTTCCAACAATTTTTTAGCAATTATATTCAACAAATTTTCAGACCTAAAAATAACTAAACTAGTCTAGTACAAAACTATTGAATTTTTGTTCTTTTTTAATTTAAATTTATCTATAAAAAAAATTAGTAATTTACTTGGGGTGGGTTATCTGGTGACGAATAGTGGCGTGAAAACGGTGAGTGGTGGAGCAAGATTTCATTTTAATGAAATAATAGATTTGATTTTGAAGTTTTGACTATGATATAATGGGAGTTTAAGCAATTGTTTGGGGACATATTCGTTCAAAATGGTCATTTTTTAATTTGTCATCAAAAGTTGTTATTTTTGAAAGTACCAAATTCAAACAGATATTTGCTATCACTTCTATTTTCTTTCTACGAAATGTGTGTCTCAAGTCGGGATATAAAAAATAAATAAAAAAGATATACAATGAGTTGGTAGTTAAGTGCTTGTTTGGTAGAGTTTTTAAGCAGATTTTAATAAAAAAATTGATGAAAATTATGGTTGAAAAGTTGATAAAGGTTGTAGATTTTACGAAATGTGTAGTTAAAATTAATCGTTGATTTTGACTTTAGCTTTTTATAGATTTTGAAGTTACACCTAACAAGCTCTAACATAAACTTTATCATATTTGTAATGGAAAATAGTATATTTGGTCTTCAACATTTAAAAACGTAAGGGATATATATTCAGTTTTTAAAAATAGCACCGAACATTCCAATGTTTGAAAAAATAGACATGGTAGGTCATTTATGATGAAATTGCCACCCTCTTTAAATAAACAGAAAAAAAAAAAAGAAAAAAAAACCAAATATACTCTTAGAAAATAACAAAGAGGTCGTCTTATTTATATGCTATCATCATTTTTTGACATTTGACCATCCAACTTAATAAAATTTGAAGAAACCCATAAAGCACAAAGAATAACCAACAAATGCGAAACTTGAGAGAGTAATATGGAAACCCCATCGTTTTAATTTATGAATCCACGAGCCATCTAAAAATGACTGAAGGGTGCAGGATGCTTTGATGACTGATGTGAAGATGAAGGGGATTTAACAAGGTGGAATGATGAATGCATATAAATAATATGGCATATTTTTTATTTTTTATATTTTAGGAGTATACTTGGTTATGAACAATTAAAATTTCTTGAACAATTAAGAACAAATAATAAATTACTGGTAAAATACTAATATAGTCTGAAAATAAATAGTATAAATGTAAATTACTTGTAAACAGTTTGTCCTAAACTTTTAAAACTTTTTTTATATTAAATTAATTAATCTTTTAATTTCTTTTTTTATATATATATTTTGACTTCTTCATCTTTTCTTTTAATTTTTTTTTAATATATATATATATATAAGAGCCTTAATTTTATATATCAGAACTTTTTTAATTTTTATCCAACACGAACACGACGTAGTTTTGGTATTTTACTATTTTTAGTTTTGTCCAAATCTCACCATTTTTGTAATAGCCGTAATTCTTGACTTTTGTGTGTTTGGTGGAATCCCATGTTTTGTTTACACGTTAATGATGTGAACTTGAAAGATTTTGCTAAACTTCATTTTCTCTAAAATGCAGTTTTTGTTGTCCAACTCAAAAATTTGTTGCACCTTATACATTAAGTATTTTTACATAATTCTAGTTGGAGACGATATCCCTACGGGTTACCTAACCATTGGCTTTGGTTTCACATAATTTCATGTTATATAACTCAAGTTATAGACAATTTTGTAAACTGCGACAACATGAATCCAAGAAACTGCCTAGAATGTTTTGGTGAGCATTTTAGTATGCCGAAGCATGCCGTCGGACTATCAAATTTTGATATGTGATAGCTACATGAGTATTATATGTTCCCTGAAAATTTTATATTGTTAAGTGATCGTTTTCTATATCAAAGAAATTTTTGTTACTCCATGACCGGGTGAATTGTTTCTCTAAACTGCAGTTTCTGTTGTCCAACTCAAAATTTTCTGCACCTTATATATTAAGTATTTTTACATAATTCCAGTTGGAGACGATATCCCTATGGGTTACCTAACCATTGGCTTTAGTTTCACATAATTTCATGTTATATAACTCAAGTTATGGACAATTTTATAAACTGCGACCGTATGAATCCGAGAAACTACCTAGGATGTTTCGGTGAGCATTTTCATAAGCCGAAACATGCCGTCAGACTATCAAATTTTGATATGTGGTAGCTAAATGAGTATTCTATGTCTCCTGAAAATTTCATATTTTTCGGTGATCGTTTTCTATGTCAAAAAATTTTTTATTACTTCATAATCGGTGAAGAAATTTTAGTAACAATTTTCTAAGAATAGTGTAGTTAAATCATATAAGTATTTTCTAAGAATTTCATAATATTGATCAAGAAATGGCATTGCCTCATGGAAGAGAAAAATCTACTGAGCATCTTAATGCTCAAGCTCACGTTTGGAATCACATATTCAACTTCACAAACTCAATGTCTCTCAAATGTGCAGTTCTATTAGGCATACTGGATATCATCCACAAATATGGCAAACCAATTATACTAGCAGAGTTAGTCGAAGCACTCCCTGTGAACAAAGCGAAGGCACAGTCTGTACCACGCTTAATGCGCATTCTAATCCATTTGGGGTTCTTCATGAAAGCAAAAATCTCCAAGGGCGAAGAGGAGAATGGATATTGGATCACACCGGCTTCTCGTCTTCTTTTAAAAGACGAACCTTTGAGCGTGGCACCATTTTTACTAGCCATGCTTGATCCAGTTTTGACAGAGCCATGGCATCATCTAAGTGCATGATTCGAAAATGAGAATTTCATACCATTTGATACTGCACATGGGAGGATGTTGTGGGAGCATGCTGGACAAGAGCCAAGATTGAATTTCTATATATATAAATATGACCTATTTAGCACGTAGGTAATCAAGTAACTCGACAAACTCCATTTTGAGTTTGTCGAGTTATTTGACTAATTAACTATAAAATATTTTTTTGTTTTTTATATTTGTGTTTAGTTGAATTAAAAAAGGTTGAATTCTTAAATATATGTTAATATAAAATAATTCTCATATTAATTACTAAATTTTTTTTTTTTTGTAACAATGCTTGATTGTGTCTTGCTTGATCAATTTTATTTATTATTAAATTTATACTATTTATTAGTTTTTGTAGTTTGCATATAAAAAATCCATTTCATTATAAAACAATGTAAAGTTAAAAATGTATACAAAATTTTTTAAGCATTATGTATATATTTTTAATTTTTTTAATTTTTTTAATTTTTTGGGTTATTGATTATTATGTTGTATGGGTTGTATTATTTTATAAAATAAAAATTTTTATATTTGAGTTTGTGGTTTTTTTTGCATACATTTAATCGAGTAACTCGACAATCTCAATTTTGAGTTTGTCAAGTTACTCGAGAAAGTGAGCATATGCATAAATATATTTTGATAAATTTTGATTAAGCTATGTTATTCGAGAAAGTGAGCATATGCATAAATATATTTAATTAAAACAAAAATTAATTATTGTAATAAAATCTATATAATTATTATAACAAGTTGATATAGGTATTATCATAAATTTTGATTAAGCTATGTTATAATAATTGATAAAATTTAATATAATATATTATAATAATTTTATATGATATATTTTTTATTATAATATGTTACAATAAATGATAGAATAAAAACATTTATTTATTTGATTACTTTATCAAGTAACTCAACAAACTAAAATTTGAGATTGCCGAGTTGCTCGATCAATTATATGCCAAAAATAAATACCAACAAATTAAATTTACCAAATAATATACATAAAAAAAACCACAAATAAAATAAAATATGAATGTACTCAGTTTCTCAAGTAACTCGACAAACTAAAAATTGAGATTGCCGAGTTACTTGATCGAGTATATGCCAAAAACCAAATACTCAAAAATGAATTTTTATTTATATTAAATTAATATTATAACAAATTGATATTATAATAAATGGATATTAAATTTTATTATAATTATTAATTATACTAAAAATTGATTATTGTAATAAAATTGATATAATTATTATAATAAATTGATATAATTATTATAATAAATTTTTATTACACTATGTTATAATAATTGCTAAAGTAAATAAAAATGTAATACATTTTAATAGTTTAATATAATATATAATAGTTTTGTATGATATATATTTTATTATAATATGTTATAATAAATGATAGAGTAAAAATAATTATGCATGTGCTTACTTTATAAAGTAACTCGACAAACTAAACGGAAAAGTCCACACACAAAAAAAATAAAAAATAAAAATTGCATGAACAGTAACTCGACAACGACAAACTTTGTCGAGTTACTATTCAACTCGACAAACTTTGTCGAGTTGAATAGTTACTCGACAAAGTTATTGTTCATGCAAAAAATTTTTTCCCACTTACTATTCAACTCGACAAACTTTGTTGAGTTGAATAGTAATTCGACAAAGTTTGTTGAGTTACTGTTCATGCAAAAAAAAATTATTTTTTATTTTTTATGTGGACTTTTTCACTACTTTGTCGAGTTGAATAGTAACTCGACAAAGTTTGTCGAGTTATTGTTCATGCAAAAAATTTTTTTTTCCACTTACTATTCAACTCGACAAAGACAAATCGACAAACTTTGTCGAGTTGAATAGTAACTTCGACAAGTTCTTCTTCATGTGAAATTTTTTTATTCATTTACTATTCAACTCGACAAACTTTGTCGAGTTGAATAGTAATAGTAACTCGACAAAGTTTGTCGAGTTACTGTTCATGCAATTTTTTTATTTTTTATATTTTTTATGTGGACTTTTCGACAAACTCGACAAAGTTTGTCGAGTTGAATAGTAACTTGACAAAGTTTGTCGAGTTACTGTTCACGCAAATTTTTTATTTTATTTTATGTCGACTTTCCATTTCTAATTTTTTTCACTTGACAAGATTTTTTTCTTGTCGAGTATGAACTTCAGAAAAAATTTTTTTTACATATATATTTTACTCGACAATAATTTTTTTTTCTTTTCCTCTTACAGTGTATATATTATAACTAATTCACCCACAATTTTTATTTTTTTGCCATTGACTATCCCCAACATTTAAATTTTGTTGAAAGCCCAATTTAACCCTTTTTTTGTGGGATTTTGTCTTAAATTCTACAATATTCATTTATTTGTTTTAAATTCTACAATGTTATAATTCTTCATCGTGCAACGATTTTAAAGTTTAAAAACTAGTTTGTGTGTGTGTGTGTGTGTATATATATATATATATATATATATATATATATATATATATATATAACCAAGAAGAATGATTTCCGACACTTCAAAGATGGGCAAGATGTCCTACCCCCTTAGGGGCGGAGATCGATACTCATATAACCAAATCAAACATGTGGTTCCAGAGATTCAGGAAAAATATTCCCATCCCTAGGTGGCTCTTCTTGTACAAGTTCATCAATCATTTACATACATGATGCATATATACTTGGTCAACTCCGTTCCAAACAATTCCTCTATTATTCTATTTTCTTTCGTTGCGTCGCATCTTGTTATATTTGTATGGTCTATACCAAAATACTCGAGTTCATGACTATGAGTTTTAATCTCACAAGAAATGCAATATCACAGAGTGTAACATCTCCACGCCACATAATGGCACATGGTCTATACCAAAATACTTGAGTTCATGACTATGAGTTTTAATCTCACAAGAAATGCAATATCACGTGTAACATCTCCACGCCACATAATGGCACATGCACAGGCTTTTTCATTGTTCTATGGCGTAAAGTTTTTATGATTATCTATTTTTTGTGCTTTTGCAATATTGTAAACGCATTGTGGAAAGAATTGGAGAAAGAGAATAAAAAGTTCTTTGAGACCTATATGAAGATGAGGAAGAATCCTTGACTTTTTTAGCATATGATTAAACTATCTTTCTAAGTAATACTTGTTCAATCAGTTGATCATTCAGGTTGATTTCATTTGCATCTAAGAAATGACCAAATCAAGAATGTTTAAAAGTTTTCGTGTTCATCAGACATTCTTGTAGATGATGTATTGAAAACTATAGATTTAGAGGTTGCATTTACTTTACTAAAAAACCATTCGTCTAGGTGTATATATATATATTAAAGTATAGAGATGCAGTTTCCGAAATTGGCTTGTTAGATTTCAAAGACTAACTATATATAACTTACAAATACAACATCTTATAAGTTATAACATAAGTCACTTATCATTTACCAACAACAGAATTGTATTTATTCTTCCATCAGTACAAGTAACACTAATCAATAATATTTTGCGACAACTATGAAAAGTAAAAGCTCCAAACAATGAGGAAATACCAAAAATAAATTAACAATTTAGCGTTGTAATACTAAATTCGTAATACAATGAAGTAACAAGCATGTGAACATAAGTTGTGTTAAAGAATGCAAAATATTCATTAATTGAATTGCTCTATAGCCAATCATTACATTCCAAATTATATTAACAATTTGAGGTAATATTATTTAGGAAAAATACTCAAATAGTATATTTGGTCTCCAATCTTTAAAAACGTAAGAGATGTACTTCTAACTTTTAAAAAAAGCACCGAATATCTCTAACGTTTGAAAAAATAGCTATAGTAGGTTTTTATGGATAAATTACCCTCCATTTTAAATAAACAAAAAAAAAAAAAAGAAAAATAAAAAGAATAGAAAAAAACCAAATGTACCCCCAAAAAATAAAAAATAACAAAGAAGTCATATTCTTTATCAAACCCCAAAATTCAAAATTCATCCCACCCAAACCCCAAAAATCTTAAAATCCACGATAATTGTTAATTCCATTTAAATCATATTAAAGGCAACTCAATTTTCAACCCCATTAAATCTCATATCAGATGTAGATATACATGTTGTAGTAAAAGTGTCGGATCTTAAGAGTCTTATTTAACTGTGTAAAGAATCTCAAAAAATAAAAAATCCAATAGATAGAAAACATTCCTTAACAACCTACAATATTATGGATTTGGAAAGGGTAAAAGGAGTCAATGGATGCTCGTGCAAAGCTTCTTTCGACATATCACAAGGCTTAATTCCAGATTCCACTGCATCCGTCCCACTCTTTGCATTACGAAGGTCATTCCAATTAACATACAACAAGAAAAATCCAGAGAAACATATGGTAAAAGACAGACTCAGGAACTCAAATATCCACTTTATGATAAATGCACCAAAGGCATTTCTCTAAGTAATAGTTGTAAATCCTTTGAAAAATTAGGTTATGTAACCAATTGGCCATAATTGTTAATTCTATTTAAATCGTAATTGTTTTGGAATGGTGTATTTTGGAATTTTTGAATTTTTTGAGTGGTGGTGGGTTTTGGATTTGGGGTTTGATAAAGAAGATGACATTTTATAACTTTTTATTTTTAGGGTATATTTGGGTATTTTTCTATTCTTTTTTTTTCTTGTTTATTTAGAGGGGATGTCAATTTCGTCACAAATGACCTACAATGCCTATTTATTCAAACATTGAGATGTTCGGTGTTATTTTTAAAAATTATGAGTATATCTTTTTTTGAAAATTATGAAATATATCTTTTTATAATTACCATTTTATAAAATAACAATTTTGAAACTCAATTCCTAATAGATTAGAGAACATAAGAAATATATTATTTTTTCTATAATTTATAATTACCATTGAGGAGTAACAATATAAAATAACAATTTTGGGGTAATTTTACTCAATTCCTAATAGGATGAAGTAAGGAGCATGAGAACATAAGACATAAGTTATTGAGGACGTGCAAATAATCATATGAAGCTTGTGAAATGCCTTTAATTAATGAGTAAACAAGCTTTGGACACAAGTGCGAGTCTATGTAGAAAGGATAGTAAAAAACCTCTATATGAAACGCAAGTAGATGGTGAAGTAGGAGTAATAATTTCCTTCATTTTGGATGTTGTTCTATTTTAATTTATATCTCTTTTAAGGGCTTCTTTTTTTTCTTCACTTTACTTTTCATTTCTTAGAGCCCGTTTGATAGAGATTATAAAGCTTTTATAAACCAATATTTGATTTATTTGACCAATATTGATTTATTTGAGTTGAAATTTTTTATATTAAAAAAGGTTGAAAAAGTCAAAAATTAGATACAAGTAAAATTTAAAAAAATACTAAAGATCTGAGCTATTAAATGTCTCAATTATGACACAAGGTACTTATTCCAAATCAAACCACACCTAATGAAGTTAAACCAGATAATTAACTATACATATTCAATCAAGATTCATTACAAAAATCCATAAAATAAAAAAAAATTACCTTACCAAAATTCAACATAGAGGCACAAATGAGTAAATGTAAACTTACAAAATCCAAGTTCAAATCACACTTAAGTAAGCCAAACCCAGATCATTAATTGTACATACTCAATCTCAGATTCAATTTACAAAATACCATACACAAACAAAATGCAGAAAAGCAGCCCATCGGAATTGAGAAGCTGGAACCACAAATTTGCGTATTATTGTGCCTATTGAAACAATTAAATACTACCATACTACGTAACATAATCCAATAATATTCAATAGTAGCATAATTGGAAAGTAAACAATTATCAAACAAGGACAAAATGTACAATCATGCTAATAAGGAATTACCCTATACTGTGGGACAAGTGAAATAAAAGTCAGTTGCAACGTCCCGACACATCAAATCTTTACAAAACATTAACAACAACAAAAGAAAAAATGTAAAGAACACATGTCAATTTTTCACCCACTAAGGATTTTGATGAGCATTTATTAAAGTAGATTAAGTATATTTTTGGTAGTGCTAAAATTATTTTACAAGTGTTTATATTATAAGTTGTGGGTGAATGTGTGAATAAAAAATGAGTTGTAAATTGTGGTGCAATGAAATGTGTGGATGAAAGTATATTCGACCAATTTGATCAGCTTTGAAATTATAATTTAAACAATGGTAAACATGTGCTAAGTTCTTAAGTACTAAAAATATATCATCTTTGTAGAGGTGTTGCAAGATAAAAAATCCCAAAGATTTCCCCACAACCAGAAATACACTGTTAACTAAGAACCACTACAACCTTCTTCTTCCACGAATTACAACTGAGAGCATCAATCACTCAGATTTCTCACCAAGAAAGGAAGAAGAAGACGAAAAAGAGTGGAGATTTTTAGAAAATGGGAAAGTAAAATGACTGTTGCACTAACCAAAGTAATGAATGGACTATTTAAAAGACAGTAGTGTCCAACTCTTTATCCAAGGGCATAGCATCTTCCACGTGTGTGAACCAGATATAAGGTCTCCACTCAAGGAACTCGGCCGGGTCACAAGAATTGGGCCTCCTCTTATTTTCATAATCAAAAGCCCACACAACAAACCATGTTATTGGGCCAACAATCAACATTCCATATGTGAGGCAAACCCAACATCGGTTATTATGCATCGAGGCAAGTGTTTCGCACTTATTTGATGAGTGTAAAGTGTGATTTGGAATACTAATAGAATCGACAACTGCCAAGCCGCTTACCTTACTAGCACGATGCTGAGTTTACACTCATCCAATGAAGTGCAAGATATTTGTTTTAGTAGGGACATTATAACAAGGCATTATAACAATGCCTACGAAGAGCATTAGATCAAAACTCAACCCAACATACGTGTTCACCGATATCCTGAAAACTAAATTAAAATCATATTAACCCATATGTTGAAAACAATTATGTTGTTTAAAATAAATAATATGACATGATGTACATGAAACTAATAATAATAAGTGAACTAAATATATAATTAGAAATGTATAATTAAAGTGATTATAAATTTTTTTTTGGGGGGACAAACGAGATGAGAAATATATGGTTTAAAGATTTGGTGAAATATTTACCATGTGAGTAAAGAATTTTAAATAAAGAAAAAAATATAAAAGTAATTTTCCGTCAAAAAGAGAAAAAAAGGGAAAATATCGAAAGACAGTGAGGCAGGCTATTAGTGCCTTTGTGTGAAATTGTTAATACACAACTTTTATAAGCGCCTGATAATGATTCTTGATTGATAACAAGAGCGTGTTCTTCCTTGGGATCACAAGGAGAGGCATAATCATTTCATATAATGTCTGCAAAGCATACGCCAAATTCCGGAATACTTGCTATTTTTTGATTGCTAATGCGTTGATTGGACATATTTGGGTCATTTTGTTTCTTTCATGGTTCCAAGATTGAAATCAATAATTTCTACTTTGTGTGCCTTTCTCTAGCATTAAATAATATATACGATGTTACGACCATTTATTAGAAGATTCTGAATAAATTCTTTTAGCCTTTGTTTAGTGTAGAGAAAAATTAAAAATTTAAGATTTTTTTTAATAAAAATTGATGATTGTATAATTAAATAGTTAAGAAACGTGGTAGATCCCACGAGGTGTGTGGTTGAAAATAATTCTTTAAAAAACCAAGGGCTAAACATATTTTTATTTTCTTTTGAAAGTAGATAATTAAACATTTACTTTTCACGATCCATAATACCATTTACTTTTCAATGTTAAAGATCCTTGATAATTTAGCTCGTGTTTGATTAAGTTTAAATTATAATTTAAGTCAGTTAAATTGGTCAAACATACTTTTTATTCACACATTTCGTATAATTCATAATTTACTATTTATTTAATATTCACATATTTCATAAGACCAATAACTTATAACATATTTCCTATAACTCACATTCCATAAAACTAAACCGAAATCGACTCGATATTTACAATTTTTTTAAAAGAAAAATATGTTTTAATTGGGTCCAAAATCAAAAACTCGAACCGGTTCAAGTTTTCGATTTTTGGGCAATTCGGGTAAGTTTCGGACTTGAATTTGTCAAATTGGGTCGGTTTCGGTTTCACTTTTGCCAAACTGATTTTTTGTCAGTTTGGGTCGAAAACTGACCAGACACATCCATGCCCACACCTACCCACTGCAATTATGGCCATTCAAAATTAATTAATCTTAGTGGGTTTGGACCTACTAACTTACTTTTAATAAGGGTAATTAACTAGGTTTAGCTTTTTCTATTAAGTCAAAATTATTCAGGTAAATAGATCCATCTCTTCAAAGAAGCCTAATTGATTTTATCTTACCCCAAAATATTTTATAATATCATCAATTGACTATTAGAGCAGGGGGGTGAACCTGAACAGAAGATAAATTTTCAACTTGTCAAATAATATACAAAGCCTATAAATATGAACAACCTACAAATAGGTTCTATGGGGTCAAAAGTTAAATACAAGTTGGATTGGAGATGAGTTTTACATTCAAACTTCAGTAATAATCCGTTCGATTGTGCTTAAAAGTAAATTAATGTTACTTATTTTATTAAATATAATTTTAAAAGTTATTTTTTTATTAATAAAACTTAATAAAAGTAAATTTTAATTAATTTATTTTTTATTATGTTAAGTTGGGCTATTATTAAATCTATTGAGAAGAAAATTAGGATTTAATTTTGCAAATAGAATATTTTGAATTATATAATATACTAATGACGTGATTTTAGTTTTTTTTCCTCTTTATTAATATTATTCATTACACCTCGTCAAACACGACCAAAAATAATGAAACATGGAAGCCTATATTAGGTGCACAATTAAGAGTATGTTTGTTAAATTTTTTTTTGTAGATTATAAATAATGGGTCCTACAAAATATATAAATATAAAATAAGTATAAAAATAATGTGTGACCAACTTATAAGTACAATGGTGATCTCCTTCCCATAGTAGAGAAGAGTTATAACTCTTATTAAACAAGTGTTTTCTAGTTTTCATTAGACAATGAAAAGTCGACCACTTGTCAAATGAAAACTGGACGCTTGTCCAGTAGAAGTTATAACTTCTCTATCTGTGGGGAGGAGATCACCACTGCTTATAATAGCAACAATGTTCGATTGATGTGGCGATTAGGTAGATAAGACAAAACTAATGTGTTAATATTTATTGTAGAAGGTTGTCTAGTTTTAGATATCTTGTTAGACACCTTCCACCTATTTTTTCATTAAATTATGTCTATCTTTCTCATATATTTTTCATTCTTTTTTTTCTTTCTACACAATCTCTCTTCATTTCTTTTCTCTCTCTTGCCATCCAAACTTTTTTAGAAAGTGTAGCATTAGAGATGCTCTAAGTACTTACTTATAAATACTAATACACATGCTCTTAAATAAGACTTGACAATATATTAAACAAATTTTTAATTCGTTTTTCGTCTTTAATACTGTTCAGTACTATCTCTCTACCAAAATGTTATAAATGCATGCTTATCTACATTATTTTGAATCCTAAAATTTAAAATTTAAAGTTCTAATTATGTTACCACAGGAACAATAGGTACCTTTGACATTAATGATTTAAGAAGCACGTAATGCTTTTTTATTTTTTATTTTTGTATTTTTGTAAAGTCGATCTTTGGTCAGATAAGATGTACATAATGCTTCACTTTGCTAATATCAAAAAAGAAATCAAAATATTTATATCATTTAGAGATTGAATTTACAAACTCAAATTTCACAAAAAAAATCTCTTAGAGCAATTTCTAACTCATTTTAACTATTTAGAAAAAGAAAAGAAAAATGAAAAAAAAAGTGATTAAAAGCTAGTTTAAGGGTTTGCTTGTGAGTTTTTTTTCCCCCCAGTTTTGACCAATTTTGAGTGATACTGTTTATGAGATGTTAGAAAAATCAGTGCTTATTAGTTTTTTTGGACATTGGTTTGGGTGGTTTTATAGTGTAATTTGTAGTGTATTTATCAACCCTCAAATCGGTGATCTTTGGTCGTTCTTCAAACTATCTTCCAATTTTACCCTCTAATATAATTATTTCTAAATCTACCATAAACTCAAAATACACACTTCATCTTCTTTTCATGCGTACATTTTGCTTCTTCTCTCCAAACAATAATATTTTTATGTGCTGTTGACTTATTTTTTAAAACTTTACAGTCGAATATATATATTTACATTTAAATTTTTACATACTTCATATTGTTTATATATATCTATCTTTTTTAATATATAATTATATATGTAATTTTATTTTTTTAAAAAAAATTTTCAAAATTGTTGTACGTGTTTGATTATTTTTACTAGACACATCTACAACTAATAATTTACAAAATCCTAATAATCGACAATCCAAAACCCCAATCCATGTCTGAGGAGGAATCTATTTGGTGATATTAATAGTATATTTATCTACAATTTGGCTTTTTGTATTTGCAGATCAAAACAAGCACCAACTTACTGAACACCACCTAATTGTAGCTTTTGTCGGTTACTTTTGCCATAAATACTAACCTTAATCCAATATAAGACAGTTAATTTCACCAATAGTCACTAGAGTTGATATTTCTTACTATAATAATTTCACCAATAGTCACTAGAGTTGATATTTCTTACTATATTGGTCAGTAAAATTTATAATAATTTCACAAATAGAATCAAAGAAAAAAAAAAATTAAAATTAACGTAAAATTTGACACGTTATTGTTAAGTTCCACGACGGACTAAAAATTTGAGAAGAACACAGACGAATATACACCACACAGATAAAATATGCAATTTTTGTAGTTTAAAGTATTACCAAATCATCATCTTCAAAACATTTTACAAAAAAAATTAAACGCACTTCCCTTGAGATGTACAACGCATATCCATCTATGTTCGACTCAATTTTTTAGTCCACTTTGGCACTTAACGATACATTGAATTTTATGTTAGTTTACCATTTGTGAAATTAAACTTTGATGGCTAATAAAGTAAGAAAAATATTTTAATGATTAATTTAAAATTTCTTATACGCTTGAACAATCATTTATAAAATTAACCCAATATAGAACAGATCCCAAATATTTTGGTTGATTCAAAAAAAAAAAAAAGGGGGGGTTCATAATGAGGTGACTAGAATGTCTAAAAATGTTATCTAGGTGCATTTGGCAAGAAATATATGAATATTAGGGTTTTTTAAACAAAACATCCTTAATCTATGATAAAAGTTCTGAATTGCATTATTTTGGCAATTTGTTTCTAAACATTTGAATTGGTTTTCATTTATGGTATAGAGTATAGACTACAACTCACAAAATAATCTCCTACCATTATTTTAAGTACTACCCATCTATTCCAGCTACAACTTAATAGTTAGATATTATTGCAATTAAAATCATCATAATGACATTAACATACAACAAAATTGGAATCCAAAGCCTCAAGGTGGTAAAAAGATTAATTCACACTTATTCAAATACTTGTAAAAATTGAACAAATAATTCAGACAGACATTTAGATATTAGAATTAATATAACAAAAGAAAAGCTCGACTTTAGATAAATGTAATATAACACCATAGCACACATATTAGAAACACTCATAGTTAATTTTGAATTTTTTGTCTAAAGTAAACTGAGTTACCCACCTCCGAGTATCTATAGTTTGCGGAAATTCAAGATTGTTATACCATAAATGTTTCTCGGAATCCAGAAGATTCCTCCAACTCCAAAAAAAAATTGTATTGAATTATTACGTAATTCTCGTAAAAAAATTGTATTAAACTTTTGGGTACGAAACCAATGTAGAAGCAAAACTTAGTTTAATAAAATTGGATTTACGAATGTCACATTACAATTTAATAGAGAATTTAGACAGTTAAGATTAAAGACTAAATTGTTACTCTTACAATAGTTTGGGGACCATAGTGAAATATTTGAAATCCCTAACAACTATTTCAACCACGCCTCAACGGAACACGAGCTTTTATTACGTGTCACTATAATAATACAACACGTGGTACGTAGGCTCCACCATTTCAACGTAAACGGGCCCCAGTACTTCCTGCCCGCGCAGATAGTCCAGTCCAGTCCCTAGTACTCCCCCCCCCCCCTCGTGTCAACCTCTGTGCTATTCTATTTCCATTTCAAAACACACACACTCTCTAGCACACAGGGCCCTCATTGATGTCCGCCTGCCTCCTCCTATCTGTACCTTCTCTCTCTTTTAAACTGTATAAATGTATATACGCACATTTTTGTCTCTCTCCTTCTGTCTCTATACTATTTGCATGTATAGTCCTACTCCTGCACTGTTTTTCACTCTCTAGAATCTGGATGTAAGAAGCTGATGACAAGGTTTTTTCGTTGTTGTAGGTGTTTAAAGATGAGCTGAAGAAAAGCTAGGAAATAATGGAGATGGATTTCGAGGTGCCGTTGTAATTTTCTTTTTGGCGAGAATTCGTATTCCTCTCTAGTTTTCTTTTTTTTCTTTTGGTCCTGGGAAAAAAAAAAACTTCCGTTTCTTTTTCAAAAGAGAAAAGGTTTTGCTTTTTGTCTATTTCTCGAGAAAGAGAAAATGGAGAGAGCTCGCCACAGGAGGTCCAGGAGTGCTATAAGCATTGAAGGTACCTTTTTTTTTTTGTGGAGAAATGAGAATCAAAATCGAAATGTTTTTTGAGTTCGTTATCCGTAATCCGCCAATCGTTAATTTTTCTTTTTCCGAAGAGAAATTTTGATTTGGTTTCCTGAAACATAAGAGGCAAAATCTCATCAAAGTTTTTTTTTTTTTAGAGTTAGCTTCAAATTCTGCGAATTACTGGATAATGAAAAAAAGAAGAAATAACTTAAACATTTCGTCTTTTATGTTTTTTTCGCAAGATAAACTCAGAAATAAAATTCTTTCAATTTGGGAAAAGAAACAGGGGAAGCGGTACCTTTTTTGTTCTCCTTAATTAAGGTGTTTTTAATTAAAATTTTGAGATTTTCCCAAAATTCAAAAAGGATAAAAAAGTAATTCCATTTATAATATTACCCGCGAATTTCATTGGATTCTCCCATCAACCACCCCCCTCACCCTCTCTCTGTGTGTGTGTGTGTGAAACGTGTTGTTGAATATCAGACGCTGATCAATTTTTCAACAGCTCAATTTTTATTTTTCTGTTTTCATAATCTGCTGTTTAATAAATTCGTTTTGTTTCTGAGCATTCAGAATACTAATTTCAAGGAATATAATTATATAAATTTAATCTGAATTTATGATTAAGCAACAAAAGAGGTGCCTTTGTCGAGTCCATTTCATTCTCTCGTGAAGCTTAATGAGATTTGAGTTGATTATCAGCGTTGCTCATGCTTTTGCTAAAGTAAGTTTTGTTGACTTTAGTGGTATCGGCATTATGGTGTTCCTTTATCCAATTCTCTACTTATGATGAGTTATAATTGCTGGTCTAGTCCTTTAACATGAGTTGTACTAATTTTATTTAGAATTTCCTTAAATTCTATTTAAGAAGGTATCAAAGTTTCCCAAATTTCTAAATGGTGCTGTGTGTACTGTATTTTTTGAATTTTAAATGGAGAAGAAGATCGTCATTTCATATTTTCCCTGTTTGCTATTAAATATTTCATTCTGCTGTTTTTACTTCAATTTTTGTTCAATTTTTTTGGATGGATTTATGTTGAATTATTATTGGGTTTGATATCAAGGATTTGAATCCTGTGCTGCATGCAGAGTGCTCATTCCTTTGACATAGCACTTCAGATTGATTACATACATATCTGAGTTTGTGCTAGCAACCATATGTTCATTCGTTGTACAGTAGGTGACAGTTATTTGGATTTCTATTCAGGAATTCAACAGATCGAGAAACAGAAAGCTATTTCAAAATCATCTTCGGATTCTCGTTCTTATATTGATGGAACCACAAGAAAGGATATGGTGCGTGGATGTCTATTTTACTTTATATGATTTTCTGACCACCTGAATTTCTAATTATCATCGATTATGTAATTGAGGCACTAAGATATTTTATGGCATTTTTGCTTTGCCTGACTCAAATATGGGATAATTTTGACTTGGCCTTTTGCAGTTCATGCTTGAATTGGGGTATAGCTCTTCAAGTCAAGCCACTGGAATGCTGATGAAGAAGTTACTGGCAGAAGATAAGTCAAAAGAAGTTGAAGCCAAGAGAAGATCGCCAAATGTTATTCCCAGATTGACGAGTCTTGATTGGCTGCCAAGTCTGCGACATGTTCATAGACAACGATCGAGGTCATCAGATAGCTATCAACAGAAAAAGGCATCAATGAGCATTCAGCGGAGTGGTCAACTTTCGGAAGGCCATTCAAGTAGGAGAAGCTCAATGAAGCAGCAAGAATTCAAAGACGTATATGAAGATGTGGAAGCTTCACATGCCACTAATCGATATTGCTCGTCAAGATGGAGTTCAAGCTCAAGGCTTACAAAATCTGAGATGGCACTTGTTCAGCAGAAGTTCACGGATGCAAAATGCTCTTCAATGAATGCAAAGCTTCAGGGTTCAAAACAGTTTGATGACACATTAGAGATGCTTGACTCAAATAAGGATTTATTGCTGAAAATTCTCCAGAAACCAGATTCTTTGTGTGTAAAGCATTTGCATGATCTACAACGTCCTCCCAGCTCACTTAGCAGTCATATAGCAGTTTTGAAGCCATCAAATTCTGCTAAATATGAAGGAAATGTCAAAGCATGGGAATCAGAGAGACATATTTCACGTAAACATGACTTCGACTGTGATGAGAAACGTGAAGATGGTCTTTTACTCCACTCGCACAGTCATCATAGAGCTCACATTTCTCCTAAGTCAAAGATTCATTCAGAAGAAAATGATGAGAAAATCTTTCTTCCCACAAGAATTGTTGTTCTCAAGCCAAACCTCAGGAAGATGCACAATGCGGGTACATCTCCTTCATCACCTGATTACTCACATGGTTTTCCGTCCAATGTCAGAAAGCTCAAGGATTATCCAATTGTCAGAGGTGCTGAAAAACTATCACGGGGAGGGAAAGATTCATCTGATGACATGGGATTCTTGAAACCTGTGTCAAGAGAAGCTAGAATAATAGCCAGGGGAATTACTAAGCATATAAGACATGTTTGTGATGGAAGGATTGATCTAACGTCTTCTCGAGTCAGAGGATATGCAGGGGATGAGAGTTCATATGATGCTTATGAAAATGATTCAGGCAGTGAGTCAGACATATTCAAAGTGTCATCTAGAAATTCCTTCTGTAGTAATAACTGCTATGAATATTCGTCTTCTGATTTACTTGAGTCATCATCCGTCAATAGGGAGACAAAGAAGAGACTTTCTGAGAGGTGGAAGACGACTCACAAATATCAAGACGTGGAAATGGTTGCTAAGGCTAGCACACTAGGTGAAATGCTTGCCATACCTGATAGAGAAACAAAACTTGAAACTCTGAATGCTAAAGTGGATCTTGATAGAGAACACTATCAACTTGCTAGAAACAATGGAACTGCTATGTGGGATGGGCCTTCTGGAATCAGCAGTAGCGATGGTTGGAAGGATAAACTTTTTAAATCTTCATCAAGATCAAAATCCCTTCCTCCATCATCTGGTAGTGGCAGAATTCACAGAAGTGCACATTGTGATGCTATTGCTGAAGACAAATATCTCATGCATGGAGAAGCCGTGAGTCACTGTAGAAGTAAGACTGTGAAGGGAAATCTATATCGGAAAGAAGATTTTTCACTCAAAGATTTAAAATCCAGGAGCAAGAAATCTCATTCATGTCACCATGCATTTATTGGGGAGACAGACTCTTCACTGGAAGCCAGGTTTGAGATTCAAATGGAGACAAACCTTAAGAAGGAACCATCTGAACAACAACCCATGTCTGATATGGCCACAGAGGATGCACCCTGTACAAGTCTTGAGTTATCTTCAAAATCTTCTGAGTTGCCCCTGAAGCAGTCTTCTTCAGAGGTAGAAAATGTCAACACTATTGCACACAATGAAGGGGATCCCAGTTTCCAGGTTTGGATTTTCATTTTCTTCAAACAAATTTTTTCAGTAGGCATGAATGCAGTGATTGCAAAAACCATGCAAGCCTGCTTCTCTTAAATGTCTTATTTTTTCTCTTTAAAGTTTTCCGTGCCCCATAACCCTAACCTTGTTGGGCTAGTTTTATCTTCTCTAATTTCTTGATTTAGGCACATGCAATTGACATATGGCACTTTTCATTTATTATTGTAAACTTTTCATTATGTATAACAAACATGCCTAGTTGTGTGCGTTGCTTATAAATTTTTCCTAGCTGTGGTGTTATGACACAATCTGTCGTTTGTATTAAATGATTGATCCTTTCAACTTAAGTTCTGGACATTTTCAGTTTTTAGTGTCAGCAGTTGGTTAAGTTGGGGAAGATTCCAATCTTTCCAGAAATTCAAGATTCTTCCCTAACTTGTAACCAACATCAAGTGGATTCACCTGTCAACAAGTTCTCGCTGGTCTACACTGTTAGAATAACTAGAGAACTATTGCAAAGTATTAAGGTACTAATATAACCTACGACCTAAGGGTCAGTAGTTCAGTGTGGGAATTTATGTTAGAATGTTATATTTGGTAATTTCTAGAAACCATTTTAGTCATTTCTGATAATTCCTTTCTTTAAATAGTTTCCTCTGCCACAAATGAACGCCACAACTATCTAAAATTATAGGCTCATTGAGGTAAAATTCGACAAAATCACGGTGGATTACTTTTTTCAATCTTGTAGAATATGAGGAGACACTAGCTTCTACCTTTTTGTACATTATTTGATGATCCATGAGGAAAGAGAATCACAGTTGCCAATGCAATGATCTATACAAGGTTATATCGAGACATGGATTTAGTGCAACAAGACGCTGCTAGAAAGTAATGGTTTGAAATCGACGAACGTCTTATATTGACTCTTAATATGCTAATTAGCTTCTGCAAACAATTGACAGTTGTTCTTCATCCCAAGCCAACTATTTTAGAAAGAAATTCGTTTTAGTTTTGGGAGGTTAGGAAAAGATGTTTCCATGAAGGCTTAAGAGTTCACAAGATATGAGCTCAAGTACCCTTTGGCTTCATTCTTTCTTTAATTAGCTGCCATGCTTTTGATAGGGTTTGATGGATGCTAAACATGAAACACGAAATTCACGAATAACTGTCGATTCATTTATGAGTACTAGAAAATAGGCTTCCAAAAACTTGTTGATCCACACACAATGTCGAGAATTTTAACTTGCTGCTTCACATAGATACCGAGAATTTGGACCGATCATTGAGGAAATTCAATTTTTTATTCAATAAGCCCTCTTGTACGTTGACTCTAGTGATCTTATTTCTACAAGGTAACCAAAAACCTTGTGCAAGAGGAAAATCTAAAAATTCCCTTTAGAATACTAAAATCACAAAAAATACTAGAAATAATCCTAAAGAATCTCGGAAAAATGATGAAGACATGCTTTTGACCCTTTAAACAATAGATTTTTCCCAAAAGTTATGAGTGGTCAAGGGCTTTAAATTATCCCTAAGGGCCATGTATTTCCACTTTTTGGGCGTGTATTCGTTGGTTCTTGGAACAAACTAATCAATAAATAGCAACATCATTTGTATTTGTAGTGCAAGTGATACCGAAAGATGAAACAAATTGAAACGTGATAATATTTGATTCTTTTTCATGCTAAGCAATGTGCTTTGGGCATCTATATTCTTGTGAGCAAAACTAAATTTCACGGCAAGCTTTTGGAGGAACAATATTGTTAGCCCTCTCTCCTAAAATTTCTTAAATATCCACTTCTAAAAAAATTGTAAATTCTTAACGAACTTATCTTGAGTGTCTCAGAGTTTAGTACGTAGTAGTCACACCCTTTAATGTAACAATTTGTTGGAAATTTTATTATAATACAAACTTGCAGATTTCATTAATAACTTTGGAGGATGAAGTGCATAAACTTAAGCACTATAGATTGGTAGGATTGCCACTTTGGTAACTATTTTTATGCTCAATTAGCCTTATTTGGCTTGATTTTGGAGTTGTTTCAACTCTTTTACGAAGTTTTTGTTTTTCCTGCGAATTAAGTGCTACAAGGCTCTTGCTTGTATTTGTCATGGATTGAAAGCAATTCAGTGGTTATTGGGGCTGCATTCCAAACATCACGTCTTCCCAATAATACCTCGCGGTGTGACATGGTCTATGCATAGTTGGGCTCTCGTCCTTTCTAATGTCGACTTCTGTCGCCATTTCAAATAGACTCTTTACTTCTGCAATTTCATTCCATTATCATTTGCCGATTGACTTTGTTCTTATTGCATCTGTGAAGAGATGAATTTGCGCATAAAGTTAACCTATTAGGAGGAGTAGCCCAATTCTCTTCTAAACCTAACAATGTCTTTATGTCTAGGAGATGTGGGACTTCTATTTGTACTTTTCTAAAAATCTTCCATTATGGAATGCCACATGATGTCGGCTCTCTCAAGCAATAATCTATCAATCCATCTTCCTCAAACTATAAAAGGGTCACACGCTCCATCAAAGTCAATCCATCTTCCTTAAACTATAGAAGGGTCACACGCTCCATCAAAGCTAACTCTTCCACCATGTTAGGGTCCATCACTTTATGTGACACAACCACCTTAAGAGCTAACTGTGAATTTTTGACTATCGTGATCCAACTTGGAGACCATCACCTTCGGTTGCTTGTAATTGGGATTAATCTTGCACGTCTACATGGTTAAGTTCGGGGCATATTCTAATATCACTTGTAGGGATTTAGGACTTCATCTCAAAAGTTAAACATATTAGAAATAGTAGTCCAAGCCCCTAATAAACCTAATACCATCTCGATGTCTAACCGATGTATTCGCACTTTCCTAACTCTCCCTTCTGCCTAAGAAAATGGTTTGAGTTTACTCACAATTGGTATGTATAGTTTGGTGAGAGATTTTTCTTAGATTTTATTTCTTCCTAAAGCTATTTGTGGAAACTCAGAAAAAGGATAACATCATATACAATCTAACTTGGACTTAAGTTATACTAGGATAACAATATATGATATGTATAAGGTTTTTCTTGGCTAAGTTTTTACCTTAATTGAGTCAAATGAACAACATTATTATTTGGCCATTTTAAAGAAAAAATGTATATTCTAAGCATCTAATCTAATAAAAAGTTAATGTACCTTTCTTAATTGAAATAAAATGGTTAGATAACAACTAGCAGAGACAGTCGCTCAAATTACGAGCTTTCAAGTGTGGATACTTGTAATAAGAGAACATATGTGTGTTGAACACGTCAGATAAAATTTTTCTCTACATTATATTTGACACTTGAAATAAACTAGAAATAATACCAAGTATCATTGGTCACGTGAAATACTTCTAACAACATTCCATTGGTCATGTCCATAAATTAGAAATTTCTCAATCACGTGTTCAACACATCTTGCAAACTTGATCAACCAAAAATAAAAAAATATTATTTTCTTTAAAGGAAGGAAATAAACATTTTAAGTACAAATAAATATTGATATATAATGGATATTTCAAGAGATATACTAAGGTGATTGAAAGCACTTTGAGCAATTATTGTTGTTAGTGAATGGAAACTAAGTTAATATAGTTTATGTGCTCTCGAGCAAGAAAAAATTATTACACCTTTTTCTTCATTTTAATTATCGGGATCTATCCTAATTGGTTAACTTATTAGGAGTAGCCCAATTTCCTCATTAACCCATGACTATCTTCACGTCTAACCAACGAAGAACCTTTGTATGCAGTTTTCCAACAATTTTTTCTTGAACAAAATACCACAACACCCTGGCCCCCCTCAAGTAACAATCTATACTTCTATCTTCCTCAAACTAGAAAGGATCTCTACGTTGTCCCAACGCCCAAATGTTCTATTGGGGCAGGGCTAACGCCTTACATGGGCACAAATTCCTTGAGAGCCAACCACGGATTTTTATCAACCATAGCGATTAATTGGGGCCCATACCTTCTTTTAGATTTCCACACATGTTTGGAGATTCATCTTGCACATCCACAAGGCTAAGTATGGAGCTGATACTCTTTGTTGGGACTTAAGGTTCCATCCTAAAGGTTAATATAGGAGTTGCCAGTTCCATCGTAATCTCAATACCATTTCCCTATCTAATCGACGTTGGACTTTCGCACTTTCACTACATTAATGATGTATATGAGCATTTATATAATACCCAATAAAGTTGTATCCATAATAGCATTACTACATTAGCGGTCAATAATAGGTTCTATTTATAAGTACTTTAGATTTATTCATATTGTCAAAGAATTAATGTGATATTGAAAGCGTGTGTATTCTATGTCTTCATGCCCGTTGCTCGTGTTCATCACATGGGTGTAGGTTGAAAGAGGGCGGTTATTATATTTGCAAACTTTCGAGGTTGTTTAGCTATGATGCATGGACACTCCTTTGGAAGGTCTTGTCCATTGACGTATTATGCACAACTTTTGTAGTTTTTGGAAAATAAAGAAAATGAAACATGGTAGACAGAGTTATCCGACATGTTTAGGACATGATAATGTACTTTTGGGAAATACGTGTTACATGGTTGAGCAATTTCTTGGTTGACCTAAAGAGGTTCCATTTCACATGGTGATGCAATTCTTATAGAACATGTTAGAAGGGAGAGATAGGATAAAATTAACATGGTTGGTTGCTAAAGTTCTCATTTCTTCTTTAGCTTGAATGTTGTTGAATATTTGCCTGCGGATTGATGTATTTCAATTTTATATTGGCTTAAATTTTAACTTGTTTAATGCTGCATGTATTTCTTTCTTTCTATAGATGTGTGCATGTACATGTCTAAATTGTGCGCACACACATATGTATACATAGAACTGCTGTGTCCTAGCCATTTTGACAATTGTCACCGTGTCTGTCTATGTGCATCATAGTGGATAAGATTTCTGCTTGTGAGTGGTGTGATAATAGGGTGTAGATAATGTTACTGGTCTGCAAGATACCAAAAACAAATCTATATACCACAAGATGCATAATAAATGATTTCAAATTCAAGCATTTTAACAATTTTTAGCATAGCTGATTGCTGTACTTAGTACTGCATTTCAAGCTTTGACAGGAATCATGTTACATTCTGTGAGAGGAAATTAAGTGCATTATACTGTAGTTTTTCAATTCTTTCTGGCCGTCAACTTCTGTAAATATAGATTTTCAGCAAGGTATAATGGTTATCACTAAAATTTATGACATGCTGAGGAAAATTATTCATAATTTCTTTGAAATGCTAAAGAAAACTTGCACCAGATTTTGTGATAATACAACATGTGAGTTTTTTATATGTAATATGCAAATATATTGTTGGAGAAACACAAGACAACGAGAATCTGTTACTAAAATGGTGTTTGTTATGGTTTTTTCCTCATTCTTTTGAAGTACACTAATGTTATTCTTTTCTCTTTAGTCTCATAAGTAGGTGCTATTGGATATTAGGGGAAAGATTAGAATGACTCGATAGAAATTATTAATCACTGTCTGTTGCGTGCATAATTATACAATTGCACTTTTATTGTCCTTGCGTATTATGGCACTTAAATTTCTGGTATTGGCCATGCCAGAAAGTTAATTCCTAATTAATGTTTGTAAGAGCTGTTACACACATCTTACATTTTTATTAATGCGTGACATTATTGTTAAGTATTTCCGGTGATTGTGCAATCCATAGTACAGTAAGATTGCATTTTATTATTTTAGATGTGGACTGCCACTTTATTAAATTATGCAAAGCTTTATTCATGTTAAAAGTATTCATTTCAGCCTTTCATGATGTTCCGGGAACCATGCAAGGGACCACCCCAACAAGGTTCAGATCCTGGTTCTTCAGAAAACTCGCTGCAGGCTGATAATCCCAGTCCAGTTTCTGTCCTTGAGGTACCTTTTACAGAAGATGTATCATCTGTTTCTGAATGCTTTGAGAGAGTCAATGCTGAACTTCAAGGTATGAAGCTACTTACTCTGTGCCATTAGAATTTCTTTTGTGGGGAAAACTCTTGGCAATTAACTAATTTCATGTTCTAGTTATAGACTGGATTATGTATAAAAATATATTATTGTTTGTAACTATATAGAGTGGATGGTGGTGTAGCATGATTTTATATAGGAAAATTTGTTTTGAAGGTTAACAATTCTTTTCATGCAGTGGAACAGGATCTTTTGTATTAAATTTGGCAAGAAATGTGATTTTGAATGCTTATTAAGAAACGAACACATGAAAAGCAGAAATTTGAAATAAATAGTGTCCCTGCCATGCTGAAATAGTAACCTTTTATTTTTATTTTTTTAACATCAATGAGGGAGGGGTATAAGCCAAGTTGGTGTGTAGCACATGGCACTTGGTCGTGTTGGATCCACTGCTAATGTGGTCAGTACATCAGCTGCTTCAGTCAATGCCTTCTATATAAAAATTCCAGACTGTTCCCTGTCTTTGATGAAAATGTAGAGGTCCTGTTATTCTCAGAGAGGAAGCCTATATGTAGGTTCTATTTATTTGTTCGATCAATCACTCGTTTACCTTAGCTCCTTATAATAGTAAAATTTGTTATGGACAGACTCTGAGCCATGTTGTCCTTGCTGATTCTCATGATAAATGCGTCCCCCTCCCCTCCCCATTCTTTTTTTTTTTTCCTTTTCTTGATTTCCTATTACAATTATAATTTGCTAAACATTCTCTCTTATCTTCTTTGTAGAACTACGAATGCAACTGCAGCTCCTCAAGATGGAGTCACAAGCACATGTCGACATACCGTCTCTTATTTCAAGCGAGAGTGACGTTGTAGAAAAATCACATATGCTTTTTGAGGAAAACTATATTTTAGGAGCTGAAGACTGGAAAGCTTCTTATGTTCTTAATGTGCTAATTAATTCTGGTTTTGAAGAGTCCGACCTCAATATGTTTAGGACAACATGGTACTCCTCAGAATGCCCTTTGAGTCCATGGTTGTTCGATGACCTTGAGAAGAAATACAATGATGAGATGACTGGTTTGAGGGACGAAAGAAGGTTGCTTTTTGACAGAATAAATTCAGCACTCTTGGAGGTGTTCCAACAGCATGTTGACTTGTACCCCTGGGTGATGCCAAAAATAAAGAGAGCCGATTCAACCTGTCAGAAACAAGTGGTCAGAGATGCTTGTAAAAAATTGTTAACAGGCCATGATTGTGAAGCATATGGGGATGTGCCGGAAAGAATACTTGACAGAGAGATGCAATGGTTAGAGTTCAAAGGAGAAATCAACGCAATAGGTAATGAAATGGAGACGTTGTTGATAGATGAACTGATAGCTGAGTTTCTATGTAGTTTCTGAAACAAACTGTAGTGTAGTGTAATTGGTAACATAGGCAGATGAACAGGTTGTTTTAGAAGTGAAAGAATAAAACTAAAGTTTGAATTTACTCTAAAGTTAAAAATAAGTTATGATGAAAATACAATTCTAATCATTGGCCTGATGCCTTATCAGCTTTGTTGCTTTTACCAAGTTGCAAAACTGTTTTCAAAAAACGAATATTGGATATCATCATGTCTAAACTTGTGAAGCCATGTACATCAAAAGAGTTTTGATAGGGTTACAGAAGTTTAGGTTATGGCATGAAAATCTGATAGTGACATATCTAAAGATGAGCATTCTGCTTCTTTGGAATCTTGTTAATAGTCCAAGGGCTATCAAACAAAGAATTATCCTGGTAGATTTTGATACGGTGAGATAGAAATGAAGACAGGGAACCAGTTATGTGAGTCCCTTTATTCTGAATTCTTGAATCAAATCTCACCAGGTATGAGTAGAACCTACGACGGATGGATTTTTTGGTTGAAAATGCCTTGGTTTCTACTACGGATTAGGCATTTGAATTGCAGAAAAGCTTCTTTATTTCTGGATTCAGATTATTTCTAGGCGTTGCCACGATTGATTGCTGAACTTGCATTACGTATTTCATGCATCTTATTTCAAGTTTAAGCATCAAAGGTAAAATGTGCTTATAGTGTTTTATGTCAAGAAATTGCCAGGAATCTAAAGAATGCTTTTTGAACATGTGGTAAGGTAATATGTTGGGATGATCATATAAGTCACCCTGATCTCTTGCCCTCTCACAAGTAGGATATCCTGTCCACTTGTCAAGATGTGACAATTGACGTTGATGTAAAAAACAGTTTTTACATCAACTGTTCACATACTGTCAGCATGTGGGTAGAATATTCTACCCACAGAGGGGAGAGATCATCTTGCTGATCATAGTATCTCGTCCCTGTCTCGGGCTGTTTTGTTCTTATTAATTACTTTGGTGTAGGTCCCATTTATTTCCATCCTTTTTGCTTTATGTCATATCTCAGTAGGTTAGTACTGTCTCAACTCTCAAGTCATGAGTGAGGATAATATTTGTCGGTTTAAAAAAGCAAAATTTTAAGGTTAAATTGCAATGGAAGTCACTGAACTTTTACCACACTTGCAACTAGGTTTAACTGAATTTCAATTTGGTACAATTAGGTCACTCTACTTGAATTCCGTCAATGAACTTGATGACATGGTCGTCAAAACCAAGCGATATGCCAACATGTCTGACTATCAGCCCATATCCCATATACCACATCAACTCATCTAAAATTCTATTGGAGGCCACTAACTGTGCTTGCAACTAGGTCACTTACTTCAATATGGTGTAATTAAACTACTATACTTTAATTTACGAACAAAATAATATTGAGTTTCCGCGTAGTTATTTAGAGGAGAGCAAAAAAATTGAAAGATTTATGATTATAAACATCTTATATTTCAATTTCTTGCATCTAAAAAATCTGCAATCTGGATTATTGTTTGTCCATGATGTTCTAATGATCAATTTTCTCAATTGATCGAAAATCCATCTCCAACTGCATCGATTACTGAAACGAGAAAAATCCTACCTTCTTATTTTTTCCTCCAAATATAATGACACGGTTGCTCGTAAATTAAAGTAAAATAGTTTGATTGCACCAAATTGAAGTTTACTAACCCCAATTCCAAATACGATGAAAGTTCAGTGACCTCCAGTGCAATTAATCCAATTTTAAATTATCATACTTGCAACCATCCCATTCGATTTTGTCATAAAACACATAAACGATGCTAAATTTATTTAATTTCTATCCATGTCTTTTTTTGGCTGATTATTTACTCTATTGGATTGAATGTTTTCGAATGCCGTTGTATATTTGTATGGATAGTTATATTGACACTATATTTTTTCACAAATGTACTATATTTTGATTTTATTAAAAAATTTAAATCTTAATTCATGGTCACATTTATTTCATAATTTTTCTCTCTCGCATTCTTATGTTTAACCTTCCATTTATCAAAACATATTGTCCCAATGACGATTTTCGTCTAAAATTTCTATTAGTGTGCTTTAAAATAAAAGACACATATTTAGTCGTAATTTTATTTTTATTTATTGTTCTTATTTAAAAATACGAAGGGCAAATAAGTCTTTTTACTCTCTCTTAATAGAATTTTTGGACCAAAAAATTTATCAAAAGTAAAATGTGTTAATTAATAGAAGGTTGAAGATAAAGATGTGATAAAGAAAATTCAAGATATAAATGTAATAATGAGTAAAGATTATGGACCTTTTATAAATTTAAATATAGTGCAATTATAGAAAAATATAGTGAGAATATATTTAACCAATTTGTATGACTAGTTTTTTGTAAGGGAAAACGCATTTGTCAACTAATTCGCTTGTGGTGGAGACAGTTTCTTAAGTCGTGGTATCCATAGCAATCAAATAGCGTGTTTTTTTATTTTAGTTCTTATTCCGAGATTTCTTGAAATTAAAGACTTGTAGAACAACGAGAAAAAAAATTGTAAACTAATTCATTGGATAAAAGAAACAAATTGAACAGGGAATAAAAAAAGTTTAAACTCAATAATTAATCATATAATGATCCATGTATAATGTATATTCATACTTTTAAATAAAGCAGAAAACTAATGGCGTGGCATGTGGGATGTTTGGAGTTGGAATGCCATGATTCCCATTTTTTTTTTTATTTTTAATTACTTTGAACCAGAAAGAGGAGGAGATTTCACGCCATTCTTGGGTAGCATTTGAAAAAAATATGCCTGTGGCGGTGGTCGTACACCAGACGACGGCGGAGGGTAGTGATTGGTTGCATGTAGTTTCATCATTCCTCCTTTCTCCTCCGCTGATTGCGTCATTTTTGTTAGTATTGCATTTGCAGTGATAGAAACAATGCTTAAAATCAGTGTAAAAAGGAGGGTGATTAAGGAGAGCTTTTGACGAAAGTGTGTATATTTACATTCTCTGTCGCGGGTCGCCCTTTATATGTATGGCCTTGGTGAATCCCTAAAACAGCAAAAATATTATGTATGGTATCATCAACATGACTTAGGACATGCATCCATTTTGAATGGGACTTATTTCAAGCGAGAGGCGTTGTAGAAAAATCACATATGCTTTTTGAGGAAAACTATATTTTAGGAGCTGAAGACTGGAAAGCTTCTTATGTTCTTAATGTGCTAATTAATTCTGGTTTTGAAGAGTCCGACCTCAATATGTTTAGGACAACATGGTACTCCTCAGAATGCCCTTTGAGTCCATGGTTGTTCGATGACCTTGAGAAGAAATACAATGATGAGATGACTGGTTTGAGGGACGAAAGAAGGTTGCTTTTGACAGAATAAATTCAGCACTCTTGGAGGTGTTCCAACAGCATGTTGACTTGTACCCTGGGTGATGCCAAAATAAAGAGAGCCGCTTCAACCTGTCAGAAACAAGTGGTCAGAGATGCTTGTAAAAATTGTTAACAGGCCATGATTGTGAAGCATATGGGGATGTGCTGGAAAGAATACTTGACAGAGAGATGCAATGGTTAGAGTTCAAAGGAGAAATCAACGCAATAGGTAATGAAATGGAGACGTTGTTGATAGATGAACTGATAGCTGAGTTTCTATGTAGTTTCTGAAACAAACTGTAGTGTAGTGTAATTGGTAACATAGGCAGATGAACAGGTTGTTTTAGAAGTGAAAGAATAAAACTAAAGTTTGAATTTACTCTAAAGTTAAAAATAAGTTATGATGAAAATACAATTCTAATCATTGGCCTGATGCCTTATCAGCTTTGTTGCTTTTACCAAGTTGCAAAACTGTTTTCAAAAAACGAATATTGGATATCATCATGTCTAAACTTGTGAAGCCATGTACATCAAAAGAGTTTTGATAGGGTTACAGAAGTTTTGGTTATGGCATGAAAATCTGATAGTGACATATCTAAAGATGAGCATTCTGCTTCTTTGGAATCTTGTTAATAGTCCAAGGGCTATCAAACAAAGAATTATCCTGGGAGATTTTGATACGGTGAGATAGAAATGAAGACAGGGAACCAGTTATGTGAGTCCCTTTATTCTGAATTCTTGAATCAAATCTCACCAGGTATGAGTAGAACCTACGACGGATGGATTTTTTGGTTGAAAATGCCTTGGTTTCTACTACGGATTAGGCATTTGAATTGCAGAAAAGCTTCTTTATTTCTGGATTCAGATTATTTCTAGGCGTTGCCACGATTGATTGCTGAACTTGCATTACATATTTCATGCATCTTATTTCAAGTTTAAGCATCAAAGGTAAAATGTGCTTATAGTGTTTTATGTCAAGAAATTGCCAGGAATCTAAAGAATGCTTTTTGAACATGTGGTAAGGTAATATGTTGGGATGATCATAGTCACCCCTCATCTCTTGCCCCTCCGTGGCCAGGATATCCTGTCCACTTGTCAGCATGTGACAAGTGGACAGTTGATGTAAAAGCAGTTTTACATCAATTGTACATCTTGTCGTGTGGGTAGAATATTCACCACAGGAGGGAGATCATCTTCTTGATCATAGTATCTCGTCCCTGTCTCGGGCTGTTTTGTTCTTATTAATTACTTTGGTGTAGGTCCCATTTATTTCCATCCTTTTGCTTTATGTCATATCTCAGTAGGTTAGTACTGTCTCAACTCTCAAGTCATGAGTGAGGATAATATTTGTCGGTTTAAAAAGCAAAATTTTAAGGTTAAATTGCAATGGAAGTCACTGAACTTTTACCACACTTGCAACTAGGTTTAACTGAATTTCAATTTGGTACAATTAGGTCACTCTACTTGAATTCGTCAATGAACTTGATGACATGGTCGTCAAAACCAAGCGATATGCCAACATGTCTGACTATCAGCCCATATCCCATATACCACATCAACTCATCTAAAATTCTATTGGAGGCCACTAACCGTGCTTGCAACTAGGTCACTTACTTCAATATGGTGTAATTAAACTACTATACTTTAATTTACTGAACAAAATAATATTGAGTTTCCGTAGTTATTTAGAGGAGAGCAAAAAATTGAAAGATTTATGATTATAAACATCTTATATTTCAAATTTCTTGCATATAGAAACAATGCTTAAAATCAGTGTAAAAGGAGGGTGATTAAGGAGAGCTTTTGACGAAAGTGTGTATATTTACATTCTCTGTCGCGGGTCGCCCTTTATATGTATGGCCTTGGTGAATCCCTAAAACGGCAAAATATTATGTATGGTATCATCAACATGACTTAGGACATGCATCCATTTTGAATGGGACTCGTATCCCTATTTATGAAATGACATACCGATTAATATCACTTAAACAATTGATCATCAACAATCGTAATAAATATCATTACTCTTTGTGCCCACTATGAGGACTACCGGAGATGCGAGGGGGCGTCCTAGAAGATCCAGCCCCGAGTCGATCTAACACACTATCGGAGTCAGTGGGCCTCTTTTCCCATGTGGGGAGATCTTTCTCTCGGTGCTGGCCATTCGAGGACCTTACATACTGGATTTAGAGATTGCATCCACTGGGTCTGACAAACCATCCTGAGATCGACAGCTTTCCGCAGAGTTGGATCTTGAAGGGATTTGTTAGTTGCGACTTCGTTTGCTCCATGATGAAACCTGTTGTGTCCCAATCGCTCGATCAGGTTCCTCATTTAGGAATTTTCCACTTCTAGTTTGAGAAAATCTCATTTTGACACCTTTTTTTCTGGCGTTGTCTCATTCTTCTTCGACAGGTTATATTTCGGAGATCCTGTGTGTCCTGCTGCTCCTGCTCGCGGTGGTGAGAATCAACATCTTCCTGAGAATTTCCTGTTATCATGTTCTTTCGTTAGAGGACCAAAATACATTTTACTACAAATTTATTTTTTGGTCGTGTAACGTATTCCTGTTCCCGCAGATGGCATCAATCCGTTTGCCTCCAAAAGTGCACTATCCACGTGTCAATATTTCTCATATCACTTCTCTGCCAATCTGTATGTTACCCACGCAGCACATTTGGACAACCATTAGGCGCCAAGATCGCGGGTAGAAAGGGGCCAACGATTGTTGGCACTTCAATAGTCAAGTCAACTGTCCGTACTCAATTATATGTGAAATTTTTGGGAGTGGGAGAGACAAGCAAGCATAGACTTGACCAGAGTTTATGGTAGAGAATAATGTGTGACTTAAAATGAAGGAGAGACGAGTATTTAAAGGAGAAGAGTTCTAACTCATTAGGCACCGCAATCAATTTGTTACCTGATTGGATTCTATTTTCTTGTGGAGATAGAGTTAATCCTAGATTTATTGTGATTCTCAAGATTTCGTCCCTTATAATCTCTAAGATTGTGCTGTTGATTTTTTGGAATTGGTACAGAGTTTTCTTGTGGGAGTTTATCTTGTCGATCAAAAATAATCTTCTACCTAATTTTCTTTCCAACGGCGGTTGGAAATATGCCTAATATGAACTATCTGGGACTTCGTGAGCGTGTGAAGACCCTCGACGAAAAAATTGTCTTGGATGAGGCTCGTTATAGTTGCAAAGGCCATCCATGCCAAGTAGAACATGGTCGAGGTTGTACAAGGATATTTAGTACCTTGGGGCTTGAAATTGTCATGTGTACCTCGAGCTAACGTCAAATGGCTCTCACTAGGAACCGCAAGCTGATGTGGCACCTTCGCCAAATCTAGGCGGTAACACTTAGTATGTTCCATTGCTGAATAGTAATCTTGTAGTTTAAATAAGAGATGAAATAAATATGACGAACGATTAAATATATACTTGTCAACTTTTCAAATTCAGCATAATTTATAATAATTTTCTCGTGTATCAAATCTGTTGAGACTCCAGTGTTAAGCTTGAAAATGATTAGAAGACATGATGGGTCACAAATAGTCGATGCTATGTCTAAGAAAAGTAGTAGGCCACAATTTATGGTATTGGAAAAGATCTTTTTCCTATAAGTGATGGCGGTCCCTTGCCACTAGACTTGAATGACTAAAGATGGAGAAGTAAGATGATCCTCCGATCATATTGATCACCTCGGGACTTTTGTCGACTTGATGAGGTTGCGATCCATCCCTGATGCGATTATGTACAGAGCTTTCTCGCCAACACTTAGGTGGAGGCCATGGGCTGGATGGCCACCATTTCTCCAAAATCGATCCGTACATTTGACGATTTTTCAAGTGTTTTGTCTTTGCATACTTTGCCGCGGTGACGTCTGAAGAAAACCGCCATCGATGCGATGCAATTGACCCAGGGACAAGGAAGAATCGCTAAAAGATTTCATTGCGCGGTTCAATAGAGCCACACTGGAAATCAAAGATATGCAGATGTCTGCTGTAGTCACTGCCATGATGAGTAGAACTCGAAATCGCCATTTCAAGACTTCACTCTCTAAAAATTCACCGGATATAATGCATGAGTTACTAAGGAGAGGGGATAAGTACGTGAACGCTGAGGAAGCATATTTCATTACCAAAAGTATGAAAGATCGAAAGGAACCTGAGTCTAACAAAGAATACTGGACGAGCCCAAACCTGAAGATGATAAAGGCAAGCGGAAAATAAATCATCTAAGGTGAATAAATGATGAGTGTACCAAGGAAGGATCCGCTAGCCGGAAAGTCCTGGTGCACCTATTGGACCTGACCTACGACTAAAACATTCTCAAACTACTGCAAATGGTCAAATGAGATGACAAGCCTCACAAAAAAAATGAGGCGAGGCGAGGCGAGTCGAGCCAAGGGAAGCCTTAAAAAAAGTAAGTAAGCGAGCCGAGCCGAGCCTCAACAAAAAAAATTAAGTGAGGCGAGTCTAAGTGTTGGCGGGAAAGCCCTGCACATAATTGCATCAGGGATGGCTCGTAACCTCATCAAATCGACAAAAGTCCTAAGGTGATGGATAAGATCAGAGGATCTGTCGTACTTCTCTATCTTTGGCTGTTCGAAGTCTAGTGGCAATGAGACCGCCATCACTTCTAGGAAAAAATGATCTTCTTCCAACACCATAGATTGTGGCCTACTACTTTTCTTAGACATAGCCTCGGCTATTTGGTGATCTATCATGTCTTCTAATCGATGTTCCAAGCTTACACTGGTGTCTCAACCATCGTGGGCGAGGGCACCTATGACGGTTGCCCCAATGGGATTGGGCGGATGTCAATGAATAGAAGTGGAGGTGTGGAAAGTGGAGCCAAAGAAACTACGACCCAGTGGTGGGCCGCCGGTGTTTCTATTCTTTGGAAAGTTAAGAGTTTGGGTTGGAGCCATGGCGGTGAGGGCCCCATCGGTGGAAGCTAAGACCACGATGCGGAGCCCTGGTGGTAATAATCCTACTGGCTGAGGCTGGGACCTGCGGTGGGCGAAACTGGGCGTTTTGATCTTGGAGTAGAGCTGTTAAGGTCGCTACCTGAGCTCGCAGTGCCGCAAATTGAGCGATAAAGGCAAATTCTTGTTGTGGTTGATTAGTGGCGACATTAGACTCGATGTCTACATCCCCAGCAAATTTGTCAGTGGTAGTGCTAGGCAAATTAACTGCCAAATCGTAAAACCGACTCGACCCAAATCGACTGGGTCGATTTGGGTCAGTTTTTGTCATTTTCGGGTTGGGATAACCTAACCCGAAACCGACTTGGTTTAAAATATATTTTTTAATATGCTATAATTGGGCCCAAATCGAAAACCCGAACCACCCGAATTGGTTTTGGATCGATTTCGGGACCAATTTTTATTTTTTGGGTTGGTTTCGATTTGGCTTTTACCAAAACGAATTTTTATCGGTGTGGGTCAGGTCGAGTCAAAAATTGACCCAGCCCTCACCCTCGCCCACCCCCACCTCCACCTCCAGCTGGTGGAGTAGTTATATTCCTAGTTCTTCTAGTTCGAGTCATGACTTCTTGTGCAGTTTCCCACAGACGGTGCTAATAGATAATAAATATTTTCTCCACTTTCGAGCACGGCGGTGTGATGGTGGAGACCCTGTAAAAAGTGTGGTGGGACTTATTTCCTCCGTGTCCATTCCGATGTGATAATCGGTGATTGATTAAACTCAAATATGTAAAAAAAAAATATTGAGTATGTGTGTTGTATTTTTACCTGGGGGATTGACCTCTATTTATATAGGTGGCATGTAGTTATGGTCGTTAATGGCCCTTAATGATATGTGTCCTTTCACCTCCCTCATTATTAAGAGTTAATGAGAGATGTTTCATCTTTCCAATTTTTGGTGGTGACTGCAAATCATTGGGTTACTTGTCTGGCAAACTTAACGACATTTGAGTTATTGCTGTCTATTTAAAGGAGACGAGCTTATGAGACCAACGAGGCGAGTGAATTGTAGAGGTGGGCGTGCCAGGACGTGTCACCATTAGCACACAATATATAGCAGCTGTCATTATTTCAATCATCAAAAATATATTTGACTAATTAAAATTATAATTTAAAATTAGCCAAACATGGACTTATACAGCCAAAAAATACGGGCAAAAATTGGGTTAAGGATTTAGTCATCTACCTGAGTCAAAACACTGGTTAATATTACCTTAGACTTTTTATATACCAAAAAAAAAAATCATGTTTTGTACTATAGACCACTGTAAAAACTAAAAAGTCATAAAAAATGAATGAATTATTATATAATATTACCTTTTCTAATTTTAACATTGTAATAAACGTATTACAAATTTACAATACTATTATTAATGAAAAACTTGTTGACTTTTGAATATAAATTAAACGTTCATATAATTTGTCATAAAAAACTTGTTGACTTTTGAAAGTTCACGGGATTGATTTCCTACCTTTTGAGCATATACCTCGATCCACCACATTGAAGTATCAACAGGTAACCGACAATAATTTTGATTACTTTATCATGGGCGGTCTATCTCACGACACCTCAATAAAAGGTGGTCGATATCAAAGGAAAAGGACGGGACATCGAGTTTAGTTAGTTCAATATACAAAAATAATTGGGATTTTTTTCAAGAACGCGCCACTTTTGGAAATAATTCTAAAAAGCCATTTACATTTAAATTTCAAAATCTTGTTTTGGTAATATATTTATTATAATTACAAATATTAATATATTAATTAGATGTTTGTAATTAATTTTTAATCGAAACCGAAAAAAGGAAATTTCAAGTTATTCTATTCAATTAGAAATCTAATTGATTCTTTGCTAAAATACAAAAAATAAAAATTTTAGAAAATGCATGAGAAGATCGGACAAAAGCGAAGAACATCATTCGTGAATAACATCATTCGGTGAAGAAGATCATCCATGAAGAACATCGGACCTTGAAAAACTTCCGTCCGTGAAGAAGGTCTTACCGAACGATATCGAGCGTGAAGAACATTAGAACGTGAATAACGTTATATTTCTATTATCATCTTGTAACATTTGGAAGTTTATTGTTTGCGAGATGTTTATTACATTTAGAACATTCGCGTATGTTACATACGTTTGTATGTTTATAACATATTATTTTATGTTATTATTTTGTAACAAATTGCAGTGATTAGTAATTCCAATGTAACATATGTAACGTCAGTGGTAGAGAATACAAAATTATGTAACATGTGTTGGGTAAAATAACACGATATCATCTGTAACATGTATTTGGTAAAATAACAATGATACAGACTGTCGTTTGTAACATATATATCAAATAGTGATACACTATAGAATTTGTAACATCTGTATCAGACCATTATATTAAAAAGAATATGTTACAAATGTTACAATCGTAAAAAACCAACTTTAAACTTTAACAAGTTCGGTTGTAACATATGTAACGTCAATGGTAGAGAATACTAATACATGTAATATGTCTTTGGGTAAAATAACATTATATTATCTCAGAACATATTCGGTGATACAAAATGTCATTTGTAACATATGTATCAAATAGTGATACATTATAGCATTTGTAATACTATATCGAGACCATGATATTAGAAAGAATCATTACAAATGTTACAACTTATAAAATCAACTATAAACTTCAACAATTTTGTATTTACATACATCTTGGACTTTAAAATAAATTAACACATTGTAACATTAGAATGTAACAGGTGAGAAGAAATTTAACTCATGATTTAATAACATAACTCAATCAGAACATAACTTAATCAAGCATATTTAATAACATATTAATTGCTACAAAATATTAATTGTAACATCGTATAAGAACTTGATTCTCAACATCATCCCTAACATCAGTATCAAATATTCATACACAATATCATTAGTAACAACAACATTAGACATTGATATTAAAGAAAATCATTACAACTGTTACAACAACCAAAACCAAATTTAAACTTCAACAAATTCTTATTAATATATACAATGTCTTCATAATGAGACACAGATATACATATTATATCATAAAAATGTTTCATACTGAGAACAATCAAACCCTAAAAAATGTTTCATACAGAGAACAATCAAATCCTAGCATCCCTCAGTTGCTTGCTTCATCTCATCTCATTGTGCCATTGCTTCAATCGTCTCCAGTAGTAAATATCACCCATTCGTCTAATTGATTTTAGATTTTTCTTCATCTTCGTTCTCTTTCATTGGACTCTGGTTTGTTTTCTACACCACGCGACACTCTCTTCGACCTTGTCAATCTCCGACTAGGAGTCTCCATTCTTCAAAAGAGATGAAATATATTGAAAATGTACAAGAATTTAGGACTTTTAGATGAAGATTCTGAGATTTTGAACAAAACTTGTACCGATTTGATAATGGAGGTTTCTTCATTGTTGGGGCTTTTCATTGTACAGAAAAGTAAATCTAGGCGGATTAAAAGGGTAATATGTAATTTACTGGTTTTAAAAAGCTGCTTTTTATCCATTATTAATTGAATATTAAAATAATTAATTTATTTTTACGAATGTAATATTTTGAAAATAAATAAATAAGTTGTTAGATTTAGGATTATTTTAATATTCATAAGTAGTGGTTGTAATATTCACAAAATAATTAGTGGTGTTAAAAAATGGTGAACCACTGCAACCTCACACGTGGCTGGTCTCCGAAAAGCTTGGACAACAAGTTTGACAGTAAGTGTGAACACATTAAATAATTATATTTATTTGATGATGTGTAAATTTTTTATTGATGGACGATTAAGGGAATGTACGTTTGTGACAACAAGATTTGGACTCGTTTCAACCTTGCTCATGTATGCTATTTGTCATTTACTATTATTTTATTTTTTTTCATAAATGTTTTGTCGATTTTGACTTTTGACACATTTAAAGTTAATTAATTTTATCTCGACGACATTACGTGCATAACAAAGAAAAAACAACAAATTAATGGAAGAAGAGAAGAAAGAAAATTAACCCCGACATTTATTTACTTTAAGTTTACATATTTTCAGGTTGGCATGCAAGCATCATGCATGTGTTTAATTAGGGGTTCTAGCTGGCCTAGAAGGAGGCAGGATTTTCTTGGGTTGCATATGAAGTACTCATGCACGCGACGGCGGCGGACGACGCCCACCATGTGGCGGTTCTGTTGGCGTTGAAGGGCCGCTCATGTGTACCGTTGCATGCTTATCCACTTGCCCTTTTTGGGATTGAAATTGAACTTTCATTTCCTTCATTTTAAGTATAGCATTTGCATGCAGCAGCGGTGGCGGCGGACGCCCACTATGTGGTGGTTCTGTCGGCGTTGAAGGGCCGCTCATGTGCACATGCTTATAATTCACTTTCCCTTTCTCCTCGTCCTCCCTGCTGGATTGAAATTGAAGTTTCATAGCGTTTGCATTGGTAGAGGCGAAGCCCAAAACCAGTATCAGAAATAGAGTGATTGCTGGCAGGTTTTGTCCTATGATCTTCATCATGATTTCTCTGTGATCTTTGTTGAGTTTTATTCTGTGTCTTGCCCTTTATATAGGCCTCTTCTTGCTTTATGGGAATTAATGTAATCTGATCCACATTTTGTATTATTTGATTAATAGTTTCAACAACCAACCTTTTCTTTCCAAATATTTATGAACCCATAAATCTAATCAGATCCAGAATTTGTAATATTTGATCCATAAATTCAAAAATCAAATATTTTTTCCCAAATATTATGAAGTAATGATCCTTAAGAGTAAAAAATGCAACTTGTAATATTTTCGATATTCATAAATGATTGTGGATATAGAAAATAAACTATTGTAAAATTTTGTGGAAGGGAAATATAGTCGGGGGCGAATACTAGGGACTCCTCTTTGCTGGAGTCCCCCTATGGCCCAAATTTTTATTTTTTTAATATAGGATTTTTTTTTTTAAATAAATTTTTTATGTGAATTTTTTTTTTTAGCTCCCGATTAGATCTTCCCCTGAATATAGTCTTGGTCGTGATTCGACCACTTGAGTCTATATTCATATTTTATTAGTAAAGGTTTCTAACTTTCAATTTTTGTAACAAATAGTCAATTCCAGAGACTTGCTACAAAAATTAAAAGTTCAAATAGGATGACCAAGGTATCATTACATGGGCAAGAGGACTTAAGTAAAATTGGTAAATCAATTAACTATAAAACTTGTTATATTAGAATAAACGTAAGTACAGTTTCATGTAGAATAGTATAATCAAACCAGACCAGAGTTGGTCAGTTTTGATTCAATTAGTTCAATTCGATTCTAATTAGACAATAACAAAAAGTTAGAATTCCTAAGATTTAATTATTTGGTATACAAAATGTTAATTTTGGGACATGAAAGCTTCCCATAATTGTCCTATTAAAGAAATGATCTCATTACCTATTTTTCATTGTGAGAATATTTTAATCAAGGATTTTGTTTAATTTAATTGCCTTTAGCGTTCAGATTCTATATATATATATATATATATATAAGCCATATATCCTGTAATTGGTGAGATACATATATAGGCGTTTCTTTTTAAATATTTTGTCATGTATAATGTATCTTATAAATGTCGTAAGACTTTATTTGGTTTTGCTTAGAAAGTTGAATAAAAACAATTATTTTTAACCACAAATTTTATAAGAATCGCAACTTTACACATGATTTTATCAACTTTTATCAAAATTTGTTAAAAAGTCGACTTTTAACAAAACCAAATTGTTACTAAAGTTACAAGGAATCTACTGTCAAGTATTTCAATGATTTCTTACTACTAAAATAAGCGGCATCAGTGACAATAATTCATACTAAAAAATTGATGTTTATAATAGTTAAAAATGCTAATGGAGTGAATTTGAAATTAGCTCCTCGTGCTAGCACGTTAAGTACTTGAATTTACTTGATGAGAGGACTCTATTAGTTGAGTTATATATGGGAAAATTGTTCGATTGAATACCTATATTCATATTCAAGCCGATGAAAGTTTGCTCGGTAATACTCGGAGTCTCATATATAGTAGGTCAGTTTATCTAGTCTAACATGGTCGTCTCTATTTATCCACATCCATGTATGATAATGGCTAACTTATTACTTATTAAGACTTGGAGTTCCATCTTCAAAAGTCAACCTTATTAATAAGAGTAGTTAAAGCATTTATATGTTATTTAATATTTCGGTATTTGACTGATGTGAAATTTATCCCTTAACATTCCCTTTCAAGATGGTGTCTCGTTTGAGTACCAATCTTAGAATCCGAATGCTCGTTTGAGCAATAAACGGATTGAATTGCTCGTTTGAGTTAATGAGCCCTGATATCATATTAAGACTTGAGTTTCTATCTTAAAAGATCAACTTTATTAAGAATTGTAGCCAAAGCCTTTATATGTTGATTAATATTTCGATATTTAACCAATGTGGATTTATCCCTTAACATAAAACATATGTAGGTAATTGAAACAATCGTAAGATCAAGTTTGAACATAAAATTAAATCCACCTTATCAAACAAGCATTATTAAAGAGCTCCATTAATAAAAAAATGGAGGAATTATTCATGAACATGATCATCAGGCCGGTGGCGAAATTCTGATCGACTGCCCAGATGGAGAAATTATGTCTCCTTCTGGTGGATTTGGAAATTCTGGCAACGGAGGACTTCTGATCGACGGCCCAGATGGAGGAACTATGTCCCCTTTTGGTAGCTTCGGAAATACTCTTCTGCAGTACTCAGTGGTAGTGTACTGTGGTCCCTTTCTTGTCTCCTCCACCACTGGTCTGCTACTGGCAAACCCTAAAACCAGTAGAAGAAAAAGCACTGCATGGACCAATTTTTGGGGAATCATTTCTTCTTCTTCGATTTTTTTTTTTTTTTGGTATTTAATTATTTGTTCTCTATACGCCCTTTAATATATATATATATATATATATAGGGATACTGTAATATTAATGCAATTTATTTAAATTGGCTATAATTAAAATTCTATAGAAAACAATTTCTTTAATTAAATAATTATTTACTAAAATAGAAGATCTAAAGTTGATAATATTGGCAAAGAAATAATGGGCACGGGTCAAATTTTACAAAGAAGATACCGTTGGCAATAAAAGGAAATACATTATTTGGTTGTTAAAAATCAAATGAAAGGTATATGGATGTTAAATATTATTCTCGTTACCCATATTTTTTTTAGAGTGCATTTGAAACACGGTATAGGATTAGGGTTTGATCAAATTTTTTCTTGGGAAGATGTCTTCAATTTAGATTTGAATAGATTTTAAAAATTTATGTAAATTTTGGTGTCCCAACTCAGATTTTAATAGATTCAATTGAAATTTAAGTGTCCTCAACTTAGATTTAAATAGATTCTTTCGAAATTTAGGTGTCCCCAATTACTAGTAAATTTATAAAGATTTCATTAATTAGAAGATTTCAACAGATTTGCATGAATTTTGAACTTATAAATATGAATAACAAATTCTTTAGAAATTCTATCTCCACATCTTAAAATTTCAATTTAACTCTTCTCTTATGCATCTCTTTCTCTCGCATCTCTCCTCAATTTGTGCCACACGTTTTTGTAGTAAACTATTGTTCATGATTTTCAATTTATATTAGCATGGAAGTTTATTGAATTTTTTATTTTAATATTTCTTTTTGTACAATTGTCAAACATCGTTTTTGAAATTTTCATTCTTGATGCGCCATGACAATTCATTGAACCAAACAATTAGACTGAAATATATAAATAATATATTGGTAAATATTAATTAGATAATTACTATATAGGACAATTAAATATTGGACTATAAAATTAGCATAACACTAAAAATTCTTTTTTGAATTTGGAAAGATTTATTCGTCAAATGCGACACATGTAAATTATCTTTTAAATCATAAAATAAATTTTATACAAGATGGACAAACAACTGATTTTGGAAGATAATGAATGTTAATTATCCATCATCTAGTCTAAGATATGAAAGAGAAGATTGTATAAGAAAAGATAAGTAGAAAGAAAGTAAAAATTAAACTTTATTTTAATTTTTTTCAAGAAGCCTTGCACTTTAATCAATTTTTTTTTTTTTTTTTTATAATTCAAAACTGAGGAAATTGATAATAGTATGGATCTAATTACGCTTTGAGTTTAGAGACGACGAATGACCTATTTATTAGTTTATTTTCTAGGAGCTTAGCTGACACAGCTGTCAGATTGGTATACCTCACAATTCATCGAATCATTCACCTCTTTGATTGAAAATAGTTTTTAGTTCTTTATATTTCAAAAAAAAAAAATCTCTTTCTAAAATTCTGCTCAAAATATTTGTTTATGTATAGCAGTTACTCAAACTATTTAGAATAAAAATAATATAAAATTATTATTTTTAATAAAAAGACCACAAATTCATGAAAATTCATAGAAATTTAAAATATAGAATTCTGTTGAAATCTTATAAATTTTGTGAAATTCTATTCAAATTCATGAAATCCATTTAAATTTATAAATATTAACAAATCTTTTAAAATTTGAGTTGAAGACACCCTCTTCAGAGTGCATTTGAAACACGAAATAGGATTAGGGTTTGATAGGATTAATTTGTTAGCTAGAATTGTCTAGCGTGCAATAATAACTTTATATAAAGCCAAAATTTATAAGAACACTAAATCTTTGATCTTGAAACTTAATGATTTTCACATTATCAATAAAGTAATTAGGCATTTCTTGATCAATGGATGATAATTAAAGAAATAAAACATGCAAGATAAAAGAAACTAGAAAACCAAAAAATTGTTCTATTTGCACCTCTTTGTAATTAATTCATCGTGTATTATTTGATGGAATAAATTCATATTTATAGGTATAAAGAAACATTTTCTAATTGGTCTTAAAAAGTACCACTTTCTATCAAAGAGAACAATTAAAAAATTAAAAATTACATTTACTACTTACTATTATAGTAATATTTCTATTTTTACTAACTTAACTTTATTTATTGTTTTTATATTATTATATTAATAAATAAAATAATAGTTTAAAATCAAAACAAAATATAATTTATACACAACTGTTTCAATAACTGTCCTAAGAATTCACACAGAAAAGGAAAACTACTCCTAAATCAGGTAAAAATTTGGTATTTCTAAACACACCAAAATCTTCTATTTTTTATATTTAAATCTTCTTGATTGATTTGTTACCAGAAAATACAGATTATGTTATACAATTTGTTATTTTATAACACTGATTGCTAAAGATGTTACAACTTGTTATTAGTTAATTTCATGTAACACGTACTGTTGATACATTGTTTTATAATACTAATATTAAAATGATGTTTTGAATGAGCATTCTATTTTTTATATTTAAATATTTTTAATTGAATTGTTACATGGGAATAAAGATTATGTTACACAATTTGTTATTATATTATACATATTACACAATTGATTATTATGTAACAATGACTGCTAAAGATGTTACAAGTTATTATTAATTAATTGATGTTTAATATGATTATTTGATTCTTAATACAGATTATATTACCCACAATTGATATTTTGTATCATTGATTGATACACAAGATACAATTGAATATATTATGAGTTTCTTTTTTTTTTTTAATGTGAAAATTGGTATTATGTGTTAGAGCATTTTCAATACACTCCGTCTATTGTAGTTTATGTGGTAGGTAAAATAGACGAACTTTCAGTCCATGTTGCACTAGATCTATTGAATAGACGGTCAAATTATAAATTCGTCTCCAATGAGTTTTATCTAAAATTAATATTACCGCTTATGTGGCATTAATTTTTTTTTAAATTAGCATGTCTTCAATTTATATTTTTCTTTTATGGATTTTTTTAATAAAATGATGAGATTGATTTAAATTTGTTGAGTCACTCCGTCTAGAAGTCCGTCTAAATTTAGACGGACTTCTAGACGAAGTTTATTTTTAGTGTGTCAAATCAACTAGACGGAGTCCTCGTCAGAATACATTGGAGAGAGTTTTTTATAACTCCGTCTATATATGCTTATGTAGTACGTCTAAAAAAAATAGACGGAGTGTATTGGAGGAGCTCTTACATCTCAATTTGTAACACGCTTTGTTACAAATGTTGAAATTGAAGGATCATGAATCTGAGATATAAAAATGAATAGATAGATATAAACGATATAGTATTTGAGATGATCAATTTTAGAAGGATCCCAAATGTCAAAGTATCCTAGCAAGTAGCAAATAGTTCGGCAAAAAAACTCGATATGTGCTCGGTCCGACAAAGCGAATTAATCGATGAGTCGACCGCTTGGCAGGGACCCCAACGGTCGCCAATCCGATCTCCGCTTGGGTCGTCCGCTTTAGCAGAGAGGCGAAGCGGTCGACCGTATGGTCGACCGCTACATCATCCGCTTCAATGTAATCATGAGAATTAGGCCGGGTGTCATCTGGTCGACCGGGATTACAAAAACGGTCCGACCGTAATAAACTAATTTTGCTGAATTTGAAGAATAGATTTCACTAATTTCTCCAATAAGAAGAAACCGACATCTCAACTTCACCAGTGAGCGATGTAAAATGAACATTTATCAATTATCTCCTCTCAATCTGCAAAATGCAGTAGTTCATAACTTCCGGTAATCGTATGTAGACAAGTAAATTGCATAAATTTGTGTGGAGGTTCCATGGAAGTGGTGAAGTGCACGATAAAGAAGAGGAGCGTATTTCAAGTTCTTGATATCCTCACCAGAAAGAAAATGGGTTTGTAGAGAACACTTTCCGGAAGGTTGCTCATATATGGCCACCCAGAAGGAACCAGGTTGTCTCTCTTCTTGTAGAAGCTTGCACCCGCCATAGCCCATGCCTCCTCATTGCTCGCTCCAAATGTCCTTCTTTACTCCGGAAGCAAAGTTCAATAGCCTAATTTGATAAGGAACAGATCTTCTCTTGTATACCAAAATCTCATTACTCAACCCTATTTCATCAAATCAAAAACCCGAAATTGAAAGAGGGTAGAAGGGTTGGAGATGATTCTTGATGGAGGTTTGGTTGTGGAGTGTAGAATTCCCTTTTGATGAACACAAGGGGAAGTCTGATTTTGGGGGGGAGAAATGGCATTTGGTGGGAAATGAAAATAATAAGTCTGAATGTGTTCCGGTTGATTTTGTAAAATTTCAGGGCTCTATGATGGACGATTAAAGTCGCCCCAAAAATAAATAAGCCGCGTAACGCCGATGCGCTTGCTGTCAACACGGTCGACCGCTTGTGTCGTCCGCTCGAAAGCAGAAGGCCAAACGGTCGACCGTATCATCGACCGGGCTACTCTCATCCGCTTGAACAGAGTTCCACCATTTAGGTTGAAGACATACAAACGGTCGGCGCTTTACACAAACGGTCGAATTGCTTTTAACCTCATTTCATACGCTTTGAGCGTAAACGCTATTATCAAATTTATGTTCAAATTTAGTACTTGTCAAATTATGTTAACGCTATTATTTAAATTGACGCAGAAGCGGACGTGAATAACAATAAAAATTTCTTGTTCGTAACACACGAGGCGGGTGTTGATCGAGTTTCGCTCGAATCGACGTGAGAAATATTATTGAATCCACCAATTAACGAAAAGAAAGATGAAAATATTATTAATTTCTCAAAAGCGAAAAGTGCAAGTCCTCTTCAAACCTAGACAAGTATTTAAAACCCTTCGCTAGACAAAACGATTAAATCTGAAAGACCGATTAAATGACGAAAATACCTTTAAACCGAATTAAAACATAAACTGCTAAAACGGACACCTAAACGATGGAATTTTGCCGAAAGTTTGACAATGTTGGCCAAAGGCCATATTGTCACCAAACAAAATGTCGGAATCAAAAACGCTCAAATGTACTCGCTCATCTAAATCGACACCGAAATTGAAAGTTACGCATCTTCTTTCCTCAAGCCGCTTTTTGAATCTTCTCTTCTAATGATTCCGCATCATAAATAATGCAAATAAAAAGTACAAAACATATTATCAAAATGTTATTCAATTGCGAATTTCATACTAAGTAACAGAGTACAATATGACAAAGTGTTGTTTTGATCACTCATAGTCACTATCATTACTTCTATCAAGATCATCGTCATCTTCGACATCAGGCGATTGCCTCTCAGGTAATACGATGCCTCATACTCACCTCCATTTTACGCCTCATCGTTATCGCCCTCGCCTCGTCCTCATTATCCTCATCCGTATCGTTAATAAATTATATTCGTCTCCACTAACATTCGACGATGGACGCCTCTCTTAGCAGGATGATCCAACCGAATGGCGCCAATGTCGTCCCGTTGCATAGTAATGTGGTCTATATTGCAAGATCAACAAACAAATGAGAAGTTTGATGAGCTATCATCGTGCGACAAAAATCTATCTCGATCGAAACCCTCGATGGGCGTATCCATGTGAAAATGCGATGATTGACTTCTTGAACCACTCGCCGCTTATGACTACGTGTGGGTCATCAATGTAGAACACTTGCCTCGCTTGCAAAGCAGTATGAACTGTCATCTTTGTAAGCCTCTCTGCTAATGTCAATGATTGTGATGTTGTTCTCTGTGACCTTACTTTTTCCGTCACACTTAAACCCATCTGCACCGAAACACCACCACCGAGAAACGCGCTTATGTATGAAAGCTCCAATATATCCTCAAGCCAGTAAATATTTCACCACCGCTCCCCGCAATACTCACACCACTATTTTGTGTTTTACGCCGATATCACGATCATAAGTTAGAAATCGAACTCGCTCACGATACATCTTTAGGAATGCATCGATGACATTTGGCCGAGACGCCAAAGATAGCAATTCGGCGACACAAAGACGCCAGTATCCGATGTAGACCATAAATACTGTATTAATAATATGTGAAGTCATTAACCGATCAAACATTATACTAACTGTCATATGCATATTTTTCATACCTTCGTATGAAACCAAGCAGAAATTCGATTCTATGTAATGCTGGTTAACATTGGTAACTCCACGAGTCTCCAATAGATCTTGTGGTTTTTGTTTAGTCATTAGAGGGTCATGAATCAGAACATTTTGTTTATATAATCCTCACTTTAAGAACGTTTCAATCTCCGGACGGTTGTTCGGTACATAAAACTCGGCTTGAGCTCGAACATCACTTTATCGAGGACAACTAAACTTCTCTTTTCCTATAGGGCGACATTGGGAATCAAAAATAGATAGTCGCTTTTGGGAACGCATAGATCTTCATTTCGCTGCCTGCGGTTGAATCGTGTCTCCGTGTCTTGAAATACCGTGAACAAAATGTCAATGCTTCCTCAACAACATATCCTTGGCTATAGAACCCTCGTGCTCATTGATTTCAAGACATAGTCCTTTAGTTTCTTCGAGATATCTCTCAAAAGGATACATCCACCTCATATGTGACCCACTTAGAATTGCCTCTTGAGCAAATGCATCACAAGTGAATCATAATGTCAAAAAAAAGCCGGTGGAAAGATTCGTTCAAGCTTGCACAATATGAGGATGAGTTGTTGTTGAGCATCCACCATGTCGCTAACCTTATAGACTGGCACACAATTTTTGAAAAATGTACAAAGTTCAAAGGATAGTGGATGAAATTGCCTTGTTTAGAAAAGCTCGACACACGACGGGCAACAATCTTTGCATGAGGATATGACAATCATGTGACTTGAACCAATTATTCGGCTTTCATTAGGTGCAACGTTCTTTCTGATTCGATGCAAAACCATCGGAAATTTGACATTCCGTATAAAATTGCAAAACTTTCGACGATCCAGCATTAATAAACGTGTAATGTCTTTGCGAACTTCATCAATCTCTCTTTATCTTCGTGACAAGTGCAGCTTTAGACTTATGAGGATCGCCCAACAATGTACCCAACAAACTATCGCAGAGACATTCTTTTCTACATGCATGACATCGAGATGTGTTTCAACTCATTTGTCGCACCAATAGGGCAACTCATAGAAAATGCTCTTCTTCCTCGCTTTAGCTCATCCTTGTCCTTTTTCTTTTACACCCCATAGCAGGTGTTTTCAGTGTTCTAATTTTCACATGACTAAGTTCTTTGTAGGATATGTCTGAACTAGTCAATTGAAGCGCGGCCCACGTCTCTCTGTTTGTCCATTGAAAGTACTACATTTTTCGCCAATGATGAGTACTTGGTAAGAAACGTCGATGACCCACATAAGCGGTCTTACCAATGACACGCCGTCGAAGGTGTCTCTTCATTACAAGCTCTGACATGCGTCGTAACCTCGACCGCTCGCTTCCACAAGCTATAAACTGCTACGAGCAGAAAATCACTAACTCGCCCATAATAAGCTACCGCGTGCTGCGTCGAATATACGCTATTATTTGATACGCACGCCAGATCGATACCGGATGTCCACAATTCCTTCAACTCATCCACTAATGGCCGTGAAAAATACATCCATATCTTTGCACGGTGATTGGGGACACGGGATCAAAAGGGTTAGCATTAAATTTTCTTCTTTCATACATAGCCAAGACGGTAGATTATAAGTTGCCAAAACCACCAACCCACATCTTTGTAAGATCGACTCATATTACCGAAAGGATTGAAACCATCCGACGACAATCCCACCGAACATTTCTTATCTCACATGCAAAATCGGGGTGATTTTTGTCGGGCCCGCCAAGCTTTTCCATCCACGGGATGACCCATTTCATCATTGTCCGCTCGGCGACACATTATGCCACCTCATTAGTCTAGCGGTATGTGTTGTTGCAAACAAACGCTTGATCTAGGGGTCAATGGAAAATAACGCAACACTTTATGCGGGACATTTTCCCGAGAGGATTTGCCAACTATTTGCACCCAACGACTTTCGCAGTAGACCGACAAATTTCTTTATCGCTTTCCTTCCAAAATAACGCACAATCATTCCTACAAACATGAATATTTTCGCACCCCAATCCCAACTTCGACATTAATTTTTAGCCTCAGAGAGAGAGAGTCAACAAGATTGATTTTGGAAGGCCAATTTTAACAACTTCAATAGCCCATCTACGATTTATTTGTCCACTTGTTGACCACCTTCAAATGCATCAGCTTAGTTAAAAGTTTAGAGACGAAAGAAGATACTCCCGGATACAACTCGAATGCATAGCATCGAACAAAGCGTCGTAACTTAAATCGGTTGCGCGCAGATGATTCATCCCCGACCACATCGTTAAGAATATCCCATCTCATCTTCTTACGCAACAAGCCCTTCTCAGTTCGCCCTTGCATATTCACGTGCCCTTCCTCACTCTCCCGTGATAAATCCACCTCTCGTAGTTATCATAAAACCGTGATTTAAATATGTGAGACTCAACATCATCTACCAATTGCATCATCATGTTTATACATCTTTTACTGCACGGACATTGAATCATCCCCTATCATTTGCTAATGGCCTCGCCATATTTATGAACGCTTAAGACCATGCCAAAACTCTGAGACTTTGCCTGTTTTCTATTCAACTTTATCCAACTCTTATCAATTTCCATTTCCGCTTTAGATTTGCTTTGCCAAAAAAAAAAAATAACAATAATTAAGTGTGATACAAGTGGTGTGAGAATGTTCTAACTCCTTGTCGCTCCAATACTAATTTCGTATGGGCCTCTGCCATTCGACATTGATTTGTAAAATTATGAGTTGTGTTCATTATTTCTATTATTGCCTATGTTTCACGTGTAAATTTTCGGCAAGAATCTCTCTTCTATTCTCCTAAGTGCGCGCACTATATTAAACATAGTCCACACCCTGAGAATAAAATGGAGACAATACCAAAAATCATCACGTGATAGTCGAGGCAATCATAGGAAAATGTATGATACAACAACTCAGAATTTTAAAATCAATGTCAAACTGTCCGCAAACAGACAATTCAAGGATTAGTTTGTAAACATCAAACAACCTAAAATGAGGTTGTGTGCTTAACACTGCTTCATAATAAGCATGCTAAGGTTTATTAAAGTGCAATGTATTGTGAAAATGAAAGGAAAAATAGAAAATAAAAAGAACACAACATATAAATGCTTAAATTTAATCAATTTGATTTTAAAGATTCAATTACTATAACAATAAAAGATTCTGTAATATAATATAAGTATTTTCATCAAATCCGAAAGTTAATGATTGAGTTACTAAATTTAATATATAGTATAATAAATTAAAATAATAATTTTTAAAAAACAGTATTTTTAGAATATATATAACAAGAATGTGTTTTTGCAATTCTTTTCAAAAAGTGGCTTATTTATGGAAAAAAAATCCCGTTAAAAACTGTCACTTCTCAATTGGCCAATTAGATTTTAGCATTAAAAATCCACTTTAATTAATTCATATAATATTATTAAATGGGCCACAGTCTTCATCTAAATATCCATTTAGAAAAGCGGTTTGTACATCTATTTGATGTAGCTCTAAGTCATGATGAGCTACTAAAGCTATTATAATTCTAAATGAGTTTTTCATAGAGACGAGTCAAATGTCTCTTTATAGTCAATGCCATCTTTCTGAGTAAAACCTATGGCTACAAGCCTAGTTTTATATTGTTCGATATTACCATTAGAGTTGCGCTTGGTTTTAAAGATCCATTTACAACCAACTCTTTTATACGATTCAGGTAATTCGACAACATCCCAGACTTCATTATGCTCCATAGAATTTAGCTCATCTTTTATAGTATCTAACCACTTATCATAATAAACACTCTCAATGGCTTGTGAAAATAAATCTGGATTGTTATCAACAATTCCTAAGTCAAATTCAAACTTGTGCACGTAAACCACATAATAATCAGGAATAGCATGTTACGCTGTCTTTCTGACCTTCTTAATACTATTTTTTGTGGTTCATTTAGTGCATGTTCATTAATAGCAACTTCATTTTGAGATATTTGATCATTTATTTTGTTGTTTTGTAAATTGTCATGTCATTCAACAATTAGAGGAACAACAACACTAAAAGAAGTTGAGGATGACAAATAACTTGAACTCTAACTTCTTGAATTTCCATATTTTGTGGTTTTATACTCCTATTAACTTTGCCGTTTTCAATAAACCTATCATTTTGAGAGTTTCTAACTTTCAATTTTTGTAACAAATAGTCAATTCCAGACACTTGCTACAAAAATTAAAAGTTGAATAGGACGACCACGATATCATTACACGGGCAAGAGTACTTAAGTAAAATTGGAGAATCATTAACTATACAACTTGTGTTTCATTTTTGTAACTCTTAGTTATCTTATTTCAATTGAAGATACAACTTGTTATATTAGAAAAAATATAAGTAGAATAAAAATTTTATACATGGAATTAAATGGTTTCATGTAGAATAGTATAATCAAACCAGACCAAAATTAGTCAGTTTTGATTCAATTTGATTCTAATTCGACAATAACAAAAAGTTAGAATTCCTAAGATTTAATTATTTGGTATTCAAAATGTTAATTCTGGGATATGAAAGCTACCCATAATTGTCCTATTAAGGAAATGATCTCATTACCTATTTTTCATTTTGAGAATATTTTAATAAAGGATTTTGTTTAATTTATTTGCCTTTAGCGTTCAGATTCTATAAAAATTAAAAAATGATATAAGCCATATCTATTGTAATTAGTGAGATACAGGCGTTTCTTTTTAAATATTTTATCAAGTATAATGTATCTTATAAGTGTCACAAGTCTTTCTTTGATTTTTCTTAAAAAGTGAATAAAATTTGAATCAAAGTCAATAATTATTTTTAACCACAAATTTTATAGGAATCGCTACTTTACACATGATTTTATCAACTTTTATAAAAATCTATTAAAAAATCAATTTTCAACAAAACCAAACTGACACTAAAGTTTAACCAAAAAATATCATATACAACGATACACAAGACAAGGAATCTACTGTCAAGTATTTCAATGATTTCCTATTGAAATAATTTTAATAGTGGTACAATACTACTAAAATAGGCAGCATCAACGATGATGATTCATACTAAAAAATCGACGTTTATACTAGTTAAAAATGCTAATGTAGTGAATTTGAAATTAGCTCCTCATGCTAGCACGTTACGTACTTAAATTTAATTGATAAGAGGACTCTATTAGTTGAGTTATATATAGGGAAATTCTCGATTCAATACCTATATTCATTTTCAAGCCGATGAAAGTTTGCTCGGTAATACTCAGAGAGTCTCATAGTAGGTCACTTCATCTAGTCTAACATGGTCGTCTCTATTTATCCACGTCCATGTATGATAATGGCTAACCTATAACCTATCACATAGTTAGGTAATTGAAACAATCATAAGATCTAATTTGAACGGATAATTCAAACCACCTTATCAAACAAACAATAAAGAGCTCCATAAATCAAGAAATGGAGGAATTATTTATGGACATGATCATCTGGCCGGTGGCGGAATTCTGATAGCCGACCCTAGGAAGACGGAGAAATTATGTCTCCTTCTGGTGGATTTGGAAATTCTGGCAACGGAGGACTTCTGATCGACGGCCCAGATGGAGGAACTATGTCCCCTTTTGGTAGCTTCGGAAATACTCTTCTGTAGTACTCAGTGGTAGTGTACTGTGGCCCCTTTCTTGTCTCCTCCACCACTGGTCTGCTACTGGCAAACCCTAAAACCAGTAGAAGAAAAAGCACTGCATGGACCAATTTTTGGGCAATCATTTCTTCTTCTTCGAATTTTATTTATTTTTGGTATTTAATTATTTGTTCTCTACATGCCCTTTAATATATAGATAGGGATACTGTAATATTAATGGAATTTATGTAAATTGGCTATAATAATTAAGATTCTAAAGAAAACAATTTCATTAATTAAATATCTAAGGAATTAATGAATCAATTAAAGTTGATAATATAGGCAAAGAAATAATGGGCACAGGTCAAATTTTACAACGAAGATACCGTTGGCAATAAAAGGAAATACATTATTTGGTTGTTAAAAATCAAATGAAAGATATATGGGTGTTAAATATTATTCTCGTAACCCATATTTTTTTTAGAGTGCATTTGAAACACGGTATAGGATTAGGATTTGATAGGATTAATGTGTTAGAATTGTCTAGTGTGCAATAATAACTTTATATAAAGACAAAATTTATATGAATCCTAAATCTTTTATCTTGGAACTTAATGATTTTCTCGTTATGAATAAAGCAATTAAATGTACCTTGATCCATTGATGATAAATAGGGATGGAAACGGACGGACGGGGGGGACGGGAGGGGCGAATGGGGATGAAAAGGGACGGGGCGGGGCGGGTGTCCCGCCTCCCGTCCCGCCCCGCCTCGTCGGGAAATTTTTACCCCTATACCCACCCCGTTCTCCGTTTAAATCGAGGGGGCGGGGGGGCTTACCGCCCCGTTTATTTTTATTTTTTTAAAATTTTTAAAATTTTTTAATTTTTTTATAACTGTGATTTTCATTGAGGAAAGCGTATGAAATTATGAATTATGAAATGGAGAATTAAAATTAATTCTAAATGGTATGGTTAGAATTTAAAAAACAAATTATGTATAATATGTTAACTAAACAAAATAAAAAAATACAAATCAATAGAAAAATTAAAAAAAGTAAAAAAAAAATATTTCGGGGCGGGGCTACTCCGCCCTGAACCCACCCCGTCCCCGTCCCCGTCCCCGTCCCCGTCCCGGGGTAATTCTCCCCACCCTCGTACCCGCCCCAAATACCCGATTGTCCGGGGCGGGGGTGGGATGCGGGTTAAATTGCCATCCCTAATGATAAATAAAGAAATAAAACATGTCAAATAAAGAGAAACCAGAAAACCAAAAATTATTGTCTCTCTTCACCACTATGCAATTGAATGTGTATTATTTGATGGAATAAATTCACATTTATAAGTAAACAGAGATGCAATTTCTAATTGATCTTAAAACTATCCACTTTCCATCAAAATGTGTAGTTAAGAAACTGCCACTTTTGAATTGGCCAATTAAATTTTAGCATTAAAAACTCATTTTAGTTAATTTATTTAATAATATTAAATGGGCCACAATTAATAGGTCTTACACAATATTATTAGGATTTTGTTTTAAGAAAAGTAATTAGACTTTAGCCTAACATTGCCTGGCTCAATACGTTAAATGTTATCATAACAGCGAAAGCGTATTTTATGTTCCCAATACTCAGATGAAGTGTGAACAATAGTTTTCATCAACAGAGTATTTTCTCTTCCACGAACAAAGGATTTGAGCATTTTGATAAATATAATTTTGTACTTTTCGAGGCTCACAAAAAAGGACAATTACGAATATTCGAGCGCTTGTTTTCCACATAATTGCATTTAGTTTTGATCTTTTTAGGAAAAACTTAGTCCGGATGTTGATTGGACGAAAAGGAAGCAAACATATGTGAAAAAGGACTGAAATTTGATGAAAAAAAGAATGAGGGACTTGCATGTAAACTCTGAAAAGGTGAAGGACCAGGAGTGCAATTGAAAGAGGACTTAATTGAAAGGATGGAAGAAATCCAAGGACTAAATTGAAAATTGAAGAAAGTTGATGAGCATGATGTGCAAATACCAAAGGACTAAGTTGCAAAGTAGGAAGTGAATAAAACCATGAGACCGTACGGTTAAAAATAGGTGCGATCGCAAAGGGGCAAAAATCAAAACAGAAAGTCAAAATGGACAACCATGCGATCGCATGGTTGTAACGGGCACTTAGAATTCTATTTCCTGATGAAAACATAACTCTTTTCAGTAATAGGCTGGTACACAACTACTAGAACGAATGAAAGATAATTGGGAGACAAATAAAAGGCATATAATAGTCTCATGGCGCGGATGGAATAGAGAGGAGAAAAATATAATCCAAGAGACGATGATTGAGAGCGCAGGATTGAAGATTGTATGACAAAAAATCACATGCTGTGTTTAGTCTTTCCTTTTCTACTTCAGATCATGTTGTATTCATATTTTGAATTATTTTTCAGAATCATGTCCGGCTAAACCACTTATTGCAAGGATAAATGATGAAACCTCACTTTTTGATTAATTATAAGTTTTCTGTTTTCGTAACTTGTTGATTTGAGGTTGGTTATTCTTTATTTTCTTTTTAGATTTTGATGTTTGATCATCATCAGAATGTTTTGTGGTCTTTATTATTTTCGAGAGATTCAATCTAGATAAGCACGTGGTATTGAATAACATATGATCCAATAATAAATCGAGATTACTATTATGCCTTATGAAATCTTTTTGGATCTTCTTTGTGATTAAATTCATATTTTTATGTTCAAAACATAGCTATAAATAGTTAGGTTCATATATCGATATGAAATTAATTAACTGTCAAGAGAGGTTTTTTATTATTGTAGGATTACCGATTTTCAACTTAGGACAATAATTTACGAAGATAATTAACGAATAATTAATTAGTGAAACGTGATGATGGATTCATGAATCTTAGTGCTAGTAAAACTTAAATTTGCTATTTAAACTATTTTTGATTGCATGATAATTTAGACTTAGTTAATCATAGAATTTGAATTCATAATGAAATTGTATTTTAAATTTGTTAAAGCTCGAATTATTAATTAATTGGATAATTGATCACCAGTCTTCGTGATTTCGACACCGTTCTCATCACTTTATTATTTTTTATGACCCCTCCACTTGCGGGTTTCAAATTTGATAAAGAAAGAGAGTAAGGGCCAAATCTATTCTTGTAAGGAGTTAAGAATTCTCCTCGATGGGGTTGGGAGGTAACGATCCTTTACTGAGCTCGTGAGTTAAAGAGTTATATTTCTTCTTACTGTTGTTCTTACTCTTGAGTTAGATCTTAGTTCTTCTTAATGTTCTTCTTAAGGAGTTAGAGTTGTTCTTACTCTTGAGTCAAGGAATTAGAGAGAGTTTCTTCTTAAGGAGTTAGAGTTGTTCTTACTCTTGAGTCAAGGAATTAGAGAGAGTTTAGACCTTTTTATATCTCTTAAGGGTTCTAAAGGAGCTTTAAAGACTCATATAGAACTCTCGTTAGAGAGTTAAATAGAGCCCTTTCAGAGCCTTTATCTTACAGCTCTCTGATGCCCATATCCCAATTAGGAATATGTACAATACAACCTCTCTTGGGCGAGGGCTGCCTCTTCTCTTTGATTCACTTCATGGGTACCAGAATGGAGCTTCTTTTTTCTTTTAGTCTGAGGAAGTTTCAGTCTGGAGTTTAAGTTAGGAGTTTTATAGCCAGCCGGAGATGCCTTATTTTAAATCGACAACAAGTTTTTGGCAATTTTTTCGGAGACTATTTTTATTGATTACTACTATAATTGATCACTAATCTTCGTGGGTTAGACACCGTTCTTATCATTTTATTACTTGTTACGATCCGTCCATTTGCGGGATTAAAATCGATTACACCTTCGTCAATGGAGATTTCGTATAGAGGTTTCAAGAATATGAACTGTCGTGTTAGTGGAGTCGTATGAACATGCACACAACGTCTAACAATTTGAAGTGGGAAGAAAAGATTAAGTGGCTTGATGAAACTACTCTTGTGTATAAAAGTCACGTGCAGTACACCTAACTCACTTAATGGGTGATTTGGGTGGATTGTGTGAATGGGGCCACATTCATGAATTGCTTAAATGTTAGGGATGATATGTGCGATTAAAATTCAATGGGGGTATGAAATTGCGACAAATTGAAAATGATGGAGACATTGAGTGTAATTTATTTTTACTATTTCTTCCGTTCTTCATTTTATTTATTTTATTTTTGTTAAATTAAAATAAAGATAGAACTATATTTTCAATAAAACTTCGACCATTTAAAAGTCAAACTGACAGTTTTTGTCATAAAAAGATGACGGTTCGGGATCTCCACTGATATGTACTCTATAATGAAAGTTAAAATCAAATTGAGTTCTAGTGATATCCACTCATATCATGTTAAGAACAGCTACGTATATAGATCTTACGACATAAATGGCATAATAACAAATATCATTTTCTTTTCTTTCTTTTTTTGCCAATGTGATTAATTTCAGCAAATTGAACAATAATTTGCTTTAATTACATTAACAACTTGCAAATCAACCCTTAATTTATCTGAATAAATTCAGTAAACGGAAAAGATCTTCGCAGTTTTAGCAAGGAATTAATTAGGATGCAAATCAGCACAATTAATTAAAATAAAAACCATTAAAATATGATATACTCTCCTCATCTATTTAAAGACCATGCAAGAGATAATGGAATCATCAGAATAAATCAAATTTGAAGATGAATAAGATGGCTAGCCAAAAACAACTATATGCAATATTTTTGCTTGCACTACTGGTTTTACGGTTTGGCAGTAGCAATACTGCAAATGCAAGAGCAGTAGTGGATGACAAGACAAGAGTGTATGCGAAGCTACCTAAAGGGGCGACCATTCCTCCATCTGGGCCGTTGCCCAGAAGTGATGGAGAATTTCAGCCACCAGGCCCGCCATCGCTACCCTTTCATCCTTTTCCGACGGCTCATGTACCTAATATTATATTAGATCTTTAATCAAATAAAACTTTTACATACGAAGCCTTTTACTTGTGATTGATATTTATAATACTCCATTAGTTTTTGAAGTTGTGGAAGAGGAATGTAATCTCTATCAAAATGGGGCATATCCAAATCGAAACTTGTTATACCTAAAGTATATGGAATGAACAATACGAAGGGTGAAGGTTAGGCGAAATCAGACACCATTTTCAAAAAGATTCGGCCGAATCAAAGTTCAGAGCCCAATATGAATAATTAGGCTTGGACTTCGTAAACTATTGTTAAATCTCGGTGTATACGTGGTAGCTAGGTCCCAAAAGGTCGGAACTCACAAATGACTACAACAAAGGAAAAATTTGTCGATGCTTTCCCCAACTCGCCTATCCAAAAGATTTCGCCATCCCTTAGCTTCGTCATCTAAATAAAGCTTGCTCAGAAAATATCCCTAGCTAGGCAATGCTATTGGTTTCGTCTTTGACTCGGATTAAATCATTGAAGGTTTTGAGCATATCTTTCGCATTATCAACTAATCATAAATAACAGAATATTCATGGGACCACATGGTAAATCTACACGTAGTAAAGTTAGTGACAAAAAGACTGTGAGAATAACAATCATCAAATGTGTTGAGTAAGATGGTTGAATCAATGGCCTTCTGCCACGTGTCATAGAATCTTCCAGAATTATAAGCTCCAATAAGAGAGCGACATGTGGCATAAAAAAAAAGAACAAAAAGCCCAAAAAGTTCTAACATCTATAAATAATCCAAATTAAATTAAAGAATAACAGAACAATTATAAAACCTTAGTCAAATTCTTGCTCTTTGAATTTTTGATCCTTAGACGGTGATAAAAGAGGTTCAAGTTATTCTTCCAAGTAAGGAGGTGAGTAAGGATTTGTTGGCTTCAACTTTAGTGGTCAATAGAACTAAAAAGAGTAAATTACACATATACAATAGTTTATAACTAGAAATTAAAAAATACTAGTCAATATAATTAAATTGAAATGTACTATTGAATTATAATATAAATTAAAAATTATTGGACATTTAAAGACTCTTGTTTTTTTAATGTTACCTTGTTAAAATCAATTCATCTATTTCGTCACAATCTTATTCCACAAAATCCTTCTATTTTAAAATTTGAATTTGAAAGCCACCAATACATCATCTTTTCGATACCAAACCAAATCGACGAGAATATGTTCCGACAATTGAAAAACATGAAAATAATTATTTCGACGTTGAAGAAACAGTTTCTCATATTATATTCCGTTTTCGAGAGTGGTAAACAGATGTAGTACCCAATAATAACGTAATAAGATAAAGTAATAATCTGCACCAACATATACTAATCACCAAGAATATCATATTTATAAAAATTAAGGTACCAACAATGAAAAAAAATAAAACTTAACCCCCAAATACAAAATACATTAGTGGAAATGTACGAGTACAAAAATAAAAGAAAATAGATAAACATTTAGAAGAAAAAATAAATCGGACAACTTTATTTTGTTTCGAAACTATAATCATCATTTTGTTCTTATATGGTATATTTTGAAGTTTATGGCTAATTTTTTTTCTCTTTATTGTTGGCGTATGACGAGTAATGTTGCTATGTGGTTTCCCATCACTTTGAGTGATCTTGCCACCACTAATAGCCATCAAAATACAAAATAAAAAAGATTAATTAGCACATTGGGTTTGGAGAGAAGAAAATAAGGAAAAAGAAAATGAAAAATACATTTTCATATGAATTTTCTTGAGATCTTTGAACATGTAGAAAAATCTTTGGTAGTGACGGAAGTGTCCGGTGACAAAAATCAGTGGAGAATGGATTGATTGAATCGGAGGTGAAATGGAGATAATGGAGTGTGATCGTGTAGAATGAGTAGCTTAATAGTGATGTGATGTGATAATTAATGAGTGGTAAATTAGGATTGATTAAGACTATACTTTTTTCCACTAAAAGATGGAATATCTAAAGACCCACATATATCAGTGTGTATTATCTCAAGAAGTTGTGTGCTTCTTGTGGCTTATTTTTGTGTGTGTTTGGTTTGTTTACCCTTAATACAATCCACATACACTCCAACATCAGTAAAATTCAAGTCAACAAAGATTTCATTCTTTACTAATCTTTCTATCATTTGCTTGGATATATGACTCAAATGTTTATGCCACAAATTAGCAGATCGTTCATTCTATAAACTACGTTTAACACTAACATTATGATGCAGGGTTAAAAGAGTATCGGCAAAAAGGTTATCAAGCTTTAATTTGTATAAACCATCACAAAGAATAACGGAACCAAGAAGATGATTCTGTTTAAACAAACTCAAACATTCATTTCCACCATCATAGAAATATCCAATAGAATCAAGTTTTGACAGAGAAACTAAATTGCGAGAAACAAAAGTTACATAAAAACTTTGAAACAAATCTAAATGATGTCTAGTATCTAAAATCAAACGATAAGTTCCAATGGCTTCAACTGGAGCTTTAACTCGATTGCCCATGAAAACAAATTTTTCATTTGCATTTATGGTCTGGATTAAAATGAATCCCTACATCGTATTGGAAATATAAGCAATACATCCAGAATCAATCTACCACGTATTATAAGGAACTTCTGCCAAATTAGATTTGAAACATACATAAGCAATAGTGTTACCTTTATTTTCGAACCCTGTCTTACGTTTAGGCAGTCTTTCTGATAGTGCCTAGGTTTGCGACAAAAATAACATGTATCTTTCTTTGGTTTTCTCTTGTGGATTTGGGCTGAATACTCATTTATCTTTAGTGGTTAGTTGTCCTTGCTTAATAACCTTTCCAGACTTCTTATATTTCTTTCCAGCTCCTTGATGACTTACAAGATGAAAGGAATGAGTTCCTATATTCTTAAGCATTGAGAGTGTTCTTTCACAAACTTCATATATTTCTTAGCAATTTCAGTTTTGGGAATAGTAGACTTGATGTTCTTTACTAAGGTCATCTGCATAAATATTAGGCTCAATCTGTTAGATATTTCTCGAGCTTTATGGAAAGATCTATCATCGGCAGTAGTCTCATAAGTTAGATTAGCAGATTTCTCAACTTGAAGTGCCAAGTCTAAGTCCAAGACACCTAAGTTGTATTGGACTTGTTCATACCAATCAGAGAAATTGAGTCCATTGAACAGTGGTACACATGAAGAATGTGAATGCAGAGGAGCGGTAATAGATATTACAAAATATAAATGCTTGCATAGTAATGTTTTGAGTTTTGACTTAAATACTTAGTTTCAAATTTAGATAACTTAATACTAAATGTTTATCGTAGTTCTCCTTTGGGTGATACTACGTTATCCAATCATAATAAACATGTTGATGTCAGAATCTGCACTATCCACTTGTTAACAGATCTTCAATCAATCTTCTGCTAACCTATATGTTACTTGTACATTAGGATGACCGTTAGGCACCAAGATCACTGGAGAAAAAGGGTCTGACGATCGTTGGTGCTCTGACGATCAAGTCAACTGTCCGTATATGTATAAGAATAACAATAAACGGGAGAATAATAAAATAGGTGTAGGAGAGACAAGCAGGAAGAGATTTGAGCAGAGTTTAAGAGTGAGAATAATACATACCTTAGAACAATTGTAGATATTGTATTTATATCCTTAGAGTTCTAATTGATTTAGAAAAATAATCAATTAGATATCTGATTAGATTCTTCTTCTTTATGGGATATGGATGATCGATTCTCAAGGTAATCTCCTAGATTTTAGCTCTTATTTGGATTGACCACGTTGTCTAATCTTTAGAAGATTAGAATTTGGTTTCCTTGTGAGAATCCGCGCGTCAATCAAACACAATCTTTCTTTAAGCATATCTTTGGTCATTCTGAAATATTATGATTTCTGTGAATTATGATTGATCCGAAGCCAGGCAAAGTGTATTGGATCGGCCATGAGAGTCGAGGCCCGTCATGGGCTTCACTACACTCCGATTCATGAGTGCTGATATGTTACTGGGCCATAAATGCATTTACGAGGCCTTTGCTATGTGTGTGAGGCTTTTACGATTATGAAAATCCCTCGCTGGGTTTATGAGGCTTTAGCGATTTCAAAAGGCCCTCACTGGGCTTATGGGGCCCTAATGAGGCCTAACTTGGGCCTTTATGGGGCTTTTGCTGACGTGGAGGCTTTACGAAAATCTGGTGGTAACAATAGTCCCCCCAAGTCCAAGCCTATTATTTATAGTAGGCGTGAGACTTTATAATTTTTTTTTTTAACGAAAGTGAATCCCATGGTGGGTCTTCGTGAAATCTGAGATTGTTTGGTGCAATTTTTCGTAGATGCATGCTTGAATTACTTAGTACGGTTCTCTAAGTCCGAAGCCTATTTATTTATAATGGGTGAGGTCTTTGATTGGTTTGACCTTAGATGACGTGTCCGTGGTTGGTATGATTCTATCCATGGTGTAAATCAAAGCTGTCATAGTTGTCAGGCAATGATGGGTGAGGGAGTCTGCGCTATAAATGTTGTTGGCACGTGATGGACGATTAGAGGCACACGTGGCGTGTGTCTTTTCGCTTCATTAAATGCCTAGGTTTCCATTTTTCTGCCTATTATCCTACCTTGGACATGTGTTTGGTGGGTGGGCGGTCGAGATTTCATGCTTTGAATTCGACAGTGGAGATTGGAGTGGCCTTGTCTATATAAGCCGTTGTCTCCACCAACATACGTACTTTCCACTTCTGTGTAATCTTGAAATTACCCAAGCGTTCTGGCGAAAACCAAGAAAGCTCGAGGCATTTCGGTGACTGGAGAGTTCTTTATTTTTGTGCTCGTTCCAGCATTAGCAATGAAATTTATTCCATGTTGCGTCCCTTACATAAAATTCAATTTGCATGTTGTGAATGATGGAAATATGCAATCGGTAGAATTTTTTGTTTGTGATGAGACCTAGTTGCCGATGATGACATCCTTTGATAAGAATACAGGTTATGGAATTATCATGTTTGCTAGACACGAGAAGTTGGATCTGAAATTGAAGAGTCATTCTTCTAGGCATTAATGGCTTAGCCTTTTGTTGAATTTGAAGGGTTAATGACATTAATATTTGAGAAAGTGGAAGGGCGTGCACGACATGTGGCGTTCGAGTTGCTTCTTAAATGATTGTTCATTAATAACCCCAGTTAATGTTTTGTGTTTCCCATGCAGCCATGCTTTGTGTTTCCTATATAACTCCTATATAAACATTAGGGGTCTTTCATTTCATTTTTCACGCATGTCCCGACGAAAGATGCAAAGAAAGGTCCCATGCAACTTGCCCAATTGTTTCTAGTATTCAACTTAAGTGTCTCATAAGAGAAGAGACTGAAAATCAACGTTCAGAAGAACAATTATGCCCGTACAAGTGTTCCGATCGGTTGTCAAGGCAATCTTCTAGATTTTAGCCCTTATTTGGGTTGACCACGTTACCTAATCTTTGTGAGATTGAGATTTGGTTTCATTGTGAGAATTCGTGCGTCAATCAAACACAATCTTTCTTTAAGCATATCTTTGGTCATTCTGAAATATTATGTTGTCTGCGAATTATGATTGATTCAAAGCCTAGCGAAGCGTATTGGATCGGCCATGAGAGTTGAGGCCTGTCATGGGCTTCGCTGCACTCTGATTCATGAGTGCTGATATGTTACTGGACCATAAATGCATTTATGAGGCCCTTGCTATATGTGTGAGGCTTTTACGATCCTGGAAGGCCATCGTTGAGCTTATGGGGCCCTAACGAGGCCTAACTTGGGCCTTTATGGAGCTTTTGCTGACATGGAGACTTTACGAAAATCTGGTGGTAATAATAGTCCCCCCAAGTCCAAGCCTATTATTTATGGTGGGCGTATGACTTTATAATTTTTTTTTGACGAAAGCGAATCCCACGGTTAGTCTTCGTGAAATCTGAGATTGTTTGGTAGAATTTTTTGCAGATGCATGCTTGAATTACTTACTTAGTACAGTCTCCCAAGTCTGAAGCCTGTTTATTTATAACGGGTGAGGTCTTTGATTGGTTTGACCTTAGGTGACGTGTCTGTGGTTGGTGTGATTCTGTCTATGCTGTCAATCAAAGCTGTCATAGTTGTCAGGCAATGATGGGTGAGGGAGTCTGCGCCATAAATGATGTTGGCGTCTGATGGACGATTAGAGACGCGCGTCTTTTCGCTTCATTAAATGCCTAGGTTTCCATTTTCCTGCCTATTGTCCTGCCTTGGACATGTGTTTGGTTGGTGGGCGGTTAAGATTTCATGCTTTGAATTCGACAGTAGGGATTGGAGTGGCCTTGTCTATATAAGCCGTTGTCTCCACCAACATACGTTCTTTCCATTTCTGTGTAATCTTGAAATTACCCAAGCGTTCTGTCGAAAACCAAGAAAGCTCAAGGCATTTTAGTGACTGGAGAGTTCTTTATTTTTGTGCTCGTTCCAACATTAGCCATGAAATTTATTCCCTGTTGCGTCCCTTGCATAAAATTCGATTTGCATGTTGTGAATGATGGAAATATGCAATTGGTAGAATTCTTTGTTTGTGACAAGACCTAGTTGTCGAGGATGACATTTTTTGATAAGAATACAGATTGTGGAATTATCTTGTTTGCTGGACACGAGAAGTTGGATCTGAAATTGAAGAATCATTCTTCTAGGCATTAATGGCTCAGCCTTTTGTTGAATTTGAGGGGTTAACGACATTAATATTTGGAAAAGTGGAAGGGCGTGCACGACATGTGGCGTTCCAGTTGCTTCTTAAATGATTGTTCACTAATAACCCCAGTTAATGTTTTGCGTTTCCCATGCAGCCATGCTTTGTGTTTCCCATACAACTCCTATATAAACATTAGGGGTCTTTCATTTCATTTTTCACGTGTCTATGACATTTGTAAATTCAATCACTTCATCCCAATGGCTGTGACATCTCCCGACGAAAGATGCAAAGAAAGGCCCCCTGCAACTTGCCCAATTGTTTATAGTATTCAACTTAAGTGTCTCATAAGAGAAGGGACACAAAATCAATGTTCAGAGGACCAATTATGACTGTACAATTGTTGTGATCACACTTCATATCAATGTAGCATGTTGGGTGCCGTAGAAGAAGTTGGGCCTAGTAGCATTAGCGAGAAGTTCTCAAATTGTACCTCCACAGTGGACTTCGATGCTAAATGCTTCGATGATCTTGATTTGGATGACAAGGCCAAAAGCCATCTACCAAAGGTGTCAACGGCATTTTTTTGAGTAGTATGGCCTAATTAGTCACCAAATCAACTCATATTGATTTGGGAGATTCCCTATCATGGTGAAGTTAGACTTCGCCACTGATAAAACTTGACAAAGGCCATGTATTCCTGAAGACTAAAAATTAACTAGGTAGACTACAGACCTTTCTTTGTGCTGACCATGAAGAGGCGGCGGGGTGGTAGGACGATAGTCACATTTGATTCCTTTCATTTTGTAACTCGAATTTTGATAAATGAATGAAAGAACAATTTGATTATCCTTGTCCGATGTATTATTGAGGTTGAAATAAGTTACTTTGAACCGTAATCTAACATGTCCGTCCGTCGAGGCTTAGGATATACTTTCTCGAACTATGCGAGGCATTTTGACTTTCCTTGAAGTATAGTGCGAGGCTCTTTGATCAAGATGTCTTTGTAAGATATGCGAAGTTCTTGGATTAAGACGCCTTCGCAAACATTTCCATGAGTGATGTAGGCTGATGGCATCATGCTTGCGTAAGGAAAGTGCAAATCAATACGTGCATTTAAATCGTGCAGCCTTTACATTTTTCTGGTGTTTCTTGGAATGCATCTCCCTTACACGTGTTCGTTATTTGATAGTATGCATTCTAGGATCTGCATTAACGGCTGGGATCGGGTGTTTCACCTATATATATGTATCTCTGTACAATTTATCATTGTTTCTTTCACTTTCTTCTTCCTTTCAAAAATACCGGTGTTCATGGATGGTTTTTACTTTTTGAAAATATCAGTGTTCAAAATAAGAAGTGGGGAGTAGTGGGTGAAAAAGAGGCTATTCATTCGCAACCTCCGATACCATGTACGATGCCTGTTTTGGTGGCCAATGTCCCCTTGGCATCGGGAGTGGCTATGGACGTTTTGTCTATCCTCCCTCTTGAAAAATCTTTATTTCTGTCTGAAAATGTAAGGGGAGAGGATTTCTATTGATGAAGAAGAGAAGGTTGTGCCAAAAAGGGCCATGGAAGATGAAGATGACGCGAAGGATTCCAGGAGGGCCAAACTGAGTCGGGAGACTCCTCATCGTAAAATCGAAGAAACCACTCTCTCTTCTTGAGGTGCAACGTAGACCTCCATTCCTTCTCTCCACGGTTGGACCAAGCGCATCAATATTGGGTCATGTCAAGAAGAATTGGATCCAGCCATTTTAGAAAAGTTGCCAGCCCCATCTGCCATGGCGGCGGTTTCAATTCATAAGTATTGGACTTCTGCCTAGGCGAAGGTGACGGACAATGCTGACCTACTGGAGATGTTAAAGTTGGTGGAGATGAACACCTCCCAGAGCCACATGCTCAATTGTAAATTATATAAGATATTGGGGATGAAAATCGACAAACTGCGATCAACGGTTGTGGGTGCAGAGGATATTGAAGAGTTGCGTTCGAAAAAAAAAATTCTTTGTTCAAGGCTTGCCATTTCAGAAGATGCTAGGGCACAAGCTAAGTTTAAAATAGTCAAATCCGAAACTATCCAAAGGTTGTGTGATATTGCTCGGAAGCAGGCTGAGTTGAAACTCAAAGTTTGTATAGATATGGCTTATACAAAACATAAGCAGTTGTCCAAAGCTTTGGCAGAACTTACGAAGGTAAAAGAATTGTTAGCCAAATTAGGAGTCTCTGGTTATACCGAACCCCAAAGGTTCGGCGGAGACATAAGAACCATGATATCCTGTAATATTTGTTTGCATTGTTTTCATCAAACTCGTTAAGGAAAAATGTTCGTGTTTCACACCATTTGTAGTTATCAAATGTTTTGCTTTCGTTGTATGAATGTATAGCGTTGAACGTTTACCCAGTGAGTTAAAAGAGTTTGCCGCGAACTATACTCCCTCGCTGTTGAGCTTTCTTTACTTGTTTGTATGAATACGCGTTAGATGTTTATCCAATGAGTTAAAAGAGTTGGCCGCGAATCACACTGTCTCACTGATGTGCTTTCTTTTACTTGTTTGTGCGAATATGCGTTAGATGTTTACCCAGCGAGTTAAAAGAGTTAGCCACGAACCACACTCCCTCACTGCTATGCTTTCTTTTACTTGTTTGTTCGAATACGCATTAGATGTTTATTCAGTGAGTTAAAAGAGTTGGTTGCGAACCACTCTCTCACTGCCGTGTTTTCTTTTACATGTTTGTGTAAATACGTGTTAGATGTTTATCGAGCGAGTTAAAAAAGTTAACCGTGAACCACACTTCCTCATTGTCGTGCTTTCTTTTACTTGTTTGTATGAATACGCGTTAGATATTTATCCAGTGAGTTAAAAGAGTTGGCCGCGAACCACACTCCCTCGCTGTCGTGCTTTCTTTTACTTGTTTGTACGAATACGGGTTAGATGTTTACCTATTGAGTTAAAAGAGTTGGCCGCGAATCACACTACCTCGCTGCCGTGCTTTCTTTTACTTGTTTGTATGAATACGCGTTAGATGTTTACCCAGCGAGTTAAAAGAGTTTGTCGCAAATCACACTCCCTCGCTGCCGTGCTTTCTTTATTGTACAACAGGGCCGAAAAGAAATGCTGATTCGGCTTAGCGCTGAAAAACAAAAGAATTGAATAAAAACTACTGGTAATATGGGCGTAGGTGGGTGATGTTCTAGAGATGTTTTGTCTCCTTTCCTTCTGAGTCATCCAACCTGTAGGTTCTAGGCCGAACCTCCTCGATTATCTTATAAGGTCCTTTATAAGTGGGTCCGAGGGTTCTGACACCTACTTCTCTATTAACCAAAAAAACCTTTTTGAGGACGAAGTCGTTGATGTAGAAGGTTCTGTTCTTAACTCTTGAGTTGTAGTACCTGGCCATCTTTCTTTGATAAACCGACAAGCAAAGCTGCGAATCTGCATGCATTTTTTCTTGTAAATCAAGATTCGCCCTGTGTAGATCCTCATTGATCACTTCGTCGAAGTGTAAGTACCTTAAAGAGGGTATTCCAACTTCAACAAAAATCATCACTTCTGCTCCATATGCCATGGCAAAAGGAGTTTCGCCAGTTGCTGTCCGAGATGTGGTCCGATACGACCATAGAGTCTCGGGTAGTTCTTCGGCCCATCCCCCTTTAGTGGATTCTAACTTTCTTTTCATGGAAGACTTGATGATCTTGTTGACGACCTCCACTTAGCTGTTGGACTGGGAGTAATATGAGATGGAGAGATTCTTCTGAATGCCCAGCTCTTCCCAGTTTGAATTAAATTTCTTCCTCGTAAACTGCATACCGTTGTAAAAAATGAGAGAATGGAGTATCCCAAAATGACAGACATGTTCTTCCAAACAAACTTCCACGTGTTATCCTCTGTGATTTTAGCCAGAAGCTCAGCCTCGCACCACTTGGTGAAATAGTCCACCACTACAACTACAAACTTGACCCCACCCCATCCAGTCGGAAGGGGACTTATAAAATCGATTCTCTATTTGGTGAAAGGCCATGGACTGGTGACTGGAGTGAGAATCTGAGCCGGGAGCTTTGACACAATGGCGAATTTCTGGCACTTGTCGTATTTCTTTGCATAAGCATGGGAGTCCTTTTTTATATTCGGCCAGTAGTACCATTATTTTAGAGCCTTTTGTGCTAGGGCCATCCTTCTTGAGTGATTATTGCAGATCCATTCATGTATTTGTTATCACGTAGTCGACCTCATCCTGAGTAATACAGCACAGGAGTTGGTGGCTAAAACCTCTCTTATATAAAATCCCACCATGCAGGACGAACTTCATAGCCCTCATACGGAGCTTCTTGGCCTCGTTCCTGTTGTCTGGCAGAACTTGGTCGGTTAAGTACACGACGATCTCCTTCATCCATTTGGAGAACTTGATGATCATCATGGCATCCTGTGACGGAGCTTCGTCAATGGACGGCCGGCTAAGTTTTTCAACTAGGACCACTCTTATCAAGTCAGAGTCTTTACTACTCGCCAGTTTGGAGAGAGCATCGGCATAGCCATTCTCAATCCTTGGAATTTGGAGTAATTCAAATACCTCGAAGTGGGATAGAAGATCTTTGGCCTTCTTCAGACAGGCTACCATAGATTGCTCACGAGCTGTGAAGGTTCCGTTGACTTGGCTAAGAACTAGCTGCGAGTCATTGTAAATTTGGATTTTCCTTGCCTTCATCTATTGTGCCAGCCTCAAGCCTGCTAGGAGTGCCTCGTATTCAGTAGCATTGTTTGAGGCTTTGAACTCCAGTGCGGCCCAGCAGCTTGAGATTATGGCCATCAGGGCTAATCAATAGAATCCCAGCTCTAGCTCCAGCCTCTCCTGAGTATCCATCAACATATAATTTCCATATTGGTACCTCATGAGGCTTAGCTTCGAGCAAGCTTTCTGGGATGTGGGCAAATTCGGCCATGAAATCTGCTAGAGCCTGTCCCATTACGGATGGCCTTGGCTTGTAGGAAATTTTGAATTGGCTAAGCTCAATAGACCATTTCATCAGCCTTTCTGAAGTATCTGGCTTCTAGAAAATCTGTCTCAGGAGAGATTTGTCAGGACATCTATGCTGTGTGATTAGAATTATTGTCAGAGCTTTCTAGATGCAATTATCAAAGATAAATTGAGCTTCTCCATATCTGGGTACCTCGTTTCTGTATCCTGCAGTGCCTTGCTCACATAATAGATGGAAAGCTGTGTTGGTCTTTCCTCGTGAATTAGCACTGAGCTTACCACTTTTTTAGATATTGCGAGGTAGAAGAGTAGTGTTTCTCCATTTTTTGGCTTGGACAGCAGTGCGGCTTTCCCGAGGAGGGTCTTGAGTCCTCGGAAGGCATTCTCGCATTCCTCAGTCCATTCGAACCACTTTCCTTATTTGATGGTCTGAAAGAAGGGCTGACAACAATCGGTTGCCTTTGATATGAAACAGTTCAGGACCGCCAATCTTCCTGTAAGGTTCTGGACCTCCTTGAGGGAGGATGGTGATCGCATGTCAACGAACGCTTTGATCTTCTTAGGATTTACCTCTATTCCGCCGCGTTGATTCACCCTGTAGCTTAAGAATTTTCCAGATGCAGCCCCGAAGCTGCATTTCAGGAGGTTGAGCTTCATGCAATATTTATACAGAATTTCGAACATATCCTTCAAATGTCCAATGTGATATTCGGCATTCACACTCTTAACGAGCATGTCATCAACGTAGACCTACATTGTGTTTCCAATCTATTTCGAGAACATGCGGTTCACTAACCGTTGATATGTAGCTCCGGCGTTCTTCAGGCCGAATGGATGATCTTGTAGCAATACAATTCTTGGTCAGTAACGAATGAAGTACATTGGGATCTAGTTATAACCAAAGTAGGCGTCCATAAAACTAAGCAGCTTATAGCTGGCATTCGCATCGACCAACTGATCAATGCACAGTAGTGGAAAGCTATCTTTAGTGCATGCCTGATTCAAATAAGAGAAGTTTATACATACTCTCCATTTCTTGTTGTTTTTCTTCACTAGCACGGGGTTGGACACCCATTGGGGGTAGACTGCCTCTCTGATGAACCTGTTTGTTAGTAGCTTGTCGACTTCTTCTTTCAGAGCACCATACCTCTCGGTACTTAGAGGTCTTCTTTTTTGTATTTTAGAGTACATTTTGGGATCTTCCTTCAGGGCGTGGCAAGCCACGGATGGATCAATCCCCACCATGTCCCTGTCCTTCCAAGCGAAGACGTCGGTGTTCTCTCGTAAGAATTGTTTCAATTATTTCTTCATCCATTCCTCTAGTTTCTGTCCTACTTGCAACATCTGGGTTGGGTTTGAAGAGTTTATAGAAAACACCTCTAGCTCATCCGTCGGGGATGCTAGAGAATCCGAGCCTATAATCCGAAGGTCTAAAACTTCATCCAGTATCATCTCTTCCTCAATATTTTCAGGATTGATATCCATCGATCCTGTCTGTATTGTCATCACCGCAGAAGGAGTGTCTTCGTACTTTGTTGCCTTTCAGAGCACGTTCATGTAGCAGGCTCTTTCCTTTGTCTAGTTACTGTGAACCTTGGCGACTTCTCTTGGCGTTGAGAACTTCATTGCCAAGTGGTGAATGGAGGTGACCGCTTGTAGGTCCTCAAGCGCGGGCCTACCGAGGACTCCATGATAGGCGGAGCGAGTATCTACTACGATGGTGATTCTCCCTCAGAAAATGAAGCTATCTTCTGTAAAATCAAATAATGGTTTAAAAATGGCTGTTAGTTTATGATCCACATCCATATGGTCGAAGGTACTGCCAAATAGGATGTTCACCGCACTACCGTCATCGACCAACATTCGTCCTAACTCGTTTTTGGCTACAACAGCACTAACTATCAAGGCATCGCAATGCGGGTAATGTATATCGGCTTCATCCTCTTCTGTGAACGTGATCTGTGGGCCCTAGGTCCATGCCCATGAACATGTCAACTTTCTACATATTTTTTCTTGCTGCCTTCGCATAGTTTCACCATGAATTCATCGTGTGCCCTCCAATATATGGCCCTCCGATAATTGTGTTGATCTCTCAAACTGGAGGGATCTCGTAGGTTCTCATGTCCTTGGCAGATCTCTATTCCTATCATTTTTCTCCTCATTGCGGTGAGGTCCATCGTCTAGCGTCGGGACGGAGGTCTTCGTCTTTGATTGGGCGATCCTAAATGTCCTCGAGCCAGTCAGTTTTCCTCTCATTGCTGTTGATTTTTCCTGTTGATCAATTCCCTTACGTTGGGGCAGTCTTTTGTATTGTGCACCCAGGTCCTGTGTATGCGACAGAACTTGGGTAGAGAAACAGTTGGTTGAAGAGTCGCTACAAGTGGTCTGGTATAGGGGCTGAGATCGTCTCCATCTAGTTGAATCTCCTATAACGGTTGTTATGCGGCTTGGGAGAACGTCTTCCATGGAAGTGATTGAAGTGGGGTTCAGGAAAACACCGTCCCTTCCTCCGATAGCGATCCCCCATGTCTCTTTCTTCTCTTTCTCTATTCTCGATCGTTTTTTCAGATCGGATTTCTCGCTAGATTAAGTCTACTAGCTGAGTATAGGTTTTGGGCTGATTATTTTGGACATCTCTCCATAAGGGGGTGCACATGTGAAGTTCGGTTACCAGCGCGTCCAGAGCTTTTTTATCAGTGACGTTCTCGATCTTGTTGATGAAAATGCTAAATCTTTTGAAATAGCTCTTTACCGATTCTCCTTCATTTTGTCGAATGTCGTAGAGTTCAACGATATCATCTATCATTGTTCAGTTGCCAATGAAAGTGTTGATAAATTCTTGTTTGAGTTGGGGCCAGCTCCTGATGCTTCCCGATTTTAGTTTGTTGTACCACCACTTTGCATCGGATGTAAGGGTGGCATGGAATTACCTTAGAGCTTAGTTTTATATACGTTGATGTGATCCATGTGGTCACCTCTCCCCTTATACTTTCCATAGATGGCATTCTGAAGTTGACGGATGGTGAATGTCATCGTAATCCTCATCACATTCCAAATCTTCCTTTTCATCCTCGAGCCTTGCAAGAACAAACTTTGGGTCCTTTCTTCCTTCTCATACGAGCTTGCGCGTCACTCACCTGCGCCTAATGTGCGCCGGTGGGAGTGGTGATATGGAGGATCCTACTCCCAACCTGTCAAACACACTGGCAGCAGAAGTCGATTGGTTTTCTCGTGTCAGGAGGGGTCTCCCATTTTGGTTGTCATGCGAGGTCCTTGAATTTATAAACTGATGGGTTTTTCCATTTGAAACTAGTAGGTCGTCCTGGGATTGACGACTCTCTATCGAGCTAGACATTGAAGGGCTTCACCGAATACGGCTACGCTTGGGTCCATGTTGAAGGGATTGGTTCTCCACAGTTCAAACACCGTCTTCATCCGGTATTGTCTAGTTTCAGGTCCTAGTTTTTTTGCTCGACCGTCTGCTTTTGTCGTTGTTTTCTTCTCTTACGGCGGGTTACGTTCTGAAGGTCTTGAATGATTTCTTTCTGCAAGTCAGTGTGATGGGACTCCACTTCTTCTTCCAGGGAGTTTTCTGTTGCCATGTTCTTCCGGGTAAAAAACACGTTTTTACCATAAGTTTTAGGCTGTGTAATGTTTTTCGTTCCCACATATGACTCTAATCTGTTGACGTCGGAATCTGTACTATCCACATGTCAATAGATCACCAGACAATCCTCTGCCAACCTATAACACTAGGACGACCGTTAGGTACCAAGATCACCGGGGAAAAAAGGTCAAGCGATCATTGGTGTGTCGACGATCAAGTCAACTACCGGTATATGTATAGGGATAACAATATACGAGGGAATAATAAAATGGGTGTAGGTAGGAGAGACAAGCAGGCAGAGATTTGAGCAGGGTTTAAGAGTGAGAATAATGCATACATTAGAACAACCGGAGATGTTGTATTTATAGCCTCGGAGTTCTAATTGATTTAGAAAAAATAATCAATTAGATATCTAATTGGATTTTCCTTTCTTATGGGATAGTGATTAACGATTGTCAAGGCAATCTCCTAGATTTTAGCCTTTATTTGGGTTGATCACATTGCCTAGGGATTATCGATTGTCCGCGAATTACAATTGATTCGAAGCCCGGCGAAGCGTACTGGATCGGCCATGAGAGTTGAGGCCCGTCATGGGCTTCGCTACACTCCGATTCATGAGTGTTGATATGTTACTGGCCATAAATGCATTTACGAAGCCCTTGCTATGTGTGTGAGGCTTTTACGATTCTGGAAGGCCCTCGATAGGCTTATGAGGCTTTAGCGATTTTAAAAGGCCCTCGCTTGGCTTATAGGGCCCTAACGAGGCCTAACTTGGGCCTTTATGGGGCTTTTGCTGACGTGGTGGCTTTACCGAAATATGGTGGTAACAAAACATAATGTTGCTAATTTTAGTTTCACTTAATTGAAAATTAAATATATTCTAATCAAGCACGTCTGTTATCTTTGGATATACAAAACACATCTAACGAAGTATATCAATTAACAACGATCATGTTCAAGATTAATAAAAGCAATTGATCAACCTTTGGGCGATCTTTAACAATTTTTATAAGAGATATTTTCATATTGTCTCCAATCTTTCAAAAACATTGGGGATATGCCCATAACCTTAAAAAATAGCACAACACATCCTTCAACATTTGAAGAAATAGGCATCGTAGGTCCCTCTTGACAATTTCTTTTTGTTTTCTTCGTTAAAGTTCTCAATTGTACTGCACACGCTTTTTTTCTTCAAATTAAGCAATTGGAATTGTGAAGAGGGCAGGAGATCGGTACTCTTGGAATTGTTACAAAAATAACAGCAACTTCAACTAATGAATTGGATAACAGAATTTACAAGTTCATGTACTAAAAATGATCTTATTAGAAGTTCTGTTGTTATAACTGGATGTTAGATTAGATTAAATTGCTCGAATTAATTATCTATGTTGCAGAGATGCTATTATTACTTGGGTGAAGAAGAAGATAGGCCCTGCTTTGTATAACATCACAACGACAAAGGAGGCTGAACGCATATTGGCTGTAGAAGAAAAAATAGTTTTGGGTTATTTAGAGAGATTGGTGGTATGACTTCTATTGCTGTTCAAAATTTCAAATTGTCATAGTATTTATAGACTTTGGTGGTATATCTACTAAACTATAACAGGATTCAGAAAATGAGGAACTTGCCGGTGCTTCAAATTTGGAAGATGACGTTAGCTTCTACCAGACGACGAGTCCTGATGTGGCAAAACTATTCCACATTGATCCCGAAGCCAAACGTCCAGCTTTGGTCATTGTTAAGGAAGAAGCTGAAAAATTTAACTACTTTGGTTAGTTACCTTAGTCTTATACATTTTGGCAGTTTAAGTTTCTTTAGCATCGCCTTCAATAAAATCCTTTATTTATACCAGTGTTTTAAAAAGTACGCTTAGGCAGCACGAAACGCAAACAAAACGCCTCGCTTAGGCGATAAGCTTGAATTAAGAGCTCAACTACTTTGTATAATCGCTTAGTGCGCACTTAGACGCTCTTTATTATAATTTTTTTTCCACACATAAAAGTTCGAAACTAAAACTTAAAAGGTAAAAATTGTAAGTTTCCAAAACTTTTGGACCAAAAGAGACAAATATTATAATATTAAATAGGGAAAATGAAAGTGTTAAACACTAAGGACTTATTCTCTTTGTCATTTTCAACCCATTTTTTGTTTTCTGTTTTTGAAAATAGTCAAAACGTGTTTACTTATCCATTTCTAAAAATGCATTTTTCAAAATACCAAAAAAAATTACAAAGGAAATGTAAAACGATATTTTTACCGTTTTCCGCATTTTCCTTACAAAACGCAGTCATTTTTCAAAACGGCCAAAACACGCATTTTGGTGTTGGAGGTCTGTGTTTTGAGTCCAGCATGTGGCCTTTTTTTTTTTTTTTAAAATTTTACGCTAGGCATGGAAAATGATGATTTAGTCATTTTCCGTGCGTTCTTTACAAAATGCGACTCTTTTCCAAAACGGTCAGAATACGTACTTTGGAAGTTGGAAGGTAGGAGTTCGAGTCCAGCATGCGGCCATTTTTTTTAATGCCAAGTTTTTAATTGTTTTTAATTTCAAGTTTTTAATTGTTTTTAATTAATAATTGTTTTTAATTCCAAATAATTCCAAGTTTTTAATTGTTTTTAATTCTAAAAATAATTGTTTTGTGTTGTTTTTAATTAATAATTGTTTTTAATTATTTTTAATTCCAAATAATTCCAAAAATAATTATTTTTAATTCCAAATAATTCCAAAAATAAATTTTTTAATTAATAATTTTTTTAATTCTAAATAATTCCAAGTTTTTAATTGTTTTTAATTCCAACAATTGTTTTTAATTGTTTTTAATTCCAAGTAATTCCAAGTGTTTAATCAATAATTGTTGAATAAAATATTATACAAAATAATTTCTCAAAATTTCAAAGTAAAAGTGTTTTTCAATTTTTCTGTTTTGAAAAACAGTTTTCAAGAATGACAAAAAGAACTTATTTTCATAAATCTCAAAATAGACACTCAAAACACAAAACTCAAACGTAAAGAGAACACCACCTAAAAGTCTAAAACCAATTGCCGCTATTGTTGCGTGAACAGTGAGCCAGACTTTTGGGTTTTCAACTTTTGAGTTCCCATTGTTAAAAATTGAGTTTTTGTTTGAGTTCTCGGTGAAAATTAAAAGGTGAAGACAATTTGGGCTCTTCCATTAATCACCCATGGTATGTATGTTTCTAATTTCTAATTTCTAATTATTATTTATGTCATAAAAAATATTCTTTGCTTTTCTTTTTTGCTTCTTGTTCATTTGATTTTCAATTTAATTTTTTATTATTGGACATTTGATATAATTTATGAATAGTAAATTGTATTGTGATATTGTATAGAAGGTCTTTTTTTTTTTTGAGGTTGTGATATTGTATTCTAGCTTTTCAAGTGTTTGATAAAATGTGTGAAAGAGATTATTTATGTTTTATTATTTTTTAAGTGTTTAATAGTGATTTATTCACGATTATTGTATGTCATTTCAAGTATAAATGAAATAATTAAACCCTATGTTTATAAATTTTATATTGTTTCAATTTTTTAGGAAGAAATGGAACAAGATGATTCTTCATGGCATCTAAATCCAAATTAAAAGACAATGACAAAAAGGATCCTCGATTTGACTACTAGTTCATCGGATTGTGAAAGAAATTAGAGTGTCTTTGAAGGGGTAATTATCAATTACTAATTAGGTTGTTTCACTATTTATATTTTATAAACATTTGTGATGCTAACATACATGTCTTTTTTTCTTTTTTCTTTTTTTCTTTTTTATAGATACACACCAAGAAAATGAATAGACTTGACACCAAGAGGATGAACAATCTTGTTTATGTCCAATTTAATGCAAGGTTGGTGAACAAGAAGAGGAGGAAGGGCAACAAAATAGAGACTCTATTAGCAAGTGATGTTAGTAATGCACAATCTTGGATTGTAGAAGAGTGTGAGATTGATATCTTACAACCCATAAGAGGTAGTAGAAATGCTGAAATTGAAATAAGAGAGTTCGAGGAAAATGATTTTGTATCTGATGACACAGAAGACGAACTAGATGAAGAATAAGATATTGAATTGGAGTCCGATAAAAAGTTAGATAGGATTTAAGCTATGATGTCATCTTCAATATGTAATTATGATTTTGAGATTTCTCTTTTTGTTGGAAACTTCGAAAGTATGTATGAAGTTCCTATAAATCTATTAAGTAAGACTTGTCTAATTGAAAATATGAAAAATCGTCTAGTTTTTGTCTTTTGAAAACTTGAAAATTGCATAATTGTAGGAATTATTAAGTAAATATAGTATTATGTAATTTTAGATGCTTGGTATGCATTATTTTAACTATTTAATGACTTTTAAAATGATAAAAAATTCAAAATAATATTAAAAATAAAAAAACATTTTTTTACGCCTAGGCTCGTAAAGCTTGAAGCTTGGCCTCTACGCCTAGTCACGCTTTGCACTTTTTAGAATCTTGATTTATACAGACTATGTTTAAGCTCTGAAAGTGCTTTTAATTCATCAACAACATCTTGACTTGCAAATTGTATGGCTTCATTGTTGTACGAAAACTGAGCTATTTGGAGCTCGGCATAAGCTGCTTTGGCTGCAGAAATGGTGGAAAAAAGCTTGGCAAGGAAAGCTTCCATGGCGGCTCTGTTTTTAGAATCTTAAGCTTTTTCCATGTAATCTTTCTTAAAATTTTCAAATTCACAACATCTGAGTTTTTCTTGAGGTATAAGTAAGCAAAATCTAGGGTTTGATGTATTTCTTGCAGATTTTTTCAGGTGAAAAATTTTCTGCATTTTTTGGAAATCTTGCTTTATGTTGGAGGTGGGCATTGGGCAAGGTCTAATTGAATCCATTGGCCTGAAACTGGAAAACAATTTTGATGATTAGGGCATGAACTGAAGAGAGTGTTAGTGAAATAATTTTGGAAAAAAGAGGAGAAGAAAAAAATGAATTGAAAAAAAGCACAAAACATCATCCCTGAAATTCCAATCGCTTAATTTGAAAAAAAAAAAAAGAGCGTGCAGTCCAATTGAGAACTTTAACGGAAAAACAGATGGAAACTGTCAAGAGGGACCTACGATGCCTATTTCTTCAAACGTTGGGATGTGTGACGCTATTTTTTGATGTTGAAGGCATATCCCTAATATTTTTGAAAGATTGGGGACCAAATATACAATTATCCCTTTTTATAACCCATGAACGTCAATATACTCATGACAACAATAATCTTAATGTCATCTTCATTTATAAGCATCACTATGTCATTAGTAATTGACAAATAAATCATGTAATTTAACGCTCAAAATACCATAAAGTTTGGCCTCTTTGGTGACTAACAAACCACATTAATTGAACATTAAAATTACATAACATTCTTGACATAAATAATTTTAACCTGCAAAAAAATCGATTTTGTAAAATATAAAACAACGTACAATATCTTTATCCATGTCATTGATGCAAACATTGATGTGTAAAATTCTTGTATTAATATTGTCCATTAATTGGAGTTCAAACTTCTAGACAAAAATATAATTACATTTCTGTCTTGATCCATTTATATAAACAAAGAAAAAATGGTGGTGATTCAATTTTCTCTTTTTCCTAATAAAATGGTAACTTTTTAATTTAGCATATGACAAAAGGCAAGACACCTAATTCCACATCAATTATATAGAAAACTGGAACTTGATAAATGCTAAGGTAAATTGGCATTTGATGATGCAGAACCTTGATACTACTATATTCTCAATCAAAAGAAAACAAATATAACCAACGTGCATTATGATTCCAATTTATAGAATTGCTGTAACAGCAGCGAAATAATAATTCACATAAATTTTTAGTTTGTAAAATAATACATTTAATCGAAAAATCCAAAATTTGTAAATGATTGTGAAAATGAACCCGAGCAAGATTCACCAAGAAAAATAAACTATAGTAAAATTTTGAGGAAGCGGAATATAGCCGGGACGGATAATGGGAGACTCTTCTTTGTTGGTGTCCTCGCTTCGGCCCAAGTTTTTATTTTTCTAGTATAGGAATTTTTTTTTAAAAAAAAATAAATTTTTTATGTAGAAATTTTATTTTATTTCATTTTTTAATTCGATCTAAAAATTTTTCAATTTCCATTTAGATCCGCTCATGAATATAGTTGTGGTCTTGATTGGACCACTTAAGTTTATTCTCATATTTTATTAGTTAGAAGGGTTTCTAACTTTCAATTTTTGTAACAAATAGTCAATTCCAGACACTTGCTACAAAAATTAAAAGTTGAATAGGATGACCAAGATATCATTACACTGGCAAGAGGACTTAGTAAAATTGGTGAATCATTAACGATACAACTTTTGTATCATTTTTGTAACTAGATCTTAATTATCTTATTTCAATTGAAGATACAATTTGTTAAATTAGAAAAAAACATAAGTAAAATAAAGATTTTATACATGAATTGAACGGTTTTATGTAAAATAATATAATCAAACTAGACCAGAATTAGTTAGTTTTGATTCAATTTAGTTCAATTTGATTCTAATTCGACAATAACAAAAAGTTAGAATTCCTAAGATTTAATTATTTGGTATACAAAATGTTAATTTTGGGACATGAAAGCTACCCATAATTGTCCTATTAAGGAAATTATCTCATTACCTATTTTTCATTGTGAGAATATTTTAATAAAGGATTTTGTTTAATTTAATTGTCTTTAGCGTTCAGATTATATATATACACATACTAGTTTTAAGCCCGTGCGTTGCACGTGTAACAATTATAACATTATAGAATTTAGGACAAATAAATAAATATTGTAGAATTTAGGACAAAATCCCACAAAAGAAAAAAAATGGTCAAATTAGGCTTTCAACAAAATTTAAATGTTGGGAATGGTCAATGGCAAAAAAATAAAAATTGTGGGTGAATTAGTTACAATCTATACACTGTAAGAGGAAAAAAAAAAAAATTATTGTCGAATAAAATATATATGTAAAAGAAATTTTTTCTGAAGTTCACACTCGACAAGAAAAAATTCTTGTCAAGTGAAAAAATTAGAAATGGAAAAGTCCACCTAAAAAAAATAAAAAAAAAAATATTTCGTGAACAGTAACTCGACAAAGTTTTTTGAGTTACTGTTCACACAATATTTTTTTTTTTTTTTTTGTACATTCTGTACATTTCTTCCATTTTGAAGATAATAATTGTTTCAATTTAATAAAGTAACGTGTCAAAAGAACATCTGATTTGAGGAAAAACCATTGTTGAAAATATTTTCAAATGAGAAGTTAAATATCTAATTCTGGACAAAGAGGATAACTTTCTGCTTCTTTAAGAAAAACAGTGATTATGATTGAAAACTTCATTTTAATTACAAGGAAGTTTCACCTTGATGCTACTTTTGCATATCATGTCGAAAGTTACAAACGAATGTTCATCAATATAGGTCAAGAATAACAAATTGTGTGCACTAAGTATTCTTACAACTTAAAAACAGAGAACCAACATACTATAATTAATCCACACTTAATATGAGATAGAAAAGATTATTGAATCCCATCTCCTAATGCAGTAACATGGATAGTGAGTTTTTCTTGAAACTTAATAGATCATAATAACTAAGAATTGTCTCCATTTTTCATGTATCTTCATCTGATTATGAATATGCTTATTTGGCAATGAAAAATGCAATATTTGTATGTAAAAAGTGAGGAGAGGAGTGGGGGAAATTGGAGTTTTATTTAAGTATTTCGTGGTTTTGGTAGGAGACAAGCAAATAGTTGCACATACAATCTCCAAAGAATGGTGTCATTAACCTATAAATTAATTTTAACCTTCAATATGTCCGAAATGAACTTAGATACTTAAAGTATGTTGTATTATGTTGTCTGTTCAATATAAAATCAAAATGAATTATGGTACTAAACACATATATTTAGCAGTAAGATGTGATTAAATGATTTGGACTGCATTCTTGATTATGTTTTGAACTTCTTTGATCATTATAATGAGAGGGAATACACCATGACAAAAGGTTCAAGCATTATCACTAATTGTTGATTTTTTTCATTGAAAAAAAAATTAGAAATGGAAAAGCTCACCTTAAAAAAAAAAAAAAAAAAAAAACAGGTTTGTCGAGTTTGTCGAGTTACTACTCAACTCGAAAAAGTTTGTCAAGTTGAATAGTAACTCGACAAACTTTTTCGAGTTAAATAGTAACTCGAAAAAGTTACTATTCACGATTTTTTTTTTTTTTGGTATGTGAACTTTTTCATTTCCTTTGTCTCTTTATAATTTTTTTCACTTGACAAGATTTTTTTTTTCAAATGGCATATTTATGATTGAGTAAAGCAAGAGTAGTGTAGATTTGGGTATATACTGATTTGGTCTCATTGCCGGTTATTCACTTCTATGAACTTAAACGCTATAGAGTGTTGCTAGTGATGGAGTAAAATTTATTCTATACTTTTTCATATTTCCACAATAGCCAACTTTGTAATCTCCTTGAAAGTTCTGTTTTTATGCAATTGCTAAAGCATGGTCTATTTCTAGTAAGTATCCATTCTTTCATTTGTGCAAATTTGCTAAATCCAGTGGATCACTTAGCTTCACTATAGATGAGAGGGTGAAAACATCTCCACGTTGAATAGTAGTTTTTTAGAGGAACTCGAATTTTCTTTTTTTTTTTTCGAGTAGCTACACAATTTATCATGACCAAAAAAATTTTTATTAAAAAAGTCATTTTGTCGAGTTACTCGACAAACTCCAATTGGAGTTTATCGAGTAACTCGACATCAATTTTTGACAAAATTTTTTATATTAGATTAATCCTTTTAGCCACAATATTTGACTTCTTTATCTTTTATTTTAATTTATAGGGCAAAATAGTGAGAATTGCCACATAAAAAGAAGAAGAAAAAAAAAGGAAGTACAAGTCAAAAAATACGGCTAAACATTCAAAAACAAAAACAAAAGTCAACAAAAGCTGATTTGTTAATAATTTAATGTAAATTTGTGGGACAAAAGTGTGAGATTAGGACAAAATTAGAATAATAAAACACCAAAACTACGTCGTATTGGTTGAAGGGTGAACAGTAAACAGATAATAGACACTTATATTATAGTAAATATATATATATATAAGCTCCATATCTCCTGTAATTGGTGAGATATAGCGTTTCTTTTTAAGTATTTTATCAAGTATAATGTATCTTAACTCTTTTCGGTAATAGATTGGTACACAACTGCTAGAACAAATGAAAGATAACTGGGAGACAAATAAAAGGCACATAATAGTCTCACGGCGGGGATGGAATAGAGAGGAGAAAAATACAATCCAAGAGACGATGATTGAGAGCGCGAGATTGAAGATTGTACGACAAAAAATCATAGACTGTGTTTACTCTTTCTTTTTCTATTCCGGATCATGATGTATTTATATTTTGAATTATTTTTAAGAATCATGTCCGACTAAACTACTTATTGCTAGGATAAATGATGAAACCTCACGTTTTGATTAATTATAAGTTTTCTATTTTCATAACTTGTTGATTCCAGGTTGGTTATTCTTTATTTTCTTTTTACATTTTGATGTTTGATCACCATCAGAATGTTTTGCGGTCTTTATTATTTTCGAAAGATTCAATCTAGATAAGCACGTGGTATTGAATAACATATGATACAATAATAAACCAAGATTACTATTATGTGCCTTATGAAATCTTTTTGGATGTTCTTTGTGATTAAATGTATATTTTTATGTTCAAAACGTAGCTAGAAATAGTTAGGTTCATATATTGATATGAAATTAATTGACTGTCGAGATAGACTTTTGATTATTGTAGGATCGTCGATTTTCAACCTAGGATAATAATTTACGAAGATAATTAACGAATAATTAATTAGTGAAACGTGGCGGTGGATTCATGAATCCTAGTGCCAGTAACACTCAAATTTGCTATTTAAAATATTTTTGATTGTGTGATAATTTAGACTTAGTTAATCATAGAATTTGAATTCATAATGAAATTGTATTTTAAATTTGTTAAAGCTCGAAATATTAATTAATTGGATAATTGATCACTAGTCTTAGTGATTTCGACACCGTTCTCATCACTTTATTATTTGTTACGACCCCTCCACTTGCGGGTTCTGAATTCGATAAAAGAAGAGGGTAAGGGCCAAACCTATTCTTGTAAGGAGTTCAGAATTCTCTCCGATGGGGTTGGGGGGTAACGATCCTTTACTGAGCTCGTGAGTTAAGGAGTCAGATTTCTTCTTAATGTTCTTCTTACTCTTGAGTCAGAGTTAGAGTTCTTCTTACTCTTGAGTTAAGGAATTAGAGAGAGTTTAGACCTTTTTATATCTCTTAAGTGTTCTAAAGGAGCTTTAAAGACTCCTATAACTTACATAAGTGAACTCTCGTTAGAGAGTTAAATAGAGCCCTTTTGGGGCCTTTATCTTACAGCTCTCTGATGCCCATATCCCAATTAGGGATATGTACAATACAACCTCTTCGGGGCGAGGGCTGCCTCTTTCTCTCTGATTCACCTCTTGGGTACTAGAATAGAACTTCTTTTTTCTTTTAGTGAAGTTTCAGTCTGGAGTTTGAGTTAAGAGTTTTCTGGCCAGCCGGAGAGACTTTATTTTAAATCGACAACAAGTTTTTGACAATTTTTTCAGAGACTATTTTATTGATTACTACTATAATTGATCATTAATCTTCGTGGGTTAGACACAGTTCTTATCACTTTATTACTTGTTACAATCCGTCCATTTGCGGGATTAAAATCGATTACACCTTCGTCAATAGAGATTTCGCATAGAGGTTTCAAGAATATGAACTGTCGTGTTAGTGGAGTCGTATGAACACGCACACAATGTCTAACAGTTTGAAGTGGGAAGAAAAGATTAAGTGGCTTGATGAAACTACTCGTGTATAAAAGTCACGTGCAGTATACCTGACTCACTTAATGGGTGATTTAGGTGGATTGTGTGAATGGGGCCATATTCATGAATTGCGTAAATGTTAGGGATGATATGTGCGATTAAAATTCAATGGGGGTATGAAATTGCGACAAATTGAAAATGATGGAGATATTGATTGTAATTTATTTTTACTATTTCTTCTGTTTTTCGTTTTATTTCTTTTATTTTTGTTAAATTAAAATAAAGATAGAACTATATTTTCAATAAAACTTCGACCATTTAAAAGTCAAACTGACAGTTTTTGTCATAAAAGGATGACGGTTCGGGATCTCCACTGATATGTACTCTATAAGGAAAGTTAAAATCAAATTGAGTTCTAGTGATATCCACTCATATCATGTTAATAACAGCTACGTATATAGATCTTACGACATAAATGGTATAATATCAAATATCATTTTCTTTTCTTTCTTTTTTTGCCAATGTGATTAATTTCAGCAGATTGAATAATAATTTTTCTTTAATTACATTAACAACTTGCAAATCAACCCTTAATTTATTTGAATAAATTCAGTAAACAGAAAAGATCTTCACGGTTTTAGCAAGGAATTAATTAGGATGCAAATAAGTACAATTAATTAAAATATGATATACTCTCCTCATCTATTTAAAGACCATGCAAGAGAAAATGGAATTATCAGAATAAATCGAATTTGAAGAAGAATAAGATGGCTAGCCAAAAACAGCTATCTTCAATATTTTTGCTTGCACTACTGGTTTTAGGGTTTGGCAGCAGCAATACTGCAAATGCAAGAGCAGTAGTGGAGGACAAGACAAGAGTGTATCCGAAGCTACCTAAAGGGGCGATCGGTCCTCCATCTGGGCCGTCGCACGGAGGTTATGACGGGCCACCAGGCCCACCATCGCTACCATTTCATCCTTCTCCGACGGCTCATCGTGTCAATTAATAATCTTCTGCATTCCTTCCTTCCTTTTCTAGGATAATTGTTACGTAATATTATATCAGATCTTTAATCAAATAAAACTTTTACATACGAAGCCTTTTACTTGTGATTGATATTTATGATGCTCCATTAGTTTTTGAAGATATGTAAGACGAATGTAATCTCTATCAAAACGGGAGCGTATTTAGATCAAAACTTGTTATACCTAAAGTATATGGAATGAACAATATGAAGAGTGAAGGTTAGGCGAAATCAGACACCATTTTCAAAAAGCTTCGACCTAATCAAAGTCCAGAGCCCAATATGAAAAATTAAGCTCGAACTTCAAAGACTATTGTTATGTCTCGTTGTATACGTGGTAGGTAGGGCGCAAAAGGTAGTAACTCACAAACGATTACAACAAAGAAAAAAATGGTCGAAGTTTTCCCCAACTTGCCTATCCAAAAGCTTTCGGCTATCCCTTAGCTTCGTCATCTAAATAAAGCTTGCTTGATGAATGATTATTGGAAAATATCGCTAGCTAGGCAACGCTATTGGGTTCGTATTTGACTCGGATTAAATCATCGAAGGTTCTGAGCATATCTTTCGCATTATCAACTAACCATAAATAACAGAATATTCATGGGACCACATGGTGAATTTACACGTGGTAAAGTTAGTGGCAAAAAGAATGTGAAAATAACAATTACCAAATGTATTGAGTAAGATGGTTGGATCAATAACTTTCTGCCACGTGTCATAGAATCTTCTAGAATTATGAATCCCAAATAAGAGATCAACATGTGGCATAAAAAAAAAGACCAAAAAGCCCAAAAGGTTGTAACATCTGTAAATAGTCCAAATTAAATTAAAGAATGGCAAAACAATTAAAAAATCTTAGCAAAATTATTGCTCTTTGAATTTTCAACGGTGATAAAAGATGTTCAAGTTATTCTTCCAAGTAATGAGGTGAGTAAAGATTTGTTGACTTCAACTTTAGTGGTCAACAGAACTAAAAAGAGTAAATTACACATATACAATAGTTTATAACTAGAAATTAAAAAATACTAGTCAATATAATTAAATTGAAATGTACTATTGAATTATAATTTAAATTAAAAATTACTAAACATTTAAAGACTCTTATATTTTTATTGTTACCTTATTAAAATCAATTTAACAATTTCGTCACAATCTTATCCCACAAAATCCTCATATTTTAAAATTTGAATTTGAAAACCACCAATACATCATCATTTCGATACCAAATTAAATGAACAATTCACAATAACGAGAAAAAGTTATGACAATTGCAAAACATGAACATAATTATTTCGACGTTGAAGAAACAGTTTCTCATATCATATTCTATTTTTGGCATTGGTAAAAAGATGCAGTACCCAATAACAACATAATAAGATGAAGTAATAATATGCACCAATATATGCTAATCACTAAGAATAGCATATTTACAAAAATTAGGGTACCATACCAACAATGAAGAAAAAATAAAACTTAACCACCAAATACAAAATACATTAATGGGAATGTACGAGTACAAAAATAAAAGAAAATAGATAAACATTTGGAAGAAAAAATAAATCGGACAACTTTATTTCGTTTCGGAAATAGAATCATCATTTTGTTCTTATATGGTTTATTTTGAAGTTTATGATTAATTTTGTTTCTCTTCATTGTAGGCGTATGACTAGAGATGGCAATGGGGCGGGTCCGGGTTTGGGCGGGGTGGGTCAATCTTTTGACCCGCCAATCGCCCCACGAATTTTTTTTTCTTTTTATATAAAACTGAAAAGAAATAATTTTTTTAACATATTTGTAGCAAACAAAACAAAAAAAATTCAAGAATAGGATTGTGGTGTAATGGTTGATATTTATAGTTTATAATTTCAACCCGGGTTCGATTCTTTTTTAGTCCATTTCTAGCAAAATTTTAATTTATATTCTATTTTATGATTTTACCAAAAAAAAAAAAAAAATTAGTGGGCGGGGGGCAAGGTCCTCGCCCCCCCCTGCTGAACTCATGGGCGAGAAAAACCCGCGCCTATTACCCGAATAAGCAGGGCGGGTTCGGGGCGACGAATTTTTTTTTTTGCCATCCTTACGTATGACGAGCAATGTTGCTTTGTGGTTTTCCATCGTTTTGAGTGATCTTGCCACCATTTTGAGTAATAGTCATCAAAATAAAAAATAAAAATAAAGATTAATTAGCACATTGGGTTTGGAGAAAGGAAAATGAAAAACACATTTTCACATGAATTTTATCTCCATCTTTGAACATGTAGAAAAATCTTTGGTAGTGACGGAAGTGTCCGGCGACAAAAATCGGTAGAGAATGGATTGATTGAATCGGAGGTGAAATGGAGATGGAGTGTGAACGTGTAGAATGAGTAGCTTAACAGTGATGTGATGTGATAATTAATGATCAGTAAATTAGGACGGATTAAGACTATAATTAGTAATAAATTTATAATTATGTGTTAATATAGAAATTAAATCTTTAATTAATGAATATAGCTGAATTAATTTTTTTTAATAATTTAGTAATTATCATTGTAATTTGTGTGTGTCCACTAATCTTCTAAAGTTTCAAAGACACTAGTATATATCATTAAAAAATTAAGAACTTGATAGATGGCCTAATTTTCACAACTAAAAAACCTTTGGGCCATGCAAATATGTGGGAAAAAATAAAATTTCTATATAAAAAATTTGCTTTTTCAATTTCTTTTTATATACTGAAAAAGAAAAATAAATAAATAAGTTTTTGGACCAACGAGAACTCAAACATATAAGAGTCCGCATGTATCCGCTTCTGTTATCAAATGTATTTTGCTTTATATTAATATTGATTCTTAAATAATTATACTCACGATATATCCCAAATGTTTAAAGAAATGAAATAATAACGAAGATGCTTGTCGAGGCCGCTGTACTACATCTACAAGCTTAAAAGACGTGACAAGTTAATTTATTTAGAAGGTTCACAACGTGCAGAAGTAGAGACGAGATTTGAACTCAATAAGTAATGCAATTTGTTAGTCATTACATAAACAGCCAAGGTAAAAGGCATTGTTGGTCACTCAACTATTAGGGAAATTTTATTTTAGTCACACAACTTAATATTTTTTCCAACTTTGTACTGAAGTTCTCATCGACCCGACTAATATATTTTACTTTTAAATAATTTAAACTTTTAGATTAGTCCGAGGTTCAATATTAATTTGATTCAATAAACCAAAATTAATATTCAAGAGAAAGCAGTAGTTTCAAAAAGTAACAATTCATACCGTACACCTAATTTACACCAGCTAAATTAAATTCTGGTATTGAAACTATGGATTTGATCTCCTCCACTCATTGGAAAGAATTATTTTGCCACTGTGACACTCATCTCAAATGAAGACGCTGAGAGAGTCAAACACTTTTTTTTTTTTCATCGCCTGGACAAGTCATTCAGGTGGGCAAAATAATTCTTCCAATTAAGCGGATGAGAACAGTCACGTTTGAAACTATGAAGCACCTACTCCTATGTGGTCATTCTTTAATTGTGAGGTGCCGGAATCGAGTAGTGCAGGCGACCACGACTTGGCATTCTTCAACTTTGATATGCTTGCAAGAACACCCAACTCCGTCACATTTCCAATCACCGTCACCTTTCTCGCCAGAAAATCTATGTTGAAAGACGTTACCCCTGTATGCACGAATCGTTATGAAACTCGACTCAGACATTAACTCAACTAAACCACTGAGTCAATGGGTCACCTGATGCACCTTCTACATGTACATATATATGGTCCCCTCAAATTAACCACTGTTAACCAGCACCACCCCTCCCTACCCCACCCCAGCTAGAAAGATAAATGATAAGGCCTAAAATTATTGCAGTTTTTGTTGTTAGATGAGAGTACTGTCATAAGAGGATAAAAATTGAAGGAAAAAAAGACAAAAGAAATACTGACCAGTAATTAATATGCTTACCTTCCATTTTAGAGAGATGTTTTCTCAATTTCTTTTCGCATCCTCTACAATCTAGTGACACTTTAAGAACAACCACCTGCAACAGGACTCGATAAATTTAAATCCATAATAGAATAAAAATCTGGTTTAATTCATCGAGGAACAAGATTCAACCCAAATTATAGAAACAATTATATAAATTTGTGAGGAAAAAAGCTATCTTTTTTAGCTTTTAAGTTAGGCCAAACATGCTGGTAAAGATGGAAGGAGAACCTGTTCTGGAGATGTTGAAGAAGATGGCGGTTTTGAGTCGGACAGCTCATCAGTTTTCATGGGTTGAGACAGCTTGGATTGTTCCGGTTTTGAGTCGGATAGCTCATCAGTTTTCATGGCTTGAGAAAGCTTGGATTGTTCTACCGGAGCCAATTTCAGACCCGGATCAGAATCCGATAACCCAGCCAAGAAATGTTTATCACTCAACAAATACCTAGTAGAACCCGCAGGGCTGATAAAACCTCCAGGCCTGGTGCAACTCCAGCTCTTCCTTATACTGAAGGAATTATCATTTGTGTCCGAATAACTGCTTTTTAATTTCTGATCATTTGTCTTGATGAATTTCTTCTTTTCTTCTTCATCATTTTCCTCCGAAGAGTTCTTCAGGTTCTTCTTGTGGTGTTTTTTGCGCGGCTTGGGACTAATAGGCGGCGGCTGGGAAGTGCAAGGTGGGAGTGATTTTCCGATTCTTTTGGAGTCTTTGATGATTGGATTGTACCGGTCTATGGCTCGGTCGCTCCCAAGGCCAAGTTGAATAGTCGAAGAAGAAGAAGAAGAGAGGCTTGTTCCATACTTAGACATATGGATGTTGCAGCTTGAGATGCACAGAATATATCACTTCCTTTCATCTCTTTACAATGTAGAATCTGCAGAATGTAAAATTTTGAGGTTGAGAAAAAGAAAGAGAGATGAAGAGATAGAGGAGAAGAGGTCAACAGAAAGTGTACTTAAATTGGCATTTGGCATGATTCACGTAACAGTTGGGGAGGCCGTAAAAGGAGGAAAACAAGAACGGAAAGTGATAATACATACATACGTATGATTCCACGGGGTTTCGAACCATAAACTTGGCCTCACGATAGAGAAGCTATATCAAATAGACACCTAGGTTTGGTTTAAGCTCGTTACAAGTTTGAGTCGATGTGTGTAAAATTTAGTCTGCAGTATCTTTGAAGCCCGGATTGGATTGGACTGGCCTGCATACTTGCCAATATTGAGGGTCGGGCTGGTCCAACATACCTTTTTTTTATTTTTTATTTTTTGAAAATTTCGTATTACATAAAATTAAGCCAAAAGTAAATAAAGTCCGACTTCTATATATGCATAATTTAATATTTCTACTATCTAATAATTAATACAGAATATAAAAAATAATAATTAGCATAATCACGTTCCTTACAGAATTTATTCATCTAGAATAGCTTGTTTCTTCTCTATTGTCCTCATCTCGGATTGTTTAATTCAGAATACCTTATGAAGTACAATATGGGTGTGATTTGAAAGGTCAAGAAGAGAGATGGGTGATATAAGACTCTGACAATGAAAGACCAATTATAGACTTCATCGCTCACGCGCAAAGATCGCCACATCTGGTCATCGTTTAAAAAGTTCAAAAATTATCAATAATTTTTTAAAAAATCAACTAACGTAACGATGGACACAATAATTGGTGCCCATCGTGAAATATTATATCACCACAAAGAAGAAAAGAAATACATGAGTGAATAACACCCAATTTATTTTTGTTGGACAAATAGGGTCATCATCCATATCTTCTTCGACTTCCTCTTCATAACAATCTTCCAATGATACAATTTTTATGAGATCTTCATTAAGTATTTCTTCATAGGCAATTTGTTGTTCCTCTTCTGGATTTAAGAGGGCATTAATAGACGTTGGGTGATGAATTGAAAGTTGATCAATGATAGTTGATCAAGTTCTTGATTTTCCTCTTCAAATGAAGAGTTATATGAAGTGCTAATACTTTTCTCTCTACATAGGAGCAATATAAAGGGTTAATATTTTCCTCTGACCAGATTATATAAATTTAACTGTTTTTTATATCAGTCTTCTCATATTCCTTAAATTTAATTTTTAATTGGAGATATGTACTATTTTTTAATTTAATTTTTATTAGAAATGTATACAAAGCTCATCGATAGCTTACAAATAATAAAAATATAGACTTTTTAGATATCTACAAGTATATAGTGACACTAACAAATATATATAAAATAATTTTTTTTTTTAGTATATAAACTAATGTATAACGAATGATATTAATTTAGCGGTTTTTTTCTCCTTTCACATGCCTACATGGCATGTTTCTATCACCAAGACTAATTATGCTAAATAGAAACATGCCATGTAGGCAATGAAAAAGATAAATCTTCTTTATTGTGGAGAGAAAAAGGTGACTGATTAATTTAAAAAGTTCAAATTGTAATGACTATTCTCACTTTTATATAGAGTGGTGTTCTCCTACACAAAATGTTGTTCACTAGTGATGTGGAAGCATCTTATCACATCTTATGATAATGGGCAAGATATCTCCACATCACCAAGTGAGCAATTACATCTCGCCAACTCACGTGTGTAGAAGTAACACCACTTTTTATATATATATATATATATATATATATATATATATTTGAACCCTCACTTCCTACCTTTTTTTGCCCCAATGAGGAAGAGCCTCTCTCATATTTGCAAATTACACTTTTAAATTATTGAGTAAATTGTATTCACAGATCTCTCTATTTTTTCAATTTTGTAAAAATATCATTCTCATTCAATTTTATTCGCAAATATTATCATCATTCTTTCATTAATTTGCACAAATCAATAATTTGGACAATTTTACCCATAATTTAAATAAAATAAAAATTTTTGCAGTTCAAGTCCTTAACATTTTTAAAAGTGTAAATAAATCATAAATTTTTTATTTTTAAAAGTTAAAAAAATTAAAAAAAAAAATTAATTAAAAACAAAGGGTCACCCCACCCCACCCAAATCACAAACGGGGGAGGTTCGGCGACCGGAAGAGATTTCTCTCCTTGATTGTGAGTGTTAGGGGTAGGGTAGGGGTAGGTGAACATTTTTGTTTTTGTTTTTGTTTTGTTTTTATTAATATTTTATTATTTAATTATTTTAAATAATAAAATATAATAAATCATTTTGTCTTTGTTAAATCGATCAATTTAGGTCACATGTTTGATTTTTTGTTAATTAACGACATTTGGACAAAATCTATCCAGACTATCTGCTAATAAAATTGAATGATTATAATATTATTATAAAACTAAAAGAATAAAGACTATAAATATAATTTACTCTAAATTATTTATAAAATACAAAAACAATTTGTAAGTATAATATTTTTTTTTTTTCCTTTTTCCAATTTGATGATTGATTAACCCAAGTTCTCCTCTTTCTCGTTCTCTTTGCACACAAAGATTGAAGAGAGAGAATTACGATAAAAAAAAAAAAAAAAAAAAAACATTGAAGAGAGAGAAACCCTCAAAATATAGTAATATATATACACAGTCCACCTTTTTGCTTTCTGATTGACTCGTCTTTCTTACTAGATATACACATTATCATTATGTGCATGTGAGAGAGTAGATTTAAAGCATGCTCCCATTTTTTAAAATTTATTTTCAACCACATAAGATCAACAATTTTTATCAATTTTTATCAAAAATTTTTAAAAATTTAATTTTTATCTACATTAAACGGGAACTTAATAAGCAACTTAATAAGCAAGTCTGTGTGAGTGAAAAATGTGTACTGTAGATGTCCACTGTAGGTGAGTGTGTGTGTGTGTGTGGGTGTTAGAGATGATAATTTGACCCACAACCCGCTCCATCCTCATGAGACATTAAGGACAGTCCAAGGTGTAGTGGACCAATCCTTAATAATAGCTTTTTTATTTTTTCAAAAAGTATTAAACCAAACTCTAAATTATTGGGAATGGTATTTAAAACAAGGTGTAGAATGTGAAATTACAAAATTTAATCACTTCACCACAACACCAATAATGTATTTTTTCCATTTTGTTTGTTATAAATAATATACAAATTAAACAATTTTCTATTTTCTAACTTTTTTTTTCTTTAATTTAAAATAAAAAATTTAAAAAAAAAATAAACTAAGACAGTTGGTGGGTCATTATAGCTCCCCGCCTGGGCTCGCCACATTGTCAGTCTCTGTGTGGTACACTGTCTGTGTGTGTGTGTTGGCGGAATTTCTGTGGAAGTGACCTCAAAACAGTAAAACAAGAACTGAAAATGGAATAGAAGAATTAACCGAGGCAAGAGTTGAACTCTTTGTCCTTAAGTCAAAATTGCCCATAGAACGGTGCTTTCGGTCTTTGGCAAATGACTCTCAAGATACAATCTGCTTCCAACTCGTGGTTGAAGCACTTCAAACCAAAAGCACAACGAACTCGAAATAGGTTTTGTACTCCAAAAGATGAAATGAAAAGAAAGCCAAAAATTCAAGCAACAAATGCAAGAATTTTTATTCAAGAAGTAGTAAATATGAGTGGATGTTATGCAATTATGTTTCAGATCATTTCAGATAAAATGGACGCCCGTAGTCCCCCTTTTTAACGTTGAGAAACAGCTTGGAAACGAAAAGGTATTGAACCAAATCGCAAACACTTCAAAAGCGACATGTCTGTTTTCGACGCATAAACCTATGCGATCGCATGGTTTAACCAAGTCAACGATCGCATAGCACAAAAAATAGAACAAGACTTCGCCAGATTAACCATGCGATCGCAGAGCTTTTGCCTCCTCGCGATCGCATGGAAGGACCAAAATACACTCGCTAAAATTTTAGCCATATTGCGATCGCAGGTTTACATACCGTATGCGATCGCATGGTCAAACATTTGACCCGATTTTGTCCTTTTTCGTAATTTCTCATTCATTCGATATTGGTTTCGAGATGCCAAATATACCTTTAAACATACGAGATAAATCTGATTTTTGTCCGGGCACGCGCGCCCCACGAGGGCGCCGCCTCGACCCCGTGACCGACCGGGCGGTCGATCTCGCTCGGGGGCGTTGCCCCAAGCGTCGCCAAAGTGGCAAACAAATTAGCCTAAACGGATTGAATCGGGTCTTGTATATTTGGCTAAGTTGACACGGAGTCACTTAGTTAATTTCTCGATATTTTAAACCAATTTCCAACCGTGTGTATGTGAGAGCGAGAGAGAGAAATGGATTGAAATAAACTGGTTTAGTTTTTCTATTACGGAGTAATCTAATTAGATGTTACACGAACTAAAGCAAATTATGGTCAATTTGTGAAAAGTACTAGTTAAGGAATACATCTAAAATTCTCTCTCTCTCTCTCTCTCTCTCTCTCTCAGACACACGCTGTGTTTACACGAATCAATCAGAAAACAAAGTACCCCAAGAACAAAATTGTTTTGAGATGCTTTAGGAACATTTGTTTCTTCCACACAATCTCATCCAGAACTTCTGTTTCAAAATCACTTTGCTTCTCTATCATTAGACTAGGCTGTAGTTGAAAAGTCCATCGAATCTGATGCCTTTGTGCATTATCACTTTGTGTAATGATTCCTGTCGAGCTCTTGTCCATGCTTTCTTTTTCTTCAGAGCCCCCGATACGGGCATCAGCACCACCCCCACCCGGCCACGCCTACCAGAAATTAAATGAAATTGATTTGCATCACAAAATGGATTCGTTTTATATACTGTTATAAGACGTTTGATATATACTACTGAACAAGATTTTAAATTCTTTTCCTACTATCAATTCTTGACGAGCCTAAGATTAAAACTCATCAAAATGTTTAAACTCAAAAGAATAGTAGCCCAAAAAAGCCTAACCAAACAGTAGCAATTTAATCTCAGGTAAAAGGAACCAACATTTAAGAAGATCCAATCCATGATTGTAAAGGTTTCTAACCTATTGTGATGAATACACCACAATCAATAATACATGCCCAAAATTGTATTCATATTAAAGACAAATTATCAGTTCTTACAGTAGGTAAGGTATAGCCGCTTGTCATGGAGTGGCATATTGCTAAGATTTCCAAGATGTAAAAAAAATGAAGATATCAATGCAATATGGTAAAATGAATAAAAAAACATACAAAACATGCTCTCATTCTATACATGTTATTTAGGCCATGTTCTTATTTGTTTCCCTTTCCTTCATCTTCGTTCAAGATGCGATTTCGAAAATCAGTGACCATGAGAGGCAACCCCTCATGCAAGGAAATCTTCGGCTCCCAGTTCAGAAGCTCCTTTGCTTTACTGATATCTGGCTTCCTCTTATGAGGATCATCAGCAGTGTTAGATTTGAAATCAATCGTTGCACTGGGATCAATAGTTTCTTTCACAACCTGTTATTTCAGGGAGAAATCAGCTTACTTGTGCCAAAAACTTGAATCCAGACCAGTTACTAAATAAAACAATGTCAAAATGAAGACCAAAGATTTATCTAGGACAAACCTCTGCAAGCTCTAACATTGTGAATTCTCCCGGGTTACCCAAGTTGAACGGTCCCACGTGCTCGTTTTCCATCAATGCCACTAGTCCATCAACCTGACATTGAGAAAATACATATGGTATCCTTGTTAACATCATTTATTCATGCAACGAGAATATTTTCCTACATTCTGATTTCTACAGTGCAGCTTCTGAAAATAATTCATCTACATCACCCAAAAGAAACTCATTCTATTAGTGTTTGTGCCTATGTGTATGTAGACTCACAGGATGTAAGACACACAGGAGTCGAGAGAGATCAAGAAATTGAAGAAGGTACAATTTGGCGAAATTAACTGCTTGTTTGAATATTCTTGTACATCGCAAGATATATATCCAACCACTCACATGGGCACGTGCAACAGCACTTGACAAATTGATTAGTTACCTGCTGGCCAATGCATGATACGTACTACCTTTCTCAGACGAGAGTATTCCTAGTTAAAGCAGGCTTGAATGGTTATAAAAAAGAGGCCCTCGAGTAATTAAGGTGGACCAGCAAGGCACATTGCATTCCCTTAGTAAAATAATAACATGACATACCAAGTCAGAAACATATTGGAAGCTCCGTGTTTGCTTTCCATCACCATACACAGTCATAGGTTGCTTACGTATAACCTGCACAACATAGCAGCAGTAACAAGAATCTCTCATGAATATAAAACCCTTATAAAGGTTTTCTAAAACTAAAAGTGTAACTACTTGATGAATCTTAATAAAGTTTCAAGAATGCCAATAGAGAAGACAAACCTGTGAAACAAAGTTGCTGACAACACGGCCATCATCTAGACACATGCGAGGTCCATATGTATTAAATATACGTGCAATGCGCACCTGGATAGGCAGAGGAGGATGATTAGTCATAACAATAACTAAACCCAATTTGGAACACATGTCGCACAAGTATCAGGGATCTGCATTTTTTTACTACAGGAACCAATCTCCATCACAAATATTATTGCTTCGCAATGAGAAGCTATAAAGTAAGCAACTAGACTTTACATGCCAGAATCTTGAGATGACATTATGTAGTCGAACCATGATGACTAAAAATTCCTCAATTCTCAAATTATTTGGATAACTACTGAAACAAAAACTTTTGAATTAAAAAGTAGTAAGCAACTGAAAATAAAGCCTGTTCTCATACATGATGAACTTCAGGGAATTCCCAGCTTACTTTCAGAAAATCCCCTAGGATTCTATTTATTGTCTTTAAAGGGAACTGCATTGTAGTCTAGCTTTTCAAGGAAAATTTATGCTAAGACTGTGAACCAACACACAACAAGATTTCCTGCTAGAATTGAATATCCAGCACAGCACCAATGATGCCATCCCACCCTTTTCTACAAGAATTTAGATGAGAAACAAAAGGCCACTTTTTTTTTTTTTTTAGTTGTATGGCAAGATGATCTTGGAGACTGTCCAAATCAAAATGTAGCTTTTGAGATAATCAAATATGTGTTCACACACAAATCCGAAGCAGTAAGGAGTAAACAGAATAAAGTATATTATCAAGTTGCCAATAAAATGAATTTAGTCCAGCGATATGATAATATACATAAAAATTCAACAAACTAACAAGGTATCACTTAATCTATCAAATTGATCCATGATACTCTGCTTGGCTGTCTATCCATCAATTAGACCAAGGAAAATCCAATAATATACAGCAGCTTCTTTGCAATTCCACGTACATGGCTGAGACTTTCTTCCAGAACAAGGGCTAATGTTTTATCTTGATTTCGGCTTGTCAAGAAAGACAGACTAAAAATAAAGGAAAACAGGAAAGGTTCATGCTTTTATTTCATCACATGTGATACTGTGAATTGGGGAAGCCTATTGGGAAAATATTTACATGCCTCATAAGCTTTTACAGTTAATTACCAAGGTTAGACGTTGCAAAAGAGTAATAAGGAACACTAACACCATTCACTAGATGAATGCCATTCTTAAGCAAAAGATGGTCACTCCCAAGTTAAACACATTAAAGTATATTCTATTGTGAAAGCCAAATTGTCCAGACAGTAAGCTCAAGATCAAGAAGTCACATTACAGAATAAATTTATTACCTCAACACCGGCACCACGATGATAATCCATAGTTAATGTTTCAGCCGTTCGTTTCCCTTCATCGTAGCAACTCCGTACACCTAAGTACTTGAAATTAATCAATCATAAGCTTCCCACAAAAGCAAATAATTAGCAATCAACAACATATTAAAATTCAGAAGATTGTCGCTCATGACTCACCTATTGGATTCACATGTCCCCAATACGTCTCTTTCTGTGGATGCTCAAGAGGATCACCATAAACCTCACTCGTACTAGTAAGAAGGAACCTCGCACCAATTCTCTTTGCAAGGCCCAACATATTAAGGGTACCCATCACATTTGTCTTGTAATCACATGTCAAGGATCTCAATTCAAATTCCAATAAAAACGAGACTGCAGTACATGTTGGTGTGCATATCCAAATTTTCTTATGGAGAACACAACAAACATATTAAAATTGATATGTTTAAGTATAACAATAAAAGCAACTTAGCATGCCCACAAGCGCGCACATGAAAACAGCTGAACTTAACTTTCACTTGCACTCGTGGACACACACTAAACCAATTTAATTACTTGATACCATAACCATGGCAGTAAAACAACCAGAAGATAAAATACGCACGCATGATTCATATATTCAGACTTATGTGCATGCGTACATATAGATTCACCTTCATGGCGCTAATAAAGTATCTCATTACCAAATAACCTTTATCGCAATTATCCATACTCTGCACGCCCAAACAAATAAAACAGTCATTTGCTCATCGTTACAAGCGTGCGCCAGTAACAAGTGATGATGGTTATTATTCGATAAAAAAGTAATACCATTATAAGAACCATAGAATTTAGGATATAATAGTCTTGACAGGGTTATACTTGTAATGAACAGGAGAAGCAGGGCAAGCCAAGTGGTAGATCTGATCCACCTCCAATAAAATTGGCTCGACCACGTCGTGCCTGATGAGCTCGAACCTCGGATTCCCTAACAGATGCACCACATTCTCTTTCCTTCCAGTGAAAAAATTATCAATCACAATCACATCTTCGCCTCTAGCAATCAACTTATCCACCAAATGACTGCCCACGAAACCGGCCCCTCCAGTTACCACAATCCTCTTCCTCTTCCTTCCTATCCCCACCGGCACTCTCCCCACCCCATTAGGATACTTATAGTTATTCTTATTCTCGGCATTGTGATTTTCCACCACCTCATTTCGATCATAGTAAGTAATTGATTCACGATTCCCAGAAAATGTATTCGATCTGGCAATCAGGTGATTGTGGGTTCTGGATGAAAGGTGAGAGAGGGAGGGCTGGAGGATGAAGAATGTGGAGCCAATGAGAATACCCACAAGAATGAACAGAAGGCGCTGTTCTTTGAGAAGATAACTGATGGATCTGGGGAGGGATCTGGGGTGCTTCAAGGCTTTGGGAGAGTAAGGTGAGGTTTGGGATAAAGGAATTTCTTCATCTTTTCTTGTTCCTGATTGCTTGTGCAATTGCTTCATGGCGTTTGGTTATGAATTTGATTAAGGAAAAGATTAAAATTCAGATCATTTGGAGAGATTTAGCTAACTGCATTAGTTGAGAAAAGGAGGAGAAAGGTGATGAGGGTGGAGGGTGAATCTGGTGAAGCTTTCTTGTATCGTAGTGTATACTGTAAGTTTTTGATTCAGAAAAACGTTATTTCACAACTGAAATATTCATCCATTTATTTTTACGCAATATTAACTAGTATTTATCTTATTGGTGGAATTCGACCGTAATTAAATAAATGGAGATTGATAGGAGGAAGGTTGAGGTTGAAAAGAAAAGATTTGAAAAAGAATGGTGAATATAAAGAGAATTAGGAATGAGAGAATTGAAAAAATTGAAAAAATTGAAAAAAAAAAAAAAAAAAAAAAGAAAAAGAAATGGAGAAAATCGAAATTAGTGGAGTTGATGGTCTTCACTCTTCATGCCTTCAATATTGGCAGAGGCCACGTTTTGAGTTTAGAGGTTGGATTTCAAGACATTACAAGGTAAATGTAACATTAATGAGACGAATCTAAGAAAAAATTGGAAAATAAATTGGTGTCCAAGCTCACATTAGTCGTTAGTCCATTAGATGTCCAAGAAATTGGCGCCCCTAGGCCTGCATTAGACCGTCAATAGAAGAGTTGACATCATTTTCACGCGCATAAACCATATGCATGGTATTCACTTCTAGATATCCTATAATGAATTATTTCAAAAGACTTTATTATCATAAAAATGGAGAATTTATCAAATAAATATAAAATTTTGAATTATGGTGATATACTCGCTCGAGTTAGTGTCCATCTCGACCGTCAATGTGGAGTGAAATGCTCAATCTCATAACAAAGTCAGTCTACAAAATGGAAAATATATATATATATATAGGAAAATGATAAAATATGTGAAACTTCTATTTAATTTGTCTCAATACATAATACCACGATAACAACAACAATTTAAGGTTTATTTTTAATTAAAATGAGATACACTATATGCGGGGTTTTTTTTTTTTTTTACTCCATCCTCAAAGGTTCAATATAATCAAATTGTTCCAATTAATGGAACGATTCATTGGATCCAACATCCTAACGATATCATGACTGTTGTCTTTACTTTTACGATTCAACTTTCTACAATATCATATTGAGATTGAAAGAAATATTTAAAACATGTAGATGTTCATGTAATTTCCGATCAAGGTCTTCTATGTTTTTCAATAGGTTCTATTTTAATCATAAGACTAATGTGAATGTATATTCTAAGTTTCAGGACTCAAAATTAATAATATGAATCACGATATTCATGTTTTATAAACACGATGATAGTTCTTAAGACTTGTAAAAAGAAAAAGAAACGGTCCAACTAATGAAATAAGAAATAATTTATTGTTATTAACTTATTATTATTATTTGCAAATGGCCATATTTTTTATTTTATGCCAAAGAATCATATATAAAGTTCAATTTCCATGATTTTAGGCGCAGTGACCGTGTTGTAAATTCAAACTTTATGTGATCCACTTGGATATAAAGGATGGACTTCTTCTAGAAAAATCGCTTTTGGCATGATAAGTCATTAGCCCTTGTAATATTTTAGGAAAATTCTTCTTGTACACTCTGCCTTACCCGTTTACCGCAACATGTAAAAAGATCAATTTGTCCCCTCAATCTCACCAAATAACAATTGGAAGACTTTCACTTCATTCACTTTAATTTTCCATTTATAAAACCAACAAAGGCATTTTTAAAACCAGCAAAAGCATTTCAATTTGTCCTCTTTTCATTTTCGGCAATTGGCATTTCCGGCAAAGGCAGGCACTCTTCCAGCCATCCTCGTCCTCTCTCTCCCTAACTCCAGCCGTCCAGCGACCAATCTCTCTCTCCCTAACTCCAGCCGTCTAACGGCAAGTCGCAACAATCTTATCGCCCCGCCAGTCTCATTCCGCTCTCCACTCGCCGGTCGCAACCATTCCGCCCTCGTCATTAGTCTCCAATCCGCCAGGTGCGAAGGTAAATCTAACATATTTTATGTTCAATATACTTCGCTCATTATTTTTTTTTTCCAGATTTCATAAGTTGTACCGTATTTTTTTCAGATTTCATATGTTGAAAGTATTTTTTTTAGATTTTATATGCTTTGGAGTTCATCCCCACCTTTTTTTTCAGATTTAAGTAGATACATTTTAATTTTTCAGATTGAATTATACATTCAAAGTCTCCGTTCATATTTAGCAGTAGGAGTAGACTAGGCAATGATTTAACAATAGAGACATTTTAATTTTACAGATTTAAAACATGAAAATTCACAAACTAATTATGTTAAATTGTTAATGCGATAACTGATAAGTGATTAGATAAGATGATTTGCTTGAACTGATTTTCGAACCTATTGTAATTTGATGAAAACTAAATGTTTTTCTCAACAGTATTATGGGATATATGTTCTTTTTAATGTTTGACAATCAAATCTTGAATGTGGAATTCCTTTAATTCCTAAATATTGAATGAAAATTAGGCACTCATTTGCAGTGAGGAAACTAAATGTTTTTCGAACCTTAACTCTTGTAGGATTGGTGTGGTGTGAGTGTGTTGATGATTGATGTTTGCTAATAGTATAGCATATTATAGAGAAAGACAACTATATAATTGATTGATGATTTGAGAAAGATCGTGATTAATCTTTTACGTTATGGTGTAGCTATTGTCATGTCAGGAAGCAATGAAGGAATATGCTACGGTTGTAGAAAGTCGGGTCACTTCTTAGAAGATTGCAAGCAAAAACGACGTTGCCCACTATGTGGGAAGGGATATGTAAAATGGATGCAAGTAGTGAAGGTGTTAAAGACCAAAGGGAGACTTTTTTTCTGCTGCAGTGAAGAAGAATGCACATATTTCAAGTGGGATAACGGTAAACCGAGTGAAGGGTTCGTTGAAGGGCAATCTAGTAACGTTGGATTGGACAAATCTGTGGGCAAAGAGATAAATGAAGACTTACCTAGCATGTTCAAATTGTTAGCAAGTTTATCGGAGGAAAAAGATGTCGAGATTTCGCTCAATCTCACGATCCGCAAGGGCCAAGGAAATGGGCAGGAGTTAGATAGTTAGATTCAAATATATTGTAATTGAAGAAGTAGTGTTTGGGTTTATGTCTACATTTTGTTGTAATCCATCATTCGAACTATTTGTTTGTTTGTAAATCTCAAAGTTCGGAAATGTTTGACCAATCCATGTTCGATTTTCATACATTTACAACATAAAAGCATATATTTCCTTGAACGAAAGTCAAAATATTTTGCATCACAAATACTTGACATATAAACTATCTATCGTACTGATTGTGAGGTAAGTGGAATGTTGGATTTGCTAACAAATTCCTCGACATTTGTTCTTCGGGTTGTCGAACTAGAGGATATATTGACATGAAGGGATGACTCGACCCATAAGTTAGCACCAAGTTTTATCCATAACCGGGGAGATATGGTTGATATTAAGCATCCTACGAATAGTTGAACATGTGGTAACGGGCTTCTTCTCGTGCCTGGATTAATCTTTCGCTAGCATGATTTATGTTGGACTGTGTTACGGTATTTCCTTTGCTTGAAGTAGAAGCTACTTGTGCAAACAAATAGTACATTAATTGAACCACAAATAAAAAAAAAATTGAAACAAACCCCATAAATAATTGGCAAAAAAAAAAAATCACGAGCAAAGGCCTGGGCGTTCCGGGTGATCGCCCAGCAGATGCATTTTGCATTCTGCTACGTATGAACCGTGATAATCGCCTGAGCGATCACCCGCGATCGCCTGCAATGTCTTCTGCGCTTTCAATTTTTTTTTTTTTTTTGCTAACCTTCTTTTTCGTGGAACCTGTTTCTAATGGACCCTTTTTTAGAAGCTTTTTTGGAGCCCCCTTAGTCTTTGAAAATTTTGGATCCAACATCTGCACACTAAAGTCCTTGTCGACTAATTCTCGTTACGTGGTTGCTTGAACACGAGAATGTCCAGAAATGAGGTTACTACCACATGAAGATTTGTTATTCGAAATCTTCAAATTAATCATTTTCATTTCAAGCCAATATGTAATCTCTCGACATCGTTTTCTTCATCGCTCGCTACCACGCCGCCACCTTTGCGAAATGTCTCACATAATTCATCATATCATAACTGAGCTGGTGTGTTAATCCAACCATTGTAATTAATCTTCATCTTAGTGTATGTCCGACTTACGTCTTTCCTCCATCGCCTTAAAATATATCTTTCCTGTACCACCATGACATCATTTGAAATGAAAACTATGATACAATGCTTGCAAAGTATCCCCCTAAATTTAAACAAGTGACAGCTACATACAATTTGACACTACTCCTTGTCAAACAAAACCGTAAAAAAAAATTTCTTCATCCCATCGCCTAAATTTATAGATTCCAATACCTCATACGAGATTCTCAAAAGTCTCTCATCGACTGCTATAATCCGACAATACACCATGCCAGAGAACTCTTCTTGAAATTCTTTGAATTTGGATATAGTATACGCTTCCTGGAATTGTTTCTCCATTCCAAACTTTGTTGCGCAAGGGATCATCTGAGAAAATGTCTTGAAGTCCGCCTGAAACTCTTTCTCAACTTTACTCCTCAAAGCCCGCTCGTACTGCTCAACAAATTGTTTCAATATGGTTTTTGAATGGACGTATCCATCAAAAAAAGCATTCATGCTCTCACTCCGATGTGTCGTAGACATCCATACCCAAAAACTAGTCCTCAAATAACAAGGCACCCAACGACTACGTTCTCTATAAAGTCCTGATAACCAATCATGATCCTCAAGATCGTGGCTAGCAATCATAGAATTCCAATACTGTTCAAAATCTTCTGGACTTTATGATTCGTAAACCACATAGTGGACAGCCGAAAGTATAGCTCCCTTATTACTGTGTCCTCCAAATTTCTCGGGCAACTTCTTCAAGATATGCCACAAACACCATTTATACCTAGTATCTGGAAAGACAATTGAAATTGCATTTTGCATCACCTTGTCTTGATCAGTAATTATTCTAATAGGAGCTTTACCTTCCATGCACTCAAGCCATGTCCTAAATAGCCATGTGAATGTCTACGTATCCTCATTGGAAATTAAACAACATCCAAGCAGTGTCGATTGTCTGTGATGGTTAACACCAACAAAAGAAGCAAACAACATGTCATATCTATTAGTTAAGTACGTGGTATCAAAGGTCACGGCATCACCAAATTCTTTAGACGCTTCTCTACACCTATTATCACCCAAAAAACACATTTTTCAATCGACACTCTTCGTCCAAATCTACACTAAAGTAAAAACCGTGACATTGTGCTTGCATTTTTAGAAATAGCACCTTTGTAATGCTTGAGCATTTCCTTCCCAAGTCTCAAACGCCAAACTTTATCAATATAGTTTCGACAATCCTTTTCGATGAATGTCATCTCGCTCATATCCACTTGCTTCAACGACAGCTGAATTGTAACTTTTGTGTAATGTAATTCCAATATCATTCACTTCAAGCTTTCGTTTCACGTTGTCACTAAGTTGTCTACTGCACCGATACAACTTAGACTTCGAAGGACTAGTTTTGTAGTTATGCTCCAGCTGAACTTTAGTTAATCGCCATGATCCACTTGCATCAAATACAGCAGTCACCCTAGTATTGCATCCTGTTTGAATTGTCGACTGAGGCTTCAAAGAAGTACTTGTATTACTTGTTCTTCGGCCTTCTCGACTACATGTAAACGTAACATTTTTTACAACACCATCATCACCCTTCCTGGAATTACGTTTTCTTACTGGAAAACCCACACGAGATGCATAGTTCTTGTAAAATTCAAAGACTTCGTTAAGCTCCTTAAACTTCATCCCAATCTCAGGTGCAATCTCATTCGGTTCTTCAACTCAATCATCATTTAAACCAGGAGAATTCTCTATTTCTATCTCATCATCTTGAAAGTATTTATCATCAACCACAAACATATTTATATTTACTGTCGCATCTTCGAAAAGTGAAACGAGATTTCCTAAATACAAATATTCAAAATAATAATTTTCGTAAGGTATGTAACCCAAAAATAAATATTTGCGACTATGGTAAATACATAACTTCTATAATGTATATAATACAAAAATATGGTAAAAAATAAACTTTCAAATGTGAATAAATATTACTTATTTCGACATAGTGATAGATAACTTAGATGGCAAATAAAGTTTCAAGTCAAAGATGGAAGAAAAAATATTGCCGGAGATTCGCCAAAAAGAAATTAAGAACTGAAGAAATTTTTTTGCAAATTTCTAATAAGTGAACACACAATGGGAATTGGTTTACTAAATAAGTAAACACTCAGTGAATGCGGTAGAAATCTGGTTGTATGCATTGATTACAAATGAAAAATTTTCAAATCAATATCTCGCGGTAAACACCGCGGTGTACATGTAGCGGTTCTGAATATTTTATGCCTCCATTATATATGTGTGAATAGAATAAAGGAGAAGAAAAAATAAAAATAAAACTGAACTATTTAACCATAATACAACTTCGACTACCTCTTCATTTTCATTGATTCGATCAAATTATTAATTACACATAATTTAAAAAATAATTTTGGAATATTTAAAGGAGAAGAGGGGAAAAAAAAATTTAAAAAATCGCAAAATAATGGTGCAAGAATGACACATACACACGTGGTTACCATACACGTATATATTAATAAAATGCCGGGGCATAATCTATATATAATGCATGAGATTGATCGCACATCATCTGCCCCATTCTACTCAGTTTTGCATTCATAATATAAATGAGTAATTTTTGGTATCATAAAACGATGTGGGATAAATTTTCATCGATCAGACTTGTAATTTTTTTTTTTTTTTTTTTTTTGTCAAACAGCTTTTATTTATGTAAATCAAAAATTTATAATACAAATTTGAACCTACTTATCATAGATCATAGCCATATAGCCTACCAAATAGTCATAACCTACGCAACAAGATAAGAACACGTCCATATATTATATATTTTCCAAATGAAGGACCGCTTCCTAGTCTCAATTTAAAATTTTGGATCTGAAGCTAATAAATAATACGGATTATTGAAACGATAAGAAGATAAATTTAAGATTATTGAGCAATTATCGAAGTAATAAAGTCATTTTAATAAAAAATTACAATTAAATTTTAAATTTTAGGTTGATTAGCTTCTATGAATATAGTCACCTTTGGTACTTCATCTTATGTATTTATCGAGATTATTAATTTAGTGTACTAATTCGAGTTGAGATTGAATTTTTTTTTATTATTTAAGTGCATTTATTACTTTATCAAACATTCATTTATCGAGATTTTACAATATGTATTACAGAATTATGTACTTAATTTTAAATAAAATTTATAAATTTAAACACGTACTAATGGAACAGACAATACAAATGAAATAACAACAACAATACAAAATGTCAACTCGCAATAGTCAACAATGACTTGTTAGTATTGTTTGAACTATTGATTCACGTAATTGAGTTTGTAACAAAAATATAAATAGTATATTTGTTCAATTTGAATTCTTTTATAGAAAAATCAATAGCAACATCGATCATCGATGCTTATGATACCCTTTATAACTTGTGAGTATTCTTTGAACTTTTGATTCACATAATTAGTTTTATGTAATTGGATTTGTATTGAAAGTAGAAATTGTGTCTTTGATCAATTTGAATTCTTTTTTTACACGACAAACTAGAATAGTAATGAACCTAATTGATAAATTGTTAGCAACGTCGATTGTCCATAGTCAATGGTTGTAGTTGGTGACGTACAATTATTTTAGAAAATGGATGGCAATTGCAATAATCAATCGATAATTAAATAAGTAGTAAAGTCAAAATATTAGTATTATTATTTTTATATATTTTAACGTACGTAATAACAATACATTTTCTATTATATTAATTTAAAAGACGTACAAAATACAGCAAACAATTTATTGAACAACGTAATACAATACTAATTTAATTGACTTAAAACAAATTTAAAAGATTTTACAACGTGTCGTTTTCTTACAGTTAATAATAACGTTGACTTTGCATTTTATCAATTGAATCAGCATGCAAAGTAAAAGTCCGTATTCGTACGGTATTGAAGAATATTTATCCTAAATTCACGTGCAATAAATCAATAATAGACCACAAAAGTTTCTTTCACACTTGGACGTTGGACCACAAAAACTAAAATCACAAAATTTAGTTCTCAATGTGATAATAGTCATACCAAAATAAGCGACTTTAACAAACAAAAAATGAAATTGTTTTCTTTTGTTGGAGTAAAGTACAAGTGTTTTAATAAGTTGTTGGAGTGTACACATCAAGTATATTAAAAAGATTTTTATCTTGAATTTATAGATTCGACCCATAAAAGAGCATAGATAATAATATTTATATGCATATCAACAAAGTGAATAACACGTGAGTAGAACAAAAATAATTGTAACTTCTTCACCCGGCTGGTCCCCTTCTTATTCAATGGCTAAGGGATTGGTAGAAGTTCTTTTTAGAGTGATTATTTGATGGTATGTTTTAGGGGTAGGCACGGTGCGATTTGGATTGGATTCGAAGAGATTCAAACAGAACCGATAACTACTGAGTATCTTGTAAATAGAACAATTGGTTTCAATTTGAATTATAGAACTAAACTTGAACCAAACTATTCCATAATTAAAGTTTGAAAGTTGTCATATTTCTAACAATTGTGTTTATTCCCTTATTTGAAACAATACAATAATCTAAAAAATCATAATTTCCAAACATTAATGTATTAATAAAACAACAATATATCATGTTTTGCATACAAAGTTCCATCTCAATACAAAATAACAAATATAGAAACCAAATATTTCATTTTTATGGCTAAATTTTCAGAAAAATTAAAAAATATTAGGTTCGATTCGATTTCGATTCAGTTCGATTTTATTTTTCGATTTTGAGTCTACAACTGATACCCAAACCATAAATGGTCAATTCTGAGTTCTAATACCCATTATCTGATTTAAACTTTGGAAGAACCGAATCAAACTGTTCGATTCAATTCGATTGGATACTTTTGTCCAATCCTAGACTATGTTTATTACCAGTTTCACCAGCCATCTCTCTAGGAAAGGAAGAGGACCATCTAGGGCCAGCCTTGGCCCTAGTCGACTAAGCAACCAGCAAGGGCTCTAAACCATTCAGGATCCAAAAATTTTGGTCCAATATTTTTTAAAAAAAAAAATCAACCTATTTAAATGTGAAATGAACCTAAATAGAAAAAAGTGGATATTACACCCACTATTTATGAATATTAAATAATCCTAAATCTAACAACTTAGCTTATTTATTTAAAAAATACTACATTATTAAAATTAGATTAATTAATTTAATATTGAATTAATAATGTATTAAAGTCATTTTTAAACATTTAATTACCTATGACCGCTTTTAACCCTCCTATATTATAGCACCCATTAAAGTGAAAACTCTCAAATCGAAAAAACTTCCCCATTTACAAGTTGGAACAAAATCTTTCAAAATTTTAAAAAGTCTTTTCCCAAAATCTTGAAATCGTAGTGCATTTTTCACAATTTTTTTATCTTAGTTGAAGAATGGAGACTCCAAATCGCGAAAATACAAGGTTGAAGACGGCGTCGACTGGAGAAGAAACCATATCGGAGTCGAATACTTCCAGTCACCGGAGAATAACGTTTTCTACACCCACAAAAGCACCCAAAACAAAAGAGACAACGAACTTGTTGAAGTTTAGAGTTGATTTTGTATTTGTAACAATTGTAACAGTCTAGAGTTGGATTTGTATTTGTAACAGTTTTTGTTTAGTATCACTGTCTGATACAAATATTACAAATAATATTGTGTTATATCAATGAATATGTTACTAAATATGTTACAGATTATATTATATTATTTTACACAGCTCATGTACATAAAATGGTATTCTGTATCACTAGTGTTATATATGTTACAAATGATGAAATCATGAGTTTTATTTGCTAAATTTGACATTATGTGTTACATCTCTTTATCATATTGATGTTACACCATTTTATTTTATACCAGGGTACATAACATAATACATTGATTATGTTCAAATAATTGTATCAAATCTTAATTATGTAACTGTAAAAGACATATCCTTTTACTTATATTGTAACAATGTATTCAAATTTTTGAAGAAAAACATTAGTTTAATCTGGATTTTTATCAATTATCATTATGCTTGTTGATCAATCTTCACGAATTGATCTTCTTCACGGACGGAAGTTTCTCGCAGACTGATGTTCTTCGAGGACTGATTTTCTTCTTTGACTGATGTTATATACATAATGATGTTTTCCTGATTTTCTGAAATTTTTTTTTTTCTATTTTGGCAAAGAATCAATTAGATATACAATTTAATGGAAATAATATAAAATCCCAATTTTATAGGTTTTCATTTACAGCTGTTAATTATAGCTTGTAATTAATATATTAATATATGAAATTATAATAAATAAATATATTTAAAAGTCAGTATTTTTAGAATTTTTGTGACAAGAATGACTTTTTGGAATTATTTCTAAAAAATGGCTCATTCTTAAAAAAATTCCTAGAAAAAAAGTTCAAATCTAATAAACATTATCTATCTTAATCTAGTATTTAAATTGTAGACCGTGCAATTTTACATTTTTAGAAATCTTTATCACCGATTGTAGGGAGGTTTACTCCGCTACAGTGGCAACAAAAAGCACAAAAAAATATACTTGTTGTCCGTCACTACGTCTGCCATAAAAAAAAGTGCTCCACCTCCGTCGTCTGCAAAATATGCTCAAAGAATCCTTCTATCTTTCTCTCTCTCACTCAGTCAAAGAGCTCTCTCTCTCACTCTCAATCGCGTTCGCTCTCTGCAAAATCCGTTCAAACGAACCCCTCTATCTCTCTCTCTCTCGCTCAATCGTCTCCAGATTTTCTCCCCTCAATCAATCAATAATCTCATGATTCTTCTCAACCCTCAATCGGAACCCGCCGCACTGACTCGTAACTAAGCGTTATTGCTCTCTCACAGTCGTGCCTGCATATGGGGAGTTGGAGACTTCATAATAAACAAAGATGAGAAAAAGAGAATCGGCGATTTTGATGCTCTCCGCTTTCGCCATTTTCTTCTCTCTTCAGGTACATACGGTAGCTAAAATCGTATTGTATTTCTGTTTGATATTGGGATTCATTGAATACTTTAGGGACTTAATTCAAGATTCAATTGAAGCCCCAATTTGTTGTTTCGTTATTCGGGTTTTGGTTACTTAGCTTCATTTCCACGATCCTTGTGAATCCTTTATGTTTTGAGGGCATTTTTGCAGTTTCTTTTATTAGGGTTTGTTTAAATTCCTGCTAGTAACTATGAACACATATGGTTTTGGTTGTTGAAAAGTTATGGAATTCACTGATCAGCATTTGCACTTTTAGTTTATTGGCTGATTCTTCATTCAAAGAGGCGGGTTTACCAGTAAAGTTACAAGTATTTTTCTTTGGAAATTGACATATAAAATATAAATTATCTTGTGTTGCAGTGTTTTCTATAAGAATAAGCCATCTTCTTCATCACCAAACTTGGAAGGTAATATCAGATTTATTTCTGTAAAAATATGCTTTCAATTTATTCATTTTGCACTCGATTTCATTGTACTGAATGATTTAATTTCAACACAACATCAGTCTAAGATTCCGTTCAGCCTTATCGCTGTTCTCTTCTTCTACCTCCATCTATTTAGTGCATTTTCCTTTCCATTTCTATCGTTTCCATTTCTATCGCCTTAAGTTCCCATCTTGTTTTGTTGGATTTTTTTTTTTTTTTTTTTGGCAAGCTATAAAACAATGAAATCAGAACAAGAACTGAAATATGGCATTGTGTGGGTGTTTTCCATTCCTTCAAACTGCATCAAACCTTGCTTTTCAACATATTGACTACGGTCGGATCCCACCGCAAGGAAGCGGTATACTAGTCTTAAATCAAAACGATTTTCAAAATTATTAGAATTGGAGCAATAAATAAAAAGGCGAAAAATAAAGAACACAATGATTTATAACTCAATGAAGGTTCCCTTGTTGTAATGAAATACTAGGACAACCTAATTACAAAGACAACATTTTGAAAAACATCATTACTTAAGCAAATACAAATACCGTATACCTTTCGGGGGCCACCTGCCCCCTTCGATATGGGCTCAACTCCGCGTAGCGCAACAAATTAGCATCCACAGCTTAACACAAATTTCAACTATTTTTTCATTTAATGAAAAATAAAAAAAAAATACTATTTTTTCGCTTGTAAATCTGTCACAGCGTTACATTTTAAAATATCTCAATTTATTAAAAATTCCATTTAAATTTTTATATAAGGCCCTCCAAATCTTAAGACTGACCCTGGGACTACTTAGAAAGTTTTTGAGTCAAAATTCGAACTCGTTGCCTCTCTAAAAAAGAACCCATTTAAATTTATTAATATTAAAATTTTATTGGAAACCAAAGATTTTTTCCTAATGTGTTCACTGATCATAGACTAACTTATAAAGACACGAGCAGGACCAAAATTGGTAATATTTTTTCTTTTGTAACGAACGCAATTTGGTTGAAAATTTCCCTGAGCTTAAAGCCTCCACGTTTGGCTTCATAACAACAAATTGATACAACTCCTCCAGCTATCAAATGTTGAAGTTTATAGTCTCGATTATTGATTTAGCGAATAATTTGGTTTTAGTTATACCCTAGCACTTATACCACTTGCGTGGTCAAATGAAAAATCAATATTATCTTTGTCAATTTATGTGTAAGTTCGTTTATGTTAACCAACTCGAGACAACTTTTTTGCTTTTTAAAAATTAAATAAAAAAATAAAAACATCTATTGAGTCTAATTTTTTACTTAGTTGAGTTTTTGGCCCATGCTGATACTATTTTTTTTTTCAGTAGTTATCTTCTCTCCAAAAAATCATGATTTTGTCTCTGTTACCAAATTTTGGAGTATGCTCTGGCCAAGACATGACGGGTCTTGTCGGAAAATATAGTTGAATAAAAAATAATATTATAATTTTTCTTCATATCCTTACAATAATATAAGAGGCTTAAATTTTTCTGTACATGTTTTCGTTCAATACGCATTCGTTTTACAACTATCATTTAATTATATTACCTACTTCACTCACCTATTTTCTACCTTTTTACTTTCTGGCTTTTCTAAAGCCAAATGTATCTTCATTTTCCATATTTGTTTGCATAGTTGTTCATTGGAACTTAGATTTTAGCCGCCGGTTGTTCGGGCTCGTCGTCTTTCCAGTGGAGCTTAGAATTCAGACTGTTCTCGTCAAACAAGTTCGGTAAGTTATTTGTATGACAATGAAAAATTTATAAGCATAACTTCATTCTTATTTATACAACAAATATTTATGTCTAAGTTGTCTGAAACTTACATTTCTCCCAAATTCTCAATAATACATTCTGTGCTATGTTATATTTGTCTAAAACTTAATTCTGATCAATGTTGAAGGCCAATTGAAATTTCGATTGGGGCTTGATTGATATTTGATTACCATAACGTCATCAAACTAACTGAACATGTCTAGGTTGCATGATAACTCGACAACCACGGTTGGGTTGTCGAGTTACTCGACAACCAACACGGTTGTCAAGTTGGCTCGACAACTCGACAACTGTGTTGGTTGTGTATTGGTTGTCGAGTTGGCTAACTCGGCAACCTGTATCCACTATCCTGTGTGTTTTGTTTTAGTTTTTAAATGTAGGGATCAATCTTGTGAAAAATGTAGCTATGAATTTTATGTTTAATGATTGTAAGCAGAACTTCATTCTTATTTATACAACAAATCTGTTAATTTTTAGAAAATTTCAAATCAAATATTTATGTGTAAGTTTGTCTAAAGCTTCATTTCTCCCGAATTCTCATTTGGTGACTCGACAGCTATGTTATATTTCTTGAGGGCGAATTGAAATTTCAGTGGTATTAGCATAGCAATCTTTACTCGGCAACCGTATTGGTTGTCGAGTTAGCCACGCAACCAAGCTAACTCGATAACCTTGCCGAGTTAGCCACGGTTGACAAGTAACTCGACAACCGTGTTGGTTGCCATTACATGCTCGACAACAACCGCTTTTGTCGACTCGACGACCTCAGGCGACTGGACCATGTAGAGTCAAGCTAACTCGACAACCTTACTGTATCCACTGTCCACTCTAAACTACTATGTGTTTTGGAAGTTTTGGAGAATAACTTTATAGGAACCACTTAACTTTAGGCCTTAGCAAAAGAACTACATAAATTGTATCATGCTATGTGGCATGTGAGTGGTCTGTGAGTGGCTTCTTGAAATCTGCATGATTTTCTTCTTCTTATAGTATTTTGTCTATTAATTATACATATTTTAGTTGATGTGGATAACTTTTGCTTTTGTTCTTTTTCTATTTTTTTTATTTTTTTGTTTATTTTTAGTTTTTCTAAGTATTTTTTATTTAGTTTTCTTTTTTTCTTTTATGTAGATGTTGCAGATAGATGGACGCACAAGCAAAAAAAGATTTGCGCAATAAACGTAGAAGAGAATTGTATGCGGAAAGAAAAAAAATTGATCCAAGAAAGAAAGTAAATACAATGCAACAAGGTAGAAGTAAATACAATGCAACAAGGTAGTTCAAGTATAACATGTAAGTATTAATTAAATTTATATATTATATCATCAATTTTTTTTTCTATATACATTATAATTATAATAAATTGAGTTTTCATTTTTGTAGTTGATGATCAAAGAATAGTTGATGAATGTGATATATTTGTTCATGAAGGTGACATAGCTATTCATGAACATGATATAGTTGATGATGATATATTAAATAAGAATTCTAATATCAATCAATATGGTAAATATTTTTACATAAAAAATATTCCCACAAAAACTTATATATTAAGAATATCAACAATTTTCAAATTTTCTTTGGCCAGATTGTATATGTTGTTGGATGATATCTTCTTGACTTGCTTGCTTGCTCCATTTCACCCCTAGTTTCCATAAATATTTGATTTTCAACATCCATATCTAAAAAAAAAAAAAAAAAATCCAACTATCTATTATATATGCCAAAAAAAACATATGTCCCACAGTTAAAGTCACATGTCCCACAGTTAGTTTTTCAATTATAGAATGATACAATATTTTTTCATTTAGTTTTTCAATGATACAATATAAAACAATTTTTGCATCAAAATCACAAATACCACAAAATTTTCATTTTAATTAAATATTTAACATAAAATTTTGCTACATTTTTCACAAAATTGATCCCTACATTTTTCACAAGTGTACAACACACATAACAAAAACTAGTATATATATAATGATATTGAAATTTTGTAGCATGGTTAAACTTGAGTAATAATAGCCTATATGTGTGAACATATAATAAAGTAGTGGTAAAAAGATTCATATATATAAAGTCAAAAGAATTTGTGAAAAAACTGATAATTGAACTTTGCAAAATAATTAATAATTGCTTCATAAAAGAAACCAAATTAAATTCATTATCATATATAATGACGGCACAAGTGACAGCTTATGAGATAAAATAAAATTTCCACCTTAAATAAATTTATATAAGAAAAAAGATGTTATATATATTTTCCTTTTTAAATAAGCAAACGAGCGATAAATTTTCTTTTATTAGATTGTCAATTAAGATAACAGTTTTTCTCAATCAAATTTCAAATGGGACGGCAATTCAACAATTGGGTCGTAAAATGACATTTTTTTTTAATGTACTTGATTTGCACAGAGCATTTATGCTGTTCTCACATGGGGGGTGTGGGCCCCCCTACTCCACCATTTAGACAATTTTTTCTTACGTGACTATGTTGTCTACAATTTTAACAAGATACTTTTTTTTTATTGAGTTATTCTTCTTCTATTTTTCAACAACAAGTAACAAGTTTTCAGATAAAATATTGCTTTTACCACTCAACCTTTTTTTTCAGAAATTAATACTTATTCAAAATTTGCAGTTTCTTTCTTATACATGAAAATTGATTTGATGTGTTTATAGAATGATAGAAGATATTAAATAAGTAAAAATCAACTTGGATTTTGATATATAATTTAAACTCGTATAAAAAAATTTGTGTAACCTTTCAATTCTTGATTCTTTGAAAACAATCCAATGCAAATGTTTAAAAGAATTAAATTTGAAGGACAAAATCCACGAAATTGCAAGATGACGTAAGCGCAAACATGATAATTGAGATCCTGTATGAGTTTCTTTTACTAATAAAGTGATGATTAATAAGAGTGACACAAATCATTATTAATAGTAATATAGTATGGGCAGTCAAAGAAGGCAGATGTCAAAGTTTATGTTGGAAATTGGTTTAAATATGTCGAGAAATTAACTAAATGTTAAAAATAACGAAAGTGACTTCGTGTTAACTTGGCCAAATATATAAGACCTGACCAAATCTATTTAGGCAAATTAGTTTGCCACTTCGACGCTTCGAAGAAACGGGGATCGACCTGCCCGGTCAGGTCGCAGGGGTCGAGGGGACAACGCCCCTCGTGGGGGCTCGGGGGCAACGCCCTTCGGAAAGAAAATTCAGATTTATCTGCATGTTTAAAGGGTATAGTTGGCATCTTGAAATCAATATCGAATAAATGAGAAATTACGAAAAAGGACAAAATCGGGTCAAAGTTTGACCATGCGATCGGATGGTTAATTTACACTGCGATCGCAACTTGCTTAAATTTTAAGCAGAGTGTATTTTGGTCCTCCATGCGATCGCAGGAGGAAAAGCCTTGCGATCGCATGGTTAATCTGGATGAAGTTCTGTTTTCAAAATTGTACCATGCGATCGCAGCATAGTAAAACCATGCGATCGCATAGGTTTACGCGCGAACAGACATGTTCTTATGAAGTGTTGCACAATTTTGTTCAATACCTTTTCGTTTCCAACTGATCTTCAACGTTAAATAGGACCTTTGGACGTCCATATATACAGAGAATTGATACAGAAAGATAAGCAAACACAAAGAACTCATTTCATCATTCTTTAACCAAAATTATTGCATTTTTGTTGCATAAAATTCTGGTTTCCATTTCATTTCATTCGTTGGAGTACAAAACCAAGTTTTGGTTCGCTGTACTTGAGTTTTTGAAGTGCTACAAAACTCAAGCGAAGTCGTTGTATCTTGGGAGTCAATTGCCAAAGACCGATGGCACCTTTGCGGGGCAATATTGACTTAAGGACAAAGAGTTTAACTCTTGCCTCAACTATTATTTCTTCCATTTTCGGTTTCTGGTTTCTACTGCTTTGGGTCATTTGCACAAAAATCCGCCAACAGTTTAAACTCAGACAAACACGCTTTCGTCACGCCTGATTTAGCATTCTCTAATTACAAACACGCTTACGTCTGCTAACATTCTTGACGGATTAATTACACCATATAACACTGAACTTTATATTTTATTTCATTTATACCACCAAATTTTTTACCATGTTTCATTTATACAACTGATCTTTAATTCGTTTCATTTATACCACTAAACTTTAAAATTATTTTCAGTTAAACCACTTCATTAGCCAACCGTTCATTGTTTGACAAAACTTCTGACGTGGCATTAATAGACCGTTAATTGGCTGATGTATCTCACCATGTGTGAAAGTATTGTCCACATGTAAAAATCATGTTTGAAAATACATTTTTGTCCCAACTATTTCGACAATTCTTGAGCTCAAAGTCGTTTAATTGATGTCAAAAATATTTTTTTATTTAAAACTTCATTCACGTGGTAAGATACATCAGCCAATTAACGGTTCGTTAATGCCATGTCAGAATTGTCGTCAAACAATGAACAGTTGATTAATGAAGTGGTTTAACTGAAAATAATTTTAAAGTTTAGTGGTACAAATGAAACGAATTAAAGTTCGGTAGTATAAATGAAACATGGTATAAAGTTCAGTGGTATAAATAAAACAAATTAAAATTCAGTGGTATAAATAAAATAGAGTATAAAATTCAGTGGTATATGGTGTAATTAATCCATTCTTTACTGACCTTCCTTTCCTCCAAGCAAGTGACCATGACCATGGCCGCATGGACATGGATTTCAAGAACAAAGACTATGAAAAAAAAAAAGGCTGACCTTCCTTTCCTCCAAGCAAGTGACCATGACCATGACCATGGCTGCATGGACATGGATTTCAAGAACAAAGACTATTACTAGCCACTGTTTAGGGCACCTGAAAAAAAAAATAAAAAAAAAATGACTGACCTTCCTTTCCTCCAAGCAAGTGACCATGACCATGGCTGCATGGACATGGATTTCAAGAACAAAGACTATTACTAGCCACTGTTTAGGGAAACTGAAAAAAAAAAAAAAAAAAAAAAAAAAAAAAAAGCCAATTAAATCCGAGCTAATTTAAATTTTTTTTCCCACTCTAAATGTAATTAAGTCAACAATATTCATAGAGAAGGGTTTGAAAATATGTAGTGTACATTTGTGTTTCAATGCTTTTTGTTTGTCATAGTTTAAATTATAATTTATGTAGGTCAAATATATTTTTTATTTATATATTTTGTAAAATTCACAATTTACAGTCTACTTCTTATCTATGTATTCTATAAGATCTACAAATTATAAATATTTAAAAAATAATTTCAGTACTAAATGAGTGATTAATTGTACTAGACAATATAATATAAGAAATATTTTAATGGTTAATTATATTATATACTATCGAACTTTATACTCTATTTCATTTATATCACTGAACTTTAATTCTTTCATTTATACCACCAAACTTTAAGATTAATTTCAGTTAAACTACTTCGTTAACCCATCGTTCATTGTTTGACGAAAATTCTAACGTAGCATTAACAGGCTGTTAATTTGCTGATGTATTTCACCACATGTGAAAGTGTTGTCCACGTATATGAAGTTCAAAATAAAAATACACGGTTGATGTCAAAGTCGTGTTTGAAAATACGTTTTTGTATGAACCAATTCGACAACTCTTGAGGCAAAGTCGTTTAATTGATATCAAAACGTATTTTTATTTTAAACTTCATAAACGTGAACAACACTTTCACATGTGGCGAGAAACATAATTTAATTAACGGCCCCGTTAATGTCACGTCAAAATTTTTGTCAAACAATGAACCGTTGGTTAACGAAGTGATTTAACTTAAAGTAATTTTAAAGTTCGGTGATATAAATAAAACGAATTAAAATTCGATGATATAAATAAAATAGAGTATACAGTTGAGTAATTAACTCCATATTTTAATTTTCCAAGAAACAAAATGAAAATAGAGCACGGACATGTAATTTTCCAAGGAAGCCACTAGGAACAAAATGAAAAACATGTTCCCATTATTATTATTATTATTATTGGAAAGTCACATACGTGTATTCCTTGTTCCCATTATTATTATTATTATTATTAATTTATTATTTTACTCTCAAAACTCCAACAAACTCTCAAAACTAAAATGCCTCTTTTTTAAAAAAAATGGACTTAAATATTCTCATTTAATAAGTACTGTTAACAAATCATCTGTTAACGGACTATCTGTTAACAGATGGTCTGTTAATAGGCCATTAACAGACTACATGCCTGTTAACGTACACGTGGGCTATTAAGACCAAAAGTAACAGAATCCTATAATGAATTGTCTCAAAAGAATTTATTATCATAAAAATAGAGAATTTACCAAATACATATAAAATTTTAAAGAGTAGCTCATTGGACAACAACTTAGACCACTATTAAGAAAATGTCAAATATGCTGTTGACGTTGGAAAATGCATGGTTTATACTAATTCCAAGCCAACTTAAAGATAAGTGTTGAGGTCGGTTATAACCGTAATGAGTGGTAGATAGGTAAGTATATGTAGGAAAATCTGATTGTATAATCTTTGTAAGAGTGCTTTTATTAGCGGTTGAATGTCCGACCTGAAAGATATTTATGTCTCCTATTTATAGAAAAATATGCAATGATTTCTTCCATTTAATGCTAAGCTAGGCATTAAATGGCCAAGCTAGGCATTTAATGCTTACAAGACATCCCTTTTTTAGGGTATTTAATGTGAAGTGACGGCTAACAGTCGAAATGACAAGCTATGCTGATGACGTGAGTATGACATCTACAGGTAGAGGTCCGACCTGGAACCCAAGGGAGGAGGTCCGACCTGAATTAAGACCTGCTTGGGATGAGATTCGACATGGAGTAAGACCCGTTTAAGCTGAAATCCGACCTGGAGTAAGGCCCGCTTGAGATGAGGTCCGACCTGGAGAGTTACTTAGTTGATGTAACAGATCGAATTGGATATCAACATATGCCATTTACAAAGACATAATCAAAATTCCCAATTATGTATTTGCAAATGGTGTATTTGACATTTTTTTCAATAGTAGTCTAAGTTTCGATCTAAGCTGTTGTCCAATGAACATTACACAATTTTAAATTATGGTGATATACTCGCTCGAGTTAGTGTCCATCCCAACCGTCAATGTGGAGTAAAATGTTCAATCTCATAACAAAGTCATTCTACAAAATGGAAAAAATAAATATATTGGAAAGGATAAACTACGTGAAACTTCTATTTAACTTGTCTCAATACATAATATCGCCATAACAACAACAATTTAAGATTTATTTTTAATTAAAATGAGATAGTCCTATACGAGTTTTTTTTTTTCCCTTACTCCACAAAGATACAATATAATCAAATTGTTCCAATTAATGGCACGATCCAACATCCTAGCTAGCGATATTATGACTGTTGTCTTTACTTTTATAATTCAATTTTTTACAATATCATATCGAGGGATTGAAGGAAATGTTAGAAGTATGTATATATATATATATATATATTCATGTACGTAATTTTCGTTCCGGGTCTTCTATGTTTTTTACTAAGTTCTATTTAAATCAAAAGACAAATATGAATGTATATTCTAAGTTTCAGGACTCAAAATTAATAATATGAATCGCGATATTCATATTTCATAAACATGATGTTAGTTCTTAAAGAAACGGTCCAAATAATGAAATAAGTACTAATTTATTGTTATTAACTTATTATTATTATTTGCAAATGGCCATATTTTTTATTTTATGCCAAAGAATCACAAAGTTCAATTTCCATGATTTCAGGCGCAGTGACCGTTTTGTGAACTTCTTCTAGATTTGGCATGATAAGTCATTAGCCCTTATAATATTTTATGGCTCCAAATTATATATTTATGAATAAAATAAAGGAGAAGAAAAAAAAAAAAAAAGAACATGAAAAATAAAAAAAAAAAAAAATGAATTATATAACCATAATACAACTTCGACTACACCTTCATTTTCATTTATTCGATCAAATTATTAATTACACATAATTTAAAAAATAATTTTGAAATATTTAAAGGAGAAGAAAAAAAATAAAAAATTTAAAATAATCGCAAAATAATAGTGCAAGAGTGGCACAAACACACGTGGTTACCAAACACGTATGAGCATGCTGGAGCACAATCTACATATATTTTATATAATAATCCATAAACAATCCCAGATGCACAACAACTCCATTGAATATTGATTTACTCGGTTTTGCATTCATAATATAAATGAGTAATTTTTGGTATCATAAAACGATGTGGGATAAATTTTCATCCATCCAACTTGTAATTTTGTTTTTTTTTTTTTTGTCTAACAGCTTTTATTTATGTAAGTCAAAAATTTATATTACAAATTTGAACCTACTTATCATAGATCATAGACATAGAGCTTACCAAATAGTCATAGCCCACGCAACAAGATAAGAACACGGCCATATATTATATATTTTCCAAATGAAGGACCTCTACCTAGTCTGTCTGAATTTAAAATTTTGGATCTGAAGCTAATAAATAATACGGATTATTGAAACGATAAGAAGATAAATATAAGATTATTGAGCCATTATCGAAGTAATAAAGTCATTTTAATAAAAAATTACAATTAAATTTTAAATTTTAGGTTGGCTAACGTTAGGTTCTATGAATTTAGTCACCTTTGATACTTTATCTTATGTATTTATCAAGATTATTAATTTAGTGTACTAATTCGAGTTGAGATTGAATTTTTTTTATTATTTAAGTGCATTTATTACTTTATCAAACATTCATTTATCGAGATTTTACGGTATATGTTACATAATTATGTACTTAATTTTAAATAAAATTTATAAATTTAAACATGTACTAACAGACATACAAATGAAATGATAACAACAATACAAAATGTCAACTTGCAATAGTCAACAATGACTTGTTAGTATTGTTTGAACAAAATGTTCTAAAATACGTAAAAGCGTGATTGGCGTGGTAGCCAGTTTGTTTTCGAAACTAAGCAGTTTAGGCGAGAGTAAGATAAGGGAAATGCGAAGGCGAAGCGTGAGACGTGGTTAGGCGTAGAAGCCGAACTTTAAGCTTAGGAAGAGCCTAAGCAAAACTTAGGCGGACTTTTTAAAACAGTAGTTGAACTATTGATTCACGTAATTGAGTTTGTAACAAAAATATAAATAGTATATTTGTTCAATTTAAATTCTTTTATAGGAAAATCAATAGCAACATCGATCATTGATGCTTATGATACCTTTTATAATTTGTGAGTATTCTTTGATCTATTGATTCACGTAATGTTTTATTTAATTGGATTTGTATTGAAAGTAGAAATTGTATATTTGTTCAATTTAATTTCTTTTTTTACACGACAAACTGGAATAGTGATGAACCTAATTGATAAATTGTTAGCAACGTCGGTTGTTCATAGTCAATGATTGTAGTTGGTGACGTACAATTATTTTAGAAAATGAATAGCATTGCAGTCAATCGATAATTAAATAAGTAGGAAAGTCAAAGTATTAATATTATTTTTTATATATATTTTAACTACGTATTAACAATATATTTTCTATTATATCAATTTAAAAGACGTACAAAATACACCAAACAATTTATTGGACAACGTAATACAATACTAATTTAATTGACTTAAAACAAATTTAAAAGATTTTACAACGTGTCGTTTTCTTGCAGTTAATAATAACATTGACTTTTCATTTTATCAATTGAATCAGCATGCAAAGTAAAAGTCCGTATTCATACGGTATTGAAGAATATTTATCCTAAATTCACGTGCAATAAATCAATAATAGACCACAAAAGTTTCTTTCACACTTGGACGTTGGACCACAAAAACTAAAATCACAAAATTTAGTTCTCAATGTGATAATAGTCATACCAAAATAATTAAGCGACTTTAACAAACAAAAAATGATATTGCTTTCTTTTGTTGATGTAAAGTACAAGTGTTTTAATAAGTTGTTGGAGTGTACACATCAAGTATATTAAAAAGATTTTTATCTTGAGTTTATAGATTTGACCCATAAAAGAGCATAGATAATAATATTTATATGCATATCAACAAAGTGAATAACACGCGAGTAGAACAAAAATAATTGTAGCTTCTTCACCCGGCTAGTTCCCTTCTTATTCAATGGCTAAGGGATTGGTAGAAGTTCTTTTTAGAGTGATTATTGGATGGTATGTTTTAGGGGTAGGCACGGTGCGATTTGGTTTGGATTCGAAGAGATTCAAACAGAATCGATAACTACTGAGTATTTTGTAAATAGAACAATTGGTTCCAACTTGAATTATAGAACTAAACCTGAACCAAACTATTCCATATTTAAAGTTTCAAAATTGTCATATTTCTAACAATTGTGTTTATTCCCTTATTTGAAACAATACAATAATATAAAAAATCATAATTTCAAACATTAATCTATTAATAAAACAACAATATATCATGTTTTGCATACAAAGTTCCATCTCAATACAAAATAACAAATATAGAGACCAAATATTTTATTTTTATGGCTAAATTTTCAGAAAAATTAAAAAATAATAAGTTCGGTTCGATTTCGATTCAGTTCGATTTTATTCTTCGATTTTGAGTCTACAACTTATACCAAACCATAAATGGTCGGCTCTGAGTTCTAATATCCATTATCCGATTTAAACTTTAGAAGAACCGAATCGAGCTGTTCGATTCAATTCGATTGGATACTTTTGTCCAATCCTAGACTATGTTTATTACCAATTTCACCAACCAACTCTCTAGGGAATGAAGAGGACTATCTAGGGCCGGCCCTAGTCCTAGGCGACTAGGCAACCGCCAAGGGCCCCCAACCATTCAGGGCTCAAAAATTTTGGTCCAATATATATATATATATATATATATATATATTTTTAAAATTAGCCTATTTAGATATGAAATGAACCTAAATAAAAAAAGTGGACATCACACCTACTACTTATGAATATTAAAATAACCCTAAATCTAACAACTTAACTTGTTTATTTCAAAAATACTACATTCTTAAAATTAGATTAATTAATTTAATATTGAATTAATAATGTATTAAAGTCATTTTTAAATCTTCAATTACATATTACCGCTTTTAACCCTCCTAGATTACAGCGCCCACTAAAGTGAAAACTCTCAAACCGAATAAACTTCTTCATGTACAAGCTGGAACAAAATCTTTCAAAATTTTAGCAAATCTTCTCCCAAAATCTCGAAATCGTAGTGCATTTTTCATAATTTTTTATCTTAGTTGAAGAATGGAGACTCCAAATCGCGAAAATACAAGGTTGAAGACGGCGTCACCTGGATAAGAAACCATATCGGAGTCGAACACTTCTAGTCATTGACGAATAACGTTTTCTACACCCACAAAAGCACCCAAAACGAAAGAGACAACGAACTTATTGAAGTTTAGAGTTGATTTTATATTTGTAACAGTATAGAGTTGATTTTGTATTTGTAATAGTTTCTGTTTAGTATCACTGTCTGATACAAATGTTACAAATGATATTGTGTATCAATGTCTGATACAAACATTACAAATGATATTTTGTATCAATGAATATGTTACTGAATACGTTACAAATTATATTATGTTATTTTACTTAGCACATGTTACATGGATTGATATTTTGTATCGCTGATGTTACATAGGCTAAAATGATTAAATTATTTGTTAGATTTGGCATTGTGTTACATATCTATATCATACTCATGTTACACAGTATCAATAGATTTTTAGAGTCCAATGTGTACGAACTTGTTGAAGTTTAGAGTTGGTATTGCAGTTGTAACAGTTTCTGTTTAGTATGGTCTGATACAGATGTTACAAATTATATTATGTATCGTCTGATATAGATGTTACAAATTATATTTTGTATCACTGAATATATTATAGATTATATTATGTTATTTTACACAATACATGTTACATAAAATAGTATTCTGTATCACTGATGTTACATATGTTACAAATGATGAAATCATGAGTTTTATTTATTAAATTTGACATTATGTGTTACATCTCTATATCATATTGATGTTACACTATTTTATTTTATATCAGGGTACATAAGATAACACATTGATTATGTTCAAATAATTGTATCAAATCTTAATTATGTAACTGTAAAAGTCAGATCCCTTCTTATATTGTAACAATGTATTCAAATTTATGAAGAAGAAAAAACAGAACACAGTAACATTAGTTTAATCTGAATTTTTATCAATTATCATTATGCTTGTCGTTCAATCTTCACGGATTGATCTTCTTCACCGAATGATCTTCTTCATGGACTAATCTTCTCCATGGACGAAAGTTTCTCACGGATGATGTTCTTCGCAGACTGATCTTCTTCTTTAACTGATGTTATTCACAGATTAATGTTTGCCTGATTTTTTGAAATTGTTTGTTTTCTATTTTGGCAAAGAATCAATTAGTTATACAATTTAATGGAAATAACGAAAAATCTACTTTTTACAGGTTTTCAGTTACAGCTGGTAATTATAGCTTGTAATTAATATATTAATATATGAAATTATAATACATAAATATATTTAAAAGATAGTATTTTAGAATTTTTGTGACAGGACTGGCTTTTTGGAATTATTTTCAAAAAATGGCTCATTCCTGAAAAAATCCCTAGAAAAAAAGTCTAAATCTAATATGCATTATCTGCCTTAATCTAATCTTTAAATTGTAGATCGTGCATTTTTTTTATTTTTAGAAATCTTTATCATAAATCAAAACGATTTTCAAAATTGTTAGAATTGGAGCAATAAATAAAAAGACGAAAAATAAAGAACACAATGATTTATAACTCAGTGAAAGTTCTATAGTTGTAATGAAAAACTAGGATAACTTAACTACAAAGACAACATTTCAAAAAAACACCATTACTTAAGCAAATACAACATCTTGATATACCTTTCTAAGCTCGCTCGGGAGGGGGGCACTTGTCCCTTCTCGATCTACGCTCAACTCTGCGTAGCGCAACAAATTAGCATCCATAGTTTACATAAATTTCAACCATTTTTTTATTTAGGGTCCGTTTGATTGCACTATTTTCCATGGAAAATGTCACATCCGAGGAAAATAATGTTACATCCGAGAAAAATGAATTTTAGGGTACATCTACTTTAAACTTGTTTTTGGCCAATTCCATGAAAAATATTTTTTTCGGGTGGGAGGAGGTTTTATTTTCTAACTTACATAGAAATTGTTTTTTTCTATATTTCTCCAATCAAACACACCCTTAGTGAAAAAGAAGAAAAAAATACTATTTTTTAACTTGTAGGTCTGTCACAGCGTTACATTTTAAAACATCCCAATTTATTAAAGGTCATATTTAAATTTTTGTCTAAGGCCCTCCAAATCTCAGAGCTGGCCCTGGGACTACCTAAAAAGTTTTTGAGTCAGAATTCGAACTCGTTGACGTAGAGAACCATCAAAAAAAAAAAAAATCCGTGGCCTTTCTAAAAAGGAACCTGTTTAAATTTATTAATATTAAAATTTTATTGGAAACCAAAGGCATTTTCCTAATGTGTACACTGATCATAGACCAACTTATAAAGACACGTGCAGGACCAAAATTGGTAATATTTTTTCTTTTGTAACGAGCACAATTTGGTTGAAAATTTCCCTGAGCTTAAAGCCTACACGTTTGGCTTCATAACAACAAATTGATACAACTCCTCCAGCTATCAAATGTTGAAGTTTATAGTCTCGATTATTGATTTAGCGAATCATTTGGTTTTAGTAATACCACTTATACCACTTACACGTGGTCAAATGAAAAATCAATATTATTTTTGTCATTTTACATATAAGTTCGTTTATGTTAACCAATTCGAGACAACTTTTTTTGTTTTTTAAAAATTAAATAAAAAAAGTAAAAACATCTATTGAGTGTAATTTTTTACTTAGCTAAGTTTTTGGCCCGTCCTGATACTGATTTTTTTTTTAAAGTAAAAGTCTTCGCTCCAAAAAATCATAATTTTGTCCCTGTTAGCAAATTTTGTGAGTGTGCTCTGGCCAATACATGACGGGTCTTGTCGGAAAATATAGTTGAATAAAAAATAATGTTGTAATTTTTTCATCATATAAGGATATTGAAATAGTAATAATAGCCTATATGTGTGAACATATAATATAGTAGTGGACAAAAAAATTCATATATATAAAGTCAAAAGAATTTGTGAAAAAACTGATAATTGAATTTGCAAAATAATTAATAATTGCTTCATAAAAGAAACCAAATTAAATTCATTATCATATACAATGACGGCACAAGTGACAGCTTATGAGATAAAATAAAACTTTTCACCTTAAATAAGAAAGATGATATAGCACTCATAGTGGATAAAAATTATAGTATCCACTTGATATGTGGCATCACCACATTAGTTATTTTTTAAAAAATTATTTATAACTTTTTAAACTTTTTAAAAAGTGACCAAACGCGATGACGCTTACGTGTCAAGTGAAATCTTATAATTTTACCTACCACCATGTCTTATATTATTACTCACTCAAATAATTTTATAAAAAAAAAAGATGGTATATATATTTTCCTTTTTAATTAAGCAAACGAGCGATACATTTTCTGTTATTAGCTGGTCAATTAAGATAACAGTTTTTCTCAATCCAAATTTCAAATGGGACGACAATTGGGTCGTAAAATGACATTTTTCTTTTTAATGTATTTGATTTGCACATAGCATTTATGTTGTTCTCACATGGGGTGGGCCCCCCTACTCCACCATTTAGACAATTTTTTTTCACGTGACTATGTTGTCCACAATTTTAACAAAATACTTTTTTTTTTCATTGAGTTATTCTTCTTCTATTTTTAGCAACAAGTATCAAATTTTCAGATGAAATATTGCTTCTATCACTCAACCTTCTTTTTTCAGAAATTAATTTACTAACTTCTTCAAAACTCGCAGTTTCTTTCTCATGCATGAAAATTGATTTGATGTGTTTATAGGATGATAGAAGAGACTAAATAAGTAAAAATCAACTTAGATTTTGATATATAATTTAAACTCGTATAAAAAATTTGGGTAAATAGCACAAAACGTCCCTACCTATTGAAGTCATTGTGCAAAACGTCCCTACCTTCTAAATTTTGACAATTTTACCCTTACCTACTGGATTTCTTGCGCAAAAGGTCCTTCAGTCCAAAAATCAGCAATTAACATAGGGATAAATTAGTACAACTATTTTTTTCACATATATATTACTTCTTTTAGAATTGGGGGGCTTCCCATGCAATTTTCATGGCAGCCCCCGTCCCCAAATCTGAAAAGCTGAAACCAGTGGAAACTATTGGCGCCCATGCTTTTTGGTATAACAACAATCTGAATATATTTTACATTTTTTAAGCAATTATGATGAAAAATGTAAGAGTACACAGAATATGATGGCTCAACTCAACAGTTTATCAATGTTTTGAACATTTCAGGTTAGTAATGTTGGCAATAAGGTTTTAATTGAAATTATGGATTCAGCCATTTATGAAATCGTTACTGTGTTCGTTCATGAATATATGATTTCAAGATTCTGTATGTATATACCTTTTCTTTAAGAAATATGGGTTTTTTCAATTTATGCAACTGTATGTTGATTTCATTTTTTGGGATTTCGGATTTTATGTACTGTGGTCGGATTTTGTGGTTGTTGGTTGATGTTGGATCATGGATTGATGTTACCATCGTCGGAGAAGGTGAACTCGCAGTGCCGGAGATGGCGCTGCGGTGGGTGGCGACGTCGCCGCGCTGCGACGCCGCTGCAGTGTGAGGTTCTCGCAGTCACGGAGATTCACCGCGCAGCGCGAGATCGCCGGCATGTGATCGCGGCGCCATCTCCGGGCTCTCTGGCGTCGGTGGCGGCAACCCTAGCTGTTGCGTTTTGTGATTTTGGGCCAAGGGACCTTCTACGAAAATTAGAAGTTCTAAATGGCTAGTTTGCAATATTTGAAGCCTTCTTCAATCGCATCCTCTTGGGCTAGCCGGAATGATCGCATTGTTGTTATACCAAAAAGTGTGGGCGCCAATGGTTTCCACTGGTTTCAGCTTTTCAGATTTGGGGACGGAGTCTGCCGTGCAATTTTAGAAATTGCATGGGAAGTCATCCAATTTTAAAAGAAGTAATATATATGTGAAAAAAGTAGTTGGACTAATTTACCCCTATGTTAATGGCTGATTTTTAGACTGAAGGACCTTTTGCGCAAGAAATCCAGTAGGTAAGGATAAAATTGTCAAAATTTAGAAGGTAGGGACGTTTTGTACAATGACTTCAATAGGTAGGGACGTTTTGTACTATTTACCCAAAAAATTTCTTATCACAGTAAAAAAATTTGTGTAACCTTTCAATTCTTGATTCTTTGAAAACAATCCAATGCAAATGTTTAAAAAATTAAATTTGAAGGACAAAATCCACGAAATTGCAAGATGACGTAAGCGCAAACATGTTAATTGAGATCCTATATGAGTTTCTTTTATTAATAAAGTGATGATTAATAAAAGTGACACAAATCATTATTAATAGTAATATAGTATGGGCAGTCAAAGAAGGCAGATGTCAAAGTTTAAACTCGGACAAACACACTTTCGTCACGCCTGATTTAGCATTCTCTAATTACAACACGCTTACGTCTGCTAACATTCTTTGCAGATTAATTATACCATATATCACTGAACTTTATATTTCATTTTATTTATACCACCGAACTTTGATTCATTTCATTTATACCACCAAACTTTATACCATGTTTCATTTATACAACTGAACTTTAATTTGTTTCATTTATACTACTAAACTTTAAAATTATTTTCAGTTAAATCACTTCATTAACCAACCGTTTATTGTTTGATAAAAATTCTGACATAGCATTATTGGACCGTTAATTGGCTGATGTATCTCGCCACGTGTGAAAGTATTATCCACATGTACAATGTTCAAAATGAAAATACGCTTTTAATGTCAAAATCGTGTTTGAAAGTACGTCTTTGTATCAACTATTTCGACAATTCTTGAGCTCAAAATCGTTTAATTGATGTCAAAAATGTATTTTTATTTTAAACTTCATACACGTGGCGAGATACATCAGCCAATTAATGGCCCGTTAATGCCATGTCAGAATTTTCGTCAAACAATGAACAGTTAGTTAATGAAGTGGTTTAGTTAAAAATAATTTTAAAGTTTAGTGGTATAAATGAAACGAATTAAAGTTTGGTCGTATAAATGAAACATAGTATAAAGTTCGGTGATATAAATAAACGAATTAAAATTCGATAGTATAAATAAAATAGAATATAAAGTTCAATAATATATGATGTAATTAACCCATTCTTTACCGACCTTCCTTTCGTCCAAGCAAGTGACCATGAGCATGGCTGCATGGACATGGATTTCAAGAATCAAGACCAAAGACTATTACTAGCCACTGTTTAGGGAAACCTGAAGAAGGAAAAAAAAAAAAAAAACCAATTAAATCCGAGCTAATTTAATTTTTTTTCCCACTCTAAATGTAATTAAGTCAACAATATTCATAGAGAAGGGTTTGAAAATATGTAGTGTGTACATTTGTGTTTCAATGCTTGTTGTTTGTCATAGTTTAAGCATGCGTTTGGTAGGGATTAAAAATCCATTTTAGTTTTTTTCAGTCGTAATTTTTGACTTTTCAACCTATTTTTAACATGAAAAATCAACAATTTCAACTCAAATAAACCAAAATTGGTTTATAAACTGTTTATAATCTCTATCAAACGCACTCTAAATTATAATTTATGTAGGTCAAACATATTTTTTATTCATATATTTTATAAAACTCACAATTTACTGTCAACTTCTTATCTATATATTCTATAAGATCTACAAATTATAAATATTTAAAAAATAATTTCAGTACTAAATGAGTGATTAATTGTACTAGTCAATATAATATAAGAAATATTTTAATGGTTAATTATATTATATACTATCGAACTTTATACTATATTTAATTTATACTACCGAACTTTAATTCTTTCCTTTATACCACCAAACTTTAAAATTAATTTTAGTTAAACCACTTCGTTAACCCATCGTTCATTGTTTGACGAAAATTCTAACGTAGTATTAACATGTTGTTAATTTGTTGATGTATCTCACTATGTGTGAAAGTGTTGTCCACGCATATGAAGTTCAAAATGAAAATACACTGTTGATGTCAAAGTCGTATTTGAAAATACGTTTTTGTATGAACCAATTCGACAACTCTTAGGCCAAAATCGTTTAATTGATGTCAAAACGTATTTTTATTTTAAAATTCATAAACGTGGACATAACTTTCACACGTTACGAAAAACATAATTTAATTAACTGTCTCGTTAATGCCACGTCAGAATTTCCGTCAAACAATGAACAGCTGGTTAACGAAATGGTTTAATTGAAAATAATTTTAAAGTTCGGTAATATAAATAAAACAAATTAAAATTCGATGATATAAATAAAATAGAGTATAAAGTTCAGTAATTAAATCCATATTTTAATTTTCCAAGAAACAATACAAAATGAAAATAGAGCACGGACATGTAATTTTCCAAGGAAGCCACTAGGAACAGAATGAAAAACATTTGCCATATGTGACTTTCCAACGTCAACACATACGTGTATTCCTTGTTCCCATTATTATTATTATTATTATTATTTTACTCTCAAAACTCCAACAAACTATCAAAACTTTCAACTCCGGCGTTACCCCTCCATCTTCTCTATATATATACCTTTCTCACTCGCCAAAATGCATTCTTTCAAAAAACTATTCATAAATTCACCATTCCACAATCGCCCCCAAAATTCTCTCTGAAATCCAGAAATGCCGAGAAAAGGGATGAGAAGTTTGTGCTTTTCACCAAAAGTATCTACTTCTACCGATTCTTCTACTTCTTCTTCTATATCTTATTTTCCTTCGCCGTCGCGATTTGGATTCTCGCCTTCTAGGCCGAGTTTTTCTGAGTCAGTGATGAATCGGACTTTGGAAATGGCTGAGCCTATAATCATGAAATGGAACCCAGAAACCACCACCTTTGCCAAGGTTACTTCTTTATTTTACGATAATCGCAAGGAAGCAATAGTTTTCATCAAATGGGTGAAAAATCTCCAAAAGGCCATGCAACTTTTCATCACCGGAAACTCCAGCTCAGAAAAATTAGTCCGTGCGCAAAATCTGATGCAGATTGCCATGAAAAGACTTCAGAAGGAGTTTTATCAGATTTTGTCCATGAATCGAGCTCATTTGGATCCTGAATCGGTTTCCACTCGGTCCTCCAGTACCTCGTTTCTGTCCAGCATATCGGATTATGGTGAGGACGACGACGACGAAGACACCAGGATTGTGAACGAGTCAATAACAGAAGTAGAAGACGCCTCTAGTATCGCAATGGCAGATTTAAAATTAATTGCGGATTGTATGATCTCTTGTGGATATGCCAAAGAATGTTTGAAAATATACACAATTATTCGAAAATCTATCGTCGATGAAGGTATTTACAAGCTCGGTGTGGAAAAATTCAGTGCTTCCCAAGTTCACAAAATGGATTGGAATGCTCTGGAATTGAGAATCAATCATTGGCTCAATGCCGTGAGAACTGCAGTAAAGACTCTATTCAATGGAGAGAGAATTCTCAGTGATCATGTGTTCGCTTCTTCAGATTCGATCAGAGAGTCGTGTTTTACCGTAATTACAAAAGAAGGAGCCATGATTTTGTTCGGATTTCCAGAAAACGTGGCCAAAAACAGCAAAAAATCGCCGGACAAAGTGTTTCGTATTCTGGACATGTACACCGGTATCTCCAATCACTGGCCAGAGATTGATTCCATATTCTCCTTCGATTCAACAGCCAACATAAAATCTCAGGCCCTGACGTCACTCGTTAGGCTAGGCGAGTACGTAAGGACGGCATTGAATGTCTTCGAATCGGCGATTCAAAAGGATTCTTCAAAATTACATGTACCCGGCGCTGGAATTCATAATCTCACGATCGACGTGATGAACTATTTGTCAATTCTCTCTGATTATAGCAATATTCTCTCCGATATCCTCGCTGATTCACCACCGCCGGCGAATAATTCAGTGACGGAATCATACTTCGGATTTACTGATTCGGACGACTCCCCGGCGCCCCCGATTACTCGGAAAATATCATGGCTTATTTTGGTTCTCCTTTGCAAACTCGACGCCAAAGCGAGGTATTACAAAGACGTCTCCTTGTCTTACCTGTCTCTAGCCAACAATCTTCAATACGTGGTCGAAAAGGTACGAACGTCAAATCTGAAATACCTCCTCGGCGATGAATGGCTGTCGAAACACGATTCTAAGGTCCAACAGTTCGTGACGAACTATGAGCGGCTAGGATGGAGTCACGTCACCAAAACTCTTCCAGAGGATCCAACGGCTGTGAGGACACCTGAACAAGTCAAGGAAATTTTCAAGAAATTTAATTCGTCGTTTGACCAGGCATACAGAAAGAATTCTGTGTGCGTTGTACTTGATAGCAAGCTTCGAGATGACATAAAAGTGAGGTTAGCCAGAAAGATTTTTCGGGGTTATCAGAAATTTTACAATGCTCACGGCGTAGCAACGCAAAGAGACAGAAACTCAGCTGCTGTGGTCAGATTTGCCCCTGAAGATGTTGGGCATCGTTTGTCAGACCTGTTTTTTGGGACTGTTGATTCAGGGAGCCATTCGTCATCTGATCCTTCATCCTCACATTCACGGCGACCATGATCTCGTAAAGAGATGCAAATACTGGTGTTGCAACTTGCATGGGCATAATCAGTTAGGACGAGAAATTTTGACAAAACTTAATAAAAGTTGTCGGAATATATGAAATATGTGGTTAAAATTAATTATTAATTTTTAACCACAACATTTTACCAGATTTCAATCTGAATCAAATAAGCACTAAATTACTAGAACAATTATTGTATCTATAAATATGTTCCTTGTTGTTTGTACTACATATGTCCGGATTTTGTATATAAATAACGGAGTCTATTACTACAAAGAGTGATTGTACATTGATTTTTTCAATATTTTCAATTGAGATATTATTCATGCGATAGCTTAATTATAGAATTGTGTATGAAAAAGAGTTTAATTTTTGAATGAAAACCAACAATTTAAAGAAAATATAAAACCCAAGCTCAAAATTTGTTTGAATGGCAAAAATAAGAAGGCGTGTTGGCTAAATGGCCGTTTCAAACAAGTCGAATGACAAAAGCACTTAATTTATATTATTTAAGTTAAAAATGTCTCTTTTTGTAAAAAAATACTTAAATACCATCATTTAATAAGTAATGTTAATAAATCATATGTTAACGACTATCTTTTAACAGATGGTCTGTTGATATGCCATTAACAAACCACATGTATGTTAACAAAACACATATATGTCGCGAATTTTCACTTTTTTTTATTGATTTTTCAATTAACCAACTTCAAATGAACTCAGATTTACATAAATTTAAAGTAAAAATCACAATTCATATTCCGATGTATACATATTTTCAAGATTTATACTATAAAACCCATAGTTTCTACCGTGAATTAAAAGATATAGATAGAGACATATGAATTTCTACCATGAAATGAGATTTCTTACATAGATGAAATGAGTTGGATTCTAACTTAGAAATCTTCTCTTTTTCACAGACAAATAAATTTAAAATCGTTTGAAATAGTTATGTTACCACCCAATTTTGGTGAGGCCTCTCCACGTCAGCAAAATTCCAATAAAAGTCTCATCTAGGCCTAATTTAGCCTCGCTAAGGCCTTATAGGCCCAGCGAGGGCTTTCCAGATTCATAAGGGTCCCATAGACTCGGCGAAGGCATCGGGTACCCAGCAAGGACCTCGTAAATTTTCAGAAGGTCTCGAAGGCCCATCAAATATCTTAGCATTCCTGAATCAGAGTATTGCGAACTCCATGAAGGGCCTCGACACTCATGGCCGACCCAGAGAGCCTCGCCGGGCTTTGTATTTATTATAGTCCACATATAATCCGATATTTTGGGACGGTTAAAAGGATATCTCAAGGAAGATTGTGTTTGATATCGCAATCCAATAAAATCGGCAACACAATCTTAGAGATTGAGAGAGATTAGGATGCAATCTCGGAAGATCACGGCGAAATTGGAACCTACCTTATCAATTAGAGAATCCCAACAAAATTCTAATTGATTGCTTCACTAAATCAATTAGGATTCTCTCCCTATAAATATTAGATTCCGATTATTCTAAGGTAGGCTTTTCTTGACAAGCATATTTTTAGTATTCATATTTTATAACGCTCTTTTTGCACTTAAATCCCACCCTAAACTCTGCTTAAATTCCTGCCTACTTGTCTCTCCCACACCAAATTACTTTCGCCTCCTGTGTATTGCTTTAATACCGGCAGTTGACTTGATCGTCGGAGTACCAACGATCGCCAGACCCTTTTTCTCCGGAGATCTTGGTGCCTAACGATTGTCCGAGTGTGTAGGTAACATACAGGTTGGCAGGAGAGTGACTGGAGATCTGTTGACACGTGGACGTTGTAGGTTCCGACGTTAACAGATTGGCGCCGTCTGTGGGAAACGAAAATTCGTTACACAACCAAAACTTGTGGTAAAAACGTGTTTTCTACCTAGAAGAGCATGGCAACAGAAAATTCATGCCAGGACCTAAAGCTGGACAATACCCGGATGAAGGTGCCGCTTGAATTGTTGGAGAATCAATCTCTTCAACATGGACCCAAGCGTAGCTGTGCCCGGTGAAGTCCTTCGAGGTCCGCTCTTCGAAAACCGTCGGTCCGGCTCTATCGAAAACCGTCGGTCTCAAGATGATTCGCCAATCCTCAATGGGTGAACTCCCATTAACCAGGAGAGACCTCGTGCCTCGTAAGTGGAAAAGTCGGTCGCCTCTGCCAGCGTATTCGACCGGTTGGGGGTCGGGTCGTCTGTGGCTCGACCTCAATCATTGAGTAGCCACCAAGAGAACCAAGAGAAGAGAGACTCTGTGGGCTGCGGATGTGAAGCCCGAAGATGAAAGACCAAAACGGTCGTGCGACCTTGATGACGACGACAACGACCTCCCATTCTCTAAAGTGTTGAAGGCTAGAGAACTCTCCGTAGGGTTCAATATGCCTCCTATGGAGAAATGTAATGGGAGAGGCGATCCCACGGATTCCATTGGATGTTCGATTTCTAAAGGCCTTCGTCATCATTTAATACTCCTTCTTAAAGTCCCACGCCTACCATAAATGATAGGCTTGGACTTGGGGGACTATTGTTACCATCCAATTTTGGTGAGGCCTCCACGTTAGCAAAGTCCCAAAAAAGTCTCATCTAGACCTAATTTAACCTCGCTAAGGCCTTATAGGCCCAGCGAGTGCCTTCCAGATTCATAAGGGTCCCATAGACTCAGCGAAGGCCTCGGGTGCCCAGCAAGGGCCTCGTAAATTTTTAGAAGGCCTCGGAGGCCCATCAAATATCTTAGCATTCCTGAATCAGAGTATTGCGAGCCCCATGAAGGGCCTCGACACTCATGGCCGACCCAGAGAGCCTCGCCGGGCTTCGTATTTATTATAGTCCGCATATAATCCGATATTTTGGGACGGTTAAAAGGATATCTCAAGGAAGATTGTGTTTGATATCGCAATCCAATAAAATCGGCAACACAATCTTAGAGATTGAGAGATATTAGGATGCAATCTCGAAAGATCACAGCGAGATTGGAACCTATCTTATCTGATAAGGATAGAGAATCCCAACAGAATTCTAATTGATTGCTTCCATAAATCAATTAGGATTCTCCCCCTATAAATATCAGATTCTGATTATTCTAAGGTAGGCTTTTCTTGACACTCATATTTTTAGTATTCATATTGCATGACGCTCTTTTTGCACTTAAATCCCACCCTAAATCTGCTCAAATCCCTGTCCGCTTGTCTCTCCCCCACCCAATTACTTTCGCCCCTCGTGTATTGCTCTAATACCGGTAGTTGACTTGATCGTTGGAGTACCAACGATCGTCGGACCTTTTTTCCCCGGAGATCTTAGTGCCTAACGATTGTCCGAGTGTGCAGGTAACATATAGGTTGGTAGGAGAGTGACTGGAGATCTGTTGGCACGTGGACATCGCAGGTTCCGACGTCAACAAGTTATTAGCGGGAAAGAGAAGACAATGTTATATTTGAAAATTTGCTTGAAAAATAGGTCAACGGCTATTTAGAAAAATTAGCCGAGTTATCCGACCATTTAGCACTTATCACACAAATAAGAAGGTATCCGTATTTCTACAATAAAGTATTTTATTGTTTATGTTGGGGTGACAAACAACACTTTTACTATATGATATGAAAAGGCAAATAAAAAAATGGAGACAGAGGGAACGGAAAGTAAAGGAAAGGAACCACAATTGCGTGATAAGTAATCAGACTATATGCTGAAAAATAAGCAATGATGTTGTCCTGTTGACCAGAACCAGCTACCGTTTTGATTTGCGGTCATCAATATTGAAAACGGCGTGGTTTCAATATTGGAAAAATTAAAACGTTTCTTCGTCAACAAATGTTTAGCAAGTCATATAACGGTTGCTACCTATGTTGAATAATTCCCCATCTTTGTTTATTCTGGCTTTACCAGGAAAACAGAAGAAAGGTCCATGTCTTAAATGTGAGAGTGTTCACATAGCTCTTTCAACTATCCAACAAATTACATGTTAAGAGTATTTTTCTATTTTAGAAAATATATATTAATTTAGAGTGTAAAATTTTTAAAGTATTCTATCAATTTATTTATTTTTAACATTTTATTTTATTTTTTCAATAAGTATTTATTTTTGACATGTATCCCTTTTAATTATTATATATATTTTTTTTATTTTTATTTTGTATATACTATTTAGTTTAATCAATATATAGAGTATTGAAAATTAGAATACAATAAATATATTTAATTATTATAGAGCCAATCACACTCTCTAATTAAAAAAGTTATTTTAAAGAGTATTTTGAAATATAATTTTAAAGATTTGACACTCTAAAATAAAGAATATTTTATATTTTAAAAAAAAAAAATCTTGAGATTGCTCTTATATTTGTTGATTCCTATTTTAGCCAATTTAAAAAAATACATTTATATAACTAACATAATAAAATACATTTCACAAGTACGGGTATCCTGCTGTCTTTATAAATGTTCAAGTCCTACGTGGCAATATGATTTCAAGGAATCGATGCAGCACAAAACTCATAGAACTGAATCATTGGATTGATCGGGACTACAGCCACTTGGGCTCCATGTCTGTCTGACTATCAAACATTGTTCCAAAAAGCTTATTTAGACAATGTTTGTTTATATTTATAATTACTTATAAGTTAGGTAAATAATATTTTTATCCATAAATTTCATAAGAACTACAACTTTTATCTACATATTTTGTAGGATTCACTATTTATAATTTACAAAAAAAATTACTAAACATACTTTTAGGTAGCGACTAGGCTCTATGTAATAAGCGTGAGACGTGGTCTTCACGTTTAGAAGTGGCAAAAAAATTCGTTGGCTCGTCGGTTCGGCTCGTAAAAGCTCGGCCCAGCTCGGGCTCGTCGAGCACGAGCTAGGGCCGAGCTCGCTCGACTCAGCCAAAAAATGAGTCGGCTCTCCACGAGCCGGCTCGGCTCGTCTCGTGGCTTGCCAACCGTGACCGTTGGGCCGTTGGCCAACGGTCACATCAATGCACTTTTAAATTTTTTACTATTTTTTTTTTTTTTGTTTTTACTTTCATTATTTCCTATAAAAATTCACCAATATTCTAAACTCATTTTTTTACACTTCGTGCTTATTCGGCTACCATTTTTACCAAAAAAATATATTTTTTCAGCATGAGTTTGTTGACTTTTCAAAAGAATTTGAGATGAAATGATCATATTGTCCTTTTAACTTTCAAATGCCATTTTATGACCTTGAGGACAATTTTGTCAAATTTCAAAAAATGTGTAAGAAGAATTGTTGTCAATGGTCCACCACATTTAATGCAAAATGGAAATGGAAAGTGAAAAATGGCAGCCGAACAAGCTCTTCAATCTCTTATCTCTCATTCAGTTATATACTCAAAATTTCAATCTATTAACAATTCTCAAATTACATTCTCTCAATATTAGTGTTCTAATTAGTATCTAGTATCTCATTATCTAGATATTACTCTATAATTTTAAGTTGTAATTTTCTACTTCTACTAATTCTCTACATTTTTAGTTTCTACTACATCTTTATTTTCTCATATTCTCTTTATTATATTATTCCAAATGGCATACAATCGAAGTGATAATGATTTAAGTGGTCTTAATGATATTCAAATTCTAGATGATATTCTTAATCAGTTTGGTGGTAGCATTGATCCAATTGATTTGGAAGACTTTCAAGAATATGCTGATACACAAATTACCATCGGTTCTAGTACTAAACGAAAAGTCATCAAACAAAAGGCTAAGTGCTGGTAGTATTTTGAGTTGGTGCCAACTGGTAAATTAGTGAATGGAGTCCCCGAGTTCAAAGTACAATATAAACACTGTCATGAGAAGTTTGCTTGGCACAAGGGGATAGACACGACCCATCTAAATAGACAGTTCAAAAAGTATCAATACAGACATGGAGGTTTGAATACAAATCGGCACAACTTTAGTTTGGTTCTCTGGGAGCCGGGTCCAGTAGTCCCGCTCTCAACAACTGGATATACTCACAAAAACTCTTGCGCCACGAAGAACTGCCGGAATTGATAGCAAATGTTGAGTTTCTACTATGCTTGGTGGACAATCCTCATTGGACGTCATTCGTTCAAAAATATCTACAACCAAGGTACGTTAGTATTTCTAGAAATACACTTCGTAGAGACACTATTGTTAGATATAATACAAAGAAAGAAGTTATAATTAATGATATTAATAGTTGTAACGGTGTTGTATCTTTTACATTAGACTTATGGACAGGTTGTAACAAAAAAAGATACATGGTTGCAACTGTATACTATAATGATAATAATTGGATAATACATAAAAAAGTAATAGTATTTAAACAAATACACTATCCTCATAATGGAAATAATATTTATCAAGTTTTATTAGGCGTGTTAAATGAATTTAAATGTGATTATAAGGTTCATAATTTTACATTTGATAATGCAGGCTCAAATAATATAGTAATTGAAAAATTAATGCAACATTGTAGTCCAGATTTTGATGGTATTTTATTTCATATTCGTTGTGTATGTCATGTGTTTAATTTAATTGTACAAGATGGATTAAAATTTATACAACCTCAATTAGAAAAACTTAGATATGCTATTAATTATATTTCGGGATCACCATCAAGAAAATCAAGTTTTTGCTGCTCTATGTACAGAAAATGGGCTGCAATTAAAATATTTTGCAACTGATGTTGCTAATAGATGGAATTCAACATATCTTATACTTGAATCGTGTGAAGGTTATAAAGATTGCATTACTGTCTATTATAATGGTCGACATTCACATAGCTCAGAATATGATTTAGAAATACATAATTCGAAAATGTGTGGTCATGTTAGAAAATTTTTAAAAGTTTTTTACGACGCAACAACTGCATGTTCTGGTGTGTATTACCCAACTACTCCACTTGTTTTAAATCATTTCTATTATATTGCTAACAATTTTAATAGGTATAAGAATTTTGCTCTTTTTACTAGTATTATACATGTTATGGAAGCTAAATTTAGAAAATATTGGGAACAATTGCCTATGTTATTTCCATTAGCATGTATCATGGATCATCGACTTAACTTAGAGAGTACGAAAATAACAATAATGACAATTTCAGATAAATTAACTTACGAAAATTTAGTCACGTGTGCTAATTTAGAACAAACTTTATGTTTTATGTATGAGGTCTATGCTAAAAAGGTCGGTACGAACATTGTACGACCCCCTAATCCAACATATACTTCGTCATCAACTGATGACATTGACTTATAGAGTTACATCAATACACATAGGAGTGGTCCAGGACCTCAAGGTCAACAATTAGTTGGTTCTTCTTTTAGTTCTCTCCTTCTCCGTTCTAATGATATACCTGTAGAGTTAGTTAGGTATTTTGCACATGATGTGCTTAGTGTGTTAGATGACGAAGAGAGAAAAAACTTTGATATACTACGATGGTGGAGACAACATCAACGTAGTTATCCAATTCTTTCAAAAATAGCACGTGATCTATTAACACCTCCGGTCTCAACTATAGCATTGGAGGCTGTATTTAGTACAAGTGGCAGGATTTTATCTGATATCAGATCAAGACTCAAAGTCGACATTTTAGAAAGCTTACTGTGTCTAAATGATTGGAATGATGCCGAACTTCAAATCCAAGATAAAGTGGACAAAATAATATTTGAAGAACTTGAAGATTTAAATATGGATTAATCATATTCGTACTAAGTATTATTTTTCATTAGTATTTATGTATTTGATATTTTTTTTTATTTTAATAAAAAATTGTACACGTAACATATTGTTCATGTACAATTTTAACTCTGCTTACTTTTAAAATAGTCGTTCCCAAGTCTGGAAAAAGAAAGAGGATTTTAAATATTTAATTTTTAACATAAAAGATTCTCGATATGGTAGTTATTTTTTATTTTTCAAATTTTAAAAAAACAAAAAGAAAAAGAGAGGAGGGTATTAAATCTTTACTTTTTAACATAAAGGATTCTCGATATTGTATTTTTTTTTTTACTTTTCAATTTTTTTTTTTTTTTAAGGGTGAGTTGAGCTCGCTACTTGAGCTTGTGGGCCGAATCGAGCTCGACAATTGGGAACTAGTCGAGCTCGTTTTTTATGGGCCAAGCCATTGCCATGCCACGCTTCAAGTTTCACGCTTCACACTTCGCACTTGCTTCGCTTTGCCTATGCCTAAAAAACTTGAAATTTGCTCATCACATCTATCCATACTTTATGTTTTTTAGAATACTGATATCCAGCATGACTCAAATATGAGAAGTTGGATGGAAGAAGATGGTTACTTTGTTAATTTTTATTTTTTGGGAAATATTTGATTATTTTTCAATCATTCTTTTTTGGGTAATTTGCAGCCGCCTTCCCCAACCTTCGAAATTTTGAAACTTTTATCCTCATTCTTTATTTTATGGCACCCATATCCTCAATCTTTCTTAATTTGGTGGCTGAAGTCTCCAACTTTTGAACTTTTGGCACTTTTATCCTCATTCTTCATTTTTTTGCACCCATATCTTCAACATTTCTTAATTTGGTGGCTAAAGTCCCCAACCTTTAGACTTTTGTATCATATTTTTTAATTTTTTAATTGAAACTTATAAAAAGTCTATTTAAAGCCAAGTTTTATGAGTAATTTTGTCTATAAATGTTGGTTTATTTAAAAAAAACTTATTTTTAAAAATTTTATGAGATTTTTAGATTAATTTTTAATTTTTTAATTGAAATCGGGTCGACCTTGGCTCGACCCGATTCGACCTTTTGACCTTTGACCCATTATCTTTTTCGGGTCAATGGCCAGTCATATTTTCTGAATATTGTATTATTCAGATAAATAGTTTTATTTAGATAACTATATTTTGATTAATGCTTCATTTGGGGATATGTGTGCAAAAAAATGAAGAATGAGGATATGGGTGCAAAAAATTAAATTTTAATTGAAACTAGATCGACCTTGGTTTGACCCGATTCGACCTTTTGACCCTTAACCCGTTATTTTTTTTGGGTCGATGGCCAGTCCTGTTTTCTGAATATTGTATTATTCAGATAAATAGTTTTATTTAGAAAACTATATTTTGATTAATGCTCTATTTGAGGATATGGGTGCAAAAAATTGAAGAATGAAGATATGAGTGCAAAAAAATGAAGAAAATCTCATAAATTTTTAAAAAATTAGTTTTTTTAAATAAACCAACATTTATAGACAAAATTACTCACAAAACTTGGCTTTAAATAGATTTTTCATAAGTTTTAATTAAAAAATTAAAAAATATGATACAAAAGTCCAAAGGTTGAGGACTTTAGCCACCAAATTAATAAAAATTGAGGATATAGGTGTAAAAAAATGAAGAAAAGTTCAAAGGTTGGGGACTTCAGCCACCAAATTAAGAAAGATTAAGGATATGAGTTCCAAAAAATAAAGAATAAAGATAAAAGTGCCAAAAGTTCAAAGGTTAAGAATGGCGGCTGCAAATTACCCTTCTTTTTTTTTTTCTTGTTTTTTGATTATTTATTTATTTAAAAGGAGGACAATTTTGTCATAAAGGACCTAATTCTTCAAACGTTAGAGATGTCCGGTGCTATTTTTAAATGTTAGAGGTAAATTCCCAATGTTTTGGAAAGGTTGGGGGACCAAATATGCAAAAAAAAAAAAAAAAAAAAAAAAAATTTAAATTTTAAATTTTAAATATTGTAATTACTTAACAATAAAAATAATAATTTTATTTAAAACATTTATTAATAATTCTGAGCTTAAATTTTAGTTATTTTATAATAGTTCGTAAAATGTACAAAATAATTTAGGGTTTGTTTGATATCACTTTAGATTTTGATAAAAAACTGAAGTCAAAGTCTACAATTAATTTTAAGTACACATCTCATGGACCCATAACGTTTTACAACTTTTCAGCCACATAGTTCATCAATATTTATCAACTTTTAAAAAAAAATTGATTTTAATCAAAATCAAACACACATTTAGTATATTATCAATTTGGTCAACAAAGTGTTAATTAAATAAAAAAAGAATTAGTTGGTTTTCTTTAATTTTTTTTTTAAAAAATAAAAGTTAGAGGCCATTTTCACTATGAGAAAATGTTATGGATCATTTGCGCCAAAATTCCATTTTTATCACAATTTTTCATCAACTTATTAAGGAAAATTAGTGCAAATGGTCCATAACCTTTTCCCTCAGTACAGAAATAGTCATTAACGTTTATTTTTTGGCACATAAGTCTTTAATCTATGTGTTTTGGTGTGCAATTTATCCTTATTTATGAAAAGGGTTAATTACATTAATAGTCTCCATTCTTTCAAGTTTGTAACGATTTCATCCCTATTCAATTTTTTTTTAGCATATATCATCCCTATTCTTCAATTTATTTTCACATACCGTCCTATTCATGTAATCCATTAAAAAGTGCTGTTAAATGGCTCACATCACACTTTTTATCCTTTTAAAATGAGGGTATTTTAGACAATCCATCTAAAATTATTTCTTTCTTCACTTCATTCTGTTCTTCTTGGCCGGCCCCAATGGATGATTGTGATTTCTATAACAATTGCGGTCTATTTGGAATCTGCTACGCAAACAATAGGCCGAAATGTAGTTGTTTAAAAGGGTATGAACTGAAGAACAAAGATGAATGGGATAGGGGGAATTGGAGTGGTGGATGTGTGAAAAGGATGCCCCTGCAGTGTGATCGAGATAATAATGTGACTGATGAACATAAAATGGACAAATTTCCGAAGATAGCGCTAGTAAAAGTGCCGGATTTTATGCAATGGTCGACCGGTATAGAAACTGAATGTGAAGGCATGTGCTTGAGAAATTGTTCTTCCATAGCCTATGCATATGAACTGGGTATTGGGTGCACGTTCTGGAGTGGAAGCTTAACTAACATTCAAAAATTCTCCAAGGGATGCAGGTTCTGATTTCTTTGTTCAGGTGGCTTATTCAGAACTGGGTACTTTTGCTATCTTTACTCAACTTTTTCTTGCCCTCTGATCTGCTTTTTATTTATTAGCACATTCCTCCATTAACCCCTATAACCCAGCACAGTTTAAAGCCAAGTCATGTCTGTCGCCATTGGCAATTGCTCGTAGGAGCTTAGATGAGAGGTCAAAGCAGGGTCTGATGATATTGGCGAGTGGCCGCTTACTACTACACCTCGTGGGAGGAGCTCGAATGATGGTGTGGAGAGGTTGAAGCTTGATTTGTCAAATATACAAAGAATAGCAATGGCGGTGGGCTTGTGACGAGAGAAAAGATTGCTTTCTTTGACAAGGAGTGTTCGAAGGTGGCTGAACACATTTATCTTGGAGGTGATGCAGTTGCAAGAGACAGGGAGATACTTAAGCAGCATGGTATTAACCATATTTCTTGCATTCTTTATTACTTTCAATGGTGGTAGCTGTTTCTTCTACAACTAAGGAGGCCAGGAAGATGAGAATGGACTGAAGAAAGAAATAATTTTAGGTGGATTGTCTAAAATACCCTCGTTTTAAAAGGATAAAAAATGTGATGTGAACCATTTAACGCCACTTTTTGACGGATTCTATGAGTGGGGACGGTATGTGAGAATAAATGGAAGAATGTGGACGATATCTACTAAAAAAATTGAATGGGGATGAAATCGTTACAAACCTGAAAGAATGAGGACCATTAGTGTAATTAACCCTTATGAAAATGATAAATATGCCCTTACTTTTAAGCGTTAATTATACTAATGGTCTTCATTCTTTCAGGTTTGTAACGATTTCATCTTCATTCAATTTTTTTAACAGATATCATCATCATCCTTCATTTATTCGCACAGATGGTCCCCAAATGACTATTTTGACAATTATTTGACAATTTTGCCTCTGACTTAAATAAATTCAAATAATAAAAAAAAAAATACAATAGAAAAAAATATAATTGGACCTTAACCTTTCAAAAGTACAAATAAATCATAAACCTTTTATATTATTCAAAATAATTAAAAATAAATAAATAAACCAATTTTCTGGGGTGATGAAGATGAAATAATTTTGTATTTTTAAAAGTTATGGGGCTTTATTTACAATTTTCTTTTAATTTTTGTTATTTTTAGCTTTAATGCAATTTTTGTTTATTTAAAGAGAAGGACAAAATCGTCAAAATACGTCAATTAGAACGTGATTTTCAACAAAATGTAAAGGTTGGGGATGTTTATTGCTAAAAAAACTGGTTATGGGTAGATTTGTTACAAATTTGAAAGGTTGGGGACCAAAATTGAAATTACCCTATTTTAAAATTTGATACAAATAATAGAATTCATTTATTTTCCTTTTTGAGTGTACATTTTCCAAAAAGTTAAAAAAAAAAAAATCGTGAAAAGAAAAGAAAAGGTGACAAAAATTGACAGTTTTTTTTTTTTATTATTTAATTCTTAATTCTTATTCAAAGGGAAACATAACTAACCGCTATAAAACGCACTGGTCGTTAAGAAATGACACATTTGGTAGGTCCGGCGGCATCAAATTGCCATGCCACCCAAAATTATGAATATCACTTTTCATCACCACCTTCATCTCCTTCTCCACCACCTCTGTCCCTCCGCCGTGTGCCACACGGTCCGCCTTATCTCCGATGAAATCTATATTGTTCATATATATGTATAATTATGTACAGCACCACTAATAGCACCACGTAAAAATGATTTACACGATAATAGAATGATATTTTGAATCAAAGAAACAATAACGCATTCATTTTTTTTTCTTCACCATGGCTTCCATCATTTACCAAGGTAAATATATTTCATAATGCTTTTATGTAAAATTATCCAAGTCCATGAAATTGTAATGAAAATCAGCCCTTTTAATCGGATAATATAATTTTCGTTTGATTTGATATAAGTATGTATGATGATGATATATATATTTTTTCCGTAAATAGGTGAGAGGGATCTTGAAATGGGCCTAAAACCGGAGCCCTCATCGCCGTCTCCGTCGCCACGAGCGCCAGCCCTGGTGGTGTCGAATTCCGGCAAGTCATTGGTGGCGTCCAACTCCGCCAAGATGTTGGTGGCGTCCAATTCCGGCAAGGCATTGGTGGTATCCAACTCCGGGAAAGCCTTGGTCGTGTCAAATTCTGGGAAAGCCTTGGTTGTGTCAAATTCCGGGAAGAGAATTGACCAGGCGGGTAAGAAAAAGTACGTGAAGCAGGTGACGGGGCGGCACAACGACACGGAGATGCACCTGGCGGCGCAAAGGGGCGACGTGGCGGCGGTGAAGCAAATTCTGGGGGAAATTGACGAGCAAATGATTCGAACTTTGAACGTGACCGAGTTTGATGCGGAGGTGGCAGAGATTAGGGCCGCCGTGGTGAATGAGGTTAATGAGCTGGGGGAGACGCCGCTTTTCACCGCCGCGGAGAGGGGCCAAATTGATGTGGTGAAGGAGTTGTTGCCTTGCACCACCAAGGAAGGGATCACAACCAAAAATAGATCAGGGTTTGATCCCTTGCACATTGCTGCAAGTCAAGGCCATCATGGTAATTTGACTTTACTACTTTTTAGTTTTTACTTAAGATCAAATGATTAATTCCCTTTGCTTGATTTGAGAAGTTGAATACTAGTTTTCGCTTCAAGGGTGAGCTTGCCCTAATATAGAATAAGGTTAATAGCGACGTAGAAATAGAAGATCTACATAGCTGATTTTGAATAAGTGTGGAATAAGGTTTGGTAAAGCTAAGAATACAGTGTTAATATGAGTTTAGGCAATCAAAATTACTAGTATATGGATGGTTAATGCGAGTACGCTATGTTGAGGCAATCATGAAATACTTTAGGGACCTTTCAGTTTGTCATAGACATATAATTCCGATTAGGTTTATCGTTGGATGACGTGTATTGCTGATATTTACCCCAACAAGAAGGCCTTTCAAAATTGCATTGTTTTTGTATAGCATCCCATTACGATTCAAGTTTTGGAAAAGCAATTATTGTGGCTCTTAAAGCTAATTGGTGGCGGGTTTATTATCATAATTGAAAATGAGGAGGAGTTGAGAGGTGATCGCAAGCTATATAGATCACCATTGGCTTCCTTTGACATATGATTCCCTTGGAAATTGTTAGTTGAAGATTGCAATAATGGCATGATTTTTCAGCAGAAGATTCATGGACTGTGGTGAAATGGCATGAAGGCATTAGACACTGTTGATGTGTTTGTTTAGCACTCTTGCTGTCTGATGATCAATTCTGATTTTGAACATTAGCCCTGAGAATTTTAACATTTTTTACAAAATTTCATTCTCCTTCCCATTTTGTTTCATCGTTACTCGTGTCATCCCATTTCCCAAGGTAAAATTTTTCTGAAACTTCCATTGTCAAAATTTTTAACTATATCCTATAATTTGATTCCTGAACAAACTGCATATTTGCAAGAATCAACTACAAATTAATCTGTGTTTTGTCCCTATCCACTAAGATTGAGTAACGATTTCTTTACAGACATTGTCCAGATACTGCTAGAGCACGACCCAGAATTAAGCAAGACAGTCGGTCAATCGAATGCTACTCCTCTAATATCTGCAGCTGCTAAAGGGCATGTAACAGTTGTTAATGAATTACTTTCAACGGATACTAGCTTGCTCGAAATATCAAAATCGAATGGAAAAAATGCATTACATTTAGCTGCTCGCCAAGGGCATGTAGATATTGTCGAAGCATTGCTTGAGAAGGATCCCCAATTGGCCAGAAGAACCGACAAGAAAGGACAAACTGCACTGCACATGGCTGTCAAAGGCATTAGCTGTGCAACGGTGAAGTTGCTTCTGCAGGCGGACCCAGCCATTGTAATGCTTCCAGACAAATTCGGCAATACCGCGTTACACATAGCCACCAGGAAAAAACGTGTTGAGGTACTTATGGCCAATGTTGCACATCCCATTTCTATGATTTAGTTTTACGAAAAACCCATGTATTATTTACTAAAATTGATTTCAAGAACAGCTAAAATTGTTTTCTGCTGCAACTGAATTATTCAAATTAAGATGGTTGTACTTTTGCACTTGCAAATTGGTTTTCTGAACATAACGCCTATTGGTTTATTATATTTACATCTCGAATCACATTGTTCTTAGTTTCATCCAACCAATAAACCTTTTTTGTTTTGTGATGTGATTTTTTGTTGATCTCCCGGAACTATTGCAGATTGTGAATGAGCTCTTACTTCTCCATGACACAAATGTCAATGCATTGACAAGAGACCACAAAACAGCCCTCGATATAGCTGAAGGAATCCCTCTATCAGAAGAAACAGTAGAAATGAAAGAGTGCTTGACTCGTTATGGCGCTTTCAGAGCCAATGAACTGAATCAGCCTCGGGACGAGCTTCGGAAAACTGTTTCAGAAATAAAGAAAGATGTCCACTCACAGCTCGAACAAGCTCGTAAAACCAACAAAAATGTGAACGGCATAGCGAAAGAACTCCGGAAGCTCCATCGAGAAGGAATCAATAACGCTACTAATTCAGTGACCGTGGTGGCTGTCCTCTTCGCAACAGTTGCTTTTGCAGCTATTTTCACGGTTCCGGGAGGTGACGATGACAACGGAATGGCCGTGATGGTACACAGTCCATCTTTCAAGGTATTCTTCATTTCAAATGCCGTTGCACTCTTCACGTCCTTAGCCGTTGTGGTAGTTCAAATCACGGTGGTCAGAGGTGAGATAAAATCCGAGAGACGAGTTGTAGAGGTGATCAACAAGTTGATGTGGTTGGCCTCCGTTTGCACCACAGTGGCTTTCATTGCTTCATCTTATATTGTTGTAGGGCGTCACAATAAGTGGGCTGCAGTTCTTGTCACAGTTATAGGAGGAGTTACAATGGCTGGGGTTCTAAGTGCCATGACATACTACGTGGTGAAATCCAGAAGGACACGAAGAGTAAGAAAGAAAGAGAAGTATTCGAGGAGTGGAACTTACTCGTTGCATCAACCCGACACTGATTCAGAAGTAAACCCGATTTACGCAATTTGATGCAAGCCATGCCTTTCGATTGGTATCCTCTGCTCAATACAGAGTTTGATGTGAATAATGCTACCCAAAGAAATGGAAAGCAAGCCGGTGTTATAAGTCGGCTACAACATAAACATGGGCTTTGCCAAGGTTTGTAAACTTGGAACTGAGTTATTTTGGTGATAAAATTATATAATGAGAGAGAGATGGAAGAGGATATTATTTTTTGCTCCAAAGGTCTTAGGCTCCATCAGGACATTATAGCAAAGTACAGATTAGAAATCTGGTGCCCGGAAAATCTCCGGCCGATTGGAATATTGTATGTTAAAATCAAAATTTTCTTATAAAAACTACTTGATTTTGCTGTATGTATAACAACTATATGTGTTTTTCCAAAATAGATAGAATATAATGTATTTTTTTTCAAGAACATACACTATGAGGTTCCATCTGCTGCAATTCTTTTCCCTTCTATGTTGTGTTGCATGCCCCTGTTCTAACTGTTTATTTTAATTGACAATTGCTTTTATGAAGATAATCAGACATGGTAAAATCTTTAAAAATAAATGTAAAAACAAGAAATTAAATAGATAGAAGCTGTCTTTGTCATGCATGACTCATGAAGTCTGGCACTCCATTGTACACTAGAGGTGGTACTATTAAATTTGTTCAAATGTGTCCCTTACCTATTCTTCTTGAAATTTATCCAACATTTATATTATGTAGCATATTGGTTCCAACGGATGGTTTCTATCCATTTTTATGTTACAATATCAATTTTTTATGTTATTTTTTTTAACTAAATTATAAAATGGAGCATGGAAGCATAGGTTCATCATTTCTTCTTTCATGTCCAATAATAATACCATTATGTAAATGGGTTACAGATTGAATTCAGAAATGAAAAGTGACTGTAAATTAAGAGAAAATTGAAAATTGAACAAAATCAAAACTATTGAAACTTCAGTTACAAAATAATGGTCCTAGTGATTCCAAGAAAAAACTTCGGTTATGGTCCTAGTGATTCCAAGATCTCGTATGACTAGATTCATTGAAGTTATAATCATTACTTCTCAATCCTTACGTCGCTTATGTGAGGCTTGTTTATAAGAACTTTGGACACCATCTTTTTATAAGTCGATTTTAAAATGTAAATTCTGTCCAAAATATTTGTAACAAAAGTTCACATCAAAAGTGCCAGATGTCATCTAAAACTTAAAGGTAATCCAACATGCTTGAATATATATTTTCTCCTACTATTTTTTGTGTTAAATTCTAGTATATTAGTTTTTGAATGGATACAAATGATGCAAAATATAAAGTTGAGGGACCTTAGCAACAAATTTAAAGAGTTGTCAATTGGAGAGAACAAGTTTTTAGGCGCTTCTCAACCAGATTTTTTTAATTTGAGCATTTGGACAATGGCCAAGATTCAAAAGGTACAGAAATGGATAGGCCAATCCAATCGTGCCCAAAACATTTCCAGGAAGTTGATGGGACATCATCCTGCAATTACAGCCCATAGTTCTTCTTTATTAAAAAAGAGGTTGAACCCCAACATTGAGAGCTCCATCAACCTCGCTTCTTGCTGGCTTCGGTGGAGGAGATAAATCATGCGGATGCTCTCCGGAGTCGCGCCATAGTTCTTCTTTATTATTCAGACATACTAGTGTCAAAGTGCAGCCTAGCGCCGGGTTAAGTCCATTCTCGTCTGTCTTGTCCCGGCCTACCTGGGGACATGCCTAAGGGCAGAGGCACTGGCAGGCCACAAAAAAATGTGGTATGTCGAGAAAAATCTAGTCGAACTCTGGTCTATAAGCGGCCATCTGAACCTCTCTCACACTAGTACTTAAACTTGAACAACTTTCACCTAATTTCTTCAAATTCATTCCTTTGGCTTCGGGGGAACTAGTCACCCCAAGAAGAATACTTTAGACATACATACATGTATAACGAATATTGGATATAAAAATCACGTTTCTTTGATAATAAATTTGGGAATATCCATCCACATGAGCATGTTTTTGTATTGAGCAGGTTGTCCTCATATCCACTTGTACTTTACAAGTGCATTCACTATAGTATACAGCTCCTTTGAACTCTGAATTGGGATGCGTCCAGCTTAAGGGTCTAATGGCATATTCATCTGAGAAAGAGACTTGAGAATCTTGAATGAAAACAAACAAGACTAGCCCACAAAATTGATGTGACCAAAGGGAATTTTATTTTTTACATTCGATGAATGTGGAAATACTATGAACAGCTACTTATCATCTTGTTTCGTTCGTTAAAGCTCCTTTCAAAGAAACAGAACTTCGTGCATGTACGGTTATAATCTAGTTTAGGTAGACTTATTTGTCAAACAAATCTTAAAATATGGTTGATTGATATGTTGGGAAGTGGAGCTGTTTTAACATAGATTTGAGTGGGATCCGTTTCTTCTTTTTAAAAGATCAATGTAGATTTGCGTTTTCTTCTACGAAAATATTGAAATCGTATATTTACTTGTCCAAAATTATGCTCAAATGAATTAGAAATTGAAACTCAGAGTGTATCCATTAGAAGTGGTTTAGGGGTTAGAGAGAAAGCAATAGAAGTTTGTTCTACATTGAAAAAATGATAAGGCAATTATTAGTTCATATATGACCAAATTTTATCAATGTGTAATATTATGTAGTATAGATGCTCTTTCTTATGCGCATACAAGTGTTGTAAAAATGCACGCTTAGGTGGTGGATTTCATGGCAAATGAGGGTGAAAAGTCTGAAACTTTATAATAAAAATAAAGCTTTAGTTTTTGTAAGACGGGTTTAATTATAGTTGTCAGATATTTTCAATGTAAGAAAAGAAGTAACACCTCGTTTATTTTTTTTCATCAACTCATCTTCCCACTCTCCTTATAGGTTCCACGCCCCTCCTTGTACTCTTAAATTGCATATATATATATATATATATATATATATATATATATATATATATACATATATATCAATTGTGGTATAAAAGCCACGATATCAATGGTGTAAGGATGGCAAAAAACCCGTCCCCGACCCACCCCGCATTGCCCCGCCCCTAATGGGGTGGAGAATCCTTCCTTGATTGCTAAACCAAGGGGACCATGATCATGGTCCCGAACTTCTCCGAACCCGCGCTCCGAATGTTTTTATTTTATTTTATTTTTATGTTTTAAAATTTAAATTGTATGTAAAAAAAATAAAAAATATATATATTAAAAATTAATTAATCAATTAAATAGGGCTATAAATGAGAATTTTTCTATACCTGCCCCGCCGCCTCCCTACAATGATGTTTTAACCAAAAACCAGAAAGTTAAATACCATAAAATAAGTTTTATGTTGATTCCAACTGGATTGTCAACATATGAATTTAGGCATTTACAACATAAAAAATAAAATAAAACACAATTATTGTTGACCTCCAAATTTTGCGGATCTAGCTGATTCTAGTTATCTTTTTGTCCACTTACGAGTTATCTGCACACTATGAAACCGTTAGAATGCAATGCCATCGTGCCTGGAATGGTTCGGTGATCACTCGCACTCCAACAATCAAGTCAAATATCAGAATTGGGTATAGGAGAATAAATAGACAGAGTTTTGATAGGGTTCTTGATATTGCATGCATACCTTTTACTAGTGCAAGTCTATGATATTTATAGAAAGTTTAAGTCGGGGATATTTTGTCGCAAAGGGGGATGGTGAAATCGACCTCGATAAATTGAAACAAATTCTTTTTATATCTGGAAAAAAGAATGAGTAGGTATTAGGCTTACGAACTGACACGAAAAAAATGACATTTGAATTTGTAAAAATCTACGAAACTCAAAAAAATCGACCAGAAATTGGTATTCATTTCGGAAAATCGATAATAGAACGAGTAGAAAAAAGACCTTTTGGTTGCTGTACTAGTTGATTTGACGTCTGTCGACCAGTCAATATGTCACAGCCCACTCTTCAAGTTGCGCAACACGACTATTTTTCACTCCATGCGGCAGTAGTTTCACTTTATTTAACTACCTTCCGCCTTCTCCATCACGAGTCTAAACATTATTTGTTGCTTATTTCACCCACAAAGCTTACTAGCATGTAAACACTCTAACGCATATCTGCGCTGCGCTTGGTGCCAAGGCGCTCGCCTATTTGCAATGCACATTATCATCAATGTTCTCCAACTCTATTGAACCCAACTTAGATAGCTTGCCTGCATGCTCATGCACAACACACGATTCCCTCGAAGCATACTCAAAGGATGAGAGCTCTCCTAGCTCCGTCCGAAGCATTGAGGCATTTGTACGTCTCCCACAATACCATCCTTGTGCTTGTTCCTTTCTACGGGCATATTGGCTAATTGTGTGCCGCAATGCCCTTCGTTAGGGCATTGCCCAAACAGGGCCAACTGATAATCCATTGTTAATTTGAAGTGCCTTCATAGCATACTCGTTCCAACAACAACGACATATTTTTCATATTCGCCAAACTATGCGGCGTCGCCCCCACAATTGTATTTCTAGCCAATGGACCCTCACGGCAAAGCTAGAACCCATAGCCAAAGCGCACAAGTTAGCATATGAGGCCTTTAATGTACTTTCCTCGATAGCTCATTCAGCCTAGAGGTGTTACCGTATCTTTAGCGTAACTCTCGGGCATAGCAATAATTTTCTCATGCTTCTTCTAGGTGCCCAACGAAGGCCCCAAATGCCAATGTTGCCCGATGAATTTTTGAACTCAAACGAGTACTTTAGCCTTCTCTTGAGGTGTCTAAAGTATGCCCTTAGTTGCTCATGCTGCCCTTAAGGATTGTGCATTTAGTGCATAAGGTTAGTCCGCATGCTGCCCCTCTTTTAGGACGGAAGCACGAGGTAGGCTGGCTATCTGCTCACCAAACATGCCATCCTTATAAGATGTAGAGAAATAACTCAAGCGCGTCTTTTGGGAGAAGAATCATAACTTTCATAACCAGTGCTCCCGACCTCCAAATGACGCTCCATTTGATCCATGACAAAGCTAACATCTTCAATATCAAGTCCAATAAGTTTTAGCCCCAATAGATACTCGACCATTGAGTTATATTCTGAAATTACGACAATGCCACTGCCTGACACTGTCACCTTCGGTCCCTATGTTTCATAACCAAACGAAGTATGCTTGTCGTCTGTCTTGGTAGGAAACTTCCTAACTTCTTAGAGAAGCTTTAAAACGACTTCTCCAAACTCTATTGTTAAGGTTCTTTGTTCATCACAAGAAGTTGTTACCATTACGGCCACCTATAATCTCATGTCAAGCCAATTTTTCCCATCATCCTCGATAGTCATGGATATTAGCGTTAAGCTAAGATGCAATCTATGACATACTGACAGTTTCACAATTACATCCTTAATTTGGTGCCTTCTACGATCGTTACTTTCTCTAGCATTCTCCTAGTTTTAATCAATATGGCATCTACACGAGATTGTTGTTTTAGAATGTTAGAGTATCTCTAGTCTTTCTTTATTGTAATTTGTTTGTAGAGTAGTATGAGGGTGTCAGTAGATCTTTGCTTCTTATAGAAATTAAGATCTCGTAGGACCCATGTTGTCAACATAACTAGTATCAGTTACATCTGACCCACTGCCTCACATCATGAGGAGGTCGGGTTCGTCATTCAGAGCTATGGTACTTGGGCCGGTCACTTATGGTTGGTAGATTGGCGAGGATGATGCTATATCTTCGATCATTGTCTTGGGATGGTCACGGGAGGGTCAGAAGATAGGTGCATCGAGGCTTGCCAAGGGACATCAATGGACAACTACCTTAACTGCATTTGTAGACTATTAAGTGTCCTCTTATACATATGAGGCAACGAGGATATGATGTGGATATGTGTTACGTGGCATGTTATGATGTGGTTATTTGGATCACGCGATCCATCCACGCTGGCTGCACGTGTATTTGTGACAATTATTGATGAGTTAAAAAGAAAATGGTCGTAAATGATTACAAGTATCGAAAAGTGCTGAGTGGCATCTAAGTTGCTAAGGTCGGTTTTGTACAGTGTTCACTATGCCTAGAATCAGGATGACAAGCTCTCTCCAAACTATGTTTAGTCAATGTCATCATGGTTTAGGAATAGACGAACCCATAAGTTGATTTGTTTGCATATGAGACTTCTCTATTCAAGTTTCTTTTCATGTTTTAGCCATTATTTTTTATTTCTTTTTTCAGTAAATAGTTTAGCCATTAAACTTTACTGTGAACTAAGATCCATTCACTTTATACAAGATGAAAGAGCTCCAATAAGTTGTATTTTTAATTTAAGATCATGCTGAAATTTGTCTGAAAGAGAGAATGAAATGTGTTTTTTCCATTTTAACTTTTTTACAAGCAACTTACTAAAATATCATAATTCTAAAATGTTTTTTTTTGTCTATTCCATTGTAACGACCACGGACTTTTTCCTACGTTAATCCTTTTACTCAGAGACTATTCCGTGCACTGTTTGTTTACTAGAGGTTGCGCCCCCAAAGTAGATTTATTTCGTATTCTCAACGATTCGAATTCTTGATCTCCCTCTTAAGAAAAACTAATCTTGAATGTTAGTACCAATTGAACAAGTTTGTTTTGTGAACGATTCTCCTTTCATGATCTCTCTTTCATCATTCAACGAACGGATAAAAGCTCGGACTATTTTTCTTTTCTTGCCATTGCCAAAAAATTGTGTGTTTATGTGTTGGTTTATAAATTTGGTTTTGTTTAAAGAAGCCGTTTGTTTGTTGAATTTTTCTTGTATTTAAAACGATATCCGTCATTTTATTTTATTTTGTAATAATTTGACTTGAACACGCCTGTATGGAAATATTTGCAAAGAAAATAAAGACTGTTTTTAATAAGATCAAATTAGATATTCGACGTAAATAGACCTTTCATATGAAAAAATTAAAAGGTAACAACATTGTTCAATTTTTCCTAAATATTTTTATGCCTCTGCATTCTTACCTTTGTCAACCATGGTAAGTAGACAAATTTTATTCATGGGTTTGCTCAAAGAACAGCAAAAAGTATACAACTTTTGTGCATAAAAGTTGCAGAGATGAAAATGTAAATATTTCTGTGCACAAAAGTTAAGAGAACTTTTGTGAAAAAGCTTTCTGAACTTTTTTCATCCCTGAAAAGTCACTTTTTTTTTTCTTTTGCTTTTTGCTTTTTATTATTTTGGGTTGGTACTAAAGAATGAATTGTTGGAATTTTTCTATATTAGATTTGTGCACAGCAATTCATGTGACACTCTTTTATGAAAAAATGAATCTAGTCATCACGTGAAAACACGTGTTGAGAATTGAATTTAAATAAATCAATCTCAGTCTTCAGTCGACTTGAAACAATATTGTGAGAATAAGAATAATTAGTATACTACTTGCGCGCGGTGAGATTCAACCATAAGGTTATAATTCAAATTCAACAGATAAATTTTACAAAAGAGAGAAGAAGATAGAGCCGAAGAGAGGACATTTGAGAATACGGGTTTTTAATATTTGATCTGATGAAGATAGAAATATACTTTTTTGTATGAGTAGGGTGAAAAATATCGTACGGTCGTTGATTAAAGGATAGGGTCTAAATTTAATTTGTAGAAGTAATTAATTGATGGATAAGAAACTGCTACCACTCTCATGTCCAATAAGCATAACTAAGTTGCAAATATCTATACAATAAAATTAAAATTTATACACTTAAACCAATTATCCTTCTCTATTTTCCTGAAGATTGAATCAGGGAAAGGAATTTTTGCTATTTTTCTTGCACAATTACCCTTTTCCATCATTCATTTTTTAACTAGAAAATGTAAATATTGTTACAAAGAAACACCTGGTTTTTCTTGATTACATTGAACAAAATCCAGTCTCCTTTGATGTATTGATTCTTGACTGAGAAATCTGATGAGATTTCTTGCAGTGAGCAATAGCTGCCTCTATTGAACATTCAATCTTAGTGGCACTGCTGCTCCTCTTGAGGAAACGAAATTCTTGAAAACCACTCGAATTAAACGAGGAAGAAGATGAAGATGAAGATGAAGAAAATGAAGAACGATTAGTTGCAGAGTGTCGTTTGATTGCCCCGGAGAATGACCTCCTGTGGAAATTATTATTCCCAACTCCCTCTTTATCAATGCTCTTCATTATAGTAGATTTTGACAAATTTTCGGCTTCTAAATTGCATGCAGAATTGCTGAATAGAGATTTCAAATAAGCCCTTGAAGCCTTAAGCTTCTGAACAAGTATGGATTGCTTAATGAGTTTCATCTTTTTGGACCAAGAATTCTTTGGATGCTGCTTATTGATGGAACTGATTAATAATTCAGCAGACAATTCGAAGAAGTTGTCGTCCCGGTTCAGTTCACAACTCACTCTACAGGACTCCAATGGGGAAGAGCTAGTGATGAATGGTGTTTTGGGATGATTCTCTTCTTTAAATCCCTGTTTGGTGGTCTCAAAGGCGGCGATGGAGGTTTGGAGGTGGTTTTGAACCATTTGCAGCCGTGGGGTGGTGAAGAGGGAGGAGTTGGCCTTTGTAGAAGAGTTCATCAGCTGAGGAAGTGGTGGTTCCTTTGTCAATGGAAATGGAGGACATTTGGAACTCAAAATCTCTGCTTTGTGGGGAAGAATTTGGGGAGCAGTGAAGGAAGTTTGTGGATGAAAAGCTCAAATCCATGTCTATGTAGTCTTCTTCTTCATCTGAACAAAAATATGGTGAAAATTTTGTGGCCATTTCATGAAAGCGTTCTCTGTGTGTGTGACTGAAGATGCTTATGGGGAGGTGAGCTCTGTGAAGGTTTTGTGGGGGTGTTATCCTTTATAAGAAAGATGGTTCCATGTCAGAAAGGCATAATATGTGTAGGGAAATCAGAAATGTAAGGTTATATATATAACCAGGAAAAAATTAAAGCAACATTTTGGCATCAAAGTTGAAAATATATGACTCATTCGATAAAGTAAATTGTAACAACATTGAGAAAAAAAAGTAAAATAATGCCTATTGTAATGTCGAGTTTACTTGTCTTTGAATAGTTAATGACATTTCTATTAGAAGAAAGAAAAAAACACGATATAAATGATTTTACCGCTAGAATATAAATTAAGTATCAATTTGATTTAGTTTAAAAAATTATTAAAAAATTAAAATCAACTAATTTTAACTACACAATACATGTGATTCGCAATATTTATCAATTTTTCAACTACATATTTTATTAATTTTTATCAAAATTTGCTAAAAAATTTCAAACAAAATCTGAAAGCTTTAAAACTTAATGGGTGTTCTTAGGATTTATAAGATTAGGGTTCCCACTTGAATCCATAAACATTCACTTTTTGAATCAGAAAGTGAGAATTGAATAATGGTGGCATACTGCTGCACACATCCACCACATTGCAACAAAACCTTCTCACTATTAATTTTAATAAAAAATTAAAGTCAAAGCCAACAATTAATTTTAATCACACATTTTATAGTCTCACAATTTTTTAACCATATATTTCAACAACTTTTATAAACTTTACCAAATAATCTAATTTTAATCAAAATCAATCGAACAAAATAAAAATTCAGCCCATTCCTGAAACCTGGTTTTTTTGAACCCATCTTATCAAGAAATTAACTCTCATGATTCTCCTCATTGACACATGGCCATTTTCATTACATTTTTACAGTTTTTAAGACTCCAATTTTGAACTCGTTTGACCTTTTTACTTCTAATAAAAGTAACATTTTATCAAAAAAAAAAAAAAAAAACAAATATGTTTTATCACTTTTGTGTGACAAAGGTCCAACCAGGACAATTTTTAAATCTTTAGCATTTTTAGAGTGGTGATGTATTTATTTATTTAAATGTAGTCTTTTAATATGTTTTATGTCTAATTCATTTTTTTTTTTTTTTTTATCAAAATACATTCGTAATATATCATAGTTATTAAACTCGGATCGATCCGGTTCTCTTAATTGGACCGTCCAGCAATTGAACTCTTTACGATCCGAAAAAATCGCCGATTTTTTTAATAACCCGGTGACCCGGCCGGGTCATTACATAATCAAAATTTTCAATTTTTTTATTACTATATTCTACCCAAAAGATTCACCAAGTACTTCTCCACTCTATTAATGACATGTTAATACAATGAAGTACAATAATTTATGTTATTTTTTACAAGAATTAGTTGATGATACTAGTAGTCTTGTACTTATTTTGCTAAATAAATTTTTGATGGTGATGATTTAACAAAAATAGACTTATCGGTTCGATATGAATTGACTCACCGGTTCAACCACTGGATCACCGGTTCAACCACAAACCCGATAGCCCGCCTCCTTGTCCGGGTCGATATCCGGTCTGGGTCTGATAACTTTGTAATATATATAAGGGTTAATTACACTAATGGTCCTCATTTTTTCAAGTTTGTAACGATTTCATCTCCATTCAATTTTTTTAGCAGATATCATCCTCATTCTTTCATTTATTCTCACAGACCGTCCCCACTTACGAATCCGTCTAAATCTACCGTTAAATGAGTTCGCACTTCATTTTTTTTATCTTTTTAAAACGAGGACATTTTAGGCATACCCCCAAAATATTTCTTTCTTCCCTCAATTTCTTTTTAAGTATTCTTCATCAGCTGCTGACATTGTTGTTTTGTATGTGCAAATGTTGTAGTTTGACTCGATTTTATCTTTCTTTTCCATATATTCCAAAAGCATGGGAAGTTGCAATCTCAGTACTTCTAAAACTCACTAATGTACTGCAAATATTGTAGTTTAACTCGATTGTACTTATTGATATTGTTGGGTCGGGTTTGGTTGAATTGTATTCGAAGTGTGGAAATTTGGGTGATGCAGTATATGTTTTTTAGGAGTATTTCTTGGCAGATATTGTTTTATGGACTACATTGATTACGAGGTATCAGCAGAATGGGGCACCTGAAGAAGCCATGAAGATTTTCGGCCGAATGGTGGTGGAAAATGCGGTAGTGTCAGACTCAATAACCCTTGTTAGCATTGTTTCAGCTTGTGCTTAGTTGTTGAAATTGAAGGTTGGGAGAAGTGTTAATGGGTATGTGATGAGGATGGGTTTTAACGGCAGCTTATCTCTTTCGAATTCTCTGTTGAATTTATACGCGAAGACACGTTCTGTGAATGCTGCAGCCAATTTATTTAGGAAAATGGAAGGGAAGGATATAGTGATTGTGGCATTCGTCATGAGTGTCTTCTGAATTTCCTCTGCGGCTGGGGAACTTCTAAATTGCCTTGTAGCTCTTGGAGTTATTTTGGAATTGTCACCGACACTTCTTGGATTGACAGTTCTTGCTTGGGAAAATTCAGTCAGGGATCTTGTTGTTGATGTAGCAGTCGCTAAAGCTGGGCAACCAGCCATAGCCATGGCCATGGCCAGTTGCTTTGCTAGGCTTATGGAAGGAAGAAAGAAATATTTTGGTGGTATGCCTAAAATGTCCTTGTTTTAAAAAGATAAAAAATAAAGTGTGAGCCCATTTAACAGAAGATTTAGACAAATTTCGTGAGTGAGGACGGACTGTGAGAATAAATAGAAGAATTTGGATGATATCTGCTAAAGAAATTGAATGAAAATGAAATCGTTACAAACCTGAAAGAATGGAGACCATTAGTGTAATTAACCCTATATATAATAGGTAGTTGTAAAATTTAGGGTTAATTACACTAATTGTCCCCCATTTTTTTAAATTTGTAACGATTTCATCTCTATTCTTTTTTTAACATATATCATCCTCATTCTTCTATTTATCTTACATATGGTTCTCAAATCACTATTTTTCACTATTATGATAATTCTTTAACAATTTTGCCCATTGACTTAAATAAATTAAAATGATAGAAAAAAATACAATGCATTGCAATTGGATCCTTAACTAAAAAGTACAAATAAATCTTAAACTATTTTTTCATCTTTCCCAAAAATCCACCTCCCACCCCACGGTCAAATCATGGCCAAATCAAAGAATTTCTTTCATAATTGGTGTTGAAACTCATCTCCCAAAGCCGCCACATGAGCGGCGTACAACCCGAACCCGATACCCATCTTCATCCTTCACTTTTCTGGGAATAGTGGTGAATGGCCGGGTGACCCGACCAATTTTCCAAAATGGCCGTTGACCAATTTTGATGTGTAAATTACCAAATATATCCTTGTCTTCTTCCCCGCTTATAACTATTTCAAACGATTTCAAATTCATTTGAAATGGTTATAATCCAACCCATTTCAAATTCATTTGTCTGTGAAGAAGAGAAGATTTCAAGGTTAGAATCCAACCCATTTCAATGTTAAAATCCAACCCATTTCATTTATGTAAGAAGTTTCATCATTCTCTATCTTTTCTTTTAATTCACGGTAAAAATTGTGGATTTTGTAGTATAAATCATGAAAAAAAATGTATAAACCCGAGTATAAATCATGATTTTTACTTTAAATTCTTACAAATCGAGTTGATTTGGATGGATTAATTGAAAAATCGAAATCTGCGTTAACACACATTAGCGGACCATGGGTCTGATAGCGAGGTGCCTTAAGGCCCGTTAAGGCCAAAATCGCTAACGCACCCCAGTGCGTTAGCGGTATCGATATCGCAGACCTCGGGGTCTGTTAAAGGCCGATTTTACAGCCTTAACGCCTGAAACTGATAACGAGACCGGCAAGTCTGATAACGAGACTTGAGGTCTGATAACGATTTGGTTATGCACCATATGTTAACCGCTACATGTTAATGTATGGTGCATTAATCGACGGTAATTCGTTAACCGACCTATTAACGAGATTTGGCCTCATTAACCGGTATTCATTCACCGATATTATAAAATAAGGGTATTTTAATCTATTTTATTTAAAGAGCGCTTTTAAACTTATTTGGTATAAGTTAGCCAATTGACTCCAAGTGTTTGACACGCCATTTCAAAAATTCACCCTTCACTTTTTCCTACAACGAAACTGCGCCCAACTCAACATCCAATAAAGACGACAATACATTATACATACATCAAAAGCCCCAAAAAGAAAAAATCTTCTGTAACGATGCCGGTGTCATTCATGACTGGGTCGATCGTTGGTGGAAGATTCTACAAAAAGCTGACTACTAGAGAGGCCAATGATGGAAATGGATGGAATGTTATGTTGGATTATACAACCCTAAAAACCCCTTCAAAGAGTCAAAGAGACCTTTCCAGTGCCCAACTTTAGCTCTTGCTAAAGCCATTGCTGCTGAATGGGAGTTCCAGGTGCCCTCATGTTGCTTTTGAAATGACCCATCTTTTAAAAAGCACCTAAAGCATTTTGAAACAGGAAACTATCGTGTGCAACTGAAAATGTTATCCATGCCAGCACCAATAACAGATGTAGGAACCTCTGAAGAAGTTAATTTTGAAGCAAAGTTATCCACATGCTTTTCGTTTGTAGGTGGCTTGAAGACAATTAACCTCATCTTCATCCTCCCCTTTGGCCACCAACTGAATTTTCTTGTAAATCACTGTTTAATTTTGGGAGTTCCAAAGACTGTTAAGTGGAAAATCATCAGAAATTTGAGGTTCAACACCAATTATGAATTTTTTTGATTTGTCCATGATTTGACCGTGGGGTGGCATAGAGTTGGGTGTCGTGGATTTTTTAGAAAGATAAAGTTATTTTGTACTTTTTAAAATAGTTTAAGATTTATTTATATTTTTAAAAAGGTTAAGGATCCAATTGCAATGTTTTCATTGTATTTTTTTTCTATCATTTTAATTTATTTAAGTTAAGAGGCAAAATTGTCAAAAAAAATTTAGAATAGTGAAAAATAGTGATTTGGGGACCATATGTGAGAATAAATGGATGAATGTGGATGATATCTGCTAAAAAAAAGATGAGGATAAAATCGTTACAAACCTGAAAGAATGGAGACTATTAGTGTAATTAACCCTAAAATTTAACTCTGGATTTTGATCTACTTGATATTATATTGAATCGTGTCATTTTAAAATTATAATCGATAAAGAAGAATTATATAAGTTAACAAAACTTGAGCAATTCATGTGCTCTACACACATCATTAAACATCGATTTCTCCTTTGCTTCACAAGAATCACAGAAACATCAATGTCATGCTTTTCTATGTTTTGTCCTCGTCCAAGCCAAAGGATGGTCGTGTATATAAACTTTATAGTGTATCGGTTACATACGACTAAAGTCTAAGAAAATCAAACAAGACAACTAAAATCATATGTCTCTCTTCTTTAATCTCATAGACACAATATACCAAACACGTCCTTAAAATTTTAATTCAGCCTCGGTGGTTCCATAAATCGGTAACATTGACAGTGGGTTGTGTGACTAAACATGTCTAGTTATTGTCCAAACATTAAAATTTGGTCACACAAGTTGCTTTGTGTAACTTCGTTTGTAAAAAAAAAAGAAAGAGAGAGAGAGGACTGGGAGTATCAAAAGAAAATAATACTCAATTGAGAGATACCAGATATGCATTTTAAATTGCTAGAGAAACACCAGAAAATGATAATCTTTTTATTAAAGAGGGCAGTCTGACCTCTTTTCTGCCGTTGGACACTGCGGCTTGTTGCTGCTATAGTGAAACTGACATGTAATGCTGCTTCACAACTGATAGTGGAGGGGCCTTAGCAATAGCCTATCCATAAGAGAAATTGAAGAAAAATCTTACGGAAAAAGCTTCCAAAAACAACAGAGCAAGCTTTCATACTATTGACTGAGGCATTCAAAAGATGCAAAAAGATTCAAATCAATGACTGATTGTAACATGAAAATTAGAAGACTAGAATGTATTTGGAAAAAGAATTCTGCTTTGAGACAATAATTTGAAAATATACAATATAAACTTTACATGGTAAAAGAATATACAAGCATTCGAGAAAACTCTTAAGCTTTACAAGTTTCATCATCCAAAAAATGTTCCCAGGCTTTATGGTCTTGTACAGGATTGCTAAACTTAGAATCGCTCGATTCATCAATGCATGTAAAAGAATGGATGCTGCAAATAAATTATAAACAGCAGAAGCAATTACCCTCCACGGTGCTCAAAATAATTTTCCCAAAGAGGGTAGTTAGTCTGATATTATTTAAGATGTTACGATTCCTTCTCAATCACATCATATTCCCAATCACCAATTTCATCCATAGAATTGCCTCTGCTATGGTTCTCAAGTTCCAGCTGCAATTTTAACCTTGACAGTTCTGCCTCCATATTTGCAGCAGACTTCTTTCTGTTGATTGTGAAAGAGTCTAGATTTTTGACATGTGTGCCATCCGGTATTTCAGAGGTCTGCTTGCGAGTTAAAGATAGTCGACTTATGGGACTAAGCCCCAATAATGTCCCTCCTCTATGTGCCTCATTTTCCGAAGTTGATTCCTGATTGAACTCTAGTTTGTCATTTGGAGTCTGTCTTGGAGAAAGAAAATGAATTCTTGGGGTCCTAGCCTTTGGTGGCGTCTCTTCTCTTGCAGTCGGGGTCTCGATTTCCAAAACCGGTCTCTCGATGGATTCAAATTCCTCTTTGATACTTTTAAGTGCCTCTAATAATTCATTCACTCTTGTATCACTTCTCCTATACAAGAATTAGCCATGTTTTCCCATTCAGATACTAAAAAATGTACTCCACAAGGACACTAGTGTCTAGTGGTCATATAAGCATAAAAATTTTCAAATAAAAGATAACACAACTCGCCTTGAAACCTTGTCATCTTCACTACAGAACTGTTCCTCTATGCTTTCTACAACGCTGAATGTGGTTAGGAACTGCAAATTTGAAACACCGACCACCCAGTAAAGAAAATGAACGAAAAGAATGGCCCTTTTGACATACCCATTCAAAAGAAAAGGAGACACTTCTGACAAACTGAGATAATTTATACCTTGGTCTCCATAGCCTGGTACTGTTCTTCAAGACTTCTCCTTGAATTAAGTTCTGTCTTTTCCTCATTCATAAAAGCTGTTGTTCCTAACCTGGCAGAATCTTATATATTAGAAGTGTTCTTTAAGTTGACTTCAATATTCTGTAATTAAATGATACCTTTTCAAATTCTCCACAAGCTCCCTAGTAGTGGAAATAGAAGGTCCCAACTCTTCCTGGTGAGTCATTGACATAATTGGAAGTAGAAAAACAAAAAATGTTTGCACTATTTATCGGCCAAATATAACCATTGTAACAATTAAGCATGTACCTTGTAGGCGGATAAAAGGCTTAAAGCCAAGTTCATAAAGTACTCTTCGTGTTCCACCAATTCCTCACTAAACCATTGAAAAAACTTCACAATAACTAAAAAAGGAATATCAAAAGATCAGGGTGAAAAGAATATATATGACCTGGGAAGCTTGGATACAAAAAGGTGACATTGTTATGTCCCAATAACGGACAAGGATGAGCTAATGAATTTACAAATACTATATTCATATATATGTCTAGTATATCATGTATATATTATATATATAAGTACATCCCCCCTCATTCGTAGAACTTGTGCATTTACATGCAAATGGTGTCAATTATACCAAATATTATTTACCATCTTAGAAGAAAATTACAGTCAACTCTCATTTTATACCGTATAGCACATTTTGTATCATATAGTTGAGTGTCACAGAAGTGTCCAATATTAGAGAAGTGTTTGACATGTGTCTACAATGTTGCTTTTATTTTTTATTCTTGGCACTCAAAGGACTATAAGATATGTGTTTAAAGAGTGTCTATCTGTGACATGGATATGACATGTGTACAACTTGGACGTGTAGCTTTCTCGAGAATGTCCATGATTCTTAAATGAAAAGAGGAAAGATTAGTAATGTTATTCTCTTGGTTGGAAATCCCAAACGATTATCCAAGGAACGTAGGCATTCAGATGAGAATCAATAGTTCCGAGGTGGCCTTAAAAATTAGAGAAATGAGAGAACCTACTTGACCAGCTTCTCCTTTTGTTCAGTGTACGAAGACTGGAAACCCCAAGTATGTTCAAGATAATTAACAAAGGTGTTGCAAACTTCCGCTTCTGCTCTATATGAATTAATAGCTTTTGACAGCTCATCCTCCTGAATTTAGCATTATTGCTGGAAATAATTAGATTACACTATTGAATATCATAATATGGAGACTTGAGTGAATTCCAAAATATTTGTGAACGCATTTAACCTTGGGCCAATCAAAGATTGAAAACACTATTTCACCTTTAACTTGAAATGCTGAAGAATTTGATTACTAGCTTCATCAAATTGATCTCTTTCTTCCCTGGCATTGTGAAGACGGGCATGTGCAGAAGTCAAGGAAGTGTTAACCTAAACAGAGACTCATTAGACATGACACAGTTTAGTCAAGATAGGACTATAAACAAGTATAATTGGAATGTCTAGATATTTATAAAATTATTGAAATATTTTGCCTCTATATTATTTGATGTTACTGAATTTGATTTTTTAAACGTAAACTTAGAGTGATAAGATTGCCTCTAAATTATTTGATGTTTCTGAATTTGATTTTTTAAACCTAAACTTAGAGTGATGCCACAAACCCTTGCGGGTATTCACCTTTACGAAGCTTTATCTGAATATTTACACAAATTTCAAGTAAATGATACATACAACTGTGCTATTCCAGATAATGTACTGAATAAGGCATTGATATACTATAGAACTTGAGATGATCAATCATTCTGTGTTTTGTTCTTATTGTCCGTGACTATCAACATGGCAGTGATATTGGTAGATATATAGGTTTTATATCCTTGTGCCTTACCTATTTCACATTAAATCTAAGTGCAACCTATCATATAGCACAGAATATCACAACTAGATGTAGATGATGCAACAATATGAAGACAAAAGTTCACTTCAACATCATTTCTCAAACAGACAAAGGTAGGAGAAAAGGAGAATATAAATACCTTTTTCAACTCTGCTTCAAGTTCATCTTTTCGTTTATTAAGTGATTCAATTTCAGCAACAAGTTCCTGGGAAAGGACTATATACGTAACCATCTAGTATACCTCATCAACAGAATGAGATACAGAGCAAGCAATCTAAGTACTGTGACAAGCATCAGCAGCATGTATGCATTTATTTATGAAATAAAGACCAAAAAGCTAGCAAGACCCTTTGAAATACACATATTAAGAGTTTAGGCATGTCTCTTTTTCATCATATTCAATATTACGGGGAATGTACTATTACTTTGTTTAGAAGACCAATTTAGAGAAATTCTGGAGCATATTCAAGACTTTCACTTATTGAATAGTTACCTGTAAGTATGAGTGAAACCATAAGTTCTAAAGCATTGAGTTTGAGCAAATAAAGGTTCTAATTACAAGTTCACATACAACTTGGTGTAATGAAGTAAACGTTATGAAATAATTGAATCGACAAGTTCCATAACAGCTATATTAGGAGGTCGACTTAACAGAAGACTTCAAATAATTAACAAGCAGAGGCTCACAGTCAATTGATAAAGGGACTTAGATGTAGCTCTGCCTTCTGACCATTTCGGAGTTAAAATATGTAGATTTCCCACGAACAGAAAAATTTCCTGAAAAACATTTTACCTTTTCAAGCTGGCTGACTTCACCAGCTTTGGTTATACGAAAACTAAGAGCCTCCTCTTTCTGTAATCTGTTTACAAAATGAAATAAACATTAAAACTTGTTTGCAGAAATACATGTATGCAGAAGTAGAAATATTTGAATTTGAACCAAAAGGTTAAAATTTCTCATGAAGACTACAAAGGTCTTCTCTTCTAAATGTAAATAACTGTGGCATCGTGGGGAAAAATTGTCTTCAAAGAGCTATTAGTTTTTAAGATCAGAAATTATGGAAGTGATGGGGAATGAAGATAAGAATGGAAGATATTCTTAGTAGGTTAGGAATAAAGATAGTTAGCTTTAGATTAGATGTATTTCATTAGTTAGTTTCTACTTAAGTTAAATTTGTTTAATTTCCTACTTAGATTAGATTTGTTTAAACTCTGTATGAAGAGGATCTATGCATTGTAATACTTAGACTTGATTATTTTCTCCCTCTAATAATTCTCTCTTTCTTCCCCCCTCTTCTTCTCTTTCTCCCTCTCTCTCTTAATTTCTTCCCAAGTCTCATAAATTGCTGATTGTGAATCTCGTTTATGAGCTTCCTGTGTCAAGAAGTTTATTTATAGAAAAGGAGGACATATAACCCCGACGTCCCAATGTGTATTTTGAATCTTCCTTGTTTACAGCTTGACTCTCAATTCTGGAGCGGAATTCACTGTCGGTGGTGCTCTGGAGAAAAAAATGCTACACCACCAGAATATGATAAGATAAAGTCAAGCTAGCCGATATAAAGTGTGAGGAATCCTCAGAAATGCAAAGTGAAAACTATGAACTGCCTGTCAATCCCTTTGGTAAAGTATAAATCTTCTAGATAAGATACCAGTTGGGAACCAAAAAAAAAAAACCTCCAATCCTGGAAGATTTACCAAACCATCTGAATTTGAAAAACCAATCTTGGTGGCTCTGTGAGAATCAAATAAATTGGAGTTCTCCAATCAGATGTCAGGTAAAATGTTTTCGTCATTGCCATGCAATTCTATGTTCTTTATGTTAAAATTCTTTGAGCATTTACATTGATCAGGAGAATGAATAAAGCCATCCAACCTCCATGTAATATGAAATTTGTATTTTAGAATTCAGAACTTGAGAAAATTTATGGATTAAGTTTTTTTTAATCCTTGTTAGCAGTAAATGTCAAAATTCGTTTAGGAGTAAACTTGAATCACTGGTCAAGCAGACAGGGATTTGGGCAACAAGCCTTATTCTAATTGTCACAAGATCAATCACAGTAAGTGAGTGACCTGCAGAACATGCAAATTCTAGGATACCTCTTACCATTGTACAAAGGGAGCCCGTAAACTTACCTTCTTAAACCGTTATTTGTTACAACAATCATAGGGTAATCTGAGATATCCACTTGCTTTGATAAAAAAATCAACGATGGGTACTTGATTATAAACTGGTAAACCTAGCTTAATCTCAAACAGTGCATGAGAAAATCCAAATCAATCGACATGATTCCCTACGTGGGTCCACTTGGGCTGTCTAGTTTAAGGTTCACCATTCAAGAAAAAATCATCACTTTACAGGTACTGAGGAAGTAGAAAACCAAGCTATATATATTTTACGAAGATTAATTATAATACACAGGGCTTTTCCCTGGTAATCCCTTATGTGATTCCACTCTGACTTTTTGGGTCTGTTAGCTGGTAACAACTTCACATTCTAGTGATCTTGGGCCAGTAATATCACCCAGATTGTTATAGTGTATCTCTGGAGTGAATGGAAGGAGGAGACCGTGCATATAGGGAAGATGAGGGCAACTACACACCTGTGATCTGAAATGCGCTTTTCAGCTTTTGAGACAGAGCTTGCAAGGGATTCTGATAATACCTTTAGCTTATCAACCTGCACAGTGACTAAAGGAGATTAAGATAACAATAACAGGCATTAAGTAAGCAAAGAACATTACCCGACCAAGCTATGTGTAGTATGCATATTTACCCCCATTGTAGGATTAAAGGATAGAACTATCTACATATCATGACAATGATTTTTATCTTCTTTTTTTTTTTTTTAACTATCAAAAACTATGTAACATCTGGTGTTCAGATATGCGCCACCAGTCGTAATTCAGTACATTGGAGAATATTCCAAGGTTCCAATACCATGGAGAATTCTCTATTTTGATACTAAATTGATATTCTCACAAACATTCTTCCCAGACAAAAGCAATAGAATTCATTTGGTATATACCTTCTGCAAATGAACTTTTGAAGAATCTCCAGTCGTCAAGAATTTCTTCTGCAATAGAATATCCTCCAATCTGGAACAAAGTCTGATGTGTGCAAGTGCTTCTTTCATAGTCTGTGAGGGTAAAAAAAACAAAAAACAAAGACTCGGCTTCAATGAATTAAAAAATTTCACTCATTTATCTTCTTCATGTTGCCAGCAGCTGGGCGAGAAAACAAGACAATTGAGATCTAAAATTAGAGTATTCAGGATTGTCTGCTGAAATGAGTATAATTTCACTCCTTTACAGCTCTAATTTAGTCATGTTCCATTTCTTTAGACCGAAGGAGAGTAGCAAATGATTAGTCTGTAAGAATCTGAACACCTTCAGATGAACACTTAATGTTCTATGTGAAACTAAAGCTTCACAGCACTAAGCATAGGTTCTAATGGTCTTCGATGCTAACAGGTTAGATGTTCAATAAACATTAAAAATAATCTTATTTTGTTTCAACCAGAGTGTCTAATAACTAGAATGGCCATCTTGAAGGAGAAAACATTTTTTTTTTGCCATTTCCCAGTTTCGAGAAAACATTAAATTCGCATAAATCTTCGAAAACCCTGAAACATACAAGGATTCCATGTGAAAAACTAGTCTTGCAATGTAGAGTAAGCACAAAGATATATGAGACGTTCAGTAACAACCAGGCATTAAATATCAGAAGAAGCGAGAATAATTCTGATTTAATCTACATAAAGGAGGAATTGAAGGCAAATTATTTATCTTAACCCAATATAACCTAAGGCGGAAGATGTTTCCTACTAAAATACAACTTCAAAAGAAAAAGTTAGAACTATGGATTCAGCAAGCTCGTAACTGAAGCATTGATAAACTCTTATCAGGATAGCACAGCAAATTCAATAACGGACGGACGAACAATGCCTCACCTCTGCAGACATCACAGATCCTTCGGATGACTTCCTGTCGCCTTCACTTAGAGGCAGCTGGTTCTTCATTTCATCTAGTTTTTTATGTATGTTTGAGACTTCAGAATCTATTCTGAGAGCATATAAGATAAAAATAAAGAAATAATTAAAATGGTAATTTTACTGCAAGAGCAAAGACATAAACATGAGCATTAATACATAACTAAAATGTGTGCCACATAAAAGCATAAACCTCATGCATGGCATCATTGTCTTGAACAGATTTATTACTAATTCAAGGTCTATCCTTCCCAACTCTGCAACTGAAAGTAACAATTGACTGAACACCAACTCATCAGAGTACTATTTTCAAGTGCAAGTCCCAAAAAGCATATGGGATGAATTGAAGTCACTAAAACTGACTAACACCTCCCGGTATGTTGTTGTTTAAATAATGGTTTGAGACGTCGTCTTTTTCCTTTGCGTCCCCATTTTTAACAAAAAATTCTTTTGCAAAGTTAATCATGCACTGGTTGCATGAAATAGAGATCTTCAATTGACGTGTTAAAACTTGTGGTCATGTAATATTATTCCAATGATATTCAAAACAGTAACATAAAAAGTATAGAGCAATAAATGTGATAAATAGGCATATGAAATCAGCAGCCAACCAAATGACATCGATAAAATAATGGGAGTAGTTGGCTCATAATGCTCACACAAACACCTCGTTCACAAAACAATTACAATCACAACAGAGATGCACCCATTAATATATTTGGATAGGGCAAACATGTGTAGAGTAGATCTTCTATGCTTGGAAACAGAACCTAAACAGTAAAAAATCATTGATCTAAAATATCAAGAAGAATATGGAATTTGAATATTTGAATTGAATAGATTTTAAGAAAAAAGAACCAAAAAACAAAAGCTGCATCATTAGCACTTGTAAGAAATACAAAAAAACACTGGTAGCTAATTCCTCAGTGCTGAGATATAGCACAGACTGAATGAACTTAGGTAGTGGTTCATGAAATTAATTTCAGAACAACTTGACAAGAACAAGAGTGACCCAAGTAATGAAACCTGGAAGCTCTTGTGCAGGGTTTGCAATGCTCAATGGATTCTTCACGATAGGGCATATGAAGTCGAACACATTTTCAGAGCAAAAAACAAGGCATATAAGGCACATAATAAAAGATCATCTGATATTTCCACGCGTAGATGCTCCTCCAATTTATATTTGAGCTCTTCTTCAACTGGAGAGAATAGGTTTTCATAATAAAACAATTTGGTTTTGGTTTTGGTTTTTCCTTGCACTTCTGAAGCATTACATGGCATGGTTTAAGGAGTATGGTCATATCCTAACAACCCACCCCACCCCACCCTGTGTGCTATAACCTTTTTTATGAAAATAAAATCAGTAGGGGTCCATCCCTAAACCTCTCTGTAGACACATTTCCCTCTGGACATAGAGGACCCTAAATAAAAAAATTGCAGGAGGTATGCTCTTAACCACCTTACTGTCTCAACATTTACTTTCAATCCGGCTAAAGCATCTTGTGCATATTGAAGTAGTTCTTCCCTCTTTGCCTGGAGTTAAGAAAGAACAATGAAAAATATTGACAAATGCTTCAATTTCTTAACTGAGCATCATGGTTAATCACGCAGGTGAAATTATTAAAAGCATGTGGTTATATGACCTTACCAGCACTTCATCATTGTAGATTGAGAAAGATTTTGCCAAATGTTGTACACTGTTCATAATCACATTGTGAACTTCCTTCCCGCCCACGAGACACAGTCTGAATGTAAAACAGAGAAGGGAGGGAATGGCATCCATATTTAATTCTTCACCAAGGCAGAAGCATAGAAAACTACTAGCAACTTCAAAATCTTCATAATGATCAGTCAAGATATTTAAGTAAATGACAAAATTAAGAATCACCCAAATATCTCCAGAAGCAAAGAAATTTCCTCTTCAATAGGTTCTTCAAGAATCTGGGTAAGACAAAAAGAGTCAGTTTGGTCGACTTCCATCAGTTAAAAAGAACAAATGGCAACTTAACTATACATGCAACTAGAAGAGGGGGAAAAGAAAAGAATACTATGGAAATGATTGAACCATCCCCCTCTTAAATCATAAATCTAGTAAACAAAAATAAGCTACACAGAGCACAAGGAAGTATGAAGTTTACTCATCAGAGTAGAAAATAAGAAATGAAAACAGTTGAGGATGTTCTTCCTATGCTAAAACGAAGTTTAGAATATAGAGGGTGTTTCTTTAAGAAGAAAGGACAGAGAGCCAGAAACAAGAGGAATCTAGTAAGGAATGTTTTAAGATGATTGAGAAGCCCAAAAAAGCAACTGAAAACTGCTTAGCTTACCATAGACAGTGTTATGCCCTCAAGAGCTTGACTGTGAAGGAACACATCATTGAAGTACATTGGTTCTCCACCAAGATCCGGATCATAGTACAAAACCTGTCCATTATAATAACAAAATACACACGTGACTTATGCAAAACATGGAGAGAACAAAAACTAGAAAGCTTGACAAGCACTTGCATAAATCAATGGGCAGCAAGCATATATTAGTCATAGAAAAGCCAAGAAATACAACATAGAAAGAATCTTTGGATAGAGGAAGAGCGTGTAAAACTACTATCTAATAGTAGAAAAGGCCAATATCTGATGTAAGCTAATCGAAACTGAAAATTGAATAGGCTGAACATGGCTCTTCAGGGGCACTCAAAAGATACGATTTTCTTGGTTTTTATAGTCATAATGATTTGAGTATCTTCGGATAACAATAGATGGAAACAATGTATCTGAGATTCCGATCAATTCAAAAGGATCTGTTGGTTAATTACAAACGAGATGGGTAGGTAACTATCGACCATTAATCATGAAGAATAAAATCATGAGCGTGAAATTTTTTATTGTATTGCTTCAGCCTGCAATTAGTAGCCTAGAAATCCACAATTTTCAGGGCAGTCTGAATGAGAAATTTGCTTCTTTCTAATAATATAATGTGAATAAAATGGAGACAACGGAAATAATTAAGGCAATCTTGTGCATTGGTGAAAGACTGAGGTGACCTATGTCGAGTTCACCTCTGAAACTTGACAACAATATATAAATTGCTAACCAAAAGTGCAATCTAAGAGCTTCAAGAGGCTATCACATTCGTTAGAAGAGCTTGTAATTCTTAAGAAATTTATATAAGTTTCTAAAGAAAAAATTTGTGAAATTTCAAACACCTACCACAATTGGCTTTGATGGAGACTCATTTGATTCATTAGAGATATCAAGATGCTCAGTGTTGGCAGCTTCTTGTAGTCTCTCAATCTCTTTTAAGGAAACTAACCATCTTCTTAGTAACTGAACTCTTTCTGCCCCTCTGCACGAAACAGAAACTTCTTCTAATCTTTTCACCGCAAGCTTGTAGTTTTGGAAATTCCGAGCCGTCTACAATGCGATGCAATCAAAGACAATAAATATTCATTAACGCCAATAAATAATTCATGAAAAATAAAAGGTAATACATTACTGACCATTTCTAAATCCAAATGCAAACTCTTGTAAGCACATTCTTTAAGAAATTTTTCATTAGGTTTATAAAAAATCGGGGAAACATTTTTGCAGATATAACATGTTTATTACAAGATTAGCATTAAATTTATGCTTACTCGAAATTGTACTAAGTCTAAGTCCATCATCCATTGTCCACTGATGCAAAACGATATTAGAAGCTTCTCCTAACTTACAAATATGTTCTTAAAACTCTTTACTACCATATAGATACATCTCATCTTATTTTGTGTCAATGTCAAGGAATAAAACATATTACGATGATACATATCATGATTTTTGTATCACATAGACCACAATCACCCTTGTAAAACTGAAAGTGGAAGTGAATTTCCTGATCAGCATGATCGAAGTATAGCTGTATAGGTACGATTATATATCTGAATTTTTATCAACTTCGATTTCAAGGATCAAAAGTACAGCTGGACATAGTCTTTCTATGCTGCTATCAGTAGAAAAGTGTTAACAAAGTAAAACTTCATAATTGTTGCCTCCAATAATAAATAACTTCAGTATATAGAATATATACAAAAATTGTTGACACTGTGTGTGTGTTTACATATGCATACAATAGGAAAAGAATCTAACCAGTGTTCAGAGGTTTATTGATAATTTGACTGTTGCAGATTTAGAGGAGGTATTATGCGATTACTTAGCTATTAAAGAAGAATGCATTCTTATAATCAATAATTTTACTGGAGGTATACATCTAACACATATATATGCATAAACACACAGATATTAATAAAATTATTTGCATTACTATGCGGTCTTGCAATAACTTGGCGCCGCCGACGACGGCTTGGCCGGCCTGTTGGACGACGGTGTCGGCGTAAATGCGGACGGTGCGAGTGAGATTACTGCTGCCACCTTTTTCGACCGCTTTGTTCACCGCCGATCGAAGCCACGACATATCCAAAATCTAAATGCACTGATTTGTATAATCGCTAGACAGAACCTAATTGCGGAGGAAAGAAAAAAGAAGGAATAAACTGATCAAACAGATGGAAAGAGGAAGCTATGAAGAGCGCAAGGGAAGTTCGAGTCTTGCGCCTTTCGTTTCGCGCTTAACGGTCTTGCGAATTCCCACAAATACCCTCCGCTGCCGTGGGTACTGGGTGGGCTATGTCACGTGCTTGTCATGCTTCTCTTTTATTTTACAATAACTAGTATACCATTTCTTGGCAATAGAATCCGACCGTAAACTCTATTATGATGATAGATTGATGTAGTGAATAGATTTTGGAGATAATCAATGGAGGAAGATGGACGATTGACAGAGAATGATTGAAGAGGTGAACAAATTTTAAAGATGATCAGTTGAGTAAGATGATCGAATTATGAAAATAGATTGAAGTGGTCAACAAAATTTTGGAGGAGATGATTTTGTGAAGAGAGAAATTGAAGACGTAGTGATACACAGACGTTTAAGTACTTCATTTCTTTCCGTAGCGAAAAAATTATCTACAATCGTGATAATATTCTCAACAACTAAAATTGCATCGTGCATTGGTTTTTGAATAAAATTTAGATTTTTTAGACAATTCCAAGATCAAAAAATGAAATACAGATTGTTTAATTTTGTTTTCAAACTTTTTTCAGTTAATTTTGGTTTTTCATCCATTGAGAAGTCACCCGAATCTTAATAATCTTAAGCACATGTTTGGACGTGCTAAAATTATAATTTCAACTCGTCAAACATATTTTTTATCTACACATTTCATAAGACCCACAACTTATATTATAAGCACTTAAAAAATAATCTCAACACCATCAAACATGCGCATAGACAATAGATTATTTATTTCCATAATATCGCTCAATCCTATGCAATCCTTCCAACACTACGTTTTGTGGGAAGGTTCCATGGTATTGGACATAATTAAAAAAGAAAAAAAAAAGTTAAAATCCTATTCACTTGAGTCCTGCGTACTAGAAAGGAAAAACAAGAAGACAAAAGCATCCAAATGAAGGGCAACAAAAGACAGGTAAATAAGGAAAATATGAATTAAGGAAAGCAACAGCAAAGGACTAATTTATTCATACGACATCCTAGGTTTATGATTACATAATGAGTTTTTCTACACTTGAACAATGAGCATGCTATCACCTATTCTTCCAACAAAACTGGTGGGATTAAAGAATAAAAATGGTGATGATCACAAGAATACTGGTCAGCGCAAATCTGTGAAGCTCCGGTGTGCAGGTGAAAGCAAATCACTAATAGTCATTCATGGAAGGCAAGGGCATTTTCCAGTAATTCCATGAGTTGTAATCTTCCTGAAAGGTAACCAATACAAGAAATGCTAAACATGCTGACAGCCGAAAAAATTGTAAGTTACTTTTTTCAATATTTGACGTGCTTGTTGCATTAGTACCTGCTCGACCAGTGACGTTGGTGGGAACATGTCATGCACCAGAGTGTGCAATGAAGTATATGACCTTACGTCAATACGATGATTAATGGCTACCTCTCCCTGTAAGTATTAATGAACATTTATGGTTGAATGTAAAATGAAAGTAAACTAGCAGTGCAGTTTGCTTTTCTACCTTGGGGTTAATAATAAAGATCTTGCCCTTTGGGATCCCCATTTTCCGGTAACTGAGTTCATCAGTGTCTCGGTTTCCAAAACCCGCGTAAAACGGATTATATTCAGGAGGAAAAAGTGCTTTGATATCCTGCAAAATAGGTTCTTATATACTTCAAAGTGTAAAGTTTTACTTCAAAGAATCAACATATACGGCAGGATAGTACATAAAAGTTTGTATCCCTTCTATAACGCTTACCTCTAAACAGGCAATCTTGAATTCGTGAGGAGCCCTTCTTATTACTGCCATCAATTAAAATATTTCCATCAGAGACACCAAGATATCCCACTCGTGAAAACTATGTGTTGCCACATGCAAACATATTTCAAAAATGTGCATCGAACCCTCACCAGATGGGAAGACGACATCCTAGCAGCTCTTTCTAAATCCAAGTTAACTTGTCATTTATTCATACAACTCCAAAGAGCTCTAAAGTGGAACTTCTAACTTACAAGCTTCAAAATAATAGCCATTAGGGAAGTCCTATATATAGTCTCCTCTCTTCTCCATATGATTTTTCACCAATGACTACAAACTAGTATTTGCCCTTTAAAGTGAATTTCTACAACCAGCTAGAAACGAGTGCAGTGAGTAAATATAAGTGACAGATTCTTCATAAACTTACATGAGAGCAATAGTATATTTTTTTTATGAGGGAAAATTACATACCAACCCATTTCTAGTACAACAAGCAAGTCCCCAACCTTCAATGTGCAGCAACTGATTCCCCAAACTTTCAATTTTGTAGCTTATGGTTCTCCAGCGAACGGTTTCTGTCCATTTGGAAATTAAAGGCTTGTTTGATAGAGATTTTTAGCAAATTTTGATAAAAATTTGATGAAGCCCGTGTTTGATAGTACTTAACTTATAATTTCAGCTGGTCAAACTGGTTAAATATATTTTTTATCCACACATTTCTTAGGATCCACAACTTACAACCCACTTTTTATCCACATATTCATCCAAACTTATAATATAAGCACTTAAAAAATAGTTTCAACACTACCAAACATATAGGAAATGTGTGGTTCAAAAGTTAATTAAAGTTGTCCATGAAATGTGTGGTTCAAATTAATTATTGACTTTTGACCACACCTTTAAAATGTGAACCAAACAAGCACTAAAATGACATGTGACAGTCACGCGACATTTTAATGTCCAATAGACGAAACCGCCTGTTTGGCACCCATGTGCTGCAAATTGAAGGTTGGGATCCTCCTTGCACTATTTTAAATAGGTTTCCCTAACAGTAATTTTCCCAATTTAGGGAAACCTCAATTGAGTTTCCAGTCTAACTGATTGATTGCAGTACATAAAATTCATTAACTTCTAATGCCTTGCATTACTAAACACTTCAATGTAGATAGTAAGCTAATGAGTGACCCTTCAAGTGGAAGAAACTCACCTTCTCGGTACAATGAAGGAAATAAGCCATCTGGGGAAATAACAACAGGTCCGGTGGGTAAGCTTTCGCCATCCTGCAAGCATTTTGAACAAATTTCACTAATGAAATTACATCCTTCAACCAAATAATAGCATAAGAAAGTGGCACAATTGGCTACACTAAACAATGATGACTTAATAGCATTAACTAGTAGAACCCAATTTTGAAATATAATTGCTTAGTGAATCACAAAGAGACCAAACAAAATCAAAGAACACACATGTTATATAGAAGTTGATTTAAATACGAGAAAAGTTACGCTCTCAACCATTTTATTTACCAAATATGAAATCTCGTTTTAAAGCTTGAGAAAATACCATTGTGTAACTTAAAAAGCCAATAGCACTCCAGGACAGAGTAAGTATACCTGCTTAAGATTGAATAGAAAACTTTTAGTTAAGTATGATTGAACAATTGCACGTGCGCTCAGAAACAATAGCTGATACCCATTCTCCTGCAGTAAAAAATAATCATTTTAAAACTCCTGATAAATGCCATGAAGAAATTCCGATAAATATTAAAAAGTATAGATATCTTGTAAGGTACAAACATCCAGCATACACAAAATAACCGCAGTGCCATAAAAATGTCATCACAGAAACATCTCAATAAATGAGAACATATCCACCCCCCATTGGAGAACTTAAAGTAGTGAAACAGACGGAGTAACAGATATTCCCAGCTTGTGAACAACTCAATGTTTATTAATTAATTGAACTCAGACGAACTTATGGTCAAGGCTTGAGAAACACAAGTATAGTCCCAGTTTATGCGTAAGCATAGGGGTTCAGAAGTTTGATTTCCACTCTTTTGACTAAATAAAGGAAAAACAAATTGAATATAAATTCATCTATTTAAATAATTTATGAAGCTACCAGCACTTGAGGAACTTGCTAAAGTAAAGGATATGATGAGATATATATTATTTCTTATTATGCAACAAAGTTTAGATTGTACAAAACAATAGTGACATTTTTACAAACAAATTGACCCATCATTTTGTAGAGTCTTGTATGTCAGATGTTTAGTTTACAGACCAGTTAATTAATGAAAAGCATGAGCAGTCCTATCCATTAACTTCTGTTTTATTTTTCAATTTTCTGTTAGGAACTTATACCATAATTACTTCATGACTAAATTGCAAATTGCATTATGCGTGTATTTTATCCAAGAACATAGACTTGTTTATATAAAAAGTTGATTGTACATGATTGCCTTCACATCTCCAGGCAGCAGAAATTCATACTTTTTAACAGCTCTTCCAAATGTATTCTCATATTAATTCTCAGTGAAAGATCTTTTCCCCAGGTTTAGGAGGCATCACACTTCATACTGTACCTCTAAAGACTTTGGCGTACTAGACTACCTCCTAATGCTAAATAGAAAGTCAAAAAATTATCACCTACTTTTTGAACCAGATTATAATTTCTATAGCAATTTGAGTTGAGCATCCGGAACTACATGGGATCATATGCTCCATTAAAAAAGAAATTAATATGTGATAAGTTCCCTTTATCTGAATCTAATATGCAACATAATGTGTCTGTGAAACGCTTGAACACAGTACGCTATGTATGCAACTTGGTGCTTTAGTATGCTCTATTTTACCAATGTGACGGTCTAGTGCTTTCCAATCTACTGAACATCAATCAGTTATTTCTTTTGATTAGAGATTTTATCTTATTGATTTCACCGTTATTATGTGCATTGAGATTTTGGAACCCAATCCTTACCAAGCTTCCCAACTTCAAATACAAGCACAAGCACAAGCATAATTCTTATACATACATGTGTATGTGTGCGTGTGTGCGCGGGTGCATTTGGTAGTACAATATTCTAAATCTTTTTGGAAAAGCAACTGTGGGATTAAGAGCCCTCTTGTTTTGGCAGGACTGCAATCTACAAACAATTGATGTGATTACCTTTATTGCACAAAAGAGACGAGCTATTCCAGAATGTGTCCAGTCCTTCCCAACCAAAGGCATAAACTGGCCAAGGACATCAGACCTGAAATCCAGTAAATGCAACTGAGTCACAATTAAAAAAAAAAACATTGACAATTTGTTCTCACTAAATTACCAGTACACATCTTCCCCCATTACAGCTTAGAAACTTGCAGTAGCAAGCTTTAGGTTAATGTTCAATATCAGTTCGCTAATTATACATCCTTGATGGCTAAGCCATTCTCTCCACTCTCATCCCAGAGGGAAGAGCCTAGCAGGTAGTCTAAAGTTACCAGGGAATGCTAAACTTCAAGCAAATTGTGAATTGGTGGTGTTGTTTCAAAAAATTCGGCATACTTATAAGTTGGAAAACACTAAATTAAGCAAGACGAATAGTTGTTTCTGTTGTTTCCCTATCTTTGCAAGGAATAACAGTTAAAACGGGGTGAAAAAGTGAAAGTGAACTATGGAGGAGCATTTCACAGAAATACTGACAGTAATTCTTCCACTTTATCTACAATTTGATTTATGGAAAATCTTGATTAATTAGAAGTAACACTCCATTTATAACTCCTCTAATATGCAGTGCCAAGGCATACACATTTCCCTAGGTACAGAATTGCATTCTCATTCCCTCGTTGCAAACTATAGCCAATCCTGAGTTCACTCATCTTAAAATGGACTTTTACTGCTTTGCCTGAAAGCATGAATAAAAATACAATTGTATTTAGAACCAATATTAATGTCCAGGTCTGATGCGAGCCTTATAACTCAAATTAGTCCAGAATTTTCTTCTAGCATTACCAAATTAAAATTGTCACATTATTCAGTACTTGCTGAATAAGGAGTCCAGTCCTTTCTTTACATCTCACCCAATATTTTGGAAGAACAAAATATTGCTAAATGACGTACTTTATTAAGCACATTACTAAATTTAGGAGATTGCTTTTTTATGATATAAGCTATAAATACTTGTGAAACGCATTAATGGTTGAAATTAGCTTCTACTCAACCAATTTTCCATATTACAGGCATCCAAGTTCTTAATTCCTTTTGTTCCCCACAGTACAAGCTGCAAGAGTACATATTGTGACTAAAAGGCAGCATCTTGAACAGCATATGTGCAATCTAAACAGTCATCACAAAATAGTTCATATGAAGTAAATAAATCTTACTTGGTAATTGTCCCGTCAACATCAGAAATCACAATCCGTGTATTCCACTTCCACAAATATATATGAGCCTCAACCTGTTTCAGGAAAGTGTGACTCAGTAACCAAAGAGGATATCTAGTCCAACTATCAATATAAGTTAAAGCACAAACATTAATCAAGGAACAAATAATAGACCTTCTGGGATCCAAGGACTCTTGTAGAGAATATAAAATTAACCATATTCTGCCCCTCTTTGAGATTCAAAGATGCTATTTGATCAGTAGTAGGGACATTAGTTCTTGTAAGTTTCTTACGCGGAGACTCACTGGCACCGGTGGACGTTAGTTCTACAGGTTGGCTTGTTGAGACAGATTCAGAATCAACAAAGATATCCTCATTTGATGAATTACTACCAGATTGCTCTAGAGTCTTAACCTTCCTAAATGGGATTGGCCAGAGCCTCCATCTGCGTCCAGGAGGAGTTGAAGTCAATCCAGAATCATCTTTCTTCGTTTCTGGTGTTCCCTGTTCCACAGGAATTGCATCCCCAGGCTGAACAGGTAAATCCAAACCATAAGCCACCATGCCAAGAATGATGGGTGCAGCTTTATCCCATGGCAAGTACTTTCCTCGTATTCTAACAATTAAGTTTTCATTCTTAACAATTGATGCGGCAGAAAGTTTAAGTTCTTCAGCTGATATGCGGTTTGTGTCAAAGGCTTCCGCTGCTGCACTCAAACTCATGCCAGCATAAAGCAAGTTTCCACAGAGAGATATCTCTAACCCTGCTGACATGTAAATGAATGTGATTGGAGAAAGTGAGAAACCATATTAAAATCAATTACAATGAGTCAGTCCAAATTTATTATTATAGCTAGATGGCCTGACTTACTTGTCCCCAAGTATGTTCTCATCTCTTCAATTGACACTCCAGTATCAGGTTCAATGTCTTTGGTTTTACTGCATTCATCTACAGAAGTAGGTGCTTCCTTGACACTTTGCATTCCTTTGGCTGCTACATCTATATCCATCTGCTTCTCTGGATCCTGATCATTAATGACATCATGAGCAGGTGTGCTATCAGAATCCATGTGATCAAATGCATCTTTTTCGTGGGCTGCAACTTCAACCTGTAACTCTGGCAAAGACACATTGCTGGTGTATCCAGAATCTGAGGGAGATAATCCATTATCATTTCTTGATTTTTGAAGATTCCCCTCTTCACTTTCATCATTTGTCCTAAGATTTTGAGGAGAATTTTCGTGCGGATCTTCAGCAACCTCAGAAATCTCCGACGAAGACCTCGTATTTTGCTGATCGGCATTTATAGGCTGCGTTGCCAATTTTGGGAGCTCCAAACAGCTTTTGAAAACCTCATCCCTCTTAAAACTATTTGATGTATTTTCCGAATTACAATTGAGGCAGAGATTCTTGTCTTGATTAGCTGTGTCCTGAGTTTCTTGCCTATGATGGAGATGCTCTTCATCTCCTTCACAAGGTTCCTGCTCATATTTGGAGGCCAGACTGCCATTGTTTATCTTGCATTCACTTCCAGAAGTAACTTTATATGTGGATGTGTCCTGATCACTCAAATAACCATCATCCTGGGCAGATTCGCCTTTGTTATACTCCTCAGTCCCTTCATCTGGACTGACGTGAAACTGAGGTATGTTTTCTTGCACGTTTTCAATATTCCTCTCAGATGATGAAATGGGTGCCGTCAATATGTGGCCATCTACACTCACCAGAACTACTTCTGAATTCAAATTCTCTGATTCTATCAAATGCTCCACACTGTCTAGATTGTCATATCTACTGGAACCATATCCCAATAATTCACTCGAACCCTCCTGAGATGATTGCTCATCTTGAAACCCGTAGAACATCCGGTCATTATCAGATTCAGTCCTTTCTAGCCTGTCCATACCTAGAGTAACACGTTCATCTCGCACCTCTATCTCACTATTATCCAAATCCTCGGCCTCTTGTCTATGAAAACTATTGTCTGTTAAAGTATTGTCATTGTTAGTGTGATCTGTATCATTACTCTCTGAGGTGCCTTCAAGAATATCAGAATCCTTCAAACCCTCATTTGTCTTGTCCTTGTCAGAGTTATCTTCCCGAACAAAATATGCTTCACCAGCACCATCAAGATACATATGAAAATCAGCTTCAACTCCATTAACTTCTATCCGGACAACCTTTTCCGCCCCTTTAAGAACACCCTGAAATTTACCGAACCGTACATACCAGGGCGTGCTCCTGAAGGCTCCATCTTGCTGCTTAACAACAATTATGTCCACTGCCCCACCAAATGGATGAAATGGTGTGGTAAAAAAACTGCCAACTTTACCCACCATGTCCATTTGGCCTAATTAAAAAGATTGCCCCCAAAAATTCTAAAGAAGTCAATTATTCACCAAACTAGAGATGGTATTTGAGAATCAAATTAATGGCCATCAATCAAAGAATCTTGAAACATCAACTGAATTTTTTTCACCAAACCATGCCCAGAAAGAATAATTGCATTCGAGATATCTGCATGCAACAAATAATAATAACTAAATACACAATCATGCAAATCTTTCTACGATTGATAACTTCAAATATCATTATATGTTAACTAAAAACACTAAAGAACAAAACTTGCATCAAGAAATCATAAAATACAAAAGCCCAGATAAAGATTGAAGCAATACGAAGAAACTAAAATAAAATATTCCTGAAAATGAACGAAATAATTGGGTAACACGCATAAAAACTTACGTATTCAAGAATTAATAGAAATTCCCAAATAATCTTGGTTTTTCAACAACTGATGGATGAATTGAAATGTATCCACAGCTCAAGAAACCCAATATAATTGTCTACTTTTCGCATCTAAGATTAGATATCAACGAAGATTCCAAGAATATTTGCTTCTGAAACGTGTTTTATTTTTTTTCTATCTCTAGAAAGTAGGTGAAGAGTCGATGTTTATGTTTTTCCATTTTAATTGAATTTTCTTCTATGGTAGTTGTGGTAGCGTTCGTACAAATTAAGATTTTTTTTTTTTGCAAGGCTTTGAAGTTTGGAGCATTGATGAATTTTGGATAACAAACAAACAAATCAAAGTCATAAATTCCTAATTTCTCAAGCAAAAAATTCCTAATGAACGTGAATAGAAGAGTTTTACCTGTGGTAGTTGACCATGTATATATAAAATTTGTCTTGCTCATATTAATAGTGTTAAAATGGAATACTTAAGCTCACCGCAAGTTGATATGGGTCAATTCAAGAGGAGTTGGTCATTCGTAATAAACGAATCGAGCCAGGTTGAATTGTCAAGCGCAGTTATTTACGAGGATCAGTCCAATTAGCCTAGTTTATATAAAATAAATAACAGAAAAAAATAAAATTTAAATAGGGAAAAATGACAATATTTGATGAATTAGGTTTGATACAGTTTATATTTAAGTCGTATTAAATTTTCAAAAAGATAAAAAATAAAAATATTGAGTTTGGCATATCCATAATAATAGCAAGTGTGCATACAATTGAACTCACACATTCGAAAAACGTTTCGTATTAGATTCAAATCATATTTTCAGATAGAAAAATTCAAGTATGTAACAGTTTGAACTAGACCTAAATGTAAGAGGATGTCGAGATTAATTTTGACATCTCTAATAGTCCGTTGATAAATACATAAATTAACATTATATATACCCAAGAAAATTGAAATAAGAATAGTGGGATTAAATTATATAAAGTGAAATTGGAATTTTCTGAGATTAAACACATGACCATGAGCTGTCATTTTCCGGAATAATAAGATTTCAGCAAACGAATTTCACGTGCCCTATAAAATACTAGGGATAATTGCATGAAAGATTCTCAACTTTCAAAATCGTTGACCTAAACAATTTCACACATCCACAATGTATGAAAAATTTGGTATAGTAGTTCCTTTATGACAAAATTATTTTTTTTTTTTAAATAAACAAAAAATAAGAAAAAAAAACATGAATGAAAACTAACCAAATGTATCAAAAAAAAAAAAAAAAGTAAGAAATATACTCCAAAAAAATAAAAAGTAAAAAATATGTCATCTTCTCAAAAAACCCAAAATTCCTCATCACTCAGAGCGCCTCTGTGTACAATAATTGCGTGTCCAACAATCTTACTCAGAAATCAAATCCTTTTTCTCACTCAATTTCTTTCTACCATTCTCTCCAATAATGCTCCTATCCACCTCTAAAAATGACAGTATTTCCTCCACCACCACCTCCGCCGGCGCTAGTCCACTAAACCTCCTCCACGAGCTACCGCATTTTAGTGAAGATGTTGACAACACTTGTTCTACTTTTTACGTCAACACGCCATCCAGTCCTAGTCATGCTTCTTCACTTCCTTCTGGTTACTTTTTCAGTGCTCCAACCAGCCCAATGCATTTTCTGTTGTCCAAAGAGAAAGTTGAACTGTTTTCTTCCAAGAATGAGCCGGTTTTTTTTAAGTCGGAATCTGGGTCGTCTTTCGAGTTTGAGTTTTGTTCAAAATTGTCACCAAATGGATTGAGTGGAAATGGATTCATGAGTTCTGTCGGTGAGTTGTTCCTTAATGCCAAGATTCGGCCTATGAAACTATCTTCCCACTTGAAAATGCCACAGGTTCTTGTGCCGCTGGTGGATCTGGGCGAGGGCACGATGACGACGAACTCAAAGAAGCAGATGGTACTAGTACAAGAGGAAGAGATCAGGGAATGCACAATACTATATATGCTTATCGGAAAACCAGATCCATGTCGCCTTTTTGTACTACACAGTTTGAATATCACGCCGTGAATTATTTTTTATTATTTATTGTTGAATTTTTAGTTTTTGGAAAAGATGACATGTTTCTTACTTTTTATTTTTTGGGGTATATATCTTACTTTTTATTTTTTGTGGTATATTTGGTTAGTTTTCAATCATGTTTTTCTTTTTTCTTGTTTTTTTGTTTATTTAAAGGAAATGACAATTTTGTCATAAAGGATCTACTATGTCAAAGTTTTCATACGTTGAAGATGTGTGGTGCTATTTTTTTAATTAGGGGTATATCTCCAACGATTTTAAAAAATGAAAAACCTTTCACGCAATTATCACAAAATACAAATATCGAGGAAAAAGGATATTATAAAGAGAATGATAGAAATGCATATTTATATTGTTCTGTAATTTTTAAGAAGGTAACAGTATACGTGTAATAATGAGATACGTGTCTCTATAATTTATATTCTTGTAATTGATTGAACTTAAAGTAATGTTTGAATTAAAATTCACCCACCGGCCACCAACTTTCGACTCGAAGTCAAATAAGGCTAAAAAATTAAATTAGCCACTAACATTTGATAAAATGGTCACTAAGTTCAACACGCATCGTGCTCAATTAAGTTAGTTAAGCTTCACATTAATTTAAAGCATGTTTGTCAGTGTTTATAAGAGCATTTTCAATGTATTCTGTTTATTATTTTTTAAACATACTATATAAATACAGATAGACGGAGTTATAAAAAAAATCATCTCCAATACATGCTGATGAGAACTCGTCTAATTGATGTGACACACTAAAAAATATACTCTATCTAAAAATTCGTCTAAATTTAGACGGACTTCTTGACTCAACAAATTTAACGCAAACTCAGCATTTTATTAAAAAAAAAAAGTCAGACGAGGGAAATAAAAATTGAAGATCTATAAAAAAAATAATAATACCACATAAGCTGTAAAATTAGTTTTAGACGGAATTCATTGGAAATAAAATTTTAATTTGACTGTCTATTCAATAGACGTAGTGCCACATAGACTGGAAGTCCGTCTATTTTACCTGCTACGTAGATTACAATAGACGAAATACATTGAAGATGTTCTAAACACTTACAAAATGGTCAAATATTATTTTTATCTATATATTTCATAAGACCCATAACTTTTACTCACTTTTTATCTAAACATTCTACAATACACATTGTTTATAATTTACTAATTTGTTTATCAAACATACTCTTAGTTGAATCCATGATTACTACAAGTTGACTTGAACCAAATTTCTCTATCAAATTTCATCATGTAGTTGCACTTTACTCACAAAATAGAAAATGAAAACGAAAACGAAAACAAAATCATCATGATATGTTGATCAAAAGAACCCTAACTTCTAGCTTAAATTGGTTTTTGTTGGAAGACTTTCATCTAATTGTTGTTAAAAGTTAAGAGTACACGTTATAGGCGGTGCTCTTCTAACCATTCAAGAAGTAACATGTTTCATTAGATCCTTGTGTGGACATGTATTTTGTTGTAAAAATATTTATCTAATTCAATTGATTGTGCAAAGACAATAATAATAATAATGAAACCGAGGAAAAAATACAAAGAAAAAAATTGTTTTCTATTAATTAGTTTTATTATTACATTTGATTATAATTAGTTAGAACTGTTGACTTGACTAATCCTTTTTTCTGTATTATCTATAATTTCAAAACTTTGAAAATTGTAATGTCATCCTATTCCATTCTCCCATCTATCAATATCGAAAATATGTATTTAAAAATTACTCAATTTCTAACAGTTTCTGAGTTTGAAAACCAAGTCTCTCAACGTTGCAAAACCCATTTGATACTTATACAAACGACTCGTTTGGCTGCAATCTATGGCCACCCTCTATCACTTCAAAAATTTTCACTCACTCTCTTCACATGCACTCTCCTTCTCTTCGCCTCTTCCCTCACTCAATCTCCACAGGCACCCTAATTTAACAATTTTTGCCACTTCAATAAAGTAATCCAGGTCTTCATTTCTTTTAGAGCCTGTTTGTTAAAAATTAAAATCTGGTATTTAGTTTTTTTGTGATTTGACCAATTGACAAAAGCATGTGATGTGGAAAAGCTGAAACTTAAATGACAAAAAGGACCCTGGTTTGGAAATTGCAGCCGCAATATTTGACCAAATTATTTGGCTGAAAAATGTGTTTGACGCCTGAAATTGTCGCAGCCAAAGTGCCTGAGCGATCGCCCAGGCACAAACCCTGGCGATCGCCCTTGGTATATTGTCCTTTACAGATTGAAAAATGGACCTTCTGGACGATCGCCCAATGTATTTCATGTACATTTCTGTGCATTTTTTTTTCGATTCGAATCCTATGAATATAATTTTTCGAAATTACCCAATTACATAAGCAACTATTTCACCCATTATTTGTCGTGGGTTTCAAGATTCAACTCTCGTGCTGGTTCTCATCAAATACACTACAAAGATACTTTGCGCAATGTGATCCCGGGTTGGTCCCATTCGTACTCCCGACATAAGGCGCAAAGTTTGTAGCCACTATTTCCTCTTCCTCATCTGGCAAATCAATCTCTCATACGTCTACAACTTCATCCACAGTTTGGAATGCCTCGTCCACTTGACCTGCGCGACGCAGAAAATTGTGTATTGTCATTGTTGCTACCACGACGGCAGTCTGCTTCCGAAAACAATAGTGGGGCATTTGATCAAGAATGTTCCACATGTTCTTTAGGACACCAAACCTCCACTCAATGACGTTTCTCAAGGACGAGTGATTGAAATTGAATAGCTCCTACAGGTTCCTGAATTGTCTATGCCAACCTTTTGGTTCGGCTGGGAATTCTTGGAAATGATATCTAATGGCAGGCCCTTTATATGGCGCTATGTACCCGGGCCTATGTGCAAATCCTGAGTCCACAAGATAATATTTATCATTGGCAGGCACCGAAAAATTAATATATAGAGAGTGTATTGCCCTAGCCAATATTCTGCTGTCGTGTACGTTTCCAATAGTGCCAGGTAAGACAAACGTGAAGCACATATTAAAGTCACATGCTGCTAATACATTTTTGAGAGGGATACCTCTTCCTCCCTATGAAGTGGAGTCGCTCGCTAGCTGGAAGCACCACTTTCACGTGAGTGCCATCAATTACCCCAATACAATCTTATAAATGGTTTTGACATAGTTAATATAGAATTCATCGTCATACACGACAACAACATTTTTTTTGTTCTATAATAACAAAATAATAGCATATAACTATACCTGGAAATACGGGTGCCTAGTAGGGGACGGTCTGTGATCCGGGAGACTATCGTTGTAGTTCGTTTTCGGTTTGATTATCTTAGCACCCAGTTTAACAACTGCTCGCAACACATCACACCAAAATAATGGTGAATTGTCTGTAGAGAGTGATCGAAAACGCGTGCATTTGTTCTCGTAACCTTTACTGTGTGCCAGTATAAACAAAAACATTCCAACTTGTTCGTAAATGTCAACTTCTTGCCCACTCTCAAGTTCATATTCATCTCGCAAAAGATGTGTAAAGTGCACAAACATTGGTGGATATATTCGAAACTCACAAAAAGCGATATTTGGATCCTCTTCTAGGGTTGTGATCATAAACACGCGACCATTCCGAGTATTTGGAAACCATCGAATCCTACTCCTCGAACTTTCTATGTAATGACGAATGAAGCTTCCAGTGGCACGATAGTACATGAGCCATGTTAATGTATTACGCTCTAAATTTGCAATACTATCTTCGTCTGAGCTGTCTGAATTGGAGTCAGATCCGTCATCGGAGTCCGAGTCGATATCAAAATGAATATCCAAGTCTTCATCTATGACTTAACAAGAATAACCACTAATTCTAGTGTATATGTTTCGCAAGTAAAGAAAACAGGCGAGAGATAAACTATGAAGGTGGTCTACATTCATGCAAACTGTAAATTTGTTGACCATATTTATAAAATGTCTTGGATCAATTATTGTGGCAACAACATACACTCTTAACAATTGTACTTTATGCATGTATTCAATTCACTTTCAACTATTGCCATCTTAATTACGATGCAAAATATTATAGCTTTCAATGCTTTTGTCAAATCCCATAATATTTACATCTGACACTCTTATATAATACATGAGTTAAAGTTTACAACAAACACATACATCAATAATAGAACAATAGTTAGAAATATAGCCGTGTACAAGATAGGGAAAATATCTGGTACATGAAAGCAGACATACATTCCCTCACCTAAAGAACATGTTAAAAAATTGAAAATAATAGTTGGTACATGAAATAGGAATGTCTCCCCTAGTACGAAAACATCCAATTACTCAAACAAATGAAAATTTGAATTATTAAGGTATCAACTTGTCAGTCATCGAATGCACCTGCATTCTTAAAGCACCAAGACTTGAAGTTGAATTTCAAGAACTTCATTTTAATGGTAGAGTGCGCGAAGCTGCGTACGATGCTCGATGCCTTTTCTATTAAACGATAAGGCAAACAAGTGAAACTTTTCATCATCTTCCAGTACGCCAAAGCTCTCCAACTCCTCCATGCACTCATCTATCGAGGAAGGCCCGAATTTGATTTCAAATGTACAGCGATCAACTCGTTGCCAACATTTGCCAATTTCTCTGCAGATTCAGATAATGCAGAGCGGGAGTCAAGCTTCTTTTTTCCTTTCACGCTACCATAGGAACATTTCCTCTTTTCCCCACTGTGCAATCCCGAAATATCCATTGCAGACCCGCTAGCTTGGAAATTCGACGGTGCGTGCTCATCGCGCATCTCTGCATTTACAGGTAACTTGTCGCTATTCTCGACCCTTTCCAAAAATTCATCATCATCGAATCCCTTTTTGGAGAGCTTGGTAGGGCTGACAACATATTTCTCGGAGTTATATGCGCCATCGAAAAGTTGGCTGTACTTATGAAATATTTCTCCACAATCTCGACCACGAAATTTGACAAATTCCTTGTTAGCCTAGTCCAACATAAGCATGAATCAAAGTTATCAAATGAATCAACAAAAATGTTTCAAAATAATTTTCTATTTTACATGCGATGCAAAAATATTCCGTGTTACTATTTGCAAACACCACCAATCATTAGCAACTATTATATTACCTGTATCTTTTGATCCCACCACTAATCATCAGCAACTATTATATTCGTTTGATGATCGTATTCTATTCTCGTACAACGTAGCAACTCGTGAAGTAGTTGGTACTCTCTGTGCATGCTAAACCAATGATTCTTCAATTGAATGCGGTTCCAATCCTTGCCGGCTTCGGTGTTAAACATTGAAACTAGCTGCTGCCATCCGGTCTTGATGAAACACTTCCCTTGGCGATATCCTTGTGCAATCAAGAGTTCGCATCAGTTCACAAATATTTGGTGAGTGTCGTCGTCCCATTTTGCAGATCGACGTTGATGCTTTTCTGTTTCTTGCAACAATGCCCCGTTTGTGAGAGTAAATTGAACTCATATATTGAATTGTCATAAAAATATTTGTTAGTTGCTCAGGTGAATACAATTGAAATCTATACATGTTCACCTAAAGAAAAATTGAAATCTATACATGTTCACCTAAAGCAAAATCTAATGGACAAAAAAATTTCATTAGTCAATTGAGAATTTTTACACAAAGACACACGTCTTTGCTTAAATCAAGGGTTACACAAGATGAGTACGCATTTTCATTTATCTTCAAACCATGTATAGAACCGGATCCAACATGGAAGAAGCCTAACTCCGATTCAGCCGCATGAAGTCAACACCCGATCTCCATGTCATATATTTGGTTTGCATATAATATACAGTTCCTAAATGATTTCCTAAAGTTGTAAAATGTACGACCTTCATATCCATTTGGGTGGATTAATTAATTTTTGAAATCTACAAATTAAACTGTTGGTTTGAGGAAAGATTGTTTCATAAAATTGCAAATGTTAGGGAAATGGGTAGCATTCACTTTTTCCTTGTTGCAGCTAAACAATTACCAACACCACAGGAAACGAAAATGAGGAAAAAATACGAGAAAAAATAGCGCTTGTTTGCATATCGCGTATCATTGTTCGTGCTTCGAACAACATTTTTTTGCCAGAATATCGTTGTACTCCTCATTTGCTTAAGCGTTGGCGAGACACTGGTGGTGGAATGAATCGATTTTTCCGGTGGAAGGTGAGGAACTTCACAGTGACGAGGAATAAAGAAAACATTTCAATGGAGATTTGGTAGGGAAGACTTTCGAATACATACATATACATTCAAGGGCAGTTTCGGAATTTAGGCATATAATTTTTTGACTTTGGCTATAAAAGAACTGACATTGGTGGGCCATCCTATGTAAAAAATCTAATAACTGTTCATGAAACCAGTTTTTAATCTGCAACAAACAGACGCTTAACTTGTTCGTATTCTGGATTTCTTTTGATTGTCTATTTAGCTATATATATTTATTGGGACATTGTATATTTGTTGAATGACAAACTTATATGAACACATAGTACACAATCGAGTTGAACTAAAAAACCAAACTCGATATGTATTGATATAGGCCAATCCAATTACTCAAAAACTTCAAACTACTTCCTTTTACTAAAATCAAGAAATAAAAAAAAGTAATAGCAAAAATTCACTTGAGTCAATTCAATTATACGCCCCTACAAGCATAAATCCACACAATCCAATTATTTAATAGAAAAAATAAAAAATAAATTGAAAAAACCCATTTGATATACACAAAAGGGATCCTTAAATTCAAAAGTTTAGAATCTTGCAATCAGTATTTTTCAGAGCCTTTGGATTTCAGCAAATATAATCACACAATTAGTCTTTCCACAGTAAACAAAGAATAGAAAAGATCTTTGTATTTATACTTAAAAATAAATAATTCTCTCTAAAAATTGTATTCATTCTCTCTACAAAAAATTCCACCTCTCACTACCTCCTCTACCATGGGAGAAGCAGCTCCCAAAAGCAGCCAAACCGCCACCAAATGATGGCAACGGTGGCGGCACTGCCTCTCCTAAGGTTTGAGACGAATCTTTTATATCTCCTTTCAAAGAAAATTCATCATAAAATTTCTTTTTCAATCTCACGGAGCCTCAATCTTACAAAGACAAGTAATAAAGTGTAATCAAATACAATGTCATTGCATGAAGATTGTGTACCTATATTATTACTTATGTCATTGTTACCACTAGATTTCATTAAGGCTTCCACGTCGGCACAAGAGTCCAGCTAAAACCCATATAGGCCTAAGTTAGGCCTTCATGGGTCCAACGAGGGCTTCCCAGATTCGTCAAGGCCTCAGATATCCAGCGAGGACCTCGCTAGGGCCTCGCTGATACGCTTAAGGCCTGGCAACATGTTAGCACCCTCGAGTTAAGTGGAGTGAAGCCCACAAATGGCCTCGACACTCCTGGGCCGGCCTAGAGTGTTTTGTTGGTCTATGCATTCTCGTAACCTGATGTTTTGAGATAACCAGAGAAGTAGTTAAAGACATATTGTGTTTGATCGCCACAATGATTCTCACAAGGAAATCGAATCTCAATTTCCTAAAGATTAGGTAACGTGATCAACTCAAATAAGGGCTGGAATCTTGGAGATTGCCTTAACAACCGATTGCTCTTATCTCATAAGGAAGGATGATCCAATCAGATATCTAATTGATTATTTCTCTAGATCAATTAGAACTCTTATACTATAAATACAACGTCCCTGTTATTCCAAGGTACGCTCTTTTTACGCATTAATTTTACCTCTAAACTCTGCTCAAATATCTGTCTGTTTGTCCCCCCACATCCAATTACTACTTCCCGCGTATATTGTTCCATATAACGATAGTTGATTTGATCGTCGGAGTACCAACGATCGCCAACCCATTTTTCTCCGGTGATCTTGGTACCTAACGGTTGACCTAGTATGCAGGTAACATACAAGTTGGCAAAGAATTGACTGGATATATGTTGACGCGTGGACAGTGCAAGTTCCGACGTCAACAATCATGATCCATATTTTGTGACTATTTCTCTATTTATTTTAATAACATATGACATAAATAAATTATTGGTAGTTTATAATATGTTGATCTCTCAAATGTCAAGCTAAGATCTATAATTTATCAAGGTGAATCACAATTTATTTTGAGATAATTAGCTCATTTACCTACTTTTTCAAAAAAAATCAAAATATACCCTATTTTAAATTTTATTAATATATACCCTAAACTAAAAAATACTTAATGAAAAATACCTCTTTTATATTATATAAATATTTGCTAAACCCTAACTCTAATTTAATTACTTCACAAACTAAAATATTCAATCACCCCAACCACCTCCATCTTACACCATCTCCCATGACTTCTACAACCACAACCGCCGATACTTCCGCCACCAATCATCACCATCTTCTTTGCCGCCACCATAATCGCAGCCACATTTTAATATTTAATTTTTGATCCGAAAAATTTTAGATCTAATTTCGGATCTGAAAACTAGATTCGCCGTGATCGGAAGTTGCCATCTCCTTCCGCCACCGTGTCGCAGATCCAGATATGTACAAATCCAGTTAAGCGCGGTCAAGCCACCATGCGCCCGCCGCCCGCCGCCATCGATGTCTTCCAATATTTCTGCTTCTTTCTCTTTCCATTTTCAGCAATCGGGATCGTCCAATCCTAGGTACTTGGGGTCTTTAGTGCTCAGTCTAGTGGTAGTCCAAATGGTGTTCGACCAAGAGAGGGTGAGTTCTTGTCGATCGGAGTTGATTCGGCAACGCCGCACAGTAAGCGTGTTTATCAATCTTGGTTGTGAGTCGAAAATGGGGTGGTGGAGGAGGCAAAGCGGAGAAGGGGTAAAGCTCGAGGAGCGTTGCGACCCATTCGTACAACCGTGGACAATCTTTGAAGAAGCTTTTACGATAAACCTAGGCGGTGCAAGTTTTTCTACTTCTTCCGGCGAGGTGTTAATAATTTAAAAGGACAATACTTGTTTAATAATTTGGTCTCTTTAATTCCAATTGGGTTTCTTTGTGTGGTCGAAGCCTTTGGTCCACGCGGTCTAATCAAATTGCGAAATTGCTAGCCACTAAAATAGATCACATATCGGTTGTTGAAAGACCAAAGGTTACTTTTGTGTTCTTACCCATATCTTCTCTTTCATATCCATTGGATATGTTTTTGACCTACTATCATAGACATTTTTCAACAAAAAAATATATGGTGATTTTGTAACGATGAAATTAATAGAGGTGGTTGGACTTAATTGTGGTAGTTTATGGCAGTTGATATTGGTGGTGGTGATTGGATTGTTGGTGGGGACCACATGTGGTGGTGGTACTCGAGCATAGTTGGTGGTGGTAACCTGTATTAATCTAATTTAAATTAGAGTAACATATGTGTTACTATAATTTAAATTAGTTGTAGTGATAAAGTAGGGTAAATGGTGGTGCAAGAGCTACGTAGTGGTGAAAAAGAAAATTGCGGTGGTTGTAACACAAGTGTTACTCTAATTTTAATTATATTAACGCATGTATTACCTTAATTTAAATTAGTAGTGGTAAAAGCGGCGACAATGTGGATAGTGGTAACACTTGTGTTATTCTAATTTAAAATATGGTAACACGTGTGTTGCCACATTTTTGGTGGACGTGATTATAGTTGTGAATGGTAGTAGTAAATTTGAACCCGATTGTTGTTGTGGTGGTGGTGGTGGTGGTGGTGGTGGTGGTGGTGGTGGTGGTATAAGGCAGTGGTAGTAGTGGTAGAATCGATTGATAATAATAACACATATGTTACTAGTATAAAAATTTGTTTTAAATGAAAAATTGAAATATTGATTTTAAATGAAAATAATGTATTTTTAAAAATTTATAAAAATAGAGAAATTGTAAAATATTGATTTTAATGAAATATGAGGAAGTAACATATATGTTATCCGTGTAAAATTATTTTTGTAAAATAAAAAATTGAAATATTAATTTTAAAGAAAAGTAACGTATTTTTTTTAAATAATTATAAATTATTGATTTTATTGCAAATGAGCAAAATAACGAGATAGTAACATATATGTTACTAGTATAAAAAAATTTTAAAGTGAAAAATTGAAATATTGATTTTAAATGAAAAGAATGTATTTTTAAAAAATTTACAAAATGGAGAAATAGTAAAATATTGATTTTAATAAAAATGAGGAAGTAACATATAGTAACATATATGTTACCCGTAAAAAAATGTTGTTTTAAATAAAAAAATTGAAATATTAATTTAAAAAAAAACGTATTTTTAAATAATTATAAAATATTGATTTTATTGCAAATGAGCAAATAACACATAGTAACATATATGTTACTAGTATAAAAATATTTTTTAAAGTGAAAAATTGAAATATTGATTTAAATGAAAATAATGTATTTTTAAAAAATTTATAAAAATAGGAAAATAGTAAAATATTAATTTTAATGAAAATGAGGAAGTAATGTGTAATTACATATATGTTACTTGTGTAAAAATATTGTTTTAAAATAAAAAAAAATAATGAAATATTAATTTTAAAGAAAAATGATGTATTTTTAAATAATTATAAAATATTGATTTTATTGCAAATGAGCAAGTAACACATAGTAACATATATGTTACTAGTATAAAAATATTTTTTTAAATTGAAAAATTGAAATGTTGATTTTAAATGAAAATAATGTATTTTTAAAAATTTATAAAAATAGGAAAATGGTAAAATATTGATTTTAATGAAAAATGAGGAAGTAACATGTAATAACATATATGTTACATGTGTAAAAATGTTGTTTTAAAATAAAAATATTGAAATATTAATTTTAAAGAAAAATGACGTATTTTACATAATTATAAAGTATTGATTTTATTGCAAATGAGCAAGTAACACATAGTAACATATATGTTACTAGTATAAAAATATTGTTTTAAATGAAAAATTGAAATATTGATTTTAAATGAAAATAATGTATTTTTAAAAATTTATAAAAATAGAGAAATGATAAAATATTGATTTTAATGAAATATGAGGAAGTAACATATATATGTTACCCGTGTAAAAAAAATTTTTTAAAATAAAAAATTGAACTATTAATTTTAAAGAAAACTAACGTATTTTTTCAATAATAGTAAATTATTGATTTTATTGCAAATGAGCAAATAACACATAGTAACATATTTATTACTAGTATAAAAATATTTTTTTAAAATGAAAAATTGAAATATTGATTTTAAATGAAAAGAATGTATTTTTAAAAAATTTATAAAAATGGAGAAATTGTAAAATATTGATTTTAATAAAAAAAAATGAGGAAGTATCATATAGTAACATATATGTTACTCGTGTAAAAATATTGTTTTAAAATAAAAAAATTAAAATATTAATTTAAAAAAAAATAACGTATTTTTTAAATAATTATAAAATATTAATTTTATAGCAAATGAGCAAGTAACACATAGTAACATATATGTTACTAGTATATAAACTTTTTTTTAAAAGTGAAAAATTGAAATATTGATTTTAAATGAAAATAATGTATTTTTAAAAAATTTATAAAAATATGAAAATGGTAAAATATTGATTTTAATGAAAAATGAGAAAGTAACGTGTAATAACATATATATTACACATGTAAAATTTGTTGTTTTTAAATAAAAATATTGAAATATTAATTTTAAAGAAAAATGACGTATTTTACATAATTATAAAGTATTGATTTTATTGAAATGAGCAAGTAACACATAGTAACATATATGTTACTAGTATAAAAATATTTTTTTAAAATGAAATATTGATTTTAAATAAAAATAATGTATTTTTAAAAAAGTATATAAAAATAGAGAAATGGTAAAATATCGATTTTAATGAAATATGAGGAAGTAATATATATGTTACTATATAGTAATATATAGTAACATAGTAATATTACTATATAGTAATATATAGTAACATATATGTTACCCATATAAAAATATTGTTTTTCAATGAAAAATTAAAATATTAATTTTAAATGAAAATAATATATTTTTAAAAAATAATAAAATGAGTAAATTATAAAGTATTAATTTCAATGAAAATGATGAAATAATACATATATTACTCGAGTAAAAATATTGTTTTCAAATATAAAAATGAAAATATTGATTTTATGAAAATACTGTATTTTTAAACAATTATCAAAGAAAATAAATTGTAAAATATGATTATAATTATTATTATATTTAAAATAGTATACAAATATGATAGTTGGTGGTGGTAACGCGTGTTAATCTAATTTAAATTAAAGTAACATATGTGTTACCATAATTTAAAATAGTAGACAAATATTAATTTTGTTCGTTTAGATGAAAATTCGAGTGTAAAGTCAAAGATTTAATTGAAAGTCAAGACTTATTTTGACCACTAAAATTGCACTTATTTTGGCCACTAAAATTAAGGATTTGGAGGACCAAACTTTGAACATGTATATAGTTGAAGGACCTAAGATGCAATTTTTAGAGGACTTAATTGAAAGATAATTGAAAATTTGAGGACCAAAGTGTAAAGATATAAAAGTTGAAGGACCTAATATGCAATTTTAGAGGACTTAAGTGAAAGATAATTAAAAACTTGGGACTAAAGTGTAAAGATGTAAAAGATTAAGGACCTCACGATGTAATTTTGGATGACTTAATTGAAATATAATTGAAAATATAAGGATTAAAGTGAATATTATATAAAGTACATATACTACCATACAATAAATAAATCTTGGCATCATCACGTTATTATAAAATATTATTTTTAATGAAATAATGTATTTTTAAATCAAATCATGAAAATAAGGTATTTTTGAAAAATAAAAAAGAGATTTTTCAACTTTTTACAAAAAAATTTCTTGTCAACTTTCTTGATTTATTTTCAGGCATACTTGGGCCTATTTAAAGTAGATAACCATTACCTACTTTAAATATAGGCCTGTTATCCGCTTGCTTTTTGCAAAAGGGCCTCACATGCAGTACGACTGTACGAGTCTTATCGTGGCAAGCTCTATAACCAAGCTCGCGAGTCTGCACTTGAAATTCACGAACGGGCCAAGCTGGACTAGTCAAGTTAAAAGAGAAGATCAGCATGCCCGCGGCTTGATGCACTTACCACAGTAACTACCACATTTGACACCGGCCGTCACCCCTATGCCTACAAACATGCCAAAACAACAACACAAGATATCATCAATGTGATTTTCATTGCAATACGCCATGTGCTCCATGAAACAAATGGGCATCCATATAAAAGCCCATCGTTGCAACTCCTACCTGTGGCATCCACCACCATCACCAAAGCTGTTTCCTCCATCAATTCCATCGCTTGCTGTCCAACTTGGCAGTTTGCCACGGTCCAAAAAATTGTTTTTTCCGCAAGAATGCACGTCGGTGATCTCCTACCACCATTAGCGCAATGTTCGATCATGCCCGTTCTGATACCACTTGATATGGACCGCCCGTGTTGAATAAAAAATTACCAAACACTTAACTGATTATTTCTGCAACTAATTATTCTTTCAACAAACTAAAACTGATTTTTTTAAAATCTATATCAATAAACCAAGCCAAGAACTTTCAAAGTAATTGAATATTATAGAGACAATATTGCCTTTTTCCAAAATTAACTAGATGACCAATGAAATTAATTTTTCGCAGCAAATTTTCTAGTAAGAGAACATGAAACTTCATGTTTTATACTAACTTTTAGTGATTATAGAAAGTGAATTTAACAGTCATAAATTTGTGAGGTCTTACTGTTATTATATTAAAATTTAGAATGGCAAAAAAATTCATTTCCGTCCCATCTTGTCTTGTCCCGCTACGTTAGTAATCGGAGCGGAGACCATTATTTTATTTTACTTTTATATTTTAAAATTTAATTATATTTAAAAAATTAAATTAAATTAAAAATTAATTAATTAATTAATTTAATGTAAAATTTTCGATCTCCACCTCGTCCCTCAAAAATACCCGACAAGAGGTAATAACCGCCTCATCCCATTTTCAATTTCTTTATTTTTGGCAACCCTCAGCAGTCACGTAATTAACTAATTTTCAAGCGTTTTAAGATCCAAAAGTTTATAAAAACCATATCAGATGACCAGATCTACTCCATTCCCAAAATGGAAGGGCAATTTCGGCAATAAAAGTGCACCACCACCACCACCACCACCACCACCGGCGGATCTTCTTGAGCGTTATCCTCCTTTCATATCCACCCCTCACCGCCGCATTTTCATCAAAATGACTAAATTACTAACTTTTATCCTCGCAATTCTACTCCTTTTCACCATCCGCCCCACCTTCGCCGAGATCAAGTCCCTCAAGATCATTTCCGACTCCCGATCCATGATCCTCTTCGAGCGGTTCGGCTTCACCCACACCGGTCATGCTACCATATACGTATCCTCCGTCTCCGTACTCTCTTCCCTCGCCTCCCCCGACCCCTCCCGCCTAGGGTTTTTCCTCCTCGCCGAGGAATCCCTAATTCAGGTCCTCGTCGAGCTCCAGCAAAACCCTTCACTTTGCGTACTCGATTCGAAGTACATTAACCTACTGTTCACCTTTCGGGACCTCTCCCCACCACCCCACTCATCCTTCAACCACTCGTACCCCATTACTTCTCCCAATGAATACTCCCTTTTCTTCGCAAATTGTGCCCCGGAATCAACTGTTTCTATGGACGTCCATACTGAGCTCTACAACCTCGATGGCCGCGGCCTCGTCAAGGATTATCTCTCCGCTGGCCTTACTCTATTACCCGCACTGTATTTCTTCTTTTCCGTTCTCTATTTCGCATTTTTTGCGTTTTGGGGTTACATTTGTCTAACGAATAAGAAGTCCGTGCATCGGATACACACTGTCATGGGACTTTTGGTGATTATGAAGGCATTGAATTTACTCTGCGCAGCAGAGGATAAGCATTATGTGAAGGTTACGGGCACTCCTCATGGATGGGATGTGCTGTTTTACATTTTCCAGTTTATTAGGGTGGTGTTGTTGTTCTCGGTGATTGTGTTGATCGGTACAGGGTGGTCCTTCCTGAAGCCCTTCTTGCAGGAGAAGGAGAAGAAGGTGTTGATGATTGTGATCCCGTTGCAGGTGTTGGCGAATGTGGCTTCCATTGTGATTGGGGAGACCGGGCCATTTATCAAGGATTGGGTGACTTGGAATCAGGTTTTCCTGTTGGTGGATATTATCTGTTGCTGCGCTATTATTTTCCCAATAGTGTGGTCTATTAGGTCGCTGAGGGAGACCTCAAAGACTGACGGCAAGGCTGCAAGGAACCTGGCAAAATTGACCCTTTTTAGGCAGTTCTACATTGTGGTTATTGGGTATTTGTACTTTACGAGGATTGTGGTGTTTGCGCTCAGGACCATCTCAGCTTACAAGTACCAGTGGGTTGCAAATGCAGTGGAGGAGATTGTGAGTCTTGCATTTTATGTTGTGATCTTTTACATGTTTAGGCCAGTTGAGAAGAACGAGTACTTTGTGCTTGATGACGAGGAGGAAGAGGCAGCTGAGCTGGCTCTTCGGGATGAAGAGTTCGAACTATGAAATCAGAGATCTGAGTGGTAATTTTGTTAATTGGAACTCCTTTGTGCATTTACAGTGGCTTCACATTTACAATTTACAAACTGTGAATCTTTTAGCAAATTATACATATTTTGGCTGAAAAAGTTCCGATTCACCCACTTATTTTGTTCTTTTCTTCTTCTTTTTTATTCTGTTTGAAGAGCTCTGGAGTTTATCCAACACTGGCCATTACTTTTGGATAACTGAAACTTTACGTCATTTTACATCTGCCACTTTTTTTTACTTTTGGCATTCCTAATTACATGTTTATGAATATTGTTACTTCTCTGCAGAATCTGTTTGCATTCATTCATTTTAAAATGACCACAAACTTTTTTTTACATCTGCCACTTTTTTTTTTTTTCTTTTTGCTTTTTCATTCTTATTATATGCATTCCTAATTACATGTTTATGAATATTGTTACTTCTCTGCAGAATCTGTGTGCTGAATGCATTCGTTCATTTTAAAATGACCACATTTAGTAATTGACTTGGATAATTCATCCCTCTTGTTGTTTTTACAATAACGTGCTCAGTGTTTAATCCATTAGTAGTTCATGAATGGAATGACTCCAATTCTAAAATTACGAATTATCTGCAGCAGGTTTTAGGCTTGTTATATGCCTTTCTCCAGTAGGAATTCTGATGCCTGTGTGGTTTTTGCATGTGAAATCTTGAACATGCATCTGCATGCCCAAGTGCTTCAGTTTTAGAATTCAATTCAAACTGTTGTTCATTTGTTCAATTTATTCTTGCTTGTTTCTTTATTGTTTCAGATGATGTGGTTTCATATTCATGCCATTCTCTCATGTTAAGTTCTATACTGCACATTTGAACTAATAGTTGTGACTTGTGACTTGTGATTTATGACTATTAAATGATGCGACAAGAATTCTTTGGCTTTATTCTTAAAGACATACTTCTAAACGCACACTTTTCTGTATAGCACGTATGGTGAAGAAAATCTTCTTCCCAAACTATTACTTGAAATAGATTTTTTATTCTTAAAGACATACTTCTAAACGCACACTTTTCTGTATAGCACGTATTGTGAAGAAAATCTTCTTCCCAAACTATTACTTGAAATAGATTTTCTTAGGTTGTTCTATGTGTTGCTGCTGGTGAATTTTGTTTTTTTTTTTTTTTTTTGGTGGGCTTGTGATTTTTAAAACGTTGTGATGACTGTCCCATCTTATCATATTCTAATAGTACTGAGCACGTGAAAATTTAACAAAAGACGTGTCTAGTTTGGGTATTGCTTGTAGAGAGCTGTATTTTTCACAAGATATTTGTTGAGTCTGTTCTATAATAATGGGTAGCATCCATGCGATCTATTTTTTTTATAGGATTGAGTTTGTTAGGTGGAGTTAAAAATCTACTAAACAATTGAAGTCAAATTTAACAATTAATTTTAATCAAACATTTCATAGGACCTAAACTTTTATTAACTTTTCAATCACATATTTTTATCAACTTTTTATCAAATCTGCGAGAAAGCTTTACCAAACAAGCTCTAATCACTTCTTGACCCCCTATTATTTCCATTATTCATGTTCTCCCTAAGTGGGTATGAAATTCATTTATAACAACTCATTTTGTTATGCAAACGAATGGGGTTAAGGAATATGGAGTCAAGTTGACTTGACTAAAGAGGCCTCACACCTGTGAGTGTATGATATGAACAAGGAAGTGAATGAAAAACCTAATGATACGCAGATCTTCTAAAATTACGCTTTGGGAAATGGTAAAATTTTGCAATCTGCTTATTTTTTGAAATCTACCATGTGTTATCAAAGTATAAGCTGGAAAAATCCCGTAAGCGTATGGTATGAATAAGGAAATAAATGAAAAGCCTAATGATATACCTGGATCTCAAAAGTACGCTTTGGGTAGTGGTAAAATTTTGCAGTCTGCCATATTTAGAAATCTACCACGCGGTATCAAAGTATGAAGCATGATTTATCTGTCGTGTGCATAGCTAAATCCTGTTATGAATATTGAATGATAAAGTAATTAATTGAGGTTTAGAATAGATCTCGGAATGCCACATGCTAGATCTGTGGTTGAGATTTTCTGTTGACGTGACTAAGGTCTGAAGGAACCATGTTAAGAAGTTAGTTTGTTCATATTAAGTCGTATTGAGGGAGAGGGAGAGGGAGAGGGAGATGGATAGGGAGGGCTTTCATTACTTTAGTCTTTATGATTCTCTCAAGTGATCCCGCGATGTTCAGTCTTCCTTATTGGCTGATTTTATAATGGTTATTGATTTGAACACTATTGAAATGTTTATGAGCATTTGCATTTCAAAAACTAGATTCCACATAGTTCTGCCGAATAGTGATCTAAATCTTAATGGCATCTCGTTGGAGTTCTACTTAGAATTTAATTTGACGCAGATACTTTCTGCTCTATTTCTCTTGTTATGCCTGTTTGTGAACAATGTAGTTTCTGCAGTGTTGTCCTTTTCTGCATTCCTTGGCAATCATCTGAATTATGGGTCCATTTCAGATACTTGTTTCCCTTCAATCTGTAGCAGATAAGTGGTTTAGTTATGCTAAAGAGTATTGCATAAAATGTATTCAGGGTTGTATTTGTTTTGTATGGATCATGAACATAATAATCTTTGTGATTGAAATCAGGTGCCATAATTGGAAAATTAGGGATTTATTTTCTGGATTTCCATATCTCATCATCCTTAATCTTTGAGGTGATGATACCCATTTTAAGGTCTGAAAATAATGTTTGAGTATGTACTATGTAGAACTTAAATTTAATTTAGAGTTGTTCAGTGGTGTAAAGGTGGATAGCATTTTGCTTCATTAAGCATTTTTGGGTTGTTCCTCTATTGACATAGTATAGTAATAAAAAATAGCCTGGATGATTTTGAAGAAATTGAAGAAGTTGACTTATTGTAATCAGAAAAAATGGAATTCTTCCTAATGAAAAAGAAATAGATAAGGCAAATATTACTAATTGAAATTTTATTACAAAAGTGATTGAAAACTGTTAAATGGTGCTACTTGTGTCAATTTAGTGTAAAAGTACAAACTCACATGTCCAGTGGCTGATCTTAGCCCATCAATTTGAGTGAAAATTGGGCCTTGTGGCTTGACCGATCAATTAGCTAGATGAAAAAATTATAGTTCAATTGTACAATACTCTATATTATAAAAAATTAAATGAAAGATAATTAGCACATATTTCGATGAAGATAATTATAAAAGTTAAATAAAAGAGATTTAACACAAACTTTGGTAGACATAAATTATTAAAAAATAAATGGATGGTGCATGTGTTTGATAGACATCTTCCACTTTTTTTTTGTCATGTAACCATTTTGAGATAATGTGAAAACTCTTTTTAGTGCGATTGCATTGGAGATGCTCTAAATGGTTTGATCATTTACCCAATGTAATACAGATCTGCCTACTCCTTTCGTAGAGAGAGAGAGAGAGAGAGAGAGAGAGAGATATATATATATATATATATATATATATATATATATATATATATATATATATCAAATCAAAAAAACAACTATTTTAAAATTGTTGGTTTGAGTTCACGTGGATTTGTCAATGCCTCGATTTTAAACTTCCTCGTTTATCTTAAAAGGGAATTTGGAAGTTTGGATTTGTGGTTGAACTTTGTATTATTCCAATCTTTAAACTTGTATAGAAACTAATACATTAGTATTGTAATGTTTATGTTTATAATGTTGCAATTAAAGCATTGTATTGGGATTTTATATCAATATATTCATTTGTTTGAAAGATGCTATGATTTGGAAAATGAAACAATTTGGCTTGTTTAAATTTTTTAAAACCGTTTTTTGTTTAACTTGAAAATATGCCTTTTTTAATCAGAGAGAAAAAAATGGAAAACTTATGGCTCGGGTCTCTTTACAACTTATTAAAAACGTAGGCGGTAGGTCTCCAACATTTTATTTATAATAAATAGGTTCACAACTTTTCACTTATGTTGCAAGTAGATTCTCAATCATGAATTAATATCTATTCAGACATTTGATAGGATTTGCATTTTTAGAACTCACTTTCTAAAAGGTAAAATTGTAACTCTTAATTCGTGTCTACTTAGATGTTGATCTTGCATGGTTAAATCACATTTTCTAAAAGTCAGAACCATTTCGATACGGTCAAATTCTTTTCTCATAGCAATGAAAATTTACTCTCTAGTTGTGGTTCTAAGCTGCCCCGACGGGTGGGACTTTGTCCCATGTTTCTCCTTCAGAGCAAAAATTAGAATATTGAGGACAACAATTCTAGAGTCAATCTATATATAAGGCACAAAGTAAGAAAGTACTCAAAAAATATTACTAGAATTTATCTTGAATGTAATTAATGAGACTTTTATATATATAGGCACTTACCAAAGACAAGTAGCGGAAGATTCACGAAGGGTGAAGGGACACATGTCGCGAGATCTTGAGCATTTGAATACATAACGAAATGTAGTGTGATGTTCATTTTGAGACGAGGGAATTGTTCATAATCGTCTTTAGGAAGAAGCAGACCAGGTTTAATCGAGGTGGACCCACCCTACTTTCGCAAGGGTTCTCTAGATAGAGGTGTCCAAGTTTCTTACAAATTGGGTGGCGAACCGATTGAGTCTAACAACCTAGTGAACTCGAATGACCTGCTCTTTATGGTTGACGAGAAAACAAGTCCGCTGTTAATAGATAGAAAAAAACTGAGGGAGAGTGGGGAGGGAGAGAATGGACGATGGCAGTCGAGCTCAAGCGGCTATCAACTAAATTAGGCCACACCGCCTACTGAGTTGGCAGGTGGTCGAGGCCCTAGAATAATTTTCTTAAAAGAATTACAATCTCTATTTGTTTGGAATTGTGACTCTCCAAGCAACTAGACAAAAAAATGGTAGCTTTGATTTCACATAAAGATTTCGAGTCGCCCCACGTTAGGGAACAAAATTGGTCCCAGAATTCCGCTTTAAATTTTGTGCATTCATGCACGTAACTACGATTTAAAATTTAATTTTCACAATAAATATTGAAACAAGGAACATTATTTTATTTATAAAGCTGGTGAAAATAAATATAATAAAAGAACTGGTGACATTTATTTGTATAGTATTGCTTCATTACCATTGGTTGAACCACTTAGCGGGGGTCCGATGACGTTAATACGTATTCACGTTTGACAGTCAAACATAATTGGTGTCTTAAAATCGTTAATAATGATTATGTCCTTTTCCATTAATTAATTGCTAACAACTACTTCCGTTACCTTTCCCTCAATTTTCTTACCGTTGCCCGTACTAATTAATTCATTTTCCGTTAAAACATTCACTTTGGGTGATAAATTATATTTTCTATTATGTTCTCGACTCTTTAAATCGTTTTACTGTAATTTTGTATTCGAGTGTAACAAATAATTACTATATTATACTCGACACAACTATTGAATTAAAATCACTATTTTTTTTTGTAGATAACATGAAAAATTGAAAATTTTAAATGAGAGAACCACATTAATCTACAACAAAGAAATATGATAACAAATTAAATAAGTAGAAAGAACCCAAAAACTAGAGATAAAAAGTAAAAATATAGCATACTTTAAACAACGTGATCCACAACATCTATAGTAGCAGTGCAAGATAGCAACCTCCGGAAGATGGCACACAGTGTTGCACATGAAAATTCCTTCACTCTCCTCATTACCAGGCGGCACCGCCGCCTCCGTCTCCGTTGCCGGGACTTTCTCTTCTTTCCTCTTCCCGCTGCCACCCTCTGTCTGACCCTTCCAAAACATTTCTTCGTCCTCTCCGGCACTGTCTCTTTCCTCGAAAATGTGTAGCTCCTGAGATACATTTGCCTGCACGAGATACTATCCACCACCCTGGAGCGCAACCTTGATCCACCGTGCACGTCGGAGGCCCCCACAGACTTCACAAACTCGGCATCAGATTCCGGCCACTTGTAGAGGTTGACATAGGTAGCCCTCACAGGAATTCTTGCGTCGTTAACACAGTTTGATATGCAAATTTTGCTCATTTCTGGGATAATTTCTGAAATTTGATAAATGGGTAAGAAAATTTTGTAAATATCTATGAAGGCTTTGATTTCCACACAAGTTTATGTCTTTAGAAATAGAGAAGAGTAGAAGTGGGAAAGTGATGGGCTATTTTATATTTTATGGTGGTACTGTTTTTGTGCTCTTAGGAATAATTGTAAATATCCAAATATGCCCTTGATGTTTCACATTTTTTTGTTTCAATCCAAATTATATTTAATCTACATAAGACTTTATAATATTTACTCCATGAATTCACCTAAAATTTAAATTTTAATTATATACGCTAGAGTTGATTGCTAATTAACTGTATCATCTAAAAATTTAAGATTTTAAAATTATTATTCTCAACACGTCCTTTCATGTAGAGACAATATTTTTTTTTTTATTAAAAGATCTGACACGTACATAATATTTTTAAACGGATGGTAACGAGACTTCAACCCATATCCTTATGATGTTAATAACAATCTCTCATTTAAAAAACAAAGTTGCATAAATAATTTTTTTGAATCAATAATCCAAGTGGTGACAAGAAAAAATAATAAATTAGTTTGTGAATAGGCATGATTAAGTAGATGCGCATGCATAAATAAGGATGTGAAAAAACGATTCCCCTTTAACAAACACGCTTTATTCTTCCATGCCGAATAAATACAGTTTAGGTCAATAGATTAATGATTAGTGTTTTTAATAATGTTCAAATCATTCACTCTGTCGACCTCCTATACAGACTACCACCATTTATTTATCTACATATTCTGTAACACCCACAATTATTATCTACTTTTTATATATACATTTCATAGAATCTACTAATTATAATTTGAAAAAACTTTAGTTATTCTTCCATTTGAATGAACTTGAGAATCTTGAAGAGCTCTTGAAATCACTGGGTAGTTATTCATTCAGGACCTCCAGAGGAGCTCTCGAATCTGGAGTTAGAAAGGGACGGTTTGTAAACGAAAAACTTTATATGCATACTCTTTTACATTTTGATCATGACAAAAGGGCTCTTCAAAATATTTCATCCATTGGATGAACCAGTAAATTATCATTCACTCTTGATACTAATTAATTGCGTCAAATGATGGTAGAATATATATTTTCAGACTTAATTATTAGTTGCTAGTTATGGATACTACCTATTATACTACTTCACCTTAAAGTTTATATTAAGAATAGACAACAAAATTGTCAAATCACAAAATCAAACCGAAACTAGCTAGTAGTTTGGATCCATGTGGACTCGTCAATGTTTCAATTTTGAACCAACCAAACGTTTAGTTTTCGATATATAATTAAAAACTTTCTTGAAACCAATTCAAACCATTAATTCAATTAAAATTAATAATGACTCGTTGTTCCTGAGATATATATCTATTAGTTCAACACTTCAAGTCTTCAATTTATGTTTAATTGTTAATCGGCTTTTATTGGCTCTTTAGAGTTATATAATGATTTATGGTAATATTTTTATTTTCCATTTTGCAAATAATGAAATTGAAAGTTTCAATTTAAGGTTGAGCTTTGTATTATTTCAATGTTTTAATCTTATACGGAGACCAATATAATATTTATGTTAGTAAGGTTTCATTTATGCGTTGTAATGCTATTTTAGACTAATATTCTTATGTTCTCACTTGTTTAAAAAATATATTATTTTTGTAATGCTAAAATCGTGGTTTTGAAATTGCAATAGATGTTTTAGTTTAGAAAATTAAATGTTTGGTTTGGAATTTTTTAAACAGTTTGGTTTGAAAATATGCCAAAAAATGTTTATATCGATTCGAGTTCACCCCTAATTTAAGTTGTTAGACAATGCTATATGTATATTATTTAAATATTATCTTGAATAGTATCACTTAGGGCTTGCTTGAGAGTTTTGGAATACCAGTTGTGAAAATTTTTTAAAATACCGATTTTAGACGTTTATTAATAGTGGTCCAGTATTGATGTGATTTTAGTAGTGATTTGTAAAACAGTCAAACTTATACTTTGGAGTTTATTATCCTACGGTTATAAACAATATGAAGTGTTTAAAAATTTAAATGTAGATATATATTCATCTATTTAACTACAAAAGTTTTCAAAAATAATTCAATAACACATAAAAAAATTATTGTTTGGAGAAAAGAGGTAAAATGTGTGTTTGGAGAGAGGAGGAATAATGAATTATATTTTTGGTTTAGGGTAGATTAAAAAATAATTATTTTAGAGAAGACAAAATTGGAAGATAATTAAAAAAATGGATGTGAAAATTTTAGAGAGGAAGAAAGAATCGTTCAGAATTAAAAAAATGGATGTGAAAATTTTAGAGAGGAAGAAAGAATCGTTCAGAATTATTATGGTTTTGGTAGCTGATTATGATTGAGAACTACATCAAATGGATGTAAAAGTTGTCTTTCTGAATGAAAATTTAAATAAAGAAGTTTATATGGATCAAGTTTTTCAGTTGAAGAAAAGTAACACACGGTGTGTAAGCTGAAAAATTAATATACAAACTTAAACAAACTTTTCGTCAATGATATCTTTAGTTCAATAATACCATTATTTTATTTGAATTTAATAAAAACATCATTGTGATTGGTGTATATATATCTAGTTGTTAGGGGAGCAAGTTTGTATTTTTTATTCTATATATCGATGACATCTTGTTGGCATTAATGATCTTGGTCTATTACACTATACTAAGAAAATTTTCATTAAGAATTTTGAAATGAAAGATATGAAAAGGCAACTTATGTGTAATGCTCTTCTTCGTAAAATATTTAAATTTTTTTCTGATACCACTCTAATAATTATCACACTGTAATTTTGGGCAAGTGCCCCAAAATAGTGTTTATTTTTAATCGAATTTTAGCTCATATAAATATATTTAATTAAAGTCAGTAATAAAATTAAATCTAAACAACGGAAGCATAAGGTAATATCTACTGCTCTGATATGTAATCAAAATAATTTTTCTTTACAACTTGTAATGTCGCCGCTAAATATTTACAATATCTAAAGAACAAAAGAATATCTATCAATTCCAAAGAATTGATTATGGCAACCAAACCATTATTCAATCTTGTTTCTATATATACATTTGCACTACCTATCAAGTTACTATATACAGATTAAAACAGTAAACAAAAAAGAAATCATTCGACCTCTCTCATCATGTGGATGAAGTGGCTAGTGAAAGAGTCATAGACTTCTATTATAGTATAAGTATAATCTAAGACGTTTATATAAGTCTCTAGTTCTTTTCATCATCAAAAATTGTATAAAATCTTGTATAATGCTACCTGGTACATATGACATGTATAGTTGTACCGTTAGCAGATATCTCGGCACGTATAGTACTACGCATTTCTTCCGTATATCTCATTGCCATCTACAGTACAAAATACGATATATGAACAATAACGTTAAGTAAATATGATGATATAATAGTGTCTAATGAAATATCAATCACACATGGGCACAAATCTCCCATTATATAGTGTCGCTATGTAGTCCAAGTCATGGTCTCATACACAACTTAGGAGGTTACATCGATAGGAATACAATATAATATAATATTTAGGCTCGCCTCACCGAGTATCTTTGTCGCTATGTAGTCCCAATGCCACCAAGGAACCTACGACACTGCCCGTACATCTCAGCTTCGAACCTCCAACACCCTTCCGTCAGCCAACCTTAATGACCATCGAGGGCTTCCAACAAGTATATATACCCGGAGAAAAGTCAAGTACGGTATTCTATAACGGGATTCATACTTATCACAATACAATGTGCTCAATATGAATGCCAATACTTATATCTCAAAATAGAGAGATCGATCGACTTCCATCAATGCTCATAAGAGATCACCAAATTCTACAGAAATAACATATAATCGCTACATATTATTATTAACAAATATCTTGCACATCATAATATTTTGTACTGCAATTGAAATTATCATACTTACCTTAACTGTTGGTTATGACGTCTGGATCTGTTTTAAAGAACATAATTCTTTGTTAGTTAATATTAACAACATAACTTATTTCGACTAATTAGCCTCAACCAGGGCCAACAGGGGTTTATGACTCAAAAACAGGGCTCAGGGGTAAACGGGAACTTGGAGTCGACCTAAAAAAAATAACCGAAGAGGAGGCCGCCAAAATGGGAGATGGAAAAGGAGGGTCCCCTTTGAATGGGATTGACCACCTATTTGAGAGGAGGGTGTCGACCCCCTACTAAACATCTAGGGGGTCGACTCTTAGGTCAAAATTTTAATTTCGGGTTGTTCAGTTTATTATTTTGTGCACTGGTGATATTTTACTGCTTAGGGATCATATTCTATTATTTTATAAAAGAAAAAATGCTTAAAAAGGATAATAATGCATTTTTCAGAAAAAAGAACTAGTTTTTAACTTTTTCAAAACGAACTGACCCTCACTTATTTTTAGGAGAGACCAAGAGCTCGACCGTAGTAATTTATTTTCAGTAATTACATTTTAAACTTAGGATAAAAGTTGCAATTAGAATTTCATTTCTTCTTAATTAAGAAAACGTTTTAAAAATCAATTAATCTTTCCAATAAAATCCTTAAAATTTCCCAGAAAGCTTATAAAAATTCTTAAAAATTTCTGAAAAATATGGGACATTACATGATGTGATTGAAATTGAAATATTTTGAAATAGATCACAAAGATTGTTAAGGTTGTCTTACAAAGTATATATCAATACAATTTTAGAGAATTTTAAGATAGATATATCAATACAATTTTAGAGAGTTTAAAGATGGATAAATGTTCAGTAAGTATCATTTCAATTCAGAAAGGAAATCAATTTAGTCTCATATAAAGTTCAAAGAACGAATTGGAACACAAACAAATGGCAAGTATTCCTTATGCATCTATTGTTTGGAGCTTAATGTATGCTTAGACTTGCACCAGTTTTACTATCGAAATTCTTAGTAATCCATGATTTTATCACTGGAAAACTACAAAGAAAGTGTCGAGATACTTGCAATGAACAAAATACCACATACCCACTTATAGGAAATCTGATAATTTGGAGGTCATTGAGTATTCTTATTAAGATTTTGTTGGATGTGATGATACTAGAAAGCCCACATTGGGCTACTTGTTCCTCTTGACTGTAGTGGCAATATCATGGAAACTTGTGGAGCAGTCAATCATTGTTGCATCCACTACGGATGCCGAGTTTTTGGCATGCTTTGATGCCATAGTTCAAAGACATTAGCCGCGAAATTTTATTTCAAAACTTGGAATTGGAATTATCGACAAATATTGCCAAGCCACTAAAACTTTATTGTGATAATTTTGTAGTAGTTTTATTTTCAAAGAATGACAAGTACTATAAAAGTATTAAACATATGGAATTAAAGTACTTTGTCTTTACAAAAGTGTCAGTTGAGTATATTAGCACCATTCTTATGATTGCACACCATTAACAAAAAAATTGCCACTAAACATATTTAATGAACATGTTGAAAGAATGAGAATTATTAGAAATGATCATTGGCATTATGTTATCATTTTATGATGTTATGTAATTAATGCTTTGAGCTCGTTTATGTATTGTGACATTACAATTCCTATCTTATTTGTTGATATACATTAATGAATGCTAACATGAATAGTCTTTATGAATACATTATTGTTAGACTATTATTGAACTTTTTATTTAGAGGTCATATTAAGACTTATCAGAAAGTGTCTCTCACTCTCTCTCTCTCTTTGATCTTTTCAATAATTTGCTATGGATTAAAATATGCTTCAACATCATGAACTTAAAAAATTTGAGACTTGGAGTTAATGTAAATAATAGTGTTACATAATATAATCAAAATGCTTACATAACAACACATCTTTTATATTTTAATGTTTTTTTCTTTTTTTTTTTTTTTATAGACATAAACAATACTCGTTGGCTTCCCTTTCCACAGAACTGATGGCATTGGGCTCTCGGCACCCCAAGTGGGGATTAATGTGCAATTCAAGAAAGCTGGTGCCTTACAACGAGGGTTGCTTGTCCTTTCCTTGGATATACGCCGATGTCGTCGACGTACATTTAACTAATAGAATAAATAGATTATGGTTAAGTGAAAGTTTAAAGATACACATTTAAATAATCAAAATCTTTAAAAGTCTAGATTAAATACACCCTTTAGTAAAAAAAAAATTATACAAATAAGTAAAATAACCACAAAAAAATAAAAGAAATTTAAAAATATTATTCCACTTTTTTTATTATTATTATAATACATTTTTTGTATTTTTTTAATACGTGTTACAAAAATATAACACTTGTAACAAACTATTTTACGCCATCATAGTTGTCGCCGCCACCGCCACGACGCCCATTACCCCCGCAACCATCTCCACAACAATCAACGGGCCTAAATTCTATCTCACCACCAACCCATCTCACTAACATTACCGTCACCACCACAGCCACTATCACATCGCACCGCCACCGCCACCGCCACTGCCACCAGCACAAACATCATCGTGACCATCCATCTCACCACCACCAACACAAAATTCTTGGCTAATTTCCATTGATTTTTGGGCTAATTTAACGTTAATTTCTTGGCCATGGTCGAAAATTTTGATGTGTGTGTGTGTGTGTATACACACACATACACACACATTCATACACAAACATCAATTTTGAATTACCCGACCCATAACGTAATTCAACAACAAAACTTATTGTTGACAACACTGTTAGACACTCAATTATAGCAAAGTTTATTTAGTCACTAAAATTTATTTTATTATAAAGTGTTCATTAAAATTTGATTTTTGTTTCAATCTGGCAATCTGTTAAACTTGAAAATCTTCAATACAGAAGGCACTCTTTAACTCAAAACTAAAAATTTTCAATGAAATAGAAAATAGGAAAAATTGTACGGCTAAAATCACCTAGTAAAAATATATTAATTAACTAAAAATTAGTTATTTATGAATAACTAAATAAAATAAGTAAACTTGTTCACTTTAACCAAAGAGTAAATTGTAGCAAAATGACCACTCTGTTGTGTCTATTTTATGAAGTGGTCACCTTTTAGAAATATTATAAAAGGTAATTATATTCACTCTACACTTTTTATTTGTTGTACTATATTTTAATTTTACTTAAGGTCTTCAATCTTTTTTATTGTAACATTCATAATCCAACTTTTTTTTTTTGTCGCAATCTTATTCCCAACTTTATATTAATTAGCACATATTGTCTCTAATAATAGTTTCTTTCCAAAACGTCAATCGGGAGGACATAAAATAACCTATTTACCCATCGTATTTAATAAATAAATAAATAAATATAAAGTGTGACAAAATATTCTTCCCTCATTTCAACGCATGCAAATAGAATATCTTGGCAGAAACCAGCATCAAAGATGAGATGTGCTAATTAATTGAAGTAAAAGATTAGAATTCGACAAAAAAAAAAAATAGGGACTAAAGTGCTACAATGTACAAAGTTGAAGATTTTAAATACAATTAAAATATAATGTAACAAATAAAAATTGTTGCGCAAATACAACTACCCATTATAAAAACAACCAAATTTGATTAAAAATACCAAAAATGTCATTAACATTGATTTGCACGACAATTAAGTGTGTATTGAGACAGTTGACAGATATAGGGATGGCGACGTGACGGGGCGGGGTTTTTTTTGCCATTCTTGGACAGTTACAATTGCCTCGACAGCAGGGTTGGTCTTGAGATTTGGGAGCCTTAGGCGAAAATTTAAATGAAGCCCTTAATATATTGAGATGTTTTTAAAATATAAATTTTTGAGAGACAATTAAAAAATGATTGGAATTTGTATTAAGATGTGGAGCCTAATACGTTGCGCTACGCGGAGTTGAGCGTGAAATGTATACAATATTTGTATTTTCTTAAATAAAGGGTTTTTCGAAATTTTGCCTTAAAATTTCATTATAATTACAAAATTTTTATTGTGTTAATTATATATAGGACCAATCTCTTGTAAACAAAAATTATCATTTTTCATTGGACTTCTTTGCATTTTTATTTATTGTTTCAATCCTAACAATTTGAAAAATCGTTTTGATTCAAGATAAAAATTTCTAAAATGAGGTTTAAAGAAAAAATTGCATGGTCTACAATTTAAAAACTAGATTAAGATAGATAATGTAGGTTAGATTTAGATTTATTTTCTATTTAGAATCATTTTATATTTAATTAGATTGATCTTTACTTTAAAAAAAAAAAAGGGGGGAAAATTGGGCCCTGCATGACCTGGGGCCTAGGCGGTTGCCTAGCCGCTTAGGGCCAGGGCCGGCCTTGCTCGACAGAAGAAAACTGTTGCAAATGCTTATTGTTAGGCAAATATGTGCCCAAATATTTGTCTATTGTGCAACTCCTAAATTGTGACAGCATGAGCTATCTTGGCGGACACTCAAGTAGTCGAGTGTCTCAAAATTTAATTTTAAAACTCTATGTCAATCTCATTCGAGTGAAATATTATCAATTCAACAAAAAATAAATGAACGCATACATTTGCTTATCTTTTGTGTAAATTTTGTTTTGTGGGTAATAAAATATACCTTGACTTTTTGTTTAAAAAATTGTGATATATTCTTTTACCAAAGAAAAAAATAAGTAAAGTCGACATTTTACATGTAAGAGTGGCCATTGTGTCAATATTTTTAAAAAGTGATCTTTTTTTTTTTTTTTTTCAATTTTGAAAAGTGACTATTCTAAACTTTTGTTTGATTTTTGCTTAAAACGTTGATACAAAATTGAGTAAATCTCAACAATTAATTTTAACCACATATTTCATGTAATCTACAATTTTTATCAATTTTCAATTATACATTTAATAAGTTTATCAAAATCTACTAAAAAATTGATTTTTAGCCAAATCAAATAGACACTTAAAAAAAACCCGATAACCAAATGAGATCATGCCTAGGGATGACAACATGACGGGACGGGGCCGTGAGCGGTCATTACCATCTCCATTCCGTCGTGGATTTTTGAGAGGCTGGGCAAGGGGCCCGTTTAATTAATTAATTGTTTTTAATATTTTTTATTTCTTAAATATAATTTAAATTTTAAAATATAAAAATAAAATAAAATAAAAAGATTCAGAACGGAAATTATGATTCCCGTCCCTATCCCCACCCCAATTACCTAACAGGACGGTATGGGTGGGGACATGGGGAATTTGCCTTATGAGGATCATGGCTATTACAAAATATGATTTTGCATGGATATTGAAAGCAATTTATTCAATAGATTTTCTGGCCAATTGTTTTAAATAAGTAATTTGACTTGATTATAAATGTTTCAGTAAAATTAAATGAGAAAACTATAAAAAATAGAAAGCCAAGAAAATAAATAAAAATTTATTGCCAACATTGCAATTTTATGCGTCAAGACAATCCTCTAGGCTCTAGCGTGTGGTAATGGCAGCTACTTGGCTCCATTCTTCCGTGCTTTCTAACGCACTCCGTCGCACATCCGCTCTTCTCTGTCCTAGCTACCGGTGGCACCACCGGTTCACTTCAACTTCTCTGATTACTTTCTCCTCTGGCGACTATAGCACCAGTGGTTCGCAAATGGGCTCGGAGAAACTTGTCTTCCGTGGTCAAAAAGATGAAATAGTTTCTCGTAAGGACAAAAAATAGTAAATTCACATTTTTGCATAAGTGTTTTTTTCCCACTATTGATTGTCAGATTATATGCTAATTATATCAAATTCAAATCTATCCAAATACAACCATAAACAACGTTTTTAAGCATTTGTTTGAATATGTTGAAACATTCTAAGAACGTTGTTACTTGCAGAGGGTATCATTTTTTGTCCAAATTTATGTCCAATAACTACCACATGCACTTGGGAATGGGTGGCACATGTCAAGGCTCACAAGTATTTCATTTCTTGTTCCACGCTTAATTCATTCTTATGTGTCCTATTTCATCACCATTTATGAAATCTTTCTGTACTTTGATTAATGGAAACTTACATTTTGTATACTGTATTTTAATTATTAGTAACAAAAAATACATTTTGCCGTAAAAAAAAAAGTTTTATTTGTACCACAATTTTTACTTGTCGCAACACATTTTAATTATACTTAAAATCTCCAACCTTTATTCATTATAATATTTATGTCATTAATTTTTTCTCATCAAATTATTATCTTCAACCTCCATTAATTAGCATAACTCATCCTTAATGATGATTTCTGTCAAAATATTCTATTTATAAATTATGAAATAATATTTTTGTCGCACTTTTGTATTTATTGTTTTTTTTTATATATCATGAAAAAATAAGTCGTTTTAAGCTCTCTCAACAGACTTTTTGGACGGAAATCAATATTAATGACAAAATATGCTAATTAATAAAAAGTTGAGAATAAGAATACGACAAAAACAGGTTGAGGACATGAGTGCTACAATGAACAATAATTGAGAACCTTAAGTACAATTAAAATATGGTGTAACAAATAAAAGGTGTGATGTGAAAGTAATTATGGGTAATTATTATATTCACACTATTTTTTTAATTTAACACACCACATTTTTATTATAATGAAGGTCCTCAATCTTTGCTCATTGTCGCACTTGTGTCTTCAATTTTTTTTCTTCGCATTCCTATCTTCAACCTTTAAGTAATTAGCACGTCTTATTCCAGATGACAGTTTCTATTCAAATATTTTGTTAGCATGTTTTGAAATGAATAGCAAATGTTTTGCTAAACTTTTTTTTTCTTATTTAAAAATATGAGGAGCAAATAAGTTTTTGTATACCCCGTAATGGATTTTTTGGACAGAAACAAGGTGTGTTACTTAATAGAGTGTTAAAGATAAGAATGTGATTAAAAAAAAAAAAAAAAAGATTTGGAACATAAAAGCAATAGTGAGCAAAAGTTGAAGACCTTCATTACAATTAAATTATTTTGTAGCAAAGAAACATTATAATGTAAATATAGTTACTCTATAATTATTCCTCAAAAATAAAAATATTTATAAATTTACCATTATATCCATACTATAGTATAAGTGTCTATGGCCTGTTTACTATTCACCCTTCAACCAACGCGACGTCGTTTTGATGTTGTATTAGCCTTAATTTTGTCCAAATCTCACCATTTTGTCCTAATCTTTTGACACTTTTGTATATTAAATTAATATCTTTGGCCGCATTTTTTGACTTCTTCATCTTTTCTTTTCTTTTATTTGTTTTAATATACATATATTAGTGTCTTTTAGCATAATTATTGACTTCTTATATATTATAGTCAATATATATTCATTTTTCTCTTAATAAGTCATCAAATTTGGTGCTTTTTATCCCAGGTTTCTATGGAGAACAAATGACGAAAATACAATCGATTCCTAAAGGTTTTGCTAAATTTCATTTTCTCTAAACCGCAATTTTTTTTTTTGTCCAACATAAATATTTGCTGCACTTTATACATTAAGTATTTTTACATAATTCCAGTTGGAGACGATATCCCTATGGGTTACCTAACCATTGGATTTGGTTTCACATAATTTCATGTTGTATAACTCAAGTTATGGATATTTTTGTAAACTACGACAACATGAATCGAAAACCGACTTAGATGTTTTGGTGATCATTTTAGTATGCCAAACATGCCGTCGAGACTATAAAATTTTTATATGTGGTAGCTACATGGGTATTCTACGTTCCTTGAAAATTTCATATTGTTCGGTGATCGTTTTCTATGTCAAATAAAATTTTTTACTCCATGACCGGTGAATTGTTTCTCTAAATTGTCTTTCTGTTCACCAACTCAAAAATATGTTGCACCTTATATATTAAGTATTTTTACATAATTCCAGTTGGAGACGATAGTTCTATGGGTTACCTAACCATTGGCTTTGGTTTCACATGATTTCGTGTTATATAACTCAAGTTATGGACAATTTTGTAAATTGCGATAACATGAATCCGAGAAACTGCCTGTGATGTTTCGGTGAGCATTTTAGTGTGTCAAAACATGCCGTCGGATTATCAAATTTTTATATGTGTTAGCTACATGGGTATTCTACGTTCCGTGAAAATTTTATATTGTTCGGTAACCGCTTTCTATGTCAAATAAATATTTTTTGCTCCATGACTGGGTGAATTGTTTCTCGAAACTGCACTTTCTGTTGACCAACTCAAAAATATCCTGCACCTTATATATTAAGTATTTTTACATAATTCCAGTGGGAGACGATAGCTCTATGGGTTACCTAACCATTGGCTTTGATTTCACATAATTTCATGGTATATAACTCAAGTTATGGACAATTTTGTAAACTACGACCGTATAAATCCGAGAAACTGCCTAGGGTGTTTCGGTGAGCATTTTAGTAAGCCGAAACATGCCGTCGGACTATCAAATTTTGATATGTGGTAGATAAATGAGTATTCTATGTTCTCTGAAAATTTCATATTTTTCGTTATCGTTTTCTATGTCAAACAATTTTTGTTACTCCATGACCGGGTGAAGAAATTTTGTAATGAAGGTTCTTTATTTTGAAATTTTTATTCACCGGTCATGGAGTAACAAAAAATTTTTGACAAAGAAAACGATCACCGAACAATACGAAATTTTCAAGGGACATATAATACTCAGGTAGCTACCACATACCAAAAATTAGTAGTCCGACGGCATGTTTAGGCATACTAAAATACTTACCGCGAAACCTCCTAGGTCGTTTTTCGGATTTATGCCGCTCGGCGTCGTTTGGATTCGCTTATTATAAACCAATCAAAAACTTTAAGTAGTGTAAATATCTTCTTAAAATTTTTGGACCTTGGTTTTGTGGTAGTTTTAGTGGATTCCTATGTTTTGGTTACACGTTAATGATGTGAACTTGAAAGGTTTTGCTAAACTTCATGTTTTTCTAAGATACGGCTTTACGTTGTCCAACTCAAACATTTATGCATCTTATATATTAAATATTTTTACATAATTCCAGTTGGAAACGATAGCCCTATGGGTTATCTAACCATTGGCATTGGTTTTACATAATTTCATGTTATATAACTCAATTTATAGACAATTTTGTAAACTGTGATAGCATAAATCTGAAAAACTAACTAGGATGTTTCGATTAGCATTTTAGTAAGCCGAAATATGCCGTCGGACTGTCAAATTTTGATATGTGGTAGCAACATGAGTATTCTATGTTCTCTGAAAATTTCATATTTTTCGGTGATCGCTTTCTATGTGAAATGAATTTTGTTAATCCATGACTAAATGAAGTTTTGAAGTTTTTTTTTTTTCGACGCCAAGAAATGGAAAAGTGATCGCTTAAAATATATTTTTTTTTTTTTTTTGTAGGTGGACTTTTCATGACAAATATAAAAACAAAAAAAAAAAAAAAACCCCACTTTGCCGAGTAGGCAAAGTGGGGATTTTTTTTTTATCCCACTTTGTCGAGTTACTCGACAAAGTGGGAAAATTAAAAATATTTTATTTTTTCCCACTTTGCCGAGTAACTCGACAAAGTGGGAAACATTAAATTTTTTTTTTTTTTTTGTAATTTGCACTTTTAGTCCACATTCTTTTCATTTTATAACAAATTTACCCATAATCTTTTTTTTTTTTACTTTAGTCATCCCCGACTTTTAAATTTCGCTTTCAAATTTTATTTTGTCCACCTCTTTAAATAATAAAAAAAACAAATAACAACAAAATAAAATAAAATGTATATGAAGTCCTACAACTTTTAAAAAGTAGCCCAATTTTATTTTGACATTTTTTAAAAAATATTTTTTAAATTTCTCGAGTTACTAGCCAAAAAAATAAAAACATTTTTGTAGAGTCACTCGAATTTTTTTTAAAATATATATATATATATATATATATATATATATATATATATATCATATATAAATCTTGTCAAGTTACTCAATTTAAAAAAAACAAAAAGATTTTTTTTTTTTTTTTAAATTATGTCGAGTTACTCGAATTTAAAAAAAAAATTTAAAAATTTTTATCGAGTTACTCGAATTTAAAAAAAAAAAAAAAAATTTAACTTTTGTCGAGTTACTCGAATTTAAAAAAAAAAAAAAAAAAAAAAAAAAAATTTTAACTTTTGTCGAATTACTCAAATTTAAAAAAAAAAAAAAAAAAAAAAATTTTACTTTTGTCGAGTAACTCGAATTTTTTAAAAAAAAAAAAAAAAAAAAAAAAATTTACCTTTGTCGAGTAACTCGAATTTAAAAAAAAAAAAAATAATAATAATTTTACCTTTGTCGAGTAACTCGAATCTTAAAAAAAAAAAAAAAAAAATTTTTTTTTTTTTTTTTTTTTTGAGTAACTCGAATTTATTAAAAAAAAAAAAGAAATTTTTTTTTACTTTTGTCGAGTAACTCGTATTTATTAAAAAAAAAAAAAAATTATTTTTTTTTAATTTTGTCGAGTTACTCGACTTTAAAAAAAAAAAAAAAAAAAAAAAAATAATAAAAAATTTACCTTTGTCGAGTAACTCGAATTTTAAAAAAAAAAAAAAAAAAAAAAATTTTTTTACTTTTGTCGAGTAACTCGTATTTATAAAAAAAAAAAAAAAATATATATATATTTTTTATTATAATAATTATGTCAATTTATTATACTAATTATATAAATTTTATTAAAATAATCAATTTTAGTATAATTAATAATTATAATAAAACTTAATATGAATTTATTGTAAATAAAACTTTTGTTTTTAAAATTGGAGCAGGTGGCTTATAAATCGATCGATATATTAAATTATTATAATATATTTTATTTTATTTTATTTTAACAATTATGATAACACAGTGTCAAAAATTGATGTCGAGTAACTCGACCAATTTATTTTTAATAAATTATTGTTGAATAACTTGACAAACCAAAGATATTAATTTTATTATTAAAAAAAAATATTTGTCGAGTAACTTGATAAAAATCCAAAAATGGTCAAATTGGACTTTCAACAAAATTTAAATATTGGGGATGGTCAATGACATAAAAATAAAAATTATGGGTCAATTAGTTAAAAATTTAAAAGTTGGGACCAAAGAACAATTTAAAAAAAAAAAAAAATTTGAACTTTGTCGGGTTATCGAACAAAGTTTTTGAATTTTTTTCCACACTTTGTCGAGTAACTCGACAAAGTGGTAAATGATGAAATTTTTTATTATTATTTTTTGGCCACTTTGTCGAGTTCTTCGACAAAGTGGTAAAGTTGGATTTTTTTTTTTTTTTTTTTTATTTTGGCTTTCTCAACAAAGTGAGAAAGAGTTTGAAATATTTTTTTTTTTTTTTTTTACTTACTCGACAAAGTGGGAAAGAGTTGAATTTTTTTTTTTTTTTACTTCTTTGACAAAGTCTTTGAAATAAATTTTTTTTTTTTGTGTGGGCTTTTAGCTCAAATTTTTTGTGATAAAAATTATTTGACATAGAAAACGATCGCCGAACGATACGAAATTTTCAGGGGACATATAATACTCAGTGCTACCACATATTAAAAATTGGTAGTCCGACGGCATGTTTAGGCATACTAAAATGCTCACCGAAACCTCCTAGGCAGTTTTTTAATTCATGCCATCGACGGTTTATAAAATTGTCCATAAATTGAGTTATATAACATAAAATTATGTAAAACCAAAGCCAATGGTTAGGCAACCCATAGGGCTATCGTCTCCAACTGGAAATATGTAAAAATACTTAATATATAAGGTGCATTAAATTTTTGAGTTGGACAACGAAACCGCATCTTAGAAAAATATGAAGTTTAGCAAAATCTTTCAAGTTCACATCATTAACGTGTAACCAAAACATGGGAATCCACTAAAACTACCACAAAACCAAGGTCCACAAAAGTTTAAGAAGATATTTACACTACTTAAAGTTTTTGATTGGTTTATAATATCGATTCCCAAGCACGCCGACGCATAAATCCGAAAAACTGCTCAGGAGGTTTCGCGATGAGTATTTTAGTATGCCTAAACATGCCGTCGGACAACCAATTTTTGATATGTGGTAGCTACCTGAGTATTCTATGTCCCATGAAAATTTCAGATTGTTCGGTGATCGCTTTCTATGTCAAAGAATTTTTGTTACTCCATGACCGGTGAATAAAATTTTCAAAATAAGGGCAGTGTTACAAAAATTTCTTTCACCCGGTCATGGAGTAACAAAAATTTGTTTGACATAGAAAATCGATAACCGAAAATTATGAAATTTTCAGAAAACATAGAATACTCATTTAGCTAACACATATAAAAATTGATAGTCCGACGGCATGTTTCGACTTACTAAAATGCTCACCACCGTAACACCCTAGGCAGTTTCTCGGATTCATACGGTCGCAGTTTACAAAATTGTCCATAACTTGAGTTATATACCATGAATTTATGTGAAACCAAAGCCAATGGTTAGGTAACCCATAGAGCTATCGTTTCCAACTGGAATTATGTAAAAATACTTAATATATAAGGTGCAGCATATTTTGAGTTGGTCAACAGAAAGTGCAGTTTGGAGAAACAATTCACCCAATCATGGAGCAAAGAAAATTTTTTTCACATAGAAAACGATCACCGAACAATATGAAATTTTCAAGGAACGTAGAATGCCCATGTAGCTACCACATATAAAAATTTGATAATCCGACGGCATGTTTTGACATACTAAAATCTTCACCGAAACATCCAAGGCGGTTTCTCGGATTCATGCTGTGGCACTTTACAAAAGTGTCCATAACTTGAGTTATATAACATGAAATTATGTGAAACCAAAGCCAATGGTTAGGTAACCCGTAGGGATATTGTCTCAAACTGGAATTATGTAAAATACGTAATGTATAAGCTGCAGCAAATATTTAAGTTGGACAACAAAACTGCATTTTAGAGAAAATGAAATTTACCAAAACCTTTAGGAATCGATTGTATTTATTCCTTTGTTCCCCATAGCAACTGGAGATAAAAAGCACCAAATTTGATGACTTATGAAGGAAAATGAATATATATTGACTATAATATATAAGAAGTCAATAATTATGGAATAAAACTTAATATGAATATATTGTAAATAAAACATTTGTTTTTTAAAGTTGCGCTTGGTGGCTTATAACTTATCGATATATTAAATTATTATAATATATTATATTTTATTTTATTTTAACAATTATGATAACACAAGAGAATGCAAATTTATTATAATAATTATGTCAATTTATTACAATAATCAATCTATTATACACTCGAATAAAACGCTTACACAACAAATCTATAGAACAAATTTAACATAAAATGTTATCAAATTATTTAGAAAAAAAAATAAAAATCAAATGTTATCGACTTAAAAAATTTATTTTTCAAATTGCATGTATACAATTTGTTTATAACATAAAACAAAAAGTTTAAGCATTATCATTAATTGTTGATTTTTTTCTATTTTTTCCTCTTTATTTCAATAGGATGTTTCGGTAAGCATTTTAGTAAGCCGAAACATGCCGTCGGAGTATCAAATTTTGATATGTGGTAGCTACATGAGTATTCTATGTTCCTTGAAAATTTCATATTTTTCGGTGATCGCTTTTCTATGTCAAATGAATTTTTTTAATACATGACTAAGTGAAATTTTGAATTTTTTTTTTTTACCTTTTTCCCCACTTTGTCTTATAACTCGGCAAAATTAGTATTTTTTTTTAAAAAAAAAAATTTTCCAAATGACTTTCTCGAGTTACTTGAGAAACCCAAAAAAAAAAAAAAAAAAATAAATAAGGCTTTCTCGAGAAAGCCACAAACCAAAAAAAAAAAAAAAAAAAACTTTATTGGTGGCTTTCTCGAGTAACTCGAGAAAGCCACAAAGAAAAATATTTTTTGGTGGCTTTCTCGAGTTACTCGAGAAAGCCACCAAAATTTTTTTTGTTATGTATTTTTTTTTTTTTTTTTTTTTGGGTGGCTTTCACAGAAGCCACCAATTTTTTTTTTTTTTTTTTTCTTTTTACTTTCTCCGAAAGTCCAAAATTATTTTAATTTTTTTTTTTTTTTACTAATTTGCCGAGCTACGAGGCAAAGTGGGGAAAATGTAAAAAAAAAATTAAAACTTCGCTTATTCATGGATTAACAAAATTCATTTGTGTTCAATTTACTTATAAGAAAAAAAAATTAAATAGTAAAAATTAACTCGAAAATCTATTTGCTACTAAATTATAGAAAAAAAAAACACACCAAAAAAAATAATAAATAAAGGTCCAAATACGTTCGACAAATACATACCCAAATTAAAAATTATAAAAAAAAAAAAAAAAATACTTTAAAATGGGCTAAAAACCCCATTTTATTGTTTGGGGTGTGTGTTTGTTAAAATACACCCCAATATTTTAAAAAAAAAAAATTAAAAAAGTTTCAAAATGGGCTTTTAGCCCATTTTGATTTTTAGTGAAGGAGTGGGTGTTTGTCGTGTAACTCGACAAACACCCACATACAATTTTTAAAAAAAAAAAATAAACAAAAAGCAAATTTAGGTGTGTGTTTGTCGAGTTTCTCGACAAACACACACTCATATCAATGAAAATGGGCTTAACCTTTAAGCCCATTTTGACTTTACAATTTTTTTTTTTTATATAATTTTTTATTTTAATCAAGAAAACCTTTGAATTGTAAAGTAAATTTTTATATTTTTTTTACAGATTATTCTAAATAAATCTGCGTATGTTTAAGAATCAAATTTATAAAAAAACAAAAAAAAATAGTGAATTAGAAATTAACTGCTCACGCCATCGACAACATTATTTTTGAAATATTTTTGACTTTGTGGTATGTGGCATTTTATTTATATAAATAATTGAGCAACCCTAAATCTCAAATTTCAACATCAAGTTTTTTGATAATTTAAGCACATGCATAGTTTTTTACTCTATCATTTATTATAAAATTGTATAATAAATTATATATAATATAAAATTATTATAATATACTATTTATTATACTAATTATATAAATTTTATTAAAATAATCAATTTTAGTATGATTAATAATTATAATAAAACTTAATATGAATTTATTGTAAATAAAACTTTTGTTTTTTAACGTTGGAGTTGGTGGCTTATAACCGATCGATATATTAAATTATTATAATATATTTTATTTTATTTTATTTTAACAATTATGATAACACAAAGTCAAAAATTGATGTCGAGTAACTCGACCAATTTATTTTTAATAAATTATTGTTGAATAACTTGACAAACCAAAGATATTAATTTTATTATTAAAAAAAAATATTTGTCGAGTAACTTGATAAAAATCAAAAAATGGTCAAATTGGACTTTCAACAAAATTTAAATATTGGGGATGGTCAATGACATAAAAATAAAAATTATGGGTCAATTAGTTAAAAATTTAAAAAGTTGGGACCAAAGAACAATTTTAAAAAAAAAAATTTGAACTTTGTTCGGTTATCGAACAAAGTTCTTGAATTTTTTTTTCCCACACTTTGTCGAGTAACTCGACAAAGTGGTAAATGATGAAATTTTTTTATTATTATTTATTACTTTGTCGAGTTCCTCGACAAAGTGGTAAAGTTGGAATTTTTTTTTTTTTTTTTCATTTTTTATTTTGGCTTTCTCAACAAAGTGAGAAAGAGTTTGAAATTTTTTTTTTTTTTTTTTTGGCTTACTCGACAAAGTGGGAAAGAGTTGAATTTTTTTTTTTTTTTTTACTTCCTTGACAAAGTCTTTGAAATAAATTTTTTTTTTGTGTGTGGGCTTTTAGCTCAAATTTTTTTGATAAAAATTATTTGACATAGAAAACGATCGCCGAACGATACGAAATTTTCGGGGAAATATAATACCAGTGTAGCTACCACATATTAAAAATTGGTAGTCCGACGGCATGTTTAGGCATACTAAAATGCTCACCGAAACCTCCTAGGCGCTTTTTAATTCATGCCGTCGACAGTTTACAAAATTGTCCATAAATTGAGTTATATAACATAAAATTATGTAAAACCAAAGCCAATGGTTAGGCAACCCATAGGGCTATCGCTCTCCAACCGGAAATATGTAAAAATACTTAATATATAAGGTGCATTAAATTTTTGAGTTGGACAACGAAAACCGCATCTTAGAAAAATATGAAGTTTAGCAAAACCTTTCAAGTTCACATCATTAACGTGTAACCAAAACATGGGAATCCACTAAAACTACCACAAAACCAAGGTCCACAAAAGTTTAAGAAGATATTTACACTACTTAAAGTTTTTTGATTGGTTTATAATATCGATTCTCATTGCGCCGACGGCATAAATCCGAAAAAAGCTGCTCTAGGAGGTTTCGCGATGAGTATTTTAGTATGCCTAAACATGCCGTCGGACAACCAATTTTTGATATGTGGTAGCTACCGAGTATTCTATGTCCCATGAAAATTTCGTATTGTTCGGTGATCGCTTTCTATGTCAAAGAATTTTTTGTTACAAATTGTATAAATTGTATAAATTGACTAAATTGTTTACAAATTGTTTATCAATTCTACCTCTGTTGCCTAAAAAGAGAAGAATAATTGTGCGACTCACATAAATTGACTAAAGCATTGAGCCGACATGAATTTGACTAAAACAAACTTTTATTTTTTTTTCTCTAAGTTTATAATATTATAATACATTACGTGCAACGCACGGACTAAAAACTAGTATAACTAAACATACCAAATTACCCATACTTGAAATAACAAATCATACCCTATATTTTATTATGTAACATTTCACGTACTATTTTATATTTTTTCAAAATTTTAAGTTATATTTCTCTTTCATCCGAACATTAATTTATTTTCTCTCTAACATCAATTTTTCAGTAAATTAATTTTCTTTCAATTCAAGTATCTTGACTACATTATTAATTAACATGGCATTATTTTTATCTTTTAAAAAAAGCATGTTGTATTTTTAATTTTCATTTTTAACACATATTATATGTTTTTGTCAACAATATTTATCTTCTCTTCATAAATTTTTTGTATGAATTCTTGAAAATTTGTTAAATTTTAAAATGGTATAAGGCTAGAAAATTAAAAAAAAATAATGTATTATTTTAATTGATTTTTTTTTAATTTTTATTCAATCAACATAAATTATTTATAGATAAAAATAATAAACCAAGGGTTTGTTTGATTTTGATTAAAAATTTATTAAAAAGCACATGTTAAACTCAACAATTAATTTTAATTATACATTTTATTGGACACATAACTTTTATTAACTTTTTAACTACACATTTTATCAACTATATCAAAATCTAATAAAAACCGAGTTTTAGCAAAATCAAACGGACACTAATTAAAAAAAGAATAATAAAACAAAATATATGTAAAATGTTATATTATTTAATATATAAGGCGTGATTTGTTATTTTTAATTGCAAGTATTTTGGTCTGTTTAACCAAAATGAATTTTTTGGTAACATTATGCAAAATAGTGTAAAATATAAATTAATAAAACACAGTATGCAAAATGTAAATAGATATTATATGCAAGATGTATTTTGTACATTTCCCTCCAACAAGTACTGTTTAGCTATTTTGATCAGCCCATTTCATCTAGGATCATCACGAACAATTGTCAAACATACGTAGTTCACGACTAGGGATGACAAGGGGACGGAAAAAGGTTGGAGTAGCTTTTATCATCCTTGTCTTGTTCGAGAATTTTTGGGAGGCGTGGTGGGACGTAGATTAAAAAAAATTCATTTACCACTCCGTTTGATTAATTAATGAATTTTTAATATTTTTTAAATATAATTAAAATTTTAAAACATAAAAATAAAATAAAATAAAAAGATTCAAACGAAGTTCAAAAAATTAGAAACAAGAATGGTAGCAGAGCAAGGGAGTAAATCACAAACAGAATATTTTGCCATCCCTATTAACATGCCTTAAATATGCATGCATGATGCATTTTGTACATTTCCCTCGAATAATAGGTCCTCCTGTTTACCCATTTTCAGCCCATTTATCATCAAGGATCATCATGATCAATTGTCAAACGTACATACTTCACATCTCTCTTATCCAACAATGACGTCATATTTGGTATATTGAATTCAGTAGAAGTTAACACGACTAATTAAGAAAAATAAGTTAAAATTTATCTGTTTATCATGTTTGATATATTGTTTAATATACCAAACTATTTGAGTCTCCAAGTTCCATCTTGAAACTAGGATGGTTAAGAGGAGTTGGCCAACTCCTTATATAGTGGTCAGTATTTTTATATTTAATTCAATATGAAATTTTATTCAAGATAGTTCTCGTTTAGTAATAGTAGTCTTGAAATCCGACTACCCGTTCAAACTTTAGGCAAATTAATTCATCGTTTGAACTTTTAAAACTCTAATCTTATATCGAGTCTTAAAATTTAATATTAAAAGGTCCATATTGTTAAAAAAAATTGTTCAAATCTTTATTTGTTAATTAATATTTCTTTCACCGATATATATATTAATTTTACGCTAACACAACAACGTCTTAATTAGACATGTCAAAAAAAATGATATATAAGGACAGCATAGAAAATGTAGAACAAGACTTGGACTTGGTGCACATATGAGGACAAGAGAGACTTGACAAAAAGGTGTAAAAAAATTTCTTGTAGCTTGGTTAAAGGTTTTGCTGGTTGAGCTAAGTAAACTGACCACTTTTGCATAAAAGAAAAATATACCCACTTTTTTTTGTCACATTTGGAAATTAATTATGAATTTTATTGAGATTTAAGGTTATGATGAGATTGAGAGTGATGTCATATGAGATTTGGATTGATGAACTTACAATTTGGGAATAAATTACTAGGAAACAATGAAAAGTTCTTAAATTTAAAGCCAAAAGAGTATACGAATCAATGATATAAAATAATATTTTTACGAAAAACATGAAAAAATTTGAAAAACGAGTACATGTTAAATATATTAAATTGAACACTAAAACAAATAAATATCTCACGCGTCTCTTTTCTTTATTTACGTCGAGTCCATTTTGTACAACCCGTTAATTCCGCTGTACCACTGGGGCCAACCGAGAGACAAAACGACGGAAGATCTTATTTCGTCTTAAGTAAGAAAACTTTAATGATTTTTTATGTCTTGATTGTTCTAATAATCAAAACTTTGTCAAAGAAACTGATCAAATCCTGTAAAACCCTAATTTGGGATAATAACAAAAAAAGTCAACTTGAATTGAAATAATCCCAAAACAAAAAGGTGGGACAGTGGATGAACACCCATACCTACTATAAGAAAGATAATTAATTAAATTAGTTTTTAATAAAGAAAAAAATTGGTGAATAATGCTGACATTCCATCAACTGTAACAATAAATTGGATTTCGTGGACAAGTGAAGGCGTGTAAAATAGAGATTAGGAAACTTTGGCCACCATATTACTAGCTTGAAATATACATTATTACATTATATATTTATATAAATGGGAATTAAAGTCAACTAGTTTATGTTCTTGTAATTCTTCACAATTTTATATGTAACACCTCACCTAGTATTAAACAAGAAAACACAAACTCATTAACATTGGACTTCATTGTTCAATGAAAAAATAGTTAATTTGAGGGGTTGAAAGTGAAATTTGATATTATATATGTTACAAGAAATCTAGTCCCCTTGGTTGTCCAACAACAGAACATATTATGAAAATGATTTCTTAGATATTTTAGTTGTGCTCATACACACTTAACGTTTTACGTTTTGTGTAGATTCTTAATCGATTAATAGTCTAATAGTCATGAGTAATTTGCGTGTATCACGTCATACACTCATGTGTGTACTAGCTAAGAAATAACTCAAGATCAATAATTTAAGTATGCAAATACGTTACATTAGATAGTACTAATTAAGGATACCAAATATAAGTTAGAATCCGTTTGGTATAGAGTATATACCAGAAATTTACTTATCCCTTGTTCGTTTCAGAATAAAAAGTTATTAAAAAGTTGGAGTCACAACATATGGGATCTACAGTTTTTATTAATTTTTATCAAAATCTGCTAAATTTTTTTATCAAAAGCTTTGTCACATATGTCATTATAAGCACGTATTTGTTGTTGCTTAAATTATAATTTCAGCTGATCAAACTGGTCAAACATACTTTCTATCCACATATTTTATAGGATCCATAACTTACAATTCACTTTTTATCTACACATTTACCCACAACTTATAATATAAGTATTTAAAAATTAATTTCAACACTACCGAACATATGCTAAGTAAACAAGTATGCTTTATAAAACCAAAATAATTTTTTATTAGTAAAAGTTGAAAATAGAAAACGTTACTTTTTTTTTAATTAAAAAAAAAAACAAGAGAAATAAAGTAGATTATTTTAATATATTTAAAAATAAAAAAAGTAAATTAAATATTTTAGACTTAGCCAAAACAATGGCCGGGGTACTAGAAACATGACGTTGGGCCGTTGGTACCCTTTTAGACTTGGACTAATTAAACTGTACTCAGTGACATATAAAGAAACAGTAGAAAGGCAGTGCAACTCCTCACCTACTGATCACACTCACAACTGTCAAACCTCATCTCTGCACGAAAACTACTCAATCACACAAACTACATACAAATACACATTAACCAAAGAGATGGAGTAACCAAAATCATTGCTTTTTATAAAAATATGTATTGAAGAACACCAAATCTCACCCAAATCAAACCAAAAAATTCTTTTCAAATTAAAACCATATATTTCATGCCTGGTGGAGGTGGAGGTGGAGGTGGAGGTGGAGGTGGAGGTGGAGGTGAAGGTGACAACTTGTCCATGGCGAGCGACCTTCCATTTTTGGGACCTAGAGAAGCCATGGAACTTCAAGAATTCAGTCGAAAACCCAAACGTAATGTCTCAAGGACACTTGGTGAGCTTTTACAGCGAGTTGGAGACTCCACAGGCGATAACAACCCTGCATCACACCAAGTTTTTCAGGTTGATCATGATCCTGTTTATCAACCTGCTGCTTCTATGCCCTTTGTGCTTTCCTTTCATAATCTCACTTACAGCATACAAGTTCGTCGAAAGATCATTCCTTCATGTTTTAGGAGGACTGTGGCCCATGGATCTTCCGGGAATGTGGAGGACAAGTCGGGAGTCAAAGTTTTGCTGAATAACATCTCTGGGGAAGCTAGAGAAGGTGAAATCATGGCTGTTCTTGGAGCTAGTGGATCTGGAAAGTCTACGTTGATTGACGCATTGGCTGATCGTATATCAAGTGAAAGTCTCAAAGGGATTATCACTTTAAATGGTGAAATCTTGGAGTCTAAGCTTCTCAAAGTTATATCAGCTTATGTCATGCAAGATGATCTCTTATTCCCCATGTTAACTGTGGAAGAAACCCTCATGTTCTCGGCTGAATTCAGGCTTCCAAGAAGTATGTCCAGGTCCCGGAAGAAAGCGCGAGTTCAAGCACTGATTGATCAATTAGGCCTGCGAACCGCAGCCAAGACGGTGATTGGAGATGAAGGCCACAGAGGAGTTTCCGGTGGCGAAAGGCGTAGGGTTTCAATTGGAACTGATATAATTCATGACCCTATAATGCTGTTTCTTGATGAACCCACATCAGGACTTGATTCAACAAGTGCATACATGGTGGTGAAAGTCTTGCAGAGAATTGCTCAAAGTGGAAGTATAGTGATCATGTCAATTCATCAGCCAAGTTACAGAATTCTCAGCCTATTGGACCGTCTGATCATTCTTTCTCGTGGACAGACGGTGTTTAGTGGCTCGCCGGTGACCCTTCCCGCATTTTTTGCCGAGTACGGGCATCCAATTCCGGCCAACGAGGACCGGACTGAATTTTCTCTTGATTATATCCGGGAACTGGAAGGAACCCCCGGTGGAACCAAAAGTTTGGTGGATTTCAACAAGTATTGGCAAATCAAGAACCCTAGAATCAGCCACACCAATGGAACAAGACTATCACTCAAAGACGCCATAAGTGCAAGCATTTCAATGGGGAAACTAGTTTCTGGGTCAACAAATGTTGATTCAAATCTCTCATCTTCAGTTCCAATATTTGCAAATCCCTTTTGGATTGAAGTTCTAGTAATAGCCAAAAGATCATTCACAAATTCAAAAAGGGCTCCTGAGCTTTTTGGAGTGCGTTTTGGTGCAGTTTTGGTGACTGGAATTATCCTAGCCACAATTTTTTGGAAACTCGATAATACCCCAAAAGGAGTTCAAGAAAGATTAGGGTTCTTTGCCTTTGCCATGTCCACAACTTTTTACACTTGTGCAGAAGCAATTCCAGTCTTTCTCCTCCAACGTTACATCTTCGTGAGAGAGACTTCTTACAATGCTTATCGTCGTTCGTCTTATGTTGTTTCCCACGCCTTAATCTCCATCCCTTCTCTATTAGTCCTTTCACTTGCATTTGCTGTAATAACCTATTGGTCTGTTGGATTAGCCGGTGGGACTTCGGGTTTCCTCTTCTTTCTCATGTTCATTTTCGCATCCTTCTGGGCCGGAAGCTCCTTTGTCACATTCCTTTCCGGAGTTATCTTCAATGTGATGATGGCTTACACAGTTGTCGTCGCCATCTTAGCCTATTTCGTGCTCTTCAGTGGCTTCTTCATTACCCGAGATCGAATTCCAGCCTACTGGATTTGGTTCCACTATCTTTCTCTAGTGAAGTATCCGTTTCAAGGCGTATTACAGAATGAATTCGACGATCCTTCCAAATGTTTTGTTCGCGGTATTCAAGTATTTGACAGTTCACCATTAAGGGCTGTGCCTGATGAAATCAAGCTCAAATTACTGAAATCCATGAGCAAAACTTTGGGAATGAACATTACAAGCTCAACATGCTTGACAACAGGATCAGATATTCTAAAGCAATCTGGTGTTACTGATATAGACAAATGGAGTTGCCTGTGGATTACTGTTGCTCTGGGATTTCTCTTCAGAATTTTGTTTTATTTTGCACTGTTGATTGGAAGCAAAAACAAGAGGAAGTAATTAGAATGGATAGATTAAAATCTTGCTGTCACAAACTTTTCACATTCAATAGTTTCAAAAGTTCATTTAATCAGCGTTAATGAGTATTTGTTACCCATTTCCTAGTATCACCGGCGTATTCCATGACAAAAGATATGTTGTCCGAATTAGGCAACATATGTTTTGCTCGATTACCATGTGTCGGCAGTCAAACACATACACATGGGGGGCTCGAACAAAAAAGGAGGGGATGTGTGTTTGCCTGACTGTCAACACGTGGCAGTTGAGCAATATATCTTCTATTCGTATTCCATATGTTTACATTTCAAACTACATAAAAAGTAACAGTTATTTACATCCCAATTTGGGTAGGGGGTCTTCGACTTTTGCTCATTGTAATACTTATGTTCCTAACTTTTATTTTTACATCTCGTTCTTGATGAAGGTTTTTGTCAAAATATTTTATTTTACATGTTTTGAAATAAGAGAAAAATATTTTGTTTTATTTGTATTTATTCTTCTTTTAAAAGTATAATGGGCAAATAAGTAGTTTTACTCCCTCAAACAGGCTTGTTGGATTGAAACTGTCATTAGAGAACGAGATGTGCTAAATAAAAAAATTGAGGATAATAAGAATGTGATTAAAAAAAAAAAACATAAGTATTATAATGAACAAAGATTGAAAACCTTAAATACAATTAAAATGTAGTAGTATAATTAAAAATGTAATAACTTTTGAGTATTATTTCAAATTTTGAACAAACAACAAATAATTACTTTTATGTCATAAAACTAATAGAGTATAACAAAATAACAAAATAAGTAGAGAGTTTTGGGGACACAGCCAAAATTTAAATGTCTAACATTGAGAATAAAGACTCCATATTTAAAATATGGGTATAATTAGTGTTACATGAACAAATTAGTCGTCCATAACAAATGCAAAAAAGCAAAAACTCAGTGGGAGAAAAATGCCAAAACAAATGAAAAAATAGAGTATATTTACTTGTCAAAATTTGGAGTATCGAACGTGTTGTCTCATTAAAACTTTATCAATAAAATCCAGTTGCACAAAACAACAACTAAAAAAAAAAAAAGTACAACATGAATACTCTCACTAATATCAATCAACGAAAATTTTTGAGTCGACATATCTTTGTCTACATAAGTGATTGAATATGAATATCGACAGCGAGTTTGTAAATATATACGTCTACTATATTATTAGTACTTGAACAAATTTATTGAGTATCAATGAAACTCATGCGTGTAAAAGAATAATATTGAAATATGCTTCGATCTATTTTTTTGATATGGCCTTCAAAAAACCTCAAATTCATATAAAATAAACGGGCTTTCCCTTGTTAAATATAGTGAGCATGACACTTGAATGAGAATGACCATTTGCAACTTTGCAACATATGATGATGTATTAATTGGACTAATTATGGGTTTTGTCAATGTAAAAACATTTTGATACAGATTTTTTTAATATGAAAATTAATGAACAAATATTCCTTCTTCCAGGAGCAACTGTCACGGTTCTTTGCTGTCGGACCTGATTATTCATTGTTTGTCTGAATTCGACTGTTCATTGAATTAAACTCTAAACTCTAAATAACGATTTATTGAACTAATTGTATTAAAGCCGCCTACTATTCTTAACTAATAGTCTGACCATGAAAAAATATTATAAAAATAAGATATATCTCGTGATTATAAGTTAATTTGTATTATCTGGTGTGTAATTGTAAAATTCACTTTGATAGTTTCTCTTCAAAACTATTGTATTAGTCTTAAGTATCACAAAATCTTAACCAAATGTGGTTATTTTTGTAAATTTGTATATTTGACATTTTGCATCTAAAAGTAACTATTTTGCAATGGTAATTGTATTCGTACATTTTATTTGTTGCACTACATTTTAATTACACTTAAGGTCTTCAATCTTTATTCATTGTAGCATTCGTGCCCCTACTTTTTTTTTGTCACATTCTTATCATCAATTAGCACATATTCTCTCTGATAATAGTTTTCGTCCAAAAAGCACATTGGAATGGTGTAAAATGATTTATTTGCTCGTCATATATATATTTTTAAATGAATACAAAATTGCGAAATTTTTTTTTCCTTATTTCAAAACACGCAAACAAAATATTTTGATACAAATCATCATTAATGATGAGATGTGTTAATTAATGAAATAAATTCAATGATAAAATAAATTATGTTTGACAGAAACTATCATTAATGATGAGATGTGTTAATTAACAAAAATATAATTGTGAACAAAGATTGAAGGCATCAAGTACATGTAGGGATGGCAATGGGGGGCCGCCCCACGAAAATTTTAACCCGCCCCGCCCCGCGACCCCCGAATTTGCGAGGTGGGGAGGGGTGGCCTTTCGACTCGCCAACCGCCCTGCGAATTTTTTTTTTTTCAAAAACTAAAAAAATAATTAAAAAAAAAGAAATAATTTTTTTATATATATATTTGTACCAAACAAAACAAAAAAATTGTAAGATTGAAGTTTTGGTGTAGTGGTTAAGATTGGTAGTTTAAAGTTTCAACCATGGTTCGATTCTTCTTTAGTCTATTTGTAGTGAAAATTATAATTTCTATTATATTTTATGATTTTTCAAAAAAAAAAAAATTTGGAGAGGGGTCTCGTCATGGGCGGGCGGGGGCGCCCCGGACCATGGGGCGTAAAATTTGCCCCAAACCCGCCCCTATTATTCGACTGGACGGGGTGCAGGTCATGAATTTTTTTGCCATTCCTAAGTACATGTAATAAAAATTATGGTACAAATGTCCACTCTTTGCAAATTTTTTAATTTTTTTTCATATTTGCAAATCCATCTCTCACTTTGGTCACATTTCAAAATTCCTATTGGGCATTGCAAAATCTAGTGATCCACCCGGTCATTACTTATATAGGGCTTTATCTACAAATCTAGTGATCCACCCGGCCCATTTTTGTTTATTTATGACCCTGCGATTACCTGAAACGATCATGGCCGTCAATGTATGTCGGTTCGTGGTATAAAATTGTTCCAGATTTACAGATTCCTTCTTACGCTAAACTGAAAAATTAGGGTTGTGTCAGCAGTATTTGGGAATTTCAATCAAGAGGTAATCTTTGCCTGTTACAGAATTTATGCCGGTGTGCTTGCACACGCCCGGACATTTTGAGTTAATCCTCGTTATTTCTTTGGTAACAAATCGATCGCAGATTTTGTTTTTATTGTTCTTATATGCTTTGGTATTTTGAAAATTATTGAGAGGCTAAGTTTTATTCTAATATGGATACGTGTTTTTCATGATGATTTGTTGTAATTGTCTTTTTGTTTATTCCGGTAATTTTTCTTTACCTCGATTCAAAATAGGGAAATTGAATTGTCCGATCTCCTTTCTGGTTATTTTAATCTTCGTTTATATCCATATTTTTGCATGTTCAGCCGGTTTGGAATTGGTGCAGTTTTAGATGTAACGGAATTGAAATTATTCGTCTTTGCTCTTTTTCTTCTTCAATCATTTCCTTTTTATCATGTGAGCCTTGTATATTTTATCATTTCTCTTACAGGGATTGGAATTATACAAACTAGAAACAAGTTGAAAAATATAAGATCTCTAACCAACAAAAGTTCAAAATATTAGAGTACTTGTATGACAGTGATGTTAAGTTTAGTTTGGTTACTTCTGATTTGTTCGCATCTAACTGTAGTTGCAAATATTTTGAAGAGAAGCATTTTGTTCAATATGGCTGCTTCATCTGTATTGCTTTGTGATGTATGGTAGTCATAGTCTTAGTGTTATTTTTTTGTACACTCTACAGTATTATTATATTTACTCGCTAGCACATCATTCAATCAAGGTCGTGATGTTTTCTGTCTCCTGTCTAATTCTTGATTTTAAATTTGATGTTGCAGATTAAAAATGCCTCGTTATGATGATCGATATGGCGGCAACACTCGCCTCTATGTTGGTCACTTGTCTTCAAGGACTCGTTCCCGTGATTTGGAGCATGTCTTCAGTAGATATGGAAGGTAATTAAAAAGCCTTCTAGGTGGTAGTTCAATATTGTGGCAATGCTGTTATTGCTTATAATTTTCATTCCGCTGCTTGTGACCAGATGCATGCATTTCACTAGTTGCCGTGAGAGTTCATTGTTTACTTGTGAATTTGTCCCATATACCTTCTGCATCCTTTTCCTGAGAGACAAATTGGGACGGGCGAAGTGTATCAAATTTCTATTTAATCTGTTATCTCCTTTGCTTGTCTTTTGTCATCCTAATGTGAAAACGTTGATTTTGCTGCCCCTTTATTGTTTAGAGAGTTTTAATGGTTGTATCCTTCTTTAGAATAATGGTTCTAGTTTCCTTTCAAAAATATTATATTAACGTCTATTTGGCATTTGTCATGGGGAACAATGAAATAGAATGATAAATCTCAAAAATATTCCACTTTTTCTCCTATGCAAATCGTATCTAGTGATCACGGGAATTGTCTTCCCTCTCCACTGAGATCCAAATTTTCCTCTACAAAGTTGTATATATAATGTTACATGACTGTCTTAATGATTTTCATGCGTTTAATAAGTAGCTGTTGCCTCTATCTTGGTTTCTACATCAGAGGTTTGTCAGTGTGAGGGGTGTGATTCTACTTCTTATCTGTAAGTGAGAATATTGTTTCTTTCTGAGCACAATTCTTGCTCAGGCATATTTGTAAACATGTTATTTGTGAAGGAAAAATGTGTCCTAGGTGCCTTTTGAGTTTAACTAAATGATTCTGTTGAAGGTTTCTGAGCCTTTGCCTAACCTGGTGGTCAATGGTGAGAGGGTGGACTCGGTGGAATTTCTTGCCGATTGTTAGGAGCCTTTGGCGATTGTTTCTATATTGTCTTTGCATTTTTTTATGGAATTTGCAACAATCAATGGTGTCTAGTACGCCTTGAGGACCAAGTTTCATGCAATCCCAGTACGTTGTAAGTTATGATGGCCTTACTGTTTGGCAACCATTTCCGCAGAGTACGCGATGTGGACATGAAGAGAGACTATGCCTTTGTGGTATGTATCATCACTCATTTTCTTCATTATGATTGTTATCATGTATCTTAATATCCTGAGTCTTATCCATGAGACTGATACGAGTCAAATTACACAATTGTGTTTCCTGTGTTCGGTTTTTGTCTCTATCCTATTTTACAGGAATTCAGCGATCCAAGAGATGCTGATGATGCTAGATATCGCTTGGATGGGAGAGATGTTGATGGGAGTCGCATTACTGTGGAATTTGCCAAGGGGGTATGTAAAATTTTGGTTTTTAAAATTTACGGGAGCTCTATGATTGATTTGGTGGGTTTTGGACGATTTTTTTTTATAGCACTTTATGCTCTCCCTCTGCAGTACTTTCCCATGGTTATGTCTGTTTATGTGTATCATACATCTAATGTTGCATCATGCGGGTGTAGGTACCACGTGGACCTGGAGGGGTTCGAGAGTACGTCGGCAGGGGTCCTGCTCCTGGTTCTGGGCGCTGCTTTAATTGTGGCCTTGATGGCCACTGGGCCCGAGATTGTAAGGCTGGAGACTGGAAGAATAAGTGTTATCGCTGTGGGGAAAGAGGCCACATAGAAAGGAACTGCCAAAACAGTCCTCAGAAGCTCAAGTACTTCTTTGTTAGGCTATATTAATGCTGTTTTTTTATGTCAATTTTACATTTCTTGTTTGCACAAGTTGTTCCCTTGACTTCATTCGATATGCCTAAACTTATTGATGCACCTGTCTTTTCCCTTTGTATATGCTTGTTAGGTGCTCTGCACAAGCACCACACCCTGGCACCTTCTGTATCAGGTTTTTGTTAATTTGACGTGTTCATGTTTCAACAGAAGAGGTCGGAGCTACTCACGCTCACCTGTCAGATCACGTTCTCCTCGCCGTGGCAGGAGTAGGAGTCCAAGTTTCAGCCGAAGTCGTAGCTACAGGTTAGTTCTGTTTCTTTGAGTTTCAACTATTTGGGAAATATTTTCAATGATTTTAGCACTGAATATTTCAACTTTGGACATATATCTTTTCCTCACTTCTATTTACGTTGCCAGCCGGTCAAGATCCCCTCCTAGAAGAGGAAAAATTGTTGAGTACAAAGAAAGGAGATCTAGGAGTCCAGGCACCAGCAGAAGCCCTGTGCTAAAGAGTGGCACTCCCCCCTCCAAAACAAGGAATCGCAGCCCAACACCTGATGGAGACAGCCCTAGAGAAAGAGGAAGTCCATCTCCCATTAGAGAGGAAATAGTGTCTGAGCAAAATAGGTACAGTCAAAGTCCCAAGGAGTCGAGCAGAAGTCCTGCTAGTCCTGAAAGGGAAAGCCCTGCTGTTAGGAGGTATGATGATAGCCCTTATGGCACCAATGGTGACAATCGCAGCCCTAGTCCAAGGGATGACAGGAGTCCTATTGATGAGGATGATAATGTACCTTCTAACAGAGGCAGTGAATCTCCTTGAAATTTTACCTTTTGAACTTCTGAAAGTTTTAGCAGATTATGTAGGTTTGTGATTGAGAGTGTTTGTCTTAATTAAATTATAATCATCATTGTCCAACACTGAATTGCTAGTTTTCCGTTAACTTGTGTTGAAATGTAGTCTTTAACATTTTATTGGCCCTGACTATTGTCTCCTTAGTGTATTACAAAAATGTTTCTTCAGATTTGTAATAGGACCACTTTAATTCCATCTCTGTTCCTTTTTAGTAATAACAAGTGGCCTGAAGTAGCAGTATTGGACGCTTCTCAAAGCGAAGAGGAGCTAGATCTAATATTGAAGCGAAAAACAAAAATTAGGTGTATTTTGTTGTTATGCTGAGAGCGATTCTTTTACATTTATTAGAAAGTGTTATTGTCTAAGAAGTTTCACTTTATTGTTTGAATAAACTGTTTCCAGAAACTATTGATTGTTGTTGAATTTTAATGTCACTTTGGCTTCAACATCCCTACTTAATTCAGTTTTATCAAAAATATTTGAACACTTCAAATGCAATAATTAATTTCATGTACTCTATTTGTACAATATCAGTCCAAATGTGATCCAAGAGGTGTCTTTCTTTTGTGTCCTGGCCTAGTAAGGTAAAAAGAGAGGGTAGAGAATCCGTTGATAAGTTTATCTGTCTTCGAGATATCTGTTGTTACTAGAATACTTTGTTTTGATTGTATACTTGTTACTAGAATACATTGTTTTGATTGTATCGCAATATGTATTATGTGATAATTCCAAAATCTTCTGACTTTTGGTTCAAATAAAATTCCTAATGTATTGGTAGGTAAAGTCAATTAGCATTGCAGAGTGAAATGTAAATAGTAGAATTTTGTTTGATATTTGATTGAGTAAAGTCAATTAGCAAAGCAAAGACTACGAATTATTTTATTTCAGAAATTATGATTAATTTTGTAATTGCCACTAACCTCTTGACTCCGTTTATCCCAATCACATTCAGTTTACCTAACTCATCTGCCTTGCCACTAACCTTATTCCTTGCCCTTGTTCCATTTCGTTTCAGTTTTTTATGACTTACCATCAATGTAAGGTAAAGTCATGTTACTTTGACCGGTGAGCGGCACAAGCGGTTTAGAGTAGCAACTCATAGAGCCGGAGTTGGAGTTTGGCAGCAAGGGCTCTAGAGGCTGATCCTTGGACCTCAGCTACTAGCTTTATTCAAAACTCAAAAGATATACTAGTATATCGCTTATTTGCGGTGAAATTCAACTGTAGGCTCTATTATGATGATAGATTGAGGGGGTGAACAGATTTTGAAGATGATCGGTAGAGGGAGATGTATTGAGGATTTGAGTAGATTTTGGAGATGAATGATCGAGAGAGATTATCGAATCAGGAGATAGATTGAAGCGGTCAATAAATTTTGGAGGAGATGATTTTGTGAGAGGAGAAATTGAAGACGCAATGACACACAAAAGCAGAGAAAACTTCCTACGGTTGTGAGTATACCATTTTTCTTTGTGGTGGAATCCGACCGTAGAGAATTTTAATAGATTGAAGAGTTGAGAAGAATGAGAGGGAGATAATTTTGTTTGAGGGGATTTTGATGAATACGGAGAAGAATATGGAGAAATAGAGGAATTGAGAGAGAGAGATGTGGGTTTTGGTTTGAGAAGACGAAGACGTAGTGACTGATAAAAAAGTACTTTTTGTGTGCTTATAGAGGAGCAAATCTCTCTACGGTTGGTGATAAATAAAAGTATGTCAAATTTTGTGAAAATATAAAACACGGAATATGACAGTTCAATTTGAATTCAAATCTAGGGTGATGATTGTTGAATATGCATTCAATAAAGAAACTTTTAATTGCTTAACCAAATTATCTCGATAGGAGGAGGGATGCAAGGGTTTAATAAATCCGGAGAAAGATCGGGTTCAAAATTGTTTGAAGCTTGCCAAAAGCTTTGGACATATATTTTGGGTGATAGGGTGAGGAAAGGGGGGAGTAGCTTGTTATTATTTTAAGTTTTCTCTTTTTTATTTTAAAATTGTACAACTAAATTAAATTGAAATGGGGATTACTTGGAGATGTTCTCTTTGCCATTTTCAACCCGTTTTTTGTTTTTTGTTTTTGAAAATAGTGAAAAAGTGTTTACTTATCCATTTCTAAAAAATGCATTTTTTCAAAACACCCAAAAAAATTACAAAGGAAATGAAAAAATGATAATTTAGTCATTTTTATACTCTTTTCTTTACAAAATATCTAATGCATATCGCTCATTTTCAAAATTAATACCAAAATGCGCGCTTTCTAAAAGTGATATAAGTATAACACAAGGATTTTTTTTTATATAATCATAAAACGAAAACAAAATATTTAGCCTTTTTAGGTAATTATTTCTCGAAAAAAAGAATCTCAAAATTCTTTGACATAAGATAAAAGAAGAATTTCTATTGCAATATCTATTCGCTTTAATGCACCCATAAATTAAATCTCATGCATTCTTTTTCTCAAATAATTCCTTTTCGAAATATTATTAAATTTCAAGAAAATTCAAAATAACCGAATATATTTGGACAATGATTTTAACTCATCACATAAAACCACTTATTATTCTAGATTTACATTCACCTTAAATACATGACATGACTCACTTTATTCAAGTTATGTATTCTTTAAGATTTTTTCAGCTAAATCTTGAAAGAATAGAAATCAAAATTTAAAATTCTCCTATATATTTTTAAAAACTCGTTCTTCCATAATAAATATACGTTTATTTGCTTACAAAATGACATAAAACATCATTCGAGCTTAAATCCCTTTGTTATCAAGACTACCACAATAATTAAGATTTTTACATCGAACAAATATTCTAAATCAAGAAAAAGATATAATAAATCAAAATTTAAAATCATTATTACTATCATATATATTTTTTAAATTAGTGAATCATTCATGAAAAATTAACACATCCATTATTACCACATTACTATCAAACTAATTATCAAAAATTAAAAATCGTCTTCATTTTAGGTTGGAAATTTGCAAATAAGCCACTCTTTGAACTATTAATTCGGCAATTTTCAGATGCCAACATAGATTTGTTCATATTTATATAGTATTGTTTTTTCAAAATAAAATTTCGATGACGTTTTATTACGTTTTGACATCTTTTGGCTTGGTTTGACACCTATTCGTGTATTAGAGTTGATAATCTATAAATATACTTATTAAAGTATTGTTTGAATAAAATATTATAAAAACATTCTCAAAAATTTCAAGTAAACGCCTTTTCGAGTTTTTTGTTTTGAGAAACAATTTTCAAAAATTTCAAAAAGAACGTATTTTCATCAATCTCAAAACAAACACTCAAAACACAAAACTGAAAATAAATTCAAAACTAAAAACAGAAAAGTGAAACACAAAGAGAACACCACCTTAATTTTGCTATAACGTCACCACTACAAAAATTCTTAATCGAAGTATATGTGTACAGTTGATCTTATTCTTTGTTACATCAACGATCGACTTGAATTATTTATAAAAAGTAAATGTAATAGTTGAAGAATCAATTTAACCCAAAAAATTAATGCTTCCTTTTAGCAGATATATAACAATTTCATTTTTCGCTTTCTTTTTCATTTTCCTTGGTTCAAATCCAATATTTAAGAGTATATTTGGTAAATATTTTTATCACCGATTGTAAAAGGTTTTTTCTACCAAAAACAAAAATAAAATAGTATGTATGTCACTACATCTTCATCCACTCAAATCAAAACTCATATATATATATATATATTCATATTCAATTTTCTATTTATTCATATTCTTCTCAATATTCTTCAAAATCAAACTTCTATCAAACAAAACTCATTCACTCTCTCTCTCTCTCTCTCTCTCTCTCTCTCAATCTTCAACTTCAACAGATTCTTCTCAACCCATCAGAGCAACTCCAACGCAACGCCATTCACGCCAAAATGGTGCTGAAATGATACTCCAATGGAGCGCTAAACCATTATTCCAAAATGGAGCAGTGAACAGTAGCACTGTTCATATGGCTTTAAATTTTCAATTTTTTTAATTCAATTTTTGTCCTTTTTATGCTTGTCAAATTTGTTTTTCCTTATATATTCCTTTTCAAACTCTTTTAATAAGGAAACAAAACTTGTACTATTCATTTGGTACAATTTTTAAAGATCATGATTGGAGATGAGTAAAAAAATAGTATGAAAATTGTAGTACTATCTTGGTATAAAAGTTGCACTATTTTAAAGATCATGAATGGAGTTACTCTCAATCCATTAAAATCCTCTACTACGGTCGGATCCCACCGCAAAAAAAAAAAAAAAAAAAAAAAGCTATATAAATGACTACAAAACTAATTAGAGGTTACTGCTTGCTCACTCAACTTAAAAGAGTTTTCAATCGCTCATCCAACTTCTCAAATAGTTTAATATCAATCACTCATTGAGAAAAAGGTAAATTGATCGGACAGAAACTATCGCATGACGAATGAAAAATTGATAGACATAATTAAATTGTTAAAATCGTCCACGTAACAAGATCAGAATAGCCAAATACACTTTTAAATTGCTTTAAAAAATATTTTGGCATACTTTGAAAAAAGGTCTTTTAAAGCAAGTTAAATGGGTGTTTAGTTATTGTAATTTAGTTATTTGGGCAATTTTAACAATTTAATTATGCCATATCACTTTTCTGTTCACCATGTGGCAATTTTCATCTGCTCAATCTAACATTTTCACAATGAGTGAAGGATGTAAATTATATAGTAAGTTGAGTGAGCAATCGAAACTTTTTCAAGTTGAATGAGCAAGTAATAATTCTAAATTAGTTGTCTATTTATTAAATTTACTCTATACTAGTAGGGGGTCTTGATCTAATATCTTTGGTGAATATTGTCATAATGTCTCACTGAGATAAGTATCATGCACTTATTGGATGAGCACTTGTAGATTATAAATAATAGTAGTTATAAATAATAGATAATAAGGAATGTATAGATAAAGTTTATTGATGGTGTGTGAATAAAAATAATATTTGACAAATTGTTAATACCTACTCAGCTTTGAAGGCCTCAGAGTCAAATCTTTTCCACCTTATCCAATCGATCACCGAAAATGTCACACGTAATGATGGTGGCTCCAGCTTCGCTTCCCGCAGTGCGCTTGGCGGCGAAGCGGCCGCGGCGGCAGAGACTACCCTCGAAGACCCCAAACAAAGCTCAAATCCAGAAGCCCTCCCAAACCACTGTCCTTGGCTTTGGTACCAAGAAGAAAGATCCTGTGTGGCAGTGTGTGCAGAATTGTGGTGCTTGCTGCAAACTCGACAAGGGCCCCGCCTTCCCCTACCCTGAAGAAATTTTTGAGGATCCTTCTGACGTCGAGGTCTCTTTCCACAACCTTCTTGCTCCAACAGTGTGTGTAATGCGTGTGCGCTTGTGTGGGCTTATGCGCATGTTAAGATAGCTGTTTATACACCGTGGTATGAATAATTATATTGAATATGCTGAGGATTTGTTTCAGTTATATAAAAACTTGATTGGTCCGGATGGGTGGTGCATTCACTATGAAAAGAGCACAAGAAAATGCTCCATTTATGCAGGTGAATATAATGTTGCTTTTGACATTCATTTCTCTTGGGCGATGTTTGGTGGTGTAGAATTTCACCATTCAGACTTGTGATTTTTGCAAAACTAATTTGAAATATCATTTTTATTCAATTCTGGATGCCGAATTTCACACCATTAAATGCGTCCTTAAGATTTTTGTTTGTTACTGTGCTTAGAATAAGCTGATTTTTTTATTTGAATAATTATTTTTTTACCATAGATCGTCCATATTTCTGTCGAGTGGAGCCCGGCATTTTCGAGGAATTGTATGGAATTGACCAGAAAAAGTTCCAAAAGGAGGCTTGCAGGTTAATACATACCTAGCAATTTCCATTTTTACTTCTCATTAGGCTTTGTGAAGGTTATATGCTCCTTCCTTAGTGTCAAGTTCTGTCCCATGAATGTCGAGAACCATTCATCAATGCAAACATTGTTAGTTTTGATGAAAATCTGGCAAATCCAGTTCTTGTGTAGATACAATTAAAGCTGTGTATGGATTACAATCCAAAGAGTTAGATACTTTCAATCATGCAATATGGAGGAGCAAGAGCTCACAATGACGAATCATCTAGGCGAGTTATGAAACTTTGAGGGCTTCTTATTTTTTTCTGAGGTGAGGTTGGTGTTAGTGCGGGTGAATGATTTATAAAGAAGTCTATTTTAATATTATTGTCAGATTTTTATGTATCCTAATTCTGTGAATCTGGTTGTATAATCGGGGTTCCATCCGATGCAGATAACTAGTTATTTGCCAGTCAGTTTTCCGTTCATCAACCACTTGGTTAGCGTCCTGGAATGAGATCCGCAGACTAGATGGTTACCAGAAAATGCAATGCACTATATATTAATCCAAATTAAAGGCATTCCTTTCATGAGTTGAATAACAGCTGAAGATAAGGAGGTATGCACAAATTATCTCTGTGCCATTGTATGCAGATTGTTAATGCAGATAGTTAATGGCATGGGTGTTAGTTTAATGCTTGCTGAATCTGATTGCCACTTATTTTGTCATCTTTTAATTTAACTGAGGACTTTATTAACTTTTCCATTGAGCCTTTCATAGATAACTTTAGGTCTTGGCTGATTGAGTTTTATCGGGTTTTATCAATGTTGTGAAAACCGGATTGCACCGGAAAAACCAGAAACTATTCTGGTTACATGCCCTATGGAGTCCACCGTTCGGATGGCAACGACCCACAAAGAATCTGCAGAAAGTTTTGTTTTGAAGGATGGGGATGATAGCTACATTTTAGGATGGAAAGCATCAAAGGTAAGTCTAATGTACTAATACAATGTGGGGCATTACAGTCTCTTTAACTGGCGAATAGATGCCTAAGAGATAAAAAGACTGAAGGGCTTCCTTCAATTGCAACATAATTATTGTACAACCGTGTTGTTTCTGTATGAAAACAGTACTTGACTCATGTTTACTTAGTTTTATTCGGTAACAATGATGATTTATAAGAGTTTCAGGTTAAATGTTCCGTTGTTTCGTAGCATTGTTTGCTTTCCATTGAAATTACTTGTACTAACTCAGTATGCAGAAGTTAATCAATTAAAATTCTGTAAGCATGAATGAAAACGTAGCCTGTTAAACGTCCATTTGCCAAGTCAAGGTAAAATGCAGGGATCGTGTCCCCTAAAACATATTGAGAGTGGTATTATTTGGAAAACACTTTTTTGGGTCTTAAACGGCAAGTGAAAGTTGGTTGATGTCAAGTGATTAGCCACAATTGAGACTGCAAATAAGGACTCGTGATCTTACCACGAACAATATCTTTCGATACTATAAATATTTGCATTTGATAAAATAATGTAGATAGCTGCAAATTGAAGAATTATATCTAATCACAAGAATGACCTTTGATTTTGTTAGATATCCTTTAGCCCCTAGTGTGTGACATAGATGCCACGGTTTTCCACCATCATCCAGAGAATCTGTAAAGTTAGCTTATCCTGTCAATTCGTGGTGGTATAAGATGCTTTTATCTTCCTACTTTTTATGACATTCAGTGCTTAAGGCAATTAAACTGTTTGTACAACCACCAAATTCAAGAAAGGTTTCCCTATATTGTCACTTAGCCTCAAATTACTAAACTTATAGAAATTAAGTGTACATTGTCCTGACCCATGCGTATATATCTATACATTTTCTTCTATATATGAAACAAGCAGAGAGAGAGAGAGAGAGAGAGATCCTCCTAGAGTACAACTGGGTGTCAAGGTAATTACAGGCAAGAGAGTTTCTTTGTACTGTGATGCTCAACTACAGCCTTGTACTTAGTGAGCTTGAGCCTGAGCCCGAATTTGGCGACTACAATTCCTATTATCTCACTTGGTATGACAGTAGCTATGGTGATGTTGGCCCTTGTGGACAGCAACTTTCATCTTCTCATGAGGGGCCCTATGATGATTACAACACCTCAATTAATGAGGAAGCTGATGATAGAATGGAACTATCTTACAGTGGTGGTGGAAATATGCTTGGAGGTTATGAATCCTACTTCGGTGGCTGCTGGGGAGAGGAAGATGATGTCTATTCGGACAAAGGATATGAAGCATATGGCAGCAACTTAGATAAAGAAGACAATCATTATCAAGGTGAAGAAAAGTTGGGCAGTTACTATACATCTAACGACGATATGCAACTCGGCTACGGTGATGATCAGTGGTCTTCATATGGTGGTTTTAGTTTCGGAGCCTGTGGCATGGAAGATTTTCATAACCATGACTACCAAAAGCTTCCATGTAACAACAGCTGGGATGATTCAAATGAGATTATACTGTATGAAAGAATCTTTGGTTACTAGGCTAGTCCATTGACTTACCAGGAAAACCAAGTTTAACCAACAGATGTCTATGGTGTTGTATCTGATCTCTCCGTCTTTTGAATTCTCTTGTCTCCTGCATGTACTTAACGCTGTTGAATAATGCATATCTGCTTCAAGCAACGGCTTAAAAGATAAAAGGTTTTTTTTTTTTTTTCTCAGAAAGAATTAAAGAATATAGTCTAGTTATTCTAACTTCTGATCTATTCAACAGTTTCTCTATTCAATCTCACATTTAATTGCATTGTATGTACAGCTGTTCAATTTCCTTGGCGTTATGGTTATTATTATTCACAAACCTATGTATCTACCCTAGAAAATCTCCCTTTGCAAATCAAAACTTCACATTATTTTTCAAACTACACCGCTAAGAGGGCCAACGCCCAATTCGTCCTCAATGTCATCATCTTCTTCAAACAGTTTCAGGAATCGTGCCTGCTCTTGCTGCCTCTTCCTTTTCTGCCAATACTTGAATGCAGTTACCAACCCAGCAATAAGGACTGTTGAAACTACAGTACTGATTACCACAATTAGAGCCCAATGTATTCCACCAGAGCTGTTTTGGGAGGTAGAGGAATGGTGTGAAGCTAGAAATCACAAAAAACAATAATATTAGAATTAAAGATGCGAATTTGCATTCATACAACAACATATGTGCATGCCTATGCACAGAAAAATATATAAACCAAGATAAGTACTCATTATAAGAAATATCTACTATGGCCGTATGTGATTCTCCTTGGACTCGGAGCGGCTTAGGTAAGTGTTTCACTAATTCTAATAGATACCGAAATTACCCAAAACAACATCATCAGCTATACAGAAGATATAATATTCTACATTACTTAATCGTAACATTCAGTGCTACGAAATCTTTTATCATCGTAAATGCAACACAAAAATCATCACAGCCAGAAGAAGCTGAATTACTGATTCCACTTCCCGCTTTTTTAATCCTCTATTTTCGTTGGATGACAGTTAAAAGTAATACATATGGACAAGAAATACTCAAAGTTATAAATGATATAGCAAATCCAACACGTGAGGTTTGCAAGAAGTATGTTGCCATTAAGGATCAAATTCTACAACTTGCAGGTCGTTATTTTTAGCCAACCAAACTCCATTTATTGATTCTTTCACTCGCCAGCAGCAACAACAAACTAAGTCTTGTACCTAATAAATTGAAGTCCGGCTGCATGAATCTTTTTTGGCCACTCCGTTCGATCATTGCTGAAAACCATGGTTACAAGTGTAATATTTTCAATTCATACATTTTTACACCAACTTGGGGTATGGAAAGTTTCAGACGGATGGTTTTTCACTTGCCTTCTATGACACTTCGAAAAGCACATAAGAATTTTCTTAAATGAAGTTTCATCAGAAATATAAATTGATTTCCTTTATATAAATACGATTAGACCATTTATTCCATTAAGATGTATAAATGCTCAACACTAACAGATAAATTAGGGGATGCAGTGACAAAATATAGAGGCTACACATCTACATCAAATGACTGAAGTGAAGGATGCTTAAAATGCCATGAGCAAAGTCAGTACTCACCATTTCCAAAAGGGACACATTCTGGACACAAAAATGTTGCATTAAGTTCTTTGTCTTTCAAATGGATATATTTCCCATCAGGCTTTGTAAAATCAGATGCGCAAAACTCCCACTCATCAAATACATCGTCTTTAAGGGTATCCTGCTCATAGAACCCACAACGCTTGCATTTCTTATCTTGCAATTCTGTTAGGGGCTGAAAAGTGCAAAAGCAATGTCAAGATTACTTTTTCGGTGTTTATCTTCCACACTACACCAGAAGTGAAAATCTAATACAAATGCAAATGTCTTTACTAAAAACAATTGTCGAATTCAGTGTGCGGGTAGCCAGCAGACTAGAGTCATAGAACAAAATGGAGACAAGAACTAAACCTAGCGAAACACTTGTATCCATTATCCAACGTCACAAACTCATAAGGCAGAAATCACCGAGTATAACTTCTTTGACACGTCCCAATACAGGAGTTCAGCATGTTTTTCATTCACAGGAAAAATAGGCATCTTCATAAGAGTAGCTATGGTGGAAAAATGGAAGGTCGGGTAACTTTTGAATGTATCATGCTATTTTCTTTCAGGAGAAAAGACAGAGAGAGAGAGAGAGAGGGTGGAAAGACAGAGCTCAACATTGTATCAAGCTATGCACCGCTAATGACCATAAAATGACAAGAAAACATTATTGGCTCTCAAGTTCTACACTGAAAGCAAGGACGAGGAGGACAATCACTCTGGAACATTTTTCTCAAGATATTGACCGATGAATTCAATGTGCCAAATGAAACTATAAATCAAATTAGTTAAATGGATGAATGCGTCCATCACAAAAAGTGTGCACAGGCATTTTACGCTTAGCATTAAAATATTTCACCTAGAACTTAGCCCACCAAAACAAAACAACAGAAGGGGAAGATTCTATCAAAATGAAATATTATTCACTGATCAGTTACCTGCCAAGACTCTTCACCTTTGAAGGTATACAAGACATGCTTTTCCTTTACATCAGGTAAAGATGTCTTGTTCTCCCCTTTACACAGAAAGTAAACTGTCGGTTTGGATGGTAACCAATCATGGGTTTTATATATCTCAATGGAATCAAGTGTAATCGTAGCAGCCGATATTAACACTGCACAGGAAAATGGAATCTTCACCAATGTTAACTTGAGTGACTTAATGTCATAAGAACAGCATATATCTATCGAGATCCTATTTCAACATTAATAAAAGAGAACCATGTCTCAAGAAATATTGCTCAATAAGGAGAAACAAAAATGACTACATTTCATCCCCATTTTTTTTTTTTTCAAATACTCATCAACTAGAATTACATAGCTAACATTAGTGTGAATTAAATAATATTTAGTTGTGCGAAATGAGGAATGAATAAAACTACAGTATTAAATCAGATTCCCTTTCCCGTGATAATCTAATATTCATCTACACTTCTATCAGGTTTCGTAACCAACAATCTGAGATTTTTGTCATGAACAGCAGTGGCAGAATCAGACATGGGGAAGGAGGAAGAAGAGAAGCAACCATATTACTAGACTTTCAAACTAAAGGAAAACGAGACGACGCCGTGAAGAGGCTGTTGGAACAAGTAGGCAACGACATTGTTTATATAAGTTGGAGAGACGCCGTTTTTACTTTATTATTATTTTTATATGTTTTTAATAAAACGCTATTTGAAAGTGTTAGTTTGTAAAGGCACGATCTGGAAAACGGATTTACTTGCACATGTGAGGAGAGAGAAAGAATTATGTATGAATTTGATGAATTTCAGTTGGATTAAATTCCAATTTTCTTAAATCCCAGTTCTTCTTCTTCCTTAATCACTTCCCATTTCTTAATTGGTGATTATTTCTGTAAATTGAGTTTAAAATCACAATCTGTGACTTGAAGTTGATAGCTGGTACTGGTTTGAGTTGAATTTGTCCATAATGTGAGCTCATACCATTACAATTTTTTTGTTTGTCTTTTTCTGGGGTAGCCACGGGCGGATGAAAAACAAGAAAGTATAAAATTTCATTTCTCAGAAATGGGTTTATACTAGCAGAAATACTATTCTTCCCCAAGCACTCATTAAAAAAAAAAAAAAAAAAAATCCTCCAATATATTACCAGTATAGACAGGAGAAGAAATCCTTTACATATAATTTTCATCTATGACTGCTGGAAATGAAAAAGAAAAAGAACTCAGCTTCCCCTCCCCGATAAAACAATAAGAAAACCAAGAAAGATCAGGCTAGGTAATCACTTTAAAAGGCTAAACCAGGATTAGATCAATAACAAACAGAATTATTCAAATGGAAATTAATTCATCTAAACGGGGAAAAAAATTTACCTGGAACGTAGCGGAGACAAATCAAGCACAACAAAATCACTATACGAGGTACCATCATAACGATCGTTGTCGCTGCACAGGATTAAGATCGATCCTTTAAATACTAAATACTATTAGTGGATCAAAATTAGGGTTTCTCGAAATTTATTTTGAAGCCATAAGCTGGCGTAAAGAATGAGCAATCGTGGGAGAGGAGAATTGGGTGCGCGCGTTTTTCAACGGTCGTTGTTAGTAGATTGTGCGCTTCGCAGTTGTAGAGTTGTACCAAACAAATGTAAGGATGATTTAGAGAACCGACTTTACAAAAGTGTTTGTTAAGAATTTCTTACATTTTATTCTCAAATTGATTTTTCTTTTTTCTTTTGATTGATTATATTTTTCTAAATTACTATATATATGTACTTCTAATCCAAAAAGTAATATTTTTAGGTTTGAAAATTTTCGGATAAATAATTATTTTACGACATTGAGTGTAAAAATTGTGCAATATATGCACAAGCGAGTTTTTAAAATTTTATGATAAACAATTATTGTATAATATAATTTATTTCGTTACATAATACGTAAGTGATACTCTAAAATATTGTTATCACCAATCGTCGGGAATTTTACTCTGCTACAAGTATAAAAAAAGTACTTCTTTGTTGTCACTACGTCTTAATTCTTTCAAACCAAAATCCATATCTCTATTTCAATTCCTTCATTTTCTCCATATTATTCTCTATGTTCATCAAAATCAAACTTCCCTCAAACAAAACTCTCTCTCTCTCTCTCTCTTCTCTCTTAACTCCTCAATTCACGGTATACTAATTTATCACCGATCCTAAGGAGATTTTCTCCACCAGGAGCAAAAAAAAAAAAAAAAAAGTATGTATGTCACTACGCATTCGTCACTCTCAAACCAAAACTCATATTTCTCTTTCTTAATTTCTCCATATTCTTCAAAATCAAACTCCCCTCAAACAAATCTCTCTCTCTCTCTCTCAATCTCAATCTTCAACAGATTCTTCTCAACCCTTCAATCTATTAAAATTCTCTACAATCGGATCGCAAAAAAAAAAAAAAGCGATATACTAGTGTGTGTGTGTGTGTGTGTGTGTGTGTGTATTGTAAAATTTATACGGTCAAATATATACCAAACATGGAATCCACTAAAAAATCTCTGCACCTTAGATTATCCCGGACATGGAAATTACACGTGGTGATACAATTTTAAAAGGTAAAATCAAATTATAATTCCCCCTCCACCTTTTTCACCTCATTTGCCACTTCTCTCCCGTTACGACTTACGAGAGAGTGGCAATCAAAGAATAGAAAATCAAGAATCTGCTACCAAATAAATACAGGCCTGCAAAAAATACCAATAATGTCAAAGGCTAAAATTCTTGCAGGTTTGATTTTGATCACCTTCATTGTTTCCTCGCAAGCCAAAGTGTTTCATGATACCCCAAGAAACAAACTGAAGAAGCGGGGGGGATTATTGAACCTCCTACCCCACCCCCCTCCGCAGCCGTTTGTGCCCAAATACGATGAACATCAGGCGGCGTACGTCAAAGCACACAATGACCTGAGGCGAAAAGTTGGTGTACCGCCATTGACGTGGGAAGCGAATTTAACATTCGCCGCGTATTCTTGGGCGCAGCTGCGCAAGGTTGACTGCAATTACAGGCACCATTCCCCCGGAAAATACGGGGAGAACCTTTTCTGGATGCAATATTCGGAGTTTACTCCGGCTTCTGTGGTACAACATTGGTTCAACGAAAAACAATTTTTCGATCATACAACAAATCGTTGCCGGTGCCAACCGGAGACAGACGGCTGCGAATGTGGGCATTATTTGAATGTGATATGGAAAACCACCACACGTGTGGGGTGCAGCGGCTCTGTTTATTGCGACAATCAAAAGGGTGTTTATGTTGTCTGTGCCTATTATCCTGCCGGGAATATAAAGGGTATGAACCCATTGAATCCTAGTACTTGGTGAGAGAATTTTTAATTGTTTGTTAACTTAGTTAGGTATATCTGGTACAATAATTTTGGCTTTCAAACGAAGCCAAATATCCTAATGGAACAATAATGTTCCTTCGTCCATGCTTTTTTTCCTTCAACTATTGTGTAGTATCTAAAGTATGGTCATTATGTATTTGTTTGTTTGTTGCATGTAATTCCTTCTATTCGTTGAAATCTAAAGATTCAATGATATTATAAGCAAGGGATTTGACAGGAAGAAAATCCTTCAGTTTTAGTGCATGTTTCGTAGTGTTGAAATTATTTTTTAAGTGTTTATAAGTTGTAGATCTTATAGAATGTATAGATATAAGTAGACAATAAATTATAATCGTGTGAGTGTTACGAGATATGTGAATAAAAAGTATGTTTGACTAACTTAAATTATAATTCAAACATAAGTAAACAAACACTTAATAATTTATATCGTCATAATTTCTTCATAGGTTTTCAAAATATTCTTTGAACGCGTCAAACGTGAAATTGTTTGGTAAAATCCGCCTTTAAGACGACTTTAGAGCCCGTTTGACAGAGATTATAAACTAGTTTATAAACCAATTTTTAGTTTATTTGACCAATATTGGTTTATTTGAGTTGAAATTGTTGACTTTTCATGTTAAAAATGGGTTAAAAAGTCAAAAATTACGGCTGAAAAAAACCAAAATGGGTTTATAATCTTTGTCAAACAAGCTCTTAAGAGAAGGATGCTCATAATCTCACGAGCCAAGCTTTAATTAACTTCACAATGTCGAACATTTTCGAAACGTCCATGCATCTGAATTATGGCAGAAAATGTAACTTTCTCATAAATGGTGTATATGTGTTGAAGATATGAAAAGATCGTGATATTAATTTTTTTTAGTATATTTTTGATTGTATATGATTATTATTTTTTATAATTGATTGTGTAATTAATACATAATCTTTCTTTTACGACTATTGTAACACTATAAATAACGTTTTCGGCATTGTAATAATAAGACAAGAATTATACAAAGTCATATTCCATTCATTACTCTGTTTCAATTATATTAAATTTATTATTTTATCATGGTATAATAGCGGGTTTAATTTGATTTTGGGTTAAACTTGCAAGCTTCCGTCCTCTAGTGAGCGGCCCCCATGACATTTTTCCCCCTTCTTTCTTCTTGTGGTTATTTGCTGGTAGCAGTAATGATTGCTATTGGTTTAGTAATTTGATTATAAATAGGTTGTTGCTTATCTTCCACCACTTTTATTTCCATTACATTATCTTTGCCTCCTGGAGGATTGCTGGTACAACCTATGAATTTTCGGAGTGTTATTGTTAACATGATTTATTTTCAGCAAATTTAGTTGTGAAAAATTTCTATACAATTTGATTTTGATCATGTTCTTTCTACTTATGAGATGTGTCCCCATAAGTCTTGGTGATGGTTTCAGTTAGATTGGTGGATGATGATTTTTCTTTTGCACCAACTTCTAGTTCTTTTGTTTGACTGGTTCGGGATGCATTGTAAATACTAAATACATTTATGAAGTATTCTTTGACCCATGGACAAGGACAAGTCACTTTGATCAATATAATTTTCAAACTCAATTTGATTTCTACAACACCATATTGAGTTCTAGGGGGTTGTTGAAAATATGAAAAGATCGTGATATTATTCTATTTGGTATTTTTTCGATTTTATGAGATTATTTTTCTTTATAGTTGATTTGTGATTAACACATAATCTTTCCTTTTATAACTATTGTAACACTATAAATAACGTCTTCGACCTTGTAATAATAAAACAGAAGAATTATACAATTCTCATATTCTGTTTATTATTCTGCCTCAATTATATTAAGTTTATTATTTTATCAATAGCTTTCTCATTCAGCGCCATCCAACTGCAGCCGTGCATCAAATTCTTTTAGGGAAAAAGTTTTTGGAATGACCGTGATGGAAAATGCACAAAAGAAGAAAAATGAGAAGCACGGGAAATAAATATAGAGCCTCTACAACTCTCAAAACGGTGAGTGTCGATGTGAAGAATGAGATGATATTCTAGTAAGTTTTGTAGTAACTCAAAAAACTTTTGAAGTTATGAAAAACATTTGAGAAAATTCAATGGCTATTCAAAAAATTAAAGTTCCATGACAATTGAAAAATATTTAAGAAAATTAAGTGAAAACTAAGGGGGACATCAACATGAACGTCTTCCAAGTCTGGACATTCTGTTATAGAAATTAATGAATTTTAACCGATTGACCGAACTAAAACAAAAAAGCAAGTATGAATTCACTTTGAAACAAATCAAATTCGATGACTAACACCAAAATTTACCGTAACTTGAGTTACTGAAAGTATTTTTTAACCCTAAATAATATGATTTTCTTTTCTATGCTAAAGTAAAGATTCATAAGGAGAGGAAATTCAACAAAACCTGTGACTTTTTGGGTTTAAAACTAGAAACAGTACATATCAACACATTCCTTTGCAGTATGCTTGCAAAATTCTCAGAGTAAAGATAAGTGCTTTGAAATTCTAACTACCTATTATTGATAAAATTGGCTCTGGAAATGTTCTTCTCATCCATCCATCAGCTGCATTTCATCAAATACTTCACTGGCTTGCTGGACTGACTTGCTTGACTTTTATATCGCTTTTGCGAGAAGCACAAGATTTCTTTTCCTTGCCCTTACCACTAGAGGCACCATCATTTCTTTTTCTACCAGAACTTTTTTCAGACTTGTGAATAGATTTCTGTCTCTTCTTGATGACCTTCATTGCCAGTGTTTTCAATGGAATTGTAATTTCTAGGGGCAATAGCACTTGTTGCAGTTCACCCCAGTTGAGATCTTCAAAGTCACCATCTTCATATACCACCCTATACCAACCCATGTCCTTGTCAAACTCAGCAACTTTTCCGTTGTAGAATTGTTCCCCGAACAATTTCCGCACTTCTCTACCTTCCAACCAGTCACCAAAGCCAGTTAATGTCTGGGGTTCTGCACTAGTAACAGCACAAGGAATAAGAGTATCGTCACCAGAAGACAAGGGAGGCAACCCATTTATTACAATAGCAGGTTCTCCAGGAATCTCAAAAATCCCAGTTGATGAAGACTCTAATAAATCCGCATTGCCTGTGTTATCCATTCTCTAGTGCCTCTCCCGAAGCTTGTATACAGAATTCAACCCAGAGCTAAATCAGTAAAGGACAAGTAAATATGACTATATGAGATTATTTTTCACTACACTTACTAAGTGGCAATGATGAATAAACAAAAAATTGACAATTTGGATTTTTATCAAAGAGAAATTGAATAATGCCCAAATACATATAAGAATGAATGAATGCAGAAGAGTAACAAACAATCAGATATTAGCACATCTTTTGAATGGAATTGTTCAAAGTAAATCATACAAGAGACGGATGCAATCTCGTGAATGGGCAATCTTGAAGAAATGGTAGATAGGACACAAGACGAGAATGCAGAGTAAAACACGGGTAGGGAATGTGGACTTGCCCCGTTCTGCACGTTAGTGGTCTAGCTGAGGTTATCAAGATAGTTATAAGTCACATGTTACTAAATATGCATGATAATTATCATAGGTAATATAAGTCAATGCCCAGCAGTAAAGTAAGCAATTGTAAGAATAGAAGGATGCAAGTAAATTGCTTGGAACTAATAGTACATGGCTCATCTATGACCTGCCATGTGTATAAGCAACACATCTAATAGCAAGCTTAGCACAAATCCAATTTTACCAAGTTCAGGCCAAATTCACAAATTGAAAATCATGAATAAAAAAATCGCTCTGTACAAATAGTAAGTGACACTACTGTACAGCCTAGGTATTTTTTTCTTCTATGATAAGAAAATGGAGTATCTGATGTTACAATGTTTTATTTCCAATGATGGATGAGTATCACTCTTGTTCTTTTGGAATTCATTAAACTATCTTCATAGTGTGCATGATTATCTACTCGGATTGCTTACTTCTGTTTCCAAGAAGAAGCATAACAACAATTGGAGTACATCTGCCCCCATATTATTTTATTTCAATTAAACTGATACTCTGAGTTGAATTATAACATCGAAGTTCCCATTTATATGAGAAACAATTCCATTGTGGTCTCCGATTCCAAAACTAAAACCACTAAGACAGACAATAAATTTTGTGTGTACGCATATCACTCTCTTTCAGCTTGTTTACAACAAGCCAAAAAGGCAGAATCCCTAAGTACTTGGATATTGATGAGTTCGTCAGTTTATTTTGCAGGCTTCTACAAAACCATGAAGACCTCGATTTAGTTTTAGGCAATTACATCATCCCACTATTGGTTTCCAAATTTACTGAACTACATCAACTGATTAACCAATTTCGGCAAGTTCATCGACCTATATCTACTTACTCCTATATTCCTACAAAATGCGCAATTTCATTCTTATTAATTGCACTATACAGTAGTTTCAGTTAATTTAGTGGCTTAAAATTTGATGTTTCAAATTCATCGGTATAGATTCGCATGCCGTTCAGTCTCCCTAAGAATTAGAAAATGACAAGATCATATATGCACATTTGTGGCCTTATCCAAGCTCTTTTGGTTTACAACATAAATTCTCATGAAATCATTAATTCCACTTGAAGCCTTAACTGAACTAAATCCAAGTTATAAGACGATTACAATTTTAGCCTAGTCGAAACTCTATGTAATAATACCACACAATCAAGTTGCTGAAGAAAATAAAAGAAGGAAAATGCAATGCCCACATATGAACGCATATAAAACTCTATTCAATTCCAATTTTTTTCTTAAAAGGGGACAAAATCTGCAATTTCCATTTTTTTCTGAAGATTCCAGATTCCTAACCATAATACGGACTAAATACAGCCATTCTAGCAGAAAATTAGAGAGGGAAAGTTCGGAAACCTCAAAATTTAGGATTTCCCAGTAAGTACATAAATGAAATAAGAAAAAATGCTTCGGAAATCACAACCAATTGATCAATCTAACAAAACTCATCCACCAAATTAATTTCACAAGTATAAAGCAAATAATAATATATAAACATGAGAAGATAAAGATAATTGAAACCGCGACGAAGAACCTGACGTACAATCAGTCTCTGCTGTTCATGTGAAAGGAGGTATTGTTTTAGTAATTACCAAAAATATTTCAGAAACTTCCTTTTATATTTTCTGAGGTATATATATAACTATATATATAAATAAGGGATAATTGCATATTTGGTCCCCAAATCTTTCAAAAACGTTAACAATATGCTCCTAGCCTTAAAAAATAGCACCAAATATCTCCAACGTTTGAAAAAAAAAATTGAAAAAAAAATCAAATTTACTCCAAAAAAATAAAAAGTATTAAAGTGGCCATCTTTTTTTATCAAACTTAAAAAAATGAGAGGTTGATTCACCACCACTATTACTATTGTGCACCGCCACCACCCTTTTCGCCATTAGCGTCGTGATCATTCGCCACTACTACCACCACCACCACTACTACTGTACAGAAATAGCACGAAATAATGAAGACCCAGAATCATATTTCATAGCAAATTCAACCAAAATTTTCAGAAATTACACTTTTAGCAGTTTAATAGCAAAAAACTTGATATATCATAGGGTGAACCTTAAAGCAATTTACTTTCAATGAGACGTCCAAGTAATCATCGAGATTGCACATTAATCACACTAATCAAATGTCTATTAATGTCTAATGTCTTCCCATCCAATGCAAATGCGCACACAATTGACTAGAAAACATCCCCAAATTCTACTAACACCACAAAATTACCTGATTTCTGGACTCAAAAATAAAGAATAAAAGTGCCTGGAGATAGAGAAATAAAGAATCAGAAATGGAACCTTTTCTACGGGACCAACTGACGAGCTTAAGATGAAGATAATAATGATGATTATGGTGAGTTTGAGTGGCTTTCAAGGATGGAAATAGTGGGGCCCACCCATCTTACACACAGTAGCAACAGAGAGAAGCAGCTCCGCAATAGTAGACACTGCGGTCGATGGAGGTAGAGATTTTACAGCCATTTTCACTATTCTGTTGTCCTTCATCACTATTTTTTCATTGGTAAGGAAAAAAAAATTGTATATACTAGTTATTAATGGGGTTTTATAAAAAAGAGGGTTACTTTGTTATTTTTTATTTTTTTGGGGTAAATTTAATTATTTTTTTCTTTTTTGTTTGTTTAAAAGAAATGGCAATTTCATCATAAATGACATACTATGCCAAGTTTTTCAAACGTTGAGATGTCTGGTGCTATTTTTAAATATTATGGGCATATTCCTAACGTTTTTTAAAGATTGTGGACCAAATATACAATTATCCCTATAAATAAATAAACGTTAGAGTTTTTCATGATTTTTTTTTATTTTTTATTTTTTTTTCAATTTATTTTCAACTATATATTTTATGGAACCACGAATTTTATTAATTTTTCAATCACACGTATCACTAACTTTTTTCAAAATCTCCTAAAAACTATTTTTAGACTTCATCAACAGATATCTAGATATAAACATTATTTCGTTTTTAATTTAAGAAAATAAAATACACTTAGACACAATTCTTGAGTTGTAGACAGAACTCATTAAGATCAATTTTGCACTTAAATTTCTATTCATAAAACATCAATGTCATGTAAGATAAAAAAATTTTCAACTTGCATATTATTTAAATAGCATTTTATAGAATACATTGGAGATGCTCAGCGCCGTTCTCTTACCCACTGTGGCCAAAATTTATAACGCCCACTGTGGATGTGGCATGGTGAGTGTAAAAAAAAAAAAGTCCACATGGGATTTGTCCACGCCACAGCAATCAATTCCCAAATTCCAAACCCTCTTCCATTCCCGCAGACCACAAACCCACCCATCTAAGTCTTTCCCTCTCTGCGGAGAATTCCACCAGCCAACAACGTCTCCTTCAGCCGGTGCCTTCACGACCACGACCGGCCAAACCGCGGCGCCTTCACGAACAACCAAACGCCGGTGCCCCACTGCTAGTTCTCGCTACTATTTCTCTCACACTACTATTTCGTGCCCTAATTCGACCGCACCCATTTCGCTGGCCCATTCCACCGCTTACTGCCGCCGACCCATAGCAGAAAACAGTTACTCTAACGGTATGGAGAACCCTTCACGAAAATTTGAAAAAAATAAAAATTTGTTGCTTTGCTGGAAAATTTGCAATTTGATGTTGGTTGGTCGCGAATTGCAATCACATAAGGCGGCGAATTCCACCAGCCAACAACGCTTCCTTCATCCGGCGCCTTCATGACCACGATCGGTAAAACCTCGGCGCTGTTGAGATGTAAAGAAGAGCACATATCGTTAGAGCCCATATTGGTTTGGCCAGTCGTGGTCGTAAAGGCGCCGGCTAAAGAAGACGCTATTGGCTGGTGGAATTCGCCGCAGAGAGAGAGAGACTTGGATGGGTGGGTTTGTGGTCTGCGGGAATGGAATAGAGTTTGAGATTTGGGAATTGATTGCTGTGACATGAACAAATCCTATGTGGACTTTTTTTTTTACACTCACCATGCCACATCCACAGTGGTCGTTATAAATTTCGCCCAATCGCAAGGTGAGAACTACGCTATAGAGATGCTATCATTTATGTAACCACGAAGCCACCGAAAAATTTATTTAGTGGACTTTAAATTTATTCGAATAAAACTTAATTTGCTTGCTATTCATCATTATGATCCTTGATCAAATAAAATACGATATGAAAATGTCCATAATGCCTAGGAGAGGATTAGTCGAGCATTAAAAGTCCACTTAGGTCTTGTTTGGAATTGATTTTAGACCACAATTTTGAATTGTCAAACAATCATAAGTTGTTGGGAAATTGGCGTAAATGGTCCCTAACGTTTACCATTAGTGCGCAAATGGTCCCTAACGTTTCATTTTTGGCGGAAAGGTCCCTAACCTATACATTTAGGTGCGCAATTGGTCCTTTTAGGTGCGCAAATGTCCCTAACACTGTTTTTTGTCTTTATTAGCAGGGGTAAAATTGTCAAGTCACATTTTTTTTCAACCTTTCAATTGGCGCAAATGGTCCCTAATCTTAAGAAATTTGCAATTTGATTCCTAACCTTTAAAAAAGTGATAATAAGTCCGATACTTTAATTTTTTTTATTAAAAATTAAAAAAAACTAATAAATTGATAATATACTAAATTATTTTGAATATTTTATGAACTATTATAAAATAACCAAAATTGAAATTCATAATTATTTAACAAATGTGCTAATTAAAATTATTTTATTAGTATTAAGTAATCATATTATTTAAAATTCAAACTTTAATTTTACGTTACAACAAAAGAAGAAAAATAAATTTGTCACAAATAAAAATTTCACTTATGCTCAACCCAACTCGATTTTATATGATCTCATATTTACTTTGGGCCAATCCAATCCGATTTTGAGTTACAAGGTTATTGGACCATCCTATTTTAAATTTTAATTAATTTTACATTCAAAAAAAAAAAAAAAAAAAAAAAAAAAAAAAAAAGGTTCCACCCACCCCACCCCACCCCACCCCTGACGAGCGTAAAGGAGGGATTTCTCCCCTCCGGTCGCCGTCGTCGAGACGGCGACGGCGACGGCGGCGGCGGCGGGAGGGGAGAAATCCCTCCTTTCGCTTCGCAAGCAACCGCGCAAGTGGGGAGAAATCTTATTTTTTGCGACGGGGTCTCTCCCCGTGTTCCGTGAACACGGGGAGATCCCCGTCGCGGTAATAGGGATTTCTCCCCTATTCAGCAACGAAACCAGTTCTCCCTCCCCCAGTGCGCGAGAGGAGAAATCCTCCTTAAAATAGGGCTGGTCCAATAACCTCAGTAGTTCAAAATCGGATTGGATTGGCCCAATAAATATGGATCATATAAAATCGAGTTGGGTTGAGCATAAGTAAAATTTTATTTGTGACAAATTTATTTTTCTTCTTTTGTTGTAACGTAAAATTAAAGTTTGAATTTTAAATAATATGATTACTTAATAATAATAAAATAATTTTAATTAGCACATTTGTTAATAATTATGAATTTCAATTTTGGTTATTTTATAATAGTTCATACAATATTCAAAATAATTTAGTATATTATCAATTTATTAGTTTTTTTTTTAATTTTTAATAAAAAAATTAAAGTATCGGACTCATTTTCACTTTTTTAAAGGTTAAGAATCCAATTGCAAATTTCTTAAGATTAGGGACTATTTGCGCCAATTGAAAGGTTGAAAAAAATGTGACTTGACAATTTTACCCTTGCTAATAAAGACAAAAACAATCTCTTGTGACCATTTAGCATGCACCTAAAAGGGCCATTCATCACACCTAAATGTATAGGTTAGGGACCTTCCGCTAAAAATGAAACGTTAGGGACCATTTGCGCACTAATGGTAAACGTTAGGGACCATTTGCGCCAATTTCCCTAAGTTGTTTTAGGTGTTTGGTAAATTTAAGAGAAATTGATTATTAAAAATTTGTATCATCTAACAACTGATTTTGAAAAACTGCAAAATGACAATTTCTCAAATTCTACTTTTAGCTAATCTAATTATCTATAATCAAATACCAATTTTAACCTTAATTAATTAAAATATTTCATTTTCTACTATATGGACTATATTTTAATTTTTGCAACTTATGAATTTTGAGATTTAATTGATATGATTTTTTTTTTTTTTACCATTTTGAAATAGCTATAATGAATATATTGAGAGAAATATTGATAATAATAACACTGGTATAAAAATAAGAATAAATTCTACAATACTACCTATAATAATAATAATAATAATAATAATAATAATACAAAATAACAACATTATAATTAATGTCTATTTTAATAATTGTATATAGTTATATTAATAAATTAATTTTATTTATCAAACGTGCTGATTTTAAAATATACAACAATTTTAAAATAAAAATTCACCAAACACTTAATTAATTCGTTCTACTGCTAACCCTTTATTCAGCACATTGAGCAATACCAAGTGTTTGGATTCTCAAAACACAAACATATGAGACATAAATCTTGCTGTCCCATATTTTCTTTTTGCTCCCTCTTTAGAAAAGGCCCTACATGGGGGAATCATATTGGTGGTCAACTGGTATGGCCTCCCTTCTCAATGTTGTTGTGCTAATTGTCTCTGATTTTTCCTTATCATCAATTAGGAATTTTTCTGGTTAGACTCAGCCAGTGAGAAAATGAAAAATAAAATCTTTATTGAACTTTTTCTAAGAATTTTTATATTAGTCAACATTTTATAATAACTTAAAACGATAAGTATCTCGTTTAAAAGTTTAAGTTGATAAAAAAGTGTAATGTGTATTCATTTAAATTTTTTATTCAACACGTTTCTTTATGATGGAGCATATTCAAATTTTCTTTAAAAGTTCAGGACATGCTTGGGAATTTTTTTTCCCCTACCAATTTTGACTGTTTTTGAGTGGCATCGTTTATGAGAAGTTAGAAAAATCAGTATTTGTTAGTTTTTTGGGACACTGGTGTAATTTGGGATATATCTCTGAATCTATCAAATCGACAATTTTTTATTGTTTTTTCAAAATTTCTTTCAATTTACCCTCTTCAAAACCCTTGGACGATAAATCTCTATAACTAGTACTCAAAATTCTCAATCAAACCCTAACACATGTACTAATAGAATCCCTTCTAATCTTATTTTTCTTGATCCGATCTTGGTCCCTCTAATCAATACGACGTACAAAAGCACCCAAAAAAGGAAATTTAATCACATGCATTTCTCAATGGTGTTGAGTACCCAAACCCCAAAAGATGGTAGGCAGAGATGAAGGCGGGGTAATGTAACTGAACAGGGTGACATGCCCTTGATAACTGCAGAGTATTGTAGGGATCATTTGCACCTGTTGAATTATTAAAACTACTGTTTTGTAGGGCCAAAAGTTATATTGAGTCCAAAAATTATGCTAACTTGTTTTGTTTATACTTATATTAAAAAAGAGATAATGAAAAGAAAAGGAGTGTAAACCGGACACAAACTTGTGGACAAAATCCCAACATTCCACCACCCACTCCCTTCAATTCTACACCATCACCTCACAACACTCGCGTGCGCTGTTTTCAATACATCGATACATACTCATGTAAGAAGTTAAGGTTCTATCTCAAAAGATTAACTAATTAAGTAGATAGTCTAATTTCTCATAAACTTATCACTTACTCCATATCTAACTAATGTAATCTACTTTGTTACATCCCTCTTCTTCAAATCTGGAAGGATTACATATTTTATCAAGACTCAACTCTTCTACTACGTCAGGGCCACCGCCTTAAGAGCCAACTATGGATTTTCTTGTCCATCGTGATCTAACTTAGGGCCCACTACTTTCGTTCGGCTGCAATTGGAGATGTGTCTAGTTCTAATACTACTTGTAAAGAATTGAGGTTCCATTCCAAAAGATTAACTCATTAGGTGAGTAGCACAATCCCTTATAAGTCTATCATTTATTTCATATCTAATCGATATAAAACTTTATTTGTATATTCTTAACAACACATCTTGTTAAAGTGTTTTTCACTTAATACACGTAAGTGTGTGTGAGAGATAGACATTCTTGCACAATAACTTGTTTTTTAATCAGAACCCACCCGGCCCCAACACACACACACAAACTTCTATTGGCATCCAATGCGCGAATCAACTTTTGTCTATGTTTCTTTTACTTTTAACTGTTTTATTGGTGATCACTTTGGATCTGATGTTGCTTTAAAACAACATTCCTGTGCCAAAAAAAAATCTGTGAATTCATGAAGATCGAATATATATATTTATCTTATTTATGACTCTTATGTGTTGAGTGTTGGGTTTTTAAAAATCGATATATTTATAAGATCGTGTAATTGAAAAAGAGACTAGTCGAGTAGTTAAGATATGTTTATCCAACTTGTTGCCAATTCTCACTGGTCAATTCACTGCAATTCTAAATCATTAATCTGATATTCATATTAACAGTACTTGTGCATAATTATTAAGATATATCGTATCAAGGAAATTAATGGGACCGATCAAATTATAAACTAATTTTCCTATAAAGGCCACGCGTATCAAGAACTGATCCCACAATGGCTGACCAAAACTCCACAGAAGCCATAATCATGGCGGCAATCTCCACCCTATCCCCTTCCCAAATCTCAGATCTCAGTCACTCCATCGCCGCCCTCTTCCACTGCCATCGCCGACGCCTCTTCTCTCTCCTTTCCTCCCCAACTATCTTCTCCTTCACTCTACAGCACTTGCAAACTATCTCCCTACACAAGAAGTCCCTTCTCATCGCCCGTTATCTCTTGCTTAATCTTTCTGTTTTGAACCACTTCGTGAGGAATAACACCGCTGCGCCACACTACTCCGCCGCCGGCATGAAACTCCGGGACCTCGACGCGGTTCTTCTTCTACTTCTTCTCTGTGAGTTGCATCAACATGAACCGGAAGCTCTTGAATCCCCTCCATCATTCTGGCGGGGCGTTCTGTGTAATTATGTGGCTGATACAATGTTGAAATTAACTAGCTTTGGAGCTTCTAATGGTGAAGTTCTGATCCAGTTCATAGAGAAGGTAGCAAAGTGTAGGAATTTTGTTAATATAATGGGTGGTGATAGTGGTGGTACTGATGAGGGGAAGGATGGGAGGGAGGTGGCGGCATCCGTTGCGGCGGTGGTTGCATTGCCGTCGGTGGAGGTGAGTGGCGGAGGCAGAGAGTGCGTAATATGCAAGGAAGAGATGATCAAAGGAAGAGACGTGTGTGAATTGCCATGCAGTCATTTGTTTCATTGGATGTGTATACTGCCCTGGTTGAAGAAAAGAAACACGTGTCCTTGTTGCCGGTGCCGACTTCCCACCGCCGACGTTCTCGCCGAGATCGACCGGTTGCTAGAGGATTTGGTCAAGATTGGTGGTGGATTGTATGGTGAATGCTCGTGTACATGATTAATTGATGATTAAAGCCCGTTTAAGTCTTGTAAAATCTTGAAATTAATATTAATTAGTGCAAAATACTATAATTAACAATACAAAATACATAATGAAGGTTTATGATTATATAAATATAGGTATTATTTCTCTCTCTTGACATCTCAAGTTACTTGATCAACTCGTCGACTTATATAAAGTGATACATAATAGGACCATGCTATATGTACACTCTCAATTCTGTGCCATCTTTACACGATGTGATGACGCAAATCTTAGTTAAATGAAATCATTATTTATTTGGTAGAATAAATAAAGTGATCCAATCATTATTCGACACATCTCCATAAGTGTAAGAATATGCACATTTGGATGTACAACTAGCATTTTCCTACATAATAATACCTTTGATGGAAGCAAGATAGAATTTGATTTCAGTGCATAATGGACGGTTATGATGAATAATTTGTAGAAGAATGGAAACCACTCATTCATGATCACAAAAATGTGTTGTATGTGGTTCAGGTTAGGGATTATTAGAGAGGCATAAATGCAAACTTGATATTTTTGGTGCCAACAGAGACAGGAGACGTATAAGTGTAATAAATTTTCCAAAAATACGTGTTTTGTCTAATTTGTAATGAAAATTATGCCAAATGGCTTCTTCACTCCACTCCATAACTTTATAATTTTAAGCTTTGATCATAAAATTGAAATTAAAATAATAAATAAGGACTACCTAAAGTATCATTGGACAAATAAATATTAAATCAAAACAAAACTATTTTTCCTCAATTCAAAATCGATTGATTGAAGCATTTCTTATTGCAACTGAATCATATCATTCTTCATCGACATTCTTGCAATTAAACACTATCATTCTTGGCGTTTCTCACTGTACTTCCCTGATAAATGTCTTTTTCTTGTTAGTTATTTAGAGAGAAAATCACAAAATTCGTTTCTTATTCTACTGAAGTTCTGTTTTTTTTTGTCCTCTTCAAATGAGGGGGGGAACTCGTCTATTTATAGACAACGTCCGTATTTGGCCGGTCGAGTTTTTACATGCGTGACAATAAACACGACCGAGTTTTTACCATGTACATACAACATAAAAAGGAACTGCGTGATGAAGTCTATAGCCAGGAGGTGACTAGCATCATTGGCCCCCCACTCTCAAGTACACTAATTGTTTATCTTGAGAGTAACCTCTTCACTTAATCACGAATCTTCCTGGATTTTATCGACCGCTTTGTCAAATCGAGGATGGCTCGTGGCTACCACAATAATTAATACTCCGCATGTTCCCTAGGCGCACAATGACAGAAGGCGGCGGCGATCTCTGGAAATAAAGTCTTGAGTCACCCTCGCCTCTTACATCTTTATTTTGCCGCCATTTTCGCCCTCCGTTACTTTTTGAAAATCCTTATCATCTCTACCCTCTTCAACTCAACATCATCTATCACCAATACTTCAAAACGTCATTTCCCTTTCTTTAAGCCACTTCCCGTACTATAACCTTGTCTTCCCCTTTTCATGAATGTTATAAATCTAGAGAGTTCTTGATTTAACAAGAAGCTATCTCCTTTCTCGAGATCGAATTTTCTTTTGATTCTCTAGAATCCATCGAACATCTTGATCATCCAGACGATTCGGTGCCGAAGTCACTAGCCTTTACACGAATCCAACTCTCGACTTAAACACACCTTTGGTCTTTTCTTTCTCTCGGTTACGCTCTTATCTTAATATTTTTCATCTCTTTTTTCTCTCCCCTTTCAAATTCACGTTTCCTTTATTTATATAAAGGTTTATATCTCCGTCATCCAAAACTTACATGTAATTGAAAAAATGGTGCGGCTAAGCCTGTAGAGCGTGGTAGGGAGAACCGACCGGTCGACAATTCCCCTCTACTCACCCCATCAAACCCCAATCTTCGCAACATCCCTAGGCAAATAGAGCACATACACGGAAACAACACTTAGACGCACAATCAACCACTTTTTCCTTAGTAGAGAACATATTTACCGAGCTCCTAGTCCGGCCGAGTACCTTCCACTCGGTCGAGATGGAGAAATAGCCATCTACCAAGATAGTCTCAAGTAGGGCTTAGGTTTCCCCACATCCCTTTTGGTAGAATTTTTCCATACCTTCCACCTTTCTCCGGACAATTAGTCCCTAACGCTTTAAGAATGTTGAATTATTACTTGCTTCTATGCTTACGTCTCAGGGTGTAGAACCATCGATCGATGTGTTTCGTCTACTTTTCGAGATGAAACTACTTGATCGTTATGATCGCTTTGTTGTCTTTTCTCATCGGGATAGGGTCTCCCCACCCATGAACACTTCAAAATTCTAATTGTCCGACTTCCAACAATGTTGGAAGAGTAGATACTTCTTCGTCAAACCGGCCGAGGGAACATTCCTTTTCCTTTAACTTGGGGTATCCCACCCTAGAAGATTTTAACGCTACCCCATTCTATCCGAACCGAAATAGATTCACTAATTATCTTCTGACGACCGCACCTCTAGGTCGGTCGATGAACGACGATTAACCGACGATGCTCTGGTATCTGCTGGCATCGGCCGTCCATATGGTAGGAAAAAAATTCTCCCCACCACCTTTCTCCTTTTCTATATATTATTATTTTTTATGAATTCTTTTGACTAACTACCATCGCTCTTTTCGAGACATGTCGACCGACAAATTCTCGGAGGAATTTCTCGAACAAATGGCTAGAAGGAACTCCCAACACAAAAGAAGAGGCGCCGAGAGAATCGACCAAATCGATCCACCTTCTTCTCGATGCCGCACGATCACTTGCCCAAAGCAGACAAATGTACCTGGGTTGATTCTTCTCCAATGATTCGATCGCCGTGTCCCTACCAAACCGCTACCCCTAAATTCCTGCCTCCACCACCGCACCCTCTTACGCACACACCGCCGGTATGCAACATGCGCCCGACCGTTAGAGAAGATTTCAAGACCCACGGATGATTTCCACTTGCCTAGGCGGGAGGTGATCGATGCTAGCGGGGACAAGTCACCCGAGAGTTTAGAAAGGTCCATCATGGTTGAAGAACGGCAGTACGTTATCTCGCACACTTGATATGCATTAACTCTCTATACTTCTTATTTTTAACAAGATTATCTTCCTTACACAGTGCTCTCCCTTCGACACGCAACCTTCCTCGAAAATGCGCGCGATCGGCCGAAAAAAATCGAGCAGATAGCGGTGCGCTTGGCGAGAAGAGTCAAGAGTTGCACGATCTTCGCAGAGACTTGGCGAGAAGACAAATGCCTGCCTTCAATGACCAAGAATTACAACTCCTTGATAAGGAGAAATCTCTCCAAGAGTATGAAGAGCAGTACCGCAACGTGCTATGGCCAAGAATCAAACTCGGAAGATTCGATCACTGCCTCTCCCGTGAATTGACAAAGAAGGGGAAAACGCGATCACGGAGTACAAGGAAAGTGAAGAGTACATGACGACGGTTGGTATGGTGGGTGTTCATGCGAGAGATGGCTTTTAGGAAAAGCGAGAGAATGGCTTCACGAACACTTTCCAAATTCTTGACTTCTGGCGCCCTTTCATGCCACCCGCAGATGAAGACGATGATGACTCAGAAGAATGACCTCCTTACTTTTGTATTGCTATTTTTTTTTTGAAAACATACTTGTGATTTGTACCGGATCGATTTGATATTCACTTTAACGTACGCTACAAAAACATGCGATCTACGTCCTTTATTTTGAATATGTTTTTGACTATGGCAAAACATGAATTTCTTACTTCCTATGATTTTTATTTATTAAGATTTTTAACACAACGATCACAATCATAATCTTATAATCAAAGGTACCTACACGTACAAGACCGTAGCCTTAAGTACACTTCTGACCGTAGTCGGAATATTCAAGACTGTAATCTTTGGAGCGCTCGACCGTAGTCTTGCATGTAGACGATCGTAATCTTTAACAAGCTCGACCTTAGTCTTATGCGAACATGACCGTAGTCTTATACGCCCATGACCGTAGTCTTATGTGTACAGGACCGTAGTCTTTAGTATAACACATGAATTTGGTGGTTGAGAGGAATCAGGGGCCGCACCGGGTTTGGTCAGTCTTATCGGCCATAACCTTAGCGTCCTCATCATATGTCCCCCCTCCACTTTATGTAGACAATGTTGCGGGTACAAAGGAAAGAATAAAGGACTAACAACAAACGACAAACACCTACTAACGTTTCTTCAAGTGTCAAACATGCTTATTGGTAATACTTCTTCAGGTGTTCAACATTCCATGGTCTGCTAAGTGCTTTCCCATGCTGATTTTTTTTAGGCATCAGACGTTCTCTCTCTTCACTTCTCGAATGACTTCAAAGGGCCCCTCCCATTTGGGGTCTAACTTGCCCGGCTGATGACCTGCGGCCGATGCGTTCCTGAGAACCAAATCTCCTTCTTCAAATTTACATTGTTTCACTCTTCTATCAAAATATGCAACCGTTCTCCGTTTATAATTCACCATCCTTGTGTATGCTTTTTGTCTAACTCCTTCGAGCTACCGAGTTCGAGACTTGTCAGCAGCTCAACATCCGTTTGTTCGGACCATAATCTGCTGATGAAGGTTCCAAGACCTCAATAGGCGTTACGGCTTCGCACCAAAGCATAATCGGTAAGGTATTTCCCGGTCGACTCTCGCGGGGGGTATGGTACGCCCATAATACATTTGGGATCTCCTCCGCCCATGACCCCTTATAACTCTCCAATCTGGTTTTAATATCCCATAAGATTGTACGATTAGTGACTTCTACTTGACCATTAGCTCGAGGGTGTGCAACGGACGTTCTCCTCAGATCAATCTTGTAACTATTACAAAATTGCTCAAACTCCCTATTATCAAATTGCCTTCCATTATCTGATACAATTACTCGCGATATCTAAATCGCATATAATGTTCTTCCAAATGAAACTCTGTATCTTCTTGGTCGTTATTGTAGCGAGCGCTTCTGCTTCTACCCATTTCGTGAAATAATCGATTGCAACTAGTAGAAACTTCCTCTGCTGACTAGCCATCGGGAAAGGTCCAAGAAGGTCGATTCCCCACTGAAAAAACGGGCATATGCCAAACACGGTAGTTTGGTACTCGGCCGGTATATGAATAAGGTTTGCGTGTCTCTGGCATGAGTCACACCTTCGAACTAGTTCTTTTGCATCCGATTTCATAGTTGGCCAATAATATCCTTGCCGAAGGGCTCTGGGCCAAGATGCTACGCGCTCGATGGTTTCCACACATCCCTGAATGTATTTCCATAAGTATCACATGTCCTTTATTGGCATCGAGGCATTTTAGATACGGGGTCGACAAACCCCTCTTGAACAAGTGACCGTCTATCATTACAAATCCGGCTGCACGTATCCGTAATCTTCTTGCTTCGACCGGGTCCTCGGGCTGGATATCTTCGGTCAAGTAAGCCCTCAACGGATCCATCCATGTAGGCTGTTCTCCGATTCCCACAACCTCTATCATGGTTATAAAGCTCGGTTCTGTAATCGTCTGGAGCAGGGAGGAATGCGAACAATTGGTGTTATAATTCGACCCTAAGCGAGACAACGCATCCGCCCGTGAATTATCCGCTCGAGCTATCTTCACAATCTCGAATTCCTTGAAACGTTGTTGTAAATCTCTGACTTTCAACAAATACGCGGCCATGCGATCCTCCTTAGCATCAAATTCTCCTTTTATTTGTCCAACCACCAACTGGGAGTCACTATGCACTTGAATCGACCGTGCTCCCATTTTTAATGCGTACTGAAGCCCGAGGATGACTGCCTCATACTCTGCATCATTGTTAGTGGCTCTAAACTCAAACCTTAATGCATATCTGATCTCCTCCCCGTCTGGTTTCATCAAGATAATTCCGCTCGACGACCCCTCCGGTGGACGATCCATCTACGAATAATATCCATGGGGGTTTTCTCCAGATCACCGCCTTGGTGATAACTCGACGATAAAGTCTGCTAGCACTTGTCCCTTTATGGAAGTCCTCGCCTTTAAATTCTATATCATACTCTCCCAATTCCACTCGCCCATTTCATTAATCGGCGGATGTCTCTGGCCGGTGAAGAATCTGCTTGGTGGTGATTTGTTAGCACCTCAATCGATGTGCACGGAAATAAGGCCTCAACTTCCTTGCGCTAATAATCGGGCATAAGACCAACCGCTTCGCTAAATTGTACCGTAACTCGTATCTTTCATAATGTGGCTAACGTAGTACACTGGCCGCTCGATTTTTTCTTCAACTCTTATAAGCACTGAGCTTACAGCATGTTGAGACACGGCTAGATACAATCTGAGCGTTTCCCCTGTGGGTCTACTTAAGATAGGAGGATGTTGTAGTACTGATTTCAAATTCGCTAATGACTCTTCACACTCAGTCGTCCATTCGAAATCATTGCTTTTTTTTATGGCTCTGAAAAACGGAAGGCATTTGTCAGCGGCCCTGGACATAAATCGATTGAGCTGCTATTCGCGCGATCGACCTTTGTACTTCATTCTTATTTCGGACTAGCCATGTTGATGATCGCTTTGAATTTTGTCGAGATTGGCTTCAATTCCTCCTCCGAGTCACCATGAAGCCTAGGAATTTGCCACCCGTCGTCATCGAACGTACATTTCTCCGGGTTAAATTTCGAGCGACTTTGCTTCGCCACTTGAAAAATTTCTCTCAAATCCTCCACGTGGTCTTTTCCCGGTCACCGCAGTACTACCATGTCGCCTACATAGGCCTCTATTGTTCGACCGATCATGCTTTGCCAAATAGCTTGTTGACCATGCTACCGACACGTAGCTCCCGCGTTCTTCAATCCAAAGGCATGGCCGTGTAACAAGAAGTCCCAAAATCGGTTATAAAGAGGTTTTCTCGGCATCCTCGACGCTAAGAAGATCCGATGATACCCGAAAAGGCATCGAGGAAACCGAATCTCTTCTTACCTGACGTGGCGTCTATCAACGCATCTATTCGTGGTAAAGGGAAGCAATCCTTCCGCAAGCTTTGTTCGGATCGAGAAAATCTATACACAACCTCCATCCGCCACGATTTTTCACCGAACTACGTTGGCCAACCAATCTGGATACTCGACCTCTCTGATAAAACCTGCGTTGAGTAATTTTTCTATCTCCTCCTTTATGGCTTGCTGTCTTTCTGGTGCAAAATGCCTTTTCACGCTTTTACGGGTTTGTAGCCAGCATATTGTTCAACCTCAGTCTTTGGCGATCGAGGGCTCGATGCCCGGCATGTCGTCCGTACTCCATGCGAAGACTTCAATATTCTCTCGAAGCATGTTCGAAGTTCCTCCCTATCTTCTTTACTCATAGATCTCCCAATTTTAACCTTTTTGCCTTCTTTCAATTCCACCTCCTCTACCTCGTCCGGCGGCTCAAAACGCTTTGCTGTTGACATTCATTCTTCTCGATAGTTAACACAGTAGTGATCATTTTCCCACCGAACGCTATCTACATAGCATCTTCTCGACGCCAACCGATCTCCTTGACCATCCCAATTCCACGGCTAGTAGGAAATTTCATACATTGGTGTTGTGTAGATATAATCGCACCGGCCGAGTTAATAATCGGTCGTCCATAAATAGAATTGTAGGCCATCGGCGTGCGAACAATCAAGAAAGGTGTGACCAACGTCACGCGGTTAGATGTCTCCCAAGACCACCGGAAGATCTACTATTCCTTCCGCATAACGGTCCCTCCTCCGAAACCTTGCAAGGGGTGTTTATAGCTCTCGAGCGGTGGTCGGTCGGGATTTTCAAGCCCTTAAATGCTTCCCACTTAAGACATTTGTCGCACCGCCAAGATCCACAAGTACTCTTTTAACATCAAAGTCAGCTATGTCTCCAGTGATTACTAACGCGTCATCGTGTGGTAAGGATACTCCTTCTAAATCTCCGTCATCAAAAGTGACTGATTGGGCAAATCTGCTAGAGCCTACAATAGAATTTACATGTAACGACCGTGCATAACCTTTTCTGGAGTTTCTCGAATCCCCTCCACTCGCAGCTCCACCCACAATGACATGTATTACTCCTGCTCTTCTCTTCCTCCCATCGTCCTCTCCTCTTTGTTCGGGACGACGGTCGGTCATCTTAACAAAGTGTTTTATCAGACCGTCCGAGATAAGGCGTTCCACTTCGCTCCGTAGCGTCCTGCATTGATCTGTAGTGTGACCATGGTCTTTGTGAAATTCACACCGCCATGATCGCCGTCTCGGATGGATGGATCGATCTCAACTTTTCTACGCCATTGTAGTTCCTTCAATGTGGATATTTCGCGAAGGATAACGGATAATGGTGCGTTCAACTCAGATCTGTGAGATTGCATTAACCCCTTCGTGCCTCGGTCGATATTTGTACTCGATCGTATATTCTTTGTGTTCTGTTGGTTCGTCAAATGTTCTTCACGCTGCCTCTTCCTGTTCCCACTTTCGTCATCGCTCACAGTCGCCGCTGTTGCTCTCAACATCTCCTCTTGATCAATGTATTCCTCCCCTCGTCTCAATAACTCTGTCATGGACTCTGCTGGTTTTTTTGAGAGACTGGCGCGGAGGCCATGGTTCCTTAATCCACTCAGCAATGCCGTGACTACCGACGACATCTGCAAATTCTTTATTCCCAACGTTGCACGATTGAATCGTGACATATACTCTCGTAGCGACTCTCCTTTATCTTGCGTTACTTGCATAAGCCCCATCGCCGTCTTCCTTTTCCGCGCTACTAGAGAAACAGATTGCGAATTTATTAGCGAAATCTGCAAATGACGAGATAGACCGCGGAGGTAATGTATCAAACCACTCTCTTGCATCTTTTCTCAATGTCATGGAGAATGCTCTACACGCTATGGCGTCTGGCCAGCCATGTAATCTTACTCGGTCTTCAAATGTTCGTATGTGATCAATTGGATCCCCAGTTCCGTCAAACTCTCCAGTCGGTTCTTTGAATTTCGCGGGTAAAGGTACACCCATCACATCCTCGGTAAACGGATCCTCCTTTATGGAAATTGGCCTCCCCTACTCTTTCTACGTGTGATTGCTTCTTCTACTTTCTCATTCGAAATAGTCTCCCAATTCACCCAGATTGAAGGTCGACTTGCGGATGTTATCTCATGCGTTTGTCTTGCCCCCGGATGGTGGTACCTCTGTTAGGAGGAATTTCTGCACCCGCGCGGTATTTACGTCTCGAGGAGGAACCTCGTTAACTTTGAGGCGGTACTCTCACAGCGAGGTTGTGGTGCTATTCTCTGCAACATCTCCAGGATTGTAGACATCTGGTCTTGTAGAGCAGTAACTTGCTGGATGGTGGCGAATTGCGGAAGGTGCTCCTCCCCGGCGGCAATCTCTGGTTGAGAAGTCTCCGCATGCTCTATTCTAGGCCTTCCTCTCGTCCTTCCTGACATGGCTCTTCAATTTCAAGTTCCCACAGACGGCGCCAATTGATAAATGTCTTTTTTCTTGTTAGTTATTTAGAGAGAAAATCACAAAATTCGTTTCTTATTCTCTTGAGTTCTGTTTTTTTTGTCCTCTTCAAATGAGGGGGGGAGGGAGGGGGGGGGAACTCGTCTATTTATAGACAACGTCCGTGATTTGGCCGGTCGAGTTTTTACATGCGTGACAATAAACACGACCGACAATAAACACGACCGAGTTTTTACCATGTACATACAACATAAAAAAGGAACTGCGTGATGAAGTCTATAGCCAGGAGGTGACTAGCATCATTCCCAATCCAAGATTAGGACAAAGATTTTGTATTAACGTTTGGATTTGTTGGATAGGCAGTTTTTCTGTTTAACCATTAAAATTGAAAGATCAAGAATGATATTTATTTATTTATTATTATTATTTTTAAGATTTTAGCTCGGCCCATTATTAATTAGCCCAATACCCACCTTTTTTTAGTCCAATTCCAACACAACTTTTTAAATGGACTAAATTTTAAATCCTTACTCATTACGAACTTAGGTCCCGTTTGATATGGATTATAAATAAAAAATGGTTTATTTCAACTGTATTTTTTGACTTTTTAAATTAATTTTAACATGAAATGCATATATTATCCTTAAACAACAAAATGTCATTTCAAATTAGAAAGGACAATTTTATCAATTTACATTAAAGTGATTTGAAAAGTCAACAATTTTAATTCAAATAAACCAATATTGATTTATAAGCTAGTTTATAATCTCTGTCAAATGGGTGCTAAACCCATCCCAAACCACATGCTCTAATTCCCAAACCAGTAAACGACTGCAAACCTAAACCTTTGCTATGGGTGCTAATTGGACCAAGCTGCTTGTGGGTATGGCGTATCGGCCCATGCTGGTCCTAAGCTTGTCTAAGGACGAGCCCAGGCCAGGACAGGACCGAGCCTCTCTTAGCCCTTGATTAATACGGGCCGATCATTTGGACCGACTCGTATAAAATACTACATTTAAAAAAAAATACTGCATTTCTAAGAAAATATATTGCATTTTTAAAAAAAAAATAACGAGCCAAGCTCGTGGGCCACCCTGGCTCGGCCCATGAGGCCCATAGGCCATGGGTCGGGCTCATCTTTTGGAAATGAGCCGAGCCCAGACTTGGCTCGTCCTTATAAGGGCTGCGCTAGGCCATTGTTGGCATGGGCTAAGTCGATCCAGCTCGATCATTTGCCATCCCTAAACCCTGGCAATAGCCATTCATGATTCATCAGTCATGCAGCTAAATCACGATTAGAATTTTGGACAAGCAAAATATCGTCTTCTCCTTTAGCAAGATAGAAGTCTCCAATCAACCATCATCGACCAGCTCTATTTGACGGCATACATTTGTTTAAATGTATCAAATTCTTGTAATGTGTATGAGTTTTCTTGTTTATGTTTAAGTGTAATATTTGAAAATATGTGATTTTAACTGTTTGTGTGGAATTGTATAGTGTTGGAAGAACAAGACCTAAAATCTGGCTTTAAATATTTGTGTGCGCAACACGTCCCTATCGTTTATTATTTTTTGCGCAAATCATCCTTATGCGGTAATGAACCCTTTTGATAATTTTAACAGTAAATGTTAACGGATATGGACGGCAGGGACCTTTTCCGCAAAGAAACGTTTATTTAAAAATTCAGATGTCAAAATTCAAACGATAAGGACGTTTTGCACAATGAAAGAAAACATTATGGATGAAATGTGCTAATTACCCAAATTTAAACATAGTTCTCCTTTGTACAACGTAAATCTGTGAAGATGAATGAAATGAGTTGTCCTAATATTAGGAGAACTGCACAGCACTTGCATTTACCTAACATGGGAGTAATTTGATTATAATCCATTTTATTTCATTTTATTGTCAAAATTGATAGTTTTGGCACCTTTTTTCCCCCAATTTTTGATATTTTATGGGTTTGTGATTGATTTGATATTTGAAAAATTGTCTGTCTGCTTAAAAGAAATGAGATGAAATAAAGATTTCCTTTTAATCGAGTTACTGGAAATTAACAAAAACTAAAAAGAGTTATGAAATATATAAAATATAAAGTCAATGTTTGCTATTCTGTTGAATTATTTCGGTTTTGCATTGGATTTTATCGTTCATTAGTATGGTACTATATCTTTTAAGTTACATAGTTTCGTAAGACATTTGGAGATTTTAAATCATTTAAAAATCAACCGTATGCTATGCGTGAATAATACACTGAAATGAGTTATTGTTTTTATAAGTTTTAGTTTTAGTTTTTATTTTTTTACTTCATTGTGCTTAGATATATGGTTGAAGTAAACCTTTCCTTGTAAATGGTGAATAATGTAGGAGAATAAATAAAGGTAAATAGTATTAGGGGTCTTTATTTTTTAACGTTGTAACGATGGAATTATGAACATTTGTTTCTTAGCGATGTTCCCGAACTTATGAAATGTTAGCGTCTGAGGTCCTTTTTTATTATATAATTTAATAGTGTCTGAATGAAGAGTATTTCCAAAATAAGATTTGTAATTAGTTTGGAGATGTATTTGTATGACATTGGTGAAGTGAATGCTTTCCACTAAAATAAGCGGAACCTCACCACTTTCTACCAACAATGTCGTGCTTTTGCAGCACATATTTCATGTCAATACACTCAGTTGTTTAGATTTGGATTAGAACTGGAAGTTGTACTGGGAGATTCAAAATGAAGTTGCGCTTGACTAGTATCCAACCTTTCGTGTTTGAGTAGACACTTTGGGTTGTGTCTGTTCAAATATGTCGTGCCCCAACTCTTTTGCCACAAAAACTTCTCTTTGTAGTATTTATACACTGCTTTGTACTTTGTTTGTCTGTCCGTGTATTGCTCTACCGGTGAGCACTAAATTGAAATAATCCCAACACCTAACATTAGCTCGTCATTTAGTGCTCGAACTGCTTGTTGTATTGGTATGTGTTTTCAAATCTTTTTCAATATCCTCCAAATCAATTGGATTCATGCTCCCATAATTACCACCCATTTCTACAAAAATTAGAATATGATTGAGACTACTGAAATCACATCTATTTGGTGACTAGTTTATGTAGTATAATCTATTTAGAATAAAGAGAGATAATATAAATGTATAATAAAGACAATGTATACTATAATTGGACAAAAGAAATAATTCAAATAAACAAATTGAAAAAGAGGGAGATTATAAAATTTTGAGCTTGAGAAGGTAGATAGTTGTGAAAAAAAATTGAAATATTTATGTATGTTTAGTTTTGACTGTTTGGGGACCAAAGAGTCACTTTCATGATGGTTGGGGATTCAAAAGTGACCATTTGAACCCCCAACGGTCATGAAAGTGACCCTTTTGGTCTATGAGCTAGCTTGTCTTAATTACAGTTCGGCTCGTAATTAAAATGTTGGGCTCGTCCCTACACAATTCCTAGTTCTCCATAGGCCGAGCCAACGAGCCGCTCAGCATTATTTGTCACCTAGGGGCAAGAGTCTCAGGCCGAGACACGGATTTTGTGGGCAAATTGAAGAATTCGTCCAATTTCCCAGTAGTGTGGTAGAAAGGTTGGAAAAAGCAAAGGTGATTTCTTTACTTCTATTGAACTGAATTGATTTTGGGTACTTTGATAAATAACTTTAAGCAGAAATGCTTCAGTTTCTTTAAGTGAAAGGGCAAAGGATAGAAGATGACAGGAGGAGACAATGCAGATGGAAAATGGAGTTACTTTTTTGTTTATATATATACACACACACACACACGTTACTGAGTGTACTGTGTTATTGTATATCTGAAATGTAAAAATTTATGAGGAAGAAAATTATGGAAGAAGATGATAGTGTGAGGACAGTGGAGTGTCTAAGAGGGACATTGCTTGCAGAAAGAATGGCTTCAAGAAATGCTAAAGAGAAGGCTGACCAATTGGGAACCACGGTTTTACTACATTTCATCTGTTTCAATTCCCAATTTATACTTAATTTTTCAACTTATAATTGATTTCTTTTCTCTCTTTCCTAATTTTTGAAGCTGATGGAGCTGGAAAATATGTTAAAAGTAGAGACAAAATCAAGACTCAGATCTGAGAAGAAGCTATCAGTTAAGAGCGAGGTTTCCTCTTTATCATCTACATCTGCAGCTTCTTCCAGCAGTAAAGAAAATAAAAATAAAATCACAAATCAGAAACTCTACAAATTTTGACACTAAAGAGTCAATGGAGAATATCAAGTCCCCCATAAGCTCAATTTTTTTGAAGAACAATGGTTCACAAACCAGTGTATCCAGCCAAAGCCATGAAAATCAGAAGTCCCCCCACCCCCCCAAGTCGCGAATAGTTTCGACCAAAATGCTGCAAAAATACGATATCTGATCAATCAAGCGAACTCGAGTCGAATCAAGATTATAATGGTTCAAAGACAGATGAGGAAATGTAAGTAACATCATTTCATAGAACTTAAGTCAGAGAGTAATTTTAAACATGTCTTACATTGTATCCATAATCGTGTGTTTTTGAGAATTTTCCAGTTTTGTGTCCTTTTCTTCCAAGTCCACAACTCCTTGATAATTTTGTTCAAGAATTCTATTTGGAGTTTTGTGTTGTGAAATCTTCTAGTGTAGAGGAGGTTAATGAAGAAAATGACCACGATCAAGAGCTTTTTGCAGAAAACTTCTTGGCATTAGTCCCAGTCGACATGCCAAAAGCAAAACACAGACCATTGATCCAGCAGTTCTTGATGCCACTGTAAAAGAAGTGCTTGATGCTTTAAGGAAGCTAAAGAACAAATTCGAAGATCGATGGGAGAAAACATGTCCACATGATTAAAGTCGACTAGATTAATTTTCGTGTCCTCGAGCCTACGGTTTAGGGGGTTAGGAGAGTGCTTGTAGACTAAATACTTCAAGTGCAAGCTTACCACCTTGTATTCGATAAGATTGAAGAGTAAAATAGTCGACCTTATCAAACAAGCAATTAATGCATTGATATTGATCGTTGATTGGCAATAAACCTCTTCTATTGAGCATGCTGTTGGGGGCTTGTACTCATTTTATGCTCTGTTTTGACTTTATTAGAGAAAGTGAATTATTCTTTACTTATTTGACTTCCATTTGACAATGGAACTAGGCCAATTTGTGAAAACAAGTGCTTTGAATGGAATGTCTTAATGAATAAGGAGATGAAATTTCTTGTTTGTATATTTACAAGGAAATGCAGGTTATATATTTTGTGCTGGACTCGTATGATTAGCTAAAGAAACATACATTTGGGATAACAGATTTGGACTCTTGTTATAGAGATTCGAGCGGTCTATATTCATTATGAGAAAAAGTCTAGTAGTTATTTACAATTGAGTAAAACATACTTCTTGAATATATACAAAGAGCTTGTTTAGTTGCTTATTTTATCCAAAAAATCTATTTTTTCGCTTTCTGATTATGACTTTTCAACCCTTTTACACTACCAAAAACTTTGAAAAGTCAAAAAGAACTAAAAAACCTATTTTTTCCTCAAAAAAAATTCTACCGAACAAGCTCAAAGTACGAATTGTACATACTAAGAATAATCTGCTAAAATCCACTGCAACCCGAAAAAATGGTATTCTTCAAAATGTATTATCTTGACTAGCGCACTCGTTAGTCAATATGACTTTTCAGACAAAAAAACTTAAATATTAACTTAAAAATTCAATATTTTAATCTCATATCAATAACGAATTTCTTTGTTCAACGTAATAATAATAATAATAACAATAACAATAAATACCTAGATTGAATAGCAAAAAATACTTGAAGCCATCTGAGTTCTAACATCTGGTAGACCAAAAAGTACTAAGAAATAGCTTTTCTTGGGTTTCTAATTTTCAGTCAAAAGATGGTCACACAAAAATAATAGTAAAAAGAGATTAGTTCAAGTACAATCTATCATCAATATTTCGATTATTGACAGAACACGAAAACATATTTACTTTATGGAGAATATCTCAAAACAACCATTCATACTTTTTTACCTTGTTTATTTCCTGTTTCGTCCGTGATAGATGATCAGAACTTTACGTGAATTTTGAATTACACTTGCACGTCGTCAAAAATTGTTGAACAAACAAAAGATAGTGTTCTCATTCATCTACCAACCTTACTCAAAAGAGGATGAATTTCAGTGTCACACTTTAATGTGAAAATTGCAGAAATTTTTCTAGTTCTTGGGGACCAGCACCAATTGAATCCACCCCATAAACTGCAGTTGCAGATGGTAGTTTTAATTGGTACACTTGAATACTTGATCCAGTGAATACATTATCCAAATACAGAAAAAAAAATCACTTTCAATCACTTTCTCTGTGTGTACATTCTTGATATTGACTGAATTGATCATCAGCTTCCCACCTAACATTTTTTCTCAAAACTAAGAATTTGTTTAATTTAGCATTTCTTACAGGGATCAAAACTCTTCAGAGAAAACTATGAGAATTTTGATTATTTGAATTGCTTTTGTTCTACACAAGTTTATTGTCACCTTCCAAGAGATGTTTAGATCTAGAATTAATGAACTTTCAAAGATTTTAAATAATTTTTTATTTTTCACATTTTTCCCCTTCTTCCTTAATTGTTGCACTTCATCGAGTCCGACTCTCGAAATAGAACGAGAGTTCTCTGTTTTTAAATATAAAAAATAACATCTTCTTAATTATGTTGATCTTCTAATATAGAACTTCTCGACTTAAGCCCAAAAAGCTCAAAGCAACAAGAAATCAAATTTTGAGATTGATGTTCTCAAACGAACCCAGATGCAGAGATAGGGGATCGGGACAAGACTTTTTGAGATTGAAGTGCAAATTTATTTTATTATTGTTAAATTGTAGTTCCCCCTAAAAAAAATTCTTAGCTCCACTCCTGAATGACCATTATCTTATACGTCATTTTAAAGATAAAATCTCACCTCGTTAAGCTACTCGTTTTAACATAATTGACATTTTTAAAATGAAATTCAAGTTAACGAATGATGTAAATTCATATTTAGTGCTTGCTGCCGAAAAGAATATTAAAAGCCCTTTTCAAGATTTGTTGGGTAATGATCAAAGTGATGTAAACTATTTCATTAATCTTGGATTTGGAGTATAATCTCCATCTACATCATGCTTAATCATTTTTTTTAGCTCAACTGCATATTCTACTTCTTGCTTCTTATGACACTTAAAATAATTAATTATAAGTCATATCATAGCTTTCTCTTTCTCTTTAAACATAAAATGACAAAGCATTTCTTATAGGTCGAATGAATGGATATTTCAAGGTAAACAACAAGATTCATCTTGGATTCTAACATCAAATTTTTGCTCTTTAATGGAGTCATTTGAATAATAAACTTGCAAATATTTTTATTGGGTTTTACAAACTGTAGTGTCCTATATTCTCGTACTTTCTTATGAGTCTTAATATATAAATTTATAAGGGATGTTCTCCCATCTATGGTGAGTAGGAGTTATCCATGACTCTCTTCATGGATAAACTGTTGTTCATGATTGGTAATTCATTATGCCCACACTAATTATTTTTTTTCGTAAATAAATTCTAATCATGAAGATTTTTTCACCAATTACCAATAACAATTGGGATAGGATAACTCATACCCACCATGAGTAGGAGAACATCCTCCTAAACTTATAAATCATTTACAACATATTTGATCGTATTTTAAAGTAGTTTTGTTAAATACTTTTTTTTAGGAACGATGTCAGGATTTTTTTAAAAAGGGACTAGTACTTAAAAAAAAAAATTACACTTCAAAATCGAACTATTATTAAATAAAATATTACACGTCAAAAATTAATTTTTTCTGGAACGACCCGCCCTGCTTTTCTCGACACTTTTTTCAATAATATGTCACCACATGGTGACGAAAGAAATAGCTAGAAGATTGCTTTTTGAGTATGGCGAAAAGTCTTCTTGAGATGATTTTGAACTACATAAACTTTCTTTAAAAATTTTGGGTGTCTTTAGGTAAATTTTTTTTTTTATTATTGAAATAGAATCTAAATCAATCTCAGTATAATTAATCACCGACTTAAGAAAAAGTTTTTACTGCTAATAAAAAAAAAAAGAGTAACGTCTCACTTCTCTAAATTAACAATCTATCAACTCAAATCTTCTTTCTTCAGGAATATGTTCTTTTTTTTTGAAAAATTAAATCTGTGGGAAATCGAAAATTCATATTTGTAAATCATCACTGCACCCTACGGTTGGATCCACTACAGCTAAGCATTATATAATAATTTAGGTTATTTCAATAAGTTGTTTTTAAAAAAAAAAAAACTTAAATAAGCTGGTTGAGCACACTAGACAGCCTTAATTTTAAGAAAAATGAGATGAGCAAAAATTGCCTAAAATGGTGGTTAGCTAGTGCCAAGATACACAAATATGGGCCATGCAAGTAAAACCGTTGGCCACAAGAAAAAACAAAGAAAACAAGAGAGAGAAAAACAGAGACATAAAAGGAGAGAGAAACCAGGAGATTGTGTATTAAATTAAAAACAAAGAAATTGTCAGAGAAGAAATTAGTAATTTAAATTGAAAATTTTTTTCTCTTTTTCCCAGTTTTTATTTCCTCCCTTTCAACTCTCCATGATCATAAATCATAATAATAATCTGAGATCTCATTCTGACACCAATCTAAAAAGATTTTCTTTCTTTCAAGAAAATTCCAAAACCCAGTTTTCTTTTTGTTATCCATTTGCCCCTCTGTGATCCCTCTGATCCAGGAACAAACTCTGTCACAATCAATCTTATATGGGTTTTTACAGCTAAGGCTGTTGTGGAAAGGTGACACAACCATGGAAGGTCCACATAAATTCAACCCAGGTTCAAGGTATGCAAACCCAGCACCCCTCCATATTCTCTGAACTCACCTAAATAACTATTGCTTTCTTGTCTTTGGGGACACAGTTTCTGGGGAGCAATTGCCCATACCCTTTTGGTTCTTTGTGTATAGTTATAAGAATTGGGTTTTGTAGATTTAGAATATAAGCAAAAGCTGGCGGTAACGTTGGGCTTCGTGAATATATTATTTGCTGGTTCTTTTGGATAATGATGATGGTGTGTGTGTTTGTAGGGTTTCTTTAATTATAGATTGATTTTAGATCATTTTGATATGTAGCTTGTGTGAGAGATACATTATATAAGTGGTTGCATAAAAATGGTTAAGCCTTGTTGGAAACCTTTGGTGGACGGTGATGGAAGTAGGAGGGGAGGAGATGGGAGTCGGCGATGGGGTGATCCAAATGGAAGAGTTGATGGATTGTTTTGGTATAAGGATTTGGGACCTCATGTAAATGGAGAATTCTCAATGGCAGTGATTCAAGCCAATAATTTGTTGGAGGATCAGAGCCAGCTTGAATCGGGGCCATTGAGTTCGCTTAGTTCAGGACCATATGGTACTTTTGTTGGAGTCTATGATGGACATGGTGGACCAGAGACATCGCGATTTGTAAACGAAAACCTATTCCCCAATCTCAAGAGTATGTTTTCTTCTCCCTTGGGTGCCTAATTCATCAATATTGTTTTCCTCAAAGTCTCAAAGTTCAACTGTTGGAAAATTTGAGCTGTAAATGTGCTAAAAGATTGGCGCACTTCACTAACTTGATCGAATTGCATAACTAATTGTATTCAAGAAGTAGCATGTGACTACTTCAATTGTAGTTGGCGAAATTCACGGTACTAAATTTGATAAACTGGAAATCAAGGCCCTCCACTTAAGTAATGAGCTAGAGCTTTCGCAGAATTACATGGTTTGCTTTCCTAAAATTGTGCTAGGTAGGCATGGTAGAAAATCACTTAAAGAAAATAGTAAAACGTGCTGACTTGGAACATATCTTAAGCTCTGCGCTTGATCTATCTACCAATTAAATATAGCAACAAACAGATGCTCTACACTATTATTCTGGCTTTAACTTACGTTGTTCTACATTCTGTTTGCTATCCATATAAGCTTATCATGTTATTGCAAAAAAGTAACTCATAGCAATAGCCACCTTGTTTTTTGTCTCTCTGTAATACAAGGTGCAAATTATACTTTATGCTGCATGGATTGACACGTGTAATGACTTCTAATAGATGCCTTTGGTCTTGGTTTGTTTTCTTTTCCACTCACATGTTATTCACCAATTCCAGCTTTACCGATTGGAAAAAAGTTAATGTTCTAGAAAATAATTGAATAAAGAGTTGTAGACTTCTAGTATTATAGATCCTTAAGTTTTGCCAAAGTTTGGGGCTTCATACTTGAAAATGTATATGTGCCTGAAGTGTTTGTTGAACAACAGTAATACTTCCTTAGCTAACTTACCAACCGCTTAAACATATGTGAAATCTAGGTTGTTGAAGTGTACTAAGAACTATAATGACGTTTTCTGTGAACTAATTGGTGTATCTGAAACAGAATTTGCCTCTGAGCATCAAGAGATATCTGCGGATGTTATTAAGAAGGCATTCTTGGCAACTGAGGAGGAATTTCTTTCTCTTGTGAGACATCAATGGCTCGATAAGCCTCAAATTGCGTCAGTGGGAACATGTTGTTTGGTCGGGGTAATAACCAATGGGCTCCTCTATATTGCCAATGCTGGAGATTCTCGTGTTGTGTTGGGCAGGGTAGATAAGCCTGTTAAAGGAGTTACAGCTATTCAATTATCAACAGAGCACAATGCTAATGTTGAGTCTGTTAGGGCTGAACTACGGTCATTGCATCCCGATGATCCACAGATAGTGGTTCTAAAGCACAAAGTTTGGCGTGTGAAGGGTATCATACAGGTAATCTCTTGAATCTCTCTTCTACTGCATTATGGGTTACTTTTTCCTGCACTTTTCTTTACTGTGTATGTTGGGAAAAGAAGTACCTTGGTCTGAATACAACAAAGGGATTGATCGTCTGATGATTTTCCAGGTCTAGAGAATCCACAGGACTTTAGCAACTCTTAAGTCTCGAATTCGTCTAATGTCTAATATTGACTGGAGAAATCCGCTGAACAATGTAATTGTTTGTCGCCTTCTCTTTGCTTGCCAAAAATAAAATCAATACAACCTTTTCAACTTTGAATGTTTTCTAATATATTGCCAGACGAAAGCTCAATTAACCAGGATTCTTAAATTTTTAAGTTTGTGATGACCGGAAAAATGAGATATCATATTGGATAACATTTGTTGACAGGAGATGCAGACTTTCTGGTCTTTTTTTAAGCAAATGACATGTCTAATTGTTCTTTGTGTGTGTGTGTGTGTGTGTGCGTGTGTGCGTGTTTTGGGTACTTGGTGAACTGAATATTATACATCCATAATAAATATTATGCTCCAAACTGGATATTATAAATTAAATTGATCCAGCTATCTCCAAACATGATTTAATGGTAGGTGGACATTATGTTTCATTGTCTATCAATGGCATTTATTATCTTGTCGTAACAGGTCTCAAGATCTATTGGTGATGCCTATCTTAAGAAGTCGGAGTTCAACAAAGAACCGCTATTGGCAAGATTTAGGATATCCGAACCCTTTCATAAGCCAATCCTTAGTCCAGAGCCGTCGATATTTATACACAAGCTCAATCCCAAGGATCAGTTTCTGATATTTGCTTCTGATGGTTTGTGGGAGCATCTTAGCAACCAGGAGGCTGTCGATATTGTCCACAGTTACCCCCGTCAAGTAAGCTTTTCCTGACCATGTAAAAGATCGGATTTTAATATTGGTTCCACTAATGACTGCACATTCAACCTCTCAATTGTAAAAATAGGTAAAAATGAAAGAAAATACTCTTCAAACTAGATATGAAGGGTGTTATCTAGTGTATATCAGAGCTAAACGATGGTGTATGTAGGAAGATTAATACACCAGTCCCCATCACAAATTCACAATACTATATTACTTACTTTTAAGTAACTTTTAGCTTAGTAAACATGCTGAATTGCTGATTAATCTCCTGAATAGTTACCTAGGCTAGAAAATAATTTTGTTAAAATCATGGGCTAGATTTTTTGGGATAGAAGAGCAGTAGAATAGCTTTATATCCGTGCTTGCGGTGGCAAGTGATTGACTCGCATAGGTTCAGATTATTAACTCGGAACTTTTTCTTGGTTTTGCTTATTTTGCAGGGCATTGCTCGGAGACTTGTTAAAACTGCTCTTCGTGTGGCAGCCAAGAAAAGAGAAATGCGATACTCAGACTTGAAAAAGATTGATAGAGGTGTAAGGAGACATTTCCACGATGATATCACAGTTGTGGTCGTCTTTCTAGATCCGTCTTCTATGAATAGAACACCTTCTCGTAGTTCAAGTATTTCAATTAGAGCAGGAGGAGGTGTTCCTACCTCTGCTAATTCATAGGTTGATGCATTCCTTTATTTCTTACCATGATCAGTTCTTTCAAATTTATAAATATGGGAAAGTAATTGCAAGAATTTTCTTTTTCTATTATTCTTTTGATTACTTCCATTTTATCATTTTTGAACTATTGCTTCCTAAGCAGTAGAAAAATATCATCATGTTCAAGAATGATTATTACAGCAAGTTACGAATTAGAAGATTAAATTTACATCTCCAAAATAATAACAAAAGAAAAAAGAAGGAAAATAAATTGAGAATTGGAATTATTCCAATCTCCATGTATTAGTTAACTACTTAAGACAGTCTGGGATCCTCTACTACATGTTCTTTATAAATCCAGTGGGAATAATTACGCAAAAATACACGAACATTACACCTTGTTTCAAAATTATATATGAATTCACAAATTTGTTTTCCATCTATGTATAAATCAACTTCCATCAGTAGAAACTAATGAATCAATCCACGTGGTAGGTGCGCCTACGTGGCTATGGCGGGTGAACAGTTGGATGGTCAATTACGCGAATGACATGAATTTTACCCAGCTTAAAAAAATATATATGTATGAACTCACGAATTTATTTTCTATCCATAAATAATTATTGGTTTTGTAAGTTATATTGTGTTTTGTCGAAATGTCAAAACAATATCTTGTAGAATCTAGTTGTGAAAATTACCCTTTGATCTTTGTATTTTGATTGAAATAGTTGTTGTAGCATCTATTTTGGCACTTTGTAGTGAATAAACGATTGTTGTAGAATTTATTCAACATTTTGTAATATTAAATTTATTTTCAATCGTTCAAAATTTTCTCTTAAAAGTTGTAAATGATTTTCCTTGATGCCAACTCTTTTTTGTTGTTATTTGAAGTTATGGTTGTAGATAATAAATGGTGGTTTAAAAATTAAAAAAAGACAATTGAATCATAACATTGTTTATTCATGATATTTTAAAATTATGGTTTCTAAACATAATGGAATTTGTAAAAGAAGAACATCAACTAAATTAGTAAAAAATGAAAATAAAGAATTGCCTAGAAGTGGATAATGAAGAGAAATAGCTTTTATCTCTAAATTTTTAGGTACTACAATGTTATGCAAAAATATAATATTATCCATATTTAATAACAGAATATAAAAGCAGAGTCCATAAAACTGCTCGAAATTGACCACTTTCAAAGAGGATTCTATGATGCAATATTAATGAGTATATTCTAATGATAATAAGAAGTTTCATATATTGAAAATGCAAATCTACTTTCAAAATTTTGTCTAAGTAGTGCAACTTGGTTGCACATATAGCTACACCTTAACCAGAAGATTGCAAGAGCTTCACCAAATAATACCCAGTGCAACTAGCATTGTATTTGTCCGACTTCATTATTTGACTATACAAATTACGAAAATTTATTTAATCAAAATTGTCTTTAATAGAAATAAAAAAATGTGCACTAATAATATGTTATAATTTTACTCCATTAAAAAGAAATAACATCTAAGAGAATTTCTTCATATACAATTATGAAACAAAATTAAATTCATGTATAGTTTTAAAAAATAGGGTAAAATTTACATACTACTCATGTAATTGACCCGTCAAATATTCGTCATGCGATAGGCGCTCTGTTTTGCCACTAGATTGCTCTGTTAGTTTTGATTGACGGAAGTTAATTTATGTATGTATGAAAAAAACAAATTCGTGGATTCATATATGATTTTGAAACAAAGTTGAATTCATGTATAATTTTAAAACATAAGATAAAATTCATCTATTCACGTAATTAACAAAAGTTGGTAAAAGCAAAAATTATAACCCTATTTTACTCCTAATGGATTGATATAATACATATAACAATTATTTTATTTAGTGTATCTTCATTTTTGCATCACAAAATATCTTGTGCGACAACTATTGTGCTCCTAATGGATCGATATACTTCATGTATGTTGTATTAGTCAATGATCCTTTATGCGGGAGATTTCAAATTTTGTGGACCAACTTCAACAATGTAAATCAATAATTTTACGTTCTTTTAAAGAACGATGTGCAAAAATGAGTTTTAAGTACTTTTGCATCGATGTTTGATAAATAATTAACACTCACAACATAAAAATACGTAAAAATATGTCAACAAATGGATAATAAAAAATGAAAATCATTAGAAAAGTATATAGAAAAAGAGAAGTGGAGTGTGAGACGTTCATTTATTTATCATCTTCGGGAAAAAAAAAAAGGCCAAACAAAAAGTGCGAATGCATTGACGATTATACCCTCATAGTACGAAGGGACAACTGGGATTTGTAGCCGAATTTTGATCCGTCGTCTCCCCACAACCAGTCCTAGCAAACCGCAGTTTACAATTCAACAAATCTAAGCCATGAAAATTGCTTCCATACTCCACAATAATACAGTTCGAATTCCATTCACTTTCGACTTTAATTTGCACAAAACTTCCCCAATTTCATGCCCCAAAAATGCTCGAGTTCAATTCTCTCTTCGTCGCTCTTACCCCGTTTATTCAGGTAACGATAAATATAATATATATATATATTTTAAGTCTTTCTGTTTTTACATTTTGTGGACGGGTTGTATATAGGTGTTTGCGGTTGTGGTCGAAAGTGTTATTATTCAACAGTTGCCTGCGCAAGAAAAACTGAGCAGGAGCAACAATCGTCTGCTTCAGGTAACAATGTTGAATTAGAGAGTTGTTCGTCCAATCATTTAATTTTGGAGGGTAAGCTTAGCGCCAGGATATGATTTTTGGGGCTCGAAGCATACTTCACAAATTAGGCCCCGATTGTAGTATGCATTCAAAATCAGGAACTAATTGTTAACTTAAAACTCAAAAAAAAAAAAAACAAACAACAAACAACAAACAAAATGTATTATGCGTTTGGATAACATCCTTTTTCGATTAGGTATGGCTTCGACTATTATACAAAAGATTTATATTATAATCAATTTTACTAAAATTGTTTCATTAGCTCTCGAGGTATTATAAAATAAGATCATATATAGTTGGAATATTTATTTTAGCATATCGATTTACGCCTACTCTATATCTTTTCTTTTCCTTTTTTTTATACCTTTTCATAGACAAAAGGAATTTTGGATTGATTGGATCACGAATCCAAAATCCAGTATGGATAAAAGAAAGTATTAACATTTTTTTTGAATGAAAGAAAAAAAAAAGAAGAGTTTTATGACCTAACTTTTCGGTAGGGATGGCAAAAAAGCCCAGCCCGCCCCGCTTTGCCTTGCCTTGCCTTGTCTTGCCCGATTACTAAACGGGGCGGGGACCGGGATCATGGTCCCACCCCGAATTACCTGAATTTGTCCGGATGTTTTTATTTTATTTATATGTTTTAAAATTTAAATTGTATGTAAAAAATAAAAATTAATATTAAAAATTAATTAATAAATTAAATGAGGCGATAAATGGAGATTTTCTATACCCGCCCTGCCTTCCAAAAATCTCCGACGGGACAGGGATGGTAATGGGTCATTTGCGCCATTACCATTAGCTCTCGGTATTATAAAATAAGATCATATATAGTTGGAATATTTATTTCAACATATCGATTTACGCTTACTCTATATCTTTTCTTTTCCTTTTTTTTTTATACCTTTTCATAGACAAAAGGAATTTTGGATTGATTGGGTCACGAATCCAAAATCCAGTATGGATAAAAGAAAGTATTAACATTTTTTTGAATGAAAGAAAAAAAAAGAAAGAAGAGTTTTATGACCTAACTTTTCGGTAGGGGCAAAAAGCCCACCCCTTGCCTTGCCTTGCTTGCCTTGCCTCTTGCCCACTTTGATTACTAAGCATGGGGGGATGGATCATGGTCCCACCCCGAATTACTCCGAATTTGTCCGGATGTTTTTATTTTATTTATATGTTTTAAAATTTAAATTGTATGTAAAAAATAAAAATTAATATTAAAAATTAATCAATAAATTAAATGAGGCGATAAATGGAGATTTTTCTATACCCGCCCCGCCTCCCAAAAATCTCCGACGGGACAGGGATGGTAATGGCTGCTCTGCCACGCCCTGTTGCCATTCCTACTTTTCGGAGGGTCGACAGGACATGGGAGTGAGATACTATTGTTTTTGGTACAAAAGTTCTTATAAAAATAGGAAATGCCCTACTTTTGAGTGGGGTTTGAACTATTGATTTACGTAATTGAAAGTAATTAATTAGGTTTAACCTCGAGAAAAATGAATTAATCTTTTCTATTCGAGCTCCATCGAGTGCATGTACAATGCTAAAGGGGGTTATTCATGTTCAAGCAAGTTTCAATAATACTATTATCATGGTTACAGATGTACGAGGTCGGATGGTTGAATATGAAGCACATGGATATAAGTTATGCATTGGAATGAGTTCTCTAATAAGATGGCTCAGTAACATGCCGCTTCTTCCAAAGCGCGCCCATTCGTTTCGCTCGCAATAATCTAATAATCCATTTTCTGAAAAACATTTTTGATGTTATTTAGCATACACATAATAAGACAAAAAATGTTCCAAATTATCATTTAAATACAACTCGCTTTGCGATTTTAGAAGTAAAAATATTAATCAAATTTGAATAATTTAATAAATCTCAAAAATATTAATCAAATTTGAACAATCTAGTTGTTCAACCATTTCTTTTTGAATTGATAACATAGTCAATTCATTCAATCTTTCTTGTGACATAGTTAATCGGAGATTTCTGTGTAGATTTTGAAAACTGCAAAATAAATTGATGCATTTTCCAAAGATTTTTATTGATTTCATACTACCATATTTTAAATTAAATCATGGCAAAATGATAGAACCCAAAAATAAAAATAGACTAAGTTTTTTGAGACATAAATGATAAATTAGTAGTCCTAGGCTACTGAATTTTCTTGTTCTGCCTTAGTGATGTCTCAAACGGTCATATTTAGAGACTAAGAAAAATAAAAATAAAGCAAAATTTTTAGATGCTTTCTTTTCCATCTCAGTTTCTTCGGCTACGAAAAAGAATTTTAACAGCTTAAACCATAAATTTACAGCCAAAGAGCCATTTGTAATCTAAAACCATCAATAATTTCAACATGCGAAATTAGAGGGATTAAAAATAAAAAGGGCAAACATTCACCAATAATTTTTATAAATCACACCCAAGAATTCTTTATATCAAAAGATTTAAAACCTAGAACAATTTAGCAATACTTCATAAAAAAAAACCATAAGAAAATGAAATTACGAAACTACAATTATTACCTAAAGTGAGATTTTCTTCTAATCTATACTAATCTAAAAAGGGCTTAAAGGAGAAACATTTTTTGGACAAATATACCCTTATTAATATTATATATTTTCTAAATTGTTCTTAAGTTAATGTTATAATTAAAACCCTAATTTAATATTTATAACTACATATAGTCTTTAGAAGTTGAAAAGACTAAATTCCTATTTATTATATTTAATCTATATTATATCTCTAAAAGGGATAAACATTTTTGGACCAAAATATCCTCCCTCATATTTTAGATTTTTCAATTTGCCCTTAATCAATTTAAAATATTTTTTAAAATTGGTTCAATTAAATCTTAATTAAGACATCTAAAATTCTCCACATATCCATCTACCATCATCTCTTCATTTCATAAATTGAAATATAATTAATTGAAAACACTAGTCTCCAACTCTAACTATCACTCATTACTCCAATTCACTATTATATCAATTTATTCACGAGTCGGATGTTTTTTGCAACAATATATTTAAGATCATAAACAAAATTGTGAATGGACAATGGATCATGAAAACTACAGTGAAAAATTACTCTGCATGTCTATTAGGTAAAGTTCTGAATTATTATTACCACAAATGACCTAATTATCTTAAAATATATGTTGATATTGGTAGCTCAACAATTGCCACCGCAATTTTTGCGCGTGGCTTTGGGGTGCGTTACAATGGACATGGATTTCTTGGTGGAGGCGCGGTCGGAGGAGGAATTGCCGGAGAAATTGTTTGGTGCTGTCAAAATTTGTCAAATAGAATGTATGGATAGATTTGTATAAATGTATGTAAACAAGACAACATATACCATATGATCAACATGTAACAAATAAACTTTAAAAATCAAAACCATTCTTACTGTAAAATATTGGAGATCACTTCTACAACATTTGTTGATAATGCCAAGCCATCAAAAATGTTTAGCCCTCTGAAGATGAAAATGAAAAGAAGATGAATTATGGGTTTTATTGTGAATCTTATCATCGGTAAGTTTATGATTTTTCTCAATGATGATGAAAATGGTGAGTAAAATGGAAAATTTTTGAACACTTTACATAACTGTGATTTTCTACACCTTATATTGAAGACACAAACCCTAATAGATATTTAATCTCTAAAATTAAAGAATCTTTAGAAAACTAACATCATGACACATGCAGTTGAGCATCTATATTTTTTAGAAGTTGAAGAAGCCTGACTTTTGAGGTACTCTATTGTTTTTCTTAAATTTATAAGCAAATTGACAATTTTCGTAATATTTTAAATTTTAATCAAAGTGATCCGAGATACTGATGGAAGGTTGGATAAATAAAATAAAAAAATAACGATCGAACTTTTATTATTTAAAAATTTTAACAAAAAAATAAATTTATGATATTATTACAAAATCACGTGCAAAGCACGCGTTTTTAACTAGTAACAGTAAAAGCTGAGATTTAGCATTTAGGGTACTTTGCATTAAGCCACTTTGCTGACAAGTGATAACGGGAGGCTCAAGGCTGGGTACTTGGATTGGAGAATAGAGGGTGATATGTATTGGGTTGGATTTGGATTGGATTGATCTCACCATTTTTTTTTTTGTGTGATAGAAGTGGGAAACAAGCTTCGAATTAGGTCACACATGGTCTGAATTTATATTTTATTAAAAAAGGGGTGATAACCAAAAATTGGGCCCCACTTTTTTTGGGCTTGAGGCGCGGGCCTCACTTGCTTCAGCCCAAAACCAGCTCTGGGTGGAGGACTGTATTGGTAAATTATCCCTTTGACTTGCTCACAACAATCTCTTATGGACATGTAGATTTTAAATTTCAGCGTTTCCTAAAAACACTGCTACTTTTTTTTCTTCTTCTTCTTTAAACTTCATGTAATTGGGGCTCTGTATAGATTCATAAATTGAATGGCTGATTTCCATTGCATTTACTGCATTATAGATTCATAAATTGAATGGCTGATTTCCATTGCATTTACTGCATTGTAGATTTATAAATTGAATGGCTGATTTCCATTGCATTTACTTCATTTTTGGTTTGTGGTAGTAATTTTTTTTTATGTAATGATCAAGAATGCTTCTTATTTTCTTGCATTGCATTCTCTGCTTGTCTATTCTGTCAATATTGATACCATGACATTCGATCTTGGATTCCGGGGGGAAACTGAAGCTGAGAATGGAGACTTGAGACCACTGATTACTTCACTTTTTAGCATCTATATAAACACAAATTTGGATCTTTATTTTTTCTAATATAGTTGAACATCAAAATAATCAGAAGGTAATAACTTGTAAAATTCAAAATGCTGTCTTACATTAGTTTGGAGATTCATTTATCAACTTTCCCTCATGGCCAAACACTAGTGCGTGTTTTGCTCAATGTTTTTCTTTGTCAAACTTAGCGGTGACCGGGATTAAAAGGTTTGAAATTATTGCATATGTGGCTTTTGAAGAATTATGTACTTTATGTGAAATGAGGACAAATGCTGGCATGTCATATGTTAAAGAGTGTCGTGGTTGGTGCACTAATTTTGCAGAGAGAGAGACGTCAACTTCTCCATCACATGATGGTGTCAATGGCGTTGATAGCTCAGACAACATCTCTTCCATCAGTAATTCAGAGGAGAAAGCTCCAAAGAGCGTAGATTATGCCTCTTCACTGGGAACTGTAGCCTTATGCGTATGTACTTTGCGCTCTTATTTATAATTGCATCTTGATTTTCACTTTCTATTCGTGAATGCCCTAAATTGAAGTCAATATAGTGAATTGCTGCTGTAGGTGTTCTCAGCTGTGGCATTTGGTGTTGGTTTGGGTTTCAAAGATGGAGTTGGCAAGGCATCTGAGTTTTTTGCTGGGTACGAGCATGAACCGCCAACCAGCATACTATATTATTATGTGAAGTAGTGTTTCTGTGGATCCATACAAGTTCCTTAAGCAGTAGTTGCTCTTTGGCATTCTGGAACGTTATTAATTTTCCTTAAAGATAGATAGAAGTTTGAACGCTTAAGCTCTCGCGCTGGTCAGTATGATGAAGTTAATGTGTGCTGGGTCTCTTCTACATAAGAAGCTATAAGTAGTGGGAATCATTTGGTTTATTCGCAGTAACTAAGTATTCTAGTGTCCTTTTTAAACACTTCCTCCTGACGGGAAAATCCAAATCCAAAACCTTGCTGCTCTGATTTCTATTTTCCTTAAATTTATCTAAATGTATTTCTGTTACATTTGAGAATGTACTCTTTCTTTGGTTTGAAGATGGGATTTCTAGCATCCATGCAAAGGTGAAAGCCGAATTTATGTGGAATTAGTTGTTTATGAGCTTATACTAATGCTTCATAGTGGTTTTTCTTATTACTTTTTGTTTCCAAGATGATAACTATATTCAAATGAAATCTGCTATTCCATCTTCAGTTCTGGTATGATTTGTTCGTGATTGTGATAACTCTTTTGTTTTCAGGTACCTCCTGGAGCAGAGTTTATCAGTGGACAATCTATTTGTCTTTGTATTAATATTCAAGTATTTCAAAGTGCCACTTACATATCAGGTGTAACATCAAGCTTTCATACAGTGTATAATTTCAGCAGTATGTTCTGTAAATTCTCGTTTTACTTTAAGAATAGATGCTGATATTTTAACTACCGTTTATCTTTTTTGTTGGTGGAAATCCATATCATGACGGGAGAACAGAATCGGGTGCTCTCTTATGGAATTGCTGGTGCAATTATCTTCCGATCGACTTTTATACTACTTGGCACAGTTACTCTTCAGGTCACTTCCGTACTGTGGCGTGCATGTGTATGCACGCTCGTATAGATAGATAGATATAAAGTTGAATTGATTATCATTTCCTTGAGCACATTCAAACAATTCCACCTTTGGTTTCTTTAATTTCACATATTCAAGCAATTGTTTTTTCATGTCATGTTTAGAGGTTCGAGGCGTTTAACCTACTTCTGGCAGGGATTCTACTCTACTCATCATTCAAGGTGCTATTCCTCTCCTGAGCACATGTAATCAATTGTAGCTGTTACTATGTCTGTTGCTTTTGTTAACATGTTGTGCTCTTCAAAACTAGGCTACATTCTGAGCGAGCATTGGAGATTCAATACTCCATATTTGTGGATGATCATTTAAATTCAGACATAAACAAAGAAAATATTATTTCCAACTTCTTGGTCTAGTTTCTAGGCTGGTCACATCTAATGTAAAAGTTGCACGTTTGTGTTCTGTTTGTACAAATGGGCTTTTGGAGTGATTTGACTGCAATGCGTGCACTTAAAAAACCTTCAGAAAAATGAATATAATGCTACAGTAAATAGGTTTTTGAGTTGTGTGGTTCTTTAATTAGTAGCTTCCTAATCACCAACCTTATTAAAGAAAATAGTATGATCTTTCTGCACTGCTGACATGGTAACTTTTCTACCATTTATGTCATATATACTCATCCCTCTGCAGTTTAGTTGAGATTTATGCCGATTTAAATTCAGATTTCTTCTTGATGTTTGATCCTCCCCAAACTGCTTTATTTAGAAATAGAAAAATCTGGAAGCATTACAAGTGAGGATCATGAATGAATAACTTGATTCATGCTGTCATTGCATCAAAATATTTTATTCTTTCTATGCTTGCAACTATTTCTTTTTGAGCATGCTTTGGTGATGTTTGGGGATGTTATATTATGGTTGTATTATTTATCTTAGTTATTTTCTGAAGAAAACTGACACTATGTTTGTTTGATCCTCCCCAAACTGCTTTATTTAGAAATAGAAAAATCTGGAAGCATTACTAGTGAGGATCATGAATGAATAACTTGATTCATGCTGTCATTGCATCAAAATATTTTATTCTTTCTAAGCTTGCCTAACTCCTATTTGATGCTGGATATGAATTTAATAAAAGCCAAAATCAATTTTAATATTAATTTAAGCTTTGAAACATAACAGATTAAATGTCTATCCACTTATCGAAGAAAGCTACAGGCAGTGTTCTAAAAAGTGCGCGTAGGCGCAAAGCTTGACCTCCACGCCTCGCTTAGGCCCTAGGCGGCGCATTTTTTTGTTCAACTAAATTTTTAACTAAAAAGCATGCGCCTAGGCACGCCTAGCGTTGCCTAGGCTCGCTTAGTCACACCTAGACTCGCTTAGATGCGCGTTTTTTTAGTTAAAATATTTTTTTTCTCTTTTTTTTTTTAATATTCAAAATAATATAAAAAAAAAAAAAAACGCTTTTTTCACGCATCTTCCCGCCTAAGTCTCGCCTAGGCCCAAAAAGTTTGAAGTTTGGCCTCAACGCCTAGCCACGCTTTACGCTTTTTAGAACCTTGGCTACAGCGGGAAAATAAAATGAATCTAGATGAATTGTAGCTGGGGAATGAAACATAGAACACACTTAGAGCTGGAAGTAGGAAATTATAATAGCAAACCTCTTAACAATAAAGATAGAGACAAGGATAAATGGGCTTCACGCCCAGGTTTGGTTTCACACCAACACTTGGCTTCACACCAAAGTTCCCATCGTAGAAAAAATATACCATAATATCTTTTCTGATTACTGAAATTTTTTTTTTTTCCATACAGTTCATTGCTTTCCTAAAGGCACTTACACCTATACTTATACCCAAGGCAAACATTTAGACTCCCCAACCTTTAGACTTCCTAATAAATGTAGATTTTGGGGACTTCCCACATTTATTCCAAATACATGCACTAAGTCTTTATTTTGAAGAATGAAAAGACACTTGACTTATTCTAGATGCATGTGAAAAACAACTAATCTAGCCACAAAGACATTGCCAAATTTGATTTAGTCTTCTTCCCTCTCTTTCTTTCATATACTATCTAAGAGGTTTGACAATGATGTCCTTATCACTTTTTTTTTTAGCATGCTTTGGTGATGTCTGGGGGATGTTATATTATGGTTGTATTCTTTATCTTAGTTATTTGCTGAAGAAAACTAGGACACTTACATTGATGTTTTGTGCATAATGGTTATATATATATTTTTTTTATCTTAGTTATTTGCTGAAGAAGATGAAGACACTGATCTGTCAGATAATTTCATTGTAAAGACATGTCAGAAATTCATCCCCGTAACTTGTAATGTTCTCTCTCTGTTGCTCTCTCTCTCTCTCTCACACACACACACACACACACACAGAGAGAGAAAACACAATTAACATGCAACCTCGAGTGGTACTCTTTTCCATACTTGTTTGCTGGTTTTGAAGTTTTTGAGTTAAATTAATAATGGTGGTACAGGCCAGTTTTGAAGAGGTTATTTTGGATGTGAGAAGAGTTCTATATTTACTTTTTGGAAGTTTCTGTTTTTGTTAGCACAATGATATCAGTAGTATATTACATTATATAGCTCTTGCAAAGTGAAAGAAGGGTAAAAGTATTTGAAACCATTACAATCTTGGACTTTCATCAATATAATGTTCTCTCCACAAACTTGTCATTACAAACCTTTTTAGGAAAATTGGTTGGACTTCAGATCATTGTTTCCTTTTCCGCATCCCATCATCTCGTTCTCCCTCTATCAGATTTCTCCCTTTTTTTTGGAGTTTGCTTCGTGTGTTTGGAAGTTAAATCCAATGTCTAGTAATTGAATTTTGACAATTTAACTTGCACCGGGTATTTACCCAACCTCTCCGGGGTGCTATTTTGTCAATTGCCTTGGTTTAAGCTTTAGAAATTCTTAACTTTTATATTCTCAATTTTGCAGCAAACTATGATGGCAATCGATTTATAACTGTTCAGAATGATGTGTGGAAGGTAAGTTTTATATGGAAAGCCAGTTAATAATGGCATGATTTGTTGAGCAATACTGTCTCTAGGATTACAGTATTACAAAGTTGTTAAAACACACCCAGAAATTTTCTGTTGAAAACCACTTCGGCTCATGCTCAACATACTCTCCGTGATGTCTAACTCTTTGGAAGGACCTGAATAAACATGTGTATGGCCATGCACACCAACCAGGCATAATGGCTTTGTTAACAGTCTGGTCCAGTCAGGTCAAAAGCTCGGTTTGCCTGGTTGGTTCATCGGCTGAACCCCAACCTGTTTTACACCTCTAATGTGAATATACCTGTAGCAGATCTAAATCATATGTAGCACCACATATTCAAATGAAGATCTCTGTTTTGAATTGATCATTAACTTGATTTCTAACAGGAGTCAAACATTTTGGGCAGGCTACACCTTTGCTTCTGACGGTTGCGGTTATTGAACTCAGTGATATTGCATTTGCTGTAGGTTTCATTTTCATTGGGTATCTGTGGCACGTCTAAAGAACTCAGGCTTTGACGTTTTATATTCACTGGCTATTTAATTTCTTTTTCAGGTGGATTCTATACCTGCGGTTTTTGGTGTGACGCGAGATCCTTTCATAGTTTTCTCGTCTAATTTCTTCGCCATTTTAGGTACACTCTTGTCCTTTATTGTTCTCTTTTATCTCTCTACAGTTTTGGTTAGAGCTGGTTACATTGCAAAACATAAAGAGTAGATATCAATTGGATTTGATGTCATCCTTTACTTTCTGTTCCAAAATTAATTTGTGACAATATACACACTACTATTGAAGAAACATATTCTTGAGCTGTGTTCTGGAACATTGAATAAGTTTCCCTTGACCATGAACTTTTTATTCAGATTTTTGTGACGAGTATTCAGGGGCGGATTGGGGGGTGGGCCCATATGGTATTTTGTTGAGTAATTTATTTTTTTTATTTTTTTAAACAAGAGCACGGCCCAAACAAAAAATAGCCCACTTTTTAAGTGGGTTAAATTAAAATTTAAATCATTTACACATTAAAATCTATCCCATCCCAAACAAAAAAATAGGCCACTTCTTAAATGGCCAATTCCAAAATCGCCAAATCCAATTGGATTTATTTTTCTTTTGCCATTTTTTTCTATTAATTTCTTAATCTAAATTATAATTTTATATGGATTTTGATTTGTTGTTGAGTAATGAATAATGATGTTTATTTGATTTTGAGAAATTATTTTAAATTTCAATAAGTAGAAAAAAAAAAAAAAAGGTGCTTAGGGTTTTATTTGTTTTTTACATAACAATTTTTGTTGAGAGAGACCTTGTTAATAAAATAGATATAGATTCTATTATAAAAAAATTCGCAGCTGTAAAAGATTGTCGGACAACTTTTTTTAGCTAGTTTTAGTTTTTGAATATTTTTGTGTAATGACTTTTTGTAAGCTTTTTAAAGATTATGACTTATAAAAAATATTAGATTCTTATAAAAATGGGCTAAGTAATTGTGATTTTAGAAGGAAAAAAAATTCGGGGGGTAGCGCCCCCGAAAAGGGAGGTTCCCTCTCCCCCAACCCACCCCTTTGTCATATCATGGATTAGCCCCTGCTGCGAGTATTCTTTCTACTTCCACCAGACTTATCTGGGTCCATATGGAATTTTATTTAGATAACAATCGCAAATGCTTAATTGTTTCATTGAAGAATGCATCTATTTTTTGTTATAGAAGATTAATAATCTTATTTGAATTTTTGTAGGTTTAAGGTCATATTATACACTCATTTCTGAGAGTATGGAAGATTTGGAGTATTTGCAGGTGAGATTTTACTTGCATTATTTGAATTTAGGATGCTTGCTGTAACACGCCTACCCTGACAAACTATATCCACAATGGGACACAAGCCAGCTAAAGGTGCAAACTAACTAAGAATATCATCACTTTAACGTCAATAAATAAAATAAAGGAACTGATGTCCTCCCCACAGTGGAGAGGAGTTGTGGGAGGAGTTATAAAGGCCACTAGACACTTGTTCAGTAGCCATTGGACAAGTGAAAGTGATTGGCATTTATCACTTGTCCAATGGCCAATGAACACTGGACAAGTATCGAGTGGCTTTTATAACTCCTCCTTAATGTGGGAGGAGATCAAATCCCTATAAAATAAACTCAAAACAAATATTATCTTAGGCTAAAATGCTACAATTTATTACAGGCTGTTAAAATTACAACTCTTATTATAATCTAACTTGATTTGAAGTTCTGATCCTCCCCGACCTAGTCAAACTGCGGAAGTTCGAATGTTACTGAACCTCTCCACGAGAGCCATCCTCTGGTGCATCCACATGGCTGAAAACGGGAAAGTTGAAATAAAGCTGGTGGTATGATTTGTTGATTTGTTCTACTCTTTCCTAGCAATTCTACTTTGGCTTATCCAATGTACAAAATCTCAGTCTTAGCCCTACAATCCATGTGATCCTGGTGCATAGAAAGCCAGTTCAAGCTCCCCGCTTGGATTGTGGGGTAAATACTGTAAGATTTCATTCACCGGATAACTAAAAGTAGAATTGCTATGACAGATTAGAAGAACTCCTACCGCCCACTTTATTCCCCCCTTTCCAGCCAATTTGGATGCACCAAAGGATGGCGCTTGTTGGGAGGGCCTTCACCTGGTAAGGTTGGTGCTAACGACAAAAAGAACAATGGTTTCTTGCATTTACTAGAGTATTGTTCTGATAATTATTCACTGAGTTTTTACTACAATTGTGAGTAGCCTGTTTTCCTGCTTGTCAATTTCTCTCATGTAATATTATGATTATTTCAGCCCGCCATCGGTGGTGTTCTGGGATTTATCGGGTGCAAGATGATTCTTGATTTCTTTGGTAAGTGTCCCTCAATGGAACGAGTTATTTTGCTCGTATATTTAACGTTCATGCAAAATTTATGCTTTTAATATAATTGGCTTCCAGGTTTCCATGTATCTACTGAGGTTTCCCTTGGATTTGTGGCTGCGTCTCTTAGTACTGGGGTGTTACTGAGTTTAATAAAGAAATCTGACTGAAACTGAAGTACAAGATGGATGAAGAACTAAATTGTTTCCAACTTTGTAGATTTTTCTGAGCACTTACATTTTGCTGCAACAACACTCTTGTTCAATTTTGCCTTTTTCAACACATAAATATTGACCAAACACACTTTTAGTTCATCACATCAGGATTAACTTTTTCAGAGAATTTATATATTTGTACTGAGGTTACTTTGTTTGTTTATACTTAAATTATAATTTAAGTTGGTTAAAATGATTAAACATATTTTTATATCAACGTATTTTGTAGGATTTATAATAAATTATCCACTTATTATTTAGAAATGATCCACAATTTATAAACATTAAAAACTAATTTTAGCATCGTCAAGCAACGTACAATAATTGATGTGCAAAACACCATGTTGACTTGTCCCTAATTGGGTGTATATTTATCTTGTATTATTCTTTGATAACTCAGTGATTATACTTTATTTATCGAATAACGCTATTCATAGTCGTTACATTGATAGTTATTCTATGTGATATTACTCAATTGAATGAATTATTTACTCAAATTAGTAATGTATTTATAGTCATTAATTATGATTAATTTATTCAATTAAATAATATTACATATGATAACTATCGATAGTGAACGACTATAAATAGAAATTTTTGATTTATCACGTGTAATAAAGACTAATAAAGACTCTATCTAATTTGCTGTTTACAAATGAAGATGGAATTTCCCACGAAGTCTTTGCTTGATCCGTTTGTAAGCTTTCTCACGTTTCGTGGTCAGAATCCAGAGGTGCGTGCGAGATGGTAATGGAAAATAATTTTAAAATCACGTCTTTATTGCCACGTTATTAAGCCAAAATTTGAATTAATCAATTAATTACTTCTTGGAACTTTGCGGCAGCAATAGTTAACATGCAAGTTCAAGTAAACAACTTACAAATAGGTAATATTGATACTTCAATTTTGTATAAATGTATTATATTTTAATTGTATTTAAAGTCTTCAATATTTGTTTATTGTAGCGCTTATATTTTTATTTTATTTTTGTCGAATTCTTATATTTAATTAGCACATCTCATTCTTAATGATAGTTTCTATCAAGATATTTGCCAAAATATTTTGTTTACATGTTTTGAAATGAGAAAAAAAAATATTGTCACTCTTTTGTATTTATTGTTGTTTTAAAAATATGATTGGCAAATAAGTCGTTTTATGCTCTTCCAACTATTATTTTGGACGAAAACTGTTATGAGACGCAAGATTTACTAATTAATGAAAATTTGAGGATAAGAATGTAATAAAAAAAGGTTTAGAACATGAGTGATAATGAGTAAAAGATTGAGGAGGAGTAATCTCCTCTTACAGTGAATGATATGTTATTCACAATTAAATCCAATTAACAAGTCTTGCTTCTTTCTTAAATTCGAGATTAGTTCGCGATTTAAGAAGTCCGTACAGGAATGAATGTGATTCCGTGTGGGGCAGATTTTGTTTATCATTGTGAGGTCATCCCGAGGATTAGTCATTGGCTTTCCTCGCGTCCCGTCACCGCAAGACATCCCCAATTCTGATCCGCTGTCGAGGAACCTCTGACACGGTAATGGCGCCGGGTTTTCTCCTTATCGAACAAGTCTTACATGAATGTGGGCAAGATAACAATTGTCCACATTTGGTACTTGTGATTAGAAGTCGGTACTTGGATTCTTTTCAGAATCAAATCGAGCAGAAAATCAATTTTGCTGATGAGATTTCTGGCTCTGCTACCATAGAATGACAAGGTAGAGGTAGGCAAGGAGCTGCTAGCAAAAGCGAATGACTCGAAGCGCATGAGGTAGCGTAATTCAATTATTGTCCTTAATTACAATCAGAAAAAAACTAGTCCATATAAACCTTCACTTTGGTGACGATTCTCCACTTTCTCAATATCCTGTTTTTAATAATATTAAACAAAAGGAATCTTCGATCCCAATTAGCAAGTAATAATATACGATTCAAACTGTTCAGTCTACTATCTGCAAACTTGATTCAACAACACCAATGGCTACCCAGTGAGTTATACATCCATCAATCTATACATGTCCAGTAGTATTACTTGTTTATTTATTGATGGTGTAAATTTGCAGCAGCGTTGAAGAGGTTCTTCCGCCAATCTTGGATTCGACTTCTGAACTACCACCTCTCTTTGATGGAACCATTAGGTACTCTCCTCCCCCTGTTTTTCTCTCTCCGAATTCCGATCAATACACTTTTTAGACGAGCTAGTACAACGTGATATATGAAAATCTCACTGTCATCTATTTAGAAAAATTGTGTGTTGAACACTAGACAGTCTAGACGAACAAACGTTGCCTTCTTTAATAACTTAAGCTTTTAACGAGTGGTTAATACGTGGGTTTGAATACATTATAGTGTAAAATTATTTCGTTTTGGTACATGGTCATGGAAGCTGAGACGGGTTTTGTTTTCGAAGGTTGTATCTCAACTACGAGTGTCCATTTTGCCAACGTGTGTGGATTGTCAGGAATTATAAGGTCTGTGATCGATCTCTCTTTTTCGTCGTGTTTCATTTAATTTATCCTTATTTTCCCCCCTTTTTTCCTTTATCATTCGATAGGGGGTTCCTTTATCAGAGTTTAAGCTAATGAAATGTCATTGTTAACAAGTCGTACACAGTCGATTAGTTGGTAAGAACTTGGATTATAACTTTCAAACTGTGTTTTTCCAGCGTGGATTTTCGCCAGATCCAAGCTTTGAAATCTACATGATTCTGCCATGGATTTGATTGAATTCCAACTAGTTGTGAAGTTTGAGTGTTACATTTTTCTATTCAGGGTTTACATGACAAGATCAAATTAATTGCCATTCACCTTCAAAACAAGCCCGGTTGGTACAAGGAGAAGTTGTATCCTGAAAATAAGGTAACTAATTATTTCTTTGATGTGCTGGAAAACTTTTCTTCCCTCGCTATCAAGATCGACTACCTCATATTGATCCTTGTTGTTCTAGCACTTGAGTTTGAAACTGTAAATGTAGGCCGGGGCACCCAGTCCCTGAGCGGTTCCGCCTGTCAGGCCTGAGTGTCCATGCCTGTTGCCCATATGGGACGACCTGTGTGAACCTCTATTTAAAACAAAGACATAGGGCTAGGCAGACAGCCCAACACCTACATTAAATTATCTTTCAAATTGGTTAAGACTCTTCTAGTTTTTAGCCGCTTCTCTGTGTTACCGGTTGTTGTTTTATTGAATTTTCTTCACTAATAGGATCACGATTCAACTTTATCGTTAGAGACTAGTACCAAGATTGAGTCCTAGACAAGCGGATTTAATTTTAACAGCCAAAACAGTAACAATGATATGAGCAAATGCCCGAACCAAAGTATGTTATTGCTATGGGAGCATGTTCTTATAGTACTGTTTGGGGAGTCGATAAGCTAATTCCCGTGGATGTTTATTTGATAGGTTGTCCACCTAATCCGGAAGCAGTTAAAGATGTTGATAAAAAGGATTTGAACTGCTATTAGAATAGCAATCAACAAGCTACTTTAGTCAGCAAAACACTCCATTTTGCTCATCTATCATATTCTACATTCTGTAGGTGCCATCACTAGAGCACAATGGCAAAGTCATTGGAGAGAGCTTGGATTTGATTAAATACCTTGATAGTAACTTTGAAGGACCGGCCCTGTTACCCGATGTAAGATGTCAACGTGATTTGTATTCTGGATAAAATTCTCTATCACTTGTCTTTCTATCTCTACACTCGAATATAGTAGAAGCAATTATAAATTATAATGGTATAATGCTACAGGCTCCTGCCAAACAGAAGTTCGCTGAGGAGATGATAGCCTATAGCGGAACATTCCTAAACAATGTGTCCACATCGTTTAGAGGAGACCCAGTGAAAGAAGCTTGTGAGCTAATTGATTTGTATTTTTATTTTTGCAATTTCACTTCATGATATAGTTCTAGGTGATACTCCTGAGTGTAAACCTGATCTGAATAGTATTGTTCCATTAGGTGGTGAATTTGATTATTTGGAAACAGCTCTCAGTAAATTCGACGATGGGCCATTCTTCCTTGGTCAGTTCAGTCAGGTAAGCGAGTTTCACCATCTATGTGACTACGTCCCCACCTCTCCCCCCTTGCGCGGACCTTAAACAAAAACATAACGAATGAAGGTTCTGATTTATCGTAGTCTAAGCAAACTGCCTTATATGAATCTTGTTTTGTGACTTTTGTCCAGGTTGACACGGTTTATGTTCCATTCATTGAAAGGTTTCAGATCTTTTTACAAGAAGTGTGGAAATATGATATCACATCTGGCAGGCCCAAACTAGCAGCATACATAGAGGTACTTCAGTCATAATATTTTTACTACTAAAACATAAGGTTATGCACTTGAATTTGGTACATTTGTTAATGCTTAAGCCTTAATGGTAGTACTGGTGACGGTTGCGGGGACAATTTTTTTGGTCAGTTATTTGAGTGTTGCGGGTTAATAACTTCTTTACTTAATAATAAGTAAAAGGTAACATAGAAAACGTGTTTGGAAACAAAAATGTTAGTTACTTTTTGTAAGCTTAGCCATATATGCTCTAGATCTCGAGTTGCAGAATGTTGACATTGTCAATCCTTATGCAGGAGATTAACAAAATTGATGCATACAAGCAGACGAAGTGCAATCCTAAAGCACTTGTCGAACTTTATACAAGCCGCTATCTGGTAATTTCCTTCACTCAGTAATGTTACATCTTCATAGTATTTTTGTTCCTCAGGCAGTGCAAATCGAGATCCTTAGCACATCAAACTTCCTTTTCTGCAGGCCAAGTGATAAATTATGCTGTAAGCTGCTGGAAAACTACTGCAAGTGGACATTTTTGCTTGTTTGTAATAAACTAGATCTTGGGTGTTAATACTCAACAAGCAATAAATTTATTCAAGTAGAAAATTGCAGTGATATCAACAATAAGTTTGTTTGCTCTTCTTTTTTGTATTCAAATTGTTGTGACTTAATTGAACTTGACAGTTGTTATCACCACATTTCGGTAAGACCTCCACGTCAGCGAAAGCTCCATAGAGGCCCAATGAAGGTCTAAATTAAGCCTCGCCAAGGTCTCATAAGCTTAGCAAGGGCCTTTTGAAATCACTAAGGCCTCATAAACCTAGCAAAGGCTTTCCAAAGTCGTAAAAGCCTCACACACATGGCGAGGGCATCGTAAATGCATTTAATGTCTGGCAACACATTGGCACCCTCGAATTAAATATGGCAAAGCTCGTGAAGAACTTCAACATTCTTGGCCAACTCGGGAACTTCATCGAGCTTCGTATCCATTGTAATTAGCAGGCAACACGATATTCAAGAATGACCAGAGATATGTTTAAAGAAAGATAGTGTTTGATTAACACACGAATTTTCACAAGAAAATCAAATATCAATCTTCTAAAGATTATGCAACCTAATAAGAGAAATCAAATCAAATAAGGGCTACAATATAAGAGATTGCATTGATAATCGATTGTCTTTATCCTATAAGGAAGGAGAATCCAATCAGATATCTAATTGATTGTTTTCCTAAATCAATTAGAACTCTGAGGCTATAAATACAACATTTTCGCTTGTTCTACGGTACGCATTATTCTCACTCTTAAACTCTGTTTAAATCTCTGTCTGCTTGTCCCTCTCACGCCCAATTGTTTTTATCTCCCGTATATTATTCTATATACCGACAGTTGACTTGATCGTCGGATTACCAACGATCGTCGGATCCTTTTTCTTCGGTGATCTTGGTGCCTAACGATCGTCCTACTGTGCATGTAACATACAGGTTGACAGATGATTGTCTAGAGATTTATTGACATGTGGATAATGCAAATTCCGATGTCAACAACAATATAATTAATAAGATTTTAACTTTCGTTTTTTTCTTTATACCGCTTAGTATGCGATCCAATCATTTCAAGTAAATGAAAATGATAAGAAAGAATAAAAATAAATTGACACTAATAAAGTCATTTTATACGTGTATACACAATTAATACTAGCAAACATTGCACAATTGTTCTCCAATTTATTGTTTCACTGGCAATTCAGAGCTTAAAGTTTCATTATTATTGCATATTTCAATTTCCAATGACCGAGTTTTAATGTATATGTTAAATTATCACTAAGCCCTCGTGAAAATGTCTTTTTTCAAATATTTAGATTTTAGCTAAGTTAGGAAGTAAAATCTAATTTCAAAAAGTGGAATAGGCAAGGGTCATACAACAAAGTGGTGAAGATTTGAATGGTTTTGTCATCAGAAACTGATTGTGCAGCCATAGCAAAAAAATTGGAGACCAAATTGTTCTATTTTAAAAGTTGGAGACCAATTTGTTACTTTGAACAATAGATTGAAGAGTAACTGTGCAAATTTTTCTAAATTTTATTCTCACAATCCTTCAATGGGCTATTTATTTGGGAGAAGTGGTTATATCTCCCTACACCAAGGCGGCAATCTCACATCGATAAAACAGTCAAACAGTTGATGTGTGTAAGTAGGTGTCTTTGTTTTATCCCTTGTCCCCTCACAAGGCGAGAGAGAACATTGTTCTCTACATCAGTTGGTATCAGAGTTGGATGTCCCATGCTCGATTCTTCAAAAGAGGGGAGAATGATGTACAGATCTCTAAACGTTGGGTGGGCTTGTTTCATAAAAGACATTTCATGGTAAAGACCCAAACAAATAGTACTTGGATTGAATTCCTAGGCATGATCCTGGTGATATAAGGCTAGACATATTAATTAAATTTTTTGAAAAAAATGGTTGCATCTCTTTGCATCATTTAGTTTGTTCAATATTTTGTTACATTTGCTTAAATCTCTAATATACAAAAAATTATTTGTAATAAAATAAAAATACCCTAATCTTTTTCTCGATTACAAATTGTCAAAAAAGTACAAGAAAATAATTTTAGATGCAGAGTTGTCCAAATATCCAATAATACGTTGTGATAAAGGTGAAAATTGGGTCGGACAGCTTGCCAAACTCACAGGCCGGCTCATAAAAGCACAAGCTCGAACTGCTCTACAACTCATTTCTAAACGAGCTGAGCCCAGGTGTCTAGGCCTGTAAGCTCAACAAGCTGGACACCAGCTCCCTCGTTCAGTGAGCCTGTGAGTTTGCCCACAAGCCAACCCGGACGGGCTCGTACCTGGGCCAGGCCTAGCCGTAGAATGAATCAACTTTTCAGGCCTATCTTGAAAACTTGAAAGGATAAGGACTTCTGGCTGTAATTTTGCAACCAAAGCCTTGCCTTGAAGAATCAATTCAGGACCATTCATTTCTCTAAATTGATTCTTCAGTTCTCTGAATTCGTTATGTAAATACACCTCATTTCCATTTCAATTTTTTTTTTTTTTTTACATGAATCCAATCTCTAATCTCTCGAGCCCGAAATGGATTTTTCTAATAATGATTTAAACCAATTTTTCGAGAGTTTGAACACTCCATTCGGTGATCTTTTTTATTTTATTAACAATTTCACAGGTGTTAATATCATGTCAATTCCCAAAGATGTGGAAACAAATACGACTATGCCCATTGACTTAGATAATGTTGATTTGGAGGAAAACACGACGTCTACTAAATACCTCGAAATACATCATTTGAGTGTTGGCGGGGCCGGTCCCGCCTTGAGGCAGAAGAGGCACATGCCTCGAGCCCAAATGTAGAGGAGGCCCAAAATGGAAAAAAAAAAAAAATTGATCACCCCAAAAAAAAAAAAAAAAAAACATTATCGACCCAAAAATTCTTTCTCTCAGTAAGATTTCAAATTTCAAAAATTTATCATTAACTCCTCAACCACAAAGCTCGCTTGAATTGATTTCAATCCAATGCCCATTTTAGTGAATCTTCTCTCGTGAAGACTTTACGTGAATAGTACATTAGTACGTGATTGGTGATCCCAGTCCAGCTTCTTTGATTCTTGATTCCATTTCCTGCCTCAGTGATATTGCCTCATTGCTTGAATTTTCATTCTTCACCGTGAAGAGTCTAAAGACTTCACTGTGATTCTTCTGTGAACGGTGAACTTGAATACCGTCATCTCAACTCAATGCGCAGAATAGCGAAACGGCATGAAGCGAAGCAAAGACAAAGACTGCAGCAGAAGTGTACAATAGTGCTCAGCTCAACCTGTCTGGAAAGTGGAAAGAAAGCTAGCCAAGTAAATTTTTTTATATATATTTTCAATTTTTGTTCCTAAATCCTAAGTTCTTTTCAAGAAGATGAATTTTGTAGTTGATTTTGGTCCTTTTGGACATTTTGGATTTTTGGTTAACTCAAAAATCGGAATCAGAAGTCAGAAAATAAGCGAAAATTTGCCAAACTTTTCCAGGTCCTCCAGGAGAATACCTTTCGATCGCATGGGATTGTTACGTGCGATCGCATGGTTTCTATCTATTACGTTCTGCCTCAGAAAAATCAGACTTGCGATCGCAGATTTGGATTACCATGCGATCACATTGGCTTAATACGTCGATGCGATCGCATGGTTCGTAGAAATTACATTACGCCTCGAAAATGTTAAACTTGCGATCGCAGATTTTGATTACCATGCGATCGCATGGTTAGTCACATGATCTCCTGCGCCAATTTACGTGATAATCACCGTATGGATAAATGATAAATGATAAATTGGCTTATCTGGACGCAAGGGATCATAATCGTGATTTTTCAAATAAACGGATATAGGGCTAAGAATTTTTATTATTATATGTTTTCAGAATCGTCTCGACGAGCCGGACAAAACCAATTGCTTGCGATTGCTGATGATAGATTTTAGCCGTTTGAAGTCGTCTAGTTAGTTTAAAACGGCTTTCTTTAAGTTGCCATGTGTATTTTTGTCTTTTTGCATTTTATTTATCAATTAGAGTTTTATTTTAACTAGAAGTTTAGTATTTCAAGGTCCTTTTTCATTGATCAAGTTAGTTGTTATTGAAGAAGAATATTGTTCTTGGAGTTTTCTCCACCTTAATCAATTTAATTCGGTATTTATAGGAATCAACGAATTGATTTTGATCTTTGTTTCATTATTTTATGTTTCTGCCTGCATCACTTTCATAATCCTAATATAATTTGCTATTTCTACATTTTGTTAGGTTAATCATTGAATGATAGTCTTATATGATGCCCGAGTGCGGAGCTCAAAAAGAAAAAAAATTGGCATTAGTTCAAAGTCAAGCGGAAATATTGATAAGTACTTCAATTGCAACAAAATAAGAGAGGAGGAAGAAAGCGTGGAAAATGTGAATGTGAATGAGAATGAGAATGACAATGTAAATGAATCGATCGAGAAAGTAGAAGTAAATGACATGAATGAACACCGCCAGTTTGAAAGAACTAGAGGAGAATGATGATGAAAATGTTGAACATAAAGATTTAAATCAAGAGGATTGTTTGTCTTTGAATTTAGAAGATCCGAGGAATTGGAAAGAAATTGATCAAAAATGAGAGATTATTTAGTTGCAATTGGTCCAAAAGAGTTGATGGCATCTTGTTTCCCAAAGATGGTAGAAATAGACATTTCGATTCATCACACTATAAGCGATTACTACCAAATGGGCGGACAATTGATAGAAGATGGCTAGTATATTCGATTTTATTTGGACAGGGATATTTTACTTTTGTTGCAAGTTATTTAAAATGCCAAAACAATGAATCAAATTGGGCAATTGGGTGATGATGGATACAAAGATTGGCATAATCTGCATCGGTGTCTTAAAAGTCATAATGGAAATGAGGAGCATATGCGTTGCATGACTAGTTGGATTGAATTGGAAAGCAGGCTTCGAACAAAAAATACCATTGATAAAAGTGTACAATTGGTGATCAATGAAGAAAGAGAACATTGGAGACAAGTGTTAACGAGGATCATCGCTATTGTGAAAAGACTTGCCAAAAATACATTGGCACTACGAGGAGATGATGAGCACCTTTATCTTTGAGAACAATGGTCTTTTTGCAAATGATAGAAATGGTTCTTGAGTTTGATCCATGCAAGAGTACATTCGGCGTGCTAAAGCCCGTGAGATTCATTATACATATCTCGGTAAAAAATACAAAATGAACTGATTCGGATGTTGGCGGTGAGGTGAGAAGTTCAATTATTAAGAAAGTTAAACATGCAAAATATTTCTCAGTCATACTTGATTGTACTCGAGATGCAAGTCACGAGGAGCAAATGTCTCTAGTAATACGATGTGTGGATGATTCAGCAAATGCACCAACGATAGAAGAGTATTGGCTTGCATTTTTGAAGGTAGATGATACAACAGGACTTGGACTTTCAAAGGAGCTTAAAAATATTTTAACCAATCTTGAGCTTGATATTGATGATATTAGAGAGCAAGGATATGACAATGGATCTAATATGAGTGGAAGGCACAAATGTGTGCAAAAAAGAGTAATTGAAATTAATCGAGAGCTTTCTATACTCCATGTGGCTATCATAGTCTTAATCGACATTATGTGATATGGCGAAGTGTTGTCCTAAAGCTATGTCTTTCTTGAGTAATACAACGCATCTACATATTATTCTCTTCTTCTACCAAAAGATGGAAAATTTTCAAAGATAAGGTGGAAGGTCCGGCGGTGAAGCCATTGTCACAAACACGTTGGGAAAGTCATGTTGAAAGTGTCCGACCAATTAAAGAGCAAACGCACAAATAAGAGACGCTTTCTTTGGAATTGGTAGATATTAGTGAAGATCCTAAAATAAAGAGTGAAGTCGAGTCCTTAGCAACATATGAACTTGAAAATTTTGAATTCTTGCTTGGCATGGTAATATGGTACAGGTTGTTGCATGCAGTCAATACTGTAAGTAAATTTTTTCAAGCCGAAAATGTGGATATTGATTGTGCTAACAACCTCTTAAAAGGACTTGTTTCCTTTCTAGATGATTATAGAGAAAATGGATTTTCTATTGCCATGGATGAAGCAAAAAAAATTGCAGGTGAAATGGGAATTGAAACTCTATTTCGAAAAAAACGTACTATTCAAAGGAAGATTCAGTTTGATGAAAGTGCCAATGATGAGATCAAGCAATCGGTTGGAGAATCTTTTAGAATTGATTACTTCCTCTTTATAATTGATCAAGCTCGATCTTCACTCCAAACTCGATTTAAACAATATGAAGAGACCTTTGGATTTTTGTTTAATTTAGAAAGGTTACAGAGTGTAAGTATTGCAAGTTTGTTGGAATCTTGTATGAATCTTGAGAAGTATCTGGAACATAATGGTCGTTTAGACATTAATGGAGATGATTTATGTTCTGAGCTGACAGTCTTGAGGTGTTATTTACCAAGTGAAACCAAGAGAGCAATTGAAGTACTACAACATTTGAAGACATTGAATGGTTGTTTCCCAAATGCTTAAATTGCTTATAAAATTTTGCTAACCATACCGGTTACAGTTGCATCTGCAGAAAGAAATTTCTCTAAGTTGAAGTTGATCGAGACATATCTCCGTTCATCTATGTCACAGGAAAGATTGAATGGATTGGCTATGTTATCAATTGAGAAAGAAATAGTTGAACAACTAGATTATTCAAATTTGATTAATATTTTTGCTTCTAAAACTGCAAGATGGGTTGTATATAAGTGATCATTTAGAACACTTTTGATACTGTTACTTTATTATAATATAACTATTTTGTATAATATATTTTGTTTGTCATTTTATTGTTGAGTTTTAAGTTAACATTAGTTTTGTAAAAATCTTATGAATTTTAAGGGCATGTTCGGTTTAGTTTTTTTGGAAAAAAATGGATTTTTTGAGTACTTTATTAACTTTTCAAATTTTTTTGTAGTGTAAAATGGTTGAAAAGTCAAAAATTGTAGAAAAAAAAATGGAAAAATGGCTACCGAACATGCGCTATATGTATAATATATTTTGCGACTCATAAGGGGGCCCAATTTTCGAAGTTCGCCTCAGGCTCTGAAAATTACAGGACCGGCCCTGAGTGTTGGCAATATATCAAACAGAATAAAATTGGTATGCAAGATGGTGTGGATTTTTTCAAATAAGTTTGCAATTATTGTAAAATAGATTTGAGTCGAAAACCTGGTACAAACATGTCTCATTTGAATAGGCATTGAAAAAAAATATGTATTGAATCATGGAGGTGTCGACATAAAACAAAACCAACTTGTGTTTGGTTCTTCCCGAGCTGATGATGGTTCTAGTTCGGCTTCAAATTAGGTTTATTCACAAGACACAAAGGTATGGTTATTTATGTCTGACCTAAATTGCCGCTTAGCATAGTATAAAGTGTTTGCTTGACCAGGTTAGTTAGAGAAAGTCTCTAATCGAGGTATAAGCCTACTTCTACAAATACATGACGTGCCGATACTTTAAAACTATATATTAACAACTACAAAAAATTGTCCTTTCTGTTCTAAATTTTTTTTTTTTTTAAAGTATCATATTGTTTACGTCTAATTTATGGGTGATAACAACAATAAATGTTTCATTTTAAACTAATAGAATATCCTTACAATCCTCAAAATTTATTTTTAATTTTAAAGTTTATTATAGAAGAATATAGTTTTCAAAGATAAAGTTCATGGTTTTATTTTTGGCAATGCTACTGTGAATCAAGTTGTCATTAAAAAATGAGTTAGTGAACTTAGATTTGAATTTGATGCTATAATTTTTCATATTCTGTCACATTTTTAATTTAATTGTATATTACATAAAACTACAACTAAAAAAAGTAGACATCCTATTAATTTCACTAATGTCTTGCTTGCTCTATGCCCTCATTTAATAGTTTATGTGCTGAGAATGACTTGGCAAAAACAACATTTGTAATTGTTGTATGTCATAGATGAACTCTATGTATCTTATATTGCATTCTTGTGATAAGTACGATAATAATATTACTTAGGGATGGGCGTGGGTCGGTTTGGGTTAGTTTTGCCCAACTCGAACCCAAACAGTAAAATTCGGTTCAGCTTTTGCCAAAATAAAAATTGATCCAATTTCAGAAAATTGGGTCCGAAACCAGTTTGGGTCGAGTTTTCAGTTTCTACCGGATTACATCTTATTCTTTTTTCAATTCTTAAAATCGATTTGTTTTTGGTTGGGTTTTGGAACCAACCCGAATTTGCCCAAAAAACGGACCTGAGGTGAGGTTGGCGGATTTTTTGCCCACCCCCTAATATATTACTTATTTTAATGATATATACTTGTATGGTTCGAACTTTGATTGAAATAATAATGACTCGTTTCCTGTATTTTTTATTAAAAAATTATTAAAGGTTTTCTATAACGCTATAAACGTGTGTGTCGATATTTACAAAAAGGTTGAACCCCAACTTTGAGGGCCCCCACTACCCACCTTACAGGACCTTGGTGGAAAATGTAAATCGCGGGATGTACCTCAATGGAGTAGGGTTGAGAGTTTGCTTTTTAAACTGCAACTTGCAAGGAGTCTCTTCTATACCAAATGTAGGAAACAAACCCTCACCCTACAGCTGTCAGCGAAGCTGAGACTACCTCACTCTCGCTTTTCAACCAACTGAGCTATGCCCTGGGGGTTTGCGTCGATATTTACTGTCATACTAATTTCTTTATTTTCAGCATTTTATTTACATTACAAGTACTTTTATCCTTAAATATAAAAGTTTGTCAATTTTTGACAAAATAATACATACCATGGAATTAAAATTTTGAAAATAAAAAAAAAAAAATTGCCCATGTTATTTAATTTAGCGGTTATTAAATCTAGGGTAAATAGCACTAGGGGTCTCAAACATTTGAACCTTATGACGATGGAGTCCCAAATCTTTAATTTCTAGCACCCGGGTCCCTAACCTATGAAACGTTAGCGCTTCATATCACTTTTTGACAGAAACTGTTAATTTGACCGTTAAATAGTCAAAATTTTATTAAATAGACTATTTTACCATTAAATTGAATGATTAAAAAAAATAAAAATAAAACTAAAAATTGCAACTAAATCCCAACCAACAAAAAAATTGTAACTAAACCCTAACTCAACTACTTCTTCTTCTCCAAATTTGCTGTAGTACCATCACCACCATCGAAAAAATTTGCGTACCACCACTCTGAGTATACAAAACCACCGAGCCGGCCCCACCACAAGCAATTCAAACCCCAAGTCCCTCGTACACAATTCAATTTTCAACTCTGGATTTGAACATCTGAAGGCAAAAATTGGAGAAGTTATAATTTGTCAATGTTTTTCACGAAAATGTGCCTTGAATAAAGCTTGGATAACTGGAGAAGAAGTCGACCACGGCATAGTTTTAAAAAAATGGGTGGATCGAATCTTTATTACTGATTTTGCTTTATGGACGAGAACCTTAACTTCTTCTAAGAAGGATCTGCGAGGATCTTCATTGCTAGTTCTTATACCACCTTTCGGAAAGTGTGGGTCATTAGCGAAGACACGAACTAAAATTCCCACCACCACACTTATTATACCAACAAAATGAAAAGAAATTCTCCAGCCGGAGATTCCTATAAAAGTAATTGGAGCTATCAATAGTGAAAATAATCCATCAACAATTGAACCAAGGTTATTGGTAATGTCAACAATCTCTCTCTCTCTCTCTCTCTCTCTCTCTCTCTCTCTCTCTCTATATATATATATATATATATATATATATATATATATATGAGACACACCCATGACTAGATCTCTACACCCCACCCCAAATTTAAAAGGAAGCAATGGATGGTGGAGAAGCCTTCGGTGAGTTTTTTTGCGGTGGTTTTCGGTGGGTGGTGGCCCACAGTAATTTTGGAGTAGAAAAAGTTATGGGAGTTGATTGCAATTTTGTTTTAGTTTATTGGAGTTTGATTGGAGAAGAAGAAGTGGGGTACGAGGTTGGTTGTAATTTTTGCTTCTTTTTTTTTTTGTTTGTTTTTCTAATTTTTTTTTTAATTCGAAAAAGATAATTTGGTCATTTTAAGAAAATTTTGATCATTTAACAGTCAAACTAACAATTTTTTAACGAATGATCTTGATCGCGCGTTTTTTGAAGGTTAAAGACTCGGGGTGCTAGTCATTGAAGGTTCGGAACCCCATCATCACAATGTTCAAAAGTTTGAGACCTCTAGTACTATTTACCTTAAATCTATTATACTCAAAATTTCTCATAAATTGACTTTTAAAATCCAATTACACATAAGAATTTAAAAAAATCATTTATGTCAAATGTACCATCACTGTGATGTATGTCAAATCAATTCCACACCCGAAGATCGAATTCAAAAAGTGTGGTGTATTCACATGATTTATGAGATTATTTAATTGCAGAATAAGTACTTTCTCACTTAGGCTTCTTTTGATTTTAATTAAAATTTTGATAAAAAGTTGAAGTCAAAATCAATAATTAATTTTAACCACACATTCTATTGGATCCACAACATTTTCTAACTTTTCAACTATACATTCTATCAACTTTTATTAACTGTTTCAAAAAATTTGATTTTAATCAAAATCAAACACACTCTTAGTTATGTTCAGTTCAATTCTAGAATTCTAGATGTCAGTGGTACAAATTTTGAAATACAACCGAAGTTATCCAAGTATTTCGATGCGGGCAATTGTAGCGCTTTACAACAAAATGAAATACGTGATTTTGATATTCTATCACGATGGAGGTGAACGACAATATCTAACATTATCAAAGATTGCACGTGATTCAGTAACACCATTGGTGTCTACTATAGTACCAGAGTCTGCGTTTAATTTATGTTGTAGGGACGAACAATCAAGAATAAGAGAAGATATATTTAAGTGTCTAATATGCTTGGAAGACTGGCCAGAGAGAAAATATTGTGTTCAAGATAACATTGACAATAAAATGCCGAAGATTTTTAGCAGATGGGATATTAAAAAGTATTAGTTACTTAATTACTTAAAAAAATTGTACACGTAATACTTTAATCGTGTGCAATTTTTACCCCATCTACATTTAAATGTAGCTTGTCCTAAGTCCCGAAAAGGAGAAGGATTGTAAACTTGTAAATTGTATTCATATATTATTGTATGTGTTGTTATAATTTTTTTTTTTTTTTTGTAACTCAATCACATTATATTTGTAATTTGTCGTAAAAATAACGTATTTGTAGAAATGAGTCTCCGCGCTCGTTAAGTTAATTAATTAACTAATGCATTTTTCTGAAAGATTTTTATTTTTATTTTTGGTGAATTATAGATTTAAAATAAAAAATCAACAAGCGTGTAGGTCGTTCGGCTCATCCATCACGAGCCGGACTAATCCCACTTTTTAGCAACATGTCATGCCCGACTCGACTTGTGTGTCCAAAAACCCAATCTTGTCTAAGATACGAGCTGATCTGAGTATATGGTCTGAGCTAGGGGTGGCAAATGAGCTAGGGTCGAGCCCCTCCAAAAAAAAGAGGGTGGAGCCCATTCGACTCGACAAAAAAAGCGAGCCACTTCGTGGGTAGGCTCGTGACGGTTACAAAAATGTGATTGTTGAGCACATTATTTTTTGAATTTTTTTTAAATTCAGATTTTTTCCAATAAATACTCCATTCTAAACTCATTCTTTTCACACTTCAATCTCTCAGTTTATTATATACTTGATTCAACAATAATTCTAAAATTTCATTCTCTCAATATTAATTTATAATTATTATCTCAAATCTCATTATCTAGATATTAGTCTTTACTTTAAAGTTTTAATTTTCTACTTCTTCTATTAATTCTCTATATTTCTACTACGTCTTCATCTTCTACTCTTCTCTTTATTATTTTGTTTCAAATGGCATACAATCGAAGTGATGATGATTGCAGTGGGTCTTAATAATGTTCCAATTCTAAACGATATTGTTGATGAGTTTAGAGGTAGCATTGATCCAATTGATTTAGATGACATTCAAGAAGATATCGACATACATACAACCACTGATTCTAGCACTAAACGAAAAGCCACTGAACAAAAGGCAAGGTGCTGACAGCATTTTAAGTTGATGCCGACTGGTAAACTAATAGACAAAGTCACTGAGCACAAAGTGCGATTAAAAACACTTTGAAAGATAAGTTAGCCTGACAAAAGAGGATATGCACGACCTATCTAAATAGACACTTCAAAAAGTGTCAATTCAAACACGGAGGTTTGAAATTAAATCAGGCACAACTCCAATTTGGATCTCTCATATCCGGCTCCAGTAATAATCTCAATCTAAATAATTGGGCATATTCACAATATAGCACGCTTCACGGAGGACTGCCGTGGTAAATGCCGAATTTCTACTGAGCTTGGTAAAAAATCATTATTTCACGAACTTTATCCAAAAATATCTCCAATCAAGGTATGCTTTCATTTCTAGAAATATTCTTCAGTAAAAACACTATTGTTTTGTATAATAAAAAGAAAGAAGCTATTATAAATGATATTAATAATTATAACAGTGTTTTATCTTTTACTTCAGACTTATGAACAAGTAATAACCAAAAAGGATACATGCCTACAACTGCACATTACATTGATAGTAATTGGATAATGCATAAAAAAAATAGCGTTTAGACAATTTGACTATTCACATAATGGAGTTAATATTTTCATGTTTTATTGGGTGTGTTATGTGAATTTAATTGTGAAACGAAGATTTTTAGTTTTACATTTGACAATCCAGACCCCAACAATATAATTTTTAATTCAAAATTTGATGGTATTTTAATTCACATTCGTTATGTATGTCATGTGTTTAATTTAATTGTGAAATGTAGATTAAAATTCAAATAAGAACAATTAGAAAAAATAATATGCTATTAATTATATTACAGTCTTATTAGTAACAAAACAAGTTTTTACTGGTCTATGTGTTGAAAATAGACTACAAGAAAAATATTTTTACACTGATGTTGGCCATACGTGGAATTCAACATATCTCATACTTGAATCTTATGAAGGGTATGAAGATTGCATATTTGCATTACTGCATATTATAATGGCCGACACTCACACGGACGAATATGATTTGTAAACATATGATTGGAAAATATGTGCTCATATTAGAAAAATTTTGAAAGTTTTTTTTCGACGCAACAAATACATGTTCAAGTGTATATTATCTGACTATTTTACTAGTTTTAAATTATTTCTATTATATTGCTAACAATTTTAATAGGTATAAAAATTTTGCTATTTTTTCTAATACTAGTGGAGTGCACGTTCAAAAGCACGTGTTTTATTTTAATTAAGTATTTAATAGCGTAGTTATTATTTCTGAGTTTCTTAATTATTTTATTAGTTATGAAAGGCTGAGTAAAATATGTATTAAAATTTGTTGGAGAAAATACGTATTTTTTAAGAGTGAGTGGTATGGTTTCGATTGATTTTTAACATGAACATTCTTTACTTTTAGATGTAATGAATGGTATGTAGTTTCTGACAAAATTGATTATTGTAATTCCTAGAATTTGATACTTCAATTATTATGTGAAAAAATTATTCTGCTGCTTTTAAATTTAAAGTTCCATATTTTTCCTCATGATTTGACTTTGTAAAAAATTTCAATTATCAATTTAATTTTGTTTATCCTAATCAAACATTCAAAAAAGTTTAGATCACATAAGTGTCATGAGATATGTTAAAGATTACTTGTGAACTTGCAATAATAAGTAATAAAAATATTTATTACAGATAAGTATAAGTTGTTAATTAGTGATTTTTCATAGATTTTTGAAGTAATTAATAAGCAATAAATTTGGAGAAAAGTATTGATTTATTGTTTTATATTTATTTCTTCAATTTAAAAATTGAAAATCAACAAAATTATTCAAAAATCTCAAAAAGAATTGATAAAAATAAGTGCATTCATGAGATTTTACTTGTTTTCGCAATAATACATGTATAATTGTAAGGATTTAAACATAATTTCACAATACTAAATTGTATAAAAAAGTAAAAAATAAATAAAAACTCTCAATAGCTTAAATCAACAAAAATAATTCAAAAAGTAAATGAATGTTCATTCTAGAATTTAAATAGTTTATGCTTATAATTTCTTAACACAACGATTAGCAATGAAAACATGCATTTGTCATTCTTAATAGCGTGTCTGAAGTGCAAATTTCAATATCCAATGAATGGTATTCACTATATTCTTTTGTCGTAGCTAACAAGAAATCAGAAAAATTATTTTTATTATAATCAAGAACCTAGGTAAAAATAAAAGCAAAAACAAAAACAAATTAGTATAAAAGAACACATATTTAGAAACGATATTTTGTATCTTGACCAGTGTTAAATTTAATATTACTATTGTATTTTCCAAAAAAAAAAAAAATTACATTGCCAATTCTGTTACAGTAAATTAGGGAAAAAAAACAGAGAAAAAAAAAATGAACAGTGGTGGACGTTCATAGGAACAATGCTACACAAAAAAAAAGGAAAAAAATATTGTCAATTTTAGAAAGAAAAAAAACTTAAAAAAAAATAAAAAAATAAGAACATTGGTGAAGATCTATTTTTAATATATTAAATCTTGAATATTAGAACTATTTAAGAACTAAAAATGAGAATTGAAAATCAACACTCAAACAAGTAAAAATGTTCAAATAAGTATAAAACATTAACAAAAACAGGACCTAAACAACTACTTGTAATAGTCAATTCACGAATCCTAGAAATAATAAGAACCAATAGCAATTTTCAAATCTATTCGATCAAGCAGTGAAAAGTTAAGCAAATAGATCTGCGTGACAATGACTTTTATAAAATAAAATTTGGATGGATACTTAAAATAATCAACATATTTGTAAATTTTGGGCGCTTTTTTCAAAAGACATGACTGAAATCGAAAGAAAAGCAAAAAATACGAACGAAGAAATATAAGTGAAATAACGAAATGGTGCAAAAAAAATGGTCTTTGAAAAAGATCTACGATTGAGGAAAAAAAGTGTCAGTTTCAAAAAATTAGAAAAATGTGGGAAAAAAAGAAAAGTAAATGAATAGTGGTTGGCATTCATAGAAATAGTGTCACACTAAAAAGGGGGGGAGGGGAGGGAGGGAGGGAAATCAAAAAAACTTAAAAAAAAAAAAAAAAAAAGAACATGGCATGCATTCATAGAAATAATGTCATACTAAAGTCCTTCTTTTAATTAATTATTAATATATATATATTCTATATATATATAATATATTCATATATCATTCTGTTTTTAGTGTGTGTCATCTCCATTCTTCTATTCATTCTCACAGGTCCAAATCACTATTTTCAATAGTTTAAGTTATTCTATGACAAATCAAAAATTCAATTGAAATTGGGCTCTAAACTTTCAAAAAAACAAAAAATCTTAAACTATTTTATTTTAAAAATGACTATTCTTCCCAACAAAAAGTTGCACTAGTGCTAAGCACCACATAATGGATGACATTTCAAACAAAGCGGTGTCTCTGCAAAAATTATTTACAATTGAAGCACAAAATGAAAATAAAAAATCAAGGCCGATGCCTAATATGATCTCCGTAAACAAAAAATCCCGATAAAATGGTTGGATTTCCCATCGAATAGTGAGTCACTATGAAGTCACCTCTTTTAATATAGAATAACTAGTGAAATTCCTCGTGAAATCCCGCAGTCACAACACTTTTTAAGAAATGGGCAAATTAATTTTCTTCATTGTTAATGAATTTTTAATTATAGATTTCATTGAAAAATTCATTTAAAGACTTTTAGATTTTGGAGAGATTTTAATAATAAATCGAAATCTATTAAATGGCCATTTATTGAATCATCACATTTTGTAAATTCACTATGTAAACAATTATAATGAAGATATTCCAATAAAATTAATCTTTAAACTCTTTTGGAGCTTTCCAAATTTTAAACTTATTCCATATTTCTTTTGGATTATGGGCATCCTTTGCAAATTATTTCCATATTATTTTATTCATTATAATATATCAAATATTAAAAAAAACTTATGGAAATCACACTTCAAATCATGAGATATCTCTCGAGTAAGATTTCTTGTGAACTTTATTTCACACGAATAAGTAGTAAAAATGATTATTATAGATTAAAATAGCAAGCGTATGGGGATGCATAAGTTGTTAATTAGTTTTTATTTTTGGTATATTGGACAAATTTCGATTGTACTCATGGATATATATTTTTACTATTGTAACTCTAGTACCTTGAGAGTAGTATTTTCTCTTTTTTTCTTGCATAGTGCAAGATTTTAACCACTGAGAATAAATAGAAGAAATGTGTGTGTGTGTAAATTTTGTTGGACTTAATTGTAATTTGATTCGATTTGAATCGACATTTGGAAAAAAACAAAAAGTTATTTGAATTAAAATTATCTATAACTGGCGATGATAAATAATTTCTCTTCCTCAAACGTGTTACTAACTGGTGGAGACACATGGTGGCGGAGCTTTTTCCCCGTTAATATAAATAATTAATTAATTGAAAGAAAGCTATTTTGATTGCAAATAATTTTGACAGTTCAAAGTTTATAGGGATAACTGCTTCGATGATGATGGGTGTCCCTTCATCTCCCTCATTTGATAACGGGTGTCCATTCATCTCCCTCATTATTAGGAGTTAATATGTTTCATAATTTGTTGAGAGATGTTTCGTCTTCCCGATTTTGTTTCGATAGTTTAGTTATTAGAATTTGGATAGCTTTATTCGATATTTGAAGAAAATAAAAATAATATTTAATTGAGTATCTAAAATAATAAAAACATATGCAAAAATTTGGTTTGATTTTTCAAAAGACATGACTAAAATCGGAAGGAAAAGCGAATAAGATAACCAAATAAAAACAAGAAAATTGGCGTTGAAAAAAAAATTGGTTCTAAAAATATTTACAATTGAAAAAAAAAAAATGAAAATAAAAGAAAGGATATGGAAATATGAAATAGTAAAAAAAAAAAAAAAAAATAGTAATTAGCACACATTCCTATAAATAGTATCACTATGAATTGCCTCTTTTAATATATATATATATAAAATATATAACTAGTGGAGTGCACATGCAAAAGCACGTGTTTTATTTTAATTAAATATTTAATAGTGTGACCATTATTTGTGAGTTTCTTAATTATTTTTTTAGTTATGAAAGGTTGAGAGTAAAATATGTATTAAAATTTGTTGGAGAAAATACGTATTTTTTAAGAGTGAACGGTATAGTTTCGATTGATTTTTAACATGAAAGTTTTTTACTTTTAGATGTGATGAATGGTATGTAGTTTCTGACAAAATTGATTATTGTAATTCCTAGAATCGGATACTTCAATTATTATGTGAAAAAATTATTGTGCTTTTTTCAAATTTAGAGTTTCATATTTTTCCTCATGATTTGACTTATTTAATTTTGTTTATTCTAATCAAACATTCAAAAAAGTTTAGATCACACGAGTGTCATGAGATATACAAAAGATTACTTGTGAACTTGCAGTAATAAGTAGTAAAAATACTTATTATAGATTAGCATAAGTAGTTAATTAGTAATTTCTCATTAAGTAGATTTTTGAAGTAATTAATAAACAATAAATTCAAAGAAAAGTGTTGATTTATTGTTTTATATTTATTTCTTCAATTTAAAAATTGAAAATCAACAAAATTATTCAAAAATCTCAAAAAGAGTTGATAAAAATAAGTGCATTAATGAGATTTTACTTGTTTTCGTAATAGTAAAATATAGAGCACATCAATACTATATATATGTATAATTGTAATGATTTAAACATAACTTCACGATACTAGATTACGTAAAAACGTAAAAAAAAATAAAAACTCTCAATAGCTTAAATCAATAAAAATAATTCAAAAAATAAATGAAAGTTTATTCTAGAATTTAAATAATTTATGCTTATAATTTCTCAACACAACGATTAGCAATGAAACACATGCATTTGTCATTCTTAATAACGTGTTTTGAAGTGTAAATTTCAATATCTTGAGTGGTATTCACTATATTCTTTTGCCGTAGCCAACAAGAAATCGGGAAAATTATTTTTACTATAATCAAGAACCTAGGTAAAAATAAAAACAAAAACAAATTAGTGTAAAATAACACATATTTAAAAATGATATGTTGTATATTGACCAGTGTTAAATTTAATATTACTATTGTATTCCAAAAAAAAACAAAACTTACATTGCCAATTCATTGCGTGAAATTAGGAAAAACTAAAAAAAAAAAAAAGAGAAAAAAAAAATGAACAATGGTGGACGTTCATAGGAACAGTACTACACAAAAAAAAAAAAAAAAAAAAATATTGTCAATTTTAAGAAATAAAAAAAACTTTAAAAAGAAAAACAAGAACAATAGTAAAGATCCATCTTTTAATATATTAAAATACTGAATATTAGAACTATTTAAGAACTCAAAATGAGAATTGATAATCAACACTCAAACAAGCAAAAATGTTCAAATAAGTATAAAAAATTAATAAAAAAAAGACTTAAACAACTACTTGTAATGGTCAATTCACAAACTCTAGAAATAATTAGAGCTAATAGCAACCTTCAAATATATTCTGATAAGTGGTGCGAAAAGTTAAGCAGATAGATTTATAGAAACAACTTTTATAAAACAAAATTTGGATGGATACTTAAAATAATCAACACCTCTCAAAATTTGGGGTGATTTTTCAAAAGACATGACTGAAATCGAAAGAAATGTGAAAAATATGAACGAAGAAATATAAGTGAAATAACGAAATGTTGAAAAGAAAATAGTATTGAAAAAGATCTACGATTGAGAAAAAACGGTGTCAATTTCAAAAAATTAGAAAAATATGAAAAAAAAAAAGTAAATGTGGTGGGCATTCATAGAAATAGTACCACACTAAAAAAGAAAAAAAAAAAAACGTGTCAATTTCAAGAAATCAAGAAAAACTTAAAAATACAAAAAAACAAAAAAAGAAAAGGAAAAGTGGTGGCACGTATTCATAGAAATAGTGACATACTAAAGTAACTCTTTTAATATATAGGGATAAATATATAATAATATATAATTATACATGTCATAGAAGTTAAATTTAGAAAATATTAGGAATAGTTGCTTATGTTATTTCTATTAGTATGTATTATGGATCATATACTTAACTTAGAGGATACGAAAGTAACAATAATGACAATTTTACAAAAATTAACGTACGAAAATCCACTAACGTATGGTATTTTAGAACAAACTTTAAGTCAAATATATGAGGTCTATGCTGAAAAGGTTGGTAGGAACGTCATACGACTCCATGTTTCAACATATATTTCGTTATCAACTAATGACATTGACTTATGGAATTACGTTAGTTCACTTTATGTCAAATGAATGATTATTTAGAACAAACTTTATGTCAAATGTATGCGGTCTATACTGAAAAGATCGATAAAAACGTCATAAGACTTCCTGTTCCAACATATACTTCGTCATCAACTGATGACATTGACTTATGGAATTACGTTAGTTCACATAAGAGTGGTCAACATGTTAGTGGTTCTTCGTCTGCTTCTTTCCTTTCCTGTTTTAGTGATACACCTATAAAGTTAGTTAGGTATTTCGCGCACGACATGTTTAGTATTTTAGATGACGAAGATATAATTTTTTTTGATATACTACGGTGGTGGAGACAACATCAACATCAATACTCAATTTTTTCAAAAATAACACGTGATCTATTAACACCTCAAGTATCAACTATATCATCGAAGTTTGCTTTTAGTATAGGTGGCGAGTTACATTTTTGATTTCGCGTCAATACTTAAAGTTCCATATATTAAAAAGTTTCATCGTGTCGCGAAGGATTTGATGACGCCAAACTTCAATTCCAAGACGAAGTGTACAAAATAATGTCCGAAGAACTTGAAGTAAATATTATTTGTTTACGAATTTGATATTTTATTTGTCTTATTTTAACAAAAAATTGTATACGTAACAATTTGTTCGTATATAATTTTAACTCCGTATACGTTTAAAGAAGTTGGTTCCAAGTCCGAAAAAAGGAGGATGCTTCAACTTTGAATTTATAAAATAAAACATTTCTGACACTTCTTTTTAAAAAAAAAAAATCAAAAAATTTAAAAATTAAGAATTTCACCAGTTCGTGAGTTGAACCGAGTCCAATTTTTTAGACGAGTATTTGGGCGAACCGAACTCAGTTGGCAATCGGCCAATCCGCAGCAGTAAGCACAACCTATTGCCACCTCTAGTCTGTGCCCATAAACCAGTTTGATCCGACTCAATGCCTTCTCTAAGTTGTGGCAAAAAAAAAAATCCAGCCTTTTGGACAAGACAACAGTAATAATCCCTGCACATCATTTTATTTATATATACACACGTGATTTAATTGTAACACCGACACAGCTGTCCAATCCATAAACTTGCGGTAACATTAACATACCCCCGATCGCCACCGTGTAATGACTGGATTTCGTCAAACCAAATCCCGATAAGCAACAAGCACGTGACCCCTTGTTTTTCAAGCCACGGAACGGTCAACTATACATACACACTTGTATTTATATAGAGAGAAAACAGTCGAAGAGAGAGAGAGAGAGCGCGCGCGAAGGAGGAGGGAAAACCAGTTAACAGTTGAACGGAGATGAAGTATTAGCCCTTCGATCATCCGAAAAATCACAGATTGCAGCCAATCCGTACAGTGGATTACCGCAGATGACGCTCAATAGCTCCCAATTTTTCCTAAATTTCGAGCCCCAACGGTAACTCCAGTGCACCCATAGCCTTATACATACGCATGCATATATATATGCGCGCGCGCGCGTGCGTGCGCTTGCGGTTATTCATTTAGATGTATATTTAAGTGTATGTATAATGCCTACGTCGGTTTGTGCGAGTTCTGAGCTTCACACGTGTCGTTATGGCCGATTTTTAATGGAATTTCTTGAGCAGGAGCGTATACTCTTAACACTAGGATTCGAAATTCAAGGAAAAATTCAGTTTGTAAGAGAGATTCATCTGATCAATGAACCAGCCGAATTAACTTAATTCTATTGAGACTCTGAGACATTATACAATGCAGAATGGTATAATCCAATAATTGACGAAGGATTATTGTATTCTGATTTTTTTTGATTAGGAGCCAGCTAGGATCAGATTCGTTCTCTTTGATACGTAGGAATAGTGAAATATCAGCCTAAGAGTATGGTTGCAGATCGTCATGTTATTTTACTTTTTTGGTCTGATAGAAGGACATTGTATCCTCGGATTTAGTGAAAGAAGAAATGTGTTTGTGTAGAGATAAATCTCAGCATCGGGGTGATATTTGGGAATGTTGAATACAAATAGTGATTGGAAACTAGTTTGAGTTAACAAAAAGCGATATGGGCACTGGAATTGGGATTCTTGTGAAGTATGTTGTTATCCTTGTTGAGTAGGCGTATATTGGATGTCGATTCCAGGTAAACTGATGCAAAAAGTGGCCAATTTCCGTTGAGATATTCACATTGTAGCTAGATTGTGTTCTCAAGTCATAGAATTTGATGTTCTCTTCAAAATATGTCAACACTGAATTTTTTATTTTAAGTTTTGTGGCATGCAAGTGTAATTAATGATGCTATATGACATTGTTTAATGAAAAATTTGGTACTAGGATTGGTGATTCTTTGGGTATGAGAATTGTGAAATGTTTACAGGGATGCCTATGGATTTACTGTGACATCAAAACACCTCCATAGATTTCGAGAGTATGCTGATATATATAAGGTAATTGCTATTTTTCCTGGCTATCAACAATTGCATTTATTCCTATTTTTTCAAGGGAATCAGTTGGTTTTCTTACTTAAGTGATCATTTTTTATTTTAAGAACATTGATCTTATACATCAAACAAAGGAATTATTTGGTGAAACCATCGTCTGAGAATATTGAACGTAATAGAATATTTAACAACCTTCCTATTTCCTGACTACTAGAATGGGTGATTACAGGAAGAAGAAGAAGAGAGATTGCAGAAATGGAAGGGCTTTCTTGAACAAGCAAAGTCTACTCAATTGCATCTTTCCAACAAGGAGATTAAGTCTGTGGTTTCTAAAGTTACAAATCAGCAAAGTGAACCTGATCAGGAGGCGAGTGGAAAGGATGATTCAAGTGACGAGAAGTCTGTGAGTTCTGAACTTACGAAGCAGCAGACTGAGCCTGCTCAGGAGTTGAGTGTAGAAGGGTATGAGTCAGGTGAACAAAAGCCTGTGGGTTCTGAAGTTACAAAGCAGAAACCTGTTCAGGAGGCGAGTGGTGAGGGTGATGATTCAAGAGTACAGAAACCAGTTTCTGACACTGAGACAGAAAGTGGCCCAATTAAAGAGGCCCCAGCTACCCTACAAATAAAATCTCGTGAGGTGCAGACATGGGCTGACATTAATCCATCTCTAGATGTCATTGACCATATGATGAGTTTTTGTGTAAAGAGAAGAAACATGGACAGTGAAAAGACAATCTCTACCCACAATCAGCTTCCATCAATAGATGAGGCAAGATTCTCGAAAGGGGAACCTGAAGAGGAGGAATTTTATGACAATGAGATAGCTGATGACATTGTAGATGCTTCTGCTGAAGGAAGAAGTTCCAGTGATGAAATTTCCCCAGAACCAGTGTTCCCTTGGAAGGAAGAACTGGAGTTTCTTGTTCGGGGAGGAGTACCAGGGGACCTTAGAGGAGAGGTACAGTCTAGCACTTTTATCAATGTGCTGGTTTCATAATTTCCAGTCCAGCATTAAAGTTTCTTTTATCTGTGCATTTGTGGGGCAGGTGTGGCAAGCCTTTGTTGGTGTCAGAACACGCCGGGTGGAGAGATATTACCAGGATTTGTTGGCTATAGAAATTGATGCTAGTGATGGTCAAGAGCATGAGGAATTATTGTCGGGTGATGATAGCAAGCGACGCAGCAGGAAGGGTGTTGATTTGTCAGAAAAATGGAAAAAGCAAATTGAGAAGGTCATTAGATGCATGGGCCCTGGACTTTATCGTTCAATCTTTTTAATTCGTAGGTGCTACTTCTTTTTAGGGCCCACTTGGGATGGTCTTCAAGAATGCCTTGTAGCTAATTGTTGTCAAATTAAAACAACGTTGGTTTCCTTTTTAAGATGTTGATGGCATTTTCTTCACATTGAGTCTCTCCCTGGTGGACACCTGTACTATTTTAACTTTGTTGCAAAATATCTTATTTGTCATGTATCTGTCTCTTATCTTCCCCTTAGTTATTTCTGTCTTTTCCTCCCACTCTTTATGTTCGTGTTTTTTTCTATGAATAATAGTATATCATAACATCGCATTGCAATCCAGATTCCTCAATTAGTTATCTTCTTATTGTCAGGATCTGCACCGAACATTTCCTGGACATCCTGCATTGAATGAATATGGTCGAAATTCATTAAGGCGTGTACTTTTGGCATATGCGCGACACAACCCATCTGTTGGGTATTGCCAGGTGAGTGCTGCCTGAACATATTGTCTCTTTGTTTTCTTTTTCATCCTGTGCTCTTTATCTTTGACTTCTAAGTATGGAATAATGGTTGTAAAGGCAAAAAGAGGTGATAACCATTAGTGATAGTCTGAGATGAAGTTTGAACTGTTGGGAAAATAGAACCGAGAACTGTTTTTGACTTAAAATAATACCAATTATTGGAAATACACATTCCTAAAAGTAATATTTAATGCTGATTATCAACTTGGTGCAAAATCTTCACTATTTGCGAAAATTTTATTTGGTATACTTCAAATCCATGGATTTTAATGTTGCTATAGAAGTTGTAATGGAAGTAGAGAATTGAGGTCTTCAATTTTTTATTGAAGATTTTGAACAATTTAGGTTGATGGAAGGTAGAAGAAAGTTTCCCAACTAATGTCACATGTGAATTGGAAAGGACATGAGACGACGCCAGAAACATTCTTACTTCAATATGCACTTTTTGTTGTCCGTTGTTCTTCGCGTCATGTGTTATTCAGCTCGAACCACATCAAGAAATAAATAGTTCCTTGTTACCACACTCCCTTCTCATTTTTTAACTTCCTCTTATGTATTACTATACTTGCAGGGAATGAATTTCTTTGCTGGCTTATTACTTCTCATGATGCCAGAAGAAAATGCCTTTTGGTAAGTTTAAAGCCATCTGTCATTGTCCTGTTTGTACCTATATTTGAAATTTTGAGGAACAAAACTGCTAGATGTGAATGGAGATTGTTTTGTATTTGACAGTAATTTTGTAGGCTTTTGTCTCTGTACTTCCTCGTTCTTGTAGTTTTTTTCTTTATATAAGTCAATGTGTGAAATGATTGTGGACTATTTGTTGAAGCAAAATTTGTTTTTATTGAAGAAATTCCATTGCTATGCTGCAAATGTGATTATTAATTTGGAATTTTGGATCCATAAATTCATGTAATATGAATTACTTTGTTATTGTGTAGTTTTGACTGCAGAGTTGTAAGTATTGAGTTAAAAAATTTTGCTTCTGAAATCAATTGTATGTGTAATGCATTAAATTCACCTTTAAGAAGTGATGCATCCCTACTTCTAACTGCAGAGGAAGACCGTTTTCTTTTATATCGTCTTATTGCTCATTGTTTCTCCACGAAAATCTGATGTTACGAGAACCTAATTAGTCCAACAGATGAGCTGTTCTTATTGTACAACAAAACATAAGTAATCGGAATTTTCCATAAATATCTCTTTTTTGACAAGTCTCAGAAGTCTGTCATTATTTATATGAGATGGCACACATGATGCAGAGTTAGAGACTGTTTTGTGCTTGTCATGTCAGTTCACGTGAGACATTATTCTTTACGGAAGAATAGATCTGTTGACTTCACGGCTGCAAGATAGATTAGAAGAGGTCATAAGAAGGGGATTCTGCGGTTCGAAGACCATGAACTGTATTTTCACTGGCATGTTTCAATTGAAATGTGCTTGTGGAAGAACTTGTCTCTTTCTTTAACATTTGGCCACCTCCCTTAGTCTATTGCCCTCACACATAAACAACAACAATTTTTCTCTAACCTATTGCAATAACCTCCCTCCTTGTTGTTCCTATTCCTACTTGAATACATTGGAATAGATATCCAGTGGTTATCCTGCTTATATTAAAACTTTCCTAGCAGACCTCATGGTATTCAAGTTGCGAGAGATAAACTGAACAAGTACTGTTGTCCCTGTGAACCACTAAAATATTTGATTCACATGGTTCTTGTTAGCTCACACAGTTTTGTTTTTGATCTCATATGCAATGCTTTTCTCCTAATGAGTAAATAAATATGGTTTCCAACCTTCTCTACAAAAGTCAAATCTCTTACAGTCTTGCTTCAATAATCCGTTATCACTACACCCTTAGACCTCTTGAATCCAAAGTGAATGTACATACTTGAATGGTTACATTATATGATAAATTTGCATTATAACTTATATGGAATCAATATTGTAACTCTATAAATCATAACAACCAATTATTTGTACTTTTTACTATATCTCATGTAATTTTCTTGTGCATAATCATTTGGTAGCTCTCCACTACGTATTGGCTACTTGCAAGCTTTGTTTTTAAATTAATTAAACTAATAATATGATTCCTTAATGAATAATTTAAATAATATCCCTCTTCCTAAAAAATATTTAATTTATGTATCTACATATATATAAATCATTTATACAGTGTACTTATGTAGTAAAGAAACACGAAAATGCTAACTTTATCAACTAGTTTGTTTCAAATCTTTCAGGACTTTGGTGGGTATTATTGATGACTATTTTGATGGCTATTTCTCTCTGGAAATGGTAGAATCCCAGGTCTGTATTCCGTTAATCTTGCTTTTGCAATTATTGTATGCATCTTAAATGGATCTGACACTCCACCAAAACAATTTGTTTTAAATGTAGGTTGACCAGCTTGTTTTTGAGGAGTTGATGCACGAAAGATTTCCTAAACTTGGTTTGTCTATAATTTTATGTTTTCTTTTTCTTTTGTCGACGTATTTGTGTCAAACATTTGAAGTTTCTCATTGCTTCTATGATGCTGCAGTCAATCATCTCGATTATTTGGGAGTGCAGGTGACATTGATAATTGGGCCTTGGTTCCTTTCAATCTTTGTAAATTTTCTTCCATGGGAAAGTGGTTAGGCCTCATACTATTAGAAATATAATTTTAGTTCATAAGTTTATATATTGGTCATATATTCTAAATCTTGTTCATCCTTACATCCTAAGACTATACTCTAAATTACATGTTGTGAACTTTTGACCAATCTTCTTGGCTCCAGTTCTTCGAGTTTGGGATGTGATACTGTTTGAAGGGAATCGTGTCATGCTATTTCGAACTGCACTTGCTTTGATGGATTTATATGGTAATGGAGTCACTGTTACATTATGTCAATTTGTATGGGAGATAATAAGTGAACTATCATCTCCAAATTTTTGCAGGTCCTGTTGTAGTTACAACTAAGGATGCTGGAGATGCTATCACTTTGTTACAATCGCTCATTGGGTCCACATTTGATAGCAGCCAACTTGTGTTGACTGCTTGCATGGGGTTCTTGACTGTTACTGAAGATAGACTGCAAGGACTAAGAGATAAGCATCGCCCAGCTGTACTTGCAGCAATTGAGGAAAGAGCAAAATGGGGTCGAGCTTTTAAAGATCCTAAAGGACTTGCAACTAAGCTATATAGCTTCAAGCATGATCCTGAATCAATGATAAAAGAAAGCAATATGGAAGCAGGATCAGACGACAAGCTAATGGGTGGTAAAATATCAGATCCAGAATCTCATTCTACAAAGATGGATGAACTTCGTAACAGCATAACGATTGATTCTGAAGTAGATTCTCTTCCAGACCTTCAAGATCAGGTAGCTTACTATCCATTTTACTTGGAACTCACCTTTTATACTCCTTTAATCACTGAAGAAACTCATATTCCGTTTCTTTGAGATTACATTGTTGACTGCTAGCTGACAAGCTATTTTCTTTTCAACAATTCATCTTTTCTTTTATGACCTTGGGTTTGTCTTTGTGTATTTGAATGCCATTGGTATATCATGGATTTGAAAACAGGTTGAGTGCTCTAGAGTTTGTCGTCTTTGAGTAGTGAAAAATTTCTTATAAAAGAAGAAACTTGAATTTGCTTATCCACTGTTATAGGAGTTACTGAATTTTATTTTGATATTTTTGTTCTGTATATAGTGTATCTATTAGGTTGATTTATAAACACGATAAATCCATGACTTTCTGGCTGTTGTGGTTTTCAGTAACATATCAAATGGTGGTTTGTCACGACTCTGTAATCAATAGATTTTATCAAGATTCTTCATAGAGAAATCAATGGGTGCATTTCTGTCCATCTCTCCTTAGCTTCCTCCTAACTGAAGTTTGTATGGCCAATTCACTGGTCATTGCAAATTCAGATTAAAGTTGTATAAGCGTACGATGTATCTGCTTATCATAAAGGTGTCCGTTTCTGAGTAACAGAAGATCAAATATCTTATCTTTCTTTTCCGTGCTAGGTCAGACTTTTGTTAGGCAGCTTTGTGTAACCGGAGATAGTAAATGCCTTAATGATGCATTTGTTGAATGGTTCAGCAATTATAACCCATTCTCGTGTTGTCGTTTTTACGATTCACTTATGAAAAGATTTTTTGCAGGTGGTCTGGTTGAAGGTCGAGCTGTGTAGTTTGCTGGAGGAGAAGAGATCTGCTATGCTCAGGTTAGTCTGTATAATGCTTGGCATCCAAATTATGTCCAAATGGAAGAACTTGTTAATAGGCTGTTTATTTTATTTTCTCCTTTGAAATTGGAGTTGAAAATGTGCAAGTCATTGTATTAAACTCTTAAATAGCATCATGATTGTCAGTGCATGCTGGCATTTAATTTATCTCGATCTGTAAATGCATGGCATTTCGTGCTTCTGTACAGTGCCTAATGCCTCAAGCAGTGTTGTCACAATCACTTTCTGCAATTCAATTATATTACCTTGCTTAACCGAATTAGCTAATTTTATATATTAACGTCTCTTTGGGCAGAAAAATTTGTCCTCCGATTGCCATTTCTTTGAGCAAAGCATTCTTTTGATTATGAGAGTTGTGTTTTTTTCTTTTTTAGGGCAGAAGAATTGGAGGCTGCTCTTATGGAGATGGTCAAGCAAGATAATAGAAGGGAATTGAGTGCAAGGGTATTTTTAGAATACATTTAAACTTGGTGCAACTTTTAGATTCACTGAGATCTTGTCTGTGGTTAGTGTATCATCTCGCCCAGTTCTCTACCTAGTGATACATTCTTCAGATTGGAAATATGAGGGAGAGAAAATGCTATTGTTGTTATTGTTATAGAATATAAGTGGATCCTTCTTGTCCCTTTCTCTAGGTGTAATGTTTTCCTCTTGCCTATTTAGGTGCAATTTTGATGTCATAAAAATTGAATATTAACCCAGCGCAGAGGACAGAGGTACCAAAACATCGTCTTAGATTCAGGAATCTGTTAATTTACTATGATTTTCTAATCGAGGGAGCCAGCACTAGATTTTCCAAGGATTTCAGTGTTTAAAAATATAAAAAAATAATTTAATCCCCTCGAAAATAGAAATGAACTGGATAAAATTTTCCTTTACTTTATGTGTCTAGAAGCCAACATTTTCACCTAGGGGTGGGTGTGGGTCGGGATGGGTCGGTTTTCGACCCAAACCGAAACCAATCCAAAAATTTTTTTGGGCCCGAAACCGACCCGAATCAGTTTCGGGTTGGGTTTTCGGAAGATGACCCAAACCGGTCGGGTCGGTTTGGCGGTTATTTTGCCCATCCCTATTTTCACCTAACAAATCAATTTCCTGCTTTACCGATGTGCATCAGTTGTAAATTAGTTTACCATTTGAAATTTTTACATTACTTACCAATATCTTGCAGGTTGAGCAATTGGAGCTAGAGGTTGCTGAACTACGGCAAGCCATGGACGATAAGAAAGAACAGGAGAATGCTATGCTTCAGGTTTGATTCAACCTATCTTTCATCTTTAAATGGATCTGGGTGAAATGACAGGTAACTTCTTTAAGATTTCTAGTGATGAGGATTTTGTTTTAGGTTCTGCTGCGAGTAGAGCAAGAACAGAAGGTCACTGAAGATGCTCGACTGTTTGCAGAACAAGATGCAGCTGCTCAGAGATATGCAGTAAATGTTCTTCAGGTTTTATCTTTGTTCAAGTTAAAATAATTGATACTCAGATCCTCATTTGCTTCAAAAAATTCCTTATGTTAGTTAGACTGGTGTATTTCATAGGAAACGGTTGGTGGTGTTCCTTAGTTTTAGCTAGGAGCTTAAATTCTGGGGGAGGAAAACATACGATACTACTTTAACCTAGAATCAATCCTTATGTTTCCTGATGATCCCAACTCCAGAGGCAATCGGATCATCTTCCTTACCGAAACAAGGAGTGTGGAAATTCTTTTTTCCTCTTGCAAAACGTATGGCATGTAATAGTTGTGGCATTTTGTTGAAACAGGAGGTGTTCATAGGATTAGTGAGAGTCTAGTGATCCCTGAACCAGGAGTTTAAAGAGCACTAGGTCTTGGTATAGACCCTTCGTCAGAGAAAACTAAATGACTACTTTGATGAAATAATAGAATAAATGCCACTTTTTTTAATCGTGATTTACTTTACATGTCCGGAGCATTGGCTTGCAAAAAGTATTTTCATCTGGTACATAGAAATAATTCACGATTGATTGTTTCATTTTCATTTTCTTCAATCCAAACAAAAGTATGAACTTTTTAAAATTGTACAGGAGAAGTATGAAAAAGTTATGACTTCCCTTGCTCAAATGGAAAAGAGGGCTGTTATGGCTGAGTCAATGCTTGAAGCTACATTGCAATATGAATCTGGGCAAAATAAAGCCTTGTCATCCCCATGGTGCGTGTTCTATTCTCTAGAGACTAAAGTAATTGCTTTCCCTGCAAGAGTTACTATAGAAGTGCTGCACCAGTAATATTTAGAATTCTCTTTCAGAAAGTTCCCCGTCCCATCACATAGGACACTAAACATCCAGTGCCTTAGTGTGGTATTTTCTCATCTTTTAGTGCCTATTTGGTAGAGTTTAAAAGTAGTTTTTTAGGATATTTTAAAAAAAGTTGGTGAAATGTGTGGTTGAAAAGTTGATAAAAGTTGTGATTCCATGAAATATATAGTTGAAAATGAGTTTGGAAAAAAAGAGATTAAATTAAACTAGGGCAAACGTGCTCTTAAGTTCTTCATGACAAACTCACTTCAAATGGCAACTTCTGTTACAGGCCTGGAGTTGTAAATGTAGAATCTCCACTGAATATGCCAACAAGAACAGGGCTACTCTCATTTGGCATTGGTTGGGGTGACAGGAACAAGGCAAGTTATTGCATTCTTATTGGTCGTTTTACATTCTATCACCACTATTTGATGGTGAATAGAAGATCCTGTGACATGACACTAAATGAGCAATCATATTGATTTCCAGTAACAAGCAATAAAATCCACGAGTCACACACAAGCACAAATGCCAATACGCTAAAGCTGAAATCATCAATAGTGTGTCAACTTCATAGTTTCAAAGCTTATCTTGTCAGTTTAAGCTGGATGTGTTGGATGTTGATCTAGCTAAAAGTATAAATGAATGATTTCTTTTGGGACAGGGGAAGACAAGTAATGCTGTGGCTCCTAGTGAAAACAAAACTGTGAATGGGGAATCAGATGCAAGCCGCACGCAGTCATACTAACGGCCATCAAGAATAGAGGAAAAACGTAATCAATGTTTATGTTAGTATATATAAATGACACCTTGAGACATGGATGTTGCTTCTTCATGAAACAGTATCTTGCACCTCCTATTGTCCTCATGAAGAGCCGCCTGGTTCATTTTTCTGGTTTTACAATGTTGTGACTAAAGGAGGCTATCTACTTGTACATGTCAAACTGGAGAGTCCCCCATGGGGTTGGGGAGGTGGCTTGGTGAGAAACCATGCTGTGTTAATCCACATTTGGTCGCAGAATTCTAACTTCGCCTCTTCCTCACCACCCTCAGTGGCCTATAGTATATACATACTCCAAAATGAACAAGTTTACAGTATTTTGGATTGGAGAAATCCCAATTTCAAACACATTCATCTTAGATGGTCATTACTTCAATAATCGTTCCTCAGCAGCTATCAGATTGCTCACTAGTAACAATCTTTTGAGCAATGCCATCGCTCCTTACTGTTGCAGCAAACTTTTTCACATTCTTATTCTTTTCTCGACTACCGTAACCTGTTGTCACCAGATTTTTTGTTGTCTTATATGATTTTGATGGATTTTAATTCTTCAAGCTGTTTATACATAGATAATTTTTGAAATCTTTTATATTGACGATAATTTATCAATGATAGCTCGCTACTTGGAAGAATTGACTAAGTAAAGAAATTTTCCACATTCTTTCCAGCAGTGATGAAAATGAAAGTCTGCATTTTCGGTTTAGACTCTCATTTAGCTGTCAAAGTTCCAAAACCACATTGAATTAACACAAATTATCTTTTAGAAACACGTGTTCATACGCCCAAAAATCTGTTGTAAAACTTGCAGGAAAAATGGTACCTTGAAGTATATGGATGATCATCAAGTAATGTAATCCAAGACGATATAATAAGTAGCAAGAACTTAACTAATCAATTACCCCTTCTAATTATCTCAAATTAAGCCTTCAAATAATTTATCAATTGCAGCTTGAGTGGCTAAGTTGATGATTTATTCTTCATACTTGTCTTGGATGTTGGTGAATCTGCATTTTTGATTGGCATCTCATGGTTGTGCCTACCTTCGTATGTTGTAACAAAAGCGCTTGAATCATCTGATGTTCTTTGAACATACTTGCGTACGTTGCAGTTGAGACTAGTGCATCGATAGTAACTCCTGTTGAGCCAACGAAGAACGTGTTAGCCATCTTAGAAAAGACGTCTAAACGAGCACTTGTTTTGGCTTTTATTTAAGCTAGTGGTAACAAAAGGATCCCTCACTACGATAGTAAGGTCATGGTCAGCTTACATTTTGCTGGGGGTGGGTTGCCAACAAGGCCTACAAAATCTTAAAAACCTTCAAACTGTGATTTATACCCATATTTGGAAATGAAATTTCACAGCCTCCTTTTCACACGGAATCACCAACTGTCCAGCTCCCAATTTTGTACCAAAAAAGTGACAATTAACATATTTGATTTTTTGACTTGTAGCCTATCAAAACTAACCTTGGATATGGATTCCCCTTCACAACTTTCTGGCCATACTTTCTCCAGCGATATCCATCCCCTAGAACTTCACAATCTGCAGAATTTTGGAAAACAGTTTGAGGATCGCGCGTGCCTTCTTTTATTGATTGGTTCCCATTTTTCCTGAAAAAGAAAAAAAATTCAAGACGTCAATGACCTTCAACTTGAAGAGTTAGTAAACGCAATCTTCTGCAAAAATATGTGTTTTTTTCTTGCCATTGCTAACAAATGGTAAAGAATCACTTGCCTTCGTTTGCTTTTGGGTTCATCGCCTTCTGCCTCCAAACCTTTGCTTCCTTCCTCAAATTCCTCACTTAAACCAAAAGAATCATCAGGAGGTGAGACTCCACATGTGATCAGATCATTAGACGGTGGAACTCTGTCGGGATAAGTTGAATGGACTGATAATTCAGTGTCATTCCGATTGTCAAATCTACCTCCAAAACATTCATTCCTTTCATTCAGCTGGTTATTGGGGAAGGGAATTTTCGTTCCATTACAAGTAGCATCTGATGCAAATCCGTGCCCTTGTCCATCTGACGGGGTGTTCTTTGAAGGCCGAGACTTTGGATGGTTATGCACTCCCTTGTAGACTATTTCCGCAATCTGACCATCTAGCATTCTTTCTACCTTCTTTTTCACTGGACAATTGGGATTTGTACACTTGTAGTAACTTCGAGGATACTCACTGCCTTTGACTTGCTTCTGACCGTATTTCCTCCAATTATATCCATCATAGGAAGGACGATCCCCATCATTTGTGAGTAAAACAGAATTCTTATCAGCTCGAGAGTTTTTTAGCGTACCAGTTCCCTTTGTTTCTGATTGTGAAGCCAAATTCTGATAAGATTCTGATGTGAAGTCCAATCGATTGCTCCCTTGGTTTTGTGGTCGAGCATGAGCATCAACCTTGGATATTTCCTTTTGATGACTAAGGTTGTCCATCCCCTGGAAAAGACACAAGTTTTAAAAAAATGACATTTCATATACAAATGCATCACAAAGTCATTTCTATATCCATGGAAGCACAGATTCACGAGTCTTTCTGAGGAATGAAGCCATTTCCAAATAATAAATTATCACTGGCTATTATGAATATAAACAGACAGTATTTAAACTAACCAAGTTAGCCAAGACAGAAATGGTTGACTTCGATACAAGCTTAGCAATTGGTTTGTATATCACACTCGACGTGATGTCTGATTTCAGGACGTTATCAGATGGATACGAATCTTCAGAACCCGATAACTCAGCCTGGAATCATCAGGAATGTAAACAATATGAATAATAGATATGCTGATAACTGAAAACTTATGAAAGAAAATGATCACCTCAAAAGAATCCATCTTGAGCAAATTATGATTCCCTGATGGCTTGAACCGCATTGTCCTTGGTTTAATTGCTGCGACTGCAGTTTCGGATAATGCATTACGAGGTGAAGCGTCGATTGCACCAGTGAGAAGCTCCGTGAAAGATCTAAAACTGGAAAAAGCAGGTCTTGATGCAACAGGTTTAGCTATTACTATTTTCTCTGCTTCTTTAATTTCCATCTTTTTAATTATAACAACTGATGATCAGAGTTTTCTTCAACATAGTTTAGCACTTTAGGTTGGACAGGAAAAGTGCATTTGATCTTCATCTGAGTTTTTGATTCCTACAACCAGATAGAAAATCAAGAATTAGACAGATGATTTAGAGACATTATCTTTTACTAAATTGGCAAATATTATCCCTTCATAGGTGACAACTAATTATTGAATTTGCAAAATATTATCTTAAAAAGGAGCTCGGTTAAAACCGAGCATCCGAATAATAAATATTGTGAAATTTGGACAAAAAGGGGGCAAAAACTCAATTTGATTGCACTAATCCACTGCTTAATTAACCTAGTCTTGTGAACGTATTGGAAAGCCTCGACTACCTTACTTCGCGATTTCTAGTTTCGATATTTAATCGATGTGAGATTTATCCTTCACATGCCCCACAAGATGATAGCTTGTTTGAGCACACCAATCTCAGAATTCGAATGCTCGTTTGAGTTTAATGGCTCTGATACCATATTAAGATATTTAATGGGTTATAGTTTCGATGTTTAATCGACATGTGATTTCTCCCTTACCAAAATATATTGGCCAACACATAAAAACTTAACTGCGAATCCATCGAAGAAACAAATTGCTCTCTTACAAAGAAAGCAATTAAAGATGAAAAATATAAATGCAACGCGAATTATAGTAGTGTTCATACAGTAGTTGCACTTGCAGTAATAAGTACCAATAAAATATCATTATATCAATAATTATCATCTCAAATCCATCCAAACAAGAAGAAATTATACACTGAGGTACTCACCGGAAAATTCTGAGACCAATCAAACTGTGTAATCGTCCGAACAGCCATTCAACTGGACTTCATAGCAAATTCAGAATTGAATAAACCTGAAGTGATAATAAAGCTTCAATCAGAAAACTGTAATCACGATGTGTGACAACGATAAAGCAAGAAATTTGGAAAAATTGAAAAGGGTCAAAGGGGAAAACTCAATTTCAAAACTTGCCCAGATGAATAACAAGAATTTGTGCAGATAAAACAAATAAATCAAAGAGAGAGAGAAAAAATGTTGGGTTTTTCAATATAGTATAAAATTTCCTAAATATCTGCACGTATGCAAAAGCTAGAGAGATAAAAATGAAAGCAGATGGAAAACTTGAACCTTAATCTTGCAGGCATCTTTCTGGGTTAGTTTTGCACAGGAGAGTTAATAAACAGAGAAGTTATTTCGTAGATAATTGGTTTTTACTCTGATTTTGCTATTTGGGATTGCATTAAACAAGATGAATGGTGATTGGCAGATGGAGTTGTAAAGATAATTTTTGAGGACTAAAACCCAACTAACTGTCTCGGTGTCTCCTCTTCGTTGACAGTTCGATTGATATTTTTTTTCCTTAAATGAAAAGAACAGCTTAGGTAAAATGTAGTGGGTTCGCGTGGTATGGTCGAGCTTACTAAAAAATGGTCATATCGAGTATGGACTACTTTAAAATCAGTTCACGTCAATCTCTTTATTAAGATTAATTCGAATAATTGTGGTTTAGATGAGTTGTTGAAAATGTATCGAGTATGGACTACATTTATGACTTGTTGAAAATGTAGAAAGGCCAAATGATGTAATTATTGTCCTAGTAGAAAGTGTTCATTTCTTTCTTTTTCATGGAATTCTTAGAGGAAGCTAAAAGTTGTGTTGATAATTTTGACATTATATTAGGTTTGGGCAGAACATTAAAGTCCAACTAGTAGTAGTAAAAAGTTATTCTCCTCCCCACCATGGAGGCTTCTTACATTGGATGTAGAAAAAAAAGTGATTGACGTAAATGTCGATCAATTTGTCTCTTTGTACGCTACTACCTACTGCGGAGAACATTACCCACTGATGTAGATAATAAAATTGCTCTTTGTACATTACTACCTACTGCAGCCTTTAAGCAACAAATCAAAAGGACAATAATGTCCCTTAATTGATTTTAAATTACACGACAAATTTCGACACCAGACTAAAAGACAGCTCAATGACACCTCCAGTTAGTTACTTTGAAGGTGAGGGGAGAGAAAAACATGAATAAATCTAGATCAGCGAAAGGGAAGCTTCCGTCGAATCTGCTGCTCGTGGGTAAAAGTAGCCTGGCTTTAGAATTTCGTGGTTCTGGTGTCGTTTGAGCATTCGTATTGGCCTTACTCATATTCGAAGTCTTGCACGCGAGGATTTTATTGACTAAATTTGACGATAGTTCAAATCATTTCAATGAACATATTTCAAAATAGGACTTATTCTCGGCTTTAGGGGCTCTTTAGATTGTGCATAAGGTTCTTAAAAATTATCAGAATAAGAAACAAGATCTCGTGTAAAAATTTGATTTTAACAGCATAACACATGAGCTTGACCCATTTTATCCAGAAATAATGTTTAGAGAGCACAACAATAACAAAAAAGAAAAGAACCAATTTTTGGGCAATAACAGCAAAATGTTGCAAAAACATAGCTCCCCTACTAGAAGAAGATTCACCTGGTTTAGACATTGTGGTGGACAAATTGCAAGGAAAAGATAGCTCGAAATGTCGCAAGTTCAAGCAAAAAATGGGTTGACTGGTGGACATTCTTCTAGGCTCATTGGAGAGGAGGTGGTGACCGGTGGGACTGGTTAGGTGCTAGTTGGTGGAGATTGTGGCTTGTTGGCTGGTGTGGATTTAGGGAACTTTAGCTTTGTTCGGTATCATATCTGCGAACATGGAGACGAAATGAAACCATTGTGTGTTATTAATTTTGAAATCAAAATATCGCGATAATTCGTTACGGTCAAGGCGAGTGTAACACTCAGTGTAAAAAGGAGTAAAATTGATAATTGAATAGTAAATTACGGGTTCTACAAAATGTATAGATTAAAATTATTTTTGATAATTTAAGCTAAACCAAACAAACACTTAGAATAGTTAATGCAGTAATTGTGGAGTTGTTAACAAAATTTGAAGAATTAGCGTATCTTCAATTGTAGGCGTCTGCACATAAGCGCGATTATGTGCGAGTTTATAAAAAAATCATTTACAATGCATGTTGACGAAGACTTCGTCTAACTAATGTTGACACACCAAAAAATAGACTCTATCTAGAAGTCCGTCTAAATTTAGACGAGCTTCTAAACAGAATAACACAACAAATTTAAATCTAACTTAGGATTTGATTTTAAAAAAAAAATCGGACGAAGAAAATAAAAATTAAAGATCCGTCAATTTAAAAAAAAATATCATATAAACAATAATGTTAATTTTAAATAAAATCTGTTGAAGATAAATTTTTAATTTAACCACTTATTTAATAAACATAATACTACATAAACTAAAAATTCTTCTATTTTATATGTGACGTATGACACTTCAATGGACGGAGTTTTCAACCTCTTACAGAATTAATTGGGATCTCATATTAAGGAGGTAGTGCCAGACTGCCACTGGCCCACTAGCAGCTATTCCTTCCTTAAAAAAAATTGACATGTTGCCAAATAATCAGATCTGAATAAAAGCATTTTCTGACCCTGAGACTGGTAGTTGAAATTTCACTCACACTCATACACACACTCACGTGCTCTTTCATTTTTATACAGTGTTCTAAAAAATACACCTAGACGATTTTAGACGTCGTCTGCAAGACGAAATTGACCTCCACACCTTGTTTAGGTCTTAAGCGCGTGCTTTATTGTTCAACTAAATTTTTGACTAAAAAACACGCGTCTAGACACGCCTAATATCGTCTAAGCTCGCTTTGTCACGCCTAAGCACGTCTAGACTGGTTTAGACGCGTGTTTTTTAGTTAAAAACATTTTTTTCTCTCTTTTTTTAATATTAAGAATAAGAAAACGTTTTTTCACGCCTCACTCCCGCCTAAATTTTGTCTAGGCCCAAAAAACTTGAAACTTGATCTTCATGTCTAACCACACTTTACGCTTTTTAGAACATTGTTTCCATAAAGAACCCTTTAGAATTACAATTATTGTCGTCCTGTCGAGTAACAAATCCACTTTTGAGTGACCTCTAGAAAATGTTGAATTATAATAATAACAACCATGTCGGTGTACACTTCAACTGACAAATTCCTTTTAGATTATGATGAAATCCTTGAGTTCTTCATGTCGGTGTACGTGTATTTGTTGCGCATTAAAATTCATCAATTTTTAAATATTAAAAAAAAAAAATTAGCTGTTTTGTGCAAATAAATGATATACATATTTCCTTGATGAAATACAACGTGTTTACAATAAGACTAACGGGTAATGATCTTCTCTCCATGATGAGGAAGAATTATAAAGGCCACAGGACGCGAATTATAAAGTCGCACGGGACACGCGTCGTCGCATGTGATCGAAGGAAAAGTGATTGACAAAAATGTCAATCACTTGTCCAATTGTCACATGACATGTGTCATGTGACTTTTATAATTCCTCTCCACCATGGAGAGGACATCATTACCCCCTAAGACTAACAACGAGAATAACACGGAGATATTAAAAAATTTCTAATTACCTCATTGATGACCAAAAATAGACAAGAAAATATATTAATCAAAAGTTTCATAAAAAGTAGAGATTATATACATTTTGTGACAATATTAGACACACTCTTCGCATTTAAAATTTACATTTATCTCCCATATTTCTAGTACATGAGTATTATATTCACCTCCAAACCACTTTTTGAGTCATTTCCCATTTGAAATAAACCTAAAATGCTGTTAAGTAAAGATGAAATTTTCTATTAATTTGCTCAAAGCAAATTACAAGAATATAAATTGACACGTTATATACAGAGCTCGTTTGACAGAGTTAAAATTTTATATAAACTTAATAATTTTACTTATAAGTGGTATTATTTTTTTGAATATATATGTTTTGATAAATTATATACACATATAGTTTAATTCAACAAATTAGTTACTAATAAGTACAGTTAAATATCAAATGCTTGAGGTGACATAGGGAGAAATCCTCCGAAACAGCAGGTTCAATTTTCGTGTGGAGCAGATTTTCACTGAAATATTGTGGGGGTCTGTCCTGAAAGTTGGCATGTCGGCTCTCTCTCATGTCCCTGCCACTTGTGCACATCCCTCGATTCTGGCCCGCCTCGAGGCCTCCCCGACATGTGGAGGCTCATTTCAGGCTTTCCCTTATCGAAAAACTACAAATAAGAGGTTAGTAGTAATCACCACCAACATAACAACAACATATGTTAAGCAAGTATAGCAATCACATATGCTGATATGCATAACAAATCAAGACATTGTTATTGTTACACGGGTTCCTCTTTTGCCGTGAAAAATGGAAGCCTAACACTATTTTTTGTACGAGATTTGCTCCCACTACGGGTTACAACTTGCCACCATCTCCAATACGATTTGAGTAAGAAGAGTCTAAGAAATTACAATTAGAAATAGCAGTCAAGACCTTGAAATCATACAAAAATGGAATTCCTTCCAATCATTTGAAACATAAAAATTCATTTTCTCAATAAGGGGTTTTCAAAATGAAAGGAATTGAAGAAACGAGGAAGAATATCTTTGACAATCTCTACAACACGTGTTAAAATTGGACAAAATCCTTCCAGAATTTAGAGTTGATTGTGATCGGAATTCATAAGCATTTTTTCCCATGGGTAACAATGCATATTATTAAATTTAACGAATTCTCCAAATATTAGACGTTATTGAAAAAGTAAAAAATAAATAAAATATTATTATGATGTAAAAGTCAATAAATTTTGTATATGGTTACCTTTTATAAAAAATATTATAATGAGGGTGACTCCTAATCTTCACATCATTTGATCTCCTTGCCCGATGTTTCATGCCAATACCATATTGTAGCATTTGTTTCATTTGTAACATGTGAAAGTGTGATTTTATGGAGGGCCAGTGACTTTTTCTAAGCGTGATCAATTATGCTACAAGTATGCTTATTAATAGGGGCCTTATTAAACATGTGCCAATGACATTTTTTGGAACTTCTACACGTAATGCCTCTCTCCCTTTCTTTCTCTCTCATTTGAAGGTGCAACATTTTCCTGTATGATCATGCATGCAGGAAAATATTTACAAACGGCAAAGATCACCATCTTCGCATAGGATTTTCTGTAGTACCTCAATTTCATCTATCTCTGGCACATATTTCACTATAGATGCACAGAATTGAATGAATGAAGGTGACCACCACCAACCACGGTGTAGACTACATCAGAAGGCGTTCTTGATCATGAAGAAGCACGAGATACACACACACAGAGATTTGCGAGAGGAAGTAGCCAGTATTGAAAATGGTGTGGGTTTTCCATCTTTTGAAAGCTGATTCAATCAGATTGTGGAAAGATGCATGGCGTCTACAAGAATGTGAGTTTGGTGGTATTGAATATCTAGACAATGTGATAAGCGTTTGAAGGATGATGAAAAACTAATGTTTGACAAAAATTTCATGAATGGAATCTTGCTCATTGAAGTAATTAAGTTTATAATAAAATAATTTAATTATATGGTATACTTGAAAAAAATAGAATATACTGAAGTATGTTCATGCACTCACATTGACAAGGGCTTAAACCTCCTTGATTACTTTTGCAGGTTGCAAGCACAAATGCAATTTCCCTGTTCAGAACGCCTATTCATAGAAATACAAGGTAACCATGTTTCTTGACCTTGAGTTAGTGCAAGATTGCTTCTTTTTCTATATGCTCTATACATGTTCATTATAAACAAGTTCAAATTGTTCCCTGTTCACCCCAGACAGTGACTAGAATGCCCATATGTACGAAAGAGAAAAAAGTTATGCTATAACACATTTACTGAAAAAAGAATATCAAATTGAAAAGTTTTCATTGCCTAAGGCAATCTCTGAACACCATCCGGGCATGAGTGACATAACATCCTCTATAAGGAAAAAATTTCGTTGCATAAGGCAAATCTTGAGGCGAGAAATACTTAACCGTAGAATACTTGGTGCTGTCGAGATCTGCATCAACAAAATGACTAAAGGTTTCAATAACAATCTGAATTTGAAAAGCTATTCCAGCAAAAGCTTGCACAGATAAGATTAGGCCATTGGCAAAACAGTGATCTGAGTTAACCATCTGTAGTTTTGTTTAATCCGTCAATTCTTCTGCTTTCATACCAAATCTCAGGCTTAAAGAACGTAGGAAAACAGTAATCTACAGCTACCAGAATTCTAGACGACAGCTGGTCATGAGGGATCTAGAAAATAAATTATTGTACATGTTTCGACAGCCATATGTTTGTGTGTTCCATCTATATCAAAATATTTTCAAAATCCAGTCGAGAAATAATATATTTCCCAAATAAAAACAAACCCAGAATTACTTTGCAAACTCTGAAACATATCTCTCAGGGAAAACAATCGGCTATTCATCTTAGATGCTATGTCATTTATGGAATCTTCATTTATCCAATAGAACATACATACCATGGTACACACGTGAATGCATACTCATAGGAGCGGAGCCAGAGAAGATAGTGTTAATCAATCATTTTGTGAAGGCTTGAAAATATTGCAAACATCAGGACTCTTAGAATAACTTTCAATCTCTGATTTCCAATTTCCATGCAATTGAACAGCTAATCCTTATTCTATAGTCTTGTGAGAAACATAGGGCATTGAGATAATGGATACTAACTGAATAAGATTTAAGATACTATGAGAAATGTTTAATAATATCGAAAATTGGTAAGGTGTACTTTTGATTGGTGGAAAAGATTTGGAGTACCATGGCACCTGAAACAAGCAACACATTACAAGCGTTCTTTTCACCCTTCCCATTCATTTCAAAACTTCCATAATTCCTTTCAGAACAAAACATGAATCTTTCGATTCCTTGAATAACTACAACATCATAGCTAAAATTAAAATTCTGAATCTCAAAATTAACTTAATTCTTGGTATATCTGCAAGACTAAGGCTTTCCCGGATTGAACAAAGAAAAGAACCATAGTTCCTTATAGCAGAGTGAGTGAGTAAGATGTTTACATTTAAATAGTATGCTCTGAACTTTTATAAATCAAATGAGAAATGCTGATGTGCAAAATCAAATTTTCTTCTTTCCATCCCTTGTGCCAGAGTCGCCAGAAATATAGATTGAAAAACTTATTCCAGCAAAGTAAGAAAACCTGTATTAAGGTGATGAGAAAATTAACGTGAAGAATAACAGCAGTGTAATGAAAGCAGCAGCAACATATAAGAAACATATTAAGGACCTTTTCTTTATAGCATCTTTCCTTCCTCTCCTGGCAAAACTTGTTCAAGGCAGTCTCTCATTGTGCAAGTTTGTATATATCCATTCTGTTTCCACTGCAGTTCCGGCTAGCATCTCCCCTCCACTTTCCCTAGCTTGCCCAACATCATTTTCTGCATTTCCCATCAGCATTCACTTCAGTGCTGCTTCCATCTGCACATTGCTTCATGTTACTCCTTGAGATGCTTCTGTTCAAACCATAGTGCCTGGAGATTATACCATCCATTGGTCCACCAACAACATTTCATGATCCCCAATCCAGATAATTTTTTTTTAAGGGGAAAATAGCAGCATTACTCCCCAATTCACTCAGTAGCAAACGGGTTCTCATTCTATTATTTTTGGCATTTAAACCCCCAAGCTATTTTATCAGTAGCGCAGTGGTCCCCAGTTGACAAAAACCGTCTAATATAACGTCAAATACGTACTCTAGTCTTACATATCTCGTTTTTTAAAGGCAAATATGTTTATCACACTGAAATGCCAAAATAATATACTAATCATCATCCGATGCCGCCACCAATTCCTCCTCTGGTAATTCTTCATCCATGTTCACTTATCCACTCCCCTGCACCACCTCTCCTACTTCTGGGGAGGAGGAAAATGGGCAGTTAGTTGGGACTGCCGACAGCAACAGGCAGTAGCGGGTTTGGGGTGGAGGTGCAGGTGCAGGTCGGTAAAGGAGAAGCTTTGGGTTTCTCTCTTTTTTTTTCTTCTGGTTTCCTTTTTATTTATGTTTTGGTACATGTTGATTTTTTTAACAGTTAATTGGATGATTTTTGTTAACTGAGGACCATGGTGCTACTCAAATCATAGGTTAGGGATTTAAATGCCAACAACAATAGAATGGGGACCCGTTTTCTACTAGGTGAATAGTTTGAGGGACGAATATGCAATTTTCCCATTTTGAAGGGACAAATCATCATGATTGGATGATGGCTGTTATTCCTAGTAGTGGAAATAAAGACAATTGTAATGGTGATAGTTATGGATGGTGCTGAATTTGGACCTCTCGGAGCAAGCTTGTGGGATCTAAGTCTACTATAGTCTACTAGCTTGCATGTCCTAGGCATAACCAGACCGACTTGCTGTTGTGTGGGGCATCTAGTGTCATTTTTCAAAAGTCTGTGTAGAGAAGAAGGTTGTGAGCAGACATTTAATAGTTGATGTCTCAGAGTTATCTTTCATAATTGATGAGGGGTGGATCCCCTATCCATGTTATTGCTGACCCAAATTTGAAAATTGATTATAGAAGATTTCAGTTTAATGAACCTGTATATCACTGACTCTCGCTTTGCAATTTCTGATTTCTCCACTATTATCAACTGCAGAAATGCTTATGGTGATCCCGTCATGAGCCTTGAAGACATTTAAGGATGCATTGTACCTGCAAAGTGAGAGAGAACAAATAACTAGCTAAATCTGCTATCAATTTCTGTTATAGACCACTAATCTTAGGATGAAAAAAGAAAGATGATCTGGAAAAAATTTATTTGGAATCCTTGTTCTAAGACCTTGAGAAGACTGGTTGCTAAGAACATCGCAAGATGCTACAGTCATCTTGAGTAGTACCCCCAGTGTCCTGAAATCCTCTAAGCCACTTTAAGCTAAGCTCCAAGTTTGGTTCTTTATAATCATCAGTAGCATTATTGTTGATGCCTAATACATTTGAAACCTACTTAGGAACTCAGATACTCTGCTATCAATTCGAGGACTAGACAACACTTTGTTTTCTGAACAGCCATTCACCAGTGGGATTGGATTCTCCCTTGTCTATTGTTTTGCAATCTATTTCCAGGACATGCCTTCTGTTTTGCACATTTAAGTTTTAGTGGAACTTCAATTGGATTTCAGATTGCAATCCTGAATTTCTAATTACAACTATGTCTAAGCCTTTGCCGTGGGCAACAGTATCTAGAGACAAAGATAGGCCTTATTAGATCAGGTAAAGGGAAAAACTGAAGCACAAGCCAAAAAATATGAACACATTCAATACCACGCTGTTTTTCTTCATGATCTTCCCTTACTGCAATCATATGCACCCTTTTGTTGCTAGTGATTTCAGCACTAGAGTGGATAACTTTGGGACCCATGCTGTCTGGACACATTAGCTACTTGATCCACAGGTGACATAGCTGGAGTGCTGTCAACTTCTACTGCTTGTTTTGTCCAAGAGCTCTGCAAAGTAGGACTAGAATTATACTTGTGTGCACTGATAAATTTTTTACAACTTTCCTCTTAAAAAATTAGATAAAAACATCTATCGGAATAACATATAACAGGCTGTTGCTCCTCTATTTCTGTTATCCACGACATGTGCAAAACTGGGTCTGTGGAAAGAACGGTTGGGTAAGACAAGGTTGAATGAATAGCATAATTTATATTGTTTCCTCGGATCTTTTAACTTAAGTATCAGAAATAGCATGTAACTTACAAACAGTTAAAAAACAATGAAGTGTTATTCTAACACACCAAAACTACAGCATTCATTTTCTGATAGAAGTTGCTCGAGTTCAAAATCTATTTCCACATACACTATGGGCCTGGTGAAATTGGGGACAGAATAGAACTAGACTCTTAAAATTCTTTCTAACCAAATTGAATCATTGTACTTTTTCAATATTGATACATGTCATCTAGAAGTAATCACAAAGGACAACATTTATTTGTTCTTAGTTAAGCAGCATGCTGAACTACTAAACAACCTTCTAAGATGTGTGAACCAATCGTTGCAATAAAATCATCAAGTATCACCAATAATGTAATTTTCCAGTTGAAGCTTACCTGAGCAAGTCTGTATGCAGTTCTGCGATAGGCCAAGAAAATTGAAACTATTATTCTAACTGCAACATCAACAATTGTGAAATATCTTTTGCACAAGAACTGATGGTGTTTGATGCTAATAGGTCTGTATGGAAAGTCTAGTGTAACGTTTTTTTTTATTTCAAACTCAGAATTTGCATACAATTTTTGTTGCCAGCTGTAAATTCTAATAAATTTAAGTATTTGCTAAATACTCCCAAGAAATGCAAATGAATTGATCACTATATGCATCAACACCTGAAACAAAAATTCTCTACCCTCCCGTGCCCAGGGACAAACGTTAATACTTAACAATAGGGATAGGGATGGCAAAAATCCCATCGAGGCCCCAGCCCTGATGAGGACAGTACAGAGAATCTTAAAGAGGCATCAGGCCAGAATGGACAAGATGCCCGCCCCAAATCCCACTCTGTCAAGTTGTATATTATCAAAAACAATCTTACATATATATGAATAAACAATATATATTGTGTAATGCGTATAAAATAAAATTTTACTTCACAATAATTAACATTCTTAGCATAAAATTCTTTGACAATACTTGTATGCAATGCCTATAAAAATAAATTTATCGTTAACAAATTAATCTCAAAGTTTCTAATAGTAGAATAAAAGCAAATCCAGATAGATTTTTCTATGTTAGTATACTTGTTTTTATGTCAACAGAAAGATACATGCATTGCTGATTTTACTTGTAAGTGACAAAATCATATCTCTTATCTAATCTCTCTTTTTTGATAATAAGAAATTGAAATAGATTAGTTCTATGATCCATTGTATATCGGCTATTTTAGACATTATTTCCTAGCTGTTAGTTTAAATTAAACTGTTAAAGGTCCATGAAGATCACAGTTGTTTCTTAGCACTAGAACTAAATTTGTAATATCATGTATGCAATAAATAAGAACTAGAAAAGAAGGAAAACTGTTGGGTGTAGTCTTGCAGAACGTAAATTGGTGGACACTATGTAAAGTGGTACTCCGTCATATATATATATATATATATATATATATATATATATATATGACAAAAGTGAATTAAGTAAAATACACGAAGGACTAAAATAGTGGAATACTTAAAAAACAAATGAATTATGATTCATGAATACCAAATATGTCAAGAAAAAGAAGGTAAAAAAGCCTTGGACATGCAGCTAGCAGCCTGTAAGGCCTAAGTGGCTTTTGAGCAGTGAAGGACAATTTTTTCCAAATCTCACATAATCCCCGTGGGTACGTTTAAGGTCTCACACAATCCTGTGGGTACGTTTTGAATAATTTACAACTTCAGTCCAGAAATTTGTGTATGTACAGTAAGGGTATCATACAATGTCTTTGCAAACATAGAGCTAAGGGAACATAAAATGTTCTACAAACATAGAGCGGAGGAAAGACCAATATTCTTATTGTCTATGTGGATGACATTATCCTAATAGGTAATACCATTGATGAAATGAAAAACCTTAAAAAGAACTGGTTTTGGTGATTTGAAATTAAAAATCCAGAAGACCTTAGGTATTTTCTTGAAATTTAGGGTGGTAGACCGGAGAAAGGGATTTTTTGTCTCAATGAAGTATGTTGTAGATCAGCTAGAGACTGGTATGCTTTGTTGTAAACCATGGGATGTTCCAATAGAAGCTAACCATCAATTTACAATTCCTCAGAGGAAAAGCAGTTGACAATGGAACATATCAGATACTAGTTGGCAAACTGAGCTACTTGGCTCATACCAGACTAAACATTGCATTTGTTGTGGGAATAGTCAGTTAATTGCATGATCCTCAGGAAAGGCACTTAGGAAAACTGAGCTACTTCAGGGCATTTTACAGAGGTAATCCAGTAACATGGAGAAGTAAGCCACAACAGGTTGTTGCAAGTTCCAGTGTTGATAACAGAATTTAGGGCTATAGCTTAAGGTTATTAGTACTGGTCGTATACTTGTGAACTGATAAGTGTGAATTTCACACTTACTTTGATCCTAAGACTAGGTGATTGTTAGTGCTCTCGGATCAATTCTTTACTAATTTGTGTGTTATTTGCTTGGTGAGGAAAACCCAGAGCTTATAGGTTAACAATGACCAAAACGATGAAAAGAGGAACTTTATGTGGGCATTGATCGAATTGAGGTGGAAGAAAGTAGAAGAACAGAAGACAACCTCAAGAAGCTGCAAGTGAAAGAACGAAGCAAGAAACAAAGAAAATCTCCTTAAGTAAGTTTTGCCCTCACTAGAATAAACTAACTCGAAATAAGTTTAGAGGATTTAGTGTACATTCACGACTAGTTGTGGTATGAATGTCATGGTATCTAGATTTAACTTTACTTATTTGCTTATAACTTTTTTTTGTACTCCATATCGCTTATTGTTTCTCTCTTTTCTCAGGCTGTCCTAGAAGTGAGTTTAGATGTACATTTTTTCAACAAGACGAGGAAATGGGCAAAGAGAAGATAAATACGTTAAAGATGTTAATTAGTCTTATGATTTCTTTTTTCTCGTTTATAATAGGAACCGCCTAAATTGGAAGCTTGATAAAGGATGCCATTTACAACGGGTGACAATAAGAAAAAATGGTCAATGAATTGTGCTTGTTTTACATCATGTTTTCAGTATGTTCTCTAGTTATATATTGGACTTTAGATATCCTAAGGTTAATAGTTTGTTAATTGTATGGTAGAGCTTGCTTTCTAATTATGAATTTGGAATATTTGATATCGAGACATGTATTAGTACTTAGCATTTTTACTTGTCTATATTTAATATAGTGTTTGTGTACTTTTTTCTTCTACGGCAGATTTTCAAGTCTACCAAACTTTTCCAAATTGACCCAGTTGAGATCATTCAAAAGTGGTCAAGTTTGTTTCTACCAAGGGTCAGTTGCATAACTTGATCCTAGTGAAGACCACTGAACGGTGGTCAAGTTCATTTCTTTCTTAATGGCCAATTGAACTAGATCTACTCAATACTATTTGACTAGGGTCGACTTCATTTTTTTCAGAAGGCTAATTGCCAACTCGTCCCCAGTTGAGTGTTCTCATCTGGGTCGAGTTCTTTTCTTTGTTAAGGGCCTAATGCGTAACTTGGCTCCAATCGAGACTACTAAACTGGGTTCGGGGAATGGGGGCGGGAGTAAGGTTATCTTCCTAGGGATGGAGATGGGAAGTGATTTGGACAGCATAGCATTCAGCAACGGCAAACAAACAAAAGCAACAACATGAATCAGAAACAGCAAAACTACACAAGTAATTATCGCAACGAAATAAAATGTTGGCACTGTTGTTATCTAAATATCAGCACACCTGAAGTACACATGGAAATAGAAATTAACATTTCCCATTACAACCTCCAAACATAAAGTAAAAGAAGACATGAGCTAGGAACCTGTTTATTTCTCTTTCTCAGACCATGTTCTTAACGTCACAAGTCTTCAAAGAAATTTTATGCCTAGATGTTTAATTTTCAGGATATTTTAAATACTTCAGTATTCTCTACTCGAAGCCAAAATTTAGTTCGAAGCTTAGAAAATATTGCCTTTTCCTCTTTCTTGCTTTTTATCTTGCATATTCCCCAAATTTTCTTAAGAACCTTTAATTTGTATTTAGCACTCTCTCCATAGACTAGCACTGGGCTCCTAAAGCCAAGCTTCCAGATTGCACTAAAGACCACAAAGTTCAGAGAAATATCACTATGTTGTGGGGAATTTTATTTATCTTATCAATTTGAACGAACATAAACCAGAGAAACAGAGTTGCTACTTTAGACCTTAATTTCTTCTTAATTAACTGTATCTCCAAGTTGTATTAATTGTGAGAAAAATCCAGTTTCAAACATGATATCGCTTGATATCATCTGTCCTTCCTATATGACAAAGAAGATTGCTTGTCAATGTTATTGGGCATGTCATCCTCTTAAATATTTCTTTCAGTTACTAGTGCCTTGATGGTAATATGTGAAAGCTATTTGAACACTAAAATAGAATTTACAAAAAATAAAAATAAAAATAAAACTCTGGAGGTTGAGAAAATTACTGTTTGTCATTTAGTTTCCCGCTAATAGACCACCCGTTTAGTGAAACTGGGAAAAACAATTCAAATTTTCCATATGGAGACAAAAAGGAAATAATCTACAGTTGAAGTAAATTGTTCAAAATGCTATTTCTATAGTAATCAAAACTGAGATCTTCCTACAATTCAACCAATGTAAATGGTAACAACTCGCATGCAATCAACTGATTCTGCATGTATACAAAGACAAATTAGTGAACAGGCAAGTGTATAGGAAGATCATATAGTTCATCTGTAAAATAAAAAAGAAAATTGTACTACCTGTGTACCACTCCCATCATCACTGTCACTGTTGTCTGACTTGTCACAACTTTTTGATGTTCGTGTACTACTTCCACTCCCACTTCCGATAGACTAAGAGAAATCATAAGTAAATAAATTACTGAAAAGATAAAATATGGACAAAACATGACATATAAAGGATCCATCCACTGAACTCTTCCTAAATGCTGTCAAACAAGTTGCGTGTTTAGACCATTTGCCATTAGTCAAGAAAAATCCTTAATGCTACATGGTTCTTTGCCATCTTCAATTATTTTCTTCGAGGTTTCTATTCATTGTCATCATCAATCAATGCAGGAAGGATCAGTGAGGTGATTCAAGGGAGAAAAGGGACAAAGGGATTATTCAGGACTTTCTTATAATGGTACTTCAGTAATCTTTGTCTACTTTCAAAGATGGTGGTGAGAGGAGTTTCAAGACAAGATGAAATCGATAAAATCCCACGTGCAGTTCAACAACGAACCAAAGAGGTTGAGTCCAATTAGTTCAGAGACAGATTTCATGAATGTTAATAGGTAAACAATAAGTAATATATCACATGTTCCCACCATCATTAGAGATACTTGAAGATAAATATTTGTACATTTCAAGTGAATGAAGTTCACTGTCAATGCCAAGCAGAAAGTTATGATGACGTACACTGTGGCATCTTCTCCAGATGTGCTGCCAGAGATTCTTCAGCTCGTTTTTGCGTATAGGTTTAAGCAGGAAGTCAGCTGCACCTTTCGACAAGCACTTGAAGATTAAACCCATTGAATCATGAGAAGACATCACTTCGCACAAAACACAGCCAGTAGCAGGGTTAATAACATTAGCATCCATTACATGATGTCCAACAAAATATAAAAGTTTTACACTTATGAAACTGTGAAAAAGGAGATAATTACTAATAACAGGAATATTTCTGCGTGTTCTGTGGCTCATAACCTTGCACAGAAGACCTATTCCTGAGAAACAAGGCATTACTGCCTCTGTCAGGACAAGGTCGATATGGTTGGTTAAATCTTCTAAAATATTCCATGCTTGCAATCCATTACCTGCTTCCAGCACTGCATTGACCACTTGAATGTTTTAACACAAAAAACAAAAGTAATAGAAGTAGACTGAAGAAAAAAGACTCGGGATGTTTTCATAAGCTTTGAAGTACCAAAATTTGTTCATCTGGTGAAACTTACATTGGCATACGTTTCTGATTGCATGAATTCATTTACTTATGTATGCCACAAAATGTCTCTAATTATTGAAATATAAGAAAATTAAATAACATCTATCTTCTGCATTTGATAATTCCCAAACTTCAGCATATAGACATCATTTGTGTAACTTATTATGCAGTACCTGACATTTTATAAGAGAGTGATTAGTGCATTATGTACAACTTCACATAGAGACACCAAAGTCAAAAGGAAGAGAAGAAATTTGGATCATCATCACTAATCAACAACAACAAAAATTTCACACTGAAGCTAGGCCCACAAAATATGTTTACTATCAGTTTTTACTCCCTTTCACTGCTTTATAGAAGTATAGCCTTGATATTCATTGATTTATAATGGACATCAAGCGTGCTTCAAGTTCAATTCGAACACAAAATCCTTTTATTAATCATTATTTTGGAGCCCTAAAGAAAACATTAAGAATTTCAGTGATATTTTCTGTGGGTGTGGTTCACTAATCCACATGGCACAACCGCATTGGACAAATTGGTTTCAAGGATTGTGTTTGTTTGGATTAATGTGGACTATTGGATCTATTGGATGATCTTGATCTTGTCTTGTGTTTAAACACAAGACATTGAATAAGGAAAAGATTGTCTCTTTTTGGTTTGAGGAGTTGGGAGGGAAAAATAGACACACAAGTTATTGTATCTCTTCTCGTTTCATGTGAGGTTTGGACTAAGTGGTTAAAATTCTTGGTCACCTTCACTGGGTGGTGAAATCGTGTTGCCGTTCCTTCGAGTTGCATTACAGTCTTCCTAGTGGCATAAATCTGAACCCACAACTTCAAACAAGGTGCAATAACACAAAGTGGTGGTTTCTTCTTCTTATTTATTTTCACATTCAAAAATGAGTTGTAATGATTTTCTTTGTATTACTTAACATTGTAACATTATTAAATTCAACATTTTCTTTAATATTATCACTGCCAACATTTTCTTTAATACTATCACTGCCAGTATGAATACGATGAAAGTTGTTTTTATTGAGGAATATTTCCCTTGAGAAGCTTGAAGTTACCTTCATAATTACAGTTTCGAAGCAGAGCAGAGACAACGTGCCGTGTAGAATCATCGTTCTCCACCAGCAGGACCCAAACGGATCTCACATGAAGAAACCTCTCCCAACATACCACCATCCCTTGAGGCTGCTGCAGCTGCTGGATTTGCAAAATGCCTCGACCTTGCAACCTACTCACATCTTCATTAGCAGTATTAACCTTCAATTCATTGTCCTCAAATGAACTCTGTCCCTCAGCCAAAACTCCATCCTCAATGCCCTTGTCCTCATTTGGAGACTCCTGCTGTACGCCATCAACAATATCCATCGGAACACCCTCTGCCAACCAGATCCAGAAACTATAATGATGAGACGCAGCTCTCAATATTCAAAATCCTAATCTGCCGCTAAAAACATCAACAATCCTTAAAATAAAATAAAATAAATCATATGTTTTACTTTCAAACAAAATTTTGCTTTTTAAACAGTTTGCAAGCCTAATACATAAAGATTCCTCAAAGCCATATTACTTACTAAGTTACTCCCCGAGGAAATGCACACGAGAGAACAGGTATCACCCGTACACTATATTTCAAACCTAAGCTTTACCATGCAGAACACGTTTTCATCTACAAATCACGAAACTCAGTAATTCAACACAATGTACCCTTTGAAAAATCTGCATACTCGGCAGTCGGCAGATACTCAATATTTTGATTCAATAATCATTTAATGCACAATCCATTAAAACAGAAAAATGCTCTAACAACTCAGAAAATGGAAAATCAACATAAATGACGAAAAAGATACAGTTCTAGATTAAGAAATTGGCTTTAAAGTGAAGCATTTACCGTCAGAGCTCATCTATTTAGGCTGATTTTCAATCTGGATTACAAAATTGCTAAAAATCCAAAAAAATAAAAGAGGTATTATGAAGTTTAATTAGGTTTCGTATTTAGATTAAGAAAAAGGCTTATGGGATTCTATACTTCATATGAATTCTTAAATGGTCTGAGGAAAAACTGGGGACTAATATAGGCATGGCATCGTGCCACATAGGATGATTTTGTATGATGTGGATGAATTGCGGGGATCTAAAGGCGAGAGCTCAGGGGCCACAAATCAAAACAGATTCGGATCCTTAAAACGGGGGTATAGTAATACGTGGCAGATTTTGGAGGATAAATCTCAAAATAAGAAAACATCAATAAGAAATCATCGTTATCACTGATATTATATGTTTCATACTAATCTAATGGTACTATATCACTACTTTTTATACTATTCTTCATACGTGACATTTAAAAAGGTCACAACACATTTAAGCGATGTATTATCGACAAAATGTTTCACACGTGACCTTTCGTGTTTAAATGGTGTGTCATCGATGAAATTGGCCTTCTAGTCGTAAATTTTAATGTTTTTAAATTCTGAATTTGTTATTATAAAGATTAGGAAGTCCTATATGTAACTAATTGATTCACTTTTGGTTGATCCAATCATATTTAGCTCTGAATTTTTTCTTTCTCAATAATCACTCAATTTTTCAAAAAGAGGTTAATTTCACCGTGGACAGAAGATATGTTTCCTACTGTTGATGTGGGTTGATATGAAAGTGTCACATCATCAACAATTAAGCCACAACCGCGTGTGAACAAAAATGTTGTCACACACACAGAATGATATACATATCTCTCCGCTCTAGTGGACAGAAGATAGTTTCTCTTATCATTAAAGTTATTTTCTTACACAAATAGAAATAGTTATTGAAGTTTGATACGATTATGACAACGATGTCATTCCAGTTAAAAAAAAAAAAAAAAAAAGGACAAATTAGGTCCTTCCAAAGTAGGGGAAAAAATATTTGTTGGAAAGGACCAGACACGCGTCTTTGTGTTTTTGTTCCATTTTTTTTTTTTACTTTACTTTTTTTTTTTTTTTTTTTTTGGCAAAGGATATGATTTGTCTTTTTTTTTTTTAAAAACCATATATTTTCTGATGTGGTGAGGACACTAACGCCGTGTATTTTACATTGCACTTCACGGTGACACGTAAGCTATTATAGCTAACATTATTAACGGGATGATTGTTGTTGTTACCGTATTAAACTTTAGTAACTATTATTGTAAGGAAACAATTTCAGTGATAATTTTTAAATTTTTTTGCAAACTTCATTGATTGTCGGTGAAATTAACCCTTTAAAAGCGGTCGATAAATTTTGTGGTACATAATAGGAAACAATTTCAGTGATAATTTTTAAATTTTTTTGCAAACTTCATTGATTGTTGGTGAAATTAACCCTTTAAAAAGCGACTGATGAAATTTTGTGGTATATAATAGGAAACAATTTCAGTGATAATTTTTAAATTTTTTTGCAAACTTTATTGATTGTCGGTGAAATTAACCCTCTAAAAAGCGATTGATGAAATTTTGTGGTACATAATAGGAAAAAGAATTACTAATTTGAACTCTTAACAAAATCCCCTCTTATCATTTAAAACCCCACTCTGACCATGTCATGTTCGGAAAATATCCATGTAATTGAGAACATGATGCATGCAACATGTGATTCTGTTATGTTTTTATTTTTATTTTATGTATGTTTGAATTAGTTTAGAGTGATTATAAGTAGTTTTCAGTTTTTAGTGATTTAAGATGATAGTGGGGATGTCGAAGGTACGGGTTTTCTCAAAATAATCTATCCTTCCTCTCTTAATTATTTTATATTTTAATTTATTTTTCATTACGAAAAATAGATTCTCTCATTTATGAAATTGTAAAGAAAAAAAATTATAGTTTGTGGATTTATCATAAGTGAATAAGAATTGATTTGACAATTGTAAAGTTTAGACACAAATTTACCTAATTTGTAGTATAGTATTTTTTTTTTCTGGATTGTTCTATTTAACGTTGAAAGTAAGAACATTGATCATGAAAATTAACCTTTTAACATTTCTAGCATCTGCAACAAACCTCTCCCATAAAGAGACTCGCCTTTTCTGTCGAGTCCCTCACTTGAGACTAGTCTCTGCAGAGAGCCTCTCCCACAAAGGAACTCGCCTTTTCTGCCAAGTCCCTCTTGAGACTTGCTAGCCTCTGCAGAGAGCCTCTCCCATGCAAGGACTAGCCTTTGCTGCCAAGTCCCTCACTTGAGACTAGCCTCTACATCGAGCCTATTCCACTTAGATCTTTGCCCATAGGTCAAGCTCAGCACCTCACATAAATGACAGCTCCTGAGCTTGTGGGCTATTATGTCCACGTGTCAGATAGTATCAAACAGGCGCTCAACAGATAGGGGAGGAGTACACGAACAAATCAACCAATCTTGCATTCCTCTTGTACCTCCGCCCCCTACTATTGAGCCTCTTCCAAAATTCGAGACTTGTCATTTGCATGTCGGCACATAGGCGCCTCACCCCCCTAAACACACAAACGACATATGCCTCGTTACCAAGTCCAGCACCCCCCATAAACAATGGAGGTCTTGAACTTGGGGGACTATTGGCACGCCCCAGTCCCGCATGACGTTCCACGTGGTAGGGTCAAAGTCAAACTTGCCTAGTAGGCTCGCAGTCTCGCACCTTCTATTCCGAGGAGGTTGAGAGGAAGATATTGTTCTTTTAGACCGAAGAAGTTTGGGAAGAAGAGGTGGAGAAGACGAAGCGGTCAAAGACCGACCCCAATTGCGTGTTATGAAAGCCTCTTTTGACACACTTGAGTCAGACCTGAAAAGACTGATGTGATAGCCTTCTAATACGGCTTGTCACAGTCTTAGCCTCCTAGCATACAACTGAAAGTGACATTTTCATTAAATCATTGACATGACGCCCAGGATGTGACACTAAATACCCTTAAGATTAAGCCACGTGTCATACATCAAGGGGTGGTCGTCCAAATGGAACTCACTTATAAATACCAAACTCATTTCCACAAGAAAGGGATGATGAAATTGAAACTCTCACTCTAAAGAAAACACAAGTCTTCTGTGCTAATCAAGCCACCACCTCTACCACACTGTTCCTCCCTCACACAAGCACCATATCCACCCGGTTCCAGGCGTATCTACATGGCTGATTTAATCACGTGGCAGTCCAAGTGTGCAGGGAAAATATACGTAGGAAGATGAGGCGTGAGGTTCCTGCTTGGCGGCATTTTTGGATGTCAACATAATATATCCTTCCTCTCTTATTTTATATTTTAATTTATTTTTCATTACGAAAAATAGATTCTATCATTTAATGATGAAATTGTAAAGAAAAATAATTATAGTTCGTGGATTTAGCATAAGTGAATAAGAATTGATTTGACAATTGTAAAGTTTAGACACAAATTTACTTAATTTGTAGTATAATATTTATTTTCTAGATTGTTCTGAGTTTAATGTTGAAAGTAAGAACATTGATCGTGAGAACTTTCATATCATTCAAAAGTTTTTGACAAGTAAAAGCTCACAACTTTTAACATTTCTAAGGAGAAAATTACATTAATGTATGAACAATACAACTACAACTAAGTAGGGTCACCCGGACTTTCAAAGTCCGACCCGTGAGTGGCCCGGGCCCAGACCAGGGCTGAATTAAAAAATGAAACATTGGCTCGGCCCGTGAAGACCACATACCACGGACCTGGCTCATGGTCCGTGGTCCGTGGTCCGTGGTCCGTGGTCCGTGGTCCGTGGTCCAAATGGGACCAAAAGTTGTAATTAGCAATTATATTTCCATATTTCTTTTTTCCTTTTTTTAACCTTATATATATATATATATATATATATATATATTATTGAATTTCACGTGGGTTCGCAGACCACGGGCAGATCTAAACCCACTATTTTGAGACAGGCCAAGCCGGCTCGGCTCGATCCATTGCCATTTCTACCTTTTTACTTTGTCAAATTTAGGGTAATTAGCACAAAACGTCCATACCTTTTGGAGTCATTGTGCAAATCGTCTCAACTTTTGAAATTCTGGCATTTTCACCCTCACTTCCACCATTTCTTGCGCAAAACGTCATTTCTATCCATTGTCATCCAAAATTTGCCATTATGTCTCTTTCATAACACGAGTCGTAATACAAAGGAAGGGTAATTTTGTCCACTACCAATTAGAGTCTCATTTTCTATTTATTTTACTTCAGAATCATCTAGTGGTGAAATCAGAATCTAGCTTTGTAAAATAGCGTAATGGGTTGGTGATTATTTGGATTTTGTGGGATAATCAATTGTAGTATGGTGGAGGTGGTGGTGAGAAGATGAATGAGCGGCAAAGGTGGCAGCCGGAAAAAGATGCCCTCCTCCGCACCTACGTCAAATAATATGGTGCCAAGGAATGGAATCTTATCTCTCAACAAATGGGAAAATCCCTTAACATGGACCCAAAATCTTGTCTCGAACGATGGAAAAATTACCATAAACCTGGAATCAAGAAGGGATCATTGACGGCGAAGGAGCAAAATCTTGTGATATCGCTTCAGACCAAGTACTGCCAAGAGGCTGGGCAATGGTGGAAGGTTTTCAAAGAGAAACAGCTCCAACAGTTGCAGAAATCGCAGAACAGTCGCCAGGAATACGACAATCCAACGGAGGATCCACCGTAGCCACTGTTGGTTCGCCGAAGAAGGCGGTTCAAAGAAAGTACCACCACATTTTGGAGACTTTTGCAGAGAAGTACGTGCAACCTAAAATGTTTACATTTCAGTCCCCTCCATGGATGAATAACAAGAACAACACCCGAACGTCGTCGTTGACTTCGTCTTCCTCCTCCACTCCGTCCCTTCTGTAAGCCTAACACTTTCACCGGTCCTTTTACAGAGCCCTCATCGCTGAGGTCATCACCACCCTGCTCTTCCTTTATGTCACTGTCGCCATCGTAATCGGCCACAACAAGTGAAATAGGTAGTGGACAAAATTACCCTCCCTTTGTATTACGACTTGTTGTGGAAGAGACTTAACGGAAGATTTTAGATGACACTTAACAGAAGATTTTGGATGACAATGGACGAAAATGACGTTTTGTGCAAAAAATGATGAAGGTGACGGTAAAAATACCAAAATTTCAAAAATCGGAATGATTTGCACAATAACTTCAAAAGGTAAAAATGTTTTGTGCTAATTATCCTCAAATTTACTTCATCAACCTTTTTATTTCTAGATGGTTTTTATGCAGCGGCTTGATCTTTCGTCTGTTTCAACAAGCTTCACCTATGGCCTTAATTCCTTGTCAAGTAGTCCATTTATATGCTTGGACGAACAGTCTTTACTTCCCTAAATCGGTTTGGCAGATAACACAGTGCACTTAAAAACCGTTGTCACTCTTGCTGCAGTTCATTTGACACATCAATTTTTTTCCTTACCAAGTCTAAGGGATGTGCGTTTGCAGAAACACAAATCATAATAGAAAAATCTTTTACATCTGTATTCGGCATACTTTTGGAAGGTAAGCTTCAGATAAACACCCAGCTACACAATGGATCCAATGCATTTCGGAAACTTGCAACATATTATTCAACTTTTACTTGAATTATTACACATGACTTCGTTTAAATTGAAAATGAATAATCTCGCTCTTCAACACTCGTGGTAGATATTACAACAATACTGTTAGAAAAAAGAAAAAAATACTGAGAGCATATACACCAGGATTAATGGCTGCATGAAACTCCATGGTTTTTGTTATTTTTCTTCAGTAGAGAAAAATGAAGTGAAATATACAAATGCTCTATGTTTTCTGCAAAAATTTTGGCATGCTCACCCACGCAAAGCAATTGATGGAAATCTACACTGCAGCAGATTGCTTATCCTCGTTCTCATCAAGGTTAAGTGCTTCCAGCAACTTTGGCCACGATTCCAGGACACCTCCAGGCAAATCAAATTCCATCAACTTCCTTTGACTACGGTAAAAGTCCTCAACTGGCTGACTCTGAACCAAAAGGAATGGAAGTGACATGAGCTTAACCAGAGAGTAGAGATATTTCCAAAGACCAACACAATCCTATTTAAAATGCTCAACTTGTTGATTTTTAATCACACTTGCCCCAAAAATGCAGTACACTAGAAACAAAATTTTCTTGACCAATGATTTATTCTCCCTTTGACCAATGATTTTAAAAAACTAATTAGTTCAGCAAGCAACTGTTCAACGGGAATAAATGAGCACTGAGTCTGACAAAAAAACCACTGCAGTACTTTCCCTATATTGAGTTAAGCAATGCAAACATCAATTCTATCGTTGTGCTAGTGTCTTAAGTTCTTAACATAACATGGTTGTTTCCAGAAGCCAAATACCTCATCTAAACAGTCCCAAGGCAGCCCATGGAATGGGAGTAATGCTACAAAGACCACAACTTAGGCCAAAACTTGGACATTTATAGATAAAATGTCAAAAATGTCCTTTGAAAAGATACAATTCAAATTTTCAAATGTGTCTTTTCAAAGGACACTAAAGATATTTTATCTATAGTGGTCCAAGTTTTGGTCCAAGTTTGGGTTAGACAAGCATTTTCCATGGAATGGAAACAAACTAAGTTATTACATGAACAAGGCATCTTAACATTGGCTAGATCAAGAAGCTGGCAGTTAAAATGCTTCCCAAAAGAATAATAGCTTCATTACCCAGCACTTGCTCAATCAATGTGATTTACAGAATCCACAGCAAAAAGGAAATACCGATGAAAGTGATTAAAATATGTTTTAAAAAATTTCAAATTAATGATGTAATTGACTACCAAGTCAATTAGGCATATAATATAACTTGTAGAGAGGATGTATTTAGGATTTTCCCAATGTCATTATAGGATGAAACTGAACCTCACGAAATGCTGTTCGTTGTATGTTGTCCACAGCGACATCATATAATTTAAGAGAAAAAAATGTATTTACCTTTCATTCCTTGTACATAAGAAAAGCATGTAAAGTCATCTTCTATTTTAACACCTCCCTCACCCCTGTCAATCTCATTTGAACAGCAAAGAAAAAGCATGATAAAGAGAGAATAATGTGGTACCTTCTCATAGTATACACTAAGTCTTTCTCTAACAATAGCTTCAGTATCATCAGAGCGAGTAATGAGCTTTGAAGCACACTGTAGAGGTGGAAGAAGTGGATCCATACTAATATCTGGATTTCCATTTTCACCCTTGAAATTGATATTTGCAACATTAAAATTCTTCCCGCATTGGCTGCAGATCCTTCGTCCAAGGCATTTCTCAACCAGTACCTTTTCTGGAAGCTTGAGATTTACCACCAGGTCAATATCTGTTACATCATCCAATATTTCCTGCACGTAATTAAAAAAAAAAAAAAAAAAAGGAACTATTGAGAAATGCACATGAACTTCATGCAACAGAGAAATGCAATGGCCTCCGATTTTCTATTGACGAGTGCGAGTTTGGAGAACTGGTTAATAGCAATTTTTTTAAATGAACATGAACCATGAAAGAAAAAGGAACCTCGTTCATACTAACACAATACCGGTGAATGTCCAGAAATACTATTGCTCAAAGCACGGAATACAAAATAAACATTAATCGAATGAAGTGCTTGGAGACAGTCATTAAATGTTAACCATTTATCACCTCCGACCAACAAGAAATCAAAACAATGTAAATACTTCTTAAAAGTCATCAAATGAAAACCTATAAATCATTGAAATCTTGTCCATTCCTTAGTTGTATCTTTTCCTCTCTTCTTCTCAAATCTGTGAACCGGAGCATACACAATGTATTAAGAAGTTCCCTCTAATATAAGCAAGGAGACCAACCAAGCCCAATAAATGGAGAATTTGAAAGTTCATTATTAGCACAACATCAAAAATATGTTCTCAGAATCAGCAGCAATTCTCTTCTGCAAAGGAGACCTTCTTTTAGAAAGCTTAATGTCTAGCATATCATATCCTTCATTACATGTCTCTGGGAACATTAAAAGAGTATGTCTCTGAGAAAAGCTAATATACACAGAGAAATTACTTACAGCTTGCCTAACCGTTCGAGGAAATCCATCTAGTATAAATCCCGATTCACCTTTAGCTTCTCCTGTCTCGAGCCTCTTTGACAATAAGCTTATAACTATCTCATCAGATACCAATTTCCCTTGGTTCACGATCTCTGTAAGCTGAAAAAGAGAACCAAGAAAGATGAATCAGCAACATACAACACAAAGTTTATATATATAATATATGTACCCCAAACTGGATCCTGAGAAGTACACGTTAGTCAATTAACCAGTAAGGACTATTTACTATACGGAATCAAGACACAATATCATACATGTACAAGTACACAAGACCCTTCCACTATTACAAGACATTGTCAATTATTACAATACAGCATTCAAAAATTACATGAAACACTCTTCGAGTTCCAACTTTCGAATCTCTGATTCCAACATATCTCAAATATATTGAAATCGGTTCAAACCTGAAAACCATCAACCATGCATCTATATATCCATTTTAAAAGGAAAAAAAGACATTAACTTTAATTATAATTTATAAGACAAGCTCCTAATCTAACAACAAACAAAGAAATATCTCAATTCCCCATTGCAACGGTATCCCAGAAGTTATGTTTTACCTGTACTGGCAATGCTTATATTTATACTCTATATAGGCACACACGTCTACAACGGTTAAGAGGCGTCATACCTGTTTGGAGAGCGGGCCAGAGGAAGAGAGCTCTTCGCGGACAAGATCTCCAGTGGCGATGTGGGGGACACCAAGGAGGACGGAGAGGCGGCTGGCGAAGGTACCCTTTCCAACGCCGGGGCATCCCAGGAACACCCACTGAACATTTTTGCCCTTGGTATCTATGAAGGGAGTGAAGGATTCGGATTTGCGGGGTGCGGGGGCCGATGACACAGCCGTGGATAGAGACCTTCGGATAAAATTATTAGTAAAAGTGGAAGAGAAGGAGGAGGATCTGAGAGCACGGGTCGCGGCCGCCATTGGTGGTGGTGGGGAACAGGTTTTCGCGGCGGCGTTGGAGGTGAATCTTACTTTTCCGGGAAAGCTGGGGGAGGAAGTGTGACCAGTGATCTTTTAGGCTTTTCGTTTATTAACGGGTAGTGAGGATCTTTTTACATATTCCAAATTGATGCGGGAACTTAGGCAGCGTTTGGGAGTCCATTGACTTCAAGAACTTGAACAGAGGAACTTTATTTTGAAAAATAATAATAATAATTTTAAGGATAATTAGCACAAAACGTCCCTACCTATTGAAGTAATTGTGCAAAATATCTCTACCTTCTAAATTTTGGCAATTTTACCCTTACCAACTGGATTTCTTGCACAAAAGATCCTTCAGTCCAAAAATCAGCCATTAACATAGGGGTAAATTAGTCCAACAACTTTTTTCACATATATATTATTTCTTTTAAAATTGGGGGGCTTCCCATGCAATTTTCAAAATTGCACGGCAGGCTCCCGTCCCCAAATCTGCCAAAACATTTTAGGGTTCTACATTTTAGGCCCCCGTCCCTGTTGAAAATCAATCTTGAAATCCTATCTTTTCCCCAAATTGAATTCCGAACCCTACTCAGATCTCTTCCTTTTAGGGTTCTCCCAATCCCTTCATGAACCGAGAAGGAAGCGATCCTCGTCCGCGCCATTTGCCTCGCCAAAAACTCGTGGGGCGGAACCCGATTCTCCGAATCCTCATCGTCGTCGAAATCCTCCTCATCAACATCCTTCCGCCGATTCTCCTCGTACTCTTCTTTCAAGATCTTCGACCAATCCGATATATTCACCAATGCAGAATGCTTGGTCTCTCCAGTTCTGGAGGTTCCCATCGCCGCAGAAGGCTTTCGGGATATTCTTGAACCGGCTTTCCGTAACTCCCGCGAAGACGATCGGGCGGCCGAGTTCCAGTTATCGGACTCGTCGAGCTCGAAGATCATTGAATCGTTGGTGAGTTTCGATCGGTGGGGAGGAATCTATAGGTTTTGATGCCGCCATTGATGTAAATAGTTGATTATGACCACTGTTTTTTCTTCAAAAACTCACCGTATGCATATGTGATACAAACTATATGTGCAATATGTGATACTGTAAAATGGGCAAGAAAAGGATAAGGTGGTGTTGAGGAGAAGGGTAAAGAATAAAAGGGCTAGAAATGAGAGATGGAGGGGTTTCTGCGTCGTTTTGGCAGATTTGGGGACGGGGGCCTGCCGTGCAATTTTGAAAATTGCATGGGAAGCTCCCCAATTTTAAAAGAAGTAATATATATGTGAAAAAAGTGGTTGGACTAATTTACCCCTATGTTAATGGCTGATTTTTGGATTGAAGGACCTTTGGGCAAGAAATCCAGTAGGTAAGGGTAAAATTGCCAAAATTTAGAAGGTAGGAACGTTTTGCACAATTACTTCAATAGGTAGGGACGTTTTGTGCTAATTACCATAATTTTAACCTCAATTAACAATAGAGTGAGTTGTACTTTCAATTCGAGATGGCAAAAAATTCATCTTGCCTTATCTCGCTCCTATTACTAAACGGGACGGAGATAGAAATCATGGTTCCCATCTCGAATTCTCTAAACCCGCCCTAAATATTTTTATTTTATTTTATTTTTATGTTTTAAAATTTAAATTGTATAAAAAATAAAAATATACATTAAAAATTAATTAATTAATTAAACGGGACGATAAATAGATATTTTTTTATACCCGTCTCGCCTCCCAAAAATTCTCGACGGGGCGGGGACGGCCGCTCCGACCCGTTGTCATCCCTACTTTCAATATGGTCAAGTCCTTCTTTGTAGTAGCCAGCCAATTTTTCCCCTGTCAATGATTCCAAGGTATGCAAAGAAAGGTGGATTTCCGACGTGAAAATTAGTACTTCAATGAGAATAATTGTAGAAAAAATCTATGTATAAGAAACAAAATATGAAGTATATAAAAAGACGTTATTGGAATTTACCATGAATTGAATAAGACAAATATAGACATTTACTAAGGACATGTGGTAGAAGATCCACAAAAAGTTAGGAGAACACGGTGCAAAGTATGATAAAATTCACTTCCAAATTAGGAGACCACTTGAGGTCGTCTTTAGGGAGAGATGGGACATGTTTCATTGAGGTGAGCCTTGCCTACTTTTGAGAGTCCCTCCAACGGGGACGTTTAGGTTTCTCACAAAGTGACGGTTAACAATTTGGGTCTACCGACTTGTTGAACTCAAATGACCTACTCATGGCAGTAAAAGAGCAATTATGCCGATTGTTGATGGATTGAGAAAAAGGGCATCGATGGAAGAGGACAAGAAAAAATGGCTAAGCTTGGCAACCCGATGAAGCCCAGCTATAATCGATTGGTCAAAGCGCTGGTCAGGTGTGCTCGCTTGCACATCATGCTCAATTAGTGTCAAATCTTTATTTGAATGCTACTAATTATTTGGTAACATAGATGTAGTATATTAGAAGAGTTGTTGTGTGTCCACAACTTGTGAATTTTCACGTAAAAGGGCATTACCTGAAAAAACAAGAAGAAAAAGCAACATCAACAGCGGCAATGAAGAAGAAAAGTGGAGTGTAGTGATGACCATGAGTGACTTGTAAAGTAATGATAAGTGAAGTAGAATGACCATGATTTATTACTATATATAGTTTAATATGATGAATTTCTGTAGAGTGGCCAATATTTGTTTATATAAATAGCAGTTTGAATTTCTATATGTATGATTTATTTGATGAATTTCTACATGGATGATTTGTTTGATGAATTTCTATAGAATAACCATGAATTTCTGTAGAGATGATATTGTATTATATAAAACAGTATCATATAATATAGTATTATTATATTAGGTATGGCCATGATTTGCTATTGTAAATAGTAGTTTGATACTGTATTATAGAAAATAGCTTGATACTGTATTATAAAACAGCTTGATACTCTATTATAGAATAGCGGCTTGATATTGTATTAAGTTGGTCATTAGATTATTCTTTATATTGTTAGTCGTGTGTGTTTGTTTGATAATATATTATACAAAACAGTATCACAGAAAACAATAATATAACAGAAACAGGCATATAATCTACATACATGCTCATAAATTTTATTATGTTTTCGAAATTGTTTCGACAAGTTGATCAAGACCAGTAGCTTCGCGCACTACGTACTGTGGATTTTCGCCGTTTGAAGTCTTTTATTTATCTTAAAATAACAATCTTTTTTCTTATCTAAGTATCATACATACTTAAACAGTATCATAGATAAATGTATCTTAACATATTAATATCATACATGAAAGTATCTTAATAAAATAGTATCAGAAAATACAACCTAATAAAATAACATTATCATAGATTAAATAATAGTATTATAGGTTGAAACATTATTGTAATAAAACAATATTAAATATAAAAGTATGGTATAAATATACCATATCACTTTATCTAGATAAAACAGTATCATATATATAAAACTAAATAGAGATGTTTTAGTACTTGAAGTAATGATATTATTCTTAAAATGTTCTATTAGTAGTACAAGACCATTGATATTGTATGCATTCAATAACAATATCATAGATTGAAACAATATCATAAGTTGAAACATTATCATACTAAAACAATATCAAAGATACAATATCATAGAAAACAATATCATAATAAAACAGTATCATACTAAAATAGTATCACAATATAACAGTATTATAATAAAACAATATCATACAAAACAGTATCACAATAAAATAATATCACAATAAAACAATATCATATAAAATAGTATCACATAAAATAATATCACTAAATTAGTATTTTTTTGCAATTGTAAGAATATATTGATATTTTAGTATTAAAATATAATTTTAATTGAATTAAATTTTGACCATATAGAGCGCATAAATACAACAACAGCAACTGGTGTTGAATTTACCAACTTGTTTAAGTGGTAAGCTGTCCTCAGGAGAAACTTGGAATAAAATGCAGCCACGTGTAAGCTGATTTTCCACAAGCCTAGTACCCGCTACATGAGTACAACTTCACCTTCCCAAATCTCTCCCCACCCCAAGCATAGAATTGACGTTAATGGCGATCTCCCCCTCTGCAACCACGCCATACGGCACCGTTCTACCCTCCAAAAAAGTGTTTATTCATCCATCATCTCACCGTATAGTCTCAAAGCCATCGCAAAAATCTAATTACTGTCTCGACTTTCCTCATCTTCAAAGCAATTCAACCTTCATTCATGCACCCTCTAAACGACTCGTTTCAGCCTCCGCCATATCCAGCTCTTCAGGCAAGCTTCATGTTCTCTTTTTCGTTTTTATTTTTGCGTGTATATATATTATATTCTTGCTGACTAACGTAAATTTTGCCGCCCTTGTTTAATCTCGGTTGTAATTTTTAAGCAGAAAAATTGGGGCAAAATAAGAAAGCAACTATAGGTTGCAGATTAGTAGTGTTGAACCTCATCGACTAAAAGCTAAAGCTGATACTTATACTGAGGACCTCTATCTAATGTGATATCATATGAACCAACTCATCTGAAAGACGGGTGAAGCATTAAGTGACTTTGTTATCTCTTTAGAGTGTTTTTACAGCACATGATTAAATATAAATTAGAGTGAACAATACTAAGTGAGTAGTATTATGGTACATTAAGGTGGATTAAGTTGATTGTAGTCACTGTTTCGAAACTAACAATACACTATCCTATCTTATCGGGCCTAAACCCGTCTTCTCCCTCTGCGTTATTTTATCCAGTTGGTTTAAGTCTTTAAGAATGTATTGAGACTACATCATAATGATTTGGTTAGTACGATGCACCATATTTTATACTTAAATTTCTTATATGCTCTAATCCGGTGCTCCAAATGCAACCTTATAGTTATAAATGCTGCTGTAGTATAGCAGGAAGTAAGACTACTGCGGTGAGTGAGGATACTACTAATTTGCTGGATACAGTGCAAGTGTTCGACTTGAATGGAAATGGAATTCCCATTTCCGATTTATGGAAAGATAGGAAAGCTGTGGTTGCATTTGCCCGTCATTTTGGGTAATTCTCTATCAGCTTCAAGGTTGATGCCTTCTGTTGCTAATTAAAGCCTCTAGAAACATCTGTCTTGTGTAAATTTTCATCTATCGTCACTTTTACTGCTGCAGGTGTGTCCTTTGTCGGAAAAGGGCTGACTATCTTGCAGCAGAGAAGGTAACAGTTCTTATTCTGCAAAGAAGCTGTGTTGTTACTTACTGTTACAATTGTGTGTGTAGCTGCCACTTTCCACAATTCTGTCAGCATGATTTGTAATTACCGAGCTAGGATTCTTTCGAGCCAGGAGAATAACACAAACGTATGTCTAGAAAAATAGGGGGCAAGCTTCTAGAAATTATATAAATTGAATCTTTTCATGTAATCCAAGAATGCTACAGGCACAGTTGGTGGGGAAATGTTCCCAAATCCTTCCCCCATGGTCTACTTTTAGTGGCAAACCATACAAGAAATTAATCACACTAATAATCTAAATTCTAAGCCTAGAAAGGAAAACCACATTTCTTTTGCACCAGAAAGAGTTCTTATAGTGAATTGTTCTTTACCTTGTCAAGTGCATAGATCTTAAACTTGGACATTTAACCGTAAGAAGATCCTTAGCCACCATGACATTTAACAGTAAGAAGACTCTCAACAACCAAGCCTCTATATTTGCTAAAGATCTCTTTTGTTGCCTTAATCACTACACTTCTCCTCCGTGACTGTAAATTTGTCTAGTTGAATAAAATTTTCACTGTAATTGTATTGATTGTCACAGACAATTCCATACAGTATCTTTATTTGACAGGATAAGATGGACGCAGCTGGTGTGGCACTTGTGTTAATTGGACCTGGGAGTGTTGATCAGGTATGTAATGACAAAAGCTCCTGACTTTGGGTTGTAGATGGATAATAGAACATGCAAATGGCTCTTAAGAAATGGTATGACATTAATATCTTCTGGTTTCTCTGTCACCTATAAACATAAAAAAATTTACTAGCAAGTCAATCTTTTATGCTCTAAATTTGGGGAGCTGTGTATTTGTTCTCTCTGTGCCGTATATAAAGAAGAGTTCTGTCTTTCTTCAAATAGTAAAATCGTGGATTGAGAAACTTCTGTGTCGCATATAGAACATTTTATGTCTTGCTTTTCCATCCTGTTTGACCTTTTTCATTTTTCAGATAATGTGATGTGGATGTTTGTTGGAGTTCTAACAAGCAGTCTTTTCCATTTTCCAGGCAAGAGCCTTCTCCAACCAAACAAAATTCAAAGGGGGTGAGTTTCTAAGAGATGTGAATTCTGACGGTTTAATATTTTAGAACTGACAACTTCAAACTAAGTTCAATTATAGGGAAGTTAGAAATTATTATACTCTCAAAACTATGGCCACGAGTTGCTTTCTTTTCCACTCCTTTGTTTCTGCTAAAAGAATTAAAGGTTGACTTCATCGACTCCATAGGACTATTTTAACACCAAATATTAAGTCAAATGTGGAAATCTCATTATCAATACTGCCGGTAAATCTCACTAGCTTCCAGTGTGGAAGTTATATCACATGCCATGCCAAAAGAAATGAAGAAGAACTAGGACCAGAAACCTTTCCCAAATGCTAAAAAGTTGAGGCAGGCACACATGCTCTGGCCAAATTGGGTGCAAGTGTATGCTTTAAATAAAAATGATGGATACCATATTGTACCCATATCTCATAATATTTTATCTTAAAATTTTAAAAAAGAATGTGTGGTTGCCTTTATCGTCAAACTCATAGCTGAAATTCTATCCAGTAATTTTGAATTAACAAATCAATTTTCACTTCATTTCATTGTTTGAAAATTTAAAATTTAATTATGTAGGCGCTAAAAGAAACAGGAATTCATTATTCTTTTTTGTGCTATCTGAATTCTAATTTCAAAGATATGCTTCCATAATTTGTGAGTTCCCCATAATATTGTTTACTAAGCTACTCTCACAAGATGCTGGACTTGTGTTTTTGTTGTTTTTAAGTTCAATTTTCAGTGGTTTCTTGTGATTTTTAATTTTCTTAATGTTACTTTTGTAGCTTATATTGAGATCTGATAGAACTACTTAGCAATGACGCATTTTCACCGCCCTGATCAAGATCCTAGTTTAAATAAGTCGTAGTTTCACTTGCACCTCCCACCAATTGGTACAAAACGCTGGAGTTATTGGAACGCTTGTTAAGACACTTATTCAGTGCTTCACCATTTGTTTCAGAAGTATATGCAGATCCCAGCTATTCATCATATGAGGCATTGAGATTTGTGTCTGGTGTTTCCACCACATTTACGCCTGGGGTAGGGTAATTCTCTCATTGCCGAATTCGTGACTAAGATCTTTCCTATGTTTCTGTAGTATCCCTGGCCATACAAGTTCTGCTATTTTTTGAAGATGCATGTAGGTCTTTCAATTTTCTTTGGGTCTTCTCACTCTTTTCTTTCAAATATTATACCAGGCAGGTCTGAAAATAATACAAGCATACATGGAAGGATACCGACAAGACTGGGGGCTTTCTTTTGAAAAGGATACCAGAACAAGAGGTGGCTGGTGCGTTAATTTCCTAGTCTACATGTAGTTTCAGTATGATACTCGATAGTTGTCTACTTATTTGTTTCTTCTTCTTTTATTGGCTAGAAGGAGATGTATGTCATGTTTGAAATCATATTCTTGAACCACTGATGGATGATATGGTGGTCCTACAATGACCATAAAGCAAGCTTCCTTCGAAAACTTTAACTAGAGATTCTTAAACGATGTGGCAATAAGCTTTTCCTGCATTTGTTCTTTCCCGTGATGATTTTCAAATTTTACCAACTCAGGGAAAGAAGAACCTGTCGTACATGAGATAATTTCTAAATAATCCCCTATAAATTTTATGACTGATGAACACATATAGAATGATAAGATGTGAAATGACTACAATTAGTGTATACATGAATGCTGCTTAAGTTTGTGCACTAGTAATTATGATAATTTTACCAGACAATTCTTTCATTTCTTTCTCACTACGTGGATTAAGATAAAGTCAACATTTCTTTTCTTTGAAAACATTCCTGCGTGGCCTGTTGGGTTACTACTTTGATTACCGAATGAAAGTGGGTTCGAGACATTATCAATACTTGTCTGATCCCTAGCATCCTGTTTTGTATATTATATTTTCTTGGATTTTCATGCAAATCTGAGCTACTTTGTTTATGTTCTCAGGCAGCAAGGTGGAGTCATTGTTGCAGGTCCCGGTAAAAACAATATCTTATATATCCACAAGGTTAGTCCCTATTCTCCCTTGACATAGGCTTGTTTATTGCTCAAATTTTTAACATTAACATGGCAATGTTGAAAACTGATATAACAAGATGCTGAGACTCTTATCAGTGCGTGGTTTTGACTTTTGTCATAGTATTTAAGAAGAAAAAATAGTCTTATTCACCTGATAACTTCCCTTAAAATGGCCATCCGAGCATTCAGAGAGTGGAATCTTTGTAAATTTAGGCACTTATACTAGTGGGAAAATGTGTATGGTTCATCCTAATTGTAAAGTTGTCTATACTGTTTTCGAGTTTTTGAAAATACTTGGTTAATTTGTTTGGTTTACATAGGACAAAGAAGCAGGGGATGATCCGGATATAGAAGATATCTTGAAAGCCTGTTGCTTGCAACGTAACTGATGGTCTTCTCCTGAACAAAGTTTTTATTGTGTACCATAACATAAGATCATCTTAATAGTTTTCCCCCCTTTTTGAATGTTGGTTCTTACCATTTCTGTGGTAAGGAGAGGACGGATTTTAATATGTAATATATAAAATATACAAATCTGAATAGTTTTCTCTGTTCTCCTTACATTGTTGGTTCTTGTGTAAATCAATAGATATGTAATTATAAGTTGTATTGAAGAAGTTAAACTAAAAAGAGTGATGGGGGTCACATGGTATTTTTCAACCCTGTCTCAAAGCGACAATTGAATGAGACTTACGAATGCTACTGGGTTGGACAAGACATTTCATGACAGTCCAAATTAGGGTTTTTTTTTTAAATAGGTCAAGTAACGATTTTGGTTTTATTAGCTGATTTCAAATAAAAGGGATGATCACCAACCCAAGTGATCACCCTTCTATTCCTTCTTTAACGGAAGTAAAGTATTTATAATTGGGTTAATTACACTAATAATCTCTATTCTTTCAGGTTTGTAATGATTTTATCTCTATTCTTTTTTTAACAATTATTATTCTCATTCTCATTCTTTCTTTTATTCTCACAGATAGTTCCCAAATCACTATTTTTCACTATTCTTATAATTTTTTGATAATTTCACCTATTGAATTAAATAAATTAAATGATAGAAAAAAAATACAATATAAAAATTACAATTGGATATCTAACATTTTTAAGAAGTACAAATAAATCATAAATTTTTTATATTATTCAAAATAATTTAACAAAAAAACAAAACAAAACCCTACTTCATCTTCCCCAACTCTTTCCTCCGCCCATATCCCACACTTCTTCCCCTTTCCTGCCACACTCTGTCGCCGCCGCCTCAGTGTAGTTTCCAAGGCCAAGCCCAAAGAACTCATTTTGGGCAACCCAAGTGTGATAGTGGAAAAGGGCAAGTAAAGTTACGATATCGAAACACTAATCAACAAGCTTTCTAGCCTACCAATGAGTTTGTCGTGAAAATTAAGTATGCTAAGAAAATGCTCAAATTGTTTAATCTGATGCACCAAGAAGGTGTTGAGCCCGACGAAACACCCTCTGCGCCACCTGCTCCGAGAAATTTAGTCTCCTCTAGCTAGAGCACCACCTTCAACTCCAAAATGTTGTATAACAATTATTCAGCTCCATTAACTTCTCTAACAATTGGTGACACTCAAATTTTTGTTTGACCAAATATCACTTCAAGGCAGAGCGTCATTTGCTGGCTAGGAAATAAGATTTCATCCGTTCAAATCCCAAATGGAACTTTGGGATTTAGGGCAATTTCATCCGGGTTGGGATTTTCTTGCGGGGTTTTGGAGGGTACTAGTTGGGTTTTGTGCTAGGGGGATGACAATAATTATGTCTCTATACAATCGAAATTCTCAAATTTTTCAATGTCGAATATTCAGATTGGTGGAAGACATGCATGTGGAATGGATAATTCAAGAGTGATGATTTGCAACGGAAATAATGATAATAGTCAGTTGGATGAGCTATCAAATTCTTCATACGAGTACAGTGGGCTTGCCCTCGGGTCGAATCACAGTGGGGGTTGGGGGGTTGGGGAAGATGAAGTGGAGTTTTATTTTGTTTTTTTGTTAAATTATTTTGAATAATATAAAAAGTTTATGATTTATTTGTACTTTTGAAAAGTTAGGAATCCAATTGTAATTTTTATAATGTATTTTCTTTTTTCTATCATTTAATTTATTTAAGTCAAGGGGCAAAATTGTCAAAAAAATTGTTAGAATAGTGAAAAATAGTGATTTTGGAACCATCTGTGAGAATAAATGGAAGAATGAGGATGATATCTGTTTAAAAAAAGAATGTAGATGAAACTGTTACAAACTTGAAAGAATAGAGACCATTAGTGTAATAATTCATGCAAGAACCACAATATGTGCTTCCACTTGCCAATGCAAATGTACATAGTTCTCTTATTTGTGTTTCCGTTGTGCTTGTTTGGTAAAGTTTTTTGTAAAATATAAACAGTGGGTATTAAAGAATGTGTGAAAAAAAAAGTGAAAAAAAAATCATGGATTCTACTGAATACGTGGATAAAAATGATACTTGACTAATTTATAAGTACTTATAAGTATTGCCAAACATCCAAGATTGTCTTCCAAATCTGAAGACCGAATTAGCCCACGAATTTGCTAATATTGCAAGTCAGGCGGTCTTTTTATTTATTTTTTTAAAATTTATTTAGAAATTTAATACGAATTAAATTAAGTCATAATTGAAAAAAATAAATATTGTGTGACAGATGGGACATCGTGAAAAACGTAGAAGAGAAATAAGTATTTATTGTCGAAACTTGATTTTTTTTTTTAAAAAAATTATGTTGGAATTTAGAAAGAAAGAGTCAGAAATAGAGCTCAACAGTTATTGTAATCTACTTTTAACTTATAATTTTCTTAATAACTGGGCCAACCGGGTCGTTTCTCATGGGTTATCGAGCTAGACAATCAAAATCGGCACTACCCATTCATTATGAGGGGCTAACCCGTGAAACCACCCGAGTTGAGTTGGACTAGTTTCGATCCAATTTTTTAAGGGAAAACCATAGACCATCAAAAATAAAGAATTTAGAAAATGCTATTTTATTTTTTTATTCTAAAAGTACTGTTTTTATTTTTTGTAACACATATTACATTTAAATTTTAAAATGTTGAAAAATACTTATAAAATTTTAATATAAAATTAAGTATGTAATAAAATCATCATATTTTTTAATAGAATGGGTCATTTCGAACCAAAGCAGTCCGATCCATTTTGACACAACTAGTTATATATGCAAATTTGTCATAGTTCTTGAGTGGTCTACAAACAGACAGCTCAATCCCCTTGCTTCTTCCATTATATTACTTAGTACAGGAAGCTATTTTGGGGAAAAATATATACAGAATTTTCTAAAAAATTAATTGAAGATTTAATTAATGTTGCACATTAAAAAATTTACATTAGGATATTTAAATAAATAATTAACTTATAGAAAAGAGAAGGGTGGTTATATTCACACTAGAATTTGTTATAAGTGCACCATATTTTAATTGTACTTAAGATCCTCAACTTTTGTTCATTATTGCAACTATGAGTTTAACTTTTTGTCATCGAATTCTTATCTTCAACTTTCATTAATTAGCACATTTCATCATTGACGATGGTTTCTATCGAGATATTTTATTTATGTGCTTTGAAATAAGGAAAAAATATTTTATTGTACTCTTGTATCTATTGTTTTTTTAAAAATATGACACACAAATAAGTCTTTTTACGAATTCTCAACAATTATTTTTTACGGAAACTATTATCAAACACAAGATATACTAATTAATGAAACGTTGAAGATAAAAATGTGATAAAAAAAAAGTTGGGAATATGAGTGCTATAATGTTAAAAAATTAAGGATGTTAAATATAATTAAAATGTGGTGCAAAAAATAAAAAGTGTTGTGTGAATATAATTAGTCAAAAGAAACAAGTTTCCTAATATAGAAAGGGTAGTTGAGTTAGGAAACATCTTGATTAACCGAGTTATTAAACCCACTTACCATACCAGATTTCTAATACAACCTTATAAATTAAGAAGAAATTAACATTCAAAAAAATAGAAGAATTTCAAGAATGGGTAGAGGGATTGATCTAAGAACTTTTTTTCAAAGTAAGTACTCTCTTAACGATGAATGTGTCAAAAATATTTTTAATTTGATCAATGATTCAATCATGGTGGCTGCTCGGGAGAAACCAAAAGAGTTTTTAGCGAGAAGATCTCGCATTATTGAAGCACTTATAATTTTACCTCCCCAAGACTATAATATTGATCATGATTGTGAGATTTCTTCAAGTACAAATACCAGTTGCGCGAGTCTTGTTGATCAAGATCTTGATGATAAATTTGAGGAGTTGATTGATCATGATCGAGTTATGTTAGCATCTTTGAGACCTATAAATCTTGGCGCCAAAGATTGCGGGATTATTCAATCCGAGGATCTTGATGAAGAAAATAAGGAACAAGGCAAAAACTTTCAAAGAAAGATTGAAGTTGAAGATGAAAATAGGAAACTTGACGAAACAAGGGTTTGGGTTCAGACGAAGTGAAGTTCGAGGCCACAAAAAGGAAGTTCAAGGAGACGAGTGAAGGTATCAAGGCGATGAAAAGAAGGATACTGATTGTGGATTTTAAGGATGTTCTCCAACCCAAACTGAATGGTTTGAAGAAATCCGATTTTAGGAGGAGGTGTTAATGTGCTTATAATTCTTTTGTTTTGTAGTTTGATCATAGACAATTAAGCTTTTGAATGTCAAGAATTACGTGGTTGCTGTTATGAAATTCAAATATTCATTTGCTGTGATTACGTGTTCAAATTTACTAAGATATTCCATCTATTGATTTCTTTCTCAATTCTACTTTGGTTATTTATTTTGTAAATTAATCTAATTCATGATAATCGGGTTCTTTCAAGATGTAACAAGGTTGCCTGAAAGCAGAATTGTTACATTATATTTCAAGTATAAATTTCTTAGCATGTTATGATTTTAAGGTTCGATGGGAAATATCTTACAATTATGAATACTCAAATTTTTGAAGTGTTTGAATAGAAAATAAAATAGAGAATGTAAGAAAATGATTAGTTTTGTTTAATTCTATTAGGAAGTCGTGTACAAGTTACTCGCTTGAACAAAAAATTTCCTAAATCTCAATGAAAATGAAGAGAATGGAACAAGATTTTTCTTCATTTTCGTCGAGAGTTAAGGGGAAAAAATTGTTCTTCTTTAATGTACTTTATATATATTCATTGGGCGTAAGTTCATAGAGGAACAAGATTTCGGGTTTCTTTTCCTTTTTAATACATTTCAGTATCATTCAATCTTCTTTACTAAACATGACATAAGAATAAATCTGTCATTAGCAGTTCATTAAAACACCTTAATTAATTCTCTTCTAATTTGTTTCAGTTCTTCACTAAAAGACCTTAATTAAAACACCTTTATTAAATATATTGCTATAGTTGTGTCAATTAAATTTTTCATAAAAAAAATATATAAAATTAATTGTGCTAATTGCTATGTGATATGAAAAACTTGAATAACAATTAAGTCAAATAAATAACAATATGGCGTATATAATTTTATGACATTTAACCAATCTTTTTTTTTTTTTTAACATAAAAATACTAAAAAAAATTAATTTACACATTATGTGTTCTTTATATTGGAATGATAACAAAATGACAAATTAAAATATGAAGAATACAATATTTATTGTTAAAAAACGAATAGCTCAATTAAATAAAAATATTTGAGCATCAAGTTTGTAACAAAATTATTTTTCTTTTTATGTTGTAACGATAAAATTAAATTTTAAATTTTAAATAATATGATTACTTAATAATAATAATAATAAAATAATTTTAATTAACACGTGTGTTAATTATTCTGAACTTAAATTTTAGTTATTTTATAATAGTTTGTAAAATATATAAAATTATTTCTTATATTATTAATTTGTTAGTTTCTTTTAATTTTTTATAAAAAATAAAAATATCGGACTCATTTGCACTCTTTGCAAAAGTTAGGAATCCAATTGAAATTTTCTCTAACTAAAAATAAGGGTATATTTGTCTTTTTATCAAATAAAGACCAATTGCGCACCTAAACACATAGGTTATGGACTTTTGTGCTAAAAAATAAAAGTTATGGATCATTTTCGCACTGAAGGCAAAGGTTAGAAACCATTTACGCCAATTTTCCTATGTTTAATGAATTTAAAAATTAACAAAACTATCATTAATACATAAAAAAGTTAATTTATTTACCACATTAATATTTTAATTTATTTACCACGTTAATTACTTACAACAAATTGCCACTTCATATATTTATATAAAGTGAATAATATATATTGACGTTATTAAATAATATAATATAAATTACACATAATATGTTTGATTTAAACAATTAATTAATTTTAAGTAATATAATATATATTAAAATAATTATGTTATTATAAGTAATATATTAATTTTAATAGTTATTATTGGATATAAAAAATAGTATTTGTTCAAAAAATATTAATATGAGATATATAATAATTAATTACTGTTTAATCAAATATATTAAAATAATTGTGTAATTATAATTAAATCAATATATTAATTTAAATAGCTATTATTGAATTAAAAAAATAATATGAGATATATAATAATTAATTACTGTTAGTCATATAAATATAAAGTTTATATAAAAGTAATTTTATAGTTATGCAACCAAACACTCAATTTAATATTCACAATACTTTTTGAATTCATATACAAACATTCAACAGCTTTTTAACAAAAAAGTTTTACTACTAAAAACTCAACTCACAACAATTGTATCAAACGAACCTTAAGTCACAAGAATAGAACTGCACTTGTAGCAGTAAATTGAATTCTCCACTTGTTCTGAGATGATGTTCTTCAAACAAAATTTTAAGTACAAAAAATACTAAAGAAATGTATCACATCCAAGAATTGTGGAATTTAGAAAAACATAGAGTTGAGTCCTAGAATAGTAGATCTCCAAAAAGATGTTAAGCTTGTTGTTGCACAATAAGAACACTACACATGAGTCTCGGACTTTATAGGAGGTTTAAGAGGTGGTTGCCTCAGGCTCAAAATATTTGAGGCCCCATAAATCTTTAAAAATTGTGTTATATTTGTTTTGTTTATTTTAAAGCATTGATCTAGGACAACCCAAGTCCATACCTAACCAAAAAATTTACACAATTAAAAAGTTAACTCCAAAATCCACCTTCTCCCCAATTTGAAAGTTGAAGCCTTTCAAAGTTTGGACCACCAATCTCCCTCTCCAATCCAACAAAAATCCACTCTCATAGGCAAAGTTATTAGAGTTGTAAGCAATATTTCTCTTTTACTCATTCTATTTCATTTTAGATAATGTATATTTTCCATGAGTTAACATATTACATTTTTTGTAATGATTGAACCAATCGAATTGATTAAGGTAGACTTGATTTTTGTCATTTCTTGTTGACATCATATTTTGCATCAATGATTTTTTTCCTCAAGTATGCCAATAAAATTATTGCAAAATTGGTTATGTTTAAAAAAAAATCATAGTATTCTTTATAGTTGGGTATTACATTTTGTTTATCGTTTTATTGTTGGATTTTGAATTTATGGATTTAGTTTTGGAAAAAACTCTTATGAAGAAAAAAAATATAAATACACACTATGATTTGAGGGCCCAATTTTTAAATTCCAACTCAGTGTCCGCAAAACCTAAAGTCCGACCCTGTATACATGCCAAGAAAATAATACTAATTCGATAACATTAACAAAAAAAAATTGGGAAAAGTTGAGTTGTCTATTCTTGCTATATGAGCAAATACAAGCATGAAACGTTTTTTGTCCAACACTAGCTTATGCAAGATTCAAATGATAGACATAGGGCATTGATATAATGGAGACTAACTGAATAAGATCTAAGATACTCTAAGAAATGTGTTATAGAATCGAAAATTGGTAGGGTGTACTCTCTTATTGGTAACAACGACCTTTTAGAAATGACTAGTTAAGAATACGTATGCGTTGCGTGATTTTGTAATAATATTATGATTTTTTTATTTTAAAATTATTGATGAATATAACACTTAAATGAAACTCATTTTCAATCATAAGTTCATTAATGATTATGACCAACTAAGGAATTATATTCAAACTTCTTGGTAAAACATGTGGTTCATTAAAAAATACATGGCCTACGTGAATATTAAGTTTGAAAGATTATTGATAATCTTTTAATTATATTTTAAAGCATATATCTAATGGCATATTAGAAAAGACAACTTTCTTTTATTAAAATTAGTATCAAATTCTAAAATACATGAAAATAGTAGATATAAATATAACACAATTTTTCATTGATATTCTGTATTTATATCATTATAAAAAGCACACGAAAACAAAATATTTAGCCTTTTTAGGTAATTATTTCTCAGAAAAAAGAATCTCAAAATTCTTTGACATAAGATAATGAAGAATTTTCTATTGCAATGTCCATTCAGTTTTAATGCACCCATAAATTAAGGAGTTTTTTTTTTATTCTCTTCATGCATTCTTTCCCGTAATTCCATCCGAAATATTATTAAATTTCAAGAAAATTCAAAACAACCAGATATTTGAACAATGATTTTAACTCATCACATAAAACGTACCACTTATTATGCGAGATTTACCTTCACCTTATACATAACATGACTCACTTTATCCAAGTTATGTCTTCTTCAGCCGTGTGCTTGAAAGAGTTAAAGTAACACCAATTCTCCTTGTTCTAACTCGCTCTTCCACAATAAATATACGTTTAATTGCTTACAAAATGACATAAAACATTATTCGAGCTTAAATTCCTTTATTATCAAAACTATCACAATAATTAACATTTTTACATCGAACAAATATTCTAAATCAAGAAAAAAAGATATAGAAATCAAAATTTAAATGAATATTACCATCATATATATTCTTAAAATTAGTGAATCATTCATGGAAAATTAACACATCCATTATTACCACATTACTATCAAACTAATTATCAAAGATTGAAAATTTTCGATCGAGGAAAAAAAAATATTCTTGGCATAATAAAAAACAAAGACGAATAATACAGAAGAAAGTTGAAATGCAAAGTCAAATTCATTTTGTTTTGTTATGTTGATGAAGGAATTTGCTTAAATTCTCGTGCATAATAAGATTGACTCTTTGATTGTTTACAATTAAAGATAATAATTTCAATATATTAAAATTTTTATTAGTATATTTTATTTATTTTCATTAATTAGAATATATAATGGAATTTAAAGAGACAAATCAATTTCAATGATCAAAATGCAATAGTTATATAGTATTAAATAATTTAAATTATATTAATTAAAAGATGATTTTAAGAATTATAAGTTATTTGTGGAGCAATATTATACAAACATTCATAAAATTTTTAACAAAAAAAAGTTTTACTACTAAAAACTCTACTCACAACAATCAGTATCAAATTAATAATAAGAAGTCACAAGAATAGAACTGCACTTGTAGCAGTAAATTGAATTCTCCACTTGTTCTGAGATGATGTTCTTCAAACAAAATTTTATGTACAAAGAATACTAAAGAAATGTATCACATCCAAGAATTGTGGAATTTAGAAAACATAGAGTTGAGTCCTAGAATAGTAGATCTCCAAAAGATGTTAAGCTTGTTGTTGCACAATAAGAACACTACACATGAGTCTCGGACTTTATAGGAGGTTTAAGAGGTGGTTCTTCAGCTCAAAATATTTGAGTACCATATAATCTTTAAAAATTGTGTTATATTTGTTTTGTTTATTTTAAAGCATTGATCTAGGACAACCCAAGTCCATACCTAACCAAAAATTTACACAATTAAAAAGTCAACTCCAAAATCCACCTTCTCCCCAATTTGAAAGTAGAAGCCTTTCAAAGTTTGGACCATCAATCTCCCTCTCCAATCCAACAAAAATCCACTCCCATAGGCAAAGTTATTAGAGTTGTAAGCAATATTTCTTTTTTACTCATTCTATTTCATTTTAGATAATGTATATTTTCCATGAGTTAACATATTATATTTTTTGTAATGATTGAACCAATCGAATTGATTAAGGTAGACTTGATTTTTGTCATTTCTTGTTGACATCATATTTTGCATCAGTGATTTTTTTCCTCAAGTATGCCAATAAAATTATTGCAAAATTGGTTATGTTTAAAAAAAAATCATAGCATTCTTTATAGTTGTGTAATACATTTTGTTTATCGTTTTATTGTTGGATTTTGAATTTATGGATTTAGTTTTGGAAAAAACTCTTATGAAGAAAAAAAATATAAATACACACTATGATTTGAGGGCCCAATTTTTAAATTCCAACTCAGATCTGCAAAACCTAAAGTCCGACCCTGTATACATGCCAAGAAAATAATACTAATTCGATAACATTAACAAAAAAAATTTGGGAAAAGTTGAGTTGTCTACTCTTGCTATATGAGCAAATACAAGCATGAAACGTTTTTTGTCCAACACTAGCTTATGCAAGATTCAAATGATAGACATTGGGCATTGATATAATGGAGACTAACTGAATAAGATCTAAGATACTCTAAGAAATGTGTTATAGAATCGAAAATTGGTAGGGTGTACTCTCTTATTGGTAACAACGACCTTTTAGAAATGATAAGAGTCATTCTATGAGATTGAACGATGAAGGGGTGGAGAATATATCTGATTTGATCAATGCATCAATTATGGTGGCTGCCCGGGAGAAACAGAAAGAGTTCTGGCAACAAGATCACACAAGCCCTCTCATTGCATGTCCAATGGTAAATAATGATTTTGCCAATGAAGATGTTGATGATTATGGGATTTCTTCGAATTCGAGTATCGGTTGTGAGAGCCCTATCAATAAGATCTTGATTATCAATTTGGGGAGTTGATCGATCTTGATTGAGAGATTGAGAAAAAAATTCTATACAAGGGAGTGTGTTCGGATGAAATGAAGTTGAGGGCGACGAAAAAGAAGTTAGATTAGATGAATCTTAAGAAATTCGAAGATTCAGTTGTTGTGATTAATCGAAAAATAAAATGTTTTCCAATTATGAACATATTCCATCTATTGAATTCTTTAATTTGAAATATATTTTGGTTATTTATTTTGTAAATTAAGCTAATTCAAGATAGTCGATTTTCTTTCAAAATGCTAGAACCTTGCCTTAGAAGACAACCAGTGCAGCATATTTGAAGTTCATGAGAAGCATCAATTTCTTTTTCATTGATTTTAGGTGTGCAAGTTAGGATTTTTGAAGTTCTAAAACTGAAATGTTTATGTTGTTAGCTATTTGATATCACTAGTCTCGAATCACCCTAATGCACCATAAACGTGATGTGCACCGATGATAAATACCAACTAGGCACCGAACCCACTATTAAGACTGACTTCCCTTATAAGGACTATAAGATATTTAAAAATAAAAATAAAAATTCAGTAGTGATTTCACTACAATTTGAACTAAACTAAACTTGAAAAGAAAAAAAAAAAAATTTCAAATACGTACAATCATATGAAGATAGCTAATTTGACGTGTTTTGAAAAGCTTGTTCATTGCTGAGTCAGAACCACACGAGCTTTAATTTGTATAATTCATCTTTATTTAACATGTCATTATTTGTTTTTGAATTATCGTTCCTACAAAGACTATTTTATTTGAAATTTAGCTCAATTAATCATAATCCTAATCTATTAGAAACAATTCGAAATAATTTTATTTTAACTATTAACCTACAACTATTAATTTTAGAAAATAATGCAATAACATATGTGAACACAAATATCAAGAATTAATCAAATATAATGATTAAAGTGTCGGGACTCACGATTTCACCATAGTTATCATCTATATTTTCTCCTCTCAAGTTTTCTTCATATCGTTGTACTTAGTAGAATTTACGAATTTAACTTAATATATCTTTCTTGAGTTTAAATTAGTCCTATCTAATTAAGTCAACTCACTATATCTATATGTGAAGTTAGAATAAGTCCTAACTAGATGCATTAAATTGAATTCTGCATTAAATCTCATAAGAATTCAATTTAAGACCATAACAATAACAAAAGTTTATCTCTACCTTTTATCTAATTGTCGAATTTTATTACATGATCTACTACAGTTTGCAGTGTTCTGACAGATTTGAGGTTAATATTTAAACCAGACATATTAAAAATTTCAATGTGCCTAACGAATTAGAAGGATGGACAACTTCGGATCCAAGATAAAATAGACATCATATTAGCCAAAAAACTTGAAGAGATGACTCCATAATTAGTAAGTATTGTTTGTATAAATTTTTTTTTTCTTACTTTTAAATTTTAAAGTTTACCAAAAATTGTACACACAACAACTTATTCATGTACAATTTTAACTTCGCAAGCTAAAAGTAGCTGGTCTCAAGCCTCCAAAAAGATGATGGTTTTAAATGTCAAATTTATCACACCTTGTTTTATTTTGATTTTTTAAAGTCCCAAAAAATACTGCATTTAAAGAAAAAAAAAAAGATCGGCCAAATAGGGTTATGGGCTGGACCGAGGTCGTGGGACTCAACCCATCCCTTGGGCTTCAGACTCAGCCCATTGCTATATGTGGGAATAGTGCTAAATGGCTCAGTGACCAGACAAATTTTTCTAAATAGCCATTGATCCATTTTAACCTGCAAATTACCAAATATAACCTTGTATTTTGTTCTCCACTTATTACATTTCAAATAATCTAATTCAACCCATTTCATCTGTTGTAAAAGAGATTTCTAAGTTCTAACCCATTTCAAGGTTAGAATCCAACACATTTCATCTATGTAAAAAATCTCATTTTAAGGTAGAAATTTATTTGTCTCCATCTTCTTCTTTTAATTCATGGTAGAAATTGTGGATTTTATGGTATAAATCATTAAAAATGTATATATCTAATTAAAAATTTCTGTAAACCTGAGTTCATTTAAAGTGATTTAGTTGAAAAATCAATTAAAAATGTGTAAATTCGCGTTAACAAACTCATGATCTGTTAACATGCCTGTTGTCTATTAATTTTGGCCTTAACATACCACATGTTTGTTAATAGGCATGTGGTATATTAACAGGCCATAAATATCTGTTAACAGATGGTCCGTTAACAAATAGTCTATTAACATTAATTATTAAATAAGGGTATTTAAGTATTTTTTTTTATGTAAATGAGGCATTTTCAACTTAAATAATATAAGTTAGGAGCTTTTCCGATTCAGCTTGTTTGACACAGCCTTTTAGCCAATGCGACCATTGCTATCTCTAGATGGGAGATTGTGAAAAATATAGAAGTGAAATAAATATTTATAACAAAAATTATTAGAATTTAGAAAGAAAGAGCCGTTGGGTTGAGAACGGAAAGAGAGCTCAAAATTTGTTTTAATCTACTTTTAAATTTTCCTAGGAGAGAGCTCAAAATTTGTTTTAATCTACTTTTAAATTTTTCTATAACCAGGCCAATCGGGTTGTCTTTCATAGATTGTTAGGCTAGACAATCAAAATCAGCTCGAGCAGAGTGGGACTGGTTTGGATCCCATTTTTTTAACAGAATGGATCATCTCGGATCTGAGTGGTTCGACCCATTTTGACACCACTAATTAGGATGACAATGGGCAGGCCTGGCCCTTTAAAAAAATAGAGCTCGGACTGGCCTGTGGCCCATGGACCGTGATATATATATATATATATATATATATATATATATATATATATATATATATATATATATATATATATTTTGAGTTTCAAAGGTAAAAAAGAATTATGCTAAAATATTATGATCCACGGGCCAGACCGTCTTTTTTTCTTCAACCTGGGCCCATAACGAGCCGGGCTTTAACGCCGTCGGCCCGGCACTTTTGCCATCCCTACCACTAATTATATATGCCAACTTTTCATAGTTATGTAGAAAAGGGAAACAAGTTTCCTAATATAGAAATGGTAGTTCAGTTAGGAAACATCTTGATTAACCGAGTTATTAAACCCACTTGCCATACCGGATTTCTAATACAACCTTATAAATTAGGAAGAAATTAACATTCAAAACAAAAGGTTTATATTGAAAAAAAATAGAAGAATTTCAAGAATGGGGATTGATCTAATGACTTTTTTTCAAAGTAAGTACTCTGTTAACGATGAAGGTGTCGAAAATATTTTTGATTTGATCAATGATTCAATCATGGTGGCTACTCGAGAAACCAAAAGAGTTTTTAGCGAGAAGATCTCGCATTATTGAAGCCCTTATAATTTTACCTCCCCAAGACTATAATATTGATCATGATTGTGAGATTTCCTCAAGTACAAATATCAGTTGCGCGAGTCCTTTGATCAAGATCTTGATGATAAATTTGAGGAGTTGGTTGATCATGATCGATTTACGTTAGCATCTTTGAGACCTATAAATCTTGGCGCCAAAGATTGCGGAATTATTCAATCCGAGGTTCTTGATGAAGAAAATAAGGAACAAGGCAAAAACTTCCAGAGGAAGATTGAAGTTGAAGATGAAAATAGGAAACTTGACGAAAGAAGACGAAACAAGGGTTTGGGTTCAGACAAAGTGAAGTTCGAGGCCACAAAAAGGAAGTTCAAAGAGACGTGTGAAGGTATCAAGGCAACAAAAAGAAGGATACATATTGTGGATTTTAAGGATATTCCCAACCCAAACCGAATGGTTTGAAGAAATCCAGTTTAGGAGGAGATGTTAATGTGCTTATAATTCTTTTGTTTTGTAGTTTGATCATAGTTAAGCTTTTGTGTAAAGTTTGATCAAAGGTTCATTTGCTATGATTAATTAAGCTTTTTCAATGTAAACTCTACTTTGGTTATTTATTTTGTAAATTATTAATTCGTGGGGTTCTTTCAACAGTTGCTGAAAGAAATTCAAAGGTTCATTTGCTATGATTAGGTGTTCAAATTTACTAAGATATTTCATCTATTGATTTCTTTCACAACGCTTGTGAAGCCTTATCATTCAAGATCTGATGATCATTTTGATTGTTCTTGATAAATTAGTCTAATTCAATATATAAATGAGTGTTATGAAATTCGAAAAAAGTTCGAGGAGATGTTGTGAAATAATCAAAAATATAATCAAAAATAAATCATTTTCCAATTAGGAATATATTCCATCAATTGAATTCTTTGATTTGAAATATGTTTTGGTTATTCATTTTGTAAATTAAGCTAATTTAAGACAGTCGATTTCTTTGAAAATGCTAGAACCTTGCCTAGAAGAGAATCAGTGCAGCATATTTGATGTTCCTAAAGTTTTCAAACTAAAATGTTTATGTTGTTAGCTATCTCGTGCCAATTTGATATTGCTTGTCTCGAATCACCTTAATGCATCCAAGACGTGACATGCATTGATGATGGATACCGCTAGGCACTGGACCCACTATTAAGACTAATTAGACTAGTCTTTGACTATAATATATTTAGAAAAATTTCAATAGTGTTTTCACTGCAAATTGGACTAAGCCAAACTTGAAAAACAACAAAAATTTTCAAATACATACAATCATATGAAGATAAACTAATTTGACGTGCTTTGAAAAACACATTGACCCGGCCCGCATAATCGCGCATGCGACACCTAACTTTTTCTAATGTGGGCCATCACCGAGTTTCATCAGATGCGGGAATTGACACCTCTACATAAAACATTAACTTGACTAATAAAAAGAAAAGAAAAATGAAATCATCACCCCCACCAATTTCAACCAATAATTTCATGAGTAATTTAGAAATACAAACTAATTATTATGATATACCGCTTTCCCTGGAGTTGGGTGGGTAGTTTGGAATTGAGTAAGATGATTTTTATTTTTTTTTTTTTTGTTTTCCTTTGTTTCTTCATTTTATTTTTATTTTTATTTTTATTTAATTCAAAATTAAATATGAGTACACTAATCATTTTACTCAAATTTTGACCTTTTAATGGTCAAACAGATATTTTTTATCACAAAAGGACCTCAGGCTCAAATGATTAAAAGGTTTGGAATCTCGGGTGCTAGAAATTAAAGTTTCAAGACCTTATTGTCACAATGTTTAAAGGTTAAGGACTCCCAGTGTTATTTACACTAAATAAAAATAAGGGTAAAACTGTTATTTCAATTAAAAAAAAATAATCATTTAACGATCAAATTGACGTTTTCATCACAAAATGACCTCATGTACAAAAATTTAAAAGGTTTGGGATCTTGGTTGCTACACATCAAAGTTTGAAACCTCATCGTCACAAGGTTCAGGGCCTCTAGTGGTTATTTACCAATTAATCAAATATGATGGTTAAAGTGTCAAGACTCACAATTTCATCATAGTCATCATCTCTAATCTCCCATCTCAAATTTTGGCTATTTTCCATGGAAATGAATTACCAAGAAAATTTGGATTGGAAAATGTTAACAAATTTTCCATGGAAAATAAATGGGTTGGAAAAGGTTAACAAATTTTCCATGGAAAATAAATTCTCCTATCCCATATTTTCCTTGAAAACAAGGAAAATATGGCCAAAAGTGGAAAACATGGAAAATATTTTCCATGGCTCAAAAATTTCAATCAAACAAAAGATGGAAAATAAGTCCGGGAAAATTTTGCTAATCAAATGCAGACAAAGTTGGAAAATGGGTGGAAAATGAAAATTTTCCATGGAAAATCAACCCAATTCTCCCATCTCAAATTTTCTTCCTATCGTTGTACTCGGTCGAATTCACGAATTTAACCTAATTTACTTCAATTAAGTCAACTCACTATATTCTCTATGTGAAATTATTATTAGCCATAGAATGCCTGGAGATCCAATTCATATTGACTTCCTTTCCTTCTGGCAAAGTAGCTCTCCTTTTTTTCCTTGTAGTTCGTGATTCAATCTGAAGCCCATATCTAAAATCATAAAAGGATAAAAAATCCTTAAAGCGGGAAAGTAAGCATCTCTACTTTTTGCCATCTTGAAAATTGTTCGAATAGAAAGGAAATTGTAGATACATTAAATCTGCATTTAATTCAATTGAAGACCGCAACAATAACAAAGTGCATCTCTCTACTTTTATCTAATTGTCGAATTTTACTGCGTGGTCTAGTACATGTGGCAGTGTTTTGACAAATATGAGGTCAAGACTTAAACTACACATATTATAAAGTTTAATTTGTCTAACGGATTGGGAGGATACAGAACATCGGATTCAATATAAAGTAGACATCATATTAGTTGAAGAACTTGGAGAGTTGACTTCATAATTAGTAAGTATTATTTGTGTAAAAAAAAATTCCTCACTTTTAACTCGTAAGGTTTACCAAAAATTGTACAAGTAACGACTTATTCGTGTACAATTTTAACTCCGCATGCTAAAAGTAGTTGATCCCAAGTCCCAAAAAAAGAGAGTGTGTTTTAAATGTCAAATTTATCACACCTTATTTCATTTTGATTTTTTAAAATCTCAAAACAATATTATATTTAAAAAAAAAAATTAAGTTCAACCCATGAGGGCCACGGGCCATGGGTCGGACCAGGCTTGTCTCTATATGAGACGAGCTCAGCCGGTCCCTTGGGCCGAGTTGGGAGATTGTGAAAAATATAGAAGCGAAATAAGTATTTATAGTAAAAAATTATTTTTAAAAAAAAACAAAAAAATATATTAGAACTTAGAAAGAAAGAGCCATTGGGTTGAGAATGGACAGAGAGCTCAAAATTTGTTTTAATCTACTTTTAACTTTTAAATTTTTTTATAACCAGGCCAATTGGATTGTCTTTCATAGATTGTTAGGCTAGACAATCAAAATCAGCTCAAGCTGAGTGGGATTAGTTTCAATCCCATTTTTTAATAGGATGTATCATATCGAACTTGAGCGGTTCGACCCATTTTTGACACTACTAGTTATATATACCAACTTGTCATAGTTCTTGAATTTGGGAAGAAATATATGCAAAATTTTCAACCAATTAATATAAATGTTATATGATTTTACAATTAAACTAAGCAATGAAATAAATGAAAACAAAAATTAGTTGAAGATTTAATTAATGTTGCACATTCAAAAATCTGGATTAGGATAGTTAAATATTTAATAACTTGTAGAAAGGGAAACAAGTTTCCTAATTTAGAAAGGCCAGTTCATTTAGGAAACAGTTCATTTAGGAAACAACTTGATTAACCGTGATACTAAACCCACTTACCATTACCAGATTTCTAGTACAACGTTATAAATAGGAAGAAATTAACATTCAAAACAAAATTTTCATATTGAAAAAAAATACAAGATATTCAAGAATGGGTACAGGGATTGATCTAACAACTTTTTTTCAAAGCACATACTTTGTTAACGATGAAGGTGTCGAAAATATTTTTGATTTGATCAATGATTCAATCATGGTGGCTGCTCGGGAGAAACCAAAAGAGTTTTTAGCGAGAAGATCTCGCATTATTGAAGCCCTTCTAATTCCATCTCCCCAAGACGATAATATTGATCATGACTGTGAGATTTCTTCAAGTTCAATTATCAGCTGCGCGAGTCCTGTTGATCAAGATCTTGATGATCAATATGAGGAGTTGATTGATAATGATCGAGTTATGTTAGCATCTTTGAGTCCTACAAATCTTGGCGCCAAAGATTGCGGGATTATTCAATCCGAGGTTCTTGATGAAGAAAATAAGGAACAAGGCAAAAACTTTCAGAGAAAGATTGAAGTTGAAGATGAAAATAGGAAACTTGATAAAAGAAGACGAAACAAGGGTTTGGATTTGGACGAAGTGAAGTTCAAGGCCATGAAAAGGAAGTTCGAAGAGACGAGTGAAGGTATCAAGGCGACGAAAAGAAGGATACAGATTGTGGATTTTAAGGATGTTCCCCAACCCAAACTGAATGGTTTGAAGAAATCCAGTTTTAGGAGGAGGTGTTAATGTGCTTATAATTCTTTTCTTTTGTAGTTTGATCTTGTAAAATTCAATAGACATTTATATTAAAGGGTTTGAATGTTAAGAATTGTTTGGTTTCTGTTATGAATTCTCAACCCTTCTTTTGAATGTTAATTCACGATAATCGAATTTTTTCAAGATGTAACAAGGTTGCCAAGAAGCAGAATTATTACAGCATATTTGATGTTAAGTATAAATTCTATATATATATATATATATATATATATATATATATATATATATATATCTGACAATTATGAATGTTTAAATTTTCGAGCTGTTTGAATAAAAAATAAAGTAAAGAATGTAAGAAAATTCAAGTTTTTTCAATTCTATTAGGAAGTCGTATACAAGATCCTCACTTGAACAAAAATTTTCGACGAAAATGAAGAGAATAGACCAGATAAGCTTAGAATGTCTGCTCTAAGGAAACCAAACAATTTTTCCTTTTAAAAGCTGTTCTGTTGCTATACATGTCTCAACCTGAGTATTTGGACTAAAATTGTTTTAACCTGAAAAAGAGCCCAAAGTTTCAGGCTTGAACCGGATGGTCGTCCTTGGTTTAATTTCTGCAACTGCAGTTTTGGAGAACGAATTATGATATGAAGTGCCGATTGCACCAGGAGCAAGAAGCCTCAAGAAAGATCTAAAACCAGAAAATTTGTCTGCTCAGGCAAAATCAAATCTGCTTTCCACTGCAACACTGATTCGCAGTAATACAAAGTAAACATGTTTCCGACTTTTTGTTGGTACAAGATTATTTCTTCTTTCAATGTGCTCTATATGTGTTCATTGCACGTAAGTTCAAAAATGAACAAGATTTTAGTTTCTTTTTATTCCTTAATTAATACAGTTTAGTACTATTCAATCTTTCCTACCAAACTGTTATTAATTAGTTCTCTTCTAACTAGAAGCTGCATGCTTCATTTTAATGTTCCACAGCATTTAGTAGTCCTGATAGGAGGGATCAAAACTCCTTAGTTTCACTTCAGTTCTCAAGGTTGTTATTAGGTCTTTCTTTTTTATCAGATGGACAGAGATTAGAACATAGCATTATTCCTGAAACAATCCCCCATTTTTTTGCAACTGTCCTCTATTCACCCCAGATAATGACTAAAAGTTTTGAAGAGGATATGTCTATGTATGAAAGAAAAACTAAGCCTTATTTTCAAGAAATGCGTACGAGTACGAGTACTAGTAGTACTTGGTGCTGTCAAATTCTGCATAAGTGAAACAGCAGTCAAAATGACTAAAGTTTCGAATAATAATGATCTAAAATAGTGCACTTTCATTTTCCTCTTACTAGTAAAGGGGGTTTTATGAATAGAGATCTCCTGCCAACAGTCTTTTCTTCCTATCACTTAACTTCGTTAGAGAAATCTGGTCACTGGGCCGGGCAAAGGGGAAAGAAGGTATGGATGGTTCGGGAACAACAATGGGAGAGGGCTCATAGCCCTCCTCTCTCCCTTCCCCATGCCTATTTGTTATCCAGCATGCTGAACTCTCTTTTTCTTTTTGAAGGTATATAGACTCTTTCGTCCCCTTTTCGATGAGCAATGGCTAGTAACGGAAGGAGATTTTTCCCAATTAATTTATGATCATATATGCCTAGAAATGGAAATTAAAATAGTGACGGCTAGTTTGTTTGAAAGCAGGCAAACCATGCAACTTAGGATGATTCCAATAAAAAATCTTATAACCAAAAACAATTCTGAGATATCTGAGAATGGATTTAGGGATTGATCTGCAAAACTTTTGTCAATAAACAAACTCTGTTGACGATGGAAGGGTGGAGAATATCTTTAATTGGATCAATGCATCAATCATGGTGGCTGCCAGGGAGAAACCGAAAGAGTTTCTGGCAAGAAGATCATACATTCTTGAAGCCCATCTCATTGCATGTCCCATGGGAAATCATGATTTTGCTAATGAAGAATTGATGATGTTGATGATTGTGAGAGTTCTTCGAATTCGAGTATCAGTTGTGAGTTCCCTATCGATCAACATCTTGATGATCAGTTGCCGTGATTAATCGAAAAAAAAAAAAGTTTTCCAATTAGGAACGTATTCCATCTATTGATTTCTTTGATCTGAACTATACTTAGTTTATTCATTTTGTAAATTAAGCTAATTCAAGATAGTCAATTTCTCTCAAAATGCAAGAACCTTGCCTTTGAAGAGAATCAGTGCAGCATATTTGATGTTCCTAAGACATCAATTCCTTTTTGATTATTTTAGGTATGTGGGTTAATTCCACTAGCAGTCATTGAAGTTTCAATAAAATTATAAAACGGTCACTGAAATATACTAATGAGTTCACCAATGGTCACTCTATTAAATTCTCAGCGTAAATTGATGACGTGTCACCGTTAAGTATCCACCTGACACACAATTGGTCACATTTGACAAAAATTGATGCCACGTAAACTTAATATACTAATAATAACAAAAAATTCGGACAAAAAATTATGCACATAAAATATGAGGACCTAATTGCAATTTTTAGACTATCTAAATCAGATCTCCAAACCATGTGCACAACCCAATTTTTTCCGAAAAACGATCACAAGCCCTAATTTTCTCCCCAATTGGTTAAATTAAGTTGTGTAAATGGTTTGGGATCTAATTTAGATATTGCTCAGAAATTGCAGCTAGGTCCTTGTGTTTTAGGTGCATCATTTGTAGTTTGAATTTATTGTTATTAGTACATTAAGTCCACGTGGTGTCAATTTTTGCCAAATGTCAACCAATTGTGTGTCACGTGAATACTTGACGGTGACACGTATTCAATTTATGCTGCAAATTTAACAGAGTAATTGTTGGTGAACACATTAATATACTTCAGTGATCGGCACTGAAACTTTGTAACTTCAGTGACTGTTTTATAATTTTGCTGAAACTTGAGTAACCGCTGGTGAAATTAACCTAGGTATGCAAGTTAGGATTATAAGGTTCTGAAATTGAAATGTTTATGTTGTTAGCCGTCTGATACCAACTGACAAGACTTTTGAATCACCCTAGTGGACTCGAAATGTGACATGCACCGATTATAGATGTCAAATAGGCTGACCCACTGACTTGACTTGTCTACTATATGATATTTACAAAAAGGATTAATTACACTCACAGTCATCATTCTTTCAGCTTTGTAATAATATCATCCACATTCAATTTTATTTGCAGATATCATCATCATCATTTCATTAATTCGACACATATTCTTCTTCATTGACAATTTTGCCCATCACTTAAATAAATTAAAGAGAGAGAAAATGAAAAAATTGCAGTTGAGGTCTTTAACTTTTTTGAAAGTGTAAATAAATAATAAATCTTTTATTTTTAAAAACTAAACGAAAAAGAAAAGAAGAAGGAAAAAATTTAAAAAAAAAAAATCATCTTCCCCCACCCCCAATAACCCCCCCCCCAAAAAAATTTGGACTTTATTACATATTTTTTTATTAATTTAAGTGAAAATATGTAAAAATAAAAATAAAAATTTTAGATTTATATACATTTTTTTTGTAAAGATTAGGGTACCCAATTGCAATTTTTCTATATTAAAAATAAGCTTAGGGATCATTTGCGCCAATTGAAAGGTTGAAAAAAAATGTAACTTGATCATTTTACCCCTACTAATAAAGACAAAAAAAATTTAGGGACCATTTGCGCACCTAAATGAAAGGTTTTTAACGAACTTTTAACGAAATTCGTCAAAAATGACCAATTGCGCACCAACAGTAGAAGGTTAGGGACCATTGTGCCAAAAATGAAAGGTTATGGACCATTTGCCCCAATTTCCCTTAGTTATATATGCCAACTTGTCTGTTCTTGAATTTGGGGAGAAATATATACAAAATTTTCGATAATATATGATTTTACAATTAACCTAAGCACTTAAATAAATGAAAACTAAAATTAGTTGAAGATTTAATTAATGTTGCACATTCAAAAATCTACATTACGATATTTAAATAAATAAATAAGAAACAAGTTTCCTAATTCTAGAAAGGGCAGTTCATTTAGGAAACAACTTATTAACCGAGTTACTTAACCCACTTACCATTACCAGATTTCTAATACAACGTTATAAATAGGAAGAAATCAACATTCAAAACAAAAATTTCATATTGAAAAAAAATATTAGAATTTCAAGAATGGGTAGAGGGATTGATCTAACAACTTTTTTTCAAAGCACGTACTCTGTTAACGATGAAGGTGTCCAAAATATTTTTGATTTGATTAATGCTTCAATCAGGGTGGCTGCTCGGGAGAAACCAAAAGAGTTTTTAGCGAGAAGATCTCGCATTATTGAAGCCCTTCTAATGCCATCTCCCCAAGAAGATGATATTGATCATGATTGTGAGATTTCTTCAAGTTCAAATACCAGTTGCGCGAGTCCTGTTGATCAAGATCTTGATGATCAATATGAGGAGTTGATTGATCATGATCGAGTTATGTTAGCATCTTTGAGTCCTATAAATCTTGGCGCCAAAGATTGCGGGATTATTCAATCCGAGGTTCTTGATGAAGAAAATAAAGACAAAGGCAAAAACTTTCTGAGAAAGATTGAAGTTGAAGATGAAAATAGGAAATTTGACAAAAGAAGACGAAACAAGGGTTTGTGTTCGGACAAAGTGAAGTTCGAGGCCACAAAAAGGAAGTTCAAGGAGACGAGTGAAGGTATCAAAGCGACAAAAAGAAGGATACAGATTGTGGATTTTAAGGATGTTCCCCAACCCAATCTGAATGGTTTGAAGAAATCCAGTTTTAGGAGGAGGTGTTAATGTGCTTATAATTCTTTTGTTTTGTTGTTTGATCATGTAAAATTGAATAGACATTTATATTAAATCTTTTGAATGTTAAGAATTGTTTGGTTTCTGTTATGAATTCTCAACCCTACTTTTGAATGTTGATTCACGATAATCAGATTTTTTCAAGATGTAACAAGGTTGCCAGGAAGCAGAATTATTACAGCATATTTGATGTTAAGTATAAATTCCTTTCCAGGTTAAGATTTTAAGGTTGTGATGAGAAATTTTTATTTTGTTGAACTGTAGTGTGTGTGTGTGTGTGTGTGTGTGACAATTATGAATGTTCAAATATTCGAGGTGTTGAATCAAAAATAAAGTAAAGAATGTAAGAAAAATCAACTTTTTTCAATTCGATTAGGAAGTCGTATACAAGATCCTCACTTGAACAAAAATTTTCGACGAAAATGAAGAGAATAGACCAGATAAGCTTAGAATGTCCAAACAATTTTTCCTTTTAAAAGCTGTTCTGTTGCTATACATGTCTCAACCTGAATATTTGGACTAAAATTGTTTTAACCTGAAAAAAGAGCCCAAAGTTTCTGGCTTGAACCGGATGGTCGTCCTTGGTTTAATTTCTGCAACTGCAGTTTTGGAGAACGAATTATGATATGAAGTGTCGATTGCACCAGGAGCAAGAAGCCTCAAGAAAGATCTAAAACCAGAAAATTTGTCTGCTCAGGCAAAATCAAATCTGCTGTCCACTGCAACACTGATTCGCGGTAATACAAGGTAAACATGTTTCCGACTTTGTGTTGGTACAAGATTATTTCTTCTTTCAATGTGCTCTATATGTGTTCATTGCACGTTGTTGGTCCCAGTTGTAAACAAACAATCAAACAATATGTAAAGAACACAAGATTTTCACCCTTTCGGTCCGGATGTTCAACCGTTAAGCTTAGTCACCCGTTGAGCTTCCACAAACGTGGTTAACGCTCCAAATCCACTAGCACAACCTCAAGTTCAAAGACGATTACAATGATACACCAAGTATCAACCAAAACAACAGACCGAACCCTCGACTCCTCTCTTTATACGTAAATACACCAAGTATAACCACCCTGCCATCGCTCATCAAGAATAGAACAAAACCACCCCTAATCTAACCCACTATCTATTCACCAAGAAAGGTAGAAGGAAGATGTATGTCAAAGACGAAAGAAAAAGAGACCCGGAGAAGACTCAAGAAAGTTCACATTTCGTAAGAAAGTCACGCGTCGTGCATCTACCCAAACAACACGTAATTTGGTATTTATATCATCTCGGTGTTGCCCTTAGATCAACGGCCATCAACGATCCACGTATCACCATCGACGGCATATACAACTTCGTGATTGCATAAGTCGTGTTTCCGAAAGGGCGACTTCGTGATGAAAATTGGTTTGGGCCATCACGAGTCTTCTTCTTGGGCGAGAGAGTTGTAATGCATCATTGGGCTTGTGCTTTTGGTCAATGTCTAATGAACAATTGCGGATCAATCCAACAATCTCCACCTTGATCGCATATTGTATCATTTCACAGAACTTTGGGCCATACCACAGTGGATTTTAGAGTGTAACTTATTTGTATCATCGGCTCCAGTTACCTGCACAAGATTGTTATTCATTAGTGATGTTTAGAAGATTCAAGCAATCTCTAAACTTATTCAAAGGCAAAACTTTGGTTCCCATGTCAGCAGGATTACACTTAGTAGAAATTTTCACAATTTTAAGCATTCCTTTTTCCAACACATCTCTGATGAAATGAAATTTAACATCAATGTGTTTAGTTCTGTCATGAAAAACAGGATTTCTACTCAAGTGTATTGCACTCTGACTATCTGAATAAAGGGTGATTTGATTTTCTAAGAAACCTAATTCACAGAGAATTCCCTTCAACCATAGGCCCTCCTTTACAGCATCAACAGCAGCAATGTACTCTGTTTCTGTTGATGATAGGGCAACAATCTTTTGAAGTTGGGATTTCCAACTGATGCAGGTATCATTTATACAAAACATGTAAGCTGAAGTAGATTTCCTATTGTCATTGTTCCCAGCAAAATCAGAATCTACGAACCCCTTTAAACTAATCCTTCCTTCCCTTTTGAAAACAATAAACCTAAATTAGATGTGCCTTTCAAATATCCGAGAAGCCACTTCATAGCTTCCCAAAGGCCCCTCACCGGCATACTCATGAATCTACTAAGGACACCGATAGAAAAAGCAAGATCGGTCCAGTATGCACCATTAGGTACATCACGATCCTCATCGCATTAGCATATGGGATCTTATCCATTCTCAACCTGTTCTTCTTCCGCCTTAGGGGACCGATCGGAAGAAAGTTTAAAGGAATTGGCAAGAGGTAAAGACACGATTTTGCTTGGACATATAGAATCTACTTAACACTTTTGAAATATAAGATTGTCGACTTAAGAGCAACTTATTTTCGTGCTGTTTTTTGATTTCCATTCCTAAAATTCTAGTGGCGGGACCTAAATCCTTCATTTCAAATTCAGATTTGAGTTTATTCTTTATAAAGGAAATCAAAGAATTATCTTTACATGCAAGCAACATATCATCCACATAGAGTAATAAGTAACAAGCATTCATACCTTCGATCCTTTGAAGTAGAAACAGGATCATACTCACTTTTGATAAAGTCAAGATGTTGTATAAAAGTATCAAAACGTTTATACCATTTGCACCTGGTGCTGCTTTAGGCCATACACAGAGACTTTTTCAAAGACAAACACAATTAGATCTTTCATTATGTTCAAAACCGGGAGGTCGAGACATGTAAATCTCCTCATTTAGATTTCCATACAAGAAAGTCATCTTGACATCTAATTGTTCAAGCTCAAAGTCATAATGGGCCACTAAAGCCAACAAGATCCTAATGGAAGTATATTTAACTACTGTGGAGAAAATCTCATTGTAATCTATACCTTCCTTTGAGAAAAACCCTAGCAACTAGCCCGGCTTTGTATCTAAGGCCATCGAATTTGAATCATTCTCTTTGATTTTATAAATCCACTTACGACTATTAGTTTACGCCCCTAGGATTGTTTACTAAGACCCAAGTCTTATTCTTAAGTAAGGAGTTCATTTCTTCCCTCATGGCTGCTAACCAAAGGTTTGTATCCTTACTTCCCATTGCTTCCTCATAAGAACTAGGTTCGCCCAAGAAGTCTTGAACATTATAAACAGAGGCAAAATCAAGCATGATCAAACCTAACTGGGGTCCGATATCTCTTCTTTCCCTATCTCTGCTAATCGATAGTCATGCAAGGGATTTTCCGGGTTTCTGATCTAAAGACAAATTTTCTTCTTCTTACGGAACATCAACTTCATTAGAAGGGACTCCACCTCAAATCGATCTTCTTCTCTTGGATTTAAATCCAAGAGATTTAGGTCGATCTCGAAGAAAGGACTTGGTATTTTCGGATGGCACATTAGAGTGTCTCTGATCCTTTAAACAGGGCATGTCGGTCTCATTAAAGACTACATTCCTCACGATTATCACTCTATACCCACCTAAGTCCCTTTGCCACAACCTATAACCTTTATCCTTCCTCATAACCCAAAAATATACACTTGGTGGCCCTAGGGTCAAGTTTCCTTCATTCGATGTGCATAAGCAAGACAACCAAAACTTTTAGTTTTGAATAGTCAAGAGTGACCATCCCGCATGAATTAGGGACTTTGTAATTGATGGCACCGAAGGAATGATGATATTTACAAGATAAGAAGCGCTTTTAAAGCTTCACCCCAAAAAGTTTTGGCAAACCGAGGTAATCAACATGCATCTAATCTTATCTAGTAAAGTTCTATTCATTCTTTCAACTAAACCATTTTGTTGAGGGGTATAGGTTACGCTTTTGTGCCCGAGATCCCATTTTCTTTACTGAAGTTATCAAATTCTTCATTACTGTAATTCCAAGCCATTATCGCTCTAAGAACCTTTAATTTCTTGTTCATCCGATTTTCAATTTGAATTTTCCGCTTTTAAAATTTGAGAAAGTGTCGGACTTATTCCTTAACAAGAAAACCCAATTTTTCTAGAAAAATCATCAATTATAAGAAGAAAATACCGAATCCAGTGGAGGTGCTCATGAGTTGGACCCCGTAGATCGAAGATGCAAGTATTCCAAGATAGTAATGGATTTATGTATCCCCGCATGAAAAGGCGGTTGCTTTGTTTTCCAAGAGTACATTGTTCACAAAAGGACAATCTTTCAATTTTATCTCGAGCCAAAACACCATTTTTGTTTAGAAATTGTAGGTATTTGTCACTTATGTGACCCAATCTTTGTGCCAAATTTCGCACTTGTCCTTTTGGGAAACATATGTAGCCAAATTTCTTTCAATTTTAGGAGTTGCTCAGTAACACATAAATCCCATTAATTTTAGGAGTAGTTATTATTCTTGCAGAATTATAAGAGATTTGAGTGACTCCACTTTTTGATGATGGTATTATATCCTTCATCATCTAACACCCCAAAGAAACAAGGTTTCTCCTTAAATCGTATATATACCGATTTTATTAAGAACAAGGACTTTACCTGCTCCTAAATCTAAAGTCACTTTTCCTATTCCTTTAATTCTACAAGAGTAATTGTTTCCCATTGAAACTTGCCCCCATTTATTTCTAAAAATCGAAAACTAATCTTTACAAGGAGACATATGAAAAGTACAACCGTAATCTAAAATCCATTCATTTTATTAACAACAAAGATCTCGTGGCATATACCGCCCATTTTTTTCACCGCCTCTTCATAGGCAACAATGAGCCCCCCTCTAACCTTTGAGAATTTTTCAATTCCTCAATTCTTTTGTGACAATCTTTAATGAAGTGTCCCATTTTCCCACAAAAATAACACTTTTTCCCTTTGGCTTTAGACTTATTATTTTGCTTATATTTTCCTTTAGAAAACTTTTCAGATGAATCTTTTCCCTTGCTATTTCCTTCCTTATTGTTGGTATTATAGTTTCCTTTATTTTGAAATTTTCCTTTGACTACAAGACCTACTCCAATGGTAGAGTCTTTAGTCTCAGATTTTAGTTCTAAATCTTTATTTCTCAAGGATGAGACTATAATATCAACAGTAAGTGTTTCTCTGCCATATTTTAAAGCATTTTTCATATCTTTATATTTATCGACAGAGAACTTAGCAAAGCAACGAACGTTGTTCATCCGAAATGGTTTCACCACTACTTTCTAAGTCTAAAGTCGCTTTATTGAATCATCTAAATTTGCTTCTAAATCAACAGAATGATCAAATTTAAAACTAAAAATTGCCTCCACAGATAACACTTATTAGGTAAAGTCTTGGTTAGGTATAACCCTTCCAATTTTTCCAAAGAACAAAGGCGGTGTTAGTGGTGCCTACTTCCCTAATTACACTATCGATAAGTGTAAAAATAACGTGCTCGTGCAATTTCAGTTTGTTCTATCCTTTTAACATCTTCTAGGTCATCATCCCAAGATTCATCTAGGGCTTTTGCACATCTCAGTTGCAAAAGTAAGGCTCTTAACTTTGACGCCAGAGACTAAAGTCTCCTTTGCCATTCCGTTTCAATATCAACCTTTTTAGAAGACATTTTCACAAGATTTTTAGCAGATAACCAACAAACTTGTTTAATAGAAAAGAGAGTCACAACCAGATGAATATTCTTAAAGGGGTATTTACAGATATGCAATAAAACACAATCACAGAGATAATGAATGACTTCAGGTTATTTCAAGAAAACAACAAGACCTTATATAATCAAACTAGGCGTAAATTCTTGATAAAACCAGTCCAGTCCCCTCGATTCTAGGGTTCTCGCATGAAACCCTAGACAAAGGAAGATCCGACGGCTCCATGTCAAGATTTACTGAGTTATGACTAAACAACAATAGTTTGAAAAAAAAAAAAGGGTTAGAAACTCGTTACCATTCTCCACCACAGGAGATTTAAGAGAAATAACCAAATACCAGATTTTCCCTTTTTCGGATGAGGAATCTTGATCTTTCTTTACAAAAATCTCAAGATCCGTTTAGAGTCTCGAGCTCGATACCACCTTTGTTGGTCCCAGCTTGTAAACAAACAATCAAACAATATGTAAAGAACACAAGATTTTTCACCCTTTCGGGTCCGGATGTTCAGCCGTTAAGCCTAATCACCCGTTGAGCTTCCACAAACGTGGTTAACGCCCCAAATCCACTAGCACAACCTCAAGTTCAAGACGATTACAATGATACACCAAGTATCAACCAAAACAACAGATCAACCCTCGGACTCTCTCTTTATACGAAATACACCAAGTATAACCACCCTACATCGCTCATCAAGAATAGAACAAAACCACCCCTAATCTAACCCACTATCTATTCACCAAGAAAGGTAGAAGGAAGATGTATGTCAAAGACGAAAAGAAAAGAGACCCGGAGAAGACTCAAGAAAGTTCACATTTCGTAAGAAAGTCGTCACTGCGTGCATCTACCCAAACAACACACGAATTTGGTATTTATATCATCTCCGGTGTTGCCCTTAGATCAACGGCCATCAACGATCCACGTATCACCATCGACGGCGCACACAACTTCGTGATTGCATAAGTCGTGTTTCCGAGAAAGGGCGACTTCGGATGAAAATTGGTTTGGGCCATCACGTAGTCTTCTTCTTGGGCCGAGAGAGTTGTAATGCATCATTGGGCTTGTGCTTTTGGTCAATGTCTAATGAACAATTGCGGATCAATCCAACACACGTAAGTTCAAAAATGAACAAGATTTTAGTTTCCTTTTATTCCTTAATTAATACAATTTAGTACTATCCAATCTTTCCTACCAAATTGTTATTAATTAGTTCTCTTCTAACTAGAAGCTGCATGCTTCATTTTAATGTTCCGCAACATTTAGTAGTCCTGATTCGCTTTAGTTCTCAAGGTTGTTATTAGGTCTTTCTTTTTTATCAGATGGACAGAGATTAGAACATAGCATTATTCCTGAAACAATCCCCCATTTTTTTGCTACTGTCCTCTATTCACCCCAGATAATGACTAGAAATTTTGAAGAGGATATGCCTATGTATGAAAGAAAAACTAAGCCTTATTTTCAAGAAATGCGTGCGACTACTTGTAGTACTTGGTGCTGTCAAATTCTGCATAAGCGAAACAGCAGTCAATATGACTAAAGTTTCGAATAATAATGATCTAAAATAGTGCACTTTCGTTTTCCCCTTACTAGTAAAGAGAGTTTTATGAATAGAGATCTCCTGCCAACAGTTTTTTCTTCCTATCACTTAACTTCGTTCGAGAAATATGGTCTCACCGGGCTGGGCAAAGGGGAAAGAAGGTATGGGTGGTCCGGGAATAACAACGAGAGAGGGCTCGTAGTAGCCCTCATCTCTCTTCCCCACGCCTATTTGTTTTCCAGCCTCGGAGAGATGTTGAACTCTCTTTTTCTTTTTGAAGGTAAATAGACTCTTTTCGTCCCCTTTTCGATGAGCAATGGCTAGTAACGGAAGAAGATTTTTCTCAATTAATATATGATCATATATGCCTAGCATGCCCGGTTTTGGGTTGAGGTGAGTGAGGCAACCACTTCGGGCCGAAAATTGAATGGGCCCATTTTCATTTTTAAAAAAAATTATTTGTGATTACTCTTGAAGTTGCCAAAAAAAAAAAATTTGCAAAAATTTGAAGTCAACGTAAAGAAAAAATCACATTCTTCTATGAGGATCACGACTATTGTTAAGTATTTGGTGGTAAAAATCAAAGAGCTGTTTAAAAATAATAATAATTTTTTGGGAGCCTAATTTTTTAATTTCGTCTCGATCTTCAAAAATGTCAGGAGTGGCCCTGATGCCTAGAAATGGAAATTACAATAGTAACGGCTAGTTTGTTGAAAACAGGTCAACCACGCAACTTAGGATGATTCCAATAAAGAGTCTTATAACCAAAAAACAATTCTGAGATATCTGGGAATGGGTAAAGATAACCATTTTTTTTCTTTTCTCATTTTTTCTTTTTTTCTTTTTTTTTTTTAAAAAACCTTTTCCTTTTTTCAATTGATTTAAATAATAAAATATGGATATACTATTTTGTCCTTGCTAAATTGGTCAAATTTAGGTTATGGGCTTGATTTTTTATCAATTAATAGATTTCTTTACAAAATCTATCTAGATTCTAAAAGTCCTTTCAGTGAACATAATTAGAAGATTTGGGACTTGATTACACATTTTTTATTAATTTAAGTGAAAATATGTAAAAATAAATAAAAAATTAATATTTATTTATATTTTTGAAAATGTTAGAGTTCCAATTGTAATATTTTCATTATATTTTTTTCTTTTATTTTAATTTATTAAGCTAAGGGCAAAATCCTCAAAAATGACCATTTTAAGATGGGTAATTTATATTCACACTACACTTTTTATTATTCACACCGCGTTTTAAACATTTGATATTTAGACACTTATGTCTCTAATTTTTTTTATCGTATTTTTATTATTAACTTTCATTTAGTTTTCACATTTTACCTTCGATGAAGATTTTTGTCTAAATATTCTGCTAATGTGCATTGAAATAAGGGAAAATATTTTGTCAAACTTACGTATTTGTTATTTATTTTAATTATGTAAAAATATTAGAGGCAAAAAAAAATTTACGCCCTCCTAATTAACTTTTTGGACAAAAATCATCATCAAAGACAAATATAAGATATGCAAATTAATAGGTTGATGATAAAAATTTGATAAAAAATGTTAGAGTCATAAATGCAAAAGTAACCAATAGTTGGAGACTTTCATTGCAATTAGAATGTGATGTACTTAACAAATAATGTTGTGGTAATATAATTATTCTTTGGAAATCATCTGTGCAAATTAATGAAATGGTGAGGATGATATCTGCGAATAAAATTGAATAGGAATGATATTGTTATAAAGTTGAAAGAATAGGGACTATAAGTATAATTAACACTTAAAAAAAAATTGGCAGAGTTTTTCTCAGTCATGCTTGAAAAGCAATAAAAATTTTCAAACACATACAATCATACAAAGATAGCTAATTTGATATGTTTTGGAGAATATATTGATTGTTTAGTCAGAGTCACACGAATACTAATTTGTATGATGCATCTTCATTGAACATGTCATCATTTGTTTTTGGGATAGATATTATTTCCCAAAAGTTTCTGGTGCTAAGTTATATAATACGTTATACTACGATTTCACCATATGACGTGTTTGATTTATTAAACTGGTGTTGACAAATTTGCTCACACGCACATCTTCAGTTACGTCCAACTATTATATGTCCAACTTATTAAACATTCGTGAAGACACGAAGCTGACAGCAATTAGGAACATGTTTTGACACAATCACAATAGGCACGAGTCCATTAAAATTGTCTATATTTGGCTAAAATAATGCTGAGGTCTGAACTTTAGTTGTCTGCCACTTTCCATGTGAAACGTAACCCTTTTTTCCTTTTTTTGTCTCCATCATAAAGTGGAAAAAAGTCGAGTCTTTTCTTCTACCAATGGGTTTTCTAGTGTTAGCAGTTTATAGAAAAGAAAAATCAAAGTGGATACATCTGAATTTGTGGTAATCAGAAATGACACAAGACTTTAATAACTTCCATCAGAGCCACCAAGTCATACAAAAACCATTACTCATAGGATAATTTGCAACCGCCGTCCTCAACCTTTGGAATTTTCACATTTTTATCTTCATTCTTCATTTTTTTGTACCATTATCTTCACCCTTTCTTAATTTGGTAACTGAAGTCCCTGTTGATGGATTTACCCTTTAGTAATTTGCAACATCCACCCAAAATAGGGATGGCAAAAAAACCCCCGCCCCCCTCCCGCCCGCCCGCCCCACGGATATAATAAGGCGGGTTTGGGCGATTTTCCACTTGGGTCCGGGCAACGCCACCCATCCAGACCCGCCCCTACAAAAAAAATTTTTTTTTTTTTTGAAAAATCATAAAATATAATAGAAATTATAATTTTCACTACAAATAGACTAAAGAAAAATCGAACCTGGGTTGAAACTTTAAACTACCAATCTTAATCACTACACCATAACCTCAATCTTACAATTTTTTTTGTTTTGTTTAGTACAAATATATAGAAAAAAAATTCATTTCTTTTTTTTTAATTATTTTTTCAGTTTTTTTTTTTAAAAAAAAAAAAATTCGGGGCGGTTGGCGGGTCGAAGGGCCGCCCCTCAACCCGCCCCACGAATTCGCTGGTCGCGGGGCGGGGCGGGCTAAAATTTTCGTGGGGCGGACCCGCTCCATTGCCATCCCTAACTCAAAATCTTTGAAATTTTGGTACTTTTATCCTCATTCTACCCATATCTTCAACATTTTTTAATTTAGTAGCTGAAGTCCTTGTTGACAGATTTGCCTTTTATATATTATCAATTTATTAGTTTTTTGTAATTTTTCATATAAAATAAAAGTATTCGGACTCATTTGTATTTGCAAATGTTATGAATTTAATTGAAAATTTCTCTAATCAAAATAAAGACATTTGTCTTTTTCATCAAATAAAGACTAATTGCGCACCAAAATACATATAGAGACTTTTGTATCAAAAAATAAATGTTATGGACCATTTGCACAAATTTTGGTGAACAAAATTAAAAGTTTATGATTTTAATCAAACACATTTTAAATATCATTTTGGTGAACAAAATTAAAAGTTTTGGGACTTGATCACACATTTTTTATTATTTTAAGTGTAAATCTGTAAAAAAAAATAAAAAGATTTAGGACTTATATGTATTTTTGAAAGGGTTTAGGAGTTATTTTTAATTTATTTAAGTTAGAGGTAAAATTGTCGAAAAGGTTTGGGTCATATATGTTAGGATTAGAATATTTGGGGACTTTTCGACACTTTTTGAAAGATTAGGGATTTTTGCTGCAAATTATCCTTTTTTTAAATCCAAAATTTTCCAATGTCAAATTTAACGGAGGAATTGGACGGAAATTAACGAAAATGACCATTGTCACCAAAAACATTTGAAATAGGGGCTAAACTGTTAAAAATGAAACGATCATGGGCGAATCCGGTCCGGAAAAAATCGTTTTTTTCTAGTAATAGCCCAGTCTTGCAGTGTGAAATTTTTTTTTTCAGTAGCAGTCCGGTCTAAAAAATATTCTAGTTCCGCCTCTGGAAACGATAGGTCCTCAATCTGCAGTAAGTACAAAAGTCAAGGACTATTTGTGCAAAAAAGCCGATTTGGTACTAGGTCCAATTTGGTATGAAATTAGTTCATATATTTAAGGCCTACTTATATTAAAACTTGGGAAAATTGCCAATAAGTCATCTCCACATAACTTGTTTCAAATTAGGTCAAAACTTTTTTTTAAATTGTGATTAAGTCATACTTCACATCAATATTTTATATTAATTCCAAAATCACCTATTTTAACCATATTTTTCATTGACACAATCTTCCAACTCCACAAACCTCCTCCACATCTGGCGACAACCTCCGGCGACAACCGCCTCCACCTCCGGCGACCTCCAGCAACAACCGCTTCCACCTCCAGTGACCTCCGGCGACCTCCGGCGAGTGTTTCTAAGGCACAATGTCACTTTTTAGACACTTTTTTGGTGAAGATTTTGGATCACTTTTTAGGCAATTTTTTTGGTGAAGATTTTGTTAGCTGTGAAACTACCAAAATAAATGACAAGTTACTACAATAAGAGACTTTTTCAGACATGTGTATAGGGAGGTGGTACTGGTCAGCTTTCAGGTGGCCGGAAATCAATTTCTCGAACTTCACGTCATGGTGGAGCAGCCAGAGCTTCCGGTGGCTTGAAATATCCGTAGTGGATAACGTTTTATGGACTTTGGTCACAGTGTTTGAATCCTTATCTTTGGTTTGTATGCTTTTTTATTTCTTCATCTTCTGTGGTTGTACTCTATTCTTAATGTCTTAACAGTTAGCATTGATCTATCCGCACGTCTTTAAGAGAGGTTGACCAATATGATTAACCCGGGTTGAGTATTTTAGCATTTATGTAAACAATGAGCATTTTTCGCTTATATAAACAATGAGGTACCATCTCATTGTTGATCTTGTATTATAGAATAGCAACTTGATATCAGATTATACAAAACAAGATGTCACAAATGTAAATGGGCATAGAATGTTGTATATATGAGCTTGAATGTTTGTAAATATGAGCTTGAATACTCTACTATCTTATGTAAATAGGAGCTTGAATGCTCCACCATCTAATTGTTGTAAATATGAGATTGAATGTTCCATCATCTAATGTTTAGTCATGGTATGTTATTTGATACTGTATTATACAAAATAGTATCACAATATAAATGGACATAAAATTGTTGTAAATAGGAGCTTGAATGTTCCATCATCTAATGTTTGAATGTCTTAGTTTTAATTCATGATACTGTTTTAATGTCTTAGTTTTAATCTATGATACTGTTTAATTATGGTAATGTTTAATAGAAACATGTTTTAATCCATGATATTGTTTTAAATCTGTGATACTGTTTGAATATATATATATGTGATCTTTGATACTGTTTAATTATGGCAATGTTTGAACCTGTGATATTGTTTGAATGTCTTAGTTTTAATCTATGATCTTTCGCTTTAATCCATGATCTTCGTTTTGTTTAGGTAATTAGTATATTTTGATACCGTTTTAATCCATGATATCGCTTTTAATCTCGTGATCTTGTTTGAATATATGACAAGGTTTGAACATGTGATATTGTTTGAATGTCTTAGTTTTAATCTATGATACTGTTTTAATCCATGATACTGTTTTGTTTAGGTAATTAGTATATTTTGATACCGTTTTAATCTATGATACTGTTTTTATCATGTGATATTGTTTAAATCTATGTGATCTTTAATATTGTTTAATTATGGCAAGGTTTGAATAAGTGATACTGTTTGAATGTTTTAGTTTTAATTCATGATAATGTTTTATTTAGATAATGTGCATTAATATAAATTGATATTGTTTTAATCCATGTTTTAATCTATGATACTATTTTGTATAATACAGTATCAAACAAAACATATGACTAATTAAACACTATCAAAGATAAAAGCATGATATCATAGTCATGTGTGTTGTTTAATACTGTATTATTCAAACAGCATCACAAAAAACAGTATCATAATAGAAATGATCATAGAATTTGCACACGTGCTCAGAATTTTTATTATAATATGTTTTCGGAATGGTCTCGACAAGACGGTCAAGACTAGTCGCTTTGCCACTGCCTATGATGGATTTTACCCGTTTGAAATCGTCTCTTTAGTTTAAAATGACAATCTTTAATTTTTTTTTTCAAAACAGTATCACAAATTCTTTAAATCAGTATCACGGATAAATGTACATCATTTTGCTGCAAATTAAAGCTCTTCCAAGATATCTGAGTCTCTTAAAAGCAAACACATACTTCAGAGCAATGCTAAAATGAAGAAAGAAGACCTGCCAATCATTCTCAAGTTAATAGGAAGTCATGCAAAGGGTTCTCATCTAAAACTATAAACAATAATTCTAATTTTTCTCTTGAATTTGAATATGTTTGAGATTCAATTAAGACATAGAATCTCATTGGATAGATAAGTATAAATTTATAAGGTATTTAATGGTAGGTAGAAGAATTAATCAGTAGAGAATAAACAAGAGAATACTATTGTTCTTAAAATGTTTCATTAGTAGTACAAAATCATAGGTTTAACAGTATCACAACAAAACAGTATCACCACTCACAATTAGCGTTTTTTTACAATTAAGGGTATGTTGGTCTTTTAGCTCTAAAATATGACTTTAATTGAATTAAGTTTTGAGCATATGACTTTAGAGCTCATAAATGCCCAAACAGTGACCAACCCTGAATTTACCCTTAAAACTTTCTAAGGCCCGCATCTCGAGATCCAAGTTGAGAGATATAAATTGAACAAGTATAATATTCCCTTGTTGGGACGCGTAAATGGCTTCTTTTTCAATCAACTCTGACTAAGTCACGGTTAACGACTGCTCATGCTGAGTGTAAAAACACAAGTTGAGAAAGTAAGATGAAGGCATAATGATAATGAAAAGGTCATTTATTATTCATGGGAACTGAATTATTTCAGCAATGAACATTATTTGATATACATATAGAGAGAGAGGGAATCTAGGAAGCTAATGTTCCCCTCATTAAGGTACATTCTACTTCGCTTTCTTATCGCATTCCGAGTGTTCTACTTTAAACACTTGGCTTAACTTCTTCACAACTTGTCGAAATATCTTGATTTTAATCTGGCCTCTCTTTGGAGGGGGATTTACCTTGTGGTTCTTTGGGGACTTGGCATATTCCTCATTCTTGGCCATCTGCTTTTGAGTTATAAATACTTGGAGCTGATAAGAAGCAGCTATGATGGAAGAAGAAGGAAATATAAATAAATGTAGTAAAATGATTCCAAAATCTCAGGAACTGAGCGTGAAATGAGCCAAAAAGAGAATAGTATGCCTGGTTATAGGGCTCTGTGTGTGCGTGTGTGTTTGATCCAAGAGATGAAATCTCAATTTATAAGCAATGAAAATTCATTGGGAACATTATGCATTAGTTGCAATGGTGATGCTTTATACAAATTCGGGAAGGGTTCAGTGCACAGGTGGTTACGATGTCCATATCTCACTTTTTTATAAGGAATATCGATGGAATAACCAACTTAAATCAAAATTTTAAGTTTAGTGACACGTTTCGCTTAAAGAATTCGTGACGACCAATGTTTTGAATCCACTTGTAAAAAGCTAACATTAAAGTTATGAACTTAACGGGGAATGATCTAATGTCCTTAGTGGGTACTTCTTGTTTAGCCCACTGGACAAGTAACTTCTTATTTGGTCCACTGGACAAGTACCCACTGGAGTGGGCATTGGAAGAGTAAACAAGTCAAACACTCTTCAACTGCCCACTGGACAAGTGTCCAGTTGACACTTCTTATTTAACCTACTAGGGATATTAGATCATTCTTCTGAACTTATAATATGATGATCGAATCAATTTTATGATTAAAAGTATATTTGATACCAAACTAGCACTCCGGTTCTAATGCCCACTGGGCGTTGTTATAATGTCCATCGGGACACTTGTCCAACAAGTGTTGGATGAGTGTAATGTCTCCACTTTACACTCATCCAACACTTGTTGACAGTGTCTCCGATGACATTATAACAACGCCCACCGCGCGTTAAAACAAACCGACCAAACTAGACCAAAAAAGAGCGGGGTCAAAGTCACATATTATCCAAATAGGCAAATACTGTCTTCTCTGTCCTTTGTCTTCAGGCGTGAACAAGTCATATGACCTCGTTGAAAAATGATCTTTTTGACTATCCACTTCCCCTACAAATCCAATGTTCCCATGATAAGGACACGGAAAACCACAATATACCGTACGGGAGAGCAGAAAGGAAATTGGTCTTCAGTTTTTAAGACAAAATAATTATAGAAAGGTCTAAAGCAAGAACATAACAAATTTGGTGCACAAAAAACAGAACATTGGGGGGGCTGCAATTGAACATGAATTGAGGTTTCAGTTTGACACCACGTGATTTCCACTATAGTTGATTTACTGTTCTAATTCAACCAACCATGAAAGAAAAAGGGAAGCACCGCGAATAGAATTCCATGACAACAATAAACTAGTTAATTCTTGTTCCTTATAAAAAAAATCATTTTCGTTCAATTGTAACCCAACACAAATTCTGATATCATGAAGGAGCGGAATTAAAGAAGCAAACCCCTAAAGCTTAAAAATTCCCAGGTTTGTAGCCCTCTGCTTGATCTTTCATCATGTAGAAGAAATTTCAGCAATAAATAACACTGTCAGAATAAAATCTTTCAGCAATCTGTAATCTATGCCCCAAAATCTGAGAATATAAATTTTTTATCTCTCAAAAAAAGTCGATACATCTGAGAGTCATTGTGAAATGTGCCAACAGCAGCAAGCGTCGTGTATTCCTTCATGGGATAATTATTAATGTAGTGCATACAGCAAGGATCCAAGGATGAATTTAAGGATGAATTTCGACACCACAAACAATAATAACCAAAGTGGATGAAACTAAAATGAATGAACATCACTGGATTTTCCACATTTACTTGTGATGTAGGCAATTTACAAAATCCCAGTTCCGGTTTCATTAAAGCGAATCAAAGATTTTACAGCGTAGAGGTTTCTTAATGTACAGGTACAAACATTTGGGATAGGATTTACTTAACTGGCGCAAGAATTGTGTAAACTATAAGGAAAGTAACTATAACAATAGCTCCACCTAGAGTAAAACTCGGACTAGTCCAGAACATAAGATTTGACCTCTCTGTTCTTTTAATGGGATCAACCTCCTCAGAAAGTGGAAACTCAGAACGCCTAGGATTCCAGCTAACATACTTGTCGGGTGAGAATTGGGAGAAAAAAGTCTTTCTTCCTTGTTTCTTGAAGCTTGTCCAGGCCTTATCCCAATCTGTTGAGTATTTATCACCTATATAACAATAGAACATTTTAAGTTAATACTGAAGTTCTCTCTTTTAACTTGCAAGTAGGTAGAAATAGTTAGTAAGCCATAAAGATCAATATAAGAAATGAACTGTTCCGTTCTTATGATGTGCAGATAAAGGATTAAAGCAGAATTGAAAGTCAGGTAAAACAGTAAGAAACCACAATCAGATTGAGGTCGTCCTTACTCAGATCAATGAATTTGTTGAAATTTCATAGCCATTTAAGGTAACTCATCGGTGTGAAGGCTTTGTTTCTGCGTCTGACAAATGCTACTATTCATGTGTGCACAATAAACCAAGGGTAAAGCTAGGAACCTAAGAAATCCAGGCAAACCTCACGCTGATAAAAACAATATTTAAAGTAAAATTAGTCGGTTCCAAAACTACTTCATGTAGTTCAAAGTTCAGACAAAGACTAAAAATTTGCCCCCCAAACCTAGCAAATCTAGAGATAGTCCAAAAGAAAGCCCAGCATACCCTGAAAATATTCCCCAACAGCTTAGAACACCTATTGAAGGGCACGGCGTATAAAAATTATAGATTACTATGGACTAGAATGTGATTGAGATGATTTTTACAAAGCTGGACAAGTCAAATTTTGTGCAACATAGTTCTGCTATGAATTAACTACAGGTACAACTCGTAAGTGCTTGATAATTGAGATTTTATGTTACTGTACGTCTGGAGCGCATGTATCCATTTCTAGGTTATAATTAATGTCAAAGAATCACACATACTGAGCTTTTGATATTGTCACATGATTCTTTATCCTCTCGCTACAGATTTTTTAGTATAATAGTGAGTAATAGTCTGTAAATTCTATTCAGAGCTCTAACTTAAGTAGTGTTTGCAAATTTTCTCTAGCTGTCATCAACTTGGACACATGGCATCCCAAATCAAAATCATTTGTATTTCGTACCACTAAATTCTATCCCGAAAATTGATATGTTAGACACCAAAATAATTGACTATCTCAGTCAATACCAATTAAAATGGAAACAACTGTCCTTTAAGACCGTGTTAACCCTGATGAAACAGAGTCATGCCTCAGATTTAATCAATCAAAGTCAAGTCTGACTAGTAAAACATTAATAATTCTCAGCCTGGTCTCAGCATGTCAGTAGCAGTTTAATGCCTTGCTGCCAGGCTGTGGCTGACCGCTGACCATTCAAATTACAAATTTGTGTAGGAAAATGCGTCTTCAGAAACCATGAATAATTAAAAATGGAAATAATAGTTAATTGGAGGAGTGAAACACACATGATGTATTGTTCGTGGACATGGCCAAATATTATCGACACTGCACATAGGATAAACAAATTTACATATCCATTTATGTAAAAAGTTCCATGATAGGCAATAGAACTAATCTTATGTCTATGACTCAGCATACAGAACTAAACATCAAGGAGGTTCGTCAAGATAGAGTAAAACTATTGAACCCGACGCTCTTCTATCACAAAAGCAGAGGCATTTATAGTACCACAATTTAAAACTAAAAATAAAAGAGAAGTGAGGAAGGAAAATCGTGCATGCCTAGTTCAGTAGTATGTCACGTAGTCAATACAGGATCATTCATGGCCAAACAAATAGCTAAACCCTCCCATTTTGTTCTTCAAGCCTATCTATCAATCACTCTTGCAAATCGCAAGAAGTTTAAACCCAAATTTGCATTGAATCCACTCGTATAACTAATCAATATCTAGTGGGTTATATGTGAATAATCCACATTCTAAAAGAACCAGAGACTAACAACAGAATAGGAATCCAACTCGAAAATAGAAAATTCCCCATCAGTTCATTAAAGTTTAATATCCAACAAATACAAATACATCAACATTCTTGGTATTTTTGAAAACATTATCTACGGATTCAAATATAGTAGTAACAACACAATAAATAGCTAACAATGTTTCAGAAATAAATCCAGAGGAGCTTTCAGGTTGCCAGAAAGCGTAGAATTTTATTCTGATATATTAGGTAGAAGGGAATGTATTTTCTGTTCATTATCTATGCAGATTAATAATGCTTCTCCCAGTAATTGGTAAGGTATGGAACATGTACATGAATATAGAAGGTGATAACATCTTCAGTGTCACTTCTAGATCCTGCCTTTCAGGTGAAGAATACCTAAGGGACTAGAGTGTGTCCAAATTATTGTCGTTAATGGACAATGTATTACATGGTTTATGCACGTTGGTTGAATAAGTGAAGATGTGTCTTCAATTGCTTGATTTCATAAAAATCCATCGGAGTATTAAGTCTTGCATATGGAATGAAAGTTGGATCTAACTTGGGAATGAGATGTCTGAATGATCACTCAAGTTTCGGTCTTTTACGACTCATGGAGACTTTCACCCATCTATTGCCAACACTAAATCAAACATTCGACTTCAGACATTTCCTTCAGTTGGATAGTTCTCGCTGAAACTCTTGTCACCAACGAGGAGTCAAATTTCCTTATTGCAATTGAGTGCACGGTGAAATGGAAACAAAGCATCAATCCAATGCATCAGCTCTAAATTACATTTCACGCCAGAAATGATGTTAATACTTGAAGCAGATGGCAAAGTAAAATTAAGCTCGTTTTGTATGTGATTACTATTTTATTTTATTTATAAGCTCTAAGATCAAAGCCTAAGAGTAAATTTTCATACACTTCATTAAGAGAGCAAAAGTACATGAATAAAACTGAAATTAATCTGACGACATAATAAAATAATCGACATTAACGTGAAGTTTGAAAGCACCGTGAGAGCAACAAAGGTCAACAGAATGCCTGGTTGACATCGACTAAAAGAACTTTCTGCTTGAAGACTTCATAGTATAGTACAACAATAAAGAATGCACTAGACATAATCAGGGCCAGCCCAGACCCTAGGCGGCTAGGCCCCAACCATTCAGGGCCCCAACCATTCAGGGCCCAAATTTTTCATTTTTATTTTTTTTTTGAAATCAACTTATTTACATTTGAAATGAGCCTAAATAAAAAACAAGTTCAAATCTAACCTACAATATCTACCTTAGTATAGTCTTTAACCATGCAATTTTTCCTTTTAGAAATCTTTATCTTGAATCAAAACGATTTTCCAAATTGTTAGGATTGGAGCAATATAAAAAAGGCGAAAAATAAGGAACACAGAGATTTATAACCCAATGCAAGTTCTCTAGTTATAATGAAATACTAGAACAATTTAATTACAAAGACAAAATTTCAAAAAATATCCGTACTTTAGCAAATACAAATACCGTATACAAAGGTCGATCCGCACTCAGCTCCGCGTAGCGCAACAAATTAGACTTCATAGCTTAATACAAATTCCAACCATTTTTCATTCAATGAAGAAGAAGAAAAAAGTACATTTTTTTAGCTTTTAAGTGTGTCAAAAAATTACATTTAAAACATCTCAATCTCAATTTATTAATGGCCCATTTAAATTTTTGCATAAGGCCCCCAAATCTCAGGGCCGACTGTGGACATAATCATCAAAAATACATACATTTAGGAGGAGGAGAAATACATATGTATGCCATATCATGGGCTATAATTGCACAAGCATGTCCATCACAGCATGTTTATATTTTACAATTATATAGCAGAATAATAAGGGACGTAGAAGTGTCAAGAAGGCCGGGCTTGCACTAAGCTTGGCTCTACACCACATGGATTGGCTAAACTTCTCCCTCAACTTAAGCTAACATGGCCAATAAAAAATAACTAAAATTTAAGAAGAAGAAAAAAATCCCAATATAGTACATTCAACTACCTCAATAACCCATCAATTATTGGACTTCACTATTTTGAATTTTCTATAATTTTTCCTTTATTTCTTCATATAACCAAGAAATAACAACGCAAATTATACACGAGCTTCAAAAATCACATGCATGCATCCATATACATGTATTATTAACAGTTCATAAATGTTACCTCTGTTGCCGTTTTGCTCGGGTGGCGGCGGCGGAGAGTCCCTTTTTGAACTGCACGGTTTGAATGGCCTCTGGTTTCCTGAACTATACCATGAAACTTGTGAATAAAAGCTTCCGATTCCAAGTCGAATATCCATTTGGTATATCTATGATCCCTTTGATTTTTGGAATTGCAGCCACAAATTTGCAAATTTTGTTATCAATGGTTGGCATCAACAGTACCAGCGTTCTGAGGACCAGACAGTTTTTCACTATTGTAACAAATGCGTTTTTTGTGGTGGTAGGCAAAGTCGCTAAAGAATGGCAAACGAGTTTAAATTATCCAATGTGTTAATTTTTTTTTTTTTTTTATTTTTACTTTTATGTAAGGGTAATGATCACGTGTCAATCGATTCAACTGCAATATATTAGTTTGAGGAAACAATGACTAGTATATCGCTTTTTGGAGTGGGATCCGATCGTGAGTTTTATCATGATAATGGATTGAGGCGGTAAATAAATTTTGAAGATGATTGGTAAAGGAAGATAATCGACTGATAGAAATAGATTGAGGAAGTGAATGAGTTTGGAGATGATCGGTTGAAAAAGATGATCGAATCAGGGTGATAGATTGAAACGGTCAGTAAAATTTAAAAGAGATGATTTTGTCAGGGAAAATTAAATACGTATATTTAAGTACTTTTTTTCTCTTAGTGAATAAAATTTCCTACATTCTTGATTATATAGCATTAATCAGACCATACTACCACATAAATTGATAATTATCACTAATTGTTCTTTATATAATTTACCAAAATTTGAAGATTTTGTTAGTCAAAGACAATAATTCAAGTGTTCATTAGTTCTTGAATAATTTTTCAAAACCCTATAAATAAGTTTATTGCTCTGGAAGAGCAAATATTTTCATTAAAATAATGATTGTATTGTTGCTCTCGAAAAATTACAACTTAGTTAAACGAATATTATATGATCGCTTTTGAAGAAGCATAAATTTGTACATATCAATATTCTAGAAAAAACATCGCTTTTGTTGCTTTTGAAGAAGCACAATTTTACAATTTTAGAATATTAATGTTGTGTAATATTAGAGTGTTGATACTCTTAAAGAAGTACTATATTGAACCAGAAGTTCAATATCCTAAAAATTTAATTGATTGGCATTATCGGTTAGACTATCCCAGATCAATATGATGTGAATTATTAATGAGGATATCTATTGAAAACCAGAAGATTTTTCAATATAATGAATTCTCACGTGATGCTTGTTCTCATGATATATAAACTAATAGACCTTTACTAGATAAAATCGGGACTGAATTCCCTACATTTCTGAAAATTATTTAGGGTGATTTATGGGACCCCATCACCCTCCATGTTGACCATCTATATATTATTTGTATCTGATGATATACATCTACTAGATGATTGTATAGTGTTATTATTGGCAACTTGAAGTTTGCGAGATTACTTGCTCAAATATTAAATTATGAGCATAATTTTGATTATACAACCAAGACGATGATGTGTCTTGTCAATACTAGTGAGTCTAAATCTCAAACTTTTAATAAATATCGCTTGAGATGATTTTAAATGGTTTAGCAATATTGTTTTCAACTCCAATTAAATTCTAAACTATTACTATTGAGAACAAAGCGCTTCCCATTTTGTCTAGGGAATGCTATGTTATATGCGTAAACACTTATACGTATCATGCCAATATCAAAGTTACCCCTGCTATAATTGGCTTATGGTCAGAGCCTAATATTATCCATCTAATGAATTTTTTTATAGTGCAATATATGTATAATCGGTCCACCATAGTGCACTGAGATGGACTTTGAAAAATGTTGAGAATACATGTTTAGTATGGAACATTATAAAATATATTAAGTCCTAACGGGTGATATTTTATAATGCGGTTTTTCAATGTCATTTTGATAAGATAGTTTTCTCAACATTAGGGGATATAAATTAAGTAGTGGAAAGAATACATGAAAATGTCAGATATTATATTTTCTAGATCCTTGCACAAGACAATATGAACCAGAAATTCGACAAATAACTCATTTGTAAGTTATACAATTGACGTATGCATTTACTGACCAAAGAGATTAAATCAAATCTCATATACCAGCTCTAAATGCTCCAATTTATATTAGCGTCCTTGAAGGACAATCCATTAACATTATATCAGGTAAATTAATGACACGCCTGAAGCGTGGTGACATTTGATTCCAAAAAATTCTCAAATAAAAAATGGAGCCAATTATAAAGATGGTCCTATTGAGGAGGTGTATACTCTTGGAGAGTATATAGACATAACTAATTATAAAACTCAAAGAGGATCACTTTAGTGAAATAATAAAACGAAAAGATCTCGTTAAGTTATGTCATTATGAGAAAGAAATGGATTCAAAAATAAATGTTGTTGACAATATTGTTGTACATAATGAAGCGCTTCATATTATAAAAGGTAGTGAGGATATTGAAAGAAATCTGTCAAGGAATAAATTGACCAAATAAAAGGATGCAATCCAAATAAATTGAACTGACTAGAGGAACCTGAAGTTTCTGGACCTATACTCAGAGCACCTAAATGTGTATATTTATGCGAAAAGGAAATGGAAAAATGAAGTCGTAACATGTAATGTACGACTTTTAACATTATGAATTTCGCAAAGACTTATGTAAAACAATCATAAGTTGATATCTTGTTAGTCTGTCAACGCATGACATATATGCATATAATGAATATTGTTATAACCAACTCATCTGGCATGACTAATAAAACAATGTATATAAATCCCTGGAGGATTTAATATGCCTGAAGCATATAGTTCAACTTTTCGAGAACTCAATCGATCAAAGTACAGATCTGAACTAATATTATAATGAGGGGGAGTAAAATACGCATTGTACTCTTTTCCTTGACTGAGGTTTTGTCCCATTGGGTTTTCCTGGCAAGGTTTTTAATGAGGCAATTTGCATGTCGTATTAAAAGAATTATGTACTCTTTTTCTTTACTATGATTTTTCCCACGTGGTTTTTTCCTAGTAAGGTTTTAATGAGGCATATTCTTTGTGTAAATGATATCCAATTAGAAGTGTTATAATTTTATAGTTATGGATGTCTATAACCTACAAAATATTTACCTTCATCATAACCATATGGTTATACTCCCCGTATTATAAATTGTAAATGAGACCCTCAAGGGAACAACTACAAGATCTATTTTAATATAATTGCATCGGACCATCATCATGCCGACTACAACCAACCGTAGATGGTGTATGAAGATGATATTGCTAGAGGTTATAACATGGAGCACATTTCACCAGAATTATTTTATACAAGTTTTGAAAAGATGGTGGCGTTGAAGATATTGGCGCACAAGATATGGATAGCTTGATACAAGTTTTTTCCATTTGTTGAAATCGCTTGAGAAGTCAGTACTCTTTTTTCCTTTGCTCGTGTTTTTGTCCCACTGGGTTTTCCTGACAAGGTTTTAATGAGGCAGTATTTGAGTACTCCAATTTTTGATAATTTTTTTCGTTCTATTGATATTTTTGTCCCATTGGGTTTTTACCAAATAACAAAACAGTTATTGTGTAATAAGTCATTCAAGGGGGAGTGTTGTAAAATATAGATAATGATGAATGACTATTTAGTTGTATCTAGATGTCTATGTAGTTATCTACTTACTCCGTAAGAGTGTATTTTAATCGGGGTTGTAACTCCCTTTGAAACCCTATAAATAAGGGTCATTGTTATAGTAAAGGACACACTAATTTTGACTCTCTCTATTCTCTTCTATTTTCTCTCTACTTTTCTAGTTTCATAACATATGTTATATTTTTAGTAATCAAATTTTTATTTTAAAAATATTGTGTGCATGAAATGTGTTAAACGTGCATTCTACAAGAGTTTTTACAGAAGACTGATGTTATCCAGTACCTTATGTGTCCTATCCATATTAAAAGTGTGGATATTTGGTTTACTATTTAAAATTGTCAACCAAAGTTTCCTATCCCACCTATATTAAAAGTGTGAATATTAAGTTTGCTATTTAAAATGGTTAACCAAAAAAGAAACTGGCGCAAATGATCCCTCACCTTTGTCTTCAGTGCAGAAATCATCCCCAACATTTATTTTTTACATTGAACACTTCTAATCTGTGTGTTTTGGTGCGCAATTGATCATTATTTGACAAAAAAGACAAATATGCTTTTAGCTTTAATCAGAGAAAATTGTGATTGGATTTCTAATCTTTGCAAAAAGTGCAAATGAGTCCAATAATTTTATTTTTTTTATAGAAAATTAAAAAAAAACTAACAAGTTCTTTTTTTTTTAATTGACACTTTATTAACTAAATTGATATTGTACTAAATTATTTTGTATATTTTACAAACTATTATAAAATAACTAAAATTTAAGTTCATAATTATTAATAAATATGTTAAATAAAATTATTTTATTATTATTAAGTAATTATATTATTTAAATTTTAAATTTTATTTTATTATTACGACATAAAAAAGAAAAATAATTTTCTCACAAACTGGATGTTCAAATACTTTTATTTAATTAAACTATTCGTATATTAACTACAAATATTAGAGTTTCAATTGTATACTTCATATTTTAACTTGATTTTTAGGAAAATTGGAGCAAATAGTCCCTAAATAAATAACAAAATGGCGCATATAATTTTATTATCATTTTTCTTTTGAATATAAATGAAATCCTAGAATATTATTTCTGAAAATGACTTGTCACATTAGCAATGCAAACTCTATTTAGTATTTTAGAAATTTATATTTAAGATGCTATTTTTTACACATGGTTAGTTGTGGAACAATTTTAATTGTAATTAATATGTTTATTGACTTTTTTATTTTTTTTACACTTTTGTATTGCATCAAATACATGTAACTTCCACTATCATGCTTAATTAACAACTCAGAACATGATTTATTTACTTTTAAAATTATGTTGTTTTAAGAGCTTTAATTCGAACATGAAACGACTTGATCAATTAACTTATTAATTATCTCTAAAATCTAAAGCAACAAAGAAGATTTTATGAACTTTTTATTCTACCACTAAACATCGTGATGATTGAATTGGTACACTTACCAAAGAAGTCTAATTTGTCGCTCTTGAAAATCAAAATATTTGATGATGTAAGCTCAATTCAACCCCCTTTTATCTTTTATTTAAGTTATTTGAAAAAAAAATTTGAAATTAATGTGCATGTTTTTGTAGATACTTATGCTCGTAGTCTTATTCTTGAGCAAATGTGAAATATCTTAATGCAAAAATATTCGCCTTTCTTTACATGATTAAAATATTATAAATTAATGAACTCGTGCTTTAAAGGGGAATGCAAATTCAGATAAAATTGTATTTAAGAATAGTGGCTTTTATGAAGTAAATTAAATTCAATTTTATCATATGTTTGAGTCATCTATTGTAATGAATTTTAATAAACTAAGTTTTAAGTTATAGGCATACTTATACTTAGGTTTCAATCGCCTATTTTTTAATATTTAACTTTTTTTACTTAGATTATCAATATCAGTCAATTCAAAATAAATATATAATAAACATTATTACGCAGCATCGCACATGCTCACACTAGTGATTTACAAAAGTGTGGATATTTGGTTTACTATTCAAAATGGTCAACCAAAGTTTCCTATCTACCTCCAACATATATTAAAAGTATGGATATTTGGTTTACTATTCAAAATGGTCAACCAAAGTTGTTCCTACCTTTTGGTTTAAAAAATTTGTAAAATAATTATACGAATCCAAATATGAGTTCATCCTAATTAAATATGATATTTGTTCACGTTTCTAAATTAATGGTATGTAAATTGTAATTTTAAAAATTAGGTTTATGTGAATAAATTAAGTATTTTAATGTCCTACATATATTAAAAGTGTGGATATTTGGTTTAATATTCAAAATGGTCAACCAAAGTTGTTTCCTACATATTTAGTTTTAAAAATTGCAAAATAATTATAAGAATCCAAAGATGAATTCATCCTAATTAAATATGATATTTGTTCACGTTTCTAAAATAATGGTATGTAAATTGTAATTTTAAAATTATGTTTATGCTAATAAATTCAGCATTTTAATATTTTTATTATTTTTATAGAGACTTAATGGAACATGAAATACATATGTAATTCTTGAAAATATGATATGTGAAGTGTAATTTACACTCTTTATAATGAAGAACTAGAATGTGTTCAAAATTTGCACGTGTAATATTTTCAAAAAGTAACGCTAATGAATATAATTTAAAATATATTTTGAAATCCAAACCAATATATTTAAAATGAAATCCTAGAGGAATTTCATATCGCCGTTACTGGTATAAGTAGTAGGACTTGATTAAAAAGTGTTTCAACTTCGAATGCAAATTTCAAGATAATTGTGGCTTGTTTTGCATAGATTAAAAGAAAATATTTTGTAAGTAATACAATAAGATAGAACACATTATAAGGGATATTAGTAGATCAATATTACTATAGTAATATAATCAAAATATTTGGTTTTATTAACTTTTTCATATTTGTGAAACTTGGGTGTTTTTAAACCCATATCTACGTATCTATTTGCTTTTCTTTGAATTTGTATTCATTCTCGATTATATAGACTTACACCGCTTAATTGTTTAGATCGTGTTGCAAAGCTGTTGGCTACAAATAGGCAAAATGTAAATTTAGCATAATTTTGACTAATTTTATATCAGTTTTGAATAAACTAAGTTATAATTATTTCAAATTTATAAGGCATTGTCTAACCAAATAGTTATGATGAATGATACCTGACATTAGAATTAGAAATGTTGTCATTAATTTGGATTCATTTTTCAGTAAATCTAGTTTCAAAGAAAACAAAACGTAAGAGGTTTTCGAATTTTATAGTGAAATGACAAAGGAATATGAAGGAAGATAATTGGCAAATTTAAAGTTGTAAGGAAAATTGGCGCAAAATGGTCCCTAACGTATGATCTTAGTGCGCAAATAGTCCATAACTTTTTATTTTTTTTGACTAATGGTCCCTAACATATCCATTTAGGTGCGCAATTGGTCCTTTTGTCCTTTTCGACCGATTCCGTTAAAAATCCATTATGTACATAATGAAGCGCTTCATATTATAAAAGGTAGTGAGGATATTGAAAGAAATCACAAGGAATAAATTGACCAAATAAAAGGATGCAATCCAAATAAATTGAATCGACTAGAGGAACCTCAAGTTTCGGACCTATACTCGTAGCACCTAAATGTATATTTATGCTAAAAGGAAATGGAAAAATGAAGTCGTAATATGTAATGTACGACTTTTAACATTATGAATTTCGCAAAGACTTATGTAAAACAATCATAAGTTGATATCTTGTTAGTCTCACAACGCATGACATATATGCATATAATGAATATTGTTATAACCAACTCATCCTGGCATGACTAATAAAACAATGTATATAAACCTGGAGGATTTAATATGCCGAAGCATATAGTTCAACTTTTCGAGAACTCAATCGATCAAAGTATGATCTCGAACTAATATTATAATGAGGGGAGTAAAATACGATTGTACTCTTTTCCTTGACCGAGGTTTTGTCCCATTGGTATGTTATATTTTAGTAATCAAATTTTTATTTTAAAATATTGTTTGCATGAAATGTGTTAAACGTGCATTCTACAAGAGTTTTTACTGAAGACCGATGTTATCCAAGACCTTATGTGTTATATCCATATTAAAAGTGTGGATATTTGGTTTACTATTTAAAATTGTCAACCAAAGTTTCCTATCCTACCTATATTAAAAGTGTGAATATTAAGTTTGCTATTTAAAATGGTTAACCAAAAAGAAATCGGTGCAAATGATTCCTCACCTTTGTCCTCGGTCAGGTAAATCATCCCCAAAATTTATTTTTACATTGAACACTTCTAACTCATGTGTGTTTTTGTGCATGAATTGGTCATTATTTGACAAAAAAGACAAATATGCTTTTAGCTTTAATTAGAGAAAATTGTGATTGGATTTCTAATTTTTGCAAAAAGTGCAAATGAGTCCAATAATTTTATTTTTTTTATAGAAAATTAAAAAAAACTAACAAATTCTTTTTTTTTTTTTAATTGACACTTTATTGACTAAATTGATATTGTACTAAATTATTTTGTATATTTTACAAACTATTATAAAATAACTAAAATTTAAGCCCATAATTATTAATAAATATGTTAAATAAAATTATTTTATTATTATTAAGTAATTATATTATTTAAATTTTAAATTTTATTTTATTATTACGACATAAAAAAAAGAAAAATAATTTTGTCACAAACCTGGATGTTCAAATACTTTTATTTAATTAAACTATTCGTATATTAACTACAAATATTAGAGTTTCAATTGTATTCTTCATATTTTAACTTAATTTTTTAGGAAAATTGGAGCAAATAGTCCCTAAATAAATAACAAAATGGCGATATAATTTTATTATCATTTTCTTTTGAATATAAATGAAATCCTAGAATATTATTTCTGAAAATGACTTGTCACATTAGCAATGCAAACTCTATTTAGTACTTTTAGAAATTTATATTTAAGATGCTATTTTTTACATGGTTAGTTGTGGAACAATTTTAATTGTAATTAATATGTTTATTGACTTTTTATTTTTTTACACTTTTGTATTGCATCAAATACATGTAACTTCCACTATCATGCTTAATTAACAACCGTAATATGATTTATTTACTTTTAAAATTATGTTGTTTTAAGAGCTTTAATTCGAACATGAAACGACTTGATCAATTAACTTATTAATTATCTCTAAAATCTAAAGCAACAAAGAAGATTTTTATGAATTTTTTATTCTGCCACTAAACATCGTGATGATTGAATTGGTACACTTACCGAAGAAGTCTAATTTGTCGTTCTTGAAAATCAAAATATTTGATGATGTAAGCTCAATTCAACCCCCTTTTTATCTTTTATTTAAGTTATTTGAAAAAAAAATTGAAATTAATGTGCATGTTTTTGTAGATACTTATGCTCAGAGTCTTATTATGGAGCAAATGTGAAATATCTTAATGCAAAAATATTCGTCTTTCTTTACGTGATTAAAATATTATAAATTAATGAACTCAGGCTTTAACGGGGAATGCAAATTCAGATAAAATTGTATTTAAGAATAGTGGCTTTTATGAAGTAAATTAAATTCAATTTTATCATATGTTTGAGTCATCTATTGTAATGAATTTTAATAAACTAAGTTTTAAGTTATAGGCATACTTATACTTAGGTTTCAATCACCTATTTTTTTAATATTTAACTTTTTTTTACTTAGATTATCAATATCAAGTCAATTCGTAAAATAAATATATAATAAACATTATTACGTGCATCGCACATGCTCACACTAGTGGTTTACAAAAGTGTGGATATTTGGTTTACTATTCAAAATGGTCAACCAAAGTTTCCTACCTACCTCCAACATATATTAAAAGCATGGATATTTGGTTTACTATTCAAAAGGGTCAATCAAAATTGTTTCCTACCTTTTGGTTTAAAAAAAATTGTAAAATAATTATACGAATCCAAATATGAGTTCATCCTAATTAAATATGATATTTGTTCACGTTTCTAAATTAATGGTATGTAAATTGTAATTTTAAAAATTAGGTTTATGTGAATAAATTAAGTATTTTAATGTCCTACATATATTAAAAGTGTAGATATTTGGTTTAATATTCAAAATAGTCAACCAAAGTTGTTTCCTACATATTTAGTTTTAAAAAATTGCAAAATAATTATAAGAATCCAAAGATGAATTCATCCTAATTAAATATGATATTTGTTCACGTTTCTAAAATAATGGTATGTAAATTGTAATTTTAAAATTATGTTTATGCGAATAAATTCAGCATTTTAATATTTTTTATTATTTTTATAGAGACTTAATGGAACATGAAATACATATGTAATTCTTGAAAATATGATATGTGAAGTGTAATTTACACTCTTTATACGAAGAACTAGAATGTGTTCTGTAAATTTGCACGTGTAATATTTTCAAAAGTAACGTCAATGAATATAATTTAAAATATATTTTGAAATCCAAACCAATATATTTAAAATGAAATCCTAGAGGAACTTCATATGCGTTGTTACGCCGAGTATAAGTAGTAGGACTTGATTAAAAAGTGTTTCAACTTCGAATGCAAATTTCAAGATAATTGTGGCTTGTTTTGCATAGATTAAAAGAAAATATTTTGTAAGTAATACAATAAGATAGAACACATTATAAGGGATATTAGTAGATCAATATTACTATAGTAATATAATCAAAATATTTGGTTTTATTAACTTTTTTCATACAGTGAAACTTGGGTGTTTTTAAACCCATATCTACGTATCTATTTGCTTTTTCTTTGAATTTGTATTCATTCTGATTATATAGACTTACACCAGTTAATTGCTGTATCGTGTTGCAACTGTTGGCTACAAATAGGCAAAATGTAAATTTAGCATAATTTTGACTAATTTTATATCAGTTTTGAATAAACTAAGTTATGATTATTTCAAATTTATAAGGCATTATCTAACCAAATAGTTCTGATGAATGATACCTGACATTAGAATTAGAAATGTTGTCATTAATTTGGATTCATTTTTCGTAAATCTAGTTTCAAAGAAAACAAAACGTAAGAGGTTTTCGAATTTTATAGTGAAATGACAATGAATATGAAGGAAGATAATTGGCAAATTTTAAGTTGTTGTAAGGAAAATTGGTGCAAATGGTCCCTAACGTATGATCTTAGTGCGCAAATAGTCCATAACCTTTTATTTTTGGCGGAATGGTTCCTAACATATCCATTTAGGTGCGCAATTGGTCCTTTTGTCCTTTTGGACTGATTCCGTTAAAAATCCATTACAAACATTTCATTTAGGTTCGCAAATGGTCCCTCTTATTTGTTTTGTCTTTATTTGTAGGGGTAAAATAATCAAATTACATTATTTTTCAACCTTTCAATTGGCACAAATGGTCCCTAACCTCAGTTTTAATTAAAAAAATTTGTAATTAGATTATCTAACCTTTACAAAAAATGAAAATGGATCCAAAACTTTAATTTTTTTTTTAAAAAAAATTCCACCATCTTCCTCAACCACCCTCAGAGATGGGAGATTTCTCTCCCCCTCTTCGCCGGTCACCAACGAAGATGGGAGGATTAACCGGCGAAGGGGGGAGGGAAATCCCCCCTCTCTGGTCGCGAAACCAGGGAGCACCGTCGAAAAAGGGGGATTTTTTCCCCTTGTTTCCGCACAGTATTTATGGCAAAATTTCTTGCGAAACCAAGGAGATTGTGTTTGAGAAAGGAGATTCCATTATCAAGTCTTTTTCCAAGAAAATATGGAAAACATATAATACTGTGCTTGTTTTTTAGCTCTTAGTGGCGTAAGTCAAGAAACTCCCATCTCTGCCATCATAAAAATTGTCCATTTATGGACTAGATTTGTCTTGAGCAGAGTCGTTCAATCTTAACATGAAAAGTGGTTCTTTTGATTCTTGTAGTTTTCCTTTCTCTTGGCGGAAACAAGGGAAGAAATCTCCCTTTTTCGATGGCGAAACAGATTTCTCCTTTTTCACCCGAGAGAGGGGGATTTCTCCCCCTCTTATGGTCAATCCCCCCTCTCTAAAGGGGGTGGGGGTGGGGTGGGGGTGGGGGTGGGGGTGGGGTGGGGTATTTGAAGAAGATAGTGGAATTTTTTTTTAAAAAAAATTAAAGTTTTGGACCCATTTTCACTTTTTGTAAAGGTTAAGGAATCTAATTGCAAATTTTTTTAATTAAAACTGAGGTTATGGACCATTTGCGCTAATTGAAAAGTTGAAAAACAATGTAATTGAACTATTTTACCCCTATAAATAAAGAAAACACAAATAAGAGGGACCATTTGTGCACCTAAATGAAAAGTTTGTAATGAATTTTTAACGAATCAGTCCAAAAGGACCAATTGTGCACCTAAATGGATAGGTTAGGGACCATTCCGCCAAAAATAAAAGGTTATGGACCATTTGCGCACTAAGGTCATATGTTAGGGACCATTTGCACCAATTTCCCTAGCAGTAATGCTTTGAACAATTTTTTGGTTAAATTTGACGACACGTGAATTCTAATTTTGGTATTTAGTTGTTTTGGGGTTTGAATTTTAGAAGAATTGTAGTTTTACTATTTATTATATTATTAAATTTGCAATTTTTTTAATTATTTTAGAAAGTTTAACTTTTTACGGTTCTTTACTTTTATAGTCTTGTTTGTTTTGGATTTTTGTTGTGTTTTTTACTTGCAGTTACTCTTTTTTTTTTAGATCGAAAAACATATGAGTTGCTACTTTATTTTTTGTTTAGGAGTTTGAGTTTTGGAATAATTGTACTTTTATAGTCTATTAGACTATTAAATTTGCAATTTTATTATTTGGAAAACATTTCAAATTTTGTTTTATTAGTTTCTTTTTCTGTAAAGTTTGAGATTTGTGTTCATTGAAAACACTTTATAGTTTTATTAAATAATTTTAAATTTAGAAATTTTAATTTTTTTTTTTGATTTGATAATACTGTCACTTTAAGGTATTGTTTAATTTGGAATTTTCTTCTGATTGTTTGTCGTTGAAATGTACTATCATTTGAGACATTATTTAATTTGAAATTTTGTTTGTTTAGTTGTAATTGAATAATATTATAATTTCTTGAACTACATGAGCTTGGAATGAAAATTGCTTGTTTATATATAGAGTTTTGAAATGCAGCATTTTAGTAATGTCTCAATTTATTGTCATTTTCCTTTTGAATATTAATGCAACTCTAGGGTATTATTTCTGAAAATGACTTGTTTGCACATTAGCAATGCAAACTCTACTTAGTGTTTTAAAAATTGTATTTAAGATGCTACTTTTTACAAACGGGTGGTTGTGGAACAATTTTAATTGTAATTAATATGTTTATCGATTTGTTTACTTTTTCACACTTTTGTAGGCCATTTTTGCCACAATCTTTGACTTGTATCAAATATATACAACTTCACTAACATGCTTAATTAACAACTGTAAAATGATTTATTTATTTTTAGAAATTATGTTGTTTTAATAGTTTTAATTTTACCATCAAACGACTTGCTCAATTAACTTATTGATTATCTCCAAAATTTCATCTAAAGCAAGAAAGAAGATTTTTATGAACTTTTTATTTTATACTAAACATTGTGATGATCAAATTGACACACTTACCAAAGAAGCCTAATTTGCCGTTGTTAAAAACCCAAATATTTGATGATGTAAGCTCAATTCAACCATCTTTTTATCTTTTATTTAAGTTAATTAAAAAAATTGAAATTAATATGCAAATGTTGTTGTAGATACTTATGCCCAGAGTCTTATTCTAGAGCAAATATGAAATTTCTTAATGCAAAAGCATTTAGCTTTTTTATGTGATTAAAATATTATAAATATGAGGAAAATGGTACTTAAGAATAATGGCTTTTATGAAGTAAATTGAATTCAATTTTATCATGTATTTGAGTCATCTACTGTAATGAATTTTAATAAACTAAGTTTTAAATTATAAGCATATTATTTAAGTTTCAATCGTCTTGATTTGTTAATATATTTTTTTCACTTAAATTACCAATATTAAGCCAAATCGTAAAAAGATGATAGAATAAATATTATTACGTTCTTAATTATCGATACATCACGTGCATCGCACATGTTCACACTAGTTATATTCTATAAATGTTGAAGGCTTAACATTAAAATTAGTTCAAATTGTGCAATATATTTTAGTTGTATTTTGATATAATTATCAAATAAGATAATGAAAAAGAATGGTGAAAAATACACTCATACCCTACTTTTTTTTTTACATAGAAAAATGTTATTGTTTATTAATGATTATTTATTAACTAGTATACAGCTTCTTTTGCGGTGGAACTCGATCGTGGGCTTTATAATGATAAATAATGATAATGGATTGAGGTGGTGAACAGATTATGGAGATGATTGGTTAAGGAGGATGAATTGAAAAGATGAGCATATTTTGGATATAGTTCGTTGAAGAAGATGATTGAACAACAAATATTGGAAGATATGAAATTGAAAACATAGTGACAGTAAGACAGTGTAACACACAGACGTACTTTTTTCTTCCCATAGCAGAGAAAACTTCATACGGTCGTAATTATATAGAAATTTATTGAAATAATTTAATAAGTCAATTTTATTTAGATTTTAAGGGTAATTGGCACAAAAACATTTTTTATTTTTTAAAGTTATTGTGAAAATCATCCAAACCTATAAAAATTTGCATTATCTCTCTCAAATCAACATTTGCTTGCACAAAACACCACTTATGTCTATCGCCATCCAAAATCTTCATTAAATAGACGCGAGAACACCACTTGTGGCACTTGATAAGATATTTTCGGCAACACGCCAATTTCCATTTCTTTCCGTCTAAACCATGTTATTTCTTAACAGTAGTATTAAATATTTATTTTTTACATTATTTTATTAAATATATCCATATATAAACAACATAAAGAAGACCATATTTCAACATAATTTAAAACCAGGCTATAATTGAACAATTATATTTTGTTCGAAATTGTTCCTTTATACAACAAAATTGAGGGTGTGGTTTTTTTCACCTGATGCGACCCACCCATGTGTCCAAGATATGTAGAAATAATACATAGACTGCTTAGATCCAGTAATGAATTTGAACAACAAGTACTTCATTTGCATAATAAGAAAAAATCATACCTTATTCGAAGTTGGTTTTGTTGTGTTTTGTTTTGTTTTGTTTGTAAACTTGTTGTATTGTGGCTACTCATACATGTTGTTGTTGTAATATTGCTGACATCAAAATCAAGTTTTAATGATGAATGATACATTTTGCTGTGTTTGATGAACTAAAATTGTTCTTTCCCATTTTAGTGTGTAATTGTTTGTTGTGTAAAACGTCAACCTATTAATAACAGTGCGCGTAACGTCCATACCTAAGAATGTATGTTGTGCATGACGTTCATAACTAATTTTATTTTTTTGCAAGTTACGTCTATATTTAAATTTGATTTAGAACAGCATACCCTTTGGGTAAATGAACATGTCACCACATGTGCACTGAACAAAAAAAAAAGTACTTAACATTGCACATACATTAGCACTGATCATTAAAAAAAAAATTCATCTTCTTGATCTACAATACATTTCGTTTGGAAGAGATTTGATATCTGTATAACAAAAGAAAAAAGAAAACGCCACTTCCACAAGGACATATGAAATGGAAAACCCTCACAAACTCTTCCACCACTTAAAGAAGAAGAAAAAAATGTAAATGATAAGAAGCAAAAAAACATTTTTCGAACTTATCTACAGTTGTCTCATTGCAATTTTGTCAATCGACGGCCCGACTGTTTGGCATTTCTTCGGTGAAGTGGATAAGAAAATGAGGAAAAATTGAGCATTCGTAGATTGTTCGTTTGAGTTCTTTACGTATGCACAAACAACGTAATCAAATTAGAAGAAATTGAAAAATAGTTGTGTTGCCGAAAATACACTTACCAAGTGCAACGAATGGTGTTCACACGTTCGTTTAATAGAGATTTTGGATGGCAATGGACAATATGAGAGTTTTGTGCAAGCAAAGGTAATTTTGAGGGTAAAAATGCCTAGATTTCTTTGATATGGATGATTTGCAGAATAACTTTTAAAAATATGAACATTTTGTGCCAATTACCCAGATTTGAAACCAATATATTTATGGAAAATTTACACTGCTAAACCAATAAACGTTAATATTTATTAAAAAATTGTTGCATCTTTTTTAGGCTCCGTTTGGAATTTGATTTTGGAGCTCAACTTCTGATTCTCAAACAATCAGAAGTTGATTTAGGCGTTTGACAAAATTTTTAAAAGTGATTATAAAATAATCTGATTCACTTGGCAGCAGATTTTGAGAAGCAGCAAAATGGCAGCTTTTCAAATTCTGCTTTTAGCTTTTTCATTTATATATTATTAAAATACCTGTTTTATCCCTATTTAATTAAATTAATTATTTTTAATACCCATTTGAGAAACCGAATTGATGCAAGTTGGATCATAAAAAATAATATAAATTTAATTATTTTTTGTACTATATGACTATATTTTTATTTTGTAATTTTTATAAAATTTGAAATTTATTAGGTTTTTATTATTTTTATTTTAAAATAATAATAATAAATGCATTGTCTTGTTAAAAAATATTTGACTAGGAAAAAATGAATTTTACCACTTGTGATAATAATAATAATACAAAAAACATTATTATAATCAATGTCATTTTTAGTAATTTAATACCGTTACAGCAATAAATCAATTTTGTTTACCAAACGCTCAAATGCTGCTTTTGAAACATACAACAATTTTGAAATAAGGTTTACCAAACACTTATTTGATTCTTCCCACAGCTGATTATTTCTGCAGCACAGAAAAACTGATTATCTTAAAAGCACAGCAATACCAAACCAAGCCTTATTGTCAAAATACTAGATTCTGTCCCATTTTTTATTGTTTATTATCCGATTGACTAAATCAATGTAACATATTCCTTAATCGTTACATACCTCATTAAAATTTATTTCCATATTTAACTAACTAATCTTATATTCTCTCTCCCTCGATCAGATTAATCTCATATTGTCTCTCCTTTCATTAGCATCTACATTCTAAGAATTTAGCTACAAGAAGAAGAAGAAAACGATTTTTTGTTAGAAGAAGATTGTGAAGAATGTGTATATTTCGATAAGATTAAATTTTATTCGAAATTATTTCAATTGATAATATAAATTGTGATTTTGTTGGATTATGGTTGATTTGAATAACTTTTGATAGTTTTGTCATTTGAGTTTGAATCTTCTATACGATTTCGTTTTTAATAAGAAATCGAATTTTGTAACATGTGTTTGATAAAATGAATGGTGGAATTTGTTATATGTACGATAAAAAATCTTATGTGTTATGATGGTTTGTTATATGGTTGGATATTCATGGTTTGTTAAAAATTGTTGTGTTACATAAAACAATAGTCTATGTTACATGATCTTTATGCATGAATTTTGGTACGATTTGTATTTTAGCTTTGTAACATATGTTTAATAAATGAATTCTCGAAACTATTACTCTCTTAGAAATATGTTAGGGTTTTGCGAGTGTATCACATTGAGATGGAAGAATCAAGAAATGTAGGAAATTTTCATCAAATATTGGACAAACAATACAATAAGTTGATAATATATTATACCGTAATTTAAAATAAATGCATATCAAAATAGTTGGTGCCATGGTGTGCCCACGCTGTGGTGTGCCCGCGCTAAGTTATGGTGCCCACGTTGGTGCCATGGTGTGCCCACGTTGACTGAATTATGCAATTTGTTGCGCGTGCTTTGCGGTGTGATACATCTTCTCGTGTCACATAAGAAATCTTATGTGTTATATAAATTTGAACGACGTATGGTTTGTTATAATTATTTTACGCTTATTGTTACAAATATATTCATGGTTTGTGATAGTTAATACAATTAATCCAAGATGTTATCAATTAAAAAAATTGTTGTGTTTAAAGAATTTTCATCAAGAAATTTAGGAGTCTTGTATTTAGATCGCTATATTGTTTCCGTGGTATCTGGGATTTGGATGTTGCTGTGCGAAATTATCGGATGAATTGATTTTGTTTTGTTTTATTATATTGATAATATATTATACCGTAATTTAAAATAAATGCATATCAAAAATAGTTTTAAAAATATATTTAAAAAGTAAAGCTGCAATTTTCACAATATTTTATCAGTAATAAAATTAGCTCATAATGTAGGGTAATTTGCGGCCTTCATCCCCAACCTTTCAACTTTTGGCACTTTTATCCATATTCTTTATTTTTTGGCACCCATATCCTCAACTTTTCTTATTTTGGTGGCTGAAGTCCCCAACCTTTGAACGTTTAGCACTTTTATCCTCATTCTTTATTTTTTGGCACCTATATCCTCAACCTTTCTTAATTTGGTGGCTGAAGTCCCCAACCTTTGAACGTTTGGCACTTTTATCCTCATTCTTCATTTTTTTGCACTCATATCCTTGACATTTCTTAATTTGGTGGCTGAAGTCTCCAACCTTTGGACTTTTGTATCATATTTTTTAATTTTTTAATTAAAACTTATGAAAAGTCTATTTAAAGTCAAGTTTTGAGAGTAATGTTGTCTATAAATATTGGTTTATTAAAAAAAACTTATTTTTAAAAATTTTATGATATTTTTAGATTAATTTTTAATTTTTTAATTAAAACCGGTTCGACCTTTCAACCATTGACTCGCTATTTTTTTCGGATCGATGGTCAATCTTATTTTTTGAATATTGTATTATTCAAATAAATAGTTTTATTTAGATAACTATATTTTGATTAATGCTCAATTTGGGGATATTGGTGCAAAAAAATAAAGAATGAGGATATGGGTGCAAAAAATTGAATTTTAATTGAAACTAGGTCGACTTTGGTTCGACTTGGTTCGACCTTTTGATATTTGACCCGTTATCTTTTTTGGGTCGATGACCAGTCCTGTTTTCTGAATATTGTATTATTCGGATTAAATTGTTTTATTTAGAAAACTATATTTTGATTAATGCTCAATTTGAGGATATGAGTGCAAAATTATGAAAAATGAAGAATGAAGATATGAGTGCAAAAAAATGAAGAAAATCTCATAAAATTTGTAAAAATAAGTTTTTTTTTTAAATAAATCAACATTTATAGATAAAATTACTCACAAAACTTGACTTTAAATAAACTTTTTATAAGTTTCAATTAAAAAATTTAAAAATATGATACAAAAGTCTAAAGGTTGGGGACTTCAGCCACCAAATTAAGAAAGATTGAGATATGTGTGCAAAAAAATAAAGAATGGAGATAAAAGTGTCAAAAGTTCAAAGGTTGGGGACTTCAGTCACTAAATTAAGAAAAGTTGAGGATATAGGTGCCAAAAAATAAAGAATGAGGATAAAAGTGCCAAACGTTCAAAGCTTGGGGACTTCATCCACCAAAATAAGAAAGGTTGAGGATATGGGTGCCAAAAAATAAAGAATGAGGATAAAAGTGCCAAAAATTGAAAGGTTGGGGATGAAGGCCGCAAATTACCCACCCCATAACGTATTTATTTGTATTTTTACCAAGGCCCATTGAGACCTGCCCAAACTGTAAGCCCGTTTCTGAAATGCCTGAAAAATAACCTCAGCAATGGCACTCTGTATATATTGCCTGACTCTAACCCTAGTTGTCACTCTCTACCCAAAATACCCTAGCGTCCCCAACCCCGCTGCTCTGCAATGGCCGCTGCCGCCGCGCGCCCTCTCGTCACCGTCCAATTCCTAGAGAATGACATGACCACCGACGGAGGTTCCGCCGCCAACTCCCTACCACTTCCTGACGTGATGAGGGCCTCGATCCGCTCTGACGTCGTGACACTCGTTCACGGCCAACTTTCCAAGAACGCACGCCAGCCATACGCCGTGTCCAAGAAGGCCGGACACCAGACCTCCGCCGAATCTTGGGGAACCGGACGCGCAGTATCCCGTATCCCCAGGGTGCCTGGCGGCGGGACCCACCGCGCTGGACAAGGTGCCTTTGGCAACATGTGTCGTGGTGGTCGTATGTTCGCCCCCACCAAGATCTGGCGCCGCTGGCACAGGGCCGTGAACGTCACTCAAAAGCGCCATGCCGTGGTTTCCGCTATTGCGGCGTCTGCTGTCCCCTCCCTTGTTCTAGCGCGTGGACACCGCATTGAAGAAGTTCCTGAACTGCCTCTTGTTGTGTCAGATTCTGCGGAGGCTATTGAGAAAACAAACGCTGCTATTAAGACCCTTAAGCAAATCGGAGCGTACCCTGATGCGGAAAAGGCCAAGGATAGCCATGCAATCCGTCCTGGCAAGGGTAAAATGCGTAACCGCCGCTACATTTCCAGGAAAGGCCCTCTCGTTGTGTATGGCTCCGAGGGAGCAAAGCTCGTGAAGGCCTTCCGTAACATCCCTGGCGTCGAGGTTGCTCATGTTTCACGCCTCAACTTACTGAAGCTCGCACCCGGTGGACATCTTGGGAGGTTTATTGTCTGGACTAAGTCTGCATTCGAGAAATTGGACGAAATATTCGGGACATTTGACAAGCCATCCGAGAAGAAGAAGGGGTATGTGCTGCCTCGAGCTAAGATGGTGAATGCTGACCTGGCTAGGATCATCAACTCTGATGAGGTGCAATCCGTGGTGAGGCCGATCAAGAAGGAGATCAAGAGAGCACCACTGAAGAAGAACCCATTGAAGAATCTGAACGTGATGCTGAAGCTTAACCCATACGCCAAGGCTGCAAGGAGGATGGCACTCTTGGCTGAGGCACAGCGTGTTAAGGCTAAACAAGAGAAGCTCGACAAGAAGAGGAACCAGATCACTAAGGTACTGTTGATTGGTCATTAATTGTCATGTCATACCAAATCTGGCATTTTGTATGTTTCTGTTATATGATATTCTAACAATAGTGATTGATGATTCTATCTTTGTTTCTTTCTCATGGAAATTGTTATGTTGTTGATGGTGTTCAGTTTCATCTGATTACATATCTAGGTCAGTCGGAGATGTGTGTAAAACTGTTCCCTCATTGGAATTTAGATTGTGAAACCTGTAATTTGTGCATGTAATGAAACTGAGGCTCATTTTCCTTTCTTTCATTTGGTAGACGTTTTACACTGCTCTGTCACTAACCTTTATGAGAGAAGCGACTGTAATTGGGCTTTGCTTAGTTGGATTGCTTGCAACAACTGATGTTTGTAGCAATTTGAAACTTTTGCTTTGTTACACGGCGATACAGAAATTGAGATGGTTTTGCCTTTTGAACTTTCAGAATTTATACAGTAGTGTCAGCCATTTCTAGGTTATTCATGTTAGAGTGCTTGACCAGTAATGACCTTCTATTGATCTTTGATGTGGATTTAACTGCATATCATTATTTTTCTCATACAAGATTTTTTCTTTTTTTGCCTTGGCTGCATGAGATGTCTTTGCACGAATGAGTCTCAGCAACAATCAGAGACTTACTTGTGTTTATCATGCATGTTTATTTGTATGCAAACTTTCAAATGAATTGACACCTGAAGGTATTGTGGGAAAAGGCAATTCACCTTTTTGTTGTTTCCACAATGCATTTATTCTTGCCCCCTGTGTTGCTGTGAGTCGTGTGAAGTTGCTGTGGAATTTAACTGACTGAGCTGTGTGGAGATTTCTGCAGCATATGCGATAACATAAAATATTTGGTCAAATTTGTTATCATGTTGACATTCTTTATATATTTGGTGTTAACTTGTCTTTGTTACCAGTTTTTTCGTCCAACGTTTGTTTCCTTTATCTCAAAGGAATTATTGCCTTGAAATTTTTTCCCAATTGTTGGTGTTATGTTGCTTACATATTTTTCTTGTCTGGAAGGACTTATTTATTGCCTTCTAATTTTCCTCTATTGTTGTGTTTGTCAGGAGGAGGCTTCAGCAATCAAGGCTGCCAGCAAGACATGGTACAAGACAATGATCTCAGATAGCGATTACACTGAATTCGAGAACTTCTCAAAGTGGTTGGTTGTTTCTCAGTGATTCTGTTTTGAAGTCTATTAGAATCAATTTTTTTAATTTGTCTTATTTAAAGTCTTTGTTCTTTTCTTTGGCCCTTTGGGATTTTGAAGTCATGAATCACGTGGGAGGGAAATGCACCCATAAATTTCTTAGTTTAATTTCAGAGGGTTTTTCTGCCCATATTTTGGTGTCTAAGTTTCTGGCTAGTTTGAGAAATTATGGTTTAATAATTTCCGATACTGATTTTACGGAACATCTTGTTTTCAGTGAATGGATATTGATTAGTATTCCACATGTAAGCTATTCAGTTTTAGGCTTTTTGCCACGTTTCATTCTTGAATAAACGCAAGCAAACTTTGTATGCACAGCAGTGTTTCTTTTTGCTGTGATTCTTCTCCATATGCCTCCGTGTTTATCCTATAAATACATATAACACTTGAATATGTTGTAATCATGGATAAGTTTTTTGTTGTACTGTAAATAATTAAATTGCCTTGGATTTGAGCTAGCACCAAAGTAAGTGTTCCTGATTTTGTAGTGTTTTTATAATGTGGTAAACTGGGAGGGATCTGAAAAGTGGAATTGTGAAATCATAGCCAATGGTTGGATCCTATTTTCGTTCAAAGTCTGTATTATCTGTTTTCTGAGGCTTGGGTGTTAAGGTTTCTTGATTCTCTTGTACTGTTTTTGTTTTAGCCTTTAAGACAGTTGAGCAAAGGGGAAGATGTCGGGACCTTGTTTGTTAAAGGTATAACTTGAAAACGTATTCTAATGGCATGCACCTCTAACGGCTCCCTTTCTTCATTTTCTCAAAGATTTTAGCTCTTGAATAAAGTTATTTTAAGACTAGTAAGTGAAGAAGTTACTTCTTTGAATTCTATCCTTCTCTTTCTGGCTTAACCAATTAGGGGGGAATTAGGGTTTTGTATCGCTTTTGAAGAAAAATTGAATTGTGCAAATGGTTTGGAGATTTGATTTAGATATTATCTAAAAATTGCAGTTAGGTTCTTATATTTTATGTGCATCTTTTGTGGTTTGAATTTATTGTTATTAGTACATTAATTTCATGTGGCATCAATTTTTGTTAAATGTCGATCGATTGTGTGTCACGTTGACACTTAACGGTAATACGTTATCAATTTACGTTGAGATTTAACGGAGTGACTGTAGGTGAATTTATCAGTATACTTTAGTTACCAATATTGAAACTTTGTTACTTTAGTGGCTGTTTTGTAATTTCGTTGAAACTTCAGTAACTGCCAATGAAATTAACCCTAACGCTGGAATTCCATCTTTTTCTTTTCCGGCTTATTTTGAATAAATCATTGCGGCTTGAAGCTTACATCTAAACCATCTAAACTCTTTTTTGGGCAAGGGAACAAAATGCTTTTTACGCCTTGTAACATGAAAACACATCATATGCGGCCATGTAAGATATAAAGAATTAAAGCGATCTCAAATGCAACCATGGATCTTTAAAAGAAAATCTGTCATAAGTAAAATAAATAATATTTATAAAAAAAAAATTCAACACAATTTGACAAGTAAATGTAGATACGAATATTGTCTAGATAATTGTTTAGATTTGGAAAAATTTGAATATTTATTTATTCATTAAACTTTAATGAATGAAGATCAATTTTTTTAAAAAAAAAAATGTGCACGCTACTTGAATATAGATCTTTAGAGTACTTTTAATGCATTTTGTCTATTGAAATCGCTCATGCAGTAAAATAGACGGGTTTTCAATCCACATAGCACTATATCTATTCAATAGACATTCAAGTTAAAAATTCATCTTCAATAGATTACGTCTAAAATTAATATTGTCATTTATATGGTACTAATATTTTTTAAAAAAAATTTATAGTTTTCAATTTTTATTTTTCTTGTCTAGCTTTTTTATTTATTAAAATATTAAGTTGGATTTAAATTTGTTGAATCACTTCATTTAAATTTGTTCAGTCACTCTGTCTAGAAGTCTGTCTAAATTTAAACGAACCTTAGATAGTGCCTATTTGTTGGTGTACTACATTCAATGTTCTAAAAAATATAAAGCGTGGCTGGACGTGGAAATCAAATTTCAAGTTTTTTGAGTCTAGGCAGAGACACGTCGCATGAAGCTAGATAAGAAGCGAAGTGTGAGATGGTGAGCGTGGAGGTCGTCTTTCACACGCACAAGCGAAACTTAGATAAACTTTTTAGAACAATGACTACATTAACTAGACGAAGTGCATTAAACATCTTCTTATAATACAATATCTTTTTCCTGTCTTATGTTAGATTTTGCAACTGTTCCCCCCTTTTTTTCATTTTTTATTATTTTTAATTTAGCTTTAAAGAAAGTTTTTCTTTTCCTCTTCCTTTAATAATTGCGTCTCAATAATATTTGTCACATTTAATTTTAGTATTTTTAAGAAATAACAAGTTGATCTAAAATTTTGATTTTGCATTATTTTCCTTGTTCGATGTCAGTTTTTGTTGCATTTTTATATACTATAATAAGAATATTTTAATTTTCTAATGTTAACATAGTATAAATGTTACGAGTATAAGAAATAAAAGTTAAAAAAATATAGCTATGTCAAGCAAGGCAAAAAATAGCAAAAGAGGGAATCTTAGGGTTTATATTAAAAATCTTAGTACCCAAAGAAAGAAAAAAAAAGGGGGTTATATTTACATAAGGCCAAAATTGGAAAATAAATTTGCTTTTGGGTGAGAGAGGGAATCTGTCAAAAACAAATTTCATTGAGGTTTATGTGATTTTAAATAAAATAAAAAGGACTTTAAAAAGTGTCAATGTAATTATGTTTTAAATAATTCTTATTCTATTGTGTCTTATCATAACTTTTTTGTCGATTTACTTAACTTGAAATGATTGAAAATTTGAAGAAAAAATTCAATCTCTAATATTTATTTGAAATTAAAAAGATAAACTCTTGATTCGAGAAAAATATATTCGAATTTAGAAAAAAATTGATTATTGTTACAAAACAACATTCTTTTATCTTTTTGTAAAGTTAGTTGAATTACGATTTTAGAGAGTAATTTGAAGATCAACTGAAGAAATGAAATGGACCATTTTCTTCATCATAATTCATAACTTATAAGTACAGTACTCAATTCTTTAATCCACTACTTTACGAACTCAAAAGCTATTGCCAAGCTCTAGAGATTATCAATTTGAGTATGGATTTATCATTTACTATATCTCTTTTCTAATACAAATTTGTTTTTAAGTAATGTCTCAAAATGGAATTTTAGTAAAGATTTTTAGTGATCGAACTACTTAATCTAATTTACTGATCTTACAATTTGGAGTCGTACAAAAAACTGCAACTAGAGTCTCGTCTCTTTAGATTCTTAATTTCCTTTGGAAATTAGTTGTTATCAAATTTCCTCTGAATTGGAAGTAGAAAATTTGTTTTGTCACTAAAGTCTGGACAAAATGTGTGACTGATTTATCTGCCGACTTGAACACTCTGGTCCACCCTAAAACGTGATTTACAACGTTGCCCTAAATCCCCAGCAGTTCGTCAAAAAGTGGAGCATTTCGCCAGCATATGTAGGCCCCCTGTGACCCTTTAGTGCTCATTGCAAATAAAATCTTGTCAAGGGTTTTTTTTAAAAAAAACTTTTTAGGAGAGAAAAAAAATTCAACATTTATTAAAAAAATTAAATAAATTGTAATTATTACATGTAAAATGTCAATTTTACTTTTGTTTTTATTTTTATTTTATTTTAATACAAAAAGTTTAAGCTTTCAATACAAACTATAAAAGAATATTTGATTACTGACATAATAAAATTCACACAAATAATGACAAAATATTTGAACGGTTCTTATTTGAGTTGAATAAGATTGCCATAAGTTAACAAATATGTCTATTCTCTATGTACTTGCATATTTATTTCGTCTAATTTTTCTTGCAGGCATGGACGGATTTGGTGGAGGGTGGGACTGGAGAATTTTTATATAGTGTAAAAAATGCAATTTTTTTTTCAAGAATAAATTTATCTTGAAATTAAATTTTTTTTTCAAGACATCCTATTCTAAAAATATCTTAGTTCGCCCACTTGTGTAACTCAAAATTTAGAAATTAAATTTCGAGACACTTGAATATGTACGTGTTGTGGCGATTGATATATACTTGAACACATATTTGTTTAATAAAAAGTCTTCGTGACAAGTCTGATCCGTCGATACAATTGTAATTATCTCGATATACAAATAACTATTGCACAAATTAATATTAAAGACATTTAGTAATAAGTGATTTTCATAATATTTACAAAATATACCAATTTCCAAAAAAAAAAAAAAAAAAAAAAAAAGACATTGGCATGTACAGTAATCATTTCCTACCATTTCCGTCTTGATAAAGTGAATTTTAGACGCACACGTCAATTAATTATACCGTATAAGGAAATGCGTAAAGGCCTAAACAGGAACAAATGTAGAAAGTTCAGTTCAGGTGGTATATTGATTTCGTGTTTCTGTGATCTTCCTCAAGATTAAAATTCCATAAATAAATATCTTTTCCAAATTTAGTACTTAACAGAATAATCATATAATTTTCTCTTTTAAGATTTTGATCTCCTACCCACTTATCATATTCATGCTGAGATGACATCATATAATTGGTAAAAATAATGAATGTGAGACTATGAACTATCAATTATGCGATGCCACCTCTGCAGATACATTATAAATAAGTAAGATAAGTAGATAGAAGATCAAAACCTCTATTGAGGTATTATATTCAGACTTATGAGTCGAATGTATTATGTATACAATTGTGTGTTCGATTCATTTGATAATTTAAATCTTTCTTTTCTTCTTTTTTAAAAAAAAAAAAAAAAAAAAATTAAAAAAAAAATCTTTAAAAAATGATCTATGCATTTGTTCAATTTATTACTAAATGTGCTAAACGAGGCGTATCTTCTACTCACTCATATAACGCCCATTTATAATATCAACTTATAATCATTTCATGATTTGAAGGGCGTCACGATGATTGGTTATTTTTACTAATCATACGATCGCCACCACCTGAGTGATATATATTATAAGTGGGTAGATGATCAAATCTATATACTAAATATCTAGTGTAATTAAATTATTCGTAACCATAAGTTTATTAAATGTAGTGTACCAAACATGCAACCATAAGTTAGATCAAAAGAATATTTAGATCTATACACTTGTTCGATCTATTTCTAATGGTTATTTGTTTGATAAATTGCATTTGTTGCCTTGCACTGAAATAATACGTGAGAAATATCCAGTTTCCTGGCGGCATTTAGTGTAGATCTCATCTAGCAGTTGAAAATCCCGTCTTTTTAGATTGCCATTTATTAGTAATCATGGGCAGATTTAGGTGGGGTGGGATCGGAGTGTAGTCTTGTCCAGCTCGAAAAAAATCGTTTTTTATAATGTAAATTTTTTTTTTTTAATAATAGTTTGGTCTTGGAGTGTGAATTTTTTTTTTCCAATAGCAATCCGATTTAAAAAATATCATCGTTTCGTCCTTGTTAGTAATATTGCCGATAATATCCTCCAGACGACGAACTTAACTTTGGACAAAGGAGTTTTCACCATCCTACCATGGGATTTGAGCCAGCTTTTTCATTTTTATTCTTGAGATAAAGAGAGAGTTAGGTGGTAACCAGATTTTATCGAATAAACTACTCTTCCGTACACATGTAATTTGACCCCCTATTTTACCAATATTTCTTTGTATTTTCAAGTTTTTTTTAAAAATTGTATTTGTTGCATAGAGATAATTTATATTTGTTTCATAAAAAAAAAAAAAAAATAAAAATAATAAAGAATAATGACGCTGTTACTTGAACTATGCTGTCGGCACAAACTTTTTCTTTTTCATATTAATTGACCAATCTCAATTATTATATATCCTTAACAAAGCAACGTTTGATGTGAAGGGACATTATTAACTTTAGCTAAGTTGACGGTACATGATCTGCAGCTGTTGAATGGTCTAATAATATCTATGTTGTACTAAAATACATTAATTAAGGAATCCATCAGTGACTTTCGTGTATTTTAATGATGTGTCATTAAGATAATTATCATGTTTTCACTTTGTAGAATTCTTGTTGCTTTCAACTTTTGTTTTTAACATTGTCTTCTTAGCTTTGACGACATGTTTATACAAATTATGTTTTTGGGAGAATGAGCTTTTGTATAGTGCACAGAAGATCAAATATCCACTGTTGATATAGATCGATGATGTGAGAGTGCTATATAAACAATACACAATATATAGAGTAAAAAATTAAATATTAGTACAATATATTAATTTTTAAATCTTTTTTGTACTATTTGTTTAATTCAACTTATCAATCATGCCACAATAAATTTTAGATTTATTATAATGTATTTCTCTTTTTTGTTTTTGTTTAAGTTTATCGAGTTTAAAAGGACAAATATGAATTTGAAATTAGTGCAACACAAATGTATAATCGCTCACTGATGGTAATTCTACGTTATATTATTCAATAAAAATAATTATTTATTTTAATTAAATATTGTTATTTATAGTTAACAACTATGAATAACTACTTCATTGAGTAATATCACTTAGATTGATTTTTGTGGTGAACGATTATGAATAATATCGCTTATGTGTTAAATCTAAATCCAAATTTCTTGAGGGATTGGTCCAAGAATATAAATAATTTTATTTGGCTTAAAAAGTGGTTAAAGATATTATATGCATAAATAATTTTATTTGAATTAAAAAGTGGTTGCATATCCGTTATTCAAAGTCGAAATAATTTTATGATTTTTACAAAGAATAAAAAAGTACAAGTTTAATTGCAAAATATGTCACACAATGATAGTCTAACTCAGTTCTTTCATCTTGTAATTATTTTTAATGTGTTGATGATGTAGTTTGAGAAAAAATTTCGCGTGTAACAATTTAAGAAAAAAATGAATAAGCGGATGTAGAACTCAATAACAAAAAAATAAATTAGAAATTGCTATAAAAAAAATTAAATTTTGCATATCTATATATATATATATATATATATATTATTGTAACATTCATATAACAATAATACACTTTGCTTTCGATCAGAAAAAATAAAAAAAAAAAATACACTTTGCAACAGGAAAAAAAAAAAAGAAGAAGATATTTTGACGCTACAAAAAGAAGAAAAGTTTTATATTATATTTATGTAAAAAAAAAAAAAAATCTATCTTGATATATACATTTACTCTCAGTGCGTGTGATATACTCTCCAATTCTACACAATGTGGCATGTGCAGTCACCTTAACTCCCACACCCACACTATTCCAAATTACCACTACTAATCATCATTTACGGTTCTCATGTCCCCCACGCGCCACCACATATTAGTTAACCCCTCACACTTTATCTCTCCACTTACATTTTTCTCTCTCATCTCTGGTACTAAATTCCTACACGCCATAAACGTTTCTCTCTAGAGAACCCTTCCATTTTTATTTTATTTTTCTCTCCAGGCCGTTTTAATGCGAGCGTTATTTTATATATATTATATAAATGCGCATATGTATATATAGTCGGCCATGGATTTACTCATTTTCTCTGCTATATTTTTCCTCTTCTAATAAGAGAGAGAAAGCAATGCCATTTTTAATTCCGTTGTAACTTCTTGCATATACATACACATATAGATACAACCTTTATGTATTTCTATATATGTATAGACATTCTTTTCTTCTTCGCCATTTCTTCTCCCTTTCTATTTATCGTTTCATTTCTCTCGCTAGATTATGATATAGTCTGATTGATTGTGTATATGAACAGATAGGCGAATAGAGTAGAGTGAAAGAATTGGGAAATCGGTGTGATATTCGAGGAGTGGAGTGATGTTGGACCTTAATTTGACCAGTGATGCTAATGGATTGATCACCAATTTAGGCGAAACGGTGTTGGAAGAGCATCTGGATGTCTCCGGGGGTCAGATAGAGAATGCCGGCAGTTCTAATTCCTCTGTTGTCAACGTGGATACCACCAGCAGTGCCGGTGACGGGGACGGGGACTCTTGTGACAACCAATTCCTCGGCTTCGATATATGGAAGGGGAATGGTGATTACGAAGAGAGTGAGTATCAGAGCGGCGGTTCTGTGACGAAGGAGTTTTTCCCTGTGACCGGCGAAACGTCAGCGGTGGCACGGCATTGTCACTGGTCCGACCTTTCGGGGAATTTTGGTGGAGTGGCGGCTCAAAGGACAATATCTCAGCAGAGGCAACAGATTAAGAAGAGTAGGAGAGGACCGAGGTCTCGCAGCTCCCAGTACCGTGGAGTCACGTTTTATCGCAGGACCGGACGATGGGAGTCTCACATTTGGTTAGTATAATCAGCTAGGTTACAGTGTTTGTTTGTGCATTTATATAAATAGATTTCTGAGTGTGTGTGTGTGTGTGTGTATGTGTTTAATAAGAGAATTTGCCATACCGTAATGTAATATCTTCTTCCTATGGTTATACATTTTATGTACACTGTGATGCATTATTGTTAGTTATATTGTAATTACTAGTATACGGCTTCATTGCGGTGAGATCCGACCATACACTCTATTATGATAATGGATTGAGGCGGTGGACAAATTTTGGACATAATCGGAAGAGGGAAATGGTGGATTAAGGAGATGGATTGAGGAAGTGAGCAGATTTTGGAGATGATTGAAGCGGTGAGCAAATTTTGGAGGAGATGGTTTTAGAGGGAGAAACTGAAGACGTAGTGACACGGATATTTAAGTACTTTTTCCTTCCCGTAGCGGAGAAAACTCCCTAGGTCGTGATAACAAGCAAATTTAATGATAATATTGCATTTGTCTTGGCCCGGATTACACCTTACATATTGGTTGTCAAATTTTGAGTTCATTTGGATATGGATATAGCTGGTTAGGAGTTTGATACATGCTTTCAATTGTTATAGTCTGTTATGGATTTTACTCTCAATGGAATCTCCTTGAATGTATGATTTTAAATTGCCCTTACTCATCGCTTTTGCAGGGATTGTGGAAAACAAGTTTATTTGGGTAAGGAGCTAAAACTTTTACTATGCGTATGATTTCCCATTGTGTATTAGTGATTGTTGAGGCATTGGTTTCTAAAATGTTGCTGACATTTTCGTGATTCTGCTTTCAAATGAAACTTCAACTCATAGGAGGATTTGACACTGCACATGCTGCGGCTAGGTAAGATCTTTTCGTTGATTGGGAGTTAGCATTAGTTTCGATAAGTTGAGTGCATTTTGGTTGACAAAAGGGAGATATTTATGTGTACGATTGAATTTTAACTCCAGGGCATATGATCGTGCTGCAATTAAGTTTCGTGGACTCGATGCGGACATCAATTTCAACATCAGTGATTATGAAGATCTTAAGCAGGTAGGTTAGAATTATTCACGTGTTCAGTATTTCTCCTCTTGACCCTGTTGTTTTCTAACGAAGAAACTTTGATTGTGTATTGTTTTTACTGATTTTACTCTGCAGATGATGAATTTGTCCAAGGAAGAGTTTGTGCACATACTTCGTCGCCAGAGTACGGGCTTCTCTAGAGGAAGTTCAAAGTACAGAGGGGTTACATTACACAAATGTGGGCGATGGGAAGCTCGAATGGGCCAGCTTCTTGGCAAGAAGTATGATGATACCATCGTAATTACTAATAAACTATATGATCTGTTAGTTATAGATGTAGCAGTCAATTGTCATTCTATAGTACTACAAAGGTATTAGCTGAGCAGAAACATTACTTATTGTTTAGCATGATGTTTACCTGCAGGTATATCTATCTTGGATTGTTTGACAGTGAGATAGAAGCTGCTAGGTATCTATGCTCAGAATATTCCTATGTTCTTGCATTTATACGAATTTGCCATAAATATTCACAGGTCTAAATTAGGACTGTAAACTTTTTATTGATGTTAATTAGGGCCTATGACAAGGCTGCAATAAAATGCAATGGAAGGGAAGCTGTCACCAATTTTGAGCCTAGCACGTACGAAGAGGAGAGAAGCTCTGAGGCTGATAATAGAGGTGAACATTTTGAGATTTGCATAATGCTTTATCTTTCACAAAAGTTACTCCTTCCTAGTTATATTTATGCATGTAATGGTTTTCCATACATCGATCAGGCAGAAACCATAATTTGGATCTGAACTTGGGCATTGCTCCCCCTCATTTTGCTGATGGCCAAAATATGAACTTTGATGCCAAGAGCTTCCAGCTCCACAGTGGCTCAGAGGGCCTGCCTGACAATGGAGCAAGGGTAATTTGAATATTTGATTTAGGGTTTTGTTTGTCGTTCTCTGCTTTACAATTGAAATGAGATGTTTCCACATGAGTCCTTCGAATACAAGCACTTATTGTTGAAACTGCCTAACTGCACTTGTTTTCTCACAAATGCAGTACTCTGCTTCAGCCTCAGACGGAACTGAACTGCCACGTGGACATATAAATGTCGGTGGATCCCCTTTCGTCTGGAATGGATTGACTTCCAGTTTTTATCCCATTTATAAGGTGAATCTCTTCTGTCTAGTGTCTTTTCTTGTTCCAGTGTACGAAGTAATACATTGTATTCATTCTTCATTATCTTAATATCATTTTTGGTCTTACTTCCAGGCAGTTCATTTTCTGCAATCTGATTTCAATTTTTCTTCTTGTGTCTAATGGAGATGTAGTGGCTGATGGGATTTCCACTATACATACCTAGGCTATTTTGCTAAACTTACTGGTGTAGCACCCACTTACCACCACTGTCGATCTTCATTCTTGCCATGGTCAAATCTGTGTTTGACATTTCAATCACCAACTACGTAGTTTAAATTGGCATGGAAGAAAAATAAGACATCTTTTGCTATGGTTGTGGTTACTTTTGATCAGAGCATTTTCTACCTAACAAATTAAAGTTTATGTGACTGTATATCCATACAATTGTTTAAAGTACTGAATTATATATTTTTTATCATCGACTAGAATGGCTAATTCCCCACATTAACTATTATGACAAGGGAACAATGACCCTAAATTTTAAATTTTGCAGGGAAGGGCAATAGGGAAGAGTATGGAAGTCAATTCGTCAGCAAACTGGGCATTGCCGATGCAGAGCCCCTTCAACGGGGTTCCTCCACAGCTACTCTTTTCTACTGCAGCATCATCAGGATTCGCTAATTCAACTGTCTCTTCTTCCTCCGCTGCTGTTCATCAACTGCAAATCTCAAATGCAACAAAATCCCCACACTGTTATCTGCCATCAGTGGCCAATATAGAGAACACGGCACATTATAACTACAGCGGGTGAAATAACAGCGGTTGGATACAAAATAAATCTGAAACCTTGTCTACTTTCCTATGCATTTGGTTGGCAGAAAAATAATGTTGGGCTTTTAAACAAATTTGACTTTGATTCTGCATAACCAGGCATTTTGCTTATCTTTATTATCATTTTGCAAAACATTTTAAAGCTACTGTATAATAGGCGGCTTGCTACTCTGTGACTATGCTTTCTGTATCATCACTGGGAAAGCTGAAAGCCCAGCTTTCATTTCCTGCACTTTCTGTAATGAGGTCGCAACAATTTTTAAGTGATTTTTTGCGTTCTTCTTACTATTAGCTCAATAGCTCACTGTTTAATCCGTAATGTAAGAGAGCATCCTAGTATTGCTTATGTTATGTTTTGTCCATAGCTAGAAGCCCACAATGGTCCACTAGCTGAAGTTATACCCTGTCCAGTGAGTCTTTTTTGAATGCCACTTGTAGGGTGAGGGTGAGGGTGGGGGTGGGGGTGGGGTGGGGGTGTGGGGTGGGAGTGGGGTGGGGTTAACCCGAATTTTGAGTTGGTCTGAACTCTTGAGCATCTCCAATGGTAGCTTTCTCTATTTTAAATGTCAGATGATGTGGCGATGAAGTGGAGAGCCAAAACCAACGCGACGTCATTTATCGAAGGTTGTTCAAAAGGATGTCGATTTTTAGAGAACTGCTTTAAACAATAAATAAATATTCTTCACGTTGTGCGATCTCTCTCTTCTATTTTTTTTTTTCTTTCCTCATTCTACAATATCTCTCCTAATTTCTTTTCTCTCTCTGGCATGTAACTTTTAGAAGATGTACAGTATTGGAAATGCTCTTACTAATATCCGCAATCCTCGGCTTTGCCTTTGAAATTAACTATGTTAGAAAGAGAGAAATGATGTGCTGTGCCTTTGCATTATGAGATAGCGTGAGAAGTCCCATGACTTGTCGCTGTTCTGCTTGCGTCTGCATTTATGTTAATAGCTGTACGGGTTTGAATTATTGTGCCCTGCAGTTTAATGTTATGTTAAGCTTTAAATATGCAATTATTAGAGTGACAATTGTGTTATTCGTTCTAGACTTGTCCACAGAGTTGTGAACTCGTCTTGGACCTATCAGTTAGAGACTTTGGCGCAAATTGTCTATAATATTTGTTTTCAGTCTGAAAATAGTTATTAACTTTTTTTTTTTTTCACAGAAGTCTCTAATTTATGTGTTTTAGTGCGTAATAGATTATAAAAAATACTAATATACCCTCAATTTTAATATAGGGCAGTTGTAGTTAGGTTGTTTACAAGTGCAAATTAGTCTTTTTTTTTATTTTTTATAAAAAATTAAAGAAAACTAACAATTTTTTTTTAATTAATATTTTATTGACTAAATTGATAATATAAAAACTTGTTTTGTATATTTTACGAATTATTATAAAATAACTAAAATTTAAGCTCTTACTTATTAATAAAAATATCAAATAAATTTATTATTTTTATTATTAAACAATTACATTATTAAATTTTTATTTTTTATTTTATCGTTATAACAAAAAATAAAATTTGTCATAAATTTGATGATCAAATACTTTTATCTATAACATTAACTACAAATATTAAATATCAAACTGTATTTTTCATATTTTAATTATCGTTTTATTATCATTCAAAAATAAACAACACATAATGTGTAAATTAATTTTTATGTTAAATAAAAATATAATAAGATTAGTTCAATATCATAAAATTATATAAGTTATTTTATTATTTATTTAACTTAATTTTTATTCAAAATTTGCACATCAAAATAACAATTACATATATTTAAAGCACAATAATTTTATATTTTTCTCTTATAAAAAATTAATTCACACGATTATAACGATATATTTAGTATGCAAAATTAAATATTATTAATAAATGTATTGGGTCCATTTGCACATTTTCAAAATCTTGAGAATTCAAATACAATTTTCTCTAATTAAAATTAAAAACATATTTATTTCTTTGTCAAATAAAAACTAATTGGGTTAAGAATTATTTAAGTCAAAAACTATTTGCGCCAATATCACTATCAGTTATATAACATTTCTGTCTGTTTGTATTGAGTAATTGAGATCCAAATATCCATTACAGTTGCCACGTGTAAATATTAGCTGTTCCTCGTAGGCGGGGGAGGGGACAGCCACTGGTAGCAACTGGCTAGGGATGGGGTTGCGACGGACTTTTATTTTCCTTTTCTTTTTCTCTTTTATTTTTATATTTATTTTATTTTATATTTTTGTAACTAACGAAAAGGGTATAATAATAATGTTTCAAACGAAAAGCACCAAAAATTAAAGTGTGAACATGATGTGTATTCAAACTTGTGGCGGCTATTATATGTTGACAGTTGTTGAAATAAATGTATGGATACGACGAGTCAAATAATAGCAGAAGCCGAAAGTATAAAACAAATAAAAATTGTGGGAAAATGGAGAGGCACACTAAAACGGAGCTGACCACGTGTACACTTATGATAGGATAGTTCATGCTGAACAGTATACTTAGGGGTGGCAAAAAAGCTCGCCGGCTCGGCTCGTAAAAGCTCGGCCCAGCTCGGACTCGGGCTCGTCGAGAGACGAGCACGAACTAGGGCCGAGCTAAAAAAAAAAAAAGGGCCGAGCCGAGCTCGGCTCGGCCAAAAAACGACGGCTCGTCACGAGCCTCAGCCCACGAGCCGGCTCGGCTCGTGGCTCGTGCATTACACCATTTTTTTTGTTTTTTTTTAAATTTTTTATTTTTTAATTTTATTATTTTTCTATAAATACTCTTATTCTGAGGAGAAGGATTTTCAATATTTAATTTTCAATATAAAAGATACCCGATATTGCATTTTTCTCTCATTTTCAAAATTTAAAAAAAAAAAAAATTTTTTGGCCCAAATGAGTAGCTCAGGCGCTCGTGGGCATTTCGGCTCGGCCCACGAGCTCGTGGGCGAACCGAGCTTTCATTTTGGGGACGAGCCGAGCCGACTCGGCTCGGCCCATTCATCATGCCTCTAAGTAAACTGGCCATTGCTACGAGAGCATCTCCAATGCTACATTTTAAAAAAAATCTAAATGGCAAGAGAGAGAAAAGAAATGAGAAGGAGAGTGTAGAAAGAGAAAAGAGGGAAAAATAGATGATAGAGATAGACACAATTTAATGAAAAAATTGGTGAAATGTGTCTAACAGAATATCTAAAACTAAACGGCCTGTTGGACGGTTTTCTACAATAAATGCTGCCACATCAATTTTGTCTCATCCACTTAATTGCCACATCGGCTGAACATTGTTGCATTGGAGATGCTCTGAAGCGTATAGAATAAAATCATTTGATATGACAATTCTTATCTTTGTGCAAGACCCTATTCAAATATATGTCAACTTACTTGATTTTGATCTCCTACTCACTTATGGCGTCTATTTATAATGTCCATGCTGACGTGGATCACATGATTGATAGTTCATGGTTTCCACTCTCATTATTTTTACTAATAATGTGATGCCACATCAATATAAGCATTATAAGTGGACAACATAAATAAATAGGAGATCAAGACTCTAACATACATACCATTTTGTTCAACTCTCATGAAATGTTGTCGTCAACAAGATGCGAAGAAATAACATTTTATTGTTTGTTCACTAAAATAGGGTTAGTCACGAGTCGGTATTAATTTATACTGACAACAAATAATAGTAAATATGTTGAAAATAACATAATTTTTTCTTTTAATCAACATTTATTTTCCAAACAAGATAATAAAGGAATAATGTTAAAAATACAACAATTTTTTTAATTTTTTGCAACAATTTTTTTTTTTCTTATTAATAAGATAAACTATCAATATATTATTAACCCAACACAAAATAGTAGTGAAACACACGTCAAATGGAACATATAAAATCACAAATTCACTTCAATTAACATAATTAAGCATACCCAAGTTGAATTTTCAATTTACACAATCAAGATACACGATACACGATAGACGTCAAATGAATTATATAAATTCACTTCAACAAAATTAAACATGCCACTACTTTGCACCTATCATCTCTAGCATTTTAGTAATTTCTGCAGATGATTATTTTCCACAATTTTGTCATCCAACTTGATGATAAATATGATTACACTTTGGTAGATGAATGTTGCTCTCCTATGGATGCCTGTCTTAAGTTATTTGCCCGCCTCGTCGGTCCGCCCGCCTCATTGTTCTCATATGCCTGCCTACAGTAGATAGAACAACAGTCACCCACATCCATTGGAAATATGAAACACCAGCAGTTGAAGAAGACGAAACGTCCCACATTAAATCCTAATTATGAAGAAGATGAAAAGACACCCCCCATTAATGACCATTGAAGATACAGCTACGGGTCATTCTTATAAATAGGAGATCAACTCTCCAGTTACAAACACAACATACATACTCAATATTGTTATTCTGCATATTTGAGTCTATACTATACTAATTATCACGCCGGAATAGAAACGAGGGACAAAGCCCCACCACATTTTGCGTCTCCACCACCATCTGCCGTCGTCGCTTGGAGGAGAAGAAGACATATAATTATCATTTGCCGCAGCATGGAAAGCTGTACAAGAAATCATGGCTCGAACCGGAAGAACTAAGAATGCAACGGCCCCTGCAGCCCCCTCGCGGGGATGCGAGATCTGAGTCTAATGTCGCCACTAATCATCCACAAAGAAGAGTTTGCTTCACGCTCAACTTACTGCGTTGCAAGCTCAAGTGGCGGCCTTAACGACTTTGCTCAGGTCGTAACACTACGGTTTCTCGATCCACCGCAAGGTCCCGACCCTTCGCAGTGTGGGACCTTCACCGCTGGACGTTCCATCCTGGGTCCCAACCTTTTCGCTTTTATGACCCTCGCCACCGCAGGCTCCTCCCGTAATCATAATTTTCCGATGAATTGGAAGCACCGCCACGAGCTCCTCCGCTGGCTCATAATTTTCGATGATGGAAACACCGCGACCACGACTCCACCGTTGGTTCCAAGTTCATTAGCTCCATATTCTCGCACCTCACCTCAATTCACCGCATCTCGGTCCAATTCCACTTTGGGGACAACCGTCGTGGTACCAACGCCTACTCGGTTGAGACACCGTGTTAACCCTAGAACGATGATCGGAGGACATGATGAGTCGCAAAATAGTCGAGGCTATGTTGAAAAAGGCGAGACAACAATCTATGGTGTTGGAAGAAGACCTTTTTCCCAGGCGATGGTAGTTCCATTGCCACGGGATTTCGAACAACCCAAGATGGAGAAATACGACGGATCATCTGACCCTGTCGATCACCTCAGAGCTTTTGTCGATTTGATGAGGTTGAGGGCTACCCCTGACGCAATCATGTGCAGGGCCTTCCCGCCCACACTCAGGCGTGAAGCCAGGGATTGGGTAACTACTCTCCCCCCAAAGTCAATTCGCACGTTTGATGATTTTTCTAAGAAGTTTGCTGCATACTTTGCCAGTAGCAAACGTTCTAAGAAAACCGCTATTGGCCTGATGCAATTGACCCAAGACAAAGATGAGTTGTTGAAAGATTTTATAGCTCGGTTCAATAGGGCCACTTTGGAAATTAAGGATCTACAGATGTCTGTTGTAGTTACCGCTATGATGAATGGAACCCGCAGTCATGCCTTTAAAATGTCACTCTCTAAAACCCACCGACATCGATGCATGAGTTATTAAGAAGAGGTGATAAATATGTGGATGCAGAAGAGGTCTTTTTCATTACTAAGGGCATGAAGGATCGAAAAGAGCCAGAGTCTAACAAAAGAAAGGCCCGAGATGAACCAAGGCCCCATGAAGATAGAGGCAAGCAAAAAATGATTCATCAAGGCCCTAATAGGCCTAGTACTGGAAAAGAGGCGTATAGTACACTGCTGCACACCTCTAGGGCTAATGTCTTGATGGAAATCCGAAATATGAAAGAGATCGTATGGCCCAAAAAGATGTGGACACCACCACATAGGAGAGATGAGACTAAATATTGTAAATTCCATCGAGATCATGGACATGATACGGAGGATTGTCGAAGAATCAAAGGAAGAAATAGAAAGATTTATAAAAGAGGACACTGTCCAAATTTGTAAAAACAGATAAAGAGAAAGGAAAAGAGGCTGAATACCGACAACAACCACCTCCTCGCCTGGAGTTATAAATGTCATCGTGGGTGGCATTCTTTGCAAGGGTGACTAAAATTCAAAGACGGAAGAACTATGCTCGAGTTAATAGATCTACTTGGTAGATAAGAATGAAAGGTTCAGCCAGAATATCACCTTTAGTGATGAGGATTTGGATGGTGTTACTTGTCCACATGATGATGCTCTAGTAATAGTCGCTGATATTGCAGATTTTGACGTGAAAAGAGTGTTGGTGGACAATGGTAGTGCAGCTGATGTTATGTCCTGGAAAGTTTTCCTAGGATTGAAGATATCACCTAGTAAGATTAAACCTGTCACCACTCTCCTCCATGGTTTTGGAGGAGCTACAGTTATACCAGATAGAACAATTGAATTACTGGTGACTTTGGGTACTTACCCAACTAGTGTGGTGATAATGACTATGTTTTTGTTGGTAAAAGCTCTTATGCCCTACAATGCAATTTATGGTCGCCCACTTTTGAATGCGGCTAGGGCCGTAGTTTCCACATACCACCAGGTGATGAAATTTCCCACTAGTCGGGGAGTAGGGTGTGTAAGAGTGATTAGCAGGCATCAAGGAGGTGTTATGTAGACAGCATACTTATCAAAAATACGGTGATGATGTTTGATATTGAGCAACCTAAGGGGCGAATAGAACCGTTGGAACTCATTGAGGAGGTGGTGATAGCTGAAGGTCAGGTTTTGAAAATCGGAGGCGGCATAGATCCTGAGGAAAAGCACAAACTAGTGGCATGTTTATCTGACAACATAGATGTATTTGCTTGGGGACCCCATGATATCGATGGAATCAGCTCCATGATTGCCCAGCACAGACTCGCAATTCCTCCTGGAATAAAGCCGGTAAAACAAAAGAAAAGACAATTTGCTCCAGAACGACAACTGGCTATTTCTACGGAGATAAAAAAAAATTGTTAGAAGCTGGTTTTATTCGAGAAGTACACTACCCTGAATGGTTGACAAATGTGGTTTTAGTAAAGAAATCAAACGGAGAATGGCGGATGTGTGTAGATTACACTGATTTGAATAAAGCTTGTCCCAAGGATTCTTATCCTCTTCCAAGGATAGACCATTTGGTGGACGCAACCTCAGAGCATGAAAGGCTAAGCTTCTTGGATGTTTTTTTTGGTTATCATCAGATCTCTATAGCTGAAGGTGATCAGGAGAAAACTTCTTTCATAACTAATAGTGGAACTTTTTGCTACACCGCTATGCCTTTGGGGCTAAAAAATGCAGGGGCTACTTATCAAATGATGGTAAATCGGGGATTTAATGGGCTCATTGGTCGTAATGTTGAAGCCTATATGGATGACATGGTGGTCAAAAGTCGATTAGCGAAAGATCACATAACTGATCTCGAAGAAGTCTTCGGTGTTGCTCGAAAACTTAAACTGAAGTTAAATCCTAAGAAATGCGTGTTTGGCACATCGGGTGGAAAATTCTTAGGATTTATGATTACACACCGAGGTATTGAAGCAAATTCTGACAAAATACAAGCTATCTTAGACATGAAAAGCCCGACTACCAAGAAAGAAGTTCAACAGTTGACTGGAAGGGTGGCAGCTCTCAATCGTTTTATGTCGCGAGCTGCCGATAAATGTCATCATTTCTTCAAGACTGTATGAGGGTCCAAAAATTTTAAATGGACAAAAGAATGCGAGGTGTCTTTTGAACAGTTAAAGAAATCACTGCAACAACCACCAGTGTTGGCACGTCCCAACCCCAGGGACAAGCTAAGTCTCTACTTAGCAGTATCTTTTCACGCAGTCATTGCGGTATTGGTGAAAGACCTTTCAAAGGGGCAGAAACACGCTACAGCTTAGTTGAGCAATTGGTTCTAACTCTGATTGTGGCAGCCGTAAAGTTAAGACCGTATTTCCGTGCTCATCGACAAGTGTGGTGATTGATCAACCAATTAAACAGATACTGCATAGGCCGGAGACATTTGGGCGTCTCTTGAAATGGGCTATTGAACTAAGTGAGTTTGATATTGATTTTAAACCACGCACAGCTATAAAAGCACAGGTCTTGGCAGATTTTATTGCAGAACTCACTATTCGTGAAGAACCACCTATAAGTGACAAAGCAACGTGGGTAATATATGTAGATGGATCTTCCAAAGAGAGGGTCGTGGAGCGGGGGTCATAATTCTCTCACCAAATCTTTGAAGAACTTGAATACTCACTTCGCTTTGAATTTCCGACACTAACAATGATGCGTAATATAAAGTTGTCATAACTGTGGCCGGGACTAGCCACACGCTTAGGAGTGATGTTGTAGAAATTCGCGATGACTCATGAATTGGTTGTTGGGAAAATTTTGGGAGAATACGAAGCCAAAGATGGCCGCATGGCTGCCTATCTGATGAAAGTAATAGATCTGCAGAAAAAATTCGAAAAGTTCAAGATATAAAGGTCCCAAGAAAAGAGAATGAACAGGCTGACGCTCTCGCCAAGTTAGCATCAGCCAATCACAAACATCTTCCAACCACTGCTAGTGTTCAAGTGCTTAGTGAGCCTAGCACGGTGTCATTGATTGATGTCTTGGAAGTAAATAATGAACCTTCGTGGATAGACCCCATCTTGGACTATCTTACGAAAGGTACTCTACCAACAGACTAAATTGAAGCAAAACGGTTGAGAGTACGAACTGCTATGTATTCTGTGATTGATGGAAAACTATACCAAGAGGATTCTCTGTAGACTTTTATCGGCGCCTGCCAATGTGAGAGCGGTGAGGTCTTGTTTGAAATACACAAGGGTTTGTGTGGAAATCATTTGGGTAGAGACGCCCTTGCTTTTAAAGTTTTAAGGCAAGGGTACTATTGGCCGTCAATGAAACAGGAAGCTAAGCAACCGGTCGAAATCGACGCTTGTCAAAGATTTAGCAACATAATTCATCGACAAATAGAGCTACAATCAACAATTTACGCAGATGTCCATTTTATCAATGGGGGATGGACATTCTAGGTCTTTTACCACTTATTAGATGTCAAAGAAAATTTCTGTTGGTGGCTATAGATTATTTCACAAAATAGGTTGAAGTTGAGCCACTAGCTGTTATAACTACAGCCAAGATACAGAGTTTCGTGTGGAAATATATAATATGCCGTTTTGGGATACCACAGGTGATGGTCACAGATAATGGAAGGCAATTCGATAACCACAGCTTTAAGAATTTATGTGACAGTTATAAAATTTTGCACCGACTCACTTCAGTAGCACACCCTCAGAGCAATGGCCAAACTGAAGTCACTAACCGTATCATACTTTGGGATCTAAAAACGAGGCTGGAAAAAGAAGAGATCTTGGGCAGATGAATTACCAAATGTATTATAGGCGTATCACACCACTCCTAGGGGACCAGCACGAGAGACACCATTCAAATTATCGTTTGGTATGGAAGCAGTGGTACCCGCTGAAATTGTAAATCCAACTTTGAGAATCCAGGTTGAACATACGAATGACGACATCAAAAGGGCAGAAGTTGACCTACTTGAAGAAGTCAGAGAAAGAGCCGCTATCAAGACAATGACTTACAAACGTAGGGCTGCTAAATATTTCGATCGCCAAGTTAAGGCAAGAAGTTTCCAACCACATGATCTAGTGTTAAGGAGTAGTGCAGTTGTCGGACATCCACCGTCTAAACTGGAGCCTAATTGGCATTGTCCTTTCGAGATCATCAAGAAGATAGGAAAAGGAGCATACAGTCTAAAAGATGCGAACGGCAAACCCTCGAGAAGACCATGGAATGCAGAGCACTTGAAGAAATATTATCAGTAATTTATCAGTTTTTTTTTATGAAGTTGTATTGCATAAATATTCCTACGTTTAATTACCAAGTCAATAAAATGCCAAGGCAGATGAATGATGAGGGTGCTACGGAAGGATCAGCCTAGCTGGGAAGTCCTGGTGCACCTACTGAACTCAACCTACGGCAATCATTTGTTATTTGACATGTCTCTATCAACGTTTAATCGAGCAATACAAATATCTCTCCAACTACTACCACGATCAAACCAGAACGAGACAATGAGCCTACGTCTTAAAAATTAAGGTGATGAACCTTAATCAAAAGACCAAGGCGATAAGCCTATGGCTCGAAAAATAAGGTGATGAACCTTAATCAAAAGACCAAGGCGATAAGCCTATGGCTCAAAAAGTAAGGCGATGAGCCTATATCTTATAAATTAAAGTGATGAACCTTAATCAAAAGAACAAGGCGATAAGCCTATAACTCGACGAACAAGGCGATAAGCCTATAAATTAAGGTGATGAACCTCAATGAAACGAATAAGGCGATGAGCTTACGTCTTAAATATTAAGGTGATGAACCTTAATAAAAAAAACAAGAGCGATAAGCCTATGATTCTAAGAGTACGGCGATACGCCTATGGCTCGAAAAGTAAGGTGATAAGCCTATTCAGGTAGTGAACTTTAATCAAAAGTTCGCTCTGGGAAAAAAAAAAAAGGGGGGAGCCCCTCCACCCCAATGAGGGTGGGTGCCCACCCGCCCCCAAAAGGGGCAGGGGGCGCTCGCCCACCCCTATGGAGGGCTGGGCGCCCGAAAACCCACCCTACCAAATCCCAAATTCCCCTGCCCCGACCTTGGTTCCTAGCCATAAGATTATTTTCAACATGTTTTTCACTTTCTTATTTTGTTTGGGGGAGGGTATAAATAATATGTTATACATTGCAACCAACAAATTGTAAAGTAAAAAACAATTTTATTAATGATGTATGTTTTATGACGAACATACAAAATTGAAATTCGTAGTAATCAACAGTATTTGAAAGAAAATAGACTGAATATTAAAATTTTCATGATTAAGTGGAACAACCGCCATGAAACTAAAATAAATAAAACTACTGTTTAATCATCATGAGAGCCAGCAGGTTGAGATCCAACCCCTCCATGGTTAGCTACTTTGACTTTCTGAGCAGCTAAATTTGCAGCTCGATGTTTCCTCAGATACCTATCAAATTCATCTGAATCTATCTCCGGATGATCATCAACCAGCCACTCCTTGGTCATTTTGATAGCGGCCTTCAAAGATTCTCGCGCCATACATGTGTAAGTTACCCTTGTATTCGGCGAGACAACTTGTACTGCAGTGCTATGGCCTCATCATCCGCAATCTCCAATTTTTATGGGTCGGGTCTACCTCTTTTTGAAGGAGAGAATTCTCATTATCTTTTTCTTAGACGCAATCTGTTGCCTTGTCCAACAAAGACTGCATCTCTGCTACAACTTTTTCCTTGTCGTGGTCTTTATCGGCTACACACTTTTTAAATTTATCCAAATCACGCAATACTTTCTCCTCCATAACAAGCATCTGTGGCGAATCATGCCACATTCATCACGCCTCCAAAGTCAAAATTATCCATATCTGTAAGAAAAATAGAAGTTGATGAAACAAATTCAGGCAAAAATAAAGAGTTCAAAAAAGAATAAAGACATGAAAGTAGCCTACCCTTAGGTGATCCAATGTGAACCCGCCTCAAGTTCTCATTAGATAACACCTCACTCATTTGTGATCCCGGGCGTCAAGCGTAAAAGCTTATCTAATCGTGTTTTCAATTCATAATCAAGATCCAGGGGCTCGTTAAAATGTTTGCAAAAAGGAGTTCTCCAACAAGTTCTAAAAGGGAACTGTCCTACCTCAGGTCGAACAAAAAAGAAACGTCTTCTCCAACCGCTATTTGAACTGGGAAAGTGAGGTAATAACAATTTTACCTTAAGTTGAATATACGCGTAACAGTTACTCCCAAGCACAGGATACATGTCAAATACACTTCTAAAAAGCCTTAAACACGGCTCGATATTATTTGTAAGGCACAAATATAAGAAGTAAGTTGATATGCACCAAGAATTAGGGGTCAATTGGCCAGGAGTGACATGAAATTCATTGAGTAAAGAAATAAATAAAGGATGAAGAGGAAATCTTAAACCAGTTGTCATGCTATCACGGTAAACTACCACTTCCAAAGGGTCCGATCCTGGGATTCTTTCACTAGAATAGAGAACTCGGTATAAATGACCGGAAGGTAATTCATATTTTTTCAACATTTTCATAAAACTTTTTGAATTGTAAATACTGGCATCTTTTGGTATATCTAATTCTATCAAATTGCCACTTGGAGAATGTTCAGTTTGAATATTGAGTGGGCGGGACACTGTAGAAGAATCGGCATCAGAATCTACCAATCTATTGGAGGATGAAAAGTCAATTATAGGGTCGATGTCGTAAAAAGCGGTGAGGCCGCCCGCCTCAAAGCCAGGCGAGCCCGCCCACCCCCCCCCCAGGGGCATGGCGACCCGCCCGCGTGGCGTTGGTTTTGAGTCTTTGCCCGTCCCGTTTTCGTCTCGGGTAAAATAATTTTGAACTATAAATGAATTTCCTTCGTCTGGACCTGCGTCAAGTTCATCAACAAGATCATTTAAATATCGAGGCCCACCACGTCCTAAAGAACTAACAAATGTCCATTCTTCAATTGGTGGAAAATCATCATCTATTCCTATAGATAGGGCGCGATAAGAGGGACTGCTGTTAGAATTATTGGTTGAAGAACTACTACTAGAGATGACCACCGTCTTATACATCTAAGAAGAAGGTCGAAATTTTTTCAAGAAAAAAAAGGCAAGAATCAAAAAATTACCTTAGATGACGAAAGAAGGAAAAACCTCTATGATTTAGACAGAAAAGAGGAGACCAGTCTGAAGAGAGTTCCAGCCAAACTGAGAGATATGGAAATAGTACAAATAATATCCCCTCTACCTCTTATATATATATAAATCTTCTAAATGGGGCTAAGATCTAAGCCCATACTAATTTCAAATTAGGCCCAAAATATTTATTCTATATTTGGTCAGTTAATTACCATATATTTTTCATTATAAATAAATAATGAATTATTTATTATACGAATTATTTTTCAAAAGTTTTGGCCAAAGGTAGATGATTAAAATGCAATATTTCTACTTCTTATTGACAATAGTCCATGAAAAGTAGAGGGACTTATGATGATAAATATGATTACACTTTGATAGATGACTACTGCTCTCCTATGGACGCCTGTCTTAAGTTATCTGCCGCCTCGTCGGTCTGTCCGTCTCGTCGGTCCGCCCGCCTCATTGTTCTCATATGCCCGCCTACAGTAGATAGAACAACAGTCACCCACATTCATTGGGAATATGAAATACCAGTAGTTGAAGAAGACGAAACGTCCCACATTAAATCCTAATTATGAAGAAGATAAAAAGGCACCCGCCATTAATGACCATTGAAGATACAACTATGGGTCATTCTTATAAATAGGAGATCAACCCTCCAGGTACAAACACAACATACATACTCAATATTGTTATTCTGCATATTTGAGTCTATACTATACTAATTATCATGCCGGAGTGGAAACGGGGGACAAAGCCCCACCACCTTTTGCAGGTCTCCACCACTGCTGTCGTCGCACTTGGAGGAGAAGAAGACATATAATTATCACAACTTAAATAAATTAAAACAACAAAGTAAAAAAATTTGTAGCAAAGGTTCCAAACTTTTCAAAAATGTGTCCCAAGGTCCTAATTGGATTTTTTTCTAATTGGATTTACATATATGACACACACACACACAAATATACAAATAAACAAATATATAAAATGTGTGTGATATCTATTATGAAAGTTTTGATTTTGATATGTCAAATTTGTTTCCCCATCAAACATGAAAGTGGGTAACGCGCGCGGGAGTGATATTTTGATATTTTGAGATTTGGGAAGTTGCGACTGGTTTAATGGTGGGAGTGGCTAGTGGTGGTGGTGTTAATGGTGCAAAAATTCTCATGGTCACGATCTTGGTGGTCGCAGCCGGTGGGGAGGAAGGAGGGGACCGCCACCTGGCTGCACCAAATATGTCGTCATCACCGCCTTTGCAAACCAAACTTGGTCCGACACTAACGCAAACCAAAACCTGGTCCACACCACACTATTGCAATCAATATCCCTGCAACAACATCACCATCGTTGTTGCCACCACACTGCGAATATCCCCGAACCTATCTTCTAATCTATATGTATTTCAAGAAAAACTTCGTAATCTCGAATTCTTGAAAAGAATGGCAAAATTTTTGGTTCCAACATCTTTAATTCGTAGATTAAGGAACAAACACTTTTCATATTTTTAGGATCGAGGTCCAAACGTAGTTGTGGTGAAACTGGCGGCGGTGGTGGAAGGTACGGAGTCTGCAATTTTTAGATTTGGGAATTAATCTGGCCGCAATTTACAAAAAGCAGTGGTAGAGGCAGTATTCTAAAAAGCGTAAATCGTGTAAGTCGAGCTTTAAACTTTTCGAACCTAAGCTATGAAGTGTGGCTAGACGAAGACTATGGTTGTGGTGGTGTGTGGCAGTGGGGTTGGGAGATTTGGAAAAGAATAACATATTTTTCTTTTTTGGCGAAATATATGGTTGAAAAGTTGTTGGCCCATGAAATGTGTGGTTAAAATTAAATGTTGACTTTGACTTTAGTTTTTTAACAAAATTTTAATTGTTTACAAACAAAGCCTTATTTATTTTTATTTTTTAAAACTTAGTCGATAGAATTAGAAAGTTGGGAAATTTTCAAAAATAGCTAAAAGTAAATGGTTGATTGAAAATATGACAAATTTTCATAACATTTGCAAATATGACAATTTTAAGATGCAACATGTCAAATATACAATTTTGCAAAAATGACAAATTTTTTGTGTGGTTAAAATTTCACGACACTTGAGATTCATACAATAACTTTTAGGAGAAGCTATCAAAGTGGATATTGTAATTAGACACAAGATAATGCAAATTAACTTATAATATTAATAATTTTTTTTATTAAGAACTTGAAACTTGTTATAGTACTATTTTGGGATGTTTAAAATTTGTAAGTTTGCAAAATGACAATTCATTAGACAGTTCACCGTTACCATAAATGTTTGAATTTATTAAAATTTCAACAACAAAAAAAAGTCAAATATGAAGTTATTTCTTCTTTTCACTTAATTTCAAAACAAATTAGCAAGTGATAAAATATCATTTAATTACTTACTAACCATCTCACATTCTCACTTATACTACCTTTTAACTTACAAATGGTTCTAAGAGCATAGAAATAAAATTCGAATGAGTGGCGGATATTGGAAAGACGGTATGGTGGGCGATGGTGGGGTGTTGTTTGTTTCTTTGGAGTGTGGTGGTGGTGGTTTTGAGGAGATAGAATGTGAATTTTGTAGATATGTTGTAGATTTGCAATTTTGAAAAATTTAGAAAATAAGTTTAGGATATAGTATTAGATAAGTGTATGTTTGGTAATGCTAATATTATTTTTAGGGTAAATAACACTAGAGTCTTGAATTTTTGAACTTTGTGATAACAGAGTCTTGAATTTTCAATTTCTAGCATCCGGGTCCTTAACCTTTAAAAAACGCACGATCAAGTTCATTTTTGTTAAAAAAAATATTAATTTGATTGCTAAATTGTCAAAAATTTCTTAAAATAACCAGATTATCCTTTTTGAATTAAAACAAAAAATAGAAAGAAAAAAAAAAATACAAAAGGGCTCTGAACAGTTGCGTAAATTTGATAGAATTTCCCTGAAAGCATTGTAGTATAAGCTGAAAAAACTTGAAGATTTTTCAACTTACCCAACGAAGTAGGAATAGAGCCATAAATTTTTGTATTAATTTCCAAATTCTGGCAATCCCCAATTGCATCTGGGATTTTCCCATTAATGTCCTTATTTCCTCCAGCCCGTATAACTTCTAAAGATAAAATTTTTCTCAACTTAACAGGCAGGTTCCCACTAAGCTTATTATCAAATACCATAAGATTTTTCAGGCTGCTCCAATTACCAATCTCTGATTGGATTTTTCCAGTGAGCTGATTAGAGTTCAATATTAAATCCTCCTGGTTTTGAAGCTTCCCAATGGTTCCTAGAATACTTCCCACAAGATTATTTGAACTTAAATCAAGGGTTTTAAGAGAAATGCAGTCTCCAATTTCATGCGGGATAGTTCCAGTGAAATTTGCACCAGAAATGACGAGTTTTTCAAGAAAATGAAGAGAATAAAGATTAGAAGGAAATGGAACATCAAACCGAATGGATTGAATATCAATTTCCGTAACAAAATTATTAGAACAACATTTGATAAATGCCCATTTATATGGATATGAGTCTTGTGGGTTCCAATTTGAAAACGCAGAAGTTGGTGAAAGAGAAGAATGGAGCCATGACAACAGTACAATAACTTAATTATTTTCTATGTTAACATTGTTGGAAAGAACTTTTAGAGCAAAATGAGGAAGAAATAGGAGAAATAATGGAGGAAATTTGTGCTGTTCAAGATTGATTGCAATTTTTTAAATTAGTTGGTTGGGGTTGGTTGGAAAATAATAAGTGAGGGTCCTGAGGAGGTTTGTTGTAAATATTTATTTATTCTTTTTGTTTTAATTCGAAAAAGATTAATCTTGTTATTTTAAGAAAATTTTGACAATTTAGCGGTCAAACTAACTATTTTTTTAACAAAAGGACTTTGCTCGCGTGTTTTTAAAGATGAAGGACAAGGGGTGCCACAAATTGAAAGTTTGGGACTCCGTCGTCACAAAGTTCAAAAGTTCGGGACCTCTAATGCTATTTTTCCTATTTTTTAAGTGTTTATTAGTTATAGTCCTATGATATATGTTGTTAATAAGTAAATAGTAAAAAGTATGTTTGAGAGTATTTTCGTCATGTTAAAAATTAAATGATCATTTGGTCAAATGTTTTCAAAATTGCCATATTTTAAAATGGGTGGTTGGAAATTAACATTTTCAATAATTTATTCTAGAAAGTTTAGGACTTACAATACATTTTTAAAAGGTTTGGGACCTCCGCTGTAAATTCTTCTTTTGTTTTTATTTTTTGATATTTTAGTTTATTTAAGTTGGAGGGTAAATATGTCAAAAACGACCATTTGCATGAATTACTTAAAGATTGGGGATAATAAGTTCGAATATAATTGAATGATGTGGAAATTAGGACAAACTTGAATGTCGGGGTCTCTAAGTTTAATTTACCCTCAAGTTTTTTATTTGGAAAATTAGCGTAAATGGTGTCTAACGTATTTGCTCAATGAACGAAATTGGCCTAATCTTTTATTTTTTGCCCAAAGGTCCCGAACATATGTGTTTATGTTTGAAATTGGTCATTTTGGACAGAATCCATCCAATATCTCAATTAGTTGCGCACGTCTCCATTATTGTCCTATGTTTTAATTTTAAAGTCAAGAGTAAAAACGTATGATCATTATATTTTGGTTTCTATTAAATCCAACTAAATATAACCTCAACTTACCCGCCATTATTATGTATAGAGACAAAACCAAGTTAAATCACCAATGAGCTATTCTTTGTATTGTTGGGATATTTTTTCAAAACTTGGTAGTCAAAACTTGGAAGACATCTAAGTCGACTAAAATTACAAGTTTCCTAATCTTGGACACTTTGGTAGTCGAAACTTGGAAGACATCCATGTCGACTAAAATAGAACAAGTTTCCAAATCATGGACTCCTTGGTAGTTTAAACTTGTAAGAATATTAGGTCATTCGTTAACTATAAATTAGCGTGGTTTATTCTTTTTTATAGAGATGACCTGAGAGTTTTCTGAGAGAAAAATTGTAAGCCTAACATCCTAATTGTTTTTTTTTTTGTTCTCTTTGTGGGTTTTACAAAGAGTAAAAATTGGTGGGTGTGGTAAAACTTATGATATTATTTTTCTTGAGATACTTGGAGATTTGAGTGGATGAAATCTATATGATTGTAACAATTTTTCATATAGTGAAAGTTTTGACAGTCCGTAAATCTTCCTCTATCTCTATATTTTTCTGTTTTGTTATATTAATCTGAACATGGATCTGGTGGGCAATAAAGGAATTGGTCTCAATTCCCAACAGTGGTATCAGAGAATTAGATCGTTCAGAGTGTTGGCGCACAGAGAAGAGAAGATATGTTTATTAAATATGACGTGGAGAAATTTGACGGAAGAATCAATTTTGACTTGTGGCAAGTACAAGTCAATAATGTTTTGATTCAATTTGGACTGCACAAGGCTTTGAAAAGGAACCCAACCCCTGTTTCTGACAAAGATACTAAAAAGAAAGTATCTTGTTAGAATTGTAGAAAACCTGGTCACGTGATAAAAAATTGTCCAAAAGGAGGAGTAGGCCCGACTAACTGCTCGACATCAGATACAGACAATATGTCTCTCTTTATAGGAGATGATGATGTAGCTTGAGTAAATATTTGCATCCTCGTAGCATGCTCTAGTTGCTATGATAGAGGATTTGTTACTACTAGCGGGGCCACATATTTGCACATGAGCATTGGCTTGATTTAATGCAAGGTGTGTGTCAAAATTTATGTCGATGGCTAATGAACTTTCAAGTAAGTCAAGCAAGGGAGTTGCACAATAATATTTTAGCAAATTTATTTGACACGAGCCGATGAAATTCTTAGAATTCGTTAATTCTAAGTGATTATACTTATATGGTGGAGTATGTTAATTCGCTGTTTTGATAATTAGGATTGTCATAGTTTACCAGTTTTTTTAAGTATCGAGATGAAGAGCTGTAGAAGAGATGATTAATTTTTGACTCGTTTTTCGTCAAGGTGGAGATTGTTGTGATATTTTCTCAAAACTTGGTAGTCAAAACTTGGAAGACATCTAAGTCGACTAAAATTACAAATTTTCTAATCTTGGACACTTTGGTAGTCGAAACTTGAAAGACATCCAGGTCGACTAAAATAGAACAAGTTTCCAAATCTTGGACTCCTTGGCAGTTTAAACTTGTAAGAATATTAGGTCATTCGTTAACTATAAATTAGCGTGGTTTATTCTCTTTTGTAGAGATGACCTGGGGGTTTTTTGAGAGAAAAATTGTAAGCCTAGCATCCTAATTGTTTTTCTTGTTCTCTTTGTGGGTTGTACAAAGAGTAGAAATTGGTGGGTGTAGTAAAGTTTAGGATATTATTTTTCTTGAGATACTTGAAGATTTGGGTGGATGAAATCTATATGATTGTAATAATTTTTCATATAGTGAAAGCTTTGACAATCCGTAAATCTTTCTCTATCTCTATATTTTTCTGTTTTGTTATATTAATCTGAACATGGATCTGGTGGACAATAAAGGAATTGGTCTCAATTCCCAACATGTATTTCATTCCGGTAATGGGTACTATTAACTTCCCCATCATTCTTGAAGCTATCACTCGTAAGCCAATGACTTATCTACATAAGTTCTTAATTTGTTATTTTGTTTGTAATTTGTATATGAAGCGGGTGGTTGTAGGTTGTTTGAGTGGTGCGACCATCTGACCAACCCACTTGCCCTATATGTAAAGATACAATGTCTAGATTGTTGAACTCCAATAGTAGGCTTCATGAAGAAACACATGTATCTTCAGAGCAAGAACAAGAACAAGGAATTTCCTTGACATATATGATTTTTGGAATTTTAATGTAGATGAAGGATTGAGGTTTTACTATGGACAAAGAAGGGTTAAGGGTTTGTGACTTCCATTGCAATGTTTAATGCATTTGCACTTGTTATTAGTGGGTAAGAAAATTTTCATCTTCTTGGTTTCATATTGTCCATGAAAAAGACATGTAGTAGTTTTGGAAATAGTGCATAGACAATACAAAACATTTACTTATGGAGCTCAAAGGTTCAAAATGTATGAAGATAAGTGCGCGAATAGTGCTAAACGTACGTAGTAAGGTGCATAAATAGTCCCAAACAAATGAAGATTGGTGCACATATAGTCCCCAATGTTTGCTGGTTGGGTGCGAATTTGGTCCTAAATATATTGAACTAGGCGCACAGATAGTCCTCGAGAAAATGAAATCTCAAATAGAGTTTTCACTTGTTGTGCACATCAGTGAACAAGAACTGTACCATTTAATCATACCATAGCCCATTGATGATATAAATAATAACAGTTGTTGTATGTTATTTATCTACGGTGACACGCACGCCTCAACAACTCGCCTGCCTCACCAGCTTGCCCACCTCGTTGGTATCATGAGCACGCTTCGGACGGATAGATCGTAATAATCCAACTATCATCGATTAGCCAGCAACGACCCATGGAATGACAATACCACCGGGTTATCGAGAATACGAAACATCCTTCATTAACTCATAATAATGGGGATATGAAAGGACACCCGTTATCAAACAAGGAAGATGAAAGTATACCCTTATCAAATGAGGAAGATGAATGGACACCCATCATCAATAACTACAGCCATCCCTATAAATAGAGGCCAACCCCGTAAAAAAAAGGACTCACAACTCTTATACACTCCATATTGCTATTTAGGACAAAAGCTTTAATCATTTATCGATTATCACACCGGAGTGGCCACGGGAGAAAAAAGCCCGCCACCTTTTGCAGGTCTCCACCACCATCATCGCCGCCGTGTTCGGAGGAGGAGAAAATCATTTATCATCACCCATCATCAATCCAACAACGAACAATATGAACTGGATACAATGACAAATGCTACAAAACAAGACACGTTGCAAAAGCAAAATTAACATTCCAACTTTTTGCCAACCATACAAATGTAATAAAACAAGACATGAACCAAAACAAAAAACTGAACCTCATCATATACATTGTACATTTTTACACTAATAGTAGTAACATTCAATAATTTGTCATAACATCAACAATTTTGAAGGTCAAAAAATGAAAAAATGGACCCAATCTACATTTCAGCAACAAAAACCATTTCAACAGTAATTATCATCTCCATATTTTCACTATTTTGCACATCACTACACAAAAATCATTCACATGTAATATATTCGCCAATAAGGGTTTTTTTTTTTTTTTTGAGTTTTTGTGTTCTTTTATATTCTGAAGTTTCGTTCAAACAATACTTTCTAATTGACATGTCGTGAATAGATATTTTTGCCCCTGAATTAAAAACAACACGATACAGTTATAGAGACGCTAGTAAACACACAAATTCGGAATCATTTGGCACTAAGTGAATACGTTCAGGGACCATTTGTGCAAAATTCCCTTTTGATTTCACAGCAGACTTTCACACCTGTCGTACTGAATGCACGTGGTGTAACGGGATTTATCCAGAACAGGAGAAGAAACGGAGCAATAATAACATAATAAAGGAAAAAACCAACGGTGTTGATAAATCAAACCCTATTCCCAATCTCTCATCTCAGTCGTCTCCTCTCTCCCCCATTTCTCCACCCTCCGATCTCCCAATTTCCCTCTGCTCTCGCGCCCAAATACAAATTCGGTATTCTCCCTCCCTTTCTCTCTCCACTTTCTCTTTCTATATATATATTTCTATACAAATCCCTGTTGTATCTATAGTTTTTATTATATCTATGGACTATGGTCACTCTCTCTCTGACGTAGGGTTTTTTTTTTTGCTTTTGGTAGAATGGCGGATGGACGTGCGGGTGGCTCGTTCGGAGTGCCGGGAAGTCCTGGCGGCGGTGGCAGCCACGACAGCGGTGGCGATCAGAGCCCTCGCTCGAGTGTCAGGGAGCAGGACAGATTTCTGCCGATTGCGAACATCAGTAGGATCATGAAGAAGGCCCTCCCGGCTAATGGCAAGATTGCTAAGGACGCTAAAGAAACCGTCCAAGAATGCGTCTCTGAGTTCATCAGTTTCATCACCAGCGAGTATGGTGTTATTTCAACTATATCCTTATCGATTTTATGTGTGTATATGTCATATTGATGGAATTTGGTTGTGGATTGAAAAAGGTTGTTTTTATGTTGTCCTTTTTATTTGTATCCTCGTATACAAAGACTGCAATTGTCTATATTTATAGAACATATGAGTTCAACTGACACACACAGAGGATTGCCTGTCAATTTCATGCAGGATACCATCTTGTGGGGATTATAACCTCAAATTTATATATTCTTTATGTGATTTATGTGAAAGTGCTAGATCAATTATACAGACAAATAAACGAGTTCACATTCACAATAACCTGTATATATTCCTCATTATGTTACACACCAACATATTATCTCTTGTATCAAATGTATATCTACCGATGCATGGGTTATCTCATCCTTCTATGGATTAGCTTGCTGTAATTTGTTTGCATTAGCAACAGAATCAAGTCTATTTTGAATGTTTGATATGTTTTTGTATTCAAGTATATGAAGGAAAGTTGTGCATGTGATGTTGTTGAGGTCTGTAATTGAAGTTTTGTGGTGGTTGAAATGTCAAGGGCAAGTGACAAGTGTCAGAAAGAGAAAAGAAAGACTATTAATGGGGATGATTTGCTGTGGGCTATGGCAACTTTGGGATTTGAAGATTACATCGACCCATTAAAGGCGTATCTGGCTAGGTACAGAGAGGTAATTGTTTCCCCACATTGAATTTTCTCAAATTCTTTAGGCTTTGGATTTTTTTTAGTGGCCAAAATGAACTATGGTGCTGTTATGAATTAGTAGTATACTGAAACTGATGGATTTGGGTTTTTGGTTTATGGTTCTTGCCCCTTGGATTGCTCTTGGCCATAGATGGAGGTGAGTGATTGCATATTACATTCTGTTCACGTGGTTTTATGTTGTTTTGCTTCGTTTGACAACATACTTAACCTCATGTTTTTTGACAGGGTGACACCAAGGGATCAGCAAAGGGTGCAGATGGATCTGCTAGAAAGGATGCACCATTACCTAATCCTGGTTCTCAGGTATTCTGTCACATATCATTGCCATTTGCGTTCTTTTGATTTGCTTAATCTTTGAAATGTTTATACACGATAACTTGTGGACATTGTGAACACGTGCAGCTTGCTCACCAGATTTCATTCACACAAGGCATGAATTACGGAAGCTCTCAGGTACATGCTCCCTGTCCTTTTGTCCAGCACTCCAGTGTGCTGCACAACTCTCTTTTTTTACAGTGACATATGCTCAAATGTTTATTAATATTTCTCTTTACATGTACCCCTTCCATAACTCTGTGTTGAAACATCGATTTTATACGAGTTAGTCGCATATGTTGTGATATCAAGTAGCGAGAATATACAAAACGATTTTATGGAAACCATGATATGAGAGGAGGAGGGCAGCAGATGAAACCATATCTACAAGTAAAATATACGATGAAGTTTTAACATTTTTTTAATGTCCATTTAATCTTGTCTGTAAAGGAAAAAAAGTAAGTGAATATGCCATTTCAGATATTACACAGAGGAATTTCTTGCCTTTGGGGCACAGTCCTTCCCATTGTACCTCCTTGGTCTCCTGCTGGTGTTGTTTGTCAAAAACAATAAGTAACTGCAAGATTTTGCCACCATAAGTTGGCCTCTAGTTTTGCCTTCTTTTTAAAGAGATATACATAGTGATGACTGTTGGAGGTTATAATATTATGTCCTGATTGTTGGAAGAAACAGAAATATTGACATTTTAATTTTCATCATTTGCTGTTAGTCCTATGGTTTGATGGTTGTTGGAAATGTTGCTGCTACAGGAGTGATCCCCTTGATGTGTTTTTCACCGAATTTACTGATCATTCAAAATCAAACTTATAAAAGAAATCAACATTCCAGAGAATGATGAGTGACTGTTCAAGGGTTTTGTGAACTTCAATTTTGAAATTCACTATCTATAGTGATTGACAAGTTATGGTTTAAGTTAATTTCATTGGTCGTATCTTAGAATTTCTAGCCTTGTTCATGCTCCTTATATACTCAAATCAACAAGGATGAGAGTTGAGCACTAATAGCTCGCGTTTTGGAGAGTGAATGCGCTTCAGTAGAATTGCAATGATCATTGATGGGTGAAATGCAAGGATGCTGTGGGTACAAGGATTTGTAAATATTATCACATTGTAGGATTCAATTGATTTTATAATTTTTAGGTGTTTGGGGTCGTTTTAGCGTCTGCTTGAGAGTTTTGGAGCACCGGTTATAAGGATTTTTTAAAGTACCGGTTTTGGACGTTTATGAGGAGAGTGATTTTTAGTAGCAGCTTTTGAAACGGTTCAACTCACGCTCGGGAGTTTATTATCCAGCTGTTCTAAAAGTTATTTAAAAGAATCAAATTATATATATACCCATATATTAAAAAAAAAATTAATTTAAAATTTTTATATATCGACCTATCATTGAAAATATAAAATTAAATTTATGTTCTTGCATTTTTTTTTTTTTTTTTTTTTTGCATATGTTCTTTTATTGTTATAAACATTAAGTTTAGGGTAGTTTGAAAATAATTGTTTGAGAGAAGATAAAATTGGAACAAAATTTGAAAACGCCAAAACCACCGATTTGGGGGGTGGGGGTGGGGAGATACACTCCAAATTACACTACACCGGTTTAAAAATCGTCCAAAATCGATACTCCAAAAAACTAACAAGCACTGGTTTTTTCAACTCTTCATAAACGGTATCATCCAAAATCGGTCAAAACTAGTGAAAAAAAAAACTCCCAAGCAGGCCCTTAGCGAATTTGAATAATTTAGTTGTATCCTAGAATTGTTGTATCTAGGACCTTGCCTTATATTTTTGCTAGCTGAACGTGGAGTAATGGCGTTCTACAACTTCGGAAGGGTATGGTTAGCAATTGAGGAAAGCTTGTGTGGGTGGGGCACCACAATAATCTATACTGTGAACTTCTCTTGAACACTTGTGAAAGTGAAAAGAGGCACGTCGTAAAACTATATATCATTTGCCCCTTATACCCTTCGAAAGTTGATAATCACACTGTACTTGGGGAATGCCAATATGAGTGCTCCATTTGTGACTTACAAATGGGAAAAGTGTCTATTCAGTTGTTGAGCTTGGAACTTTTGAAGTGGATTGGGAAGTATAAAGACCATGTTAGTTTGAGTCATATACAAGTGTTGGGCCACTTTGGTACTTTAGTTTGTTTGCGCCTTTTCTTCATGCCATCACAGTATTGATTGCTTCCGTTGTGTAGCCAGCATAACAGAAGTTTGATACATGGTTAGAGAGAATTCTCCGACTAAGCAAGATTCTTTCTATTATTATATGAACTTCAATGGAAACAATTAACTGTCCATGACTCAATTTTCCTTATCAGACAAACATATAAAAAGGGCGTGTTTGAACACAGAACAAAACATGACTAAATAGTACAATAAACAAGATTTTTTAACTTGTTTTAATTGTCTACTAGTGTCCAATCCACCTTTACCAAAATGCCACAAGACAACGTAGGGAAGTTGGGATATTACCAATAGCAAAGAAAAGCTGCCTCAGGGTGGTCTTATAATTTTTAGAGCCTTTCTATGTAGCTCAAAGAAGGATGGTACCAAATTTAAACTTCCAATTTGGACACATTTATATGCTACTGAGCCTGAGGACACCAAATACTTACTCGAATATTTAATGCCCTTGTTATTCGAAGCATGCACTCACAAGGCATGTGTTTTGCCATGGTGCACTGGATTGTTACCAATCTATTTACTGTTTGTTGTTCGGGGCGTAGGTGTATCTGAGTGCTATAATATGACTTGTTATTTGCCATAATTTTCAAGTCCCTTCCCGCATATACTCTCGATGCTAATTTTCTAGTAGTCTCTGTTTGATGGATCCGAGTGCATAATGATATCACTTCAATTCTCTTTGGGTAAAGGAATTTCTATTTGGAGGAGTTGAATTTGATTCTTACAGTTTCTCTTTTTGGAATTTGTAGTCACGAGCTCAACATATGATGGTCCTCCCAATGCAAGGAACAGATTAGAATTTGAGTATCCTCGACCAACGTCACCATTTCCTCCTGCTCGAGTAGACCGTTAAAGTTAAGGATGAATTTTATATATTATATACAAATATGTGTGTGCGCGTGTCCTTATGCTGTAAGCTATTTCACATGGTAGATTTATGTGCTCTTGTATTCTAGAGCTGTATTCTAGTTGTTTAGTGTGTTTCTTGAGTAGTAAATTTCAAGATAGATTGCGAATTATTGATGTTGGTTTGGGATTTATTATTATTTTTGCTATTGTGGCAAAGACCTTACTATTTTTCTTGTCAAATTAAAATGTCTAAAAAGGTTTAATTTATTTTCTGCTCTTATTTTGTTTCATAATTACTCGAGCGTGTCAATATTTTTACTTTTAGCTAGATAGAGTTTCCAAATTCCAAGTTTTAAACCTGAGGAAAGTTGACAATTTGCCATCATGAACTACTGAATGGTGATGAGTTTTTATTTTGTTAACAAGTTTGATATTGTTTATTGAAATCAATGTATCGTTGACCATGATAATGAAACGACAATTGTAGTCTAGAAAAGCGAAGGACAAGTGGAGGGGATTTGAGAAAGTCATGTTGATGGAGACTTGGAGTGTCTTTTTTAGGCAATCTCGATTAATGAAAATAAACGGGAAATGTGAAATATGACAACAACATGTTCGGTGAAGATGACGGGGACGAGTACAATGAAGTCAATTTCTTAAAAAGCAAATTTGATTTTGTTTATTGATATTTATTTAATTTGGAGAAAATGATATGGATAATAAATAATTTTACCATATACTATAAAATATAAAATAATATAAAATATATTATCTAATTTTTTTTTATTTTAAAAATATTTTTTTAATTTTGTAACACTTATTACATTTATTATCTTTGCTACATTTTTTATTATAAAAAATATGTGTTACATTTGTTATATTTGAAATTTAAAATATTAAAAAATAATTGTAGAATTTTTATATAAAATCAAATATATAGCGAAATTATGCCGTCAAACACATGCTTAAAGATGTTTTATAGTTGGAAGTTTGGTGAGATGTTTTTGCAAAGATGCCCAAGCATTTTAAGAAAGTGAGAAAAGGAAGTTTGCAATTGAGACTTTTCAATTTTATTCAGTCGGGTTGGTCATATCAGAGTATATGAATTAATACAATTTCAGAGATGACATATTAACCAAGTGGCGATCATTCAAATACATCCACAAGAAATATATAAAATTTTATTATTATACAGTCCAATTCAATTTAATTCAATCTACAAAATAGCCCCAAGTGTATAAATAAATTGAAAGCCAAGCCATATCTCGTCATCCAATTTATTTCCTTATAATCTAATTTATCAATTTATTCCTATATTTGTATATCCTCTATAGTTGTATGATTTAATCTCATTAGTGTCAGGACGTGTTATGGTTCTCATTACAATTTATGGAATTTGCCTACATCGAAAATTTGTACTTTGAATGTGTGATTTATAACTCATTGGACACAATTCTCTTAATAATTAGCTTTCAAAGATGAGCTCTACCCAAGAGGTTGTAATAGGCACCACATCTCAGTGTTCGTCCGAGAATGTAACACCGACATAACAGTGTTTGTTCAAGAATAACCATAGACTAGTGCAAAACCAGTTCGACGTGAGCGCCAGAATTACATAGCATGGTGATTTGTCATAATTCTCATTGCAAGTTATGAAATTTGTCCACACCGAAAATATAAGTTTTAGATGTATAATTTATAAATCCTTGAGCACCATTCCCTTAATAACTAGCTTTTGAAGATGAATTATACTCATGAAGTTGTAACAAGAAGTTACTTCTTACTCAATTGTGTATTACTAGATTTATAAGCACTTTAAATTATTGATTTTTATACCTAAGCATTTTCAAGGATTTAACAACTTAAAAATACAAAAAACAAAAACTTCCATAGAAAAAAAAAAGTGTGATTATCAAAACTAGATAATTATTTTCAGTTGCTTCAAATAAATTATATAAAATAGAAATTAAATCTATAAAATGACAGAACTATTTGTACATAGAGATGTCAATAGACAACTCGAAACCCTTTAGCCTATAAAATTCATACTGTTACACTTATATTTACTCTGTTCCAGTGCAGCAGAAGCTTCCTCTTGTTCGACTCAATCAGCTCCTCCAACTAATCTGGTAACTATTAACACGCTATTATATACTAAGAAAGGTGGAATGACCCTAGCCCTTCTGTTATGGCATATAAGAGCTTTTCTTTCATAATCTCCTGCAGAAATGAACACGGAAAATAAGTTCAAGACAGTTATCGTCCAAGTAATGAGTACAGAAAATGAATACTTAGTAGTGATGAAGTAAAAAGAAAGGGGTCGACTTTTGAAGAGTAAGGTGGAAGCTTCAGATAGTTTGCACATGTCATCACGCTGGGAAGGTCGGCGTCTGTCTGTATGCTACAATGCTGTATAATAAAAAAAACATGAAATTGGAAAATAATTTATGTGATCGACATAATAGACAAAGATATGAAAAGGAGGACGACGTTATTCTGACCTTCCGAACAATTGTCAATTTAGGGTTGAGAGAAGCCAATCCCCCACTAGGAAGCCTAGGTGCTCCAGTCACAAACTGCAAGAATGCTCGTTGCTGCTCACGATCAAACTCTCGAACAATTTCCAGTAACTGATAGTTAATATTAGAGAGCCATCAGTTGAATATGGATATTATTCTGAGATCTTAATCAAGAATAATCAATGGAATGACACTAACATTTATGACGGGAGGGCTGCTAACTGTGTACCCATGATCAACTTTAATGTTATCCAAAAGTTCATCTGACTGTTCATGGAAACAACAAAAGAAAAGCATTACTTGCCTCCCAGACAAACAATTAGGTATTTCCTGGTGAGATGGAAAATTAATCAAGAAAATGTGAAATATACATACATTCCATGATATATGTTCTCCACATAGTAAATGCTCTAATTCTTCTTCAGTAAAAACATTGAGGTGTCTGATATGGAAGACCTGAGAAAATCATTGATTAACAAAGGGGGACAAAAATGAAATCTTACAATATGGTTAATCAAGCAAATCAAAATTAAGTTCAAACTACATCAAGACTAAATACAGCAGAGCATGATATGATGAAACAAAACAATACCACGAATTACTATGACATTTTCAAAAGCCTGTCAGAGGAGTAACACGTCTGGGAAGCAATTAAGAATCTCACCAAAGTAATCTTATATAACAATGACCAGAGATGAGTAAATCCATTTAACATGACATGGGAATAAATTCAAAATCACATACGTAACTCGAGCGACAAATATTTGAGAGTTGCTTTTTTTAATTCTCAGGAATATCTAGATGAATCAGGCAGTAAAATATGTATTCAATACTGTCCTGCTTGATTTCTGAAGTTTTTATGTATTAGAATGAGGCATTCGGAACAATGCAACCAATCCTTGCACATGAATTTGGCCTTTGTTTTGATTCCTTTTCACCTTATCATCTCATCTAAGTCATTCTTAATGAAAAAAGTAGCTTGAAGAGATCAAGGAAAATGGTGGGCACAAACCTGATCAAAACCTGACTTGAATGCTTCCATTTGTCTAGATATTCCAGATTTTATTGTTGCGTCCACGATGAGTGAAACATATTCCTCTAGGTTAAACAGATTTACCTAGGAAAGTAGATGCATAAAATGAATGGAGTCTGTAATATGTTAAACAGAATCACATCGTAAAGAGAAGACATACGGATATTTCAAGAAGCCAACCATTTTATCAGATGCAGCAACAAGAGCATGATCTGGATACCCAGGAAGGGTAAAGTCAAGGTAAAGATCCTCAACTCTTGTATTCCGAAAGCAGAGGTCAAGCTGGCATGAATTTTTTTCCCCAAGAGATTCTGAATACTTTTTTCTTTCAACAAGTGCCTGAAACTCTAATATAACCTTACTGAATCCAGGATCAAATGATTGGATGTCATACACGGTGAGCTCCTGCACGAAAAATAATGTACAATAAATACGTTAATAGGAACACTGATAAATATTAGGTCAATACCAAAGGCAGCATACCTTCCCCAGAATGAGTTTATAGAATGCCTTCGATAATGGAAGGTCTAAAACCCTTCTTTCATGAACAGCCTTCGCAACTATCTGTCCCAATAGAACAAACTTTCTTATCACTTCTGAAAACTCTATGCCACTTGACGTACTCAGTGAAGGTAACCAAGGGCGGGGGAAGAGTCCAAAGGGAGATGCTAAAGATACAGAACTCTCAGCCTCCAAGCTCTTCGTGCAGTCATGTGAGACGTGGTCATCTCTCCACATTCCCAAGCCACTTCTCTGAAACTCGTGACAGACCAATGTATAGAATTCCAATGTCGGACCAAGACCAGTTCCCACCTCTTCATTATACTCCACCTCAAGGACTACCTTTTGATTGGCATGGAGATCCATCATCCTTGAAGCAGAGTCCAGAATCTTATTCCGATGGACCATAAACTTAGCACGAACGAAGTTGCCAATATTTTGATGCCTACTGCTTGAACCTCCTATATTCCTACGAGATAATTTATGAGTTTCAACAGGAGATCGCCCAAAAGCTGCCAGATGGAAGTACTTAAATCTTGCTTCGAAACCAAATAAGAATGGGCAGCAAGCCATTAACTGGGTACACCATGATGGCATTGCACCAGCAGAGACAGCTGAAGGATCCCGCATCTGCTGCTCTAGTTTTTCTGTCAACTTACTGTTCACAAATTCATTTTGAGGGACATCATAAACTGCCACATTTAACTTATCTAAATCGTCCACTCTCCCTTCACCAAAAGCACACTCTCTTTTATGAGAAATCAAATGAAACCTGAACCTGTTTATTCCTTCCAAACTTCTAAGAAGGTACAGAATGTCATAAGTTGGATTAGATCTCTCTGGCTCAACTTCTGAAACAAACATGCCAGGGAAAAATGGAATGCGATTATAGAATAAAGCTCTTCTAGAAAAAGAAAAACATTGTGAGTCGTTATCACTGTGCTCAGGAGAACTTAGTTTAGATTTTACCCGTCTCCTATAAATTATTTTATATGTACGAGTCCACAACATTGAACTACTGATAATATCATGTGTTGTTTTGATTTGTTGTTTGAGTATTGATTGATACAGTGTCAATGCGCAGTCCAGTTGCTGCCCTTCTAAGTAAAATAACAACTTTGGAGAAGCATCTTCATCATCACAGAATCCTTGCTGATCTGTATTTGCACTACCGTCGTCCTCAAGAGAGCTAAGTTGTTCTTGCTCGACAGGTTCCTTAATACACGATCAAATTCAGTCAATGTAAGATAATATCTTAAGACTTTAGAAAAAAGGCATCACTCTGAAACAAGCAGAATACCGTAAAGAAAAAGGGAAATTCAATTGGCAATAGTAAATGCAAATAATTTGCGGACTGGCTAGCAAAACAACAAGAGCAAGGAGGAGACAACTGACGTGTCAGTCATAAAAAATAGACTGATAATAAATCTCTAGAGATGATCAAGGAGGAAACAACTTACTCTATGAACATCAGTTACATCTGTTGCGTCTATAGTCCAATCAAAACTGGTTGTTTCTCCAGGTGAAGAAAATGGTATGTCAGGCTTCTCCTCCTGCAAAGAAGAAAACATGATGGATATTATTAAGTCTCACTTAATGAAGGGCTGGGGGAGTGGAATTGAATTTCTTGGGTCAAGAGAAGCAGTAAAGGGATAAATAAGCCAAATCATACAAGTGCACTAGATGGGGAAAAGAAAAAAAAAAAAAAAAAACTGCATTTCACGCACATTAACCATTTTATTAGACACCATAATTTTCGGACTTTTGCCTTGGGAATGGCTTGAAGCTGATGGTGAATGAGAACATGAGCTTTCCTTCTCCTTCAAAGCACAAGAGCCTGAATTTACATCATCAGTTTTGCTAGTTCTCACTTTAGGCCATAAATATCCTTCAATTTCATCGAGAGGCAAAAAGGGATCAACACTCACCACGTCTTCAGTGTAATCACGCAGAGAAATCTCCCCCTCTGCCTTCACAAACCGAACCTTCAGACATGGGTATGAAGTACTACGCCCATGTGGAACAGTGGCATATGAGTTCCTCATCTTAAAAGTATAGCTCGAGGTAACAGGGAAAGTTTCAACAGAAGACAGTGCACTTTGTAATCCTCGTACTAGCGTCAAGAGTGGGGATTCCTCTAGAGCCGGGTCGGCGAAAGAAAGCAATAACAGTCCAAATATCTCAAATCTTTTTTCTACAATGCGTGATAGATGGCCATCATTGTCTGCTTTTTCCCTCAGATGCTGTCCATTTGACAGGTAATTAACTAATGCTTTAATAATTCCACTCTCCACAACCTCAAAAGTGGATATGGGATATTTTCCATAGAATTCTGACACCATTTGGTGCAATATATGATAAATATCTTCCTCCCATTGAGTAGAAGCAACATCATTCAGGGATCTATCCACCATGGCTGTTAAAGCAGTGGATAAAGTTCTGAGTTTCTGAAGAATATCGGTTACTCCTTTCTCAGGGTTCAAAGATTCTATAGCAAAATATTTCGTCCGTATATGCTTCGCAAGATTCTGAATGGTGTCACTCTGAAGCTTGCAAGTCCAAGTTTCTGGAGATTTTGAAGACTGGCCTTCATCAAAAGCAAGACAAGGACATATCTGAAAGCCTTGTGAAGCTGTTTTTTGACTTCCATCCTCTGCCAATTGCATTCCGTTAAAAACTGGAGATGTGGACGGGGAACACTTGTCTGGTGAAAGTAGAACATCTATGGCGAAGAGGCCACCTTCCTTGATAAAGGAGTGCAAGAAATCACAAGGGAGTTTGAGCAGAACTGCATCAACAATCTGAAGAGCTAATAATATCACATGGTGATCTTTCCTAGACAATACTCCAGCCAAAAAGCTGTCACCCACATGCAACGGCCAACTTTTAGTTAAAGAAATTTATCAACAGAAAGCTAAATCATGTATAATAAAGAAGATACCCTTTTCACCTTGAAAAGTTAGCGGTTTGCAGCACATTAAGGAGCATGTCAGATTTGCTGAAACAAACTAACTTGTCGATAACTGATAGACAGCGATAACATACATACATATCCACACCAGATTTCACCACCTGCTTGAGGATTAAAAAGATTAAAAAAAAAAAAAAAGGCTGGGATGGGATGGGATGGGAACAGATTGGAAAAAATAAATCAAGGGGCAATATGTGAGAAATGCAACCTGAATCAAAATAGGAAGTAAATCTGCTTGAAACTTCTGTAGAATATCAGCTCGGTCCATAAGAAAACCTTCCTTGTCCGATGTTAATTGATCATCCTGTTTTCTGGCCACAGTGGGAAGAAGCTCATTCAACAACTTCAAAACTGTGTGCATCTGAGGAATAGTGTTAGCAGTAAGATTTATATCTTCACAACAATGATTAACACTATATTTCCGGTTTTTACAATTATATCATTTGACTTTGAGAAAATTAAATTAAATAAAAAAGGTACTGAATGTAGTCAAAACAAAATTATTTAACAAAAAGTTTAGTACACTCCTACAATCATGTTGTATTGTAGCTCATATCATACCTTTGTGCCACTACTAACAACTATATCCTTAACTAACAAGCCTCAATCATTATCATAGAAATGTAGAACTCCTCCTATCATAAATATTAATGCCTACCTGAATGTGATGCCCGTCCACCATGGAAGTAGACTGCATTCCATGTGAGAGGTCATAAGTGGATAACATATCCTTTAAGATGCCACTTATATTGAAATCAAAAAGTGACTTGAGAGCAACAGTAGAACCAGAAACCAACTTGACAAGCGATCTTATCAAACCCTGCAACAAATTAAGTGAACAATTCATAACAGAAAATGGAGAGAGGAAGTAGGAGATTGCATGCCATGATTCAGTTATGTACAAAATATCAGCTTACCAGATATGTTGGTTGGCTAAGGGTAGTTTGACTCTTCAAGTCTATGAGATGTACAACTTGTTGAACTAGTCCATAATTACAAAGTTCATCCAGCACATCTGAAGAATGGGATACTTGTTCCACTATTTTGATTAAGCAAATGACTACACTTTCAACAAGCTGAAAGAATAGGCAAATATGATGACAGAGGTCAGAAAATGTGAAAAGAAAATTCTTCCATTGACAGAAATTATTCAGGGACGCGTCTTTCTATAATGTATACCTGACTATCCTCATACTGAAGAAGACTACACATAATTGGAACTGCCTCCATGAAATGCAAAGGACACTCGGATGAGAGTTTTCTACATATATTAACCACGGTCGAAAGTGCAACCCTCTGGTACAAAAATAAACAAGAAAAATAAATGGAAATATGGGTTTCAAACCCTATAAAGAACATATGACATATGCAGTTAACTATAAGTGCATGTTTAATGTAAAGTATTAGATAGTTCTTTTAATATTGTCTAGTGCTATCTAATCCACATTAGCAAACATGCCATAAGTGCATTTGATATATGAAAGTACCTGCACGCTTGTAGAAAAGAAATCAACATATCTTAGAACAGACATGATTGCTCCGGATTGCAGGCAAGCAAGAGGCTGTTCACGTGAGATTTTTTCTAATGCTTGCAAACACTAAACAAGATAGCAAAAAATCATATAACTAAAAGAAAGATTTGGTAAGCCACAATTATGTTGCACGCATTAAAAAATTATATGTAGCAGTAGTTTATAAATTGATATTTTGCATCTATGAAAAGTTTCAGCATCATACTTGCTCAGCAACATCCAGATATTCAATTGCCATTAACCTTTGACAAAGGGCTGGAACCACGTCATGTCTAACAAGAAAACTGGAGGACCGAGGATTAACATCGGACAAATAAGTTATCGCTCTCAATGCCAAGAGCACTATATCAGGATTGCTCTCGTGCCTAGTCAATTTCACAAGTATAGGAGAAAGAGAATCCGCAATTAAACTAGACAACGAACCATCGGTGGCAAAGGATAACAGTTCACAAAGCTCAGTAAGGCAAGCCAATTGCATGCAATCGTCCACCTCCTCACTCAAATTTGACAAGATTTTATCATATTGGATTTGATTATCCCGTGATTGATGCGGCCTATAGTAATCCCGGACACTGTAACTGGAATCATAAGGGTAATGTGCAGAGTCCTTCTCGCCATTTCCCTCTGATCGAGTTGATCTAGAAGTCCATGACATGGTGTCTGTCTCCACGTCAACTTCAGGGGTCGAGCAAAATGGTGTTTGGCTAGCTGAAGTTGAGGCACTTGGCCGGAATTCTGATGAACTGCATGCTCGCTTATCAACTGGCAATTCTTCTACAGCTTCAATCCTTTTTTGACCTCTGTTTTCCATTTTAAATAAACCCTGCATAGAATAAAAACACCTTGAATTCATCCATTTTTTTTATAGAATATTCCAAATTTAAAAAAAAAAAAAAAAAAGTGATCGCACAGAGTTTTGGGAGCGGAAAATTAACAAAATTTGTTAATTAGAAAATAGAAATAGAGAGCTACAAAACAAAAACAGAGAAAAACAGAACATGCAGTTAAACGAATTTAAGTGATTACAAATTTGACTGAATTCACATGAAAACATTTAATTTTAAAAAAGATACAGCATAAAAGCCATCAAACAATTGAGTAGCAATGATGATTCTTCCAACTAAGACTATAAAAAAAACAGAAAAAAAGCACAAAGTTTGATAAAACAGAAAATTTCAAAGCTTAAAAAATCAGGACAATTCACAATTAAAGGAAAATGCACAATTTTCTGAACAAAAACACAAATTTATAAGCCCAGATCGATATACTGATTACGAAAGAAATAAGTAGAGCCTTCAATTTGTCAGTACCTAAAGGCGGTTATAGACAATTGATTTTGGGGTTTTTGCGGTTCCACCTTGGATTATAAATTTCTCGTTAAGTTACCATAAACTATAGAGTTACTGTAAATTGTGAAGTCTAATCATACATGGAAATTGATGAGTTTACACGCATGTTGTGTCTAGAGCAAGGATTCGTATAGTAGTAGACCTCTAAAGGCGCTTAAGCTGCGGGCGAGGGTGTTCCTGTGTGAATCAGGATCATCGTAATAATAGTGTGGCGTTTGTGATGGAATGTGAAAGTGACACGTCCCGTGTGATGTGAAACTGATGGGCCACGTGGCGAGAATTTGGAAGATTAGTTAGTACTTAGTTGAGACTATCATAAAACCGTGGGAAATTAGGCGCAAATAGCCTCTAACTTTTGTCCCAGAAATTAAGCATAATATTTATTTTTGGCACATATGAATCTAATATATCTTTTGGTCTAATTTAATAAAAATCCCAGAAATTAAGTAATATTTATTTTTTGGCAGTGGAATCAATATACTCTTTTATTTGATAAAAAAACAAATATATTCTTATTTTTAATTAGAAAAAATTATAATTAAATTCTTAATATTTACAAAAGTTGTAAATATGTCTAATATATTTATTAATTAATATTTAATTTAACATTTTAAATATATTACTATTATCGTGTCAATTAAATTTTTCATAAAAGAAAAATGTAAAATTATTATAATTTAAATATATGTAATCGCTATGTGATTTGAAAATCTTGAATAAAAATTAAGTTAAATAAAAAATAGTGTATATAATTTTATTTTATTAAATATTTTTTTAACACAAAAATAATAATAAATTTATACATTATGTGTTCTTTACTTTTGAACGATAAATTAAAATATAAAAAATATAATTAGAGCTATAATATTTGTAATTAATAAACGAATAGTTTAATTAAATAAAAATATTTGATCATCAAGTTTATGACAAAAAAAAAATTTTATGTTGCAACAGTAAAATAAAATTTTAAATTTTAAAAAATATAATTACTTAATAATAATAAAAAATTTTATTTAATATATTTATTAATAATTATGAGCTTCACTTTTAGTTATTTTATAATATTTCATAAAATATACAAAATAATTTAGTACATTATCAATTTAGTCAATGTTAATTAAAAAAAAAATTAGTTTTTTTTCTATTTATTTTTATAAAAAATAAAATTATCGAATTCATTTACACTTTTCGCAAAGACTAAAAATTCAATTACAATTTTGTCTAATTAAAATATATATATATATATATATATATATATATTATCAAATGAGAACCAATTGTATATTAAAACACATAAATTAAGATTTTTTGTATTAAAAATAAATATTAAGGATCATTTTTGTACTGAGGACAAAGACGAGGAATCATTTGCATCAATTTTCCTAAATCTGTTGAAGATTAGTTTCGAGAAGTAACTTGGTGGTTATGGGCTTTAGGTATGACCCATCAAGGAGTCCAGCTGAGTTTTGAGATACATCACAATTCTTAATTACTTTTTAAATTGATAATGGATTGTTTTCAGATTCACTACAAAATATAAAATAATTTAAAAATTATTATTTAATTATTTTTATTTTAAAAATATTTTTTTTAATTTTATAACACTTATTATTATATTTGTTATATTTAAAATTTAAAATGTAAAAAATAATTTTAAAATTTTTATATAAAATTAAGTATGTATCGAGCCAAGTTAGCCCATCAATTTGATTTTTCTTCTCTTTGCTGGTCCTTTTCCAATTTGATTATTGTCCTTGAAAGTAAAATCTTTATTGTCACTGAGAATTCTGAAGAAATGAAAGTTTAGTTTATCTTCTGAAATTAGTCGAGTAATCTGAACTATTTTGGTGGCTACACCTTCATTTTGTACTTCAATTTCAAATGAAATTAAAATTATATATTAAGATCAAGCACCCAAATTTATAACAAAATCCCATAATTAAGTCATTAATCAACTTGTTAATCTAGACCTAAACCACGCCATTTACAGTCGACACGTCATCATCGCCAAGTAAGCATCTCGCTTGGCACGTGCATCGCACGTTTCCATCTAAAACTTGATGTTTCTTGCTTCACAGATCACACCTCAAACTCAAAGCCTTTAAAAGGAGTATCTTCTCCATCTTCATCAAAATAATTTACTCAGGGATACTCAGGGATACTCAGGGAAACAGAAAAAATAATTTTTTAAAATAATTATAAATTGACAGAATTTCTATCAATTCAGGTGATTCTCTCTCTTTTTCTCTCAATTTTACGTACATGCGTTTATATGTATTTATGTATGTTTTTCTATGTGTAAAATAAATGCGTTATGTTTGATGTCTTTGATTTTATGAATATTTAATCATGCATGATTTGTATGTGTATGGTATGTTTATACGATTAATTAATGACTGAAAATTTGGAACTAAATTTTCACGCTTCTAGGGTGGAGCAAGACGAGGCAGGTGGTGGTGCGGAATATAAAACCCTAATGGAAAACTCTAGGGATCCAGGTGGGAAGTGTTTGGTTGACGGGGTTAGGGTTTTGGAGGAGGGCAAGGGTTTTGTTGGGGGAACGCATATGGAGGATGTAAATAGGGTAATGGATGTAAAAGAAGGGAGTGATGGTAAAATGGATGATAAAGGCAGTGAAGTTTCAGTGGAATTGAATGTGGATGAGAATGTGGAGAGGGCTTGGGGAGCTAATAGGAAAACTAGGATTGAGGAAAGGACGACTGGGAAGGATGCACGGGGCTCATTGGGAGTTATGGAGTTGGTTGGAAGAGTGCTTGATGGTAATTTTAGAAAGAAAAAGAAAAGCGAGATTTTAAGAATTTTGGAGACAAGACTAGTAGCAATCTTCTTGTGGATTTGAATGCAACACGCGACAGGATTGGGGATGCTGTATCTGGAAATGAATTTGGCAATAAAGGAACTGGGGTTGACAAGATATTGGACGGGCAGAAGTTGGATTTTCATGGTGAAGGAGCTGGTCTAAGCGGGGGGGCTGTAACTGGAAATGAAATTAGCAATAAAGGAACTGGGGTTGACAAGATATTGGATGAACGGAAATTGGATTTGCATGGCGAAGGAACTGGTCTAAATGGAAAACAAAATGAGGTTATTAATGAACAGGTGCCAGATGGAAATTCTAGAAATGCCGAGGTATATTATGATAATCCTGGTTTCCTGGTACCAAAAACACGTGGAGAAGGAGCTGGTCTAAATGTAAAACAAAACGTGGTTATTAATGAACAGGTGCCAGATGTAAATTCTAGAAATGCCGAGGGAGATAATGAGAAGCCTGGTTTGCTGATACCAAAAACACGTGGAGAAGGAGCTGGTCTGAATGGAAAAGAAAACTTGGTGGTTAATGAACACGTGTCAGATGTAAATTTTAGAAATGCTGAGGGATATAATGGTAAGCCTGGTTTGCTGATACCAAAAACACGTGGAGAAGAGTGCATAACAGAAAAGGAAGGAGAATACTGTGTTTCGGATCTAGTGTGGGGCAAAGTAAGGAGCCATCCCTGGTGGCCTGGGCAGGTATTTGAACCTTCAGCTGCATCAGAGAACGCGATTAAATATTTTAAGAGAGACAGTTACCTGTTAGCATATTTTGGGGACCAGACATTTGCATGGAACGAGGTATCAAAGACAAAGCCATTTCGGATGCGCTTCTCTCAAATGGAGAAACAGAGCAATTCCGTAGCATTTTGTCATGCTGTGGATTGTGCCTTAAATGAAACTACTCGACGAGTTGAGTTCGGTCTATCATGTTCATGCTTGCTAGAGGAGGTGGATAATAATATAAAGACTCAGGTGATTGCAAATGCCGGTATCCAGGAAGAATCAAGTAGAAGAGATGACAGGGACAATTTATCCAGTGCGGCCGCATTTTTACCCACAGAACTCGTTAGGTACTTAAAAGTATTGGCTGAAGCCCCAAAATGTACAACTGATAGATTGGAATTTGTGATAGCGAAAGCTCAGTTGCTGTCCTTTAATCGATGGAAGGGTCACTATCAGCTTCCTGATCTCCAAGAGTTTGGTGGATTGTTGGAAGATGATTCTCTTGTTACTGTTCTGGGGGAGGGAAGGGATTCTCCTAAGGTGATGGAAGGAGAACTTCCAGGTTCCAAGGTTGCTCATCAATCTAAAAGGAGAAAGTCAATTCCTCAGGATGGTTCTTCTCGGAAGCGCAGGCACCTCTCAGGTGACGACGGGTGGCCAAATGAAAAAGAAAAATGCACATCAGACTTGATGTCCTCAAGCAGCTCAAGATTACCAAATGGCGAGAAGAAATCTGGAAGGAAGGCTAGCAAGAAGATGGGCCCTTCTGGCAAAAAACGCGAACCCATTGATTCTATATCAATCGATTCTAATGTGGAAGGAAGGAAGAGTCTTTTGCCACCCAATGAGAAGGTGTTTTCACACCCTAACTCATATCTTAGAGTTGGAGAACGAGTATGCAGGGCTCTCAAGTCTGGTGATGGAAGTTCTACTCAATCCGTTTGTATAAGTGATGGAGAACGTCCAACTGGTTTTCTTTTGGGTTTGACCCCTGGTTCTGGGAAATCGCAAAGCAAGAAATTGATTCCTGTTGAGTGCCTTCCTCCACATGAGATTTATTCAATGCTGTGCACGACTTCAAAAGATCCAATGAAAAAGTCTGGCTTATTGACTTCAACAGTAAGTTTGTTCTGTGAGTTCCGGAATTCTACTTGTTTGGAAAATGATAAAGCTCAAAATCACAAAAAGCATGCTGGGAGGCATAAGGAGAAACTACCATCCAACTCGGAGACTGTAGAATTTGGATGTGAAGGTATAGAGGACTCATATTGGACCGACAGAATCATTCAAAGTGACCCTGAGGAGAAGATGATATTTGAACCTAAGATCCCTACCCAGAAGGTTGCCTCTGCTGCTGAAACTGAAGCTGTTGTTGGTATGAGTGCAAACTCGGACAATAAACAAGAAAGAGATGCTGTCATTCTGGATTTGGAAACAGACAATTTATCTAGTCTTGTGGATGAAAAATCCCAGAAATATTCTCCAACAGCACTGATCCTCAACTTTACGGATTTAGAATCTATTCCTTCAACAGAAAATCTGAATGAGATATTTAGCCGCTATGGACCTTTGAGTGAGTCAGAGACTGAAGTATTGAGCAAAAGCAAGCGTGTAAAGGTGATCTTCAAGAGTCGAGCCGATGCTGAAGCTGCTTTTAGCAGTACTGGGAAATTTAGTATTTTTGGACCTGCACTGGTCAGTTACAAACTCAACTATTCCCCTACACCGCGCAAAGCTCCTACAACTTCAAAGAGGAACAGAAAGCAAATGTCGATGAAAGATGGTGCACTTTAAAAATGGTAATCAGTTGAGGTATCTCCTAGCATTTGTCATCTTTTGGAATATAGAATTTATTAGGTAGATTCTGCTGATATTGGAATAGCATGCACATAGATGAGAATTAGCAGTTAACCTTTTGTGTCATTTATATATATTCTTAGAGAGTAGATTCAAAGAATGTTCAATCTTTGCCTGATTGTAAGAGAAAAGTATTACAATGTGGATTTATTAGCCAATTCATTCTCATACTCATAACGGATGTTGTATGGGGTTTAGCATTTGTCCATGTTTCAAATTGTGTGCTCTTGAATAGTTTTTCTGTATCCGAAAATGTTTGAAGACCATTCGTACGCTAGTTGAGTTGTGGTTCTAGATGGAGCCTTAAGTTTGAAAGGTAGAGTTGATTCCTTGAACTGCATTTGATGCTGAGATAGGTAAAACTATTGCCTAGATGCCAGCTGTGGTTTATTTTATAGGTAAAATGCTCATGGTTGAAAACATCCCTATTGCTTCACGGTTGGATGCTGAATAAGTTAAGAAATAAGATTGTCATAATGATATTAATGATATTACTTCTTAATGGCTGGGGGTAAATTTTATGGATAACATTTAAAAACAAAAGCAATTGTGTCATTCTTGGAAGTTGAATAAGGTAAAATTATCATTAGGATACTGCTTTTCTTATTTGTGCTTTGCGCAAGATGAACTGCTCAATGGAAATGCCATGGATAGCTGAATCCCTTGTTTGTTAATGTATCGCCTAATTATCATTTTGGTTAGTGTGGACCTACACAGTTGTTCATATGTTCTTTCCGTATTAGTCGATATATGTCATTGCACATGGAACCGCATGGCATATTGAAACCCTACTTGTTTTCCTCTAGTTTTTTTTTTTTCCCATTCAGAAGAAGGTGAGTGCTTTTAGGCCTACTTAAGTGAATGGGGGGGGTTTGGCATTGCCCCTACCCGAGTATATTGAAAAGATTACAATGAGGAGGACATAACGGCCTTACATGCAAGGAATTACAATTGAATTTAAGGGAAACATTAGTATTCTACTTGTTAGCATATTTATACAAGAATGTGTCATTTACAAAGCTTTTCACAATCTACAACTAGTAAATTCCCATTTGTCCATTTTGAGCGGACCACCAACTTCTCCTGCCAATTCTTTTGGTAGCAATGTCTTCGATATCATTTCTTTATGGCCTGTTTAGCCAACCATTCAGCGATTGAGTCTGATTTGAAGTATTGCACATGACATGGCCCAGTAGCCTTTTTGAGATTAGTTGGACAGCAGCCATTGAGTCTGCTTCAACCCATACCCTAGTGTATCCAGATTGGTAGCACAACCTTGGTCCTGTACACATTGCTCTGACTATTGCTTCTAGGCAAGAGCAAGCACCGTAGAGCTCAAATAAGCCAACAAAGCATTTTCATTGTGATATCTAACCACGCCTACACCTGCAGCTAAGTTTGTTTTCCCTTTGAAGCAGCTCTCAGAATTTTTAACTTTACTCATTTTCCTCTAGTTGATTGTACAGTTTTGCCCTTAGATGGGAAAGTTGCATTTAATTATTCGGTAACAAATTAGTGGTATTTTTCTTGCATTCTTTTTGTTTTTTTGGATGGGCTACAAAACCTTTGGTCCTTGGTCAATTGTAAGATTGTCTTGGCCCTTGGGTCTAAAAGCCTATAAATCGGCAAGGATAGGCTAATGCAGTCTGAAAAGCATGCTGGGAACATTGTAAAAGCACTTGAGCTTTCAATAATTCATTGTTCGGATAATTCAGCATACAGTTGAAGAGATGGGTAATTTGATCTTTATGCACGTGGGTTGTGGGTGATCACGTTACAAAATTGGTGAAAATTGATCTTTATACATGCTGGGTTTTGTGTTTGAGTTTAATTTCCTTCTTGCTGCATTTTGTGGGTGGTTGCATTGTGAAATTTTACTTGTTCCTTGGCTTTGTTATGCTGATTCAGATCGCATGTCATTTAGGCTGTCGTGAAAGAAGGGGAAAAAATTAGGCTGTTGTGGTAATGCTGGATTGGATTTGTTGGTTAATGTGTATTTATGCACAGATCACAGCCTCTTTTGTTAAAATGTGTCATTATTTTCAGGAATGAGTTGAAAATGAGATAGCTTTGCATGTAAAACTATCTGGGTAAGTTCCATGTTTTATTCAGATTTTGACAAATGAAATTTGAGATCCATGAGAGATCTAGTGGAATAAAATATTGTAGAAACCTAGATATATATGATATGGAATTGACCTTGTGTATTAAAATTGGGATGATCATTTTGCAATTTTACTTTGAGGCCACGATTTCCATTGGGTTCTCGTCGGCTTTTACAAGAAAGATTTGACTCAACTGATATCGGCTTAACATTGCATGATTTTACTATGTACCTTGTTTGGTATGAAATTCTTACGAGTTGGATGGGGGAGTTTGGTAAATTTTTAAAAAATTATTATAAAAGAATCTATATAATCTAACAACGGATTTTGAGAAGTAGTAAAAAGTAGTTTTTCAAATTTTGCTTTTAGTTTTTCTATTTATTATTATTAAAATATTAATTTTGGCTTTATTTAATTAAAGTAATTTTTTAAATCACATATTTATTAGTATTTTAATTTTAATGCATTTCAACAAATAATTTAAATTTAAATTTAATTGATTTTTGTCCAATATTACTATGTTTTTATTTTTTATAAATTTTGAGATTTAATGGATGTATATTATTTTTGTTTTAAAATAATTATAGTAAATACATTGTCTTGAAAAAATATTTGATAATATTACACATTGTTGTTGAAGTAAAATATATTTTACAATACTACACATGATAATAATAATACAAAATAATATTATTATAATCAATGTCTATTTTAGTAATTTTATACAATCACAACAATAAATCATTTTGTTTACCAAACACTTAAATACTGATTTTGAAACATAAAGAATTATAAAAACAAGAGTTTACCAAATATTAATCTGATTTTTATCACAGTCGATTCTTTCTGTAAAAGTTGATTCTCTTAAAAATACAACAATACTAAACCAAATCTTAGTGTTATAGGACTTTGTCTCCAATTTCAAGGGCGGATCCATGAATTGTTGAAGACCGAACTGTTACTAAAAAAAATGAACATAGAGACGTATATGAAATGAGGAAAAAACTTCATTCTAAAAGACGAATAAACATTGGTACTCTCGGCCTCCTGAACTCTAGTGAAGAGGGTAAGGATGTGTGTAGACTGGTAGAATTTAGAAATTCCTAAATTGAGAAGCGGGTAGTGGGGGTGTAGGGGATGAGCAATGTGTTACGATTGAGAAAGCTATTTTTAATAAGATTAAGGTTTTGTATGATTTTGATTTAAATTTTGTTAAAATTTTAAAATTAAATTTAATAATTAATTTTATTTATATATTTTATGGGATTCACAATTTTTATTTATTTTTCAATCACATATTTTATCATTTTTTTATTAAAATTTATAAAATATCTAATTTTTAATACTAAGGGTTATGTTTGATTTTGATTAAAATCAGATTTTTTGAAAAATTTGATAAAAATTGATGAAATGTGTGAATTGAAAGTTGTTGAAATTAATTGTTGACTTTGACTTTAATTTTTTAGCAAAATTTTAATTGAAAACAAACGAAGTCTAAATAGAATATTTGATTTACAATTTTGTTTAAGATAAGAGTAATTATATTCATACTACAAGTTTTAATTATATGCACCACGTTTTAGATGTAATAAAAGTCCTCCAACTTTTGACATTTGATACTTGTGTTTTTACTTTTTTTAATCACATTTTTATTATTAACTTTCAATAATTGTCACATTTTGTTTCTGATAACGATTTTTATCCAAATATTCTATTAATGTGCATTGAAATAAGGGACATATATTTTGTCAAAATTTTGTATTTGTTATTTATTTTACTTATTTAAAAAGTAGGAGAGCCAAAATAAATCTTTTTATGTCCTCTTAGTTAACTTTTTGAATAGAAACCACAAAAAGATAAGATGTGAAAATTAATGGGTGAAGGATGAGAATGTGATAAAAAACAATTGAAAATATAAATGCAAAATATTAATAGTTTGGGACCTTCATTATCATTAAAATGTAGCGTAGTTAACAAAAGATATGGTGTGAATATAACTATCTTTTAAAGTAATAAAACTAAAAGTATATTTTTCACCCATGAAGATTATTTTGAAAAAATATTGCATTAAATTAGAAAGAAAATTCATCTTTATATTTATTGTTATAGGCCATAGCATTGTGTTCTCAATTCAAATTTTAATTAAATTTTAAAAGTCTATATAAATTTAAGTGTTCTCAATTTAAAATATAATAAATTCTTTATAAATTTACATGTCCTCAAAAACTCCTAAATTTTCAAAAATTTCAGTAATTGGAAAGATTTTAAAGTTGAAGTGGTTTTCGAACTCATAGATATAAATATCAAATTCTTTAAAATTCTAATACGACCCATCAAATTTCAGTGGATTTCAAATCCACAAATATAAAGTCAAATTATTTATACGTTTGATAAAAATAAAAGAAATTAAGTAAGAAATAACAAATATAGAAATATATAGTAATAAAATATCTCATTTTCAATTCCCATTTGAAATTTAAAGAGAGAGAGAGAGAGAGAGAGAGAGAGAGAGAGAGATGGATTGATTTCTTGTACCTTAGTTGAATTTAGAAACAAATTTTATTCTAGGCAATTAATAATGAAAAATGAATTTAGTCCATTATTCTTTGGAAACTTTGTTCACCAGTTAAACATGTCTTTAATAATAGAATAATTTAATGTATATTTTATGCGAAATACTCGACACTACTAGTATATTATTTTTTTTTTGAGTGGGATCCGATCGTAGAGGATTTGAATGGATTGAGGAGTTGAAAAAAATATTGAAGATTGAAAAAGATGGAGAGTTTTGTTTGAAGGGGATTTGATTTTGAAGAATATAGAGAAGAACAACAAGAAATTGAAGAATTGAGAGAGAGGGAAATGGATTTTGGTTTGAGAGGATGAAGACGTAGTGATGAACAAATAAGATCTTTTTTTGTTTTGTATGGAGAAAGTTTCTTTACTGATCGGTGATAATGAAAATGATTTTATTTTTATATTGGATTGATTTTTAACTTGTTAATATTTTTTTGCTTGATTTTGTAAATTGTAATTTTGTTCAATTTTGTAAATTGAACTTATTTTTAATTTGTTGATGTTTATTTGGTTGATTTTGTAGATTTCTTTTAAATAACAAAATTATGAGATTTTTTTTGTAATAAACGATAAATTTATAAATTTTATTTTTTAATCATAAAATAATTTATTTATTTTTTGTTCGTGTTGATGTATTAAGAAGTTATATTATTTTTTTGTAATTGTAATTTTAAAATTTATAAAATAAAATATGTTAAAATTTTATAAATTTTATGAAATTCTATTCAAATTACCTGAAATCAACTAAAATATTTTAAAAGAAAGGGCACAACAAATCGATTTTCATTCTCTAGCTTCCAATTTTAAGTTTTGAAATAAAACTATTAAAAGTTTATAAATTTCCCTTATAGGAGAAAACCGCCTCTTCGGCAGTTCAAAAAATTCCCATTGCGCTCTGTCATCATCATCTCTCTCCCTCTCTCCTTTTCTCCTTACTTTTGCCCGCTCTCCCTCTCCCTCTCCCTCTCCCTCTCCCTCTCTCCTATACTCGCAATTGCATATAGCAAATACAAATTCTTGAATCTTATACGGAAAATATTCCGATTTATCAATCCAACCAAGAAATGGAGAATTCTGGGAAGATCGATCTTGAAGCCGACGCCCTCAGTCTCATCGATCTCTCATCTCAAAATGATTATCAATTTTCAGGTTCAGATCCTTAATTTTATTTTGTTTGTATGCATCTAGTCCGTGTGTACGCGTAGGTTTGATTTATCGATGACTGTATGCGCATTTTTCAGTATGTGACTATGTGTACGTTTTTACACCGATTTTGCCCTATGTATATGTAATCGAGTATTGAGATTAGGGTTCCGGAGCTGGGAAGTGGAATGTGTTTGAATTCAATTTCAGTCTCAATGTGAAATTTTGTTGAATTTTAGCTGCTAGTCCTCATGATATGTCACTAGATATTGGTTTTGAGTGTTGGATTCTAAGGGCATAGAAGGCGTGTTTCTTGATAAATAAGAAAATAAATAGAGGTAGCCTTGACGATATCCTAATTATTTTCCTCAATTTACTTAATGCTACTTCTCGTTTTCTCTATTTTTTATTATGCTTTTTGTTTAGTAAGGAATATTAGATATAATGTTACTAGAATCCTTCTCAGGAAATCAGACAGAACCGAAATCATGTGAATTGTCAGGAGTTCTGGGTGCTGAAAAGGAAGCGAACTCCACTCTTGGCATTGATGTGGATGACCATGTGCCTAAACTCCGTGAATCAACTGATCCTGGAAAAATGCAAAGAAATGGAAGGTGTAATTTGCGTAAAAGTTTAGCCTGGGATAGTGCCTTCTTCAGTAATGCAGGTATTGTTTGTCCGTTGAAGCTCAAGACGTGAGTCTAGTTTGTATGGTCGTCTGCTATATGAAAATTTGTGTCAAAATTTCAGGTGTTCTAGATCCAGAAGAATTGTCCACCATGATTGAAGGAGCTGAAAAGGACAAAAATCATTTATTGCCTGGAATTGAAGAGGACATTGAGTCGATATCCACACTTGAAAGTGATAATTTTACCATGGATTCTCTTGAGGATGACTTGTTTGTAGACATTAGAGCTTCCATCCAAAGATCCAGTAAAAAAGCGCCCAATGCAAAAAATTGTACCAGTAAGTCAGCGTCCATGGAGATGGATAACAAAGCTATTTCAAGTGAGCAACCTTTTCTTAATTCGGTGTAGATAACTATATCTATGTTTCAAATATAATTCATGCACTGCACAGTATTAGGTGTGTCCTCAGGAAAATTAATGGGTTGATACTCAACTGAACTTGAAAACTGCTTCTTCCTTCACATTCACCCGGCATTCTCCATTAGTACTAATACTTCTGTTTTTAGTTCCAAAAATCCAAGCAAAGTGATAATTCATTCTTTTTTATTGCTAAGAAGACATGTCGAGTATGTTGAACTGCAACCCCAATCAATCCTCATGTTCATTGCAATAAAGTGGTACAACTTCAGAAATGTTGTACTCTTTTGCAACGTCGTCAAAATATACTTCCAACATCTTCACCTATTCGGCGTCAGTGAAGTCACTCACAATAACTTCTTTTGACTCGTCATCTTACCTTTATTGGAGTAGCTTTATCTTGTCTTTCAAGAAATTCCCACTCTGTAGCACATCCAGCTATGTTTTATAATCACCGTTGTTCTACAATTAGATTTTTATTTGGCATCAAACCTACTATGAACTGCTACAATAATGCCGTTTCTTCTCAACTTGACATCCTGCTAGCTAACTGCTATAATCACAATTGCACTTGAAGCCAGCTGATCCATGAATTCAGTATGTTCATACAGCTGCAGGGATTTTAATTGTAGCAAATAATATTAATGCCATCCAATAAAATGGAATATAGTTAATCTGGGCACATAAATTCATATTGATCTCTGTTGAGGTGAATCAGAGGTTGGCATGACCACATACATGGATAATCTCACAATGCTACTTTTTAGCTTTTATAAATATACAGAACAGAAGAAATAATTTATATTTTCATGTACCGAGATCAAATATTTTCAAGTGAATCACATCCATGTCTAAACATCAGGATTAGCATTTAGCAGACTTGTTCTCTGTTGATGTTATACAAGGTCACATGTTCTCGAGTGTTTTGGTGGCAGAAAGGGTTTTATTTTTTTGTAGCACTGTATCTAGTCATTCTTCCTTAAATTGTAAATGGATCCAAACCAGTATAGTTGTATAATTTCTAAATAATTATTTTAACTGATACAGCTTTGAAGAAGGAAGGCCTTGCTTCTCAAAATAAGGTACATTTAATTGATTGGAAAGTGTCTCTTGGTAATCATGGATTGATTGTTGTAATGACTGGAGATTCTGATACCAAATTTCAGCTGCACTCAGAACCGGCTTTAAAGAATACTAGCAGGCAAACTATTAGGATGCCAAAATGTCAGCCAAAACAAAATGCTGGATCAGGAAAAGCTGTTAAGCAGGATTCTGGTCATTCGCAAGTAATCCAGGCATGTCATTGTTTGACTTGAAACTCTCTCTCTTTCAGTGGTACATCCATGGTTTGAAAAGACGGAACTAAGGCATACACCCGGTGCCTCGAGGTGCAAGTTAGGGTGCTTTTTTTGTGAGGTATACACCTCATGTGTGAGGCGTACACCTCACCACACACCTCACATGCGTTGGAAACTTTTTTTTTTTCTTTTATAAATAAAATGATTTTTTTTTTATTATTGGGACCCTTTTCTCAACTAAAAAAAATTCAAAAGTTTGAATTTCAAAAATTTGGGCTTAAATTGGGCCGATTTTCTTAACTAATGTCTACAATAGAAGTCAAAAGTTTGGACCCAAAAATAAGACGTATAAAAACAAACAATTTGACTAATTTTTCAATTTGTTGTTAAGCGCCTCGAGGCTTATGCCTAGCCTCACGAACAAAAACCACCTCAGTACCTATTTCTGTCTTTTTAAACATTGGTTACATCAAGTATCTCTTAATTATTGCTGTAAAGAAAGAGAGGAACTTCTGGACACCTATGCCCAATCCCCTCAACATCTCATAATACAAACTGATGATAAGAACATTATACACTTCTTGAAAACTCATTGCTATCCTCTATTATTTTCTTTATTCGTGTCATACGAAATTTGTTTGGCTTTTATGTTTGATAATCTTACATTTAGATTGTGCACCTCAGGGTGCTGTATTAAATAGAATGCATAAACTTGCAATGCATGTGACACTGGCTGCCAAAAATTCAGATCTTACCGACACACTTTACAATAAAATTAACATTGTTATTAAAATGATTTTTCTTGTTAAGCAATGTCAGTGTAGATCTAGCAATGACTAAATGAAGCGGCCAAAAAGAATTTATGTAGCCGACTCCAAATTTATCAAGAATGAGGCTTACTTTGTTGTTATTGTTGTTGTAACTTGTAAGCAGTGGCAGTGTAGTTCCTTTCCACTGCTTTGATAAGAAAGTCGTCAGTGTGATTCTCTTAAGTGACTGACACTAAACATATTTTTGTTTGATAAAGTCTGTTACTAAGATTGACGAGTCAAGTTCATTACGTCCTAAGCCGCCCAAGGCTATCAGCAGGGCTACCTTCACTTCAACATCAACATCAGTGGCAAAGAGGGATTCCACGGGTAGTAGTCGTGTCAAATCTGAAATCGGAAGCTCAAAACTCAGTACCGGTAATGAACTCTTGACATACAGAATTTTTCAGCAGAAGATCAATTAATATTTCTATAGCCTGTAAAACTGTTATTAATCACCTTGACAGTAACAGTTTCTAGTAAAGGGAGTCAGACACCAAAAGTTCCCGTATTAAGTGGTGCCAGGAGGGTATTGCCAAAGCCTGCACCATCGTCCAAGTCCTCTTCATTCGGGTCTTCAACTTCAAGCAAGGCGCCGTCTACAAGGTCCTCTACTTCGAGTGATAGCTCTGATAGTATGTTGTCTAAAACTACTGCTAAATCTCCATTAATGACTGCAAGAAGAACTTCAGTGAAGAGTGGCACTATTAGGCCAGCTTCCTCTGGTTCCATTCCCAAAACACTATCAAAAGCAGCACTGAAGACTAAACTACTGCCATCCACTCTTTCAGCTCATCAGAGGTCAACTAAGATACCCTCAAGTGTATCACCAGCTAGTTCTATTAGTGAGTGGTCTTCGGCATCATCGTCATCATCTTCAACGGTCTACCAAAGGTCTAGTAACTCAAGGAACAGCCTAGATATCAGTTCCCGTCAATCTGTGGATGATAGCGTCGTTCCTTTGGGTCTGAGGAATCATTCTCCTGATCGAATTGCGGATGGACATGTAAGTAAGGTAACTGCTTTACCTGGTAACAATTCAAATAAATCCTCAACACAAAGTGGTACCCTTCAGGCTCCTGCGAAACCATCAGGACTTCGAATGCCATCTCCAAAAATTGGGTACTTTGACGGGGTTAGTTTTGTGGCCTTTTCTTAATACTTGCTCTTAGTTTGAATTTTGGCTGTAATTGATTGTTCAGGTAGTTGTGATGTGACGCCATTTAAAGCTAGATATATTTTTATTTTATTTTGCACTAGTCAATAGGTAAGGTGATGTTTATAAATATTTTCTTATTTCAATCTATAACTTTTAGGATTTATGGTTTTGAACTTAGCAGTACTTGGCTATATTACCAGACTGGATGGTTCTATCTTGCAGGGTAAGTCATTGGTTCGTACTCCTAATGGAACTCCACGCACTCAATCTGGCTTAGGTAATGTGCTAACTAAGAGTGGAGCTTCTATCTACAGTCCAAAAGGGAGCTCAAACATAAAGCCAAAGATTGGGAAGTTTTCAACAGCTAGAGCAGCATCTTCCTTGGCAAATGTAAAGGCTGATTCTCCAAATGTTAGGTCTCCTGCATCCCTTCCAGGAAGATCGTGTGCGTCAAATGATTCTCGTTCTTTAACAGATGTAAAATATTCTCCTATCTTGTCTCCTGAAGCTCAAGGAAACAGAAGTGGAGAAAATTGTTTGAAGTCACAGGAAGTTCATGCCAAAGGGCCTGATGGATATAAACAAGTTCTAGAAGCAGGTACTGGTGCCTATGTGAATGAAAATTTAGGTGACTTGATTGATGAAGCAGCCATCAATATGCATAGAAATATAGGCACGGGGGAGATCAAGATTGCTCTTGTTGAAGATAATAATGCTTTGGGCTCCAAAAGTATTGGACAGAGAGTGGATAAAGATGTATTGGACGACCAAAATCATCTGAAGTGTTCGCGTTCAATTTGCAAAACAAATGAAGATCAACAGGAGTCAAGTGGACCAAAGAAAGATGTGAACCCAAATGTTTATAGCCAAAAGGATGAACCTTTATCTGATATATCAGACTCTGCTTCAGTCTGTTTCCCTGCAACAGCCTCTACAACTACTGCCAGCAGAGCGCCATTTGCTCTCAAGGATTCGTTTTACAATAGTGAATGTCTTGAGTTCTCTAAAGAATCGGCTGTCCAGTTTGTCGAAAAGATAGCTATTCCCTTGCCTACTTCCGAGCAGAAAGAGAACAGTTAAACACTAGTCTTCATGCGCAGCATCTTTGTTTCTCAGGTACAGTTACACTGCTCTAGACTAATTAGGATCCATAGGCAGCTCATATTTCAAAATTGACAAATCTCTTCTAGGCTGCGTTTTTCAACAAGGAAAAGAGGATCATCTTCTTGTTTATTACGTGACACATGAATCACATCAAGTCCCCCCACCCACGACACACTTTTGCAGATATTTTTATTTGACAACTTGTAGAATTTTTGAAAGCAAAAGGTTAACTACACCTACCTGTATTTGTTCCGTGCAGATGGTATGATGGCCGAGGAGGGGTATTTGCGGAGTAAGATTTGTTTAGAGGATGATAAAGCGATTCTCTTTACTTTGGTGGTGAGAGGTGTTTAACTGGAGGCGTGTCTCGCAATTCAATTATTTCCATTCATGCATTAGACGAGACAGATCAGAAGGGAGATTTTGTACGATGTAAGCCCAACATTTGTTCCATTTTAACATTCCTAGACAGCTTTCCTACTAGATGAAGCCTGAAGTAATTTGGATACATATATATATCAAACTCCAAAAGTATTACTATTATGTCAGCTAAAAGCTAAACTTTATTTATCATGTTTGTCTCGATGTCATTTACAAGTGGTATTTGTGTTTATTTCCCCAAATTTTATTTTACAATGAATTATTGGGTCTGGTAAAATAAATAAAAAATCATATAACTTAAATTGCCCACGAGACGCTTGAAGAAGGCAATTGAAAATTTTATAGAACACGGGATTTCTTTATGTGGATGCTCTTGGTCGTGCGTTGGAAGTCAATTCTGCTATGGCATCCAGGATATAGCTGCGTGAAAATTGTATGACCGAAGCATTAGTTCATCGGCGTGCACGCTCAACTTTAGTAAATCAAAGACGCAGAAATAAATCATTGTATCTGAAATTTAACCATTTAAGCCTCAAATATCAGGATGAAATCAGGTTTAGACCATGCTACTTGTACACCATCACTTATACCATCACACTAGTTAAATACTAGTTGGTTCAAATTATTATTTAGTTGGCCAAATAAATAAAGTGGATCCAATCATTATTCGATGTGTGATGATGCTGTGAAGTGATGTGTAAGTTTTAATGCAGACAAGAAACATTTTCCGTTCATGAAATCCATATTTACTATTAAGCTTCTCAATTTAAAAAATCAGAAGTTCCAGTGCTTGTATTCGCGCTTCCAGCTATGAGCACATGCCGCTATATTATTACAAGATAAATATTTGCGACAGATCTTTGCAATACACTTCGATTCTTGCTTTCTTTTGCAGTTGTCCCTAACCAATTTCATTCAACGTCTCCAACAACCCAGCATCCTCTATTATTGCATCCATGGAGTCAATCCTCAACATTTTGTAGATTGGTGTCGCCCGTAAGTAGAAATATGTAAACCCCAAAATGCAATTTTGACAAGGCCCCTTGCTGGCCAATCCCAAAAATAAAAGCCAACAATCGCATCTTGAACTATTAATTTTACTTTTAACTAGGGTGTTCTTTGGCACATTCGTAAACAAGTATATGCCAACAATCGCATCTTGAACTATTAATTTTACTTTTAACTAAGGTGTTCTTTGGCACATTCGTAAACAAGTGTTCTTTGGCACATTCGTAAACAAGTATATGCCAACAATCGCATCTTGAACTATTAATTTTACTTTTAACTAAGGTGTTCTTCGGCACATTCAGCACATTCGTAAACAAGTATATGCCAACTCACAGAAATAGTTGCAGCTCAGAAGAAACAACAACGTAAAATCCACAATATCAAAATTTCAGTTCAGTAAGTTGATGACATACTAAATTGTTCACGAAATTAAAAACATTTTGCCGATCCACAATGCCCAAGAAGCACTCAAACAACATTGAAGGAAGAAAAAAAAACCAAAAAACTAAGACCTAGGCTTTTCCTTCTTCTCCTTGAAGAGAGCCAGGAGAGAAACACCTGACACCTTAACCACCTTAAATCTAACACCAGGAATATCTCCCACGGCATGACCCTTACGCCCAAATCCAGCAATCAACACTTCATCCTGAGGCAGAAACATTACAAGGTTGGATATTAAGAAGATGAGTAGCGAAAAAATCACAGCAGTTATATTGATAGCAGGAACTCACATTTTCCTCGATATAGTTCAAGCAACCATCATTAGGAACAAAAGCAGCAATCTTTTTGCCATTCTTAATGAGTTGAACCCTGGCACACTTACGGATGGCAGAGTTCGGCTGCTTAGCTTCAATACCTCTGTATACAAAACAGCAATTCACACCAAGTTTAAAAAATTATAATGATATCTGAGCCAGAAAAGAATTGACTTTGAAGAAAGGCAGAACGCAGAGTCTCACATCTTTTCAAGCACAATGCCTTTGGCATGAGATGAACCAGCAAAAGGTTTCTTCCATTCATTCCCAAGATGAGATTTCTTATAGGCCTTGTCAGCCCACCTTTGTCTTCTACGGTGGGACTTGAGTTTGCGACCAGCTCCCATACCACGTGTCTTCCTGTAAAGATAATACTTTACGAAATCATAAATCCACTCACATGATTGGAAATATTATAAATGTTAACAGCTGGTCACTTGTGGAGAACATGGAAATTGTAGTCGTGCCACATCTCATCACTGAGAACTACATTGGTTAAGCAATAAAAGTGAGAAAGATAATTGCTCTTAGTATTCATATCACCAGTCTTACCAAATTGCTCTATTGTTCACTAATAAAATGAATTGCTGCCCAATGAAAGCTCTAATATTATCATGTTTTCCTTTTACATCTTACAGGATTGACATCATATATTTGCTCAAGAAGAGCGACTACTAATCAAGTAATACACATTGCTGTTTCCAAGGTTTATGTAATAATGCACGGACAGTTTCAGAACACAAGTGACAGTAGAGAATCAATTAACCCACTGAAAAAGCCTATGTTAGTAATAATCTGCAAAATAGTTCAAAAAATTAAGATCCTCCACAGGCTTCTGGAAACCACATTTGAAACAGAAAGTTAGAATACAAAGGTGCGAATTATTATTCCCCAGTCTAAGATATGTCCACCATAAGTTTCTCAGAGTTTTGTGACTCTTTTTATCCTAAAAGTACACACAGAACTGTTTAAATAGTCGAAATCTTCAACCACACAAAATCGCAGAACTGTCTATATTTCTAATTATCCCAAATTAGTACATATTAACACTTTCTCGAACTATCTACATTCCCAATTACTACAATAAAGTCACAACATAAAATAAATGAACGGCCTTCTTAAGAATTGTTATACACAAAAAACAAAAATGAGAAAAATAAAGCAACAATCTTTTGGTACCTACTATCAAACTATTCATTGTTTTCTTTATAATAATTCATAGAACTGGAGCACTCGGAATTTGAAATCTCCTATATTCTACTAATGTCCTAACATCCTAACGAACCAATTAGTGTAACGCAACAGCGATTGAAACCAATCAATCTTCATATAGCTCATAGCTTCCCAAAGGCGTATGCTCATTTTTTTCTATGCATCGAGAAAAACTTAAACATTCATTATTGAAGTAAATACATACAAAATATGCATATACATACCCCATGGTTGCAGAGTGAAGAGAACGAACAACTCGAGAGCGTCGAGGGGTGGGAGAAGAGGAGAGGAGGCGCCGAATAAGTGTAAAACCCTAATCCAAGAAGAACGTCATGAACGTGTGTGAACTATTTATATGCCTAGCTGGATCGGGTACTGCTGAGCCCATCGGCCCAATTTGACCCCTTTCTTTCTTTCTTTTTTGATCGAATTGACCCCCTTCTTTCTTAATTTTGTGTCTGGTAGGACACTGTTGATGCGCAACCAAAAAAAAAAAAAAAAAAAACATCAAACTTCAAATCGAATTCAATTTGACAAAATATTTGCCAAACCTCAAACCGAATTTAATTTGGGGTTTATGTAGAATATTTGCCACCAAATCGCTTTAATTTGATTTTAGGGTGTGTTTTGATTGGAAAAAGTGGAAAAAATTAAAAAGGAAAATAAAACCATTTTAGGGTGTGTTTGATTGGAAAGAGTGGAAAAGGAAAAAAATTACATGTTACAAGGAAAATAAAAACCACCAAAATGATGAGAAAATATTTTTTCAACAAAGTGGCCAAATCCATATTTTAAGTGATTGTATCTTAGAAATTTTTTTCTTTTTTCACCTTGTATCAAACACCCAAAGTTGGAAAATATTTCCTCTAATGAGATATTATTTTCCATATATATGATATTTTCCATGAAAAATAGTGCAATCAAACATAGCCTTAATTCAAATTGAATCATTTGAAAATAGTTTGATTTAGATTTCATAAACCGTTAATGTTTCGATTTTAAATCAAATTGAATCATTTGAAAATAGTTTGATTTAGATTTCAAAGTTCAAAACACCGCTTTAACTATTTTTTATTTTTTATAATTAAAAATAAATTAATTTTACTGACTTTCACATTTACAAAGTGAACAAACTACAATGCAATACTAAATTTATTGGGTTGATTTATTTAAACTTTGTCAAATTATTGAACCATTGGTGCATAACCCACAAGTTCATTATTCTCCAATTATTTATTAATTTATGTTAATTTTCTCTTCATTCTCATTTTTTCTAAGAAAAATATTAATATAACGTAACCAGTGTTATCGAATCCTGACCCACTTGACGGTGTTCAACCAAGAAAATCGAGAACCGGTACCAAAATTGGGCTGGTTATGCACTCTATTTAAAAATCCGCCCAAAAATTCATTGACCCGCCCGGTTTTGAAAAACCTGTTGAACCGTTCTCGGTTTTATTAGTTTTAAAAAATAATTTTTTTCCACAATTAATTGTAATTGACCATTGAAATTCATTTATCTCCTTGTACGAAATGGATTAAAAGAATGAAAAATCAAAAAATTACTTTTGAGCAATTTTTGTGATTTTCAAAAACTTATTTTTAATTTTTAATTTTTTTTGTAATTTTGTAATTTTTTTAAAAATCACTGGGTTAACTCCGATTTGACCATTTGATCTTTGACCCTTTCACTTTTTCGGATCGATGCCCACGTCAGTTTTTAGAATATTGAACGTAACAATTGAGACAAATAATAATATAACGTAATATTTATGTTTAAAAAGTTCTCGTTTAAGCCTGTATTGATAATTTTATAGCAGTTTACTTATGTTTTAACTTATTTAAATGCGTTATTATTATGTCGATAAGAAATTGTAGTTTAAAATTGAATCGAACTTTAAAAAAAGGTTTGGTTTGGAAAATGAAATGGTTTGATTTGGTTTAGAATTTTTTCAAACCATTTCAAATAGTTTGGTTTGTAAATATGTCAAAAACTATCCAAACCAAAATGCATTCCTCCCAACTGTTTAGTGTTAACTGGATAATTTCGGCTAAAGTGTGTTGCTAGCCCAAATCTTGCATGGGTGCCGTTAGAGCGACTTGGTTTGCCTTTTAAAGCCATGTTCGGTAGCCATTCTTTCACAAAAAATTCTATTTTTTTGCCTACGATTTTTTACTTTTCAACATTTTTACACTACAAAAGTTTGAAAAATCAATAAAAAAATCCATTTTCCCCCAAAAAACTACACCGAACATGCCTTGATTAAGTGAAAATTAAGTCATCTACCTAAATTTAAAAAAAAAAATTTGAATTAGACTACATACATCTTTTTTTCATTAAATTTACTACATAGCATATATTTATACTGAATAAGAAATTAATTTTATTAATTAAATTCATATAAAAAATATCAATTATATCAGTTATAACCTAAATTTTATCAATACATAGAAAAAGAGTACTTCTCGCTATTATCATAATTATCTCCTATACCCCCACTACTGTATCAATCTCAATCTCTCATATGCACCATATATATCTCAATCTCTTTTCTTTAATCTTTGGAGAAGGAAAAATCTCAACAGTAATTTCACAACATATTTTCACAAATCAGTAACAAAACATCAAATTTCTCTGAACTATAAATGTCATCCGCACGTAGTAGCAATAAAGTAAGAAGCAAAAACATGAATCGGCAAAATAGTTATGCAATATAGAAAAGAAGATTATGATTCCAATCACGATCGTAATAAACCAACACACTTACACTTCTCATCTGTCAATTAAAAAATTGCAATTTAAGTAATGACTTGTTACCGAAATATAGTCATGATACAAAATTTTTAATTCAATATATATACAGCATACATAAAGATATACACATAACATTCATAATAGATTATGATAATTGCCATTCTGATTAGTTGATAATCTCACTTGAATAAATTGTGCAACAATATTATATATCATATGCTTTGTTAATCGACTATGTGACCATGTTAACATATGTGTAACACCATTGCCTTTATAAATATACCCTGGTACTACTTAAATTTGAAAAATATTTAAATATTTCTTTGATATTATTCTAATAATTCTCACAATCTAGTTCTGGGCAAGCGCCCAAAAAAGTGTTTATTTTTTTTTAATTTTGAATATATAATCAAATTTTAACTCCTACAAATATATTCAATTAAAGACAGTGATAAAATTAAATCAACAGAAGCAAAATATAATATACACCTCTCTGATATATAGTCAACATAAATTTTCTTTAGAGTTGGTACTGATTCACAATATCAAAAAAACAAAAGAATATATGTCAATTTCAAAGAATTGACGAGACAATTAGCGGTAGAGTGGCACCCAGACTATTTTTGAAACTTGTTTTATATATATATATATATATATATATTTACACTACCTACCAAATTACTATATATAGATTAAAACAGTAAACAAAAAAGAAATCATTCTATTAGAGGCATAGACTTCTATTATATTATAAGTATATTCTAAGACGTCTATATACATCTCTATTTCTTCTTTTTCATCTAATAATGTGTAAAATCTTATATAATCTTTGCTCGTCCGGATGACATGTATAGTCGCATCACAATCAGTAAATCTCTCGCACGCGCATTGTAGGCTTGTACTACACATTTCTTCCTTATATCTCACTGGCATCTACAATACAAAATATGATATATGAACAATAACATTTCACTAAATATGATGATATAATAATGTCTAATAAAATGTCAATTATGCATGGGCCTAAATATCACATTATAGTGTACTGTACAAGCTCAATCACAATATGGCCAATAATAAGCGCGCACCATCTATTGATACATGTGCGTCCGTCATGGTCTCGTACATGACTCAGGAGTCTACATTGATAGGAATATAATATAATATTTTAGGTCTAGCCTACCGTGTATGGTGTTTGACATGTCGCTATGTAATCCCATGGCCACTAAGGGACCTATGACATTGCCCGTACATCTCGGCTCCGAACCTCCAACACCCTTTCATCAGCCAAAGTCAATGACCGTGCGAGACCTCCAACAAATGTATATACCCGGAGCGAAATCAAGCACAATACATTATAATATAACTGACACTTATCACAATATCAATGTGCTCAATATGAATACCAATACATATATCTCAAGTTAGGAAAATCGACAGATTCCCATCAATGCTCATAAGAGATCACTAAGTTCCACAGTAATAACATATAACCGTTATGATTATTTTTAGCAAATACCTTGCACATCATAGTATTTTGCACTGTAGTTGAAATTGTCATACTTACATTAACTTTCGGTTACGACGTCTGGATCTGTTTAAAATAACATAATTATTTGTTAATTAATCTCAATAACAAACTTATTTCGACTCATAAGCCTAAACTAGGATCAATAGAGGTTTACAACTCAAAAACAATGCTTAGAAGATAAACGAGGACTTGGAGCTGGCCCAAACTAGATAACTCGAAGGGGGTCGGCAAACATGGGGCGAAGAGAGAGAGGGGGTCGACCCCTTAAAGAACTTTGAGTGCTTAACCCCTAGGTCAAAATTCCTCATTTTCTTGTAATTTTGTGCACGATTAGCATTTTATTGCTTAGGGATTATTTTATACTATTTCAAAATTAAAAACACTTAAAAATGGATAAAATTACATGTTTTTGAAGAATGAGCTAGCTTATTACTTTTTTAAAATGAACTGAACCCTCACAAATATATAGGAGGGACTAGGGATTTGATCGAAGTAATTTATTTTTAATAATTACATTTTTGACCTAGGTAAAAATTGCAATTAAAAATTCATTTATTCTTAACTAAGAATGCGTTTTAAAAATCAATTAACATTTTCAATAAAATTTCTAAAAAATCCCAGAAAGCTCCTAAAAAAATCCAAGACATTATATATTCATCTGAATCTTGATACTCAATTTTCACCCAACTCAACATCAGTTGCATTGTGTTTGTTGCAAATCTAATATTTCAATTAGGGAGATAATGATAATTAATCACCTTTGGAAATTCTTTACCAAGTATTTATTATTATTATTATTATTATTATTATTATTATTATTATTATTATATCCTACAAAATCATACATTCAATGAGCTATATTATATCCTACAAAATCATACATTCAATAAGCTATAAAAATTAATACATACAAGTGACACTTAAGGTGAATAAATGCATCTATGATTGTTACTAAATGAAAAAGATCCACAAATATCTTATTAATCAAATTATTCCAATTGTCTTGCAATATCCTTCAACTGAAATTTTCAATAATTCTTTTACAAACTAATAAATTAGTATTCGACTGATATTTCTTTATTTTTGAATTTTTTGGTATCAAGAATCCAAAATCATCTCATGTATCTTCAAATAGGGTATGATTTGCTCCGATTTTGTTTTTGAATTTTGAATTTCTCACCATCCAAGCACATAACTTTCTAAAATTTTGTAATGGCCAAAAGGCATCGCCTTGCTTTATGTTTTTGTACATCAACAAAATCTTGAACTGTAAATCAATTTATTAATTATGGGCTAGTTTCTAGGCTCAGTAAATCTCTACAGTTTCAGCAACAATCCAGTAGTATTACAAGAAAGTAACATGCCTAGTAAAATTGTAATTAAATGAAAATAATAGTGTATATATGTTATTTACCTTTTAATCAATTTTGGGATGTTTTATTTTTCATTGCAGTTTAGAAATTTAAATTAATCTAATTTTGGTTTACATAAGAATTTCAATTTTTATTATTATCCCAAATTTCATTTGATAGTGTAAAATTTAAAAGAAAAAATAACAATTTAAGAAAAATCCTTATTATGCCACCATTCGAGATGGAGGAGGCGTGGAGCCTCTTCATCAAGAGTATGACAAATGTCAATTTAAGTGAGGTGTGATGTCAGTTTGTCTCAACGTCACTAATATTAGTACACAATGACACGTCACTTTAGTAATATTGAGACTCAAATGCAACGCATTTGCAAGAGGCTAGGTTGATCAGGCTTGAATTTCTTATGAGACGGACATGCACACATCTGAGTCCGACATAATTTACACTACTAAACAGTAAACACGATATCTTCTAATTTCTTATCGCGATAAAAATTTGTAGTTGACTTGAGACTTGTATTCATTAGATAGACTCAATGACAAGGTCGATTCCACTTAAACTCATCACGTGCGTAAAAAGAAGATTGATGGATCCACCCAAAAATTCAACCCGTATCTTAGCATCGACCCAAACATGTATTAACTATACGTGAAAAAGGTCCAGCTCAGGGGCTCAGAGAAAAAGCTTGAAAATGGGTCTCTTTCGATTTGGGTCCCAAATTAACTGCCAATGGAGCACTCAATCAACCAACGCCCGCTTTCAGTGTCACAAACACAGTCACAGGGTAGTGTGTGTGGTGACAAAGTAGTAAAGAATAAAGCTCAAGTCACCAAACACTTTTCCCTTTTTCCTTTTGTTCCTTCATAATTTATTGAAGAATCGATTCTTTCGGAATTGTTTTTTAATGTTTATAACTCAGTTAAATATTATTTTTATTCACATATTTTATAGGATCCACAATTTTTATCTACATATATATCTACATATATAGTAAGAGCTACTGTTTATAATTTATAATTTTTTTTATCAAACAAGCAATTACTAATATATCGTTTTTTTTTGTGGAATCCGATCGTCGGCTCTATTATGATGATATATTGAGATGGTGAACAAATTTTGGAGATGATCAGTGGAGGGAGATAGATTGAGGAGGTGAGTAGATTTGGAGACGATCGGTTGAGGGAGATGATCGAATCAAGGAGATGGATTGAAGCGGTCAATAAATTTTGGAAGAGATGATTTTGTGAATAGAAAAATTGAAGACGTAGTAACACACGAATATTTAAGATTTTTTTTTATGTATGAGAGAAAACTCTTTCTACGATCGTTATAAAAATTAGATTAACATTAAATATGCATTTATTGAAGACGGAGTGACACACGAATATTTAAGTACTTTTTTTTTTTAGCGGAGAAAATTTTTTACGGTCGTGATTAATTTTTATATTTTAGGTTATATACAATTAAAAATTAAAAATTTATGCTTATTTTTTTTATATTAAACAATTGCCACATCATAAATGGAAAAATTGCACATGGCAATGTTATCTTCTAATTCAAGCAAATTCTCGCATCCACCTTTTCTGCATTTACAGCTGTTACTCTTTCCTCTCTCTCACTCTCTCTCATGGATCACCGCTTCCACAAAGATCATTCTTCAGTTGCAATGCACCAGTATTAATGTATGTGTATATATAAGCACTGAAAATATGTACTCTCATTGTTATGAATCTTTCGTTGTAAGATACTGAAATTCCCTTCTCAATTCTTGCATATTGAATTACAAAACCAGTTTGATTTTCAGCTTCTCTTTTATGTTAAATTTACTTAATTTTTGTGGCCTACTTGAGTAGATTGATTAGTATTGCTGCTACTGGATGTACAAATAAAACACTACGAAGTTACGAATTGCTGTATGTATGAAGCATGGAGGGTACAGCAGAATTGAATTCATGGCGAGAGGAATTGGAGAGCCTAGTCGAAGACACTGGGATACCATTCTCTGGCGATGGAATCGGAATTTTGACTCCGGAATCGACCACGAACCAATCATTGTTCGAAGCGGTAAATACCGAAGAGACGGCGGAGAGCTTCAAGGATCAAATCAAGGGTTTCGCTAAGGCGTGGGCGGAATTGATGACAGAATTGGGGAAAGGGTGTAAGGATGTGGTGCAACAGACACTTTTGACAGAGGAATCTTACATTGTGAAGAAAACCAAAGGACCGCTAAAGGAGGTTTCGGTGAAACTGAGGTTTATCAATGAGTTCTTGCCAGAAGATCGTGATCCTGTGCACGCTTGGTCGGTGATTTTCTTCGTTTTCATCCTTGCTCTTGCTGGTAAATTTCAAATGTTGAATTAGTATTTCATTTCCAATTGTTACCCTTTTGCTGATTTCTACTATTTAAAAAAAGATGATAGTGATTGTTTTAAGGATTAACTAGATTAGTGCGAAATAAGTAAACTAAATATGGAAATTTCGATTTATTGTACCAACTCTTCTCTTACGAATGTTGGTATTTTACTGACCAATTAACGTATTGAAATCAAATCGGTGCTAGATACAAACTAATCTAATAGTCAATTTTAGACATTTTTTGTACATTTTGCACTAGAAAGATCTTCATTGCCTGATTTCGCATGTTTTTCGTACGTCTGTACTGCTCCTATTCACAGTCCCCTAAGCAATTGCGTTGGACAAATTTGTGCAGCTCTGACTGTAAATAAATACGATAGTAATCATCAAACTGTGAAGAAAGTGTACGTACATCCTCCTAGTGCTGTCCGCGTGATGCTTCCAGATGGTAGATACATGGCATATCGTGAGGTAGGAGTTCCAGCTGACAAAGCTAGATTTTCATTGGTCACCCCACACAGTTTCCTCTCTTCTCGGCTTGCAGGTACTGAGGGAGTTGTTGATGCTACCTAGGAAATTCAGACACTATAACATGCTATACTCTATTGAATTATTTCCATGTGATAGGTATACCGGGTGTCAAAGTGTCCTTGTTGGAAGAATATGGTGCACGACTAATCACTTATGATCTTCCCGGATTTGGAGAGAGCGATCCTCATCCTAACAGAAGCCTCAGCTCATCAGCTCTGGATATGTCATATTTGGCAGAAGCTGTAGGAGTGAAGGGAAAATTCTGGGTTCTGGGTTATTCAAGTGGCTCTCTGCATGCATGGTCTGCACTTAAGTACATTCCAAATCGAATTGAAGGTACGCTATCTGATATAACTGCAACGTGTGATTTAATAAAACATTGCGATTGAACTAAGAATTATTTGTATTCTGGACCTTTTGTGATGTATCAAAGGATTCTCTTACAGGTGCAGCCATGTTTGCGCCATTGATCAATCCATATGAGTCAAGCATGACCAAAGAAGAGATGTCTGGAACTTGGAAAAACTGGACACGAAGAAGAAAATTCTTGTACTATCTAGCTCGAAGATTCCCTAAATTTCTTAGTTACTTTTACCATCGTACTTTTTTCTCTGGAAAGCATGGCCAAATAAATAAATGGTTATCTTTGTCACTGGGGAACAAGGCAAGTTCATCTCCTTCAGTCAACTCCTCAAAGGATAAAGTGCATTCATAGTCTCATGGCTTTGTATATTTGCAAATATTTGTTACTACTTATTGAACAATTAGAGCAGGGATGATAATTGAACCAAACTACTGTAGCTTGGCACGAAATGAACTTGCTAAAAGCTCGTTTTAGATTAGTTTGTCAAATAGACAAGCCAACTTGAAAATGTTTCACAGTTCACGAACTTACCAAATTTAGCTGAAATATTCTTATGCTTGTCGTGATAATAAAGTTACCACAAAGAATCTTTTGCTTATGTTAATTTGTTGGAGGTCTACTGAAACGGCATCTCTTAAACTTGGATTACTGGTATCAATGGATATCAGAGTTCAATACTATAAGCTTTTTTTTACACAATTCTATTCATAAGATATTTATCACCTTTTTATTCATGCAGGATAAAACTTTGGTTAAAACATCAGATTTTGAAGAATTCTGGCAAAGGGATGTTGAAGAGTCGATTCGTCAAGGTAACACAAAACCATTTATAGAGGAATCCGTGCTTCAAGTGTCCAATTGGGGTTTCAGCCTCATGGATCTCCAAGTGCAGAGGAAATGTCAAAGAAAATGTATTTTCCCATGGCTGCAGTTCATGTACGGGGAAGCAGAATGTGAATTGACTGGATTTCTTGGCCCAATTCACATATGGCAGGTAGGCAGGCGTTTTTGTTTCTTTTTCACCGGTCTTCTTTCTCAGTCATAGAAAGTGAAACTTCGAAACTTGGCCGTATTTCTACTTTGGCAATTTCAATCAGTGTTGCATTTTTATTGAACAGGGAATGGATGATATGGTGGTTCCTCCCATGATGACTGATTACGTTGCTCGTGTTCTACCCAATGCCTTCCTGCATAGACTTCCAGAAGAGGGTCACTTCTCCTATTTCTTTCTGTGCAATGAATGTCACAAACAAATATTCACTACCCTTTTTGGAAACCCACAAGGTCCACTTGATACTGTAGATGTAGCTCCAACAAAAGAGAGAGGAGAAGTTGAATCGACTTGTGCAGATTCTGCCATTGGGATTTGAAGTTAATTGTTGGTTGAAATAGCCAAGTATACATCCCACATGGATGCTTCTATTCTTGGCCGAGCACGAGAAGCGAAAATCAAAAAAATTCTTGATTTTTGTTTGCCGGAGTAAATTTATTTCAAAGTTCTGACTGTAGATGTCTAAGAGGAGGGGCAACAATATGAAAGCAGTATTTGTTTTCTTACGAATGACCTATATTTAACCGCTTGAAACCAAGCCAACAAACCTGGCGGATCAAGGATCAATTAAAATAAGCATTTCTGTTGTTCTGCCAGGTATTTGTTGTATTTTTTTTTTTGCCTTATTTTGGTTGACAACTTGGATGCAACCTATGTATTAACTGACAGGGTCAACATGTTTGGCAAAGTTCATTTATATTTTTTAGCTTAGTCAAATTTTTTTTTTATCCACACATTTCGTAGGACATACAATTCACTACCTATTTATTATTTACATTGTAGGACTTATTATTTATAAACACTTAAAAGTATAACCAAACAAGCATTTGGCATAAGCCTTTCAGAAGCAAGTCCACAAAGATGAGGGTTGAGGCTGGGTTTAGCAACAAAATGAATCGCCCCATCATTAGAGCATCTTCAATGCATTTTATAGATTGTTATCTACGTGGTGCAAAAGTTGAAAGACTTTTAATTTACGTGACATTGATATCTAATAAATATATATTCAAGTTTAAATTTTGTCTCCAATAAATTCTATGGATTGTAGTCTACATAGTATATAAATAGAAAGACTTTCAATCTATATGTTATTGATGTCTAATTAATAGACAGTTAACTCCAAAATTGATTTCCAATATATTTTATCATCAACTCAATATTGTTATCTATATGGATTTTATCAAACCTAAAATAAAAATAAATAAAATAAAGAATAAGATATAGAAAATCTAGAAAATATGATACAGAGAAAAAAATTGTTGATTCACTCCATCTAACATAACTTTTGAATCTAGACAAATTTCTAAACAATGTCTACTTTTTTTCTTGCCACGTCACCTTAATAGAGGGAGTCAGCTTGCATTGGAAAAGAATTTTTTAGACATTGTCTACTTTATTTATGTGGCAAAAATATTTTAGCAATCTACAGTGGCATTGATGATGTTTTTAGATGTAAAATTGTACTACATTTCACCACTTCTGCTAATCATAAAATATGAAAGTATCAGCGGAAGAACATCTGAAGCCATACAAATATGGTACACGTAAAACGAGAGAAGACAACAGAAAGAAAAGGAAAATATAGTAGAGACGTACGGAGGAGAACGTGGAGATAACAGAGAACATAGAGGTTTATCCATCCTCAATTTAAAGCTTGCCTTTCTTGTAATCCTTGGAAGGTACAATAAAGTAACAAGTGAGTATTAAATATTAATACTCATCACGTCGAAGTTAAATAGCAAAATTTTCTCGCGCACCAAATAACTCAACTAGGTAAAACTATGCTACCAAGAAAAAGAAAAGGTGGCATTCCATTAGCGATTTCAATTTACAGTCATTGGGAATAAAGAATCGATTGAACATGGCTTGGCAATAACCTGTAAATAATTCATCGCCTTAGACAACCAGCTAATCCAGTGGAGGAGATTCGGTTTCACCAGTTTTTTATGCTAGAATTCCGCTGCCCATGATTTGCTGGGACTCTTCAATCAGATTAAAATGCAGTCTCACTGCTCTTGGTCTTTCCAAGCAATATGTCTTTTGCTTCATTAATTTTAGAAGCAAGGTAATGACTACCACCTGCGTCGGGATGGTTCGCTACCATCACCCGCCTATGAGCTTCCCTTACCTTATCTGTCTGGATGCTTTCCCTGAAAGTTAGGATTAGTGAAAGATCAGACTAATGTGAGATATACGTCACGCCAATATTTCCCTTATATCTGGATGGGAATATCCCAAACAGAAAATAAAACAGGCAATACACTTCCGTATCAATGAAAAAAATTATATTTCCTTAATAAATGACATTGGCAATAATGAAGCATCTGTGCAAATAAATATTAAGATCAAAACTAACAAACAGCCAGCCAAGAGTTATCTATGATCTATCTAATAGTCGATCAATGTAAGGGATATAAATTTTGAATGAGATGCTCGTGCAACATCTTGCGTTCCCTTTAAGACACACAATCTCACTCTTCTCTTGAAATATCTACATTGTAGTACTTCAGGCACGTATCCATCAGTCCACGGTCAAAAAATCCAACTTCTTTAAACTACCAGCTGATGGAGCCTCCATATGTATGACCAAACGATTTAGGCCCACTTATTCAGTGACCAACAACTGATCACTATATTGATACCAGGTAAAAGACACAACTTTCAAACAAAAGTAACTACAGGGTTTGAAGGGGGTAATATGAGGAAGGTTTTTTGGGAAAATTACAGCAGAGGTCCCCAAGCTTTATCTCATGTCATTGCATTTGGATCCTACGATTTCAGTCAAATATTTGACTGTTAAAAACTATTTAAAAGACGAGTTTACCTTTATCTTTAAATTAAAACAAGAAAAAAAGATAAAAAAATTCAAAAATAACCTTCTCCCCCCACACCTACTGCCAGGGTAGGGGAAGAAGGTGGGACGGGGTTTGCTATTCTATTTTCCTTTCTTTTTCATGCTTTTTAGCGGCAACGTGAATCGAAAACATCCACTGGAGACGGGTGCTACAAACTTGAAAGGTTGAAAACTAAGCTGTCCAAAAAAAGTTGCCGGCTTGTTTATACAAATTTAATAGGTTGGGAACCTGTCCCAAGTTTTTTCTTTTGCAGCTTGGCTCGAGATTTGCTCAATCTTTGAGACTGCATGAGACAAAGCTCATCAATTTACCGAGTCTAACCCAACCAGTTATTAAAGTATGTACCGAAATATATAAGTTCACACCCCTGTTATCAGCCAATTAGAGTTATTTGAGATCAGTTTAAAGCACAAGAAGCAAAAGTTGAGCAAGGTCTTGAAGCTCTTGAGAAATCAAGCCAAAGATCCAAACCACCTATATCCCCAAGCTCTTCACTCCAAAGAAAGAGAAAGTGCATAAAGCCCAAAACAATTAAAATAGTTTAATGGAAACACACATCTCATCATGTACTGCACAAAAATATGTGTTCATCAACCCAAATTAATTTGTTTGACAAAAGTAACATCCTCCCAAGATCTTCAGACTTCAAATTGTATTTTGGTAAGCCAGCCTCACACGACCTTCTGTGTGTGCATGCATGCGGCACTGCATGTGTTTGTGTGGTCAAATATTATGGGTTTCAATATCCAACATTACTTGAAAACCGCTGTGATTATATTCGACTTCAAGAAGCCCCTCTTGTGAAAATAGATTTGTCATTCCCCAGTAAAAGAAAGAAGAAATGGAGTTACCTGACCTGACTCCAAGTATAAGAGCCACTTCCCTCCAAGTCATTTTAGGCAGGAAACCTCCTTCATAAAATTTACGTATTCTAGCAGTTGGTGGTCTTGCCTTGAATGCTTGCCAGGCCTGAATCCCATGTCTACCAGCATAAGCAGCAGCAGCAACAGCAAGTCCTGCTAGAACGGAGAGTTCAGTTGCAAAATCCAGATTCACTAGAGGTGGGGTATCGATATACTTTAAGATAAAAGTAAAAAGCATCATTATTAAAAACTCATTTATTTACTAAATCCTCGACTAAGAAGTAACAAGATATATGAAAATGATATTATTGATGATAGTCTGTGCAAAACACAATCCTTAACTAACAATCAACGAGATATTGAGAATGATATTGTTAATGACTAACTATATTAAAAGGCAAAGTTATCGGAGGAAAAAATTCCCTCCCAGCCCTGATAAATCGAGTTGTCCCATGTATGCCTAAAGTAATAATATTTGTCATTATATCTCAACTATAAGTTATCGCCTTTGACGTTATAACTCAATTAAAAGAATGGTAATAGTATTGAAGACAATTCAGGAATGTGTCAAAAATAGTGGAACCTAATCTTCTAAAATGTATGATTAATCATATGGACTTTAACATTTTTAGGCATTGCAAAATAAAGAACATCCATATTTGGCATACAGATGATAATGGAAGCTTGCACACCTCTCACGTAAAGGTAGCAGTAGCTAAATGGCAAAATGCACCCCCACATGAATCACATAGCAAGCAAAATTCGTCATTGACAGGCAATCTTGAGGACCATGGTCTACTGGAGTTTGACACTTTGCTTGATTTGAATAAGGTAGCTTATTATTTTTCATTTTTATATTTTTTCTTTCCATAACAAGTATAAGATACACTAAGAAGTGAAAACCAAGTAGAATGCCCGGTTGAAACAAGATGGCTGCTGACAACAATTTATTAGAGAAAAAAATGTGCAAGTTTTACAGAAAGTCCTTTGCAGGCAGGACAAACAACAGAATGCCTCTAGTATCCATAATTAACCGAATCTGGAAGAGCTTATTTAATAAGAAATATTATTTGTAACGACCAACAATAAGCATGGGTCAAAGCTGTGGCCTCTGTGGCTTACATGGAGGGCTTTGTTCCATATAGAAGGTGGGATAGACCAATACTCAATTAGTTAAAAAAAAAAGACATAGCATAACAAAAGAAATATAGATTAACCACGACCGTAGGGAGTTTTCTCCACTACAGGAAGAAAAAACACGTCCGTGTGTGATAGTATCACTACGTTTTCAATTTCATTTCCTCCAAAATTGGAGTTCAATCATTTTCTTCAATGGAATATCTCCAAAATCTACTCATCTTCTCATTCCATCCCCCTCAATCGATCATTTCCCTCCATTGATCATCTCCAAAATCTATTCACAGCCTCAATCCATTATCATAACAGGTGTATGGTCGAATTCCACCACAAAAGAAGCGGTATACTAGTTTAAATAAGCTTAGTAATACTTACTAATGTGCCAAATATTAATTGCATGGAATGAAGTAACACTACCGCGTTTCAGACTGGTTATGCAATTTATGCTATCAAGTAGAGAACCTGAACAACGGAATCAAATGAAAGAGAACCTCTACTGAACCTTGATCAGAGAACATACAAGATAGTCCAGACATTAGACGCTCACTTTTGAAGGTAAATACCCAAAACAGCGTCAACTATAAGCAAACAGCCAAAGTAACAGGGAAACCATGAACCTCAATCGAAAACCTTACAAGATATTCGAATTACATAAGCTCACGTTTGAAGGAAAATACTGAAAAGGCGCCACCTTATTTAGGCACAAAGACCATTTGCGAAAACACTTAACTAAGAAAAAATTAAAAGAAATCCAAGTAACCAACTATTCAATCGAGTAAAAATCTATTCGTTCAAGCTAAAAAGTACATAAAGATCCGAATCTTATCATTTCTACTTGAAAACAAATACACGATGAAAATGGACACTATTTCGTTAGTCAACATTCCTAACGCTCGCAAAGAAACATTAAAATTGAATATAAATCGAAAACATACATACTCGTGCATATTGTATTTAGTGATCTTCGAACATACAGATGTGAAACTTACCATCTTTAATTCTGCGGTAACTTCACAGCAGGACCGAGGACAAGAAACCAACAGTCAGAAGGACTGTGTTTTCGGGTTTATGGATCAACTTTTTCGTTTCTTTTTCAGTAACAGTAATAGAGCTTAGGGTTTCGACGTGCTCAGAAACGGAATGTTTGCGACGAAATTAGTTTCCGGCCACGACCAAAACAATTTTCTTTTTTTGCATTTGAATCCTCAACTTAACAGTTTTTGAGCACATCTATCCCAGATGGACCGAAATAGTCAGAATGACCGTTAAAAGTCAAAAACTTTTTATTTAAAATGAATCCAGTAATTTAATATAAATAATAACCTACCAGACTAACGATCCGTTGTCGTCCAGCGGTTAGGATATCTGGCTTTCACCCAGGAGACCCGGGTTCGATTCCCGGCAACGGAATAAATAATTTTGGCGGCGCCAAGGAGGAAAAAAGTAGAACACAGTTTCCGGTTTGCATATTGGTGCTGAAACAGATAATAAATTGCTTAATGCATAATACTTTTTTTAGTCATAACACAAAAACCTTTAAGACTGTTGATAGCTGTGTACTTACGGAGAAAACATGACATTCAAGCATATATGTACACATTTAGTCCAATATGAATATTCTGATGTAAAAGATTCATTAACTTTTAACGGATTTTATCGTCATTTCGTGCCTGCAGCCCTGCTGGATTCGACCTTTTATCAGCAGGTTGAGTAGCGTAATAAGGGGCACAACTAGAAGAGTTGGCCCTATATTTTCTTTCGATTTTTTTTTTTCTCAATTCGATTGCAGTCTCCGAAGTCCTTCTTGATCGATGGTCCCCATTAGCATTAGTGCTATAATTAGCAGCCGCTTTTTTTGGAAGGCGAGGTACTCATGTGTGATCGCGGATTCCACGGTAGCAGTAGTTCTAGCTCTACATTATGAGCACGGGAGCTCACTCCCTCAATGTTAACTGTGGTTTTTCTTGCTTTATTCTCGTGAAAGAAATAGAGTAGCCCGCGTTATTGTCATTTGTTCCTTTAGTTATTGGCATTTCTAATTTGACATTCTACTCTTTTTATTATCTGCAGACCATTTGGTTTAGTGGAATTCAGTTTTTAAAGAGTAATATAAATTAGCCGCCATTATTGTGGACATGCAAGCATAACCAAATGAAGTGGTTCAACAAAACCTAAGACACCGAATATTGGTGGGCTATCAGCATAATCAACCGTTCCAATACATAGTCGCAAATAAATTAAAATAACACATGACTCGACTCGTGAAGATTTTCTGTGCACCAAGCCCAACAATGGTGATGTAGCGTATGACCACCATGATCAAACAACCTTGCTCATCATGGTATAACACAAGTGTTCAATTTGTTGAGGCTCAACCTCGTGTTACAAGTGTTGGAAATAGTTATATATAAATTGGTTTGACCAATTTTGACCAAATATTCGAGTGAGTCTCGATAACTGATTATTATAGATTTATAGTCGAATGCATTCTACTCCGTAATTAGATGCTCGTGGTACACTTGGTTTCTCAAAACTATTTTTGAATGAATGAGAAATTAGTATCAGAAATTGACATTTTGAAAGTAAAAATTGAATTAGTAGCAAGTTGGGAAGTGGATCTCACATCGGAAAATGACTTGATTTTGAACTAATTAATATACCTCTAGTTTGGATTTGGGTTTGGGCTCCAAGGAGCACCGCAAGTCTTTAAAATGGAGGAGGCTTAGATGCTATCAGGTTCGGTTCAAAGTCCACACGTGCTGCCCACTCGTTTGCTCAAAACTATTTTCGAATGAATGAGAAATTAGTATCAGAAGTTGATACCTTGAAAGTGAAAATTGAATGTTGTAGCAAGTTAGGAAGTGGATCCCAAATTGGAAAATGACTTGATTTTGAACCAATTAATATACCTCTAGTTTAGATTTGGTTTGGACTCCAAAGAGCACCACAAGTCTTTAAAAGGGAGGAGGTTTAGATTCTATCAGGTTTGGTTCAAAGCCCACACGTACCGCCCACTGGCCGGCCAGGTTCAAGGTCGGGTCGTTGGTTGTGTTTCGCGTAGTATATTCTTTTTAGACAAAATAAATATAAAATTATTTATTTATTTTAATTCATCTTTCCAAATTTGACACGTGTCATGTGTCTGTCTGTTGGATTAAGAACATACATGATTGTTCAACATGTTCTTCCAAGTTTGACAACTGTTCAATCAAGTCCTTTCAAATGTTGTGTCTTTTTAGACACAACTTTTAGTATTCTATAAATAGGCCTCTACAGTTTTGCGTTTTTTCATTCCATAAAATACTAAATATATTTTACATTCCATAGCATTCGAGTCTTCAGTTTAGAGAGTACAAAACAATTCAAGTTTGCCGTCATTTTGGTTTGTAGTGCTACTACCGAAAGATTTTGATCATAGTATCTTGGAAGGCGTTTGCCACAATACCGAAAGTACCGAAGCAGGGCAACTATGTCTTAAAGAAAGAGAGTTGAACTCTTGCCTCGATATGTGTTTTTTTTCCAATTTCATTTTGTCATTTTCGTTTCTTCAAATAAGTGTTCTAATAGAATATAATAATTGACTACGTAAATTTATCTAACAAGAAGTCAGCCATATTGGCGTATACTAGCCTAAGGTTCAGGATCAACAACGATCCCCTTTAACCTATCTTCTTCGAGCTGGATCAGCTATGCAAGATCACACAGCAACTAATCTTCTTCGAGCTGTAAATGTAAAATGTGACATGAACAAACCAAACAAAAGAAAACGCAATGTATGAGATAAAGAGGAAAAAGGAAACATGCTACTTTCAAGCTCAAGCAATTCCATCCAGTCTGTCTGTAACACATTGCGATGGTGTTCCCCGTAGTTCCAGACATAGTGGTGAATGGCTCTCGGGAAGAAACACAACGGTTAAGTTGCAGATTGCACACAAACAGCTGATCAACTGCAACTAATCGTTCAAAACCACGGAAGTGAAATATTAAACTAATAGCATGTGGTATTCTGCTCATGAGCTTCTTAGTGTAAGGTTTTGTATAAATGGAATTAACATTTATGGTTCACGAAACCAAGAAAAGCACATAAAACTGTAACTGAAACACGTAGAAACACAAAAAAGATCAATTCACTGTTGAAACTAGAATTTATCATAATCTGGAAAATATTGATGGAGTACTTGACAAGGGCATAACTTCAAACAAAATCTGCAAAAGATCTATAAAAAAAAATTTCACCCCAGAATCTTTAACGGCAGATATTACAAGGGAAAAATCAAAACAAATAGAACTTCAAAGTTCAAAAGCAACTTCCCTTTCTCAAACCCGAAACATCTGCGATGCCTATGGAGCATCAAAATTCACGTCTCGAATCTTCAGACACTAAGATAGGACATACATCGCCACTCTATAAAGTACTCCAATCTACTGCACATTCATCTTTCCAGCAGCAAAATTGAGGCCATCTTTCAATGGTGGCAACCTAGACAATACCCAATCTGGTGAGCTGTTTAACCATAGCACTTCACCTGTCTCCTTGTGCTTAAAGTCAGGTTGTTTAGGATTCCTCTTGTTTGATCTATTGTCCCACCATTTATCGGGATTTTCCACCAAGTTCTTCCAAGAATCATCACTTTTTCCATCATTTTTCCTTAGAGTAAACCCTTGACCATCTTGCACTTGCTTTGCTTTAAAAAACTTAACATCAAACTCCAACTTTCCAAGCCCTGGAATCACCCATTTTGGAGCACTGCTGACCCAGAGTCCGTCACCACTCTCCTTGTGCTTAAAATCTGGGTATTTTTCTTTAACCAATCCATTAGACTTGTGTTCACGATAATCCCACCACTGCTCAGGATTTTTCACAAGATCCCTCCAAGAATCCAAGTTTGACTCTACATTTGTTTTCTTGCTAGCAATCTCTCCACTCTTCACATAACCTTGTCCAGGTTTAGAGTCGTTCTGGTGTATCCTTTCCCCATTGTACTCGAATTCAGCAGCTGCCGATGCTGTGGCTTCCTTAGAACCACTGTTAAATAATTTCTTAGGAAAATCGCCATCATTCTTCATGCCCAAAGAGCTTGACTTTTTCGCATGTTCTAATGCATCTCTCCGTGCCCGATTTAAAGACTCATCGTCATCCACCCTAGAATCACTATCATCAGAAATAATTGACACGTTCTCTTTCTTAGCGCCCAGTTTCTTAACAGGTTTCTCAATTACCAAACTAGAAAATTCATTGGCAGCAGCCATTGAAATCCATTTGTCCTTCGTCTCATAATCCAAAACATTCCTCTTCGATCCCTCCACAAAGTTCAGATTTTGCACCACGACATGATACTTACCAAGACTCTCACTCAACACCAAAGGCATAGGGTCCAAACTCAGCTGCCCAGCCACATAAACACAATCATTATCCTTCACATGGCAAGCCACGACATGAGCCAAATCACCCTCAAACACTATCGGAATCAACAAAGACTTGTTTTCATTTCCATTTGGTTGAGAAATTACCGTTACAGCCCAGTGTTTTCCATCAGGGGTAGACTCAAACCGAACCGGACTCTTTACATAACCAATCAGATTCACAGAATTTGCAACCTTTGCTTGATATGGGATCTCAGTTGGCCTTGGCCAAACAGCCAGTGCCTCTGCTTGTTTCTTGATCCTCTGAGACCAACTCAAAGATGATTCTGAAGATTTCTGGGTTCTGGGTTTCTTGGGTTCTTGGATATTCAGGCTATTGTTATAAGTAGTACCAGTGCTAGTTCTTGTAGAATAAAGATAGGACTGTTGGAAGCAAAAGATAGGGCGAAGTAAAAAGAGGCATTTTCTTGGTACAGGAGAAGGGATCAAGAGATAGGGTGGTATTTTGGCCCTAGCTAAGAAATTCATGGTGATGATTCTTGCACTGTGAATTAAAGAGAGAGAATTCAAAGTGAATGAAAGAATTGATTTAGTGTTTGAGGGTTTTTTTTTGATCAAGGAAGATGGAAAGCCGAAAAGGCACGGGGTCGGGGATTTGGGGATGGGGATGGGGTTTGGTTATCCAAGAAAACATCTAATTTTGTAACTAAAGTCGCACTCGACTTTACTCTGTATTTTAGTAACATTTTTTCTTTTCTTTTATAGAAATTATAATTGACCGCTCCCTCTCCAACATATTAAGAGCATGTTCGGTAGCCATTTTTTCTCAAAAAATTTATTTTTTTGTCTACAATTTTTAACTTTTCAACCTTTTTACATTATAAAAAAATTTGAAAAGTCAATAAAATATCTAAAAAAATATATTTTTTCCAAAAAAAACTACACCAAATATATCCTAAAACAGGACAATGTTGAATAATTGAAATATATGCTAAGTTTGAGCGTTTCTAAAATATTGTTTATTGTATCAATTCGAGCTTAGACTATATAAATTTCACCACAAAATATATGTATTTCATTGTTACGGCTATGAAGAATTATTTTCATCTAACCCAACAAATTACAAGTTTCACATCAAATTATTATCACTTATTATTTTGATCATTTAATATTCTATCAATTTTAGGATCTCGAACAAATTATTTGATGATGCCACCTGCTTGATCTTGTAATCTAGTCTGTTGCTGCTTGTTTTAAATTAACGTTAAAGTCAACAATTATTTTTAACTATACAATATATATGATCAACAATTTTTATCAAAATCTGTTAAAATTTTCATCAAAGTTTTATCAAACATAACCATATATGAACATCCTATAGAAAAGATTTTCTAAGCTTTCTCCAGATGAAAATTGGAATACATTGCAACATTACATTCTTTGTGCACAATATAATATAACATGCAAAATCTTTATTTAGAATGTGTTTGTTAGTGTTTGTAAGTTTTTATAAACTAGTTAAACATCTTTTTATTCACATATTTTGTAAGATCTACAACTTTTATTCACATATTTCATAGAATTCACTGTTTATAATCTACAAAAATTTTACCAAATATACTTTTAAGCAAGAGTTAACTGGTATATAGTTTGTATTCTTGGAAAAAGAAAAAGAAAACATTTATCAAAATGGGTCATGTATATGCACTATATGCTGACAAGAAATAGGGATTTTGGCGCAAATGGTTTATAATCTTTGCTCTTAGTGTGGAATTGATCTCTAATGTTTATTTTTTGGCAATCAAATCTCTTACCTATGTGTTTTGGTACAAAATTGGTCCTTATGAGATTAAAAAGACAAATATGCCCTTAGTTTTAATTTGAAGAAATTATATGTGGATTCCTAATCATTACAAAATGTGCAAATATATCCAATACTTTTATGTTTTTATAAAAAATTAAAGAAAACTAATGAGATTTTTTTTTTTTTTGGAATTAATACTTTAGTAATAATATATGTCAAATAAAATTATTATTTTTATTATTGAGTAATTATATTATTTAAAATTTAAAATTTATTTTATTGTTGTATAAAAAAAATAACTTTGTCACAAATTTGATGTTCAAATACTTTTATTTAATTGAGTTATATGTTTATTAACTACAAATATTAGAGATCCAACTATATGTAAATTAATTTTTATTAGTATTTTTATGTTAAATAAAAATGTAATAAAATTAGTTCAATATCATAAAATTATATACGTTATTTTGTTATTTATTTAACTTAATTTTTAAAGTAAAGAGAGAGAAAATTTTTTATAAGTTCTTCCTCTTTAAATAAATATAAATACTTAATAATAAAAATAATAATTTTATTTAACATGTTTATTACTAAAGTGTTAATTCCAAAAAAAAACTCATTAATTTTCTTTAATTGGACTTATTTGCACATTTTGTAATGATTAAGAATCCACGTACAATTTCTTCTAATTAAAACTAAGGACATATTTGTTATAAAGACCAATTTCGCACCAAAATACATAAATTAAAGACTTGTTGGCCAAAATAAACGTTGGGGACCAATCCCACACTAAAGGCAAAAATTAGGGACCATTTGCACCAAAATCCCACAAGAAATATATTGCGGCATTGCTTTCTTTGGGCACAAGCTATGAATATAACATAACATCTAACAAGCAAATCTAACCATAAAAAACCTCGTGAAAGAGATGATTGTTGTTTCTAGTTTTTATTCTGGGGGAAACAACACTTCGAAAAATATACACATTCAGTCAGAAATGACCATCCTTGCTAATAACAGACTAACAAACATACTGAATTTTGTAACAACAAATGAGCGTTGAAAACGATTGAGTTCGTTTTATGATTGGCTCAGACAAAACCTAAAACAATTCGACTCACATGTCCAAACAGTCTCAAACCTGAGGTCTATTGCAATGGCTAGTCCACCAGCACATAAAGCCTTGCAATATTTAAATAACACATATTGCTTGATGCATGGAACTTTGCTATGCTTCAATCCCATAGTCCTCACCGAAGTACTTGTCAACTAACTTATTCGCCATGCTTCTTAGCTCGTCATTTTCGTGAAATTGGAATCTTTCCATGGCATCAATACCATCCTCTCCTTCGACAAGCTTTGGGCCCTCACCATTTGGCATTCCCCTTAGAACCTGTGTTATAAAAGAAACTGTAAAACAATATGAAGAAATCTGGCACAGTTGAAAGATTCTAAGAAAAAACTGGATAGCAAGTTTCCATACCAGTTCGATGAATTGAAGGCCGAGTCGAGCAGCCTCGATATCAGCAGATCTTACTAAATCAACAAAACCAGCAAGGCATCCTCCACCAACAAGAGCAACCAAGTGCTCCACAATCAAATTCGGCCTACCAGATCCTTCTGATGGGGCAACACAGAGGTTTCCTATAACATATGCCACTTCCTTTCTTATGTCAAATGGAGCAGTTGAAAGAAGGCGCAACAGCAGTGGCACAGCTTCACTTGATTGTATTAATTTCTTGTGCTCAAAAGAACCAGCAGCAATATTAGATAGCACCCAAGAGGCTTCCTGCAAAATGATAGAGATTGTAAAATGGCTTGAGTAAGAGTAATCTCATAACAATCCAGCTACACAAGACATTAAAGCAGGTAGCATTTGACTAGATAAATCCCATACCTTCTTTAACACACGATGTTCGCTTCTCAAACATTTGACCAGTGCTTGGATAACATTAACTGAAAACATATGCCAGCTGTCAAAAAATGCTATTGAAGTTCATTATTGTTGGTATTGGCAGAAAAAGATTTGGAACTGGCCTGTGATCTCTAGTCCAGCAACAAGAACATTATTAATCACGTAAGAATCACCAGCCACAAGATTACCTAAACTCCGGAGCACCTGCACAGGTTAAAAAAAAAAGCTCATTTATGGAATTAAAAGATAAAATCAAGAACTTGGCATCTGTTACAAGAAAATTATTGTTTTTCCATAATGCCTCAGGTCATGTCTTGAAAGCATTTTTAGAATTCAGCATATTTCTGTATTGTTTAGATATGAGTAGAAAATGAGGCATTTACCCAAAAAGATGAAAATAAAGATATGTACAGCAGTACAGGTAGTTGTTTATTGACAATAATAATTCATTAGCATTGGAAAATTGTATCTGCAATTGACATCATTCTAGCCACAAGAATTATGAAAAGATATGTCGTGTACTCAAAATGTCTGTTACCGGGATGAGCAGTTGATAACTATTTGATGATGCCAGTCTTTCTACAAGTATTTGAAGTAGATCACTTCTTGCTAGTACACTGGTAGCGGCATTTGACAGTGCAGTGAGATATACAACAACCCATGCCACTTCTGTTGCCAATTCTTCATCCCTAATTATAGCCAGTAATAAATAAATTACAGACCAAAATTGAAGTTTTGTGATGTAACTAGGCATGCAGTTAAGGTAACAGAACTTTTTAAACAATTTTTGGTGTAGGCTGAATTTATCAATTGAGTGATCCCAACAAAAAATTATGAAAAGAGTGCACACACATTAAGTCAACAAACAAATGAATATGAAGCACGATACAAACATTTATGCTGTCTTGATAAACTATACATGGCAGAGACTTTTTGCAATGTTGAATAGAGCTCCACCAAGATAAATGGCTGGTTTATTTGAGACATTAACAACTTACGCTCTCTTCAAGTGCCGAAGAATTGCATCAAGAACGCCATCAATTCTTATTAAATCTGTTGCAGCTTTCGGATCAGGTCCCTACATATACAGATGACATGTCATAAATGTAACCTAGAAAGAATGAACTAGACAGGAAAATATTTGCAGTGAGATCCCGAAAAGACTACGTGCATCCAGTGTCCATAAGATACTGACGGAATCACATTTGACATGAATGACAACTATTTTAAGCAAAATAATTTATGCAGTGCAGCAATGGACGTGATCGCTGGAACATATTATGCAGTTCAAGCAATTTATGTGATCAATTGAATTCAACAGGTTTACAAATAAGGATCAGAATGACATTTCATTCCCTTAAATCTAAAATGCAGCATTAGACAAACTTGATTCAATTGGTTTCTGAAAAAGAGATCATTTAAAGACTCTAATACAGTCTTTAATGAGTGATTCAGCACCTTAATTAGGTTTGATAATGCCCAAGCAGCTGTTCTCACAGTCGAACCCTTGTTAGGCAGGATCATTCTTGCAAGGGGTAGTAAAGCTCCATGGGATAGCAGAACATTTCTCAGCTCATCTTCTTCACCAGCAACATTGCCTAACGCCCAGGCACACTGCTCTGCAACAGAAATCGAACTCTTTTCTGCATGAGAGGGAACACAAAGCACATAATTTTTCTGAGCAAATACCAATCAGAGAAAAATATAAAGCTACATAGCCGATGATTACAAGAAAAATACCATCAAAATTAATGATGAACTCTGTTTATGGTATCCAACAACCAATTTAGAATTTTAATTTTTGGGAAACTTATGCAGAAGGCGTAGGTTCTTTCTATGGTTTGATATAACTAGCAACAGTTATGTTCATATAATCAGTAAAAAGCCAAAGCATAATGTTATTTCTGGTACGAGCTATCTTATATATGCAAAGTTGAATGCTAACAATTCCTTTATAGTGAGGAGCCAAAAAATATAAAATCGTGATTCCAAGTGGAACAATGCATTCAGAAGCTACCAACCTCCTAGATGACCAGTAAGTAATGGTAACGCAGGCAACAATGCTTTCGTTTCTTCTGGCTTTCCTGCTGCTATATTTGTCAGACACCAAGAAGCTTCAAGCAACTAATCGTGGCAATCCCAAAGAAAAGTTAGAGAACAATCTGTCATAAAATATACATCTGAAAAACAAGAAACATACGGAATCCTTGAATATATATCTAAAAATCAAGAAACACTTGGAATCCTTGTTAGGTTTTCATTTCAAAATACAACAAATCTTTACACCTGCTCATCAGGGGATCCAAACGACAGACACTGAACCAGAAGAGGCATTGATCCAGCCTCAAGAGCAGCTTCAATTGGAGGAAATTCTGATCTAGACAACAGTCGTCTTAGTTCACGAAGAACACTCACTCTTTTCTGTGTTGCACCTTTTCCCCTAACAGTTACATGACAAGGACACTGTAAGAACAATTAAAGACTTGTGACAGAATGTAGAATCAAGATCAACCAAAACTATGTTAGGATCCTATGGTAAACTATAATTCTCAAGATGGAACCTCTTCTCGCAAGCATTTGCTCACATACATTAAATTTGATTAGAAATTAAAGCACCTAGTAAAAAATACTTTAAACATTGAAACGCGGTTTCTGTGCCAAATCTGATCCGGTATATATGGTCGCAATAACATAATATTTTAAAGGAGACTTCTATAAGTTTAGATATGCTGTGTTGAAACAATTGAAAATTATGGGTTATATAAAATTCTATGATTATACTTTCAACAACGTGATTTTAGGAAGCAGAAACTTAACACAGTGTAAAATAGACTAAGCAATGAAAGAACATAGCATACTGATAGGCAATTGCAAGCTTCAATTCTTCTACAGCTTTTAAAGTCTGAGCCTCCAGTATAGATTGCTCTTCATCAATCATCATCTCGCCATCAACAGGAACATCAGCGTCATCAAAGTTGACCCCCACTCTGCATAAGCGCTTGGTCCGGACCAATGCTTCTCTTCTTTCCTTCCCCACTGTAACAGCATGCTGCCGTCTTCTCTGCACCGCAACATTTCCAACTGAAATAACCAGCAGATCACATTCACCCAATAACATTAAAAGTAGAAACTGAATAAAACAGTATGCATCCACTTAATTCTGCAGCTGAATATTGCAAATTAGTCGAATTTTGATTAAAGAAGGGCTGTAGGACACTTCCAGGAAAATAAAACAGAACATTTTCCCGCTCCACCAGGCTTACTCTAAATTAGTTGATAATCTCTGAGAACTAAATAACATAAATAAAATCATTAAGAGTATAGTATTATGTCAATCCAATATAGAATGAGAGAATAAACTATTTTACGTTAAATAAAAATGACAGGGTAAGAAATATTACAAAATGATGAATTGGGATTTTAGGGCGGACTAGTTTTATAAATTAATACATTCCGCCTTCCAAACGTAAACATATTCCACTTAGCCCCTTCCCCCGTAACACACAATATGTACTACACATAAGCACAGAGATAGATTAGAGAGAGAGAGAGAGAGAGAGAGCGTGCCTGATGACTTGATACGGTCTCTCTTTTGTGGAGTTAAGGCTTCGTCTGCCATTGTTGCAGCTCCTGTTGACTACAAAGAGAACAGCTTTCGACTGGAAAATTTCAGTGAAGCGAAAGGAGAAACAAAATTAACACAGCTTTACGAATTTTTCAGGGAGATGAATAGCTGAAGAAGATACGAACTGTTGGGGTGGCGAGGGATTTCTTGATTCTCGCGGGCAGAAATTGAGATGATTTTGAGAAGGGGGAAATTTTGATTGTGCGCTAAATTTGACGCTGATATCCCTATAATGTTTGGTTACTGAAGGATTCGAATTCTAAATGGGGATATGTTAGAGCATCTCCAATGTATTAATGGATTAGAAAAAAAAATAGATAATTTTTATTAAAATTACTTCTTTAAAAACATCTGATAATTTTATCTATATTTAAAAAGTCTTATTATCTCTTTAGATGCGTGCACGGAGACATAAAATCTACAACATGAATAATATCATAATATTAAAAAGTAAAGAGATTTTGAAATTGATCAGTGAAAATCACTATAAAGAAGCGAAAAAAAAAAATTTTAGATCTGACGAAAATAAAATAAAGACACATACAACAAAAATATTATAGATTTTGGAAAACTTCCTTATACACTACATTCGTTGTTGAATCGATGGTCGCCGTCTTTATCACAGAGTTAGTATCTTCAATCCATCACGCGATGTGACTCTTGACACAACAACATATAATTGTCCATTCTTTGAATACCGATCTTTTCAAACACAAACCTACGTGTGATAGAGGTTGTCCTCGACTCTTATTGATTGTCATTGCATACGAAACAATTAGAGGATCTTTGCATTTTGTAAATTTGAAAGGTAATCTATGGTCGGGAAAGCGTCGATGTCATTCTAGGTATAAGGATCAGTATGCCTGCATTGTGCCCGACAAAGAATTTTCGCTTCAAGGACATGTTTGCCAAGTCTTATAATGACCAATCTAGTTCCATTACATAAACCAATTGAATGGTCTATGTTTCTCAATAACATGACCGGGCGCCAATCTTCAACTTCGGTTCATGGTTAGGCACACACGTAACATCCGATCCCATTCAAAACCTTCGGTGTGTGAATATCACGTAACGGATCAACATTTGTATCGATGCGCATGTAGAATCTGAACTCAAATAGGTATTTGCTTCAGTCGAAGTAAGTGATATCATATATTCATTCACAGATTCCACAACATCAATAGTTGGCGCTAGAATAGCTCTTCCCTACAACGACGTGTCATGAATGTCGTTTGAAAGGGTCGGATAACCGCTACTTACAATAGCATTGACTGAATCATCAAATTCAGTAATTAAAAGATCATTCGGTATCTCAACGGTTGCATGACCATCATTAGGTCCACCAATTGCACCATCTCCAATGTTAGAAATCCATTCGGAAAATAATTTCAACTGAGCTACACTCAATTTTTGAATCAAGATTATGGAGCCTCATGTTGGTGGTCAATCTTAAAACTTTACAATATCTTGATTACTTTTACTGAAAATTAGTTTTAGTCCATCTATGTAATTATCACGATCTATCAAAAAGGCAAAACGAAAATATTGTTCAATATTTTTAAAAAAGTATGATTATCAAATTGTGAAAACGAAAATATTTTTCAATCTTTTAAAAATAGTATTTTCAAGATAATTACAATGTATTTCTTCTCAATGTGAAAGTCTGTAATAATATCATCGGTTTGTATATCTCGAGAAATAAATTTACACTCAAATCGAATTTGACATATAACACACTATTTTAACACAAACTTCTTTCTCACATTTCTCCAAATCACTTTTTAACCACGCATTTTTTGAAACTACTTTTTAACCACAAATTTTACATTAATAATATAAAAAACTAATATAAGACTCGAAAATAACACCTGAACACACCGTAAGATATACCATTTTCAATATATTTTATCACCGGCCCAAAGATAAAAAAAAATAAGCAAACACACAAACAACATAAAAATAAGTACGGCTTGGGTCGGTTCTTAGCATGAAAAACGGGTCGGTGTTAGAGACCCAAACCGGTACAAACCGACTTGAAACCAACAATATTTTTTTTTTAAATTTCATTTCCAATTTCTGACCCAAAAGAAAAAAATAAATAAATAAGGTAGAAACCAGAAGCGCAGCCAAGGAATAACCTACCCAAATCCCAAAACCATTTCCATTATACACCAAACTCATTTCCCAAACCCATAGCCCAAAACCCATTTCCATTATAAACCAACCCAAATCAAAAAGTGACAATAGCAAAACCTAAGGCTGTGTTTTATTGGCAAAGATTTTCCATGGAAAATGTCTTTTTTTCGCCTATTTTTCAATTTGTATGTTTGATTGTCCAAAATTTTCCATGGAAAATGCATTTTCCCACCTATTTTCCTTGTTTTGTTTGATTGCAACTTTTTTTTTTCCATGTAATTTTTTTTCTCATTTTTCCACTTTTGGCTACATTTTCCTTGTTTTCAAAGAAAATATTTTCTTTGTGGGATAGGAGAATTTATTTTCTATGGAAAATTTGTATTGTTTTCCAACCCATAATTTCTTAGCAATTCATTTCTATAGAATTTATTTTCTTGCCACCCAAATTTTCCACTTGCAATCAAACACAGTCTAAAAATCTATTCCACACTTCCTTCCTCAGCAGCCAGCAGTCGCCAGTAAGCCCCTTTGTCGGTCAGCCCGTCTTCATTGAATCTTGCTTTCTTCGAGTTCTCCTCCATTCTTTCGAAAATCCATCGACCAAGCGAGAAATTGCAAAATGGACCCAAGTTAGATAATACTTGTTTCTTTTAGAGCATGTTCGGTTGGCATTTTTGTTTTTCAAAATCCATTTTGCATTTAATGTGGTGGGCCACTTTTTGACAAAAAATCCACTTTTTGACAAAACTGCCCTCAATCAATAAAATGGTATTTGACAGTTAAAAGGACATTTTGATCATTTCATCAAAAATGCTTTTGAAAAGTAAAAAATCTCATACTTGAAAATGGATTTTTTTGGTTGAAAAAGGCAACCGAACATGCACTTAATCTTTTTTTATATATATACCCTTTTTTTTTTGTGGTGAAATTTTTTTTTTTATTTCATAATCCATTTTTGTGTTGTTAAAATAAGTTGTAAAGACTTATTGGATTTAATTGTAGTACCTAATTTTTTTATTTTAGTTTTAATGTTTTCAATGTCCAATGTCCAAGGCGTAACTTCCTTTTATTTGGTTTGTGTAATTGCTCTTCACGGATATGCATTTGTTTGGAGTAATTGAAATTATATTTGTTGTAAATTTTAATTAGAGTGTGTATTCCAATTGTGATTGGTCGATTTTAATGCTGCATTTTTATGTTTTCAATGTCCAATGCTTCAATACACATAAGCTTAGTTTTTAGAAACATTTACACTTGGTCAACATATGAAGCTGTCAATGGATTGGTCAGATTTTAATGCAGCACATATTCATATACATGCCTACACAGTTTAGTTTTTGGAATAGGAAAAAATTTAATTCAAATTTTAATATAAATAATAATAAATAATAAATACTAAAAATATAGAAAATGATAAATTTTTTGGGCGGGAAAATGAAGTTTGACTTTTTACGTCGAATAAATTTACTTTTATATATATATAGATTTTTAACATTTTAAAAAATATCTATAAATTTAAAGAACAATTTTTTTAAAACATTACAACCGCCTCTTTATCTATACTATTCATTTTACTTCTTCCAATAAGCATTTAATATTTTTTCCTCTTTTTTTTTTTTGTATGCTTTCCTCCTAATTTATATAAATTATTTAATTAAAGTCAATATATCATGTATTGAAAATTAAAATTGTTTCAATGCATTTAATAATTTAGAGAGGCAAATACACTCTCTAAATTAAAATGTTAAATTAAAAAGTCCATTAGAATAAAATTTTAGCGTTGGCTTTTAAATTAAAGATTAATTTTTATCTCTAACAAGCTCTTTAAACATAAGATGCTATTTAAATTAAAGAGCATCTTATGTTTAAAGAGCTTGTTAGAGATGCACAACAAGCTCTTTAAAGTTAAATATAAATTAATCTTTAATTTAAAAAGCCAACGCTTAAAATTTTATTCCAGTGGACTCTCCAATTTAACATTTTAATTTAGATAGTGAGTTTGGCTCTCCACATTCTCTATTATTAAATGTATTGAAATAATTTCAATTTTCAATACTTGATATGTTATTTTTAATTAAATAATATATACAAATTGGGAATGAAATATATATGATAAAAAGAGAAGAGAGAGAAATATATTAAATGTTTATTGAAAAAAGTAAAATAAAGAGTATGAAAATAAAGAGGCTATTGGAATGTTTAAAAAAATTGTTCTTTAAATTTAATGATACTCTTTAAATATACATAAGCTGTTGTAGATATTCTAATGCACAATATGGAATATTTTATGTTGGGCTGACATGGCATAAGAAAAAAATTGAAGATGTAGGGTACTCCTTCTACATCTAGACGTTCTTTGAGATTGGATGAGTCGTCAATTTTTTTTTTATTTTTGACTTAATTTTTTAAAATTCTGTTAAGTGGATTAGTTTTATTATTTTTTAATTTAAAAAAATAAATGCCACATAATCAACATTGTTGGATTATAGAAGAAACCTATTGGAGAAAAATTTTGAACTTCACCGTCTATTCATTCCACATAATCTAGAAATTTGTCTATTTAATTGTCACATCGACCACAATCCCTTAAATGCATTGGAGATTTTTTATTCCTTATTTGTGTTAGAAATTTATATAAGGAAGAATAGGGTATTCTTGTGACCTAAATTAAGATATTTGTAGAAATAATTTTTTTTTTTAAAAGAAAAAGCTCGAGCTTATTTTAGTTCTAAATTTCTAAAAAGAAAAAGATAAAAAAAAAGACATAATATATTTTCTTTTCTTTTAGCATGTGATAGAAGACGCCAAGACGGGAAATAAATTTAGAGTTTGTTTCAATTCACTTAAAATTTTACTAAAAAAATGCAGTTAAATTCAACAATTAATTTTAACCACTCATTTTGTAGATCCATAACTTTTCAACACACATTTTATCAACTTCTATCAACTTTTACAAAAAATCTAATTTTAATTAAAATCAAACACACTCTTAATTAATAACAATATTCTAGTTCTAGATTTTTTTTTATAAAAAAAATATGGTTAAATTGCATACAAATAAATACATTATTTAACATTCACAACATATTGTCGGACACTTCTAATTATTTGTGGAGTGTGTCCATGTAGAACTTGACATTCTCATCCAAATTTAACTTGTCATTGATCTTACAAAAGTTTTTCATGCACGATTTTGGAGAAGATTTTCGTGCAGAAATATATTTAGCTTATACTTCAATAAAATATCAAAAATGTGACAAATACGCAAGAGATAATGTGACTTATTAATGAGAATCAAATAATATTAAATTGGTCCTTGCCTACTTTATACTCTAAAAAATTTTATATTTCAATGCAAAATTCAAAATAAATTCAAAAGAATAAATTGGAAAAAAAAAAGAAAAAGAAAAGGAAAAAGAAAAAAAAAGGATAAGAAAACAAGGCACTGTCTCCTAATGCAGCAACTATATAAATATTTCTTTCAAGTCCAAGAGGAAAAATTTGCTAATGTAAGGTAATAATCTATCATAGAACTAATGAGATTTTGTCATAGTTTTAACTAACCGAACTAACTTGAGTGCCATCACAATTATATCACAGATCACTGACCACTTTAAGGGTGGTCAAATTGACATGTTTTTGGATCATAGAAATTTAGACAATGTTGAATATTGAGTAAAAGTTACTTTTGAACTCAAGCATGTTCATATTTAAAGGGTTATCCATTGAGTATGTCAATTTGAGTTTCTCTAGGAACACGTTGTTCATTGGCCTTGACGTCCACATGGCGTATCTTGTTAAGATTGATTTCTCTTAGTTAACTCCGTTTTATTGATACTTTTCATAGACAGTCCAAAATATTATAGTGGTTTACATTCTGCCTCCAACATTAGATCATTAGATTGATTCTTATGCTCGAACTTTTTTGGCATAGACCATCCTACACTCAAACTAGGATCAAAGTAAATTGGGAAAAGATGGATGATATGAGTAGTTATTTCTAGTATTTTTGGTATTTAGCTTTTCCTTATGCTTCTTCCTTTTTATAACCTTATCCCATTGTGCCATACTTGTTAGAGACCAACCTTATTCCTAATTTCAGGTTGGTATATTTTGGTTATTTCATTTCTTTGCTCAATAGCTAGTTAATCCAAGCGGATTGCTAGCCTGATTATCTATACTAATTCTAAAAATCTCTTAAAGAGAGAAATATTTTTGGACGATAGTACCCCTCAAATAACTTATAATTCTTAAAATTATTTTTTAATTAATATAATTTATTTTAGCTTTAATTTAAACTATTTAATACTATATAAATATTATATTTTGATCATTAAAAGTGATTTATCTCTTTAAATTCTATTATATATTGTAATTAATGAAAATAAATAAAATATACTAAATTTTATTTAAAAATATTGAAATTATTATCTTTAATTGTAAACAATCAAAGAAGTCGAATCTTATTATCTTGCTTTAAATTTAAGCAAATTCTTTCATCAATATAACAAAACAAGATGAATTTGACTTTGCATTTCGACTTTCTTATTATTGATTCATACTTTCTTCCTCTGCTCCAAATATGGGAGAAACATTTATGGACGATATTGCTTCTTCAAATAACTTATAATTCCTAAAATCATCTTTCGATTAATATAATTTATTTTGGCTTTAATTTGAACTATTTAATACTATATAAATATTGCATTTTGATCATTGAAATTGATTTGTCTCTTTAAATTCCATTATATATTGTAATTAATGAAAATAAATAAAAATATACTAATAAAATATTTTTAATTGTAAACAATCAAATAGTCAATCTTATTATGCACGAGAAAGTAAGCAAATTCATTTATCAACATAACAAAACAAGATGAATTTGGTTTTGCATTTTGACTTTCTTATTATTGATTCATATTTTCTTCATCTATTATTCGTCTTTGTTTTTTATTATGCCAAGAATATTTTTTCCTCGTAATGACGATTTTTAACATTTGATAATTAGTTTGATAGTAATGTGGTAATAATGGATGTATTAATTTTTCATTAATGATTCACTAATTTTAAGAATATATATGATGGTAATATTCATTTAAATTTTGATTTCTATATCTTTTTTTCTTGATTTAAAATATTTGTTCGATGTAAAAATGTTAATTATTGTGGTAGTCTTGATAACAAAGGGATTTAAGCGTGAATGATGTTTTATGTCATTTTATAAACAATTAAACGTATATTTATTGTGGAAGATCGAGTTAGAACAAGGAGAATTGGTGTTACTCTAACTCTATTAAGAAAGCCTTGGTGAGGAAGACATAACTTGGATAAAGTGATCATATTATGTATAAGGTGAAGGTAAGTCTCGCATAATAAGTGGTTTTATGTGATGAGTTAAAATCATTGTCCAAATATCTGTTTGTTTTGAATTTTCTTAAAATTTAATAATATTTCAGATGGAATTACGGGAAAAAATGCATGAAGAGAAAAAAAAACCCCCTAATTTATGGGTGCATTAAAAGCGAATGGATATTGCAATAGAAAATTATTCTTTATCTTATGTCAAAAATTTTGAGATTCTTTTTTCGATAAATAATTACCTAAAAAGCTAAATATTTTGTTTTTGTGTGCTTTTTATAATGATATAAATACGTAAAATTAATGAAAAATTGTGTTATACTTATATCTACTATTTTCATGTATTTTAGAATTTGATACTAATTTTCATAAAAGAAAGTTGTCTTTTTTCCGATATCTTATTAGATATATGTTTTAAAATATAATTAAAAGAGTATCAATAATCTTTCAAACTTAATATTCACGTGTAAATATGTATTTTTAATAAACCACATGTTTTACCAAGAAATTTGAATATAATTTCTTAGTTGGTTATAATCATTGATGAACTTGTGATTGAAAATGGTTTCGTTTAAGTGTTATATTCATCGATAATTTTAAAATAAAAAATCATAATATTATTACAAAATCACGTGCAACGCACGTATTCTTAACTAGTTTCCTTAATTAGGGTGAGTATGTCGGATTGGTGTTTGCACAATCATAAATATAGGTGAGATGATGGGCATTAAGTATGTAGCATGTTGAACCACTGGGCCAAAATGACAAGCTTTGTAGCCCGTTATGCTACTTAGGTCGATCAATAAAAACAGGGCAAACTTGACAAAGAGTCCTATTTTTTAATTTTTTAAAAAATATCTTATTTTCATAGTTTGCTTTAAAAAATACCCCATTTCATTAAAATTAATATTTTATAATTTAATAAAAAATACATTATTTTCATTTAAAATCTATATTTTAGTTTTCATTATCTAAAATTATATTAATGTTTTTAATTAATGTTTTAGTTTTCATCATCTAAAATTATGTTTTTATCTAAAATATATTATTTTATACTATTTAAAATATAATAATAATTATTATTATATTTTACAATTTATTTTCCTTGATAATTGTTTTAAAATACATTATTTATCATTGAAATCAATATTTTAAAATTTTCATTTGAAAAACAATATTCTTACACGAGTAAATATATGCTACTTTCATCATTTTCATTGAAATCAATACTTTATAACTTACTTATTTTATTAATTTTTAAAAATATATTATTTTCATTTAAAATTAATATTTCAATTTTTCATTGAAAAACAATATTTTTACATGGGTATATGTTACTATATGTTACTTCCTTATTTTTTTATTAAAATCAATATTTTACAATTTCTGTCTTTTTATAATTTTTTAAAAATATATTATTTTCATTTAAAATTAATATTACAATTTTTCATTGAAAAACAACATTTTTACTGAGTAACATTTATGTTACTATATGTTACTCTCATTTTTCATTAAAATTAATATTTTACAATTTTCCTCTTTTTATAATTTTTTAAAAATATATTATTTTCATTTAAAATTAATATTTCAATTTTTTATTGGAAAACAACATTTTTGCAGGGTAACATATATGTTACTATATGTTACTTCCTCAATTTTTATTAAAATCAATATTTTACAACTTCTTTCTTTTTATAATTTTTTAAAAATATATTATTTCCATTTAAATCGACCTTTCAATTTTTTCATTTAAAAACAACATTTTTACACAGTAACATATGGGTAACATATGTATTACCATATGTTAGTTCTTTATTTTCATTAAGATTAATATTTTAGAATTTGTCTCTTTTATAATTTTTTTAAAAATACATTAGCTTCATTTAAAATCAATATTTCAAATTTTTTATTTAAAAACAACATTTTTACAAGGGTAACATATGTGTTACTATATGTTATTTCTTCATCTTCATTAAAATTAATAATTAATAATTTATCTTCTTTTTATAATTTTTAAGAAAACACATTATTTTCATTTAAAATTCATATTTCAATTTTATTTGAAAACAACGTTTTTACGTGAGTAATATATATATTACTTCATCATTTTCATTAAAATCAATAATTTTTACACTACTAACATATGTGTTACTCTTACTAATCGCCTTCCACCACCACCACCACCACCACCACCACCACCACCACCACCACCACCACATTCTACTACCACAACTAATTTAAATCATGGTAACATATATGTTACTCTAATTTAAATTAGATTAACACGTGTTACCACCATCAACAATCATATTTGTATACTATTTCAAATTTAATAATAATTATAATTATATTTTACAATTTATTTTCTTTGATAATTGTTTAAAAATACATTATTTTCATAAAATCAATATTTTCATATTTTCATTTGAAAAAAGAATATTTTTACAGAGTTTACACTTGTTATTTCATCATTTTCATTGAAATCAATATTCTATAATTTACTCATTTTATTATTTTTTTAAAAATATATTATTTTTATTTAAAATTAATATTTCAATTTTTTATTGAGAAACAATAGTTTTACATGGATAACATACATGTTATTATATGTTACTTCCTCATTTTTCATTTAAAATCAAATTTTCCATTTTTCATTTGAAAACATATTTCAACACGTGTAACATATGTGTTACCATATGTGTTACTTCGTCATTTTCATTAAAATCAATACTTTACAATTTATATATTTTTATAATTCTTTTAAAAATACATTAGTATTATTTAAAATCAATATTTCAAATTTTTTATTTAAAAACAACATTTTTACATGGGTAACATATGTGTTACTTCATCATTTTCATTAAAATCAATAATTTTTACACTAGTAACATATGTGTTACTATTACCAATCGTCTTCTACTACTACTACCGCTCATTTTATACCAACACCACAATCACCATTTACCCTACTCTACCACCACAACTAATTTAAATTATGGTAACACATATGTTACTCAATTTTAAATTAGATTAATACGTGTTACCACCACCAACTATTATATTTGTATACTATTTCAAATATAATAATAATTATAATTATATTTTACAATTTATTTTCTTTGATAATTGTTTAAAAATACATTATTTTCATAAAAATCAATATTTCAAATTTTTTTATTTAAAAACAACATTTTTACACGAGTAACATATGTGTTACTATATATTATTTGACTTATTTTCGCGTCTTCATTAAAATCAATAATTTATAATTTATCTTCTTTTTATAGTTTTTAAGAAAATACATTGTTTTCATTTAAAATTCATATTTCAATTTTTTTTTAAAAACAACATTTTTACACTAGTAACGATATGTTACTTCTTCATTTTATTAAAATCAATAATTTTTACACTGGTAGAATATATGTGTTACTATTATCAATCGCCTTCTACTACTATTACCACTGTCTTATACCACCACCACAATCAAATGTGATGGATTTAGGATTCATAAATCATGGGGCCAAAAAAAAAAAAAATTTGGGGGCTTTGACGGGGGTTCGAAGCGGCGGCCCCTAATTTTTTTTTTTTTGGACAATATAATCAATCTACAAGTAAAATATAATAACCAAATTTAATTTACAAATTCACATCACAAATATCAATATACAAAACAACCAAACAATCATTCATCTATTGACTACCCATCTCCATTTCAAAAACAAAAAAATATAGCAAAGTTATGGCGTAACATTAATGTATTATATTAAAAAACATCGCAAAGTTACTAATAAATTAGAAATATATATTTCATTAAAAAAAAGAATAGTCTTTCACACTTGCTAAGATGATTTTTGTGAGACTTTAATTTGATGATTTTGTGATTTCTCCCACAATTTTTAATCTTCTATTTTTCGACATGAGACACAAAGCCAAATGAAGGAAATGGAGTTGGAAAAATAAAAAGGAAAGTGTAAAAGTTGTGGACCATTTAATAAAAACAAAAAAAAAGTAAAAAAAAAAATTGTCAAATGGGTATGGGGGCCATGGACCCCATGGCCCCCAAGCCAAATCCGCCACTGACCACAATCGTGTTCAAATCCGCTACCACCATCTACAACTATAATCACATCCACCACAAATGTGGTAAAACACGCGTTACTATATTTTAAATTAGGATAACACAAGTGTTACCACCACTAACATCGCCACTTCTTTCACCGCCACTAATTTAAATTAAGGTAATACATGTGTTACTATAATTAAAATTAGAGTAATACTTGTATTACAACCACTACAATTTTCTCCTACTACTGCGTAGCTTTAGTACCACCATTTACACGGGTAACATATGTGTTACTATATGTTATTTCCTCACCTTCTACCACTACTACCACTCGTCTTATACTACCACCATAACCGTGTTCAAATCAGCTACCACTATTTACAAATATAATCACATCCGCCACAAATTAGAATAACACAAATGTTACTGTACCACCAACACACTGCTACTGTTTCACCATCATTAATATAAATTAATGTAATACATGTGTTACTATAATTAAAATTAGAGTAACACTCATGTTACAACCACTACAATTTTCCCCCACTACTGCGTAGCTCTAGCACCACCATTTATATGGGTAGCTTATGTGTTCTTATATATACGTTATTTCATCGTCTTCATTAAAATCAATAATTTATAATTTATCTTCTTTTATAGTTTTTAAGAAAATACATTATTTTTATTTAAAATTCATATTTCAATTTTTTTTTAAAAACAACATTTTTACACTTCATCATTTATATTACATAGAAGGATAACAAAGAAATGGTCTGGATTTATATTACATTAGGAATTCTACACTTGAATTCGAACCAAACATTCACACGTAAGTGAATATGGCAACAGATTTTCAAAGAAATCTTTAGAGGGTTTGGGATACGTTGTGCTACGTGAATAGAGTATCACCAAAATAAATGGTTATGCCTTTCGAATTGCCCTTCACAAAATTTTCTTCGATCTGCATACAAAATATTCGTTTTCAATATATATGTTTTTTTCGTAAAAGGATACGTGTAGGAAGCTATACTTTTTTTTTTTTTTTTTTTTTTTTTTTTTTTTTGTGTGTGGAAAAGAAAATGACCTTAGGTGCATTTCAGTGAAGACAAAACAATAACATCACTCAAAACAATTGGAGGCTTTTTCTAATTGAACACTTGAGAACTGACAAACACTTGCCCAAGAACAAGATACGTTCTTCAGCAACTATCAAGCAGAAAGTAATTACAAGGACTAAAAACATGTTTGACAAAGCTTAAAATAAATATTTTTTTTTTATTTTGATTCAAGTTAAAAATACATTAGCAAATTAGTAAATTATTTTTACTTAAAAAAAATGTAATTATTTGATAAGCTTGGCCAAACACGCACTAGGCATTCCAAGAATGCCTCATCACAATTCAATTCCACTTTCAGAAAAGGAAATAATCAAATAAGCAGGAAATCAGTGAGAATAGACTTTATGGCCATTGAAAGAAAAACTGGAACAGAACATAACATGCATACTCAGCAACATCTTTTCCACGGTTTATGACAAAAGGGAGACACACCATTCCTCGTTGGATCTGCTCACGTTTCGTGCCAGAAGAAGAAGACCCATATTGTCACCAGCCTGCCAAAAATCCAAAATCTTCTTGAACATCTCAACACCATTCACTGTAGTTTTCTAGGGTTCTGTGTAAGCCCTAAAATCTCCACATCCAAAGGTGGAGACGACAACCATGAAAGTGCGCTTGCTTGGAGTACATCCACATTTCGAGGCAAGTACATAATAATGTTAATTAGGTGTTATTGCTTGAGCAACTTGAAACAGCGGTGGCTCTCGAACGTCGATTGACTTCCGGTGTTGCACAGATCTACACGACAGAGGTCATAGATCGTGCATATCTGTGCGATTCAAGTGGCGTTGCATAGATCTGCATGAAGGAGGTGGCAGATCATCGTGATGGTGGTTGGCGGTTGGCGGCGGTGGTGCAAGATAGCTGAGATGGTGATTATGGTGTTAGAGAAGGTGGAAGGTGGAGGTAGTTGGAGTATTGAGTATTTTAGTTAGGAAAGTAATTAAATTAGAATTAGGATTCGCATCTATTTGTATAATATAAAATATGTATTTTTCATTAAGGTTTTTTTTTTTTTTTTTTTTAGGATATATGTTAATAAGATTTAAAATAGAGTATATTTTGATTTTTTTTTAAAAGTAGGTATATGAGTTAATTAGCTCATAAATAGAATTGATGAAAACATCCTATTATAAGATTGATGAAAACACGTTTTTTTTTTGAAATTTTGAGAAATTATTTTATAACATTTTATTCAATAAATTTGATTATTCAGTAAAATAGAACAATTTTAAACTAATATATTATCAAATAATATACACATTTTAAAGTTAGTGGATTTTATAATTTTTTTTTGTTGCAAAAATAAAATATAAATAAATAATAAATTGAAGAAAAAAAATAAAATAACGATGTGAATCGAGAATTTTAATCTATTTTTATTTAAATAATTTTTTATTTAAATAACCAATAAAGATTTGAATTCTTTTTATATAATTTTATATTTTTTAGAATTTTTTTTATTTTTTGGAAATTTTAATTAAATAAATTTTTATTTAAATGAATTTTTTCTTGTTTTCAATATTTTTAGTATTTTAACTAAAAATATTAAAAATGTCAAAAATATGTTTTGAGTTTTGTGTTATAAATTTAATTTTATTTTTTAATATATATTTTTAAAAACATAATTATAAACAACAAATTTTGAGTGTAGTAGCAAAGAAAACCAACCTTAATTGTTGGAAAAAATTACAGTGTCTAGGTTTTAGGGCTTGAATTCTTGAACGGAGGATTCCGGTTTGACTTACTGGCTTTTCATGCTTCTGCCTCGATTTCTAATCTGCCAGAAAGATTTCTGAAAGATTAGTTGACTTTTTTGTTTTCAAGTTGGACACCTGTTTACGGACAATAGAAAATCATTACTAAATTGCTATGCAACGTGGCACATATACATGTTAAGAAAGATGACATAGTATCAATGGTGGATAATAATTATAGTACCACTTGACACGTAATATCACCACATTAGTTACTTTTTAAAAAGTTGTTTATAACTTTTTAAATTTTTTAAAAAGTGGCTAATATGGTAATGCTAATGTCAAATTGGTACCATAATTATTACTCACTATAGTTGCTATATTATTACTCTACATGTTAAACGGTCATGATTTCCTATCTATTTATGTTGTTCATTTATAATGTCCATCTGGAGAAAGTATCACATGATTGGTAAAAATAATGTGTGGGACCATGAGCTACCAAATCATGTTATACCACTTTAGCGTGGATATTATAAGTGGACAATATAAGTAGGCATGAGATTAAGACCCCACGTTGAACAAAACTTGTAGGTTCATCGCTAGATAATCCATGATATTAACCCTATAATAAATAAATTTCATTTTTTTTAATACTATCTATTACTCCCTCCGTCCCACAAAAATAGACTCACTTTTTTTTTTCACACAGATTAAGAAAACTCATTTAATGCAATTGAAATTATAAATATTTCACACAATTTTCTCATTATACCCTATTTAAGTTAAATAAAATAAAAGATAGATATATATATATATATATATATATATATAGAGAGAGAGAGAGAGAGAGAGAGAGAGAGAGAGAGAGAGAGAGAGTTACACGGAGAAAAAAAAAAAAACATAAATGAAAGTTTAGAGAGAGAAAGTTATATAGATAGAGAGAGAAATTACGTTGGGAAAAGAAAAAAATAAATGAAAGTTTAGAGAGATATATTTTGGTTGATAACAATGTAAATTAAATAAGGATACATTAGGAAAAATAAAATTTTAATATATCTTGAGAAAAGTAAGTAATTTATAATTTGGAGACGAGATAAAAAAAGAAAAATAAGTCTATCTTTGTGGGACGGAGGGAGTACTATTTAATGATTTGTAGTACTCCACTAGATGAGTCATGTTAAGCGCATGTTCAATGATACTAAAATTATTTTTTTAAGTATTTATAAGCTAAAATTTTTATAAAATGTGTGAATAATAATTAAATAATAAATTATGAATACTGTAAAATATATAGATAAAAATTATATTTGATCAATTTGACCAATTTAAATTAAAACAAACAAAAAATAATCAAAAGTAAATATGAGAAGAACAATAATTTGGTTCATAAATTAAGGGAAGGATCAATATCAAACTTTTAACACAATATCAGATAAGTTTAAAAACTCTTAGCACTTATTTGGTGAGTCTTAAATATTTGTTAAATAGTTTTGGTCAAAAATTAATTTTAACCATATATTTTATAAGATTCATAATTTTTATTAATTTTTTAACTACATATTTTATCAAATATTTATTAAAATATGCTAAAAAAAATTTCTCAAACAAACTCTTACTTCATTTGTATGGATTTAAAAAAGAAAAAGAAAAAGACAAAGAAAAATCTGGCAATAATTTCAGCAGTGCCGATCACCTGCCCCTAGGGGCAGGTGATCAGTCCCCATAATTTCAGACCATCCAATCATACAAAGTTGAGTGAGTGAGGGAGAAAAACCTAACCCACAGTAACACAACAAAAAACTGGACCAGCATTAAAAGCCATAAAACCTCTATATGTAGCTAGCACATATTAATACGTGGTCCCAATGCAACCTTACTCTCTACGATTCACATGGTTTCAACGGTTATCACTGCAAATTTACCTGCACACACGTGTAAATGCAGGACAAGTTAAAATATTACAGTAAACTGCCTTCTCCAAGATCCCATCAAATATACAATGTTGAAATTAATTCAGTGTCTAGCCTCTGATTCAACCCCGTCCGTGCAAAAATAAAATTAAATAAAAGCAGTAATAAATGATGAACGTGGCACGTGTGGCAAAGCCCCGGCTCCCTTTACTCCCAATCTCTCATGTTCTGACTTACGGGTATCGAATGGACATACGTTCTGAGTTCAAATTTAATTAATTTACACGTAACTAAGGCGTGTGAAAGGTGGTTCAACAAGGGCTCCTAAAGTAGATAGAATGGAGGCAAGTATGGATAGAGAAACCAAATACTGAAAACAGGCAAGGCAAGTAGGCAAAACTTAGCTATAGAGAGAGAGAGAGAGAAGGTAGAGAAGATGAAAGCTTTATCAAAGCCAATATCAAGTCCAAGCAAGGGAGAGAAGTTTCCACCGCCATTGATGATGAGATTCTTGAGGAGCAAGAGCAATGTTGGGAGCAGAAGCAGAGGCCGGTTACGTTCAAGCCCAATGTTTTACTTGCGCACCAAAAAAAATGTAATAGAAACCACTCAAGAGCCATCCTCTCCTAAAGTCACTTGTATTGGCCAAGTCCGGGTCCGGAGGTCCTCCAAATCCAAGACCAAAACCACCCCAAAAAAGGACCGCGCCACCACCGGAAACCGCCCCTGCTGGTGGCTCAAGAAACCTTTCTATTGGCACAGAATTTCTTCAAGAGTACACAAACCTGGCACAGGAGTATTTCGCCGGCTTTTTTCGCAAATGGGGTTTGTTTTTTTGTACCGGATACTGCAAGAAAGCTGATACAAGAGAGGATTCTTTAAGGGTCGATTTGAATCAAGAAACCCAAAAGAATCAAATCAATGTTGGCAGTAGTAGAAATTCTATGGAGAGTGAAAATCTTGGATCTCGAATTCAAGAAAATAAAGGGGATTTTGTTGAATCTTCTTCACCACCCAAGAATGCTTTACTATTGACCCGGTGCAGATCCGCCCCTTATAGAGCTTCATCATTGGCGGGTCGTTTTTGGGGGTCCCCATTGGCTGCTGCTGCCGCGGAAGCGGTGGAGGATATTGAGAGTGAAGCAAAATTAAAGCATGAATTGAAAAATTCCAGTTGCGAAAATGTGGTGGAGGAATCAAGAAATAGCAATGAGAGTGATGAATTGAAAAATTCAGAGAATAATTTGAAAGATTTGAAGGCAGTTTCAGGTGCCGTGCATCCTTTGATGCTAACAAGGTGTAAATCAGAACCAGCAAGAACCGGGGAAAGGCTAAATCCAGAATCCAATTTCTGGAAACAAACAAGATTAGGTAATAATTCATAGTAATTTTTGTCCATTAGTAAGAATTATTGGTCAATATTTGGGTAGAAATGTGCTTTTTTTGTTCTTTTTTTTTTTCCCCTGAGGAAATTATATATTAATTAAACTTTTATAATTTGAAATTATTTATTTGTTTTACTAGGGTTAGGCATGAGGGAATCTTTACGGGAAATGGCGATAATTTATTTTTGTTATTTTGATGGGATGGTGTTATAAATAGTACAGTGAAAGATTAAAGACAGTTAAAATGTTTCTCGTACTCCCAAACCCAAACTCTCGTGTCCTGTGCTGTTGTATTTAATTTTTATTCCACCTTCCCTTGCTCCTTTAATTTTGTGTATGTTCGGTCGACTTTAAAAATAGTTTTTTTAAATTTTTTTGAAAAGAACAAGTAAAATGCGTTGTTGAAATGGAGTTTTGGAGAAAAATAGTTTATTTTAAACTCAACAACACATGTAGATGTGGTAAAATTGGTCCTACCAGCCTGGCCCACCCATGTAGCTCGCTTTTGGGTTGGGTTGACACTGCCCAAATAAAATCGAGCCAAAATGGCCCGGCCCATCTAGTCTCAAGGGCTAGTTGGACCGCTCGAATTTGATTTTTTTTACTTTTATATTGGACGGCCCGAACGTGTCTACAATTATCTTCTTCTTTATTTTTGGAGTGCGACCAAGATCATGGACTCAATTTCAGGACTGAATATATGCAGACACGTTTAAAAAGCTCTATTGTGACATCTCAAGTATACCAGTTGCATTTTAGTTATATATATTTGTTATAATCAAATAAATATTGTGTTACGCATGAACTCATTTTGGATGGTTATATTGGTAATATAAATTTTTATAAATGCAATATATTTTAATTATATTTAAAGTTTACTTAATTGTAGTACTTTTGTTCTTTACTTTTTTTCGTCTAATCTTATTATCAATTTTTATTAATTACCACATCTTATATTTGATGATGGTATTTGTCAATATATTCTGGTTGTGTGCTTTGAAATTGAGAAAACATATTTTATCGTATTTTTGTTTTTATTATTTTTTAAAATTTAAACATATAGTGGATAAACAAGTCATTTTACGCTCTCTCAATATATATATTTTTTTTTTACAGAAACCATTATTAGACACAAGATATGTTAATTAAAGAAACGTTAAAGATAAGAATACAATAAAAAAAAGTTGGAAGAAATAAGTGATACAACGAACAAAAATTGAAGATGTTAAAATTAATTAAAATGTAGCACAAGAAATAAAAAGTGTGACTTTAGTATAATTAGCCCAAAATGTTGTTAACGAAAGTAAAAAGACAAAATTGACCTCAAATTTTAAATAAACAACAATCTTATATAAAATGAATTATGATTTAATTATTACATCAATAAGAGCATCGCACGCACTGCCTATAGCTTTTTTAGACGCCACATACATAAGCATAAAATGCAGAGTTATAAAAATATTTTCCAATATATGTCTTGACGAGGACTCAAAATCATCCGATGTAAGACACTAAAAATAGACTCGCCTGAAGTTCATATAAATTTAGGCAGATTTCTAAATGAATAAGTTAGCAAATTTAAATCTCCATTGTTACGTGGGGTTTTTTTTTCTTCTTATTGTTATTTTATAAAAAAATTAATGCCACATAAATGATAGTATTAGTTTTAGATGGAACCTATTGGAGATGATTTTTAATTTGACCGCTCATTCTATGTAGGCGTGGTGTCACATGAACTAAGTAGTTTCATCTATTTTACCTGCCACGTAAAATCCAATAGACGGAATGTATTAGAGATGCTCTAAGATTCATCCAATCAAAGTACATGGCTGCTGCCTCCTCCGCAACCGACGCTGCTGTCGTCGCTGTCGCCGTCACCATAACCACCACTTCCGATGCCCATGGCGTCCATATACAATTGCCATGAATAATATTTGAACAAATAATGCATCAAAAAATAAAGAAAAACAAAAAGAATAATTTGACCTAAAATATTTGTCTTATTATGCTGGTTTAAGGGCCATTTCGAACAGAAACTGTTAAAAAAAATGACAAAATTTGATAATTTACGGAGGGTCAAGAAGTACCAAAAAAGAAAAATTGATGGTAGAAGTACAAAAAGAGGTAATGTTAAAGAGAATGGTCGCAATTTACCCTTTATTTTTTTTATGGTGTTAGTTGATGCACAAAATAAATGCGAGCACGTACGGTTCTTGCAAATTAGTGTCTCTTTGCATTTACACAAAATATTATATCATCTCCTAAAGTTCGGTATGCAATATGAGTACTATAATTGATTAAATTTTATTTATTTTTTATTTTTTAATATTGTACATATTATTTAATCTATCTTACTAAACATATGTTATGTGTTACTCCTTCAATTATCTTTATAGCGGTTTTATCTTTTTATTGTGAATAAAAATTACTAAATTATAAGCTTCTTATTTTAATTATACTCAACTTAAAAACTTTTTAGTGGATATTACACCCACTACTTATAAAAATTAAAATAATCCTAAATCTAACAATTTAGCTTATTAATTTCAAAAATACTACATTCTTAAAAATAATTTAATTATTTTAATATTGATTAAAAAACAGCTTTTAAAATCAGAAATTAAAACTTACCACTTTAACTCTCCTAGATCTACGCACCATTTACAAAGGAAAAGCCCCAACCGTGAAGAAATCTCCATTATCAAATCGGTACAAGTTTTGTTCAAAATCTTTGCAAATCTTCGTTTGAAAGCCCAAATTCTAGTACGCTTTTCAATATTTTTCATCTCTTTTGAAGAATAGAGACTCCAAGCCGCAGATTGACAATATCGAAGAGAGCATCGCTTGGTGTAGAAAACAAATCGGAGTCCAATGAAAGAGACGATGAAGATGAAGGACAATCTAAAATCAATTAGGTGAGAGGTGAGATTTACTCCTGGAGACAAATGAAACAATGGCACAATGGGATGAGATGAAGCAAGCAACTGAGGGATGCTAGGATGCAGTTTCAGTTTTCAATGTCGTAGCATTAGATTAGGAGAAAAGGAGAAGTTCCCACCAAAGAAATTCTTCAAATGCCCATGTGGATCTGTAGGTGTTTTTAGGATTTGATTGTTGTGTATGAAACAATTTTTTTTATATATATAATATGTATATATAGGTCTATTACAGTACATTGTATTTATTAATAGGAATTTGTTGAAGTTTAGATTTGGTTTTGGGTCATTATAACAGCTTGTAATGATTCTCTTTAATATCAATGTCGATGTCATTCTGAAATGATATTGTGTATGAATGTTTGATACAGTGTTAGGGATGATGTTATGAATCAAGTTCTGATACAGATGTTACAATTGATATTTTGTAGCAATTAATATATTACTAAATATATTACAGATTAAGTTATGTTACAGATTGAGTTATGTTATTAAATCATGAGTTAAATTTGTTCTCACTGTTACATTCTGATGCTACAATGTGTCAATTTATTTTAGAGTCCAGTATGTATGTAAATATGAAATTGTTGAAGTGTATTGTTGGTTTTGCAGTTGTAACATTTGTAACAGGTTCTTTTTAATATTATGGTCTGATACAGATGTTATAAATGCTATAGTGTATCACTGTCTGATACAGCTGATACATATGTTACAAACGACATTTTGTATCACTGAATATATTACAGATGATATGATGTTATTTTACCCAGCACATATTACATGTATTGATATTCTCTACTACATCGATGTTACATATGTTACAACCGATATTATCATGACTTTTAATATATATAATGACTTTTAATACGAAATTTGTTGAAGTTTATAGTGGGTTTTGTAAATAGAACATTTGTAATGATTCTTTTTAATATAGATGTTACAAATGCTATAATATATCACTGCTTTGATACATATGTTACAAACGATATTATGTATCATGAATATGTTACAAATGATATCATGTTATTTTACCCAAAGACATGTTACATGTATTGGTATTCTTTACCATTGACGTTACATATGTTACAACCGATAAAATCATGAGTTTTAATATGTATCATACCGAAATGTAACATACGCAGATGTGATAAATGTAACAAACAAACAAAAACAAAAAACTTCCAAATGTTACAAGATCATAACAAGAAAATAATGTAACATCTCGCAAATGTTCTCACCGTAATATAAACACAAAATATCATGAATCTTAAGATTTTTTGTAACATTTGTTTTAGAGTGATGATAACAAAAAATAATATGTTACCAACATCTAGATGTAACACCACAAATGTAACATACGGATATGTAACATGCGCGATTGTAACATATACAAATGTTCTAAATATAATAGACGCGTCTCACAAACCGTAAACCATAAAATATCATGAATTTCAAAAAATTTATAACATATATATTCAAATAAAGAATTTTTTGAACTGCTACATATAATCACATTTATTCAAAATCGATTACATATATTTGGATTGATAAACAAGTTACAATAATTAACATTATTTAATTATTTTGATCATTCACGCTCGATTTTCTTCACCGCACTTTTCTTCGCTGCGTGATGTTCTTCGTGAATTGATCTTCTTCGTCGAATGATGTTCTTCGTGGATTCATCTTCTTCACCGAATGATCGAATGATGTTTGCTTGATTTTCCGAAATTTTTGTTTTCTATTTAGACAAAGAATCAATTAGGATATTCAATTTAATGGAAATAACTCAAAATCCCCTTCTTTAGGCTAATCACATTACAATTGGTAATTAATATATGAAAATAGAATAAATATATTTAAAAACAGTATTTTTGAAATTTCTACAACATAATAAGTCTTTTGGAATTATTTTCAAAACATGGCTTATTTATGAAAACATCCCAACTTTTTATCTATCTATACTATTTCTAAATTGGGCTTTAAATGGAGAAATATTTTTGGACCATTTTATCTTTACAATTTTTTTAAAATTTTATATTCATCTTTAGTATTCATTAATGTATAATTATTTTTTAATATTTTATTTATTACTCTTTTATTGTTCATTTTTATTATATATTAAATTTTCAACAATTTACTAAATATATAATTAAAATTTTTAAATTTTTAATCTATTAAATTGAATATGAAGGTGAAAAGATGATCTCAATTTTTTATTTTATTTTATTTTTGGCATTAATAGATAAAAAGAATGAGAAATGAGTTTAAAAAAAATGAATGAGAAAAATTGTAACTTTGTTTATTACCGCATTAAAATTCAAATCATAGTTGTCAAAACTGAAATGGAGATAAAAAGATTGTTTTAGGGTTACTTACACTAATGGTCTCCATTTTTTCAAGTTTGAGACGATTTCATCACCATTCTTTTTTTTTTAGCAGATATCATCCACATTCTTTTATTTATATTCACATATGGTTCCCAAATCACTATTTTTCACTATGCTAACAATTCTTGGACAATTTTTTCCCTTGACTTAAATAAATTAAAATGATAGAAAAAAAGTACAACGAAAGCATTGCAATTGGGCCCTTTACCTTTTCAAAAGTATAAATAAATTCTAAACTATTTTATTTTATTCAAATAAGTGTTCTTCTCCACCCACCCCACCCCACCCCACCCCACCTATCTTCTTGAATAATCTTTCAAGCGATTTATTTGCAAAAATCTTGGATACCTAATGAAAGACTTTCCATATTTAACAACTTTTTTGTTTTTGCCCTTTAATCATGGTTAGACCCGTAGCAAGCCAAGTTTACCACCCTCTATACACACACTGGTAGCAAAGTAATTAACAAGATTCGTCATCTTCTTCATTTTGTCTTATACATATACACGAATTATTTGTTCATACACCCATCAATTTTTTTTCTAATTTATTCACATTTATACGTAAATTGATGCGATATGCAAAGTGATATATGCTATGTATAAATACAAATGTGATGAAAATACTTGTTGGGTTATTGTTATTATCAGATGTGGTAAGAAAAAATGGAGTGAAGGCATCAATCCACGACTACAAGAATGAGGCATTCATTTCTAGGTTCAAATCATTCTTTTCCATGGCGTAAGTGAGGGACTCTATGCTTCAAAGATTCTTGAAACCCTAAAACGACCGGGATGATGATAATGCTAAACCCCTAATAATAGAAAGTCTTCGTCAGGTATTCAAGATTTCTTGCAAATAAATTGTTTGAAATATTATTCAAGAAGATAGTCGGGCCTGGGTCTGGCCTCGGGTCGGGGTCGGGGTCTTTTTAGTTGAGGAAGAACATTTATTTGAATAAAATAAAACAGTTTAAGATTTATTTGTACTTTTAAAAATGTAAATGGCCAAATTGCAATACTTTCATTGTATTTTTTTCATATCATTTTATTTTATTTAAGTCAAGGAGCAAAATTGTCTAATAATTGTCAGAATAGTAAAAAATAGTGATTTGGAGACCGTCTGTGAGTATAAATGAAAGAATGATGATGATATATGCTAAAAAAAAAGAATGGGGATGAAATCGTTACAAACCTGAAAGAATGTGGACCATTAGTGTAATTAACTCTTATTTTTAATATATTATATTACAGTGATTAAGAGCATGTTTGGTTTAGTCCTTTTTTTTCCTTTCTTTTTTTCTCAAATTTCATTTTCAATTGTATATTTTGTAGGACCTACAACTTTTATTAACTTTTCAACCACACATTTTATCAATTTTTTTCAAAATCTTTAAACCCCACCAAACATATACTATAGTTTAGAATTAACTCGTGAAACTTTTTTCATTTTTATTTTAATTTAATTTATATAAATAGAACGTTCTTCTCATCCTACTACGTCCATCAACAATATTCTTACTGCGTCACAACAATATTCTTACAACATGTATAAAGATTGACACTTTTTTAATTTTGTTTCTTACTCACATTTGTAACATTTCATTTACGTCGTCAAATCAAACACGTTTAATAAAAAGAAAACATACATAAATAATATTGTTCACAAAGAACTACTACTCCAATAAATGTACAATATTATGTAGTCAATCATTACATTTTCTCAATAAAATTAATAATTAATAATTTTATTCTTCGTAAAATGCAAAATTTTGTAGATTATTATTAATACTATATGATTTGATATCAATGGTTTGTCAATCATCAAAATTTGATATTATTACTATATAAAAGTCATTTCTAATTGTAATTGTACTTAAATGAATGTAATTATTTTTAATATTTAATTGTTACTTTTTTATTGTTCCTTATTATCGTACATTAAATTTTTAACAATTTATTAAATGTACATTTAAAATTTGTAAATATTTAATATATTAAATTAAATATTAAGGTGAAAAGATGATCTCAATTTTTTTGCCTTACGTAGATGAAAGAAATGAGAAATTGATTTTTTTTAAAAAAAGAAATAGAAAAATTGTAACTTTTTTTATTACCGGATTAAAATTCAAATCATGGAGATGAAAAGATTGTTTTGAATATATTATATTACATGATTATAGTTGACAACTAATATATAAAACTTTTTAAATCTTTAATTTAATTAATAATACATCAGACGTAAGTAAAAAAAAAGAACATACATAAAGAATATTGATTTACAATGATTAACTACTTCAATAAATATACAATATTATATAGTCCATCATTACATTCTTTCTAATAAAATTAATAATTAATAATTTTTGTTTTCGTAAAATACAACATTGAAGATCTCTATTAATACATCATTAATTCTATACGATTTGATATCAATAGTTAAATAATCATCAAAGCTCAAATCACAAAAAGCTCTTAATTGAATTCAAGTTACTATTCTTACTACTACATAAAACTTATTTTTGATTGCAATTGTACTTTATAAATATAAATAAAATATCAACATCAAACAATACAAAACAATATGTTATCAACAAACTTTTTTTTTTTTTCATCTTTATTGTAATTACTACTTTAGCATTTTAATTATTAACAATAAAAAATAAAAAATTGAAAATATTAAAAATTAACAATATGATTACAAAAATATGTGCAACGCATGCATGTCTAAGTAGTATTTCAAAGTTTCATTTTAAAGTCATAACTTATAGAAATGCTTATCAAACTAAATTTATTTTATTGTAAATCATATATAGCAAAGTACATCAATTTAAATATTTCATGTGAATGCAGTTTAGACTCCGTTTGAAATCAATTAAAATTTTACTAAAAATTTGAACATCAAAAATCAATTTTAATTCAACTACATATTTCATTAACTTTTATCAACTTTTACAAAAAATCTGATTTTAATATAATTTTGATACAAGTCTATATAGTAACAAGAAAATTGAAAAAGAAGAATAAGCAACAAATTAGCAATTCTCATGTACCAAAACCATTGTATTTCAAATGTGAGCACTATGGATTGGACAAAACTTAAGTGAAAAAATTGATGCCATTGTAAATCGGGTGTTTAGGACAAAATATGTATTAATTGTGTTGGGTTGCACTTTAACTATCTCATCTGAAAATCAATTGTTTTTAAAAAATTAATCTTTTTATGATATTCGACCACCGTCAAACCTGTAGGCTATAGAGAAGCATTGTTGCTCTCTAATAACCCCTCCTTCAATGCGGCGTTTATATAGCTCGAACTTATGATCCTAGTTTTAATACTATATTTATCTGTAAGATCAAATTTTAACCACTTCATCTAAAAATCAATTAGTATCCACAATATTTTAAAAAATGTAAAGCGTAACTAAGTATTGAGACCTAGTTTTAAGTTTTTCGGGTCTAGGCGAGGTCTATGCGATAGCGAGATAAGAGTAATGTGAGGGCGATGTGTGATGCGTTGCTAGGTATGAAAGCCACACCTCACGTCTAAACAGAGTTTAGACGAAATTTAAGCTGGTTTTTTAGAACAACGGTAAAAAAAGACTAACATTTTACCACATTTAACCATAGCATTGTTACTCTCAACTTGGTAAGCACGTGAAATAGGCCCAACATAATTTTCTGTTCAGATTTTCGTGGAGCAAATTCTTATCCATACTAGTAGAGGAAACGGCCCATTGACCTCTGTTTCTAAAGCACATCATAAATATTGTAACACGAATTAAAGGTATCAATCAATATAAAATAATCCTTTATTATGGATATAATATGTAATAGACATTTTCTTTTTAATATTTTTAGTACCATTTTTATGTGATTTTCACATATCATTAACCAATCTATCCTTTTCTATTTATAAAGATTTTTATTTTAGAATTTAATTCAATGCAATGAAATTGAGACTAAAGCTAGCAAACAGCAAACTCAAGTTTGGTGAATCAAGACAATGCTAGTTCATAACGATATGGACTATTTGAGTTTGGATAGTCGAGACAAGTTTAGAATATAGGCAATATGAGATTTGACGATGAAGATTTAGAGGATTTAGTAGGGTTGTGATTAGTGGCGGACCTATTAAGGGTCCAGTGGGGTCAGTTGCCCCCACTAGTTTCAATTTTTTTTTTTTTTTTTTTTTTGTTGTGTGAAGGTGTTTTCTTTCACATGCCATCTCATTTTAAACCCAATAAATCTATTTTTTTTTTTCAAAACTCAGCCCAAATAAAATAACACACTTATTATCGTATTGTCTTATTCAAAATTTTTTTTAAACGTAATTTTCAAATTATTTTTTTATTAATTCTGTATTGCCACCACTGAACCATAATCCTGTGTCCGCCCCTGGTTGTGATACTAATTGTACAATCACTTTTAAGCAACAATTTCAAACTTGATGATGAATCTTCTTGGTATCTCACAACATGCATAATGAGCAAAAGCTATATACAACGACAAGGGATTTATATTTATCTATTCATTATCTATATATTGTATTCCACATCCACGAACAAGTAAATATTTATTATATTTTATTAGTATTATTATTGTTTTTAGGTCAAGCTTGACCCTTCTTTTAGTTCTTTCGTTATTATTAAAACATGCCTCTTGGTATGATCGATTTATTCAAAAGAAAAAAAAAAAAAAAAGACGGTGTAGATATTAGGCCACGGCTACTAAGCTACTAATTATCAGATAATCTTGAGTTAATTATATCATATACTATCAAACTTTATACTCCATTTTATTTATAACATCGTAGTTTAATTCATTTTCTTTATACCACCGAACTTGAAAATTAATTTCAATTAAACCATTTCGTTAATCAGTCGTTTATTGTATAATGAAAATTATGACGTGATATTAATGGGCCGTTAAATAGTTGATGTATCTCGTTGTTTAAAGTTTATCATTTTTCAAAATTAAAAAGACGTTTTTCACATCAATTAATCGACTTTGGCCAAGGGTTGTCATTCATCAATTCTCAATTTTCTCAAAATCAAATCAACTTTTCATCTCCAAATTTTCCAAAACATGAAGATACATCAACTATTTAACATCGCGTTAATACCACATCAAAATTATGAACAATTAATTAACGAAGGTGGTTTAACTAAAAAGTAATTTTCAAGTTCGATAAGTATAAATGAATGATTTAAAGTATAGTGGTATAAATAAAATGGAACATATAGTTCAATAGTATATGATATAATTTACTCGATAATTTTGGTTGAATACAGTTTCAGAACTAATTTGGGCCTCTAGGACCAACTAAAAAAGTTTTAAGGCCAGGCCCATATTATTTTCTCTGATAATTGGCAAAAGGGAGCCCAATAACACATATTTTCGAGTTATTATTACAGTCATTGTGAAAATTATTTATTTGGATTGGTGGCTAATGAAACCAGTGAACTTCACCAAACTCAACATGGATCATAATATCAGTTTGAATATCCATATTATCCATTGGATATTTAAATTAAATAATCTTATCTCTATTTTCATTAAATTCCACCCTCTTTGAGAGAGAGAGAGAGACCGAGAAGAACGTAGTCCAGAAATTCCAATTGAGAGAGTACTAAATAGTATAGGCTCACCCACTTTGACTTAGTCACACGGACTAGGTCGTGATCCAAATTCTTCATCCGCAAAAATTCTTGCAATTGATTTTACTACTAACAAAATTTACATTTCAATTTTTTTTCTAGTAGAGTTATAAGAGTAGTAATTTGAACAGATTTAAATGATGCGGGGTTTAATACTGTAAGTTTTATTTGTGACAACGACCATTGAAAAAATAAAATTATGAGACCTAGTGAACGTATTTTTTAAAAAATAGAATTGTATAAAATTTGATAATTCAAAATTAGAGGGCCATAGGCTATCAAATTAAAAGGACCATTCTTTAAAACGGACAATCCATCCAATCAATGCCTTTACAACTTAGGGCCCTAAGCCCTTAATAATGTGGATAGAAAAAGACCTAATTTTCGTAGGACCACTTATTCTTATTAACGTGTCGGGAAATATTTGAGATCCCATTGCTGCACACAGATAAATTTGTCCGACGTTTATCTTTTTTAGAGCATGTTTGATTGAGTTTCTTCTAATTTTTTTTTTTATTTTAAATTTATTTTCAACTACAAATTTATGAGACCCATTTTTTTACTAACTTTTTAACTATATATTTAATTAACTTTTATTAAAATTTTTTAAAAAACTACTTTTAAATTTCACCAAACAGACACTAATCTTATTCATTTTAATATAAGAAACGTGTCATATCTCCCATAATATTGTTCACCGACTAATAATTTAATCTAGGGTGGGCTTATGGAAATGACTTTGCATAATAATCAATACTAAGGTGCAGTGCATTAAATTTTCCAACTACAATAGTGTAGTATATTGAAGGGGTGCTAATGCCAGTCTGGTCCGAGTCTGCAGAGGAAAAAGGGGTGCCCATATTTTCACTAAATTCCAAGAATATCATACAAATTTAAATAAATAAATAAATTTTGATGAAAAAAAATGTAGGCAGCCAAAGAATTGGTCTGCCAAACGGGATGTCTCTTATAAGACATTTCAATAATACACACATGGGACTGTCAACTGTCCAGGACTCAGGCCATAAGGAAAATAACTTATTTATCTATCCTTGTTTGGGATTCGGAATAACACAAGGAAATGTAAAGGAAAAGGAAAAGGAAAAGGAAAACGAAGGAAAAAAGTGAACACGAAATTTAGTACAGTCCATGTTACCAAACAATTGACGAACGTCGGTGGGAATTGCACACTTAATTTCCTTTGCTATTCCTCAATCCAAACGCAGTAATTCCAAGATGTAGTTCCTCTACATAAATGTTCCAACCCAACACATCTTAATGGAGTCCTTGCAATCAATTGCTGTGCAGATTGTGATGGTTTCACTTGCCAAAAGTTGTGCTGTGCATTACCTTAACTGATATGCCATGCCTCTTCCTTTGAATCATATCTCCTGCTGACTGCATGCCTCTTTTCATACACAGACAAGAAGAGAATTTGCTTCTTTTCATCTTCATTTTTGGATTGTATGCCATGGAGCTCAAGGCTAGTTTCATTGTCACTCTCCTCATCTTTCTTCTCCTCCTCAACGTCTCCCCGTGCTTTTCAAGAGGTTTGTTTGTATATATTTCACATATTTCTTGAAAATTTTGAGTCGACTACATGAATCATTTTCCGTCACATTTTGTTAGGATATTGTAAACCCTTTTCTTTATCTAGGCTTGGAACCGGTTATGAAAATATAAGCAGGATTTTCAAGAACAATTTCCCATATTAGGATTCATGCGATGAGATTTGACAGAGTTTTACACGTGCTAAACCCTTCTCTTTCGGCCGAGATTGAGACTGACTATAAAAACCTAGGCTTAGTTCATCACCAACTTCAGTTTTTGCTAACTTTATAATGTAAGAACTTGTGGCATTGCAGGGAAGTTGAATTTGAAAGCCTTGGATTCAGATATTTATGAAATTGATTATAGAGGTCCAGAGACTCACACCTACATTCCACCACCAAATCGATCTGGTGACAGACCTAAAATTCATCATCAAACCAGCATGATACGTCACAAATCTAAAGGATCCAGGGTTCACAGAACCAAACGAAATGTAAGATTGCGTAAATTCTATGTCATGTTCGCTAGATAATAGTGTTCGTTTCTTTCTTCTTTAACACATGCAATAGTCGAGTCGCACATTTATCTTGTTCTGATTTTGATCTGTTTATCTATTCTTTTTCAGGAAAAGAAAATTCATGGATGATGATGCTTTTGTGATTAATAAGTATACTACTTTGGATGAAGTTTGCTTCTTTATGAGTTTATGTTATGCTTATTGGAGAGTGTAGATCTACCATCCCAAATATATATCTCATTAGTTGTCCAGTGAAAATTTTACACATCATCAATAACAACAAGTGTGAATGTATTAAATGTTGTCCATATTAATCCTCTCATATATTTATTTGATGATGTATAAGATTTTTCATTTAATGGATAGCTAAAGGAGACATGTTTTGGGACAGCACATCTGTATTGTTTAGGGAATTGAATCCATGAATCAATAGTTCATCATTTTGTGTTCTATATATCATGTATTTGTGTATAAATATTGGGGATGTTTTGAGAGTGTAATTATGATTTAATCAATCATTAATTATCCTTAATCATGGCTATCTTAATATTTTCCCCAAAAATTTAGACCGTCTAAGATGGCAAAAAAGTCTGGTCGCCCGTGGCCTGTTATGGGGTGGGGCTGGGATTGGGCCGGGCCGAAGAAAAAAAGAGCCGAGCCCGTGAATGGCCCTTGGTTCGTAAAAATAACTTATTTAATGAATGATCTGTGGCTCATCAATTTTATTATAATTTATTTAATTTTAAATTTTTACACTAAAAATTTAAAAAAAAATCATGTAAGCCCATGGACCGGCTGAGCCACGGGCCAGTCTGAACTCGTGGAAATGCTTGGCCCTTCTTGGCAAAGGCCGAGTCGGGCCGAATTGCCATCACTAAGATCGCCTTGAAATATAAATTATCTTATCAATTGATGCCACTTAATTGAATGGTGTTAAACATCCCCAAATTTGATCAAATAATCAAATTTTGATTTCCATTAGCCTTTTGTGTTTTCCAAAAAGGAAGAAAGTTATGATGAAATCAAGTTCTCGTTTCAATATTTTTGACAAATAAAATTAACTTAAATTTGAATCCTTCTCTTTTAATTATTATACTAATATACAAAGTTAATTCATAAATACATGTTTATGTTAAATTGAATTTGACCACAAACAAATATTTTACACGTCTTTCTCTCTCTCTCTCAATTTATCTTGTTCTAACATTTTGAAAGACCCCTAAGGACATCTTCAACTGGACGCTAAAATAAAGTGAAAACACCAAGATGGAGCAAAATTTGTCTCCAATCGGATGCCAAATCCATGCGCCATTTTGAGAAGATGAACAGTGCTTCGCCATATATGACGCATCACTGTAGAAATGGAGATGAGTTTGGTGTGAAAATGTATTCCAATTTTACTCTCATGTGGTTGAAGCAAACATTTCTTTTTCTTTTTGTATCCTTTTTTTTTTTTGGGTTTATTATTTTTGTGATAAAAATAGATTTATGATTATTTTAATTTGATTATTATTTTTATTGACACAATAATTTGTATGAGAGAAAGATATTGAGTGATTTTTTTATCGACACAATAAATTTGATTATTATTTTTGTGATATAAAGTGATTTTTTTTTTGATGTTAAATATTTTTTTAAATTGTGATATTGAGTATCGTGCCTTTTTTATTTTTTTAATGATTGCAATAATTACAAAAATTAAATGTAATTTAAAATTTATATATTTAATATAAATACACTATATAATTAACCAAAATTAAAAATATAAATATATGATAATAGACACCATTCATTTGGTGCAACATTTGAAGTGATGAGTTGGAGATGACATGTGGATTTGGTGTGAAAGTTACATAATTTTAGTGTAAAAGTTGCACCAATTTGAAGATATGGGTTGGAGATGGCTTAAGAGTTCCAAAAGAAGTCTTTGACATTTAATTTAGGGAAATTGGCGCAAATGGTCCTTAACTTTTGTCTTTATTGTGCAAATGGTCTCTAATATTTTATTTTTGGTGGAGTGGTCCTTAACCTATCCATTTAGATGTGCAATTGATCCTTATTTGATTAAAAAAACAAATATACCCTTATTTTTATTTAGAAATTTTTTTAATTGGATTTCTAACCTTTGTAAAAAGTACAAATAGGTTCGATATATTTATTTTTTCAAAAAAAAAATTAAAAAAAACTAACAAATTGATAATATACTAAATTATTTTGTATATATTACGAACTATTATAAAATAATTAAAATTTAAGCTCATAGTTATTAACAAACGTGTTAATTAAAATTATTTTATTATTATTAAGTAATCATTAAAATTTAAACCTTAATTTCATCATTACAACATAAAAAAAATAATTTTGTCACAAACTTAATAATCAAATATTATTATTTCATTGAACTATTCATTTATTAACTACAAATATTAGAGTTCAAATTGTATTCTTCATATTTTTATTTATCGTTTTATTATCGTTCAAAAATAAAGAACACAAAATGTGTAAATTAATTTTTTTTAGTATTTTTATGTTAAAAAAACATAATAAGATTGATTCAATGTAATAAAATTGATTCAATGTAATAAAATTATATACGCTATTTTGTTATTCATTTAACTTAATTTTTATTCAAGTTTTTAAATCACATAACAATTACAAATACCTAAAGCGCAATAATTTTATATTTTTCTCTTATGAAAAATTTATTTGAAACAAATATAGTGATATATTTAATATGCTAAATTAAATATTATTTAATAAATGTATCGGATTTATTTGCACATTTTGCAAAAGTTAGAAATGCAATTGTAATTTTTTAATTAAAATTAAAGATATTTTTTTCTTTTTTATCAAATAAAGATCAATTGTGCACTCTTGACATATGTTAGAAATCATTTGCACCAATTTTCCTTGAATTTACCTATCATTTAATATTCACATAATACTTTAGAGACGACAGATAGCCACAATAATGAATAATTAATTATTAAACGTGAAGATTTACTCCTTCAACATCACTTATCTGAATTAACTTAATACCAACCACCGTTATATAGAGAAAAATGAATTGGATCAAATTTAAGTAGAAAAAAACTAAAAGTACGTAATATGATATTCATAGCTTGACCTAATTGATAGGCTGCAATGACAAATTAGAGTTTCTTGGACAAATTTTTTAGGTCAATTTTGATAAAAAATTGATGAAATTTGTAATTGAAAAATTAATAAAAATTGTAAATTTTATAATATGTGTTGTTGAAATTAATTGTTCACTTTGATCGTATATTTTAACAGATTTTGATAATAAGCAAACAAGGAGTGAGTGGTGTTCTCCTACACACCCGTGTCCACTGGTGATGTAGAGACATCTTGCCCACAAGATGAAATAATTCATTATCACAAAATGTGATAAGATGCCTCCACATCACCGTGACGATTACATCTTCTTATTGGTGTGTGAAAAACACCCAAGTGAACAAGGAGTTAATTTAATAGATTGGGATAATTGGTTTCAACAAATTTAGGTATCATATAAAAATCAGTCTTGCTCCTTGTACGCCCATTCCAACAGACACCCATTCTAACAGCGTCATTTACCGCAAGGAGAAAAAGGTGCTTATACCCCTCGAATAAATTCAGCCCTGCTCCACCACGTCAAATCCCCACCTCCCAGCCCTGCTCTTTGTACACCACTTAGCTATTTTGAAGGCAAAGGGAAAGAGAAACACCATTTTTTCCACATCTACGAAGCTCTCGGCAAATATGCTGCTCTTGGGTTTGACGAGCCTGGCTAAAGTGTTGCAGTATGTTCCCGACGAATCGTTCGAACATCAGTATTGCATTTTCACAAGTGATGTAGTGCTGATGTTTGACACTGCTTAAATAATAATTTCATATATTTCATAGGACCCACAACTTACAACTTATTTTTATCCATACATTCGCTCACAACTTATAATATAAACACTTAAAATATAATTTTAGCACTACAAATATATGCTAAAATCCATGGAACTTAAGATGAAGGCAGACAAGAAACTTTACTTCACTCCAGAGTGCCTGATGGATTGGGGCAGATCTCCAGACAGAAACTCGAAAGGATAACTCGAGGTTAAAGTCAAGAACCTGTAAAAACACTAAGAAGTGTTACATTTTCCACAAAGAAGAACATTTTAAAAGGAATTGTCCTCAGAATAATGGGGGCATCTAATAGAACTTTGGATAGGGAGTGGATTATGAATTCTACTTGTACCTTTCACATGACCCTTCACAGACACTGGTATATTGATTTCAAGTCGGTGGTAGTGGTATTGTGCGAATGGCAAATAATGAAGAGTGCTGCAGCATTTGAGGAATTGGTTCGATTCAGTTGAAGTTGCATAATGGAGCTATAAAGACTCTTTTTTCATTACTCGCGGATTCTTTTGGAGTTCGGAGAGTATCCGATGATGCTGCAGTGTCCATTGAAGCCGCAAGCATATCCTACAATGATAAATTTATCCACTGAATCAAATGAATACTGATAACTACACACTCCGAGAATTCATCAAGAAAAATGCAGCCAAAAATCCTATAGAGCTTTACTGATGCTTGTTAGATCATATTCTATTCCTAAGTTCTTGAGCAATAGATGTATGAACAGAGTTGTGCTAGGAAACAAAATACTTTTTAATAGTCAGTTTGATCTGTGAAGGGGTGACTAATATTGAAGTCATTTCTGTAACTACTGTGATAAGAAGAAGCTAATTCTTAGTCTCAATAAATTTGGGTCAACTAAATGAATCATTTTTATCACATTCCGTTTGGCCCTAAGATATCATTTTCATTTCATATATATTTTTAGATAACAGTAAAAATTGTAGACAAATGAAAACTTTGAAGTATTTGAATCACAACTTTGAACCCCGAGATTAGGAATGGCCGCCAATTTCATTCCCTCTTAAATCACATTTTTGAACCCCCTCTCATCAATGTCCTTGTCCTCGTACTTCTTACCAAACACCACCCTACAACTCATTTCAACAGATAAAGACGAAAACCTTTGCGCTAAGATCAACAGAAACGCGTTCAAGTGCTGCGTGTTTTAGCCATTCCTTCTCATAGGTTGGAAAGAACCGATTTTAAGACTGCTAAGCAATTCTAAGGTACACAATTTTTGCATATTGCGCAAATAAGGGCCAAATGACAAGTTCCTTTGGTCCCATGACAGATACTTAGCTGCTTGATGGGGTGGCCTGCCTGCAAAAACAAGGTCATACGTCTTAAGAAACTACTCAGCTGCTTGAGGGGAGGATACTATGATGTTTGGGACAAATCCAAATTGCATGTACATTATAGGACCATGTTTTTGGGCTATCCTACGTAAATCTTGGTGGGGATTTTTGCCTAACATGTGGAGGTGTCCTAAAATTGGGACACCTCTTGGACCCGGAGGCAATTTCTTCTTCTTCTTTGTTAATCCATAAAGGAAAGAAAACATTGCAACTACTACGAGTGTGTACCAAATAAAGAGGCAGACAACATGGTTTTGGGGTAAGATTCCTATTGCGCTCAAGTTGTCTTATCGGAATAAAGCTGGTGTGTAGTCTTGTCAGAAAATATAGTTGAAGTCAAGAAGGAGACGAGTTCAAATGTTGCTAGTGTGTAGATCTGCTCCTTGTAGAAGAAATGAGATGTGCGGATTCTAGGACACAAATAGATACCATTACTGTTATTAAATTTTGAAATCAAAATATCACGGTCAAGACGGGTGTAAATGTGAATGTATAACCAGTATCTGTTTATCGATGTAATTCCACCGTAAAAAATAAATAAAGATTGATAGGAGGAGATGATAAAAATTTGGTGGAGAATGGTGAAGAGAAATAGAAGAGAATTGAGGAAAATGAAAAATAAATTGAAGAAATGTAATTATTTGTGATAAACAAATTTCTAAATTTCTAAATACAAAATCTTTATATATAATATTTTTTCGGTAAATACACAAACAAATAAATGTACTGCACGGCTGCACCACACAAAGTGTGTGTGAGAGAGAGAGAGAGAGAGAGAGAGAGAGAGAGACTCAGCTCCCATTTTCCAAATTTTCCATTTTCTTTCAATTCATAAAATTTTGTAGCATAAATTTTGCATTTGGAAATGGCGAATTCTGAGGAATCAAGCCCCCTTTTGTCAAACCAAGAAGAAGAAGAACAAATGATAGAGGCCGAGAAGAAATCCGGGGCCACCGCTAAAACTACAGGTCCTCCGCCTGTAGAGGCGGTGAAACAATCGAAGCCAGCGGTGCCGATAGGCTGGCCCGCTGATGGGCTGCCTCTGAGCGTGATGGGTGAGCCCATGATTCATAGGGCCCAGTGGGACTCCAGCCTCTGTGCTTGTCTTGGAAGGAACGATGGCTTTTGCAGCAGCGATCTTGAAGTTTGTGGGTTTTCTTTTCTTCCTTGGATTTTTATTTATTTTTTGGAAAATGGTAATTTTATTATTGTATAATATTTGACCCGATTCTTTGAATTTTAACCACTGATGGATATGTTTGTTCTTGGGGAATTTATTAGATTTGGGTCATTAATTGATGATGATTAATTTGTAATGTTGAGAAAATCAGCTAAAGTCCAGTCAAATTGTGGATATAAAAAAAGAATTGAGAATGAATTAGCTGGAGAAAGAATGAGATTTTCTGCTTAAGAAGCAAACACTGATCATGTGATCATGGATTCATGAAGGAAAAAAGGAATTCATGAATGATCTAATTGGGATCCATATATGTTTATTTGCAAGGGGTGTTATGGATTTCCTACTCTAGGGTAAATTGTAATCCATCAATTATTTATAAATGTAATACTTGATTTGTTGTTTAGTTTGTGGTTATTCTGAAAGAAGAACATCGGAAAGTATAATTCATCAATTAGTTCTATTTATCCTGTCAATTATTTGAAGCTATTGATTCTGCATCGGATTTCTTTAAGTATCAGTCGCAGCATATTGCATACCTTTCTTTTTACTTGATCAATTTCAAATTGTTAATTGTCTTATGTTTTAGATTATTTCAATTAGAATTTGCTTTTGCATTAAAATGTAACTGTAAATTGCTCTGTTCTCGGTTCATTATTTCTGTTTGATAATTATGATATTGAGCAGGTTTGTTGGGGAGTATGGCTCCTTGCGTGCTCTATGGAAGCAATGTAGAGAGACTTGGATATGCTCCTGGTACTTTTACTAATCACTGCTTGCCGTACACTGCTCTTTACTTGCTTGGGAATTCATTTTTTGGCTGGAACTGCCTTGCACCCTGGTTTTCATATCCCATTCGTTCAGCCATTCGCCAGAAGTTCAACCTAGAGGTTAGTTTTTTCTTAAATTTTCAAACAACGCTGCCATGTGCAATGTACTGCTGTAATTGACCTTATGAAAGCGTAAGAGATGTTATAATTGTCTTAGAAAGTTAGAGCCAATTTTGTGTTGACACCGAAAATCCAAAGCATAAAAAGGGAGAAAGATTTTGAAGTACCAACATGGGACATTACGGATGCTATGATATGGTGCTATTATTCATAGAAACCTACATTTTGTTACATTACGGTATCTAATAGAACAAACGAAAGTTAAAGTATCTAACTTGGGACTTTTACTGATTACTATGGGATTTAATGGATTTCTTTTTTTTTTTTTATATATGTTGCTCGATTTAGATATTTATGTGAACTTTGCATGTTGTTTGTTGTGGAATTAAAACCATTGCAAAACTGATATACTATTAGATTAGAAACCATTTTTGTGTGATTGTCTAAACTTCTACAAATATCTGTTCAGCAATCCCAGTTTGTAATTGATTTTTGTCTTAATCAAAGCATAGGTTTTGAATATCAACATCAAAGGACCTTCATAATGATAATTGATTTTCGTATTCCATTGGATGAACCTTATGAAGGGATTAAAATCTGTTTGGTGGTCTTTTGACTGAACAGGGAAGTTGTGAGGCGCTTGCTAGATCCTGTGGATGTTGTGGAAGCTTTATGGAGAATGAGGATCAACGTGAGCAATGCGAATCCGCCTGTGATTTTGCTACTCATGTCTTCTGCCATGCATGTGCCCTTTGTCAGGAAGGTCGTGAGGTTCGTCGCAGGCTGCCTCATCCCGGGTTTATTGCTCAACCAGTCTTGGTCATGATTCCGCCTGGGGAACAGGCCATGGGTCGTGGGGTGTAATGAAATTACGCCTGGGTGTACAGGGATTGCGTGTTTGTGTCGCTTGATACTTGAATTTGAACTTCTGTTGAAATGTGTAATGGATTCATGCTTTAGTCAATTAGTTTAAGTCGTTTATGTATAGAGGCTGTGAAAATGATGATACTGTTGTCTTTCTTTTAAAACATGTAAAATGTCTTCTGTAGATAATTGTGCAAAATAAAGAGTAATTTTTTGGGAAGGGGCTTTTTCACTAACCATATCCCCATCAATAAATCTTTCAACATTAACCATATGGATCATATTTGTGTAAACAATTAGTGCATGTTTGAAAATTATTTTAAGTCTTTATAAGTTGTAAATCTCGTGAAATGTGAATATCATAAGTAGGTAGTAAGTTGTAGATTTTATAAAATGTGTGTAGAGATAATTATTATGTATGACTAACTTAAATTATAATTTGAGCTAAGGCAAACAAGCACTTAGGCTATCAAACGAACATACTTAGTGTGCTGAACATGGCCAATAATAGTCTCAATGGGGTAGGAATTTCCCAGGACGAGGCCTATGAAACCTACAATTTAAAACTTGCAACCCAATCGAAGAAGGGGAATGATCTAATGTCCCACTGACACTTGTCCAGTGGATCAAATAAGAAGTACCCACTAAGGACATTAGATCATTTCCCACGCAAAGAAACCTACATTACAAGATAACCAACAACAGGAACGGCCTTATTCCTCAACTACATTAACATTTTCTCTGATCATATTTTAATCCAATGCTTCCTATTTGAAATTAGATCTTTCATCACCACATCATCACATAACCAACAACTTAATTAAAAATCAATAATTCAGTCAGATTGTTACAAACTATCCAGTAGCATAAAAATTAAAAATAAGAAACAGCTCTTTCTTGTCACTCAGCTAGCAAAAAGACCTGATATTTATTCAACTACTAAGTTCTATCTGACATGGGAGTCCTAAACCAGTGCAATGCTCAACATGAAAGGGGGGATAGCCCCAGTTTATCTTAAATTTATTCTCCTGGTGCTGAAACGCCTTGCTTCAGTCTTTCCTTATTTATTTTCTTCTTGGAGACTGGTTTCTTTTTCTTCTGAGGAAGACTTTTTGGGCATACAGATAAAGTACATAATTTCCAACAAGGAATGTCAAAAGTAGACCACCAACCAGAAGTAAAACTATCAATCCCAGGTTGAACCTTTGGCTCCAACTTCCTGGGCCACATTTTCTGTTCATCCAACAGATGAGAAGTATAATGGGCATTAGAGTCACACAAATTAATAGGTCGGTGCAAAATAAAATAAAAATAAAGGCAAAACACGAAAAGAAAGCACACAGCCACCCATTGGGAATTATACCATACACCACATTATAGAAGACAAAACACAATAGCCAATAAGAAACCACAGACTGCCTATTCTTTTTTTTTTTTTGATCGTAAATGTAAATATTGTATAGATCAAAAGAGATCATACATGTATGTTGGGCATCCCCAGGAATACAGAGTTAAGTAACGAAATTTAAAGAGCACTTGAAGATAGTGCTGAGCAATAGAAAAAGACAAGGATGACAAATACACTGGGCATCCCCAGGGAAACGAAAGAAACCAACAAGTACTCTGGGCATCCCCAGGCAAATAAAAGGAAAGCAAAAAACCACGATTTAACCAGACAAAGCGAGAGACTCATAGTGAATCAAAACATTAGGATACAAAGTAAACATTACTTTGTATACTTGTTTTGATTTGTCTAATAATACTCTCAGGAACTCCCTTGAGATCCTCAAAAATCCATCTATTCCTTGTCATCCATAAAAAATAAACTGTTGTGGCGAGAGCGATTCTTTTGGTCTTGGCCGGCCAACCGGTACCGCGTCCCTCTTTTTTGATCCATTTCAACGAACTAGCGATGGTGGCCATGGATCTATGAATGCCAAGCCATTCTCTTATATTCCTCCAAACGGTGTTACTAAAATGGCATTGGAAAATAAGTGAGCTCACCGACTCTTGGCTCCCGACAAAAAATGCATTCTCAATCAATATTCAAGTACCCGAGTCTATCTTTGGTGAGTAATTTCGCCTTAGTAGTTAACGAAAAGGATAAAAGACCGCTTGGTGAATGTACGGTTTCCATACGTCGGCGGCCCAAAATCTTGTTTGATACCTTGTGGCGGAAAAAATCATAAAATTGCCGAAAGCCGCTGCGTCCTCCGCCTTCCACCGAGCCATAGTGGCGATGGCGACTTCAATACTGCTGAGCGACAACAATCTGGTCCTGACGGCGAATCCGTTTCGCTTCAAGAGAGTCAGTCCGTTCTATGCGATGCGGCACTCAAACGGGATTCCCTTGAAGGTAGAACTGGTTTACCCATTGAACCCATAAAGTGTCCTTCTTGAGATGAATATTCCACAGCGTTTTTGCAAGTAAAACTGTATTCCAGCAGTGAAGTTGACGGAACCCCAGTCCACCTTCGGCCTTCGGTAAGCAAACTTCGTTCCAGGTAACCAATGGTTTTCTATTGCACCAAAGGAATTTCCTACAAAGGATTGAAATTCTTGCAACAACGGAAGCCGGAATAGGAAAGATGGACAACCAAAAACATTCCACTCCTTGAAGTACGGCCCTTATAAGTTCCGCTCTTCCGGCATAAGATAAAGAAGTGCTAGTCCATAAATTTATGTAAGCAGCCAACTTATCAATAAACGGAGCAAAATGCATTGCTTTGAGCCTTTCAGCCGCAAGCGGAATACCCAAGTAGTGGAATGGCATAGTACCTACCGGAAAAGAGCAAATCCAACTGATTTCTTCCAAATCCGGCCCCCAAATTCCCGCCGTGTACAAAGTTGATTTCAGCACATTGGCTCTCAGCCCCGATGAATTTCCAAATGTGTTAAGGCATTCCATAACAATAGAGACCGAAGTTGGGTCACCACGTGTAAAAAGCATAAGGTCATCCGCAAAGGCCAAGTGAGTAATCTTAAGGAGACCGCACTTCGGGTGATAGTTAAAATCATTATTGTCCGTTGAAAGAGCCATCAATCTAGAAAAATAATCCATGCAAAGAACAAATAAGAAAGGTGAAAGAGGGTCACCTTGTCAAGACCCCGCTTCCTTTAAAGAATCCCTGAGGTTTCCATTAATAGCAATAGAGAAGGAAGTTGTAGTGACGCATTGCATGATCCACCGGATAAAGATAACTGGAAACTGTAACCCTTCCAAAACAGCCTGTAAAAATCCCCAATTGAGTGAATCATATGCTTTCCGAATATCAATTTTCAATGCACATCTCGGAGAGACACGTTTCAGGTTGTATTGACGAAGAAGTTCCTCAGCTAAATGTATGTTTTCTGCCATAGCTCGTCCCTCTACAAAAGCCGATTGGGCTCGGTTGACTAAGCCGTCCATTAACGGAGCTAAACGGGAAGTAAGAAGCTTTGCAATAATTTTGTACACCACATTGCAACACGAAATCGGTCTAAAATCCCCAACCGAAGGAGCATGTTTCGTTTTCGAAATAAGAGCGATGACCGTATGATTTAAGCTGTTTCGGAAGAATGCCGACGAAGAAAAAACTCGATCATCGCCCACAAATGTCGTCCCTACCACAGTGTTCCAAGCCTTTTTGAAAAAAAAAGGAATACCCATCCGGCCGGGCGATTTATCTTCCTCAATCTGAAATAAAGTGCTTTGATTTCTGATTGGAGAAAAGTTTAATAAGATCGACCCTGCTGCAGCCGAAACCTTTGGACCGTTAGCGAAAACTACACTCGCCCTATCACACATCCCCCTGCCCCCCAAGAATTACAGTATAAAAGTGGGCGAAGGCTTGACCACCGGTCTCTCGATTTAGTCAAGTTCTCGCCTTGTTTAATGGCCAAAGCAATATGTTTCTCTTCATGTTTCTTTTCACCATCGCATGAAAGAATTTTGTGCATCTATTACTCGCTTTCATGATGTACTTACATTTAGCTTGTTGATAGAAAAAGCTCCGTTCGGATTCGGATAGAAAACCGCTTTTTTTCCTCAAGTTCGCTACTTCACATTGCAAGAGAAGACTAGATGGTTGGTCATGCAAAGCAAGCTGTGCTAAAGACATATCATTCCTAGCCGTGGCTGCCCTCTCCGCAATGTGAGAAAATTCCCTTTGTTGAGTAATTTGAGCGGCCCCTTTAGTTCCTTCAACTTCGCACAAATGACTGGTTGCTTAGTCCCCAAATGTGATCGGCTCCAAAATTCATCAACCACCACATTGAAGTCCCGGTGATGTACCCACATATTAAAAATTTAAAGTTTGTACTCTTCTTTTTCGGGATTCAAAAGAGACACAATCTGAGGAGAATGATCCGGTAGCAACCCGTGGCAAGAAATTAGCCTCTGCAAAAAACCCACTTGAGTTGCCAAGAATTATTTACCATTGCCCGATCCAATTTAGACCAAACCGAGAGATTGTTCCATGTATGGAAACACCCAATGGATTTTAAATCCTCTATACGGGGTGGAAATACAACAATTAACAAAGTCTTTAATCTCATATGGAGTAATCACCGACCATTAACTCTTTCTCCATCGGTAAGCACATTATTGAAATCTCCAACGAGAAGCGAAGCAAGGAACAAGCAAGACTTAAATCCATAATTGAATTCCATAACGACCTCCGATTAACAATAGAATGAAGACCATAAATAAAGCTAACTTGGAAGGTGATAGAAGTTACCTTGCAAGTCGCAATTCCATGAATGATTTGAGATGAAATATCCAAAACTTGAAGATGCACCTTCAAAGGATTCCAAAGAACAAGAATTCTAGAGGCCTTATGAGTGTGAAAATTGTTAATTTGATGCCAACCATCAAATTTATTCCTCATAACGCAGGCTAGCTTATCCAAGTTCAACTTCGTTTCCAAAATACCCATAAGATCAATATTGTGAGTTTCATAAGGTCCGGACCCATTTTGACTTAGAGGCGAATTAAAGCCCTAATGTTCCAACAAGCACATTTCATGAAGATAAAGGAAGGGTGCGACCCTTCGAATTATCTAAGGAAATAGAGGCCTGACCTTGCTTTGCTGGAATGTCAACGGTCCCAGCCAATTTCGTTGCTTGTCGATCACTACTTTTGCGAAACGAAGTTCCTTTATTAGTAACATGAGGCTATCATGTTCTTTGGCCTGTTGTTTCCCTTTCTGTGAAGTTGTAAATTTATGTTTTCTGCCCACTAAAACAAAATCATGTCCCCTTGACCACAAGACCACCACGATCTTGACCATAGGGGTGGAAACAGCAACATCAGTCATTTCTCCGTCCACGATTTCAAAGACATTAGTCGCTTCTTCGTCCCCAATATGCGCACATCAGTACGCTTCTCCGTCCCTAATATGCGCTCATCAGTCGCTTCTCGAGTCACGACTCACTTGCGCATATCGTCGCTTCCTTCCTTCTTTTTACGCACATCGGAAAACGACGCTACCCTTTTCAACTCAGTATTCCAGACACTCGCATTGTTGTTGATTTTTATAATAAACTATTCTAAAGCTTTATCATAAGTGGCGCAACTTATGCGTGAGTGATAGAAGATTCGACAAGGCGTCTGAACTTCTGGTTCGTGTTCAAAGGTAACTTGTTGGTCATAGATCTTTCCATTCGGTAAGCAAATTTCAACGGATTTAACTAACTCCTTTGAAGCATCAACTTCAACTAAAACTCTAGCATATGAGATTCTACCCCTTGTGCTAGTAAGGTTGTCCATCGAAATCGGTTTCCCAATTTTGGAAGCAATTTTACCAAGTCCTTTGGGATTCCAAAAAGCCAAAGGGAGCCCCGGAAGAATAACCCAAACCGGCATGAGACTAATCTCCTCATCATTAAATCTGAAATATTCCGCATGATTTTGAGGAGCAATGGCCTTCCAAAACAAAGTACGGGCCGCCCTTCAACACTTTATCCGGAAGACTCTTCTTGGAATTTAAAAACCAACCAACCACTCGAGTGAGTAATATATTCATAGTCCACATTCCATGAATTACATAAATTCAAAAGAGCTTTTTTCCCGGGAAAACGGCCCGCAAAATAACCGATAAGGCAATAACCCCACTCCATATCAACATCATCCGCATCCTCAATTTCTAAGGTGACCCGTTTCGACAAATCATCATACACATTAAAAAAGACTAACCCAAGGAGCTTTAGTCTCCTTAGGTGGAGGCAAATTTTCCACATTTTTCACACCATTTAGGGGACAATTTTTCTCCGACGACCCCTCCGATTCCGTGTCAAACTCACCCAAAGTCTCCGAAATGGATGGTGAACTCAACGATCTGTTTTTCGGGACCGATCCTAGAAGCAATGACGAAGGGTCAGACTGATGATAAATCGTGGAAAGAAGAGGAAGAATCAAGTCGGATTTCATGGTTGTTACAATCATGAACCGCTATCTTTGTAAAGTTCATCCCAAAATCATTTATACTGGTTTGGACCGAGTAGCGTGAGAATCACATCAAGGCGTCTGATCGCTGGCTAGAAAGAGGAACAAATAGAAGAGCCGCTTCTTAGCGGCCGAATGACCCTCGATTTTTCTTACCCATTAAAAATGGGTTAAGAAAACGCCTACACGAAAGGCCTAATCCAAGAAAAGATCAAACCCAAGAACAAAACAAAGAACACACAAAACAAAGAAAACCTGAATCGCGAGATGAACAAAGAATCCGATCGAGAAAAAAAAAATCGAAAACTTCAAATAGCTACCGAATTGATTGAAGAAAACCAAATCTGCGATCTCTCAGAAAGCGATCACCGCGAAAATCGAGGAACCAATCACTAAAGCGGCTTGAAAACCGTGCAATAACTCCACAATAATACAACCCAAGCATCAAATGAGGTTAAGCTATCTGTAGATGGCCTTAAAACTCCATTAATGCGCATTTAATGAGCAGATTTTTGAACTTTTCTTGAGCATGAACAGTAATAGTTGGGCACCTTTTGAGAGTGTAGGTGAAATCCAGTTTGATTCTTTCTCTTCTTTCCCTGATTTACCGTCCAGTGCAGCCCCTGCTGCTGTTTCTAGGACTGGTCCTAAAAAACAGTTGTTGAGTTCGCCATCCATTTCGGAGACTTTGGGTGAGTTTGACACGGAATCGGAGGGGTCGTTGGAGAAAAATTGTCCCCTAAATGGTGTGAAAAATGTGGAAAATTTGCCTCCACCTAAGGAGACTAAAGCTCCTTGGGTTAGTCTTTTTAAAGATAATAGAAAATCGAATGAAAGCCTTGCCCTTAATGTGTATGATGATTTGCAAAACAGGTCACCTTAGAAATTGAGGATGCGGATGATGTTGATATGGAGTGGGGTTATTGCCTTATCGGTTATTTTATGGGCGTTTTCCGGGAAAAAGCTCTTTTGAATTTATGTAATTCATGGAATGTGGACTATGAATATATTACTCACTCGAGTGATTGGTTGGTTTTAAATTCCAAGAAGAGTCTTCCCGGGATAAAGTGTTGAAGGGCGGCCCGTACATTGTTTTGGGAGGCCATTGCTCTTCAAAATCATGCCGGAATATTTCCAATTTAATTATGAGGAAATAAGTCTTATGCCGGTTTGGGTTATGTTACCGGGACTCCCTTTGGAGTTTTGGAATCCCAAAGGACTTGGAAAGATTGCTTCTAAAATTGGGAAACCGATCTCCATGGACAACCTTACTAGCACAAAGGGTAGAATCTCGTATGCTAGAGTTCTAGTTGAGGTTGATGCATCAAAGGATTTAGTTAAATCCGTTGAGATTTGCTTACCGAATGGAAAGATCTATGACCAACAAGTTACCTTTGAACACGAACCAAAGTTCAGACGTCTTGCCGAATCTTCTATTACTCCACGTCTGAAGTTAAATCACTTATGATAAAGCTTTAGAAGAGGCTTATTATAAAATCAACAACGACTGCGATTGTGCGGAATACTGAGTTGAAAAGGTAGCGTCGTTTTCTGATGTCGAAAACAGGGACGAGAAGCGACCGATATGCGAGAGTCGAGGGCGGAGAAGCGGCTGATGAGCGATACGTTAGGGACGAAAGAAGCACTGATGTCTTTGAAATCGAGGACGGAGAAATTTGATGTTCTTTGTTTCCACCCCTATGGTCAAGATCGAGGCGGTCTTGTGGTCAAGGGAACACAGATTTTGTTTTAGTGGGCAGAAAACATAAATTTACAACTTCACGAAAGGGAAACAACGAGCCAAAGAATAGCGATCTCGTGTTACTAATAAAGGAACTTTCATTAAAAGTAGTGATCGACAAACAACGAAATTGGGTTTGGACCGTTGACATCCCAAAGAAAGCAAGTCGAGCCTCTATTTCCTTAGATAATTCGAAGGGTCGCACCCTTCCTTTATCCTCATGAAATGTGCTTGTTGGAACATTAGGGGCTTTAATTCGCCTCTAAGTCAAAATGGGGTCCGGGACCTTATGAAACTCCACAATATTGATCTTATGGGTATTTTGGAAACGAAGTTGAACTTGGATAAGCTAGCCCGCGTTATGAGGAATAAATTTGATGGTTGGCATCAAATTAACAATTTTCACACTCATAAGGCCTCTAGAATTCTTGTTCTTTGGAATCCTTTGAAGGTGCATCTTCAAGTTTCGGATATTTCATCTCAAATCATTCATGGAATTGCGACTTGCAAGGTAACTTCTATCACCTTCCAAGTTAGCTTTATTTATGGTCTTCATTCTATTGTTAATCGGAGGTCGTTATGGAATTCAATTATGGATTTAAGTCTTGCTTGTTCCTTGCCTTGGCTTCTCATTGGAGATTTCAATAATGTGCTTACCGATGGATAAAGAGTTAATGGGTCGGCGATTACTCCATATGAGATTAAAGACTTTGTTAATTGTTGTATTTCCATCGGTATAGAGGATTTAAAATCCATTGGGTGTTTCCATACATGGAACAATCTCTCGGTTTGGTCTAAATTGGATCGGGCAATGGTAAATAATTCTTGGCAACTTGCGGGGTTTTTTGCAGAGGCTAATTTCTTGCCACCGGGTTGCTACTCGGATCATTCTCCTTGTATTGTGTCGCTTTTTGAATCCCAGAAAAAGAAGAGTACAAACTTTAAATTTTTTAATATGTGGGTACATCACCGGGACTTCAATGTGGTGGTTGATGAATTTTGGAGCCGATCACATTTGGAGAATAAGCAATTCGTCATTTGTGCGAAGTTGAAGGAACTAAAGGGGCCGCTCAAATTACTCAACAAAAGGGAATTTTCTCACATTGCGGAGAGGGCAGCCACGGCTAGGAATGATATGTCTTTAGCACAGCTTGCTTTGCATGACCAACCATCTAGTCTTCTCTTGCAACAGGAAGTAGCGAACTTGAGGAAAAAAGCCGGTTTTCTATCTGAATCCGAACGGAGCTTTTCTATCAACAAGCTAAATGTAAGTACATCATGAGCAATGATAGATGCACAAAATTCTTTCATGCGATGGTGAAAAGAAACATGAAGAGAAACATATTCCTTCGGTCATTAAACAAGACGGGAACTTGACTAAATCGAGACCGGTGGTGAAACCCCGTCCACTTTTATCTGAAATGCTTTGGGATGGCGGGGCGGTGTATACGGTCGGGCGGCAATTTTCGCTAACGGTCCAAAGGTTTCGGCACAACAGGGGGCTGATCTTATTAAACTTTTCTCCAATCAGGAAATCAAAGCAGCCTTATTTCAGATTGAGGAAGATAAATCGCCCGGGCGGATGGGTATTCCTCTTGTTTTTTTCAAAAGGCTTGGAACACGGTAGGGGACGACGTTTGTGGGGTAGTGGCTGAGTTTTTCTCTTCGTCGGCATTCTTTGAAACGATTAAATCATATGGTCATCGCTCTTATTCCAAAAGCGAAACATGCTCTTTCGGTTAGGGATTTTAGACCGATTTCGTGTTGCAATGTGGTGTACAAAATTATTGCAAAGCTTCTTGCTTCCCGTTTAGCTCCGTTAATGGACGGCTTAGTCAACCGAGCCCAATCGGCTTTTGTAGAGAGACGAGCTATGGCAGAAAACATACATTTAGCTTAGGAACTTCTTCGTTAATACAACCGGAAACGTGTCTCTCCGAGATGTGCATTGAAAATTGATATTCGGAAAGCATATGATTCACTCAATTGGGGATTTTTACAGGCTGTTTTGGAAGGGTTACAGTTTCAGTTATCTTTATCCGGTGGATCATGCAATGCGTCACTACAACTTCCTTCTCTATTGCTATTAATGGAAACCTTGCAGGATTCTTTATAGGGAAGCGGGGTCTTCGACAAGGTGACCCTTTTTCACCTTTCTTATTTGTTCTTTGCATGGATTATTTTTCTAGATTGATGGCTCTTTCAACGGACAATAATGATTTTAACTATCACCCGGTGCGGTCTCCTTAAGATTACTCACTTGGCCTTTGCGGATGACCTTATGCTTTTACGTGGTGACCCAACTTGGTCTCTATTGTTATGGAATGCCTTAACACATTTGGAAATTTATCGGTGAGAGCGATGTCTTTGAAATCAACTTTGTACACTGCGAGAATTTGGGGGCGGATTGCTCTTTTCCCTACGGTACTATGCCATTCCGCTTACTTGGGTATTCCGCTTATGGTGAAAGGCTCAAAGCAATGCATTTTGCTCCGTTTATTGATAAGTTGGCTGCTTACATAAATTTATGGACTAGCACTTCTTTATCTTATCTTGGGAAGAGCGGAACTTATAAGGGCCGTACTTGAGGAGTGGAATGTTTTGGTTGTCCATCTTTCCTATTTCGCTTCGTTGTTGCAAGAATTTCAAGCCTTTGTAGGAAATTCCTTTGGGGCAATAAAAACCATTGGTTGCTGGAGCGAAGTTTGCTTCCGAAGGTCGAAGGTGGGCCGGGGTTCCGTCGACTTCCTTCTTTGGAATACGAGTTTTACTTGCAAAAGCGTTGTGGAATATTCATCTCAAGAAGGACACTTTATGGGTTCAATGGGTAAACCGTTCTACCTTCGAGGAATCCGTTTGGAGTGCCGTCACCGCATAGAACGGACTCTCCTCTCAATGAAGCGGATTCGCCATCGAGGACTAGATTGTTCTTTGCTTGAGCATTGTTAAGCCATCGCCGCCACTATGGTTCTATTGGAAACCTGGGCCTTGAGCAGACTTCGGCGACTTATGATTTTTTCCTACACAAGTATCAAACAAGATTTGAAATTTCTAGACGTATGGAAACCGTACATTCGGTACCGAAGCGATCTTTTATCCTTTGGTTAACTACTAAGGCGAGATTACTCACCAAAGATAGACTCGGTACTTGAATATTGATCGGGAATGCATTTTTTGCTTGGGGAGCCAAGAGTCGGTGGCTCACTTATTTTCCAATGCCATTTTAGTAACACCGCTTGGAGGAATATAAGAGAATGGCTTGGCATTCATAGATCCATGGCCACCATCGCTAGTTCGTTGAAATGGATCAAAAAGAGGGACTTGATGCACGGTTGGCTTGCCAAGGCCAAAAGAATCGCTCTCGCCACAACAGTTTATTTTATGGATGACAAGGAATAGATAGATTTTTGAGGATCTCAAGGGAGTTCTTGAGAGTATTATTAGACAAATCAAAACACAAGTATACAAAGTAATGTTTACTTTGTATCCTAATATTTTGATTCACTATGAGTCTCTCGCTTTGTCTGGTTAAATCGTGGTTTTGCTTTCCTTTATTTGCACAGGGATCTTTGAGAGTACTTCTTTGGTTTCTTTTGTTTCCCTAGGGATGCCCAAACAGATTTGTCATCCTTGTCTTTTCTATTGCTCAAAGACTATCTTGAGTGCTCTTTAGATTTCGTTATTAGCTCTGTATTTTTTGGGGATGTCCAAAGTCATGTATACGATCTCTTTTTTGATCTATACAATATTTACATTTACGATAAAAAAAAAAGAAGCCTTAATAGCTTTCTTGAAATAACATCCTGAACAATAAATCTGCATCTTCGAGTAGGCTAAAGACCCAACTTCAAGTCACTAAAACCTCCTTAGTCCAATAGTTAAGAATATATCATGAAATTAGATCATTCCACCTAGGGGATCTTGTCTTGAGAAGGGTATTCTTGTCCTCGAAAGAATCGGGCGTTGGGACCCAGGCCCCAACCGGGAGGGTCCCTATCGAGTTATCAACGAGATACGACCCGGTACCTATAGCGCGAGGACTTGTGTAGTAAACGGTAGCCCCATGTATGGAGCGCAGAACATTTGCGTCGGTGATACCAATAGCATAAAAATGGGGTTAGTTACTAGTATAATGTATATTTTATCCGGTGTTTGGTTCCGTTTGGAGTTATTATCTTTGTTCGATGTAATCAAGGCACTATCATTATTATTATAATCAACAAAGACACGAGATCACGCTTTCAAAATATAACTTCATTAAAAAGCAGAGCTCCATTACAAAAGTTAAAAAGAAACTATTACAGTAGTACTTCCCAACTACAAATCATCCTCCTCAGCGTCGTGGGGGAACCTGGCCTCGAGGCCCGATATCGAGGTTCGGATAATCCGTCCTCGATGCGCCTAGAACCTCTTGATGCCCGACCTTGGCGAAGTAATCGGAGAAATTGGTGTAAGCACCGGTATTGTGGAAATTGGCTCTGAGTCCGCCTCAGTTTCCCAACCTAGCCAACACCTCATCCTTTTCACCAAGTAATCTGCAATGACTGGATTCGGATCTTTCCTCCCCCCTCGGTGGCCTCCGAGCTCCCCGAGACTGGACCTCCATCTCGTGTGTGCCGCTTTACACGCCCGCAGCCGCCCGCTTCTCCCTATTCTTTGCTTCCGGTGCCCGGAAGCCACCGCTTGGCGGCGTTGGCGTTATCCAACCGCTTGGTCGGTGCGGATGTTGGACTCGGACTCCTTGGATCCTCCCGGGCGGCTCGTAAGCGACCGAGCGCTATCACCGCAACCTTCCGATCCCTCCGAGCCTGCCGATGCTCCTTATCGAGTTTGGGCGCCTCGCAACAAACCTCTTGTGCTCTTGCATACGGTGCTACGGAATTCTCAAAGCGCCTTTAATTGCATCCCATGCCCTTTATTATCGAGGCGAGGCCGGCTTCCAGAACATCCCCCGAGTCCCCGTGGAAGCAAACTCTTCCCACTTGGGGTGAAATGCCTGACGACTGAGCACCCATGGAAGGATAGAAGGGCACGTTAGGCGCCTCATCCAAAATCTTGATCCGGGCGCCAATCAACTCTTTTCGGTTTCTTCTTGGAGTCATAAGACCCCGGCAGACCCTCAACTACTGAACCGGGTTGAGGAGTGTCTTCAGGACCACCTCCCACGAGGTGTTTATTGTGAGGTCCATTGGGCGGTCGGTATGCACAAACAACGCGTGCCCTCCGCCACCTCAACACTTTTCCTCTTGAAGGGTAGGAGCTCCAGGCCTTCCTCTTCCTCGTGAGAGGGGACCTCCGCCTCACCGAGGTTGGGTTCCCGACTCCAAAGGAGTTTCGGCCTCCTCTCGAGCGCCCTCCCGGTGAGGTCCTCAATAACTTTCCTCTGCCTCGCCTCTTGGTGAAGCCGGGGCCGAGTCCGGGGTTTCTTCTTCGCCCGAGAGTTGCGAGAGGGTCGGGGCGCGCCCTTTGTCCGCTTCTGCCACGAAACAAATAACCATCGATGGTGGCTCCTAAGGCCAAGTAAATTCAGCTTTATTACCTTTCGGCGTCATCAAACCCAATTCCACGAGACAATTATGCGGTTCAAAAGATATACGTAATCGACGGATCGTTGGAGAGGCTTGATATATGGATGAAAGCAAATCAACGTCCTCACTCGACAACTCGCATGAGCGGGGTGAGCGTGCGCAAGAGAAAACAAGCGAGGTTGTTAGAACACACGAGGAAATGCTTGGACAATTGCTTCTACCAATCCTACTCACCGGGCTATCCCATAGGAGCGCAGGTGCGTCTAGATCCGGCTCGGTCGGGTTGGCGACCTCTCCGCGATCTCTCCACCCGAACCACGATTCCTTCCATCGCTTGTTTGACAACGGACGATCCGGGTTACCAGTGGCTTATAGAGACCCCAATGGCGAAATAGTACCACCCCGGCTCCTCTTGTCCACCTTTCTTCCTCGGCGGCTTCCTCGGTTGATAAACCGTCTGGAACACGTCTTTGTGGCATCTCACCAAATGAGTCACGGAACCAGTCTGAAACCCACCATATCAGCTCCACCCATTCGGGGCCACTTGGGTCGGTCTTGGTCGTATGCCCGCAAAAATCCTCTCGAAAAAGGGGTAGAGGCGGGCGCATCCCGCTCGCGAAGGCATTCAAGTGCAAGGCGGTGCACCTTCCCTCGGGCACACGCTCTCTCATGGGGCTCGGGAGCGGTAACTTTCGATGCTGAGGGGATCCTATAAGCCTCCTCGGTGAACCCAAGTCTTCCTCACACATGATAGGCCGAACATTCCTGCGACCCATCTTACGGGGTCGGCGCTAGAGCGGATCTTCGGCTTCCTCAAGCTTGGAGCCGAGGATATGGTCAACAACTTCGCCCGTGTCGACATCCACGCCTCGGATAAAGCGAGAACCCCTCCATCGACGGAGAAACAGGAGGAGAAATATCGCCCCTTACGAGACGCGACAATAAAATAAAAGTATTAGTCTTTAGTAAAGAAAGGTTTGAGGAAGAGATGGTTACCTAAACACTATATCTTCACCGGAAACAAAGAAAGCGAGACCGATCATGGGAAATGTTACTTGAAAATGTTAAATGAAAACCTCTCAAAACCTCACAAAAAGCGTAAGTGTGCAAATGAAACTTCCCTCAACTATATATAGGCGATGGACTTTAATCCCCGCGCGATCTTGCCAAGATCCATCCCCACCGTCTGAAACCTCTCGAGAACATCCAAGCCGTCCGAATTCGACTATTGCTCAAATCAATGGTCAAGATGCCTACGTATACTCCAGCGCGCAGAGCCCACACCAGCCCCTTGCAATACCAAAGCCCCAAAATTAAATGTAGATATAATCATTACAAAATTGTCCTTTCACCCATGCCCAAGAGGCGTCGGCGGGGAATCCCAATCGACAAAATGCCCGTGAACACGCCACCCTCTCCAACATGGGACTTGGCTATCGAAATAGCCTCCCCAAAGACGGGACTCGGCTATCCCAATGGCCTCTCCCGGCGTGGGACTCGGCCATCAAGCGGCCTCTCCCAACATGGGACTTGGGTCGTCGAATAACCTCTCCCGGCGATGGGACTCGGCTATCAGCGGCCTCTCCGGCAAGATGGGACTCGGCTATCCCAATGCCTCTCCCAAGATGGGACTCGGCTATCCCAGCGAGCTCTCCCGGCGACGGGACTCGGCTATCCCAGCGGCCTCTCCCACATGGGACTCGGCTATCCCAACAACTTCTCTCCCAAAGCGTGGGACTCGGCCATCCAATGCCTCTCTCCACATGGGACTTAGCTATCCAAATAACCTCTCCCAACATGGGACTTAGCTATCCAAATAGCCTCTCCCAGCATGGGACGGCTCTATCCCAGCATGGGACTCGGCTCTATTTCAGTCTCCCCGATCTTGGGACTCGGGTATCCAAACAAATCTCTCCCCAAACAAACCTCTCCCAAAGATGGGACTCGAATCGGTTATCCACTCACCTCTCCCTCGAGGACCTCCCCAAAGCATGGGATTCGGCTATTCATACCCGCGACACACTAAAGGGTATGACTCGAGGCTCACCATCCACATCAATGAGCATTCCGAGCTTTGTGGGACTACCCACCGCTCTTTCAAAACTTTAGAAACGAGATCAACATACATCCAGTCCAAATCCCACATGAATGACCAGATTTTGAACTTGGGGACTATTATTACTGGTAGGTCCTATCTCGGCACCGTGGGAGTCCCACCCCGCGCCACGTAGACATAATATAAACAAACACGCTCTCACCTAACCGCTTCTCCGAGGCGGCGGAGGCATGTTACAGGCCCACGGATCGAAACGGCCTCATTGGCCGACCCCGATTCTACGTGTCCGTGAAGCCTCCCCGCAACTCGACCTTGAAAGATTGATGGGACGACTGCCAATGCGGGTGGTCATGATCATAGTCCCCTAGTTTGCGGTGGCGACTTTCCCATTTAATGCTAATGACGTGACACCAAAGATGTGACTTGAGAACCCTCGTGTTGAGCCACGTGTCGCACATCAAGGAGATCGTCCTCATAGAATTGGCCTATAAATACCAAACTCATTTCACAAAAAGGGATGTTGAAAAGATTACTCCGAATACATATACATAACAAGTCCTTTATTCTAACTATTCTCAAGTGTCCTAACCACTGGGAATCATAGTCCGAGGCCCTCGGGTTGTCACCTTTGTCTTATAGGGTCCTTGACCTTTTATTCTTCTCCCGTCCGGATTAAGGTATATCTACGTGGTTGAACAAACCACGTGGCAGTCTTGATAGGGAGGAAAATCCACGTAGGCAGAGGTAGCGTGGGGATCTTGTTGGCAGCCATTTTTGGAGGTCAACAATACCAACTCACCGTTATTTAGAGAAAATTGAATTGGATCAAATTTAAGTAGAAAAAACTAAAAGTATGTAATATGATATTCATAGCTTGACCTAATTGATAGCCTGCAATGACAAATTAGAGTTCCTTGGACAAATTTATTTGGGTAAATTTTGATAAAAAATTGATGAAACTTGTAATAGAAAAATTAATAAAAATTGTAAATTTTATATTATGTGTTGTTGAAATTAATTGTTCACTTTGATTGTATATTTTAACAGATTTTGATAAGAAGCAAACAAGGAGTTAATTTAATAGATTGGGATAATCGGTTTCAACAAATTTAGGCATCATATAAAAAACCAGTCCTGCTCCTTGTACACCACTTAGCTATTTTGAAGGCAAAGGAAAAGAAACACCATTTTTTCCACATCTGCGAAGCTCCGGCAAATATCTTTTGCTCATGGGTTTGACGAGCACAGCTAAAGTGTTGCAATATATTCTCGACGAATCGTTCGAACATCGATGTTGCATTTTCACAAGTGATGTAGTCTTGATGTTTCTTCTTCTTTAAATTATAATTTCACACGTTTCATGGGGCCCACAACCTCTGTTCATTTATATCCACACATTCACCCACAACTTATAATATAATTTCAGCACTACCAAACATATGCTAAAATCCATGGAACTTAAAGATGAAGGCAAGACAAGAAACTTTACTTCACTCCAGAGTGCTTGATGGATTGGGGCAGATCTCCAGACAGAAACTCGACAGGATAACTAGAGGTTAAAGTCAAGAACCTGTAAAAACACTAAGAAGTGTTACATTTTCCACAAAGAAGGACATTTTAAAAGGAATTGTCCTCAGAATAATGGGGCATCTAATAAAACTTTGGATAGGGAGTGGATTATGAGTTCTACTTGTACCTTTCACATGACCCTTCACAGACACTGGTATATTGATTTCAAGTCGGTGGTAGTGGTATTGTGCGAATGGCAAATAATGAAGAGTGCTGCAGCATTTGAGGAATTGGTTCGATTCAGTTGAAGTTGCATAATGGAGCTATAAAGACTCTTTTTCATTACTCGCGGATTCTTTAGGAGTTCGGAGAGTATCCGATGATGCTGCAGTGTCCATTGAAGCCGCAAGCATATCCTACAATGATAAATTTATCCACTGAATCAAATGAATACTGATAACTACACACGCCGAGAATTCATCAAGAAAATGCTGCCAAAATCCTATAGAGCTTTACTGATGCTTGTTAGATCATATTCTATTCCTAAGTTCTTGAGCAATAGATATATGAACAGAGTTGTGCAAGGAAACAAAATACTTTTTAATAGTCAGTTTGATTTGTGAAGGGGTGACTAATATTGAATTCATTATGTAACTACTGTGTTAAGAAGAAGCTAATTCTTAGTCTCAATAAATTTGGGTCAACTAAATGAATCATTTTATCACATTCCATTTGGCCCTAAGATATCATTTTCATTTCATATATATTTTTAGATAACAGTAAAAATTGCAGACAAATGAAAACTTTGAAGTATTTGAATCACAACTTTGAACCCCGAGATTAGGAATGGCTGCCAATTTCACTCCCTCTTAAATCACAACTTTGAACCCCCTCTCATCAATGTCCTTGTCCTCGTACTTCTTACCAAACACCATCCTACAACTCATTTCAACAGATAAAGACGAAAACCTATGTGCTAAGATCAACAGAAACGCGTTCACGTGCTGCATGTTTTAGCCAATTCAACCAAAAGTCCAAGTTCTTCCCTTCTCATAGGTTGGAAAGAACCGATTTTAAGACTGCTAAGCAATTCTAAGGTACACAATTTTTGCATATTGCACCAGTAAGGGCCAAATGACAAGTTCCTTTGGTCCCATGACAGATACTTAGCTGCTTGATGGGGTGGCCTGCCTGCAAAAACAAGGTCATAAGTCTTAAGAAACTTATCAGCTGCTTGAGGGGAGGATACTATGATGTTTGGGACAAACCCAAATTGCATGCACATTATAGGACCATGTTTTTGGGCTATCCTACGTAAATCTTGGTGGGGATTTTTGCCTAACATGTGGAGGTGTCCTAAAATTGGGACACCTCTTGGACCCGGAGGCAATTTCTTCTTCTTCTTTGTTAATCCATAAAGGAAAGAAAGCATTGCAACTACTACGAGTGTGTACCAAATTAAAGAGGCAGACAACATGGTTTTGGGGTAAGATTCCTATTGCACTCAAGTTGTCTCATCGGAATAAAGCTGGTGTGTAGACTTGTCGGAAAATATAGTTGAAGTAAAGAAGGAGACGTGTTCAAATGTTGCTAGTGTGTGGATCTGCTTCTTGTAGAAGAAATGAGATGTGCGGATTCTAGGACACAAATAGATACCATTATTGTTATTAAATTTTGAAATCAAAATATTACGGTCAAGACGGATGTAAATGTGAATGTCTGTTAGTATCTTTTGTTTATCCAGTGTAATTAGTAAAAAAAAAATAAATAAAAGATTGATAGGAGGAAGATGATAAAGATTTGGTGGAGAATGGTGAAGAGAAATAGAGGAGAATTGAGGAAATTGAAAAATAAATTGAAGAAGATGAAGACTAATGTAATTATTTGTGATAAACAAATTTCTAAATTACAAATTACAAAATCATTATATATAATATTTTTCGGTAAATACACAAAGAAATAAATGTACTGCACGGCCGCACCACACAAAATGTGTGTGTGTGTGTGAGAGAGAGAGAGAGAGAGACTCAGCTCCCATTTTCCAAATTTTCCATTTTCTTTCAATTCATAAAATTTTGTAGCATAAATTTTGCATTTGGAAATGGCGAATTCTGAGGAATCAAGCCCCCTTTTGTCAAACCAACAAGAAGAAGAACAAATGATAGAGGCTGAGAAGAAATCCGGGGCCACCGCTAAAACTATAGGTCCTCCGCCTGTAGAGGCGGTGAAACAATCGAAGCCGGCGGTGCCGATAGGCTGGCCCGCTGATGGGCTGCCTCTGAGCGTGATGGGTGAGCCCATGATTCATAGGGCCCAGTGGGACTCCAGCCTCTGTGCTTGTCTTGGAAGGAACGATGGCTTTTGCAGCAGCGATCTTGAAGTTTGTGAGTTTTTCTTTTCTTCCTTGGATTTTTATTTATTTTTGGAAAATGGTAATTTTATTATTGTATAATATTTGACCCGATTCTTTGAATTTTAACCACTCATGAATATATTTGTTCTTGGGGAATTTATTAGATTTGGGTCATTAATTGATGATGATTAATTTGTAATGTTGAGAAAATCAGCTAGAGTCCAGTCAAATTGTGGATATAAAAAAAGAATTGAGAATGAATTAGCTGGAGAAAGAATGAGATTTTCTGCTTTAGAAGCAAACACTGATCATGTGATCATGGATTCATGAAGGAAAAAGGAATTCATGAATGATCTAATTGGGATCCATATATGTTTATTTGCAAGGGGTGTTATGGATTTCCTATTCCAGGGTAAATTGTAATCCATCAATTATTTATAAATGTAATACTTGATTTGTTGTTTAGTTTGTGGTTATTCTGAAAGAAGAACATCGGAAAGTATAATTCATCAATTGGTTCTATTTATCCTGTCAAATATTTGAAGCTATTGATTCTGCATCGGATTTCTTTAAGTATTAGTTGCAGCATATTGCATACCTTTCTTTTTACTTGATCAATTACAAATTGTTAATTGTCTTATGTTTTAGATTATTTCAATTAGAATTTGCTTTTTGCATTAAAATGTAACTGTAAATTTCTCTGTTCTCGGTTCATTATTTCTGTTTGCTAATTATGATATTGAGCAGGTTTGTTGGGTAGTATGGCTCCTTGCGTGCTCTATGGAAGCAATGTAGAGACTTGGATATGCTCCTGGTACTTTTACTAATCACTGCTTTCCGTACACTGCTCTTTACTTGCTTGGGAATTCGTTTTTGGCTGGAACTGCCTCGCACCCTGGTTTTCATATCCCATTCGTTCAGCCATTCGCCGGAAGTTCAACCTAGAGGTTCGTTTTTTTCTTAAATTTTCAAGCAACTCTGCCATGTGCAATGTACTGCTGTAATTGACCTTATGAAAGCGTAAGAGATGTTATAATTGTCTTAGAAAGTCAGAGCCAATTTTGTGTTGACACCGAAAATCCGAAGCATAAAAAGGGAGAAAGATTTTGAAGTACCAACATGGGACATTACGGATGCTATGATATGGTGCTATTATTCATAGAAACCTACATTTTGTTACATTACGGTATCTAATAGAACAAACGAAAGTTAAAGTATCTAACTTGGGACTTTTACTGATTAGTGATTACTATGGGATTTAATGGATTTCTTTTTTTTTTAAAAAATATGTTGCTCGATTTAGGTATTTATGTTAACTTTGCATGTTGTTTGTTGTGGAATTAAAACCATTGCAAAACTGATATACTATTAGATTAGAAACCATTTTTAAAGTGATTGTCTCAACTTCTACAAATATCTGTTCAGCAATCCCAGTTTGTAATTGATTTTGTCTTAATCAAAGCATAGGTTTTGAATATCAACATCAAAGGACCTTCATAATGATAATTGATTTTCGTATTCCATTGGATGAACCTTATGAAGGGATTAAAATCTGTTTGGTGGTCTTTTGACTGAACAGGGAAGTTGTGAGGCGCTTGCTAGATCCTGTGGATGTTGTGGAAGCTTTATGGAGAATGAGGATCAACGTGAGCAATGCGAATCCGCCTGTGATTTTGGTACTCATGTCTTCTGCCATGCATGTGCCCTTTGTCAGGAAGGTCGTGAGGTTCGCCCATGAGCTGCCTCATCCCGGGTTTATTGCTCAACCAGTCTTGGTCATGATTCCGCCTGGGGAACAGGCCATGGGTCGTGGGGTGTAATGAAATTACGCCTGGGTGTACAGGGATTGCGTATTTGTGTTGCTTGATACTTGAATTTGAACTTCTGTTGAAATGTGTAATGGATTCATGCTTTACTCAATTAGTTTAAGTCGTTTATGTATAGAGGCTGTGAAAATGATGATACTGTTGTCTTTCTTTTAAAACATGTAAAATGTCTTCTGAAGATAATTGTGCAAAATAAAGAGTAATTTTTTGAGAACGGGCTTTTCACTTACCATATCCCCATCAATAAATCTTTCAACATTAACCATATGGATCATATTTGTGTAAACAATTAGTGCATGTTTGCCAGTATTGAAAATTATTTTTAAGTACTTATAAGTTGTAAATCTCGTGAAATGTGAATGTCATAAGTAGGTAGTAAGTTGTAGATTTTATAAAATGTGTAGATAAAAAATATGTTTGACTAACTTAAATTATAATTTGAGCTAAGGCAAACAAGCACTAAACTATCAGACGAACATACTTAGTGTGCTGTACATGCCCAATAATAGTCTCAATGGGGGGTAGGAATGTCTCAGGACGAGGCCTATGGAATACCTACAATTTAAAACTTGCAACCCAACATGAAGAAGGGGAATGATCTAATGTCCCATCGACACTTGTCCAGGTGGTAAATAAAGTCTTGCACTGGGACATTACATCATTTCCCACGCAAAGAAACCTACATTACAAGATAACCAACAACAGGACGAACAGCCTTATTCCTCAACTACATTAACATTTTCTCTTATCTTCCTATTTGAAATTAGATCTTTCATCACCACATCATCACATAACCAACAACTTAATCAAAAATCAATAAGTCAGTCAGATTGTTACAAACTATCCAGTAGCATAAAAATTAAAAATAAGAAACAGCTCTTTCTTGTCACTCAGCTAGCAAAAAGACCTGATATTTATTCAACTACTAAGTTCTATCTGACATGGGAGTCCTAAACCAGTGCAATGCTCAACATGAAAGGGGGGATAGCCCCAGTTTATCTTAAATTTATTCCCTGGTGCTGAAACGCCTTGCTTCAGTCTTTCCTTCTTCATTTTCTTCTTGGAGACTGGTTTCTTTTTCTTCTGAGGAAGACTTTTCTGGGCATACAGATAAAGTACATAATTTCCAACAAGGAATGTCAAAAGTAGACCACCAACCAGAAGTAAAACTATCAATCCCGGGTTGAACCCTTTGGCTCCAACTTCCTGGGCCACATTTTTCTGTTCATCCAACAGATGACAAGTATAATGGGCATTAGAGTCACACAAATTAATAGGTCGGTGCAAAATAAAATAAAAAATAAAGGCAAAACACGAAAAGAAAGCACACAGCCACCCATTAGGAATTATACCGTACACCACATTATAGAAGACAGAACACAATAGCCAATAAGAAACCACAGACTGCCTATTCTGATTTATGCCATGAGAATGCACCTGATACCTGTTTTATAGACTGCCCACTTGTATCTTTAGATGCGTCAATACGCTTATTGAAAAGTACTACATATGAATACGATCAACTCAAGCAAAAATTTGACACATTACCAAATAAAATGTCAAGAAGCAATAACGCCTTAGAGCTAAAACTACAAAAACTATAAAGAGGTTGAACTATTAGATTTAGTCTAGAGCATGAAATGACTGCCCACATGGGTACAGTTCCAAAGTGATCCACTCCCTCCCAGCCAAAGAAATAAGCCTTAATAGCTTTCTTGAAATCATCATCCTCAACAATAAATCTGCATCTTCCAGTAGGCTAAAGAGCCAACTTCAAGTCACTAAAAACCTCCTTAGTCCAATAGTTAAGAATATATCATGAAATTATGAATTTTCAAATGCATGGAAGATATATAAACTTGTGAATATATCCGACACGATATGTATCGGATACGTCGACACGCAATTTTCAAAAAAAAACACCGACATAAAAAGTCACACACCGCCGACGCTATCGTTGAATTTTTATTTTTCTTAAATTTTTGTATGTGTAAAGCAAATAAAAATTTCAAATATGTGTTGGTTCAAGGAAGTCAGGCAGCCGCTGGAATATGCTGGGACACGAATGAATTGTTAAAAAGACAAATCTTGTTATGTAAACCATTAGTTGAGGGCAAAATAGTATTTTGACATGTGAAAATGGGTATTATAATTTAATTGCCCAGCACAAAATTTAATTAATTGTAATTAATTGGCAAATTTAACCACTTGGCCCATTTCCAAAGTCATCTTCCCGTTTCAAATAGGCTTTCACAGTCCCAAAAAAAGACGGAGATGCTTATTTCGCCGGAAAAAGTGCAGATTGGCGTCGGAGAGGCGCACAAAAATGAAATTTAATGAAAACCCAGTTACATCGGCCTTGAAGAAGGTTAGTTTTTTTTTTTTTTTTTTAAACGGCTTTGAATAAAGCCACCAGCGACGTGTCGGCACGTATCCGTGTCCGATACGTGTCGGACACCGACACGTCGCCTCCGGTGGCGTGTCCGTGCTTCGTAGTTACTTTGTTAGTCCACATATCATATTTCCTCTGATTGAATAGTAAATGTGTGTCAGATAAGAATAGCTGTGTGCTATCAAAATGTTATTCCCACCACCAGTGCCCTGCCCTTGCAGTGATTGAATTGGGAGACACTCTTTCAGCCAAGTGCACAACACAACTATGCAAAATGCACTAGTTAACCAAATTGAAATTAACTATTTATCTCACACACATATTTTTTTTGAAGCTTCCATTTCAAAAAATAAAAGAACATCAATGCAAAAGGCCGCCTAGGCTTATACTGGTTTTGAAGGTGGTATTTGTTTGATGTCACGTGATCTCTACTATTAATGTGAGGTAATAATAAAGATAGGCTTATTAACCCTTCTTTTTATCCAGTGATGAATTGGGAGACACTCTTTCAGCCAAATGCACAACACAACTAGGCCAGGCGATTTTGTTTGGGTAAGTCATTTTCTATTTTATCTTGATTTTGTTTTTTTATAATTTGCTTGGTAAATTTAGTTGGTTTGTAATTTTGGGTGACATGAAATGGGATGTCTCTGAGCTCGGGTGGGAATTAGGTTTTTGAAGTTGCATTTTGGAAATGTTTTTTAGTGATTGTTTTTTAATCATTCGGGAATTTTTTTACTGATTTGGATGTTGGTTAAATATGCATTTCGTTATACTTAAAAAAGGGTAACCAGAGTGTGATTCTGAATTGTGATTGAGAACACGTAAAATTGCTTAATTTGTAAACATTTATATCCATACAGCAGAAGATCTTGCTATTTCTGTGTATAGTACATGGCAAAGGAAGTAGTATTAGAACCTACTTGTTATTCCCATCTTGCCAATTATTTGAATTTTGTTACAATTATTTTTATTATTATTAGAGGTAGAATTTTAGTTCTGTAAGGAGAATTTTATTCTTCTTTTCTAAGAGCATGTTTGGTAGAGTTTAAAATAAACTCTTTTTTTTTCTCAAACTCATTTCCAATCATATGGTAGGTCACGCCCTCACTGGAATACCTGATTCCACAATACATGTATGTTGTTACTAGGTAAGTCACGCTCTCACTTGAATAATTTTTTGGCTCAGCCCCTGCTCCAACATGCTAGAAATCGGCACCGACTCTGCTTCTCTTTGAGTATTTCTAAGGTTTTTAATTCCTCCTCTCTCTCTCTCTCTCTCTCTCTCTCTATTGGATTCTATACTCAATCATCTTAGTCTACTATTAATTTTATCCCACTATGAGTTTTTGTATTGTTTCACCATCCATGAGTTCTTACTAAAAATCAGTCAAAATTGCAAAACATCTCTGATTATAGAATTTGATTTTATGTCCAATTTTGCACATTAGTTTGAAAATTAGTGCTTTTCTAAGTGGTTTATATTAGAAATACATCTGTCATTAGAATTTGATTTATGTTCCATTTTGTATTAGAATTCATGTTTTGAAATTAAAACAATCACTACATGCTTACCCTGCTCACAGGTTAGAGTGGTTTCATAAAGTATTTATATTCACAATCATTTTACTGTTATGCATAAGTTAATTTAGTTTAATAATTTGACTCTAGCTTTTTACACATTTAAAATCTACTTTGTAAAAACTTTAATTGAAGGAACCGAATTAAACCATCATTTAATTTCATAATTAGAGATGGAATCAATGGTTTCATTTTTAAGATACCCATTGGTAGTCGGTTCGGGTCGGTTCTCTTTGAAATCTCACCGAACTAGACCGGACTTAACACCCCTAAACATAGAAATGAATCAAGATTAATTTTATTCATTTAACTAATTTTCAAATCTAAGTTAAGTATTTCTATACGAGATTAGTGTAATTATCTTAATTTTGTTTCATTTCTCGACTTTTTGTACCTACTTCCAATTTTCGATGGTGATTGAGTAAATAGTTATTCTTTTCCTTTGCATCTCACATAATGGGTTTTAAGTGCATGTTTGGGGAAGTTAAAAGGCACTTTTAAGAAAAGTTAATAATTTCAATGGATCAAATTTCAACTTTATTCACACATTCTATATTTTATGAGACTTACAACTTTTATCATCTTTTCAACCTATTAAATTAACTTTTATCAAAATTTGCCAATTTTTTTTATCAAAAACTTTGTCAAACGGACCCTAACTTAAACAAATTTTTGAGGATTAAGTAACTATTTTTTTAATTAATTTACTTTTCATTTGTCTTCAAATGTAAGGAAGATTATAAGTTAGACAAATTAATTGAAATTTGGTGGGGGATCTGACTAAGCCAGACTCAAAAAAGAAGGCAAGGTCGTTAGGAATTTGGCCGGAATATTAGAGCATGAGGATAGTGGGATTGACCGGCGGCATCAGTTCAGGGAAGAGCACACTCTCCAATCTTTTCAAAGCCCACGGTATTCCCGTCGTTGACGCCGACATTGTTGCTCAAGTAGGATTTCAGTCTTTTTTTACTTTATCGATTTCTGCTTTTATGCAATTTTGAAACTCTAGTTTATGTTTTTTTTTATTATTTAACTGAAAATCATTGTTTTGTGAATAATAGAATGTGTTGAAGAAAGGCACATTTGGGGATGTAGAAAAGTAGTGGTCACTACTTTTCTACAGGGGGATGTAGAAAAGTAGTGGTCACATTTGGGGATGATATTTTACTGGATAATGGAGAAGTGGATCGCCCGAAGCTTGGGCAAATCGTCTTCGCCAATCCTGATAAGCGCCAGCTTCTTAATAGGTACTGCTGTGTGCATTTTTAACAGGGCATATATTCTTTGACTTATAAATGTAGCGTTCTCTATGGTTTATTTGGTAGGATGTAGGGTTAGAATTTGATTACGTATGCCCTTTCAATGAATTTTTTTCTAGAAATAGTTGGTAAGATAATTGGCATTTGGTGATCTTTGATCTCCATACTGGGTAGTTTAACATGTACAGTTTCACTGTTTCATACTAGGTGTTCAGGTGATTAGGGTAGCCCATAAAGTCTGTCTGCCATTTGAATTTACTTTTCTGGTACTCGAAAACTGAAAGTTTCTGTTTATGTGAAGATATGGTTTGAGCAATTCAGACGAAATAATGTTCTGGGAAAGTGTTGAACTCCAGTCAATAACAGACGTTAAAAATCAATGTATAAATTTTAACATATATATGTATCATGCATGTTATTGATTGGGCATTAATGTCTTCACATATTGGATTTCCAAACGAAATTGTTGTGAGAATTAGATGACTAGTTGGAGTAAATATGGATTGGTTGCTCTGGTGGGTAACCTAACCTACCTTGTCATACTTGCATAAATTTTAAATTTATGATGTGCTTCTTGAAGTTAAGATAGATTTGAAACACATGTAGATGTATTTGTATTGGTAGTTGGTTAAAACCATCTCCAGACTGGCAAGAGTATTATTCTAGTGATCTGGGTAGCAAAATAAGTCTACTGCAATTTGATTCCATTTTCCTGGCATTCTAAAACTAACACGTTGTTTTAATTGATATACACGTTTGATCAATTCATGAAAAATATGACGTAGTACGTTTATATAACATTATTTCTGATTTTTCTGTTCATACTTTTCGGAATTTGATAGTAGTCTTGACTTATTTTAACTGGAAAATTGTATCTTTTAAATTCACATAAATGAACCTTTTTCTTTTACTCAGTTTTTTGGACAAACTTAAATATTCATATCTTCTTTTATGATTCACATAATGATTCTGGTAACTGTCGGCTTTACTTTACTTTATCTATTACTTCAATAAAATGGTTACATTTTTTGGTTTTATATTTCTAACGATTTGATCAATCATGTTCCATTAATTGTTATTTCTCTGTTTTTAAGGGATAAAAACTATTAATCTAAATCATTGTTAGACCAAGTTTTGGGGAACTAATGATATGTGAAAATTTCCTGACTTTAAGGGTAAAATTATTCATCTAAATCTTGTTAGACCAATTATGTCCAACAAATTGTATGGAAAACTGACTTTCGTGGTCTTAGAGCAATTTTTAGATAACTTGAGTGCTTGGGGAAGAAATGGCTCCAAGATTGCTAAAATTGAAGTTCTGAAAGAGTAATAATGTTGAGTCCAGAGTTGATGAGTGAGACTCTAGTTATTAAATATGTAAGACACTTGAATTTTGAGGTTCCTTTTTATTTCTCATCAAATGAAGGGTGTTCTCTTCTGGAATTCCTAGCTATTTGCCACATGCATTGGCAAATATCAGTACTATTATGTATGCTTGCATATTCATCCATAGGTTGAATCTAATATGAAATTACTGGAATAATTGTTGGGATCTCAAACGATGGATATGCAAGCATGAAATGGGGAGAAAAAAAAAAAGCACAAATAATTATTAATTTGGAACTCAAATTTTCTTGCATTATTAGATAGGTTGAAGCTTAAAATGGTAATGTATCATTTTGTACAGGTTGCTTGCACCTTATATTTCGTCTGGAATTTTTGTCGAAGTGTTGAAGCTATGGATGAAGGGTTGTAAAATTATCGTTCTTGACGTGCCTCTACTGTTTGAGGCCAAGATGGACAACTGGACCAAGCCCATTATTGTGGTTTGGGTTGATTCTCAGACTCAACTTAAGCGACTTATGGCAAGAGATGGAACAACTGAGGAAGAGGCCAAAAACAGGATCAATGCCCAGATGTCTCTGGATCTAAAAAGTACCAAGGCAGATATTGTGATTGATAACACAGGATCACTGGAGGATTTGAAAGAACGCTTCAGTGAGGTACTAATACAGGTCAAAAAACCTTTGACATGGACTGAATTTGGGATTTCTAGGGACGGAGCTCTCTTAGGTTTTGTTTCTATTCTGTTCAGCATCTTCATATGCTGGAAAATTATGTAATTGAATGATCTTATCTATAGTGATGATGATGGCTGAACTTTACTGTGATAAATTCTCAAATGTATCAATAATTTACTTGACTGGTTCTGTAATTAATTTATTTTTTGAAGTGAAACAAATGCAATAATGTTACCTGTGACTGAAATAGCATAATGGAGCTTACATTTGGTGAGAACATCGAGGAGAATGGTTAATAAGCATATGTTTGATACTGCTGAAATTATTTTTTAAGTGCTTATATTATAAATTGTAAGTGAATGTGTGGATAAAAAGTAGATTATAAGTTATGGTTTTATGAAATGTGTAGATAAAAGGTGTGTTTAACCAATTTGACATGTTCAAATTATAATTTAAGCAGTGATAAACATGTGCATGACTGTGTTTCATCTTAGTATTTATTTATCTTTTCAGTAGGAGTGGATCCAAACGTGCGAGGGGAGGACTCATTTGGAAATTGGAGATGTTTATACTACTGAAAATGGAAGCTGGATTGCCTATCATGCGTTCAAAACACCTCGAATCAACAGGTAAGATGTTTGTATTATTTCATCGAGATGATTACCAAAGTTGGGGTTTACAAGTCTGGATTCCAGATCTTAGTATCTTCTAATGGATAAGGGGTCTCTGGTCATTTTTGGTTCCTTTGATTGATAGTTATTTTGAGCCCACAAGCTGCAGTTGACGATAGATTTTGGATTTTCCAGTGCAATTGTGCTGTTATTAGTGCCTAAAAGCAGGCGTCGGTATCATGTAACATATCTTTATGTTGTCGATGCACATTGTTTTCAACTATGTGTAATCGTCTAAGATTATTGAAAGTACTGCTTTGCTAGTGATATTTGCTTGTTTGGTAAACTTTCTGCAAACTGGTGGATGCAGTCCACAATGAAACGTTCAGTTATTACGGGCTTGAATGCAAGGACATAAACTACATGCTAGAGGAAGCGTCTATTTACATCCTCCATACACCGAAAGGCCCAACTTTCAGCAATGACTATAATCATCATAACTCAACAAAAATTAACCAATTTATGAAAAATTCATCAGAAAAATTCAGGCATGCATGTAGGAATCCTGAAATTTATACATTCCATTCTATCCATCAATGTCAACTAAATAAACTCACAAGTCTGATTTGAAGAGTTCTCTGGAAACAAGTTTGCCAAAAATCTTAGTTTTTATGCTGCTTGGTTAACTCACTGATTCGTAAATTCTAATTTAACAACCAACCAAACAAAGGGCCATGGACAATTCATTTCAGGCACTATAACTGCAAACTAGTTTGGTGGGGAATGGATATGAGTCTTCTAAATTGGAATTACAATATTTTCCATTAAACTTTTCAGAAGTCGGTTCCAGTTACTTAAGTCCAAGATGTCAAACATAACTTCAGTAATTTTTCATAATTTTTCCAACAATGCCACTTTAACTGCTGACTTCAGTTTCTGAAAACAAAACAAGGGTTTAATTCAAGGCTGGTTACGATAACATTCTCTCTTTATAATCACTAGCTTTTTAATAAACAAAAATTTATTTCAAGGTCCTGTCGCAATTCAAATTTAACTAAGAAATTAAAATTTTCAAAAAAATATGAAGCCCTGGAAATTCATCACTGAGCGAGAATGGCTTAATCTTTAAACATTTGTGGGAAACTGTAAAAATTGATAAATTTCCGAAAATCCCTCAATCAAGGACAAAGAAATCCAAAGCTTGTTTCTTTTCTTAGCCATTCCCTCAAGTAACTTCAACCATGATATTTAAAATAGTGGAACTTTTAAAAATAGCTTTTCACGTTTTTTTACCAATCTTTAAAAATTGCACGAATAGTACTTGTTTTGATTCCTCTAAAAGAGTATGAAAAAGGGATATAAAAGAAAAAACAAATTTGACTATAAAAACAAGGACAAAATGTTGAAAACCCACGCCAAAAACTGCTTTCCATTTTGGAATTTTAGCCAATTTTTCTTTTGGCTTTCTACCTTGGAGATGCTCTCATAACTTCAAAGTTGAAGAAAAACTCTCTCAATCCAATTCTCTATTTTAAATAATACTGAGAACAAAAGGGGAAAATGAATATATCCCACAGAACAAGGCCACACTTTTTAAGAATTAAATTCTAGCTCATTTCTAAGTATTCTCCCTTCAACAAATCAAGCGCATAAATAGAAATTTCTTGTCGAGCACCCTCCATCACTGTATCATCCATATAACTCGATCTATAAAACAGAATCACGATCTGGTTCACATAAAATCCCTATATAATAGAATAAAATAGCTATAAAAAATTAAGAAGAACACAGGTCTATCGAAATCAGGTAAACGTTAACATTCACAAAATCTAACTAGAGATCTGTGGAAAAATAAACTTACCACCCGATCGTCGAAGTCTTGATCGTAATCCATTTCATAGAAATTGAGAAAAAAAAAAAACCTACAAAAAGATCGATAAATTATCATGTGCAAGTGTGCGTGAGGTCAGGGCCTTAAATTGGACTTGTGCTGTTGAGCACTCTCCGTAAAAGTCAGGTTTCATAATTTACTTTAGGTCCTTCTTCTTTTATCTTTTTCGATTCGACTCCTCGTGGTATTTGGTTTTTTTTGTTTATGCCACCCATTAATTACCACTTATAATTGACTTCAGCTAGTGTTGTTTGTCAAAATGTGCCTTGGCACGCCTAAGGCACTGGCGAGGCATTTCTCGATTTGTTATGAGACGTGTTGTGTGTTGGTCTGTCCATGTAGCCATCTTATGACGAGCTTGAATATCAAACTTCACGACTTGTTGATTTATTTTAAAATATATATATAAACTTATGCAATAGAATTGTATAGGCACACAGGCCCAGCACTAGATAGGCTAGCTTCTGGTCCAAATAAATTGAAGCATGATGGGCTCTGCTCAACGTGCTTAAAGAAAATCAACGTGTTCACTTCAAAAGTTTTAAATTAATCTTATACGTATAGAATGAACCAAGTGTTTTGATATGTGTTTATCAATGTTTAGGCTTATTATCGACAAATATATATTATTTTGATTAAAATCATTTTTTGAAAAAGAAAAAAGTATATGATGTGTTGTATTATTATATATTTGATTTTTTCAAAAATTATCGACATTAAAAATTATATGATGTGTTGTTTTATTATATATTTGTTCGTATACAATATATAAAATTTTACATTTTTACATCGTTATTTTTAGCCATGTTAAGTTCAATCCAATTCAACCAACAAAATATACTTTATTAATACTCAACTAGATACAAAATTGAGCTAAACTCTGCGCAATTAAATTTGAAGTCCACGGAATTGGTTTACATTATTTCAAAGAAATTGTATATTTATTGTTAAACTAAATTTCAAGTCTCTATAGTATTTAGGCCATGCAAACTACCTGTTGGCCAAGAATGTTGATTTAACAATTTTGTTGGGCAAGTGGTTGAAGTCGTGTTTTACAATGGTGTTATGGAATGCGTTTTTGGTATTGGCAGCCTCTATCAAGATGCTGACATATGACATAATAGAGACCTTTGGATGATACTGACTTCCCACTTACCTAATGGAGCCCCTTCAGTATGAGATATATATAGGGTGTGACCTTTCACCTTTTGTGGTGAGAGAATGTTCCTTTAGATTTTCTTCTTCTTTTAGTTTTTCTTCTCTCTCTCTTTCTTCTCTCTCTCTCTCTCTCTCTCTCTCTCTCTCTCTCTCTCGTTCAAAAGGTTTTGAACCTACTTCATCTTCCCTATTTCTCTATTTGTTCTTTTTACTAAAAACTTAGTGTTTTTGTTAAAGGGTAAGAAATGTTTATCTATTGCCTTGTGAACAGTAATTGTTAGAGGAAAAAGTTTGGATTAGGGCTTTGTATTTTGAAAAAGGTTGTCACTTTGTGTTCTTTAACCTTAATTTTGGCCGCTTTGGCTAAATGGCCGTGTCAAACACTCGGAATCGTAAAAGAGCCTAACTTATATCAAATAAATTTTAAAGGTCTCTTTTATACATAAAAGACATAAATACCCTTACCTGATACCATCTATTAACCGATGATCCGTGATATGTTAATGACTATTAAAAGACTACAGGCATGTGGTCTTTTAAGGCCAAATTAACATACCTATGGGTCTGTTAAGGCCAATTTTGGCCTTAACATGCCAAAAATGTGTTAACAGACTCATGGTCTGTTAACAGGTTTGTTAACACCTGTTAACAAACCCATGGCCTGTTAACGTAAATTTACACATTTTAACTGATTTTTCAATTAACCCACTTTAATTAAATTTAGATTTACAGTAAAAATCACAATTCATACTCAGTTTATTCTTATTTTTATGATTTATACTACAAAATTCACAATTTCTACTATAAGTTAAAAGAAGAAGATAGAAGGGTAAATTTTTACTTTTAAATGAGATTTTTTACACAAATGAAATGGGTTAGATTCTACTCTTGAAATTTTTTCTTTTTCACATATAGATAAATTTGAAATCGTTTGAAATAGTTATAACCGGGGAAGAAGACAAGAATAAATTTGGTAATTTATAAGCTAAAATGGGTCAATTGCCATTTTGAAAAATTGGTCGGGTCACCCGCCATTCAGCACTAATCCCACCTTGATTCTTCGATGCTAGTGCATTTTTTAGCGTTATCCTTCAGTGGATACTCAACGGGCGATGTAGACCATTCTTGGTTGAAAATTTGGGCCTTAGGGCAAAAATAAATCTCTGTGTTCATTAATTTTCTGTGGTTTTATGCTTTTTGGGTGCTGGTTGTGTCAATTTGGGACCAACAGTGGTATCAAAGTGTGGTTGAGACGTCCATTTCATGAAAAAATCACCAGATCTGAAATTCTTGAATGTGATTTTCTGGGTTCTTGGAACAAATCTGTTGGATTCATGGTTTTCTGGTAATATGAAATTCTTGAACATACTTCTAGTAACTAATCTCTAAACCCTTGTAAATACTGCAAATATTTAAAGTGTTCTTTCCTTTGGTCTCTGATTTAAAGCCCAAAAATTCTATATGTTCTCTTTGTCTAGGGGTCCCTAAGAGAATTCTAGAATTTGAGGGGACTCTTAGTTCGTTTTTTGCTCTATCAAAATCTTTATACCCATTTTTTTTTTTGTTTTGTCTTTGTGCTTATACCTCAAGTTTTGTGAAATAATCAGTATGAAATTGTTTAGTATCTTGGTGATATTATATTAGAACTGAAATACTTTTCTTTCTTTGTGAATATAAGTTTGTGTATACTTGCCACATCCTGTTTAAGCTAAGTGTGTTCTTGGTATAATTTGTGTGTGTGTGTGTGAATCTTTAAACAATGTTTTTCTTGTTGTTTGTGTGTCCTTTATTTCTTGGTCTGTTTGATCTGTGTTTAAACAAGTAAAAATAGCTACAACAACTAAGTTTGATGTTAATATTTGGGATGACAAATGAGACTTTAATCTATGGAACCTAAAAATGAAGACGATTCTTTTACAACAAAGATGTGTTAAAGTCATAAATGAGACATGGCCTGATGATCTTGATGAAAGTAAAATGAAGGAACAAGATGAATTTGTTTGGAGTTTTCTTTTCCTTAATCTTTCTAACAATGTGATCAAAGAAGTTGTGAAAGCAAATATATTAGCTTTTTATGAAATAGACTATCTGATTTGTATAAAACTAAGAATTTACAAAATAAGTGCTTTCTTTATAAGCAGCTATATGCTTTCAAATTTGATCCCTCTTCAGATTTAGAAATAAACATTGACAAATTTAAAAAGTTAACTCAGGATCTTGAAGGGTCGTGGGAAAAAGTTTCTCAATAACAATCAATTGCGGCCTTGCTATTTTCCTTAGGAGAAAGATATAAGAACCTTAGAAATGCCCTTGAATATAGTAGAAAAGATTTGACCTTAGATATTTTCACAAGCTCCCTAAGAAATAAAGAGTTAGAGTTTAAGAGTGAAGGAGAAGATAATATTCGTGATGAAAGTTTAATGGCTAAAATCAAATTTTCTCAAAAGACAAATAGCAACCAAAGAAAATGGAATAATAACAAGAAAAAAAAGAATTCTGATGAAAAATGTAAAGGAAAGGGAAAATCTAAATCTAAAACTAATGTTAAAGGTAAGAAATGTTACTACTGTGGTAAAACTGGATATTTCATAAAATATTGTTTTAAAAGAATTGTTGATAAAAAAGAAAAACAAACTGAAGATGGGAAAGCTGCTGTTACTTATAAAGAAGCTATTGAAAATGGTGAAATTTATGTGGTCTCATCTAAGTATAGCAATCAAGAGTGAATTTTTTACTCTAGATGTACTTTTTACACGTGTCTCATAAAAGAATGGTTTATTAATCTTTTTGAAATTAATGGTGGCCATATTGTTATGGGAAACAACTTTTGTTGTCAAATAAAGGAAATTGGTAAATCATTTTAAAACTTGAAACTAAAAAAATTCTTGATTTTGAATAAAATAAGATATGTGCGTGATTTGAAAGAAATTTAATTTCCTTGGGAATTCTTGATGATTCAAATTGTGATGTAAGAATTAAAAATGGTTTTACCAAAGTTTTTGGTAATCATTCTGTTGAAATTATTCTTGCCTCCAAGAGTAATGGAATTTACACTAGAATTGCTTAACCCATATTTTATAACGGTATTGCTGCTTATGTTTCTCAATATGATAATTCTCATATATGGCACAGGAGGTTGGGTCATATAAATGACAAAAGTTTACAACAATTAGAAAAACTAGGTGTCTTAGATGATGATTAAATTGAAAAATTGCCTTTTTGTGAACCACGTGTTTTGGGAAAACAATGCAAACCCCCTTTCTGCTGGAGTTCATAAAGCCTCTACAAATTTGGATTATTTGTATTCTAATATATAGGGTCTTGATTTTGTGAATTTTGTGACTGATTTTAAGTTTTTCTTACTGATAATTGATAATTTTTCAAGAAAAAGTTGAACTCATTTGTTGAAATTTAAATATGATACTTTTGTGACTTTTAAACAATGAAAATTGCTTATTGAAAACCAAAATGAATAAAAATAAAAACAAAAACTCTGAGAATTAATAATAGGCTTGAATTTTGTAATTTACATATAATTTGTGGCTGTGGCGGTGGCGGTGGCGGTGAAGGTGGAGGTTGGAGCAGTGCCAAGAGTAATGTTTGTAGCAAATATAAATCATATGTATAATTTTGGGATTAATATGAAAAATTACTGAAGAGTATGACTTATTAACAATTTTGAAAATTATTTTGATCTAATTTGAAACAAGTCACTTTGTGATTTTAGATAATTTTTCCATTTTTTTTTTGGGTCTTTCATTAAAACATTAAGGGAATTTAGTATAAATAGTCCCTAATCTTTACCCTCAATGCAAAATGGTCTATAATGTTTGTTTTCTAGCAATAAAGTCCTCAACTTATATATTCTAGTACGTTATTGATCCTTATTTGATAGAAAATACCAATATATCCTTAATTTTAATTAAAAAAAAAAATTACAATTGAGTTTCTAACATTTAAAAAATGTGCAAATGAGTTTGATATCTTTATTTAATAATTATGTTTTAAGTATATGTAATTGTTAAGTAAAGTGAAAAATTTGAAGAAAAATTAAGATAAATTCAAAAATCTTTACCAAACATACACTATATTTATAAATACATATATAAACACATTGAACAATAGACAATGATTAATAAGAAATTTGTCTTCGTGCTTACTATGTTAAATTATACATAACTGCATAATTAATAAAGATAGAAGTGTGAAATACTTATCTATTGTCATCTAGTCCGTTCAATAAATATGCACTACATTTATTGACTATACTCAATAAAAAATACCAATTAATTTTAGGTAAATTATTGTCAACATTGTCATTATACAAATAATTGTAGGCCCAAATAGTATTAAACTGAATAAACACAAGTGGAGAGAATAATGACTTGTGACTTGTGACTTGTGACTTATGACTTATGACTTATGACTCACCCTACCCATGTAGCTCCAAAAACACCAGCATGCATGAGAAGAATCAACGGCCGATTGTCTGTGTGATATAATTTATCACCTTTTAATTTTAACAAATCAAATCAACTAAAATTTGAATCCCATATTATCTGCATAATACCTAACAAGGTATATATTCTCCACCACTAACATCATTTTCATCACTAACCAACTTGTACAAGTTCAATTCAATCTACATTGTAATTTTTTATTTTTTATTTTGCTAAGTTTTAATAATATCTCGAAGTTATTGATTCAAAAGTACTTTAAACTTCGATTTTTTTTTTAAGTACTTTCACATCAGGATTTCAAGAATCTGTCGAGTTCCACGATCCAGTTTCGAGTTTTTCCATTCCAATCCAATCAAATTGAGCCCTGACCATGTTTAAGCATGAAATAATTGGACCAAGTTCTAAATTTAATTGAACACGACATTGAAATTACTAAGCAACTAGTGACTGGATGGATTGAAAATTGTGGTTCCACCACATCCACATCGATCAAATCCAACATGGTACAACTGCATGGTGGACCTACGAGCGACCATCAAAATGGATATTTTCAAATTTGTCCTTGTGTAATTCTTGTTGAGGCATACTTGAAGGAATGTATTGGGTTGATGATTTTAAAATAGAATTTTCAATTATTAAATAAAGAAGATCATCAAGACGTCGTGGTTTGCTATCGAAGCAACTGAGTCGGATCTCATTTAATGTTTAGGTTAGGTAGGCTCTAAGTGATTACTTTTAAACAATAATTTTGTTTCAAGAAAATGTGAAAAATCGTTTACTTTTTAAAGAACGGTGATTATGATTCTGCACTGTATTTTCTTTTATACAATAAGAACCACGATTTTTCAGATATTATTGAACAGTTAGATTTACTTTCCGTTCCTCTCTTTGGATGAATTGACAAGACAAAAGTTAATCCTTTTTCCTCGTTACATTTTCTCTTTACTCACTTTTCCTTTTACCACACTTTAATTTGGAACATAGAGCATTTCCTTTCTACCCACTTTTCCTCTTTACCACACCCTAATTTCGAATATAGAACGTGGTAGAGAACCATAAAGATTTGAATAGGTCAATCTTTTTTATAATAGTATGAAATTGAAGCAATCTTTTTGTCCCTTAATGCAAATGTTGACTTTTAAAAGCTTGTTTGACAGATTTTTAGTAAAAATTGATTTAGTTAAAATTAATTCTTGATTTTTTTTAGCAAATTTTAATTTAGACCAAACAAACACTCGGTAAATATCTCGACATTGATCCCTAAAGCTGATCACTAATGCATGGAAAATAAGAAAAGACAGTTCTGTTAGAGATGTAGAAAAAATTAAAAAAATTTCAACAATTCATTCATTTCAGTTTCCCTTTATCCATTATCTAAAGAAGCATCAATACAAAAACTAAAACGTCAACCAATAAAATATGCGTTTCTTCTAGTGCCAATTATCGTTACACTTTACCAAACCTCTACTCAAACTCTTGTCTGCTTTTCACTCACAATAGTCTTCCTAAGAAAGCAACCACTCACCATTCACATTATGTCTCCACGTCTAACAACTGTTGACAAGTAAACAAGAGTGTTACAACTACCTCGATTAGACATTCATTTAAGGTCGACTATTAAGAAAGAACGTCAAAGTGCATGTGTGTAGATCTTAAATGGCTATATATAATCTCACAAGCCAATCCTTAAATTAGTACTATGTTTTATTAAGTATTTATAAGTTACAAATATGAGTAGACACAAGACAAAGATGAGAATGGACAAAAACCTATTATTGAACTCCAATCTTTGGACATACATAAACGTTATTGATTCTAAATACATAATTTAATAAATTAATGAATTACATAAAAATTAATTAATTAACAAAAGTTGGCCGGAATAATCTCATTGATCAAACTAAGTCCAAACCGCCGATGCTGCCGGTGAAACTGTTTTCCGACGAGGAGGTGGAGAGGGTGATCATGGCATTCAAATCAGAAACACTGTCCTGCAATGTCATTAGGAGATGGGATGTACTAAAACTCATAGTTGGCTTTGCTCTTGGGACAATTGGAACTTCACCCTCTCCTACCAGCATTTGGACCACCCCCCTCATTGTAGGCCTAGCCATTGGATCAGGGTGGGAACATGCCAACCCAACCATCAACACCCTCAACATCTCCGCCTCATCGAAATCATTCCCCAACCGTGGATCGGCAGCCACCAACAGCCGCCCTTCTCTATGCAAACTCCACACCCATTCCACCAAATTACTACTCACCCCAACTTTCCCCACCCCAGTAACCTCTTTCTCGATTGGCCTCCGCCCGCTTGCCACCTCTAGCACAACCGCGCCATAGCTGAAAACATCAGTTTTCTCAGTCGCCCTACCGGTTAACAAATACTCGGGCGCTAGGTACCCCATTGTTCCAGCAGCCACCGTTGCATCAGGGGATTTATCATGCTCAGTTTGCCTTGCCAATCCGAAATCCCCTAATCTTGCATTGAACCCTTCATCCAACATAATGTTACTAGCCTTAATATCTCTATGAATCACTTGATTTTCACATTCTTGATGCAAATATGCCAAGGCAGATGCAACCCCGAGCAAAATTTTCCTCCGATGAGGCCATGACAAGATCATCCTTGACTCGAATAATGCCTTATCAAGACTTCCATTAGGCATCAAATCATAAACTAACAAAATTTCACCTTTCTCATGGCACCAGCCTTGTAGCCTAACTAGATTTCTATGCCTAAGAGTTCCAATTATGGACAATTCGGATAAAAACTCCGTCTTCCCCTGTCCGCTATGACTACACCTCTTCACCGCCACTATGTCGCCGGTGGCCGGCAATATCCCCTTATAAACCGTCCCAAATGCACCGTACCCGATAATTCGGTTCGAATCGAACCCTTTTGTGGCAAATTTTAGCTCCTTGTAGCTAAATTCCTTGGGCATTTTGATCACATCGGAGGCCAAAGTCTCAGATTTTTTCACGCGCTTGAATTTTTTGTTGTATGCCCAAATTACTACCAAAGCGCAAAAAGCCAGAAAAAATGCGCTGGCGGTTACCATCCCTACAACCGCACCGGGACCATCTTTGCACAACTGGGAGTGACACTTCCCGCTAATTTTGCTCGAACGAGACGTCGTACTGTTACTATCAGAATCTGAAGGTGCTAAAGAAGGTGGCGGCGGGTTTACTGTTTCCGCTGTCGGGTTCATTAGAGCAGAGGTTGGCGGCGGAGGTGGTATCTCCGGCGGAAACACCGAATTGGACTTGGGATTTTCATCAAAGGACGAACTGAAACTCCACCATTCAATGCTGTGAATCTCAGTGCTCCCCTGAGTAGATCCGGAGAACCCAACAAACATGAAATCATTAACTACGTACTCATTGAGATCTAGAGGGGCTGAGATAATGGGCTCTTTGGGCTTCAGGTTAGAGTACGATACGTATACTTTGATTATCCGAGTTGACCCGGAGTAGTCGACCCACGAGTTGACCAGGTCACCGCTCTTGAGATCGACGCCGATGGTCTCCAAATCACCCACCGGGTTTGAAACCATTGAGTTCAGATCCAACCCCACGTGGTTCCCGTTGATGTCCTTGAATTCAACGTCCATTAGGGTATCAAACTCCACAGCCACGACGTTGTCTCGGACCCCCTTCGAGTCCATGACACCCAAAAACCCACCGGCGTCGCCCACCGTCTGGTCGTCCTGCGAGATCAGGAAAGCCAAACCGCCGCCAATGGAGGACGGATTCAAATTCGTCACGGAGAATGAGAAGAATGTAGAGAAGCTCGCCGGATTCTGAGTCCCCGGCTGCCGAAACCTGATGGGTTTGGAGTAAAGAACCTTTCCAGCACCGGAGTTCGGAACGGCAAGATCACGCGTCAGCCGCACGCTCCCATTGTTCCAGTGGGCGTCACCGAGTAGCTTCAAGCTCGTCAGTGTCAGCGTTCCGAAATCAAATTCAGTCGAAGAGAAAACACTACGAGTGAAAATCAAAAACAGAAAAACATTCACCGAAATTCTTGAGAAAACCCCGCCGTAAAGTGACATCATTGCTAAATTACAGAACAACCCATCAGAAGAAATGAAATCTTTTTTTTTCTATAGCCAATCAAAAGATCTGCAAAACAGATACAGAGAGAGATAGAGAGAGAAGAAGAGAGTGTTGGGAAGAAATCTAGGGACTTAAAAAATATAGAGCAATATAAGGAAACAAACAAACAAGACTGAAACAGAGCGTGAACGGAGGTGGAAGAGAATCCAAAGAAAGATAGGAGAAGACATGTGGCTGACACGTGTTAATTCCAACGGTAATAATGTCTCGGTGTCATAAAGATTTCTTTTTAGATTTTCATGGGAAACTTTGCTACTTTCTTGTGTTCCAACGTATGCAGTTTGTTTGTTCGTTCATAGTAACATGCTTACATTGAACAATGAAAATTTTACGGTTTCAGTAAATTTTATGGCTTAATTTTTAGTAACTGATGAAACCCTAAATTTAAGACATCGATGTCATAAAATTATTTTCTTTATCTGTGTCAAGACATTCGAAAGGAGACGTTTTGGAAGTTCTATTTAAGCTAAATTATACATTTTGTCTTTAATTTTGTTCTTCACAGGACTTTTGTCTACAACCCTTTTTCTTCTTCTTAGTGCATTCTTAGTCCCTAACCTAAGTAACTCTTGCATATATAGTCTGTAATCTTTAAATTTTCGTGCAAAACTCCCCAACTATCCTTCCAATTCACTGTGCAAATAATTCGTTTAGACAGTTTTACCCGTTTGATTGTTTAAAAGTCAACTTTTTTTTATTAGAAAGACTAAACTGCCCTTAGATTTAAGAGTAATGCTCATTGGAAAACAACTTCAACCGAAAGTTAAACCACTATTGACAAAATGTTAAATATGTCATTCACAAAGACATAATCCAAATTCTCAATTATGTCTTTTGCAAAGGGTATATTTGATATTTTTTCAATAGTGGTCTAACTTTTAGTTGAAATTATTATTCAAGAAGCATTACACTAGATTTAAAACATGTTCGGTGCAAATTTTCTCTCAAAAATGGGTTTTTTTGTCCTTTTTTTTTTACTATTTAAACTTTGTAATTATGTAAAAAATTTGAATAGTCAACAAAAGTAAGCAAATAATAAGTATTTTTTGGAAAAAAAAAATTACACCGAGCAAGCTCTTAATTAAATAAAAAAAAATGACATAGCATCCACTTAAGTAACTAAAAAATTATAAAAAATGAGCTAAAAAAAAAACAAAATATTTTAAAAAATATTTTATCTTTTTAGTACCCCCACCACCCTAAACTCAATATTTTAAAAAGACCACCACTACCACCACCACCACCACCACCAAAATCTTAAGCGTGCTTGGAAGTTTTGGAGTACTACGATTTTTTAAAGTATCGGTTTTAGGCTTTTATGAGGGGATTGACTTTGGGTAGTTTTTGATAGAGGTTTTTGAAACGGTCCAACTCATACTTGGGAGTTTATTATTTAGCAGTTCTAAACGTTTTTTAAAAGAATCAAATTACATATATGTCCATATATAAAAAGAATTTTAAATTTTAAATTTTTTTATATCTACCTATTATTAAAAATATAAAATAAAATTTATATTCTTGCATATATATATTTTTTTTTGTATATATTCGTTTATTTTTACAAATATTAAGTTTAGGATAGTTTTGAAATTAATTGTTTGAGAGGGTAAAATTGGAAGAAATTTTGAAGAACGGCAAAAAACCAGAGATTTGGAGGGTTGGGAGATAAACTCAAAATTACATTACACCGGTTTTGGATGGTTTAAAAACTGCCAAAAATCGGTGCTCCAAAAAAGCACCGATTTTTCCAATCTTTCATAAATGGTACAACCCAAAATTGGTAAAAAAAAACTCCCAAGCGGGCTCTGTATGTGGCAATGGACCGAATCAAGCATGAGCTCGGCTCGTGATCTACTATAGGGCTCAGTTCGGCCTATAGCTTGTAGGCCTCATGGAACGAGCTGCTAATAAGCCGACTCGTAAAAAAAACTTTAAGACTCAATCTGATCCCGAACTCGTCCATAAATGAGCTCGAGTCACTCAGCCCGTTTACTATCCCTACCAAAATTTATATACATACACATACATATATATATATATTCCTCATCACCACAGCCCCACCCTTCCCCTTTCGCTCTTCCCACCGTTCCACATGGATAAACAATCTAAATCATGCAAAGAGGAGACACGAAGGGGTATGGGTGGGTCACAGCAACAACGTCGACGACAGTGTTTGCAGTTAAGTGTTAGACCTTGTTGGAGTTTTGATGACAGTGGTTTTTCGTAGTAGTGATGGTGCATATGGGCAACGATGTTGTTTAGAAGTAGTAGCAACAACAATAGAAGAAGAAGAAAAAAATACTTTTTAAATTATTTTTTTTCTACTTAATTTATTTTATTTAATTAAATGTGAGGGGATTTTAGTCTTTTTAATAAAAATTAAATTTTTAACGATCAAATAAATGAAAACCGTCCAAAAAGATTATTTGCACACAGTAAAACCATAAGTTTCTAGTTTTGCATGAAAATTGAAGGTTTAGTTACCAATTGCACAAAGATCCTATATGTTAGGCACTAAATGCGTAAATTTCACTTTTGTAATATTTTTAGCTTCATTCAACCTTTTATTAATTAGGGTAAATAGTACTAGGGGTCCCGAACTTTTGAACGTTGTAACAATAGGGTTTTGAACTTTTGTTTACTAGCAACAGGAGTCCCTAACCTTTCAAACGTATGCACCAGGGGTCCTTTTTGGACGAAAAACGTTAAAATCGTTGTTAAGTCATCATGCGCGCCACACATGATAAATTTCGAAATGGCAAAACTGTCTCATTGCAACCGCACTCTATTTTCTCTCTGCAACAACACCTTTTCTCTCTAAAAATTTTTGCTGGGTTGAATCGAATTGTGCATTTCTGCTGTAATTATAAAGAATGGACTTGAATTCTTTGCAATGTGAAAATCCAATGGTGTGGGAACTGGATAATGCTACCATTTCTTGAATAAAAAATCATGTGGACTCGAAAATATGGATTATTTGATTCATGGGCATTGTGGGTCATGGAAGATTTCCTTCTGCATAAGAAGCTTTCGAAATCAAAGAATGGATGAGGACGGTGGCGTCACAGCCGCCCATGAAAGCAATCGTGGAAGAAGAGGCGGAGGGTAGCGGCGGCGGTGGTGGGGAGGTGATCTGCTTGTTTGTGGTGGTATCTTGCATTATTTGCTCAAATATTGAGCATGTTTTCTGGTAATAACTTGTGTTTAAGACGGGCTGCCGCCGCTGGGAATGTGGAGGGCCATTGCAAAAGAAGCAATTGCAAAGCCATTATTTCTCCAGATTAGTCTTTGTTTTATCTCTCTAAAGTTTTTAGAGAGAAAATGTGTTGTTGCAGAGAGAAAATGGAGTGCGGTTGCAATGAGACAGTTTTGCCCTTCAAAAATTTATTATGTGTGGCGCGCGTGTTGACTTAACAACGATTTTGATGTTTTTGGTCCAAAAAAGACCCCTGGTGCGTACGTTTGAAAGGTTAGGGACTCCGGCTGCTAGTAAACAAAGGTTCAGGACCTCATCGTTATAACGTTCAAAAATTCGAGACCCCTAGTACTATTTATCCTATTAATTATCCTAATTTGTCCTTATTAACATATTCAGTACAAATTGTCCTTAAATTTAAATAAACAAAAAAAGACAAATTTATATAATATAAAAAAGACAAAGATAAAATAAAATAAAAATAGAAAAAGCACTCTTCCTCTTCTTAAATTTAAAAAAACAAAAAAAGACCAATTTATATAATATAAAAATGATAAAGATAAAATAAAATAAAAATAGAAAAAAGCACTCTTTGTCTTCCCATTTGCATATCCCCACCCCGGCACCTAATATATGTCCCCAGCTCCGGCCCACTCACCCACCACCTCCCTGTGCCACCTGATAACAAGCGGAAGCCTCCGGTATTCACCTGTCTTTGAATTATTTGCAGAACTTACAGCAACCAAAGTGAAGACAGCAATGCAAACTTGAAATATTCTCTTGAGTGGCTCTTCAACTGAATAGATTACCCCCAAGAAAAATCATCATAAATTAATTTAAAAAAAGAGAAATCAAGAAAAGGGTTGTAAAATAAAGATTAAGAATAGCATACCTTCCTCCAGTAATGCTTCAAACTGATTAATGGCTTCCTGTGACACCACACCCATTTATTCTTCTTCAAAAAATGCAACAACGAAAATTCTCTAATGAAGAATGGACTCTGCGAAATTCTAAATATTGCAGGCGTGGGAAGGAAAAAAGGAACCGATCACATTCACCAGTAAAAAAAACTGAAATTTTCCAAAATCTGTGATCATCGGCAGAGGTGGTGGGGATCACCATTAAAACTTTAAAACATGTGTTTCATATTAAAAAATCAACATTGTTAAAGAGAAAAAAGTAAAATATTTATATATCGGTTATAATTTTGATATTTAATCGATGCAAGATTTATTTCTTAACATACCTCATAAGATGATGGTTTATTTAAACATGTCAATCTTGAAATTTGAATGGTTGTTTGAGCTTAATGAACTATGATACTTTATTAAGACTTCAAATATCATCTTAAAAGATCAACTTTATTAAATGAATAGTCGAAACATTTATATATTAGTTATAATTTTGATATTTAATCGATGTAAAATTTATCTTTTAACAACAATGAGGACTAAGCCTATTTGGGAAGACAACGATGATGCTCATTTTGTTTTTGTTTTATATATTCATTTGAATATGAGAGAAAAATTATATTTTCATTAAATTTAACGGTTTTTATTTTATTTTATAAAATCTGTTATTGAGGTTGAATTGAAATAATTGATGTAAATTTGAAGTTAAGAATGTATACAAGTGTAACAATAAACAAAGATTGTGGACGAATCTTATAATTTAGCCTTCTATTTATCACAGTCATGCCTTTGATAAAAGTAATACTCCAAGAATGAATTTTTTTTTTTAAAGTATGGGTAGCAAGTTAAAATGTTTCCCCAAACCCCAACCTCCAATGAACAAAAACAAAAAAGAAAAGATATTTGCAAGCAAGTTGGAGCAGGAGGTACGCAAGTCCGTGACTTGTTCAGAACTTACAAGACATTCTTTACAATTGGTACATTGAAACGTGGCAAACAAATATTGTTATATATAATTCGACATGATTTGTTGATTTTTATAATTTGACAGTCCAATCATTTTGAACCTGTCCGTCCGCTATATTTTGAGACCACTTAGGTTAATTCTGTCAATCACTCTTTGAAATCATATTTTGCTACGACAAAATTGATTGAGACTTGAACTTGAAAAATCAAAATATCAATTTTAAATACTAATAACCGACCATCCATAGCCATCCCATTTATTGAAACACAATTTTCATAAAGATCAACTTTGTAATAATATCATTCTCATTTAATGTTGTTCGCAGATATTGTTCATATCTTTTCATTAATTAGCACATGTGGTCTCTACATAATTTTTTTGACGATTTTGTCCTAAGCTAAAATAAATTAAAACAGTAAAAAATATAAAAATTATAATTGGGGTCTCTAATTTTTTCAAAAATACAAAACGGCGTCTTTACATTCTATTATCTAAAACAATTAAACAAAATTCATTTTCTTCTCCAACTCTACCCCATCCCAACCCACGCCCATGTGACCAAATTGGGGGAGATTTCTTCTCTCAATTTTAATTTGGACCCAAACTTGTCGGAGTTTGGGTCCAAAATCATATGTTTATTTGCTCTTTATTTAGGTGACGTGTGGTGGTATGGGAAAGTGGAAAGCATTGAATAGAAAATGGACCCCAAGAATGTCCAAATTGTTAGGGTATGTAACTTTTCACAACTCATAAATTCATTAATATGAAGTTTTGTTCTTCACTTTGGATTATGTGGATGCTCATTTAGGCTGTTGAACTATGTTGTTTGTAATTTGGTATGGAAGAAGACTGCATAAATCATATTGACAGGAAATTATGATAATAAATCATGTACAGCATAATCCAGAATGGACAATAAAATGTTCATTTCAACTTCATTTTGACATATTTTTTCCACACAAAATTTGCCAAATAAGGAACTTCCTTGTAAGGCAACAGATTTAAACCTGGTGAAACTGCATTATGCTCCTACAGTTTTGTAACTAATAATGGAAAAGGAGGTCTTACTAAGTTTGAGGTCCTAAATATTTCTCGATGGAAGGTTCAAAACTTCGAATATGCAGTTGGTTTGAAAATGAATCAAATATCTTGTTCTATACACGTTTGTTAAATACCGAATAAAAAAGGAAAGCATCCTGTAAAATTTCCAGCATTGTAATGGTACAATGGCCTGCGTATCCACCTCCAATTTGGTCACAAGGGTAGAGAAAAAAGAGTTTTTTATAATTATTTTAAATAGTAGAATGTAAATAGATTGTTTTGCACTTATGAAAAAGTTAGAAACCTTGACTATAATTTTTCATTAATTTTTTTATTTTTCATTATTTAAGTTTATTTAAGCTATGATCAAAATAATAAATAAAAAATTATTTGAGGACTCCGAATTAATGAAAGGGAATGAGTCACCTCATCCTTTTAAAAAATTTCTCAGAAAAGCCAAACAATATATGGATATTGGATGGACAAAAAAGGAAAAAAAGGCAGCTAATCTAGTTAAGTCAACAAAGTAGATAATGAGTGCCAGTTCATAATTAGCTAGCTAGAAACCAGAATCATCTAATAAAGTATCTTTTAAGTTTTAACTTCTAATTATTTTTCTTTAATGTTTTCCATTTTATTTGAGACAAAATTTAAATTGGGTTGGGCAAAATTTTATGTATAGTCTTACCTAAATTAAAATTACATGTCGTACAGTAATTTATTAGTTAGTGGGTATTAAAATTTTCGTATATATTTGTTAATGTCACTACGTACTTTTAGGTAGTTAGAAAGTACTAATCATGTTAATTTAGTCTTATATATTTATTGTTAAATAATATTATTTATCACTATTGTGATGATTGCTAATCTATATATTAGTAATTGATATTGTTTTTTAAAACCAATCAATTGCAATAAACGCCACTCACATATAGATATGTAAGTTAACAATGATCTTGGTATACATCTTGAATAAAAAAAAAAAATTAAAGGCAAGGATGGTACATAGATACCTCCAATTAAAAATTAAATAAAGAGAATATGAGAACACCAACATAAAAAAAATTAAGTTAAATCAAGACAATCGGAAAGAAACATGCAGCTCTAGATAGATAGTTCTCTATGGACGTGATTTTGAATTTTTTTTTTATATTTTGTATTAATTATTAGATAGTAAAAATATTAAATAGGCCTATGGAACTCGGTCGATTTCATGAAATTTTATTAAATATCGGATATAATTTATTTTTCAATTCTCTCCTCCCGTAAGAATGAATGACTTCTTGATAAAACAAGTTAAATTTCAAAAAGTTTAATGACACTATTTTATAAAGTGTGAACATAACAAGGCAATGTGAATCCTTTTAATATTCAAATTAAATTTCTAACTATAAATTGAGAAAAAATAAATTTATTTAAGCATTGACAAAACCCACTTTACATTTTCTTTAACGCAACAAGAATCCAAATTTGGATCAGCAAGCACGTGAACTTATTGTTGTAATAAAGTGTTTCGTCAAGTTAAAGGATTGTTACATGTTGTCAATTGATATTGTCCACACTTTTTAACCGTTGAAAATTCGTCCATCTTTTATTGATGTCACTTTCCTTTCGTTACTGATTTATTTTAATATTGTATTATAATTTCAGATTTTTATGGATCTTTGAATTAGTCAAATATTGTAGTGAAGTTTGTCACTAGTGGTTTGATTTTAGCTATTAAATAAGAGTGAGTCATAAGTACTTGATATAATAGTCTATATTGTTAAAATTGATCGTTTATTATATAAAATGATAAAATTAGACAGCTACTTAAAAAACAAAAGGAATTTTATACTTCAAAATTGAGCTGTTATACTAATTTTTTTTAATACTATATAGACGATTTTTTTTGAAGCGGGACCGAATTATAGTTCGGTCAATAATTTAGTATATTATCAATTAGTTAGTTTCTTTTAATTTTTAATAAAACATTAAAGTGTCGGGCCCATTTTTGTGTTTTGCAAAGGTTTAGAATCCAATTGCAAATTTTTTTAATTAAAACTAATGATATTTTTGTTTTTTTAATCAAATAAGGATTAATTGTGCACCAAAAATATAATTATAGGTTATGGACTATTTATGCTAAAAAAAAAAATGTTAGAGGACCATTTACTGCCAATTGAAAAAAATGTAACTTGACAATTTTACCCTCACTAATAAAAAACAAAAAATATGAGATTGACCATTTGCGCCAATTTTGAAAAGGTTTTAACGAATTTTTAATGGAATCCATAAAAATGACCAATTCATGCACCTAAATGGATAGGTTATGGACCATTTTGCAAAAATGAAAGGTTAGAACCATTTGCGCACTAATGTCATACGTTAGGGACCATTTACGCCAATTTCCCTTATTGTTTTGAAGGTTTAAGTTCTTCGAAAACTTAACTTTGAAGGTTCACGTTTCATTGGACAAATCTATATCATCTTCTAATTTTCTTAATAGAAACACAATCGTATCAAATGATATTAGAGCTCATACATGGATGAACGGGTACAAGAAGTTGAAAATACTGTTTCAATATTTCTCTGCTGGCCAAGACAAAATCAAGAGACATCAGCAACAAGAATTAATGAAGAGCATAATGGACATGTTTGGAAAATATGAGATAACATGAGTTCAAGAAAAAGAAAAGTGTTCGAATGTTGGATCTCGGGCCAATGCTATGAAGATTATCACCAACTTATTTGAAAGTTCTAAATATTTCTCATTATTTCCTTTAAAATGATTTTTCTAAAATTTTCCATGTATGTATATATCAAAGAAGATCTAGAATAATCATAGAGAATTAGTACTAGAATTTTCTAACCTCCATTAATAGAGCTTTCTAGAAATGTAATAACCAAGTATAAATAGAGTGTTAGTGTAGTGGTGAGTGGTAATGAGTGGTGTAAAATGATAGTGTGGTGTCCAAATTGTGTAAGTAAGTTATATAATAAAACAAGTTCTTTTGTATTTCAAATCCAACAAGTAGTATCAAAGCGTGTCGATTGAGGGCCACGTGTTTCCAGAGCAAGGCAATCTAGTGGAGATTATTTTCGAGCTTCTGTAGATCGTGCACAAATTGAGATTGTGAAGCTTCAATAAAGCTTGCTTTGTAACGAGGAGGTTATTCAAGTAACGATGGACGACCTACAAGTGATAAGGTGGAGTGAAGAAGCTCAACAACCAAAACTACACAACATGGTAGAGATATGCATGAAGTCTTATCTCCAAGGCCAAGACTTGTGGGATGTAGTTGGCGGCAATGAAATGACACATCACGAGAGGACAGCCGGAGCTCAAGAAATGGAAGATTAAAACAGGTAAGACCATGTTTGCGATAAAGACAACAATTGATGAGGAATTATTGGAGTACATAAGGGACAACAATACGCTGAAGAAAGCATGGTACACATTTGCAAAGACTTTGCTTTTCAAAGAAAATGATCTAAAGTTGCGACTTACGGAGAACGAGCTCATCCATCACTCAAGGAGAGATAACGATCAATCAATACTTCAACAAGGTTAAATCTCTCTATCGCGAAATCTCTGAATTAGATTCTTCGTGTAAAATTTCAGAGTCTAGGATGAGAAGAATAATCATACATGGATTGTGACCTAAATTCAGAGGCTTTATTTCCGCAATACAAGGTTGGCAAGAGCAACTTTCACTAGTCAACCTAGAAAATTTACTAGTCGACTAAGAAGTGTTGATTAAGCAAATGTTAGGGGTCTCATTAAAGAAGAAGACGAAGCATTGTTTAGCTATAAGAGAAAATATCGATCCTCTCGACAAAATAATAAAGAAGAAAAACGCATTGAAGGTTCTCAAACAAGGGGAGCTCAAGAAAATCGCGATGAGAGATGTCAGTTGTCCAATAGATATAGGCGACCTAATGGCTCTTACTTTGTATGTGGCAAACGAGATCATTACGCAAGAGATTGCCAATTTAGGAAAAAGGCATCGGAAGATAATATGGCAACCTCCAATGAGCAAGAAAAATATAATAGTGAAGAAGAATGGGATGCTGAAGCGTCACTCGCAGTAATTGAGCAAACTAATGAAGAGGTGTGTACTTTAAGACTTCAGGAAGAATCGGCACTGATGGCTGGTAGTCCCTAGACGGATAGATTATGAAAATGATTGGATTGTCGACTCAGGATGTTCCAATCACATGACAGGCGACAAGGAGAAGCTGCAAAACACAACAAAGTATAAGGGAGGCCGAATGGTGGAAAATGCCAATAACTTGAGATTGCTAATAACACATATTGGTAAGATAGTTATCACGCCCCTTTTAGTCCTAGTCAGGTGCATCTACAAGACGTTTATCACATGCTAAAATGAAGAAAAATCTCTTATATGTAGCACAGTTGACATCTTCAGGTAATTATGATTTGTTTGGATCGAAAGATGTTAAAGTGTATCAAAATGTCAAAATTTCAGGTAAACCAGTAATGGAAGGACGAAAACTAGAGTCCATCTATGTAATGTCGCAGTCGCATCGTAGATAAGACTCAAAAAACGAGAGACGACAGATTTATGGCATGCGAGACTAGGACACATAAGCTATCACAAGCTGAAGGTGATGATAAAGAAGACGATGCTCAAGGGCCTTCCTCAGCTTGAGATCAGAGACGACATAGTGTGTGCTAACTATCAATAAGGTAAAGCACATCAACTACCATATCAGGAGTCAAACTATAGAGCAAAGCAACCATTGGAGTTGATACGCTCTGATTTGTTTGGACTTGTCAAGCAACCATCAATTTGAGGCATGCGCTACATGGTGACATTCATCGATGACTTCTCAAGGTACGTTTGGGTTTTCTTCTTGAAATAAAATTTTGAGATGTTTACAAAATTTATAGAGTTTAAAGAAAAAGTAGAAAGAGAAGTCGGAGATAAGATTCAGTGTTTATGCATGAATAATGGAGGAGAGTACACATCTGGAGAATTCTCCCAATATCTACAAGAACATAAGATACACCATCAGTTGACATGTCCATATACTCCACAGCAGAACAGTGTAGCGGAAAGAAAAAATCGACATCTTGCTGAAACATGTTGAAGTATGCTACACGCAAAGAATGTACCAAGAAGGTTTTGGGCAGAGTGTATGAGGACAACGACACATGTGATAAACAGGCTTCCGCAACCGAAGCTAGGGTTCGTGTCACCATTTGAGAAACAACGGAAAATTAAGCCCACAGTTAGTCACTTTCATATCTTTGGTTGCGTCTATTTCGTGTTCGTGCCTAGTCACTTGAGGAGCAAGTTCAACAAAAGGTATATTCGTGAGATATGATAGCCAAAGGAAATGATGGAGGTGTTGCGATCCTACAAACGATCGTTGCTACATATCACGCAACATAGTGTTTGACGAAGCATCTTCTTGGTAGACACCGCAAATGGAGGATCTGCCAGATTCAAAAGAAAGTGGAGATAAGTTGCAAGAAGAAATTACAGAAGTACAACAGAGCCCTGAGAAAATTGAATATTCACATGAGTAAAGCGAAGAAGAAGAGCCTACGAGGGCAATGCAAGGTCCATGGAAAACTGGTGTGCATCAACAAACACAAGAAGAGAATAGACCGAACCAACAAAAAGAGGTTGAGGTACCAACGAGTCCTCAAAAAATCATCTAGACAACGAAGGCCAAATCCCAAGTACACTAATGCAGTAATAAAAGAAGAAGAAAGTACCAAAGAGCCAATGACCTTTGAAGATGGGCAGTCCAACATAAGGAGTGGAGAAAGACAATGGAAAAAGAGATGGTGGCTCTAAAGAAAAATGAATCTTGGGACTTGACGCCAATACCTGAGAGAGTAAAGCCTATATCCTGTAAATAGGTATACAAGGTAAGGAGGCGATCCGATGCGTCAATAGAGAAGTACAATGACACGGCTGGGAATGATGAGAAGAAAAAAGTTAAATCAAATAGTTGGTGCTAAATAAGAGAATTGAAGATTATTACCAACTTATTTGAAAGTTCTAGATATTTCTCATTATTTCCTTTAAAATGATTTTTCTAGAATTTTCCATGTATGTATATATCAAGAAAGATCTAGAATAATCATAAAGAATTAGAACTAGAATTTTCTAACCTCCATTAATAGAACTTTCTAGAAATGTAATAACCAAGTATAAATAGGGTGTTAGTGTAGTGGTGAGTGGTAACGAGTGATGAGTGAGATCAATCAAAGTAAAGTGCTGTAGAATAATAGTGTGGTGTCCAAATTGTGTAAATAAATTATATAATAAAATAAGTTTCTTTTGTGTTCAAATTCAACATGCTAGATGTGCCGTGTGGCTCGTGTTGGAGAGCTTAGTGACGGAGGCGTAGATCATTGGTTGGATCGAACCTCCATAAAATCGGTTGCACTCTCTCTTCTCTTTTATTTACTTACATTGTGCTTATATTTTGAGTGAATCAATTCTTATTTCTTAAATTTCATTTTAAGAATATTTTTTCGAAAAGTTTGAGAAAACCAATTCACCCCACCTCTTGGTTAGTTATTCTTGGGCTATCAATTAGTACTCAGGAGCTGGGTGCTCATTTCTTTGATTTCACAACTCTTGAGTAATGGCTAACCAAAATTTTCAAAACCTTGAGGGTCATTCTACAAATCGTCCTCCTTTCTTTAATGGCTCCCACTACAATTATTGAAAACTAGAATGATGATCTATATTCAATCAATTGATTATAACATTTGGGAAGTCATTGAGTTTGGTCCATATGCTGCCTCACAAAATTATCAAAATTGATGATAAACCGGACCAAACTACTTCTAAACCTAGAGAGGAATATGATGAAGAAGATAAAAGAAAGTTGTCTTTGTGCTAGAGCCAAAAATTTACTTTATTGTGCTTTAGACAAAATGAGTTTAATCAGTATTAGCACATGCGATTCCGCATATGATATTTGGCATGCATTAGAGATAACTCACTTAGGTACCAACAAGGTTAAAGAAACCAAAATAAATCTTTGACAAAAGATTTTGAAAAATTCCTTTATGAAACAAGATGAACCTATTGTTGATATGATTACTCGTTTCACCGAGTATTATTAATGGCCTTAGGGCTTTGATCGAAAGTTTACTAACGGTGAACTTGTGAAAGAAAATGTAGGTCTTTCCGGAAGATTGGAACTCCTTGAGGATGTTGATAGAGAATACAAAAGATATCAACACCTATCCATTGAGGAGCTATATGGAACATTGATGGCGTATGAGCTCAACAATGCCGAAACAAAGGAGAAAAAAGCGAGAAGCAAAGAAGAGATGAAGGAGCTTCCCAAGAAGCAAATTGCTTTGAAATCAACAAATGATGAAGGATCCTCCAATACAAACATGAGTGATGAAGAACTTGATGACTTAGTTCTTCTTGTCAAGAAATGGAGAGGATTTGAAACAATAGGCGATTTCAAAAAGAAAGAAGACAAAGTGAAGAAAAGAATAAAAAGATCATATGTTACGATTAGACAAACCGGTCACAAGAGGACCGAATGTCCAAACAAGAAGAAGTTCATCAAAAGAAAGCACTTCAAGCTACATGGGATGATAGTGATGAAGATGATCAAGAAGAAGATGAAATTCAAGAAGAAATTGCTAATATGTGCTTCATGGCCATTGAGGATGAGGTAAGCACAAACAACAATGACTCTTACATTGACTTATCTTCTTCTTATGATGAAATTCTTGAAGAGTTTGAGAAACTTATGTCAAAATACTCCATTCTTAACAATAAACACACTTTGTTGAAAAATGTAGTCAAGAAGCTTTTATTGCTCAAAAGGACTTTGAAAAGAGAAAGATGATCATAAGTCCTTAATTAAAGAAAATGTTTTATTGAAAGAAAAAGTGGTTGATTTAACAAAGCATTGTTCACAAATTTACCCAAGGAAAGAAAAATTTTGAATTAATGCTTGGTGAGCAAAAATGTGTATTTAACAAAGGGGGGAATTGGATATAAACCTCTCTTGAAACAAAAAGTCCCTTGAAACCATTTTTGTAAAATCATCCAATTTTCTCAACAAAATATCACATGTAGTTTTTGCAAGAAAGATGGTCATGTTGCTTATAATTGCTTAACTAAAAAGAAATTATTCTTCGAAAGGAAACACAAGTGGATAAAAAGAATCCACAAGCTCTAACTATCAAGGACCCAAACTTATGTGGGTACAAAAATCAAAAAATTAAAATTATTTTTGTAGGTACCACAAAAAGTCAAGAGCAATTGGTTCTTGGATAGTGGGTGTTCAAACACATGACGGAGATCGATCTTTGCTATGAAACTAACTCAATTGAGCAAGAAAAAGTCATTGATGATGAAGATTTGGAAATCCCATTTGAGCAACTAAGCGTTCAAAATCAAGACAAAGGAATCCAAATAACATTGAAATTCAACATGAGGAGGAAACAACTATGCAACAAAATGAAGAAGAACCTCATGAAGATCTCAACACTTCATTACCAAAAGAATGGAGGTTTGTCCCTTCTCATCCAAAAGATCTCATCATTGGTGATCCATCAAAAGGGGTAAGTACAAGAAATTCTTCTAGAAATTTTCATAACAATTGTGCTTTTCTTTCACAAATCGAGCTAGCAAAGAATTTTAAAGAAGCCGAGTTTGATGAATTTTGGATTCTAGCTATGCAAGAAGAACTAAATCAATTTGAAAGAAATCATGTTTGGGATTTAGTTGCTAGACCAAATTCACAAACCGTAATTGGCACAAAATGGGTTTTTCAAACAAAAGAGATGAAAATGGCATAATTGTGCGTAATAAAGCTAGATTAGTGGCTCAAGGTTACAATCAAGAAGAAGGTATCGATTTCAAGAAACTTTTGCCCTTTGCTAGATTAGAGTCAATTCATGCTTCTTGCTTTTTGCATGTCATAAGAATTTTACTCTCTTTCAAATGGATGTCAAAGTGCATTTTTGAATGGAGTCAAAGAAGTTTTGTTGAGCAACCACCCGGTTTTAAAAATCACAAGTATCCGGACAAAGTTTTCAAACTTAGAAAAGCCCTTTATGGTTTAAAACAAGCTCCTAGAGCATGGTATGAGAGATTGAGTAAATTTCTCTTATCAAATGATTTTTAATGGGTAAAGCGGATACAACATTATTTATAAAACCAAAAGAATGATATGATAGTCGCTCAAATTTATGTTGATGATATTATTTTTGGTGCTACTAACATTTCCCTATGTGAAGAATTTTCTAAGTGCATGAGTAGGGAATTTGAGATGAGTATGATGGGAGAACTCAAGTTCTTTCTTGGTCTCCAAATCAAACAATCCAATGATGGAATATTCATTAGTCAAACTAAGTATATCTTGGATATGCTCAAAAGTTTGAAATGGAAGAGTTGAAGCCAATGAACACTCCAATGAGCTCATCAATCAAACTAGATAAAGGCAGGCAAGGTACTTCCGTTGATGTAACAAAATATCGAGGTATGATCGGATCCTTCTTTATTTAACGCTAGTAGACCCGATATTATGTTTAGTGTATGCTTATGTGCTAGATATCAATCTAATCCTAAGAATTCCCATCTTAGTGCCGTAGAAACGCATTTTCCGTTATCTTAGTGGAACTAGATCTTTAGGTCTTTGGTATCCCAAAGAAACTCATTTTGATTTACTTAGCTTTTCGGATGCCGATTGGGCGGTTGCACAATTGATCGTAAAAGTACTAGTGGAACGTGCCATTTTTTAGGCTTTGCTTTAGTTTCATGGTTTAGTAAGAAACAAAATTCGTTGTTTGTCAACCGCCGGGCCGAATATATCTCCGCCGCTAGTTGTTGTGCTCAAATCCTATGGATGAAGCAAACTCTAAATGATTATCACATTTCATTTGAAAAGTTCCTATTATGTGTGATAATACAAGTGCGATCAACTTATCTAAAAATCCTCGCTTTGCATTCTCGTACCAAACACATTGAAATTAGACATCACTTTTACGAGACCATGCACAAAAGGGAGATATATCTTTGAGTTTGTAAACACCGAAAAACCAATTGGCCGATATTCTCACAAAAACCTTTAGCACTCGAAAGATTTTCTTACATTCGTAAGTTTAGGTATAATTGATGAATGTGAAATTTGTGACTAAATCTTTATGTTTCCTATGATTGATTGCATTTTATATGACAAAATGTTGTAAAATCATTTGTCAACGGATCAAATCAGTATTGTTTTTAAAAATTTTACAAACTAGTCCAAACGGACGACCGCTTATCAAAACGTGTTAGTGGTTAATCACTATGATGTCTTTCTTCTCGACTCTATCCTCCGTGGGTATAATAATAGTGTGGTGTTCAAATTGTGTAAGTAAGTTATATAATAAAACAAGTTTCTTTTGTGTTCCAAATTCAACATGCTAGATGTCAAGGCAACGGTGGTGAAGAATCTCATGGCACTGGTTGATTCAATTTCTATGCACCCTGGAGTGGTAATTGCAAAAACTTAGTTCCTACTTATGAAAAGGTGCAACATAATTCAAGCTAGAAGATGTAGTCATTGCTGATGTCAATGTTGAAAAGTTCTTCCAAAGAACAATAATGCCGATGAAGGTTACATGGTGGACGAGATTTAGATTAATTTGTCACTTTAATCAATGAGAAGTGAGGAACTAGCCATGATGCAAAAGGACAATTAACTAACAAGATTGCATGAAGGCTCTTTGATTAAGATAGATGGAGAGGGTGTGTTGGGTACAAAAAATGAAGATAAAAAAATATGATTAAATCAAGAGAATATATTTCAGAGAGATTTAGAGGTTGAATCGATCATCAAAAGAAGAATTATGCCAAAAATTAGGACACATTTTGGAAAAATCAAACTTCTATCGAAGAGAAGAGAAGCAAATGAAAAACTTTCATAAAAAATCATATCTACTTATATTTTGGAAATGAAGAAGAAGATGAATTGTTTCATATTTGAGAATAATGGTGTTTTCAAGGGAGGAGAAATGCTACAAGTTAATTTTAAATTGTATTTTTAACTAGTCAAATATTGTAGTCTGGTTTAATTGTAGCTATTGAGTAGGAGTGAGCGATATGGAGTTGATATTTGATAATGCTCCATAATTATGAATTGATAGTTTATTCTATTTTGTTTATATATAGTAAACATGAATGAAAATGGGGTCGAATATTTTTGTTACAAACAATATTATTTGGATTGGAGGTTTAGATTTTTCGATAATCTATCTATGGAGGTTAAGGCTTTCTTGAGCGAGTCTACATCGTCTTCTAATTTCTCAATAGAAACACATCGTATCATCATTTGTGTGTTTTACTTTTTTGAAAGGCCAAGGAAAATTTCCTGATTTTTGAAGGATTTTTATTTTTTGTTAGAAAACTTTTTATATTAATAAAAAATTTGGAATTGGGAAAATTTTAAATTGTCACTTTTAGATTTTGAGACAGTTGAACCAATAGATTTAATAAAAGGTTAAGTTATTTAAATTTTGTATTGAATATGTTCGACTCAATTTATTTTTTTGTTGAAAAAGATGATGAGAGTTCGAATTCGTAACTTTCGTTTTCTCTGATGTTACATCGTAATATCTTTATCCACAAACTTATAGTTTGTATTTAGTAGGCACAATTGACCGAAGGAACATTAATTTGTTTCCACTTTATAAAAATTAATTTTTTTTAATTAATAAGAGAGAAGAAACCTATGATAACAACATGCTCTTTGGTCAGAAATTGACACGAGAATTATCTACAAAAACAAAAATATTATTTAATTTAAGGTAATTTGCACGTTTGGTCCCCAACCTTTTCAATTTGTAACAAATCTACTCATAACCTTTTTTTTAGCACCAGGCATCCCCAACATTTCAATTTCTTGCAAATCACGACCAATTTTTTGCAAATCACATCCTCATTGACATATTTTGACGGTTTTACCCTCCTCTTTAAATAATCAAAAATAAAAAAAGCTAAAAACAACAAAAAAAATAAAATAAAATTGTAAATGAAATCCCATAACTTTTAAAAAATATAAAAGAACACCATTTTCTACAAAAATCCATCTTCTACAAAACCCCACTCCACCTCTTGCCATACAGAGTTCCAACTGTTCAAAACAAATGAAAGAATATGAGACAACAGAGTTCCAACTGCCCATAACAAATGAAAACTCGGTTTCGTATCACGTTTAGTAAAGCTCAAATTTCCATAGTTTCGAAAGATTGGCAATCTCCACTGGATTCTCGCCGATGATGTTATTCATAGACAACTCCAAATCAATCAGCTCAACAATATTCCCAATCCCTCGAGGGATTTTTCCTTCGATGCTGCAATTCGATAAATACAACCAAATCAACTTTGTAAGCTTCACAATCATTGACGAAAATTCTATCCGATCAAACGGGTTGTCGCCGAGGCTTAACACAGCAAGATTTATCATATTTTTAAGAAAATTCCATGGAAAACTTCTCTAAAATCCACTATGATTTGCGAATAAATACAACAATCCACTGATTGATGAAATTTCTGGAAATGAATATGAGAAAAAATTGTTACCCATGTCTAAATATTTGAGCCCAGTACAATTTTTCAATTCATCCGTAACTTGGCCATATAGTGAGTTGAACCTGAGGGAGAGCTTTTCCAATGACAGGAGCTTGCATACAGAATCAAAAGGAATTGAACCCGTCAAATTTTGATTGGAGATTTCGATTTCTTTAACGAAGCCATTGGAATCATAGGTGAGTCCTGTTAAGTTACATACAGAATTTTTGGCATCCCAATAATAAAATACTTTTGTGTTTGACTCTTTGAAGGCAGATTTTATGGTCAGAAAGGTCTGAAGCTCATGGGATGCGGCAAAGAGAAGAGAGAAAGGAGGGAAAGAAACTGAAGTAAATTCCGGGAATTGATCGCCGGCGACATACCGGACGGTGAATTAGTTTGACTAACAGAAAGAAATATTTTGTATGGAATGACTTAAGACAGCGTAGTTTTATTAGATTGTGGGGTGGGGTGGGGTGGGGTGGGATGGTTTTTTTTTTTAAAAAAAAGTTATGGGACTTTATTTACAATTTTTTGTTGTTTTTAAGTTTTTTCTATTTTAGTTTATTTAAAGATGAGTGCAAAACCATCAAAATATGTTAATAGGGACATGATTCGCAAAAATTGAAAGGTTGGGATGCTTGGTGCTAAAAAAAAAAAAAAAGTAAGAGTAGATTTATTACGATTAAAAATTAGGAACCAAAAGTATAAATTACCCTTTAATTTAATAAACTAAGATTTTTGTTAGGAATTCACATGTTTATTATAATCAAATACTAAGAGTTTAATATTATACCTCAATCTGTTTACTGACTTCCTATTTTTAATTGAACAAACGTGACACTTCAATGTTAAGTTTTTTATAGTATTATTCAAAGTATATATTAAACTAGCGTGTAATTACCTTTTAATTAAATCAAAAATTATAAACTAGCATGTAAGTACCTTTTAATTAAATCAAAAAGCTAATTTTTGAACTAAACAAATTAAGAAATCAAGAAGAGAAAATTTGAGTCAAACCATACTTAGAGCCTGTTAGGTACCCATTGTTTGGCAAAAAATTGGTTTTTTTAATCACTTTATTTGACTTTTCAAACTAAATGCGGCTGAAATAATCAAATTGTCCTTTATAAAAATTGTTACATTTTCAAATGAAAGACAATTTGGTCATTTCAGCCACATTTGATTTGAAAAGTTAAAAAAAGTGAGAAAAACAAATACTTTTTGCTAAAAAAATGACTATCGAACAAACTCTTAATAATTTTTGGATAAATTGCAGTTAGTGTCTTCAATCTTTGACCCTATTTGCATCCTCAGTATTTAATTCTTGACATCCATCACTTCAACATTTACCTCAACCTTTTATATAATTAGCAGCCAATATCAAGTACAAATGAAGTCAAAAGTTTGAAACACTAACTGCAAACAGCAATTTACCCATAATTTTCTCTACCCTCTTTCTATCATCTTTCTTCACACGTCACTTGTGTATGAATATATACAGCAAGAGTCTCAATTTGCATTTAAACACAATAGTCTTAATTTACATCCAAGGACAAGAATTATAATTTGTATCCAAGTCCATTTAACTTAGGAATAAATCTGCACATGTAATCTCTGAACTTGAATCACAAATATATTTAAGTCCAAAACTTTCATAGAGCTAACATACGACCTGATCAAACATATATTTTTCCAAACTCCAATAATTAAATTATGTCTAGTCGACTTTAGACCGTCCAATATAATTATTATTTATTTGCTTTTCCAAAAGAATGCCTTCTCAGAATATATAAGCCTGTAATTCTTTTATCTGACCTACCGTATATATATATTTCATCTTCGTCTGAGATCTAATAATTAGGTACGAGCAAATGACTGTTTTGTCTTTCTAATTATTCTATTAACTTAAGTTACATTTTCTTCAACACTCATTTGAATTAATTCATAGATGTTGAAGTTTAGCCTTCGCTAAACACTGTTCAGATTTATAATCATTCAACAGAATATATTTAAGTAATCACTCGACCTATTTTTCAAGGTGACAGTTCTCGACACGAATTCACATTTGCTATTTCGTTATTTTGCAAGCTCCTAACTTATTGAGATATTTGATCAATCAAATTGATCTCACTTATTGGTGAATCAAAGAACAATTAAACTAACGAAATTATATACACAACCATGTCAAAGAATTTAGATGAAATACCTAGTGATAAAGTGGTCATGCTATATAATTAAATTCAACACGTAGTCTGTTCAATACACTCCAAGTATATATATATATATATATATATATATATATATATATATATAGTACCATCATTAAACTATTTTGGAGATAAAGACAAACCGTATATTCAAATGATTAAATAGTCAATACTATAATCTTCCGGTACAAAGTGCCAACCTCTCATACATTAGTTGTGAATAATTTTGTTCATGATCAAAATATATGCTCTATCACACTTTGCTTCTTCACGCAAAAACCCAACTTATATTATTACAAGTGATCATTGACACTTTTATTTGCATGCTCAATATTAAATAAATGCAATAACAATAATTAAATAGAAATAAAATTTTATTACAGCAAAAAGCCAAAAACCATATTATATAAGCACACAATCCCAACACTTTTAGTGTTCAATTTCTATTCACGTATCGACAATCCCTTCTGATCTCTCCTTGTTCTTCGATAAGTGGATTATTTTCTGATAAAACGAGTAGTGCCTTGGAGAATTGTTCATGAAAATAAGCATTGTCAGCAGCCATCTTCTCCACAAAAGGATATGTATCAGGATCAGAAACTAGCTGTTGGTCAACTAGCAATAGTCCTTTGTGACTCAAAATATTCTTGTAGTACATATTATCAAGCAACATTGGTGTAATGCGGTCATTTCTCGCGTATTCAATTGCTTTCGGGGTGGGTTCCGGGTACGGGCACCGGCCTTTAAGGTACTTGGCATACGCGGGGTCTAAAGTTGGATCCACTGTAGGGTAGATTCTGTGAACAATGTTGGTGCAATGAACTCTTCCTATGGAGTGAGCGCCTGAAGAAAAAATAAACAAGGTTCGTTTCACATATATATGATACATGCACGATATATGAACGTCCTAAAATTGGAGAGGTCGAGGAGGTGCATACCTAGAAGAGCTACTGTTCCTTCAGTATCAATGCCAATTGATTGGAATCTCGAAAGAACTGATGGGATGGTGTCATTGTGGTTGGGGATGAAACCCTCAACTTCTGCTACATAACTTTCCTTGCTATCCTTTCGACCTGTCTTCATTTTGACATGTGGCCCGCCTAACTATAACACGACATATCACAAAATCAGGCGAAAAAAATCATCATGCGTGCCGGAGTGGGGGAGTTTAGGCTATTGGAATCGAGCGATTCAAAAATTTGAAGTAATTCAAGGCTGTTTTCGCAGTTTTTTGATCACTCGAAATCAATTGTACGTCTCAGAGCTAGCCAAATAATTTAATACAAGTAAAATAAATTTATACCAAGACCACACCATCTCTTGCTGAAAGAGCCACAATATCAGCACAAGAAACCTTCATGGGACATTCCTTCTCAAGGGCCTCTTTGATCGTGTTTATGTACCTAAAATTCCTCATTCCCAAACTTCTTGATGATGTCTTCTCTGATTTCATGCCGTTTACAGTGTCCAACAATAATGATGCGTCGCATGACTACAATGAATTCATGCAAATTATGTCAGTCGAACATGGTATGAAAGAGACATGTAGACCAAAATTACCATTACTTAGTTGTCGACTCGAAATGTATTGGGAGCAATGCTTACTTTGTTGTGCCTAGATTGTGAAATATTACCTTAACAATACAATCATGAAAGACATTTCGGATCCATGAAACGGCTGTATTTCCGATGTTATTGTATAAGTTGGCAACTTGTTCTTTGATGATTTCTTCGGCTCTAGGGCAACTATCTGACTCTGAGTAATAATGTAGCTGTAGATCGCTTTTACCTTCATAACAACGTATATATTGGTAAATTAGATTAAATGAATGAAAGAATAAAAGTACGTGACTAAACCTTACATATCAAATATTTATATACGATTACTGTACGTGTTATAATATGAACGAAAAATAGACAATAAAAATAACAAGAATACACACAGATTTAACGCGGGAAACTAGAGAAAAACTTACATGGGTAGAGGAGAGGATATCTACTATATCAAAGATAGTTAAAAAGAGGAATTAATTTTCTAACCCTAGAATATATATATACTCGTACGAGAAGAATCCTAATCCTTTTAAAACATGATATAAATATATATACTCGTCCGGGATCGGGAGACGGGGCTCTCCTCCTTATCCCTCCGCTACCACCACTATCTCCCTATTTTTTTCTCATAATTTTAATTTCACCACATATGTCGCACTGCGAGCTTTTCAAGGTCGGCCCAACAGAATTCGGGTTAAATATAAAGTTCCTCAAACATGTATATCAAATTGAAGGTGTTCGATGATTAAAAAAAGGTGCATACCATAACACTATCTAATAGTGTAATACATGTTACACGAAAAAGAACGAAATATTTGTAATTTGACAAAAGACAAACAAGTGATAGTTAGAGCTTAAATATGTAACTGAAAGAAGTTGGTGACATAAAAAATATACCAGAATACAATTTTAAGAGCAACAACATTAATAACAGAAAAATGGAACTTGTGGCAAGAGTGGCCATTTTTCTTAGCTTTTAGGCTCTTCAACTCTGTTTGATAAACCAAGTGCAGTTGAAACCTTATATAGGAGTGGATTCGTTGGCGCACGGTGGAAATTCCAGTCCGCTTCCCACTAAAAGATCGGCTAATATTCACCATTCGTGAATTTATTAATTTTTTATGCCATTATTTAGAGGTTGTTTGGATTTTAATGGATTTTTCATTTTCTTTTTTGACTTTTAGCAAACGACCGAAATCTGACTCCAATGCAAAAAATGGAGTTATTTTGGTCATTTTGTCTTAAAAGTCAAAAATGCAAACAAGTTCTATAGTTGTCTTGGAGCATCCCCGGACTCCAATGCAAATGTGGATTCTACTGCATGTCTGCATGATCTCAAAATGTTTACTTAACAAAAAAAAAAAATAATTGAAGGATTTCTAGCACCATCCACATTTGGACGGTGTGTTAGACATTATCTATTTATTTTTCCATAATTTACTTCTAGGAAATGTGTGTTAAACCTATTTTATTTAATTTCTTAAAATTTATCTCTATCGAAATATGTGATAATCATCTTTTATTTAATTTTTTATAATTTATCTACATCATCTCTCTTAGAGCATCTCCAATGCATTCCATCTATTACTTTTTAGACGTACCACATAAACACAGGTAGACGATGTTATAAAAAAATATTCTCTAATGCATGCTGGCGAGGACTCTGAAACTGATGTGACACAACAAAAAATAAACTCCGTCTAAATTTAGATGAACTTCTAGGCTCAATTTCAAACAAATTTAAATCCAACTCAGCACTTTATTAAAAATAAAAAAAAAATTCGGACGAGAGAAATAAAATTGAAGACCTACCAATTCAAAAAAAAAAAAAAATTAATGCCACATAAGCAATAATATTAGTTTTAGATGGAACTTATTGGAGATAAATTTTTAATTTGATTGTCTATTTAATAGACGTAATTCCACATGGATTGGAAGCCCGTCTATTTTACGTGTCATGTACATTTCAATAGACATAGTGCATAATTTTCCCGATAAGATGTTATTCTCACCGTATTCTTCATTTTATTTGTTATATGTACAACCATCCACATACTGGACAATGAACAAATATTAATTTAATGTATTTCTTCTTGTATCATGTCTCTAGTAACATTGAGTTGAATGTGTGGTATATGTTATTCTGATATTTTTTCCGACCCATCATCACCTATTCATCTGGAGAATATATCAGAAAGAATAAAATGTATGGTGGGATCAAAACTGTGTCACTTTGCACAATTGCTGGTGGAAAACCAGTGAACTAATCTATGCCCAAAATGGGAATAATTGTGACAATCACTGTATCCACCAAAAATAGATATGTGCATCAGTGCATGCGCAATGATTAATGTCTTGAAATTGGATTTTAAAATAAATATATGTTACATGATTCATATTCAAAATAGTATTTACTACACATTAAAGAGATCAAGTTTAATGTAAGGTTACAAATTAAATATATCGAGTTATACTATATATATACTGTGCTCGACAACAATATACATAATACATGCTTGATTTAATATAATGGGGTCTGCCTGCTATACGTTTACTATTTATTCTTCTGCTTCTTCGATTATTTCGTTTTCAATTGATACTCGGTTTGTTTCAGTAGGATTCGAGGGAGCAGGGAGAGGAGACGAAGAAAATTCAGCGGGACTATCGCTGATCGGTCCCCGAGCTGTTGACAAAGAAGTCCTTGGAGATTGCATAAATAGTTGTTCTTGTTTCTTCCTCTTTTCTCTAACCTCGGCGTGCCATGTCTTTAAAATCGTAGCTATTTTTTCCTCGAGTGTCTTGCTTTTGAATTGAGAACCCATCTGTTACAGATCAACTAAATGAAATATTCTCAAGTGTCTAAGAAATGTCGTTGTCATGTACGTGTTGTACACATATACATCATCATAAAATATATAGGGCTAAGAATGAGTTTCATTTTGATCTGTTGCTGTAATGAATTAATGATCACCTGTGTCACAAGTGCATAGAGTGGAAGAGTAATGTAACTACAAAGAACTTGGACTGTCACCCTGAAGAATGCATGGGAATCAATCAAGAAACAAATCAGGACTTCAATTGCATCAGAAGGCTCAAAATCATCCCAGATAAACAGATAAAAAAGCTGTAGCACTTACGCTAGAAATGTTCTGGTTACAATAATCGCATTGTACTCATGGTAACAAGAATTGTAACCAAATTGTATCTGCAAATTAATTTATTTGTGAAATTAGCCTTAGAAATTAATTCAACAAGTGGGAATAGGAAGTTTGAGGAGTGCTCACAGTGACCCAAACAAAAAAGGCCAGCTCAAATGCATTCTGGAGTAGACAATGAGAAAAAGCATTCAGTACACAATATTGAACACGATTGTACACTATAACACTATTCAATAATCCGACTAATCAATTTTATAGTGGGAAGAGTATATATACCACGAACAGCGTCAAGTGCACAAGATTTAGAACAAATCCTGGCCGTCCAAACCAAAAGAGATTGTCGTTAGGTTCAACCAAAGGAGCTCCTATAATAACACTGTTCTGGTTTTTGAGTTGAAGAGCCATCTTTGCAACGATGACTTCGAGTTTAGTTCCAAGTAGTAACACAATCTACACGTTAAAACTTGCAGAATTTATTCTTCTCGACTATAAATTTCCAAAAAAAGAAAAATATTTTCTCCGTCCCACCAAGATAGACTTACTTTCTTTTTCATCTGTCCCATTTATAATCATCTTTCCTTGTTGAGAGTATACCCTTATATAATGTGTGTTGCTATCAACAAATATGAACTACCTATCTTTGTGGGGCGGAAGGAGTAACAAGTAAACGTACCAATAGTGGAATGACTGATATCCAAAGATATGAATGCCAACCTAATTAAAGTTCACAAATAGTTTAAATTGGAAGCATATACATATATAATATACAAATAGTATAATGTACACTAATTAGTTATGTACCATGAACATCCACCAGCATGAAGATAACAACTAGAAACCACATAAGAGGACTGTGTCAAATAGAACATGGCAGATTAAATGTTAGAAAAAAGGACCTAATAAGCAATATATAGTGCAAATTCAACTAAAGTTTAATTGTAAGTTAATAAGTAACGTAAAAACTAGAACCTGATGTTAACTACGACTTTAAAATCTTCCTCCAAGGAACGCTCGATATACTTTTGGAAGTTGAAATTGTTGTACCGTGAAGATAAATGAGCCTGCAAATTTCAAGTAAATATGTTTAATGAAACATTAAAAAGAAATTAGGAAAATTGAGAAGGTGATAAGTGTTATTACTGTGATAAAACCATGTCTGAGGGTGAAGTAGTCAACTTTTGCCACTGAATTGAAGAATTGTCTGAAAAAACATTTCTGTACTTGCTTTCAGTTAGTATCCCAAATTAAATTTTGTATAAATACTTATAAGTTGGTCAAATATTAATTTTATTTACAAATTTCGTAGGATCATGAAAATATATCTGAGCTAATATGAACACGAGTGAGTGACGAGTATTATGTACTTACAACCCACAGTTGAACTGATGTTTCTGTACATGCTATGTGCCGTCTTCCAAATGTAGTTTGCCTTGTGAATCTAAATCGATTTGGATCTGAATATAATTCAATAAAAATAACTAGTTCAGAAGAGAATTAGTTCAAAAAGTTCGAATGAACAATTTAATCAGTTTAAAAACTCAAGTCGACCATTGTATTTCAAGATTTGAATTCTTGAATGAACCACAATCGCACGTACATATTAAGATTAAATTAATTTCTTAAAATAGAAGTTAAAAAATAATATTAACTTGTTATTAAAATAGACAAATATTACTCATTTGCTATTTAAAATAAAATAAAAATATATAGATAAATTACTCCACTTTACTAATTGAAGTTTTGTTACAAAGTATGACTTTTCTAGATGCGGGAATTATATGTTGTCTGAATCGGACAACATCCTGACACTCCCCTCTATGAGAATCGAGATGTTGTACGATTCGAACAACATATAATCTCTCTTTCTAGATGTTAGTACAAAGATATTTTCTGCAACGGTTTAGTTCTGGCAGCATAGTTGACTTGACCAAAGATATGGTATCAAGCTAATGCATGCTTCCTACTCATAATTTTAGAAAAGTCAAAATTTCTCTTACCTACTAACATCAGTTTAGTCTAATTTAAAAAATTAAAATTAAAATCAAAAAATTAATTTTAATCATATATTTCATAAAACTTTTATCAACTTTTCAACAACATATTTTATCAACTTTTATTAAAATCTGCTAAAAAAAACACTTCAGGGTTCTCGAGCTCCATGTTATTGAAGCAAAAGTTAAACAAATTAATGTTTTTATATTTTAACAATTAGATGAAGCAGTTCAATATAATATCGTACTAAATAATCCATGCTACTTATTTATAAAAATTGCCGTAAGAAAAAATTAAAAAATTTAATGTATCTTCATTTTAATATTTTAAATTTTTAGATTTTATATATGTATGATTTATCTTGATGGAAAATCCATAAAAATTTGTAATGAAGAAGTCAATTGCAATTAATATTAACATTACCATTAGCAATTTGGTACTCGACTGATTGAGTTTCTTTCTCCCAAGCTTTCCAACTCCTCATCTGTGAGATTAACAATTAATTGTGAGAATAATCCCAATTAATTAAGAACATGGATTGTAATTAATTAATTAATTAATTACCTTGGCCCTTCCCAATGCCATGGTAAGGACACTATATACAATCTGCATAACTGCTAATACAAATATGAATATTTGAAGCTGTTGAAGCCCTTCTTGGCTCACTAAAGATACCTTTCCCTGCATATATATATACTTTTTTTCAATTGATCATCAATGAAATAGCAAAAGTTTAAAAAAAAAAAAAAAAAAAAAATCTTAAATATTACATTAGTGCAAGAATCAGTAGCATTGGTACTCTTTGGGATCTTTCCAACATTTTCAGGATCATCGTCTAATTGTCTGTATGTATTTCTATGTTTTGAATCATTAACCAATAATTGAACATTTTCAAGAAAACCAACAATGAAATGTTCATAAATTTCCATGTTCTTTAATGTTGCTGTGTTTTCCGCCTTGCTACATGGAAGCATGGTTTCTGCCACCTTCGTAGGGACACAAATTTTCGAAATGGTCTTTTGAGTCACTGCCAGTAGAAGGGACATGAACCCTAGTAACATAAGCTCTGTAAAATAAAAGAAACTCAACCTTAAATAAATAAAAAAAAAAACAACAAACTAAGCTTTATTCCTAGTAAATTTAAGATTGATATTCAAATTAAATACCGGATTTAAGCCTGCCCACAGCATCATATAGTGCTGTTTTTCTATGCTTCTTGAGCCACTGCACATACAACTTATACTTAGCGTATAAACAAACAAATTATGCACAAATTACCTGGGCGTTTGATTTGTCTTACGTTGGTAAGAAGGTGGATGGAGTGCTCAAGTAAGACAGAAACGGAGACAATGATGAAGAAGATGGTGGCAAGAGCCCAAGTTGGTGTGTATTCCAATGAGTTGGGGGCTGCCAACGCCATGGATATTTTATTGCTTGTATTGTTATATATTCTTTACTATTACAGTATTATGTTTACACTTTTCATCAAGACATTATATATAGACTTGCGTCGAGCTTTGAGAAATCACAAGGTCGTGAATTCACACCAGTCCCACTTGAGGTTGAGAGAATTATATAAAAATCAAGTATGAAAACTGCTACTTTTTCAGATCATTTTCCACAATAAGGATGTCATAATTAATTATAGTTGAGAAAAAACAAGATAGGAGGTCCAATCAATATTAACATTTGCCATGAAATTTTCATGAACATGATAGTCAGATTTGTTTGCTTTGACATTTTTTTGCTATAATATTATCCGTCCATTTGATTTAGTTTTAAAAGTTAGGATAAAAAATTAACAATTAATTATAACCACACGTTTCATAACTTTTATCAAAATCTTTAAAAGTTTTATCAAAACCTTTGTCAATACTAAATTGTCTAGTCTAAAAATTAAAAATTAAGAATGTTAGAGAATAAATAAATTTATTTTAATGACTTAACGCCTATAAATTGAATGGGAGAAAAATGGAAATATTTTTTGAGTTATTCTTTTTTGGATTGAGAATTGAGTATGCTCAGTTAGGTTATTTCCTTTTTCTTTGTTTTATCATTTATGTGTAAAATTTGTCTCATCTGTCAAGGTTGGGCATTTGGTCTAGTGGTATGATTCTCGCTTAGGGTGCGAGAGGTCCCGAGTTCAATTCTCGGAATGCCCCTATCAGTTTTTTTCTACTATTCAATTTGGGCTTTTTCAGTCTGGACCTACAATGTCACAAAAATTAGCCTGTTAACAACTTAACCAATATATTTAGCAATTGGACCAATATATTTAGCGAACCTAGATTCATTTTTCGTAATATTTTTACACAAATTTTATGAGATTTTCTTCATTTTTTTGCACATATATCTTCATTCTTCATTTTTTTTGCACTCATATCTTCAAATTGAGTATTAATCAAAATATAATTTTCTAAATAAAATAATTTAATCTGAATAATACAATATTCGTAAAATAGGATTTGGTCATCGACCCAAAAAGATAACGGGTCAAATATCAAAGGTCGAATCAAGTCGAACCAAAGTCGACTGGTTTCAATTAAAATTCAATTTTTTGCACCCATATCCTCATTCTTCATTTTTTTGCACCAATATCCCCAAATGGAGCATTAATCAAAATATAGTTATCTAAATAAAACTATTTATTTGAATAATACAATATTCAGAAAATAGGACTGACTATCGATCCGAAAAAAATAACGGGTCAAGGGTCAAAAGGTAGAACCGGTTTCAATTAAAAAATTAAAAATTAATCTAAAAATATCATAAAATTTTAAAAATAAGTTTTTTAAATAAACCAATAGAAGGCCGCACATGACAAGTACAAAGTGTATGTCCTTAATCAAGAAACAAGCATTTAGATAATAAAAATGAGAAATTAATAAAAGGGTTCAAATTAGGTCACGACGTCGGGTGGGTCGGTCGAAACCATCCATTACAGTTTGGATATTTCGTAAATAAAATCCATTCAGGTCACGTAATTATTAGAACCAAAATCAAATCAAAACTGTCAATTCAGGTTCGAGTTCGGTTCTACCCATAACATTTTTTTTAAAATTGTGAGTTGACAATATATTTTGAAAAAAATTAAAAATTGTAAACCCGTTAATATTAAAGTACGTTAGATATTAAAACAATTTCTAAAAGATATAAACATTAACTAAAAGAATAGACACCAAAATTGCAAACTCATAAATTAGAGTTAGAAAAAGAAAATAATCTCTCAAAATTGAGGATTCGTTTCAATTACAAAAGAGTTTCGCCTTCGCCGTGTCACTTTGTGTTGAGCGAGAGAGAGATGAACGAAAATGCGAGACAAATGTCAATGTTTGTATTGAATTTATGAGCAAATAGCAATTGAGTAATTGAGAATTGAGTAATTGATATTGAGGGTTGATTGAGTTTGAGTTTAAGAGTAGTGGATTTTGTACATCTAGTTTGGGTCTTGGGCAGTTGAATTATTGTCTTTGATACCGTGGTGTTGGGTTGTGGGTCATTGAGTTATGGTGAATAAATTGTAAAAAATAAAAAATGACAAATTCGATTCCAATTGGGTGCTCACGATTCTAGTTCAAGAACCAAGAACCGACTCGGACCTAGTCGGTTCTCGGTTCCGATTCCTAATTTTATTTTTTTAGAACAAGACCAGAACCTCCGGTTTCGATTTGGTTCTAGTTCGAGAGGTTCAATTTCGATTAAAATGTCCACTCATAGTTCAAATATAATATAACCAACAAATAGCATCATAAATCTCATGGAGTATTTGAATGGAAAACTTAATTACCAATAATAATAACAAGTGGTGCTTAATATTGATATATATGTGAGTGGAGTTAGGATTTTTTAGCAAAGAATTGTCACTTTAAAAAAATTTACATTTAAAGACCAAACTACTATTAAAAATAAATTAAATATTTTAAAAATAAATTTTTCTAAAACGGGATCGAATCGTCCCGAGTCATATAGCAAAATTGACAATAATCAATGCGCTCGAGAAGAGGAGCTGATATAACCTATGGAGGCTTCCCCTAAGAGCATCTCTAATGCTAGCTTTTATTTTGAATATCCAGCTTGATGTGGCGATGAGGTGGAAGAGACAAAACTAATATGGCATCATTTATTGTAGAAGATTGTTCGACAGAATATCTAATTTTAGACGAGCTTGCTAGATACCTTCTACAATAAATGATATCAAATTTTGTCTATCTCTCTCATCTATTTTTCTTTTTCTTTCCTCATTCCACTATACTTTTTAGAAGATGTCTAGTATTGAGATGATTTAAGAGGAGATGATTTCTTGGTTCATTCAACTTAAAAATATTTATTATTGTTCCAAATTTGTTTCCTCAATACAAGCTTTTACACGAGTTTGTGTTTTAATTTTTGTCTTTTTTTATTTTAGTTTTTTTCTGAAAGTTATTAAAGTATATATATAATATTTGTATGTATATATAAGAGAAAATTGTGGCGAAGTTTCTATTTTATAATTAGACTTAAAAAATATCTAATACTATTAATATGGTGGTTATATTCACACTACTGTTTGTTATAATTTATAAGTGCATCACATTTTAATTGTACTTAAAATTTTCAATTTTTGTTCATTATTGCAATTATGCTCTTAACTTTTTGTGATCGAATTCTTATCTTCAACTTTCATTAATTAGTACATTTCATCATTAATGATAGTTTCTGTCAAGATATTTTATTTTATGTGTTTTGAAATGAGAAATTTTTTTTTATCGTACTCTTGTATCTATTGTTTTAAAAAAAATATGATATACAAATAAGTATTTTTATATTCTCAACAAATATTTTTACCGAAACCATCACAAAATTTGCTAATTAATGAAAAGTTGAAGATAAAAATGCGATAAAAAAAAGTTGGAGACATGAATGCTATAATATTAAAAGATTAAAGATGTTAAATGTAATAAAAATGTAGTGTAAAAATAAAAAAGTGTAATGTTAATATAATTACTCACTATTAATATTTTGAAAAGTGTCAAATATTTTCTAAAAGTACCCCGATGTGTCTAGGATATACTTTATAACATGACCCGGTACACAACTCATGCTAAAAATAACTTAAAATGCCTAGAAACCCTCCGAAACTCCATTTCTCTCTCCTTATTTGAAAAGGCAAAAAACCCGATCAAACCCAAATCCTCTCATCGTGGTGTTTGCTTCCATGATTAACGTCGTTATCTCATTCGTTTGTGTGTCCAGTCATCATCCATTTCCATGTCTGCCTTCTAAAGTACGTTCAAGGTTTGGGACTAGTGCCTCTACAACGTCGCTACACTATGTGTTTCAATATATTGGGGATCTTGTTTCGATGTAGTTGAAATATACTTTGGATAGCACTGTGTTAAAAAAATTTGAAAGTTACAGAAGACATTGAAAAATCTATTTCTCACTACACAAAAGTGACATATATGTTCGTTATTATTAGTCTAAAATACCTTAATTGGAACACAGAAGTAAGAAAATAATGCAGAAAAATAAAAGTATCACAAATGATTTTCATCACTAATGGTCCAGATGTTGAATCACAAATGCCTAATCACCCATTGAGACCTAGAGGTGGAACATGGGCCGAGCCGCCGCTAGACTCAGCCCATCTAGGCTCAGCCCATAATGGGCTTGGGCTCATTGCGGGACAAGCCCAAGCTTGGGCCGTGCCTAAAAAAAAATAAGGCTAAGCATGTTTGACTCGACAAAAAGACAAGCCAGCCCAATGAGTCGCTCGACTCGTGACTCATGTCCAATGGTCATTTTTTGTCCAACATGATCATGGTTCTTCTTCACCTTCTTCCCTTTTCTTTTAGAGTTAACTAGGTATATCATGCACGACATGGTAAGTATTTTAGATGATGAAAGTATTGAAACATGCCTTAAATGGTTCATCCTTCGCCTCTCAAGTCCTTTCGTTTAGTACAAGATCACACTTCGCAGTGCTTTGATGGCCCGGCATTTTCTCCTTTGATAAGGGAGAAAGTTCATGTCGATTACACTCTACTACGTGTAAGGACTAATTCGTGCCTTGCAAGATCTTCTCCATCGCATTTTAGTGAATTCAGCACACGTAGAGAAAGCGCAATGGCCTTTTTTCTCAAGTGCTGACTTGATCCAAGGTAAGTGTTAGAGAGATTTTTTTTATATATACTACGATAGTGAATACAAAATGAACGTTAATACCAATTGTTTTAATTATGGCACGTGATCTACTAGCGTCAATTCTTTTTTATTTTTAAATTCTACTAAAAAATATTCAAACTTGAAAAAAAATCAAGCTGAGCTCGTGGGCCACTCGACTTGGCTCGTTCGTCCCAAGAGCCAACGGGCCTAACAAGCTCAGTTCAGCCCTTTGCAACCTCTACGTTGAGCATTCACAAAGGGATAAGCTCTAACACTAGGCAAAAATTCAAACCAAACGGTGAATGTAGTATTTGTTACAAACACCGTCAACAAAACAAGGACATTCTCCCTTTAAAGCCAGACTTCTCTTTATAGTACAAGGTATTGTTCATCAACTACAACCAAAAACCTTTCCCTTCACAAGATTATCACTCAGAAAATTCCAAACCCTAGTTTGTGAAAGAAGAAGATGAAAAATGTCGGAGAGATGAGAGAGATAATATGTGTGTAATCTATTTCAACTTATTGAAATGAGGCCACATTCCCACCTAAGCATAAGGCTCGAGAAGACCATCATCCAACCATCCAAAAATGACATGTGTCATGATCATAATGAAAGTTTAACTTTAGTGAAAGTTACATCTTTAAATAACGATCCGTTCTTACTTACGGTGGACAATAATTATCTTGCCCACTGCTTACGTGGTATGTCTCATCAGCAAAAATTGGCCACTTGGAAATATGACACATCAGCAAAAAAAATTTACAACCCCACCCAACCCCACCCCACCCCACCCCACCCCACCCCACCCCATTCCATTATTCACTTCACCTAATTCTCTCTCCAGTATTCTCTCCCACCCACAATCACCTTCCTTCCGCCTCATGAACAACCACCTGCCAAAACAACCACCACCTTCATGCGCCGAAACAACCACCACCTTCTAGCGCCGGACCCACCAATGCCATTGCCGTGACCCACTACTCTCGTCTCCGGTCTCGACAACACTTCTTTCGCGTGTTCACCACTCCCATCTCCTACCCTAAATGACCAACCACAATTTCCCTTTTCAAATCAACCATTTCAACAAACCCATAACTCCTTTACGCCGACCCACCGCTGCTATTGGTCGTTATTCTTTCTCTCACGCTCTCTTTCTCCGATTTCACCACAATGGGTGCCCTAAATTGACCGCTGCCGTTTCGCTACAAATCCACCGTTGCCTGTTCGTCGACCCACCATTGCATAGTAGCCAGAATGGTATGAGCATCATTTGTACTGAAATCGGCACCGTTCTTGGACATTTGGGGAAAAACATACGAGCTTCGGTTGAAATGTTTTTTGTTTTAGTGGAGAGATATTGGGAAACAATGTTTTTTGTTTCTTGATTTCTGAAAATTTAGCCAATTGCATTCAAGAGTTCCAGTTGTCTGGGGTTATGGGTAAGAGAGTTGGGCATGCTTGTTATGGGTGAGATGGCATTGGCGTGGTGGCAGGCGCAATTGGCAGATGTGTGCGAGGGGAAGTGGAGGAGGGGAGAACCAGTTGGAGTAGCCGCAGTGGTGGTGGTGACGATGTGGCATTGGCGTGGTGGTGGCGTGGCATCTTGGTCAAAGCATCTTCGGCCATGGTTGTGTGTAGGGTAGATGAGGGGTGATGGTGTGATTAGAGCAGAAATTGGAAAAGAAGGAAAATGAAGGGTGGGTGGGTGAATTGTAATTTTTTTTTTTTGCTGACGTATCATATTTCCAAGTGGCCAATTTTTGCTAATGAGGCATGCCACGTAAGCAGTGGACAAGATAATTCTTGTCCACCGTGGACAGGAGAACAAGACTGCTTTAAATAATGCGACTTCAAACCTTGGGCAATGCATTAATTGGGTCAAGCATCCTTCTCAATGGATCAAATCATCCGCACAAACCCAACACGCTCCACTTTGCTGTTATATGAGTCATGACTACTAGAGATTACTAACAACTTAGCTTCATGCCAATAGCGCTAAAGATGTTATTACGTTAATCACATCATATAATTGCTCATTTAAATTTAGAATCGACTACAAAATTGATAAAGTTTGTGATAGCTATCAATCTACTGCAACGTTTCTTATTTGTCTGATTTCAAAGCGATTGTAAGAAAAATAAATAAAATACACAACCCGATTTTATATTTCTATCACAGAGTATGCATACAATTGTGTTGTGGTTTGCCCTAACAAAATAGAAGCCTCAAGTCAGTCACTTGTTCCAATTGTAAGTTGGAGCTGTTGAATTTTGAAGCATATGTCGATTGACCGTGCTCAAATATGTTTCTTTTTTTTTCTTTTTCTCAATATAAAATTTAGTTCAAAAAACATTAGACTAAGTCTAGGAATGTATTTAACTTTGACTTAGTCTAGTGAAAATTATAAAATACCCATCAAATAATACATGTTTTTGCATGTTTCTGTTTTGTTTCTTTACCTAACACGAATATTTGTTTCACTTTTTTGTCCTTTTTGCATAATTTTCATTTATAAGGTTTTTTTTTTTTGCATGTTTCTGTTTTGTTTCTTTACACGACTATTTGTTTGACTTTTTTGTCCTTTTTTCATCATTTTCATTTAAGGTAGGAGAAATGATAATGAATCCGTTTAAATTACGTTAATAACATGTTTAGTAAAATAAATTGTACTATAATAAAAATTACAAAAGAAAAAACAGAATTTACAAATTTTATTTATTATACAATCTAATTCTATCAAGCACGACATGATTAACAAGTGAGTACATACGATTGAATTTAAATGAATAAATTCTTTAATTTAATTTTCATCATAACACATTTATAAAAAAATTGCACGTCTATAAATTGCACTTATTAAAGTTGACCGAGTCAACAATAAAATCAACGATTTAACAGGTTTTTGTCTATTATCCATGTCTTATTCCTATGGCTGCAAATGGCCTATTTATTTTTTAATTAGTAACGTATAGCTTCAATAATCAAAAATATTTATATTTACAGAAAATAGTCACCAGTGATATATTTAAATTTAATAAATTAAATTAAACATGATCGTGGACAAAATTTATCATTTTTTTAAAAAAATTTATTCGGTCCAATAAAATAAATATATTCTAATTGGCTAAGTATGATGAAAAATAATATTAACTGTGCAAATTTATTTGCAAAAGGAAATTATGATACATCAATATCGTATATGTTGGAATATGTCACATAGATACGTTAATTTTCATACAAACATACATAAGTGCTCGCTCGCACACTTGAATGAATTTGCAAGATCTAATTTGAACCCCGTTTTTGGATGTGGAGCGAATGGAAGTTTAAACCAGCACTTTTAATACATGCATGAAAATAACAAGTTGAAACGTGAGTCGTGAGAATATGTATTACTATTGATACGAACTCGTATTGAAGTATTGAAAGAAATAATTATGGACTTATTCGAGGAAGCTTTGACCTCTTACATTGAACTATTCAAACGTCCAAAACATAAAATGCCAATAATTTCTTTTATTTCATTTCTTTTCTTTTACATTCTTTAAATAGTGATACAAGATATTAAATAATCCCATTAATTCTTATAAAATAGACACCTACCAACTAATACACAAAATGCTCCCGTGATTCATATATCTATCTTGTCCCATTCAACTAAAATAATAAATAACGAAAAATCTTACAATAATAATAAAAATATTAATAAAATTAACTCCTAAATACTAAAAATAGGTTGGTAACTATATAGATTGTGTATCATGCGGAGTGGAGGGTTCATTTGGGGGATTGCATTTGCATGTGAAAGATCAAACTTTAGTGCCAATTTTCTTGATTGATGATGATATTCTGACAAAGCATCCGTTTAATTTAGCTTAAAAATTAAGTGTTTGTTCGACTGCCATTTTTAAGTCACCAAAATTCATTTTTCCATTAATGTGGTGGGCCACATACTAAAAAGTTCTTACACATTTTTTGCAATATGACAAAATAGCACTCAGTCATTGAAATGCCATTTAAAAGATAAAAGATTTTAGTCATTTCATTTCAAATTGTGTTGAAAAGTCAAAAAAACTCAAACTCCAAAAATGAGTTTTTTCCCCTGAAATTGCTGCCGAACATGCTCTAAGGTGAAAGTTAACAATTAATTTTAACTAAGCAAATACACGAGGACCCATAATTTTTATAAACTTTTAAAATACACATTTGGTCAATTTTTATCAAAATCTACTAAGTGCATGTTCGCTTGCCATTTTGGAAGAAAAATGCATTTTGCATTTATTGCAGTGAGCCATGTTTCGTACAGGTAATAAATGTTTTGCATTAACTAAAATATATTCACATAAGCAATGGACAATTCTATCCTTAAGAAAGGTAAAACACCATTTTTGAAAGAACCAAATTGAATGGCATAAAGGTAAAACACTATTTTGGTCAAAACATATATAAGTAGAAAATGTGTACACTTTTCTACTTATAGTGTTAATTGTTTGCCATGACCCACAAGCATTTATTGTAAAATAAGTTTTTGAGTTGGAAAAAAAGGCACCGAACATGCTCTAATTTTTTTATCGAAAACTTTATCAATAAATCAAAATTAATATTATACATAATTATTTAAATAACCGATGACCGACAGGGGCGGAGGTGGGGGGGTCCTGGGGGGGACCAGGACCCCCAACTTTCTGGAATTTTTTTTTTTTAATTTTTAATTTTTTTTTTTTAAATATTGTGTTTGATTCTACTATTTTGGATGTAAGATAGATTATTCATAGCAAGAATAGAGCCAATTAATTAATTGTAGCCCACAAATGTTGACTTTTGGTTAATTTATTTATTACTAATTTATCAATTTGTCCATCTATTTAATAATTAGATACACACAAGAAAGGTAAAATTGAAATTACAAATTTATTGAATAGAATGTGGGCCAAAATTTGTTTAGGAAAAATCTATTTTTTTCCAAAATAGTAAAATCAAACATGCTTTTAAGATCACTTATTCTTCTTAATAATCAACCAAAACAAAAAATAGTAAAGCCCAAACACAACAATGAAAACAAATAAAGTTCAATCTAACTCGGATTAAATTCGAATCATTCAATGACCAAGAAGAAAGTATTGAAGTTAGTCTTTTCAAGCAATCAGAACAAACACGAAGTGAGTATCGAATACGTTTAACTGCATGAATCGATTGTATTCAATATTTTTTTGTAAACTTTTTAAAGATTATGACATAAAAAAATATTAGATTCTCATAAAAATTAACTCACTAATCGTGGTTTAAGAAAAAAAAAAATCGCTGCGCCTCCCCCGAAAAAAAGCCTCTCGACCCACCACTGTTTGAGGACCCCCCAACATTAAATTCCTGGCTCCGCTACTGATGACCGAAATAGAGATATTCTATCATCTAGAAGATACTATGTGTAAAGAATTAATTAATTGAGAATTTAGTTAAGAAACATCATTTTCAAAGATAGCTACAGGTTTTCAAAGAAAAAGCTGATTCTATATATTTGTTACATTACATGGTCGGCACTTTCTAAATTATGTAAGTATTAAGCGAATGGTTTACTAGTTATAAATTTAATGTACAATTTATAACTAACCCTTATTGTACTTGTATTGAAATTCTCTCTCTTTTTTTTTTTTTTTTTTTTTTTTGGGGGTACACTAAAATAATAATTAAATAACATTAGCAATGGAATCGTTATGAGCTCATCAAAGCTAAGCAATATTTTAAAAAGTGTAAAGTGTGATTAGAAGTGGTCAACTTTAGGTGAGAGCAAGTCAAGGACGAAACGTGAAAGTGTGATTAAGCGTAGAAGTCGCATTTTATGACTATACGAAACTTGGACGATAATTTTAGAACAGTGAAGTTAAGCAAACATATCAAATTGAGTGGGTCTAGTCTAGGGACAAGTCAACCCGGTTGCATGCCTAATGTGAAAAGGGATCAAATTAATAGAAATAAATAAAAGAAATAAGTATGTATTGGAGTCAAAGGTAAATCATTTTCCATTTTTATAAGAACTTCCATCCACGAAGAAGTGGAAATAGTGGTAAATAACCGAGTGATCTGACTACTTTACATAAACAACATTTGACATATTTTACAATATAAAACCCCTTAAAATATATATTAGAAAAAAAATAAAATAAATAACAAATTCATTTATGTAATTTATATGTTAATGCAAAAATTGAGGCTTTCAAAGTTCACTATTTTGAAAGGAAATCGAGACATCTAATTAATTTCAAAACAAATTCAAACAAGTGTAGGAAATCTCTTTTTAAGTTTAGAATTCAAACCACGTCAATATTTTGCAATGTGTGGTTATTTCTTATTCCTTTAGTTTATAGTAGAAACTGTATATTTTGTAGTATAAATGATCATAATATGTATATATTTGAGTATAAACTTGTGATATTTGTTTTAAATTTCTGAAAATTTGAGAGCATTGTAAATTATTGAGTTGTGTTGATTGAATAATATTGTATTGAGTTCAACAGACTAATAGTAACATATCATAACCGACCTATAGTCTGTTAATGTTAAAGATAATTTCTAACCGGCCTCAATCAACATATGGTCTGTTAAGAAGAACAAAAAGACTCATTTGCCCCTTGTATTTTTAAATAAGCAAATAAATAAATAGATACAAAATTTTGATTAAATATTTATCCCTCATTTTAAAGCACACTAATAGAATTTTTAGACGAAAATTGTTAGTGGGAACAAGATGTGTTAATTAATAAAATGTTAAATATAAGAATCCGATAAAAAAAAAAAAAAAAAAAAAGGTTAAGGACATAAATATGACAATAAATAAAAATTAAAGACTTTTTATACAATTAAAATGTAGTGCATTTATAATAAAATGTAGTGTGAATATATCCACCCTCATTTTTGTAAGTTTTAGACTATTTGCTTAATCAGTTAATTGACATGTTTGACAAGACTATTTAATATGTTTGGCTTAAATTATAATTTCAACCTTAATTGAAACATAATTTGACAAGACTACTTTTTATCCATTACATTTAGGCATAATATAAAGACTTAAATTATAATTTCAAATAAAAAAAATGAATAGTATATCCAATTATAGTCTGTCTGGGATATAAAATATCTCTTCTTACAAATGTATACATTTCGATTGAAGTCGTATTCTATGGTTATGAATCTACAATATGTCTTTTTCATTTAGAATTCTTGCATAATGTTTGTCCAAGAAAACAAAAATTTTAAGAGGATCAGTGACAGAGTGATGCAAAAATTGTCTTGATACACGTCATATTTCCAAGTTAAATTTCCCTATTTTCCTCGAGAATTTTTTTTATTCTTTCATGTACTAGGTCTCTAAGTTCTTGCAAACATATTCTATTCTAGTTATAATCTTGTGTCCTATATATACAACCCTTGCTTTGAAAGTAGCACATAAGGTTTTATGCTCAAACCTCTCTCTTATACAAAAATTCAGTATCTTCTCACGAATTAGTGAACTGGAAAAACAAGATTCGTTTATACAGAATAACAAGTAGCGGGTATAAAAATTTACGTCTAAAAACATATGGCAGCGAAGGGTGGACGATCCCTCGAAGAAACGCCAACGTGGGCTGTGGCTGTCGTCTGCTTTGTGCTTATAGCAGTTTCAATTATCATTGAACATATCATTCACCTAATTGGAAAGGTAGTATTAATATTATTTCTGCATGAATTTAATGATTATTAAAAAGAATTTATCAGCCTTTTTCATAATTTTCTGATAAAACTTGAGCCCATATCCTGTGGTTTTCAGTGGTTGGCAAAGAGAAACAAAAAAGCTCTACATGAGGCACTTGAAAAGGTTAAATCAGGTTGGTTCTTTTCTCATCTTCATATCACATATTTGCTAATGCAGGTTAAATAACACAGTATTGAGTTAGAAAAATAAGCTAAACAATAGTCTATTGTACTGTCAAGTATACTCTATATTGTAGATGAAACACGATTATTGCCAGGGGCGGATACAGAGAGGACTCCCCTTTGCGGGAGTCCCCACTTGGCCAATTTTTTTTTTTTTTTTAAAGTATTGTTCAAAAAAAAATTTATATTAAATTTTTATTTTTATTAGTTCGGCCTAAATTTTTTTTTTACCCCGTCTAGATAAACATTCTTCGTGTCTTCCTCAGAACTCATGCTAGTAGGTTTCATATCATTACTGCTGACGGTAGGACAAGGGCCTATATCAGAAATTTGTGTATCAAAAGCCATAGGACAATCTTGGCATCCATGTGATAACAAACAGGAAAAGAGCAAATACAAAGACGACCCTGAGGATGACGGCCGGAGAAGGCTTCTTGGGTACCTGGATTCCGGTGATACTAATCGACGAGTTCTAGCCGCCGGAGGATACGACAAATGTGCTGACAAGGCATGATCAATTATTTACTTTGCTTCAGTCATCACAACTGGTTTTTAAAATTATAAGATGATCTTATTGCATTATGCGAATATAATGTCTTTTTCTTTACATGGGAAATATTTTGTGTAACATTTTCATGTTGTCTTAAGAATATTTGTTGCATTTTGATGACTAATATAATATAATATAAGTTTGTCCTAGAAGAAATAAGTTTTTTTTTTTTATTGCCGAAAGTTAAAAATAAGTAAATTATTGATAAACGCTAGAGTTACTTAAAAAAAGTAATATTTTATTTTATTTAAAGTAATTTAACCAAACACAGAATGTTTGACTGCAAATTATGCAGGGAAAAGTTCCATTGGTCTCCTCTGATGGCATCCACCAATTGCACATTTTCATCTTTGTATTAGCTGTTTTTCATGTCCTCTTCTGTATAATCACTTTGGCTTTAGGCAAAGCCAAGGTAATATAATTTCCTCTCATCCCACTTTATCAAATACTTTACTTTAAACTCTAATTTTCCTTCTCAATTTTTTTTTTTTTTTTTTTTTTTAATTACCATAGATGAGGAAATGGAAGGCATGGGAAATGGAAAGCAGGTCAGCTGAGTATCAATATAGCCATGGTACATTTGTTTCACCATAAAACTTCCTTTGTAAATAATACATGGTTGGCATGTTTAGAAAGTGGAGAGGACGGACAACACTAAAGAATAATCAGTCCTGTCTAATACTGTGTACCAAACATGCCCAATACATCATGGCAGAAAGCATTTTTTGTGATTAAACACAGGAGAAATATATGCATTGCAGATCCAGAGAGATTCAGATTTACACGGGATACCTCGTTTGGAAGAAGACATTTGAGCTCCTCGAGTCAATCTCCCTTCCTTCTTACAGTGGTAAGACGAAAAATTTGCATCATCTGCTAGTTTCAGCATTACCAGTGATTTCTAGTCTGAAAATATTTGCCATGTAAATGTTAAAAATGGCATATGCCTCTATGATATTACTATGTTCTGAATTAATGTAGTGGCTAAATATACGTCCTCCCTTTCCTTCGGAATTTCCAGGTATGTTTCTTTCGACAATTTATCAGATCAGTTCCAAAAGTGGATTACTTAACTTTACGCCATGGCTTCATCAGTGTAAGTCCTTCAAAAGATTAACAAATGTACATTACTTACTTAGACACGCAGAGTTGATAATCTTACTTAGTTACTTTGTATAACGTTAACACTTAACAGGCACATTTAGCACCAAATAGTCGAGCTAACTTTGATTTCCAGAAGTACATTAAAAGGTCGCTTGAAGAAGATTTCAAAGTTGTTGTAGGTATCAGGTGCGAGTGCGATGCCTTCATCATTTTCATGACAACATTTGGCATTTGAATGTCATATTTTAGTAATTCAATGAGATGTAGAAACAGTTTTACGCTATGCAGGGATGTAATAGCTTAAAATTAAAGGCTAAATAGGCAAAATTAAACAAATGAATATAATTCATTTACAAGTCACTAACTTATTCTCATTTCTACAGTCCACCAATCTGGTTCTTTGCAGTGTTGTTCCTTCTGTTTAACACTCATGGTAAGAAAATCAACTCTTCTTTAATTTTTCCTTCTGTCTTTCCACTTAATATTGCCTCGGTGTATTCTCGACCGAAAATGCTCAGGAGCTTCAATTTTGTTAGAATTGATTGTTGAAACTAAAACTTAAGCCGAAATTTTGCTACTTATCCTGGGGAAAATTTGCTAATTTTTGCTTTTATGGAAATAGGCTGGCGTTCCTACCTGTGGCTACCCTTTATCCCACTGATTGTAAGCTATATTTCAACCTCTCCTATCTTCTTACTTTCTACCGAAAACAATGTTACCCCCAAACAATCGTACTTATATTACCTTTACAGATAATCTTGTTAGTAGGAACAAAACTTCAGTTTATAATCACCAAGATGGGTTTAAGGATTCAAGAAACAGGTGAGGTGGTGAAGGGGATCCCAGTAGTTCAACCAGGCGATGACCTCTTCTGGTTCAACCGCCCTCGAGTCTTACTTTACCTCATCCAGTTTGTTCTTTTTCAGGTATTTCAAACGTCAAGCACGATGCATTGTTAGCCGTATGCATTATCATAATATTATAAAAACCTGACTGCCTCACCAGCTCGACAAGAAAAACCAGAAACCAGTCCGGTTAAAACGTATACAGTGGGTTGTTAACGTATGAAGCATTATAATCCACAATCAACTTGATGGCACTAACTTATCCTGAACTTTTGCATGTTTGTTCCATTCTTGTAGAACGCATTTCAGCTAGCTTTCTTTGCTTGGGCTTGGGTAAGCATATCAACATGTACTAGTCATATTCAAGATTTTGAACTTTTCCATATTATGATCTGATACTTCTTTTTGTCACAATCTTTTAGTACGAATTTGGAATTCGATCTTGTTTCCACAACAAAACAGAAGATGTGGTAATCCGGATATCAATGGGGTGAGTATCTTCTGAAATAATTTATAATCAACATTAAGTGACGTAATCTTTTTAGCACTCTCAAACGAAACAACAGTGCTCTCATCAATTCAAATTACACTTGTTATAGGGTACTGGTAGAAATACTCTGCAGCTATGTTACTCTTCCCCTTTATGCGTTAGTAACACAGGTAGACTTGTAAACTTCTAGAAACGCATTTACACACACTTTTTGATTCTATGGAGTTATTCTTACGCATTGGAAATGGAACAGATGGGGTCAAACATGAAGCCAACCATATTCAATGAAAAAGTAGCCCAGGCACTACGTACCTGGCACCAGACTGCAAGGAAGCAACTAAAGCAAAATCAGCACCCAGGCTCTTTTACACCGTTATCAAGTAGACCAGGCACTCCACTTCATGCATCCTCCCCTGTTCATCTGTTGCGATACTACAAAAGTGAACTTGACAGTGCGAATGCCACTCCAAAACATTCAAGTTATGGAGTTGATCGACCATGGCAAGTAGAAGGATCTGTCTCAAGTCCACATTATCAAGAGGATGTGCCATGGTCGAGCCATGATAGAACTCGTGACCTGGTGGAAGAAGAGAAAGAGACTCAAGAGTCCAACTCACACCATACGGGCCATCAAGCTCATTCATTACATCATAATATTGATGTTGTCCAATTGGCAGATTTCTCCTTTGATAAAAACTCGAGTGTTTGAATAACCACTAGGGAAGTTATAGGAAAAGCATCAAGTTAGCATTTAAACATCCCAAATGTTACAATGTTTTTAGAGGTTTAAACTTTAAATTGTAGAGGTTGTAGCAACTTCTTTTCTCAGGTTAGGTAAATTCTCAATAATATAATGGATGGCTGGTGCCTAATGGCATCACAAAAACCAATCAAACTTTTTCGAGCTTTAACTGATTGAAAAGAAATCAGACCTTGGGTTCATTACAGTTTCAAAGTTCTAAACAACGTGAAGACAGAAATCAATCTTCAACATTCTAATCAACGTTTCTAGTATCCTAAACTGCACAACATGATTAGGATTCTTGCGGCTAAGAACAAAAATCTTAATAACAATAATCTGCACTCAGTCTCTCAGAGAAGGCATCTCCCCTACCAAGCACAACTAATACTACAATGGTGCAATCCAATTCAAAATCATTATGTACAAGATTCATTGGAACTAAATCCAATAAAAACAAGTTTTCCAGCAATTCAACAAAGTAACTTCAGCTCATAAATGTATCGCTAGACAATATATACGACAGGGCAAAGCTCATAATAATATGGTGCAATGACAACAAAAAAAAAAAAAAGTCAAAACTGGTCGTATCAAAGCACCCATGATTGAGCAATGACATTACATAGAAAAACCCTATACAGTGTGCAAAGTGAAACAACTTAAAGCTTCATCTTGTGATTTCACATTATGATGGTTATATACCATTTAACCACAATATAAACCTGCTGAACATATTGAGGAACAGAAGATGCAATTTCTATCTCATTCATCATATTCTCAATGGAAACCATGGCAAATCTTGGGCGATTGTAAGAAAGAAAACCCATTTAAGGTGAGTAAAATTCATTTAGCAAGTGATGAAAACACAGATAAGGTTTCACCAGTATAAAGCAAAATCCTGAAGGAAATTAGGGAAAGAAGTAAACTCAAGCTTCCTCTTTGCCTAAATAATCAACTTGCATTTGCAACGCCAGTTATGACAATATAAAATCATATCATCAACCAAAGCCACAGTCATGCTATGTTAACCCAATGTCAAAAGTCATTCCCAAGTAAAATAAATTACAAAATGAAAACCTAATTGATGTAATTAACATGTTTTCCTTCTCAAGCAGAACACGAGACTGGATCTGGTTTTAACTTCGCTTAGTAATCTTTCCTAAACACAAAATGAAAGTAAAAACAAAAGCAAGTATCCCAGCAACTTCGACGGGTTTACCTGCAATTGATATATAAGGTCACCTCATGAGAGCATATATATGAATAGAATTTGAAAACAACACACAACATATGAGACACTTTTAATCAATTGAACTAACAATTATTAGGAAAATAGAAGTATGTCAAATAAGATAAAAACTCTAATTACACAGAGATGAATCACCTTCAGTGCCTATACAATTTCTTCAAACAATTTGACTACTGTAGGATATAGTGACTAGAAACGTTCAACGAACAACTAACGAACCAACAACAACAAAAAGTCACTACTACACTTTCCAACACAAAATGGAAGGAATGAACCTGATGAACCCATCAAATATTAGAAACAATTTCAATGGAACAAATTTCCAAGCACTGATGAATGCCTATAATTAATCCAACACGAAATCCTAACATAATCAGTGTTCTCTCCATTCAAAAGGTACAACAAAAGTAAGATGGACAGAGACCCAAACTCTAAACAGTGAGATGGTAAAACCTTAAATTCATTCTAACGGAAAGGTCTATTATCTCGAGGACCTCATACTCAACAAGTCAACACCAATTGAAAGCATCCAATAACAAAAGACACAACTGCATCAATGTCACAATTTTATTCATAACTAGAAGACCTTCATAATGAGAAATATTAAGGCAAAGACATTAAACATCATACAAAACTTGAATCTTTGCCAAAGAGAAGGCAGCACACGGCGTGATGGTCCTCGAGACAGTTAACAAAAATATGCTCCCAATATTTCCCTATCGTCTCTCATTTTTTTCGTGGACTTCTTCTGTTGAACTTCTCTTCTTGCTTGACGACGAGGGCGAAGTTCTCCCAATTTGTGGCCAACAATTTGCTCCGATATACGAAAAAGGACGTGTTTCTTACCATTGTAGACAGAAATTATATGGCCCACCATTTCAGGAATAATAGTAGAACCCCGGGGCCAAGTTTTTATCAATTCCTTCTCCGCTTTTTGGTTAAGATGCGAACTTTTTTTCAACAAGTGATTGGCAACGAAAGGAATCCTCCAAGTTCCACCGCCGCAGAGACGGAGGACAAGGTGGAGAGTAGACTCCTTCTGAATGTTGTAGTCGGCCAGGGTTCTGCCGTCCTCCAACTGTTTTCCGGCAAAATAAGCCGCTGCTGGTCCTGCGGTTTGCCTTCCTTGTCTTGGATCTTGGCCATGACATTATCAATTGTGTCGGAACTCTCAACCTCGAGAGTGCCGGTTAGGGCTCACGAATATCTGCACATTTCTTATGATTGGAAATGCAATCCGTAGACGAAGCGGAAACTCCTGGTTGGGAGTTACAGAGTAATGGTGATGTGCGCTTTTTTGTAAGTACGGATTTCGATTTTGGGCGCTCACGCTTACAAGAGTTCGATTTTGAGTAAACGTCCAATCCATATTTGAAAGCTAATATTTAATGTAAACGGTGGCTGGACGTGGGTTTCGAGGCTTTCCAACCGATAAAGATAATGCAATGGCGAAATGTGAGGCGTGGTTAAGTATAGAGATCGCGTTTCATACCTTCTGACTCTGCTGCATAAAAACTTACACAAATTTATTAGAAGAATGATTGACAGTTTATTATTCAAAAAACATTTAGAAAAAATAAAATTATATATATTACTATATATTAAAAAATATTAAAAATGTAGTTATGGATAGTCAATATGACTTATGTAAAAGTTTAAATGTAAACATATATTAAACTACAAAAATAATTTAAAATAATTTAATAACATATTAAAAAAATTATTGTTTAGAGATAACAGAAAAAATGTGTGTTTGGAGAAAATAGGAATAATGAAGTATTTTTTAGATTTATGGTAGATATAAAAATAATTATATTAGAGAAAATAAAATTGGAAGATAATTTAAACAATTATTAAAAATTATCGATTTGAGAGTTTAGAAATATACTCTAAATTATACTGTACCATTTTTTTGGTGGTTTTTAAATTATTCAAAACTGGTTCTCAAAAAACTAACAAACATAAGTTTTCAACCTATCATAAATATTGTAACTCAAAATCGGTCAAAACTCACTCTCACTCCCAAGCAAATCCTAAAGGTGGGGTGAGGAGAATTTGGTGCAAATGGTCCCTAAACTTTTCTTTCAATACAAAATGATCCCTAATGTTTGTTTTGTGACACAAACGCCTCTAATTTATGTGTTTTGATGCACAATTAATCCTTATTTGATAAAAAAGATTAATATGTCCTTAATTTTGATTAAAAAAATTTGCATTTGGATTGCTAACATTTGCAAAAGTGTAAATGGATCTGATACTTTTATTTTTTTATAAAAAATTAAAAGAAAATAACGATTTTTTTTTGAATTAAGACTTTAATGACCAAATTGAAAATATATTAAATTATTTTGTATATTTTACAAACTATTATAAAATAACTAAAATTTAAGTTTATAATTATTAACAAACATATTAAATAAAATTATTAGTTTTATTATTAAGTAATTATATTATTTAAAATTTAAAAGTTTAATTTATCGTTATAATAAAAAAAAAGGAAAAATAACATTTTTACAGTTCAAATACTTTTATTTAATTGAACTTTTTGTTTATTAACTATAAATATTACATCTCAATCTCTATTCTTCATATTTTAATTTATCGTTTTATTTATTCAAAAATAAAGAACACATAATATATAAATTAAATTTCATTAGTCTTTATGTTAAATAAAAACATAATAAGATTGGTTCAATTCATAAAATTATATACATCATTTTGTTATTTATTTATCTTAATTTTTATTCAAAATTTTCAATCACATAGCAATTACATATACTTTAAAGTATAATAATTTTACATTTTTCTCTTATAAAAAATTTAATTGACACGACTATAATGATATATTTAGTATGCTAAATTAAATATTACTTCACAAATGTACCGGATCTATTTGCACATTTTATAAATGTTAGGAATTCAACTACAATTTTTTTAATTAAAATTAATGATATATTTGTCTCTTTAATCAAATAAGAGCTAATTATACATCAAAATACATAGTTAGAAATATTTGTGTTAAAAAAACAAACATTAAAAACCATTACCGCAATAAGCTATTAAAACTATAACCCACATTATTTTGGCTAAAATGCATAATGCAATACAAAAATATATATTCATTTATGTGGTCAAAGGCCTTTTGGCCAAATGTTTTGTGAAAGTCGGCCATTTAGCCAATTTTCCTAATTTCATTCAATTGCCCAGAAATTGTTCAAAATTACAAAATTTACCCTGAGATTTCAAAAATATCAAAACCTTGCGTACTTCAATTTTCATGCACCCGGATACTCCTCGATTGAAGGGCAATTCATATGCCACCTGGTTGTTGGCTTCTTTTAGTTATTTGACTGGGCGCAATTAGTGCCAAAGAATAAATTTCGTCGACACGTTTTTCTTTGTTAATATTGTTGAATTCTCCTCAACCATGTCTAGTACCCGTTATGCCTTAGTACTACGTTGTACTCCATATTGACTGGTCAAAGTTAAAGTTGCATAGTGGAGGTGATGACACGACCACCAAAGTTGTTCCATTTATTCCTAGGAGGTTGGGAAAGAGGGAGTTGTGAAGACCGAGGGTGTTCTCTTTATTCTAAGGAGGTTGTGAAAACGAAATTGTTCTCTTTATTCCGAGAAGTTTGGGAAATAGAAGGTTGAGAAGACAAGGTTGTTCCCTTTATTCTGAGAAGGTTGAGGTTGTTCCCTTTATCCTGAGAAGGTTGAGAAGACAAGGCGTTCAAGATCGACCCCGGTTGCATGTTGAGTAAGCCTTCCCTGATACTCTACAAATCATATATGAAAAGACTAATGGAACAGTGTGTCAATGGGGCTTGTCGTAGTTATAGCCCCATAGTATACATTTGAAAAGGACATCTTCATTAAACCTAGGATATGACACATTGGATGTGACAAGAGGCTCATTAGAATTGAGCCATTTGTTGCGCATTCAGAGCACCTAACTAATTAGCATTGACCTATAAATACAAAAACCATTTCTACATGATGGAGAGGATGAAATTTGAAATAACAAAACCATATTAAGCAAAAGTCATCTCCATTAATTAACTTAAATGTTGTTCAAATCAGTTAGAGAATCTGTGGTTAGAGGCCCTCAAGCTATTTCCTCAGCCATCACGTGTCTCTCTCACACTCAAACTTCTTTCCTACTCCCTTCCCAGTTTACCATTGTGATCCACAGGTTGATGTGGCCATCCAAGTGTGTTAAAAACTTAAAATACATGTAGGAAGAGGAAGCGTGAAGATCCTGTTAGCAGCCATTTTTGGAGGTTAACAGATTAGCACCGTCTATGGGAAACCACATATATAACCACAAGTAAAACATGATTAAAAGTCTAAATCTCCTTGAACGAAGGAGTTTCCTTGAAGAAAAGACCCACTTGCCCACCAAAGAAGAAGATGAGCAGAAGTAACGAAGACGAGAAACTTAGAAGTGCTTGGAGCAATGCTGGAAAAAAACGTAGTAAGGATAAATGAGACCACTCAGAGAAGACGTCCGACTACAACCAACCTCCAAAGGAAAATGAGGACATGGGTTGCAAGCATTAGCCCCACCCGTGGAACGCCGAGCACATACGCAAGTACTACCAGCATTGCTTTTATCTTATTGGAGCCTGAGTGACACCTCTGAGGCACCAGCATTTTATAATAAATCAAGTTTCGTTTTTGTTTTTTGTTTGAGGCCTCTGAGAAAGAGGGACATTATAAAAGTGCCACGTCTATCGTTCAGTCATTTGTTTTGGGAATACCACCTCTAGAAAAAGGCACTAGAACCTAATCAAGTTTGGGTTAAAACCTTCTTGTATGCCTTTGCGAAGAGGTATGTTAGCTAAGTTTTTTGATAAGGTTTGCTCGAGGCCTCTAAGGAGAGGCACTAGCAACGCAACAATGATGAACACATGTACTTGGAAACATAAGCATCAAGATTGAAGAGATGGTAACAGAAAAGTAGTGTTTCATTCATACTTATAAAAATTTACATTGAAGAAGAGCAAAAAGAAAACCCTAGCAAAACTAAGCAGATGGGCATGCACTTCAGCCACTTTCTCCCCTAGCTCCACGAGGGGATAACTTAGCCTCCAATTAGGCGAGGTCCAGTCAGGTATTCCAATCGAAGAGTACTAATCACCTCTTGTTGACCGATACTTGCAAAGTAGTTAAGTACGCCTCAATATTTTGAAAGTTGAGAATGAACTCTGCCTCGGCGTTCTCAGCTTCTCTTCCAAGCTCTCCTTCTCTGCCAAGGGTTTGGCACTCGCCGCCTCAACATCCAGCTTTCCCTTCTCAAAAATTTCCAAATCTAATTTTAACTTGATTATCTCCGCCTAGCTAACTTTAGTCACCTTCTTCAGCCTCACCACCTCCATCTAACTAAATGAGGCATCCTCCTTCAACAGCTTGTTTTCCTCATTTGGAAGTGGCAAAGCCCAATATCATGCCTCGTCTTAATTGAAAGGACCTTTGCAAACAAGCTTCTTCTCAACAAAGGAAAGTTTCTCCCTTGATTGGGACTCAATTTTTGCAAAAGTATCATTCCCACAACGCCTCTTCAATAAGATATGGCACCAGCGGGACTTAGCAAATTTTAAATTTGACAAATGCCAATATCATGTCTCGTCTGGTATTGGAATGGCCTCTACAAACAAGCATTTTCCTAACAAAGGAAAAACTTTTCCCTTAATTGGGACTTAATTTTTGCACAAGTGTTATTCCCACACAAGGGCCTCACCTCTTCAATAAGATATGGCACCAACTAAGACTTAGCAAATTTTAAATTTGAAAAATTCCAATATCATGTCTCGTCTGATATTGAAATGGCTTTCGCAAACAAGTCTCTTCCCAGCAAAGAGAAAGCTTCTTCCTTAATTGGGACTTAAAGTTTTGCAGAAGTGTCATCCCTACACAAGGGCCTTGCCTCTTCAATAAGGCATGGAACCAATTGGGACTTAACAATTTATAAATTTGGCAAAGCATAATATTATGTCTCGTCTGATATTGGAAGGGCCTCTATGAACAAGCATCTTCCCAACAAAATGAAATATTCTCCCTTAATTGAGACTTAATGTTTGCAAAAGCATAGCGTCATCTCCACAAAAAGGCCCCGTATCATCATGGCACCATCTAGGACTTAGCAAATTTTAAATTAGACAAAGTTCAATATCATGTATCGTCTGATATTGGAAGAGCCTCTGCAAACAAGTCACTTTCTAACAAAGGGAAAGATTCTCTCTTAATTGAGACTTAATTTTTGTAGAAGCGTCATCTCCACACAAGGGTCTCGCTTCTTCAATGAAGCAGGACATCAGCTGGGACTTAGCAAATTTAAATTTGGCAAAGCACAATATCATGTCTCGTTTGATATTGGACGAACATCTGCAAACAAACCTCTTTCCAACAAAGGGAAAGCTTCTCTCTTAATTGAGACTTAATTTTTGTATAAGTGTCATTCTCACACAATGGTCTCACCTCTTCAATGAAGCAAATCACCACATGCCTCGGCAATACTCCATTGGTAGAAGAATAAAATACATGCCCCAATATAAATAAATAGCACATAAATTTGGAGGACTAAGGTAAGATGACTCACGCAACACTGTAGTGCAGCATCGCTTTAGCAAAATGCATAGAGGTCTCCACACCAAGTCTAGTACTCAACATAAATGACGCATGTCCTAAACTTGGGAAATTATTGTTACGCCTTAGTACCACATTGCACTCCACATGGGTTGGTTAAAGTCGAAGTTATCTAGTAGAGGTGATGATATCACCACCGAGCTCTTCTCTTTATTCTGAGGAGGTTGGAAAAAATGAGGTTGAGAAGACCGATGTTGTTCTCTTTATTCCGACGAGGTTAGGGAAGAGGAAGTTGTGAAAACGAGGATGTTCTCTTTATTTCGAGAAGGTTGGGGAAAATGACGCTTTCAAGACCGATGGACTCCCAATTGCATGTTGAGTAAGTCTCATATGAGACTGCAAATCAAACATGAAAAGACTATTTGAATTGTCACAGTCATAGTCCCCTAACATGCGACTGAAAAAAGACCTCTTGACTAAACATAGAACACGACACCTTAAATGTGACAAGAGGCTCATTAGGATTGAACCACTTATCGCGCATCTAGAGCATCTGGGCAATTGGCATTGACCTATAAATACCAAAATCATATCTACATAATAAAGAAGATGAAATTCGAAATAACAAAACTATATTAAACAAAAGTCATCTCCATTGATTAACTTAAGTATTCTTCAACTCACTCAAGAAGAAATCTATAGTTAAAGATCCTCAAGCCACTTCCTCAACCACAAGGTGTCTCCCTCGTACTCAAGCATATTTCCTACTCCATTCCCTGGTTAATATCTTGATCTACAGGCTAACATAGCTGTACAAATGTGTTGATAAAATATAGGAAGCGTGTAGATCGCGTTGACAGCACTACCAATGCAATATCATGGGATTTTATGTTTGATTAGTTATCTTGCATTATCATTTAAAATCTGTTGTTCTCTTCCACATTCAAGATTTGTCTCAATATGCCTTTAGACTTCGATCCGTATTATATAATTCAGCACATACATTGACCGAAATAAAAACAAATTTCTAATTCCCAAGACTGTATAAATAAAGTTGTCAAAGGGCTACTAATAAAGTCATATAGAAACACTAGCAAAAATGGTCCAAAAACAATGAGGCATTATAAAAAATAAATCAAGATAGCATTTTCAACTAGGTCTATTTGAATCCATTTCCTCCATTTCGAGGATTATGATAAAAAGATATTTACAAGAATTCGGGTAAAATATAGTCGAAAATAAATAGATCATTTCTCTTTCGCACTGTCATCCAAAGCAGAAGCCTTGCAGATTGGACATGAATTCTTGATCGATAACCATTTTCTTATACAGCTCACATGAAAATCATGGTGACATATTTTCAGAGTCCCAACATCATCCAAGTTTTTGTATTCCTCCTATTAAAGACAGAAATATTTCCCCAGTTGAGCAAAACTTTCAAGTAAAGATGTAAAATTCTTCCTCAAATAAAGTATATCTACTAATGGAACACAGTGAATATAAACACGTGCAGAGTTTCAATATTTTACATCCTTAGTTCATGCTAATACTGAACATATAGAAATCAATATAGAGCATGCATGGGGCTCTCACCAGACAGATAATACACTTTCCTTCTTGGAATTGATCTGCCGAACAATATATCGACTCCGTCAAACTCTTCGAGATTAAAGCCTCAGACAAACCAGTACTGACATTTCCAATCCTCTCCCCTAGTGCGAGGAGTTCCTGTTCATGCCAATACATCGTGGTTAGTAACTAAAGTAACAAAGGAATAGAAAGAGGAGTAAATGGGAATTGTAATATGACCTCATAGCTCATGTTGTCTATGTCAAGCCTCATGCCTGTATGCTGGTCAAAGGGATATCTGGATCCATAAAATGCACTACCCACGAGACCCTGAAACGTTGATGAACATGGAGTAAGAATCTCAGTCGTGCAGAAATATATTATGCCTTGGATCTTTTCTGTAAAATGCAATCAAACAAAATTTTGAAATAGAGGCTCAATTGCATCATATATAGAACAGACGCACTCACAGCACGCACCATAAGATATCATTAACCAACACGCGAAGAAACAAATCTTATCTTGCCCTCAAAGAAAGCTTTTTAATATTCAAACACGTAGTATATCTAAAGAAATATTAAATTATCTGGCTCATCTTACCACGAATAAGCTAAAAACCCATCAATTACAATGAATCTAAATTTAAACTAAATTTATACAAAGGAATAGACTAGAAAGATCATATCATGCACAACAACAGATGGATACATCTGAATCTCGACGACCAAGTTTTTATAGATCAAAAAATTCCCAACTTCTGTCACAAAATTAATTCTGTGCCTAGCATGAGTATTCCGTTTATTATTTTTTTGAGGACAAACAGTATTTATTACTAGAAGGAAACAAGTTTATAGCAAAGAACAACATCTCCTTGATATAAAGAAAAACCAAAAGAATAAAAGAACAGCAGCCAAATAATTCCCCCCAACCACATTGCACTTATATTAAAGTTTTGACAACTTGAACAGCTAACTGCCTTCACCCACAGAGGAAAGGAATACCATCCTTTCCCATAAGCACTGAGATGTCCATTTGTGATTTGGTAATATCCCTTGTTATCTACCAAATAGACCTAGTAATTGCAATAATGCCAACTTCAACAAAATATTTTCATCCTACCTCCATTGTTGGGAATTGAGACCAATTTCTTTATTGTCCATAAGATCCTTGTTCAAATAAAAATAACGAGACAAAAAATATATATAAAAAAATAGAAAAATTTATGGCCTGTCAAAGCTTTCCGCTATATAAAAATCGTTATAGTCATATAGAATTTCACTTATCCAGATTCCCCTAGTATCTTAAGAAAAATAATATCCTAAATTTTACTACACCCACCAATTTCTACTCTTTGTACAATCTACAAAGAGAACAAAACAAAAACTAGGATGCTAAACTTACAATTTTTCTCTCAAGAAACCTCAAGTTACACAAAAGACAAGAAAAATACGTCAATTTATAATTAAAATATGACCTAAATTTTTTCCAAATTTCGACTACCAAAGTATCCAAAATTTGAAATTTTATTCAATTTTAATCACCAAATATAATATAATATAACATCAAATCTTTTTCTTTTCAATAATTGGTGCATCTTTTAATTTTGACAATTTTTGAAAAAATATCCTAACAACCTCCACCTTAACGAAAAACGAATCAAAACTCAATATTTCTTTATGCAGCTCTTCATCTCTATACTTGAGAAAAAATTCATAAACTTTGATATTTCTAATTCTCAAAATAGAATTCTTAAAATAGAGAATTAACATACTCCACCATATAAGTATAATCATTTAAAAATTACGAATTCTAAGAATTTGTTCGACTTATATCAAATAATTTTGCTGAAAAATTATGGTACAACTCTCTTGCTTGATTTACCTTAAAGTTCAACAGTCATCAACATCAATTCCATCACACACTTTACATTAATGTTAAGCTAATATCCATGTACAAACATGTAGACCCGCTAATAGTAACACATCCTCCATCATGACAACTAGCGCATGTTACGAGGATGTAAATATTTACTCATGCGACATCATCTCTCTCATAAAGAGAAACATACTATCCATATCTGATTTCGAGTAGTTAGTCGATTCTGCTCTACCGTATGGACAATTTTTCTTCACGTGACCAAGTTATCCATAGTTTTAACAAGATACTTATATTTTTTTGGAGTTGTTCTTCTTCTATTTTTCAACAAATAACAAATTTTCACAAATAACAAGTTTTGATATGATATATTACTTCTATCACTCAATCTTCTTTTTTCATAAATTAATTTACTTATAACTTCTTCAAAACTCGCCTTTTTTTTATATACATCAAAATTAGTTAGATATATTCATAGGAGGATGGAAAAGACCAGATGAGTCTTAACGCTTTATCCTCATCATCAATTTACTCAAGTTGTTTGAGATTTTCATACATGTATTCATTCTCAAAGAATGAAATTAGTTCAAGTACAATCGATTTGAAAGACTCTTTGTTTGATACAACTGTTGAAATTTTTCTCAAAATTCCTCTGTAGCAAATATTCTATAAATATTTGCAAGAGCATTTTTTGCTAGACAAAGACGTATCATACTTGGAACTTTCAAATCCAAATTTTCCTAATCCTCATCGCTCATACTGAATTTTTCAGTATCTATGTCAAAAATAGGTGTTGGTTTTCCTTTCAAACATTGTGCAGTCCAGGTTGAATCAAAACATCATTGATTTGTACTTGCCACAAGCCAAAATTAATTCTCTCGTTAAATTTCTCCACGTCATATTTGATAGACATATCTTCTCTGTACGCCAACACTTCGAACAAAATGACGCTCTAATATGGGAATTGAGACCAATTTTTTATTGTCCACAAGATCTTTATTCAGAAAAAAGTAACAAAACAGACAATATAAAAAATAGAGAAAATACCCAACATCCATAACCCCAAAATTTTATAAGCATCAAGTCTAAAGTCCATCCCTCATTCTTCCCTCTGCCTTGTCTTTCCTTTTCATTTTCTTTATTATTTTCTCAAGAGTAAGAGACACGGAAATGAATTGACTGGACAGAATCAAAAGACTAAGAATATGTTCGATAAAAATTTTTGAAGATTATAAGCAGTGAGTCCTAAGAATTATATGGATAAAAATTGTGAGTCCTATGAAATGTGTAGATAAAAATAATGTTTGACTAGTTTATAAGTGCTTATAAACACTGATAAACATACTCTAAAATTGGTCACTTCGTAAATGAAGAAAAAAGGTTGCACTAGAAGATGACATTCAATCTATAGTAGGATCGGTTCTTTCAAATTCCAGCAACGTCTACACAACCAAAAACTGGTCTGGATTAGGGTTGGCCATTTAACCGCAAAACCGATCGAATCGAGTCAGGTTGGTTTGGTTTGTCATAACGTATTGGTTCGGTCCGAGTTACTATAGAGAAGAGAAATGTCGGTTCAATCCAAACCAACTCGATCTAAGAAAATAAAAATAAAATATTAAATTTAATATAAATATAAATATATAATTTATCTCTCACTCACATTTCTATCTCAGAGAGTCGATTCATCTCTCTAATTTCTCTCTTAAGGCAACCCCAACTCAGAAACCCTAATCCCTATCCCCGACCAACTTATAAGTACTTATAAGCACTAATAAACATACTCTAAAATTGGTCACTTCAGAAATAAAGAAAAAGGTTAAGCTAGAAGATAACATTCAATCTCACATGGGGAAGGTTCTTTCAATTCCAAAGAACGTCTACACAACCAAAAACTAGTCTGGATTATGGTTGGCCATTTAACCGCGAAACCGATCAAACAGAGTCAAGTTGGTTTGGTTTATCATAACGTATTGGCACGGTCCGGGTTACTATAGAGAGAAAAAATGTCGGTTCAGTCCAAACCAACTCGACCTAAGAAAATTAAAAAAAATTATTAAATTTAATATAAATATAAATATATAATTTATCTCTCAATCACATTTCTCTCTCTGAAAGAGTCGATTCATCTCTCTTATTTCTCTCTCAAGGCAGCCCCAACTCAAACCCTAGTCCATGTCTCCGGCCAGCTCCTTCTCCGACGGTTGTTATTTCCAAAGTTTTCCCAATTTGCAGCCCATCTCTTCACCGTAGCAATTAGCTATAGCAATTTTACTTTCCACTCGAGCACATCTCATAAATATTTATCTCTCAATCTCATTTCTCTATTTCTCTCACTATAGTTTTTAACCACGATTTCAGCCCTAAAATTTCAAGTTTTCAAATTTTCAGAATTTCAGCAATTTAATTTTTCATACTTGCATTACCATATTTTTTTTTCCTAAACTCAACATATGGATGTCCTTCATCTCTTCCTATTTAGAATTTTTTAGATTTTTTGAGCTTTTGAGATATTTTTCTCATCCATGTTTCTTTTGATCATGTTAGTTATGTAATGATTAATTTTCTTGATATTTATTTTGATTAGGATGATTATGGGTTTTTAATTCTTTCGATGTCTAAGGATGATTATGGGTTTTTGATAGTTGATTGAAGTTTAAAAAGTAGGTCCAAGTATAATTTGCTTGTATAAAAAATTTTGATCTAATTTGATTTAGGCCCAAGTCCAAACCGTTTAAATTGCAAACTCGGGTTGATTTGGATTGATAAGAAATCAAACCGACGTGGTCGGTTCAGTTTTGGTCGAGCCGAAAAACAAACCGACCCAACCCATGCCACCCACGCCTAGTATGGACACCATTGAATTTGAAAATAAAATTCACTACGTTTTCTTATACATAACAATGAAGATATCACGACAATTTCAACAACAAAGTTTCCGTGAAATGATAGCAATGGCCTCTATAAATAAATAACAGTCTTCACCCATCGATGTCATCTTATTCCAATTACTTTGGGAGTTAAACACTATTGTCACCCTAGTACTAAATAATAGATAACAATCTTGAAGAAGTTGTATGCGCATACCTCTGCAGGCATATGATCCCGGAGACTTGGATCCTCAGTAAAGGATCTATATCTATCACTGTTTCTCCCATTTCCGTCAATGTTGCGGAATCTTACAGTTGGAAATGCTCGTGGATGCCTGGAGGGATAACTTTCTGCAACCATTTGCGGCCCTTCATCTAAGGCAGTCACATGTCCAGGGAACAAGTTGTTTGAAGGTCTGGAAGTTGGAGCATATCTTTGACCATTTGTACTCCGAACTCCTCTTATAGGTGGGCTCAAGTTGCCTTGTACATTTGGAAGAACAAAGTTTCTGTTTGAGGTAACACCATTGTGGCACCCCCCAATCTCTAGGGAAGCACTAGGATAACTGTTCACTGTATTCATGTTAGGCTCGTGACGAGAAAAACTGGTATCTGCAATTTGAGAAGAAATAAAATTTTACTACCACATGTTACACAACAAAGAAAAGCCATAAACCTTACATAAGGCAAAAGTCACACCGTGACCAGCAGTTGATATGACCCTATGATTCCATTCCCTTGTTGGAGCATTTGAACTCTGCCCCCAGAAATCCACTAAACTAGATTGATCAGAGGATAGGCTAGAAAAAGAATGGTGCAGAGAATTGCCAGACAAATGGGTCCTGACCAGATTGTTATCCACGTCAACTGCAGCTCTACTCCTGACATTCCTCAGAGCACCTTCACCACCAATACAAACACTATTAACCATGTAACTGGGAGGATGGTCCCAAGGCGTGTGATAAGATTCAGTAGTCTGCATCTCTTGCCACGGGTCAGAGGGCAAGGGGAGATCTGACGAACTTCCAGCATCATGATATCTGCTTGTGTCTTGCATCGGAGGGATGCCAGGCCTCTTTCGCTTATATGGGTCCCTGCCATTGCCCACTGACAGATCAGAAGAACCACCATCTACCCGAGGGACTGTTTGCCGAGGAAGATTGGATGAAGATGCATGATGTGAATAATTTCCTTGAGGTATAAGGAAGTTTTCAGCAGGAGGTTGATGAATTAAAGGATTGTGCGATGGACCAGGAACCTGTGGTTGATAATGAGGCATTCCGACATTAAGATTGGAGGAAGAGTATCCACTTGGCATGGGAGCAGCAGTCCACTGAGAAGCAGATTGTCTGCCTTGGATTGTCATATCATCAACAGGATGAGTATGTGCACTGCTATCAGAAGCACCGACCCTTGCTGCAGAAACAACAAAGGCGAAGTCCATTACGACAAGAGATATTTACCAAGTCAGACTAAACAAGACAACAGCGTCAAGGTGTTATGACGCGAGCAGAACATTCATCTAGATAGAATTCAGTTCTTGTAATGGATAAGAAGATTGATGAAGCAAAATATCAACTTGTGATAAAAATAACAACATGACAATGAATAATACGGAAGTGAAATGGAATCCAGATGTCAAAATACCCGTATGCAAGGATGGTTGCTCTGCATGATTCCATTCCTGATTATTATCGGTCTCAAAAATCTGAGGCGTCTTCAGTACATGTCTATGCCCCATAGCCTTCTAAGCCGCAGAGCAGAGCAGAAAAAATTGTTTCTAAAGCAGTAAAAAAACCAGCATGTGATCAAAAAAAGTCTCAGGAAATAGAACTCGCTAGGGAATTATAGATAAGTGAACGAAATAGATAAACACATTTCAACAAATCCACACAAGTTAAGGTGACTCAATGTAGATCATTATACGAACCTTTGAGACATGATGTTAATTAGCAACACCAAAATAGATACGCATATAAATTCGAATATTACTCACAATAAGCACAATACACTCAATCTGTAACCTTCTACCAGGAAGGATAGAGCGTACTATTTTCTGTAAAAGTGTCTCGAGGTTAGGTTTAACTGGTCTATCCTTTCTCATTAATTATGATGGCAATAAGAACGTTCAGGTAACCAGATTAATCGACAAAGGAAGAATAGATTATATCTTCCCAAGCAATTTACAAAAGACTTGTACCAAGACAACATATACTTCATCCAACTTTGCCTCTAGCCATTAAATTTGTATTTAGGACTTTAAAAGATAAGGACATAGTAGTGTGTGATAAGTAGTTGAAGGACTATAGTACAATATATATATATATAATATATATATATATATATATATATATATATATATACCAAGACAACAAGAAGATATACTCTATGTGACATCCAGAACTTTGCCTCTAGCCATTAAATTTGTATTTAGGACTTTATGAAAATATAAGGACATAGTAGTGTGTGATAAGTAGTTGAAGGACTATAGTACAATATATATATATATACAATATATATATATATATATATATAAGTTAAATATGTTAAAGGGATTTTCCTTACATATGTGTATTTATATAAATCGAAAAAATATGTAATTATGTAATGAATATATAGGATTGTTAGATGATTTAAATTAAGTACAATAAATATGGAATGATGTGTGTGTATAATAATGAAAAGATGATTTTTCTTACCTTTTACGTAAATTAAGGGGACAAGAATTTATTCTTTACCATGTTTGGATGATATGATTTGACCTAGCTCTACCTATTTAAAAGCACCAAAGTATAGACCACTTTACACCACTTTTCATTACACACACTCTTTTCCCCCTCTCTCTCTCATTCATATCACACGCCACAATTTGTATCACACAAATAAATCACTATCCACGCGTGTAGTTTAAGATCGAAAGTACAATCAACACTTTATTGTTATCTTTGACTATCCTCACGCATGAAGATAGCGTGTATTTATGTTTACGTATAAAAGTGCAGTTTATTCATGTATTTCACGACTATGGATCCATGTTATGTAAGAATGGATCGAGTCAGGTAGCAGCTATCTGTAAAACCCAGCATTATCTAAGTTCGATCCATTTTTGTATCTCCCTACATCTAGTATGAATTTTCCGTTGAAATATATATATGTATGAATTAGCTATGCATGCACGCTTATTGAAATTTATTTTCTCATCCCTCTTACGTTTTCCCATTTCGGATGATTGACGATTCGAGACCGCTGCCTGCTAAAGTGGTATATGGTCGTGGGGTTTTAGAACCATTTCGGATGATTAACGATTCTCGAATCGTCAATCATCCGAAATGAAAAAACGTAAATAAAAATAAATAAATTCATACATATATATATACATATATATTTCAACGAAAAATTCATACTTGCATAGGAAGACACGAAAATTGGATCGAACTTAGATGATGCCGCTGCATGCGTGCGCTATTCTGACTACGATCCATTCTTACATAACATGGATCTATAGTCGCTGAATACATGAAGAAACTGTGCTTTTATACGTGAAATATAAATACACGCTTATCATCATTGCGAGATGATAGTCAAATATAACAATAAAGTGTTGATTGTACTTCGATCTTGAACTACACGCGTGGATAGCGATTTATTGTGCACAGATATAAATTGTAAGCATATACGAACGAGAGAAGAGAGAGAGAGTGTGTGTAATGAAAAGTGGTGTAAAGTGGTCTATACTTTGCGCCTTTAAATAGGTAGAGCTAGGTCAAATCATATCATCCAAACATGGTAAAGAATAAATTAGTCCCCCCTTAATTTACGTAAAAGATAAAGAAATCATCTTTCTCATTATACACACACATCATTCCATATTTATTGTACCTAATTTAAATCATCTAACAATCCTATATATTCATTACATAATTATATATTTCTTTCCTATTTACATAAATACACATATGTAAGAAAAATATATATATATATATATATATATATATATTCTACTATAGTCCTTCAACTACTTATCACACACTACTATGTCCTTATACTTTCATAAAGTCCTAAATTCAAATTTAATGGCTAGAGGCAAAGTTCTGAATGTCACACTCTAGTCCTCATATAAATTTTCCATTCTAATCTTTTGCAGCGTCTTATATGCCTTATGACCCAGACCTGATAGCAGCCGGTTTACCAAAGAAACGCTGGGGATCAAGAAGACTATGCTTTTGAAATCTTCCCAATTGATCCAAATTATGATGTAACGAGTGAATGCTCATAATGAAGACCAAATTATTTAAAAGAACATACCTTCACTACATTATTAGCGAGTTAACCAAAATTCTACCAACCATTTAGCTCCTATATCATGGAGTCTTTGAACCTCAAATGAACACAATATTGGTGCAGATCATGCATCAAATGTTAGAAACACAGTACAAGATTGTCCCCTTTCTCCTAGGTTGACAGTTATGAGTACACTTTAATTTAAGAACCCCTGCTCATTTTGAAACACGTAACTTCAGAAAAGGCAAAAGAATCATGGCATAGGTTAACACTTATTTTGTTTATTCATTATACATAAATATTTTAACATAGATCAATCACAAAAATAAACAAAGCTTTCTTATATTGTAGTGTATTAGTGAAGATTTATACATTCATCCACACAAACAGGTTAACAAGACAAAATGTAAAGCCAGTAACTAACAAGGGACTTCAAAAGTCTCTTCTTTGGAGAAGTTTAAACTATTTTCTCTTGCATCGACTAATATAATGCTATTATTATCCATCTCCAACAGAATGAACATATTAACAGAACTTCTGGAGTCAGAAGATCTTATGTGGGTAGATTTAAAATAATAGAAAGTATAATATGGGTTTATGAAAAAATGGAGTTTCTGTTAACTCGTGCAAATAGGCATTCATCTGTCATTTCTATTCTACAAGTGTCCATCAATGGCAACAGTAAACTTGTTATAGCAAAATTAATAATTATAACAATCTTAAAAATTATTAATATTTCAAGGAGACAATATAAAGTTGAAATTAAGTGCTTAACATCATCTCAGCCTTTCCACCATACTAAACATAAGAACCAACCAAGGATAGCTTTTTCCTTTAGATCCCAAAATTTCTGTATAAAAGTTCAAGGATGTCAATAATTTCACCATACTGAACATAAGAGCCAACCAAGGATAGCTTTTTCCTTTAGATCACAAAAGTTCTAGATAAAAGTTCAAGGATGTGATCAATTCAACAAAGAATGATTCAATTACACTATTCCACCAAACACAGGATTAAATTCCACACCTTTAGTGTCCTACAGAATTCACGAACACAAATTGATTTGGAGGTAATCAAAATTTCTGCACAACATATATAAAATATAATCGAGGATAGATCTGACCCAATTGTTCGAAAGAAAGACCCAAACTAACTTCACATTCTAATGCTTGACTGCCTTGAAAAGGAATACCAGTGGTGATCTTTGATCATAAAGTGTTCCTCGAAAACTTGTTAGTCAAAATTGGGCAAGTGAAGTGTATTCACTTATTTTTCCGTGGCAAGGTCACTAAAACATGTAGAGTAACAGGGGTCCAACTTAATATATTAAAACGAACTTCGGCACCCTATCGTGTCTACGAGAAGACATACGATGGGGGATGGTGAGAAAGATCAAATAATACACCCAAATAAATAGTGCTCTAAGGAATTTGAAAACAGATCAAATGATACACCCAAATAAATAGTGCTCTAAGGAATCTGAAAACAGTCAAGTCAGAGGCACATGTCAACAAAAGCAAACAACTAGACCAAAGAAGGAAAATAAAAAGAAATTGATGGAAAATGTTGTCGCTTAAAATAATACAACAAACAAACAAATGATGCTCCCACAAAATAACAATAATTGATTCCAAGAATAATGAAACAAGGAAAACTATTTGATCGTCGAGCTAACCGAGGCACAGGCATTAGTGTTTAACTTATTGAGAGAAGAAGATTGTCCACCTACAGGGAAGCTTGTCAGTAAGAAAATCCTCTATAAGACAAGCAGGGTCCTCGAAACATCCCAGGCTAGAGCATTTGTCTTCTAATGTCAGGCCACAAGAAAACATGCAAGCAGAAACTTAGGGCCTCTTCTTTTTGCATTTGAGTTTTGATTTTTGAGTTTTGAATTCATTTTCTGTTTTCTATTTTGAGAATCTATTTTAAGATTGCTAAAAACGCGTTTAGTTTTTTATTTTGAAAAGCTATTTCTCAAAATAGAAAACAAGTTCTGTTTTGAAATTTTGAGATATTGTTTTATATCATTTTATTCATCACTAAAATAAAACAATTTTATGCTAACATATGAAAATAATATATACATTTTAAAGTGATTGAATCTTACAATATTTTTTTTTTTACAAATAATAAATTAACAAAATAGGAAATAAAAATTAATAACGTGGACAGAGAATTTTAATATATTTTCATTTAAATTCATTTTTATAGAATTTTAATTTTTATAGAATTTTTACTTTTCTTATAAATTTATTTTTTTAATTTTTATTTTTATAATTTTATTTTATTTAGAATTTTTGTTTAAATAAATTTTTATGCTTGTTTTAAGTTTTCATGAAAACACTCAAAACATCAAAAATGTGTTTTGAGTTTTGTGTAATAAACTTAACTTTGTTTTAGAAAATGAATTCTCAATAAACAAGTTTTGGGTGTTTTACAAAAATGAAAACTGAAAACAGCCTCAAAATAGCAAAGACAATGAACCCTTGAGCGATTGTCATGACTCTGGACATCGTGTTGACTGCTTTCCAAATAACTATTGCGTAAGGATGTGATGCACTAGATAGTAAGTCCCAGGCCAGTGTCCAAAATGCCTTGTTCTTAACTTACTTTTAGAGGGAGGGAAGAAAGTTCATGGCCTCTCTTAATCTTGATTGTTCTCTTACTCAAGCTGATTGTCAGCCTCCATTTAGTAAGATCACAACCTTTAAAGAAACAGATTGAGTATCACTAACTCAACAGAGTCAACCAAAATGGTAAGCAACCAGAACACAACTGAATTCAATGATAATAAACTTCTGCCAACAAGCAAAGAAATTGAGGTGTTAATTTGAGAGCTTTGATCCAGTTGCTCTGTATATTAGTCTCTAGAGGCATGTAATTACTACCACAAATCAACCACGCATTCTTTCTTCATACAAACCACTTACAGATGTTTAATCTGCATATTTAGCCCAGCCCAGTATGTCAATTCCCTGCTACCCAGTTGTGATGAGAAAAGAGCTGGTTAACACAATTCTAAAAGACATAGAAGCACTCACATTGCCACCATGAACCAACATGGAGATATATATTATGTAACCCCCCTCTCCCCAACTCCAAATGTATGTAATATCATCCATATTTAATCAGCGACACCTTAGAATTAGAATAAACAGCAAGGAGTTCTCAAAGGAGCCTCACTTTGTTGGACAGAATGATTGACAGTGCAAGTAAATTCCGCAAAGCAAGAAATTATAAAGTTTTGCAAAAATGACAGAATCCGGTGGTCACAATTGCTCTCTCAACTCAGAAGTTGGCGCAGTACTGCAACTGTGGAAGGGTCAGTCTAACGATTCTTGGAGGGCACCCCAGATAACAAAATCAAATTTGTTCATCATATCATCCAGATAGACCAAAAAGTGCCTGCAATAACAGTTGTAATTCAGAATCTTCGTACCAGGAGACTAATTAGCTAACTACTTAATATGAGTCCTGTATGTCTAGGTAACAAGTGATTTCCAGGGTTTCCAAAATTAAAGTTTCACCAAAATATCTTTTGTCCACAACCCAGCTATGGTAAGACACGTTCTAAGAACTGCAAAGAAAACTTTTTATCATTGACGAGTACTAAACCAAAAGAAATAGTTAAAAAAAACTGATGTAATCTGAGGAAGTTTGCTCTGAAAAACAATTATCAGACTGGAAAAGATGGTAGAGAGAGGACTAAGCAAGAAGCATCTCACCTGCATATTATACCCCTCGTTCCACGGACTTCGCAAACTCATGTTCATTTTAAATGCAAAGGAGATGAACCAATATGGTATACCACCACTGTCCCAAAACCCAGGCTCAAGTAAATCACAAAAGTCTAGGTTTGAACTATTAGGCTGATACACAGATTCTAACAAATCAAAGGCCAAATCCTCCATAAATACACGCCACCAGCAACCCCTTCCTGCATAGTAGAAAACATCTAAACCTATTTGTTGTAATCCAGAATAATACTACCGGAAAAGGTATTTGAACTTGGGACCTAGGAAGATGGTGATGAGCAGAAATATATTTGAGTGGTGCTGAAAGATCAGCAAAAAAGGAGCTTACAAAGATAAGAAATGATTCATTCGTATTCTAGCAACGTTGATAACCACTGAAAGCATATCAAAGCAACCAAAAACGATCAGAATGGTGTGAAATAAAAAATACACCGATACTTGGGGAATCATAAAATCACAATAAATTGTACATGCGAAGGCAAAGGAAAAGTTTCATTCAGCATTTGACAAGAGGAAACTGACAACATGATTAAGAAAGTGCACAAGACAACGAAGGTGTTGTGTATGCCAGCATTGTTTTTATGTTAGCTTCACTTTTCCAGAAAAAATCTAATACTAATTTTGAAATCTAATCCAGCTGTATATATTGTAGCTCAAACAGCTGGAATAGAACATTTGTGGCTAACTTAAAAAGTTTACTTATAAGTAAATAAGTTTTAAAATAAATATATTTTTTATAGCGTGACTGTGTGAGTTGGAAATAAGTAAGGTACTTTAGTAATGTAAGAGTCACTTTCAAAATAAGTAACTTTTCTAAAAAAAGTTAACTTTTCCAAACATGCTTTCTTTACTTTTTTTTTAAGCTTTGCCTAACAGGCTCTAAAGGGAAAACCGGAGGACTCGTTTTAAATAGAGAAAGTTGAAAAGGTTAACTTTTGAAAAAATACCAAGCCACCAGTTCCCAATTAACTGTGTAGTAATAAAGCAATCTAAGCAACTCGCTAGTTTAATTCATTTCTATAAGAATTATAGAACACATAAATCAAAATCTACAAATAAACATTTAACAGAAGCAAATGTAGCCATAATAAAGATCATAGACCGACTAAAATACTGTCAAAAATAACAGCAAATAACATAATGAATCAATGATAAAAGAAACCATCATCGCACCTACGCAGCCATAATTCCTGAAGCATGCTAAAAATTAAATCAACAGTAAAGATCATAATCTGATACGCAACTAAAAAAAATACTAAATCGACAAAAAAAAAAAAAAAAGATTCTTTATACTGAAAAAGAAACACTGATAGTCCAGACAATGATCGTAAAAAAAATTACTAAGAATGAGTTTATTTAACATGAAAAAAAGATCATACTAAAACATAGATTTTTAATCGGAAAATCGGGAAATCAAAACAGCATAAACCAACAATCAAGTAACAGGAACATTAAATAGAATTTTTTTTTAAAAAAACTATGTTATACAAAAAGTTATTATTATCGATAAAAAAAAAACCTCGGAAAATCGGTGATCCGATGGTTCAGATGTACGATCAATCGAAAAGTATAGAGTATCGGATTATCGATAGAATGAAAGGGGAATGCAGGAGAGGGGGGGTGAATGTCTTTTATAAGGATTAGTCCATTCTGCGGGGTTTATAATAACAATAATGATAATATATGTGAATAAAAATAGTTAGCGGTGGCTACTGGATACGGTAAGTAAAATTTAAAATTTAATTGGGTGTGGGTGCGGTGAAAAGAAACAAAAATAAACTATTATATATCGTTTATTTGTGGTGGAATTGGATACGATTGAAATTTAATAGAAACTCAATATTATTAATCAATCAAGATTTCAAGTTTGATTGCCAAGAGTGATGATATTTCTAAACGTGATGAATTGATGAGGGAGACGGAATCCAAAAATATTGAAAACAAATTCGGTACTGAATTTAAATGAGGAGAAGTGAAGAAGAATGAGTGATTTTGACCACAACTTAAAATAAAAAATTTATAAAGATAAGAGAGTAAGAATATGTGTAAATTTTTGGATTCTCTTCTAAACGGGCCTGATCTCCTTCCCCTTGGGGGCAGGAGATTTTTGGCCCACCGCTGGCGTGGACAACTCCACGTCAGCTGGAGATCCACGTCAGCAGTGGATTAAAATATACAAACACCCCATTTCCTTCAGCCCAGCCCCGTCCCTTCAACCCCCGCATAAGCCCCATTTCCTTCACCACCCACTTCGTGCTCCATCTTCTCCGATGTCCCAATCGGGACCCTAGTCCGCGATTAAATCTCTTCCGACGTGCCCATCTTATCGTCCGACCATCAACATTCTTCCTCCCGCTTGATTAAGCGTGAATCTAACTAATTCGCGCTGCTCGCGCGTCCCTAGTTCGCGCTCCATCTTCGCAGCGCCCATTTTCGCACCGCTGCTCACCGCCATTTTCTCGGGTTTTCCTCTCGCCATTCACCGGTTTTCCTCACGCCATTCATCCGTGTTGCCCTAGTTCGCGTCTTCGCAGCCGCCCATTTTCGCATCGACCGTTGCTCGCCGCCATTTTCGGTTTTCGTCGCTGCCATTCATCTGGTGTTGCTCGCTGCCATTTTCGCACTGTTGCTCGCTGCCATTTTCGCACTGTTGCTCGCTGCCATTTTCGAGTTTTGCTCGCTGCCATTTTCAAGTTTTGCTCACTGCCATTCTCAATTTGTGCGCATTTAAAGGTAATGAGACTACAAATTTGAATATGGCAAAATTATGTAAATTGAGTTTACAAATATGATAAATGAGATGCTGGTTTCAAAAATTATTACACATTACACCGAGACTAGGTGATGTTATAATAAATGAAATGGTTTGGGCAATCTCGTATAATTATTTATTTCATTTGTTTGTAGGATAGAGGTCGAAAGTGCGCAGACAATGTATTCGCTCCACAAGTTTCCATATGCCGAATTCGAAGGTTGGCCAAGAATTCAATCACATGAGGAAGCATATAATTTCTACAATCAATATGCGCGAGAGAGTCGGATTTAGTGCAACGAATAGCCAATAGTAAAGAAGAAGGAAACAAATGAAATTTATTGGAAACCGTTTGTATGCTATAAAGAAGGAAAACCTGACGAGACGTGCTCAAAACAAAAAGAAAGATTATAGGCCACGTGTCGGGAGAGAAATCGCGGACAAACACGAGTTGGTTGCAATTCAAGATTATCTATTGTGAAACAACAAAAGGGGAATTTATGGGTTGTAAACAAGTTTGTAGAGGAACATAACCATCCACTCACTACGCCAAGCAGAGTACATTTGCTAAGATCGCATCGGAATGTATCGGCCACTAAGAAGATACTGACACAACATTTTTCAGAAGCCAACGTTCCTACATGTCAGCAACTGCGAATGATGGAGATAGATTCTGGAGGTCCGTCATCAGTTGGGTGTATAGAGAGAGACATAAGGAACCATGAAAGGAATATTCGTGAAGAGCTTAGGGGCCATGATGCGGAGACGCTCATTGAGTATTTTACGTTTGAAAAAGAAAAAAGTCCAAATTTTTTCTTTGACTACGAGATTGACTCGGACGGTAAATTTGTTCGATGTTTTTGGGCTGATTCCGCGTCACGTAGATCTTAGCTTGTTTCGGTGATGCCGTGGTTTTTGATACTACCTACAACACCAACAAATACTCGATGATTTTTGCACCCTTTGTTGGAGTAAACCACCATGGACAAACGACTCTATTTGCATGTGGATTAATGAGCGGCGAGTCTACCGAGTCATTTGTGTGGTTCTTGACCAAATTCTTGGAAGCCATGCGAAATCCAAATACCCCCAAATCATGATTACCGATCGGGATGCGGCGATTGCAAAAGCTATATCAATGGTCATGCCTATGACATTCCACCGCTTTTGTATATGGCACATTTTGAACAAGTTTTCCGAGAAAATGAATGTCATGGTGTATAATGAACGATGATCATATGTTGGTCAATATCATTAAAAATTCAAGTCACCGAGATTTAATTTGAGAGCCGTTGGTCTCATCATAATGGAATCTACCAATTTAAGCTCCAATGAATGGTTGTGTGGGATGTATGATCTACGCAGTCAATGGGTCCCAACATATGTGAAACACATTTTCAGTGCAGGTATGTCAAGTAGTCAAAGGTCAGAGAGTGGTCACTCCTTCTTCAAGAGATCGTGAATCGCAAGAATTCACTAATGGATTTTATTATCCGTTTCAATATGGCATTCGCGCCATCCACGCACGAGAGGAGCTTGTTGCTAACCACATTGACATAACCGAACAACCAAGATTGACATCCAAATTTCAAATGGAGCATCGATGGTTCAAATATATACTGAAGAAGATTTTTTGTTGTTCCAAACGGAGGTTGATCAAAGTAATTACTACATATGCTCGAAGAAATCGTGGTCCGTTGATGCGAAGGTGTATACTGGTGAGAGATGTGAACAAGGAAAATATTTTGATCGTCATCGACGACTTACTTATTATACTGAGATAGTGATCTCATTCACTGCAGCTTGTCGACGTTCGAATTTGAGGTTATCCTTGCCGCCACATGATTAGTTACTTGAAGAAAAAAACAAGTGTTGCTTCTACCGACAAATACATCTTACCTAGATGGTGTAAGAATGCGAAAGAGAAAGTGGTATTCTCCGATGAAGGGGAGTTCGAGTACGTCGTTGATTGCACAAAGATGGGATGTTGGCCCACAAGACATCGTTGATGGTTGACGATGCGGCGTTGATGAGATACTCGCACCACTTTGGTAATGGAAGAGATAGAAAATTGCATATCCGTGTGAAAGAGCTAGATGATGGAGGAGTGTTGCAATGAGCGTAGCGAGGAGCAAAAGTCAAGAAGAAAGTCGACAATACATGATCCAAGTATAGTTCGAGCTAAAGGTAGCGGTAAAGACTAAAGTCCTCAAAGGAGAAATCACTATCAAAGACCAACCGACAATGCTCGCATGTGGACAAAATGGACACGACAAAAGGACATGTCCTACATTGACTTCTAGGTAATGTAAAATATGTAAATGTTGCATTTATTGTTACATATGTTGTAGTTAATTCACGATTAATTCAGTTTTATTTTGTTATATTTCACGATTAATTCGGGTTTTATTTTGTTCTATTTGTTTAGGTCGAATATGGATATGTATCGCCCGTAAGTCACCGACTATGCCTACACGCAGGATGAGAGAAGAGACGATCGCATTTGTGTCTAATGCTAGTAGTCAATGTGATGTGGCGAATTGGTTTTTGTGAAATTGTATTAAATTTCATGGCATTCTTTTTCATTTACTATTGTCATGTGTTCGGGAGACAATGAATGCCTAATTTTCACTTTGGTTGTTTGTAATGCGGTATGTTTATTAATCACAATGATGGTACTTCACTATTGGCATCAATTTTTTCCTCGAATTCCTGTTTGATCATCTATTGGAGTTGCTTGTGTTATTATGATGTTGAACACATTAATAGGCAGGTTATACGGTGTTTGATTATATGGCATATTGAGGAATGTTTTGTGATTAGTGTGTGTATCACTTTCGGGCCTGTTCTTTGTAAATGACATTGCCTTTTTTGTACTCATTTGGTTTGCAATAGGAAATGCTTAATATTCCAAAAGTTAAGTTCCCAACAAAATATTGCATTCAGGTATCCAAGTTCATCTACATAGTTTGATTACAAAAGGAATTTGGCAAATAAACTACATATTAAAACGATACAAACATATGTTGAAACATCCCAGCAACTTGTTCTCAAATTCATAGCGAGCCTAATGGACTTGATTTCATCTTCAACCTTGTCTAGCCTCTTTGATAACTTCATGGTATGATCATTCAAGTCATTCGACGATCTAACATGCATTTCGGTGCTTCATGGCCACCAAGTTCGGGTTCAACTTCATCGACCCAAGTAAACCCTCCACACAAGACACCATCCTACGATTTCATCATATAAACAAAGTGAATCATCAAAATACTTTCTGAAAAAAGAAGATTAAATAAAATGGCACGTACCGTTATATTATGACATCTCCAATACCTCCGAAGAGGATTACGGGCCGTGTGCGATGTGTGTATCTTCATATATGCACCGCATCTACATCTAAGACGGGATTAGCATCATTGACACTCGAGGAAGACATTGGGTACCTATGATGTTTTTCGGTTTCAAACGAAAATATTAAAAACATCCATTATCCATTTAAGATATCAAAATATGATTGTTCATATTATACAAGATACTAATAAGAGGCTCAGATATCCATTCAACCGGTAAAGACACAATCGTCCCCGCCATGGCTGCAAGTCACCGGTTGCATTTCGAAATAGAGGTTGGAATAACTTCTATTCTAATGCCATCCGGATGCCAAGCCAAGATACGCTTCGGATTGTGTCCTACTCCAAAATCATTAACTCATTTATCGACCATTGTAAACATCATCACAAATTTCAACATAATGCCACCATTCAACCAAAGACAACATAAACCCAATCAGTCCCGGTCCCCATCTTCAACATATACCACCAAGACGTCGAAACAAAGGGGCAACAACATCATCGGGTGGGGAAACATCACAAAGATCAAAATAATGCCACCATTCAACCAAAGACAACATAAACCCAATCATCCCCATCTTCAACATAGACTACCAAGATGTCATACAAAGGGCAACAACATCATCGGGTAAGGGGAATGGATAACAACCATCGGACACGAATCCATCTCCCACTTCCTCATTAATATCAAAAATCAAAGCAATTTTCAGGCAGGTTAGGTACATACCGAATGGGCAAGTTAGGCAAAATACAAGGTGTTACCGGTGCGAAAATGGCAACAGCAACACCGGATGAATGGCGGCGAGGCAAACCGTAAAATGGCGTGAGGCAAACCAGAAAATGGCAGCGAGCAACAGTGCGAAAATGGGCGCTGCGAAGACGCGAACTAGGGCACGAACGAGCGACGCGAATTAGTTAGATTCACGCTTAATCAAACCGGAGGAAGAATGTTCAGTGGTCGGAAGAGATTTAATCGCGCACACTAGGGTCCGATTGGGAAATCGGCGAAGATGGAGCGCGAACTAGGGCATCTAACGAGCGGCGGCGCGAATTAGTTAGATTCACGCTTAATCAAGCCGGAGGAATAATGTTCGATGGTCGGACGAAGAAGATGGGCACGCCGGAAGAGATTTAATCATGCGGACTAGGGTCCGATTGGGACATCGGAGAAGATGGAGCACGGGTCAATTTGAAGGAAATGGGAGCTCGTCGAGGTTGAAGGGGACGGGTGAAATTTGAAGGAAATGGGGTGTTTGTATATTTTAATCCATCGGCGTGGATCTCCGGTGACGATGGAGTTGTCCACGCCGGTGAATGGGTTGAAATCTCCACCTCTGGCGGGGTGAGATCGTTCCCGCTTCTAAATTGTTACGCAAGTAATTTGTATCTTTAATTTAAAAATAAATATGTTGAAATTGGTTGAGCGGACCACAAAGAGAAATACACGTAATTACAGCTTTTTATCTTTTGGTGTGTTTTTTTATAGTTGTAATATATTTATGGTTAATTTGCAGTCGTCGTCTCCAATCTTTGAACTTTTGGTATTTTTATCTTTATTCTTTATTTTTTGACACTCATATCTTCAACATTTCTTATTTTGGTGGCTGAAATCTCCAATCTTTGAACGTTTGGCATTTTTATCCTCATTTTTTATTTTTTGGCACCCATATCCTCAATATTTCTTAATTTGGTGGTTGAAATCCCTAACCTTTGAACGTTTGGCACTTTTATCCTCATTCTTTATTTTTTTGCACTCATATCCTTAACATCTCTTAATTTGGTGGTTGAAGTCTCCAACTTTTGAACTTTTGTATTATATTTTTAAATTTTTTAATTGAAACTTATGAAAAGTCTATTTAAAGCCAAGTTTTGTGAGTAATTTTATCTATAAATGTTGATTTATTTTTAAAAAATTATTTTTACAAATTTTATGAGATTTTCTTCATTTTTTTGTACCCATATCTTCATTCTTCATTTTTTTACACCCATATCCTCAAATTGAGCATTAATCAAAATATAATTTTCTAAATAAAACTATTTATCTGAATAATACAATATTCAGAAAATAGGACTGGTCATCGACCCAAAAAAGATAATCGGTTAAATGTCAAAAGGTTGAACCAAGTTGAACCAAAGTCGACCCGATTTCAATTAAAATTCAATTTTTTGCATCCATATCCTCATTCTTTATTTTTTTGTACTCATATCTCCAAATGGAGCATTAATCAAAATATAGTTATCTAAATAAAACTATTTATCTGGATAATACAATATTCAGAAAACAAGACTGGCCATCGATCCGAAAAAAATAACGTGTCAATGGTCAAAAGGTCGAACAAAGGTCGACCCGGTTTCAATTAAAAAATTAAAAATTAATCTAAAAATCTTATAAAATTTCTAAAAATAAGTTTTTTTAAATAAACCAAAATTTATAGACAACATTACTCACAAAACTTGGCTTTAAATAGACTTTTCATAAGTTCCTATTAAAAAATTAAAAAATATGATACAAAAGTCCAAAGTTTGAAGACTCCAACCACCAAATTAAGAAATGTTAAGGATATGGGTGCAAAAAAAATGAAGAATGAGGATAAAAGTGCCAAACGTTCAAAGGTTGGGGACTTCAGCTACTAAATTAAGAAAGATTGAGGATATGGGTGCCAAAAAATAAAGAATGAAGATAAAAGTACAAAACGTTCAAAGGTTGAGAATTTCAGCCACAAAAATAAGAAAGGTTGAGAACATGTACCAAAAAATAAAGAATAGAGATAAAAGTGTCAAAAGTTTAAAGGTTGGGACAGCAGCTGCAAATTACCCTATATTTATTTATGAGAGTGGACCCACATAATTTCCTAATTGTTAATAATCCTTATTCTGTGGATCAGAAAAATACATGAATATATTCAATTACTAATAAAAAAGTTCATAGGTACCATACAAGACTAATAAGATGCCACTTCATGAAATCACATAAAAACATTTTATAGTCATACACGTAACGTATGAATATAGGGGAGAATTTCAAAACGGGTGATTTGCTGAGGAAAATATTGTAGATAGAGTCTTATAGAGTGGCAAACGGGTTGAATGATCGTAGGCTTTTCAATTTGGGATTGTTTAGAGATGAGTTCTATTTTTATTTTTATTTTTCGAACTAATTCGTATTTTGAATTTTTTATTTTCAAATTTGCAAATTGATTAAAAATTTTGTTTAAAAAAAAAAAAAAAGGCGACTCGACTCAGCTCACGAGCCATAGGCTGAACCGACTTGGCTCAAATTTACACGGGCCGAGCTTGACTTGTCACCTAGGCCGAACTAGACTCATTGTGGCAATAAGCTGAGCCAGCTCTACTCAGCCTCCATTACCACCCATAGAATTTTACATTAAAAAAATTTCAATGGAGATGTATAAAATCTCGTGTTAGAAACAGATAAATTTGAAATTTTATTTACAAATGATTAAAAAAAATAAAGTTTAATTTTAACTAAATGTCTATGCATGTAAGGTAAGAGGGTGTGGCGTAACACACGCAACGTGCATAGTGAGGATTTAGAGGCACATATATCTACTTTGTACGAAATGGGTATGTACGAAGTACAATTGAAAGTGATGCATAATATTATCAACCGTTAATATAAAAATATGAGAAGATGATATCAAATCATGTGATGGATTTGATCAAATGTTCCAACTATGCTATATTCGATCTTGATTAATAAAAATATATTTGGTAAAAAAATTTGTAGATTATAAAAAGTGGATCTTACAAAATTTGTGGATAAAAATATATTGACCAGCTTATAAATACTTATAAGCAATAGCAAACATATACTCTATATCTAAGCTATGGTTAATTATTAACAAGCATTTGGACTCATTGTTACAGCTATCGATTATCAATTCTGCTGGTTGTTATGACCACTATGCAATAATGCAAATGGTGTATTTAGACTTGACTTGACTTTCAACTTCTTTTATATATTTTTATTAAAAGACTAACTTTTGTAGAATTTATGAACTTCGATTGACTTTTATATATTATACACGTATATGAAATAATTTGTAAATTTTTATAAACTCTCTGTTAAATAAGCAACGAGGACAAAGATATTTTAGGATTCAAAAAATGCAACTTGAAACTCAAATTAAATCATAACAATGGTATACAACATATAAATATATTCTTGTAGGGTGCTTTAATCACTTCTAAGGAACATGCACAAGTCAATGGTGGATCAACGAGAATCAAGACAATTTATCCAGTTAGCATTGGCAAAAGAGAACTTGGTTCAGTCTCAACATTAACCTCACTCTATAAACTTGTTTTTTGAATCTCCACTAAGGAGAGGAGAGTTGTGGAGGAAGGTTGAATAGATAGTAAGTAAAAAACATATGTGAGTTGACGTATTGAAATATTAGGATTGTGTATCACTTCTTGCTCCATACCCAAGGATCTCCCCAATGTGTTCTTGAAGATGATTTAACCAAATATAGGTAGTGGGTGACCAATAAGATTTTGTGAATTTAAAGATTATTTAAGACAATTTATTTTAGGAGAGATTTCTTAAAACCCTAGTTTGATTTTGATAGTTTGATTTGTGCCTTAGATTTGATATATGAAGGCAAAACTTTCACACACTTTTATAAATTTTTATGACAAAAAAAAAATTGTTGTATATAACCATCAAAATATTACGTTACATAGATTCGAGGTAATTAAAATAATTAAAGTTGTACAAAATAACTCAAACAAAAAAAAAAGATAAAGAGAGGCATCCATGCTCAACACGATAAAATAAAAATAACTTTCACACAATTGATCATCGCAACAACAACAAAAAAACCACTACCGAAAAATAAAAAATATAGTAATAAAATATTAATCTTTACACAACCTAAACATGTTGAAAGTTATTAAACTAGCAACCACCAATATATAAGAGTTTAATTACAAGTTAGTCTACTTTTTATTGTAAAATCTTTATAAGAATTTTGATTACAGTTTGATTTTTTCATAGAAAAATGGGGGAAATGAAAAAAAAAAAGGTGGGAGAAAGAAAAAACAGAAATGAGAATATTAAAGAGAGGAAAATATTAATATTGTTTAAAATAATAGATAATGATAAACTGACTATATAGTTTTATTTAAATGTCTATATGATTTTCTAATTATTCTAAAAAAATGTATTATGTTCAAATTATAAATTTCATTGAAACTCTACATATAAGAGTCATTGTTATAATAAATATACACTTGAATATTAATTCTTTTATTCTCTTTTTTATTTTATAACGTATTATCAACATGAGAGACTGTGTTTATTTCACTGTGGGGAAAAGTTACTATTAAGTATTCACACAATACACCAAAAGTGGGTGTTTTCTTCTTTGTTAAGTTTAGATTCAGTTTAATATTATTCAGAAAATACGTCCACACAAATTTGTACTTATTTTACTAGAATACGTGGAAAGATCTAGTGGTAGAAAGTACAAATCATATTTTACAAATTTGTGATATAAAGATTTATTAATTGTCCGAAGATTTTCAAATCTATCAAATCTAAAACTACTTTCACACAATTGCTATTTTTCTATTGCAAGTAAGCTTATACTTACAAATCTCTTGATTATATTTTGTAAGATTATTGAATATATATTATGATTTGTGAAGTGTTTTTTAGTTTTATTAAATCTTTTGTTTTAACGATTTAAATATTTTTGAATAATTATAAATTTATGTTATATCAATATTCTGGTTGAATATTGTGTTATTATTTTGTTTCGCACAAAAGTGTGTCCTTTGCTAACAATTAAAAGATTCTTAACGATGTAAAGGACGCCAAACCTATTGAGACAAAGTCCCAACAAGGGGTGTTTGATTTACTGAAGGTTACAATAGTGACAAAGGATGAAAGAGCAAAACAAAAAAGCCTCTGAGGGCACAAACACACTAAAATTCATCAGAAAGAAATATTTAAGACTAAAATGGAATGAAATTACATTTCTCTGCTTTTTTGAGAGTTGTCCTTTTCTTTTCATTCAATCTTCTTTCTTTATACTTTACCAAACGATTTTACCACACGCTTTCTTTCAATCTTGCATAAAACTTCTCGTCGCCCAAGAGCTACCTCATCGCCCAATAACTACTTTGTCGCCCAATAACTACCAATTTCCTCCATAATGATTCAATCTGTTTGTAACTCCCCATCATGATGATTCAACTGTTTGTAACTCTTCCATGATGATTCAACTGCTTTGTAACTCCTCCATAATGATTCAACTGTTTGTAACTCACAAAGCGTGGAAGAAATGATAAGAGAAGAAGGAAAAAGCATTTAAGAGCGGTTACTCTTATGCAGATGATTGACCGTTCTAATCGCCCAACGCCTACAGGCGTCTCGTCTGGGCGATATCCATTTTGGACCCTATCGCGCCTGGGTAATTTCCATTGGGCCTATATATAAATTACCCGGGCATCCATTGGGCCTCGACGACATATACTTCTAAGCCTACATGATTGGGTACTTTTATGGGCCTATATATACAATTTTCTTAAGTATCTTTTTAGGCCCTTGTTATTTCAGATGTCAATGATTACTCACAATATGGCTTAATTAATATAATCACTTATTAATTAGCCATATTCACTTGGTGGCTTCCATCTTCTAAAAAAGTAAGTTTGGCGCCTTAATTCAAATCCTACGAGCACGATTTATATAAATCCAAAAAGGCGCCATTACCAATAACCACGTCCTACCCCATCACGTCACCGCCTTTTTCCTCCCTCTATAAAAAGGACACTATTCATCTTTTCCTTAACTTCTCACTTACCTTCTTATCTCTTTTGCAATCCTCTTGTCCATTTGTTTGAAAACAATGTCTCACGTCTAAAGCTTCTTCAAACAATAATATTACTTTCGAAGATTTCCCGGACCTCCTAACTAAACCCTATGTAAACCCATCGAATCTTCTACCCTCTGGGCACGATATGAATGATTTCTATTTGGGCCCGTGCGTTCGAGGATCGCAGACTCCATTGGGCGATCGGCTACGGCCCAATTTTTTTCCTTGCACCCAAGAACCTCCTTTCTTGGACCCTTTCTCTTTGAAGCCAGTCCATGAGAAGAGCATTTGCACATAGCCCAACGATACCACTTTTCGCCTCAGCATGCGGCGTATGATGAAGCATGGCCCCACGAAGGCACTTTTTTGATCGTCTTGGGATCTCGATCTTCTCGGAAATTTCCACACGTCCCCGCTCTATGACCTGTTCTTTCCCCAATCGCCCTAAGTTTACGGTCTTCCCGAGTACAACACCTTCATTTTTCCTCTTGGCCCAATGTCGGTTACTCTGGGGACGTTGGTGCTTTGGTCAATCTTCCTCCTCCGGGCGATACCATTTCTCCTGCCATGCTGATATCCTCCCTTGCTCCAAAATTTGATAAGAAGTATACGGATTCCTATTCAAGCATGCAGGAGCTTTATGACAACACTGGCAAAGACCCTACTCATGCAGAGCGCGTAGCCTTCCTCCAGGTTTGGTTGTGTAGGTATATTCTTTGCGTTCCTAGTCTTAAACCTTCTATGGCCTATTTGCCCATCGCCCACGTGAGTTGGCCATACGGTAGGTCTTTAAATCTCTCGCTCTGCTTTTTAGCACCTTCTATAGAGGTATGACCTACCTTCAACATCAACTTAGGACCAATGCTTCTCCCTCATCGAAGTGGGCCTCTTTAGCTCGCTCAATTGTGGTTGAGCATATTTTCCCTCCGGAAGAATGCTTGATTCTTCTGAGAATCGCTCACATGATTTTCCTTAGCATTTTTTATATCATTCGTCCATAATTTCTCTAATAACGCTCTTTCTTGCGTCTTATAAAAGTGTTACATTCGATCGATTGTCCTTGGAGAACATGATTTTATAAATTCCAATATTTCAGAAGAGATTGTGTTGATGCTCTCGATAAAGCACAAGTTCATATACATATTAATATTCTTATATCCTAAAAGAACATGGTGTTCACGAAGAAACACGACATAAATATGTAAATATTTTTCAAAGAATACTATTTTAATGTTCCTAAAAAATTAGAAATTTATAATTATCAATTTATAATCAATGTTTCACAAAAATATTATTTTGTTATTCTCGAAGAAGACAATTGACACATACCAATAGTTGAAAAAAATATTGTTTTAATGCTCGTGAAGAAACGTGACTTAATACAAATTAATATTCTAAAAAAATATTGTGTTGATTATGAATAACAACTTTATACAAATCAATATTTCTGAAAAATACATGTCATGCCTCTATATAATACTTGTTCGGTAAAACTTTCGTTAGATTATAAACAGTTGGACATATAGTATGTATAGATAAAAAAGTAGATAAAGTAGTAGCTCTTACAAAAAGTGTGAATAAAAATAATATTTAATCAACTTATAAGTTGTTAAAAGTACAACAAAACATACTAATAGTAATATTATAATAATACTGAAAGGATATATATATAATTGTTTAAATATAGAATTGCTTTGCGTATCATTTCATTTTATATAATTTTTAAGTGACATGCAATTCTATGTTATGGTTTTTATTTTTATTCCCGAGTATGATCTCAAATATTTTTGAGAACGAAATATATTTTATTTAGAAAAAAAAAAAAAAAAAAATCAACCAATATTCAGTGCCAACATTTGGTAACTATTTACCATATATTTCCTTCTTTTTAGAGTCCCAATAAGAACATAACGAAAAGTGCATATTCATTGAATTCATTCTTTCCATGAATCCTTTATTCCTTTATATCACTTTTTTTTTGGGTCGTGAATAAAATCTCATAGAAGAAACAAAAGGAAATGAAATGATGGCATATGTTTTTTGGGACCCCACGTAAATTCTTACCAATTACAACTTTTTGGGACCACTTGTTTTGTCTCTATATATGCACATATATAACCATTTGATTATGAGCATGTCTAGTAGGATTTAAAATAATTTTTTTTTTTAAATTTACTTTTTAACTAGATATTTTATTAAATTTATAATTTTTATCAATTTTTCAACCACGTAGATTAATAATTTTTTTTTATCAAAATCTTATATGAATAATGATATTCATAATTCTTCTTCACTATCGATAATATCTTACGCGACGATTACTCTTCAATTGGAAAAATTATTCATAATTAATGGCTACAAATATATTATTCAATTGAAGTAAATAATTCATTCAATTGAGTAATGTCACTGTAAGATAACTATCGATAATAAACGACTATAAATAGCACTATTCTATAAAAAACTACTTTTAAAGTCTAACAAACAAACAATGTAAGTCATATTATAAAGTTGAAGTTATGCTTTATGTAAATTCATCTTGGATCTGTAAATTTTCTTAGGAGGGTGTATTTAATATAGATTTTAAAAACTTTGATCGACATTTTTAAGTAACTTACTTTGATGGATTTGATTAATTTTTATGAACTTTTATAGATTTTAACATACTCCTACAAACTTTTATGAATTTTTATAGATTTTATTTTGTAAAATTTCCTAGACTTTCACATACTTTTATGCACTTTTATAGACTTTGTTTTTTCAGTTAAAATTTTTGAATTTAATAATTTAATATCCCATAATTAAAAAAATTTGTCGCAAGAGAAAATTTTAATAATAATTTATTTAATTATATTAATATTAATATATTCATAAAAATTAATTTTCTATTTAATTTCTGCAAGTAAACTATGTCGAAAATTAATGATATAACTCACTTTATTTTTTATTTTGAGTAAAACTATAAACTTTCAAATAAATATTGGATAAATTCAAAAATTATGGCATGCGACTCATTTTAAAATATTTTCCAACAAAAAATTTATTCAATTCATTATCTCCATTATTATATTTAATAATATATAAGTAACACGTCATTAGTCACCACAATTACATAAAGAAATAACCAGAGTACCAATTTAGACAAAGAAAAAAATACAACCATGCTCATCAAGATAAACAGAAAAACAAGAATTAAAAAAAAAAAAGTAATAAAATAGTTTTTAACTTGATAAAATTCATTAATAAACTGCAATCAACAATTATATAAGAATTTAATTATAAAGTTATCTTATTTTTAATGAAAAATGATAAAATAATAAATAAATAAATAAAAGAGAGAAAAAAATGGTTATGAGAATATTGAAGAAAGAAAAAAAAATTAATTTGGACTTTACAGTTTGTTTAAGGAAAAAGAAAAGAAAAATGTTGCATATAAAAAAACAAGGGAATGGAAAATATTTTTTCTTTTAAAGTCTTTCAAAGTCTTATGTTGAATGGGAGAGAAATTGTAATATATTTTATTTATATATCGTGCTTTAAAGTTAGTATATATGAAATTCTCTACAAAGTCATTAAAAGTCGTAGATATTTTGAATACCTCTGAATTTCGTAGAATTTAAAAAAATCTAAATTCAATATCCCATGACTTTATAAGACTTTTTAAAAGTCTTTAATAATCTCTATTGAAACCCCAATACTTTTATGGAGTTTAAAAAGTATGAATTGAATACACTTAGACTTTTAAACTCCATAAAAGTCATATCAAATCTTAATTGAATACACTCTCCTTAAATTACTAATACGTGAGCAAAACTAATTATGGTGATTGATCTGAAGTTGATATTGATTATGCACACTAGTTGAGACTTTATATCATATTAGTTAGAGGAAATTATAGCAAATGTTCTTTTGCATATGATACATTTGAAAAATGGCAACTTTTGAAAACAAATTTAAAAATAGTCATTTTGGATAAATAAACTTCAAAAATTACTTAACCACTCACTATATTTTAGTCAAATATAATTTAAAATCAGATTTATTATTTCGTTAAAATAAAAATCTTGCTCCACCACTCACTGTCTCGTAATATCGCATTCGCGCCACCATTCGCCATCAATTAACCTACTCCAATTAAATGAATATTTTGATAGATTAGTTTAGATTATAAAAGAACAAAAATTTAATAGGTTTTATACTAGATTATTTTGATTATTTTTAGATTTGAAAATATGTTGAATATGATTGATAAAAAATTGTTGGAAGAGATTGAGTTCAAAGATTAATGTTTGATTGAAGAAGAAGAAGAATGTGAAAACGAGAAAAACAAACGAAGTGGGTTGACTAATTTCCGTGCGACAGAACTATGCGGAAAAGAAGAAGAAGAAAAAAAAAATTAATGTTGCCCAACAGTTGACCGTCAACATTAAATTTTTTTCCCACCCGACAATTAAATGACAAAAAAAAAAAAGGACAAACAAACGACAGTTGAACTATTTTTCGACAAAATGCTTTCTTTGTTTTGTATATATAAACTCTAATATTTCTTAAAAGCGAAACAACTCATTAAAAAGAGTCCAATTTTGATGATCCTCATTTAACGAAGGTTAACATAACCCACGTTAGGGAAGTTTTTTTTTTAAAAAAAAAAATACTCTCTAACACTCTTTAAAAAGTGATTCTAAAATAATCTGTATCATATGATAATCTATACTAATCTAAAATGGGCTTAAATGGAGAAACATTTTTGGACTATTATACCCTTACAAACTTTTTAAAATTCCTTATTCACCTTTAGTATTCATTAATGTATGTTAATTTTACCAACGGTCACTGAAGTTGCCTTCAAATTACAAAATGGTCACTGAAGTTCAAAAATTTCATTAGTGGTCACTGAAGTTAGAAATCCTTTCACTAATGGTCACTCCATTAAATTTCTAATTTAAAATGGTGATGTGGTATTTATTTATTGCATGGTAGTTTATGTACTTTATATAATATTCACTTTAGTCCCTGTACTTCAATTAAGTCCTTCAAAAATTGCATCTCGTGTCATTAATCTTATACATCTTTACACTTTGTCTCCAAATTTTTAATTATCTTTTCGATTAAGTCCTCTAAAATTGCATCTTAGGTCCTTCAATTTTTTTTACATATCTATACTTTGGTCCCTAAATTTTCAATTATCTTTCAATTAAGTCTTCCAAAAATTGCATCTTATGTCCTTCAATTTTTATATCTTTACACTTTGGTCCCCAAATCTTTGATTTTAGTGGCCAAAATAAGTGTAATCTTCTTGATCAAAATAAGGGTACTTTCAATTAAATCATTGATTTTACACTCGAATTTTCACCCAAACGAACAAAAAATAATATTATAGGGTCCCACCACTAAAATGTCTACTTTTAGTGGTCAACTCTAAGTGATAAATGTGAATTTTACACTAATTTTGACCACTAAGTAGTTTATTGTTTAATTATATTATTTTGTTCGTTTAGGTAAAAATTCGAGTGTAAAGTCAAAGATTTAATTGAAAGTACACTTATTTTGACCACTAAAATTGTACTTATTTTAGCTACTAAAATCAAAGATTTGGAGAACCAAAGTTTGAAGATGTATAAAGTTGAAAGACTTAAAATGTAATTTTTTAGAAGATCTAACTGAAAAATAATTGAAAATTTGGGGACTAAAGTGTAAAGGTGTAAAAAGTTGAATGATCCAAGATGTAAATTTTAGAGGACTTAAATGAAAGATAATTAAAAATTTGGAGATCAAAGTGTAAATATGTAAAAGATTAAGGACCTAATATACAGTTTTTGAAGAATTTAATTGAAATATATGGACTATAGTTAATATTATATAAAGTACATAGACTACCGTGCAATAAATAAATGCCACATCATCATGCCACATCACCATTTTAAATTAAAAATTTAATGGAGTGACCATTGGTGAAAGGATTTATAACTTCAATGAACACCACTGAAATTTTTGAACTTCAATGACCATTTTGTAATTTGAAGGTAGCTTCAATGACCGTTTGTGAAATTAACACATTCATTAATGTATAATTATTTTTTAATATTTTATTTATTACTCTTTTATTGTTTATTCTACATTAAATTTTCAACAATTTACTAAATATACAATTAAAATTTTTAAACATTTAATCTATTAAATTAAATATGAAGGTGAAAAAATGATCTCAACTTTTTATTTTTTATTTTTACACTAAGTAGATAAAATGAATGAGAAATGAATTTCAATAAAAAAAAAGAAATGAATGAGAAAAATTGTAACTTTGTTTATCACCGCATTAAAATTCAAATTATAGTTGTCAAAATTGAAATGAAGATAAAAATATTATTTTCAATACATTAAATTACAAAGATGATTACGAAAGATGTTTGATTCGATTCTTTTTAAAAAAAAAAATCTTTTTTTTCTCAAATTCGTTTTCAACTACATATTTTATGTGACTTACAACTTTTATCATCTTTTCAACAACACATTTTACCAATTTTTTTCAAATCTTTAAACCCCACCAAACATATACTATAGTTTAGAACAAGCGTGTGAAACTTTTTTTCATTTTTAATTTAATTTAATTTAATTAATATATATATATATATAGAGCGTTCTTTATATTTTACTTATGTCCATCAATAATATTTTTACTCCGTCCATCAACGATATTCTTACAACATGTACAAGTATTTACACTTCTTTAATTTTTGTTTCTTACTCATATTTATGACATTTCATTTACGTCACAAATCAAACAAGTCCTAATAAAAGAGAATATACATAAAGAATATTGTTTCATAAGGAATCATCGCTTTCAACAAATGTATAATATTATGTTGTTAATTATTACATTTTCTCACAATAAAATTAGTAATTATTAATTATATTCTTTGTAAAATACAACCATGGAGATCATTAATACTATAAGATTTGATATCAGTTGTTTGTCAATTATCAAAGTTTAAATCGCCAAAAGGTTTTAACTGGGTTCAAGTTATTGTTGGTATTATCACTATATAAAACTCATATCTAATTGTAATTGTACTTAAATGAATGCAATTATCTTTTAATATTTATTTGTTACTATTTTATTGTTCATTATTATCGTATATTAAATTTTTAACAATCTATTAAATGTACATTTAAAATTTGTAAATATTTAATATATTAAGTTAAATATGAAGGTGAAAAGACGATCTCAATTTTTTTTTTGCCTTACGTAGATGAAAGAAATGAAAAATGGATTTAAAAATAAATTAATGAGAAAATTGTAAATTTTTTTATTACCGGATTAAAATTCAAATCATGGAGATGGAAATATTGTTTTGAATACATTGTATTATAGTGATTATAGTTGACAACTAATATATGAATTTTTTTTAATTTTGATTTAATTAATTAATATATAAGAGAGAGAGAGAGAGAGAGAGAGAGAGAGAGAGAATTCTTCTTTAGTTTTTCTTTCTTACTTATATTTATGTTGTTATCGTTTACATCACAAATCGTACGCGCTTAAATAAAAAAAGAGATAATATATATGTAATATTCTTTACAAAGGAGTCACTATTCCAAATAAACGACAATATTATAGTCAATCATTACATTCTCTCAAATAAAATTAATAATTAATTTTTTTTTAAAACACAACCTCAAGATCCATAAATAGACATCATTAATTCTATACGATTTGATATCAATGGTTCAAATAATTATCAAAGTTTCAAATCATCAAAAGCTTTTAATCAATTCAAGTTACTATTTGTATTACTTTATATAAAACTCATATTTGATTGTAATTGTATTTCTATGAATGTAAATAAAATATCAAAATTTAACAATACAAAACAATATGTTATCAACTATCATATTTTTTATATTTATTGCAATCGCTACTTTAATATTTTAATTATTAACAATTAAAAAATAAAAAATATTAAAATATTAAAAATTAACAATATGATTACAAAAACACGTGCAATACACGCGTTTTTAACTAGTATATTTAAGAAGCAGCAAAATAGTAACTTTTCAAATTTTACTTTTAGCTTTTCTATCTATATATTATTAAAATAGCAACTTTGACCTTAATTACTTAATTAATTAAAGCAATTATTTTTATGTCACATATGTATTAGTATGCACAATGTATCTCCACAAATAATTTAAGCACATGTTTGGTTGGGATTAAAAACCAGTTTATTTGAATTAGTCAACACTCCTTCAAAAGTCGGGCCCATCTTCACATAACATTAACATTAAAACATGGGTAATTATATTCACACAACATTTTTTGTTTTTTGCACTACATTTTAATTATATTTAACACCCTTAATCTTTTAACAATATAGCACTCATGTCCTCAACTTTTTTATCACATTTTTATCTTCAAATTTTTATTAATTAACACGTCTTGTGTTTTGATAACGGTTTCCGTAAAACACATTTGTTGAGAATTCGTAAAAAAATTTATTTGTCTATCATATTTTTTTAAAAAACAATAGATACAAAAGACGATAAAATATTTTTTTCTCATTTTAAATCACATACACAAAATATATCGACAAAAATCATCATCAATAATGAAATGTGCTAATTAATAAAAGTTGAATATAAGAATTCGATAACAAAAATTAAGAATATAATTATAATAATGAACAAAAGTTGAGAAATTTAAGTATAATTAAAATGTGATGTACTTATAACAAATTATAAACAGAAATATACCCTTAAAACATTTCATCCACAAAATAAATTTCCAAAAAGCTCATATTTAACATACAATGGTTGAATTGTCAATCATCACAATGATTTTCATACAACCAGTTAAACACTAAATTGAATGAAGGATCCACTTCCACATCAAATGTTGGCCAACTTCAAAGTTTATAATGGTTGAATTGTCAAATGTTGCAGTTGATTTTCATCAATGTGAGTCCATGGAGAAAATGAAAAATGTGACCAAAATTAAACCAAATGTCAAATGTGGACCAATTGGTCAAAAACAGATAAACCATTTCTAGTTTATATCTATATCAAACACCATTTAAATTTAAATTTAATTGATTTTGTAAAATATTAGCATAATGCTTATTTTTTTAATGTTTCAAATATTTACAGTGAGAATCTAAATATATTTTATTTTAGAAAAAAAAAAAAAAATCAAATCAATATTCAGTGCCAACGTTTGGTAACTATTTACTATATATTTTCTTCTTTTAGTACGTCTCCAATAAGAACATAACGAAAAAGGCATATTCATTGAATTCATTCTTTCCATGAACTTTTATTCCTTTATATCAATTTTTAATTTGGGTCGTGAATAAATCTCATAGAAGAAACAAAAGAAATGTGAAATGATGGCATATGTTTTTGGGGACCCCACCGTAAAATTCTTACCAATTACAACCTTTTGGGGACCACTTGTTTTGTCTCCATATGTGTACATAAATAACCATTTGATTATGAGCATGTTTATAGGACGGTAAATAATTTTTTTTAAATTTACTTTTTAACTGTATATTTTATTAAATTTATAATTTTAACACCTACAACCACGATATTATTAATATTTTATCAAAATCTTATACGAAAGAAGAATGATTCATAGCGTACCACCATATCGAGCAATACCATCTTGACGCGATTGCTACTCAATCGGATAAATTATTCACAATTAATTCGCCAAGAATATATTATTCAATCAAGAAAATTCTATTCAATCAGAAGAATGCCACGTGCAGTGGTTAACCAACATCGGAGCAATGAATCTACTATAAATAAGATTATTCTATAAAAAACTACTTTTAAAGTTTCCAACAAACAAACAATGTAAGTCATATTATAAAGTTGAAGTTATGCTTTTATGTAAATTCATCTTGGATTGTAAAATTTCTAGAGGGGTGTATATTTAATACAGATTTTTAAAGACTTCGACCTAAACTTACTTTTGATGGATTTTATTAATTTTATTTAACTTTTATATATTTGTAACATACCCCACAAACTTTGCGTATGTTATAGATTTTATTTTGCAAAATTTTCTAAATTTCTCGCGATACTTTTTACGCACTTTTATAAATTTCTGTTTTTTAACAGAAAATTTTTAAATTTTAAATTTTAATATTCTGATAATTAAAAAAAAATTGTCGCAAGAAATTTTTTAATAATAATTTTTTTACCATATTAATATTAATTTATTCATAAAATTAATTTTCTATTTAATTGTCGTAAGTAAACCACGCCGGAAAATTAATGATATATCTTACTTTATTTTTTATTTTGAGTAAAATTATAAACTTTCAAATAAATATTATTGACAAATTTCTAAAATTTATGGCATGCGACTCATTTTAAAAATATTTTCCAACAAAAATGTTTATTCAATTCATTATCTCCTCGCTGTATTTAATCATATATAAGTAAGACGCCATTAGTCACCACAATTGCATACAAAGAAATAACTAAAGTACCAATCTAGGACAAAGAAAAATAATACAAATCCTTATGCTCTAACAAGATAAACAAGAAAAAACAAGAATTAAAAAAAATACAAGAATAAAAAATAGTTTTTAACTCTGATAAAATTCATTCAATAAACCGCAATCAATAATTGTATAAGAATTTAATTGTAGTTATCTTATTTTTTAATGAAAATGGTAAAATAATAACAAATAAATAAAAGAGAGAAAAAGAATATGAGAATATTGAAGAAAGAAAAAAATATTAATTCTGGACTTTGCTGTATTGTTTTCACGAAGTTAAAACAGAACGTCAAGACATAAAAAACAAGTGAATTTAAAAATCGTTTTTCTTTGAAAAGCCTTTGGAAGCCTTTTGTACCAATCAAGTATAAATCAGAATATATTTTATTTATACATCGCATGAAAGGAGACATTAAAATTCTACAAGTTCATTAAATCGTAGATATTTTCAATACCGATGCAGAGATTTTTAAAAAGCCTAATTTCAATATCTACATTAATTCCTTATAAAGACTTTTAACAACTTTCTATCATCACCCTCAAAACTTTTATGTGACCCTGTTTCAATCGAATATTAACCAGATACCTTTTAAACCCATAAAGTTCCATCAAATCTTAATTGAATACTCCTCTTTAAACTGTTCATACGTGAGCAAAACCAATTATGGTGATTGATCCGAAGTTGATATTGATTATGCACATTAGCTGATACTTTATAATCATATTAATTAGAGGAAATTATAGCAAATGTTCTTTGCATATGACACATTTGAAAAATGGTGCAACTTTGAAAATGCTTACAATAGTCATTTTGGATAAATATAACTTCAAAATTACTGAACCACTCATTATATTTGAATAAATATATAATTTAAAATTAGATTTATCATTATCGCTAAAATAAAATCCTCGTTCACCTAATGCCCGTTTCATAATATCGTGACCACAACGCCACCATTCACGCCATCAATTAACCCACTCCAATCATCAACGAATATTTTGATAGATTAATTCAGATCAAAAAGAACAAAAATTCAATAGGTTTTATATTTTATTATTTTGATTATATTTGTAGATTTGAAAATACGCCCATAGCTGATCGATAAAAAATTGTCGAAGAGACTGGAATTTCAAAGATTAACGCTCGATCAAGAAGAACGCGAAAACGAAAACACAAACGGCATGGATTGACTAACTTCCGCACAGCTTTGAACTGGCTCCTGAAAGAGTTAAGGAAAAAAAAGCACACCCAACAAAGGATCAGTCAACATTAAATTTTTTTCCCAACTGACAAATTAAAACGACACTAAAAAAAAGACAACAAACGACAATGAACCATTTTTCGACAAAATGCTTTTGTTTTAGTAGACAGAACTCTAATATTTCTTAAAAAGTCAAACAACTCATTACAAAAATAGCCTACTTTTGATGACCTCATTTATCCAGGGTTAACATAACCACGCCATGAATCTTTTTTCATAAACATACTGTCATCACTTTTAAAAAGTGACTTAAAATAATATGCATCATATGGTAATATATTTAAGCAAGCAAGAAAATTGCCAGAATTCATTCAAATTTCGCTTTAACTTTTCTATCTGTATACTATTAAATAGCAACTCGACTTGACCTTAATTAAAAAGCAATTATTTTTATGTCACATATGTGGCTGCGCACGATGTATCTCCAATAAACATTTGCATATGTTACTACGTTGCTGTATTAGAAAACCGCTTATTTGAATCTTTAGTCAACAGCCACCAAAAGTTCTGCCCATCTTCACATAACAATAATATTAAAATACGTGACTTATATTCTCAATACTTTACCAGACCATACCATTTTAATTATATTTAACACCCTTAATCTTTTAACAATATAGCACTCATGTCCCTCAACTCTTTTCATCACATTTTTATTTTACCCCTTTTTATTACTTAGCACACTCGCGTTTGATAACTAAGCTCGTAGAAACACAATTGTCGAGTATTCAGAAAAAACTTAATATTTTGTCCGTCATATTTTTAAAAAAACAATAAGACAATAAAAGACGACAAAATATTCGCTTTTCTCATTTTAAATCACATAAACAAAATATTCTGGACAAAATCATCACCAACGGCTGAACAACGCTAATTAACGGAAAGTTTTATGTTAATTTGACTTAATAAAAAGCGTTAGGTATACCTGTAATAACGTATCGAAAAATGACGATCGTAAGCGATAATTAAAACGCTAAGACTTATAACAAATTATAAAGCGATGATAATTCAAAACATATCATCCCACAAAATAAATTTCCAAAAAGTTCATATATTTAGTCATGTTAAATGTCAGAATCATTAACATACTGGCGGCTGATCATACAACCAATGAAACACTAAATTGAACTAGTATGATCCACTCCATCGTCAAACGCTCACTAACTTCAAAGTAGGTAATGTTCGAACTGTCAAATGTTGCAGCTTGATTTTCACCAAATGTGAGTAGGCTCAAGGCCAAGTGGTTTTGCTCGGATATGATTAATATCTTTAACCGCTGGTTCAAGTTCGTATTTCGTGAATGAACCGTCTGTCCACGACTTTTGAATTAGTCTCAACCAACCGGCTTGCCTGTGTTCGCCCGCCCCACCCGCAACTTTTTAACACTTTCAATCTAATGCGACAAAATACTAACATAAAGCATCCATTAGATGAAGATAATACAACATCCAATATCTAGTTAAAAATGCCACTAAAATAAGATCCATAAGTAGAAGAGAAACATTAAACACCAAATTACATACCCAAAAAAAGTATTAAATTTTACAAATGCTAAAAATAAAATAAAAATTTTCCTCTCAAAACAACATAAATAATGTTGGTTTAATTTTCTTTCATCTAAGAGTTTTCATTCGTTTTACTCATTCATCAACCTTTCAAAAAAGTTATAATCAGAAAAGCTTGTAAACAATATAAATAAAATATTTTTAATTCAGATGTATCTATTTAAGATTTACCAACCAATCCATTTAAATACACTTTTTAATTATCTTATTTAGTTGGCAGGTTACTATTGAATAAATCGTAAAAAATAAAATTTTGCCTGGGGTCGTTGCGACATTTGCTTCGTTTCCGAAGAATCAACCCGAACCCGACGGTTTTTGGCTCCTTCCTGCTCCTGCTCTTAATTTTTTTTCGAATCTTGATTTGAACCTCCTGTTCCGATTCGGGTCCCGGCCAGGATACGTTTTGCTTCCTGCTAAAACGCCCACCCTTAAACGCGGAAAATCACGGAGAAAAATTTAAAAACGCGACCCAAATTAAACTAAATGTCAACGTAAGGGATCAATTTCCATTAAAAAGCATAAATAAACCATTTCCCAGCTTTATACGCAGATATCAAATACCATCTAATTAAACTTGACCCATTTTGTAAAATATTAGCATTATATTTTTAATGTTTTAAAATTTTAAGATTTAATGAATATATATTATTTTATTTTAAAATAATTATAGTATATGCATTGTCTTGAAAAAAATATTTTATAATATTACATAATTTTATAGAAGCAAAAATAATTTTAATAATAATACTCATATTAATATTAACATAAATATAATATTATTATAATCACGCCTATTTTATTAATTTTATAACAATATAAGAATAAATTAATTTGTTATCAAACTGCTCAAATATTTATTTAAACATTAAACAATAATGATACAATAATTTAATAAACAATTATCTCGGAAGGTCTAATTCTTTTGCAATCGTAACAACAAAAGCTGAACTCAAGCTTAAAAACCAGTGATTGAATGGTGTATTGCACCTTTCCCAATTGGAATAACTCTGATAAAACGGCCGAAAACCCCCAGTAACTGAACGTTGAAAATTCTCACACTCCCGCCACAAATCCACCCGCCAGTCGCCGCTCTTCCTCTTGTCTCCATTTCTCAATCCTTCCATCCCAAAGTCCATCCTAATTGAAAACTAAGCCTGCGATTCTTCCTTCCTCCACATCATAGATCTAACCAGGTAAAATACACAGTTTAAATCTATAATCACATTTTGTTTCAAGAATTTATAGTTTTAATCAGTTCATTTTCCTGCTGCTACATACAAAGTTTTGGGGTTTAATTTGTTTCAATCTATTTTTTTCTTTTTTTGACAAATAAACAAATTAAAAATCATTTGTCGTTACTGTCCTTGCTTTTGTTCTTATTTATTTTGTCCCGTATTATTTATTTTTCATTTTTCCAGTTTTGTTCCTTATAGCTATTTCATCCATTACTGGTATTTAACGCTTAGAATTATTTGACTAACACCAACACAATAACATGGATTAGCTTCCAGAAAGCTTCATGCTTGATCCTCGTACGCATTACTTTCCAAGTTATTATTCCAAGATTAAAAGTCTTACGTGGAACAAGGTTAGCAAGTCACTTCAACCGTTATCCTCTGTCCCTCACCACCCAAAACCCCACCCATCTTGCTGCTTCCTTATCGTATCGCCACTGCCAACTCCACTATTTTTCTCGTATCAGGTGGCTACTTCCCTCCATTGCTGCCCTTCAGAACCCAGTGCATTTTCAATTTGGTAGCCTGCAGGCTTATATCTTCCATAATCACATAATAGCTACACTTGAAATTTCTCAATACTTATTTACTTGGTTTTGTGGATTTAAGGTCCGTGGCAATATTTTAAGCAAAGAAAGGAAACAAATTTGGTTTCTTTTCTGAGATGGTTGGTTTTTCCTTTGGTATGGAATCGTCAATGGACTCGTTATGGGAGCTATCACTCGGAAGAAGCTCGAAAAGAAGAAGAAGCACAGAAGAAAAGGTTTGACCGAATAATTTATATAATTTATCTATTGTTGTTATAATCGTCATGAATTCGTAGAATAGGCGAATCGGAGTTACTCTCAATCTAGTTTAAACATGATTTTGGGATTGGCCTTGGTTATAGAATTAGAAATGACGTCGTTCTTCTTCGGAACACGTAAGTTCCAAGATACCATATCACTATTTTGAATTAAAAGAAATAATATTTTTTGTTCGGAAGTTCTCTTTGATTAGTCGTGGCTTTTGGTAGCACTTGTTTTTCCAAAACCAAGCGTTGGCAAAATTTTAGATTACTAGTTTTTGCTTTAAGAGTAGTGGTCCCCTGGATTTCATGCGGGGCCATTGTTTTGTTTTTAAAATACAACAATGGAGATCATTAATACTATAAGATTTGATGTCATTGTTTGTCAATTATCAAAGTTTAAATCGTAAAAGGTTTTAAGCTGGGTTCAAGTTATTGTTAGTATTATCACTATATAAAACTCATATCTAATTGTAATTGTACTTAAATGAATGCAATTATCTTTTTAATATTTATTTGTTACTATTTTATTGTTCATTATTATAGTATATTAAATTTTAACAATCTATTAAATGTACATTTAAAATTTGTAAAATATTTAATATATTAAGTTAAATATGAAGGTGAAAAAAGCGATCTCAATTTTTTTTTTTTTTGCCTTACGTAGATGAAAGAAATGAAAAATGGATTTAAAATAAATTAATGGAGAAAATTATAAATTTTTTTATTACCGGATTAAAAATTCAAATCATGGAGATGGAAATATTGTTTTATATGTATCATATGGTAATATATTAAGAAGCAAAGAAATGGTAACTATTCAAATTAACTATCGCTTTTAACTTTTCTATCTCAGATATTATTAAAATAGCAACTTTGACCTTAATTAATTAAAGCAATTATTTTTATGTCACATATGTATTAGTATGCACGATGTATCTCCACAAATAATTTAAGCACATGTTTGGTTGGGATTAAAAACCAGTTTATTTGAATTAGTCAACACTCCTTCAAAAGTCGGGCCCATCTTCACATAACATTAACATTAAAATATGGGTAATTATATTCACACAATACTTTTTTTTTTTTACTACATTTTAATTATATTTAACACCCTTAATCTTTTAACAATATAGCACTCATGTCCTCAACTTTTTTTTTTATCACATTTTTATCTTCAATTTTTTATTAATTAGCACATCTTGTGTTTGATAACGGTTTCCGTAAAACACAATTGTTGAGACTTCGTAAAAAAACTTATTTGTCTGTCATATTTTTAAAAAAAACAATAGATACAAAAGTACGATAAAATATTTGTTTTCTCATTTTAAATCACATAAACAAAATATCTCGACAAAAATCATCATCAATGATGAAATGTGCTAATTAATGAAAGTTGAAGATAAGAATTTGATGACAAAAGTTAAGAATATAATTGTAATAATGAACAAAAGTTGATGATCTTAAGTATAATTAAAATGTGGTGCACTTATAACAAATTATAGTGTGAATATACCCTTAAAACATTTCATCCACAAAATAAATTTCCAAAAAAGCTCATATTTAACATACAATGGTTGAATTGTCAAATACTGCGGCTGATTTTCATACAACCAATGAAACACTAAATTGAACGAAGGATCCACTTCCACGTCAAATGTTGGCCAACTTCAAAGTTTATAATGTTTGAATTGTCAAATGTTGCAGTTGATTTTCATCAATGTGAGTAGGCCTGGGCGTCGGGTGGTTCGGTTTGGATATTTCAATACCCGGAACCGTTGGTTCGGGTTCGTGTATTCGTAAATGGAACCGTTGGTCCACGTAATTTTTGAACCAAATCCAAACCCGAACCGCTTGTTCGGATTCGGGTTCGATTCTACCTTGCAACTTTTAACACTTTCTTAATCTAATGCACAAAATATGAATATAGCATCCAATAGATAGCATAATACAACATCCAATATCTAGCAAAATAAGCCATAAAATAGTATCCATTAGCAGAGTATAAACATTAAACACCAAATTACATACCCAAAAAAAAAAAGTACTAAATTTTACAAATGCTAAAAATAAAATAAAATTTTCCTCTCAAAACAACATAACAATAAATATTGTCGAATTTTTCTTTCATCCCGTTATTTCATTTGCTTTACCATTCATCAACCTTTCAAAAAAGAGTGAATTGTAAAGTTAGAAACAATATAAATAAAATATTTTTTAATTTGTATAGAACTACTTAAGATTTACCAACCAACCATTTAAAGACCCTTTTTAATTATCTTATTTAGTTGGTGTTGGGCTATTGAATAAATTGTAAAAAAAAAAAAATTCGGTTCTAGTTCGGGTGCACTTGTTCTTGTTCAAGAACCAACCCGAACCCGACGGCTTCTTGGTTTCTGCCCTTGCCTTAATTTTTTTTTTTTGAACTGGATCGGAACCTCCTGGTTCCGATTTGGTCCCGGTTTGGGAGGTTCGGTTCTGGTTAAAATGCCCACCCCTAAACGTGAGTCCATGGAGAAAATGAAAAATGTGACCCAAATTAAACCAAATGTCAAATGTGGACCAATTGGTCAAAAACAAATAAACCATTTCCTAGTTTATATGCATATCAAATACCATCTAAATTTAAATTTAATTGATTTTGTAAAATATTAGCACACGTTTATTTTTTTTAATGTTTTAAAATTTTAAGATTTAATGAATATATATTATTTTTATTTTAAAATAATTATAGTAGATACATTGTCTTGAAAAAATATTTTATAATATTACATATTTTTATAGAAACAAAAATAAATTTCACAATACTACTCATAATAATAATAATACAACATAATATTATTATAATTATATCTATTTTAATAATTTTATACAATTATAGTAATAAATTATTTTGTTATCAAACTCTTAAATAAAAACCTACAAATTAAACAAGATTTAAGGGTGTGTTTTGATCAAATTTTCCATGGAAAATGAAAATTTTCCACCCAATATTTTGATTTTTTGGTTGGTAAAATTTTCCATTAAACAATTATGAAACAATTTTGTTTAATAAACAATTATCTAGTTATCTAATTATTTTTGCAATATTTTCGTAACAACAAATTTATTTGAAATCAAGCTTTATTTTCCATGGAAAATTTGTTAACGTTTTTCAATCCAAATTTCTTTGGTCATTTCCATGAAAAATATTTTCTTTCCATTGAATGGTGCATTGCAACCTTCTACCCACAACAATAACAACCAATATCCAATAAAATAAGACCGATCTACTGCCCCCATGTGGGCAGTATAAAAAACGTGATGAAAACCCCTAGAACTGAACGTTGAAAATTCTCACACTCCCGCCACAACCACCGCCAGTCGCCGCCTTCCCCTCTTGTCTCTCCATTTCTCAATCATTCCATCCCAAAGTCCATCCTAATTGAAAACTAAGCTCAAGATTCTTCCTTCCTCCACATCATTTAGATTCAATCAGGTAAAAATACACAGTTGAATCTATAATCACATTTTGTTTCATGAATTTATACTTTTAATCAGTTCATTTTCCTTGCTGCTAATGGAAAGTTTTGGGGTTTAATTTTGTTTCAGTTCATTTTTTTCTTTTTGACAAAAAAATAAATAAAAATCATTTGTCGTTACTGTCCTTGCTTTTGTTCGTATTTATTTTGTCCCGTATTATTTATTTTTCATTTTTCCAGTTTTGTTCCTTATAGCTATTTTATCCATTAATGGTATTTAACGCTTAAATTTATTTGACCAATATACCAAGACAACAACACGGATTGGGTCTAGAAAAAGCTTGATGCTTGATCCTCACGCATTAATTTCCAAGTTAATATTCCATGATTAAAGTCTTACGCGGAATAAGTTACAAGTCACTTAACCGTTATCCCCTGTCGGGCCTGTCCTCAATACCCAAAACCCTACCCATCTTTGCCGCCTCCATCGTATCGCCACTGCCAACTCCACTATTTTTCTCGTATCAGGTGGCTACTTCCCTCCATTGTTGCCCTTCGTAATCCAGTATTTTTCAATTTGGTAGGCTCGCAGGGGCTTATATCTTCCATAATTTACACAGTTACACTTGAAATTTTTAATACTATTTACTTGGTTTTGTGGATTTGTTGTCCGTGGTACATTTTAAGGAAAGAAAGGAACAAAATTTTGGTTTCTTTTTCTGAGATGGTTGGTTTTTTCCTTGGTAGGCGGAATCGTCAATGGACTCGCGGGAGCTAACATCGGAAGAGCTCGAAAAGAAGAAGAAGAAAGAAGAAAAGGTTTGATCATCAATTTATAATTTATTCATTAAGTTGTTATAATCGTCATGAATTCAGAATATAAGGAATTCGAGTTACTCTTAATCTAGTTTGGGCACATGATTTTGGGATTGGCCTTGGTTATAGAATTAGAAATGACGTCAGTTCTTCGGAACACGTAAGTTCTCCCAGATACTATACTATTTTGAATTAAAAGAAATAATATTTTTTGTTCGAAGCTCTCTTGATTAAATGTGGCTTTGCAGCGTTTGTTTTTCCAAAACCAAGTGTTGGCAAATTCTTAGATTACTAGTTTTTTGTTTATGAGAAGGGTCCCTGGATTTCCTGTGGGCCATTGTTTTGTTTTAGTTCGCCTGATTTATATTTTGGACTTGGCTTTTTGTGCGAAATGGCTGCAGTTTTTTTTATTTCTGATTATTTAATTTATTTGACCTGCTGACCAAATTAACTGCCATTTCACGTGTTCATCCATAGGCTAAAGAGAAAGAGTTGAAGAAAATAAAGGCTGCACAAAAAGCAGAGGCAGCCAAACTTCAGGTGTAGTACCATCGATTAGCCTCTTAGCTTGGAGTTTCTCTACGCCGACACCTAAAGGGATTATGCAGTTATTTTTCCTTGTTTCTTTTTGTCTGTTATAATATCTTATTCAAGCTTTTCATTTGCAATGAAAGGCACAGCAAGCCTCTAATGCTCCCAAGTCTGGGAAGAAAAAGAATGTGAAAAGAGAAGCTGAGGAGGAAAACCCCGAGGATTATATTGACCCAGAAACACATGTGGGTGAGAAGAAAAAGCTGTCTCGTCAAATGGCAAAGACGTTTAATCCTAGTGCTGTCGAGAAATCGTAAGTATGGAGTTTTTAAAATATTGTTTTCTTTTTTTCTTCACTGTCATTGGATGCTTGATTTGTTATATTTCCCTTGTCCTTCTAATTTCTAATTTAGGTGGTATGCATGGTGGGAAAAGTCAAAATTCTTTGAGGCAGACCCTAGCAGCTCAAAACCGCCTTTTGTCATTGTGAGTCTCTCTATGCACCTTTCTTTGGCATTGCTATAAATTGTCATTTTTATAATATATTAATTTTAATTATGACTTGCCAATATAAGCGAGAACATAGTGATGAGATTATTTTGGAGAATAGGTGGATAGTCTGTGTTGTGTATCCTGGGATACTAAAAAGCCATTCAGAAAATGAAATATAGTTACAAATGGGAACCAACTGAATTGGACCTGTTGAAAAAGAAACATGTAACTAATATTTCGCAATTTTCTCATCTTCTAGATATGTCTCTTCTTTTCCCCAGCTTTCTCTGTCAATATGCAGACGTATGTGTATGTATTTCTGGATATGGTGTTTCATTTACTTCAGTGCTCTATGCTTATCAATTACAATATTGTCGCAGTTTCACCATATTTTTGTTTTCAACTTTCAAGCAAGTACAAAGAACATCAGTTGTGCTGACCTGGTTCTCTGAGAGAGCTTGTTATAAAGCCTTCAAGATAGTTGAGAAACTCATAAATGAGAACAGAAAGGGAAAAATTTGCAATATAAGGAAATGTGATATTAATGGAATTCTGTTTGATTGATGGAAAAAAATAATTTGTATGTCCAAAAATACTGATATTGTTTCTATCAATATTCAGACAGCATACAAAAGTTAACCTTGGCGCAAAGTCGAATCTCTTCAGTTATATTGGAAACTATAAAGTAGCAAGCAGATACGTAGAAACGTTCAATTTAGAAGTTTATGGTGCTGCCACATATTCGTGGTACTAGGCCATGTTGGCCAAATCGTGTGCATGCTTTTTGGACACTACTTGTGGAATTCGCTTTTATTGACCTTCATAATTTAAACCCAGGGCTGGCCATGAGATTTTGGGGGCTTTAGGTGAAACTTTAAATGGGGGTCCTTAATAAATAGTTTAAAATATACACACACAGTGATTATAGATAATGTTTTTTATTAAATAAAAACATTTAAAGTTACAAATCCATCGCCAATTCATTCAGTGTATCTTGTGACATTGTTGATCGAAGGTAAGATTTTAGCAACTTCAACTTTGAGAAGCTTATCTATGTAGAGGCAAGCGTAACTAGTATAGTCAATAATATCTTGTAAGCAATCCTTACATTTGGAAAACAACTATCTATTGTCTTTAGATAGTCCAACACCTTGATTGCATTTGTGGTCTCTACTGGTAAAAATCTCACAATTATAAGTTTTAAAAATAACTTTTGTCTAACAATATCAGAATCCACGCCGTGCTTAAAAAATTCTTCAAGATCATTATACGAACACTTCAAACAAATTTTTGATTTTTATGCTCTTCATCCATGTTTTTATTTTAAAATTTTTATCTTCAAATTCTTCACCAACTGATTTTTTCTTGTATTATTAATATTACTAGTTAAAAATTTTTCACCATTCTTGCTTGAGATTAAATAAACTCTTCATTTTTTTTTGTTCTTTCTTTTTCCATGTCCACACAAATACTTCCTAGAAGATATCATAAGGCAATCTAACATTCCAACAATTAAAAACAAGATAGGATTAGATTTAAAACTTGTTAAGAACAATAGAGCCTGATTAATTTTGAAAGAATTCGATCTTTGAAGTTTGAACTGTGAAATGCAGTGTGCAAAAAATTAACAAATAAAAAGGTGTTAAGTATAAACTTTAAAAATTAAAGAAATACAGTACTTTTAATATTAGTAATCTAACTAGGAGAACTTATATAATAGAAAAAATAAGTTCAAGCGATCAAACGACATAACGAACATAGTCCAAAGAATCGGTCATCGATGGTAATTTAGTCAAATTGCTAAATAAAAAAGATAAAACAATTTGAATGTAAACCTATGGTTCGAACCTCTAAATCGTCAATTACTATGTAATTAATCGTATTTTAGAAGTCAATTAATGAAATAATGAATTAATTAAGCAATTACATTGAGCAAGGTTTTAAAAATGTAAAGCGTGGATAGGCGTGGAGGCCAAGCTTCAAATTTTTTGGGCTTAAATGAGGCTTAGGCGGGGTGTGGCGTGAGCAAGGCATAAAAAAGTGTTTTCTTATTTTTAATATTATTTTAAATTTTAAAAAAAAAAGAGAAAATATTTTTAACTAAAAAGTGCTCGACTAAGCGAGCCTAGACGTGCCTAGGCGTGTACTTTTTAGTTAAAAATTTAGTTGAGAGATTGAGGCACGATAGCGTGTCTACAGACTTGGGACTCCACTCTTTATTTCTGTCAATTGTAGTCTATGGTTTATTTTTAAAATTATGCTTGGATAATATGTATGGTTTCTTGTTTGGGCCTTGTTTTAGTTGTTTGGGATCATTTAAAAATGAATGAGGTAATTTTTATAAGGTGTGCTGATTAAAAAAAAGACAGAAAAAAAGTTGGGCCAAGATTTTTGGGGCCCGGACCTAGGCAACCTAGCTGCCTAGGCTTAAGGCCAGCCCTGTTTAAACCATATAAATGTCAAATTTAAATTCGGCTATTCATGCTAAAACTTGTGTCAACAAAATTAGAAGAACGGAAAAATATCAAAGTTTACTTGAAACACTTAAACTATTCATTCAGACTTGTTATTTAGAGTATGTTTGGATTAGTTTTTTTAAAACTCTTTATTTTTCCAAACTCATTTTCAACCCCATATTTCATGGAACCTACCAATTTTTATCAACTTTTCAACCACACATTTTCACCATTTTTTTTTATCAAAATCTCCTAAAAACTAGTTTTAAACTCCATTAAACAGGCAGAGTTACCTACACATATGCATATGAAATAATTTTTGAATTGGATTATAATTTTAAAGACATCATGTTAGATATATAGAAACATGAATTTCTGTTTCTTGGCAGATGTAAATGGAAGGAGAGTCACATAGCATGAATGCGATCCATTGATGAATGGGTCAACAAGACACTACGTATATTAACACCGTTCTATTAATGGCCAAGAGAGCTGAAGCGACCTTTCAGTTACTAACGTGCTAACATGTGTAATGATTCTATTGTCCCAGATTAATGGGTTAAACTGTCTTAGTTCCACACTTAATTAATTCGTGTGTGGAGAGTGGGCAACCTGATGTGGACTTGAACCTGTAGATATGTACAGGTGACAATTCTTTTGGTAAAGTTTTAATCGAAGAACTGTCTTTTGATATGCACGAGTAATTATGTGATATGTGTCAAATGGGCTGTCACGTGTTTTAGACATGAACACGACCTGTTTATCAAACGAATCAGAAGACCTAGTAATTGAAATGAATTATCATGATATACTCATATAAGTAATATTTAAGTGTCTGTGGGTGTGCTTGACAAAAAGAGAGCGAGATTACCCATTTCCGTAATAGCCCATAGACACAAAGAGATAGCGAGATTACCCATTTCCATTATAGCCCATAGAGGGAAAAAGTAGTGAATACCAAATCATGCCACACAATTTAAATCTGTGTCGAAAAGGGTAACTTGGCAAAGATAAAAAAGCCCTGCCAAGTGGTAAAAGTGAAAAAAATGCCCATGCCTTCAAATCCTTAACTTTAATGTATATGATTCTCTATTTAATCAATCTGTTGATAAACGTGTAAAATAAATGGCTAAGAATCATATGGATTTGAAATGGAAGTATGATATGTGCATGTGGACTTCACAAACATTTTAATTCAGTTATTTTTGGATTAGTGCCAATCTTGCTATGAAACAAGAGTAGTACCATTCACTGCCGCACTTACCAAACTTCTACAAGGTCACTTATAAGATCACACGATTTTTTATGTAAAGGTTACATCACAACTGGTGAGTTGTAAGTGCTAATATACATCGTTTCCAATTTAAATTTTCAAACTAAATATAATATGATAACAACTTCTTTTGATGGTAAAGAGGCTAAAAAGTTATAGAGAAGATGAACATGTTTTGATGCTGTTTTGTTTTTAAATTATTTGTAGATAAGGTGTTTTTATAGCATGATGATGGTCTTTTTCCTGTGTTATTTCTAACAAGCACACAGTTAAAGCTAGTTGAGATTTAAATAATGTTGTGGTCTGAAGCTTGAAGATACAAGTGTATGCTGATCTCTCCTGGAATGATGGCATATCGATTGTGAGATGTGATCTTGTTTTGGTGACGATAAAACGACTTCACATGCTTTCTTATGAAATTAACATATTCAATTTTGATGGGACTTGAAAGTATCCAATGGGTTGAATGGGGAAAAGAAAAGCTTGAGATCATTAAATGGGCAGATGAGAGGAAGGGCAGGAATAGGGGGAGCGAGTCTGTCTGTACGCAACAATTGAATCGTCTGTGCAGTTTAATTACTCTATATACTTTTCTCCTTGTGAATGCAGGTTTTGCCACCTCCTAATGTTACTGGGGCTCTACATATTGGCCATGCCCTTACTGCTGCAATCCAGGTCTTATAGTGTTGTTTGATATTTCAATTACAGAAGTTTATCTAGAACTGCAGTTTTTTTTTTTTTTTTTTTTTGAAATATTTCACCTCCAGGATACAATTATTCGCTGGAGACGAATGTCTGGATACAATACACTATGGGTGCCTGGTACTGACCATGCTGGAATTGCCACACAGGTTGTACCTTCATAACCTTTTAATGTTCTGTAACTTCTTTCGGGGAGAATTTGATAGTCTGGTACATTGGCATGATCTACAAGTTTCTGACTATCATCTTGCTCTGCCATGAGACTTTGGCTAGTTTGTCCAACTGTCTCACAGTGAGCATCTGGTGTCAGATTATTGGCTTGAGAGGTGACCAAATGTTGAAAATGCACATAACTGATGATCATAGTAATGAACTTGGGATTATGATATTAGTCTAAGAGACAAACTCTTTGATTTATTAAATAGGCATAGTAGAAAATTGTCTTCATGGTAGAATTCTTCTCAAAATGAGTTTGGGGATTGATTGAAAATCTATTGATCTTTATGACTTGTTTATGAAAACTAAATCTGATAAGGCTTTTTTGACCTGTGTATGATCAGGTTGAGTGCAGAAATTGTAAAAAAGGTTGCTTTATCTGATTGAAATTTTGTATACAGATAAATTGTAGGAAGCTAAAATGACAGAATGATATCGGGTATTTTTCTTAGTTATCCTAGTGAATTCTTTTGTTTGTGAAAATGTTGACATGACCCATGCAAATATTTAATATGCTCTTAAAAATTTGGGGAGAGTTGTTACTACGTGTATGTTGGCTAATCTGTATATGTCAAACTTGCTAACCTATGATATTTAACTGACATTTATGTAAACTCACTCAGGTTGTTGTGGAGAAGAAAATTATGAGGGAAAAGAAATTGACGAGGCATGATATTGGTCGTGAAAGCTTTGTAGCTGAAGTGAGTTTAGCCACCTATATCTTATTTCTCTTATAATTTTTTTCTCTTTGTATTCAATATTCTTTGACTGGTGCTTGGGCCTAGTAGAAATATGAAGGCTCTAAGATAAGGCACCAAGCTACCCATATAATGAAGACTTCGAAACATTAAAAGATATGAAGAAATGAAGTTCGTATATTTGAACTATCATACTTATTCACAGATTTTGTCAATAGGTCTGGAAATGGAAGAATGAGCATGGAGGCATCATACTGAAACAACTACGGGGTTTGGGTGCTTCTCTGGATTGGTCTCGTGAGGTACTAATTTTGGCTATCACTTCATCTATAATATGGACACTATTAGTGGTGTTGTATTTTCAATTTCAATTCTGATAACTGGTTTTGTGACGTTTTCCTGCTCATTTTCCATCAAACCCCTATCCACAGTGCTTTACTATGGACGAAAAAAGATCAAGGGCTGTGACTGAGGCGTTTGCTAGACTTTACACGGAGGGTCTCATATATAGGTACGTTCATATCTCAACATCCGTTGTTTAAACGTTGTTCTCTAGGTGGTCACTCGTGCTCCGACTGATTGTAATGGCTTTCTTCATGGTGCCCTGCTTTGTCATGAGACATCCTCCTTGCCAGTTTTGGGGTGCAATAAGATTTGTTTCAGCAGTTGAGTTTGGCATTTGTCACACCCCGAGCCCTCTCGAATTATGCCCACTGATTTGACCACTAATTGGTGTTCAGCCTCAGGAGATATTCCTGTGATTGTGATTACATTACTCAGTTGACACTTGTTAGGCACAACAAAGAATTTATTCTATCAGATGTGATGCATTTTATTTCCGTGTATGCGTGTTTATGAGTTATGGTTTTGACTCAGTAATGCTCTGTTCAATTCAAAGTTGGTTTTTTGCTCATCACTGATCAATAATTATTGCTTCTATTTTTTTCACTATTTTATGTCTTCTAGTAAACCGTAAACTCAATTTCTTCCTTGTTTACCTGCAGAAGGTTCTTCACTTTCTTCTGCATATTTATATTCTTCATCTTTTTTTCTTTTTAGGGATCTCCGTCTAGTGAACTGGGATTGTGTCTTGCGGACAGCAATATCTGATATTGAGGTGAAAAAAAGCTATTCTGGCACATCGTCTTTTAATGGTCATGGTCGCGATTGTATACTAAGTTTCTGAACTGCTTTGGTGTCTTCAGGTGGATTATATAGAAATCAAAGAGAGAACACCATTACGGGTTCCTGGGTATGCAAAACCCGTGGAGTTTGGAGTGCTGACATCATTTGCTTATCCGTTGGAAGGAGGCTTGGGAGAGATTGTCGTGGCGACTACTCGAGTAGAAACAATGTTGGGTGATACTGCGATTGCTATACATCCAGAAGACCCAAGATACATTCATCTTCATGGAAAATATGCCATTCATCCATTCAATGGAAGAAAACTTCCTATAGTTTGTGATGCAGTGCTTGTAGATATGAATTTTGGGACTGGCGCTGTGAAGGTAAGGGTTATTTTTCTGTGCTAAGAATGCTGACCTTCAATTTTCCTTTTCTTCTCCAGAAAGTTCAATGCCAATGACTACCGCTCTTATCTTGCAGATAACGCCAGCCCATGATCCAAATGATTTTGAGGTTGGAAAGCGTCATAATCTCGATTTCATTAATATTTTCACTGATGATGGAAAAATAAATAGCAATGGTGGTGAGTTTGTAGGGATGCCACGCTTTGAAGCTCGTGTGGCTGTGAATGAGGCTTTAAAGGAAAAGGTATTCCTACCCTATCTATATTTATATTAGTGCCACACATAAAAACGGCTTATTTCTGATAAAGATAGCACTGACAGAAGTGCCAAGCACCAGTTACAAATGAGCTTTGATGTCTTTTGGTGAACTTTAACTGTTCCTTCATTTACGAAGAGTGTTTAGGGCGTTACTGAAAATTCTATTAATGATGTTTGAAACATTGCAGCAAACTTTGAGGGATTTTTTTTTTTTTTATGGGTGGAAGTGTAATCATCACAAGTATGTTGACATTTACTTTCTTCTGCAATTCAGGGACTATACAGAGGTGACAAAAATAATGAGATGCGTCTTGGCGTTTGTTCAAGAAGCAATGATGTAGTGGAACCCCTTATTAAGCCCCAGTGGTATGTTAACTGCAAAAGCATGGCCCAGCAAGCTCTTGATGCTGTAATGGATGACACAAGTAGGAGAATGGAGATTATACCAAAACAATATGTTGCTGAATGGAAGAGGTATCATCTGAAATGAAACAATTTTTTAATGTTTTATACTGGAATACAATTTCAAATGAAATATAATGTTAAGGTTATCCTCTACTTTACTTCTCTGTTTGATATATGGACTCTTTCATTTTGTGATATATTTCCGATAAACTTAAGTTGCTATATAATGATATTTATGATTATTGAATCTGATGTCATCATTTCATTTCCTTTTGTGTAAAATTTCAATTACGTGCATGAGTGTGAATTTGGTACTAATAAGTGGATCTTGGATATTGCAGGTGGCTTGAGAACATTCGTGATTGGTGCGTCTCAAGGCAGCTTTGGTGGGGTCACCGTGTTCCTGCATGGTATGCAAAATTTGAGGATGATGAACTGAAGGAACTAGGTGCATACAATAATCACTGGGTGGTTGCTAGAAATGAGGAAGAAGCTCAGGAGGAGGCTAGCAGAATCTTTGCTGGGAAGAAGTTCGAGCTTTCACAAGACCCCGACGTTTTGGACACCTGGTTTTCTTCTGGTCTGTTTCCATTATCAGTGTTGGGTTGGCCAGATGATACAGATGATCTTAAAGCATTTTATCCAACATCTGTTCTTGAAACCGGGCATGATATTCTGTTCTTCTGGGTTGCTCGTATGGTGATGTTGGGAATGAAGCTGGGCGATGATGTTCCTTTCAGAAAGGTGAGTGACCTTTTTGTACTTTGTATGTGGCCATTAAGCTTTTTAACTGTTGAAATTAAGTGTTTCAAACTTCCATTTCTAAGTTTCATGTCGCACTGATGTGCACTGTTCTGTACTGCGGAGATGGTTCCACTGTCTGACTGTTAAGCTTTTTCCCCAAGATTGATGGTGCCCATTTGTGTATATCTACAATCAATTTTGGAAAAATAGTGTGAAAAGTTCTTCTCAGAAAAACCGGATGACTGTTAAAAATGGGTTTGGTTAGTTGCTTCTGTTACTTTTGACAGAAAATAGCTAGTATGTTTGGTAAAGATTTTTGTAGATTATAAGTAGTGGGTCCTACAAAATATGTGGTAAAAGTTGTGGGTCCTACAAAATGTGTGAATAAAAATGATTTTTAACCAGCTTATAAGTACTTCTAAGCACTAACAAACATGTTCTAAAACTATCTGGTTGATGTTAATCAGTTTTGGCACACTATTCTTTTTATTCTAAAGACAGTGACTTAAAATGGTGGTTTATTCTTTTTAATGAAGAAGCATTTTCAACTGGTGCAGGTTTATTTGCACCCAATGATTCGTGATGCACATGGACGCAAGATGTCTAAGTCATTGGGAAATGTTATTGACCCTCTTGAAGTGATTAATGGAATAACCCTGCAAGGTCTTCACAAAAGGCTGGAGGAGGGTAACTTGGATCCGAATGAATTGAAAACTGCAAAAGAGGGGCAGGTGAAGGACTTTCCCAATGGAATACCTGAATGTGGTGCAGATGCTCTACGTTTTGCCCTTGTTTCGTACACAGCTCAGGTAATATTGCTTTGTGTGTTTTCATTCTCAAAAGTTTCTCTCTTTGGGAGTTTGGTAACTTCACATCATTTCATTTCAGTCGGATAAAATAAATCTGGACATTCAAAGGGTGGTTGGCTATCGTCAATGGTGTAACAAGTTGTGGAATGCTATAAGGTTTGCCATGAGTAAACTTGGAGATGATTACACCCCTCCAACGAAGATAGTTCCCAATGTCATGCCTTTTGGCTGCAAGTGGATACTCTCTGTTTTGAACAAAGCCATATCAAAAACAGTGTTGTCTTTAGAATCTTATGAGTTCTCTGACGCAGCAACAGCAGTATATTCGTGGTGGCAATTCCAATTGTGTGATGTGTTTATTGAAGTAATCAAACCCTATTTTTCCAGCAATGATCCAGCTTTTGCATCCAGAAGAAGATTTGCACAAGATACCTTGTGGGTGTGTTTGGATAATGGCTTACGGTTACTTCATCCTTTTATGCCGTTTGTCACAGAAGAACTGTGGCAGCGTCTTCCTTCTAGAAAAGATTCTATGAGGAAAGAATCAATTGTGATATGTGAATACCCATCAAATGTAGAGGTAAGATCTTTGTACATTTTATGCATTTTAAGGAAGGATAACAAACAACAGTTGAAATCATTTTTGGCATTCCAATAGAATTCCTATGTTCCTTGATTGTGTTTTTACTCTACTATTGTCTGGCATAATTTGCTGATATAGTGTGATTTTGAAACATCTTCTTTGTTGGTTTATCAAAGGAAATTAGGCACGACTGATCTGATATATTAGTTTACTGTTCATACCGGGATGGATATTATTATTTGTTTTTCTCTCTATAATCATGTACATTTGAAAGTTGTTTGTCTTTTAACATACAAAGAGAAAAGAGTTCTTTTTATGCCCAAGAAAGTTCATGAATTTCTGTATGCCATTAGTCAAGGGGCTGTATGCAACTAGATCAAGCTAGGAGAAGTGCTTTCAGGCCCGTTCCCTTAGCAAATCTCGCAAAAAAAAAAAAAAAAAAAAAAAAAAAAAGTAAATATGAGCCAGTGCTTTTGCGCCTGTCTTGCTATGATTTTATGCTGGTTGGATATTCAGGATATTTATATTAGTGAGTCAAGATCCCCCACCGACCCAGCCACCACCACTTCCACCAAAAGGAAAAATAACCCAATTTTTAGGTAGAACTAGTGGTAAAAGAAATCCCCAGTTTGGCAGTTTCGGCTACTACATAATTAAATTGTAACATTGTTAAAAGTTGATTTGCTGCTCAATAATTCAATTTTGACGGATCGTTAACAATCCTAATTTTGATAAAAGTTCCCATCATCTGCTTTCATTTACTTGCTTAATGTGACTGTTAGTTACGTTGTATAGGGTGTAGGGTGCTCTCCATAATTCTGCTTCCATTGTTGATTTTTCCAGTAATTTTTCAAATTTATCCAATTTATTTGTATTATTTATAAACTATTCTTGTATGGAATTCTGTTTAGAACATAAGCTCAGTTGCCATCTTATCCTTATTCCTCTTTCTACAGTGCTGGACTAACGACAATGTGGAGTTGGAGATGGATATGATTGAGTCAGTGGTTAAATCTCTCAGGTCTCTTCGGTCAACTCTGGCACCAAAGGAGAGACATGAAAGGTAAACGTCATGGACTTGAACCTTTATGGTATGTATGGTAGGGACGATCAGACATTCCTCGACAGTATTAGGAAAGAAGAATAAGTCAAAACCCTGTTTATTACTCAACATTTTGCACCAAACATGCACTTGGTGTTAGTCTTTTCCATAACCTATAGATGTTTTGGCGCCAGATGGATTCGTAGATTTGTACTGTAATTTGGGGCTAGACCTGCATACTCCTTTTCTACTTCTGCTTCACTTCCCACTTGACTCTGGTACCGAGTGGTTGAATCAAAGAAGAATATTGTGAATTCCTAATTGCTTTATAGATGTTATATGGACAGTTCTATAATTTTGGTCAAGGGTAACAAAAAAATATTTCTGCTTCCAGGCGAGCAGCTTATGTGCGTTGCCGTCTAAATGATACGTGCAATATCATTAAAAGCCATGAACTGGAGATTACTACACTAGCAACATTATCATCTCTGGAGGTACACATTTGGATTCATATTTATGTTCTAGTTTTATAATAATGTCTTTGTTACCAATACCTTACTGAAAATCCAAGTTAAGACACAAAGACCTTTTTCAGTTTCGACCCCCTTTTCTCTATTTTATTCCCTTTTGCGTATTGTTGTGGAAGTATTGTGTAAATTTTCAACCTTGAAATTTCTCAGGTTTTAAGCGAGAGTGATGACGCTCCTGTGGGTTGTAAGGTAGATGTGGTTAATGAATCTCTCTCGGTATACCTCAAGCTACAAGGAAACATTAACGTAGAAGCTGAACGCCAGAAGCTCAAGAAAAAGATGGAGGAGATAGAAAAGTGAGTCGATCCAATAGTTCATTGAAAGAAAATAGTTCCCCCATATTTTTATTCATTTGCTTGGTTAATAAATTGATGCGTTTTTCAGGCAACGTGATAGCTTGATGAAAATAACGAGTGCGTCTGGCTACCAAGAAAAAGTTCCAAACCATATCCGTGAAGAGAACGAGGCAAAGCTTGCATCACTCCTTCAAGAGCTCTTGTCGTTTGAAGAAGCTAGCGAGCAATTGGAATGTGCATCGGGAAATAACTAAAAACTAAAAAGTATCAGTAATTTTCATATTTTTGGCATTGGGCTCTCGAAAGATTTTCAAGTCCCGGGCCAATTTTTTTCACATTCTCCTAGTTCGCAATGGTCTTGCCTGTCCAATTGACAAGTGTGATCTTTTTCTCCTTTGTTTTAAGTTTTAACAGAATGTCCAGACGGACAGGCTCATTCAGGACCTGATAAATTATTGTTCGATTAGAGAAATTGAAAGATGATGGTGCAATTGAAAAACATATATCCGTGATTTGTCAAATGTCAATTATAATATCCATACACAATTCCATGACTTGACTAAATATAAAATATTGAGTCATCTACTTGTGAGAGTAGGATCAAGATGAAGCTCGAGACGACATTCAGAGTGCCTCGTTAGTGGTAGAAGATGTGTCTAATGAGCACACAGGCCATGTCACCGATGCAAGTGTTATTAATTTTAACGCGAGAATTGTTTCGAGCAAATTGGAAGAACTGAATCTCCCACCCTCGCTGCCATTTAGCCTCAACGTACATTTATTAACCTTTGCCCTGCACTGTCATTGATTTCCGGTGTAGGCATCTTTTAGCAGGAGGCGTACTGAGCTAACATTTAATGTAATGTTACATTTAAAAAATCATTAGTTGAACAACAATATATAATAAACTCTTTATTATTTATTATTTTTATTTTTATTTTTAATTAATATATTATTTTTTTAGATGTTGATTACTAAAATATTTAAATAGAATTTAAAAAATTTAAAAAATGGAATATTGAAACTTGTAACTTATTAAATATGATTATTATTTAAAATGTTAAACTAATTGTAGGATGCTCTAAAAACTCGTGGGTAAATGCACATAAACTTACAAAGAATTGTCTATTCTCCAAATTCGATTCTTAACCTTAATCCCTTATCACTCACAACAAAATGACAGCGATACCTCCACAAATCAACCTAATTGAAGACCACGATTCTGTTTAAAAATCAATAATGTCGCACATGGAAGACCACATGGTGGTAAAGCAAGTCTATTAGTTTTTTTTTTTTTTTTGGTTGTATTATGTACCTAAAAATCGGATGTATGGAATTCTTTTCTGAGAAACTTAACCCTAAACGTGAAAGTATATTTTTTATGATGAATTTCATGTTGTATGACGTTAGTTATAACATGTATTTCACATCGAAAAATATGTGTTTTGGACATATTAGATCTTTTTTAGCATCCAACTGCATTTTCTTCTATTTGCGCTACCAGATTTGGAGGAGGATTCATACTTCATTGATTTTGATAATGAATATGGGATGATGATGATCAACTGCATGAACAAAATATCATGGAAGGCATTAAAACAAGAGTTGCGATATAGTACTTGAAGGGGCTAGAGACATTAACAATGAAGTAGTTAACTTAGAGTATTCATGTTTTGAAGAATTACCAAGTTATTGTGCATCTAATGATGAAGTTGATTTCTAAATGAAGTAGTGATGCTAACTCGGTTTGTAGGAGTAGCACTGTTGTTTTGTCATAGGAAAAAAATGGGTTATGATTAGAAAATTAAATTTGGAGGAATAGACTTTTGAGAGATTTTAATATGGGGAAAGAATATACATTTCTAATTGCATTTTTAAAAAAAAAAAAAAAAGAAGAGTTGATGACATATATGTGCAGCTTCAATTGGTTGGTAAAATTAACTTTAAATGTGTGTCACATACGGCGTTCTGTCAATCACTTTCACACTTTTGTCATTGCAGTTATTGAGTCATAATGAGTGTGTTAGGAATTACAATGCAAAACCTAATACAAATCTATAATGAATCTTAAACAAAAGATACTACAGATTATACAACCGAAATAACCAACCGAAGTTAGGGCTCAGATTTACTCAACCAGTATCGGATCACCGCACATGCCATCCAAAGGATCGGCACAAGTTTCACCCCGATCACTAGAACAACTTTATACTACAGACCTAAGGCAAATACCATCTCTGTAACTCCGATCTAACCCAACGGAATTATTGTTCATCGACAATAATGAACAAACAGATCTTAGTCCTAAAGTTACTGTTCACTCAAGGTGTTTCCCATTCAACCTTCCTTTACGCTCTGATTCTTATCAAAGAAAGAATACCCAGAAGAAGAAGAAGCGAGAGAACCACACGAAATGCGCCAAGAAGAAGAAAAAAAAATCTCGAGACAACCTAATGGTGAATAATGGAAAGACTAACCAGCTTCTTGTACCAACCGTAGATAAATGTCAGGCATTGGATTTAATCCAATGGCTCATAATCCACAGAAAGAAGCACAATCTTTCCCACTCCAGGTAAGCCAATGCCAAGAGTCTACATGGCATAACTTAACTTAACAGACGAGGACATTTGCCTTAGACTGAAAGACGCGTTTGTGAAACACAGTTTCAACAGAGTGGTTAATGAAACGTAAATTTCTAAAGTTTTTTTATTATACAACAATATTTAAAAATTTAGTAATTATTAAAATATTTAACTCGTGTCACGTGAAAATTCTGTTACTTACATGTATGTTTTCGTCAATTAATAATTATGAAATCGTAACGCATGATTATTAGAGTGTAATTTTTCAAAGTTATTGATTAGCAACAGTTAAAAGTTTAGAAAATGGTCGAATACACACTAAAACTTGAGTGATTCATCAAAACCTGCGCGATGCTTGTGACAGGGAGTCAGTGACACGCTTCAGTTTGCAGGCAATCCAAAAAACACTGTAAAGAAGGAGACTTGTGAACCCGTCTACTCCGTTCAACCTTGCACAGTACCGCCTTAACCCCACTTGCAACCATTCTTTAGTTCTTTACTCGATCTGCCCCCAATTTTCATATCCCTACTTCATTAAACCTCCCGGAAAAAGGAAAAGATAAAATGAGTGTGATCGATCTATTGACTCGCGTGGACGCGATCTGCAAGAAGTACGATAAATACGACGTCGAGAAACAGAAGGATTCCAACATATCTGGGGATGACGCCTTCGTCCGCCTCTACTCAGCCGTTCAGTCCGACATTGAGGAGGCACTTCAGGTCTCGGAATTTTGGCATTTAAACCCTAAATTCTTTTTGAATTTTTTAGACGTTAATGTATTTTGATCTGTTTGTTGTTTATTGTGTAATCAAATTTGTCAGAAAGCGGAGACGGCTTCCAAAGAAAGTAATCGGGCATCGGCCGTTGCGATCAATGCAGAGATTCGGAGAACCAAGGCCAGATTACTTGAAGAGGTCCCCAAATTGCAGAGGCTGTCCGTTAAGAAGGTTTGATTCGCTCTCGCTTTTTTATTCTGTTTAATATGTCCTTTTTGATAGAATAATTCGTTTTAACTGATTTTCTGTAAATTTACTTGTTACTGTTAATTTTTGATGACTTATGTTTTCAATAAAATAGGGACGAGTAAAGTGGAATTTTCATAATTATTTGCAATCTTTCATTGCATATTTTCCTTCTCATTGCTGCTTTGTCCCTGCAAATAATGAGAATTATTAGTTAGTTCAGAAGTTGTGCCTAGTGAAACTTCGTTATTGAAATAAACTTCAGAATTTTTGGTTGATCAGAAGTTTTTAGTGGTTCTGTCTCTTTTTTCTTCTGAGCATATGGTAATTGTGAAAAAACCACGCACACACTATAGAGCTGTTTGTTAAAGGACAGAAATGGACCGCAATGAACCAGAACCAGTTTGTGGAATGGCAAGTTGCACATTCACATTACGTTTAGTCTCGCGAGTACCTAGCACGCATGTTTCGCTTGTGTATATAAAGATCAATTTTTTTAGTATGATGAAGGCTATATATTTTGGTTTTGAGTAGTTAGTGCTTAAATGCCTTAGTGTTGTAATCAATGTGTAGAAAGCCAAACATGGGATGATGTCATTTATTTGCCTGCATTAATATATAGTTTTATCATTTGTCTGCTTCATTGCTTTGAGTTGAGCTTTACCTACGCAAAATATTGACTGTGAAACTTTGTTTCATTGAGGATCTTTTCATAAGTAAATACATAATTTAGGGCTAATGGAATTAGAGCTTGTGAGTGTGATTTAAGGTTCGAATTAGTTGGGAGTACAAGTACTGAGTGGGGCTCAGCTTTATTCAAACCCACAGTAGATGGTTAAAGAAATGGTTATCACTCATTGGTCTTACCTGAACTTATCTAAGCATGATTTTTTATTTGATAGGTATATAAGCATTAAGCTGAGCTCCTGTGTACCTCATTGGAGTTCTCATCTTTGCTGCTGAAGTTTCTTGCTGTTGTTTGACAGAAGAGAGGGCTCTCCATTAAAGGAGCCTGGTGATTCCCTATAGAGTAATATAACTTTCTCTTAATAGAATTTGAAATCAATTGGATTTCCCTTGCCTCCTATATTCACTGGGTGAGTGGAAAAAATGGAGAATGCTTTTCGAATTCCCTAGGCCCAAAGAGTTATAAATGTCACTGAACTGAAAAATAATGCATGGTATTTTAGATCTTCAACAGAGGACAATCTACAATAAAGTAGAAGTTGTTCAACTCACCATTGTTATGAAATGAATGTAAAGAGTGTTGTTGCGTGAATCACAGATAATAGTGAATGAAGAAGATATTTGGAATGAGGGATTTTACCACAGTTTGGTTGCAGATTAATATTTTGAAGATAGGGTGTGTTCTCTCGGTGCCCTAAACTTGGTGGGAAAACAAGGGGGGGAAGGGTTGGAAAACTGAAACCTCAGACTAACTCTGCTGAATTAATTCCCAAGCCAATTACGCGAAAGGTTTGGAACTAGAGACTTCCAATTTATTTATTTTTTTACTGTAGTCTCTATACAATTTTTCCCCACTAAAGCTGCCTCAAACCGGTTATACTGTGATATATGAATCAAGTCGTTGGAAATCCCAACAAGTTTGTTTCAACTTCTCAATCAAGAAAAGCCTTGTTACTTCAGCTTCTGATGTATTTTCATCTCATTCGTTACTTTGGTTGATGGTGCTTTAACTTAAAAAGTTGATAAACCCAGATCCATGAACATTAACATTGGCCCTTGTATTACGGAAGTTGCAACACTTGAAGGAATCAAGAAGGTTAGCGTCCTGGCTTCCTGCAGATACACGTAACTTCGTGTGCTTTTTATGTAACAATGGTATTAATCACTTTTTTGAGCATGTGATATTTGATTGTGCATAGTGTCTTATGGCAATGATAAAGACAGAGAATTGCTCCACGGCTTCCGTTTTTGCATTACAAGCAAACTAGATATATCAAATAGCTATTGCAATCATAATTTCAGTTCGGCTTTCAACTCTATGCCATGAAAGTAGATTTGACTAACATTTTTTGAACGAAATCCTGGGAAGAGTATGCTACTTGTATTCTCAACCAGAAAAGGGTGTAGGATGGTTGACTTTAGGGAAGATTTTGAAACCAAGTGATGCTTACATGTCGGTGAATAATTTTCTTTTTGGAGGCTGTTTGATTTGACCAGGATGGTGCTTTTGCTGGGTATTTTGAGATAACTTGTTGACTGACTAAGAGTAAGCATGTCGCTTGATAAACTTTGCTATCTAGTGATGCTTATGCTTGCCTGTTCTCCTTGAATTTTGATAAAACTCTTTCCATGTGAGATCGATCAACAGTCTGTGGTTTTTCTTGCCATGGGTGTTGTCTATGTTGTTTCTCCATGTGTTTAGTCCTTAAATAAGTGAGTAATAATCCGACTTTTTGGAGTTCGCTTCTGCGATGACAATATTTTAAATTGCAGGTTAAAGGACTTTCAGCAGAAGAACTTGCTGCACGTAATGATTTGGTACTTGCATTACCTGATAGGATTCAAGCCATACCAGATGGTGGTGCAGCTGCACCCAAACAATCTGGGGGCTGGGGATCTTCCGCTCCACGTACAGAAATCAAATTTGATTCAGGTTATTGTTTGATATATGTGGTTCATTAGTTTTATCTTGTCGTACATGTTCAACTTTTTTTATGAAGAAGCTTCGGTCTATTGCTTTGTTGTTATCTTATGCATTGAACTTGAATTCTAGATGGACGGTTTGACAGTGAATACTTTCAGCAAACTGAAGGTTCAAGTCAATTCAGGCAAGAGTATGAAATGCGGAAAATGAAACAGGTATGTTCTTTAGTGAAATAGTATAGTGTAAACTTATTAGGGGATGCTTTTTGGCAATTTTTAATTATTTGTAATGGGTGAATTGTCATTGTTACCTGGTCTTGTTTGTGATCTGATGTCATCTTGATGCAGGACCAAGGTTTGGATGTGATAGCAGAAGGTTTAGATACATTAAAAAGCATGGCCCATGACATGAATGAGGTATTCTTTCTTCTATTATATTTCTGTTTTTCGTTTTTGGCTTACCTGCTTTTTAGCTGTTGTTCTCTGATATTCATGGATAGTAACTTCCAATGCTATGATTCGTCCAGGAATTCGATAGGCAAGTTCCTCTTATGGATGAGATTGACACCAAGGTAGAACTTTCTCATTATCTTGTAATTTTAAACAGAAATGCGGGAGTACTTAAATTTTTTTGTCTTGGTGTTTTTGTCTGTCAGTTGATGTCTCGTTTTTTGCAATTGTTTTATCTTTTATTGCAAATGCACCGTGCTAATTAATACCACATGTTAGAATGATGAATATATATTTATGCATGTTGTGATATGTATGTGAATTCCATAAACCTTACTTCTCAAGTCATTGTTTAAAATATCCCTATTGAGGCCGCCTTAAGGCTCGTTACAGAGGAGAGGAGAGGAGAGGAGAGGCGAGGCGAGGCGATCAAAAAATGCCCCATAGCGCTGATTATGAGGCGGTCTTTGGAAGCGTGCACCTCAACTAAGTGAGGCACATGCCTCAAGGCTTGTGAGGCCTGTGCCTCCTTAATTCTCTAAACCTATTTACTTTGTTTTAGGCATGAGCCCACAAAACATTAAAAATTCTGATTGACCAGACTTTGGGAATAGCCTACTACACCACTGGCTATTACTAAAACATTAAAAAATTGTGTTTTATGATTAACCCACCTTGAGAATCAACTATTACTAAAATATTAAAAAATTGTGTATCTCGTAGGCCTCCTTTGGAAAGAGCCCATTGCCTACCAACTAAAGTAATAGTTTCTTTCTTGTTACTTTATAGATTTTTATTTTGTTTATTTGCACACTTTAAATTGCTCTATCACGGATTTTGAAGATTTTTTATGATTTATTATGTGAGTATTTTGCATTTTAATAATTTTTTGACAGTTTCTATGTTTACATTGAGGCTTATGTCTCAAAACACCTCGAGATTTATGCCTCTCCTCACGAAGGAAAAATGCCTCAATACCCGATTACGCATTTTTGAACATGTCTCAAATTGTTGTTCTTCAAATACATATTGTTAGGGCAAAACGAGAAGTTTCCTGAAAACAAAAAACAACAATTATAATTATGTCTAATAACATGACAGATTGTTCACTAAAACTTTCTCATCAAAGTGTTTATTGCATGGAGCTGCATTTTTGTAGTGGCTTAAGATGGCCAAAGTACTTGTGGACAGCAAGTGCATGATTTGGTCCCATGCTTGTTGGTATTAAGAAGTATTCATGATGTTGTTAAAGAGATTTCTAAGCTGTTATGTTACTTACAGGTGGACAAGGCGACATCTGACCTTAAAAATACCAATGTCCGATTGAAGGACACTGTTAATCAGGTGATTGAGATGTACCTCTTCAATTTTGATTTGCATTTATAATTTAGCTGTGCCTCTCAACGTATTTCTTCAACCTCACTGGATTCAATGGATTTTTGTTTTGTTCCAGCTGAGATCTAGTCGAAATTTCTGTATTGACATCATTTTGCTGTGTATAATTCTGGGAATTGCAGCCTATTTGTACAAGTAAGTTCTAAGTTGTGTTCTATTCATTTGAAGACCTTCAGTGATCCTCAGAAGCTCCCTCTGTTCCCTGTTAATGTCAAACTTTTTGTACAAGACGATGTGATTAACAAACTAAAAATTTGAAATTACATATATCTCAGATACATTTAATGGTTTGAACTCGAATGCTACATTTTTTTTCCTTTGGCATATTTGGCTTGATGATATCTGTTCTAATGCTTAAATAGATATGTGTTGCTGATAAAGTGTTTCTCTGCAGTGTGTTGAAGAAGTAGAAGTGGTTGGGAGGCTGCCTGGTGTGACTGTATGGAGTCTTTGGTATTGTTTCCACTGATTGAGTTGTTGCCATGTGGTTCTTTGTATAATTTGTTTGATTTTCATATTCGCATAACTTGATTAAAATTCTGCTTCGAATATTTGGTCTTTTTCATTTCATGTAATGGTTTGATATCAGCTCTTTGGTAACTATGTTTGTAGCATATGCCATAATTGGACAAGCACGAACACGATGATCTTTCATACACTAATTTGGCCCATTTTCTCCTGTTAGTAGTTCCAAGGACTCATAAATGCTTGCTGAACTTCTTTAGGAATGTCAATTGTGAGAGCTACATGGGACCTGCCTTGTGAATCCAATAACGTCTTTCTGGTTTTCTTCTCCCTACCCATGACTTTATCTCTCTTCGGTTCTCTTCATTCCACCTCATTGGCTGCCAACTATGACGACCTGTAACATATTTTCTGCTGCCAGCCTCAAACCCGCCCTGCTTCCTATTCTTCTCAATTTACATTTCTTTTACATATGTACTATCGCAACATCACGGCTTGTTGAGATGTGTCCTGGAGCTTGGTTACCCCCGGAGTCCGGGTTTCAGCCATATCATTTGCATTTCAGAAACTGGGCTTGTATTCGTGGAGAATGATTTGTCGAAGAGGAAGTCATGAACCAGAATGAACGTATTTTTCTTTGTAAATGGCTCCTTTTTGTGTTGTATTAGCAAACTTAACAGGGGCTTCAAGTCTATCAATTGCAATAGGAAAAACTCTTCCATCAGTTGATTTTTGCATGAATTAACTTTATGTTCTGATTCAGGATCGAGTAAAAGTTCAACTTTGAGAAATAATTGATGTTGGAAGTGGGGAGAAAATGTAAAATCTTTGTTAAGCAACATATCGATGAATAATTAAATCATCAAACAAAACATTTTTTTAATTTTTTTATCTGATACCAAAATAGGAACTTTCTAATATCCCATCAGTAATATAGGTTCGTAACTTGCGATTGTTAAAGAAGTGTTATGGCACAACTGTAAAAGAATGTTATTTTAGTTAATTATACTAATGGTTTTCATTATTTCAGGTTTGTAATGATTTCATCTCTATTTAATGTTTTTAGCAGATATCATCTACATTCTTTCATTTATTCGCACAAATGGTTCTTAAATGACTATTTTGACAATTGTTTGACAATTTTGCCTCGATTCAAATAAATTAAAATCATAAAAACAAAATTACAATTGGATCCTACACCTTTTTAAAAATACAACTAAATCTTAAATATTTATATTATTCAAAATAATTATAAAAAAACAAATCCCACTTCATTTTTCGGCCCCGGCCCCCGGCCCTGCCCACGCGAGGTGGTCATTTGATAGTGAATTATCGAGCTTTAATCATGACAAAATAACAAGATCTAAAGGACGAAGTCCAGTATTTCTTTTTTTTGATCTTCAAACTTGTGGCGTCTGTGCAAAGCCTTCAACTCCGAGATCTTCATGGCACAACTAAAAACTTAGTTTGTGGGCATGTGTACCATGCTAAGTGCTTGGAGAATACGACACCGGAAGTTTAACAAGTATGATCCAGCTTGTCGAGTTTGCACTTTTGGGGAGAAGCGGGCTTTAAAGATGTCTGAAAAGGCAATGAAAGCTGAAATGGATTTGAAAGTCAAAAAGGGAATGAGGAATCACGTTGTTAACAGTGATATTAGTGGTGATCTCACGATGTCTGATCGGCAAACAAACAAACATTTGGCAGGAAAGAAGGGGTCCCAAGTTGAGATCAAGTTCCAGCTTGAAGGGCTCTTTATGGGGATGTGTTGGGAAAGATGAAGTGGTGTTTGGTTTTTTTTTTTTTTTTTTTTTTATAATTATTTTGAATAATATAAAGGTTAATATTTATACTTTTGAAAATATTATGGGTTCAATTGCAATTTTTTTATTATTTTTTTTTCCCTATGATTTTTGTTATTTAAGTTAGGGGCAAAATTGTCAAACTATTGTCAAAATAATCATTTGGAGACTATCTGTGCAAATAAATGAAAGAATGAAAATGATATCTGCTAAAAAAATGAAATGTGTATGCAATTGTTACAAACTTGAAAAAATGGAGACCATTAGTGTAATTAATCCTTCTTAATAAGCAACACATTCATGCCTATGAAATTTAAATGAAGTGTGTGTGTGTGTGTGTTGAAGTTAGAGCATTGGATACCATCTTCTTCTATAAACGTGCACGTGATCAGTGCCGCAAAATAAAATTGTTTAACATGAGCGAATTTTCAACTTTTGCTATTTTCAAAATTTTGTTACTATTACTAAGAGAGCAAAGAAAAATTAATGCTGAATGACTCAGAATTTATTTTAAAATTTTAGTAATTGTTTGTAATTCCTACCATTTGATTGGTGATTACCTCGATTCAAAAATCAAATCTTTAGAATATGCGGGGAGTTTTAAAGTATCGACTATGATGATTTTTTAAAGTACTGGTATTGAGAATTTATGAGGGTTCGATTTTGGGTGGTTTTAAACAGTCAAATCCATGTTTGAGTGTTTATCATCCAGCGGTTCTGAAAGTTTTTAAAAGAATAAAATTATATATATAATCAAATATTAAAAAATATAAATATGTGTAAACAATATGGAGAATGTAAAATTTTAAATGTAAATATATATTCGACTGCAAAAAATTGAAAATAATTTAATAGTACAAAAAAATTATTGTTTGGAGAGAAGAGGTAAGATGTGCATTTAGGAGGAAGAATGAAGTATTTATTTTAGATTTCTGGTAGATTTAGAAATAATCATTTTAGATGATAAAATAAATAATTTGAAAACGATAATTTGAAAATGGCAAAAAAAACTAACAAACATCGGTTTTTCGAGGAGATAAAAAAAATAGTAACAAACAAAATCAATGGAAAAAAAATTTCCAAGCAGACCCTTAGGATATCTTTTGATTATATATATATATATATATACACACACACACACACAAACACAAATATCTAATATTTATTTCATTTTTGTTAATTATAAGTTGATTATATACAAAACAAATTAGAGATGGCCTTTGCTTAGATAATGCCCTAATTACCCGCAGTAGGGGTTGATAATACTATATAAGGATAATTTGAAAATCAAACCATTTTAAGGAGTAGAATTATTTTTCAACCAATATAAATAAAATATTTAAAGAAATCCTTGCAGTAAGACCGTAATAGAAATCAACAATGATTTATAATTGTTAATAAACAATGATAAGATAAAAGGGAATCCATGTAACGTATGGTTGCAAGTGATCAATGTCAATAATCATGACACTACAAAATAGTATTTCTATTTTTCTATCTCAAAACTCAAAAATTCAACAACCAAGCACCATCAATGATTGTTTTTCTGTTCTCGAGATGTCGATTATGAGTAAATTTGGAATTTTAGGTTTGGATTTGGCTACGGTTAGTTTCTTTTTCTTGCAAATGGCATGGATTTTCACGAGTTTGGAGATGGGTGGTGATTAAAGAAGATGAATTAGATTGAGAGGTTCTCAAGTGCTACAAATACTAGTTAGTTTAATTTTCGGTGGAGGGTATCGGTAGTGTTGCTGCCACTGGGGTTGGGTGAGTGATTTGAAATTGAGGAATTCATTTTGTTTCTTTATTTTATTTTTATTGTTATTTAATTCAAAATTAAATATGAGTAAACTAATAATTTATTTAAATTTTGATATTTTAACGATCAAACTGACATTTTTCATCACAAAAAAACTTCAAATGCAATTTTTGAAGAGTTTGAAATTTTAGATGTTAGAAATCAAAGATTCAGCATTTCATCGTCACAAAAGTTTAAAGATTAGGGACTCTCAGTACTATTTACCTGCATTAAAATAAAGGTAGAATTGTCATTTCAATAAATTTTGATCATTTAACATCAAATTGACATTTTCTATTTGAGGAAAGAAAGGAAGGAAGGAAGGAAGGAAGGAAGAAGAAGTAATTTTCATGCGTGTATTCAACTGTTGGATTCTTGGTCCACTTGACTAGTCCTCTACTTTTTTTGTGACAAGCATTTTTCAAATGTTTAAATTTTTAAAAACATATTCTACAAATTACTTCTTTATTTAAATTCTAGGGTACAACTTTTAAATAAATATTTTCTTAAACACACTAAACATGTAAGGTAAGATATAAGGCGGTTTTACCCGATGATAAAAAATTTAAAATTTAATATTATTATATACAACAATATTGAGAAGTAACATGTTAGCGATTCTTAAAATATTAGGATACAAATAAATAAATTATTTATTTAAAAATAATAAATACTGACGTAATTCTTGTTCGACCAGTGTGTATAAATATATATACTAGTAGAGGACGCCGGGACGGCATGATGCATCTTTGATTTTTCGTATTATAATTTCTCTCTCTAGATTTTATACGTTAACTATACTTTCCGATCTTAATTAACCCACACAATGAATAATCTCTAGGCCCCTCTAATTCAAGATTCAACCCAGTCCCAAAAGCCAGAGAAAAAAGCAAAGAAAATACAAACAAATTCGAACAAAGGAAAACAATATATCTTCGATCCAAAAGTTTCACCAAGAAGTTCAGAATACACAAGACAAACGAGCCCTTGATCCACAAGCACAGAGTTTCACAACTGCATTAACTCTTCTACCCAGGGCCCCATCAATATAAAAACCCAGAAAGAAAAGAAGAAACCCAATTGGAATATAGGATCCTGTTGTAAACTTGACATTTTTTTTTTTGGGTGTTGATTTTTTGTGAAAGGAAGATGATGAATACAGCGGGAAGCAATAATATGATGTCTTCGGCGTCGGCGTCTGGAAATAACGCGCAGTCACCTGGTTTGAAGACCTATTTCAAGACTCCAGAAGGCAAGTACAAACTCCAGTATGAAAAGACTCACCCTTCTGGCCTTCTTCACTATGGCCATGGCAAAACTGTCACTCAGGTTGGTCGATTTCTTCTCACGTTCTAGGGTTTTTCAATTTTTTATTTTTATTTTTTTTTTTTGTTCAATTTCATATTCCTTAATCGTCTGAACTTTACATCTTCAAGAGTAGCATATTGCAAACTTGAAGTTACTGTAAGTTGGTGGCTTGAGGTGTTAGAAATTGGGTTCTTCGAGTGGCCCATTGGTTAATTCTGACTTTTTTGTTAGCCTACAGTAATACCCATTTAGAATTTTTATTTCTGGGGTCGTATTTGGAATGGGTTTGTGTGATACGTATGTTCTGTTTGAAATGGGTATCTGTAATATATATGATTCTAGTTGTAATTTCAGGTTCTCAGATAGACGTCCTTCTAGTGAACAAAGATTTTGACTTGGGCAACTTTATCAAGGCTAAGTAGAAGAGTTTTTGGCTTCATATACCGTATGAGAATTTTATGCCATTCAAATACACATGCAGATAATCACACTAATAAGAGAACTTGTGGTTGATTTGTTTTGTTGTTTCGGTAATTTTTGACTTTTAATTTCAGTTTCTTTTAAGCTTTAATGTAATTCTTATGATTTATGTCTTCTCCTGAAGCTCATTTGCGATACCAATAGTTTAGTTCAAACATCGCAGATAAAGATTTCAAATTTTTTCTTTCCCATCTCTCCTAAGCATGGCTTGTTTACTTTCCTCAGTGGAACAGTTTCGGAAAATCAAAACTTGAACAGACTTTAAAGTGATTTCAGTTAATTGATGGTCAGGTAACGCTAGCCCATCTGAAGGATAAGCCCGTGCAGACACAATCACAATCATCTTCAAGTTTGGGTGTAAGCAGTGGTGTGAGGTCGGCGGCAGCAAGGTTCTTAGGTGGTGGAAATGGGAGTAGGGCACTTAGTTTTGTTGGAGGGAATGGTGGGAGTAAGTCAGTGAGTGGTGCCAGCAGTAGAATCGGATCATTAGGGGCTTCAAGTTCGAATAATGTGGTTGGCAATTCAAATTTTGATGGCAAAGGGACTTACTTGGTGTTCAATGTTGGTGATGCAATTTTCATTAGTGACTTAAATTCTCAGGATAAGGTACAAGGGGTTATATACTTTCCTTTTATTATGAGATTCACTATGGATTGGTTTTGAGAGTTCTGTTATTATGCATAGGATCCTATTAAGTCTATACATTTTGGCAATTCGAATCCAGTTTGCCATGCATTTGACCCTGATGCGAAGGATGGGCATGATCTACTTATTGGTTTAAACACTGGAGACGGTAAGCCTTCTTTTTAGAAATTTAAATGGTCTATAAACAATTCTCCGTTTTCAATAAATGCAATTTGTTTTCTGGTTTTCTGTAGTTTATTCCGTGTCTCTAAGACAACAATTACAGGAAGTAGGGAAGAAGCTTGTTGCTGCTCAGCATTATAATAAAGACGGTTCCATTAACACCAGGCAAGAGCTTGACTCTGTTGTTCGCGTCGTACTCACACTCAAAATATTTATGCATTTTACATAAATGCATCTCTATAATGTGTATTGAATTTCTTGTTATGTATAGTCGTCTTTAAGTTTATTGTCCCGCTATGGAAGCACATTTTCCAATTCTTATAGGTTCCTGGAGCCCATAATCTTTTTGATGTTTGTCATTTATGGTACTGAAAGGTCCACCTTTTGCAATTTAGTTTTAAAATGAAAAATGTTAGTAATGAGCGCAGATTGCTTGTTTGATGCTGAAAAGTCATGGAAAACACCAAGAAAAAAAAATGAAAAAAAAAATATGAAAGTTTCTTTGTTCAGATTGGCTATATGCTATATATATCCAATTAACAATTGCAGCCGCTTGAACTGAATCCTGTTGTTAACTTTACTTTTTGGTATTTATTCTTCCTTTAGTTGTTGGTTTGTGTGTTGAGCATTTATGAAGTACCAGTTTAATTATTGATCAATATGCAGGGGTGTGGCTTTTTACTATTTTATAGTTTATAGCATCACCTTGGCATCCACGTCTGAATCCTTTATACATATGAAAACATTTATCATTATCAAAATATAGAATAGCCCAAGAATTGCAGGCGAAATCTTTACATTTTATATCTTCTTCCTCAGATTGATATTTGGCTAGATGTTGTAAAACTGTATTCAAATTTGTGAATTCATGACAATTCAAACAAGTATTCTGTCAGACGTGTTAAAGAAAATGATGAATTTGAATTTGAATGCACTGATAGAAGTGATTGGAGTAGCAAAGATGGAAGTCATATAAGATGGCGCTTCCATGTGCATTTTTATCATGGAATGATTTTGTCTAAATTAAGGTCATAATGCACAGAACTGAGGGCCCAAGAATACAAAATTTGAGTCGAGATAAAATTAGTGAACACATGACAATGAGTTTACCTAGGATTAGCAATTGTTGCATTCTGAATTCAGAATGAAATGAATTATTTTCTAGATGGTAATAATGAGTCAAATAGCTCTCTTCTAATTATATTCTTAACATCTTTTTGGTGCAATGTTGGTTGATAAGATTAAGAAGGAATTGGATGAAGTTATTTAGTGGTTGCTATAACTTCCTTTAAGACCTTACGAAGCCCGATTGTAGCATATGGTAATGATGGTTCTGTATTTTAGACATTTTAGCTTTTGAATGTGACTACTCCCGTATTTTTAGTATAGAGAAAGCAATCTGAACAGCTAAAGGTCTCTTTTAGATCAATTCCTTTTCCTACATAAAGTTCTTCTTAGAATTGGTATTGTTGCATTATTGCAATGACGAAGCGTCAAAAAGCTCTTTGTCCTCATGTTTGTTTGATGTGAGTCTTGAAGTGACAGTGCGAGACTACTAATTACATGTTTCTCCCTTTTCCTTTGAGCAGGAAGTGTTTGGATAATTTATCTTTTATTTATCATAAGACTGGGATTTCTTCCCAGTACAACACTGGAATCCGTGGTACTGTGGCTGCAAAGCAAAATTACAGGATTTGGGAGATTTTTACCTAAATCTGTTTATACTCTCTGGTGTGCTAACTATCTTTCTTCTCTGCGGCACTGGAATTGAGTATCATTTTGAATATGAATACTGAGAGGAACATAGAGCTATTCTTTTGGCAATTATATTTTAAACTTCTCTTATGAAGATTTTCATCTTAAAATGAAACACTCTCCCACATTGAGTTTCTCTTGTCTAATTATGAATTTTTCGACTTTTGACGCACATGTCCTTTTTCTTTATACGAATAAGTTCTTTTAACTTGAAATAAGATATATAATTTCACCCCAAACCTACACTCAACTTCCACACCCCACACCCAAAACTTTAAAAAAAAATAGAAAAATTAACTTGAGGCTCTTCCATCTAAGAAAGCCGGCCTTTTTCATCTTTTGAGTTCTGTACTAGAATGGAACTTAAACATGAATAGACAATTCAATTGAAAGTCGTTATCCTTGTAGAGTCAGAGTTTGCATGAAGAATATTCTTAAAAAGACCTTAATATTCTATTTTTCTTTTGTACTACTATCCTTATAGCTTCGAAGTTGTGGGCAGCATGGATGGGAAGGAGGGCTTATAGGTGTAGCACTTACCAAAAAAATTCAAATTTATGCGCTTATATTTATATTTAAGTTCATGGAGCTGGTTATTGTAATTGAACTGCACTCGAAGTGGACTGGGCTTGGCCAAATCAAACTTCAGGCACAAACTTTTACCCCAAGTCCAGCCTAGATTATCTGGAGCAATACCGAGACCAAAATCAACCTAGGCAAATAAGCAGGCTTGGCCACTGAGTGAAGAGATTTTCAACATTTCTGAAAACGCTTTAAACAGATCTACATCCTTGTCTGAATGGAGGGTAGTAGTTTGGTTTGCTGGCTTTCAATAGGAACCCTTTAGTGCCTCAGCACTTGGCATTATCTGTGGCTTTCTCACTAGCACAGTTCATTTATTCAGCTGTGGCCTTGCTGAAGTGTGCTGTAAGTGTCCAGCATGATGTCTTAAGCTGGAAACTTCAAATGACTGACAGGCTTACCGCAGAAATGCCAATCATATGCGGTGAATCGCATGACATCATCAATTAGTTTATTGTGCATCTTCTGTTGGGAAGCTTATATGTAGACACCTAGTTGTAATAGTTAAGTTTCTGAAAATTTTAAATTGATTTCGTGTGGTTTTTAGATTTTATTATTATTATTATTATTATTATTTTTTTTTAACTTTGGGTGTGAAAGACTACTATCTGTTTACCAATTTAAATATCAATTGAGCATAAGACGTGTATATAAATTTATGGACTCAGCTGATTTTAGCCGTTGTTTACTACGGAATATATAAGGCCTCTCTAGTGAAGTCTATTGTTTCTTCTCTGACTACGTATCATGTTTCTTTCAACAGCCGCTGTACTTGTATCGCGTGGGTTCCTAATGGTGATGGCACTTTTATAGTTGGCCATGCAGATGGAAATATGTATGTATATGAAAAGGCAAGTTCAAGTTTATTTGATATGATATTGATGTCTTCCTCTTAATTTCCTTAAGTTTAGAGGAAACCAACAAGTCCTGTAATTATTTTCAGAGCAAAGATGGTTCTGGAGATCCTTCGTTCCCTGTTATCAAGGATCAAACTCAATTTTCAGTAGCACATGCCCGCTACAGTAAGGTATCGCTTGTTGTTTGGTTCCTTCTTGTTGTGGAATCTTTCTTTTCTCAAAATTTAGATCGATTGGATCGCTAACTTTCGCTAACTTTATCTTAGTAAGATGACATTTTATCTACTTTTAAGGAGTGAACAAAATATTGTGGGTGTTGTTTAAATGTGCCTCCCCCAGAGGTTTAAGGTCATGTTATTCTTTGATAAACTAGTGTTACCTTTTGTATGAACTAAACTGGAAGGCTAGAGTTGTTATACTTGTAGGAGTTTGATGGAGTTTTCCAATATATCATGGATAATTGGGGTCAGATACTTATTTGGACCATGTGATAGTTGGGGTTCATTGTGTTTCATTTTTCTTTTTTTTTTCCTCTCGTTTTCTAAACTCCTTATTGCTTGACACTTTTTACTCAATATGATCAATGAGGTTTCTGCAACACGACGTCTAAATACTATAATAAAGACGTCTTTGCTTTAAAGAAAGTTTGCATAACTGACTGCAAATTGTTGAATCTCTTTTTCTACATTATCCTTGTCCTTTCTGATTTCTCTCTTTATTTATAAAACTCAATTAAATCTTTTTGGCTGAACTTTTCTAATTGATTTATCTCATTGACGTTATTTACTGAAATTTGGATCAATATTTGCTCTAAATTCCGAGAAGAAACAGTTGCAGATGAAGACATATTTATTGAGACTTGAGATTGTAGGGTAATTTGAAAAACCACTGTTATTTTTTGTGTCTAGGAGGACTGGAATTTTTTACTGTTGATTGGTTTATTTTTATGTGAACAATTTTTCCAATGTTAACCTATTTGGTAACCTGTTTGGTTGTAGGATTAGTGCTGTCTGATCAGAATTGATGTGTATTCTCAATATAAATGATATGATAGGCTGAGTTCTATACCTCTGATGGTGATTATGCATCGTGTAGTGTATCGTCAGTTAATTAATGACAAGGCTCAAGATTGAAGAAGGAATAATGCGCATAAAAGGGTATTTGAGGAGTAATTTCTTTTTGATATTTGCCTATTTGGTTATTTTTTATAATGCCTTTTTGAGGATATTTCTTTTTCTTTTTGGTTAAAGATGAATTTTAGTTTTAACCGGAGTGGCGAAAAAAGGATTTATGTAGCCAACTAAAATTTATTGGGAACAACAGTTTGTTATTATTTAGGGAATCTATTAGCAAACTTGGTTTTGTCATTTGGGCTGTGAAAAACCATATTCACTAGGACTCGTGTTTGGCTTTATACATTGGTGATAATATTTGAGAACATAATGAATGCTTCTCTTATTCTACACTACAATTGTTTCTTTTGTTCTCTATTCATTGCCAATAATGATCTTATAAAGGGAGGCAAATGCTTCCATTTGGTTGCTCGTGGTTGTTTGATGATGTTAATGTATAATATATATTTCTTTGTGAGAAATTTTAGTCTAACGCTCTATTGAATTAATTCACATGTTTTGTGCAGAATCCAATTGCTAGATGGCATATTTGCCAAGGTTCAATAAATAGCGTCGCCTTTTCAACCGATGGGGTCTACATGGCAACTGTAGGAAGGGATGGTATTGTCAACATCTGGGTCTTTTATATCCTTGGATATGGTCCCTTTTTTTTTGTTTCCCTTTCTTCTCATCTCTGTCAGCAATTTATAGGATGAGGGAAATTGATGAATGTAGGTTATCTGCGAGTGTTTGACTACAAAAATGAACAACTAATATGTGGCGGAAAGAGCTATTATGGTGCTTTATTATGTTGTGCTTGGAGGTGAGTGTACTTTGTTTTCTGAGGATTATGCAGAGTGTTCAACTGTTTCTCTTTTTCTCTGCATTGATTGGTTTGTTTCGAAAGCTATTTTTCCTTTAAGCATATTGTTATAGTCATATTATATGAGAATGGAGTAACTGATGGCAATAAAACAACAGCATGGATGGAAAATACATTCTGACTGGAGGTGAGGATGACCTAGTTCAAGTTTGGAGCATGGAAGATCGAAAAGTTGTTGCATGGGGTGAGGGACATAACTCTTGGGTGAGTTCATAGCCATTAATTGCTATATCATGTGATTCTAAATTTCAACTGATATTTGAACTCGTGGGAATGTATATGATATTTTTTCATTTGCCTTAAACTTGGGAATTACTTTTGGAACATCTACATATTATGACCTTTTTTCTGAAATTAGGCATTTTGTTTCTAATTATCGATAAAGTACTTGATGTGGCTCCTATGGATTATTAGCCATTATGTTTGAAAGTAAAAGCGATGAGAAACATCCAATATCCACGTTTTCAACTGTCATGTAAAATTCCTGTCAATTCAAAGTTGGTATTAATATCTTTCCATGTCTGCTTATCTCAAGATTAGAGGTTTGATATATCTAAATTCAGACACATTGCTCTGCTCGATTCACTGGTCCAAGTTATACAGATTATTGGTTTTTCTGCTTAGTTTCTCATCTAGCAATCATGACTGCCTGACTCATCTTTTACTGGATTATTGCAGGTTAGTGGAGTGGCGTTTGATTCATATTGGTCAGCGCCAAATTCAGATGGCTCTGGGGAAAATGTTGTATATCGGTTTGGTTCTGTTGGTCAGGTATCTCAACATTAGTACTAGTTCAGTTTACGAATTTGTTTGTTTTGCAACTGAAATCATGTAGTTCTGTCTATCCTGCTTTAATCAGCAATCATGGATTTCAGGGCTTCTTTTTTAGCTCCAGATGTACAACCAACAGGCCAAGATGGTCGTCCTGTTTCCAAATGAGTCTAATGACTCTTCATTATCTCACAATTAAAGATTGTAATTTTATTTTAGCTCCCTGAGTACTCGGTTGTTCATTTACTTCAAAGGAGAAGTCACTCGTCCTGCTCATAAAGCAATTATTATGCCTTAATTTCAAATCTGCCAACCAGTAGGTTTCCTCGTTTCTGACATGATAATGGAACACCCTGGATTTTAACACCTCTGGGGTAACAAACACAAGCTGGATGTTTACTGGGATTACTATTATTTCTCTTGGGGACTTTTGCCTCCATGCTTACAATTTTTATACTGTTGGACTTAATTCTACATTTTTCTCTGGCATTCTAGTTTCCTTTTCCTTTTTCTGAGTTGTAATATTGAAAAATGGAAATATGTCTTACACGTTCACTAGTAGTTATTAACTTTTGAACTTTTTATTGCTTTCCTTTTACATTATGTTGGTGTTACATCATGCAAGAACTTGTGGATGTCATGCAGGACACGCGATTGCTTTTATGGGATCTAGAAATGGATGAGCTTGTAGTGCCAGTGCGTCGGCCTCCTGGTGGATCTCCCACTTTCAGTACCGGGAGCCAATCATCTCATTGGGACGGCGCTTGCCCTGTGGGTACCTTACGACCTGCTCCAAGCATTCGAGATGTTCCAAAGCTTTCTCAGCTGGTTGCACATCGTATTCACACAGAACCTCTTTCTGGTTTGATATTCACTCAGGAGTCCATTCTTACCATATCCCGAGAGGGACACATAAAGATTTGGATGAGACCCGGTTTTGCTGAAAGTCAACCAAGCAATTCTGATTCTCTGTTGAGTACAAGCTTGAAGGAAAAAACATCGATATCAGGGAAAGTTATTGGTTCTAGTTACAAACAATAATGGAACAATCACAGATGACTGCAAAAGCATGATTTTGTGAGAGTAATTGGATTGATTGACGCTGCTGTTGCCATTTACCTATCTTAGGAAGATTTTCTCAGAATCACAAAGCATATGATGTCGACTCATATGCAGTGAGATTAACTGACAGTTCGTTGTATAGCCAGGGTTGACAAAGCGATTGGAGGCACCGTGAGATTGAGAAAGAATGCACAACCACTTTGTAAGTATATGAGAGCTTTCATAGAAACGTTTAATGACCAACAAAATAATTGAAGTTGTGCCTTTGAAATTTATTGTTTTAATTTATTTATTTGTTTCTTGCCTTTTGAGAGTCTCTGTTATGTGGCCAATTTTGCTTGAGAATAGCTGGTTAGCAATTATTTTATATCGATCAAGTACACTCTCATCTGGTTCGACATAATGAACCTAGTTTCTTGTGAATTATATGATTGTTAGGAGTTAGTTTGTCAATCTATAATGCTTTACTGCAAATGAAGTTATATGGCAAACATGACTGTAGCCCTTACATTTATTTTATTTGGTTTCCAGAATTAGTGCAACACATTTTTATTTGAAGATTGTAAACATCTCCATCAAAAACTCTAATTCGATATGCTATTTTTGTGGTATCATAGGCTGAGTTAACGAATAAATACTGATTCTCTTTTTTTTTTTTTTTTTTGTTTGATCGAAATGTAAATATGTATTGATCAAAAAATGATTTGTACAAGTACTCCGGGCATCCCCAGGAAATCCAGTAGGTGAAACAGTGAAAGGCTAACTAAAGCATCAAAAAGAGATGAAGATGTCTTTAAAAAAAAAAAAATACTGATTCTTGGATTGATTGAGGCTGCATTTTGAATCTTTGATCCTACGTTGTAAAGCAAATTCTTGCATGATTATCTTTCTGCATTCATGAGACAAATGCACACTAGTTCTTGCAAGAATTTCATTCTGCTTATTTGATTTCCTGAACCTAGTAAATATTCATTCAGATGCTCATTAATTTTAGCAAATTGTATTTGTTATTCATGTTGTATTCTCTTTAGAGTGGCAAGTAGACGTAATTCTCATGAACTGCTCTAAAATTTATCGGTTTTCTGTTTTGCATTATTATAACGGAATTTGGTGTTGAATCTATAACGGTCTCGTAAATTACTGCCTTCAATTCAGTAAATTGTTTCTATTACCATACAATTCAAAGGTAAAAATTAAGCAAAACAGAATAGTAACAAAAACAAATTTTATTCATGAAATAAATAAAAAATTACATCCCATGTAAAGTATTATTTTAATCTAAATAAATAGACTAAAATATTCATTTGTTCTAATTGAATGTCTTTATAAATATTCGGGCCTTATGAGAGGCTCCCTTTTCTTTTTCTTAAAAATTGTGATCTGAAATCCAACACAAAATAGAGAGACAATTATAATTATTACAGTAAGTAAAAAGAGTGCCAACAATGTTAGAGAACCACCCTTGAGAACTGGAAATATGAAACCTACTATGAATAGTGACAAGAAAAAAGCACCAAGATATTGTTCTTCACTCGACAAATCTCTCATTTTTGTAATCTGCTTATTATTCTTAAAATTGTGTGTTTGTTTTTGTTTGTGTCTGTTTTAAGAATATATTCAATCATCTAAGGCAGTGTGTATATATATGTATATACTTCTTCTATTGTTCATGGCGTGGCTGTGTCTTCAATTGAAAATATAGAGTATTTAACTATTTATTTCAATAGAAATATATTGTATAAATTATGGTATTAAAGAAAAAGGTTGATGAGGTTAAATCTCATATCGAATAATGATGAAATAATTATTTAAGAGGTTTGAGTTATTCTTTTTAACAAGATCGATAATTTAAAAATGGAAATTCAAGTCTTAATTAAAGTGTTGATATTATGAATTGTTTTAACGAGGGTTATGTAATTTATATTTAGAGGAGACGAAGTTAGTTGTCTCAATTGTGATTTATGGATGACTTGCAAATTATTAGATATTTATTTTTTGGGAAATGGTTTTGGTTGATTTAAAATCCAAAAACGGTGTAATGTCAACCCTCAAAATCGGTAATTCAAATTATTTTACAATTTTATCTTCTCTAAAATAATTATTTCTAAATCTATTTTAAACCTAAAATACATATTTCATCTTCTTCCTCTCCAAACAATAATTTTTTTATGTGCTATTGAATTATTTATGAATTTTTTTGCAGTGAATATATATTTATATTTATATTTTTATATATTTCATATTGTTTACAAATATCTAAAATTTTTAATATATATTTATATATGTATTTTTATTCTTTTAAAAAAAATTTGAAACTGCTGGATAATAAATTGAACTCTCAAACTTGACTATTTTAAAAGCTACTATTAAAACTATTCAAAACTAGTATTTTAAAAAAAAATCTCATAACCCTATTCCAAAAGTCCAACCCTAAAAGAAATTGTGTATTTTTGTTGATTTATACGCTTGTAGAATTTGCGAACTGTTTAGTTCTGTGGCAGATGTCGAAATGTCTTTTTCTATGTGCTACTTTAGAAAATAATTAAGAATAAATTACATTAGGGTCCTCATTATTTGAAGGTTTTGCATTTTCGTCTTTATTCAATTTTATTCAAATCTATAATCCTCAACTTTTAAGTAATTCAATTCCCACATATCCATCCAAATTTGCTGTCAAGTGAGACTTAAGTATTGCACGCGAATTTTCTATACAACGGTAATTTCGTCAAACCACTTAATAAAAAAAAACTATCACCAATCTTCATCTTCTTCATCTTCATCATCATCATCAACCTACTCACAAATCTAAAGTTCATATACAACTCTAAACAGTAAAATTTACTTTAGTAAAAGTTTTCAGAAGTAATACAAACCACTACATCATGATTGATCAATGAGATTAATCCCAAACAAAGCTTATGAAAAGATGGGCAGGCTTTACCGTGACAATTATTTTCCTTTTTGCGTTAATTTTCACTCAACTGTCAAAGTGTATTGGGAACATGATGAAAACATTTATTTGAGAATTTTTCTATTTTATTTTACCAAAAACATCTCCAATACATTCTACGAAATACTATCTAGATGATACGAATGTTGAAAGACTTTCGATTTACGTGACATTAATATCTAATGAATAGACATTCTAGTTCAAATTTAATCTCCAATATATTCTATGGATTGCTATTTAGATGTATTTTGATTTATTTTATTAAAATTAAATTAAATTATATTTAAATATGCATAGAAAATTTAAATCTACGTAAGAAATCTAACTTTTGATAATTCAACATATCTAACGGAGCTTCTGAATTTACACAGAGCTCTAGATTTTTTTTTCCTGCCACGTCAACTTGACATATTATGTGACAATTTGCATAGAGAAGAATTTTCTTAAACTTTTCTATTTTAAAATATATATATATATATATATATATATATATATATAATCAATCCACAATTACATTAGAGATGATCTAACACTTCAAAACACACACATACAATCGCATAAATATCACTTGGGATTTGGTGCAAATAATCCCTAACGTATGTCTTTAGTACGTTTTTTGTCCTTAACTTTTCATTTTTGGCTAGGAAGTCCTTGACATGCCATTGGGTGCGATATTGATTTAAATGGATGGATTCCATCCAAATTTACCGTAAGTTGGGCACGTGGATTGCACCTTCTTTTTATAGTATGGACAAATTTGTCAATTTAAAATAAAATAATAAAAAACAATTTAAAAAAAGAATAAAAAAAAGATCATTTTTACATCCACCCTACCCTACCAAAAAAGATCATTTTTAAGGTAGTTGTTCTAGACAAAAAGAAAGCTGTCCAGTGGCCTTCATCTTGTTGAGGTGGTGAGAAAGGAGGGTTGAATGGGTGGGTGGAAGGTTTCCAAAGGTGGCATCGATGTGCTTTTAGATTGCATATTTGTTTGACCCATTCTTTGAAGTTCTTTTCCCAAAAAACTGAAATTACAGCACTAAATTTTGAAGTTCTTTTCCTTCATCTCCTTTCCTTCACTTCAAATTCATAATTTACTTTTCTTTCATCTCATTTCCTGTTTACTCGCTCCAATTTCTCCACAAGTAATTTATTTTTGTTTTTTATTTCAATTTCAAAATTCTTGAAATCTTTTCCTAATTTTTTTTTTTTTTTCCCCATTTTTAGGTGCATATTTTGTGCCAATAAAAATTGGTCTGAAAGTGTACCCAGCTATATTTTCATATTTTTCTTCTCCAATCATTCATTTAATCTTTTCCCTATATATTTTTCTCATTTCCCTCATTTTCACACTTCTACAATACTCATTTTCTCTATATTGAAAATCTCAATTATTGAACTCAAATCATTCCTCTATGCAACCTATTTTTCCATGGCAAAATAATTTCAAGAATCTAATGTAATTTTTCGAGAAAATGTGGGACTTGAACACATGGAAGACTGCAAATTTTCATTTGAATTTTGAGAATAGAGAAATATTAAGAGAGAGAAATAAGTTGAAAAATATGAAGAATTTAGTTCGATGAATAACTCGAAAAATGTGTCTCGGAATTCATGGTTTGGGCTTGTGGATTAAGTGAAGATGGTGATGATGGAGAAATGGTCCCACCCCACATCATAATTGATAATTGGACAGTATGTAGGCGGAAAAAATGATGACGTGTACACTCTTGTTTTTATTTTTGTTTTTTTTAATTCTTTTTTTAACTTTTAGTTAGTGAATTAACCAATTTAACCCTGCAGATAAAGACAAATTAAAAGAAATTTGAGTCCAGACACCCAACTAACTACAAATTTGGATAAAATCCATTCATTGGAACCAATTTCGCACCTATTGACATAAGTTAGAGACTTCATAGCCAAAAATAAAAGTTAGAGACCAAAAACGCAATAAAGACATACGTCATGAACCATCTGCCAAAATCCCATATAAAACTTTGATTAAGTTAGAAGCAAAGCATGAGTGGAATTTTTGTAGCTATTAAATATTGGAAGGCATGATTGACATTCAATCATGCCTTCCAATATTTGCTTCAGAAAGGGCATCATTGTAAACGGCATGATGAACATTTTTTCAAATTTTTTTAAGGGAATATTCCAAAATAATCCATTAGAAACCATGAAACAGCCCGGTAGCTAAAAGCTCAGGCCTATTGCCAAATCAGTAATTGGACAAGATACTAAATGAATAGTAATTAAACTCGAACCAGTGATTAATAGCAAGCCAAACATTCTATACATCTTGTATTGAACAATCGTTAGCAAGAGGAAATGCTAGTAAGCACTTCGCAAAATCATGTCTCAAGGAATTGACCTACAGCATATCCAGTTTCATAAACTAAGATCAATCATATACTTTCGACACATTGCATACCATCGAGATTTCCAATCTGATTATTGAAGTCGAGGAACCAAGGGCAGGGCGACAAAAAAAAAAGAACAAAGAAAAAAAAAACAGAAGAAGGAGAACAAAAAAAGGGTAATAACTTTGAAGCGCAGAGGCAGCAGCAGCAGGCTCTTCATTCGTCAGTCCCATTGTTGACCTTGATCTCCAAAAGCCGCTCCACTGGCTGTCTGCAAATTGGACACCTATTTGTTTGGAACCTCAATACTTTTGCGCACTCGCTGCACATACACTGCATCAAGAGAAGTGACAAGAATTATGCATGCATTTCACAAGCTACCAATGATCAACTTACTCTCAAATGATCATACCAGCATAAGAAAAACTGCCAAAAACTGACAATTTGGAGTGCACACGTGCATCTATGTCACGGTGTGTGTGTGTGTGTGTGTGTGTGTGAGAGAGAGAGAGAGAGAGAGAGAGTACCATATGTCGACAAGGCAGGACAGTTGTGTCTCGGGGTTCTGAAAGGCATATGACACATTCTTTTCCAGGATCATTCCCATCAAAATCACCCTCAACTGAATTTCCAATTCCATAAATCTCTTGTAGTTCATACCTCATGCCATTAACCCATAATATTTGCTTCACCACCCTAACCTGATATTCACCTTTCTCCTTCTCAAACACAGCCTGGGTTATTTGGGAATTCTTGGATCCACTGTCTGGGTTTCCATTTTCGTTATCTATGGATGCCTCTGTCTTAACTGCTAGAGGATACACTTCCATATCACCAACTTTCAACAAATCTGCCTCCTCAAACATTGAAAAGTCTATCCCGGTTCCAGAGGGTTGTTTAAACTTCTGTGCCAAACCTTGTTGAAAATGGATCATAATAGGTGGAAGTAAGCTTTCTTTCGTTGGAGTCAGGCAACAGTCTTCACCCTCCTTAGCAAAGAAAACTATGGTCATGCTGCATATTACAAGAAAATCGAAACTCAAGAATTGATCATTCTGCGAAAACAAGGAAGAAAAAGACATAATAACTACTCTCAGAAAAAAACTACAAAGAGTAGAATAAGACAAAATATCAAAACTCAACTTTTTGGAGGTAAATAGCAAGCTTAAGTTTTCCAAATGGTAATTTGGAAATCTTTGATCCTATATCTTTTTCTAAATTGGATAAGAATCTAAGTTACTGTGGGCTATGACACACTCACAAGAAAAGAACTGCCTGCATCAAAATTATCTCCATTGTCATTCCTTTTGATTGCTTAGAAGAACCTATTGCTTCAGACTATGCTTCTCAGTTATGTGAATTAATCACGTACTTACCAAAGACAAATTCAAAACATAATGATTCCAAATCACAATCCTTGTCAGCCTTGGCTCACAAAGAAACAGTGGGATGTAGCCAATGTACCCATTAAACAGTGTGGAATGAGTGCGAAACCAATTGTCTCCAATTAAGCAAATGAACTAATGTATGTTAAACCCAACATGTGCTTACCACTATAACTAATGCAGAGGGCACCGTCAAGAAAACCCAAGATCTCAGAGAAGAACAGGCCTCTACTTAACTTGTTTAACCCTTAATTACCAAATTGAAAATGGATGACAAGAATCTCAACAACCACCACCCCGTTCCTCCATCAAATAAACACTTGCAAAACCGAATCCGCACTATAACATCCATAACCCCCTTACCTCAAAAGGAAATAATAAAAGGATTAAAGAAGGCACGTTTAACATTTGATTTGTTTTGAGTTTTTGGAATCTATTATTATATGGAAATACCTCTTATTGAGTGAGTAGCACAAAAGCAACAAATTTTATTTTCTTTGTCATAACAACAAAATCATTCCCAGTCTGCCAAATCACAATAAAAGGCATTAACATACACAAACAAATCACTCAAAGTTAGAACTAGTAATTCGTCACATTATTAAATAGACTTCCCGGAGGAACCAATAAAATATGAGAGCTGAAGTGATTTCATGAAGTCATTTTCATATATTGTCAAAGTCGCCAGAAAAACAGGAGAAGAAGACGAAAATTCTTATACTTAAATATTTTCGTTCAGGAGAAGAAGTCGAAAATTCTTGTACTTAAATATTTTTGTGGAATTTTATATCCAAAAACCACTTATCAAATTCATTGCGCAGCCAATGGTTATTCAATTCTGTAATCAAATCCCAATTATTAGCTACCATTTAATCATCAGGTGACCAAAAACCAAAAAAAACTAATTTCGGGTGAATTAAAAATTCAAGAAAATACACACAAATAAATCGCATCATACCTTCCAGCCACTGTGGCGTCAAAAGTGAAGGCAACGAGGAACTTTCCAGGGTTCTCCTGATCGGGCTCGATCCTTAAAGTTTCCTTCTTCAAATTAACATCGTTTCGAATAGTAACCGCCTTCTGGTGCTCCACGTATGGAGCCGGATGCTGCATCATAGGCCCATACGGGTACCGCTCGTTAACCCAATTGGCGTGGGCAGCCGCGTGGTGGTGGTCATAAGGAGCGGGCAGAGGTACCGGCATCGACGGCGGTGGAGGCGGGTAGTACCCGGGTACTGTTGGTAATAAGCAGGAACGTTGGAGTTTGGGTATTGGGATGGAGGGTAAGGAGTCGCCGCCGCGAAAACATACCTGTTCGCTGTGATCTCTGATTGGGGAGCCTGTGGAGGAGGAGGAGGAGGCGGCGGTGGAGGTGGGTGGCTCCGCCTGCTCGAGCTCCTCCTCCGCCCTTGCACCCCACTACTCCCAATATTGCCCATATTACGTCTAATTCCTTTCCCTTCAAAATACAGAACCCAAAATCAAAATTTCAAGATGAACAATCTAATCTTTGTTATCAAAATCAATGATCTGCACCATTACAGATGTATAAAACTCGATTAAATTGAAAAAAAAAAAAAAGGGTTCCTATTTCAATTTTTTAGATAAAACAGAAACCCAATGGAAAAGAAAGGGGGAAGTTTAAGAATTTGGTTGAAGGGGAAAAGAATGTGGGGTTTTGGATATTAATGGGGGATGAAATGAAAAAAGGGAGAAGAAAGATAGATACAAGTGGAGTGTATGTATAGGCGGTGGTGGTGGGGAAAAGGTGAAGAAGGTTGAACACGAATCTAATGATGGGTTGTTTGGGTAATGCGGTCGCGTAAAGCTCCACCAGCACCACAGTCAACAGGTCAAACCCGAAATTATTTGTTTTAAAGTAAGAATTCCTTTTTTTTGAATAAATTTCTTTCGCGGAAAGGGCTCAAATATCCCTCGGATAATTATATTTTAATTTTGTTTAAATCTAATAATTATACTTTTCTTTTATCTCAAAGTACCTTCGACTAATTCCATTACTTAATTGAGACAAAATTAATGACAAATCTGGAATGAGTTATCTTAATTGAGACAAAATTAAAATTTAGTTGCTCGAATAGAACAAATTGAAGTATAGTTATTTGATTGAAATTATCCCTACAAAATGCGCAGAATGTACAATAATGTAGTATGAAAATATATGAAATGTACAAAAATGTATAAAATGCACGAAAATGTACTAAAAATACACGAAGTGTATGAAAATGTAGAAAAAAATATACAAAATTGTAACAATATGAAAACAAGGTAAATTCCATTCGGAGCAACTATTGTTTCATAATATCAATCAGGAAACTATACTACTTAGTTTCAATCAAGTAACTGTACTTTAATTTTTTTCAATCGGCTAACTAGACATTGATTTGATATTAATTAAGATAACTCGTACAATTCCTTCACTCAGACAAACAGAAATCATTAAAATGGATGTTAACTAATGATGCAATTAGACATGATTATTTTTATTGAGATCAAATTATACAATAGTCATCCGATTAAACAAAATTGATTTATAATTAGCTGATTGATATTAAAATAAAACTACATCTATCGCGAATAGAATATACCCTTCTTTTTCTAATGTATACACGTTTCTCTCTCTATACAAGCATACACATACGCATACACATACATGTATGTATATACATGTTATCTATATCTAATTATCTATAATATATCCTCTAAGTCCACAACTTTTTGTAAATGAAAAGATTCATATCCCAAACCTTTAGAACGGTATTTCAACTTTATATAAAATATCTATTTAGATGGTAAAAGACAATGTGACAGGTATGTGATATCTAATTGAAAGGGAGATTGAGGAGGAGGAAGAAGTGTGTTCATTGGCTTTTAAATGGAACTTATATGGAGTGTGAATGCATCATAAATAAGTATTTAATTACGTTGATTTATTAGAATTAAAAATATTAGAGCATCAAACTGACTGTAATTAATAAAAAATGAACTCCCAATTTATTGAGTTAGTCTTAAGTATTTATTTATTTTTAATTAAAATTAATAAAAAGATACCATTGTCCATTGCAATGAATAAAATCGAAAAGGCCAACTCTATAGTGGACATCGAAAGATCACTGAAACCAAAGAAGCAAAACAATTTGAAAACAACAGGCCAAATTTATTTATTTATTTATTTTTGGATATTTACACTTGATTAGTTAATTTAAGATAACAATGTTGTATGTGTTATTTTGGTAAGCTATTCTTCTTTTTTGTACAAAATAAATTGATAATTTAGTCAAACAGATACAAAATTGTAGGAATCGTTGAATAGGAGTTACGTGTAAAGTTAATTCAAATAATTCAAATAAGGTGGACCAGATTTGATCTAATGTTCCATCGAGAGTATTGTTATAATCTTGGCCACCGGATTATTTCGACATTCACTCATTAGATGAGTGTAAAGGTAGATCAAGCCCCTAAGATGGACAGGGTGAGACTGCCGACAAATTGTGGAAAGTGCCAACGGAAACAGCCAAATAGGGGATTGGAGTCAGGTGTCTGGATATTCATGCAATTTGGGGAAGAGATGAGACAATGGAGATTTGGGTTTAATTTGGGACCATAATTATGAATTTTACATAAATAGACTATTATTTTAAAATAATTATATATATATATATATATATATGTACCATAAATTTTAAATATATTGAGTCCGTCTTTTTTAGTTAGAATGCTATTTTTTTAATTATTATCATAACTGAAAACTAATTAATACTGAGTCGATGTAATTCAAGATTACAGAATTTTTAATTATTGAATAACTTTTTCAATCATTTAAATATAACTTCTCTCTTAAAAAAAAATTTCGGTCACTAACCACTTATAAGTATTCACACAATCCATTAACATAATATAGCAAGAACCAAAATTTCAACAAGATCACATTTGTAACAAAGATGTGATACATATCATGTTTGAGATTGATTTTGTCATTTTGGAGCTCAACTTCTTATTATCAAACAATCAAAAGTTATTTTTAGAATTTTGGTAAATTTTTGAAAATGATTATAAAAGAATCAGATTATTTGGCAATAGATTTTGAAAAAGCAAGAAAATGATAATTTTTTCAGATTATGATTTTAACTTTTCTATCTATCTATTATTTTAATACCAATTGTGATGCATCATGATACATATGGTACTATCAATTGTAATACATAAATCTACAATTATCTAATTTCGTTATACCAAACATTTGTTTGATTCGCCGACGAAGACGACAACGGTGGAGGAAATTTTGAATATTTGTTCTTTGATTTTTAAGCTTCATCTCCTGATGAAAACAACAACGGATGAAATTCAATTATATTGAAAGTACCCTCGATTGTGGGGCTCTATTCAAAAGAGAAAATGGCTGCAATTTTAGGATTCATCTTCAATTTTGAGAACTATATTGTAGAAACTTTGATAAAATTTATTTCGATATTTATTAAACTATTTTAATTTAACATATTATAAAATATAAAATAATATGTAGTATTTTTAAGATTAAATAACAATGTTTAGAATATTATAATTATTTCTAAAAAGTTAAGTATAATTTCTTCTCATAATTAAGACATTCCATATAGTAATTTTGAAATTTAAATAGCTGAATAGTAATTTTGAAGTATTAAAAATAAACACAGTAGGCGTCGTAATTTTCCCAAGTGATGATGTTGGCAACCACCGGCGATGATTCAAAGAACCGATGTGTTATCGATAGTGCATGGTCGGGTAGAGCGCGACCTTACATGAGGCGAGTAGGGTAGAATCGCATCTCACTAGCCACCAAGACCTTCATCTCTAAAGTGGAGTGCGTGGTCGAGTAAGACCCTTGACCATGCACAATCTTGGTAGATTTTCGCTTGCAAAAGAAGATTAGATGAGACTCCATAATTGTACGAAATACTCACGTTAAGGCAAGTTAACCCTAAATCTAATGTCTGAAAATGTGACAAATGTCTAAAAAATTCTATTATCACGATACTAAGATGAGCTAACCAAGAACCAGCGTTCGAGAATATGACATGTGCTCAAATATCCTTGCGTCACATCCTACATAAATGTGATGATCCCGAGGCATTTTGTTTAGAATTATGATTATCAATTTATAAGTTTAGAGTATCTCAAATAGATTCTATATTTATAAAGAGCATCTTCTTCATTTAAGTGAGTATTAGAGAGTAAAATTTTATAAAACTCTAATATTTATTTATCTTTGACACTTCATTTTACTTCTCTCAATAAATATTTATTATTTTTTTCTATATTTATTTTAACATGTTTCCTCCTAATTATTATATAATTTTCCTCTATTTTTTTCTATTTTGTATATACTATTTAATTTAGTCAACATACGACTATTGAAATTTGAAATTGTTTGAATGCATTTAATATAGAGAGAGTGTGTGTGTGTGGAGAGCCAATTTTACTCTATTTTAAAAAAGTTAATTTGAAAATTCTCTTCAAAGCATAATTTTAAGGGTTGATTTTCTAAAATAAATGGCGTCTTATATTTAAAGAATCTTTTGAAGATGCTCTTAAATACTTGCGATATTTCTCCTTCTAAAAATGAGCTAATTCTCACACTAGAAGAACAATGAGAGAGAGTTCCTCTCACTTTTTCAGATTATTAAAACATCGAAGACACACTCTCGATTCTCGAAATAACACTTGTAGCAATCCCATTTTTATACATATTATCAGGTACAAACACATCTTCGAAGACACACTCTTGATTCTCGAAATAACACTTGTAGCAATCCCATTTTTATACATATTATCAGGTACAAACACATCTTCCCATGCATTGTATTATTCATTAGATTTTGTCACAGATTAGTGAATAATTTTATCATGTTTTAATACCTATTTGATTTAACAAATAGGTTCGCAATAAAAACAAGAATTCACGGCTTCACGCATTCAATTAAGTTGTAACCAATTACATTAAAATCTGAAAATAAAAAATAAATAAATTATAAAATACAGTTGAATCTCATGATAACTTATGATCATTTGGCCTATATATTGATTGATGGATAAGCATCTTTGATCATCAACCAAGAAATTGTCCACTTTTGGATAATATCTTTGATCATATATATATATATATATATATATATATATATATATATATATATATATATATATATATATATTATTGCAATGAACCAATAAACGTCGGATCCACCTAAAAATGTGCCTTTTTCCATCTCTATATTTCTTCCACTATAAATTATTTCAACCAATAATGATGTGTCATTTTATTTCAAATTTTAATTGTCAATTCTGAATTTACTTGAATACAAAGAAATGATGATGAATTTACTATTTAAGTTAAAACCATGTAACTTAGGGGTTCATTATTCGTTTTTACGAAATTCTAGTAACAACTGTTTTCATTTTATAACCAATAATTTGAAAATTAGGGTGGATATCGATTTGAAGAAGATAAATAGTTAAAGGTCAAACAAACAGTACAAAATACAAAAAGAAAAAATAATATTTCAAAGTGCACTCGTCAGTTCTTGATTTGTTTTGAAAGATTTTCAATTTTCAATTTTTATATATTAGCGGACAGATTTTCGAAATGGTTCTTGATTTTTCCAATTAAATCAATTTGTTGGATCCAATTTTCAAAACATTGTTACAAACTTAAGATAATTGTTAACAAATGAGTATGGCGTAGGGAGTCATAGGTCCAAATTTTTGTAATTTTACTTTTGTTTTCTTTCGAAAAAGAAACAAAAGTTAAGGGGCGGTTCTCTTTGTAGTTTTCAACTCGTTTTCTGTTTTGGATTTTTGAAAATAGTCAAAACGTGTTCTCTTTACTATTTTTGAAAATGTATTTTTGAAAACACAACAAATAATTGCAAAAAAAAGGGAAAATGAGTATTTCATCATTTTTTGCGTTTTGTGTATAAAACGCGGAGTTGGCTAAAATGGCCAAAACGTGCATTTTGGCCATTTTGGCCGTGAAGGTCAAAGTTACGATTCTTGGTTGCGGTATTTTTTTTTTTCCATTTTATGCAGGCAAAAAAGTGATGATTTAATAATTGTCCGCGTCCTTTTAAAAAATGTGGTTCTTAGTCCAAGTAGTCAATCACACCATTTCCATAATAAATGTTAGAGGTTCAGTTCCCTTTCCTTCCCAATCTTTTTAATGATTTTTTTAATGGTTTTTAAATGTTTTTAATTCTATAATTAAATGTTTTTAATTTTTATTAAATATTTTTAATTCCAAATAATTAAATGTTTTTAATTGTTTGTAAATGTTTTTAATGGTTTTTAAATATTTTTAATTCCATAATTAAATTTTTTAATTGTTTTTAATTTTGTTTAAATGTTTTTAATTTCAAGTTTAAATTGTTTTTAATTGTTTTTACATGTTGTTAATTATTTTTAATTGTTTTTAAATATTTTGAATTCCATAATTAATTGTTTTTAATTGTTTGTAAATATTTTTAATATTTTTAATAGTTTTTAAATGTTTTTAATTCCATAATTAAATGTTTTAATTGTTTTTAAATGTTTTTAATTTTATTTAAATATTTTTAATTCCAAGTTTAAATTATTTTTCATTGTTTTTAATTAATAAACATTTTAATTCCAAATAATAAATTATTTTTAATTATTTTTAATTTCAAATAATAAAATATTTTTAATTATTTTTAATTCCAACAATAATTATTTTTAATTAATAATTATTTTAATTCCAAATAAGTCCAATTCTCAAAAAAAATTTAAAAAAACGCGTTTTCAAGTTTTCTATTTTCAGAAACAATTTTCGAAAATTTCAAGAAGAACGCATTTTCAAAAATTTCAAAACAAAAACTCAAAACTCAAAATACAAAATGAATTCAAAACTCAAAACACAAAATTTAAAAACAAAGAAAACACCAATTAACTTTTTAGGATAATTGGGCCAGAATGTGAGCATCAAATTGGCCCAATCATTGGCCTATAAGGCTATAATCAACAACTTAAGTTTTGGGCTTTAATCTTACCTCTTCATTTGCTAGTTTTAAGCCCAAATTTGAAAAGTCAAATACACTTTATTTGAAATATACTTTTAAGAATTGAGTCTTTAAAATCAAGACTATTTTATGTTTAAATAATTTCTTGAAGATGTTTAAAATAAAATAATGTATTTAAAGTAGACTTTTAAAAAAATTTATCGCAATGAAAAGTTAGTAATATAATGAAAAATAGCTTTTCTACAAAATTTCTTAGATGAGTTGTACATTTATGGGTATATAACTTAAAACCGTCCTTCGAATTTATTGGTAATTTTTTTTCTACCTTTCATTTTCAACTTTTGCTTACAACTATAACAATTGAAACAATTTTATTTGAACTAAAAGAAGAAGACAAGAAATGGACTTGTGGAGTCCCGATTATGAATTTTTATCTATATATGAAGATATGAGGAAAAATAAAATGAAGAGTGTGATTAAAAAATTAATAAAAATTGTGAGTCTCATGAAATATGTAGTTAAAAGTAATTGTTGATTTTTTATCACAATTTTTTAACAGATTAAAAACTAGACCAAACAAATACTTGAGATTTCATGTCAACTCAAGTTGAGTAAAATGTCAAATTGGTTGTCGAATAGTTTTTTTTTCCAAGAATTATATATATGGGATATTTTATGCTACATTAGGTGAGAAATAGTCCTCTTTGACCATTCAAAAGTGGAATTATTTCATTGCATTCCCTTTTAAATGTGTGTTTGATTTTGTTTAAAATCAATTTTTCAGTAAAAATTTGATAAAAGTTAATAAAATGTATAGTTAAAAAATTAATAAAAATTATGAATCTCGTAAAATATATGGTTAAGATAAATTGTTGACTTTGATTTTAATTTTTTAACAAAATTTAAAATAAAATCAAACAAACCATAAATTTAAAAGCGAACATCTAAATTCCACCAGTCACACTAGTCGAAGTCAATTAAGTTCGAAATCAACGAGTAAAATAAAATAATAGTGACTAGGTCACAATGCGCGTTGGCTACCACTTTTCGAAACTGGTCATGGTGGAAAGATTGTTAATCGTCATTAGCCATCATAACACATTTATTATTCTATAATTTGTTTATTTTTAAACTCATAGGTTGACTGTAATTTGTTAAAAATTATTAAATTTAATTTTGTAATTTTCATTTTATTATTATAAAATTTAATATTTTGATTTAATTCAAACATTTTCATTTTATAATTAATTCTATAAATTCAGTAATTAGTTATATTTTTATTTGATTTAATTCAGAGAGGGGTAATCATTCCACAAACATACATGATTTAGTGTGAAGCAACCAACTTATACCACAATCAAATTAAAGTGCGTTACCACCCCTTGCGCCTTCTTTCTCAAAGTCAATTTTTGTTCCTCTTGCTCGAATCATAGAGAAATCCATTTTTGTCATTAATTTTTCAATATTGCATACTTCTTCTAGTGGCAATAATGGAATTATTTGTCACCTAATGTCAATATTCATAATAATGAGTCACCTAATGTCAAAGTCATACCCTCAAAAAATATATATATATATATATATTGTTTACTAAACCGTGTTATATTTCTAATTCAAATGACTCTCAGTAATAAATATATATATATATATATATATATATATATATATATATATTGTTTACTAAACCTTGTTATATTTCTAATTCAAATGACTCGTAGCAGTACACCAAGACCAAGCTACTTTTCTATGTCATTTTGGTGGATTTAGTATTTGTGCTTTAATGTCTAACTAATGACTTTGAAATTACCCCCCATTTTGATCCCTCCACCCCCACACCCAAGCCAAAGCATTTTGACTGGAACTAGTATACCGCTTACTCGGTGGAATCCGACCGTAAATATTTGTTCGTGTTGAAGAATAATGAGAAATGAACAAAGTTGAGATGAGATATTTGAAGAATGATGAAGAAATATGAGAATGAAAAATTTGATGAGGTAGATTTTTTTTTTTCAAAATTGAAGACAGTATAGATGTCTTTTTATTGCGAGTGAGGGGTAAAAACTCCCTATGATCATGATAATAATAATAAAAGGCAATAGATAGAAGTCGAAATTTAAAAATCTTCAATTTCAATTAATTTTACGGATAAACTAGTTGTTCGTAATTAATTTTGTTCGCCTTATAAATTTCTTACATGCTTTTTTTTTTTTTTTTTTTCATCTATTGACCTATTCTATAAATAAGTCAATAATCAATAGATCTTATTTTTCAAATAATGAACAAAAGGGTTTGAAAAACAACGGTTTGAAAAACAACTTGACCACTCTGAATTTTTTTTCTTCATTTTTTCAAAGTATTTCTATCATTAGTGCTGTTTGATTTTGCCAAAAATCGGATTTTTAGTAAATTTTGATAAAAGTTGATAAAATATATGTCGTAAGTTGATAAAAAAATGTGAATCCTATAAAATATATAGTTAAAATTAATTATTTATTTTGACTTCAATTTTTTAATAAATTTTAGATGAAATCAAACAAATCTTAGATAGGTAGGTACTTCTCTAACCTTTTTCTTTGTCTTGAAACTGTGGCCTTTTCTAGATACCTCTTATCTATTGGTCATTGCAGTTTGTAATCTTTGCAATCAATCAATCAATATTTTTTGCATGCGTTAGGTGCCAACTACTCCTAAAATCTACTGTGATAATTAAAATTTGACACGGTCTAGATTGGATTCGAATAGTTCAGTTATGATTCAATTTCATATACTATTTCTTTTTACGCTAGGGGAGGACTCCCTTTTGCTGGAGCCCCCTTGGACCAATTTTTTTTACGAAAATTTTATTTTTTTATATATTTGTTTGGTCTAATTATTTTTTCAAACCTCCGTCTGAATCCGTCTCTATTTTACACGTTACTAAAATATTGAATTGTATTATGTTATATTAATTATATAATAGAAGAAGCAACACAAAAAATCATCCAACCATTACAAGAAAAGATATAATAGGACAAAAGTATCATAAGTCATAACATTGCCAAAGTCATCAATCTGAATCAACCGATTTTCTTATAACTTTTCCTGCAAACAGATAAAACACAAAACAAAGTTTTCCTTGTCACAAATAAAAGACAGACAATGACTTTTCATGTAGTTTTACAAATAGATACTTATGGTTTTTCACTTTTTCACTTTTTTTCTCCCAACTCTTCAACCATTGTTTCAATTTTTATTTAAAAGAGAACTGATTTTTTTAAAAAAATTGGGTTTTTCGATTCTAGGTATATAGAATCGAGAGCTGAATTCGAACAGGCCAGATCTCAATTTCAATATCCAGAACCGATTAAAAATAAGTACAATTAAACTAAATCGGTTCAGTTCTAATTGGGTCCAATACTTTTGTCCCCATAGTGATAACATAATTAACATTGTCCAGTTATTTAAGGTTGGGCAAATTAACAATCAAACCGTCAAATCGGTCCAGTTATGTAGGGCTGGGTCGGTTTTTGATAAATTCGAGGTCGGTTTTCAGGTTGGGCACAGACTCAAAAAATAAATATACAAAAGTTTTAATCGGTTCGAAACCGAATTGGTTCGGGTTCGAATTTTTTCAATTGGGTCAGTTTCGGTTTGACTTTTGTCAAATCGAATTTTTGTCGATTTGGGTCAAATTGGGTCGAAAACCGACCCGATTCGACCCACGCACACCCCTACTTTATGTGTTAATAATCCCATTTTTCATTTAAGAATGAACCAGATGGTGGCAAAAATTTCACTTTGTTACGATAATTTTGCCAAACAAATCCTTTGTGTCTCTCAAACGTGTGGGACTCTATTTTCTTGTCCCCTTGTCCCATCATTTACCAGAGTTAGTCCTCAATAACAAATTTCTCTATTTTCTTGTCCCCTTGTCCCATCATTTACCAGAGTTAGTCCTCAATAACAAATTTCCTTGCATTTCAGTTGTTAATGCCAGTCAGTGTGAGTTGCACAAACCTTTTTAATAAATGGAAAATTGTCAAGTTATTTACTTCAATACGAAGCTAAAATATTTTTAAAAAGACAAATATGCACATGTCTTTAATGAACAAAAATTAAAGAAAAAATAAATTATTATTCTTCTTTTTTGACCAACACATCTACTTTCTCAATCCACCGAAAACCTCCACCACCACCCCCAATCATTGCCGCTGCAAAAATTAGGGACTAACTCTGCTAGTAGGGTAAATTGCAGCTAGTGTTCTCAACTTTTGACTTTATTTGTACTTATATCTCCAGTATTAAATCTTGGTATCCATCACCCCAACATTTTATATAATTAGCAGTCAATGTCCTCACATGAAGGCATTTGCTGCTAATTATATAAGGATGTAAGGGCATGGGCATTGGCTGCTAGTCATATAAAAAGATGTGGTGATGAATGCTAAGAATTAAATACTAAATATATAAGTGTAAATGAAGTCAAAAATTGAGGACACTAACTGCAATTTTTCCTTATAGAAAATTGCAGTTAATGTAGGATGAAAATTTAATTTTGGACAAGATCATAACTGTTGAAAACGTTTGAAGACTAAATGTGCAATTTACCCCTTAATTGTAATCAAATGGCCAGCCGCCTGCCTAATAATGTATTGTCTGAAAGTTGCTCAATGTTCGCAATGCTCATATTAAAATGTAAGAATAAAACTAACACAAACTGCCGTCTAAATAAAAAAAACAAACAATTATATTAAACTCGTTTGAAGGAGTATTAACCTCCAACTTGAATTTTCGACAAATTCGAACTTACAAAAGCATGAAATGGTAAATACTTTTTTACTTTTCGTTCGGTTAATACCAACGAATGTCACTGAAGTTTAAGCAAAATTACAAAACGATCATCGAAGTTATAAAGTTTCAATACAGGTGATTGAAGTATATTAATGGGTTCACCAATAGTCACTTTGTTAAATTCTCAATATAAATTGATGACTTGTCACCGTTAAGTGCCTGCGAAATTCGGATCACAAAGGATACACATAAAATATAAGGACCTAGCTGCAATTTTTGGATAATATCTAAATCAGATCCTCATACCATTTGCATAACTCGATTTTTTTTTCTCAAAAACTATCACAAACCCTATTTTTCCTCCAATTGGTTAAATCGGGATGTGTAAGATATTATCCAAAAATTGCATTTAGGTCTTCATGCTTTAGGTGCATCTTTTGTGATTTGAATTTATTGTTATTAGTACATTAAGTCGATATAGCGTCAATTTTTGCCAAATGTCGACTGATTAGATGTCACATTGACACTTAACGGTAATATGTCATCAATTTGCGATATAAATTAACAAAGTGACTATTGATGAACATATTAATAAACTTTAGTGACCGATACTAAAATTTTATATATTCAATTATTATTTTATAATTTTGCTGAAACTTCAGTGACCACTTACGAAATTAACTCCATTTCGTTCACTTCTTTTACTCTCTTAAAATAGTTATACAACAAAATCACTAATTCTTCTAATAGAAACACCAACCACTAATCCATATAATGCTAAACAACTAATAAAAAAAATATACATACGACTTCTATAACTACCTTGACTCATTCAATTAAAAATAATAAATAAACTAAAATGTTGCAATTATAAATTTAGAAATTAAAATATAAACAGAGCTTTCCTAAAATTCAAAAAATATGCTCGTAACGAAAACACATTTAAATTGAACATAATTAATAAAAAGTAAACGGTGCCAAACCAACTAATACAATGTGCACAACTATTTAAATACATGTATCAAGTTCGACTCTTCTTTTTCATATTATGAGATTAAAAATTTGTTAATCGTTTCATTTAAAAGATTAAAATATTAGAGATCAATCACAAGTGTTTAATTAAATCACGACTTCAACATGAGTAGATGTCAATTTTATTTTTGCCATCAAAACTTGACATAATCACTATTTTTAATAAATAAATAAATGATAACACGACTTGAAATGTCATTTGTTTATCTCGTTGATCATTTTACCTAGAAACTTAATTTATTAGAAAAAGATAACATTTATTAAACTTATTTATGTTACTTCGGTTGTAACTTGTTACAATACTTGTTAATCGTGTTCCTATTTTCCAAAAAAATGGTATAATCACGATTGTTATTGCAAATGAACGTAGGTATGTTATACAAATCAAAAATATTTTCTTGTTTGTCTGAAGAAATATGCTATATTGCTTAGTATTTATTTGGTAATTTTTTTTTTTTTTGTAAATTATAAATCGTAAGTCTTAGGAAAAGTGTGAATAAAAAATAGATAAAAATTGTGGATCATATGGAATGTATAGATAAAAATGACGTTTGATCATTTTATAAATATTTATAAACATTCTCAAACATGCTATTAAATATTAATCACGACGCTCATCACCAATAGAAACAAGGATATATTTAGACGGGAGCTAAAAAAATATTTGGACCAAACTAATATGAGAAAAATAAAATTTCTATATAAAAATTTATTTTTTCATTAAAAAAAAAAAAAAAAAAAAAAAAAAGTAGGCTAAGGAAGGAATCTCTGCCCCTAAACAGAAACAAGAGAGGTTGTGTAGCCAAATAAGTCGAACTCTAAAACTAAAGTCAGGTAGTACTTTACTGTTTATAAAAATATATATATATGGCTGCTGTAGTACAATTTCAAACCTTTGATAAATAAAAAAAAAAAAAATTAAAAATGTAGGGGAGATTTTGAGTTTGGTGGCAAAGATGGTGGTGGGGAACATCCACAATTGGTTATAGTGGTAATTGGGGGTGACGGCGGACCTGCTTGGTGGTGGTGGTGGTGGTGGTGGTGGTGGAATGTTGATTTTTTACCTTTCATAGGAGTGAGGTTTGATTTTGTTTTTATTTGTTTTTTTTTTTCTCTTTCTTTTCATTTCTTTTACTTTTATTAAATTAAAATAGAAGTAGAATAATCCATTCAATAAATTTTTGACTATTTAACAGTTATAAAAAAAGAAAGAAAGATGAATGCTGCAAATATTCCATAGGTTAGAGGCGTTGAACACTACAAATGTAAGGTTCAAGACACTATGAAGTTCGAAATTTCTTGTGCCATTTACTCTTATAATTACTTGTCATATTTTAAAGTTTGTCTTTAAATCGAAATAGTTTATAAAAAAAATACCAAAAACAATTATCGTCGGCCCAATGACAATGTTACATGCCAGACTAATGCAATAATTATAAATTTGGCTAAATGACTTGCAAATCTTTTTATTTGAAAAAATTCTAATAAATCGATATACAATGATGATGAGATGACAAGAAAACCTGTGACTGTTCTAAAAGTCATCTGCAAAAACGCAAGATTGGCTAAGCTTGAAGATTGGCATCTACGCTTAGCCACGCATCACGCATCGCCCTCGCCTTGCCCTTATCTCGCTCTCGCCTAAGATTCGCCTAGGCTTGAAAAGTTTGAAACTCGACTTCCACGCCTAATCACGCTTTGCAATTTTTAGAACATTAGCAAAAAGTGATAATAATTAAAGAAAAAAATAATTAAGAATTTTCTAAAATACCCATTTGACAGAATTAGAGTAACAATTGTTTATTTTAAAAATTCTTAATAAAAAATACAAATTTTATTATAATAAATGGCATTTATTTTTTTCTAAACATAGATATTTTGTTAAAAGTCAAACCATGGATAAAGATCCATAGAATCTATGGATTACAGGTCAAACATCAATAATTGATTAAATAAGTACTGGAAAAGAAAAAAAAAGTATTAACATAGAAAATGATGTCATTGAGTGATTAGACACAATTACGAAAAGGTTAATTATATTAATAATCTCTAATCTTTCAAATTTATAACAATTTCATCTATATTCTTTTTTTTAACAGATATCATCCCGATTCTTCTATTTATTCTCATATATTGTCCCAAAATCACTATTTTTCACTATTCTGACAATTCTTTGATAATTTTACTCATTGACTTAAATAAATTAAAATGATAGAAAACAAATACAATGAAAGTATTGCAATTCGGCTCTTAATCTTTTCAAAAGTACAAATAAATCTTAAACTATTTTATTTTATACAGATATGTGTATCTTCTTCAACCAAAAAAATCATCTTTTCCCACCTATCCCCATGCATCAGCAAAATATTGGAGTCCCTGGAGGGAATGGTAAGCCTACATGTGATTGGACACTTTTGACGCAATTCGTGATTGCCATCTTGTCGTGCTTATTCACTAACGATAATGATAATCTTCACGCAGCGGTATTACAACTAGTGAAGCATCCAACGAGCAAGGATTCTCTACGCAGATCCAAAGTGGACTTGGGGAATTGCTGAGGACAATATTTCCATGTAAGCATATCTTTGGTGACAATGTTAATCCAACTCGTGCTGGAGCAGCCCAGGGTGCCGGTACTTCTCAGGAGGCAGCATAAACAGCAAGTCATAAAGGGATATTTTTGTCTAATATACTACATCAAATAATGCCCATTATTCAAGATAATAGAGCAGCATCCACTGGAGGCGCAAACTCGTCTAAACAATAAGTAAAGAGACTCTTAAGATGAAATTCCATTTTAAGAAGTTAAATGTAGGTTTAGCTCAGACGGTCAATTTTGCCCCTCTGATCGAAGCTCCTTAAGCGTCTGGAGATCATCCTCCAGATTCTAGGCTTTCCGTTTCGATTAATTGATAATTATGAAGTTGCGGAGTGGCCTATAAATATCTAGCGAATTGGTTTTCTTCTCAAAGATTGCGAGCATGATGTTGGTGGTCGACACCGTCAAAGTCGCCATGATAGGTGGTGGTGGGGTTAATTGATTGAATTAATTCATATAGGAATTTTATTGGTGGGTGGGAAAATATGATTCTTTTTTAGTTGGAGAAGAACACTTATTTGAATAAAATAAAATAGTTTAGAATTTATTTGTACTTTTGAAAATGTTAAGAGTCCAATTGTAATATTTTCATTGTATTTTTTTCATCATTTTAATTTATTTAAGTCAATGACCAAAATTGTCCAAAATTGTTAGAATAGTGAAAAAAATAATGATTTGGCAGACCATCCGAAAGATAAATGGAAGAATAGAGATGATGTCTGTTAAAAAAAGAATATAGATGAAATCATTACAAACTTAAAAGAATTGAGACTATTAGTGTAATTAACCCTTACGAAAAACATATTTCAATAATATACTTTTTCCTTTTGTTTTACATAATATTTAGCAAATATTAAGAAAATTTTAAAGTTTTAAAGGTTGGCAAACCTTATGCTATTCTATATCCAAGATCTTTGGTAGTCATTAAGTTTTAATAGTCGACACATCGGTATTTTAATTTGATTGTAGAAACATAATAATGCTCGACTAATAACATTTTTTTTTTTTTTTTTTAACTTATTCTGCAAAATAAAATTATTAACAAAATTCTGTAGTTTGTAAAGTCGAGAGACTTTGACCCGTGACAAGCAGGAACATAGCCAAAGGTTAAATCAAACCATGGCTAGGCTAGTAAACCTTCGTTTCTCTTCATGTCTCTCTCTCCTTAAAAAATATATGATTAAATGGAACCTAAAGAAAATAAATATGAAGCCAAAGAAACTTGAAATCAGCCTTACGTCCGCGACCAATTTGTCAAGGTCAAAACGAACCTTAATTTCTAGAATAGTACATTGTGAGAATTATAATATGGGATATTTGCACTTTTGGTCCTCAATCTTTACAATATATTACTAATCTACCATCAATCTTTCAATTATATAACAAAACTTGTCATTTTCTCTATTTTGACTATTAAATGATGGTTTTGTCCTCTTTAAATAAACAAAAATAAAAGAAAGCAATAAAACAACAAAAAATAAGAAAAAATTGTAAACAAAGTTTATAACTTTTCAAAAAGTAAAAATAAATTTTCCTTAAAAGTAAAAATAGTCAAATGCATATTAATGCAACTATTCATCTTTCTCACTTGCCACCCCACCCCTCCCCTCCACTATCGGTATTACTTGCAATTACCATTAGCTGCAATTACCGCCGAAACCAGCACTGGGCGAGCTAGATATTTTACGCTTTGGGGGTCCTCCTATGGGGCGGGGAGGCCGGAAAGGGGGAAGTCCTCACGGGGGTTCGGAGGCAACGGCCCCGAATATTTTTTTTCTCAAACAATTATTGAGCACAGTTTTATGAGAATCTAATATTTTTTTATATAAGTTATAATATTTAAAAAGTTTACAACAAATCATTGCGCAAAATATATTCAATCTAAAATTAGTCAAACTCTTCATATTCACGTTGTCTTCTATAAAATTATCCTCAAAAATAAAATCCGATTCACAAATGAAATTAAATATTACTCAAGCTCAAAAGAAAAAAGAAAAAAATCAATTGAACATGATATGTATTAACAAGCAAAATACATTTATTACTTTTGTATTATCATTTAAGGAATGAGCCAATCATTTGTAATTTTGTATAATTAATTTTATTAGACTAATAGATCGAATCGCCTTACATTAAATTAATATTAGGTTAATGGATCCAAATTCCATCAATTAAATTGATATTAGATCAAAATTGCATATTAAAATTTTTTTAAAAATTTTCCAAAAAGTTGGGGGTCTATGTCTCCCCTGGAATTTTTGCATTACAACTAATATTTGTCTAATCTTTGAATAGAATTGAAATTTTTGCATCGCAACCCAAGTTGCGGATCTCCAACGTGGGTTTCCATGTGGTTTGGGAATAACCACGGGAGAGATTTCTCCCTGATTAACGCAAAAATCAAGAAGAGAAAGATTGGTTGGGAAGAGGTGTAGGTGGTAACGATGTGATGGTTACATTGGGTGGTGGTGATTTGGCCGTGGGGGTTGGAGGTCGGTGGTGGAAGATGTGCAAGTGATGGCGGCGACATCAATAGACAAAAATGTGGTGGGGCAAATTTGGTGAGCGGGGATGAGGAAGATGAAGAAATCTATTTATTTTTTATTTTTTATGTGTGTGTGTGTGTTAATATGTACTGAACTCTTTTAAGTGGAATTTATATTTATTTTTCAACAAATTATAAGATTCACAATTTTTCCTTTTTTTTTTTCTTCTATTAAAAGAGGATGACAAATCTATCATTTTATAGCAAAAATAGAGGAAATGACGAGTTCTGCTATATAATTGAAATGATGGAGATAGATTATGCTAAAAAAAAAGTAGAAGATAGATTTGTTATATTTCACAGGAGTTGAAGACAAAAAATACAAATTTTCATAATATTTATGGCCAACAACCATTGTTTTGTGAGTGTGAAAAGGGGTTCAATTTTATTTTTTATTTTTTATTTTTTATTTTTTTATTACTCTCTTCCATCATCATTATTAAAAGGGTATTTATAGATACCCATCTTTGAATTTCTTCACTCACCCCCTCAATTATTATTAATTAATAATTATACATATCCACATAACTTTCAAAATGACACACCAGCTTGCTTAATCCTACAAATATTTGACAATTCTTAGTTTTTACAGTCAACTTTTATTGGAAAATTGTCCAATTTAAAATAATTTAACTCAAGTTTGAACGAGTTTTATTTACTCTTACACACGTGTGATATCAGAAATGAACAAGTCTTCCCAACGTGTAAGAAATAGTAGGAAAATGTGAATTAGGCTATAAATATTAAAATTCTCAGCACGTAATATTCCTTCTCTTCATTTTTTCTCAGCTATACAATTCCAATATTCATAATACAAATTCAGAGTTAAAACCCAGGTAGCAGAAAAGTAAACAGCAAACATGAAATGTTCTTCATTTTCAGGCTGTTTCATATTCAATCAAAGCCAAAAACGAGAAGAAGAAGAAGAAGGTATGTTCAGAAATTAATCCTTGATGCAGTTTTGAGTTTGCTTTAGAATGTAGAATATAAGAACATATGAGTAACTTTGATCAAATTGAATCCTAGAACAGGTGGTCAAACTGTTTCAAATTCAATTTTTACCGTATTCTCTTACAATCAAATGAAAACTGCCACTCAGGGATTCAGACACAAGATTGGAGAGGGAGGTTTTGGTTCTGTTTACAAGGTAATTTTATTCCACCCACCATATCAGATTAATCAAAACTTGACTTCAAATTTTGAATGCTAAAATTAGGTTTTGGTCTGGTCAAATTATAGGGACGCCTTCAAGATGGGGTTTTTGTGGCGGTCAAAGTTCTATCTGTTGAAATGGAATCAATGCGAGGAGAGAGGGAATTTATATCTGAGATTGCAGCATTATCTGATATCAAGCATGAAAATCTTGTTACTCTCCGAGGATGTTGTATAGATGGAGCTAAAAGACTTTTGGTTTATGATTATATGGAAAATAATAGCCTCTTGCACGCCTTTCTTGGTGATTCTTTTTCTTCACTCTTGCAGCAACTTGAAAGATTAAACATTATTTCACATGAATGTTTAATAATGAAATTGATTGTCCCCTCCCATCCCGTTCCCGCGTTTGTTGAACCACCTCATCTTAAGTTTTCAGAGGTGGGACACGACCGGATTTATTTTCTATCGATAGAGCCTATTTTGATACCATGTTGATTTTCCGCCACCGTGTTTGTTTCTTGATCAACAGGTGGGGAACATAATAGGGTGAAATTTAATTGGACACTGAGAAGAAACATATCCTTAGGAATTGCGAAAGGACTTTCTTACCTGCACGAAGAAGTCAATCCTCACATTATACATCGAGATATCAAGGCGAGCAATATACTTCTGGACGGGAATTTTACACCAAAACTCTCAGATTTTGGTCTGGCTAGGCTGTTCAGAGACAACATGTCATATATTAGTACTCGTGTGGCCGGAACTTTGTAAGTGGAAATTTATGGTACTTGTATCGATTTTCTGTGAAGTCGTGTTTTGTTTGTTAAGGAATGTTGTTGCTAATCGTGTTTCTTACCTTATAAATGCCAAAGGGGCTATCTTTCTCCGGAATATGCAACCAGTGGACATTTGACCAGAAAATCGGATGTGTACAGCTTTGGAGTATTGCTGCTAGAAATTATCAGTGGCCGGCCTGTCGTTGATTTCCATTTACAATATGGAGATCAGTTCTTAGTAGAAAAGGTAACAATTCCAAGCAACAATAAAAAGCCTTGTTATGCGGCAACTTGATTTCTTACAACAAAGAAATGAGGAAACGATCTCATTTAACATTAATTTACCTGTGCAGGCATGGGAATCATACAATTCCAATAAGCTGTTGGAGCTAGTGGATCCTGTATTGAGTGGAGATTTTCCAAAAGAAGAAGCCATTCGGTTCCTAAAAGTAGGGCTGCAATGTGTGCAAGAGACAACCAGTCTCCGGCCTAGAATGTCCAGGGCTGTTGAAATGTTGACCGATGAGATGGGGACAGAAGATGTTAAGATATCACGGCCTGGACTAGTTGCTGATCTCACGGAACTCAAAATACGCCAGAATCAGTCGTCGCAATTTTTTTCTTCTCAGGCATCCAGTAGTACGGGAAGTTTCCAAACATGATGACTTATTATGACGGAGTAGAGGTAAAAAGGATTCAAGAATTTTTGCATTTTGAGTATTCTACTTTTGAGTAATGTAATTAGAGCAAAGGTAAAAGTACATAAATGGCTTTCAACTGTAGTTACTGAATATTGCATTATTCATTCATTGTATAAAGAGGGTGAATAGAAATCGTGATTTGATTGGTGGTTTGGTTAATCGGGCTTGTATTGATAAAATTTTGCTCAGCATTTATCCTATATAAAACGAGGTTAAAATGTGTGTGCATAGTTACGATGATTCTGTCCTAACTGAGGGGGACAAAAACATGTCAACAATCGAGGTAATTACACAAATGAAACAATACTTTTGTTGTTCTACAGAAGCTATCTTCTTGCAATTCAATAGATTTGACAGCAAAGAAATTGATGAGTTCCGACGGTATGCATAGCTCCCGGCATGCCATACACAATTACGACCACCATCGGATCGAAACTGCAAATGGCATACAAGGAGCCAGGCATATATACAGTTATATTAACATACCTTAAAAGATACAAACTGTGGGTGCAGGACTGGAATTGGGAAACCAGAAAGTTATATAGTTTAAAACCTGAGAGGATTATAGAAGTGCATTTTTATAAGGGGAATGACATGGTAGAATCAAGAATTCCCCAGGCCCCCACCCTACTAACTTTTTCAACTATTTTGTTCTCAATGCTTATGAGTCGGCAGTGTGAATAAAGCTACAGTTGCTGAAAAATGACTTAACCTGAACCAGATCCATCACTTTATGTTTCCTTTTAGCAACAGGAAAAAGTGGGGGGCCGTTTTTATTTTTAAGACCCTCTTGGATTGTTTTTGAATCGTTTGGGAGTGCTTGGAATCTTGGATTCTCATTATTCCTTTAGTAATATTGATAAGAAAAAGGAAAAACACATTTAGAGTGCTTTTTATTTGATTTGATTTTATATTAGACATCTATTCGACTAACTTGATGAACTCGATCAACTTAATGATTTAAGTGTGTTTGTAGAGTTAGAAAATTTGGACCTCTACTCGACCAACTCAATTAATTGTACAAGTATGTTTGATATCTAACTTGTTCATTATCCACAAAAAATTCACACAAACACATGGAAAAATTGGGGATGAAGTATCTTCAAGCACTGTGATTTCTGTACCATACGAGTAGGCTAGACCTTTATTGCAACTGGAACATGCCAGATCAACAGACAATCCAGTCAACACTGCAGGACTGAGGAGGTGTTGGACACATGTCAAGCCACAATATATAAAATAATGGCACAAGTTAGAAGAGATGAGATTGTACACTTCTTATATCTCATAATTATTGTTTCAAATTGAATCACAAACTACATGCAGACAATAACCATTTTTGTCATTAGATGAGAGAAAATTGCAGCTATTATACTTACAAGTCACATCATCTCCAATGCTTTAGTAGATTGTTGAAAAATAAAAAAAAAAATTGCACATAAAGCAAAATAGACATTGTTATGTCCAATACAATTTAATAAAGACTATATCAAAAAATATACATAATCAACAATTTTGTCTTGAAAAGAAAAGAATAGAAGAGGGAATTTGTTGGAATGTATTTCATTGATATCTGAATGTACATATATATAGAGTTAGGTAACTTTCTCTACAAGGCTATCACTCTCTATAATTAAGCTATCACTACTATAATTGAGAAATCTTCTATGAATGGTAACTATATACATAAGGAAAACAAATAAATGCTATTAATACAAATTGATATGAAAGATTTGACTTTCCAGCACTCCCCCTCAAGTTGGAGAGTGGATGTCTTGCACTCCCAACTTGTGAGCCATAGGCATGAAAACCTCATTCCCAAAAGCTTTGGTCAAAACGTCAGCTAGCTGATTTGCAGAACTCACAAAATTTGTCACCACAGAACCATCTTGAATCTTGTCTCTTATATAATGACAATCCATCTCTATGTGTCGTGTACGTTCATAAAAAACAGGATTTATTGCTATGTGTAATGCATCCTTATTGTCACAATACAGCAATGCAGCCTCTTGATGCAAAACCCCCAAGTCTCTGAGTAAATAACGAAGCCATGTCAATTCACAACAAGCTCATGTCATTGCACGATACTCTACTTCGGCTGAAGAAAGAGAAACAGTTTTCTGGCGTTTCGACCTCCGTGAAATCAACGAGGAGCCTAAGAATACACAGTACCCTGTAGTAGATCTTCTCGTAAGTGGACATCCTGCCCAATCCGAGTCACAGTAGGCCCGCAATCGAAGATCACTGGTTGATGAGAAGAAGAGGCCTTGGCCAGGCGCAGATTTCAAATAGCGCACAACCCGTAAAGCTGTTTCCTAATGATCCTTTCGAGGTTGATGCATAAACCTGCTCAATATATGGACAGAATACGTAATATCCGGCCTTGAAACTGTGAGATATATTAATCTCCCAACTAATCGCCTATATTTCTCTGAATCTTTGAGTGGCTCACTCTTATCAGACAGTTTTAAACCACGTTCCATGGGAGTATCGATTGGAGCTGCCCCTAATAACCCTGCATCCTTAATAATTTCCAATGCATACTTTCGTTGAGAAATAAAAATGCCATTCCTAGATGCAGAAATCTCAATACCAAGAAAATACTTGAAGTCACCAAGATCTTTAAGGCAAAATTTATTATGCAAGAATTTTTTTATATCAGTTATACTCACAGGATCATTACCAGTAATTAAAATGTCGTCAACATATATCAAAAGAGCAGTAAAGGACTTCCCTTGCTTCCTGATGAATAGGGAGTAGTCATCTTTTGATTGTACATACCCAGCTGAACGGATGGCCTCGGAGAATTTAGCAAACCATTGACGAGATGCCTGTTTCAACCCATATAATGATTTGTGGAAGCGACAAACCAAGTGTTCCTCCCCCTGTCGCCGAAGCCCTAGCGACGGAGACATGTAGATTTCTTCGTGGAGGTCACCATGAAGAAAAGTATTATAACGTCGAGTTGATGAAAAAACCAGCCGCGGGCAGCAGCCAAAGCCAATAAACAACGAACGGAGATGATCTTGGCTGTTGGAGAAAAGGTATCCTGATAATCAACTCCCTCCAATTGAGTGAACCCTTTTGCCACAAGTCGTGCTTTATACCGCTCAATTGATCCATCAGACTTATGCTTTATCTTGTAAACCCAACGACAACCAATAAGAGTTTTGCCAGTCGGAAGTGGAGTGAGAGACCAAGTGCCATTTGCTTGGAGAGCCTGCAATTCGGAATGCATTGCCTCTTGCCACTCAGGGTGAGCAGCGGCCTCCGAATAAGAACTAGGTCCTGTGACATTACTAACTTGAGCAACAAAAGATCGATATACAGGCTTATATCTGTGATATGAAACATAATTGGCCAGTGGATAGCGTGTACCTTTTGTCGGACCTGGAATGAAGAAAGTCGATTGGTCGGAGCAAACGTTGGAGCAGATGTAATCGTTGAGCTTGACCGGTGGAATGGTCTGGCGGCTAGAACGACGGAGTGGTTCGAGTGATAGAGCGAGGAGTTCGAACGAGAGTGATGTTTTGGGTGAGAGAAGAGATTGGTCGAGAAGTGGGTTGGACGAGGTTTTTGGCGCCGGAGATGGTGGGTCAGAGGTTGCCGGTTCAATGGTGGCCAAAGGTGATGGGTTAGAGATATTTAGTGGTGTAGAAAAGTTTGGTCGTCGTGCGTAAGTGCGGATAGTGGTCTGGTAAGGGAAGGACGGTGGCGCGGGTTGAGGTGATGAAGGAGATGAAGTGGGAGTAACCGTGTGGTCGAGATGAGGCGGAGAAGATTTGTGAGGATTGGAGTCAAAGGCTGAGTCAATAGGTGAAATAGTATCATAGGTTAGCAATGGAACTGGGCCAGAATAATGGTCCAACGAAGGTGCAACAGAATTGGGCTTGACTGAGGTATATGGAAAAGTATTTTCATGAAATTTCACATCCCGGCTAGTAAAAACTTTTTGGTCGATAAATTGAATAATTTGTATGCTTTTTGACCGATGGGATAGCCGATGAAGATGGAAGGTAGGGCACGATGATCAAATTCTTGAGAAGTGTGAACGTTAGCGGTATAAGCAAGACAACCAAACATACGGAGATGAGAGTAGGAGGGCGGTTTTGAATAGAGAAGTTCGAAAGGAGTTTTGAAAGAGAGAACTGGTGAAGGTAATCGATTGATGATGTGAACAGCGGTAAGAGCACATTCTCCCCAAAATTGTGAAGGGAGTTGAGCATGAAATTTTAACGCACGAGCCACTTGTAAGATGTGACGATGTTTACGTTCCACAACCCCATTTTGTTGAGGCGTGTAAACACAAGAATGTTGAAAAATGACACCATTATCTTGGAAAAAGGAGCGAAGTGAGATAAATTCTCCACCATTGTCACTTCGAAAAGTTTTAATGCGAGATTCGAATTGAGTGAAAACATAACTGAAGAAGCGTTTTAAAAGTGAATGTGCTTCATCTTTGTGGCGCATTAAAAAAATCCATGTGAAACGTGTATAATCATCAACAATGGTAAGAAAATAATTAGCACCAGAAAGAGAAGGGTGTCGATAACGACCCCAAATATCACAATGTATAATATCGAATGGCTTTATAGAGGACATAGTACTAGTACCGAAAGGTAAACGACTTTGCTTAGCCAAAGGACATACATGGCAAACATTATTTGACTCAACAGAAAAAATTAAAAAGTTCTTAGCAATGAAACTTAAGCGAGAGGGTGACAAATGGCCTAATCGACTATGCCAGAGGTCGGTAGATGAAATGGTGAGGTTGCAGGCTTGTCGGTTTGTGGATGAGGAAGGGTTGGTCAAGGATTTCTTTGTTGCTAGTGCCACCAAATAGTATAGTCCGTCACGTTGTTTACCTAAACCAATCGTCCTCCTCGTAGCCAGATCCTGCAAAATACACCAATGAGGAAAAACGCCATTGAACAGCTTAAACCTCTTGTCAAACGACTAACTGACATCAAATCAACTTTAAAAGTAGGCACAAATAACACATCATGCAGATAATAGACGGAATTTAGAGGCAAAGACCCTTTTGCAACAATATTCACTTTTTCTCTGCTAGGCAACAATACGGACGGTAACGAGCAATTTTTATCTTTATGCAACAATTTAGATGATGAAGTAAAATGATCCGTCGCCCCGCTGTCAATAATCCAATTACGGAAGCGACTTTAGACAAACCTGGCTTTGTTACCGCATTCGCTTTAGAACTAGACCCTTAATCTTGATTGTTAAGAAGTTACAAAAGCTGCTTGAGTTGGGTTCTGATGATAATGAAATTGCAGGCCTCCCTTCATCATTTTGGGACACCTCAGATACTTGATTAGCTGCAGAAAAACCTTTATGCTGATTTGAATTTGGGCCTGAATTCATTCTTGCCTTGGGATGGCCTGGTGGGTACCCATGTAATTGAAAACACTTTTGGACCCAATGGCCCATCTCTCCACAATAAGAGCATTCAGGTCGTCCCCTTCCTGATCCAGAACGACGCCGATCTTGGTCAAAGCGTCGTTCTCCTTGCGCAGAATATGAACGATCCGATCGGACATCTTGAGGCTGAGACAAACGATTTGCTGGAGAATGATATGGGCGATCTGCTCCTGCTGAAAAGTTTGATTTTTGGCCGTTGTTGTTGTGACACACCGCCATAGCAGCACTCCCACCAAGCTCAGTTGCGGTATGTGTGGCACTGAGGAGTCTTTGTTTTTCCTCTTGAGTAACTGAAAAGTAGGCTTGGCGGATGGAGGGCAGAGGATTCATCAGAAGGATTTGACCGCGAATTGCACTGTAAGTCTCATTCAAACCCATTAAGAATTGCATCAATTTTTGTTGATCTGCTTGTGCTCCATGTCCTGCATCTGAATATAAAGCCAATTCATCCCATAAGCCCTTCAATTTAGTGTAATAGGTAGAGACAGAGAGTTGGTCTTGTCGAAGATAAGCAATATCTCGCTGAATTTCGAAGATGCGAGGTGCATTGCTTTGAGAGAATCGCTCACAGAGATCTTCCCAAACTTCATGAGCAGTAGATTAATAGATCACACTTCTGCGATTTCTGAATTGAGAGTATTGACGATCCAGGAATGAACCATGTCATTACACCGCGACCAAGTTGCATAGCCTTCAGGATCAGCTTTTTCTGAAGGAGCCTTGATATAACCATTGACAAATCCGAGCTTATTTTTGGAGTTTAAGGCTATAGTCATAGCCCTTTTCCAACCAGAGTAATTGTCTCCATTCAAGGATTTGGAGACTAGAACCAATCCTGGATGATCCGAGTGATGAGTGAAATAAGGATTAGAGATGTCAGATTTTGAAGAATCTGATGTAAACTTCGGCTTAGATGAATTTTCATCGTTGGCCATGATGGCTGAAAAACTAAGAAGATGCTACACGAAAGATTAGAATGTAGCGATGAGTCAGGATCTTAGTCCCGCTCTGATACCATGAAAAGAAAAGAATAGAAGAGAGAATTTGCTGTAATGTATTTCATTGATATCTGAGTGTACATATGTATAGAGTTAGGTAACTTTCTCTACAAGGCTATCACTACCTATAATTAAGCTATCACTACTATAATTGAGAAATCTTCTATGAATGGTAACTATATACATAAGGAAAACAAATAAATGCTATTAATACAAATTGATATGAAAGATTTGACTTTCCAACATGTCTAAATTTAGAAATTCTGTTAGACATTCTAACTCAGTAAAAATTATATTTACTATACAAATTTAGATGTAATTTTATTTTTATTTTAAGAAAATAAAAGACATTTAGAGAACATTATTAGATTATACAAAATAAGTTCGGTTAGACATTATTTTTATTTTTATTTCCTTTCAACTTGCATGTCACCTAGATGGCAATCCACGCAATGCATTTAGAGAACATTATTAGATTATACAAAATAAGTTCGGTTAGACATTATTTTTATTTTTATTTCCTTTCAACTTGCATGTCACCTAGATGGCAATCCACACAATGCATTGGAGATACTTTTAGTATTGTTTGCTAATATAACGTTTGTATTTCATTCTAATTTTTTGTTATTGTGATATCAACCTGATAAGTCTCAAGTAACTCATAATATTTTGACCTTCTCCAAAGGTAAAGGTGTAAGCCGTAAGGCTTGACATAGACCCACATGTAGGCAGTTTGGGATCTGGCAATAGTGCTGAATGGCCGGGTGATCCTAACTGTCTTCTATTCCATATTATCTTCCACGCTTATTACATTTCAAATACTTTCAAATTCAACTAATTTCATCGAAAAAAGAGATTTCCAAGTTAGAACTTAACCCATTTCAAGATTAGATTCCAACTCATTTCATCTATGTAAAAAATTTCATTTCAACATAGAAATTCATATGTTTCTATCTTTTTTTTCTAATTTACAGTAGAAATTATGGATTTTATAGTATAAATCATAAAAATATGTATACATCTGAGTATGAATTGTGATTTTTACTTTAAATTTTTGTAAAGCTGAGTTCATTTAAAGTTGGTTAATTGAAAAATCAATTAAAAATGTGTAAATTCGTGTTAACAGTCTCATGATCTGTTAAACCACATGTCTATGTTATGTTAATGGTCTATTAACAATAGTTATTAAGTAAGAGTATTTATGTCTTTTTTACGTAAAAGATGCATTTTTAACTTATTTAATATAAGTTAGGCACTTTTGCGATTTAAAGGATTTGACACGGCCTTTTAGTCAAGCCAAAGCGGCCAGTTTGGGACGGCCAGGCTTGTGGCCTAGCTAGACCTGGGATACCAAAAATTTGTGGGACCCAGTTCAACCGTTGCTTATAGGGTACAAAAATAAGGTGGTTCATGTAGATCACAAACTTTTGAACTCGGTAAAACTCGTGCCCATGCTAGGGTATGACCCATCTAAACTACTTTTTTTTCCCCTAAAATAAGCAATATTCGAATTAGGTCTCACAAATTTTTGTCATGCGCCACAAGGAAGTCCATCCCGAACTGCCTACCTGTGTTAGCAGTCGAGTGTTCTAAAAAGCGTAAAGCATAATTAGGTGTAAAAGTCGAACTTCAAGCTTTTTGAGCTTAAGGTAGACTCAGGCGTAGACAAAACGAGGGCAAAGCTTGAAGTATGACTAAATGTGAAAGCTGAGAGACTTTTTAGAACACTAGTTAGCACACAAATAGGCTTTGTAACAAAATTACAAAAACAGATCATAAATATGAAAAGAAGCCTCAACCCACACCCCTCTTTCTTCTCCCTTCAACAAACAATTTTGGAAATATAAGAAGATATGAAGAATTGAGGTGGATGATTTGTCTTGAATACTTTCAAAGGATTATTGAACATTCAATTACAGAAGCTTGTTTAAGTTTTGAAGAAATCCACTATCAATCTCATGACACGGGCTTCCTACATGTAATGATAGCGAATTTGATAAGACCCTTGTTGTATCCTTCAATCATCAATGGCATGGCCAGCGCTCCTTTTATTGTCTTCCATCCTAATAAATCCGAGCGACAAGTACAACATAAATCGCCAAAAAGAAAATGACACTGAATGTTCGGTTAAGAGGAGATAATAGAAATCGAATAGGCATTTAATGGAATCGTGAAGGACATAGGATTTACCACTTCTTATCAACGAGGTGATTCCCTTCCATGTCAATGCTGACTTTATTACTGCTGGCCAAAACGGCGCAACATTCTCAGACCAGTCTGCAGCTTTAATATCCTGGCACAACAGTTTGGGGACGTATTTTAGATTACGCTTATAATCTCAACTAATCTAAATACATAATCACTTGATTTTCTAATTCAAGACTCGAATAAGCAGCAACTACTTAACGCGTGCTCAAATGTATGTTGTTTGTGCAAGTACATATTGTGGAAGCCATTGCCTCCAGCAGTTGACTCTATATAAATAATTCAAGTGATACAAGAATGCATTAGATAATTACCTGAAGAGAGAGGGATTCAAGTAATTTTACATAATCAGCAGTAGAACACCATGCCGGAAGAAAAAAAGCGTCACATATCTTGTTTAACAGCTCTTTCTCCTCCGGACTCAACGATTCTTCAGAAGGGGAGAGATCCCTATGACACCATGTAACTATAATTATCGTCCCACCTGGAGCTGCCACTCGAGCCAGTTCATTGACAAACTAACAGTTTGAGAAGGCACGGAGGTAAGATCACAATTAGACCACTAACAAGAAAACGAAAAATCTATATATGTGCAGATAGCCTAGGATGGTAATAGCAAAAATAGAACCTTTGTTTTGTCTGGCATGTGTTCTCCGCTCTCCATGGACCAAACCAAATTAAATTGCCCATCCTCAAATGGTTGATTCAATGCATCGGCTACTTGGAAGGAAACCTGTTTTATATCACCCTAGTTAGTTAAGATTGTCGTGCTTAGGGATGAGCACAAAATCCTGAAATTCAGAGTATTAAAAAAAAAAAAAAAAAAACTGGTTTTAAAGAACTGAGAACTGGCAAGTTCGGTGTTCTAGGGGAGTGGTTTTTTATATTTTTAGCCTTTTAAATCAGTTCGATTATTTTGTTGGTGAGTAAGCACAATAATAATGCAGTCACAGACACCTACGCATTTGTTAAACCTCAAATACCAAAATCACTGACATAGTCAAAATTCAGTTTCTCTATCAAATAAAATCCAATAACACACAGCTACAAGTCTTCTCCATGGATATGCTAACTCTGGATTTCTCAATGAATGTCATGGTATATAAACAGGTGCAGAAACACTGTAGCTCTGATCAGAAATTCCCATGGTTCAAAAAAGCAATTCTCATTGTTCTAAAAAACCCGCCTAGGCCTAGGCTTGAGGTGCGGTCTCCACGCCTTGCCCTCGCTTTGCCCTTGTTTCGCCCTCGTCTATGCCTCACTTAGGCACAAAAAGTTTAAAGCTCGATCTCTACTTCTAACCACGCTTCACGCTTTTTAGAATACTAGAAATTCCATCAAAAAATTCATAGAAACACTATTTACTCGGAAATCCCAGAAGTGGCATCATTATTTCATCAAATAAAATCTCTCACTTTCTATATGGATAAGCTACAAATAGTAAATTCACTCATTAAATTGCAATTGAAACGTAAATTTGCAGCTACTATGGCCCCTGAAAATGGAGTATTATATATGATCTTTGAAAACAAATTAAAATGAATATTTCAGTTTGATTTAAACATGTCTTGCATTTTGAGAATTGGGGGAAAAAAGACTTTTATCTAAAGAAAATGCAAAATTAGAATGCTCTAGATACCTTGTCGTCCAATCCTTGAGAAGCAGCAAGAGCTTGAGCCCTCTGTGCTTGCACGGGGCTTAAAGTTATTCCTTGACATCTTGCCTCATATTTCCTCGCCAGGTACCTTGAACTACCTCCTATACCACAACCCACATCAACAATTTGTCTCGGTTTCTGCATTGGATCGTCTGCAAATAATTTCATCCAAAATATATTGAAAGAAAAGGTTAGCTTAGCAACTAGTATGCATAGAGAAAAACTAGTGAAGGTGAAATCCAAGGAGATAGTAGGGGAGGTGAGTGTAAGCTTTCACTCAGAAGCCACATGGAAAAGGGATGACTGTAAATTAACCAAAGCTACAGTGTAGATTTTCATAAACACAAAACCCAGAACAAAAAAAACAAGCATTTGTCTTCATGGGCTAGATTCTACAAGGGAAGTTTATATTATTGAACTAATTCTTAATAGGGATTGACAAGACAGTTTACAATCTGAATGAGAAATAATGAATTAGTTAGCAACCGTTCAAGATTTTTACTAACATGTTTCACTCAACCCATATAAAACCATTAATAGATAATGATTCAACAAATAAACATGAAAAATGGGATATTTCTAATACAAATTGGATAATTATGACTCTCTGTTTCAACTTGTCCTTGATGCAGGAAAAAGTGGCCACATCAAGGACAGAAATAGAAAGGAAATGGCAAAATTAACAGAACAATAACAATTAATTACGATTTACGACACGAACCAGAAATGGAGGCGAAGCGGAGCGCCTCCTCGATCATCCGGATTTGGGCGGAGCGGTGGTCGGAGAGGGAAACAGAGGAGTCCGGTTCGTAGAATCCATGGTGCATATGGTCCCCCCATATATTCTCCCATATTCCCGACGATTCATCGTAAAACTCCGCTATCCCCTTCTGCAAAGTTTCCATAGCCGCCGCATTTACAACAGTCTGCATCCTTCTACCACCACCACTTACGGCCGTAAAATATATTCTCTTCCCAATCCCAATATCCTTTCTAGAATTATTATCGGTTTTGTTCAACACTTGTACAGATGCATTCCGGCCAATTATGTGACCTCTGCTAATGAAAGTAGGGAGGCCAGCGCCCCACTGAAGCGTTGTGCCAGAACTGCACGTGCTACTGACTCCAATACAACTACCAACCATCGTCACTTTTTCCTATAAGGATAAAGATTAAAGAAAGAATGGGTGGCTATTTATTCTGATAAAGGAAAAACACAAATTGATATAGGAGCGACATACTTACAAATGTTTGATGTGTGAGTTCATAAAATATATCAAAAAACTCAAAATCACATACGAGTGATGTTACGCCCTTTTAATGACGTGGACCTCATCCCACGTGACTAGTCATATTAGCAATCAAGTCAGCTCCAATTAAAATTATTTGAATACTGATATCTGAAAAGTACTTTGTCTTTGTTCGGACCATTAGTTAAGTAGTTCGGACTTCAAAGTACTTACTCCCGCAGAGTCTTAGTAGTGGTCTAGATTGAGTTAATGACAGATTGATGTGACGATTATTATGATAGTTATTCGAACTTTAAAACTAAGTTTCTATCACATTAATTTATTGATTTTAAATTTAATTTAATATATTATTTTTTCTATTTCAGTTTTGAACCTGTTTACAAGCAATTGGAGAATAATGGACAGAAAGAGCAACAATTTGATGAAATCAAAGAGTAAATGAGAATAAGTTGAATTTTTAAAGTTAATATCAAGAGCTAAACATTGGAGGATGTGGAAGAAGATAAAATCAATAAATTGTGTGTTGGAGTGACAATGAAGAGTTGAAGCAAACGATCAAACACTTAAAGTCAAAGAACTGAATTGAGAAATTACCTACCAAAGTATGTGGAGAAATTTGAGCACAAATTTTGATATTAAAATCTTCACAAGTCGAATGATATACCATTGAAAAGATAATTGAATTACAAGTCCACCACTTTTTACGGATCTCAATTTGAAGTTTTCTACCAGAAGTTATGATCGTTTGAAAAATAATCGTCGAAAAAAAATAAGATAGGGGAGCGCTCAGCACCTATTCAACTAGCAGAGAGCAAAAAGGTTGCCTTGGCGATCGCCTAGTGTAAAAATTGCAAACTTGGATTTTGTTACCTTTTTGAGTTCTAATCCAACTAGGAAATCTTTTGGCCCACAATTTTTATGATATTTTGGGATCTTTTTGGAGACAATGAGAGGACTATATATATGAGTTATTAACTCATAATTAGGAAGGCGATATAAGACGATTTAATGCCGATTTGGAGTCGAATTTTGAGAGAAAAACAAGAGATGAAACAAGAAACGAAGATCAATATTTATTCTTTCAAGAATTCAACGAATATCAAGTTCAAGATTTCATCTTTTGAATTTTCTTCTTCTTAGTATTTTAGGCTAAATTCTTTTAGTGCTAGAATCGTGATAAACTTAAATCATGAATCTTTAATTATTCGAACCTAATTTTTTATATTCAAACATGTTTTAATTTTGAATAATTGATATTGATTTCTTTTTCTCTATAACTATATGTGCAATGGTTGTATGAGTTTTGTAACTTATTTTATCATCGAGAGATTGAAAATAAGTTAAATATAGTATCAATTGTCGTAGAGTCCGATAGAGGATAGATATATACCGCTATGTTTTACGTGACATTTAAGTATTCACAATTTTTAATGCATTCTTGTATATTCGCATCCGTTATAGAGATATAATCGGATCACATATATGGATAGATTTAATTATCTCGAGAGATATTGTTAAACAAATTATATTTATTTATCTTCATTATTAAATCATGTTATCAAATTCAACGGTTCGGGTTAAAGGAGATTAGTGTAAGTGGATTCGGGATCTTAATCGTTTTTCTTTCTCATATTCAAAGTAATTCGACATAAACTCAATATTTTATTTATTTAACTTATAATTAGTTAATTATATTTAGTTAATATTTTAATAAGTTCTTAGGCAACCAAATATCAAAAGTTAAATAGATTTGATTGATGTTAATTTAATTGTGTAGAGCTATCTAAATTTATGTGAGTACGATAATTGGACTCAAAATTTATTATATTACTTGTTCGATCTGTACACTTACGGTATAAAATAAATTGTTAACAATAGTCTACTAGTGTGTCAGGAACAAAAGTATAGCAGGGAGGAAATCATGACTTTGATAGCAAAAAATGGACACATATAGGGATGACTATGCTGCTTTTATGAAAGACACGTGGATCTGCTAAACACGTGGAAGGACTAAACACACACATTCAATTTAAACTCCAGTTGTAAATAGTTCAAGATAAGACAGAAAAAGGTAAGTGAAAAAATCAACTCTCGACTCTTTACTATCAAAAACACTCTTTACTATCAAAAAACACATCCTTCTTCTTATATTTATGGTCTTACTCTAATCAATGCATGAATTCTAATTAGAGCGTTGGAGGGCATGTGGCAGCTATCCTAGCTGCCTGTGCTTACTAACCATTGTGTTGAAGGTGTGCACGGTACACGAGCTCCAAGGAGAGAACATTCCTCAACCGTTGATTTTGGGTCCCAGTGAATTCTAAGGCCAACAAGTAGAATTCAAAAAATCATATTTGACTATCCTATAGAGTTTTGTATTCCTAAAGTATAAATGAAAATGAAAAAAAGTAATTAAATTAACTATTTCATCTTCCTTGCATTAACTGTTTAATGCAGTAAAATGTGGTTTATGTCAATGGAATGAAAAATGTGGGATAATGGAGGGCCTCACAATAGAATATGGTTTATTATAGCAGTAAAAAAATTATAAAATTACATTAATTAACTCTATTTCACTCGCCTACATTTGATTGAATCTTTATCTTTTAAGAGAATCAACTTTTGTTGTACTGTAGAAAAAATCAATTATATGAAAAATCAGATAAGTATTTGGTAAATTCTTGTTTCAAAATTAATATGCGTTTCAAAATCAGCATTTAAATATTTGGTAAACAAAATTGATTTATTGTTGTGACTATATAAAATTACAAAAATAGACATTGATTATAATAATATTTTATTGTATTATTATTATCACGGTCAAATGACTGATTCAACGTTGTTGGCAGATAAAGATGTACAAAACTATATGCCAGGGTCAAAGAATCTCCGAACAAGTGTTGTAGAGAACTAAGAATCTCGAAACAAGCGTTATAAGAGCTGAGATTTATAAGAAAGTCAAATGAAATTAACAATGAAGATGACATATATTGTACGCGGTACATGTATGTGTAAAACTTTTAAGACAACTGAGGTTACCAGCCATAATTTTTTAAAATTGTGCATGCTATAAATTTATTTGCTTCTTCTAATTTTTTTGATGTACGTGTGGTTGTAAATCTTGAAATTTTATTTTTTAAAATTTTGTTACTTTGTTAAACCCTTTTTTTGTCCATAAAATGTAAGAAATAGATATGTACTCTATAGATGAAATCATATTGTAGTATATTATTACAATATATTTATAATAAGTCAACCTAAATCGTTATATTTAGATTATCATATACAATGTTCTATATTATTTATTGGTAAATTATATACAATTGACCAATTGTGCATGTAGTGTACTTGTTCTACGAACATTGGAGGCTTCCAACAATGATGAATATGATGATACTAGAGCATGTTAGTAAAAAACTTGTGATGGTCAACTTTATATATCTACTTTCATTTATTGAACTTAGTTTACCTCTCTCTTAGGTTGTATGAGCATGACAAATATATGTCGTGAACTGTGTTTCACTTTTGTTGGAGTTACTTTTCCATATAGTTATAATCACTTAGGGTTAGTTTGATTGCACCATTTTCCATGGAAAATGTTACATTTGAGGAAAATAATGTCACATCGAGAGGAAAATATTTTTCTACTTTGACTGTTTGATACAACTTCATCTAGCGGCGGCTAAATGAATCGAACAAGTTAGAGAGGCTTCAATCCGATCTTCAATCCGAGGAACACCTTCCACGGCTTATTTACATATACTCGAGCCCTCTGCTCCCAAGGTCGCGTGACAACTCTACGTTATTGGTCAAAGGCACTGTAATTTTCTTATCCACTCTCCAATCAAGTCGATAAACATCTCCCTAGATCACGCCTCTGCGGGGTTCATCCCCCATCTATTCCAGCAGAGACTCCGCCAGCAGCTTCTTTTCTTTTTCCTGCAACGCTAGCAAGAGCATAGTCCAAGGCAACCCCCACGGTGGTCACTGCCAAACGATGTTGCTTAGGGTCGGGGGGAAGAACTATGATCGCTTTTAATCACCTCGATCAACTTTCCTTTACTTGTCGCCTCATCCCTTAACTTCGCCTTCCGCTATCCCTCTCGGCCGTGGGCCTAGGATGGATAGGAGCACGGTCATCGGTCTTCTTCTTCTTAGCCAAAGGTTCATCATCTATTGATGATGGGTCCTTAGCAACTGTGGTAGGGGCGGTACTGGGCCTCTACTCGGGTGGCCTCCCTACTTATCTCCTCTATAGCATTCTTTTGACGACCATCTTGGAGGAACCCGGACGAAGATCACTTACCTTAGCCACCATTACCCTTGTCAGTGGTGGTGTAGGCCTCTTGCCTTGCTCATAATCATCTGCACAATGAGAGCCTCGTCAGAAGATACTTAAGCGATGCAAATAAAATAGGAAAGGTATTTACCTTTCTTAGCCATTTGTCCTAGCTCAATCAACCGCCTTGGCACCTTCACCAATAAGTCGAGTCTCATTTACTTTGAAGGCCACCTGTAGTTGGCGCGAAGAATGTCAAGTTCCTACTCCTTGATCTCACAGCGAGAAAGAGCGTCTGCAAAATACAAACAAGAGTTAGGATAATGTTTTATATGGTACAATCACTTGAAGCATGAATTTGACCATTTTGGTAGAAAATATTTTCTCACCATTTTGGTGGTTTTTATTTTTCTTTTTACATTGAATTTTTTTCTTTTCCACCATTTTCAATCAAACATACCCTTAGAGAATGAGGGTAAAAGTTTAAATTTTCGTGTGTACAAGTTGTTGTTGGAATGGATGTTGCTCCATCTTAATTTTATGGATAAGAACAGACTTGTGATTTGAAACAAGTTCTCACTATTTGAAACTTGCTTATCCTAATTTAACTACATTCTTGAAGAAGGGTGATCTTTTCCTACCCACTGCTGAAGTGGCAGCCTCTAATTGATAATTCATAAAAAAAAATAGTGAGTGTGAGGCCATGAAATGCCAATTAGGGACTCCACACCTCGAGAGGTAGGTAGGATTCACCATGGATGGGAGAACATCTCTCTCTTGAAGAATATGTCGAATACTAGTATATAAAAAAAGCACCCAAGAGTTGTATGCACTGTATGCTTAGTACTAAATGTATTTGACATTTTGTTTTTATTGCTTTGTTTTTGCAAAACAAAAATTATTCACAATTTAGAGTTCGTGCAATTCTTCTTATAAACAAAGCTATTTTATGTGTCTGTAAATTTATAAATATTATATTTTCTACTTATTCTATACCGAATAACACCACTCATGTAACACAATTATATATAAAATTACAACTATAATACGTGCATTTCACGTGGCTAGACTAGTGTGTGTGTGTGTGTTTTTTTTTTTTTTTTGACAATGACAATGTATTCATGATTTAACCATAAACTCACAAAAAAAAATTCATCAACTTTTACGTGGTAAATTAGGGGCGTATTTAATTGAAATTTTTATAGACTTTTGTAAGTGAGTGATTTTTGAAGAATTTTTGTACTTTTAACTTTTAAGTGATTTTTATGAATTTGTTAAAAATTAATAAAAGTCTTTTATAAACTTCTATTGATTTACATTAAAGACTTTTATAGATTTTCATTTTTTAAAAAATATTAAGCTAAATTTTTATATAATGTAATCTTATTTTGAACAACTTTTTGTATGTCTAAATCATTCATAACACATGTAATCAACAACCCAAAGTAATAAAGCATATTTTCCATGTCAATAAAAATATTTCTTAAAAATATAAAAAAAATTAAGTCACCTCAATTAGATTAACAAATAACTTAAATACCAAAAAATAATAATAACATTTTAATAATGTTCAATAAAAATTATACTTGCAATTTGATAAGTCTATTTTAGATTCGGATACAAGTACTCAAAAATCAAACTATTCCAACCTCAATCTCAATCATTCAATTTCAAATCAATCTAAATTTGGATGCATTCACAAGTCTTAGAAAGTCAACATTAAATACCCATAAATCTTTAAATCTTTAAAAGTCTTAAAAATTCCAATTTGAACACACCGCCCTTAATGTCACGTTTCCATATGTTATTGGCGTTGGAGTCATCTTTTTAAGCAAAGCACTATCCTGGTCCGCCAATAAAGTATATCCCCGAACGGGAACGTTCAGGGTTGGTCACTGATTATGTGTTCATGGACTCCAAAATCATATGGCTCAAACTTAATTCAATTAAAGTCATATTTCATTCATGAAAAACCAACAAGCTCTTGCAATTGCAAAAATTGTTAACTCAAACACGATACTGTTTTATTATGTTTTCTATGATACTGTTATATTAAAATACTATTTTATTAAGATACCGTTTTATATGATACTATTTTATTATGATATTGTTTTACTTTTAACATTATATACTTGTTTTTGTTACATTATATCATATTTGGTCGGGTTGATTAATTTTTGTTTCAAATTTATTTTCAACCACGTATTTCATGGGACATACAAATTTTATCAATTTTTCAACCACACATTTCATCAACTTTTTCAAGATATCCAAAAACCTACTTTTAAATTCTATCAAACAAACACACATTCAAAATTAAATGTTTTATGGTTAAAGTAATGATCTTGTTTCAAAATGCTCTATTAGTAGTACAATATCATTGTATGCTTGATACTGTTTCAATCTATGATACTGTTCTTCGATTGGATTGTAGTTTGTGTATGTGATACTGCTTTATTAAAATATTGTCATGAATGATACTGATATATTAAAATACTTTTATCTATGATACTATTATATGAAGATATTGTTTTATTAATATATTATTTTATTTAGATACTGTGCTATAGTTTTCTGTTAAAACATAATATTTGTATTCACCTAAGCATGTATTTGATAATTTTGTGCTTCTGATATTATTATATTTGTTATCTTTAATCATTAGATACTTTTATTATGATATTGATACAAATGTGATTTTGATACTGTTTTCTATGATACTGTTTTATTAAGATAATTTTATTATGATGATGTTCTTCTGTTGGGTTGAAATTTTATATTTTGAGTGTGTGTAATATTGTCATTGTTTTCAAAGATACTAATACTAATGTGCTTGTTATATTAATATAATAATGTATTTTTGATACGCTAAATATTAATATACTTTTATCTGTGATACTGTTATATTAAAATGTTGAAATAATATTCTTAATAAGATATTGTTTGTGATACTGTTTTATTAAGATCTTGCTTTTCTATGATACAAATCAAAAAACACACATGAATGTGTAACAGTAACATCCCGAAACACATAAAAATATTGATGTATATGAAACAAATGTTGATTTCTTTTATTTAACCCAAAAATGATTACAAAATAATTATGTTCCTGTATATATATATATCAACATATTTCAAGAAAAATCATTTATATAAACTGAATCCACCTGCAAAATAACATTCAAGAAGCAATTGTTTTCAAAATTTGCAATCCGATTGCCCAATACTTCTCAAAATCACTGTCATTATCTGATAACAATAGTAGGCTGTTAAATTTTAAAGTTTTATCTTTTTACATAATTAGAAAAAGAAGAACATAAAATAACTCTGAATCCACTATCATCACTTATGAAAATAGGGCAAAAAGTTTAGGTAGCCGGTGACGAGTTGTGAAAAGCAGCTAGCGATGAGGTGCAATAGCCGACTGGGTGACGCGATAGAAGATGGTGACCACTTGCGTTGCTGCGTTGAATTTTAAATCAGATTTAATTATAATTAATGAGCCACCTGGGTAATTATGGAATCAATTGAAAAATGGCTGAAATAGTATGACTTAATGACAAATTTAGAAAGTGTTTTGACATAATTTGAAACAAGTCACATGTGGGTGACTTATAGACTAAATTTCTATATAATGTAATATTATTTTAAACAATTTTTCGTATGTCCAAATTGTTCACAACACATATAATTAATAATTCAAAGTAATAAAAGCATATTTCTCATGCCAATAAAAATATTTCTTAAAAAATATATAAAAAAATTAAGTCACCTCAATTAGATTAACAAATAACTTAAATACAAAAAAAAAAAAAAAGAATCATAACACTTTAATAATGTTCAATAAAAACAATACTTGCAATTTAATAAATATATTTCACAAAAATCAAACTATTCCAACCCCAATTTCAGTTAGTCAATTTCAAATCAATCTAAATTCAAATGCATTCGTGACTCTTAGAAAGTCTATGTTAAATACCCTAAATTTTTAATAAATCTTTAAAAGTCTCAATTTAAATACATCCTCTTTAATGTTACGTTTCCAAATGTTAATAGTGTTGGAGTCATCTTTTTAAGCAAAGCACCGTCCTAGGCTGCCAATAAAGTATATTTCCAAAGAAAAAATTACAAGTATGTTTATGTGTGTTTATAAATATTTATATGTTGGTCAAATATTATTTTCATTCATACATTTTATAGGATCCAAAACTTTTGTCCACGCATTTCGTAAAATCCACTACTTATAATATACAAAAATATTTATCAAATATACTTTATGCCTCATCACTTTTATGTATTTCAAATAATATCTATTTTATCAAAATTTTCTATTGTTTGAAAGATGTCATTTTCTCTCTCTCTCTCTCTCTCTCTCATTTATGTATATCTTTCTTATAATATAAGTGTCATCAACATTTCTTATTCACCCTTCAACCAACACGATGTCGTTTTATTGATTTAGTATTCTTAATTTCGTCCAAATCTCACCCTTTTGTCCTAAACTTTTGATACTTTTTATATTAAATTAATATCTTTAGCCGCAATTTTGACTTCTTCATCTTTCTTTTTACTTTTATTTATTTTAATATATATATATATATATATTAGTACCTAGCCATAATTATTGATTTCTTATATTTTGGAATCCCATGTTTTGTTTACACGTTAATGATGTGAACTTTAAAGGCTTTGCTAAACTTCATTTTTCTAAACTCGCGCTTTTTGTTGTCCAACTCTAAAATTTGCTGCATTTTATACATTCAGTATTTTTACATAATTTCCGTTGGAGACGATATCCCTATGGGTTACCTAACCATTGGCTTTGGTTTCACATAATTTCATGTTAAATAACTCAAGTTATGGACAATTTTGTAAACTCGACAGCATGAATATGAGAAACAGCCTAGGATATTTCGGTGAGCATTTTAGTATGTCGAAACATGCCGTCAGACTATCAAATTTTTATATGTGGTAGCTACATGAGTATTGTACGTTTCCTGAAAATTTCATATTGTTCGGGTGATCGTTTTCTATGTCAAAGAAATTTTGTTACTCCATGACCGGGTGAATTGTTTCTCTAAAGCTGCAGTTTACATTGTCCAACTCAAAAATTTGCTGCACCTTATATATTAAGTATTTTTACATAATTCCAGTTCGAGACGATAGCTCTATGAGTTACCTAATCATTGGCTATGGTTTTACATAATTTCATGTTATATAACTCAAGTTATGGACAATTTTGCAAACTGCGACAGCATGAATCCGAGAAATTGCCTTGAATGTTTCGGTTAGCATTTTAGTATGTCGAAACATGCCATCAGACTATCAAATTTTTATATGTGGTACCTACATGAGTATTCTACGTTCCCTGAAAATTTCATATTGTTCGGTGATCGTTTTTTATGTCAAAAGAAATTTTGTTACTCCATGACCGGGTGAATTGTTTCTCTAAACTGCAGTTTTTGTTGACCAACTCAAAAATCTGCTGCACCTTATATATTAAGTATTTTACATAATTCTAATTGGAGACAATAGCTCTATGGGTTACCTAACCACTGGCTTTGGTTTCACATAATTTCATGTTATATAACTCAAGTTATGGATAATATTTGGTAAACAAAATCGATTTATCACGCGACTGGTATAAAATTACAAAATGGACATTGATTATAATAATGTTTTGTTGTATTATTATTATCACGAGTAGTATAGTAAAATTTACTTTTAATTTTACAACAATATGTAATATTATCAAATATTTTTTTCAAGACAATGGATTTACCATAATTATTTTAAAATAAAAATAATAAACATCTATTAAATCTCAAAATTTATAAAAAAAAAAATACAAAATAAAAGTATAGTCATATTGTACAAAAATCAATAAAATTTAAATTTAAATTATTTGTAGAGATGCATTATAATTAAAATACTAATAAACATAGGACATTAAAAGAATTATTTTAATTAATTAATGTCAAAATTAGTATTTTAATAATAAATTGGTGGAAAAGTTAAAAGGAGAATCCGAGAAGCTATCATTTCTTTAACTTCTCAAAATATGTTACTGATGATACGTATTCTTTTATAATTACTTTTTAAATTTATCAAATACCTAAAACAACTTCTGATTGTTTGACAATTAAAAATTAAGCTCCAAAATTAATCACAAACGAACCCTGGAAATATATGATAATGGGAGAATGGAGGATCCATACAATTTAATATGTTTAATCTTCATTTATTAATCTGCCAAGTCAGCGTTACTTAGAGCAAATGCACACACTATAATATAAGAGTGAATGTGGTATTCACTATTCACCCATTCGTTTTAAACGATGTCATTTTGACCTTTTTTTCTTTTTTTTTTAGAATGTATAAAAGAAAATGGCTTAGGGTCCGCTTTAGTGCAATTATCATGAGTAGAAATTTTTTAGTAGCGAGTTTTTAAGCGATAGAACTTTTGTTAAAAATCATTAACCTGCTTGGATATGAATCAAAAAAAGATCTGCGAATATTAAATTTAGTGTTTGGTCATATAACTATAAAAATACATTTATATAAATTTTATATTTATTTGATTAAACAATAATTAATTATTATATATCTTATATTATTATTTTTTATATCCTGTAATAATATTAAAATTAATATATTAATTTAATTATAATAACACGATTATTTTATTATATTTAACTAAACAATAATTAATTATCGTATAACTCATATTATTTTTTTTAAAAAAAATTATATATTTTATATCCTATAATAACTATTAAAATTAGTATATTAATTTAATTATAACATTATGATTATTTTAGTATATTTGATTAAACAATAATTAATTATTTAAATCAAACATATTATGTATAATTTGTATTATATTATTTGACACGTCAATATTTTTTTAAACTTTATATAAGTATATAAAGTGGACAATTTGATATAAGTAATTAATGTAGTAAATAAATTAATATCTTTTTTTGATGTATTAATGGTAATTTTATTATTTTTTAAGTTCATTAAATATTAATTACAATTTATCGTAAAAGTTCAATTAGAACTTTTTAGAAAATGTCGAAATTTGAATTTCTCTAAAACAGGTTTTTTTTAATCAAAAAATACTTGCTGACTTTAATCAAGAGACAATAAAAATAATCAAAAGCACTTTCACTTTTTAGAAAGTATTTTAGACTTCAAAAAAACCTTTCCAGACCCTATTGTTCTCCTCACAAACCATCTTCATATGGAACGCTATCAATTTGCTTCATTCTTCCCAAATCGCAAGACTTTATAATCTCTTATTTTTATCTAAATTTCTTCAAAATATTTCTCAAATCTCTCAAAATCTCACTAAAATTCTCCATTTGAAGTCGAGATTTAGTGCTACTTAGGCGATTTGAACCACGAACCGACGCCACAGAAGTTGGATAGATCGCCATTAGTTCTCATTGCTTGAAATCCATCAATTTTCACGATTATTACAAATCAAGAACTACAAAATTCTATACAGAAGACTATTTTTCTCTTTTTTTTTTGGAGATATTAGTGAGTAGATTTTTTTTCATTTAATTTCACGATAGATTTCTCGTGAAATTTTCTAATTATTTTAAGGTGTGCGTGTGTGTATTATGATCCGGGTTTCGTGATTTGGTCTTGAATGTTGATTCATGGTTTCTTATTACATTAATTTTTATTCAAATTTGCATTCGATGTCCTATTTTTATGTTTCGCTTTTTTAAAATTCCCGATTCTTGCTTAATGGGTTAATTAATTTGTACATATTTGCTTAATTTTCAATTTAATCTTTGTGAAAATGGGTGTTGTACACTTAAGAACATGTGTTGAAAATTAGACGATTAATCCATGGTTATCAAATGTCATTTCATGGCGGAACAATAGTCATTCTCTTTTTGTAAACATTTCACCAATGTATAGTTTATTAATTGAAAATGTTGTTGTGAAATTAATTCATATGTTAGCTTGCAATATTTACATTATATGTTGATTATGCATGCGAGATTAAGATTATTTGTATCGGTGTATTGGCTCAATTTTTTTGTTTTAATTGTTGTTGGTTGTGTAATAGGATACTAATCGATTGAGGTTATGGTTGTGTCGAACTGACTCAAGAAAGTCTATATGGGCAGATGATGGTTGAAAAATTTGTCTCGAACGTGAACACCCAACAAACAAGCGGTTGAATGAATGATTCAACGTTGTTGGCAGATAAAGATGTACAAAACTATATGCCGTGGTCAAAGAATCTCCAAACAAGTGTTGTAGGGAACTAAGAATCTCGAAACAAGCATTATAAGAGCTGAGATTTATAAGAAAGTCAAATGAAATTAACAATGAAGATGACATATATTGTACGCGATACATGTATGTGTAAAACTTTTAAGACAACTGAGGTTACCAGTCATAATTTTTTTAAGTTGTGCATGCTATAAATTTATTTGCTTTTTCTAATTTTTTTGATGTACGTGTGGTTGTACATCTTGAGATTTTATTTTTTAAAATTTTCTTACTTTGTTAAACTGCTTTTATGTGTCCATAAAACCTAAGAAATAGATATGTACTCTATGGATGAAATCATATTGTACTATATTATTACAATATATTTAGAATAAGTAAATCTAAATCGTTATATTTAGATTATCATATATTCTATATTATTTATTGGTAAATTATATACAATGACCAATTGTGCATGTAGTGTACTGTTCTACGAACATGGGAGGCTTCCAACAATGATGAATATGATAATACTAGAGCATGTTAGTAAAAAACTTGTGATGGTCAACTTTATATATCCATTTTATTTATTGAACTTAGTTTACCTCTCTTATTTGTATGAGCACGACAAATATATATCGTGAACACCACTTTTGTTGGAGCTACGTGGTTATAATTACTTTCCGTTTGATTGCACTATATTCTATAGAAAATGTCACATCCGAAGAAAATAATGTTACATCAAAGAAAAATATTTTCCTACTTTGGTTTGTTTGATACATGGTGGAAAAGAAAAATATTTTCTATGGTACAATCACTTGAAGCATGAATTTGGCCATTTTTGTGGAAAATATTTTCTCATCATTTTGGTGGTTTTTATTTTCGTTTTTACATTGAAATTTTTTTCTTTTCCACCCTTTCCAATCAAACACACCTTTAGAGAATGAAGGTAAAAGCTTAAATTTTCGTGTGTATAAGTTGTCATTGAAATGGATGTTGCTCAATCTGAATTTTATGGATGAGTAAAGACTTGTGATTTGAAACAAGTTCTCACTCTTTGAAACTTGCTTATCCCAATTTAACTACATTCTTGAAGAGGGTCGATCTTTTCCTACCCATTCTCTTGAAGTGGCCGCCTTCATGAATTGCCAATTAAAAGCTACCACCTCAGCAGTGGGTAGGATTCACCATGGATAGGAGAACATCTCCCTCTTAAAGAATATGTTGAATACTAGGATATAAAGAAAGCACCTAGGAGTTGTCTGCCTGTGTGCATAATACTAAATTGTACTTGACATTTTTGTTTTATTGCTTTGTTTTTGCAAAACAAAAATTACTCGCAATTTAGAGTTAGTGCAATTCTTCTCATAAACAAAACTATTTTGTGTGTCTGCAAATTTATAAATATTACATTTTTTACTTATTCTATACTTGAATAACACCACTCATGTAACACAATTATATATAAAATTACAACTATAATACGTGCATCGCACGTGGCTAGACTAGTATGTGTGTGTGTGTGTGTGTGTATTTTATTTGACAATGACAATGTATTCATGATTTAACCATAAACTCACAAAAAATATTCATCAACTTTTACGTGGTAAATTAGGGGTGTATTTAATTGAAATTTTTATAGACTTTTATAAGTGAGTGACTTTTGAGGAATTTTTGTACTTTTTAGTGATTTTTATGAATTTTTTAAAAATTAATAAAAGTCTTCTATAAACTTCTATTGATTTTCATTAAAGACTTTTATAGATTTTCATTTTTTTTAAATATTAAGCTAAATTTTTATATAATGTAATCTTATTTTGAACAACTTCTTCTATGTCCAAATCATTCAACAGTCACAACACATGTAATTAACAACCCAAAATAATAAAACATATTTTTCATGTCAATAAAAATATTTCTTAAAAAATATAAAAAAAATTAAGTCACCTCAATTAGATTAACAAATAACTTAAATACCAAAAAAATAATAATAACATTTTAATAATGTTCAATAAAAATTATACTTGTAATTTGATAAGTCTATTTTAGATTTAGATACAAGTACCCCCTAAAATCAAACTAATCCAACTTCAATCTCAATCATTCAATTTCAAATCAATCTAAATCCAGATGCTTTCACTAGGCTTAGAAAGTCAAAATACCCATAAATCTTTAAATCTTTAAAAGTCTTAAAAATTCCAATTGAATACACCGCCCTTAATGTCACGTTTCCATATGTTATTGGCGTTGGAGTCATCTTTTTAAGCAAAGCACCATCCTGGCCTGCCAATAAATTATATTCACGAACGGGAACATTCAGGGTTGGTCACTGATGATGCGTTTATGGGCTCCAAAGTCTTATGGTCCAAATTTAATTCAATTAAAGTCATATTTCATCTCTAAAAGACCAACATGCTCTTGCAATTGCAAAAATCGTTAACTCAAACACGATACTGTTTTATTAATTTTTCTATGATACTATTCTATTAAGATACTATTTTATTAAGATATTGTTTTCTATGATATTGTTTTACTTTTAACATTATATACTAGTTTTTGTTATATTATATCATATTTGGCCAAGTTTATTAATTTTTTTTTTCAAACTTATTTTCAACCATGTATTTCATGGGACATACAAATTTTATCAATTTTACAACCACACATTTTACTAACTTTTTTCAAAATATCCAAACATCCTACTTTTAAATTTTATCAAACAAACACACATTCAAAATTAAATGTTTTATGGTTAAAGTAATGATATCTGTTTCAAAATGCTCCATTAGTAGTATAAAATCATTATATGCTTGATACTGTTTCAATCTATGATACTGTTCTTCTATTGGGTTGTAGTTTGTGTATGTGATACTGCTTTATTAAAATATTGTCATGAATGATACTGATATATTAAGATACTTTTATCTATGATACTATTATATGAAGATACTGTTTTATTAATATATTATTTTATTTAGATACTGTGCTATAGTTTTCTGTTAAAACATAATATTTGTATTCACCTAAGCATGTGTTTGATAATAATATGCTTTTGATAGTATTATATTTGTTATCTTTAATCATAAGATACTATTATTATGATATTGATACAAATGTATGATACTGTTTTCTATGATAATCTTTTATTAAGATAATTTTATTATGATGCTGTTTTTCTGATGGGTTGAATTTTTTTAATTTGAGTGTGTGTAATATTGTCATTGTTTACAAAGATACTAAATACTAATGTACTTGTTATATTAATATAATAATGTATTTCTGATACTAAAATATTAATATACTTTTATCTTTGATGGTGTTATATTAAAATGTTGAAATAATGTTATTAATAAGATATTGTTTGTGATATTGTTTTATTATGATGCTGTTTTCTATGATACAATATCAAAAAGCACATATGAATGTGTAACGGTAACATCCCGAAACACATAAAAATATTAATATATGTGAAACAAATGTTGATTTCTTTTATTTAATAAAAAAAATGATTACAAAATAATTGTGTTCCTATATATATATATATAAAAAAAATCTCAAATGAAAACAACATAATTCAAGAAAAATAATTTATATAAACTGAATCCACCTGCAAAATAACATTCAAGAAGCAATTGTTTTCAAAATTTGCAATCCATGGATTGCTCAATACTTCTCAAAATCACTGTCATTATCTAATAACAATAGTAGGCTGTTAAAGTTTAAAATTTTATCTTTTTTACATGATTAGAAAAAAGAAGAACATAAAATAACTGTGAATCCACAATTATCACTTATGAAAATAGGGCAAAAAGTTTAGGTGGCCGGTGACGAGTTGTGAAACGCTAGCGAAAAGCCGGCGTGGTGACGCGATAGAAGATGGTGACCCGTGCGTTGCTGCGTTGAATTTTAAATCGAATTTAATTATAATTAATGAGCCACCTGGGTAATTATGGAATCAATTGAAAAATAAATGAAATAGTATGACTTAATGACAAATTTAAAAAATGTTTTGACATAATTTAAAACAAGTCACATGCTGGTGACTTATAGGCTAAATTTCTATATAATGTAATATTATTTTAAACAACTTCTCGTATGTCCAAATTATTCACAACACATGTAATTAATAATTCAAAGTAATAAAAGCATATTTCTCATGCCAATAAAATATTTTTTAAAAAATATATATAAAAATTAAGTCACCTCAATTAGATTAACAAATAACTTAAATACCAAAAAAAGAATCATAACACTTTAATAATGTTCAATAAAAACAATACTTGCAATTTAATAAATCTATTTGACAAAAATCAAAGTATTCCAACCCCAATCTCAGTCAGTCAATTTCAAATCAATCTAAATCAAAATGCATTTACGACTCTTAGAAAGTCTACATTAAATATCCTTAACTTTTAAAAATCTTTAAAAGTCTCAATTTAAATACATCCTCTTTAATGTCACGTTTTCATATGTTATTAGTGTTGGAGTTATCTTTTTAAGCAAAGCACCATCCTGGGCTGCCAATAAAATATATTTCAAAAGAAAAAAATTACAAGTATGTTTATGTGTGTTTATAAATATTTATATGTTGGTCAAATATTATTTTCATTCATATTTTATAGGATCCAAAACTTTTGTTCCACGCATTTCATAAATCTACTATTTATAATATTCAAAAATATTTATCAAATATATTTTATGCCTCATCACTTTTATGTATTTCAAATAATATCTATTTTATCAAAATTTTCTATTGTTTGAAAGATGTCATTTTCTACTCTCTCTCTCTCTCTCTCTCTCTCATTTATGTATATCTTTCTTATAATATAAGTTAATCTATCAATTGCTTACTATATTCACCCTTCAACCAACACGATGTCGTTTTATTGATTTAGTATTCTTAATTTCGTCCAAATCTCACCCTTTTGTCCTAAACTTTTGATACTTTTTATATTAAATTAATATCTTTAGCCGCAATTTTTGACTTCTTCATCTTTCTTTTACTTTTATTTATTTTAATATATATATATATATATTAGTACCTAGTCATAATTATTGATTTCTTATATTTTGGAATCCCATGTTTTGTTTACGTTAATGATGTGAACTTTAAAGGCTTTGCTAAACTTCATTTTTCTAAACTGCAGCTTTTGTTGTCCAACTCTAAAATTTGCTGCATTTTATACATTCAGTATTTTTACATAATTTCCGTTGGAGACGATATCCCTATGGGTTACCTAACCATTGGCTTTGGTTTCACATAATTTCATGTTAAATAACTCAAGTTATGGACAATTTTGTAAATCATGACAGCATGAATATGAGAAAATGACCTAGGATATTTCGGGTGAGCATTTTAGTATGTCGAAACATGCCGTCGCCGGACTATCAAATTTTTATATGTGGTAGCTACATGAGTATTGTACGCTTTCCTGAAAATTTCATATTGTTCGGTGATCGTTTTCTATGTCAAAGAAATTTTTGTTACTCCATGACCGGGTGAATTGTTTCTCTAAACTGCAGTTTCGTTGTCCAACTCAAAATTTGCTGCACCTTATATATTAAGTATTTTTACATAATTCCAGTTCGAGACGATAGCTCTATGAGTTACCTAATCATTGGCTATGGTTTTACATAATTTCATGTTATATAACTCAAGTTATGGACAATTTTGCAAACTGCGACAGCATGAATCCGAGAAATTGCCTTGAATGTTTCGGGTTAGCATTTTAGTATGTCGAAACATGCCATCGACTATCAAATTTTTATATGTGGTACCTACATGAGTATTCTACGTTCCTGAAAATTTCATATTGTTCGGTGATCGCTTTTTATGTCAAAGAAATTTTGTTACTCCATGACCGGGTGAATTGTTTCTCTAAACTGCAGTTTTGTTGACCAACTCAAAATCTGCTGCACCTTATATATTAAGTATTTTACATAATTCTAATTGGAGACAATAGCTCTATGGGTTACCTAACCACTGGCTTTGGTTTCACATAATTTCATGTTATATAACTCAAGTTATGGATAATTTTATAAACTGCGACCGCATGAATCTAAGAAACTGCCTAGGATGTTTCGGTGAGCATTTTCGTAAGCCGAAACATGCCGTCGGACTATCAAATCTTGATATATGGTAGCAAATGAGTATTCTATGTTTTTTGAAAATTTCATATTTTTCGGTGATCGTTTTTTATGTCAAAGAAATTTTTGTTACTCAGTGACCGGGTGAAGAAATTTTAGTAACATTGCCCTTATTTTGAAAATTTTCTTCACATGGTCATGGAGTAACAAAAAATTATTTGACATAGAAAATGATCACCGAATAATACAAAATTTTCAGGGGACATATAATACTCAGGTAGCTACCACATATTAAAAATTGGTAGCTCGACGGCATGTTTAGGCATACTAAAATACTTACCGAAATTTCCTAGACGCTTTTTCAATTCATCTCACAGGTGAACTTTTCCATTTCTAATTTTTTTTTCAATGAAAAAAATCAACAACATATTTTATTTTTTATAACTTTTAATTATAACATTCTTACTAATAATGCTATAAATTAAAAATTGATTAGAATAAGTGCATGTTTGGCAGTGCTCAAATTATTTTTTAAGTTGTTATAAATGTGCTTGACCAGTTTAATCATCTTAAATTATAATTTAAGCTTAGCTAAACAAACTCTTATATTGGGACTTAACCTGCTTCTCCATAACAAAACTAAATTTTCTTAGATTATAGAGAGCTAAGAAAATTGGGTAACATGAAAACCGATCCTAAAATGCTAAAGCAAGAAAATAATTTGGTTGTCTTAGATACTACTTCCATCTTGAATTAGATGACATAATAGTAGAACACGAAACTAACCTCATCACCATCTTTGATCCCATAAGTTTGAAGGCAAGCTTTCTCATTTATTAGCTTTTGACCTTCATAGCACAAACAGAAGTGGCTCCATACAAGTGACCTATTAATTCAATTGAAATTCTGTTAAAAATCTCAAATATAACAATTCACTCTAAGTGTGTTATTTGCATTGTCGTGAATGGGATCACACTCAAGCGTATATATAAGGGGGTTAGAGTTTCATTTGGTCTACAATTCAAAGGCTGCTTTAAATTTCCTTTAGAGGATCCAACATTAGGGGGACATCAAATTCTTTGAGTCAATAACACCAAGAATGACTCACTAACCGAGTCAAAAATTGATTAGAATAAGAGCGTTATCCACTACTTAGATTTTAATGGATTTTAGAAGTTCATATCAATAGAGGTGTTCCCAACTCAAATTTTAATAAAATTCATAAAAATTTAGGTGAATAACAAGCAATGAGACCAAATCAAGATATATCCAAATCTACACTACTCTTGCTTTCTTCGAATCATAAATGTGCCATTTGAAGAAAAAATGATAGCCCAAGAATAACTAACCAAGAGGGGGTGAATTGGTTTTCTCAAACTTTTTCGAAAAATATTCTTAAAATGATAAAAATAGATTCACAAGAATATAAGCACAATATAAATAAATAAAAGAGGAGAAAGAGTGCAAACGATTTTTATGGAGGTTCGATCCAACCAATGATCTACGTCCCCTGCTACCAAGCTCTCCAACACGAGTACGACCTTTCCACTATTTTGATTGACTTATGGTGCAATCCAAACCCTTACAATGTATCCGGTGACTTACAAGCAAGGAGCACCGATCCTTATACAATATTGAACTTTTCAAGGGACCTCAATATGACCCAAAATAAATAAGGAGATTGATTTGAGTATTTCTCTCTAGATGAATGATAGATACAAGTTTAGTTCTAAGAGAGACTAACACTTTAATGAATAGCAATGGATGAGGAAAGCTCAAGTGTTAGAAAAAACTTTGTTGAGAAAGATGAACCAAAAGTTTGATTTAATCAAACAAAGTTTTTCAAAGAGAGATATTGAAGATATGAATGCAATGAAGCTTTGAATGATGGTTTTCAATATGATTCTCTCTATAAATGCTCTTGTAAGTGTTATTGAATGATAGTAAATGAAGTGATATTTATAGAGATGAATTTTCGTCACTTTCGACCAAACAGATGACCAAATCGGATGACCAAACGGTCGACCGCTTCGATTGGTCGATTGGTCGAATCCAGTTGCTTGAACCGCAAAAAGTCGAAACGGACACTTTTTGAAAAGATACGCCAAACGGTCGATCGGTTCAATTTAAACGGTCGACCGGTTCATCCGGCTTACCAAACGGATTGTCCGTTTCACGCTTTTGAAAATCGATTTTGGCTTTGATAAAACTAATTTTTATGCAAGTGATAAAAATTATTTTTTGAGCTTTCGCTCATTTAATTGCTAAGGATTAAAGAGTTAATATCTTTACAATTTTATCTAAAATCTATTCTTCAATCTTGATCTTCAAGTCTTGTATTTTAGCGGATCTTGAGATGCTTGAACTCTTGTATTGATTTTGACTTTGAACTTGACATTGCATGAGAGTTCGATTTGTAGCGCTTTGAATTTTGCTTGAAAATAAAATGTTAGAAAACATAACTAATTTGTTTGTAATAATCAAAACATTAAGGTTTAAAGTTAACCATAGGTCAACAATTTCCCCTTTTGATTATGACAAACAATGTGAGAATATAGAATAATGAGATACAATAAAGCATATATATTCTCCTATCTTTTCAAGTAAACATGATTTGATGAATTTGTATCACATTTTCATTTGATTTGTCAATTTTATCTCATTACATGATATCGATTCCATTTGATCACATTACATATTTCATGCCAAATTCATCACATCACATATTTCATGCCAAATTCATCACATCACATATTTCATATATTTCATCACATATTTATTTTCCTCCTTTTGGCATAAACAAAAAGGCAAAAGATAAAACATTAAGGTTTAAAAATATATTCCCCTAAATGAAACAATATAAGCCATTCATTGATAAACTTAAAATTTAAAACAAGCATAGTTTTATAAATGAAAGCTAGGACATAGACTTTGTTTCCAAAACATAGCTACAAAAAAACAAGAGAAATAAATAGACTAAGGCTCGGGGCGGCCGAGGAGGAAGCACGGGCATCGAGACGAGAGTGAAGATCTCGAGCAGTCTTGGTCATGTCGGCAACCGAGTCTTGGAGAGTCCCCATGGTATGGTGCAGCCCTCGATCAAGAAGTAAGTGAGTCGATCCGGCCATGCAAGAAAGTGAATTGATCCTCGTTATGGCGGAAGTGGAGGACGACGGCCTTTGTGATCTTTGCATGGAGGGGACGGAGGAGCATCCTCGTCAATATCTTCTCCCTCGAAAGGTAGAGTGGAGGGGCCCGACTCTTCATCAAATCCCTTCGACTTTGCCACCCATTGACCGTTCTCCTTACAATTTTCATTCTTTTGAGTGTAAGAATATTGATGGTGTCGGTGGCTTTGGAAGGAGGGTCACCGTATCACGGAAGGAGATATCGAAATGTTGAAAGATTTTGGTAAGAATCATGCCATAGGGAAGTGCCTTAGAACTTTTGCCGCTAAGGACGTAGTGCATGTGTTGGATCATGATATAGGAGAAATCGAGCTTACGCCCTCGGAGGATAGAGTCGAGCACAAAAGCATCGAAATGATTAACCTCATCCAAATGACCCTTTCAAGGACAATTATATGGGCAATGATGTTATGAAGGACACGACAAGGAAGCGGTAAGTTGATTTGAGCTAAGACGAACGGCAAATTTCAAAATGCTTGCTTGGTGACATTACAACATGCTTCGACGGGATTATACTCGTCGGTGTGAGGAATTGTCTTGGTGGTATAGAGACGCATACCACCATTTTCAAGATGGAGAATGGTACGAATAAGATCTTGAGTGATCTTAATTCGTTTGTCCCGAACGAAAGATGAAATACCCGACCCCGGGGAAAAAACCATGTTTTTGTAAAATTCTTTGATAATGGGGGGGTAAACAGTTTCATTGAGAGTGAGAAGAGAAACCCACCCCATACCCATGAAAAGATTTTCAATGTTAAAAGATGGTGCTTCGTGTGTGAAAGAGGCAAGATCGACGTTCTTACCAATGAGAACGGGGACTTCGCTCGATGCGCTTGGATTGAGGATCTTCTTCGATGAGGAGGAGGATGGAGATGGTTGCCTTTCTCTCCTAGGTCGCTTTGGCTGCCATTTTCATTCGAGGCATGGTTGTGGAACCGGATTTGGAGCCTAGGGTTGAGATCAATCGTTTGAGGGTTTATCGTGATTTGATGGACAAAATTGGGGATTTTGAAGATTTAGGCGTGAAATGATATGGGTTTTGAGATTTTGAATGTAAATTGGAAAGATTTTGGGAAGATTGGAAGATTTGAGGAAGATTTGGAAAGAAAACCGTGGTTCATGGAAGTTGGAATGAAGAAATTTGAAAATTTCTAACTTAAAAACCCTGATTTCCGCTTTATACGGACGACCGGAAACCTAATACGGTCGACCGGTTGAATGAAATTTGAAGTTTAAACATTCTGCTCAAACGGATGAGTAGGCGGATGATGTACGATCGTCCTAAGAAAATAATACTGGACGTCCGCTTGATAGAGGCGGTCAACCGGTTAAACTTTTAATTTTGGCAAAAGTCTCTGCTCATATACGGATGATCAAACGGATTTGAGCAGGGATCATCCGTTTAATATGAAACGGTCGTCCGGTTTATGAAACGGTCGTCCGGTTTAAAAGATTCACCAAAATTAATGAATTTGTCTTTTGATGAGATAATTTTAGAACATGTTTGTCACATATAAAGCAATTTAATCATAGGAAACATAAAGATTTAGCCACATATTTCACTTTCATCAATTATACCTAAATTTAACGAATGTAAGAAAATCTTTCAAGTGCTAATGGTTTTGTGAGAATATCGGCCAATTGTTTTTCGGTGTTTATAAACTCCAAAGTTATATCTCCCTTTTGTGCATGGTCTCGTAAAAGTGATGTCTAATCTCGATGTGTTTGGTACGAGAATGCAAACGGGATTTTTGATAAGTTGATCGCACTAGTATTATCACACATAATAGGAATTTTGTCAAATGAGATGTGATAATCATTTAGAGTTTGCTTCATCCATAGGATTTGAGCACAACAACTAGCGGCGGAGATATACTCGGCTTCGGCGGTTGACAAGGCAACGGAATTTTGTTTCTTACTAAACCATGAAACTAAGGCAAAGCCTAGAAAATGACACGTTCCACTAGTACTTTTACGATCAAACCGGCCCAATCGGCATCCAAATAGCTAAGTAAATCAAAATGAGTTTCTTTGGGATACCAAAGACCTAAAGATCTAGTTCCACTAAGATAACGGAAAATACGCTTTTACGGCACTAAGATGGGAATTCTTAGGATTAGATTGATATCTAGCACATAAGCATACACTAAACATAATATCGGGTCTACTAGCGGTTAAATAAAGAAGGGATCCGATCATACCTCGATATTTTGTTACATCAACGGAAGTACCTTGCTCGTCTTTATCTAGTTTGATTGATGAGCTTATTGGAGTGTTCATTGGCTTCAACTCTTCCATTTCAAACTTTTGAGCATATCCAAGATATACTTAGTTTGACTAATGAATATTCCATCATTGGTTTGTTTGATTTGGAGACCAAGAAAGAACTTGAATTCACCCATCATGCTCATCTCAAATTCCCTACTCATGCACTTAGAAAATTCTTCACATAGGGAAATGTTAGTAGCACCAAAAATGATATCAATCAACATAAATTTGAACAATTATCATATCATTCTTTTGGTTTTATAAATAATGTAGTATCCGCTTTACCCATTAAAAACCATTTGATAAGAGAAATTTACTTAATCTCTCATACCATGCTCTAGGAGCTTGTTTTAAACCGTAAAGAGTTTTTCTAAGTTTGAAAACTTTATCCGGATACTTATGATTTTTAAAACCGGGTGGTTGCTCAACAAAACTTCTTCTTGAATGACTCCATTCAATAATGCACTTTTGACATCCATTTGAAATAAAGTAAAATTCTTATGACAAGCAAAAGCAAGAAGCATGCGAATTGATTCTAATCTAGCAACCGGGGCAAAGGTTTCTTGAAATCAATGCCTTCTTCTTGATTGTAACCTTGAGCCACTAATCTAGCTTTGTTACGCACAATTATACCATTTTCATCTCGTTTTGTTTCAAAACCCATTTTGTGCCAATTACGGTTTGTGAATTTGGTCTAGCAACTAAATCCCAAACATGATTTCTTTCAAATTGATTTAGTTCATCTTGCATAGCTAGGATCCAAAATTCATCAAACTCGGCTTCTTTAAAGTTCTTTGGCTCAATTTGAGAAAGAAATGCACAATTGTTATGAAAATTTCTAGAAGAATTTCTTGTGCTTACCCCTTTTGATGGATCGCCAATGATGAGATCTTTTGGGTGAGATGGGACAAACCTCTATTCTTTTGGTAGTGATGAAGTGTTGGGATCTTCATGAGGTTCTTCATCATTTTGTTGCATACTTGTTTCCTCCTCATGTTGACTTTCAATGTTATTTGGATTCCTTTGTCTTGATTTTGAACACTTAGTTGTTCAAATGGGATTTCAAATCTTCATCATCAATAACTTTTTCTTGTAAAGAGGAGTTAGTTTCATCAAAAACAACATGCATAGATTCTTCAACTACTAAAGTTCTTTTGTTGAAAACTCTAAAAGCTTTACTAGTAGATGAATATCCAAGAAAAATTCCAATATCGGATTTTGGATCAAATTTTCCCAAATTTTCTTTTGTGTTTAAAATAAAACACTTGCAACCAAAAAAACTTTAAAATATCCGATATTAGGAATTCTATTTTTCCAAAGCTCATATGGAGTTTTGGTTTTCTTTCTACTTACCAAAACTCTATTTAAGATATAACATGAAGTGTTTACTGGCTTTCGCCCAAAAGTATTTTGGTAAATTGTTTTCATTCAACATGGTTCGAGCCATTTCTTGCAATGTTCGATTCTTCCGTTCTACTACACCATTTTGTTGAGGAGTTCTAGGAGCCGAAAAATTATGTTCATATCCATTGGATTTGCAAAACTCATCAAAGGCTATATTTTCAAATTCTCCACCATGATCACTCCTAATTGTGGTAATGGTGTATCCTTTTCATTTTGGACTCTTTTGCAAAAATGTTTAAATGCATTTAAGGCTTCATCTTTTAAATTCAAGAAAATGACCCAAGTGAATCTTGAAAATCATCAACAATAACAAATGCATAATGTTTTCCACTTAAGCTAAGCGGTTCTAGATGGTCCAAATAAGTCCATGTGGAGAAGTTGCAAAGGTCTTGAAGTAGAAGAGTGTTGTTTAAGTTTGAAAGAACTCTTTACTTGTTTTCCAAGTTGACAAGCATCACAAATTTTATCTTTTCAAACTTTATACTTGGCAACCCTTTCACAAAGTTATTTTTGGAGATTTTTGAAAGCAAGTCCATGCTAACATGACCTAATCTCCTATGCCATAACCAAGAATCATCCTTTATACTTGAAAATATTTTATTTCCTTTTCAAGTTCAAATTCAATAGATATGATGTAAACATCTTTGCTTGACTTCCCATGAACAATACCTCTTTAGATATAGCATCCTCAATGAGGCAATTAGAAGAATCAAATTTAATGAGATAACATTTATCACACAATTGACTTATACTAAGTAGGTTATGTTTGAGGTTATCAACTAATAAAACATTTTCAATAGAGGAGAAGAACGATTACCAATATTTCCAATGCCTATGATTTTTCCTTTGGCATTGTCTCCAAAAGTCACATGACCTCCATCTTTTCTTTTGAAATTTGATAGTAATGATTGATCTCCCGTCATATGTTTCGAACAACCACTATCCAAGAACCAATTGCTCTTGACCTTTTGTGGTACCTACAAAAATAATTTTAATTTTTGATTTTTGGTACCCACATAAGATTGGGTCCTTGATAGTTAGTACTTGTAGATTCTTTTATCCACTTGTGTTTCTTTTCAAAGTATAGTTTCTTTTTAGTCAAACAATTGTAAGCAACATGACCATCTTTCTTGCAAAAACTACATGTGATGTTTTGTTGAGAAAAGTTGGATGATTTTACAAAAATGATTTCAAGGGATTTTTGTTTCAAGAGAGGTTTATATCCAATTCCTCCTTTGTTAAACACACATTTTTGCTCACCAAGCATTAATTCAAAGTTTTTCTTTCCTTGGGTGAATTTGTGAATAATGCTTGTTAAATCAACCACTTTTTCTTTCAATAAAACATTTTCTTTAATCAAGGACTTATGATCATCATTTTCTTTTTCAAAGTCCTTTTGTGCAATACAAAGCTTCTTGACTACCTTTTTCAACAAAGAGTGTTTATTGTTAAGGATGGAGTATTTTGACATAAGTTTTTCAAATTCTTCAAGAATTTCATCATAAGAGGTAGATAAGTCAATGTAAGAGTCATTGTTGTTTGTACTTACCTCATCCTCAATAGCCATGAAGCACATATTAGCGATTTCTTCTTGAATTTCATCATCTTCTTGATCATCTTCATCACTATCATCCCATGTAGCTTGAAGTGCCTTCTTTTTGTTGAACTTCTTCTTGTTTGGGCATTCGGTCCTTTTGTGACCGGGTTTGTCACAATCATAGCATATGATCTTTTTGTTCTTTTCTTCACTTTTGTCTTCTTTCTTTTGAAATCGCCTATTGTTTCGAAATCCTCTCCATTTCTTGACAAGAAGAACTAAGTCATCAAGTTCTTCATCACTCAAGTTTGTGTTGGATGATCCTTCATCATTTGTTGATTTCAAAGCAATTTGCTTCTTTGGAAGCTCCTTCATCTCTTCTTTGCTTCTCCTTGTTTTCTCCTTTGTTTCGGTATTGTTGAGCTCATATGTCATCAATGTTCCATATAGCTCCTCCAATGGATAAGTGTTGATATCTTTTGTATTATCTATCAACATCCTCAAGGAGTTCCAATCTTCGATAAAGACCTAAGCATTTTGCTCACAAGTTCACCGTTAGTAAATTTTCGATCAAAGCCCTTAAGGCCATTAATAATATCGGTGAAACGAGTAATCATATCAACAATAGGTTCATCTTGTTTCATAAAGAAATTTTCAAATCTTTTGTCAAAAGATTTATTTTGGTTTCTTTAATCTTGTTGGTACCTAAATGAGTTATCTCTAATGCATGCCAAATATCATATGCGGAATCACATGTGTTAATACGATTAAACTCATTTTTGTCTAAAGCACAATAAAGTAAATTTTTGGCTCTAGCATTCAAAGACAATTTTCTTTTGTCCTCTTCATCATATTCTTCTCTAGGCTTAGAGATAGTTTGGTCCGTTTATCATCAACTTTGATAATTTTTGTAGGCACATATGGACCAAACTCGATGACTTCCCAAATGTTATAATCAATTGATTGAATATAAATCATCATTCTAGTTTTCCAATAATTGTAATGGGAGCCATTAAAGAAGGGAGGACGATTTGTAGAGTGACCTTCAAGGTTTTGAAAATTTTGGTTAGCCATTACTCAAGATTGTGTAATCAAAAAAATGAGCACCTTGCTCTGATACCAATTGATAGCCCAAGAATAACTAACCAAGAGGGGGGTGGATTGGTTTTCTCAAACTTTTTCGAAAAATATTCTTAAAAATGATAAAAATAGATTCACAAGAATATAAGCACAATATAAATAAATAAAAGAGGAGAAAGAGTGCAAACGATTTTTATGGAGGTTCGATCCAACCAATGATCTACGTCCCCCGTTACCAAGCTCTCCAACACGAGCACGGCCTTTCCACTATTTTGATTGACTTATGGTGCAATCCAAACCCTTACAATGTATCCGGTGACTTACAAGCAAGGAGCACCGATCCTTATACAATATTGAGCTTTTCAAGGGACCTCAATATGACCCAAATAAATAAGGAGATTGATTTGAGTATTTCTCTCTAGATGAATGATAGATACAAGTTTAGCTCTAAGAGAGACTAACACTTTAATGAATAGCAATGGATGAGGAAAGCTCAAGTGTTAGAAAAAAACTTTGTTGAGAAAGATGAACCAAAAGTTTGATTTAATCAAACAAAGTTTTTCAAAGAGAGATATTGAAGATATGAATGCAATGAAGCTTTGAACGATGGTTTTCAATATGATTCTCTCTATAAATACTCTTGTAAGTGTTATTGAATTATAGTAAATGAAGTGGTATTTATAGAGATGAATTTTAAATCACTTTCGACCAAACGGATGACCAAACGGTCGAATCGCTCGATTAGTCGAACTAGCCGTTGAACTGCAAAAAGTCAGAACGGACACTTTTTGAAAAGATACGCTCAAACGGTCGATCGGTTCAATTTAAACGGTCGACCGGTTCATCCGGTTTACCAAACGGATTGTCTGTTTCCACAGTTTTGAAAATCTGATTTTTGGCTTTGATAAAACTAATTTTTATGCAAGTGATAAAAATTATTTTTGAGCTTTCGTTCATTTAATTGCTAAGGATTAAAGAGTTAATACCTTTACAATTTTATCTAAAAATCTATTCTTCAATCTTGATCTTCAAGTCTTGTATTTTGGCGGATCTTGAGATGCTTGAACTCTTGTATTGATTTTGACTTTGAACTTGACATTGCATGAGAGTTCGATTTGTAGCGCTTTGAATTTTGCTTGAAAATAAAATGTTAGAAAACATAACCAATTTGTTTGTAATAATCAAAACATTAAGGTTTAAAGTTAACCATAGGTCAACAAAAAAAACTTGTCAAGTGAAAAAAATTATAAAAAGACAAAGGAAATGAAAAAGTCCACATACCAAAAAAAAAAAAAAAAAAATTAGTGAACAGTAACTTTTTCGAGTTACTATTTAACTCGAAAAAGTTTGTCGAGTTACTATTCAACTCGACAAACTTTTTCGAGTTAAATAGTAACTCGAAAAAGTTGATGTTCATGCAAAAAAATTTTTTTTTTTTTAAAGTGAGCTTTTCCATTTCTAATTTTTTTTTCAATGAAAAAAATCAACAACATATTTTATTTTTTATAACTTTTAATTATAACATTCTTACTAATAATACTATAAATTAAAAGTTGATTAGAATAAGTAGAGTTATCCACAACTTAAATTTTAATGGCTTTTAGAAGTTTATATCAATTGAGGTGTTCCCAACTCAAATTTTAATAAAATTAATATAAATTTAGGTGAATGACGAGCAATGAGATCAAATCAAGATATACTCAAATCTACACTACTCTTGCTTTACTCAATCATAAAAGTGCCATTTGAAAAAAAAAAATCTTGTCAAGTGAAAAAAAAATTATAAAAAGACGAAGGAAATGAAAAGTCCACATACCAAAAAAAAAAAAATCTTGAACATTAACTTTTTCGAAGTTACTATTTAACTCGAAAAAGTTTGTCGAAGTTACTATTCAACTCGACAAACTTTTTCGAGTTGAATAGTAACACGACAAACGCTTTTCAAGTTCTCGTTCACGCAAAAATATATATATATTTTTTAAAGGTGAGCTTTTCCATTTCTAATTTTTTTTTAATGAAAAAATCAACAATTAGTGATAATGCTTGAACCTCTTGTCATAGTGTATTCCCTCTCATTGTAATGATCAAAGAAGTTCAAAATAGAATCAAGAATGAAGTCCAAATAATTTAATCACATCTTACTGCTAAATATATGTGTTTAGCGCTCTAATTCATTTTGATTTTATATTTAACAGACAACATAATACAACATAATTTAAGTATCTAAGTTCATTTCGGACATATTGAAAGTTAAAATTAATTTATAGGTTAATGACACCATTCTTTGGAGATTGTATCTGCAAGTATTTGCTTGTCTCCTACCAAAACCATGAAATACTTAAATAAAACTCCAATTTCTCCCACCCCTCCCCTCACTTTTTACATACAAATGTTGCACTTCTTCATTGCCAAATAAGCATATTCATAATCAGATGAAGATACATGAAAAATGGAGAGAATTCTTAATTATTATGATCTATTAAGTTTAAAGAAAACTCACTATCCATGTTACTTGCATTGGGAGATGGGATTCAATAAGCTTTTCTATCTCATATTAAGTGTGTATTAATTATAGTATATTGGTTCTCTGTTTTTAAGTTGTAAGAATGCTTAGTGCACACAATTTGTTATTCTTGACATATATTGATGAACATTCGTTCAGAACTTCCGACATGGTATGCAAAAATAGCATCAAGGTGAAACTTCCTTGTAATTAAAATGAAGTTCTCAATCATAATCGTTGTTTTTCTATAAAGAAACAGAAAGTTATCCTCTTTGTCTAGAATTAGATGTTTAACTTCACATTTGAAAATATTTTTAACAATGGTTTTTCCTCAAATCAGATGTTCTTTTGACACGTTACTTTATTAAATTGAAGCAATTATTATTTTTAAAATGGAAGAAATGTACACGTGCAACGTACGGACTTAAAACTTGTATATCTAAACATCTAGGTATTCTCAATAATTGAAGCAAAGTTAACAAAAGTTTCGAGTTCATAGTCTTCCACGTCAATGCAAATAATAAATTCTATATTATCAAAAATCACTTCAACTTTGTTCGGATATTATTGTAATAAAAAGATACTACGGTCATTTTGCATGACTAATAAAGGACTATATTCATTTAATAAAATTTTAAACCGAAGTCATATTTTAATTTAGCTTTAAAAAGTAGACTAGTTAGAAAAAATCCTAATTAAATATAAAACATTGACTTTTGTAATTGTCGTGTTACTAGTGTGATTAATTTGTCTTTAGGAGACGATACCGCTCGCACAATGTTAAAATATTGGGACGTGCGTACCACATGAAAAAATTGGAACATGATTGTCATGTTTATGAAATGTTGAGGACCCTTAAAGTATTTTTATCCTTTCATAAGTTAATACAAAAACATAAGTGTATGAGCTCCAAATTAAACGTGGATTTTTGTATACTCATACCGTTAATAAACCATATTTTGATATAGTTTAGGGAAATTGGCGCAAATGGTCCTTAACTTTTGTCCTTATTGTGCAAATGGTTCTTAATCTTTATTTTTTTCACAAATTCTTAACTTATATGTTTTTGCTAATGATTAATCATTATTTGATAAAAAAGACAAACATACTGTTATTTTTAATTATAAAAATTTTCAATTGAATTTTGAAACTTTGCAAAAAGTACAAATGTGTCCGATACTTTTATTTTTCATAAAAAATTAAAAGAAACTAACAAATTGATAATATACAAAATTATTTTGTATATTTTACAAATTATCATAAAATAACTAAAATTTAAGTTCATAATTATTAAACAAATGTGTTAATTAAAATTTTTATTATTATTAAGTAATCATTAAAATTTAAAAATAAACTCTATCATTACAACATAAAAAGATTCAAATATTATTATTTAATTGAGCTATTCGTTTATTAACTACAAATATTAGAGCTCAAATTATATTCTTCATATTTTAATTTATCATTTTATTATCGTTTATAAATAAAGAATACAAAATGTGTAAATTAATTTTTGTTAGTATTTTTATGTTAAAAAAACATAATAAGATTTATTCAATGTCATAAATTATATACACCATTTTATTATTTATTTAACTTAATTTTTATTCAAATTTTTCACATCACATCACATAACAATTACATATACCTAAAACACAATATATTTTTCTCTTATAAAAAATTTAATTGATACGACTATAATAATATATTTAATATGCTAAATTAAATATTATTTAATAAATGTATCGAACTTATTTACACATTTTTCAAATATTAGAAATTCAATTGATTTTTTTTAATTAAAACACTAAGGATATTTTTGTCTTTTTTATCAAATAAAAACCAATTGCACACTAAAATACATAGGTCAGAGAGTGTTGTGCCAAAAAACAAAAGTTAGAGACCATTTATACAATAAGGGCAAAGGATAAGGACCATTTGCACCAATTTCCCTATAGTTTAGGAAAAAACCTTTTCTTTATTTGTTTTTTATCACGACCGTAGAGAATTTTCTCCTCTATGAAAAGAAAAAAACACTACTATGTGTCACTACGTCTTCAATTTCATCTCCTCTAAAATTTGCTGTTCAATCATCTTTTTTAACTAATCTCTAAAATTTGGTCATCTTCTCAATCCATCACCCTCAATCGATCATCTTCCTCCACCGATCATCTCCAAAATCTGTTCACCGCCTCAATTCATTATCATAATAGAGCTTACGGTCAGATTCCACCGCAAAATAAGCAGTATACTAGTTATATTTCTGGATAGGGATGAAGGGTGGATTGTCTCCAAAAGATTGTACTTTCATTACCAAAGCATTACAGCCTTGAAATAACATTTTAGAAAATCAAGATGAAGCATCCTAACAAGATTTATAATACAAGCTTTCATTCTTAAAGTCCAAAAGCCACTCTCTGCAAATAATCGGGGCGTCTTTTGCTGGGCATCCGAAGCAGCCCTGTAATCTGCAGCTCTGTGATTGCCCTGCAAAACTCTGCTCTGTACAACAGAGAGTTAAGGAATTCCACCAAGATATCAGTGAGTTCTATGAATTACAGACGAATCATGTGTATACAGAAATGAATAACAAAAGGATACTGAATCGATGCATCACTTCTGTGTCGAGCTTCATTGGAACCTTTCCGTTTCTTAGGTGATGGTGAATGCCTCGACCTCTGTTTGGCTTTCGAACCAGGGTGAGAAATGATTGCTTTGAACGACTGAAACCAGTCGTGAAGATTGATGAGATCGCCATGCTCTTGAGTCAGTGTATACCTATGACAGAAAACGAAGATAACTTCAATGCTCGTACTGCCCTAGAGATATCGAAGGGAGCGTGTTGAAAACTAAGTTAAATAAATAAATGTGTCTCCTCTCTCAATAGTTTAAACTTTTAGACGAGCTAGATTTTTAGGTAGAACTCATTGTCGTTGAAAATTATGTACAAATAAGCACTCTAATCATATAGTTCTCAGAGAAGCTGCAAAATGTCAATTATGTTAGATTATAGAATGTGTAATGATTTAAAATTGACCTGCACTAAAAACCTATGTTTCTTATTCTTTTGTCTCAAACATTTTCATTTGATCAAGAGTCAGATTATAGGTAGATCCTAACATGATATTCCCAGAAGAAATAATAAAGGCTGGAGGGATGCGATTGCCAATCCTTAACAATATGTCAATATGAAAATATGGCGTTACTCACAATATGGAGGTATCATGCATGGATGGTGATGGCACACTGCCATTCTTGCTGCAGCAAGAACACTTAAGGAATTTGTGAGACTCCAAAAGGTCAGCTTGAATTCTTCTTCTAGGATCTCCAATCAAAGCCTAACATAATGACAATAAAATAGTAAGAAATGAGAATATCAATATGTATATCAAAAATTTTACACACTTCCAACAGTTTCGTAAGTTGTTTTACCATCTTAACAAAAATGGATTCAACTGAACTCTTCACTTTAACCTTTTAAATTGAGTTGTATTTGCATAAATTTTACTCAACTTTAATTTGAATCCTTTCATTTATTGATGATCGGATTTGCATAAAATATTCAACAGTAAACATTTCTTTTTTTAAATTTTCTCTCGTTTCTTTATATTCTTTCCTTTCAGTCCTTTCGTTTATTCCCTTCTCTTTTCGTGTGATTTTGTTAATGTTTAAACATCTATATATGCACTTCTCCAATTTGCCTTGCTTATCTATAACATATGGAGTCCAACTTCTAATGTAATATTTCAAGAACTTAAAAAAGAGAATTGAATCGGTATAAATACTTAACTGGTCGAAGTTTGTCAACATTATCGAAGAAGAAAATTTCATTGAAAGGTATACTTTCAATGGGCTGCATATATTTCCTGATCCATAAGAAAAGGATCACATGTTAGAAGGTGTTTAATAAGAACACAAATAGCGAATTTCCAGATAGATAATTGGCACAATATGCTTAAAGAAAGACAGAAAGTATTAAGTATATATTTTCACTTAACAGTTAACATACAGAACACGTAGGTCTCAAATATGATATCTGGCATGTAGATGTCAAAGGCACAAGAAATTTTAGGCTCTCAATTTAAGTATCAAGGATTTCAAAACCAAATTTTTGTGTTTACCTTACATGACCCAGTCAAATTGTGATAGTATGTGAGTCATAATCTAAGCTGCCTGTGATCTCAGCCAAATATACTGTCTGACAAGCCTCAATAGAACTCAACCTTTAGCCTCAAAACGATGTTACAAAGGACTAATCATTATTTACAGCAGAATTTGCGATAATCACCCTATAGCATATTTAATTGTTGTTTTCACCCTTTAGAACTCAACCAAGTAATATCATAGAAAAAGCTAAAGCTGCACAAAATTTCTTACTTTTTTACCATTTGAACTCAAATATGATTGAAATCGTTAGGGAAGCATATATCAGAAAATCAGAATATTATGCTATTATGAACTGATAGTACGCCAATTAATTGACGCCAATTTTTTATCACATTTATGTAAACAAGGTAACCGAATAAGCTTATACAAATACTTTCGCCGCTTCAAGTAACACAGACAACAAATGTAGTACAGAACTGCTTCCAGAAAAATGGTGCCCCTACCTGATTGTGCAATCTACAAATGTAGCAACTTTCTCATTTATTGTGGTTCCATCATTTTTCACATTTCTATTGCTCTTGGCTGTGTGCTTCCTGTGACAGTAACAAAATTAAGTAGGGTCATTGGTTCCTACCAACTCAAGTATGAAAGTGTAAGGGCACAGAATTAGTCTAGATAAGAATCCAAGCAACAGGAAGAAAGCCTCCAGTTAAATTGATACTATTTCTGTATTTCACAAACAGCATGATGGGATATAAGACAACTCACATCGAAAGAGATTAAACTTGTTCTAACCAATGAATTTACATGACTGAGATTAACCAAATGACTTTTAAAGCATCCATCTTAATTTCTAACCACTTGGCATTAGGTGGATAGGATGTCTGGGCTCTCGTATATTAGGTTCAATAGGTTGGGCCACAACATTAAGCCAGCGCTGGACAAGCTACTCAACATCCCCACTACATGTCAACCAAGGAGCGATGTTTGACACGGATAATAATGCACTGACATGGACATTAATGTGGGGCATGAACACTCAATGCAAGACCGAGGGTCAGGTCACACGGGAACTTGAAAATGGGTGCCTCGAATTAGCTCTCATAACAGTTGTTTATCAAAACTAGTTGGTGTCAAGAGGCCCAAACTCATACTACGTTAAGAGCTAATATTTAACCAACAGAGGATATCTACTTAACAAGGACAATAGAAAAGCAGAGACGAAAATTACATATGTTCAATTATAGATAAAGAAGCAAAAGAGTACTTGGATGTCTCTGTCAAGTCTCGTCTCAGACGCTTCTCTTCAAGTGTTGTCAGAGACTGCAGCTCCTTTACTTTTTCATTGATCTGGACGTCCATTAAATATACAAAGGAAACAAATCAACAGGTCAAGGGCTAAATTTGCTATGCAATTCATCATCAAGCTGAATGTCAACGGGAATGGATAGTGCAACACTATAAACAGTAACAAAAGAAGTAAGTGTAACCATTGTTTAAATAGGCTTAATCGGATAGCGAAGCATTTTTCTTTGTGGGGCTAAGCGTAGACCTCGAGATAGACTAATAAATAATTCAAAAGGATATAGAAGTACAAAAATATGCTTATAATAAATCATACACCATCTTAATTTCAAAATAAAATAAATTAACAATATTAAAAGTTTAGCTTGCAAACAAACATAAAATAAATCAATAAAAGAAAGGAAAATAGCCCAAAAAGCTAAGACCAATAATAGAATGTCCTGAAAATGCAAGACAAATTGAGCAAACATCTTAGTCGTCTTGAGGCTTAGCCTTGAAGCGTAAGCCTGACAAATAGCACTTAAGGGGCGGGATTCAAGGAGTATTATGAAAGCCTCAAGTGAGGCGGGATTTGAGGCGAAAGTCTCAAATAATTTTTTTAAACAGTGAGTGAAACATCAATGGCAAAAAAGAGTAACCAATATTTGGTAAGAATCTGCTTTGCTAGAAAATAAGCTACTTTTAAATAATACATGAAGGCTAAAAATGTGAAAGGTGATGAAGCAAATCTATGATGCCAATGCTAAACATTTTGAAATGTAAACTTCACGTGGATATATGTTTACTCACAAGCCAATGGCATATTTAAAAGCAAACACCTAATACTTCCACTGCTCTATGATTCACTGGTACTCTGTTTTGGTATTCTTTATACACGACTTCTGTACGAAATTAGGGTTCTTTGGGGACTTAAAATGGAGATGATTACTCAAACTAAAAGGGGAGAGAACGACATACAAGAATTTAGAGAAGAAATTTTCATCAAGCAAGTTAGGGTTTCAAGCTTTGCAAGGACAGGATGGCTTTCTAGCGCAAGATCTTTATCTAATTCTTGTTTTTCCTTTAAACCCGGTGATGTATTCTATTCTACTCTTTTGTTTTTTATTCTTTTATGATGTGTAACTAAACTATAGTTGGGATAAATGATGTAACCTAGTTTTGATTCTTCAATTTCAATTTACAAGTTATGTATTGATTTCAATTGTTTTCGTAATGTTTGAAATAATTAGCCACTGTTTCATTGAATTGTGGATTGTATATATCTATATATTATTTATTTCAAGGTTTTCTTTTATAAATCTTTTCTCTTTGAATGTGTTGTCCCCACAATTCCTTATGTGCAATATCCCCCATGTGGCCATGATAACATGGATTGACTCTTCATATTTTTTGTGCCCTTGCTAGCTTTGTGGCATATTACTGTTGCTATGTATTGGTACAAAAAAATTGCTTTAATGACCAAAATAATGCATGGGCATGATTAAACCAGTGACAATAACTGCAAATGGGATGAGATGAGAGGACAGAAGAAACGGCAGAGATACCAGAGATAACTGAAAATATCAGAAAGGGATGCTGGGAGCTATATCATATCAATGGGGATAAGGGACAGCTATATTTTATTACCAACATTATGTATCCCATGATGACAAATTGAGAGAGTGCACTTCAGGCTCATTATTCGCTAAGACTAAAGAGAGAATATTGGAAAGAAAAGTTGATCAGTCAACAATATTAATTGGCATGGAGCAGATACGAATAATTATCAATTTACTTAGGAACAGTGATTTTCATAATTTTAATCTTACCCTCAAAATTTATCCTTCTTGGAATTCAAATGATTTTGATGCCACAATCATTCATGTGTTTGATCAATCTTGATATAGATGAGAAAAAATCCATGAAAATTTGGTCTCGGAAGGCATTATATTTTGTGTATATGACTACATGGTTAGAAAAACTCAATTGGGTCAACATTTCCTACAAAAGTTAACACTAATAACACTACATAATTGATCGAATCACTCAACCAAATATCCCTAGTTAGACATATCAATTGTCGTGGGGATTGAGAAATTTAATCAATATTCTGTATTTTTATGTAATCAATACTCTCGCAAAAACATTGTCAAATGAAAACCTCATAAATGCTAAGTTCATTGATAATATTTGGGTAAAGTGGTTAACAGTTTCAACAACAGACCTTCACTTTTTTCAATGTTAGAATACGCAAGCACGACAATGGGAACTTCACCAGTCCATAAAACTGAACAAAAGAAACAATAATGATACCTCAGTGATGTCTTTTGTAAGCATTTCCCAACTCTTTAGCAACTTGCATAATTCCAAAGCTTTCAAATCCCTGAGTAAACTAAAAACTCAGAGCTCCAAGTTTATGATACATAGAATTTTACACCAGCAGTTAATTAATGAAGGTGTAAATAGATATTCTGTAGATCTATCAATGCCTGTTCATAAAAGAAAAGAAGAGAAAATCCTTTTTCAGTGTCCACAATAGACAACATACGCAAGTGCTGCACTATCTTCCATTTTGTAATGCATGTCACCTAATATGAAAGAAAATTGGAATCCTAATATCCTTCCATGAATTTGGATATTTTCCAATACAAATTTCACCTATATTATGAGTGCTCAAGGAAAATGAAACGCAAGTGCTGCACTATCTTCCATTTTGTAATGCATGTCACCTAATATGAAAGAAAATTGGAATCCTAATATCCTTCCATGAATTTGGATATTTTCCAATACAAATTTCACCTATATTATGAGTGCTCAAGGAAAATGAAACAGATGTAAGAAATTTTTATAACAAAAACAAGCAGAATGTGTACCTCACTATCTGAATTATCCGATGGACAAAACCTCCCTTTTGCAAGCCTCCAAACATTGAGCGATCAGAGGACAAAATGCTATTAACTTTTTCCAATTCAAAATGATGAGAAGTCCTGGAGTTGCACAGCTCTGGTTCAAGCATCTCACAGTACAAGTCTAACAGGGTAACTTTGTGATTCTTTCCAACTTCATATAGACACTGCAACAACGTTCGTCTATCAGATAACTGAAATTTATCTTTGCACTATAGTTATATCAATAATTTTTTTTTACTAAATATTTGAACACGAGAGAATTGATGACCTCATGGAATGATGTTTGCACTTAGAGGAAAAGCTCACAATCACAAATCAGCCCAGGCATTACATCATATACAAATCAAGGATTGAAAGAATTTGTGTTTCTGAAAATATTTAGGTAACCAAGGAGAAAGAAAGAAGATGTATACGTATGTATAGCCTAAATGTATAGCACACCCAAATGCCATAAATAATATACGAGGAAAAATAAATGGAGGTCTTAGTGTTGGACAAAAAGGGGCAGGTTTCTTTCTTTAGGTGCTGTTCAGACCCAAAATTGTGCTGCAGTCATTTAAAAAATGTAGATGCTAGGTTACGGTACATTAACATTTACTGAAAGCAAATACCTTAAGACTTACCATAACCATACAGCTCCATAGCTTGCGGAATCTCTTCAGTTCTGACAAACCACAGTCCCAGATGTCACCATTTCTGCTGGACCGACTCAACCTAGTAGAAGATTTGCAATCCAATTAAAGAAATCAATTCACCTAAAAGAGTAGATGTAGTCATTAATTAAAAGGATGCGAAAGTGCAACTCAGTTCTTCAAAACCTCTGGTAAGATGGAAGATCAAGACACCGCTTGACCATAGTTTCTCTAAGTAAAGTATTCTCACCACCAAAGCCCTGCAACGATTCAAAAGCAATTATAGGACAGAAGAAGACGACTTTTCCCAACATAAAAGTTTGGAATAAACCTGATGATTTAAAAAATATTGTAATTGCAAATAAACTCTAGGGCATAAAGTAGTTGTGCACGAGCATATCCACACGTACATAGCAGATGAATTATATGCAGAATGCACAACTATACAGTAGGTATTCACCCCAAACTATATGTTGTCCCAATTCCTAATAAATACACAGAGCAGGGTTTGCAAACCAAACCATCAAGTTTGAAAAATGGAATAATAATAAAATAGAAGATCCAACAATCATAGAATAAAACTCAAGATCCGACGAATTACCTACAAGAACCAAACAGAAAAAAAAAAAAGTGGAATCTCGAAGATAAAAACTGGAGGAATAAACCTCACCTTGGTGTCTTCTTCATCAAGTAACCCCCCAAGTGCAAAGATTTCAGGTTCAATTAGAAGGTGTTGAACCATAGCAATCTGGAAAAGACTTGTTACAACTGACAAGTAGTTAGTAATGCAGATATGATAACCACGCGAAAGGCCTTGACAAATCAAGGAAACCAGAAGGATATTGTAGTAGATATGGCAAATGCCCGTATACTAACCTTCAGAGCTCTAATGAATGAGGTCAGTGTACCATCATGTCTTAAGAAGAAATTTCTCAAGTAAGTTGTCACCTGCTTCCCTATACTGAAGCCATGATAATGTTTTAGAAGGACAGCCTCAACAACTGCATCCATCCTTTCAGCTGGAGTTCCCAATGTAAACTCACGAGGAGACATACACTGGAGAGCATTTGAAGCTAGAGTGTTTCTCAGAGCATCAAGGGTTGCAACTCCCACTATTAACATTATTGGAATCTTAATAACCCATTCCCTGTAAATAGCAAGTTGATAAGCCTCTATGGGGCGGAATTAAATTTGAAATATTAAGAAAGAGAAACAAAACACACAAGCAAACACACCGTGATTATAGATGATCATCAGACTAATTAAGATAAACTTTAAATAAGGAGACAGACAGTGGTGTCAGGTAAGTAAAATAAGCAACTATACCTCAACATAATGATAAAATCAGCCAACACAGATTCACAGCATCTTTGCAAATCATCAATTATCACAACCAGTGGGCTCTCATAATTAACTTGCTCGGTGTACCATGATGCTAGGATGGAAATATCAGGTGCCTAGTAAAAGGGGAAATAACAATAAGACAAATCATTACTGTGAGAAGACAATTAACATCGAAGGCAACTCTAAATTTGCCACTTGGGTAAAGTTATAAAACTATTCTGGCAAGTTGTGCTTACATCAATGCCAACAGTGAGAAACTGTCTCAGTAAAGTTTTAAGACAACCGCCAATTCCATTTTTGGCAGAGAAGTCCAAGGACGAAAGTTGAGCTACATGACACCCACGGGACCTCAAATGTACACCAAGGTCCACGAAAGTAGGTACATCATCAACAAACTCTACATTTTCTGCAAATCCACCAAATAAAATAATCATCTTAACTAAATACATTATATGTGAATCCACCAACAAATAACCAGCTGCATAAGAGATTGCTTTAGAGATAGTTTATGTGCTCATTGGTAAAGGACTTACTGTCCAAGTAGATTTAGAATCGGGTTGATTGGAAAAACAAACTGCAGGGGGAAAGGGTCTTACTTGTGAGAAGTATGGCAGTGAATAGTTGTCTAGATGCAGAAGTTGCAGCTCTATTTAAAATTGGATGTGGACGAGTGGCGCTAGCCAGATTGGGCACTCCAATCGCACGAATTGTATCAAAGGACTCGCAAACCCACCCATCTATTTCTTCAAATACACGGGCATTGATTTCCCTCAAAACGTTCTGAAATTCTAATTTCCTTTTGTCAATAAAATCCAAGCGGTGAACACAGGACTCTGCGAATTTATCTATGAACAACAGAGAAAAAAATAGATGATTTACCCTGATAGTGCACTCGATTTTGCACCAAAGAAGGTTAAAACTTTCAAATCTGAAGTTATCATCGAGTACTTGTACGTTATCTTTCTCTTTGGTATCAGCAATTTTGGGGGACAAGTCGATCCGTCTTCGGGTTTTTCCGGTTGGTTTTCTGGGCAAAGCTGCTTTGTGAAGAACAAAGAAAGGCTGCGGCGTGTGTAAGAATTATTACAATACAGTTTAATCCGGAAAAAGTTTCATGAATGTATCATTACAGCATTACTTAATATTGTGTCATTACAGAGATACCTGGAGGTGGTTTTCTGCGGCGGGGGTAGGCGTTGAAGCCATTGAATCGGCCGCCGGAGCCATTTCGCTTTTCTGCCGGTCTAATCTTTAATTACCGCAACTACACGAGTAAAATGAAAGTTCTGTAAGTTGTGCTATGAGCAGCGGCGCCCCCTTCTATTTGGCGGGAAACACCATTATGCAGGATTAAATGTGTAAATATAAGATTGTGCGTTGGGTTAATTACACTGTAAACCCCCGTAACTTGTGAAAATATTAAATTACTCCAAGTTGTTTTGAAATTATCTAAAGCTTCCCAATGGAACCCACGGGCGTAAGTCGTCTAATTTGAGCGATTTTTGACATATTTTCAAACTAAAATGCTTAAAACGATTTGACAAAAACTCAAACTTAAACTAAATAGTTTGATTTAGTTTTAAACCACAAATGCATCATGTTTATTTTAACGTCACTAGTTTATTGATTATAAAATATATTTTTATTTTATTGGCAACTAAATAAAGCGAACTATATATATCAAACTATAAATATGAAATTCAATAAAATTACACTAAAGTCATGATAAAAATCACGACAAAGTGTTGGTTTACTATTTTAAGCTAACTTCGTATGAAATACAACTCTATTAATATAAAATATAAAATTACAATACAACTTGATACTCACCAATAGGATGTTCGTGATCCTCACAATGAGAGAGTGGGAATTGATGGGTTCTGCTGTGTTTTCTCGACTTCAATGTTTGCGGCGCAAACACAAGGGTTTAGTGATGAAAGAGCAATTGATAGATTGATTGATTTTATCAGAATAGGGCTATTGCTAGTAAATGACGAATGACCAAATTGTCTATATTTTGCAGATATAAATTTATTTGGAAGTTAAGATTGTAATTTTAGAGTCTAAACCTTATCTAATTTGGACCAATATTTACTGGAAATTTAACATTTTCATATTTTTTATTCTTAAATGATCTAATTTGATTTTAAACTACACATAAAATATCAAAATCTAAACCAAATTGTTTTAAAACAATTTTTGCTTAAAGCCGAAACCTGTATGTTCCATGGCTCGAACTACAATACAATTGACTATGAAATTGTTCGGCACCAAGAAGGAAGAGAGTGATGTGGTTAAATGCATTTTTATAAAAAACGTGTGTGAAAATGTTTATAAGTTGGTCAAGTATTATTTTTATTCACACATTTTGTAGGATTAATAATTTTATATATTTTTTATCCAAACAATTCGTATAATCCACCGCGTATAAGAAGTAATTCGAAAGTAATATGGTAGAGTTCGGTTGAGATTTCAAATTTTCGGATTTTTACATCACGCATTGACCTATTATTAATAGATTGCCAGATATTAAGGTTTGCCCAAAGGCCCAAGAAAAATGTTTTTTACACCAGCGTTACCGCATGGGTTACCGCCATGTGTGAGAAATGTCTAAAATGCAATGCATTATTTTTTCCTTCCTCTTCCTTATGCATCTCTTCTTCTTCTTTTTTTTTATTTCTCTGCTTACGCAACTCTTTCAAAACCGATCAATTGCCTCCTGGCGTCGGCTATTCATGGCTCCCAGCTCATCTCGAAGAATCATTATTACCAATCATGTTGATAACATTTTTTACCGGAACTCAAACCAATGCATTTTGGGGTTATTTTCAGATTACTATACAAAGAGGGTGGGATTAAATCTGATAGAGGTTTAATTTGTATTTGCTATAAATAAATGCTTCCAAAAATGATAAATAAAATAGAGATACATAGAAGAATATATTCAATGGGATTGTAGTTTATAAAAATTATGGTCCAATTGTATAAGAGAAAAGATATAGATGGATTATAAAAAATTAATTAAAAAATATCTACGATATTCCAATAATAAAGAGATAAATTATAAAAATTAAATAAAAACAGAGTAATAACACATTTGCATCGATGAGACGTTCATTATTAAAAAAATGGAGAATGTATTCAATGGTTGTAGTTTATAGATCATCTTTTATTTTTTTCTGGAGATAAATTATAAAAAATTAAATAAAGTCACACATTTCAGTAACATTCATTATAAAAAAAAAAATAGTATTTTAGGATGATAGTTTAGTACATACATTTTTAGTGCAATACGGTTGCATTGTCTCTTAATTTCCCAAGAACCACGTTGCAGCAGGTAAACTTTGGAAATATTTTTTTTTTTTTTTTTTGTGCAAATATGCTTGAGATTAGAGTTTTTACGCATACTCATCTTAAATCCAAATGTGTAATTTGTCATTGTCCCTACTGAAGTGTATTTATATTAAAAATTATTACGAGGAGGATGATGAGCCTTACTACCACGGATTTACATTTATCAACATTAAAGACATGTTTGGTATAAGGTCAATGATTAAAAATAGTGGATAAAATTTATCTTATCATGTTTGGGTGGAATTAATGTTCGGATATACTTTTATCCGGATAATAATTTAAGATAAAATGAGGATAAATTTAATCATCGGAAAGAGGAGAACAAAATTTTTATTCGGATAAAGATTCACTTATTTTTATAAAAAGACGAATTGTACTTATATATATATAGAACAAATCTATTTTTTAACTTCTACAACCTAAGATAATTGCCATCGTCCGCCGCCTCCCTCGGTAGTATCACACATTTTTTTTCTCTTTTAGTTTTTTATTTACTTTTTTTGTTTAATTAAGAATAAGGGTATAATTATATTTTTTACAAAAACTAATTCTTTAATGGTGAATTTTTTCATTTTATTATACATAGTTGAACCAAACAGGATAAAGATAAATAATTTTATCTACAAACCAAACATGCGGAGGAAAAAAAAAAAGCCTACTAGAAATTGCAACATATCAGCAAACTCAATTCATGTCTCAAGGTTGGCATTTACAAAACAAGTATGAAGCTTGGATATTCCCAATTGTCCATCCTCACTAGACCTTTAATTTCTCCTATAAAGACACAAGGTAGCATTGTTTTAGATCTTCTTTCTTTAGTCCCCGTTTGGGCATGCTCTCCCGATAACAGAAAAGTCTATTATAGTGTATTTCTTGGTGATTCTCTTATTTCCTGGTCACTTAAAAAGCAACATGTCTTTGCAAGATCCAGTACTGAATTTGAATATAGGGCCTTGTTCACGCTGCTGCAGAAATTAGTTGGTTGCAAGCTCTAGTCCAAGAGATTAATCTTCCTTCCCTACCTCTATCCCTTGACTTGGTGTGATAATATTAGCACAATATCTCTTGTAGCTAATCCGATGTTTAACATAATTCTCGAGCTAAACATATTGAACTTGATGTTCATTTGTGTGAGATAAAGTCCTCAATCTAGTGGCCCCAATCTTGAATTCACTTGTAAATATGTGAGTGTGGTTCACTAATATACATGGTACAATTCTATTGTTTGTCAAGAATTTGTATTTGTTTGAAATTAATATAAACAATTGAATCTATTGGATGGTCATGATCTTGTATTGTTTTATTCACATAAATTTGAATAAAAGAAAGTTTTTGTCTCTTTCTTTGGTTTTGAAGAGTTGAAGGAAAAATATGCACAAGACATTTGTATATCTTTTTCTTTATGTGAGGTTGGACTAAGTAGTTCAAATTATTCACTTCCAGCGGGTTTCTTGGTCAAATCTGGTTGTCATTCTCTCAGATTGTATGACGGTGTTTATTCATGACATAAATCTGAACCCACAATTCAACCTTGGTGCAAAACACGAGAGCAAAATGATGGTTTTTCACGTTCAAACATGTATTGTAATGATTCTAATGATTTAAGTTGTAATATAACATGATTAAACTCAACAGAATCCAAATGCCATGAGTGCTTTTTGCAACTTGAATGGTGATGGTTGGAAGTGTGAGAATTTGCCATCAAGCGCATAACGGAACCACTGCAAAAAGTGTGAGAGGTCATCGTTGTGACAGGAATGAAATGCACCCCTCTGAGCACAGTCGCGTCACGCACTGGAACTGTTTTTTTTTTTTTTTTTTTTTAAGCGATTGTCTCAAATGATTTCAATTCCAGATTAATGTGAGATTTATTCCCTCTTACAACTTCAGCAAACGATCTTGTTGGCAGAGCCGGTGGAGGCTGGCCGCCATCCACAACCATCACAGTTTTCAATCAAATTCGCCCAATTGGAAACCCTAGATTTCTAAATTGAGATACGACATCTAATTGGTAACCTCAACTCTGTGAATCGACTCCACTGAGAGCTACTGGAGCACCGGAGCTCGCTGGTCCACATCTGGCGGAAGATATCCCGGAGGAAACGATCAATTGGGTATGCTGTTTCTAATCGTTTGACAATCGCAGTGCTAATATTATACCAATAGTCAGAGAAACGCTATTCAAAGGCCATGGCCCCCCGTCCCTCCCTAACCTTCCGTCAAATCTCATATTTATACACACATAAATTGACGAATCACAAAGATAACAGGAAACAAATGGATAACATTTATTTTGATGCTTAGAACACCATGACCCACAAAAAGAAGACAAGAGAGCCAGAACCAGTACACACACACACACACAAATTGAAGGAAAATAGAGTAGGACACATTTGGGCCCAGTTTTTAAAACAAGGGCTTGAGACCTCTTTTCATGCTTATTTACAATTCCTTTTGACAATCATTTGATGCATTTCCTGAACTGATTCTCAATAAGCAGTGCTCCTAAATGATCCCAGAGCTTTTACAGCTCCTGCTCTGAGAATATACTGGTGGTAGAATGCAGCAATAGCTGCCCCAATGAATGGTCCCACCCAGAAAATCCACTGCGAAAACATAGCATCATATAAGAATTGAATTAACATGAGTTTTTCCCAGGAAATAAGGTACAAATTGTAATACATTGAAAATAATGCATACTTGATCATCCCAGGCCTTGTCTTTGCCATAGATAACAGCAGCTCCAAAACTTCGGGCCGGGTTGATACCCGTGCCGGTGATTGGGATTGTGGCTAAATGAACCATGAACACAGCAAATCCAATGGGAAGGGGTGCCAAAACCTGTCAATTAATTTCGATTAGTATAAATCAACATGAACAATGCTTTGATTACATGGTCCGACCCTTTTTACGTGGGGACTAATGTGTACTTACAGGAACGTGGGAGTCTCTTGCATTTCTCTTGGGGTCAGTGGCAGAGAATACAGTGTAAACAAGGACAAATGTGCCAATGATCTCCGCTGCCAATCCGGTGCCGTTGCTGTACCCATCCGCCAGTCCATTGGCACCACCGCCGTGTTTTACATAGTAAGACTTCTGGAACGCCTTCACCAATGCGCAGCCGCAGATGGCGCCTAAACATTGTGCCACAATGTACATGACAGCACGAACCAGTGACACCTTACGGGCTAGAAATAGGCCTAATGTCACTGCCGGGTTTATGTGCCCTCCTGCACCCATTAGCATCATCCTCATCAGTATGCTGAGTAATGGACGAAGATTTTACTAATTATACTGTACATTTGTCTCCTCGACGGTCAAAATTAAATTTTTAAGGATTATATTGAGCATTCGTACATGTATGAAGTCAGCTAGAGTGGTACTAAACAACAGTTGCTGGATTGAATGGTAATATAAAAATACTCACCGGAAATGCCAGCAGTGCAGTAAACGAGGACAAAAATCATGCCACCAAAAGCCCATGCTATGCCAAGAATGCCAACGCCGCCGCATTGATCGGCAGCGCTCTGGCTCTTGTACCCAATCACAGTCAAAACAGTAATGTAGAGAAACAAGAGGGTGGCAATGAATTCAGCTATGATGGCTCTGTAGAATGACCACTTGGTCAGCTCCTCCGGATCAATCAGCGGTGCAGGCGGCGGATCTTGGTAGTCCTTGGTGGTGTATTCGGTGGGGCCAACCTCAATGTCCTTACCCATTTGCACTTCTTGACACTGAATCAAAGAGAAAACGTTTTTTAATTCTTGAATGTAGTAAGAAAAGTGCGTTTTCTGTTGATGATGAGAAGTGCTGAGAAGTGAATGGGTATTTATATGGAAGTGATGAATTGATAGAAGAATTAATTAAACTCAGCTTTGCCGCCCCATTTCACCTCCGCCCACCATTGTCACTATTCTCGTGTTGTTTTGCTTTATTAATGGATTCTTTGAATGGTGACTTTTGTGTTCCACGCATACTTCATTGATTCATCCCTGTCAACATTGAGGAAATTTCATTGTTTTTAAAAAAGAAAAAGTATAGTCCACCACAATTTCGATTTTCATTAACAGCCATTCGAGTAGAAAAACTATCATAAAATCCTACATGTCACTATTAAGTGTGTATCTTTAGCTTTGTTTATAAATATTTATAAGCAATTAGTCCTACAAATGTGTAAATAAAAATAGCGAGTCTTAAAAATTATGTAGATAAAAATAATATTTCACCAACTTATAAGTGTTGATAAAAGCATACACATTATATCATCTAGACTTCTCCAAACTTGTGAAAAGTGGAAAGAGAGTTCCATTAAAAACACTTACAATTTTTTTATGAAAGCACGATAATATTTTACGTAGCGTACAAAAAAAACATTTATTATTTCATTGTGGCACTTAATGGCCACACATAAGATTTTACACCAAAAGATTTTTACAATTGAGTTATCATTTGTGTACTGTAAACTATAGTAACTAATAAAATAAAATAATATCTTACAACTTAAGTGACCATTAACAAAATTAAACATAATTCACCATTGAACTTGCTATCACTTTGGAATAAAAATTGTCTAATAGGTGTCAATAAATAAAATACCATATTTTTAACATTTAAATAACTTGGTATTTCAATTGCACCACAATAGTGTTAGTTGAAGGTATAGGTTTTCAGAGCTGCGATCTCCGCCTTCACGTGGGCGACTTTCTTCCAATTTACATATCATGAATTAAATAAATAAGAGAATGATGTAAAAACATTTAATTTTCACATTCATTGTGTAAAATTTTCGATTGTGAGCAATAGTTCTTGCCCTCAAGGGACGAGATCAATTCAAATCGTTGAAGGTGTTTCCAAAATCAAAAAATGACCACTAATTGTAACAATTGCCTCAAATCGGAGGATGTAATTAATGCATAAATAAATAAATAAATTTATATTCTTTTGTAACTGTAAAAAGTTTCAAAAAAATTAATAAAATACCAAAATGATGGGGATGTCCATGGAACGACGTGTCAAATCAAGGGACACGTCACAATAACCGACCTTCAATCATGAGCCATGCACTCGCCGCCACCACCACCGTCCATTTCAACAGGGCCCACAATCTTTGATTCCTTTAACCACTCACGTTCTGCCACCTCACTAACCCATCTCCATCAACCAACCGCCAATTGTTTGTGTTAATTAACGAATAATCTGTATTATGTTAATTAAAACAAATTCTTAAAAACTCTTGGCTATGGACTTGACACGTGGCAAGCAGCAAATAGGGCTCAAAAGAATAGTGTTGTTGTTGTGGACTGTGTTACTTGGTCGGTTGTCCAATCAAAACGAAGTGGTGCATGGTCCAGGAGAATAATTTTCTTTCCGTTTTATTGAAAGCAATTTCCAGTAGAAATAGTACACACGTTTTGCAAATTATGAGTTTTACAGAATATATACATATATAATAAATAAATACTAAATTATGAATGATATAAAATGTGTGAATAATAAAAACAAACGAGTATTAAATCAGAAAAATAAAAATAAACAAAAATGCGAACCATTTTAGTTTATGCCTCATAACAAATTCTCCTGATACTTTATATTTATAAAATGTTCTAAAAAAGCGTGATTAATTGCGAAACTTAGCCTTCACATTTCACTTAGACTCTAAGCACGCAATTAAGTGGTCAATTGTATTTTTTAACTAAAAACTAAAAAGGTGCGCACTTTTTTGTTTGAATTTTTTTTTTATATTTTAAAAAATATTAAAAATAAGAAAATATTTTTTCACGACTCACTTTCGCCTCGCCTAGATCTGAAAAACTTGAAATTTATCTTCTACGACTAACCACGTTTTTACGCTTTTAAAATATTGCACAAAAATTTCAATAAAGGTATTTTTGAAATGACTCTCTAGTATTCTTTCTGATATGTATTGTTTTGCAATAAAAAATGAGTTGTGGAAAAGCTTTTGTAAATGCAACTGAGATTATATTTTCTTGTTGACTATCTTGTCGAGATTAAGAGTATGTTTAGTTAAAAAAAATTAAAATTTTTTTTTTTAAATTTATTTTTAAAATACATATTTTATGAGATTTACAATTTCTATCTATTTTTCAACCACACGTTTATCAATTTTTATCAAAACTTCTAAAAACTACTTTTAAACTACGTCAAACATACACTAAAGAATTCTACCATCTTATGTAACAAACATGTCTTAGTGAAAATATTGATTTCACATCATTGTTAAGTGACTTTGAGTTGTAAAATGATCTTGGATAAGAGATGAAAACAATTTAATGTTCGAGTCTCGCTCACTCAAGCGAGTGTGTCAATTTTTTTTACTATTTTTACTTCTTTTTTTAATCTTTTTTAAGTAATTTGAGTTTCTATTTCAAATTCTAAAGCCATCATTCAAATTTTGCAACAATGGAAAAAGTTTAAGAGAAAATCAATAAATAGTTTTTTTCTTTTTCTTAAAAAAAAAAAAAAGAAGAAAAATACATAGGAGAAATATAAAGCGTATTTGATATTCTCTTCTTCCTCCTCCCATTATATTTCCTAGCATTCATTATAGTCTTCAAATATTGCTTTATACTGTTATTCTACATAGACGAAATATGAGCATTCTCTAATATTGAGTTTATTCTTTTTGGTGTTTGGGATTGTCTTTGTTTGTATACAACGCAACCAACACTTCTTGTTCCATTGTGTCTTGGATCATATTTGCTTACTCTACTACATCACACTAGAGTGGAGACAAATATCATCTTAAAGAAATCGACATAGTAACGTGCCTTAGAACTCATCTCATTCTTTTAAAGGTTTTACAAGGTTTCTCCAATTTCAAACTTCGTGCAGTCTTACCAAACATCTAATTCAACCATCGTATGATGATATTCTTGAAATGGCACACCTTTGTTATCTCTTCGAGACTACATAATAGAATTTGCAAAGTTTGAATGGTTTGATGGGGCAAACTTCCAATGATGACAAAATAAACTCCATTTCTTGCTTATAATTCTTCGGTGTGGTATATGTTCTTACCACATCGAAACTAGAAAAATATATGAGGAAACTTTAGCACGAGCACATGCATGCAAAAAATGGGAACAAGTTGATTGTATTTACAAATGACAAATATGCAATGCAAAGTCAGATGCCTTGTTAGATCAATATCACAACAAATATATAACAAAGAACAATTAGGATGTCTTAGAAGCGAAGTACATGTCCAAAGATGTAACAAGTAATCAAATTTTTACTTTTAAATTTCATCAATATCATATGGTTGATTATAGGAAGGTAATGAAACAATTTTATGAGATAGTTCATATTTATAACTATTCCAACATTACAATATGAACATGGGTGAAATATTTGTTGTATCATTTATTATTGATAAACTCCCTTGATCTTGGAAAGATTTTAACAAAAGTCGCAAGTACAAAAAAGAAGATACCTCCATTGAAGATTTTATATTTGAAAAAAAAAAGGGAAATCTTCCAAAGTTCATGTGGTGGGGAATGGGAAAGAGTACAAAAACAATAGTGAAGTAAAGAATCAATCGTGTAAGAACAACAAGAAGAGGAATTGTGGCTCAAAATACGAAGACTCCATAAAGAAGAAAGGGTCTTGCTGTAATGTAACTGTGGCAAATCAAGACTCAAAAGAGATGTCTTGATTTGAAGAAACAAAAGCAGGATGACAATGCAAACTTTGTGATCATGATCAGTGAGACTTTCATTGTGAAAGATGACAATGAAAGGTGGGTTGATTCTAGTGCTACTAAGAACGTGTGCAAGGATCAAAGTCGTTTTGCCTCATAGCAATCAATTGAAGATAGTAAAGTTCTTTATGAAAAATTCATCCACGATGGGAAAGGCAGTGTCAATTTGAAGTTCACTTCTGAAAAGACTTTCACAATCACTGATGATTATTATGTACTAGAAATTAGGAAACTTGTCTTTGAATCTAATACGATAATACCATCAAAGGGTAGGATGTTTGTTGGAAAAGAATTTTATGCACGACAACATGTTCAAGCTTAATCTTATTAATAAAATAACTTCTGATTTTGCTAACTTGATTTCTTCTTTATATGGCATTCACATTTAACTTGGATTACTTTTTAAAAAAGTTCCACATAAGTAAAGTAGATTGTTTAAAAAAATTCTTCAATGTCATGTGATAGGAATTCTATCAAATTGATATGACAAAACAGAAAAATAGACATTATCTAAAGCTCCGTTTTATTAGACAAGCAATTTATTTGATTTTGCTTCCTTTTTTTAGAGTATTGGATTTTCTCTCTTCCCCTCCAATTCATTTTATTTTTATTTTAAATTTTAAAGTAAATAAAAAAAAACATGTATCTAGTAGTATTATGTTGTACATAGAAGTCATTGTAGACCCATTTAGGCTTTGAATATTTATTCATTAGATGTTATTGTCACGTATACTGTAAGTCTTTCAACTTACTTCCCACGTAAACTGCAATCTATAAAATTAAAATGTATTAGAGACGTTCAAATTCCTATAGAAGTACATTACAAACAATTATATATAGATGCCTTCACCTCATTATCCATGTTATCTCGCGTTTTATTCAGACTATGTTTGATAAATATTATTGTATATTATAAACAGTAGATCCTATAAAATATGTGAATAAAAAATAGATAAAATTGTAGTCCTACAAAATGTGTAGATAAAAATAATGTTTCCAATTTACAAGTATACACAAACACACTCTCAATCCGTAATTTTGAGCTTATATTATTTCACTGCATTTGCTAACTTAAACATCGAACAATAGGATCATGCCTCAAAACCTGTTTCAAGCATTCAAAGTACTGTTCATGACATAAATTCAAATGCCCAACTCGGACATCTTGCAGACAGTAGACCTTACCTTACCTAGGAACAATTTTTGGCATCACGGATAACTCTTTTGTGGGGCAATTTTTCCAAACAATTAAGCCCCCGAGACATTTTAGAAAAACAAGAAAAAGTTAACCAAGTTTAGTGGAAATGAAATTCTATTTTTACTTCATATATATATATATAAAAATGTTATCGAAAGAATCTAATATATACCACATACATGCTGTCTTTGCAGATCTTTCTAAAATACATAAAGCGTGGTGAGCTGCGTGGAAGTTGAGCTTCAAATTTTTTGGCTAAAGCGGGACCTGGCGAGGAAGAGATAAGGAGAGGCGAGAGGCGATGTGGCTGATCATCAAGTTTAGCATCAAATTTAGGCGTACCACGACAAACTTTTTTAGAACAATAGCTGGCGGCCTATAGGCCTTGTGCGGCCCACACAGGAACTGGTCGTGACAGGTCACAGAAATATGTGGCAAGCCAAACTTGGCCCGGCCCATCACAAGAGACTCAGGACCCTCCCACAAGGCAAGACATTCCAAGTGTCCATGCAACTGAACCGACTTGATTGATACTGCCTTTTATAAATGAATGCCAGACATAGATTGAGAGTCAACAAACATCCTCAATAAAAACTATGATAAACTACACACTCCAACTTCCAAACAATACAACCTATGCAATCCGTGAAAAGAAAAGTAGTTATTATTTACAAAACGAGATGCAATGAGGGCACTTATGTCCACGAGACCTTTCCATCTCGACAACTCAAATCTGGCATCTCTTTGCCATCCACTTTTGTCGTCTAGCCTTAGCTGCCTGGGCAAATATTTCATTACATTGAAATCAAACTGTCGTCCAGAAAGCCACCAAGCAGAATAATATGAATAAATGAGTGCAATTATGTTATGTTTCATGATCAGATCCCTCACTTCTCTCTTCATCGATTGTCTCCAATTTGGGTATCGTTGAAGGCTTATGGGGAAATATAAAAGGCGCCGGAGCTACTTCCATCCAAGAGGAATTCAAGTTTCTAATACTCTTCGCCATTAAATTCAAGTAAAAGCTGGTTTCTAAAACTGCCAGAGCGTATTTTGCTCTCTTCCCTCCTGATTCTGGGAAGAAAGAGAGAGATTGGAAATTTACAGAGGGATATTCCTAAAAGATAGTTCAATGAATTGGGAGGTGTGAATCAAATGGCAATAAATAGGGGATTCAGCTACATGAAAACCGGGATTTCTTGTGGTAATGCACTTCCAAAGCATTTTTTTCCAAGCAGGAAAATGTGCGGACGTCAAGAAAACGAAATGAATGGTGAAACTTTTGGGTCCTTCCAGAGGTTCACCACTTGCATTGGGCAACCATTAGAAATGGTAGGTCTGAATCCTACTATTTCCACCTCCACACCACATTCCATTCTCATTCTCATTCTCATTCTCATTCTCTCTCTCTCTCTCTCTCTCTCTCTCTCTCTCTCTCTCTCAACTGACTGTAGACTGATACCCGGGTCATCGTTCGTGCTCATCAACAATGATTACAGGATCGGGTAAGCTTGTCATTTTAATCTGGACCAAACCAATGCAAACGTACTTGAAAGGTGAATGACCCGCATCGTACTATTACATTCTTAGTATGTAAGCCACCAAAACCAAACACTAAGTTACTACATAAACCAAGACTTCGACATTGATATCACAACTTGATCAAATATTCAAATTCATCAGCCAATAATCACATCAATAAGAGACCTCAAAAGCTCTCTTATTAATTTTTCAACTTCACAAGATTTTGAAAAGATAGACTTGTTCGTAGCCTATGTCAAATACTTTGGAAATGTGAGGACTCTCCCAAGACGCAACCAACTGTCAAGAGTTAAAGGAGCAGAAACAAACAGAATACAGTACAATCATTCAGCACACATTCTCATCCTGGCCTACAAGTACAAAAGCTTGCAAAGTGTAATTGTAACGAGATAAATCCTGCAGGTAGCATATATATAGTATGTCTGTAATGAGCGAGACCCTCCAAGAGGTTGATTTCAGAAGAAAATATCAAAAAAACAAACACTCAAAGCAATCACTTCACCAAACAACCACATCAAATGATCTCAAGTCCATGCAACACTCCATTCTGAAGGGATATGAAGACGGTCAAACAGGACAACAGGATTAAGTTGGCGTAACTGACTAACAAAGAAAACCATCAACATGGAGGAGGAAAGTCCAAATGGGTTATATATTCAAAAACCTATAAATTAATAATCTAAACTTGAAAGCACACATATTGTACAGGTTAAAATGCAATACATCCAATATCTATGGGGCAAGATCATTCTTGGATTCAGAAATTGCTTAACAAGAGCAAGGCATTGTAGAATGCTGAGAGTATATTGCCCAAAATATAAGCCTAAATTTAGAAAAAGTCTATAATTCAATCACTTTATTTAACTTCTTCAACTTCCTTTAATACAGCCTTTAGCCTCACAAAGAATTCCCCTTTGTATTTTGCTCCAGAAATTAAAGCTTCCATATCCAATGCTTGAAGCCTCACTTAGGATTATTACAAATGCAACCACTAACAATTCTTTCAGTCAATCCCTTGACCGCTGCACTTTTACCAATGCTGGTTCATGAGCACAGGGCCTCATTGGTCCATCAGGATTCATAGTGGGAATGAATTTTAGTTTACATTTTCCCCATCTCTTGAAACTATGGAAGCTCTATGAACAATTGCACGTGCAGCACAACTGGCAAAGAAAAAGACAATCGAATTGAACAAGGTAACTGTTCGATCACCAGTCTAAACAGGTGATTTCAAATATCCTTTGAACCCATTGAATTAAAAACTTCCATTCTAGCTATTCATCACCCAAACCTCACCTTCTGAGTAAAAGATCAAACTAGAAGTGCTCATAATCAATATACACCTACCACTTTGATGGCCTACCATATTTTCCGTCTCCCATCTCTTTTCAGAAACAATACGAGTTTGGTGTTCACTTATCACTACCATGCAGACAATCTATTGTCAAACCATACATTTGAGAACACTCAAACTAACTGATAACGCAAAACATAAAAATTCCAAAAAAACTTAACAATCAAAACCCATTTTTATCCAAATTAAATCAAGTCTCATTTCCTCCCAGTAAAAGTTGAAATAATAATTCATTTCAGTACCAGGCATTTTCAACAACAATAAAACAAAAAATTACCAAACAAAAGTAAAATCGAATCCTAGGAGATTTAGTTTAAGGTTCAAACTCTCTTTCAATCCTGTGGAATCTCAACATCACCATCAGTAATCTCCTGCTGCAGATCCTTGGGGTCCTTCCCGTCGACAGTACACCCAACTGAGACACACGTCCCGAGGATCTCCTTGACGGTACCGGACAAGTCCTTGGCCATGGATCGTGGACTCATGACCTTGGCTATCTCAATGACGTCGTCCAGGGAGATGTTGCCGTTGTGCTTGATGTTTTTGGTCTTCTTACGATCCCGCTCGGGCTCCTTGAGGGCCTTGATGACAAGGGCGGCGGCAGAGGGCACCACGGTAACCTTGGCTTGGCGGTTCTGGACGGTAAGCTTGACGGTCACACGTAGGCCCTTCCAGTCCTTGGCGGTTTCCTTGGCGATATCTTCACCGATTTTCTTCGGTGAAAGACCGAGGGGTCCGATCTTTGGAGCAAGAGAACTGGCGGCACCGACTTCGCCGCCGGTTACCCTGACGAACACGTCAACAACCTGTGTCGGGTCGAACTTCGGCGGCATTTTGTCGGATCCGGGTTATAGGGGAATGGATATCGAGGGTATTCGAGAGATCGGAGCGGCAGTGAGTGTTATCAAGTATTTATGTTAAAATAGTTTGTTTTGGGGTTTGGAATTTAGGTTCCGAGCTAGGGTTTTTGTGGAGTGACCAAGTGAAAAGACAGTTCTATCCTTTATGTTATAATTTTCTTGTTGGTATTCACTACCCAAAGTCTGTATGGGCCACAGTTAAATGGGCTTAAGAACCACAAATACAATGACTACTAGGCCTTAACTTTACTGGGTTGGCAGAAAAAAAGAAATTTACATCATATTCTTGAAATTTTAAAAATAATTATAAGAGTATCTCGAATACAACTGTGTGAATGTGAACAAAAGTATTTCATTTGACGCCAATATTAAGACTTTCTACATATATGACATAAATATCTAATAAATAGACATTAAAACTCAAAAATAATATCCAATGCATCATATCTACAATTTAATAGTGTTGATTGTTGCTTATGTGGCATTTATTTTTTTAAAATAAAAATAAAATAAAATATATTATATAATTGAACGATAAACATCAATACTCAAATATTCAGTCTAAAAAAAATTTAAAATTTAATGAATTTTCAAGAGCAAAACCCGTCGCCTCCAAATAATTTTTTCTCAAATTAATCGATTATTCCTCTTTGATCCTTCAACAGACAAATCCATTGTGTCCTAATAATATTTTTTCTCTGATTCATTGATTCTTCAACAGCAAGATCTTACACTTGTGGCAATTTGAGTAGAAAGTTTTAGTAAGCATAGACAATATGACACAGATTTTTTTTGAGTTGAATTTTGCTATTGGTTTTTAGTCTTTTCTTTACGGTTCGATTCAAAAATGGCTTTGTCTTCTTGCTTTCTTAACTCTAAATTCTTACTCAAGATTGACCGCTCGGGATTGGCTTCCAAAACCTCGTGTAACATCCATATAAGCCACAAACGTGCCTTTGCTCTTAAAAGCATTAATACTCAAATGTTTAATGTTTGGCCAGCAAGTTGCGAGAATGGGCATGAAGCAAGGCACTGGATTTTTCTACGAGAATCAAGAATCATCAGTAGACCAAATCTTGGAGGAAATGTTATGTGGAGTTACCGTTTGCGTGGATGGTTGATAGTCTCTTCATTTTTTTCATTGCGTGTCATTTTTTTCTTCACAATTGCTGAGTCGACTAATTAAATTGACCGTCTAGAGGTGAATCATGACTTTGACAATATTTATTTTTATTTTTGTCATCTCAACATAACATTCAAGACAGAGTTCATTGGAGAATAAAATATTTAGACATTATCTATTTTAATGATTTTGCACACTTTTTTTTTTTATTGACAGTGTTGCATTAGAGATGCTCTTGGAGATGTTCTAAGAGCATCTCCAATGCAACAATGTAGATTGTTGTATATGTGGTAAATAAAATAGAGAATGAGAGAATAGCATCTTCAATGGAGATGTGGATTGGAAAATAGTTCACATGTACAAAAGATATTGATAGATAAATTAAAAAATAATTAAAGAATTATGAACATATATTTCCATGGAGATAATTTATGAAAAATTAAAATAAAATAGGCTTAACACACATTTCGATGGACATCAAATAAATAGAGAATGTCTAGCACACCATCCAAATGTAGATGGTGCGCTAGACATCATCTATTTTTTTTTGTCATATAAGCAATTTAGGATGACGTGTCACACTTTTTAGAACAATCCACGGTTATATTGAAAATACTCTAATATTTCAAACATTGTCATTTAATCTTAAAAATATTGTATATTATTTTATATTTTATAGTATATTAAATTAAAGTAGTTTGATAAATATGGAAATTAGTTTTATCAACGTTCCTAAAATCTAGTTCTCAAAATCCAGGATGAATTCTTAAGTTACAGTTATTTTTCTTTTTTGAATAGAGTTCCAAAATTGCATGTGGCTTCAATATAATTGAATTTCCTCAATTGTCATCTTCATCAGGAGGTTGAAGCTCAGAAATCAAAGAACAAATATTCAAAATATCTTCAATTGTCGTCTTCGTTAGAATTTTCTCCATTGTCATCTTCGCAAGCGCATTAAATATTCACCCTCGAAAGAATCCCCAAAAATCAAAGGTTTGGTACAACGAAATCAGACGATTGTAGATTTATGTGTTACAATTGATAGTAGCATATGTATTATAATGTGTCACACTTGTGGATTTATTTGTTTCAATCAATAGTATCATATAGGGATAGCAATTGAGTCGAGCTGCTCCTAGGCCTGGCAGCTCGGCCGTAAAAGCTCATCTAACTACGAGCCCAGACCTGGGCCGATCTAAGGACGAGCCCAGACCTGGGTCGAGCCGTCCAAAAAAAATAGCTCGACCCTTGAAAACGACATATTGGCCCGTTGGACTGGCTCATGGGACACGGTCTCCAACTTTTAAAAAGTTGCGGGACTGGTCCACGGATATGGCCCACGAGCTGACTCGTCTCGTGGGCCAATTGTTGTGCGATTTATATCCATAGTGGACGGATCGTGAACAAGTAATATAGTGATAAAATAAAGTGTCGAACCCACGAGGACTAGATACTAAATTACCAATTAATTTCACAACTCAAATTTTAACAATGGAAATAAACACAGATTCAAATTTGTTTTTGTGATTCTAAACTAAATTAACTATTTTGATTAAATTGAAATTTACAATAAAAAGCAACTTTGAAATATGAGAACAATTAAATTTTAACAAAACTAGGATTCACGAATCCACCGCCACATTCTACTCAATTATCTCATTAATCACTTTTTAGCTTTTAATTACCTTGGACTGAAAATCGGCGTTCCTAAATTAATCGAAAGCCTCTCTCGATGGTCAATCAAATCTATATGTTATGCGAACTTCATTATCTCTAATTAAGCTTCGAGCATAAGCACATGCATTAAAATCTCAAGATCGCCTAAATAGATTTCATAAGGCATAATAGTAATCTCTATCTATTATTGGACCCTATGTTATTCAATACCACGTGCTAAATCTATATTGAATCTCTCGACTTCAATACGATCACAATATATTCTAATGGTGCGCAAAGCATTAAAATAATAAAGAAACTGAATAAAGAATAATCAATCCACGGCAATTAATTACTAAAAGGAAAAAAAGCGCTAATTAATCAAAGCGTGAGGTTTCATCGTTCATCCTAGATAAAATAAATTAGCCGGACATGATTTCTTCAATTAACGAAAGAATTGAATTCATCATGGTCCCGGAGAAAAGAAAACAAAAGTAAAAAATACAACCTGTGATCTTCACTCGATAATCTTGATTCCTCGCCTTGATCTTCGTTCTTGCCTTGTTTCTTGTTCCTCTAAAATTAAGTCTCCATGAAAAGTCTATCTTCTCCTTTTATATCTCTCCCCAAGACCTCAAAACGTGTGTTTGGTTGTTGAAGTTATTTGGACGGGTAGAATTACGATCAAAACAGGTTTACGCAAAATTTACGCTTGAATAGCCTATCGCGATCGCATGGCTTTATGGCTCTTGATCGCATGGTTAAGCAAAATTACATTCAGTAATTTTTTCAATGTCTTCGCGATCGCACCAGGATCCTTCCTTGCGATCGCATGATAGTTTCTTCTGCTGAAATTGAATTTCCGCCTAGGTATTTGCACATCAAGTCCCCTGAAGTTTCATTTCTTTAGCAATTAGGTCCATTTGTCTTCATTTTGCTCTCTTTTCAACCCATTTATACTTGACTTTGATTATTTCCTACATTGATAAGAAAACACATGCAATTAAACTGTAAACAACCAAAAGAACTTATAATTATCCATTTTTGTGAGCCCAGATAAGTACAAAATTGTACTTATCAAATACCCCCAAACTTGAACCATTATTCGTCCTCGAATAAACTACTAAAAACAAACTTGTACTAGATGCAATAAGCAATAATAAAGTTCATAAATAGCTTGCCGTTCTTGCTTGATTTTGCATAAAGAAAACTTAGAAATCATGACGAGTGTTCGGGTTATAAAGTTGTAAACGTGATTCCAATTAAAACATACTTGAATCGTGTGTGAGGGCGGGTTCATCCGATCGACTTAAATTCTATGGAGGCGATAGTCCAACCATTTGGTCAATTTTTCCTTTCCTCTCGTAAGATACACTTCCCCAAAATAATTGTTTTCTCTCATAATTCCAAGGTTTACGGGTCTAAGGTTGTTCACATTCTTTTCTTTCTAGAGGTTGGTTGAGAAAGCTAATGATTGTGACAACCTAGGCTTATGAAGATTCTCCAATTTATGAGCACTCTTGACCGTAAATTTTCTACTAAGTAAGTCAAATCCATTAGTCATCTAATCCTCGGGTTACTTTGCAAAGACAATTTATTTTATTTTATTTATTTATTTATATATATATATATATATATATTATTATTATTTTTTTTTTTAATCTTATGTGCGAGAACTCGATCCATTAAGCTTTCTAAGTGACCCATGTAACGAGCTTTAGGCCGATGACTCCCAAGTCTTTTAAACTTTAGGGCATCGGGTTACGAGAAACCCCTGGGCCTTTTTTACTCGAGTCGAAATAGGCTACGAAAAGAGTTATAAGATACTTAGTCGTATGCGAAACTCATTCCATTAAGCTTTCTAAATGACCCATGTAACGAGCTTTTGGTCAATGACTTTATCACTCGAGTCAAAAAGGCTTGAAATGAGTTATATAAAAATAAAAGCCTTGTTCTTTGCGTGCAATAAGTTCATCTTGAGGGATTAGATTCCTAACATTCGGTCATTACTTAGTTTCCTCTAATCGGTCTAAAGTGCTCCACACAATTTTATTTTTTTTTACGACATACACGGAATCAAACATAATCTAGAAAGCCACCATCACGGTTTACTCACTACATCACTCACTATATTGGTTATTTGTTCGAGATACGGATGATGATTTTTTTTGGCTTAAACAGGTATCCTATTATTTTCAACTTAAGTGCACCAACATAACTACAAATCATCGTCACTGGCCGACACAACACAATATCAGATATGATTAATTAGTCTCAGATTTAAACAACAATATAATTTGTTCACAAGTCATGATTTAAAGCTAAAATTAATTGAAAATTTCATCATTAGCCGTAAGGCTATTCATATCATACAAGCATGCAAACAAAATAATAATAAATTTTTTTTTTTTTTTTTTACTAAAAGGAAATAAATATCATCAAATATCATGAATATGTCAAATTGAGCAAAATTTTTATCAAATTTTTATCAACCACCCCAAACTTAAAATGTGCATTGTCCCCAATTGCATGTAAAATAAAGAAATACATAAAAATTTAGCAACTTTCCTGGAGGTGGATCGGAGGTGCTCGAAGAAGGAGTGTGGAGGGTCAACGGTGGAGGAGGCGGCGTGGGTGTCGGGCGGCATATCGATCATGGAGGTCATCCACTTGCCCGCACATCTGCTCAGTCGTCCGCTTGACTGGTCGCGGTCACCCGAATCCGACTACGCTTTCGAGGGAGTCGACTCGGGGTAAACTCCATAGACGCATCGGTGTGTCTGCGCTTGCATCCACTCGAGCCCGTAGAGTCGCCAACTCTTGCTTGACTGCAAGGAGCTCGGTCCCAGTGGCGATGATGAGCCGTGCCGCTCGGCTGACCCTCTAGTAGGCGATGTAGCAAGGCGGCCATATCTCCAAAGATGCGGTGGCCGGCTCCTCGGGAGGGTGCTCGTCTGCTGCACTGGGGCTGTCCCTATAACTTCGTCGATGGGGTCCGTCTGGCATTCTCCAAGGCAAAGCGGTTGATAGGTCCTTTCCTCGAAAAAGCTGGCTCCGCTCGGTGAAATCGGGACCCCGCTGCCGCATGATACCACCGATCGTCATTTGGGAAGATGGTGTGTGCCTCTTGTCTGTCTGGGAAGCCGCCAAGTCGATCGGGGTGTAGATGTAACTCCCGGTCGATCTTCCTTCCGTGAGCCAAATGGTACAAAGCAATGAGCCCTAGCATCATTAATGGTGGTGCGATGCGTAGTCGGGTCAATGTTGTGACTCACAAACAAGTTCGGGATGAAGAGAGAGTCAATCCACCATCTTGTGCTCGAAGTCCCTCCGGGCGGTGGCCATGCATCTCTCGACCATATAAGAACCGGACACCTCGCCCATATCCCGAATGTCGGGCGGAGGTGAACATCGTCGGAAGATAGGCCATAGAAATCGTCGATGACCCCGGGGTGAACATGAACCATTTGCCCCGGACCCAAGTGCGCCTGTAGTGCTCTCGTCCCATGAATGTCTATCTCCGGTTGAAGTTCGTGTAGAACTCGTGGACGAGCCGGGAGTACATACGATGTGGAGTATCGGCCACCTTGGTCCATCGGCCACAGACGTCAATAAGGTTGAAGAGCTCGGAATGAGGGAAGTCGTCTAGGTGCACTCTTCGCTCCCCCAAAGGGACCAGGTGGCTCACGGCGTTGGTGAACCTCTCTTTGTGCTCTTCGACAAATAAAGGTGAGAGGCGGCGGTATCTCTGTATGTCGATCCGAGCCCTCTTAGAAGTGCCGCGCCAGAGCCTTCTTTTTCTCCTTTTCGGCGATCGGTGGTCGTTTCAGGCCATAATCTGCAAAATGAACAAAAATATGTTATAGGTGTATTAAAACATATATTGATCAAGATAGAACCCCAAACTTGTTGAAACATTAGGTAAAAATTCGACAAAACATGATAGACGAGGCTATTTCGTGTATCGAGAAATATACCTAGGAAATTGCAAAATGAAACGGACAAGTGTGACATGAAAGTTCATGATAAGGTCTACCACATAGTCAAATTTCACATGATTCCGAGGTCATTAGGATCAAACGGAAGGTGGACGAAGTTGCTAACAGGCGGTGCAACTTGTGGCATGCCTGGGCTGCCATGGCAGCCTGCAGGCTCTATGATTACGTTTGGGTTAATTTCGTGCCAAACATGTGTTCAAACGAAATTGCATGACCCTAGATGATTGCTTTAGTGTAATGGAGTAGCCCATGGTGTGGTTCACATCGAATTTAGCCAAAAAACGTGGATGAGGCAAATCATCGAACACCTAGTATGCATAAAGTAAATTCCAAAGGTTTGAATGAATGGGGAAATGGAACAAAACCAAATTTTTCTCAACCAAATCAACTAAACCCAATTGAAATATATTACCCAAACCAATTCAAGCTAGAATAACCAAACTATCCTTCCACATTAAGCAAAAACGAGAATTTGGTACAACTAAATCAAAATCCGAAAATAACTTGAAAAACATTTGAATTTACCATTTGATTTTCGTGTAGATGGATGTTAATGAATGTTGGATTATGTAATTTTGATGCCCACCACGCTCGAATTTGTGTTTAAGATTAAGGAGGTGAAGAGGGGACGATTTTGAAGTTCAAAAGTTGAAGAATGACAAAGAATGTTGATTCCTGCCTTTAAACATTACGATAGTCCATGCGATCGCATGGACTAAAATTCTTCTTGATCGCCACGGTGGTCAAAATCGGGCAAAATGTAATCTGTCCGATCTGATGCGATCGCGGTGTGTGAACCATGCGATCGCATGGTTCAACACCTGCTTTCAAATTTTTTTTTTTTTTTTTATAAATATAACTTGAAGACAGTATAAACGTGCATATGCTAAATGACGATGATGAGATCCTCGAAACCCAAGAACTAAAACATATTCCAAAACTTAAACCTAAAACGTGCAAAAACGTGCTAGAACTCATAAAACTGAAATCATGCTGTAAATGTAAATAAAGGGAAGAAAATGGGTTGCCTCCCATTGAGCGCTTGTTTAAAGTCTTTAGCTCGACTTTGTCGCGGTGATCACTCGGGATTGCTCAAAGTAGTAAATGACTTTTCTTTCGAAAAGTCACCCTCCAAGTAATGTTTGAGCCTTTGTCCGCTCACTTTGAACCGCCCTTCGTGTCATGAGCCACCTCCACCGCCTCCATGTGGATAGACTTTCACCACCGTGAATGGCCCGGACCACCTGAACGCAATTTCCTGTGGAAGAGCTTGAGTCGAGAGTTGAATAAGAGGACTTTTGTCCTGCTAAAAACTACCGTTTTTGAATATTTTTGTCATGCCAATTCTTGGTTTTCTCTTTATACAGCTTTTGGCATTTTCATAAGCTTCTCGAACACAATTCCTCCATTTCATTCAACTGGAGCAATCTTTTCTCACCGGCTTCTTTCAAGTCGAAATTTAACTTCCTCAATGCCCGATGAGCTTGGTGCTCCAACTCAACCGGTAAATGGCACGCCTTTCCAAAAACTAGGTGATAAGGTGACATTCCAATTGGAGTCTTGAATGCGATTCGATATGCCCAAAGGGCATCATCCGATTTTCTCGACCAATCCTTCCTTGATGAACTCACCGTAAGCTCCAAGATCCTTTTCAACTCCCTTGGTTGGAGATTTCCACCGCCATTGGTTTGTGGATGGTATGGAGTAGCCACACGTTGCTTCACACCGTATTTTGCCAAAAGAGTGTCAAACTGTCTATTGCAAAAATGCTTTCCCCGTCATCGATGATTGCCCGAGGCGTCCCAAACGTGTAAAAATATTCTTTTGAGAAAGTTTACCACCACATTGCCATCATTGGTCGGTGAGGCTACAGACTTCTACCCATTTGGACACGTAATCCACGGCCACCAAAATGTAAGAATTTGAGAATGATGGTGGAAGCGGACCCATGAAGTCAATACCCCACACGTCGAAAAGTTCAACCTCTAGAATGCTTCGTAGGGGCATTTCACCTTCGAGATATGTTCCCGTCCTTTGGCACTGTCGCATTTTTTACCGGTGTAGGCATCTTTGAATAAAGTCGGCCAATAAAATCCAGATTGTAGGACTTTGGTCATTGTTTGCTTTGGTAGCCCCGAAATGACCTCAAGTATAGTGAAGAATGACATTGCTCCAAGACAGGTCTCCATTTCTTCTTCGGTAGGCATCTCCGAATTACTGATCGGCTCCCTTCAGAAAGATAGGATCTTCCCAAAATAGTGTTTAAGTTCGAAAAGAACTTTTTTCGACGTTGATGATCATAATCCGGTGGCATGATATTGCTAGCAAGGTAATTCACATAATCTGCATACCATGGTGCAATCCCCAACCGCTCAATCTCAAAAATCGCTCATCCGGAAACTTCTCATTTATTTCACCTTCCTCATTGCCTTCCGTCTCGCGCTCGATTCTTGACAAGTGGTCGGCTACCACGTTCTCAACCCTTTTTGTCTTTAATTTCCAAGTCGAATTCTTGGAGAAGTAAGATCCATCGAATAAGTCTTGGCTTTGCATCTTTTTAGCAAAAGATACTTCAACGCTGCATGGTGCATGTGCACTATCACCTTCGACCCAATGAGGTAAGATCGAAATTTTTCAAGGCAAATACTACGACTAGTAATTCCTTCTCTCAGAGTGGCATAATTCATCCGAAAGGTCATTAAGAGTTCGGTGGCATAATAGATGGTATGTATGACTTTTGCTCTCGTTGCCCCAAAATCGCCCCATTGGCAAAGTCACTTGCATCACACATGAGTTCAAAAGGTAGATCCCAATCCGGTTGGTACAATGACAAAAATCTTTGAGATTAGGCATTTTTGAGAGTGTTGAAAGCTTTGAGGGCGATCACAATGAAAATTCGAACTTGGCATCTTTTTCCAAAGCGCTGCACAACGGTTTGTTATTTTTGAGAAATCTGTATGAACCGTCTATAGAAACCCGCATGTCCCGTAAAAGATCGAATTCCTTTAACGATGTCGGAGGAGGCGGTTTCTATAACTGAATCTTTGCTTTGTCGACCTCAATGCCCCTGCTACGATATCCTGTGTCCCAACACGATGCCTTCTTGGACCATAAAGTGGCATTTTTCCCAATTCGATTACCAAGTTGGTTTTCTCTCGCAACGAAGTACTAAGGTCGATTTTTGAGGCAATCGTCGAATGATGATCCAAAAATCGAAAAATCATCCATGAAAACTTCAATGAATTTTTCGACCATATCAGAGAAGATCGACATCATACAACTAGCCGAAATGTGGTGGGGCGTTGCATAGGCCAAATGGCATACGCCTATAAGCAAACGTGCCATAAGGGGCGGGTAAAGGTAGTCTTTTCTTGATCTTCCCAAGCGATATGAATCCGATTGTAGCCTGAATACCCGTCAAGAAAGCAATAATGGGAATGACCTGCCAATCGCTCCAACATCTGATCGATGAAAGGTAGAGGGAAATGGTCTTTTCAAGTGGCATCATTCAACTTCCTGTAGTCAATACAAACACGCCAGCCCGTAGTCAATCTGACTGGAATGAGCTCGTTATTCTCATTCTTCTCAACTGTGATCCCTCCCTTCTTTGGCACTACCTGGACCGGGCTTACCCAAGTACTATCTGAAATAGGATAGTTAATACTGCGTCAGCGGTTCAAACACTTGACATTTCGGACTACTTCTTGCAAATGGGGATTCGATCTGCGTTGATGTTGCACCGTTGGTTTATATGCCTCTTCCATTAGAATCTTGTGCATGCATAAAGATGGGCTGATACCTCTGATGTCTGCTATAGTCCAACCGATGGCTGATTTGTAATTCTTCAAAACTCGGAGTAATTTATCCTCCTGATCCTGATCAATAGAGTTCGCAATGATGACTGGAAGAGTGGATGATTCACCGAGATAAGCATACCTAAGGTGAGAAGGTAATTGCTTTAACTCGAGAATTGGTGCCTTTTGGACCGAAGGAGGCTGCTGAGGAAGTGTGGTACCCAAATCCATATATCTACTCCTTCGTTCAATCTGTTCTGCTCCTTGTAAATATCTGGCGCATTCCTCAAGGACTGGAGACTCGGAGTTTTCATCTTGAGAATGCATAATACACGCTTCCCATGGATTTGTAGGATTTTCCAAGGCAAATGTGTTAGCAGCCTCGTGGTCAATGATATCGATCTGAAAGCATGAGTCAGAGGAGCTTGGATACTGAATTGCTTTGAATACGTCAAAAGTGACCTGCTCCTCATTCAATCTCAACATCAGCTGCCCTTTTTGCACATCAATGAGGGGCCCCTTCCGATTAGCTAAGAATGGTCGCCCCAAGATAAGTGGCACATCTCTATCCTCCGCCATATCGAGGATAATGAAGTCAGCTGGGAATATGAACTTGTCCACCTTCACCAAAATATCTTCAATAACTCCACGTGGGCGTTTAACTGACCGATCAGCTAACTGAAGTGAAATTGTGGTTGGCTTCACTTCTCCGAGACCTAGTTGCCTGAAAATAGAATAAGGCATCAAGTTAATGCTAGCACCTAAATCACATAATGCTTTTTCGAAAAAAGAACTACCAACAGTACAAGGAATAGAGAAACTCCCCGGATCTTTTAACTTTGGCGGTAGCTTGTTTTGCAAGATAGCACTACACTCCTCAGTAAGCATAACTGTTTCGTGCTCTTCCAACTTCCATTTATTTGAAAGAATTTCCTTCATGAATTTAGCATAACTCGGCATTTGTGCTAGAGCATCGACAAACGGAATGTTGATCCGAGTTTCTTGAATACTTGAGAAATTTCTCGGTTGCTTGTCAAGCTTGTGTTTTCGCACCTCTCTGAGGAAATGGGATTGGAGGGACGTAAGTCGGTGGTGGAATATAAGTGGTGGAGAGTCCCATTGCAGTGCAACTTCTGCATCTAAATTATTTTCTCTCGCTTTGTCGGACACGCTTTCCTTTTCTACACCGCCTAGTCACATGAATCTCTAAGTGGCGAACACCGCTCCTCGTGGTAATTGCATTTACTTGCTCCTTTGGATTGACTTGGTGTTGCTTGGCCATGTGCTGGTTGTCTCTCGATCAACAATTTAGCCAACTACCCAACTGATTTTCCATATTCTTGATAGCAACATCCTGTCTTTTCGCATCTCCTCCTGTCTTTTTTCTCGCATCTCCTTCAATTCGATGATGGTTTCTTCCACCCCTTTTTTTCTCTTGTGGCCTCCTTGATTTGGCGGATTACGGATATTACGGTTGTTGCCATAGGAGAAGTTTGGATGATTTCTCCATCCCGGATTGTATGTCTGTGAATAAGGGTTATTCTCATTGTGGCCGAAAATTCTCGAGCATATGCAACTTGCTCGGGAGAGGCATATCAACCTTTGTCGATGGGCACTCAAGAGATTGATGGTTTGCCCCGCATGTCACACAGATTGGTGGAGACATCCGAACCATATTAGCTGAATGAGAATATTTCATCGTCTCCATCTGCAGGCCAATGCATCGATCTTTGCCAAGACAAGCGAATTTGAGTCTACCTCATGTACCCTAACTGCTTCTTTGCTTTCCTTTGTACCCTACTGTCTCGCCACATAACGAATTGTTCACTCATTGTTTCATACAAATCATGGAGATCGCGGCAGACTGTTTTGGATAGAGCCACCATTGCAGAATCAATCGACGAGCGATCGCTAGGAACTAGACCCGAGTAGAAGAAATGATTACGAGTACGCTAAAGGAAACCCGTGGCTTGGACACTTCCCGAGCGATTGCTTGAATCTCTCCCATGCCTCATGAAAGTTTTCCAACTCGGTTCGTTGGAAATTGGAAATCTCGTACTTCAATCTGCTTCACCCCTGGCCGGAGGAAAGTATTTCAATGTGAACTTTTGGATCGGATCACCCCAAGTTGTGATGCTTCCAGCGGTAGTGAATCCAACCATTCTCGAGCTTTATCCTTCAAATGTGTGTGGAAAAAGCCTCATCTTGATGCCTCTTCGTTGACGCCTTGGTATTTGAAATTGCCGAGATTTCATCAAAGCGAGAAATGTGGTAATGAGGGTTTTCATCTATCATCCCGTAGAAAGCGCATCGCTCGAGAACAAGTTGATCACATCGGCCTCAACCGGAAGTTGTCGTGTCCATAAAGCGGATATATAATCTTGGACCGATTTTCGACTATCGGTGGCATCATATATTCACCCATAAGAATGTCTCTCTCATTAACTTCAACAGTCGAGCTATTGGTGCACGATTGTTTTGACCATCCGCTTGCAACGGATTACGGATTCGGTTATCCTCCATTGCGGCTTCTTCATTTGTTGATTCTTTTCTCTTTTTCTCGTTGTCGCCGGTGAAAGCTCCGTTCAATTTATGGATCTAAATAAAAAGACCAAGATCTTTTATGCGGCGCATACACACTTAACACCGAAAAGTTAGAAAACAGATAAAATTCAAAGCGATATCACGACAGAATCGAAAATAAAGATAAAACTAAATAAAACTAAAAGAATTGTTAAAAGCCAAATTATAAATTAACGTAGCAATTAATAAAACTAGTCCCCGGCAGCGGCGCCAAAAAACTTGTTGTGCGATTTATATCCCGCAAGTGGACGGATCGTGAACAAGTAATATAGTGATAAAATAAAGTGTCGAACCCACGAGGACTAGATACTAAATTACCAATTAATTTCACAACTCAAATTTTAACAATGAAAATAAACACAGATTCAAATTTGTTTTGTGATTCTAAACTAAATTAACTATTTTGATTAAATTGAAATTCACAATAAAAAGCAACTTTGAAATATGAGAACAATTAAATTTTAACAAAACTAGGATTCACGAATCCACCGCCACATTCTACTCAATTATCTGTTAATCACTTTTTAGCTTTTAATTACCTTGATGAAAATCATGCGTCCTAAATTAATCGAAAGCCTCTCTCGATGGTCAATCAAATCTATATGTTATGCGAACTTCATTATCTCTAATTAAGCTTGAGCATAAGCACATGCATTAAAATCTCAAGATCGCCTAAATGGATTTCATAAGGCATAATAGTAATCTCTATCTATTATTGGACCCTATGTTATTCAATACCACGTGCTAAATCTATATTGAATCTCTCGACTTCAATACAGATCACAATATATTCTAATGGTGCGCAAGCATTAAAATAATAAAGAAACTGAATAAAGAATAATCAATCCGGCGGCAATTAATTACTAAAAGGAAAAAAGCGCTAATTAATCAAACGTGAGGTTTCATCGTTCATCCTAGATAAAGTAAATTAGCCGGACATGATTTCTTCAATTAACGAAAAGAAGTGAATTCATCATGGTCCGGAGAAAAGAAAACAAAAAGTAAAAATACAACCCGTGATCTTCGCCGATAATCTTGATTCCTCGCCTTGATCTTCGTTCTTGCCTTGTTTCTTGTTCCTCTAAAATTGCCTCCGCGAAAAGTCTATCTTCTCCTTTTATATCTCTCCCCAAGACCTCAAAACGTGTGTTTGGTTGTTGAAGTTATTTGACGGGTAGAATTCGATCGAAGCAGGTTTCAAAATTTACGCCTAGAATAGCCTATGCGATCGCATGGCTTTATAACTCATGCGATCGCATAGTTAAGCAAAATTACATTATGTAATTTTTTTCAATGTCTTGTGATCGCACCAGATCCTTCCTTGCGATCGCATGGTAGTTTCTTCTCTTTGAAATTGAATTTCCCGCCTAGGTATTTGCACATCAAGTCCACAAGTTTCATTTCTTTAGCAATTAGGTCCATTTGTCTTCATTTTGCTCTCTTTTCAACCCATTTATACTTGACTTTGATTATTTCCTACATTGATAAGAAAACACATGCAATTAAACTGTAAACAACCAAAAGAACTTATAATTATCTATTTTTGTGAGCCCAGATAAGTACAAAATTGTACTTATCACCAATTTCAACGGTCACTTTTGTGATCATTTTGGTCACTATTTTTCTTCCTTTTTCCAGCGACTATTTTTCTCCCTATAAATACTCCCCTAAACTTTCATATTCTTCACAAATTCACAACTCTCTCAACCTACACAATCTAAAAAAATTATATTGTCAATATTAACTAATTTAGTGTGTAATTTATACTTATATTTCTAGTTTTCTACATTTATAGTTTTCTACAATTCTACAATCTATATTCTACTTCTACATTTTTATTTTCTATATGGATCAATACAACACACAAAAAAGTGTTGATCACCAAATTCATGATGATTTTAGTATATTAAATGATATTCCAATTCCTGAATTTGGTTATGATTATTGGATTGGAAGCATTGATCCCATTGTCGATTTAGAGGATATCGATGAAAAATTAGAAACGATCAACATTACTACAATGACTAGGTCAACTACTAAACGAAGAGCCGCAAAACAAAAGGCATGGTGTTCAGATCATTTCAAATTAGTGCAAGAGCGCAAACGCAATCGAACAACCATTATTCAACCGCAGACGAACAACCATTATTCAACCGCAAACAAACAACCATTCTTCAAGGCAATATATAAATATTGTAAACAAAAATTTGCATGAAAAAAATGTGATGGCACGAGCCATCTAAACCAAATTTTACCTAAGTATATGCAAAAGCATAGAGGAGTTGATACCAATCAAGCTCAACTTTAGTTCGGATATCTCAGTGAATCTTTTAGTTCTAGTCTAAATCTTAAAGGTATATTAACAAGACTCTATCTTAGGAAAGCATGACTCACCAGGCGATGAGTGAGTTCCCACTTAGCTAGTGGCGGAGCTAAACATTTTAAGTTGGGGGGTCCTCAAACAAGGTCAGAACTATGATATGGCAAATGGGTGGGCGGGGGAAAAAGAAACCACCGCCCGAGATTTTTTCTCAAACCACAATTCTTGGGCCTATTTTTATGAGAATCTAATGTTTTTATAAATCATAATCTTTAAAAAGCTTACAAGATATCGAACAATACAGTTAGACGTATTTGATACTCACTTCGTGTTTATTCTGATTGCTTGAAAAGATTAGTTTCAATATTTTTTTCTTGGTTATTGAATGATTCAAACTTAATCTGAGTTAGGTTGTGTGCACTACTAAATTTTCCAATATGTTTCTTGAGAATATGTTTTTTCTTCCTATTTGAGAACCCGCTGACAACAAAAGAATCACGACTTGAATTCGAGCTAGAATTTGTTTCGTAGAATTAATGTTCTACCATAACAAGTGTTACGGGAAGGGCTGAGAAAAAGATTTCAAGTGACCTCCAAATTGGACCAGAAGCTAGGCTTTTGGTTTTTGCAGTTGGGATACATTTAATTCTTGCTCTATACTAAAAATAAAATAAAATTAGAGATGAAATTTTTTTAATTTTTTTTTTGGAGGTCACATGACCTCCAAGGCCCACTAGTGGTTCGCCATTGTACTTAGCATAGTAGAAATCCCTCACTTCACAAAATTCGTATAAAAATATCTTCAATCAAAGTATGTGCATTTTGCTAGAAACAATATTTGTGTTGATACTATTGCTTTATATAATAACAAAAAGAAAGAAAATATAATAAATGATTTAACTAAATATAATAAGAAAGAATTTTATTTCATGCTCAATGTGTATATCACATTTTTAATTTAATTGTCCAAGATGGTTTAAAGTATATATGCCCACAATTAGAAAAAATTAGGTATGCCCTAAATTATATTATTGCTTCACCTTCTTGAAAACAAGTATTTGATTAATTAAATATAGAAAATTCCCTCCAACAAAATGTTTGTGTACAGACATTGGCAATAATTGAACTTTACTTATTTAATGCTTTAAACATGTGAAAGTTATGAAATTGTATAACTGCCTATTACAATTATCGACATTCACACGGTGTAAAACATGATTTGCAAATATATGATTGAGAAATCGCATTTCATGTCAGAAAATTTTTATAAGTTTTTTCAACGCCACAAACGCATTTGCTGGCGTATATCACCATACCAGTCCATTAGTTTTAAATTATTTTTATTTTAATACAAATAGTTTTAATAGGTATAAGGCAATTTGTAATTTTTGTTTGATATTTTAGTAGCAATAGAGATTAAGTTTAGAAAATATTGGGAACAACTGTCTATGTTGTTCCCGTTAGCGTCAATTATGGACCATAGAGTAAATTTAGATAGTACAAAACATACTATTTCGACAATTTCTAATAAGTTAGTTACATGAATCCAATAACTTATGGTAATTTATAAAAAATATTATGTGAAATGTACAACTTTTATATGGAAAAATCGATAGGAACGTTAAAAGATCTCATGTACCTATCCCTTATTCGTCATCAAATAATGCTAACAAATATTGGACCTTCATTATTCTTAGGAGAACTCAACAATCTAGTACTTCTTCTTCACTTTTTCATGTTACAAATGTAGAAACAAATAGTAGAGATGTACCTTTAGAGTTAGCTAATGATGGCAAAAAAACTGGCTGATCTGGATCCGCCATGTGCCCCGCCCTGACTATTCGGGTAGTAGGGGTAGGTGCGAGACGTAAAAAATCGCCTCGAGAAGGATCCGGGGTAGCCCCACCCCGCTCCACCCCGTCCCGCACCGCAACCAACCACTTTAGTTTTTTAGTTTTTTTTTTAATGCTAAAATAGAATTACAATTTACAAAATATTTTTTTTAAAAAAAATGGGTTGAATAAGAATCGAACCCGGGTTGAAGTTTATGAAAATATAACTCTTAACCACTATACCACAACTTCAATTTTGTATTTTTTTTTTTTTATTTCCTACATATATATAAAAATTTTCTATTCTTTTTTTAATTATTTTTTTCTGTTTAAAAAAAAAACCTTAACCGGAGTAGTTGGCTGGTCAAAGCCTTGCCCCACATCGCGGTCATGCGGTCGCGGATCGGATCGACGGGAGGGACGGGCATGGGCATGATCGACCTGCCCCATTGCCATCCCTAGAGTTAGCTAGATATTTTGGTCACGACATAATTAATATATTAGATGAATATGAAAGAAATAATTTTGATATATTTAGGTGGTGTAGACAAAACGAGCATCAATACACAATTGTTTCTATTATAGCATACGATCTACTAATACATCCGGTATCAATTGTAACATCAGAGTCTACTTTTAGTATAGGTGGCATAATTCTGAATGATGTGAGGTCAAGACAAAAACCATACATATTAGAAAGTTTAATATGTTTAAAAGATTGAGATGATGCAAAACTTTGAATTTAAGATAAAGTAGATCTCATATTGGTGAAGAGGTGCAATAGCTGGTTACATAAAATGTAAGTATAGTTTGTGTTAATTTATTTAATTTTTCTTAATTTTAAGTATTGAAATTTAAGTTTACAAAAATTGTACACGTAACAACTTGTTTGCGTACAATTTTAACTCCGCCTACGCCAAAAGTAGTGGGTTCCAAGCTCCCAAAAAAATGAGAGGGTTATAAATGTCAATTTTATCATAACTTATTACATTTTAAGTTTTTAAACTCCAAAAAAGAATATTAAAGTTTACGTGCGGCCTGTGTGGCCCACGAGCCGGTCCAGGCTCGTTGATTTGGGATGAGCTGAGCTGGGCCCTCTTGGCAAGGGCCGAGTCCAACCGGCTCAACCCATTGCCATCTTTAGTATCATATGTATCACAAATTGTAACAAATGTGATCATGAGTCATTTCTTATTCTTGTCATATAATGTCAACATATTGTGTAGGATTATTGATATCTTCCCACAAATGTTATGTACCATAACGTGCTACAATTGTTATTATCACAAGCTTTTATATTTGTAACACGAATCGTTACAAAATGTGATCTTGTTGAGATTTTGGGGTCATACCATGTTATTTTAAGTTATTGCATTGTGACAATTTGTGGTAAATGATATGTAAGATGAAATGATATAAATGTTATTATCATGAACTTTACTATATGTAGAATGAAATGTTACAAATGTGATCTTGTTAAAATTTTGTTTTAGCTACATTATATTAATTGAATGAGTTGATACTTATAAGTGTTTAATAATCGAGAATTTTTTTTCTTTTTGTGAAAAGAGATTTTTTTTTTCAAACACATATATCAAAGTTATATTTGGATGATTGCAATAGTTATCACATAATTAAAGATAGGAAAATTGTCTATAAGTCACTTGCACATGACTTATTTTAAATTAGGTCAAATTATTTTTCTAAATTGTGATTAAGTAATACTTTTATCAATATTTTAAATTAATTTCAAAATCACCCATTACACTCTCCAAATGACATCCGCTTGTCTCCATCTCCAACCTCCTCTGCATTGCTACCGCTACCGCTACTCACCGCTTGTGCGCCCCATCGCCGCCACCACCAATCAACATACCAAACATGCATAAGAGTCGGTGCCTGGAGCTGACAATGACAAACGAGAAAAAATCTGCCAAAAGAACGAGAGAAAACATCAACGACAAAAAGAGAGACAAGCTCAAGAACTACACGAGCGATGTAATGGCTATCTCATGTCGAGGAAGCTAGAAGCACTTGCACAACAACTTGTGGCTATGGGTTTCTCTCAAGAATGGGCAACAATGGCTCTTGTTCTGAATAAAGGCAGAGTAGAAGAATTAGTTGCATGGCTATTTGAAGGAGGTAAAGAAGACAAGCAGAGGGAAAATAATCTTGACAGTGGGGGTAATTTGAAATTTGACATATCAGAAAAGCTTGCTCGTATTGCAGACATGAAAATTAGGTACAAGGCCTCCAAGCGAGAGGTTGAAAGAGATGTAGTCACCTGTGAGGGTGATCTTGAGAAGGCAGACAAAACATTGAAGGCATAGAAGCTGGAGCCCCTTTACCCTCTCCAAAACCAGAAGAAACAGACAAAACATTGAAGGCACATTAAAAGAGAGCATGATGTTTGATCTTCATATATAGAAAAATAATATTACGTAAAAACATTGTTAGTCATGTGTGTTGATTGATTATATAGAAAACAATATCACGGATAACTAGAGTGTTAGAAAACAATTATCACATAAAACATTGTTAGTCATGTGTGTTTGTTTGATCTTGTTTTAATTAGGTAATGTGCATTAGTATATTTTGATCTAGTATTTTTGATTCATTTAATTCATGATATTTTTTAATCATATGATCTTGTTTGAATGTTTTAGTTTAAATCCATGATACTATTTTATTTAGGTAATGTACATTAATATATTTTGATCTTATTTTAATCTATGATCTTTGTTTTATTCTATGATACTGTTTGAATCTATGTGGAATGGATTTTATTTATGATATCGTACTTTTATCTTTGATACTGTTTAATTATGGCAAGATTTGAACCTGTGATACTATTTGAATGTCCTAGTTTTGTCTATGATAATGTTTTAATCCATGATACTGTTTTATTTAGATAATGTGCATTAGTAATTTTGATATTGTTTTAATCCATGTTTTAATCCATGATACTGTTTTGCATAATACAGCATCAAACAACACACATGACTAATTAAACAGTATCAAAGATTTTTGCATGTTATCATAGTTATGTGTGTTATTTGATAATGTATTATACAAAACAGTATCACACAAAACAGTATCACAATAGAAATGAACATAGAATTTGCATACGTGCTCATAATTTTTATTATAATATGTTTTCGAAATGGTATTGACGAGACGGTCAAGACCAATTGCTTTGCCACTGCGTGCGATGAATTTTACCCATTTGAAGTCCTCTCTTTAGCTTAAAATAGCGATCTTTAATTTTTTTTTGTTAAAACAGTATCACACATCTTCTAAAACAGTATCACGATAAATGTATATTTATTGAAGCATCCCTTCATCTTTCTCTTGTTGAACATCTTTTGAACTTGATCATTTTTCATTAATACTCCCAGTTCTTGATTGATCAGATCATAAACAAGATTCACTACAAGAATCATAAACTTGTACTTGACTACTCATAACACCAAAACTTTCTGAATAGTCACCACAAAACTGGTGTTTGAATATATTTTATGCATAAAACATGGTCATATCAAAAACTTCAACATGGTCATATCGAAAACTCCAAGATTTTAAACTGATTCGTGAATCTCAAGGTTAGCCATGAATTAGATATTTTAAAATTTCAACTTGTTAGAAAGATCTGTCGAGGCTATGAACATGTTTGAGATTCAATTAGAACATAGATTTCCATTGGATAGATAAGTATAATATATAGAGTGTTTAATGGTAGACAAATTAATCAGTAGAGAATAAACAAGAGAATAATATTGTTCTTAAAATGTTCTATTAATAGTACAAAATCATAGGTTTAATAGTATCACAAAATCATAGAATACGTTTCAAACAAAATCATTACAATTAACGTTTTTTTCAATTAAGGGTATGTTGGTCTTTTAACTCTAAAATGTGACTTTAATTTAATTAAGTTTTGAGCATATGACTTTAGAGTCCATAAATACCAAAACAGTGACCGGCATTGAATTTACCCATTAAAGATTCTACAATCTTAGATTACAATAGCTTTCTATTAACTAACTTTCAGTTATAGTATATAATATAATTAAAAAAATACATTAATAATTAAAAAAATAGACGAACTAAGTATATTTAGAATTTATAATACATATATGTTTTCATATAATTATTTTTAAATAGTAATCTATTTATTCAAATGTCCCGTAGAAAAATGCTAGACCTGTGGATTTGTTTCATTAGTAAAATTAGGCCCACCACTATGTATTGTTTAATAAAAAGAAAACTACGTCATTTTAATAACATTAACACAAGTTACGTTGTGGGATAAGAACTAAATGGCCGAGTGATCCAAATCAATTTTTTAAATGGCCGTTGACCCATTTTTCAAGTAAATTAAATATAACCATACATTCTCTTCTCCACTTATAACTATTTCAAATAATTTCAAATTCATATATGAAAAATAGAATATTTATAAGTTAGAATCTAACACATTTCAATGTTAAAATCTAATCCATTTCATATGTTAATTTTCAAAGATGCATTTTCAACTTATTTGATATAAGTTATATACTTTTCTTATTCGAGCCAACACAACCGTTTACACCCCTTAAACCTCAATTGAAATTTTGAACGGAATAATGTTATTTATCAATACTGTTGATTATCATCAGTTTACGTGACAACTGTGTTGGTATTAAATGATAGATCTAATAAAATATAAAATTATGAATTTGGAGAAAGGGTCAAAAAAGTACGAAAAGGATACAAGAAATTATCGACAAAATCAAAGAAATTGAAACAATTCACGAATTCTATGTAATGGACGTGCATTACACAAATTTTAAAGGAACAGGGGCTTTCGAACTTTTTCACATGTTCTTCTAGATGTTATACAAATGCGTGTCTATTTATTGAAATTTATATGTTTACGCTAGTTTTAACTTTTTACCATGCATATTTTATATTAAGGGTCCGTTTGATTGCATTATTTTTCATAGAAAATGTCATATCCGAAGAAAATAATGTCACATCGTAGAAAAAATATTTTCCTACTTTTGACTGTTTAAATACAAGGTGGAAAAAAAAAAAATTAATTATAAGTCAATAAATCTCAAGCGTGAATTTGACCAATTTTGTGGAAAATATTTTCTCACCATTTTGGTGGTTTTATTTTCCTTTTACATGGATTTTTTTTTTCTTTTTTCCAATCAAACGCACCCTAATTGATTGCAAGCAAATCAAACGCAAAGAAAACTAATTGATTGAATTGCAATAAATGAATTTTTCCGGGTGGTTAATTTAGAAGGTGAATTTTACCTAGAATTGAAAACATATTCTTCCAAAAAAGCGAAAAATGCGATTATTTTTCACCATTTTAGTTGAAAATAGGTGAAAAATTGTTAATTTTACAGAAACGCACCCTAAGGTGAATTTCTTCACCTATGAAAATAATTTTTCGTTGCTTGTAATAATATTTTTGGTTAAAATAAAGTAATTTTGATTTAAATTTTAAAACATAAAAATAAAATAAATTTAATAAAATTTTAATATTTTTTTAAAATACGATTTAAATTTTAAAACATAAAATATAAAAAAAGATTCGAGGAATTCGGACCACGATCCTATCCCCGTCTCGATTACTATCATGGCAAAAATTCTCCATCCCATTCAAGACGGACGGGACATATTTTTTTTGTTATCCCTATTTTGATGGGCTTCACATTATTGTGGTTTTCCCAACTCCACACTTGAGGGGATGATTTTTTTGCTTTATTGCCATGTGAATTGAGGATACTATATTTTATATTATTATAGTTCGTGTTACTAACAAAAAATTCAGAGTGTGTTATTTTATTTCATTTTTGTAAAATATGGTTAGTTATGGGTTAAAGTAATGCGATAACGTTACACAATGTGTTCATTTTCCATTTTTGTTTTTTGATTTATAAATTATATAAGAGTAATGCTGCAATGATCAAAAATTAGACTAAAAATTGGACAATCATAAATAAAATGTCTAATATGTCTTTTGAAAAGACACAATTCAAAATTCTAAATATGTCTTTTCAAATGATATATTTGATAATTTATCAATAATGGTCCAAGTTTTGGTTCATCCTTTAGTTAAACAAACATTTTTCATTAGATAATCGGTTAGGTTTGTTGCTTTTCATCACGTAAAAATTGTCACTCTAGTTTTTGATGGAAGTAGACAATTTACTGGCTATGACTGGACCAATTTATGTCCATATATTTTGAAAATTTTCTGTCATCTTATGTGTAGTGTAGAATAATGCAATTAATTTAGTTCCCCTCCCCCACTGAATGGTCCGTTTCAAGGTATAAAGTTTATGTTAGTTATGTCTTTGAAGTAAGGTGCGTGAAAGTTGGCATCAAATCAATTAAAATTTTCTACCTATAAATACTAGATATTTCAAATTACGCATTATTGTCGATCTACAAACTATGTTCAAATTTCTATCTGCTTGTCTCTCATACATCCATATATTCTCTTATACTTTGTAATCGGCAGTTGATTTGATTGTCAGAATACTAACAATCATCGACCCCTTTTTTCAATGGTCTTGATGCTTAACAATTGTCCAAGTTTACAGGTAACATACATGCTGATAGAAAATTAATTGGACATCTATTGACACGTGGATAATACAAATTTCGAACTTAACAATACCCTCTGTGGGCCCACCTAAACATCTCAACTTGACACGAGTCTACAAATTTTAACTCTGCAAGAAATCGTTTCTTTAATGTGTAAATGAGTCCATAATGTGTACTAGTGTGCTTTACTTTAGTAAGGAAGTCATGTCGTGTAGGGAATCTTCATAGGATAGTTACAGATTACTAAACTAAAGCACATAAAATTAAATTAAATATTATTAATTAAGAACCTCATTATTGGATAATACTGTATCCTTACACGCCATGATATCTCAACTTTTGTCACCAATCTTTCTTGGTAAGGTTTAAATTTTTTTTTTTTTTTTTTTTTTTTAAAGTTACAATTATTGTATAACCTTCACAGTTTATTTATTTTCAACCACAAAAATTAATGGATGATCTAAGCACATCTAAATAATTACACCAATAATGTTTGAATGCTACAAGCCTACAAGTCTACAAGAGTACAAGACTCAATTATTGAATCCAAACTAGATTTTAAAAAGAGTAAATATCAATTTAAGTATCGAATCTTTGAACTTTGTAACAATGGGATATCAAACTTTTGATTTTTTTCTAACCAATTTCTAACCAAATGAAAAAAAAAATCATCACCCTCACCAATTTCATCATTAACTTGAAAATACAAAAAAATTATTATGATATACTGCTTCCGCTGAGATTGTGGTGGATAGTTTGGAATTGAGGAAGATTATTATTTGCTTTTGTTTCTTTATTTTATTTTTATTTTTATTTAATTCAAAATTAAATATGAGTACACTAATTATTTTACTCAAATTTTGACATTTTAACGGTCAAACTGATATTTTTCATCAGAAAGGGCCTCAGATGCAGACATTTAAAAGTTTGGAATCTTGAGTGCTAGAAATTAAAATGTTAGGACCTCATTGTCACAAAATTTAAAAGTTAAGGACTCTCAAGTACTATTTACACTAAATTAAAGAAAGGGTCAAATAGTAATTTCAATAAAAGATGATTATTTAACGGTCAAATAAAAGATCTCACGTACAAAAGTTTAAAAGGTTTAGGATCCTAATTGCTAGATATCTAAAGTTTGAGACTTCATTATCACAAAGTTCAAAGGTTGAAAACCTCTAGTGCTATTTATTCTTTTAAAAATTATGATACTTTTAATTTTACTATTACACTATTATAAATTATTTATATATATATTTTATGAGGGTTGAAGTCAAAGTTTGTCTAATGGTAAACAATTTTTTTAAAAAAATTCAAAATATTGAAGTTTGTGCGTAACAACTAAAATGGAGAACTCCGAATTGAACAAATAAACTTGTTCGACGTTCGACATGTAAATTGTGGAATGTTAATCGAGTGTCAGTGTAATAAGCGGTGTTTTAAAAGGCCCGCCTGGCCTCGCTTAGGCGCCGCTTAAGCTCAATCGCGTTTACAAAACGCATCGTATTGAGGGTATCTTGGCGTTAAAATGCGGTCAACTCTTTTTGTTGACCGCCTAGGCGCAAATAGGCGAGAATATCGAGAATAAACATGATTAAACGAGAATAAGCGTGAATAATCACGCATAACACGCATTAGAGCAAGCAAGCTTCTTTTTAAATTTATTTTCAGATTGGGCCAAAATAAACATTTTTTAAATCTACAAGAGATACTAGAAATGGTCAAGATAAAATAAGAGAACCCAGCGAAAATGATTTTGTATCGGATGGCACGGAAGATGAGTTGGATGAAGAAGAAGAGCTTGACTTAGAATCCGATAAAGAGTTAGACAAAATTTAAGCTATGTTGGTATGTAATAAAATTGTAGAAAATTATTGAGTAATTAGTGTTTATGTTTGTGGTAGTTAAAATTTACTAACTTTTGAAAACTATTATGTTGGGCTTTTATTTTGTAATCTAATTGTAGACTATGATATTAAAATTAGTCCTTGCAATTTTGATTTTGAACCACGTTGAATGTGATATGTTCAACCACGATATGTCTTTAATATAAATCTAGTTTTTTCATCATTATTCTGATGCATCTAATTTTGAAAACTCATGTATTTTTATGTGTTTTTGAAAACTAAGCTCTGTAATTTTGTAATCTAAATTAGTATATTCTAGACTATATTATTAAAATTTAAAATTCGAGCATTAAAAAAAAAAAAATCAAAAACGCATTTTGATGCCTAGGCTTCGCATAGGCGCACTTAGGCCTATAATTCTTGATGTTTCACTTCACCGCGTCGTCACGCATTACGTATTTTAGAATCTTGGTAATAAGTGAGTTTTTCAAAAATAGGCAAATCTTATTGTTCTCATAATTATATTTTAAAATATTTGCGGTTAGTAAATTCTGATCACAATAACCAATATATTTGACAGATTAAGTGTTTGTGTGGTAAATTTTTTTGTAAATTATAAATAGTTAAATTTATAAAACGTATAAATAAAAATAATGTTTATAAATGACACAAGAGAAATCATTGGTTCTTGGTGTCACTAGCTTGTGTGTATATGTTTGTATCTACGTTAAACAATATTAAATTTGCATTATTCATTTGCACCAGTCGTAGTCGTGAGCTCCTCTCTAATTGGCCCACGTAATTATGACTCTTTTAATGGATAAACACTATATATACTAATCCAATTTAATATTTTTTATTGACAAAATATATTTATATGATTTTGAAATTCTTTTAGCAGTTGAAAAATAAAAGTTTGATACACTACGATCCATCGGTTCATTCTCCGATTATTAGGTAATTTTGGAAAGAGTCATGGTAGAGTGCGAACTCAGCACTTTCACGCTTCTTGTATATTGGCGTGTTAGATAATATAATACAAACTACACATAATATGTTTGATTCAAATAATTAATTTTAAGTAACATGATATATACTAAAATAATTATGTATCATAATTTAATTAAGATATTAATTTTATAGTTATTATGAAAAAATATTGTTTATAAAAGAAAATAATATGAGATATTTAATAATCAATTAATATTTAATCAAATAAATATAGAGTGTACACAAAAGTAATTTTATAATTATGGAACTAAACACTCAATTTATATTCACATAATTTTTTTTATTCATAATCAAACAGTCAACAGTTTTTTAAAAAAATTTTACCGCTAAAAGCTATTTTCACAACATTGTGCCAAATAGACTCTTAATATTGTATTAGATCTCATTAAACCCAAACGAGCATATTAGTCTGTCTAAAACTTAAATGAGTATTCAGAATCTAAGATTAGTGTATTCAAAGTCTCAAACGAGCCACCATCTTGCAATGACATGTTAAATGAATAAATCTTACATTGGTCATATACCAAAATATTAACTAATATATAAAAATTTGGTCTACTCTTTTTATTAAAATTGATTTTTAAGATATAATACTAAGTCTTAATAGACGTGACAAACATCTTCCACTTGACTTTTATAATTTATCTTCATTGGAATGTGTTTTATAAGTCTTCTATTTTATTTTTTTATAATATATATACACTATCTCTCTTGTAATGAGCCATAATTTTTTTAATCCATAGTCCAATTAAAAGTGCTCTTATCTTCATTTCTCACTTTACTTACTATATATGCAACAATCCACGTTATTAGAAACATATCCTCGTCTCTTTAATTAAGTGCATTAATTATTAAAAAAAAAAAAAAAAAGTTGAAAGGAAGGGTTCACGATAAGCACAAGAAGGGTGCCCACTTTGAATCATCATCCAATTTCAATTAAATATAGTAACTTCCTTTGCCGTACAAAGTTTAAACCAAGCTTATCCATTACCCCATTATATAAACCCATGCAATTAAACAATAATAGACTCCCAAAAGCAGCCCAATATTTCAAACTTCTTCAAATTTTCTCTGCAAAAATTTCAATGGCGTCAAGGAAGAGCTACCGATTTCTTGGAGCAGGAGAGAAAATACAGCCGATGGCATTCAATGAGCAATTCGAATTCGACGAATCCCAAGTTTGGAGTACTAATGAAATCATTAATCCATCCGAAACCAAAAAATCGATTTCAAATCCGATTCCCCTCAGAAAACCATCTAGAAAAATTACAAGCCAAGTTGAATCGAAATCTATGCCAGTGAACGTACCGGATTGGTCCAAAATCCTCCGCGGTGAGTACAAAACTCACTGCAGAAATTTGGAGGATGATGTCGAGGAAGATGAAGAGGAAGACGGAAATGACAGAATACCCCCTCATGAGTATTTAGCCAGGACTAGAGTTGCTTCATTCTCGGTGCATGAAGGGGTAGGAAGGACATTAAAGGGGAGAGACTTGAGTCGGGTGAGAAATGCCATATGGAAGCAAACTGGATTTGAAGATTAATTAACAATGATTTCTGATAATTATAGTTTTAAGTGGAGTAGATTTTTCTATCTTATTTCCACTTGATCCTCTGGTTTTGGGTGTTTTTTTTTGGTCGACTTTGATTCAGAGGATCATTATGGATGTAATGTAATTCTAACTTGTAATCACGCAGGAAAAATCTCATTTGTGGTGTTCTTTTCCAGATGGCAAAATTTGTTGCCATTTTTTTATAAACTTGTTTTTCATAAACGGAGCCAGGATTTTTTTAGAAAAAAAAAAAGAAATTTATACTTCAAAATTGAACAATTACTGGAAAAAAAAATATTTGCAGTTGATATTTTGATATTTTCCGGTTCTTCCGGTCCAGTCTCTCTATATCCGCCCCTGAATTCTTATGATTTTGATATGCTTCTTCTCTGTGTTTATGAGTGGGATTTTGATTTTGATCATGGAATTGCTCATCTGTGTTTACCTGATAATTTTCCAGAAATGGCATTTTTTCGATCTTGATTTTACCTTTTTCTTGTTCTGATAAATTAATGTCATTTTCAAGAATGGTGGATTGCAGCAGAAAAGAAAATGATGTAGTGGGTGAGGTTGCTGACTTTTGGGTTTATTCAATTGGTAGGTAAGAAAACAATGGACCAACTGAATACAAGTTACACAACCTATGAAGTGTAATACAATCTTGACTGACAGATCAAAATATAGAAAAATAAAGATCTTGTTAAGTGGTATTTTATCTAAAAAATCTATTTTTTTAAACAATTTTGACTTTTTCAACCTTTTTGTTCTACCAAAACTTTGAAAAGTCAAAAAGAACTAAAAAAAATTCATTTTTTCCAAAAATCTCTCTAGGAAAGCAAGCTTCTAAATAAATTAATCAAGGAAAGCAGGTGAAGAAAATAATAATAAATATATTGAAATAAATAAAATAAAGTTAGAGATATAAAAATTGTTGAAGTACTTCAAAAATTTTACTCTTTTAAATTTATAGATGCTCTTTAAAATACAAAAATATATTATTTATAAATAAAGTTTTTGGAGATGTTCTACTTGATTTCTTTTATTATCTTGTCCATTTTCGACACAAGTATTTGTTAAAATATCATTTATTATGTGATTGGTTGAGATTATATAGACGTGATGTAATTAAATTTACTGATGTTTTATTATTGTTGACGTCGGAATCTGCACTATTCACGTGTCAACAGATTTTCAGTCAATCATCCGCCTACATGTATGTTACCTATACACTAGGACGACCGTTAGGCACTAAGATCACCAGAAAAAAAGGATCTGACGATCGTTAGTAATCCGACGATCAAATCAACTGCCAGTATTTAGAATAATATACGAGGGGTAAAAATATAATTGGATGTGGGAGGGATGATCAGACAGAGATTTGAGCAGAGTTTAAAGGCGAGAATATTGTGTACCTTATAACAATCAGAGATGTTGTATTTATAACTTCAGAGTTCTAATTGATTTAAAAAAATAATCAATTAGATATCTGATTCGATCCTCATTCCTTATGGGATAAAGACAATCGGTTGACAATGCAATCTCCTAGATTTTAGTCATTATCTGAGTTGATTCCTATTATCACGTTATCTAATCTTTATAAGATTGATATTTGGTTTCCTTGTGAGAATCAGTGTGTTAATCAAACACAATCTTTCTCTTAATACGTCTCTAGTTATTCCAAAATATCATAGCGCCTGCGGTTTTGTAATGGATCCGATTTCTAGCGAGGCACCGAGGGTCGACCATGAATGTCGAGGCTCTTCACAGGCTTCGCCATACTTAATTCAAGGATGCCAATGTATTTTCGGGCCTAGAATGCATTTATGAAGCTTTCGCTATGTGTGTGAGGCTTTAGCGATTTCAAGGGCCCTCGCTAGGCTTACGAGGCTTTAGCGAGTCCTTACTTGGGCCTTTACTGAGCCTTTATGAGGCTTTGTTGACGTGGAGGCCTTACCAAAATCTGGTAGTAACAATTATCATTTTGTATTGATCGCGTTGATTTTTAGATTCTTACCTAACTTCTCCAAGCAATAAAATTTTCTGAAAAGAATAAAAAAAATGAGACAGGGTGACTAATCAATTGGTTATACATAAGATTCACCTTACTCAAAAATTGTTAAGATCAATCTATTATTAGATTTAAAATTTTTCGAGGGTGACAATAATTTTCTTAAAGTGGCACATGTTTCCTCAAAGAAAAATAACATGCAATTAAGAGAAATAATTGAACTCATAGTTTTCTAACTGCATTATCGTATACAGAGTAGCAATTAAATTTTGTTTCACACGTGAATAAAGCTCTTAATATTTGGGTTAAATTAATGAATGACCACCGAACTTTTTTAAGGTTATCACTTAATTACTTAACCTTTAAAAGGTTATACAATGCTCACCCAACTTATTTAACGATTTCACATCCATCACTCTACACCTAAACGTTACTCTGACCAAACGTAATTGTTCACGTGGAAAGCAGAATGTCCAAGTGGCAAGAAAACAACCTTATATATTCCAACTTATCAAAACGCTACTGGCCAAACACGACTTAACACATCTCTCTGCCAAAAACGTTGGATGCAATCTCTCAAATCATCTTGCATTCAAAACCAAAAATCCCCAAATCTGAAGAACCCTAATTTCTCTCTTGGACCATAACTGTTTGTGATTTGTAATACAAGGGTGACCCACCATCAATTAGAATATTCCACCTCAATCAAACCCTAATTTTTGTCTATGATTGGTAAGACAAACATGACCCACCTTCGAAGTAAATGGATAAAGCATCCTTCGCTGAAGACTGTTTATTGGAGGTAGAGACTGAAGAAGAACATAGAGGTAACCTCTAAAATTTATATTATTTACGAGTATCTGCATTGTTCATGTAGTAAATTAAGAATGTGTGTTTATTGTATATCGTAGAAGCAGACAATGAGACATATAATGAAGAAGACGAAGTTGTTCCGGGTCTGCATTTTTCAAACTCAGAGGACGATGAAATGATAGAAAGTAAGAATATGACAAGAATACACCAGAACGAATAGCGGTTGGACTAAATTCGGATCCTGTAGTTGAAGAAGCACATCTAGTAGTTGGTGATGCAGAGATATTGTCAGATAAAACATATTATCCATCGTCGGAGGATTTACATACTGCTATTCATCGGTGAGGAGAACAACTTTAGATACCCTAACTTTGTTCTAGAGAATGAGATGTTTGATCCTAAGTTTGAAGTTGGAAAAATATTTAAGGACATGGAGTTGTTCAGGAAAGCAGTAAGAAATCACGGAGTAGTGAGTATGTGCAATTTCAGGTTTAGGCCAAATGACGATAAAATGGCACAGGCAATTTGCAAGTTGGGTTGTAAGTGGAGGGTTTGGGCTTCATTGAATAAAAAGTTGGATTGCGTGCAAGTTAAGTCATACAATCCCACACACACGCATTAGAGATAGAATGAATAGGCATTGCACTGCTAAATATGTTGCTGAGAGGTATCTAGACGCATTTAGGATAGTTCTAGAATGGAAAACAAAATTGATTAGAAAGACAGTGAAGGATGATTTGAAACTGAACATTAACAAAGTTACTGCTTGGAGGGCTAGAAGATGGGCTAGAATAATGATTGATGGTGGTGATGAGGATCAGTTTGGACTCATTTGGTTATATGCTTCGGAATTGGAGAGGACTAATCCAGGTTCTACTTGTAGGATTGCCCTTTATGAATCAAAGTTCCAGGACATTTATGTATGTTTAGAAGCTTGCAAGAATAGTTTTAAAGTTGTAGGCAACTAATTGGGTTGGATGGTTGCTTTCTTAAGGGAACTTTTAGGAGGCAAATGTTTACAGTAGTTGCACTTGATGCGAACGACTCTATTTACCCAGTTGCATTTGTTATAGTGGAGAATAGAAACACACTTACCTCAAGATGGTTTGTCAGACATTTGGGTGATGACTTAGGCATCTTTAACAGTACATAATGGACATTCATGAGCGATAGACAAAAATGATTGTAGAATGTTATTGATGTTATGTTTTCAAGGCAGAACATAGGTTTTGTGTCCGGCACATGTACACGAATTTCTTTAGAATCGATTTCAAAGGCTTGGCCTTAAAAGAGAACCTATAGCGTGCTGTAAAAGCAACCATTGTTTCCGATAACAAGTTTTGGATGGAGAAAATTCAAAAGGAGAATAAAGATGCTTACGATTGGTTGATGAAGAGAGTGGCAAAGCAATGGAGTAAGTCACATTTTCTTACCCATATAAAGAGTGATATACTGCTTAATAATTTATGTGAGTGCTTCAACAGCATTGTGTTAGAGGATAGAGACAAGTCAATTGTTACAATGTTGATAGACATGCACATTGGGTTCATGAAGAGGATACAATTCGAAAGGATGAGATGATGAGAGCCGATGTAATATTTGTCCTAAAATTGTGAAAAAGCTCATGAAACATGTTGAGATGTCTTCAAACAATGAGGTCGATTCGAACAGTGGATCACAATGGTACGTGAAGGAAAAACATGGTGAGTTCTTAGTAGATATTCATACAAGAACACATGTTTGTAGAAGGTGGGATCTTACAGGCATACCATGTGAGTATGCATGTGATGCTATCATGGACTATATAGATGATCCATTGAACTACGTTAACGATTGTTATAAAGTGAAACATATTTGAGATGCTATGAAAATCTAGTAATGCCGATAAATGGGAAAAAGCTATGGCCTAAAGTTGCTAAAGATTCTATTAAACCACCTGGTTGGATTTTGACTAAATGGGGTAGGAGGTAGAAGAAAAGACGAAGGCAACAAGAGGAGATGTCATGACATAATCCCAAGGTACTTCAAAATTGAAAAAGAAAATAAGTATGGTTATGACATGCAGTGTCTATGGATTAACAGGGCATAATAAGAGATACCACGACAAGGCAAATGCACCGCATGAGGTGGTTTTTTGCATTTTTATTTCAAACAGCTTACGAGCAATTATGGTGCTTTATTGATATCTTAGGCCTTGTCTACTTGTAGGATTGGTCTGCTATCCCACTAGAACCACTAATGGACAGTCAGAATACCAACACAACACAAATAAGGGTATTACCAACTTCTTATTTTGTTTGTAGTTATGATTGAATAATGGAATTTACTTCACTCATTCATTAACTTTATTTCTTTTGCACATAGAATAAATTACAAGCAAGGAGATCCAAGAAGAATGGAAAGCAAACTTCGGAAGACCAACCTCAACCATCACAATTCCAATTTATGCCGACTCTAGGCTTTGGACATGTCAATGATGCTATCTTCAATAGTGGACTAGTTGTGAATCACCCTGATTCAAATGTTGTGCTTGAAGTTTAACCTCGTAGCATGTCGGAGGATATCGTGGTTGAAGATCTCCATGAACTAGAACGACAATGAAATGCTATTTTTTTTAGAACATGGGAATAGAGGGACATTGGAAAATGTTGTTTTTGTACTTTTGATGAATTAGTGTTTTGATATTGTACACAGATACTAGTGAAAAATGTTGCAGTGGTTTAATCATTTAATGATCTTCTGTTTGTACAGCTTTTTGTGGTAACTGATGTTGATGAAAAATATTGTAAAGTCGGAAACAATAGTTTTTTGTAGGTTTTTGTAGGTGTTTGATCAGTTGTAATGCTGAAATGAATGTGCTACACATTTGATTCATGAAGTGTATTTTTATGCATACTATGTTGGTGTCATTTAATTTTTCCAGCTTGATTCATGAAGTATATTTGTTCTGATGGTGAATTTGAATGCAAGATTAATTGTTCTATTGTTGAATTTAAATGAAGCTTCATACATGACAACATACATGGGTAGATTTTTTTGGGAGATGGGAGACAGGATCGGACTGTAGCCCTGGCTCGTCCCGAAAAAAGTCGTTTTTTATAGTAAAAAAAAAAAAAATTTAGTAACAACTCGTGAATTTTTTTTTTAGTAGTAGCTCCGAGCTCAAAAATTTCTGGATCCACTCCTAATAGCAGATTCCATCTGAAAGTTCATTACATCAGATTACTATAGCATTTTTTTAATGAAACTTCATATTACCATATCAAATTTGTTACTATATCTTTAGATTATACCATAATAGATTACTACATGAGACTTTTTAGCATATCAGATTACCACAACTTTATAATTTTTAATGAAGCTTCATTACATCAGATTACCATTGCAATTGCAGATTACATCTAAAGCTTCATTACCATAGTCCATTACATTTGAAGCTTCCTAAATAGGAAACAAATGATACAAATTCAGTTCCAAAATACCAAATTACCACACTCATACCACATTCATATCAAATTTATACCAAATTTACACAAATCACAAAATCACCAAATAGCCCCTTTATATAAACAAAATACAACCACCAGGGTACCAAATCACCATCTACATTAACATCAAGTGTCAAATTACATAATGCACTTTGAAGCATTTTCACATAAACAAAGAATAGAAAATTGAAACCACATCAATTCATAATATATATATTTGTGAATAATAGCACCAATCACAAACACCCCCATTACATTTGTTTGGATATGTTAGGTTCTTGTAATATTTATGAGTTTTCTTCATTATATTTAAGTGTAATATTACAATATATGTGATTTTATCTGTTTGTGTGAGATTTTATAGTTGTTGGAAGAAGAAGACTCAAAATCTGGCTTTAAATATTTGTGTGCGCAAAACGTTCATATCGTTTACTATTTTTTGCACAAATCATCTTTATCATTTGATTTATTTGCGGTAATGAACCATTTGATAATTTTAGAGATAATTGCATATTTGATCCTCAATCTTTCAAAAATATTAAGGATATGCCCCTAACCTTTAAAAATAGCACAGACATCCCAACGTTTCAAAAACTTAGCATGGTAGGTTCTTTTATAACGAAATTGCCATTCTCTTTAAATAAACAAAAAGAAAAAAAAAGAAAAAAAAAAAACATGATTGAAAACTAACTAAATGTACAAAAAAAAGTAACAAATGTACATAAAAAATAAAAAGTAACAAAGAGGTCATCTTCTCCAAAAATCCAAAATCTACACACAAAAAAAAAAAAAAAAAACCAACTTGTACTATGAAAATTGAACAACCAAATCAATGTCCCAACCAAGAGACACACCCAAGTCCAAGTCACACAAGGCAAAACATCCTTATTTGTAAGTCTCTCAACCTTCTAATCAAAAATGCATTGCAAAGCAATCAAAACCAGAGCCAACCATATACAGTTCTGTACTGCATTTCTCAACCCATAAACGAAATACAAAACCAGTTTTCGCAGCAAAAAATTTCTCTCAAATAAGAACACAACAATCCTAATCCCCCACCCGAAAACCAATCTCCCAGAAATCAAAACCAAAACCATCAACTCCCATTTCCATAATTCCAATTTGAAAATAATCATCTTCTTCAATAGATTAATAGTTAAACTACAAACTAAAGCCACGATAATCAGAATCAAGCTCACCAATTGAAGAATTGAAAGTGCACGGAACTTTATTTTCTTGTAATCCTCTGGCAAATCTTCATCTACAAACGGGTCGTCTTCATTGACTTCACTTCCTTTCCCTAAAACTTGAGATTTTGTCGTTCTTTGATTCTGGGATTTCGGATTGTTCTTCGGCGGGTCGAGTAATCGGGACTTGGTTTTGGTTTTAAGCAAACTGGATTTTCTCCGGAAAGGTGAGTTCAAGCTGCAGACTAGAACCTCATCCGGTTCAATGTTGGACGGCCAGTTTGAGTCTCGAACCGCTGCCGTGTTATCGTTAAACGAAACCCGGACCTCATTTGGCGTCAACTGGCCATAGTTGGTATTTGGACTCTTCGCTATACGAGATAACGGAGACTCCGTTATGAAATCGAAATCCTTGTTGTTCGCGACAGCGTTCATAATAGCGTCTTTATCCTTGGCTTTGGGTGGTGGCGGCATCCGATAGTGTGGTTTGTGGGTTTCTTGATTTTCTAATTCCAATCCACCATTTTTAGTACTAATTTGATTTGCTTTGAAGAAGAATTTTTTTCTCATTTTTGGAAGTTTGATAAAAAGGAGGCCACTTTGTTACTTTTTATTTTTTGGGCGTAAATTTGGTTATTTTTCAATCATTTTTTTCTTTTTGTTTATTTAAAAGGAATGACAATTTCGTCATAAAGAACCTACTATGCCAAGTTTTTTAAACGTTAGGGATGTCTGATGCTATTTTTTAAGTTTAGGGCATATTCTCAATATTTTGGAAAGGTTAGGGGACCAAATATACAATTATCCCATAATTTTAACGGTAAATGTTAACGGATATGGATGGCAGAGACCTTTTACACAAGAAAACGTTTATTTAGGAATCTAGATGCCAAAATTTAAACGATAAAGACGATTTGCACAATGAAAAAAAATATTAGGACGAAATGTACTAAATACCCTTGTTTCTATTAGGTCAACAAGTACTTTTTTCTTTAATCAAACGTCAACTATTTTAACCAAAATAGTTTTTGTCTTTCAAATACTTTTAAACTTTGTGAAAACCCTCCCAAACACATCATAACTCTGTAGGTAAATGTCGGATTGAAACTATAGAGTAGCAATGAAGCATTAACTCAATAAGCCTAATCCTTCGTGGGCCAAGGGGTGGCATAATCAATTTGTTCTGTAAATATTTAACAAAGCAATTTTCATAAATATACTTAACAAATAAATTATTTTAAAAAATATTGTTCCAAATTTTTAAGAGGAAATATATAAAATATTCATTTGCATATGACAATTTTTCAAAGATGACCACTTTGAACAAAAATACTTTTAAAGCATTATAAAAATTCTCTAAATATCTCATTCAAATATAGTTAAACGTAGTTCGAAAGCAAATCTACAATTGCACACTTAAAAATTGAAAGTGAAGGTTCTCCATTGCCTCGCGCCACCGTTAGCTACCATCCAATCCAACTTAAGATTTTTTGATAAACTAATTTGGGTTATAAAAGAACAAAAAATCAATAGGTTTTGTGGTAGGTTAGTCTGAGTTGTTTTTAAATATGAAAATATGTTGAATATAATTGCTCAAAAATTATTGGAAGAGATTGGGTTTATGAGTTAATGTTTGGTCGAAGAAGAATGTGAAAACGAAAAAAGCAAACGAAAATGGTAGATTGAACTGCTGTCGAACGGCAACTTGAACTATCGTTCGATAGCCTGAGCTTTCATTAGGTCGCTTAAATGTCTTTTGGGAGTTAAACTGTCGAGTCGACAATTATTATTATTTTTTAACCGACAGTTCAAATGTCGTTCGATATCTCAACTGTCATTTATCAAATTAACTGTAGTTTTTTTAAAATAGTTAGTAGGTAACCTCTCTTGAAACCAAAAAAATAAAAATTCATTTTTGCAAAAGGGTATATAAGACTTTTTACATTTAAAAATTTCTATTTATACAAATATTATTAAAAGTTGCTACTTTTAAAAAACAACTTTTGCATTTTTCTAGTTTTACAAGTCTCCTTTTTTAATTCAAAAAATATTGTGTTGTATTTTAATATACCGTAACACGTGTTACATCGTTGCCACATATATGGAACTCATTGGAGAAAATCCATATATAAACATGGTCGCAATCATAGATTTGGTATTAAACACAATCGTTGAGGCTCGATTGCATGGCCGCCATGAAATTTATCGCTTGATCTTATGAGAAGGGCGAAGAATAGGAGTCCATTTGCATCGACCTTTTGGTTTTAGGGGAGCAAATTCCATAGTCAAAATGAATTTATTTATGCCTTGGCATGCCTTTTGGATAATAGCAAAGTCGGACAACAGCATAAACGATACGGGAAGGTTGCTGTCGTGAGATGAAATTATAACAGAGTGATGGCTAAGGCAGAGAAGAAGAGGGTATTTGATGAAGAACTTGGACATGGTCGCAGACTCGCAGTGGTCGCGTCGCGATGGTGGTGGTCAACACTTGTGGTGGCGATGGATGATAGCAATGAATGTGGTGGGGGTGGTGTTTTTAAGGTTTGGGATGGGGTTCTAATTTGGATAGTATTTTTTTTAAGGTTTTCAAAATAAGTAATTGGGGATTAAAGTTGGTATTTTTGGAATGTAAAACAATGAAGAGTAAAATTAAAATTTTGAAAATAAAATCAAATAGATGACATAGTTTCTTCTATTTAATATTTTTTTTAAATTTAAATAAGGAAAATAAGTATTTTTGACAAAATTTATATAAAAAACATTTCTTTTTGTCTATTGATGATTTTTACATGAAAAATAGTTCTTTTTTATATACTTATTTAAATTCATTAACAGATGACAAAAATTCATATATGACTATGCTTACTCTTAACATTCTCATTAGGCCCATGAAAGTAAGAGTTACGATATTATACCGTCCCAATATCAAACCAAATTAGATTTAGCCCCGACTAAACCCTAATCCACTCGTTGTTGCCACAGTTACCACCGCCACTCCGTTAAGCGCCACCACCTATATCATTAGACACCATCGAAGGTTTACAATTATACTCTGCTGTGAAATTGGGATGTAAGTATGTAAAATTTGTAAAAATTCACCATATAAAGTGATTTACCCATCAACGTAGATTAAGGAGCTGAGCACAAAGATGTCAATATCATTAACTGTGTTAAGGTACATTAATTTTTGTCCTTGTTTGAATCTTTTTCCTTTTAAGCATAAATTGAATGATTCTATCAATGTTTTCTCTTTCTTTAATTGTTTTTTGTTTTTGTTTCAGTTTGACTGCAAATTTATAGTTTTAATTTGAATGATGGTAGGTGGCTGATTTCGATGCGCGGCGTCGGTGGCGCCACGAATTAATAAAGAAAGACAATACAACATGTTCGACTAAGATTTTAATTATTAGCTATTTCATTTTTGTACCATTTTACTAATTGTTTTGCATTAGAAAGTTATATGATGTGTAATTTCTTAATTAAAATATTACACATTGTATAATTTGATTTTTTTAACATAACATATTCGATTAAACCTACAACGTGCTTATAAGAATGATTTAAATTGATATTTAGCTCTTACTTTTATTTTTTGTTGTGTTGAATGTGAATTATGGTTATTAATTCACTTTTTAATTAAAATATTTCATTCTGTATAATTTGATTTTTTTTAACAGAACCATATTGACTTTTTTATTCTGTCTTGCTATTTGTTCTACATTAGAAAGTCACATGTCGTGTCATTTTTTAATTAAAATGTCATACAGTCTAATTTGGCTTTTTTTAAATTAATATTTAGATCTTACTTTAATATTTTTTTTGTGTGTTGAATGTGAATTAAGGTTATTTTAATTAAAATGTCACAGTGTAATTTGATTGTTTTTAACAGAACATATTTGGTCTATTACCATAAAACATGTTTGGCTAAGATTTTCATTGTTAGCTATTTCTTCTTTGGTTTTTTTTTTTTTTTTGGTTATACATTAAAAAGTCACATGATATGTTATTTTTTAGGTTAGCCAAATATTCTATTTCAAATAAGTAAAATAAATATTATTCGAGTATTTTAAAATAAATAAATAAATGTTATATGACTTTTTAAAAAGAAAGTTATACAAGTGACTTTTAATTCAAAAGTAATCAACCTTTCACTGTATTTTCTCCTTTTAAATTACTTTTTACCTGATTTTCTGAAAGGGTCATTTTAAGAGTATTTGTCTAGTTACCCTTATTTTATTGTGATTGGGTCAGATGCGTCCGTCCATGAGCTAATTACCTGGTCCAAGATTGTCTGTAGATTTGATGGTTTACTATGTCGAGCCCAAGCCTATCCATGGGCTTAATGACAGCATGTGTGCCCTCTATAATTGCTCACGAGAACATTATAGTGAAAATTAGGAGTTCCACTTACTTTTTTTAATACATTTAAAATATTACTAGATTCATTTTTATTATTCATTTTACTATAAACAAAGTTATTTTACTGTAGAGTTGTCATATAATTATATATATATATATACATACATATATATATATCAAATTAAAATTGTTAAAACTAATCTACATTAACATAATCTTATCACAACTAAAATCAAAGAGTTATTTGAGATTATTCTAATTTAACAAACCCAATAATTATATTATAAACAAGTTCACAACACGAAATCCTAGAATCCCTAATCTGAAAATCAATCCATTCCTTCTTACCTTTTTCACAAGATGGGAAACCATACATTCCTTCATCCAAAATTCGACCCAATCTCCATTACTTCGCTGCTTGAGAAATCTAGTTGTAAAATTATACCACATCTCCATATTCACCGAGCATTATCATCCGTTTCTGTCGGAGTATTAGAAACCGTCTGTAAAACATTCAATGACTTCAACAAGGAGCAAGTCGGGGTCAAAATCTAGACGTCAATCCAAAATAAGGCGCAAAAATTCAGCATCAAAGAAAAGTCAGGGTCAAAATAAAGATGTTCTAAAACCGGAGAAGAAGAAATTCAGTATTCATGTCCCAGAAAGAGAAAATGTAAAGTTTTCGAATATTTGGCTTAATATACGTGACGCAGCAGAAATTATTGTGCTGAAGATATTTATACTTCTATATTTTATACAAGAACCTGTATTTTTGAATGAGTACTGAAAAAATTAGGCGAAATTATTATAATGGTCGATTTATGTCTATGTAGTTATCCAATTATTTACTCTATCATGTGGGTTAAATAATAAATAGGTTTCATTTAGTGGAGTATTTGATTATTTGCCTACAAATTGATGTGTTGACCACTACATTCCTTTTGCATTATTTAATCTGAGTTCCATATCAAATGGGTTTCTGTTTTTTATGTTTCCTCCTTTTGCATTCATCAATTTGAAATTTAAGTTACTTTTTCCCTCCATTGTGTTAAAAGAATTGCCAAATTTGGAAATGGCAATGAATTTCAAACATTCACTATGATATTTGTGCATGCATCTGTACCATGATTTCTCCAGATATGTAATATAAATCATATTCTGACCTATTCTGTCTCACATTCAAAGAAATTTAAATTTCCAAGAGGCATACTAGATTTGGTAAGTTAGAGTGTTTGAATCTATAACCCCACAAATCAACACTCCATATGCTACCAATAAATTAAGTCATCAAGATGTGGTAGACTTTGTTTCATTATTCAGTACAGCTTCATTGTTAATGAATGTTGATACACTGATGCTTTATTAATCAATGTTGATATCTTGCTAATCGTCTATGATAATTATGCATGATTATTTTGATTATTACATTTATCTTCCATTCAATTTTGAATGTTACTAATTATATGTCTGAAATCAATTAAAGTTGTATGATGCGAAAGAATGTTCACGATATATGTGAATAATTTATTCAACATTACATGCCAAGTTGTTCATGTCCCTTAGTTATATTGTATGACAATAAACTTGAATTTAATGAATGTTAAATTTCAAAATGATATATATTATTAATGTGATTGATGCTCAAGTTTTATAATAATTTCAAATACACTATATCATCATCTTTAGTAGTTCAGCTTGATAATAATTTGTGGTAATTCTGCCATATATTTTAGGTGATTCCATTTTTTTCTCATTTTGTTTATATTGTTGGGACATATTAAATGACGTATGAGATATCCTATTTTGTTAATGAATATTGATGTTACTCGGTTTTGTTAATGACTGCCGATATCCCGATAATCACCTGTGATAATTATGCATAATTATTATGATTGTTACATTTATCTTACATTCATTTGTTTCAATTGGGAGTAATAACTCACAAATTTTATTCACCATTTACCAGTGATCTGTCTCAAAACAGTTAATGTTGACTGAGACTTAATACTGTTGATGATATATACGAACAATACATGTTAACTATGATTTTCATGCCCTTTAGTTATATTTTATGGCAATAATCTTCAATTGAATGCATGTTAAATCTCAGAATGATATATATTATTAATCTGATTGATACTTTCCAATCGAGTCGTTGATTAATATAAAAGTGAATATATTTTGATGTATTTTCACTTTTATCCTAATGGCATGTTTCCGTAGTAAGTTTCACAGTTTGGTGTCCTTAATTTATACAATTACTTGGTCTAATGGCAACTTCTTTTTTGTTCAGGATTAGGACTATCTAATCTCCCCTGATAGATGGTCTCTTGGCAAGGTGAATGCATTCTCTAACACCAAATTATTCAACTCATTGAAGGGAAGAGTGAATGATGTCCAAAAGAGATTATTCTCGGAGACTTGTTTTTCTCACTTTATGGATGTTCAAGATATTGCAGTCAATCACCAACTTATACATCAAGTCCTACTGAGGGAGATGTTTAATTGTCACAAGATGTTCTTATACCGTGTTTTCTATTAGTAATTGTATTAATTTCATTTTGTTCTTGAATTGAAACTTATATTAACATTGAGTTTGTTCTAATTCCAAACTCAACTCCATTGCTAGTTACTTTTCAAATCTTTGTTGTCCAACTAACAAATACATTAGATCCCGTAGATCCATTTAGTATTTGGTCTAACTCGAGTACAACAATGACATCAATAAATAATCTTGGTGCCATCTCGATAACTACCATGCTTTCTAGCTCGTCAAATCCTCCCATCACCAATCTCAATCTATAACATTACGGTTCCATCAACAAAACAAGTTAACAAAGACCGAACGCAATGATATCGCTTGGCATCTCTATTTAATGGTTTGCTAGTTGATGGCTTCCATTGTAACATGGTAACAGGCCATGGATGGTGCAGCTCAGCTTGTAGACATTTCGAATGCTTATCACCTTGATAAACTAAATCACTATAAGGTCTCGCCTCATTGATTGGAGAAGATGAATCTCCAACTTACGCTTTACTCCACGGTGAAGTTGCGGGCGTCCCGTCGATGACAAACCGTAAATTGAGAAACTTTTGGTTTCATTTTAAATTTCAAGTGATTGAGTATCACTCAAGTCTATGGCATCGTGGAAGATTCTAACAGATTATAACTTGTGGTTACTACATGAATGATATTGAAGTGGATGCAATATATACCAGTAGACGAATTCAAACATGTCAGATAAATAAGCATAAGGTTTGTACCTAGACTAACAATGAATGCATATCAACTAAGCATCTGATTTATGCATTTTATATGGAAATCAATTCAATCGGATATACAATGCTTTGAAAATGAAGAACATCGAGGATACAACATGAATTCATTAAATTTGAATCGATTGACCAAACATTTATTTGAATCTTACATGCCAACAACGAAAAACTAGTGCCTTTTATCAAAACAACTTAAGATAGTTGAACAAAATTAAAATCAACCCGAAAAATAATCAATTTCTAAAATATAAAAAAGTGACGTCGAACTCCTAACATGACGGAATTCGGCCAAAGTCGCAAAAGATCAAAGGCTTGGTCTTCAATGTTCGTTGAAAAGCTCATTTATTCTCCAAAAAAGGGTATTGTTTGCCTGAATCCCACACCAAAAGCCATGAGTTCCCACTCCTTACATATGGAATTATAGTCTAATGTCAAGTGCTGGAAGAATGCAATATTGCGCAAAATTCTAGCAATTAATAAATCTTATCCAATCTTAATTTTCAATATCGGATTTAACATCATAAAGTCCCATATTGTAACACCTGAAAATTAAACAAACATTTGTCATTAAACCAATGGTAAGATCCAATATCAAGTCACACATAATCTGATCAATGTGTTTCAAAAACCATTTGTTATCATCAAATAGAATTATATTCATAAAATGAGGTAATAATAATTGATCCTTCAATCTAATTCAAATAACAAATTGTGTTGAAATCAATATGAACACAAGGCAAACATTGATCTTATTCCAGAAATATTCACATCGCACACGCTAACAATTATATTTGAGGACAAATAGTTTAGGTACCTACTTTTGTCTGACTAGTGAAAAGGCTTAGACCAGATCCACAGCCACTCGCTTATGACAATGTATTCTTTTAGATTTCTGATGACCAAAGAAATATCAAATATTAAAACAGTCACCGTTACAAGCTAATTTGTGAACATCGACAAATAACGGAAATTTAGTCATGTTCGATTCATTCTTTCTCATTTCTATGTAAAAATTAACAGAAGTATCACTGCAAATATTTATCAGGTGGCCGTTCAACAAAATTTGGTACTGAACTGCGACTATATAATGTGTCTTGTCCTTTATAATCTCCTGCATTATCATCTCTATTAGATTTACATAACTACAATCTAGCGGGACAATCAATCCAACAACCGAATAGTCCTTATATATACGTGACTCATCCCAAACTCCATCATAATAGATTAATACACTAATAACTCTAATATCTGCATTTCAAATTAACACAATAAGTTTTAAACTGTTATAATCAAATGAGAGTAATAACAATCTACACATTTTGTATTACAATTTCAAATCCAAAACACACGCATATGTAGTTTTCATATCAAATCATTTAATGAATGTATAAATATCTAACAAATAAATATTAACACTAATTCTAAAAACTTATCAACTTTAAGCGGACAGTATAAAAAAAAATTATGTGTTGTTGTAATCCATAAAAAAAGTTCTCAAATATAAATCAATTTAAACAACATTTCGTTTCTTTTGTTTGTAATCTGAATGATGCCATAAATCATAAATCAAAACTTACCTCAACAATTTTTCTGATGATATTAGTTATGAATCTTCCGATTTTTCCAAGTTTTTGATGAATCTTCAATAACACCAAAATCGTCCCATTTGGTACTACACAACTCTTCTCCGAATTTGAATCAATGCATTACTGAGTAGCATTATTGATTATCCGATCTGTTATGGATTTAATCCTCTTTCAATTTTATTTTTGAATATCCCGTCTTTATCGTTCTTCACGTCTTCCTCGCTTTTAAGTGTATCAGATAAACTTAATTTTCAACATTAACAGATTGTTAATTACGGAAAGAGATAATACCCAATCTGTTATCTGTTATTGGGCATTTGATGAAGTCCAGTATGGTTGTGATATATCTAGTATAAATAACCAATTTCAAGTCTCATTCCGATGATTTATGAAGTTATCATTTTAGTCCAGTAAATACCACAATGTTAACTACAAGTAGTGCATATATCTAAACAACCCAACATTATATCCTCCATCTACATTTTTAAAAAAATTTGAATTATACTATATCAAAATTTATTTTTGTAATAATACTATAAATACACTAATTATACTAGATAATAAAAAAATTATTATTTAAATATAATTCAAACATATCAATTAATACCGATTTCAACCTATTATTCAGGAATCAAATCTTATCATTCCATAAATAGTGGAGTGATTAAAGATAATCACTAAATTATATCTCTTCCAACACATAGTCCGCCATTTTCAAACTTCTTTCTGAGTCTGTAATTGTAGAAGGAGAAATCTCTACAATGGTTTGAAGAAGCTAAATTATTTCTCTTCACTATCAATGGCTTCTGCATGCAACATTAACAAATTCATACATAAAAGCAAAAAAAGGCGAAATAATTCAGCCATGAAGAAGAAAACGTTTTCCCAGACATTAAAGAAAAATTTACCATGTCAATTCCGTAGGAAAGAAGGTATATATATATATATATATATATATATGATACAAATGTTATCTTTTTCTTCAAGATTTACTTTTTCGGTCCAAAAAAAGTAACAAATTTTTTGTGTCCTTTTTCAAAATAATTAGGGTTATTTTGTGAATGAAGTTTATTTCACATAAAACATGATAAATTTAAGTTATTTAATACCTATTTAATGTTTTTTGGTCATTAACAAAATAAATCAAATTTTAGTTTTGTGAAAAATATTCACATTATGTCATCATCTGCACGTTTTTGTCAAACACTAGTTGCTAATTATTTTTTAGTAAACTTTGTTACCATTGAATGTGTCAGCAATATGATAATTATTAGTGCTTTCTTGAATGCCAATTGTAGAAATATGAAAGAGACGAAGAAATATAAAAGAGAATATGTGTAGAAAATAATTCTCTGTATTGATTCAATTGAATAATGATTGAATAAGAGTACAATGCATATATATACTAATAATGAAAGGATCCGTGACAATCAAGCAGCAATACATATTGCGGCTAATCCAGTTTATCATGAGAGGACAAAGCACATTGAAATAGATTGTCATATTGTTCATGAACGAATCATCAAGGGAGAGATCAAGACTGCCTATGTTTCAAGCAGCAATCAGATTGCAGATTTATTTACTAAAGCACTAGGCAATGAGGCATTTCACAGTTTCACTCGCAAGTTGGGCACTTTTGACATACATGCTCCAACTTGAGGGGGAGTATTAACAAATATATTTACTTACCATATTCCATATATATTTACCTTGTTAGTATAATTGTATATAGGAAATAATGGTGAGATAAATGAGCTTCCCTACCAACCGTCGATAATATGTGGGGTCTTTCAACAATATTCCATCTGTCGAATTAAATTTTGATGATTGCTCCATGGAAAATGTCAGGGTTTTTGCCCAAGTAATCCGGCCTCTTGAAGAATGTCAAGAGTATACTTCATTTGATTTATTGAGATTTCTGATCTCGAGCGAGTAATTTCTACTCCAAGAAAGTATTTTAATATGCCAAGGTCCTTCAACTTGAATTGAGATGCAAGAAACGTCTTCGTGGAAGAAATTGCTTCTTTATCGTTTCTTGTGACAATCATATCATTCACATATAATAGAACAGCTATAAATGAATCACCACTGACCTTGGTAAAGAGTGAATAATCTGCATGTGACTGTTTGAACCCAAACTGAATAATAGCAGATACAAATTTTTGAAACCAAGAACGAAATACCTGTTTCAATCCATATAGAGATTTATGAAGTCGACATACAATTGGTGTCTCTCCCTGTCGACGAAATCCAGGTGGAGGAGTCATATAGACTTCTTCATCAAGAGAACCATGAAGAAAGGCATTGTGTACATCCATCGATGAAGCGTCAGCTTGCGAATAGAGGCGACAATGAGTAAGATCGGATCGTTGTTAACTTTGCAACCGGAGCGAAAGTTTCATTATAATCAATCCTTCTCGTTGTGTAAACCCTTTGCCACCAATCGTGCTTTGTAACGTTCAATAGTACCGTCAGAATTAAATTTGACCTTAAACACCCACTTACAACTAATAGGATGAGAACCCGGAGGAAGTGGGACAAGGGATCAAGTGTTGTTTTCTTCCAAGGCACGGATTTCATCATTCATAGCATGACTACCCACTTGGGATCCCGACATCTTGCCTCAAATGTTCTTGGCTCAACAATATGAGAAATATTGTATGTAAGTGCACGATGAACGTAAGACAGATTGCTATATGACACATACCTTGATATAGGATGTCGAGTCTTTGGATTTGGCCGAAGAGACCCGGTTTGAGTAAAGGACAGCATGATTGATATAGTAATCTTCGTGTGAATTGGGGTTTGAATTGATCTTGTGGATCGGCGAATTTGGTCATTGGGTATGATAGGAGGTTGGTTTGGGCATGCATCACGTGAAGGGTGGAGAAAATTGCTCAACCGGTCGATCGAAATGTGGAGACGGTCGACCGTCCGAGCTCTGTCAGAAACGGATGAGGGAACCGGTGACCGAGACGGTCAACCGGTGAACTCTCTGTTAAAATGGATGATGGAACCGTCCGGTGGTGAGTCGTCACCGCTTGAATAGTGTGTGGGACTGCGCAGCAAGGAATCATTTACGCTATATGTTGGTCATCGTCGGTAAGGTAAATGTGGCATGTCAACATCCAGAGGCATAGATTGTGGTAATGGGATGGAATTGGTTTCATCATTTTGTTGGGAGGCGTATGGAAATATGGCTTCATGGAATACGACGTCTCGGGATATTATTAATTTTCAGTCGGTAAGGTCATATAAGGTGTATCCTTTTGTCACGAGGAGTATCCAAGAAACACACACCGTCTGCTCGTGTGTCAAATTTATGGTTTGGGCTTAAGGTTGGTGGCAAAACATAGGCAACCATAGACACGCAAAATGGGAATAAGGTGGTAATTTCTTGTGTAATCTTTCATATGGTGATTTGTGTGAAAGCAATGGAGAAGGTATACCGTTGATAAGATAACAAGTCGTTTTGATATGTTCCCCAAAATTTTAATGGAAGGTTAGCTTGAAATCTGATGGCACGGGCTACATTAAGGAGGTGACGGTGTTTTCTCTCTACCCTCTATTTTGTTGAGGGGTATAAGGACATGACCTATGAAAATTGGTGCCATTTTGATCTAAAAATGCTTGCAAGGATAAAAACTCTTGGCCATTATCGGATCTTAGGGCTTTTATAGTCGATTGTGTTGTGTTTAACCCAAGCAAAGAAATTCTTAATTATGCTTTGAGTTTCGGACTTGTGACGCATGAGGTGTACCCAAGTATAAAGAGAAAAGTCATCAACAATTGTAAGAAAATATCTAGCACCAGAATAAGAATAAATCCTATGGGGTCCCCAAATATCACAATGAATCATATCAAATAGTTTATTGCTAGAAATTTGACTAACCTTAAAGGGGTAGTCTAGATTGTTTAGCCAAATGACAAACATCACAAATATCGTGGGAATCAAAACTAATATCCGAAATACTTTGTGTTAGGAATTGAAGAGGTGAGGCGGAAGGGTGACCAAGACGTCTATGCCATAGGTTGGTTGACCCACTAGTAGTATGATGTATTTGTGATTTTTGTGAAAAGTAATATAGGCCGTTACTCTGCCTTCCCAAGCCAATCGTCTTCTTCGTAGTCAAATCCTTCATGACACAAAAATCAGGGTAAAATATCACATAGCAACCTAATCCTCTGGTAAGTTTACTGATAGATAATAAATTAACTTTGAAGTTGGGAACATAAAGCACATTATCAACAGTCATATTATTTCCCAAGTTAACTGCACCAATAGATTTAATAAGAGCATGACCCCCATCCGGTAATTGAACAATTTTGTGCTTTGTCATAGATGTATTCTCAACGATCTCATCCTTCGTCACATGGTCAGTGATCCTGCTATCAATAATCTATGAATTTCTCAAAGAAATAGTAGAAGAATTGATACCTGGTGTGTTAACATAAGACTTATCATTACCCGTCTTGTTGTTTAAAAGTGCCATGATCTGCTCGTATTCCTTGGCTGTGAGCGTTCTTCCTTCTTTTGGGTTAAGTGCAGAAGCAGCAACAGTGTTTGTGAAGCGTTTGTTTCGTGGCTTCACGTCCTTCCCATGAAACTTGTGCCATAAAGGGAAGCCATGTATGAAATAACAGGTATCAACAATGTGGCCAGTCATCATACAATAGGTGCATTGTCGCTGTCCAGTTTCCGTCGAAACGGTCGACCGATAAGATGAAACGGTCGACCGGTTCGGCCGATCTTCACTTTTCCGGTTCGATCTCCAATTGATTGAATGTTGTCCTGGTGCTTTGATTTTCTCATTAAGTAGTTTAGAAACGGGGATTAAGCCGGGATGATCGGATTGCTGTATAGCCATGAGATCCGATTGGGCAATCGTCGCTTCTATGATTTTTCTATCATTGTTTGTACGAAGCATCGCCGCCGTAATCGTCGCTCACGATACCATGTAGAAATATGAAAGAGATGAAGAAATATAAAGAGAGAATATGTAGAGAAATAATTCTCTCAGATTGATTCAATTGAATAATGATTGAATAAGAGTACAATGCACATATATACTAATAATGAAAGGATCCTACCTAAAATAGGAATATTACATACATATATTTTCCTATATACAATTATACTAACAAGATAAATATATATGGAATATGGTAAGTAAATATATTTGTTAATACCAATGTGATAAAATACGAGATATTTCGATATAATATATATATATATATATATATATATATATATAGAGAGAGAGAGAGAGAGAGAGAGAGCTCTCTAACCTGGCCACGGGTCCAAACTTTTCCCGATCAGTAAGAGACCACCCCCACCCCCCAATTGCAAAAAACACCCAACTCCCCACCCCCCCTCCCATCATTTATTTATATTTTAACCCCTCCCCTCTCATTTATTTATACTTTAGCCCCTACTTTCTTTAATTTCAACATATTTATTTATCACTAAATTTATATCCACATTATTAATTTAATTAAATTTATTAAATTAAAAATAACTTTTTATTATTATATTTATTGTATTTTTTTTAAAATATAATATATAATAATATTTATTGAGTTAAATATTATTTCTATCATATAATAAATAATATAATTAACATTAATTTTATTATTAAGATTATAGTGAGACTAATTAATTAGTTTATATTTAAGTAACAAATTAAATTTTATTTAAAAATAAAAATAAATAAAGCGTGCATAATAAATATGATGCATTATTTAACGCCTGTGATCGAGTATTGTGGATCCTAGTATGATATGGGTCTTGGGTTCAAGACATGATATGCGTCTTTGTAGGTCCCAGGTGCATGATATTATTAGTCCGACGGATCCTACGAGTATTGTGGTTAATTTGTATTGTCCAAACTGACAATCAAATTATTACCCATTATAAACAAAATGGACCCACACTAATAAAATAATAAGTAAGAAAATATATAACATTAATTTACCTATTTTACAACGTAGGACAAGTTCTTCTATCGTGGCCACGGGTGCCACATCAATTATACGTGCAAATAAAAATAAATAAAAATTGTTAATAATATTATAACTAACTTGCAAATTACAAAAATAATTTGTACAAATAAACGAAAATAAAAACAAATTAATAATATATTACTAACCTTTTAAGAATATGAAAAACAATAAGTGAGACACAAATTTGGTAAAATAAATTTAGAAAACAAAAGTGATTGGAACGTTTAATGTTGGCCAAATTTGGATAAAGTAAATAAAGCGATTGTGTTGGCCAAATTTCAAAAAAAAAAATATTATGATGAGGAGGAAAAATATATATTCGATAAAGATGGAAAAATATGTATTTGATGAGGAAAAATTGTTATATTGACTAGTGTATAAATAGATGGGGAAAGGAGAAAAGAAAATGAATTTGTTGGGGTGTGGGGTAAAATTAAATAAAGTGTTGCAAAAAGTTAAATGAGGGGTGGGGTTTTTTGCGGCGCAGGGGGGGTGCTTTTTTTCTTGGGTGGGTGAGAGGTTTTTTTTTTGAGAGGGTGGTTGGGGGGGGCATTTTTTTTTTCAATGGTCATGTGTCAATCTGCGTGATTGACACGCAGTGACGGGATTGATCTGGACCCCGTCACGGGTCCGTCGATCTTTTCTCTCTCTCTCTCTCTCTCTCTCTATATATATATATATATATCAAACAAATTCATTATTTTTTCAAATCTCAAACAATATATATTTTAATGCTTGTTAATTTATCTTATTATGATTTACATATTGTTATCCAAGATCGATAATTTACAATGTTATTATTCTTTGTTACCATTTTCTCTAGTGTGCTAATGATAAGAATATTAATATATATGATGTGAAATTTGTAAATTATGTACATTATTATTTGAAATTCACTGTTTGAATGACATGAAAATGTTTCAATTTATTTATACATTGTTTATTTAATTTGAGATTAATAGCGAATTCTTAGGTCATTTCACACGCTAATTCAGTGCATTCTTTTTTTTGCAGGAATGTGTATTTTATATATCCGAGTGCTACCTTGATATGTTGATGATATAAAGACTTCATTTTTTGAATTTTAAATTTGAGATGATATTATGAGATAAGGTACTATAATTGAAAGAAACTAATTAAAGGATATCTTGAATGGTAACAATGCATAATTTAAAGAATTCTTGAATAGTCTAGTATAATTCATATAATATTTTTCATATTTAGTATTCTTATAATTTTTTATTTTTGTCTAGTAAATCTCAAATTCTATACATAATATAGTGTATTTATGTAATTATCCCCACAAAATATGAAAACACGACAAATTTTATATAGAGAAAATTAGGAACAATACCTAGTTTTTATTTATTTTTAGAAATTTATTGGATAATTTAAAATTTTTTAATACTTTTTCAGTTAATATTACTTTATATTTATAATTTTAAATTAATTCAAATTCAAATTCTGTTTGTAATTGATATGCTTAAATTATGGGTAAAAAGCTTATCAACAATTAATGCGATTTTATTATAGTAAATTTTCAGAAATACCCTCACAATCTTTTCATCAATTGATGAGATTTTGCAATTAACAAAACTTTCCAATATTACCTTCACAGAGTCACGTTTTTCAATGTATCTTCTTTAGATTTCTTCCAATGTTCTCTCTTCTTCTCACATTGGTAAAAGTGTAGTATCTCTAGAAGAAACCAGAAATATACTAAATTACAAATCCACATTTTCATTCCTAACAAGATTTAGCATTTAATATTACGTTCAAGATCGCTGAAATTTCGCTCAAGTTAGTACAAGTATATCCTGTATTTTTTTCTAAACATATTTACATTCTGTTTTTTTGTATGTATTGAAGATCAGTGTATTTGATGTTTTTAGATAAGTGTGACAATGGCACCATCACAGCGTAGCAAGCAATGAAAAAAAACGAAACGAAAGAATGACATGAGGCGTAATCTTTCATTTCAAAAAATGATTATCCATGGCTCTCAGGCACGGAAGAAGACCCAGAAGAGAAAGAAGTTCAACCTTCATGTGAATCAAGCAAATAAGGTTTTTTTTTTTTTTTTTTTTTGTATTTTCATTCTTTTCATACTATTTTCTGATTCATTTGAAAATACAAAAAAAATATAGTTGGTCACGTGTTTATATGATCCATACATTATCAGAACACATTTTTTTTACAAGATTTTGTTTTTTTTCGTTGGACATGTTTCTATTTAAGATTTAGGGAGATTTATTATATTTTGTGGAAATTAAATATAATTTATACCCAGATTAAATTTTCAACTGCATATGTTACATGCATGTGCCAATCTTCAAGATTATGACTATTTATGAGCTTGGTTTATTATTATAGTCATATAGGTTTATAATCTCTATTGTGTTTCATAATGTATATTTATATCTATTGGGTGTTCCATATTACTGAAGTTTTCACAATATTTCAGTTATCTATTTTGTTTTGTAATTCTTACAATTTTTCTAACGTTTTATTTAACCATGTTTGTACTGATTAAATTTCTCCATCTTGAATTCAAATCGTGCTTACAATTAGGTCCCGCAAGTTGGAATTGTTTGTATGGTACTCGATCAATTTATCATGTGTGGAGGTTTAGTCTCAATATATTGATACATATGTTTGCATCTCTTTTATATTAATAGTGTAATATGGTTACACTCATCTCTAGTCGCATTTAGTATCATTTCTTATTGTTAATTGGTACCATTCATTGGATATATGATTATGATATTGTTAATATGAATTAATAACTGTCTAGATCACTGATATTTTTGATTATCGTAGAAACATATTTTAAGGTGATCATTAAGAAAGTTTGATACTTCCATGAAAATACTTTTTCATGTTAATGGTTTTTACTCTTTTGTTAGTAACATTAATAATTATCCCATATGTTACTTTTAAATGTTATCATTAGAGCCTACTTGATTATGGTAACATTAAATGTTACTGTAAATATTTGTAGTTGCAAACATCATTATTATTATTTTGATGTTAAATTAAAGTGATTTTTTTGTACCAATGTGTATGAATGGATGAATCATAGTACAGTTTTAACCAAAAAATGGTAATTGTGTGGATTTCTTTTCTAAATAAATATGTTTTGAGCTTGCACATTTGTTAATACATTCGTTTATATGTTGTAAAGTTATTTATAACTAGTTTTAAACTAATCCATAATTAACATACTATTCTTTCTATTCTTATGTTACAGATGTGGGAACACCTAATCAACCCGAGCCAGTGGTGTCTCGAAAAAGTTAACGCATCCTCTAATGGCAATATTTTCAGCATTCTATCTGGAATAATGGATGAAAGGCAAAAGAGCCTATTATTGGATACATGCTTTGGGCATTTCCTTCAGGCCAATGAATTGGTTTTAAATCATCAGCTTATTCACCAAGTTCTGCTTAGAGAAGTCAATCAGTCAAACGAAGAAGAAATGTGGTTCAATATTGGGGGTAGTCTGGTAAGTTTCACACTAGAGAATTTCTGCATCATCAATGGGTTACGATGCAATGGAGACGATGAATGATATAAGTTTGATGACCGATACTGTAGGATAAAAAACTAATATTTCTGTCATTTAGCCAGTATATCCCCATCAGACGTGTGTGACGTTTTTCTAAACAAATCAAGTCTATCTGACCGGGATGTAGTGAGTCTTAGATGCCTATTGCTGATCACATCCCTTATGTTTACTACCGCATATAAGAGATCTTTGAAGAATGGTTGATGGTCATAGTAGACTTTGAGGAAATGAACACATTTGCATGGGCAAGGAGTTATTCAGATTTACTCTCTCATCTCTCAAATCGTGTCTTAAAAACAAGTCATTAAATTGAGGGCGACAGCAGACCATACACTGCGTATATAATCAGTCAGACCAGACTATGATCTCCCAATGATACGTCCAATGAGCAAGTGTGTCTATTCTTAATTTTCCTAATTTTGAACATTGTTGTATTTCCAAGTATTGATGCTCTAAGACCCCATTGACAGTTATCATCCAAGCACTTCAAAGACGCACTCATTCTTATCTCGATTTGTATACTTTCAATTGAAACACCAGAATGAATTGCATGCAAAGCTACACTCGTTGTTAACAACTCCTTATTCTTGAAAATTGCATCGGTCCCCAACATTCTCTATACTAGGACGGAGATTATATTGACATCAATCTCATCGAGAAATTGCTCGCACATGCCGCACTTTCGCAAATATCATTGCCCATCTCTTCAATTGTTGACAACATTCGTATGTGATCATGCGGGACCTATCGTGATCATGTGAAACTTGAATTCCAAAGTTGTCTGCTTCTATCTTCATTAGATACTATTATTTCAAATTCTACACACAATGCAAATTTATTCAAATCATTTTCATTCTTCTTGATCTGTATAAAGAAATATAATGAACTATCATTGCATATTTTTATCATGGGACCATTCCCTAAAACTTGATAGTGAACGGTTACGGCATACTGTGAATAGTCTCTTTTCAACTCCACCAGTATCATATCAACTAACTTCTTATAACTACAATCCAATTGTATGACTAATCCAATATTCGAGTAATCATTGTAACTGCGTGACTGATCCCACCGACCATCGTAATGTACCAAAACATTTATGGATCCCATTACCTGTACCATATTCATACAATTGATCGAACATATCCTTTAGATGTACATGATACATGTTAACTTTCAGATATCAAAGTAATGCATGAAATTAATCGGTTACAACAAGCTGTGATAATATAATCATTGTTAATCAAACAAACTCTATAAACCATCTAACAATCTATTCCCACATGTCAAATATCATTGAACAATAACTAAAATGTGTTGCCAAATTCATCAATTATTCAAATTTAAATAAGATCGATATATCATATAATTTTGGATGATATAGTATCAAATATTCATAATTACACCAAATATTTGCATTTCACTGAAAACCCAACCTCAAAACCCAATAATACCAAATGATACTGCAAAATGAAAAATGCTTTTCAGAATGATTACCTAAAATAGTGATTCCGAACTCTGCTTCTTCCTCTGATGACGTTTCTTCTTTTGAAGAAGATTCCGATTCTCGCGGACACATACGAAAAATAAAAAATGTACTTTCTTCAAAAAATTGGATAATGTGATCCATGGCATTTCATACTCATTCATGTTGATGGAAGAATGATTACATATGTCTTACATTTTCATTTAAGATTTCTTACCAATTATCGGAATCATCTGCTCGTTCTTCTTCTCAAAAAAACGGTGGGCAAGATTTTCTTATTTCCAGAAAAATGGTTGTATTTGACATTTGACTCCAGATTCTGCTACCGTCATCTTCGGGAAACCAAATGATGAATACTAATTCTATATTAACATCGGTATAGATTATTTTGGTAAATTGCGTATGATACCCACTACTATTGAATGGAGATGATTCAGTTTGGAATTTAGGAGAATATTTGGCTGATTTGTTGCAATTCATTTTAACTGATGGAACTGCTTTTTGTTAAATGAGTAAACCACGTGTAATATAATTATCCAGTAAAATTGAATGCTTTCGGTTGAAAATAGGTAGATATATATTTTTTTAATCCATCCAGTAATATTATAAATTAATAGTGTATCTTACCCATATATGTAAAAAACCCTTTTATATATGATTAAACAAAGTTGTATTTATAATTTATTAATTATAATATGTGATTACGCGTACAATTTTAAGAATTAAATTAGATGAAATTCATGTCCAAATACCGAGTTATTAAAATATGGAAGGTCGAGAATCTATTTAAATATAAAAAAATTGAATGAAAGGTCAGTGTCCATTTAAATACAAATTAAACATATTTCTCTCTTCAAATTAGATGTACGAACTCCCAAGCAACCCAAGCAATCATGTCTCAAAAAACAATAAACTTTACAATTTTTTTTTTTTTTATTTTATTTTTTCATATATAACAGATGAAAGAACAAATTTATCTACTGATGAACTAAAAGAACAAAACACGGGAATAAATGAATTTTAAATAAACACATTCAAGTTAATAATTATCTCCACTTACATGTTGGATCTACAAATCAGTCTTTTGCGTGTAACACAGTTGTGCACAAAGCCATAAAGCACGCCTTTTCTTTTTTCTTTTTATATATACAAAGAAACATTTTAATTTATGAGCATATTTGGCGAACAAGTTCATGACTTATAAGTTATGGACTCCACAATATTTGTAGTTTACAATACAAGGAAAATGATCTAATGTCCACTGGACGTTTGAACAAGAAAAAAGTGTTTGACATTAAAGTTAAATACTTATCCAATATTCACTAGATAAATGTCCAGTGTGACGTCCACTGTGGACATTAGATCATCGCCGTACAATGTTATTTATTTTAATTATTTGTGTGGGGCCCATGACTTTTATTTGCCAAACATTATGATAATCACTGATCACTATCATTTTGTCCTAATAACTATTAATATCATTTTTTAATTAATAATCTAAACTTTTCATGCGACTTACATATTATTTACTAACAAGCGATAAAATGATCAATTCCTACCATCTATCTTTATATTTTAGCTTTGTTACGACATTTTTTACAGATTATTTATGATGTAAAATAGAGTTGGAGCTAAATTTTTTTAGTGAAACTAAGGTATTTTGAAAATATGTAATTTCAAGGCATTAGGCAAGTTTGACGATGACCAATTATGTGATATTTATTATTTAACATTTTTGAACAAGTGGGTCACAACAATACTTTTAAAGTATTGACCAATTTCAAAATTTTCTTAAATTTGAGTGACCAATATAGAAATTAACTCCATCTTCACCTTTACCATTCCCTTCACAAAACAACGCAAAATGTTTTCACCTGCACTCAGCTCCTCTGCCCACCCATTGATTTTGTGTCGTTAATTTTGCGTAATTACACCGTGTTATTGTTTAATTAAAGAGTAAACTACGTTATCGTTATAAGTAGATGAGTAAATATTGAACCACAGGTGGGTGGGTGGGTAGGTGGTTGGTTGGTTGGTTGGAGGGCTCAGAATAAGAAAATGAGCCGGCCGGTGGTGCACCCGGTGGAGGCTCCACCGGTGACGCTAGAGGCGCCTAGAGTGAGGATGAAAGACTTCCAGGGCATGCCCGGCACCACCGGTGGCCTCTTCCTCCGCCTTTGCCAGTTCGTTTTCGCCGTCGTCTCTCTCTGCGTCATGGCCACCACCTCGGATTTCCCCTCTGTTACTGCCTTTTGGTTAGTTTTATCCATCGGCGTTTTCAGTTCATTCTTCTTCCACTTTTATTCATGTATACCACATTTGTTGGTGGAATCGTATGCCAGTGGAAATGAATGAAATAGCGGAATTCAACTGCTACGTTATATATTATGCTTTATAGAATTAGGGGTTTGCTGAAGAGGTCAATTAAATTATCTAATCTAATTAGTGCTAATGTACATTTCACTTTATTGCTACTTCCTGCAGTACAAGTGTCTTTTGACTGCATCACGTGCAACACATGCCTACATTAACTGGATTCTGCTATGTCGTAATAGCCATATACTCATATTTGCCAAATGTCTGTGCTGATAAAAAATGAAAAGAATGAAACACAATGCTCTTTTGGTGGAAGCTCCATAGTGTATTTCGATCGAACAAGTATGAAACACAATACTGATTTTTTTTTCTATATATATCGGCAAAAATAATTGCAGGAGGATCTTTCTGAAATAACAGATTTGGATTTCAGGTTAGATGGAATTATTCATTTTTTCTTTTCTTTTTTTTTTTTTTGGGCGAAGGTTGGGGCACATTGTTAAAACATCTTTATACCATTTTTATGCTGCTTGAAGTGGTTGAGAAGACTATTCAAGAATTGAAAATGATTTCCTTCATACACTTCCTTTTTGAACCAGTGAGTAAATCCATGTGAGGATAGATACAATGACTTATGGAATCGAGAAAATCCAACTTATCAAAGAGGGAAAACAAGAGAATCAAAAGAAGGCTTAAAAGGAATGATCATTCAGAGCAGTATGGACCATAAAATATGACAATCACTTATAGCTTTCTTTTATTAGTAAATTTGGAGATTGTGATGTGTAGATAACCGGACAGTCAGATACACAGTCATCTCGTTGTTTTAAACTGTGGAGGGAAGCCAGACCATATAATACCATCCAGAGTCAATTTTGCATTATGCCCTAGTAACCCTACATATATGAAACTGAGCTTTCTCTATTAGTCAGCACCTTTTATCCAAGATATATAGTAAATATAGAAGGATGATGTAACTGAGGTTTTCCTAATGATAGGTGGCTTCGCGATCTCACACTGGTAGGTAATGTGTTTGCCCTGCGTGACTGCAATATGGTTTTTACAGTATGTTATTCAAATTTTGTGCGTGTCTAGAAACAATTGTTGGTGTTATAACTCAACTTGCCTGATCATTGGTTTTTATTTTGGTCCTAAAGGTTCTCCTCTATATATACAGGCAATATCGATCTTTAGCCTTGCCCATTAATATGCTACATCACCAGGACTAGGGGTGAGCAAGGTTCGGATTGGGCGGTTTTTGTCCTATTTCAAACTAAACCATTTAAAACGGTTTGGAAAAATTGAAAACCAAACCAAACTATTTCTTGCGGTTCGGTTTGGTTTTAAATTACAGTTTACCTATCGACATAATAATAATGTATTTAAAACAAGTTAAAATATAAGTAAATTGGTCTAAAATTCTCAATATGGGAACTTTGTAAACATAAATGTTACATTACATTAATATTTGTCGAAGAAGAAAATAGTAATAGTGAGAAAATTGACAGAAATTAGTAGATAACTGGGCAGTAATGAATTTGTGGGTTAGGGTCATTGACCTAATAGTTTGACAAAAATTAAATAAGTCAACCCAATAAATTTAGTATTGCATTGTACTTTGCTCACTTTACAAATACGTAATTAAGTAGAATTAATTTATTTTTAATTATAAAAAATTAAAAATGATTCGGTTCGGTTTAAACGGTTTTTGAAACATTGAAACTTAAACCAAACCATTTTCAAACGGTTTGGTTTGGTTTGAAACCGAAATGTTGACGGGTCACGTGGACCCAAACCAATGGATTCAATTTGGTTTGCAGATTGGTGGTTTTTTGTGCGGTCCTAACTAGGACTAGAACGCCACTCATCATTTGGTGGATTTGCATGGCTGGGTCATTTGTTTCTTTTATGAACTAATAATTTACCCACAAATACAAATTACAGTACCCCATATGGGTGACAATAACTAGTTAAATATACCCACATAGTAGTAAGAGCCACTATAAAAATGTGAATTCTGTTGGAGCCTCTTATACCTTGAAATGAAAGTTGAGTGGGTTTGTGTGCTTTATTCATTTCATTTCTTGCTTATCATAAATTTATTGCCGTGTCTTCCTTAGTTCCCTCTCACGATCAATAGTAGTATAAGATGTGAGCAAGATTCCTCAAGCCGAAGCATGTCCTTTTACGGTGATTTCATGTTTCATCATACTCTAAAAAATGTAAAAATATGATGTCTCAGCTTGTCATTTGTTTACACTTCTCCTCTTACGCAGTTACGCTCTGGTTCTTTTTTAATGCTGAAATTTACTGGTGCATGGACTGTATTAGAGTAAAGAACACCGATAACTCTAGTAATTTAAGTAGAGTAATAATTTCACATCCCTTTACCTCTTTATTGCTTTTGATTTTGAAACATCTCCACTCTACTATGAACAAGTATTCTCTCAGATTTACCGGTCATGCTATCACAGCATCCATTTTCGAATTATATGGCTCTATATGAGTATAATGTTTACTTCTCAGCAAAATCAGCTCCTAATTTTGTTGCGTGGACTAAGAACTAAGTTAACCAAGAAAAAGCTGAAGAGTAACTTTTGTCAGCTCCTTATTTCAACAATGGTTAGTTTAGAGCCTAGATAAAATTGGTGATGAGGTCTTTTTCAATCTACTTTATTTTGATAATGCATGGGTTCTTTATGCAAGTTGAGCTTATTTAAAATATTATGCAAGTACAGGGAATTTAAAAAAAATCGCTGTCCATTTCTTTTTTTCGGTTGTTAGGTATGCCAAATTTTTAACGTGGCTTGTTAAGTTTGTGTCTTCAGAGAAGTGATTTTGACTAGAACTTCTTGCTCTGTGTATCAGCTATCTTGTTGCTGCTGTTGGTTTGCAAAGTGTTTGGAGCCTGTCGCTGGCAATTGCTGATATATATGCCCTTTCAGTTAGACGAAGTTTTAGACATGTTGGAGTTGTCAGTTTATTCACCATTGGTGATGGGGTAAGAAAAACTTGTTTAACTAGACTACGGAAATTCTCAGATGCAATGCTCTTTTGATAAGGTGTGATGTTGCCATGTATTTATGGGAAAGATGTGATCATTATCTATGTGAAAATGCCACCTTGCACAACTATTTTCCTACAAGTAATTAATACCATAAAAAGCAATTATGTGATTACGTTGAGTTTCCAGGACCCTTATGGTTGGATTGACACTCGTATGCTAGATATGAATAATGCCTATACTCTGACCATCATTTTAATTGGGATCTTTTGATACTATAATATTCCATCAGCAATATTAATGTTACAAATTTTAAACTTGAACTGATGCACGGGATCCTATTCCTGTTTATTTTCCCTGCTATTTTTGATACTTCAGTATTGCAAATTTTAGCACGTCGTTTTGCAATAAAACTAACGAAAGAGCAACATTTGATGATTGCATTTTTGTGAATTGTTGTATTGTGATGATAATTATTATAATTAGCGGTTCAACTTTCCATGATCTTCTGCACAATCTGAGTTAACAAAATCGTTGCAATGAGTCAATGACTAAAGTTTGAGAAATTATTACAGTTCTTGTTACATTTTTTATGACAATGAGAAATGTTGCATTTAAGTGGACTATTCTTGCAATGACTAAAATTTCACAAATTCTATGATGCATTTTACACTCTATCAAGGGGAATCATTTGTGCCGCCTTTCAACCTTTTTCCTTTTCTGTCATACCGTGTTGATATCTTTGACAGTCTGTCAAATGCACTCTCAATTATTTAGAAGCATACCATTGCTATAATCTTTATTCCAACATACAACATGTGTAACATGTGTGTCACCATTTGTTATTTTACTCTTTCATCATATTTTTCCTTGCCAAATTGCTTAGAAAGATCTTTCCATTGTGGTGCAGGTTACTTCGACCCTAACTTTTGCTGCTGCCTGTGCATCTGCTGGTATCACTGTCCTAATTGGTAATGATCTTGAAAAATGTAATGTTAACCACTGCACAAGATTTATGTCAGCTACCGCCATGGCTTTTCTGAGCTGGTTTGCTGTCTCTCCATCTTTTCTTTTGAATTTTTGGTCATTGGCATCCCGGTAGCCAGAAACAAATGCGCTACTGAATAAGAAAGCACAACTCTATGATTGACTGCCCTGTACTACTTTTGCTTTCTTGTTGTATTTTTGGTTTAATAGATCAACAAAGGAGATATAGATGCCCTACTGTCTATATCAGTGAATTTTTTGCACCGCAGAACTTACTGAAAGTTTATTTTTTCAGGAGTTGGAAACAATATTTATTCTGCTAGAGATCTGTTAAATATTGCTTCAAGATTATTTGGCCTTAGACTTGATTATGTGTCAATATTTGGAAAAATACATTTTTTTTTTAATTTCTTAAGATGGGAAGAAGGAATGTGGAGCTGGATTGTTAATCGAAGTGAAATAAAATTTTAACAGACGTGTTTTGTGTAGACTAAGAATAACATGGCTTATATGGTAGTTTCTACTTTCTAAGGATGTAGTGCTTTGAGTCTTTCTGTAGATCAAGTAATCAATTTAACGGGACCAAAAAATGATTCGTATAGGAGCTGAATTCAAATTTATCAAGAAACAGATTTAGAGTAAGTTTTATTAAGCTAATTATTTCGAGCTTGTTTGGTGATTGAGTTTTATTAGACAATATTTTGTATGAAGATAAAATTTGTCATTTGCATTGAATGAGGTTTATTGTTTTGATTTTGGGTGTGTATAAGTTTGCATTAATAATTTAAATTTTTTGGTTATCGAATTGAACTGAACCAAACTAGAACTATTCGATTGTAGTTCAATTCTAGCTTGGTTTCATAATTACATATGGAACAATAGTTTCATTATAAAATAAATATTGGTTTTTAGTTTGGCTCAATTTCGAAGCAAATCAAATCAAACTAAACTGAACCACGCCACCCCTAAGCCACACATTTTACATAAGTGTAGGAGGTTCAATTGAGAATCTTTGTTCTCACCCTCCAACTGAAAGGCAAAGTTATCCAATTCCAATTTTGAACCTAGTTGAAGGAGATCTTGTTTTATGTCAGAAGGGTGTATTGGATCGGATCAATGATCTACAAGTCTAAAACTACACGATAGCCCCATGTTCATAGCTCATAGTGTTTGGGTGTTATTCGAACAACCACAATTATTTACAATTGAAGAACTTTAATCTATGAATATAAAGAGAGAGAGAGAGAGAGAGAGAGAGAGAGATCTTATAGAATTGTTGTGTAAATTACTGAATTATTGGGGTCTTACTTATAGGCTAACAGTAAAATATAATTGAATCACATTGGGACTCTCTAAAGATCAATTTAATCCTACTTAAAATTTTAAATTGAAGTCCTATTGATAAGTGTATTTTGTGCACTTATTTGGGTCTTTAAATTAAGTTTTTATTTTGTCATTTTATTAATTTTATACTTAATTTAGTGTATTATTCTTCATATTTCAGTTTTGGACCCGTTTATAAGTAATTAGAGAAGAATGGACGGAAACAACAATAATTTGGTGAAATCGACAAGAAAGTTGAGTTTTTGAAGTGAATATCAAAAGCCAAACATTGGAGGATCAGGAAGAAAATAAAATCAATAAGTTGAAGGTGTGTTGGATTGACAATGAAGAGTTGAAGCAAATGATCAAACGCCTGAAAAAGTAAAAAAAAAAATTGAATTGAAAAACTACATATTAAAGCATATGGAGAAATCTGAGCACAACTTTTGGTATTAAAATCTTCACAAAGCAAATGATATACCATTGGAAAGATAATTGAGTTACAAGTCCAACGCTTTTTACGGATCTCAATTTGGAGTTTTCTATAAGAAATTATGACCGTTTGAAAAACAGGCGCAGAGCAGAAAAAATTAAAGCTGAGACAATATTTGGATAGCAGAGAACATTTCAACTGGCCTGGGCGATCGCTTGGGAATGTACTAGGAGATCGCCCAGTGTATTTTTGGCACGCGCGGATTTTTCTTACCTTTTTGAGTTCTAATTCAATTAGAAAACGTTTTGGACGCGATTTTAATGAATTTTAAGAAACTTTTTAGGGCACAATTAGGTAAGTATATATATAAGTTATTAACTCATATCAAGGGTCGTTTTTTTGGTGGAATTTTTGGGAGAAAAACATTACACAAAACACCAAACGGAATATCAAAATTCATCTATCTAAGAACGAAGATCAAGATCAAGATCAAGATTTATTTGTCTCCGGGTTATGAATTCCATAATTTCTTCTTCTTCTTCTTTTACTTCTTTATTGTTAGTATGCTAGACTAGAATATTTTAGTGCTAGGATCATGATGAAGCTTGTATCATAAATTTTTAATTCTTTAAACCTAGTTTTTTATATTTAAGCATGTTTTAATTTTTGAATAATTGATATTGATTTTCTCTTCATCTACAATTATATGAGCAATAGTTGTATGATTCTTGTGGCTTGTTTTACCTTCGAGAGATAGAAAATAGGTTATACATAGTATCAATTATTGTAGAGTTCGATAGAGGATAGAAATATACTGCTATGCTTTACGTGATCTATAAGTATTCACAAATTCTAATGCATTATTGTATGCTCGCATTCGTTATAGAAATATAGTCGGGTCGCATATAAGAATATGTTTAATTATACTCGAGAGAGATTGTTAAATTAAATTAGGAATATTGATCTTCATAAGTAAATCATATTATCAAATTTAATGGTTCGGGTTAAAGGTAATTGATATAAGTGGATTCGAGATCCTATTACGTTTTTCTTTTCTAAAGTTAAATTAATCTTTCATCAATTTCATCTTTAAATTGTTTGACAATTAATTGGTTAATTAATTCTTAGTTTATAGTTTAATTAGTTTTCAATCACAAAATCTTCAAAAGTTCATTAGATTCGGTTAATGTTAGTATAATTGAACTGGATTATCTAAATCTTCGTAGGTACGATACTTGGACTCAATATCCACTTTATTACTTGAACGATCCGTGCACTTGCAAAATTATTAAAGATATAAAATTGCTAACATCTATGTTTAAGATTGATTTAGGATTCTAATATTTGACCCACAATCTTGTTGGCCCACTATGGGCACTCCAATTGGGTCAATCTAGACCAGACTCAAAGTTTAACATCTCCCACTCGAACATTGGAAACAGAAAGCATGCATCTCTTTCATCATCCTAATATACACTCCATTCATACTTCATAATGAGCCATGCAACTATCGAGCCACCTACACAAAAAGGTTTGGCACTATACTACATCTCATCACACCAATCTATAACATCTTTGAAAGTGTCTCATTATATCTCAAACTTATTGAGCCACATCAAATTTAACATTTCTAATTCCTATGAGTGATCTCATAGCTATGCTACTACAAAAAGTCTACATGTACACCGCGGAGTTGACCGCGATATGATATGTTAAATATCTTGCGATATTTTGTAATATATCACGAGATATTGTTGTCAATTTTTAATAGCATTAAATGACATTCCAACCATAATTTCTACCACTTTGTACCATTTTGAACTAAATTTCCAGCCATTTTGTTCACTTCTTCAAGTCTTCAACATTTCTACATATTTTTTCTTGTGTGCATCATTTCCGGCAACTCTCCGACGACTCTTATTTTTCCATAATCTCCATCTTTGACTTGAAATTGTATTTTCCTTCCAAGTTATCTACCACGGTCTAAAAAAGGTAATTTTTGTACTCGTTTGGAAGTTAATTTTTTTTTTCATATTTTTGTATTATAAACCTTATAGAAGTTAAGTATTTGTCATAATTGCAAATATTTATTTTTTGTGTTACATACCATATGGAAGTTATTATTTTTGATATTTTTATTTAGGAAATTTCGTTTCACTTTCTGAAGATGCGACAGTAAATATGAATATGTTTGTGGTTGATGATGAATACTTGAAAGATGATAAGATAGAAATATAGAATTCTCCTGGTTTGAATGATGATTGGGTTGAAGAACCGAATGAGCTTGCACCTGAGGTGGGGATTAAGTTTAAGGAGCTTGACAAAGTATTCGAATTTTACAAGAACTATGTATCTCGTGTAGGTTTTCTAATTAGAAAACGTAATTCGAGGAAGGGTGATGATGGGCTTGTAAAAAATATCGCTTTTACATGTAGTCGAGAAGGCCAAAGAACAAGTAATACAAGCACTTCTTTGAAGTCTCACCCGACAATTCAAACAGGATGCAAAGCTAGGGTGTCTACTGTATTTGATGCCAGTCGATCATGGTGATTAACTAAAGTTCAGCTGGATCATAACCACAAAACAAGTCCTTCGAAGTCTAGGTTGTATCGGTACAATAGACAACTAAGTGACAACGTGAAACGAAAGCTTGAAGTGAATGATATTGCTGGAATTTCGTTACACAAAAGTTACAATTCAGTTGTTGTTGAAGCAGGTGATATGAGTAGATGATATTTATCGAGAAGGATTGTTGAAACTTTATTGATAAGGTTAGGCGTTTGAGACTTGGGGAAGTAGATGCTCAAGCATTACAATGTTATTTCTCAAAAATGCAATCACAGTGTCCTGGTTTTTACTTTAGTGTAGATTTGGACGAAGAGTGTCGATTGAGAAATGTGTTTTAGGCTGATAATAGGTGTAGAGAAGTGTACAAAGAATTTGGCGATGCCGTCACCTTTGATACCACATATTTAACTAATATGTATGACATGCCGTTTGCTCTTTTGTTGGTGTAAACCATCACGGATAGTTGACGCTGCTTGGATGTGGTTTAATTTCCAATGAGGATACGCAGACATTCACATGGCTGTTTAGGACATGACTTGAGTGCATGGAAGGTAAAGCTCTCATTGGAATAATAACTGATCAAGATAGGACGATTCAAAATGCAATTTCAATTGTTTTTTTGGATACTAGGCATAGATGGTGTTTGTGGCATATCTTGAAGAAGTTGCCCGAGAAATTTGAAGGACACGGTCATAATAGAGCTATACTTTCGACTGTCCACTATGTGGTTTACAAATCGCAAAGTCCAGAAGATTTTGAACAGTATTGGAATTCTATGATTGCTAGCTACGATCTTGAGGATCATGATTGGTTATCAGGACTTTATAGAGAACGTAGTCGTTGGATGCCGTGTTATTTGAGGACTAGTTTTTGGGCAGGGATGTCTACGACACAACGGAGTGAGAGCATGAATGTTTTTTTCGATGGTTACGTCCATTCAAAAACCACATTGAAGCAATTTGTTGAGCATTACGAATGGGCTTTGAGGAGCAAAGCTGAGAAAGAGTTCCAAGCGGACTTCAAGTCATTTTCTAGATAATCCCTTGTGCAACAAAGTTTGGAATGGAGAAACAATTCTAGAAAGCTTATACAATATCCAAATTCAAAGAATTTCAAGAAGAGTTCTCAGGTATGGTTTAGTGTCGGATTATTGCAGTTGACGAGGGACCTTTGGGAAACTCGTATAAGGTATTGTAATCTATCATTTTCGACGATGGGATGAAGAAAAAATATGTACGGTTTTGTTTGACAAAGAACAATGTCAAATTGTGTGTATATGTCACTTGTTTAAATTTCGGGAGATACTTTGCAAACATTGTATCATAGTTTTCATTACAAATGATATCACATTTGTGCTGGAAAGGTATATCTTACGTAGATGGAGGAAAGACGTGAGTAGAACATATACTAGGATGAAGATTAACTGCAATGGTTGAATTAGCACACCTGCTCAAGTATGATATGATGAATTATGTGATACATTTCGCAAGGTTGCTGACGAGGTTGCAGACGATGAAGTACTTACCCGGGAGATAACGGAATGGCTTGAAATGAAAATGACAAATATGAACATTTCAAAGAATAAGTCATCATGTGGTAGTAACATCATTTTCGGACATTCTCATGTTCATGATTCCATTGAACGAGGATTAGTCGATAAGAATTCTATTGTCCACATGTTGGATCCAAAGAACTCGAAGACGAAGGGTGCTCCAAAGAAGCTTCGGAAAAAGGGTCCATTGGAAATAGATGCATCAAAAACGAAGGTATGGTAAACCATATCTTATTTAAAAAAAAAAATCTGAAAAAATGTTGGGCGATCGCCACCCTCATTGAAGCAGAGGCAGAATGCTTTCTACTTCAATTGGGCGATCGCCACCCTCATTTGTCGTGCCATTTTTTCCCTATACCAATTTTCAACTGCTCATTGCTAATATTTATTTGCGCAGGTGATTTCGAGTTCAAGTAAATGGAAGAACGTAACACAGTCCAATATACATGACGCTAATCAAAGCTTTATCTAAGCACCTGAAGGCCATTACCCCATCCTCGACTTATCGCAGGCTGCTCAATATCAACCATGACTACCAGGTTATGGAGTAAACTTGGTGCCAACTTATGGGTCGAGTCAACAATTGAATTCAATGTATCCTATAGTTGGACAATCCGAAGAACAAATGTCGAGCAATTTGTTAGCAAATCCAAGATTCCACTTACCTCACCATCAGTACGATGGATAGTTTATATGTCCGATTTGTTTAATGCAAAACTTTTTTAAATTCATTCATGATCATGTATTATGCGTTTATGTTGTAAGTGTCTGAAAATCGAACAAACAAATGGTCTAACATTTTCGAACTTCGTGATATCAGAACAAACAAATAGTTCGAATGGTGGATTACAACAACAATCTGGCTACATAAACCCAAATAGTACTGGTTCAATTACAACAAAAATTAATCTAACTATCTAACTCGTGTCCTTTTCCTCGGCCCTTGCGGATTGTGAGATTGAGCGAAATCTCGACATCTTTTTCCTCCGATAAACTAGCTAACATTTTGAACATACTAGGCAAGTCTTCATTTATCTCTTTGCCCACAGAGTTGTCCAATCCAATGCTACTAGATTGCCTCTCAATGAACCCCCAACTCGATTGACTGTTATCTCACTTGAAATATGTTCATTTGTCCTCACTGCAGTAGAAAAAAAGCCTCCATTTGGTCTTTAACACCTTAACTACTTGTATCCATTTGACATAACCCTTCCCACATTGTGAGCATCATCGCTTTTGCTTGCATTCTTCTAACAAGTGACCCGACTTTCTACAACCGTAGCATATTCCTTAATTGCTTGCCATGTACTACAGATTTGAGCACGTTGTATTGCTCGTTGACAGAGGATTATAATACTTAGAATATGAAACCTTTGCCTGCAATACCAAAACAACCATTCTCTACTAAAATGAAATGTCCATGAATGCATGATTGATCTCCAAATAATTTCTCAGAACTAATTAAAACTGTAATAGAAAGCTAAACATACTTCAACTAAATAATTACTCTACATCATCAAAAACACAAAAAAAAAAAAAAAAAAAAAAACAAAACAAATAAGGCATTGTAATGCTTGAGCATCTCCTCAATTTCCAAGACAAAATAAACAAAATTTTCAGAGTATAACCATTCTCGTCCAAAATTTCATCCAAAAAAAATGTGGAAACTAAAGCTAGGACAAGAAAAGTTAAAACAAATTCAGTATAACCTTTCTCGTCCAAAATTTCACCCAAAAAAAGTGTGGAAACTACAACCAGGACATGAAAACTTGAAACAAATTCAGTATAACCATTCTTGTCCAAAATTTCACCCAAAAAGGTGTGGAAACTAAAGTCAGGACAATAAAACTTAAAATAAATTCAGTATAACCATTCTCGTCTAACATTTCACCCAAAAAAGTGTGGAAACTAAAGCCAGGACAAGAAAACTTAAAAAAAATTCAACCTGTTTTAACAAAGAACTCTTCTACGACTCATGAATCAAAGAACTCTCCAAATTAACAAATTTTGCTCCGACAAACTCAACAGATCTGGACCGTGCGTAGAAGATATTGATTTTGAAATAATATTATATCTTGTGAAAATAGAAAATTTTAGGCAATAAGACAAATAAAGAGGATATATGACTCACCTGTTGGGTAAGAATACTTGTTCAGACAAAGGAAGAGGAAGACCACTTTCCTTCTAAGACTTGGAATCAGCCAAATGAGCCAATCTGCCAATGTTACTCTCAACCGAATGAAGAGGAAGACCACTTTTTCCTTCCAAGACTTGGAATCAGCCAAATGAGCCAATCTGCTAATGTTACTCTTAGCCGAAGGAAGAGGAAGACCACTTTTTCCTTCCAAGACTTGGAATGAGCCAAATGAGCTTTTTGCCTTTTATTATTTGATTGTGTAATTTCATCTTATTGGTGAGGGCATATTGGTCATTTATCACGTGTGCGGTATGCCCAGCGGTAAACGAGGGTATACAACCAACATTTTTCATGCTAATATCCCTTACTTGGATTTATGTTAACAATTATATTGCAGCACCTCGAAGCAACATAACAGATAGACCGTAAACATAAATCACAAATCGATTAGTCTTCCAATTGCCCTCATTTCACTTGGCCTTGACTTAAATTTTTTTTCCCAGCACTGTCCATTAGATCAAGTCAAACATAACCATAAAAAATATGTTAGGGTGCGTTTGATTGCAAGGAAAAAGTATTTTTTTCACCTAGTTTCCAACTGATACGTTTGATAGCCACATTTTTCCATGGAAAAAGCCTTTTCTTACTTATTTTTCAATTACATGTTTGATTGATTGTCATTTTTTCAAGTAAAACATTTTCTCATTTCTACATAAATGGCCACATTTTTCTTGAAAATAAGGAAACTGTTTTCTTATGGGGGGAGGAGATTTTATTTTCTAGGTAAAATTTGTCTTTTAAATTGATATTTTTCAATTAACAATTTCTTGGCAATTCAATTTTCTGTAATTCATTTTCTTTCCACCTAAATTAAATACTTGCAATCAAACGCACCCTTACAGTAGCATACATTAAACCTCTATCTTATGCCTAATTTTTATGTGATGATAGAGAAAACAAAGATTTGGACGTCTAAAAGTGGAAATATAAATTTTAGTCTTTTAAAAGTTGGAAAATTTCGTTAGAGGATGTGATTAAGCATTTAATTAAATTGAAAAATGTAACACTAGCAGTATTTGTAAAAATCAATGGAGAAATTGGAGCAAATGGTCCATTACCTATAAAAATCATCTATAACGTTTATTTTTTGCACAGAAGACCTATATGTATTTTGATGCGCAATTGATCTTTATTGATGAAAAAGATAAATATGTCCTTAGTTTTAATTATAGAAAATTGTAATTGGATTTCTAATCTTTGCAAAAGATACAAATGGTTCCGATAATTTTATTTTTTATTAAAAAAAAGAAAAACTAACGAATTTTTTTTTTTTTTTTTAAAATTAACATTTTATTGACCAAATTGATAATGTATTAAATTGTTTTGTATATTTTACGAACTATTTTATGAGCATTGTTGGTTGTGGAAAAAGATGGTGGTAACACATGTGTTACATTAATTAAAATTTCACTAAAACGTGTGTTACCTAGTTATGATGGAGGTGATTATGGTTGTGGATGGTAGTAGTGGATCTTGAACTTGGTTATGGTGAAGTTGGTGGAATGCGATTAGTAATGGTAACACGTATATTACCCGTGCATAAATATTATTTTCAAATGAAATATTGAAATACTGATTTTAAATAAAAATAATGCATTTTAAAAAAAAATATTAAAGGATATAGAATGTAAAATATTATTTTTAATGAAAATAATGGGAAAAAAACATATGATAACATATATATTACTAGTGTAAAAATATTTTTAACAAATGAAAAATTGAAATATTGGTTTTAAATGAAAACAATGTATTTTTTAAAATATTATAAAAAGAGAAATTATAAAATATTAATTTTATGAAAATGAGATTATAACGCATATGGTAACACATGTGTTATCTGGGTAAAAATGTTATTTTTAAGTAAAAATTTTGATTTTGATTTTGATTTTAAATGAAAATAATGGAATTTAAAAAAAAAATTATAAAAGGAGAGTAAATATAAAATGAAAATAAAAATAAAATGAGGAAAAACATATGGTATGTTACCAGTGTAAAAATGTCGTTTTCAAATCAAAAAATTGAAATATTGATTTTAAATGAAAACAATGTATTTTTAAAAAAATTATAAAATATTGATTTTAATGAGAATGAAAAAGTAACGCATATGGTAATACATATGTTACTAGAGTAAAAATATTATTTTCCGAATGAAAAATTGAATGGTACCTCATATGTTACAAATTTATTTTTTGAAAATATTATAACAAGAGATAAATTATAAAATATTAATTTTAAGGAAAATGAGAATGTAACATAGGGAGGCATAAAATGTTATTTTTAAATAAAATTTTAATTTTAAATAAAAATAATGTATTTTAAAAAAAATTATAAAATATTAATTTTAATAAAAATGAGGAAGTAACATATGATAACAAATATAGTAACACATATGTTACCCGTGTAAAAAAAATTGTTTTCAAATGAAATATTGATTTTAAATAAAAATAATATATTTTTAAAAAATTATAAATATTGATTTTAATAAGCGTTAATTACACTAATGATCTACAATTTTTCATGTTTGTAACGATTTTATCCCTAATCAATTTTTTTAACAAATATCATCCTCATCCTTTCATTTATTCGCACAGATAGTCCCAAAATCACTATTTTTCACTATTTTGACAATTCTTTGACAATTTTGCCCATTTACTTAAATAAATTAAAATAATAGAAAAATAAAATACAATGGAAACATTGTAATTTGGTCTTTAATCTTTTCAAAAGTACAAATAAATTCTAAACATTGTAATTGGGCCCTTAATCTTTTTTTTTTTTTGTTGGGGAAGAACCTATCTGTATAAAATAAATTGTACACGAACAATATGTTACGTGTACAATTTTTTATTAAAATAAGAAAAAAAAATCAAATACATAAATATTAATGCAAAATAATACTTACTATGAATATGATTAATCCATATTCAAATATTCAAGTTCTTAAGACATTATTCTGTCTACTTTGTCTTGGATTCGAAGTTCGGCGTCATCTCAATCCTTTAGATGTAATAAGCTTTCTAAAATGTCGGCTTTCAGTCTTGACTTGATATCAGATAAAACATTGTCACTTGTACTAAACAAACACATACGGTATCACACGTATGTTACTCGTGTAAAAATGTTGTTTCCAAATAAAATTTGTAATATTGATTTAAATAAAAATAATGTGCTTTTTAAAAGATTATAAAAGGAGATAAATTGTAAAATATTGATTTTAATAAAAATAATTAAGTAACATATGGTAGAATATTGATCTAATACCTCCGGTGGGCATTGTTATAATGCTTGGCACGGGCATGTGTCATGCACAATTGCATGAGTGTAAAGCAGTCTTTACACTCATGCAATTATTGCATGATTGATGCCCCTGCCAAGATTATAACAATGCCCACCGGGAACATTAGAACGGGATTCACATATGGTAATGCATGTGTCATTCGTGTAAAATGTTGTTTTTTTCAAATGAAAAATTGATTTTAAATGAAAATAATGTATTTTAAGAAAATTATTAAATAGTATATAATATTAATATAATTACTACCATATTTGAAATAGTATACATATATGATATTTTTATATAATAATATATAATTTTAGATAATGAACAACTGAAATATTGATTTTAAAAAAATAATAATATAATTTTAGATAATGAAAAACTAAAATATAGATTTTAAATAAAAATAATATATTTTTTAAAATTATAAATAGAGATAAATTATAAAATATTGAGTTAAATGAAAATGAGGTGTTTTTTAAAAATAACATGAGAATGAGTTATTTTTTGAAAATTTAAAAAAAAATAGGTATTTTTCAATTTTTTTACAAAATGTAGGGATGTTGTCAATTTTGCCCTTGAAATTTTCACCGTATGGAATCTGGCCCAATCTAGATTGAGATAGGCCCAATACAGTGAGAGGCCCAATACAGTAGGTACGGCCACTTTACAGCATTAGTTGGACCAAAATAAGTAGTGGCAAATAACTTCTACTTATTTTCATTTTTTATTATAATCACTTGTGTTGTGCATGGAGTGAAGTTAAAGAGGAGAGCAATTGAAGGAGAGTGAAGACAGTTGGATAACTGCCACGCTCTCTCTCTGTAACCGGTATTTTCTCTTCTTCACTTCTCCCAATGACTCGGGCACACTAAATTCCACACCTTTTTCATTTTTACTGATCCCATTTTTTGTGGTTCAATTTGTTTTCACCACTGCTAATTCTTCTTCATGTTCTTCAAGAATTACGAACACGAGTATTGATTCATGGCGTTCATGAAATTGGGCTCAAAATCTGAAGCATTCTATCGAGATGGCCAATCTTGGTAAGCCAAAAACACTCTATTTAATCCAGTTTTATTTATTTATTATTGTCAATTATTTTTGGTTCAGAATGGGTGGATTTACTGTATTATTTTGTCATTATAAGTTTCGTGTTTTATAACTATGTTTACCCAAATGAACAATTTTTGGCTGTGAAGACTGAACTAGAGAGATCCCTTCAGACATTTCTTCAATGAAAGATTGCAGCGTTTTGACTCTTTGATTTTATGATATTTTGTGTTCTACATCAATGTTGTAACTTAGAGTCTGGTACTGTATTTGTTACATCTTTGGGAGTCCGTATATGAGCCTCTTCAAACCAGACTTATTGCTAATGAATCCATGATTATTATAGAATGTGGTAATTGGTAAATTTGGGCATCTCTTTTTAGATGGTGCCTTAAGATGTGAGGTTAGCAATTTTCTCATTGGTTTTCTTGTAAATGCCCAATTTAGTTATGTTTATCTTGGATAAAATTGTGTAGTATGTTTCTGCAACAATATTGAAGCCCCAATTACCCGTGATTCATTTCTGTCTTGAACTCATCTGGCAGCATTCATACAGCCATTTTACGTCTTATCGTGAAACTTATAGTGTGATCTTTCCAGGCATTGCATATCTGGCCTCCAGAGTGATGTCACAATTGAAATCGGAGAAATGTCATTTCATCTTCACAAGGTGTGCAGCTTTACTTTTGAGGCCTTATTCGTATTTTAGTTGCAGCATGAGTTAGCAATTACCATGCATGTTGTTTTGGTACGTTGTATGCCAATGGCACTGTTAAATGAGATCAGTTTACTTTTATTTATAGTCACCAATCTTTTGCATAATCCAAATTCCCAATAAGTTTATTGCATATTGCAGTTTCCTTTGCTGTCACGATGTGGGCTTCTTGAGAAACTTATTGGTGAATCTCACAGTGTTGATGGATCTGTATGTGCTTTACACCTTGGTCAGTTACCGGGTGGAGCTAAAGCTTTTGAGTTAGTAGCCAAATTCTGCTATGGCGTTAAAATAGAACTAACTTCTATGAACGTCGTGAGTCTTCGATGTGCAGCTGAGTACCTTCAAATGAATGAAGAGTACGGGGAGGGAAATCTCATTGCACAAACAGAAGCTTTTCTCAACGAGGTTTTTAGAAATTGGACGGACACAATAAAAGCTCTTGAAACCTGTGAAGAAGTTCTTCCACATGCTGAGGAGCTCCACATTGTCTCAAGATGCATTCACTCCTTGGCAATGAAGGCTTGTGCTGATCCAAAGTTATTCAATTGGCCTGTGTCCGGGAACAATGAGACGGGGCGGACATCAGGTGCTTCCCTATGGAACGGTATATGTACTTCAACGAAACCACAGCCCATAAGTGATGATTGGTGGTTTGAGGATGTTTCATTCCTCAGTTTACCTCTCTATAAACGGTTGATCCAAGCTGTCGAAGAGGGAGGCATGACGCCTGAGAATATTGCTGGAGCCCTTGTGTTCTATGCTAAGAAATACATTCCCCAGATGAATAGGCAGTCAAGCTTCAAGAACTTAAATTCGGCTTCAACAATTTCTATCCCATCTGAGGCAGACCAGAGGGCGCTTCTTGAAGAGATAGTCGAGATACTTCCAAACCAGAACGGAGTAATACATACTAGGTTCCTACTTAGGTTGCTCCGGACCGCTATGGTTTTGCAGTCAAGTCCATCATGCAGGGAAAATTTGGAGAGAAGGGTTGGGCTGCAGTTAGACCAAGCAGCATTGGAAGATCTACTAATACCGAACATGGGATATTCCGTGGAAACCTTATATGACATAGACTGTTTTCAGAGGATTCTAGACCATTTTGTGTCAATAGACCGGCCTTCGGCTGCCGCTTCTCCGTGTATAGTTGAAGAAAGTCAATTAATGGAAGGGACTCATTCGTTGACATCAATGACAATGGTGGCGAATCTGGTTGATGCATATCTTTCTGATGTGGCAGCAGACGTTAATTTGAAGTTCCCGAAATTCCAGTCCCTAGCTGCTGCAGTTCCTGATTATGCAAGGCCACTTTCTGACGGCATTTATCGTGCAATTGATATATATTTGAAGGTAAATTTTCACTGTGGTAACTAGTATCTCTAGCTTTATTCATATGGTTCATAATATTCTATTCTCACGAGACACGTATAACTGGAAGCTGAAGCATATTATCTGGCCCAAGTAATGCATTTCCACTTGTATTTCTCTTTGATATTCACAATTCTTTAGAATAAATTGCTAACGTGTATCATAATATCAGGCACATCCTTGGCTCACAGACTCTGAGCGGGAGCAAATATGTAGGCTCATGAACTGCCAAAAGCTCTCGTTGGAGGCAAGTACTCATGCCGCCCAAAATGAGAGACTGCCCCTTAGAGTGATTGTGCAAGTCTTATTTTTCGAACAGATGAGGCTACGAACATCCATTTCTGGTTGGTTCTTTGTTTCTGACAATCTCGAGAACTCTCAAAATCCCAATGCAGTCCTTGGACTCTCGAAAAATGATAATTTGGACAGAGGGTCGGGCATAGAGGATATGAGGGAGCGTGTCACTGATCTTGAGAAAGAGTGTCAAAGCATGAAAAAGGAGTTCCATAAACTGGTTAAGACAAAGAGAAGTTGGAATATATTCTGCAGGAGAAAATCAAACTACGTCAATGCTAAGTCATCAGAGCAAAGCGATACACAGACACGACAACAATGTGCCAATGGACACCAACTTCATGAAAATGGTGACTTGGGTTGTTAGTTTTAGAAAGGTAAAGCTTACACGTACTGATTCTATTTAGCCGGTTCATTTTTAGGCCACACGTTCTTGTTTGTCGGTCTAATGATGTTCCAATTTCTTGGTTGTTCAGATGGTAATTGATGATTAACATGATCATTTTTTAACTAGAAGAATTCTGCATTTTGTGGTCATCTACTTTTGAAATGTGCAGCAAGATTCTACGCTCTCTGGAATCTTTATTGCTCGGTCCAAATAACTACTACAACAAAAAAAACCGGCTTGGTTACTGGTAGAATCTCACACACAATGCCATCAATAAATAGTCATCTCAGGCTATAAACACCAGAAACTCAATCCTTTGGTACATGATTCTCAGCAACAGATTGTCATTTTCCAGGATGAAATGCAAAAGTCATCTCATTTTCTATCACCAGCAAACTTTTTAAAATGACAACCTCACTATAGGCGTAGTGAAAAATAACTTTGTTTTCAATTTTTTGTTTAGTGAGTCTTATTTTTATGTAAAATGTCTTAGATATGCACTCAAATTTTTGTGTCAACTGTCAAGTTACTTCTATGTAGGCATATCATGTTTCAGGGATATTAGAAAAAGTTGACAACAGCTGCCGTGTCAAACATACACACATAAAACATGTTATCGAATCACAACACAACAAGTATACTTCAAGATCATCCAAGTTTTTCGTCTAACAATGAGTGGCTGCCCCTCCCATGTGTCAACGTCATTTTAAAGCATATTCCTTAATGGTTTTCAGATTCAAAAGCTAAACCGATTAGACACACACATAAACACATATATGCCACACATGTAAAAGGTGAAATTGAAACCAGTATTATGGCTGGCTATCATTCTGTCTTCTTTTCTACTGCAGCCCACAAAACGTCACATTCTGCACACACATTGCGTACCTTATCTCGTTGCAAGAGCCGGGGTAAACTTTTCTTCTTGATGGGTCCTGAAATCAATGATCCAGATTGATCCACAGTCCTAAAAATCTGGGTGTATGTATATCATATTATATCAAGATCAACGGTGTTGTGAAATATGTGAACGATGGACAAAACAATTATTAATTCAAATCTGGCCAAGAATTATTCATTGGTGCTTGTGTTTCTACCCATAATCTGCTCCAGAATGGCCCCCATTTAGTTGCCTGTCTTTGGTTGGATTAATGTTGTCTGCTGAACAAACTTCAACAGCAAACAGGCATCAGAAAATTAGTTGAGAAACATGTCCGTGACAAAAATGGTCCCTCTTCATTGTGGACACTTGGCCCATTGATCTGTGTAAGCTGCAGGGTTCTCAATTTTGATGAGCCTACCATTATACCTACCTGCACTGCCAGGTGCCCATAATTATTACCCACCTCCCTAGCACATCTTTAAACAAGGAAATTGGTATATTTTACCAAACGACCTCATCTAAAGCCCCTGAAGGGTGACGAACAAACACCTTTCAAAGTTTGCTGACGGGTTTTAATTTTCTGGTCAAAGATTTGACATGTGCAAATTTTTATATAAATGAGCGAAGACAACACTTGAACTCAGAACTTTTGCTTGTTATGATACCTTTTAGATGGGGTAGTTTCAACACATAACAGTATAATATTGTGACTAAGTATATCAACTCATGACATGTCAAAACAGTAAGTTGCCATTAGTTGGAGAATTACAATACCATTTAGTAGTTACAACTTACAGAGGAAACAAATTTTCACGTGAAGGAAAATAAGTAGCTATCACATAATGAGGTCATTCCCAGAGAAATTTACAAAAAGATTTTTCCCCACAGCAAAAATTTAAAAATTCGAAGTTAGCTTCTTCCAATGCCATATTTCCTTATAGTTTAATGATCTCTTCAGTGCTGCAAATCCATTTTTCACCTGGATATATCATACTTTTGGGGGTAGCCAAGCTGCTCCATCTCCCAGCTCAGTCTCGACGCAACTCTTTCGTGGCTAGGAACGTACTCCTAAAAACCATAAACATTTCAACAATTAGGCCTGAATTTTCTGTCATTACTGTAAAAATGGGAACAATTCATCTACGTTAAGTACTATTTTTCGCATGTTCAATTGATCAGCAGTCTACAAGACGGGCACTGGTAACCAAGTGATTAGCATTTTACATCGATATTTTACATATGGAGATCTAAAATTTATTGTTCGTAGCGTTTTTCTATTCTTTATCTTTGTCTGCTAGTCGTTTAGCTTCTACAAGTTAATTAATTGTGCTTTGATCATGTAACTGTAATATTCACTTCAACAAAGACAATTTTTTGAGGAAAGAACTTGTCTTTTATTGAACGTTTGAGGTTCTTTGATCTTCTCTCAAAGGTACTTCGGATTCTTAGGGCACATGCTGATGGTTGTGCTATGTACTTCATTTATCCAAATGAGGGGAAAGTTTTTCTTCAAGAAAATTACCTCCAATTTCTTGACCAGCTCCTTTGCTGTTGGTGCAGATACAATTATGTGGCGAGCATTTGGACTAATGAAGCCTTCCTCTACAGCTTTGTCAATGAACGACAATAACGAATTGTAGTATCCATCCACATTCAGCAAGCCTACCTGCAACATACGTACTTCTTTTTTCAAAATTTTTGTGCAAAAGTTGCGTCTCTTAGCTGTTTCTTTTTAGTTATGGAAGTTTCCATAGGACAGATTCTTTAGACGAGTTGGAAGATTTAAAAGTTGCATAGAAATACCGGCTTATCATGAATGCCAAGTTGAGCCCAGGTTATCACTTCAAGTAACTCCTCTAGAGTTCCATAACCACCTGCGTGCATTTTCACGATTTACTTATAAATTGTACATGAGATACTTTAAAGGTATGACTAATAATTCTACTCCAATGCGTGCGCGCATTAAAAAACTAAAAACAGGGAAACAGAATCAACTTCTCAATTAATGGAGGGCCACGCTCAGGTTATGAGAAAGAACAGCCCAGTTTTTGAAGTCAACCAAGTTATCAACTTAAGTTTTATACAAGCAAAAAAACAGATGTGCCATACCAAGGGAAAATTACTGCACACTCCACGCACCCGACCACAGCCCCCTGCCACCCCCACCACCAGCACCTCCACTACCTTCACCCTCCAAACCTAAGTTGATGCGGCACCCTTAAAAAAGGGTGACCTCTCAGATGATGTTTTAATGGAGATTTGGATAGTTTATGTCACTAGAGACTACTTGTGCAACAAAATAGAACATCAATGACCAGTTTTTGGAAAGGACAAGCTGTGACCAACTCACTATTAGAAAAATATGTTCGGGAAAAATGGTGCAATTTTCTCAAAGAATAATGACATCCTATCACACCTTAGACAGACAGATGTCTTTGTTTCGAATGTGGAAAACCAGCTGGCCCCAGACTGTTTCAATTTCCCCAAATTGGTGTCTACTTTCTCTCGGAGGAATGATCCTCTGCAAGAAAAGGTTATGATTTCTCTTACAGAGTACTATAGTGTACTGTGACTATGAGATGCAACCATACCAGCAAAATGACACATTAGAATTTGGGGGAAAGGTAAGTGTCTTGAAAGGAGTGAGCATTATGTTTTGTCAGGTACAACTGCAATTTGGTGAAATTATGAATGTTTCTCCTTATCCCCATTTATGGTAAGGTAGATTGATGGAGTACCATCAGAAGTATGAATGCATTAAAGGAAATGAATCATTCACAGTGCAAGTTTTCTGAGAACTAAAGGCCCTAATTTTCAGTGCAAGATGATGGATATCTTGCATTTAGCTTAAGCAACATTTACTCAGTTCAATGTTTGTATATAATAACTGCAATATCCCATCTACACAGCCTCCTCATCCTCTGCATTATTCTGAAGTAAAAGATTATCTTTTAGGATGTGTCCGACAAAAACGCTATCCTTTTTCGAAGTTTCTGTGCATGATAGAATATTACCAATGGTAGGGAAGATTGAATAGGATTAGACAGTATCAAAGTAGAAAAAAACTATAGTCTTGCTGATTACACTGTGTAGTCATGTTTCAAGAGTCAGACTAGGATTGAAAAAGCCATGTGAGGTTTTTATTTTTTATTAAATTGACTTTGAAAATTAGGGGCCAAGCATTAAACCAACCTGGTAAGGCAATAAAAGCATCTGAATGCCTAGCCATTTCAGCTTTCCTTTGGTGCATATCTGCAACTGCCTTCACTTCCCCTACAGTTTCACCAGTTAACTGCAAAAGGGCACCAAATCACATTAAGCAAAAATGTTGATAAAGCTGAACTTTCTGGGGGCGGGGTGGGGGGGGGGTGGGGGTGGGGGGGGGTGTGGGGAAGGGGGAAAGTTTAATAGCATTGAAATAGCATTGAGTTGTGTGCAGTGATGCAATGATGAGGGCTGGAAAAATGGTGGACTTCATGCAAAAGTCTTTGAATTTAGTACACCTTCAGAGCCAGAGTTAAACACACTATCAGATCTAATGCATACTTAAGTAAAGAATTTTGAATCACAGAAAAGGTCAGCAAGAAAATTACAAAGGAATGAAACATAAAAGGAAAAAAATCAGAGACATCTTATGGACACTAAAAATACATGACTTCTTGTGAAAAACCTGCCACCTGAGTGCTCTACCCAATAGACGAGGTTTACCAGAAACAAGGACTTCAGAAGCCATAAATCAAAAGCAAATACGATGGGCTACTACATGTTTTAGACGTGCTTAAAAGCAGCTTTTTTTAGAGAGCTCAGAACTACTTTGAAGCATGGAGAAACATCATCATGGTCAAGAATTCCCAGAAAATAAAAAGAACAGAAGAAAAAAAGACGAGAAAAGGTTCAAAAGAAGGGAAAAGAATCACGGAACCAAGAATATACCTTGACAAGTAAATAATAAATTAAACAATGAAAAAGAGAAGGGAAAAAAGTCGCAGTAAAAAGATTAGTAATTTAATTGAAAAGGCTTAAGACTTTTTTAACCATGGCAGCCATACCTCTCGAGGCATGAGCGTCTTGGGAATAACCCTGTAGAGGGGACAATAACATGACAAAAAGTAAGAAAATAAACTAAATTAACCATAAAAACAGACCCCAAAATTCAAGGATTAGGATTAGAATACAAGAAAAGGCTTCTCACCCAAGCACATGCCGACCACCATCATGAACAGCTTGTGAAACTAAACCCATAAGCCCTATGCTGCCTCCTCCATAGACCAAATCAATGTTCATCGAAACCTTAAAAAACACAAAAAGATATGTAAGAACAAAGTTCCAAGAATCAACCCAAATGAAGATTTCATATACCCCCCTCTGCAAATCTTTAAACATTGAAATAAGACTTGTATAGGAAAGTAACAGAGCATATGGGTAGTAGAAGATAAGAAAAGCATGTTTGGCCATGCTGCTGAAAAAAGCAGCTAAAAAGCCGGTATTTAAGCAGGGCGGACATCCTTGAAGCTTCAAAATGTAAAACACCATCAACTTACGTGAAAACAGAGGCAACTTTTCGAAAAACTTTTGGCAAAAAAGAACACATTTGATACGTAAATACAAGGTTTCGACAAAAACCCTTGTTGTAAATCAATCTTTTTTCATAAGCCCATGTGAAAACAAACACAATATTAACAATATAAACTCCACCTAAAATAAAAACCCAGGAGACACACACAATTATGTACCAATTCTTGGCCAAGCTCAATAGCAGCTTCTTGGTAACTAGTCTTCTTGCCTTGGCTACTCCCACAAAACACACAAATCCTCTTGAATTTTGATACCTTCACTTCACTATCTCTCTCCATGTTTTTTTGTTCTTCTTTTCTTTCTCACTCTAGACTTTACATATTTGTCTCCATCTCTTAATGTTTGTTGCAAAAGCAGAATCTGGGTTCTAATAGGTCCCCAGTATATGCACTCTAGCCAATATATAGAGAGACTATAGATATAGATATATGTGTGTATATATATACGTATAGAGATATAAATACGTATGAGACAACAGAATACAATGATCAAATGTCAGACCCTTTTCTTGACCACCTTTGGCATTGGTCCTTTACCAATAACATTGGTTGTATTTATAAGGGCTGCTGCACGTGGAAAAACAATATCTACATATTGCCCTCCGTCACTGGCACGTGCCGACCATCTTATTGTATTTACCTTTTTGTCCTTTAATTTACAATTTTTTTAAAAAAAATAGCCCGTCTGGTTTGAATTTTTGTGTGAATGACTGTAAATATGAAATGTCTGACTAAATTAATAATCAAATTTGCATATCTCCGAGTCGGGATGTAGATGTTGACCGGGTTTGTGGGTTGGGTCGATAAAAATTTGTTTAAATTCATTTTTTGTGTTTGCAAATTTTATGTAGACGTGCCAATTAACGTGCTCGGTTATTGGACAAAGAGATTGTTGTGACAGTAGAGACTCTAAGGTTACGCTAAAGGTGATTCCCAAGTGCAATGGTTGGAATTTCAACTTAATTAATGCTACATAGAGAATGTTAGATATTTAATTTGATAATGACTGATAATGATATTTACTTTAAATATGTTGTGCATGATAGAAAATTTAGTCCTTGTTGTTTTGCGTAGTTTTTAAGTATGTTTAGAAAGACTTTTAAAATTTATAAGTTGGTTAAATATAATTTTTATTTATACATTTTGTAAAGAAATACAATTTTTAATTTTTATCTACATTTTTATTCACTCCTTAAAATCCAATTTTTTTTTTTTTTTTTTTACCAAATAAGCACTTTGACAAACTGTTGTGTAAAATTAACTAGAAATTTTCATAATCCACTGCAATATATATATATATATATATATATATATATATATATATTTTTTACCAAATTAGCAAGCACTTTGACAAACTGTTGTGTTATAAAAAGGTTAACTAGAAATTTTCACTTAATCCATCTAAATGAAATCAAGGTAATTATTTACCCTTCACATTTTATTGTTTTATTTGTTGCGCTACATTTTAATTACACTTAAAGTTCTCAATCTTTGCATAGTCATATTTTCAATATTTTTATTGTATTTTTATCATCGACTTTCTATTAATTAACATACTTTGTCTCTAATAACTGTTTTTGTCTAAAAAGTATGGCGTAAAACAAAATATTTTGACATAAATCATTATTAAGTATGTGATGTGCTAATTAATAGAAGTTGAATATAAGAATTCGACAAAAATAAGTTAGAGTTATAAATGTTATAATGAACAAAGATCGAGGACTTTAAGTGAAATTAAAATATGGTGTGATAAATAAAAATTGTGGTGCAAATATAATATTTTTTCACTATAATCATGTAAAAGTAGTAATCCATCCGTCTAAAAAAGATATGATTGTTTTTCTTTTTCATCCGTTCCAAATTATAGACTACTTTCCTAATTGATAGTATAATTGATTTTTTAGTTCTCTAACTATTTAATGTGACCATTAATACTTCATGACCATCTAATTTCAATAGAGTAATGATATTAATATAGTGTTATATTAGGAAAAATGTTATTAAAATATATTATTAAAAATAATAATAACTACATTTTTTTATTTTGTGTAAAACTAAAAGCAAGTCTATTTTTTTTAGAACCAATGAATTATTTATTTAAATGGTTTGGAGACTTGAATTAAAGAAGATCAAGCCTAAGTTTGAGTTGTATAAATTTAATAGATGGGCGATCTCTTATTTTTAGTGAGCAAGTGTTATCTTGCCTATATTCAATATGACATTTATCTATTGGATGAATTGTCTACATATAAGTGCCACGATTAAATATGGGCAAGATAACATTTGTCCATTAAAAATAGGAAGATTATTCCTGATATTTAATATGAGCCAACTTTAACTTGACTTGACTCGCACTCATTAGCCCTAATAAGTGCAAGAGTATTTCACGAAGAAGAAAGTATAGCATATGCATATTTATAAATGATACTACGAAAAATTGTAATGTTTGAAAACAAGTTGAAAAATGACAAATTTTGATAAATATATTTTCGAACAATTACTTAAACTCCCATTATATCTTAGTCAAATTTAATTCAAAATTAGATATATTATTTCACTAGAATTAAATATTGCTCCACCACCCACTGCATTGTACCATCGTATTCGCGCCACCAATTAACCCATCCAAAATAAGTTATTTTTTTGATAAATTAATTTAAATTATAAAAGAACAAAAATTCAATAGATTTTGTGTTAGATTTAATTTGATTATTTTTAAATATGAAAATATATTCAATATAATTGCTTAAAAATTGTTGGAAGAGATCGAGTTGATATATCAATGCTTGATTGACAAAGAAGAATATTGAAATGGAAAAAACAAACAAAGTGGGTTGAGCAATTGTTGAACGACAATTGAATTGCCTAAAAAATATATATATATATATGTTGACTAACATGTTACCTCAATTTTTTCGACAGTTGAATAACAAAAAATAAACGACAGTTGAACTGCACCACTATATTTCAACAAAAAAATATACGTGACTTTTTACACCAAAAAATTATCAATTTTATAAATATCTGTCAAGATTTCTAAATTCTTCTTTCACAAATAATATTTATATGGACACCTCTCGATCTGTCCATCAGTGTATAGGAAATTAATCATTTCATAAATATATATGCCCATACCACCATTAATATGCTCAACTGTTGAGAGCAGTATATTTCCCAGCTAGCCACCGTGCTCGGTTAAATCGTATGTGTCGTATCGTACCGTATTACTTTTAACTTTTATTTTTGTTTATACTTTTATCTTAAATTTTTATTTTTCGACATTTTAACTCTCCGCCTTTTGTTTACATGCAAAGATGATTTCACTAAAAGCACTGTTAAATAAATAAATAAATAATTATATTTACACTAGTCTAAAGATGAGTAAAATATTCGATGTCCTCCCTGTCCTCTCTCTAGCATCATCTCTGCTCCCTGCCCAGTAATCGGTCGGACGAAATCACAATTCCCACTCCGAATTCTTCGTATCCACTTTGAATCTTTTTATTTAATCTTATTTTTATGTTTAAAATTTAAATCGTATTAAAAAAATAAAAAATTAAATTAAATATTAATTAATTAATTAAACAGAATAAATGAAAATTTTTTAATCCTCGCTCCGCCTCCCAAAAATCTTGGACATGACAAAAATGGTAATGGCCCAACTACATTTACTACATTTAAATTACAATAAATGTCCTCAAATATTGGTCATTTTTACATTTGTGTCCTTGTTTGTTTTTTTATCATTTTTTTATCATTAACTTATTAATTTGTACATCTTATTTTTGTTTTTGATTATGGTGGTTTCTGTCCAATAAATTAATTAAGATTAGCGTAAAAAATTTTTTTTCTCTCGCATTTTTAAATAAGCAAAATAAATACAAAATACAAAATTTTGAAAAAATATTTACCCCTAATTTCAATGCACATTAGTGTAATATTTGGATAAAAATTACTATCAGATATAAAATGTGAAAATTAATGATAAAGATGCGACAAAAAAGTTAGAGATATAAATGCCAAAATGTCAAAGATGGAAGGCCTTCATTGCAATTAAAACTTGGTGTATATAATAAAAAATATACAGTGAATTTAATCACCCTAAGAAAAAAAAAACTATTAAATTAAATGGAAAGACTAATTTGCCTTCAAACATTTAAAATAAACCAAAAACGAAGAAGAAGAAAAAAGAACACAAAAATTCTATAGAGTTTTGACATTTCATTTTAAAATATCATCTTTATTAAGAGACCGTATAGTCCAAACTCATTTTAATTTCTTTTTTTTTTTTTTTTAGAAAAGACATTCAATTGAGAAAAGAGTTTTCAAACCTACTCATCTTCAAGTGTTGGCTAAAAATTCTGCTACTTTGTTACCCTCCCCCATATTTTCAGAAAAAAAATGCATCTATATATCTTTCAAAATTCCATATTTCTTCAAACAAATACTGAACATGCCATGGGCCACGAGCTGTCTTTGAAATGAGGATAATAGTAATTAGATATTGACTCATCAACGTTTCAATTTTGAATCGAACTTTTAAAAATGATTTGATTTAAGTTTCGATAATTTAAAAACTATTTAAATTCAAGTCAAATAGTTCACAATTAAAAACAGTTAAACTACTTTTTAAAAGAACAAAGTTATCATGAGGCAAAATCTACCGCGTATTTAGAAAGCATTTCAGCATTTGTGGGGTTTTTGAATACTTCCATTGATATGACAGTGAAAATTAATGGTTCTTTATGTGTAACATCCAAGACTTTATCTAAGAAATTTGTCAAATTGATAGAGTTAAATGAATTAGCTAAAAAGTCAAAATAGTTTGATGTGATCCATGACAATTACAAGTACACGAGAAAATATGATAAAAATTAGAGAAATTTTTAAAAATTTAATCAAACATTGTTCATTTCAATAGTCATTGATTCAAGATACGATAATAGTTTTAAGAATTGTTACAATTATGGTTGAACTTTATAATATTTTATTGATTTAAGCTTGTATTGAGGTCAATTTATTAGTATTGTAACATTTATATTTAAAAAGTTTCAAACTTTATAGTAAAAAATTTTTGGCCAATATATTTTTATTTCATTTTTTTTGAAAAGTATTACTTTTATGTTGCTAAGTAAACCATGATTTGAAATCAAATCGAACAAAAAAAAAAAAATGATTTCGTTTGATTTGATTTGAAAAGTAAAATATTTGGTTTCACTTAAAAAATTTCCAAATCCTTTTAAATTGTTTGATTTAAAAACAATCAAAATCTTCCAAACTAAACCGGTGCATCTCTACTTTAAATAACCAAGCTGGTGGCACAATTTTAGTCCCGTACACATGGCTCTAATTTCAGCTAGATGGCAGGGCAACCCCATAGAACTTAATCGACCCAGCATATAGCTCAGGCACTTACACGTTGATTATGTTATATATTTAAGCAAAGTCTCATTTTATCTTTAACATGCCAACAAGATGATTCTTGTTTTAAAACATCAATTTTGAAATTTGATTGTTCGTTTAAAATTTAGGTAATTAGCACAAAACGTTCATATCTTTTGAAGTCATTGTGCAAATCGTTCATACTTTTAAAATTTTGACATTTTCACCCTCACCAACACATTTTTTTGCGCAAAACGTCCTTTCAACCCATTGTCATCCAAAAACTACCATTGACTCTCTTCTACAGTATGACTCGAACTTCAAAAAAGGGTAATTTCATCAATTTTGTCCACAAAGAAAAAACTCTTTCAAATCCCACATTTATTCACTACTAATTTTGGTCTTTGGATATTTGAAATTCGTTCTAATGGTCGCTTCATTCAGAACCCACATTCAATCCATGATTTAAAAATCCAATTTCTTCAACAAAATTCCATGATCCATTCTCTTCATTTCAGAAAATCAAAGATATGTCAATTATTTTTACCATTTCTTGTTCTTCTTTTTCATGGGCTCTTGACAAAAATCCACTTTATATACCATCTTCTTCATCTTTTTATTCTTCTTTACCTCGACGCCCCATTTGGCCTGAAGACCAATCCTTCATACAAAAGATTGAATCTTTATGTAAAAGCTGAGAATAAAAATGAACATTCTTCCTCATCGTCTTCTGTAGCTGTAGAATAGAGTAGAAATGAGGAAGCGGAGAAGAAGGATTTGCATATGGAAAGTGAGTTGAGTAAAGAAAGTGAATATGCTGCTAAATATGACGATTCCGAGCAAAAGGAGAGAGAAGCAGCAAGAAATGGATTGGAATGTAGGTTTTGAATGAGTTATTTCTTTGTGGACAAAATAGACAAAATTACCCTTCCTTTGTGGTACGAGTCGTCTCAGAAGAAGAGACTTAATGTCCGTTGATGAGAGAATAAACTTTTAAAACAATATTGGTTTATTTTTGAAATTGTTTATTTTCATGTTACGAAAAGAAAAATGACGAATTGAAATAAACTTTTTATAAAGAAACAAGCTTTTAGATGGTGATGAGCGAAAAGGATTTTTTGCGAAAATTTTAAAGAAAGATGGTGAAAATGCTAAAATTTCAAAAGTATGGACGATTTGCACAACTTCAAAAAGGTAGGATGTTTTGTACTAATAACCCTTTAAAATTTAGATAAGTCAAATTATTAATTTAAACTTTTTGATCCAAAAGCCCTCGACACCCCGTCAATGAAAACTGGGAAGTAATATTCTAATAAAACTCATGAACTGAATAGTTATAATTAATTAAGACAGAATGGGAAAATATATAATTATATTTTAATTCAAATTTGGTATAAAAAAGCATTGGGATTGTCCTAACTCCTAAGTCCTAATATAAATACCCTTTTGTGGTGAGATGGTCTGCAACCTCAAAAGATTAGCACCTTTTCATCTGCTAAAACCTTAAAAATATATTGACAGTGTCACAGCACGCCTGTTAAAAATAAACATTATATACGTACAGATTGTATGGGCAAGTTTATGGGTGAAATTAATTAATTTACATTTTTCATATATATATATATATTTTTACCAAAATATGGAGCACTGTGCAAATTAATTGATGATTGAATAAACATGTGGGTAATGGCTGCCTATAACCATGTACCCTGATGAGACAACCTTGTTGTATTCATAGGAAACATTTTGTTTTTGTTTCATGCCCCCATTCCTTTCCCCATACACCTGTCCCCCCCGCCAACCCCCATTCCTCCATTTTGATTTCACCTATTTGTAGAGTATCGGTTCAAAATTAATCAACAATTATACGTATTGCGTAATGGTAAATATCAACTTTAACAAAAAACCTTCGATTTATATATTTAGTGTTTGTTTGGTAATTTTTTTAAATTATTATAAGTAGTGGATCTTATGAAATATGTAAATTAAAATATTATTTGATTAATTTATAAATACTTATAAGCACTTTCAAACATGTACTTAGATCAATAGAGAATATGATTTTACTAATTCTAGAAAACCAATGGTTGATTTTCTGAATGAAGGTTAATTTTCTTTAAGATTCTAGAACAGTAGAAAATTAGAAATGCTCCTATTTCCAGTTATATTATAAATTACTATATTGACACTACAATTTGTTTGTAAGTGTACTATATTTTAATTGTATTTAAAGTTATCTATCTTTGTTCATTGTAATATTTACGTTCTTTATTTTGTTTCATCGAATTCTTGTCTTCAACTTCTATTAATTAGCATATATCATATTTAATAATAATTTCTGTCAAGATATTTTGTTTACGTGTTTTGAAATGAAGAAAAAAAATATTTTATCATACTTTTTATTTATTGTTATTTTTAAATATGATGGACAAATAAATCATTTTACGTCTCCAACGTATTTTTTGGAGGAAAACCGTTATTAGACACAAGATGTGTTAAATAATAAAAGATGAAAATAATAATACGATAAAAAACGTTAGAGACTCGAGAGCTATCATGTAGAAAGATTGAAAACGTTAAGTGCAATTAAAATATAATGCAACAAATAAAAAGTGTAGTATTAATATAATTATCTTTATAGAGTATGATTGTGTGTGTTTATAAGTATTTATAAATCAATTAAATATTATTTTTATCCATACATTTCAATTACTCAAAATTTTTATCCACACATTTCAGAACCCACTATTTATAATTTAAAAAATTTTTTTAGCAAACATTCTCATGGTATATCATCAAACATCGGACCTCAATCCCTATGTTAATTGACCTTTCTAACCCTGTCCTATCCCATGCTTTTTTGCCTGTCTGCTGACAACCCACTCGGTACATTTTTGAGAATATAAACTTACTATAAGTAGTGGGGGTCAGTAGTAAAATATGCAGTTTACAAAACTCATGCTTGCACGAGCATGTTTTATGCGCGTCTAGCATGTCTTGTACGTTAGTCTTTAAGAGCGTGCTATTTATTTATTTATTAATTAATTAAGTCCCAAGCTTTTAGCTTTTCAACCAAGTTATCGAGATTAACAATGAAAGTATATTATCGAGTCTGTTTAAATTTTGTTCAAATTTTTGCAAATTGCATGCAAAAGAATCAAAATCGGTACTTATGAAACGATATCTCAAAGGAATGCAAAATGAAATTTGTTCCATCTTAGCCGAGATATTATAAATTAGAAGTACGAAGTTTTTTAAAAAAAAGCAAAAAGTATATATGATTGTGGAAAATGGATGACACGGAATGCATTGGAACAAAATTGCAGGAGCTATGAGCTAAAGTGAGCAGCAGCCGCAATTGTTTTGATACGGGATAACATAAAGAACGAAAATCGATTTGTGTAAGACATCAATATTGAAAGCACGCCAGTTTAGTGCTTTTATTTTTGGATGCCCATTGTCTCTAAGTTGCATTGTCCACTACAACTCACTATGTGCCTATTTAATTTTGTTAAAAATCAGATTATTTTTTTGTGAAATTTGATAAAAGTTGATGAAATATGTAGTTGAAAAGTTGATAAAAGTTGTAAGTCTTATGAAATGTGTAATTATAATTAATTATTGACGATGACTTTAATTTTTTAACAAAATTTTAAGCAAAATCAGCCAATGCCTTTGTTTTCCCAACTTGATCTTATCCCCATTGTTGAAACTTTAGTTAGGCTCGTGTGTTTGTAAATGCTGAGACAGAGAACAAGACATTTTTGTCACGATCTCGTGTTTAAACCCAATTTACACTACAAGAAATTTCACTTTAACAATGAAATTTTTTGTCGTAGAAAGCTATTTTTAGGTTGTTTTGTCGAAAAATGATCGTCAAGAGACTTTACAAGATTAAAATATTCGTTGTTAAAAATAAAATTTCTTGTAGTTAAGTCATTCTACTCTTTACTTTTTTCATCGCATTTTGTCATAATTAAATTTCTTGAATTATATTTTGTTTTCCACACATTCTTTATGTTTAGGACATATTAATTTTCTGAACATTTTCTTTTTATAAATGGCATCGATTATATTTGATATCAAGATCTCGATCATCTTTAATTGAAATTCACACACTCCTATTTGATCATGATTATTTCTACATGTCACATTTTTTTGACTTCTTGACACAACTGTCTTGTTCTCTCTCGTATAACAAATATAATCACAACATAGTTAGAACAATTGAATGTGCAATATTTTGTTCTATGCAATATTGGACACACAATATTTTACTTTTAACATTAAAGATAAATGAAAAAAAAAAACATAAAAAGCTTGTCTTTATTGTGGATAGGGACGATCCATAATTAACATTTCGTATAGGAAATGCAATTCCATTTAAATCCAATTAAGTGGCACCTAATTATTTGTTGCTAGAATGATTCTTCTTAGACAACAAAAAAGGGGACTTGACATCACCATTGACAGTCTCTCTCTCTCTCACTCTATATATGTGCGCACACATGCAAAAATGATGTCTTAAACACCAGTATCTAGAAGATCATCTCTTATATAATATATATGTGGATATTTAGTATTGAAATTATTTTTTAAATACTTAGAAATTGTGGGTCTTATAAAATGTATAAATAAAAAATATATTTGATCATTTTAATTAATTTAAATTATAATTTAAGTTTTGAAAAACATATCCTATGTGTATTAAAATTGGTGTAGAAGCTCCCCACCCCCTTAAGACACATGGTCCCCGGATAATTCTTGTGGATGCATAGTTTGTCACCAATTTTTATGGACCAATCAGCTACGAGTGGCATGCAATCTTGTCTCCAACAATGAAATGACACGTGTCACATTATCCAATCCAATTCAACTGGGATTCATAACTTTTATCTTTTTCATTTTGGTCCCTTAAAGTTTGAACAATTTAAAACTAAAAAGGGACGAACACTCACAATAACATCTTTTTTGTTCTAACCCCAAACTAGATAACTCTATTATTGCCGAGATTAAGTGAACTTATAAAGAGTTAGTATTATGTCTACTTTATATTGAAATGTCGTTGATTTTTATTGAGATTCTTTATATTTGGTTGCTCCCGATATAGTTTACTTGGTCAGAATTAGAATATTTTGAAGAATTTTTAAGTTTATTTATAGGAAAAAAACAATGAAATGAAAAAAGAAAGGTTTGATTTAGAGGGGCGGTCACATTTTGTCTCCCCGAATGAACATATAGGCTTGGCCTATGCCCTATGGTTTGTTTGGTTTTCTATTATCCTGACTCATAATTTCACTCACAATCTTTATTTTTATTTTTTTCTTCTCCTATTTTCGTCTTCTAGATCACATTTTAAAAAATATAAATATAAAATATAAAATAAATTCTTTCTGAATTCTTCGGAGTAAATAAAGGTCTCAAATTGAAGTTTTTTTTTAACTATATATGTAATTATAAAAATTTGATGTGTGTAGTGTTTAGTGTCTACGTGCGCGGGTAGCCCTTTATATTGTCTCCCACGTCAAAGATTTTTTAGAGATGGAGCAAAGATTATAATCTCTCTATTTACCAAAAATTTTAACTAATTATTTATATTTTAAATACGATTTAATTTAAAATATGAAAATAAAATAAAATAAAAAGATTCAAGACGAGTTCGGAGAATTAGGAGCTACAACTATGATACCGTAATATTGCATAGTGAAATTTTAAAAATTAAATAAATTTATTACATTTCTAACAATTTAATATTTAAATTACGTGGTTTAATTATCGTTGTGTATTTCTAACTATTGATTTCCCTCTAATCTAACAAATAAATTGAAAATAGGTACCATTATATGTAATTAAATAATGCTAGTAAGACTTTATGGAAAGTTAATATATTTGAGCCTAATAAGATATAATTTGTAAAAATAATATGGTGTAAAATGACTTCAAGAAAAGAATATAGTTAGATAAAGACATATATATGCTCAAATTTCAGGTACAAATATTATCTTAAATCAAAGAATGAGTTGGAACAAATGGCTTTAGGTAAGATTACTCGTATTACTAGCTGCGGGATCTACAATCGTGTAAATTTTGGTTCACATAAGCTGGGAAACTATTTTACTAAACATGAAAATTACTTTGTGACATGTTTGATAAAATTTATTAGACATTATTAAGAGAGAAAAATATCATTATTAATTAATATAGTCTAATACTACGATGAACAAAGAAAAATAAAAATATAAGAGGACCAAATATAACAGGATCCCATAGTCGAGTTTCTAAGCTATATAATATTGTTGAATCACGTAATCTAAAAATTTAAATTGTTAGAAAGCGCCACATATAGACATTTAAATTTTATATTCAACATGCTCTCTCTCGTGCAGATTAATTCATCTATTTTTCTTTTTCATCAAAGCTCAACACGCACAATTTTATTATATGAGTGGTGACAAGACTTAAATCCATAACTTTTGCTGTCTGATACAATATTGAACTACTTAATCTAAAAATTTTAATTTTAAAAAAAGTCATATATGGCATTTAAATTTTGTATTCAAAGGTATTGTACGAGTCCTTTCATTAGTTATTGTTGTAGCATGTGAAAATATTATAACGATCAATATATTCTTCAATTTTATCATATATATATATATATATATATATATATATATATATATATATATATATACACACGCGCGAGATTTTACAATTTTCAAAACAATTTCATTGACATCGGAAAAAAAAAAAAAAAATTCACGAAGGAAAATATTGATTATATTGTATTTGCTAGTTTAGTTCATGTGACAATCCCAACAACACATTCAAAATCTTTGCACAAAACTATTAACTTTTGATGAGCGAAATCACTAAAACTATGAATTTTAATGTCTCATAAATATCTTGACAAGAAATTTTTAAAATTTTAAATATTCTCAACTTTATCAAGAATGACTCATTCAAAAGTTAACGCAAGTCGTAATTCACAAAAGTTGCTTTATTTAGGACTTGTTTAGTGTAGATTTTTTTTTTTCAAAAAATTGTTTTTTTTGCCTACATTTTTTGACTTTTCAAACTTTTTTATTGTGTAAAAAGTTTGAAAAGTAAAAAAAAATAGGCAAAAAAATAGGTTTTTTTAAGAAAAAATGGAAACCGAACATGCCCTTAGTAAGAATATGAAAAATATCAATTCTTGAGCATTCTCTTGACGAGGAGGAGGAGAAATCCTCTTTTCATTACAATTACATGCAGTCGTGATATAGCACTCATGTGACATTATCATATTTGTCACTTTTTAAAAATTTTAAAAGTTGTCAGCAATTTTTTAAAAAGTGACCAATATAAGCGATATATCGTGGGCGATGGGCGATCTTACACTATAAATGCTATATCACCCGTTCAATTACATGAATGCACCGACATAAAAATGGTAATGTTATTTTTAGTAATTGTATTGAAAGTGTGACTAGGATGCGTTTGACATTGTACTATAATTTATTGTAGTTAAACATTTCTTGTCTCTTTGATTATCATGTTTGTCATACATGCATTAATTGGCCAAACAAATAGGATGTGAAAATCAACCCTATTTCTTTATTATTTATTATGATGTAAGATTTGATTTTTTCGTTGTCGTAAATTTAGAAAAGCCTAATCTAATGGAAGTTATGTGGTTTGAAGGAACATGGCGAACATGGCCGGTGGTTATGCCTTCACTCCTACCTTTTTCTTTGGAATCAGAATTTCTTGCCTTTTTAATTTGTATTTACTCAACAATTAATTTTAACCACGCATTTCATAAGATTTATATTTTTTTAATAATTTTTCAACCACACATTTCATCAACTTGTACAAAAAATATTATTTTAATAAAAATCAAACGCACCCTAAACTTGTTTCAAATTTCAACATAAATTTTTTCTCAAAATATAGTGTTTGAATTTAATTTAACGTCACAAAAGCAGATCTCTTCTCTTTTTAAGTGGACCCAAAGAAAAACTCTTTTCGTTCTTTTCTTTCTAGTTTTCACACTGTCGACTGGATTATGATTTTGTTGTTCTACCTATTAATCACTCTTTAACAATTAAACCAAAATGATTTTATGTTATATCATCAAACCTAAAAGACACTAAATCTAAATGGTCCTAATCAAAAACTCCATAAGATTCTTTGTCCCCACGAACCAATTTGGAGTTGGAACAATGCATCTAATCGAATTCTGGTAGTTAATACCGTTACCAAAAAGTCAAGGTACAGTGTACAATAGAGACCTATAAGAAAGCTACAGAAAGTACAACAGCCAGTAATTTTACTTCAATTATTCTTAAATATGAATTAATTTTAATTTGTTAACTTTTATACATCTCCAAGTCTTTATCATATTTGTAAGAATATTAGTACTTTATAAATTCAAATTTTTATTGTATTTTTCTCTTTTGGATTTTAAACAACGTATTCGTCAAATAATACTTTAAACAGTTACGTTTTTTGCACATGACCACGTATTTGATTGGTTGTTCCTCTTAAATACGAAAATAATAATTAAAGATTTAAACTATCTATATCTCTTAAAATCAATATTTCAAGAATGAACCAAAGTCGAAAAAGTTGAATAGAGTTATAATCCATCTAAAATTTAAAATGACTGATTGCATTAGTTAAGAATAAACTTCTATATCGTTTAATTAAATACAAAAATAAAGATAAAATTGAAGTACTCTTGTTAATAAAGAATGAGCCATAAAAGCCATCTCCAATTCATATCTTCAAATGTTGCAGAACTTTCACACCAAATCCATATAAATCTCTAACCCATTACTTGAATTATTGCGTCAAATAAACGATTATACATTATCATATATTTATATTTTTAATTTTGAACAATAATTTAATTCAAAATTTAGTTAATCATATATTGTATTTATAATTTTATATTCAATATATATATTTTAAATTTAATTTGATTTATGCAATTATTGCATTCATTAAAAAAAATAAGAAAAAACACGATACTAAATATCTCAATTTCAAAAATATTTAACATAATAAAATAAAAAAAAAATTGGACAGATTACAAAAAAAAGACGTCAAAACATAATTACTTGTTTTTAATAATCGAATTTGTAAATTCTCAATTTTAATGAGTACTTTTTATTCAATATATGTAGTAGATGTTATTTATTATTCAATTTATTACTACTCATACAATTTATTGTGTCAATAAATATAATAATCAAATTAAAATAATTATACATCAATTTATATCACAATACAAGTAAACTATCAGCTATTAGGATACAAAAGGAAAACAAAATGTTCACTTCAGCCAATCAGGAGTAAATGTGGAATAATTTTTCACACCAAATTCATCTTCATTGCTACAGTGCTGCTGTTCATCTTCTCAAAATGGCGTTGCTTTTTGGCGTTCGGTTGGAGCAAAAATTTGCTACGTCTTAACGTTTTCACTTCAATTTGACGACGGGTTGAAGATGCCCTAACACTAAATAATTTCATCAAAACCATTCATGTGAAAGTGGACATGGCTTCGAGATAGATGCATGCACCAGTCATAATATACATAAATAATGTGATAATAAATGTAGTGGCCAGAGTGTTGTCCCGGGCGGTTAATATTCGATCTATTATAATTTTTTTGTAGAAAATTTCGAATTGTGTTGTGTAAGAACTTGTAATTCAATTATCTTTTCAAATGGTATATCACTTGCTTAGTAGAGATTTTTGTACCAAATTTTGTGCTTTAATTTCTCTACATGCTCCAGTACGTAGTATGTTTCTCAATTCGCTTCTTGGGCTTTCGAATGTTTGCTCTTTCATTTTAACTCTTCATTATCACTTCAAATCATCTTAAAATTCTTGATTTTATCTTCATTCTCATCTTCCAATGTTTGGTTCTTGATCTTCACTTCGAAACCTTCATTTCACGTCGATTTGACCAAAGAACTAAACAAAAACTCTTCATCAAAGAGTCGAGATAAGTGTATAAATTACATTTATCACTATACAACAGAAATAAATAAAATTTGATTTCAACAATTTTTTTTCTTTTTGCAGTTGTACTTTGGATCCAGATGCATGAAAACGCCACCCTCAGAGTTGTAATTATAAGTCCAAAATTACGGCCATGCATGCGTATAGCTTTCCCTAAAATATTAGTAATTGCATGCAAATTACTTCAGTTTGAAGTTACATTTATGCTAAAAACCTTCTTTCACAAAAGTTGCAAAAAAAAAAATCAATTGCTAATAAAGTTAAGCTTACTCGGTCAAACAACTTTAATTTTTTGAATACTGACTTTAACGAATCAAAGGGATGAATATGTATATATATGAGGTCAATTTACCAAAAATTAACGTAGATATGTCTGCATGAACTTAAGTTTTCTGTTAAAATAAGTTGCTTTTTATAAGAAAAAATGCATGCATTTCCAAGAAAGCTCCAAATTAATTATATTAAAGTCAAAGTGGGCCTGATTTTGCTTACCACCGAAAGGCAACCTCTCTTTGGAAGCATTTGAGAATATTCATATATAAAAGTTAAAATTCAAATCAAATAAATGTTAAGAGTCACAATCAAAACATTTATAGAAACAAAAAGAGATTTTGGCACAAATCATCCCTAATCTTTGCTCTCAATATGAAAATAGTCTATAATATTTATTTTTTTGGCACAAATATCTCTAACACATGTGTTTTGATACGTAATTGGTTCTTATTTGACAAAAAAACTAATATACATTTAATTTTAATAAAGAAAAATTGCAGTTGAATTGCAATTATTGCAGTTTAATTTTAATTAACATTTTATTGACCAAATTGATCATATACTAAAAAATTTTGTATATTTTATGAACTATTATAAAAACTAAAACTTAAGTTCATAATTATTAAGAAACATGTGAAATAATTTTTTTTATTATTAAATAAATACATTATACTTTTATTTTATCTTTATAACAAAAAAAAAAAAACTTTGTCATAAACTTTTCTAGATCCAATTGTATTTTTCATATTTTAATTTATCATTTTATTATCGTTAAAAAATAAACAACACATAATGTGTAAATTAATTTTTATTAATATTTTTATGTTAAATAAACATACAATAAGATTGATTCAATGTCATAAAATTATATACACCATTTTGTTATTTAGCACATGTTTGGTAGAGTTTAAAATAAATTTTTTTTCCTATACTCATTTTCAACTACATATTTTATGGAACCAACAACTTTTATTAACTTTTCAACCACATATTTCATCATTTTTTTTTATCAAAATCTTCTAAAAAACTACTTTTAAACTTCATCAAATAAGCACTTATTTAACTTAATTTTTATTCAAGTTTTTTACATCACATAGCAATTACATATACTTGAAGTACAATAATTTTATATTTTTCTCTTATAAAAAATTTAATTGACACGACTATAATGATATATTTAGTATGCAAAATTAAATATTATTTAATAAATGTACCGGACTCATTTGTACATTTTACAAATGTTAAAAATTTAAATACAATTCTTTCTAATTAAAACTAATAGCATATTTGTCTTTTTCGTCAAATAAGGATCAATGTGAACCAAAACACATAGGTTAAAATTTTTGTGTCAAAAAATAAACGTTACGGATCATTTGCGCCAAATTTCCAAACAAAAAGGATTTCTTAAAATGTATAATTAAGATTATTTTAGAGTGAAAATAATACTCAAATAACAATAATAATCTGACAAGTATTGGGGGCCAATAATGGTCGATGATGATAATGTCTCAACTTTAGCTGGAATTTATGTCTTCCCTCCTCGTCACTTTGTCTGGAACCCACACTTTTCAGCTCAGGCACAGTTCCAAAACCTGTTTTTTTTTTTAACCCTCCATTATCTTAGCTAATTAAAGATTGAGTTCTTTTTCATGCAAAAATTCCACCCTTTTTGGGATTCTCTTTAATCTTTATGTGGATGCGGGGGCGGATTCAAGAATTTTTTAGAAAAATGTTCATTTCAAAATCAAGTTGTTAGTAAAAAAAAAAAAAATTACACTATAAAAAATCGATTTTTTTTAGAGCGGGACGGGGTTATAGTCCGATCCCGCCCCTGTGTGCATAATATATTGACAGTAAACAGTAAATGAATGGATTAAGAAGTTGATACAATTTTAATTAAGTTAGACGTCTCTCTTCGTCGGGCGAAGTAAATTATATGAATTTTTTTCTAACACCTACTTCATTCTATTTCATTACAACTTCTAGAATATTTTAATACAATCAAATAATATAAATTAATATCAGACTTTTGATTATAATTTATATAAAGAAATCATTTTACACGTTTGAAAAGCATTGCAGCCACATATATAATTCCATGTATCCACTTGTACCACGACATTTTATTTTCTAGTAGCAATCAATGTATAGGTCTCCAGTCTCCTCAAGGTAGAGAAAATAACATGCCAAAAGAAGGATTTGAATTGATAAGAACCAATCATTAAAATTAGTAAAAGAAAGGTACTGAAAAGGACAAAGCATGTTACTTGCCTATGTTTTAAAGACAATTAATGCGTGATTCTAGTAATAAAACAAATCTTTGAAATGTGCAATGCGCCTAATTTGTTTCAAATTTTCCCAGACAACACACACCCTGCAGATTCGAACGAAAACGAGAGTCAAAAACTTCTATTTTCATCGTGTTGAAAATCAAATTTAAATAAAGAAATGTCCTGTTTTAACAACTTATAAACATAAATACTTATGTTGTGAGAAAAATAAAAATAGTATTGAACATAATCCACTAAAAAAGAATAAAGATAATGGTCAAATATTAATTATGATTGTTAACTAATTAAGTGATTAGTAGTAATTTTAATAACTAGTTAGTTTAGTGTGTGTTGAAGTCAAAGATTACGAGAGAAAGTAAAGGTAACAATATAGAATCATTAAGGTCACAATTTTTTGTCTGTCCAAGTTTGAAACTTGATTTAAAGCACTGGAACTTATTAAATAAATATATAAATATAGAACTACTTAATGAGTACATGTCACTACACACTCATAACATACCCTGCTCAATAATCATTTCCCAATTAATTACTTTAATTTAATAAATTGGACTTTCAAACCCTTTCAGTCAAAAAGGAATTCTTTAAATTTTAAAATATTTTCAGTAAACTTTGGCTTTTGTTAGAGACGTAAAAATGGGTCTAACTCGCCCAGGCCTACTAGACATTATCCTTAAAAAAGTATATTATGAACGAACCTAACAGATTAGGTGGTGCCTATAGTCAAACCTGACACGTATCTAAATAGGCTTTTGTTTGATTAAGAAATTTTAAGAGATTTTAATAAAAGTTAAGACGTGTCATTAAATATATATATATGTTCGAAAATAAATTTAGAGGAAAAACAAATTTTAAAAAATAGAGGTCAAACAGATTCGATCAATGTGTGTGCGCGTGTGAGCAAGTACTTTTGGTACTAGCTCAAACACAAGACTAAAACAAATTATGAGTTGATCAAAGTTTACACTCCGGTTCTAATGCTCACGGTGGGCATAAGAATGCCCACCGGGACACTTGTCCAACAAGTGTTGGATGAGTGTAAAATGGGCCATTACACTCATCCAACACTTATTAGACAAGCGTCCCAGGTGACTTTATAACAACGCCCATCTGTTAGTGATGGCAGGCGGGGCCGATCGGCCCGATTCAAATCCGCCCCGCAATAATTGTAGGAAATCCAAATCCGTCCCCAGCGATCCGCTTATTTTTCGGGGGCGGATCGAGACCCTGATCCGCTTTTTTTTTTTTTTTGTTTTTTTTTTATTTTCCGCAATATATTTTTCTTTTATGAAGAAAATCTAGGAGGAATCACATGGATCATAGAAGTCACGAATCTTGTCTCCCAAAAATTCAATAAATGAAGAAAATAGAAACATAAATCCCATCAAATAATCCACGCTTACAATCTTCAAGGCCATTCTTCACCTCATTAAGATGAACCCATTTCGGTTTCAATATTCAACCAAGGAACAATGTGTGATTTACGGATTTCTCGCAAGTCTCGCAAATCGTCTTCCGAGGACCCAACTGAAAAAAAGTGCCTAAATGCAAATCCTACCAGAGGAAGACTGAGAGAACATGCCTTGCAGTTGGCAGAGCTTCTAATGGTGCTTCTGGAGCTGATTTCTCCAGTTCAATATGGATTGGAACTCTGGAAGCTCAAGGATGATGACTAACAGTTACTGACGCACATGGAAGAGAGTTAGAGATTCAGATTTCATTTGATTTCATTAGGTTTAGGAAGTTTAAAATTGCATTTTCAGTCCTAGTCCCAAATTTTTGATCTTTTTACAATTGAATCTTTTTTTTTAATTCGGGTTCGGGTGAGGCGGATCGAGGCACCCCGATCCGCCCCCCCCAGTTCCGTGGCGGATCACGGATATTCTGCCCGTCGATCCGCGGATCGTATTTTTCGCTCCATTCAGATCGGGTATCCATCGGGTTCGGGACGGATCGGATATTTTTGCCATCACTACCCACTGTGGGCATTAAAACAAAACTGTCAAAGTTTATTCCGGAGAAAACTCAACTTCTTACTGTTGTACTTGATTATTACTAGAGGTCGAAAATTGAGTCCGGCTCAATGGGCTAATCTATATAACCTAGATTTTGAGCCAGTCTGGCCCGATAAAAAAGTGACCTGAAAAATATGGGCCATTTTGGCCCAGCTCGAATGGCCCATTGGGCCAATTGGATTGACTCGCTTTCTCTTTTTTTTTTATCTCTCTATTTCCACTATAACATTTGTCAGACCCAAAATCTGTTGTATATATTTTTTATGAAAAAATTTGTTGGCCTATGGTTAACTTTAAACCTTAATGTTTTGGTTACAACAAACAAAATAGTGTATTTTCTAACAATCTATTTTCAAGTAATATTCAAAGCACTACAAATCGAACTCTCATGCAATGTCAAGATCAAGTCAAAATCAATACAAGAGTTCAAGTATCTCAAAATCTAAAATTCAATATTCGAAGATCAAGATTGAAGAATAGATTTCTAGATAAAATTGTAAAGGTATTAACTCTTTAATCCTTAGCAATTAAATTAAAGAAAGCTCAAAAATATTTTTTATCACTTGCATAAAAATATTTTTATCAAAGCCAAAAATCAATTTTTCAAAACTGTGGAAAAGGACAATCCGTTTGGTAAACCGGTTGAACCGGTCGACCGTTTGAATGTCATTTTTCAAAAAGTGTCCGTTCTGATTTTTTTGCAGTTCAACAGCTAGTTCTGACCAATTTGACTGGTCGACCGTTTGGTCATCTATTTCAACAGAAAGTGACGAAAATTCATCTCTATAAATACCACTTCATTTATTATCATTTAACAACACTTACAAGAACATTTATAGAGCGAATCATATTGAAAAACTTCATTCAAAGCTTCATTGCATTTATATCTTCAATATCTCTTATTGAAAAACTTTGTTTGATTAAATCAAACTTTTGATTCATCATTTTCAACAAAGTTTTATTCTAACACTTAAGTTTTTCTCATATATTGCTATTCATTAAAGTGTTAGTCTCTCTTAGAACTAAACTTGTATTTATTATTCATCTAGAGAGAAATACTCAAATCAATCTCTTTACATCTTTGGGTCATATTGAGGTCCCTTGAAAAGCTCAATATTGTATAAGGATCGGTGCTCCTTGTTTGTAAGTCACCGGATACATTGTAAGGGTTTGGATTGCACCATAAATCAATCAAAATAGTGGAAAGATCGTGCTCGTGTTGGAGAGCTTGGTAATAGGGGACGTAGATCATTGGTTGGATCGAACCTCCATAAAAATATCGTTTGTACTCTCTCTTCCCTTTTATTTACTTATATTGTGCTTATATTTTTGTGGATTAATTTTCATTTCTTAAATATCATTTTATTTAGAACATTTTTGAAAAAATTTGAGAAAACCAATTCACCCCCCTCTTGGTTAGTTATTCTTGAGCTATCAATTAGTATCAGAGCAAGGTGCTCATTATTTTTTTTAAAGATTATACAATCTTGAGTAATGGCTAACTAAAATATCCAAAGTCTTGAGGGACACTCTACAAATCTTCCTCTATTTTTTAATGGCATCCATTATAACTATTGAAAAACTAGAATGATGATTTATATTCAATCAATAGATTATAATATTTGGGAAGTCATTGAGTTTGGTCCTTTTGTACCCACAAAAATTATTAAGGTTGATGATAAATCGGACAAACTATTCCTAAGTCTAGAGGAGAATATGATGAAGAAGATAAAAGAAAATTATCTTTGAATGCTAGAGCCAAAAATTTACTTTATTGTGCATTAGATAAAAATGAATTTAATCGTATTAGCACATGTGATTCCGCATATGATATTTGGCATATATTAGAAATAACTCACTTAGGTACTAATAAGGTTAAAGAAACTAAAATAAATCTATTGACAAAAGATTTTGAAATTTTCTTTATGAAGCAAGATGAACCTATTGTTGATATGATTACTCGCTTTACCGATATTATTAATGGCCTTAAGAGTTTTGATCGAAAGTTTACTAACGGTGAACTTATGAGTAAAATGTTTAGATCTCTCTCAAAAATTGGAACTCCTTGAGGATGTTGATAGAAAATACAAAAGATGTCAACACTTATCCGTTGGAGGAGCTATATGGAACATTGATGATGTATGAGCTCAACAATGTCGAAACAAAGGAGAAAACAAGAAGAAGCAAAGAAGAGATGAAGGAGCCTCCTAAGAAGCAAATTGTATTGAAATCAACAAATGATGAAGGGTCTTCCAACAAAAATATGAGTAACGAAGAACTTGATGACTTAGTTCTTCTTGTCAAAAAATGGAGAGGATTTTGAAATAATAGGCGATTTCAAAAGAAGGATGATAAAGGTGTAGAGAAAAGCAAAAGGTCATATGTTATGATTGTGATAAACCCGGTCGAGAAGAGGATCGAATGCCCGAACAAAAAGAAGTTCACCAAAAAGAAAGCTCTTCAAGCTACATGGGACAATAGTGATAAAAATGATCTTGAAGAAGATGAAGTTCAAGAAGAAATCGCCAACATGTGCTTCATGGCTATTGAGGATGAGGTAAGTTCAAACAACGATGACTCTTACATTGATATATCTATCTCTTATGATGAAATTCTTGATGAATTTGAGAAACTTATTTCAAAATACTCTATTCTTAAAAATAAACACTCATTATTGAAAAAGGTAGTCAAGAAACTTCTTATTGCACAAAAGGACTTTGAAAAAGAAAAAGATGATCATAAGTCCTTAATTAAAGAAAATGTTTCATTGAAAGAAAAAATGGTTGATTTAACAAGCATTATTCACAAATTTACTCAAAGAAAGAAAAACTTTGAATTAATGCTTGGTGAGCAAAAATGTGTGTTCAACAAAGGGATTGGGTATAAACCTCTCTTGAAACCATATTTGTAAAATCATCCAATTTTTCTCAACAAAACATCATATGTAGTTTTTGTAAAAAAAGTAGTCATATTGCTTATAATTGTTCAACTAAAAAGAGACTATACTTTGAAAAGAAACACAAGTAGATAAAAGAATCTACAAATACCAACTATCAAGGATCCAAACTTATGTGGGTACCAAAAATAAAAAATTAAAATTATTTTTGTAGTACCACAAAAAGTCAAGAGCAATTTGTTCTTGGATAGTGGTTGTTCAAAACACATGACGGGAAATCGATCATTACTATCAAATCTCAAAAGAAAATATGGAGGTCATGTAACTTTTGGAGACAATGCCAAAGGAAAAATCATAGGCATTGGAAATATTGGTAATCGTTCTTCTCCTTCTATTGAAAATATTTTATTAGTTAATAACCTTAAACATAATTTGCTTAGTATAAGTCAATTGTGTGATAAAGGTTATCTCATTAAATTTGATTCTTCCAAATGCCTCATTGAAGATGCTATATCTAAAGAAGTATTGTTCATGGGGAGCCGAAGTAAGGATGTCTACATCATATCTATTGAATTTGAACTTGAAAAAGAAATAAAATGTCTTTCAAGTATAAATGATGATTCTTGGTTATGACATAGAAGATTAGGTCATGTTAGCATGGATTTACTTTCAAAAATCTCCAAAAATAATTTTGTAAAAGGTTTACCAAATATAAAGTTTGAAAAAGATAAAATTTGTGATGCTTGTCAATTTAGAAAATAAGTAAAGAGTTCTTTCAAACTTAAACAACACTCATCTACATCAAGACCTTTACAACTTCTCTACATGAACTTATTTGGACCCTCTAGAACCGCTAGTTTAAGTGGAAAACATTATTCATTTATTATTATTGATGATTTTTCAAGATTCACTTATGTCATTTTCTTGAATTTAAAAGATGAAGCTTTAAATGTATTTAAACATTTTTGCAAAAGAGTCCAAAATGAAAAATGATACACCATTACCACAATTAGGAGTGATCATGATGGAGAATTTGAAAATATAGCTTTTAACGATTTTTGCAAATCAAATGAATATGAACATAATTTCTCGGCTCCTAAAACTCCTCAACAAAATGGTGTAATAGAAAGGAAGAATCGAACATTACAAGAAATGGCTCGGACCATGTTGAATGACAACAATTTACCAAAATACTTTTGGGCCGAAGCCGTAAATACTTCATGTTATATTTTAAATAGAGTTTTGGTTAGTCGAAAGAAAACCAAAACTCCATATGAGTTTTGAAAAAATAGAATTCCCAATATCGGATATTTTAAAGTTTTTGGTTGCAAATGCTTTATTTTAAACACAAAAGAAAATTTGAGAAAATTTGATCCAAAATCCGATATTGAAATTTTTCTTGGATATTCATCTACTAGCAAAGCTTTTAGATTTTTAACAAAAGAATTTTAGTAGTTGAAGAATCTATGCATGTTGTCTTTGATTAAACTAACTCTATTGAATAAGAAAAAGTCATTGATGATGAAGATTTGGAAATTCTATTTGAACAATTAAGTATTCAAAATCAAGACAAAGGGAATCCAAATAACATTGAAATTCAACATGAGGAGGAAACAAGTATGCAACAAAATGAAGAAGAACCTCATGAAGATCTCAACACTTCATCATTACCAAAAGAATGGAGGTTTGTCCCCTCTCACCCAAAAGATCTCATCATTGGTGATCCATCAAAAGGGGTAAGCACAAGAAATTCTTCTAGAAATTTTCATAACAATTGTGCCTTTCTTTCACAAATCGAGCCAAAGAACTTTAAAGAAGTCGAGTTTGATGAATTTTAGATTCTAGCTATGCAAGATGAACTAAATCAATTTGAAAAAAATCATGTTTAGGATTTAGTTGCTAGACCAAATTCACAAACCGTAATTGGCACAAAATAGATTTTTTGAAACAAACGAGATGAAAATGATATAATTGTGAGTAACAAAGCTAGATTAGTGGCTCAATGTTACAATAAAGAAGAAGGCATTGATTTCAAGAAACTTTTGCACCGTTGCTAGATTAGAATCAATTCGCATGCTTCTTGCTTTTACGTGTCATAAGAATTTTACTTTATTTCAAATAGATGTCAAAGTGCATTCTTGAATTGAGTCATTCAAGAAGAAGTTTTTGTTGAGCAACCACTTGATTTTAAAAATCATAAATATCTAGACAAAATTTTCAAACTTAGAAAAGCCCTTTACGGATTAAAACAAGCTCCTAGAGCATGGTATGAGAGATTAAGTAAATTCATCTTATCAAATGGCTTTTTAATGGGTAAGGCGAATACAACACTATTTATAAAAACCAAAAAGAATGATATGATTGTTGTTCAAATTTATGTTGACGATATCATTTTTGGTGCTACTAACATTTTCCTATGTGAAGAATTTTCTAAGTGCATGAGTATGGAATTTGAGATGAGCATGATGGGTGAACTCAAGTTCTTTCTTGAACTTCAAATCAAACAAACTAATGATGGAATATTCATTAGTCAAACCAAGTATATCTTGGATATGCTCAAAAAGTTTGAAATAGAAGAATTGAAGCCAATAAACACTCGGATGAGCTCATCAATCAAACTAGATAAAGATGAGCAAGGTACTTCCGTTGATATAACAAAATATCGAGGTATGATCGGATCCCTTCTTTATTTGACCGCTAGTAGGCCCGATATTATATTTAGTGTATGCTTATGTGCTAGTTATCAATCTAATCCTAAGAATTTCCATCTTAGTGCCGTAAAAACGTATTTTTCGTTATCTTAGTGGAACTAGATCTTTGGGACTTTGGTATCCCAAAGAAACTTATTTTGATTTACTTAATTATTCGGATGCCGATTAGGCCGGTTGCACAATTGATCGTAAAAGTACTAGTGGAACGTGCCATTTTCTAGCCTTTGCTTTAGTTTCTTGGTTTAGTAAGAAACAAAATTCCGTTGCCTTGTCAACCGTCGAAGCCAAGTATATCTCCGCCGCTAGTTGTTGTGCTCAAATCCTATGGATGAAACAAACTCTAAATGATTATCACATTTCTTTTGAAAAAGTTCCTATTATGTGTAATAACACTAGTGCCATCAACTTATCTAAAAATCCCGTTTTGCATTCTCGTACTAAACACATCGAGATTAGACATTACTTTCTACGAGACCATGCACAAAAGGGAGATATAACTTTGGAGTTTGTAAACACCGAAAAATAATTGGTCAATATTCTCACAAAACCATTAGCTCTTAAAAGATTTTCATACATTCGACGAAATTTAGGTATAATTGATGAATGTGAAATATGTGGCTAACTCTTTATGTTTTCTATAATTAATTGCTTTTTATGTGACAAACATGTTTTAAAATTATTTGACAAAAGACCAAATCAATTATTTGACAACCATTTCTTAAAACGGACGTCCGTTTGATGTCAAACGGATGAACCATTGTTTAATCCGTTTGATCATCCGTCTAAGCAGAGAGTTTTGCCAAAATTGAAAAGTTTAAATGGTTGACCGTTTCACTTAAACGGACGTCCGTCTTATTTTAAACGGACAACCACCCCATCATCCGTCTCATCATCCATTTGAACAGAGAGTTCAATTTCAAAAATTCAGTTCAAACGGTCGACCGTCTTATGTTTACGGTTATCCGTATCAGCAGAAATCGAGTTTTAAGTTAGAAATTTTCAAATTTCTTCATTCCAACTTCGCGCGAACCACGGTTTTCTCTCCAAATCTTCTTCCAATCTTCCTTAAATCTTTCCAATTTACATTCAAAATCACAAAACCCATATCATTTCACGCTCAAAACTACAAAATCCCCAATTTCTGTCCACGGAATAGTGAAAAACCAATCAAACGGACGAACTCTAACCCTAGCCTCCAAATCCGGTTTCCACCACAATGCCTCGGGTTAAAATGGCTGCCAAACGTCCTAGGAGGGAAAGGCAACCTTCTCCATCCTCCTCCTCCGAAGACCCTCAAACAAAAAGAATAGATCGGTGTCTCGTCCTCCGTCCTCATAGGTAAGAACGTCGACCTTGCCTCCTTCACACACGATGCACCCTCATTCAATATTTTTATGGGTATGGGTTGGGTTCCTCTTCTTACCCTAAATGATAAGGTTTATCCCCCCATTGTCAAAGAATTTTACACAAATATGATTTTCTCTCCGGGGTCGGGTATTTCGTACTTTCTTATGAACAAACGAATAAATATCACTCAAGACCTTATTAGTTCTATTCTTCATCTCGAGGATGGTGGTATGCATTTTATACCACCAAAACAATTCATCACACTCTCTGAATATGATCCGGTCGAGGCTTGTTGTCACGTCACCGCAAGCACTTTGAGGCTATCGTCGTCCTTAGCACGAATCACCTCACTTTTCCATGTCGTGTCCTCCATAACATCATCGCCCACATTATTGTCCCTCAAAAGGGTCATTTAGATCAGGTTAATCATTTTGATGTCTTCGTGCTCGATTCTATCCTCCATGGGCGTAAGCTCGACTTTTCATATATTATGATCCAACACATGAACGGCGTTCTTAGTAGCACTAAAGCTAAGGCGCTTCCCTACGGAATGATTCTTACTAAAAAATTTCAACATTTTGAAATCTCCTTCCGTGATTCGGTCGCCATTCTTCCTAAAGCCACCGACACTATCAATATCCTTACTCTCAAACGGATGAAGATTTTTAAAGAAAATGGACAATGGGTTGCGAAGTCAAAAGGGTTTGACGATGAGTCGGGACCATCTACGTTACCTTTCGAGGGTGAAGATATACACGATGACGAAGATGCTCCTCCCCGTCCCCACCTCGACAAAGATCACAACGGCCGTTGTCCTCCACCTCCGGCTTCAACGAGGACCAATTTAATTTACTAAATGGACGGATTGACTTGCTTTCCTCTTGATCGAGAGTCTACACCATACCGTGGGGACTCTCCAACATTCGGTTGACGGCATGACTACATTGCTTCAAGCTCTTCACTCCCCTCTTGATGCCGTGTTTCCTCCACATCCGCCACCGGAAAACTAGTTTTTTTTTTTTTTTTTTTTTTTTTTTGTCTCTATGGTTTTGAAAACAATCTTATGTTCTAGCTTTCCTTTATGTATCTTTGAACTATGATTGTTTTAGATTTCAATTTTATCGATGAATGGCATATTACAACTTTTGTCAATCATTGTTTTTACCTTAATGTTTTGATTATATCTTTTGTTTATACAAAAGGGAAAATATGTTATGTGAGTTTGAAATAAATGTGATGTGATGAATTTGATGAATATGATGATACATATATGTATATGTGATGAAAATTTGATAATATTTGACAATCAACTTGAACATTTGATATATGATAAAATTTAGCAAATCAAATGAAAATGGTATCATGTAATACAAATCATGTTCACTTGAAAAAGAAAGGGAGAATATATATGCTTTATTTAAACTCATTATTCTATATTCTCACATTGTTTGTCATAATCAAAAAGGGAGAAATTGTTGACCTATGGTTAACTTTAAACCTTAATGTTTTGATTACAACAAACAAAATAGTGTGTTTTCTAACAATCTATTTTCAAGCTATATTCAAAGCGCTACAAATCGAACCTCATGCAATGTCAAGATCAAATCAAAATCAATACAAGAGTTCAAGTATCTCAAAATTCGAAATGCAATATTCAAGATCAAGATTGAAGAATAGATTTCTAGATAAAATTGTAAAGGTATTAACTTTTTAGTCCTTAGCAATTAATTGAACGAAAGTTCAAAAATATTTTTTATCACCTGCATAAAAATATTTTTATCAAAGCCAAAAATCAATTTTTCAAAAATGTGAAAACGGACAATCCGTTTGGTAAACCGGTTGAATCGGTCGACTGTTTGAACTGAACCAATCGACCGTTTGAATGTCACTTTTCAAAAAGTGTCCATTCTGATTTTTTTACAGTTCAACGGCTAGTTCTGACCAATCTGACCGGTCGACCGTTTAGTCGTTTCAACAGAAAGTGACGGAAATTCATCTCCATAAATACTACTTCATTTATTATCATTTAACAACACTTACAAGAGCGTTTATAGAGAAAATCATATTGAAAAACTTCATTTAAAACTTCATTGCATTTATATCTTCAATATCTCTTATTGAAAAATTTTGGTTGATTAAATCAAACTTTTGATTCATCATTCTCAACAAAGTTTTATTCTAACACTTGAGTTTTCTTCATCTATTGCTATTCATTAAAGTGTTAGTCTCTCTTAGAACTAAACTTGTATTTATCATTCATCTAGAGAGAAATATTCAAATCAATCTCTTTACATCTGTGGGTCATATTGAGCTCTCTTGAAAAGCTCAATATTGTATAATGATCGGTACTCCTTGTTTGTAAGTCACCGGATACATTGTAAGGGTTTGGATTGTACCATAAGTCAATCAAAATAATGGAAAGGTCGTGCTCGTATTGGAGAGCTTGGTAACGGGGGACGCAGATCATTGGTTGGATCGAACCTTCATAAAAATATCGTTTGCACTCTCTATTCTCTTTTATTTACTTATATTGTGCTTATATTTTTGTAGATTTATTTTCATTTCTTAAATATCATTTTATTTAGAATATTTTTCGAAAAAATTTGAGAAAACCAATTCACCCCCCTCTTGGCTAGTTATTCTTGGGCTATCAAAATTATCTATAAGTCACATGTAAGCGATTTGTTCCAAATTAGGTCAAAATATTTGTTTTTAAATTGTGATTAAGTCATACTCTTCAACAATATCTCAACTTAATCCCAAAATTATCACCGTGATCCACATTTTCATTGGCGCCTTCTTCCACTTCCACTTCCACTTCCACTTCCACGAACCTACTCTGTCGCTACCGAGCAACATACGGAGAGTGCTTCTTCTACTGACACAATGGCAGCCTTTTTCCACCTCCACAACCTCCTCTCGCCACGATTGAGCGAAGATACGGAGAGTGCTTCTTCAATGGCATATGTGGATTATTGAGCTTGTCAAACGATCGATCGTCTTATGTTCCTGATTGTCCAAATGTCAGTGAAATCGAGGTTTTTAAGTTAGAAACTTTTCAAATTTCTTCATTCCAACTTAGCGAAGCCACGGTTTCTCTTTCAAATCTTCTTCCAATCTTCTTAAAATCTTTCCAATTTACATTCAAAATCATAAAACTCCATATCATTTCACGCTCCAAAACTACAAAATCCCCAATTTACATCCCACTGGAATAGCGTAAGCATGATCTTTGTTTTACTTGCAATAATGTATACTGGTTTCAGATTGCACATTGCCAGCATTTATGCCATGTTTACTAACTATCTTTTTTTCGAACTTATTTTCAATTAGTTCACAAAAAAAAAAGAAAAGAGAAAAAAACTAGTTTTAAACTGGCTAACAAACAAACATTCAAAATCAAATGTTTTATGGTAGAAAGTAATGATACTATTTAAAATATTCAATTATTAGTACTAGAATACATTATCTTGTTTTAATTCAAAATTACTCCTTGTTTGTAAGTCACCGGATACATTGTAAGGGTTTGGATTGTACCATAAGTCAATCAAAATAATGGAAAGGTCGTGCTCGTATTGGAGAGCTTGGTAACGGGGACGCAGATCATTGGTTGGATCGAACCTTCATAAAAATATCGTTTGCACTCTCTATTCTCTTTTATTTACTTATATTGTGCTTATATTTTTGTAGATTTATTTTCATTTCTTAAATATCATTTTATTTAGAATATTTTTCGAAAAATTTGAGAAAACCAATTCACCCCTCTTGGCTAGTTATTCTTGGGCTATCAAAATTATCTATAAGTCACATGTGTTTATTTGTTCCAAATTAGGTCAAAATATTTGTTTTAAATTGTGATTAAGTCATACTCTTCAACAATATCTCAACTTAATCCCAAAATTATCACCGTGATCCACATTTTCATTGGCGCCTTCTTCCACTTCCACTTCCACTTCCACTTCCACTAACCTACTGCGCTGAGCAACATACGGAGAGTGCTTCTTCTAAAGCACGGTGGCAGCCTTTTTCCACCTCCACAACCTCCTCCTCGCCACGATTGAGCATGACACGGAGAGTGCTTCTTCAATGGCATATGTGGATTATTGAGCTTGTAGTCGAGCTCCTTGTTGGGCTTCGCTACTTGAATTTCTGTAGAGTGGCTATGATTTGTTACTATAAATAGTTTAATTTTTGATGAATTTCTGTACAAAGTTATGATTTGTTGCTTTGTAAATAGTTTAATTTGATGAATTTTTGTAGAGTGACCATGATTTGTTGCTATAAATAGCGACTTGAATTTACGTAGGGATGAAAAAGTGTGATGTGGGCATGCTCGGCGAAAGTTGGCCATTAGATTATTCTTTGTTTATTAGTCATGTGTTGTTTGATCTTTGTATTATAGAAAATATTATCTTGATAAAACAGTATCATAAAAAATAGTATCACAATAAAATAGTATCATCACCAACTGTATGGAAGTTTTATCCATTGCAGACAGAAAAAATAACTCATTTATCATTATATCACTACGTTTTCATCCCTCTCAAACAAAACCCTCTCTCTCTCAATCTTCTCCAGATTTTTCTCAACGTCTTCAAAATCAACCTCCTAAAACAAAACCTCACTCTCTCTATCTCTCTCTCAATCTTGAACAGATTTTTCTCAACCCTCCAATCTATTAAAATCTTATCTCAATCAATCGTCTCTTGATTTTTCTTAAATGATTGTTTTAATTAATAGATATAACGAACAAGCGGCTAAATGGTATTTTTATTTTTCTTGCTGTGATTATTAAAAAAAATTTATCATGAAGATTTTGTACTAGACTATATGATCGAATCCCAACGCGAGGAAAAGCGGTATACTAGTAATAAAACAAGATCGTAAAGACATTTGTATCAATATCATAATAGCAATATCGTATGGTTAAAGATAACGAAATGGTGGTGTAGAGGATTTAGCTTTAGCTTATATGGACGCGAGGCATCATGATCGTCGTTATTTAAAGAAAGTAGCATAGAATTCACATACGTGCTCAGAATTTTTATTATAATATATTTTCGAAATCATCTCGACGATCCGGTCAAGACTAGTCGCCTTGCCACTACTAAAGAAGGATTTTAGCATTTTGAAGTTGTTTCTTTAACTTAAAACGACAATCTTTAGTTTGTCATGTCTTAACAGTATCATACTAAAACAATATCTTAATAAAACAGTATCATAGATAAATGTTCCTTAATATATCAATATCATATATGAAAGTATTTTAATAAAACAGTATCGCTACACAAACTACAACCCAATAAAATAACAGTATTATAGATTGAAACAGTATCTACGACGGTATTTTAAATTAAAACAGTATTAATGATCTTGTACTAATAATGAAACATTTTGAATAGTATCATTACTTCTACCATAAAACATTTGATTTTGAGTGTTTGTTTGTTAGCTAAAGTTTAAAACTAGTTTCCTTTTTTTTTTTTGTTTTTTTGTAAATGTAGTTGAAAATAAGTTCGAAAAAAAAAAGAGTTAGTAAACATGGCTAAAATGCTATAATGTAACGAAAACTAGTATATAATATTAAAAGTAAAACAGTATCATGCAATTTTCTCAAAACAGTATCTTAATAAAACAGTATCATAGAAAAAAAATTATCTTAATAAAATAGTATCATAGCAAACAGTATAAAATAGTATCATAATAAAATAGTATAATTGAATTAACATTTTTTTTTACAATTATAGAGGTACGTTGGTTTTTTAGCCCTGAAATGTGACTTTAATTGAATTAAGTTTAGGCCGTATGACTTAAGATCCCATAAGCGAATGAACATTGACCGGCCCTAAATTTATCCATTTTTTTTGTTTTGAAAGATTGGCCCAAGCCCCAACCAATAATCTGCACATACGGGATGATATTTAAAAAGTCCTATTTTGAATGTCATTTTAAATATGATCTTGATTGTATTTTTATGCGGAAATATGATTAATCGAACATGTGGATACTATATATATATATATTAAAGAAATGGTATTGAATTTTCTTTCTTTAGATTTAATCTTTTTAGTTAGCAAATAGCTTGAAAGTATTAAGATGTTTACATGATTACATCAATTATACATATCGAGGTTGTTTTGACCGACTTTATGCAATTTCAAAGTTCATTGTATTACTTGGACAAACATCATTTTGTTGTTTTTTACAATAATTCCACTCTTGTTGCATGACAAAAAATGAAATGTAAAATAAATAATATTCATCATTACTTGGTTCTAATTAAGATCTAGTTCATTTATCAATTGGAACACTGATATTACTTGGTTCCAAGTACATATTTTTATTTCCAAGTGAAATATAAAACAAATACTAACATCTCTCCTCTATTTCCAAGTGGGATTACCGTAGGTTGTATTATGATGATGGATTGAGGCGGTAAACAAATTTTGGAGATGATCAGTTGAAAGAGATGATAGAGTTAGATAGATGGATTGAAGCGGTCAGCAAATTTTGGAGAAGATAGTTTTGTGAGAAGAGAAATTGAATACATAGTGACACACGGACGTTTAACTGCTTTTTTCTTTCCGTGGCAGAAAAAACTCTCTACGGTCGTGATTAAAAAGGAAAAAAATATTAAAATGTCGGGTTGGGTTGGGCCAGCATTGATTGCCCATATAAAATTGGGTCAGGCCAGCCCAACCTAGCTTTATGTCTAGCCCGTCATGGCCCGGTCCGGACCGTATTTGTCATCTTTAATTATTACTAAACATTATTTACACTAATCCATTTATTGTGCCATTCATGTTTAATAGACTTGTAAAATCAGCTTTCTTGATCCTCTTTTACAAACAATACATGTGCATTTTGGTGCATTCCAGCGGTGTGTCTAAGAATTGGCTGGTGGTGTGGTGTGGCGATGGTGGCTGGCCGACCAGGGTTTGGGAAAGAAATATTGGATATGGATTTTTTTGAGTTGGTTTGTTTTATTCAATTTTTTAAATGTTATCGTATTAATGGTACAATGGTTATTTTATTCAAATATTAAATTTTAACGATCAAATTGATTTTATGTTAGAAAAGGATGTCTGCAAATTGATTTTACGTTAGAAAAGGATGTCTGCTGCATTGCACTGCACTGCATTGCACTGCACAGGTTTCGTTAGGGACTCAGAGGTGTTAAAATGAAAAGTTTGGAATACCATCTTCAAAAAGTTCAAAAATTAGACTCCAACTATAATATTCTCCTGATTTTGCTACAACCAAAAATTGGAATTTCAACTAAATTACATGCTGAAATTATTTTTAAGTGCTTATAAGTTGTAGATCATATGTGAATATGTGAATAACAAGTGAATAATAAATTGTGAGTCCCATAAAATATGGATAAAAAGTATGTTTGACCAATTTAATTCTTGCGATAGTGTCATCGACGACGGATGTCTAACTTGAAATGAAAAAATGCATAAGGAACTACTTGTATAGTGTACTTGGCTTGAGGAAGAATAGGATAAGTGTTGACGTAAAATTTCATGTCGGCTAAAGTTAAAATGAATAAACAAGAAGTATTAGAGCTTCACAATCTCAGACGAGCAACTGAATTCTTAGATGTGTTAGGGGCATGTTATAGGCAAAAACCTTACGCCATTGTATTTCTGTCACATTCCAAAAACAGTGGGCTTCAGAAATTGATGCAACCCAGTAGGAGTTATATTATGTGGGCCTTAAGATCATAACTTTAGCCCAGTCTTGATTAACACTACGAGTCTTCATCAATGATTATACACAGATTTGATCATTTTATTCTTCAAGATTTTGATTGCACTTGATCAAATACGCGAATCTTGCATCCTTTAAACCAAAAGAGGCTAGAATGAACACAACCCTTTTATGGCATTTAGTTAGAACATCAGCCATTGTATGTTTCATCTATCATCAACTGAAAAATCAGGTTCTACTGGCTTTTGTAACGTCAAGAGTATGTCCAATGGTGAACAATTCCTAACGCTTCGAGCTCTTCTAGTACTATTTGCAAATCTTACACAATACATGTCAAAATCGGACGCCCTTGGGGGCAGCGAACAACTTCGTCCAGTTGCTAATTCATGCGCTACGGCGCACTCCCGAGCCTTCAATGCTGCTGCCTCTTTCTTTCTTCTGTATCGAAACCAAGTTGCTTGTATAAAGCACGCGGCCCAAGTCCTCCATTGGTGGGAATGGAACCTGAATTTATGCTTCAGTTGCTTGCTATGAAGCTTATGGAATTGTGATGCAACAAATTTCACATCCTCTGAAACAAGTGCAAAAGCTTCAACTTCAGTAATTGCTGTCACTGTGCGTGTAGACGAAGGGAGGACGACACTTGGACGTGGGTAAAGAGCCCACGTGAGTAGTTCTTCGCCGCAGAAGTCTCCAGACCCGAGTCGACAAGAATTAAAAAAACCAGCTCGACCTCCATCAGTTGTATAAGAATCTAGGTGCCCTCTTAATATGAAGAGCATTTCATTCACAGGGTCCCCCTCCCTCACTAGGCGAGTACCAGGAGTGCACAAAACAGGCTTCAAACGTTCACAGATTGCATCTAGCGTGCATTCATCCATCTCATCAAAAAGGGGAACCTATTTTACATATTGTATGTGCATGGTATTACATATTGGGCAATACTTTTCGCAAAAAACTATGATGCAAAAGGAAGGAAGTGAAACTCACTCGTCGAACTAGATCAAGACAAAGATGGTGCTTGATATCTCTTCGGATGTCCAGAGGAAGACCTTTGAGAATAGCTTCCTCGTCGACTCCTCTTGTTGTAACCCATGTGTAAAGATCATACTTGCGTACTCTCTCCTTCAACTCATTGGGAAGCTGCCGGTGATGCATCCATTGTTCTGTATCAGTTCTTCTAACTCTCCACTCTTCAAGTCGTGAGGTAGTAGATTGTAGGTAGGTCTGTTCAATGAAAACAAGTATAAAAGCTTTCAACACCATATGTTATACCATCTCGTCTAAACGATTAAACTGTTCAAGAGAGAAGTTTATTTTTTTATATAATGTCATTGACACACCCTTACATGTAGGACCTTTGTCTACTCTTATAGCATGTTGAACTATCTCATCTAAAAACTTAAGCTAGTTGAGAGAGGACATGTTTATTTATTTAAATCATGTCATTGATTCCTTAAAATTTATACTTGTGAGAATGTGGGTTACAGGTTACTAAATCCACTTGGTACTAGTCCATTGGACAATATGGTTTGTTTTGTGTGGACCGTTAGATGTAATGGATGGTTGAGATCATACTAGGATTTTATATATATATTATTCTTGTCTTCATCATCTAGGCCAGAATAAGAGAGAAGAAAAGTGAAGAGATTTTTAATTCTTTTCTCACAGTGAGGTTGAACTAAGTGTTTAAAAGTCCTCGTCATCTCCGGTTGGTTGGTTGGTTGGTTGGTGAACAAATCCTATTACCGTTCCCTTGGTTTGTCATTGTGGCAAGAATCTGAGTCCACAAGTTCAACCAAAAACAAAAGAGCAGGAAGGAGAGATTTTTTCTTTTATTTCTCACATTCAAACGAGATTGTAATGATTGTTATTGTTATCAATCTCAACAATACTGCAAGTGTGAAGGAAAAACATATAGCTCCTTCTTGCAACCAGAGATAAAAATGAGAAAGACAAAGCACTAAGGCTTACTTGCATATTCCCTATGAGCAATGCAAAAAGCACCAAGCCCAGAATGGCAATGACTATGGCAAAATCAATTTCCCCAACATAGGTACTCGTCATAAGATTCTGTCCAATGGAGCTGCAAAAATCAATTTTAGAAGAAAATGAGTTAATTTGCAGGAATACAACGTAGGATTATCATAAATGTTGTGGACTTAGCAGCTTACCTCAGATTTCTCAATCCCCACCAGAGACAATAGGAGTATTTATTAAGGAAGCTTGACACTGTAACTCCATAAGTCAATGCATCACCATAAATTCCGAAGTGGTAAAAATCATTTCCAGGACTACATAGTTTGGAGATATTGCTTGATTTAAACCAAGCTCTCCTATCAGAATCACCGGTAGTTCGACAGTCAAAATAATAGTACTGGCAGTTTGGTTTCTGAAGATCACAAACCATTTTCCAGCACTGTTCTTGACGCTCAATTGCTAGCAGATACCAGCACGAACCTATGACCTTCATAGAACAGAGAAAAACTCGATCACCTAAGATCCTGATTTTGTTCTAGAAGACCATTCACAAAATCTTGAAGCTGATTGAATAATTGGCAGGGGAAAGGGACTGGCTCTCCTCAAGCAAAGTAAAAAAATAATGCAACAGAGAGAGATGTTATGAATTAAACCCTGATGCCTAGTTTCAAAAGCAGTAATACTAAGCAAAGTGACAAAGCACGCATGGACTTATAGTGCTAGAGCCTCAATGTGAGGGCTACTTCCACTTGCCGCTCCAGGTTTTCACTATAATGGAGGAGAAAATTACAGAATTTTTCTCCCGCATCTTTAGCACCAATAAAATAAAATAATCCTTTACATAGTAGAAACATTAGGGCGATTCCACATAGTCAGTCCAACAATAGAGAATTAGCAACTGACTTCATCCTCTGTAACAATAAGTAATTCAATAATAAGCTACATTGTTGAAAAAAACTATTTGAGGCTTACTCCTCGAGTCCCACATCATGCGAGCTTTTATAAAATGCCTCAAATCTTACGCTTTAAGTGCCATTTGTGAGGCTTACGCTTCAAAGCTTAGCCTTAAGGTGACTAAATTGTTCACCCGTTGGTCTTGCGTTTTCCGGAAATTTTATTACTAATCTTAACTTTTTGGGCTATTTCTTTATAAACTAGAATATTTTACAGGTTCTTTTATTTTCTTTTTTCTGCCTGCACATAAGGGAAAGGGGACGGAGAACACGCCATTGCAAGTGGAGAATTATGACAAAGAATGAAAACAAACTGATAGTGATGAGGAGGAGTAGGAGGATCTTGACGATTCCTTAAAGATCCTATTACTATTGATAATATAGGAGATTTCTAAAATGTTTTTACTTCTAGTAGTAGATTATAACTTTATTACGCGATTACTAATTTGATAATTTATTTTTCTACTTTATTAATCTATTTCAAGTTTTGTTTTCAAGTTAGACTTTTAATTAGATAATTTCTTTTATTATGGATTTTTAAGATGGTTTGTACTTTATTTTATATTTTTATATTCTTTTGAATTATTTCATTCGTTTGTCTTGAGGCTTATACCTCAAAGCGCCTTAAAGTTTTCGCCTCGCCTCACTAAGGTAAAATGCTTCGGTCGGTCCCGATTAAGCCTTTTTAAACATTGATAAGCTTGAGAGGAATGTTTGCTGAGAAAAATATCCAGTCATTGAAATTACTCTAATACTATTAGTACAATGGTGAAAGTTAGTGGTTAAAAATCATTCAGCATGTAGAAAATTAATTCTACCTTCTAATTTCTAATAAGAAAACTTACATGGCTTGCCAGCATAAAGAGCATAAGATTATAAGCTGCACCAGCCCATGCAGCTTCCACCACAACCCCCACAGTGCTGATGATTTTAGATGAGAGGGGGAAAATAAGATACAGTCTCAAGAGGAACTGGAAAAGGACAGTCAGGCGCAGGGCATGTTTTGCAGTAATCACATTTGAACCCCTCATAGATGGGATTGAAGCCCAAATCAACACCTGAGAATGGTCAACATCATCAGCTATTAAAAAAACATTATTATAGGATTATGCAAAAATGCACAAAGCAGAATGTAATAAGATAATTGCAGGTTTATGAAGAAATTTATTCAAATATCACCATTTGCCAGAATCTGAGAAAGGGCTGTTTAACAAGGATGGTGCTTGTAGTACCTGTGGAAGGGGTAGGGCTGCCAATAAGTCGAGCCAAAAGTCTCTACGAAGATATCTTGAAGCAATCTTTGAAGAATCAATAACCAGTTCTCCCCTCCCAATTACACGAGAAGAAGGCGCAACATAAGCTGTTCTAAACCGAACAAAAATCTGAATCATATAAAGAGCATCAACTACTGAACGAATGATGGTGAGAGCTATCTCGTGGGGAATGCTTGCATGCAGGCACATGTCCTCCTTAACACTCGGCAAGTAAAAGAATAGGGGGTCGACAAAAAGGGAAATGAGACATGATATTAGAAAACATTTGTTCCATTGGCTTAGAACAGGTCCTCGTGGATCTAATATCTTCTTCTGCACTATCTTGTAGTCCTCGGAGAATACCCTTGAAAGTTTCTTATCCTGAAAGGGCTTGATTGTTGTGCGAGTCTCAGCATTCTTTGGAAATGACTTGGGCGTTTCGTTCCCCTTTATTGTAGTGGCGAAGATCACAAAATTTCCATTTCTTGGTGGGGCAGATTCTTCAGTTTCTAGGGCATCTTGGAATCTGACAACCAATAAAGGCTTGGTTTAAGTGTGGACTGTGAAGAGGTTTTTGAACTCAAAAAAGGATACAAATTAAACTTTCAAATGTTATGTGCAACATGTTCTTGTTGGCCTAACACATCAACCACTTCACACTTATGTTATACATTGATCACTTTTAGCATGTTTTGTGGAGAGGAACAAATAGAATCGAGAGAAAAAAGGCTAAATTATTGTTCATTATATTGTCAAGTGGTGCATACTAAACATGCACTGTAGCAACTGATGCAAAAGCAAGACATGGATATTTGGACAACCTTACAGATTTGGAACTGGCAAAGCTCGCAGTTCCCATTGTTGACTCTGGCTCTTCAAATGTTGAGTTATCCTGCAACACATTGAAAAAAGAAAGTTAGCAACATTGCTGCAATGACTTGGATCCCATGCATCAGTAGATCAGAATTGGATCACACCAAAACGAGTTCATGTCATCTACATATTTTCAGGGAAGTGAAAGAAATCAGTACGCTTCAAAACACTGAGTCGTCATCATGTCAACCATCTCGTTTAAGAAGACTATAATTATGTAGGTTGAAATACGATTGCAGAAGACAAGACCAATTTGATTCATTACAGTAAATGAAGTTGATGTAGAGAATAACTCAGAACTTAAGAATAAACCTCACCCAATCTAATGTAACAGTTGTTGCATTGTTGGACGGAATTTCTCACTGAGAAGAAAAAACTGAGCTTAGAATTTCTCAAATTGTGATCATAGTTTGCAGCGTTTGAAAATTGGAGGCTTTTTGAGGTATTTAATTTGCATGGTAATATTACAAGACTACAAAAGATGGCATAAAACAAAAAAGTGGGCAGTTTGTGTTGTTCATGTTTGTTCTTTGAACACAAATCCCTCCTTATCTTACTTGAACACGGTTCTTGTTTTTGTCTACTTGAACGGTATAATGGAGTTTTCATTGTTCTTCACATTTGGAATCTTATAAAAAGGGACTTGAGACTTGATGATTATTTGGTTATGCTTTTTAAGTGCGTATATAAAAGTTAGTACATAATATTGACAATGGAGCTGGAATATCTCTGTTTTTTGAATTGTTTAAGATTATACTGAGGACAAAGTGAAGACAGAAAACAGGATCCTGTCCCTGGAATCTGGATTTAATGCAAATGATTTGAATGTGTACAAGTGTATGAATAATCACGTTTTCAGAGTCACTTTTGCTTACCAAAATTGCCGTATTTGTCATCACTCATGGCTTGAAGATTGAAATTGGATTCAAATCTTCTCTCAGTTATTCCCATCAGTTGTTACATTATAAGCTTCTGTCCTTGGTTCCATGAAACGATAATGTTTGTGCATACCCATTTGATCAAATTTCATTCTCCCCGGCCATGTGTTTTTCTAGCCGTAAAAAATTGGTACCGCTGATATGCAGCAGAAAATTGAACAGAAAAAACCTCTCGAATACTGTAATAATATGGTGGACACAATTACATAAACACCCAAACCAGTCTTGAGAGAGAATTCAGATGTCTTGGCTGGGCTACTGGGACGATGAGGGCATGACTGGCTCCAAGGGTAGGCAAGAAGAACGTAAAATGAAGAATTTGTCTAGAATTTTTTAAAATGAAAATGGCCCATCTAATTGTTTCAAATAGTAACCTGTATGATGATAGATTAAGAATTTACATTGTCCTCTTAATTCTTTGTTTTGGACATAGGAAAGCTGCACTTCCTTGTACTCTGCTCGACTCCTAAACCATGCTTTTATTTTGTACAATCCTTGAGCCGCATTGTATCTTTGGCAATGGAGCTTTCGTATATTACTAGCCCAGCTTTTGGTTACCCCAGACTTTAGAGCTAGGCCCAGCACGGCCCAGCTCGAGTGGCGAGCCAGACACTAGACACAGCCAAGATTGGAATGTGTTGGGACAAACCAGTGCCGCACAGTTTACATATCTAGTTATAGCAGTTGCTTGGAACTATCACTCAAACAGGAAATCGAGCAATTTATAGCTCGATTTGTTCAGAGAAAAAACAAAGTTGGACAAACTCTTAAGTCTGGCACACATACCTTCACATGGAAACTCAAGATAACGTCAAGAGAATTAAGTTGTGTCCGCTCATTATTAAGACAAACCTGCATAACCATTTTACTAATCACAAAATTCTTCGCATCACATACATCCGAAAGCCAAATGATCAAAAGATTGTGTATTCGGCCAAAAGTGACAGGCAATAGTTACAAGGTATCATTCCCGGAGGACAATCAAAACATACATTCTGAAGTCAAAACACTATCCGTCTGGTTAGTATAGAAGGGGTCAGATCCATAGTTGCAACTTGAGTGCGAGCATGAAGTTCTTCCAATCATAATCATTCATCGGCTACAGTTGCAAGTGCAGCTGTCACTCCTGATACATCTGACATAAGAATTATATAGGAAAGCAAAAACTGAGATAGTTAGGACTTGCAAATTCAACAAGACAAGAAAAATTTGAAGCACAAATCTTTAATATAGTTGGGACTTGCAGATTCAAATCTAGTAAGCTGATGTGCATTTAAGCTGCTAGTACCAAGATCAATAGGTGATCATGGAATAAACAATTCCAAAGAAGTTAGATACATACCCGGAGTTTTTATCCATGAAACATTCAGTAATTAAAACTGACGCCTCGGACGAGCTTCAGCAGGGCTAACTCGAATTGACCTGCCATCGAGGTCCTGCACAAAGAAATTTCAGTGTAATTTTTATGACATTAGAATCAATAAAATATGGTACCCATAAGTTATATAACACATACTTTTTAAACTCAAAATAGTATAGCATTGCTGCCCAAGGTATAGAGATACTTGATAAGTTGATATTATTAGTACATTTGAAATAACTCTTTTTAGTTATGAATCTGAGATGTCTCCCAGCATATGCATGTTTGCAGGCGTGAAAGTCATATATATTGTTAATCCATAACCCTAAGGCTTCTTGATAGTCTTTCCATTTCAGGTTAAGATGGGCCTTGTGGTTCTCTCAAACCTGTCCGGGTCACCGATTGAGACATAAAGCCATCCATGTTAGCCATCCAAGTCCTAGTGACTTGTAATTCCTTACAAAACCGCAACAGTACAATGTCTGTTTCGGTGGGTTTACGAATTAACCTGTCATACTATTTTGGGTTTAATAGCTATTATTTTAAAACGCGTACAAACATACATTTCAGAAATATATGTATGCATACCTATGTAAATAAAGGTGCAAGTAATACAGCCTCAAGAATAAACTTACCATGCCATCCAACGATTGAACTGCATTGTTGACCTCATCAGCAGAACTGTAAGTCACAAACCCAAAACCCCTTGATCTGCCACTCTCTCTGTCATAAACCACCTTGGCCTCCATAACCTTTCCTTGCTCACTGAACAAGGTTTCAAGAGCAAGGTTGTCAACTCCCCATGCAAGGTTTCCAACATAAACTCTGTTGCTATTATCGCTTGTCCCTGATCCTGCCCTGGGTCCTCTGAATGAAGAACCATCCTTCTTAGGAGGCGGAGGTCCAGAATTCACCCTCAGTGGTCTCCCCTCAATTTCCTGACAAACAAAGCAATTCTTAAATTAAAACTCAGTTTGAATAAACAAACTCGAGACTTGATGCGCAGGTGGCATAAGCAATTAACATGTAGATGTAACTTCATATATATACAATCTATAGAAGCCTATGCATTCCTGCACCTATTAAGGAACCTAAATGTAGGAAAACTTACATATCCATTGAATTGTTGAGCAGCAACTGCAGCTTCCTCTGCAGTAGACATTGTAACGAAACCAAAACCTCTGCTTCTTCCTGTAAGCTTGTCATAGATAACCTGCAAATTTCAATATTTAGTATAAGCTGACATTTCATCATAAAAAATGGAAAAGAAACAGCTTATCTTTTCACTATAGGTGAACAGATGAACTAGTAAAATATCTAGCTTTACAGGCTTAGCAATGTTCTTAATGGCAAGCTACTAAAACCAATACACCACCAAAAGCAATTCATCAACTCATCTCGATTCTCGCACAAGGCCTTTGATAAGGATATATCTATCCCAATAAAATACTAAGCAATTAAAACATTCTAAATTAAGAAAATCAAATGCTTGGGATGAACAAAATCCCAATTCCTGACACCCGGTCCGCAATCTATTTATAATTACCAAAAATTCAATCAAAACATTTCAGTGCTCAAATAGAATACTAAAAAGTAAGCAAGAAAGCCAAAAAAAAGACATCATTTTCCCTTCCAGAATACTGCTGCCATCATAGAAGAAGCTGAGAGTAATTTAAAGAACAAAAGAAAAGGTGCAAAATTACCTCAACCATCTCAACATTTCCGGCTTGTTCAAACAAGCCTGCAAGAGCAGCACTGTCGACATTGAAAGGCAAATTTCCCACAAAAAGTTTAAGGTCAGGGGAGAAGCTGGGCTCCTCTGGGCTAGAAAAATTAAAGCCCTCATTCCCCTCTCCCACTTCTTCTTCCAATTCGTCCAACTCAGAGGAGACAGCAACTTTTCGCGCAAATTTAGAACTGTGCTCTGCATAACTGTTAATAACATTATTAAAACTTTTAGAGGATATTGATATGGTAAGTTTTGGAAGAGGTTTAAGAGAAGAGGGAGTAAAGAGTGGAAAAGAATAAGCAGTGGAGGAGTAGCGGGAGAGGGAGAGGGAGAGGGATAGGGTTTGAGGGATGAGGTGAAGAGACGAGGCGGAGGCAGCCATTGTTGTGCTTGTGTTGAACGAAGATAAGGTTTTGCTCCGCTTTTCTTCTTGAAATAGGGTTTTGAAGAGAGTTTAGTAGTGAAGGGCTGAAGGAAAGATATTTATTTAATTTAAGAGAAGAAATGTGCGGATATTATTCGGATAAGGCCTTAGGGCATGTTTGTTTTTCTCATCCCCACTTGCCCTTCTACTAGCCATTTTTCTTGGTTTTCCTTTTTTTTTTTTTTTTTTTTTAAATCCATTTTATTTAAAATATTTTTTGATTATTGACAAAAAAAAAAGAGTTTTTTTGGTTTAAATATCTCGACCTACAACGGGGAACGAATGGAAGAAAGAGATAAATGAATAAAACTTTTATCTACAAGCATCAATAATAATAAATTATTGTTTATTTCATATATAAAAGTTGGTTTATGTAGAGGAAGCTTTCACACTCTAAATACATTGAAGTAATTATTCATAGTTGTTGATTATGAATAACATTATTCAATTGGAATAAATAATTATTCAAATTAAATAATACCACGTAGGTTGATTACGGTAGTCAGTGGATAACATTACTCTTATATCAATTGAATAATGTCACGTATGCTAACTATAGTAGTTAGCGACTATAAATAACATTATTCAAATACATATTTAATGTGTCAAATTGCAACGCATACAATAAAACTTATCTTTTGTCTAATTCAATCATTTTAATTCCACTATATAAAGCACCTTATCACCTATACAAAGTAGTCCTTTGTTTAACATTCTTATATGAATAAAAATTACATATGTTTGTACCTTAATTTACCATGGGGTGTCAAATGGGCTGACTCCCGTTTGGACTCGGTCAATAAATGGCTTAAGCTTGTTTGAACATGGGTTACGACAGTTACGAATCTTTGAATTTTTAGTTATTTAGGTTGTATAAGAATCGATGGATGGTGAGGTGAGCCATGGAGAGGAACCAAATTGGTATTTTGTCAAGTAATGATTGAACGAAATCACATTAAAATTTAATTTAATTTCTTGCAACATATCAATTTCAAGCTCCAAGTTTGCATTGCAAGCAAAGATGGTCCTTGAAACCAAAATCAATTTATATCACATATTCTATCATCTACAAAATTCCAATCAACTCCGAATACATATTTGTTTCATTCTTGTTGAACACGTTACATAGGTAAGGTGTGGACCGAGATCAAAGAGAACATTTTTATCAGCCCTATAAGATGAGCTAAATGCTAGCTATCAAAGTAAAAAAGTTTCAAATTTATAGCTTGTAACTTCGGTCTATTTTTAATTTAAGGACAAGTGATCGGCTCTTGAGAATTTGCTTAAAAATTCTTCACTGATCCAAGGTCCAGTCAATTTGTTGATATACAGCTATTTTCTCAATAAAAACTCCAAACCAGGACAAAAATGTTTTAAGAGAGGTCAATTGCTCAAAATGGTGAGGAACCAAAACATTTCCCAAGAGGTTTTATCATGTCCTCACAACACTCAAACGGCTTACCAAAGCCAAAATATCCATGAAAAATATCTTTACCAGACAGATACAATTGTATTAGCAACAACCACCAATAAGAACATTTGGATAACATAAAAGATCGTCATTCTAACAATTTTCTAATTATTCAAAACATGATGACCAAGATATTTGTTACACCTTCTACCAACACGAACCATGTGTGATGTGTGGAAGACATCTTAGTGAGTGTGCCACATGCAATTGCAGTCACAGATCCGCTGCGTAGCATGTCAGTTAAACCAAACCAGCGGACCAGCAACAAAGTTTAATGCCTAACATAAATATTAGGCCCGAACTTGACATATTATTGTTATACTTTTCTCACGATGTGGATGTCACGAGAGTACCACATAAGAATATAGCGTCACGTAATAGCGAACCTCATGAAAATTTTGCAAGGACTGAAGCATTACATTTGAGCAAAAGGCGAACCATAATGGAATTTTGACAAACTCTAGGTTTGCCCCCACAAGAACAATCAATGAACTCCAAACTTGAGGTTTGCCAAATGGCAAACTTGAGGCTCGACGGAGGGGAGAGTACCAGTCTTAACTGTGCTACCGAAAAAGTGAATGACGAACTCTGTCTTGAAAAAAAGCACATCTCTCTCCTTGACACCCATCATGGCAAGAGCAGTAGGGCCGCATGATCTTCACAAATAGGGCAAAAATTCTTTAACACCATTGTACTTCACCGCAAACATTTTCTCAATTAGAAAGATCCAAGGGATAGCCTAACATTCCCAAGACAGCTAAGCATAAAGACCACTTTCAGGTACAAGATAACGGCTACAAAAAGTACAAGATCAAAGATATGACTAGGATACCGTCGACACTCTGCCGATAGTGTCGAGATGATAGAAATACTCATGACTCAAATTCCCTATAAATACTCCAACAGTTGCACAAATAAAAGGCGTGCAAAATCATAAGCCATAGCCAAAATACTGTCCATTTATCTCTTCCCCACCTAATATTTGGTTATTTGATTTAATCGTCAAAGTACAAACAGGTGCCAGACCATCTCTTGTATGATGGCCTTGCATTTTATCGGAGTACTAGTGTAGAGGTAAGCATAAGTCGATGGGAAGGTGGCGAGGGATTTGTTGATAGCTACGACGTGCAAGTTTGAAGGTCAACAATTTTAACCCCAGAGAATACTTATAATTGATATACTAAATGCAATAACATCCATTATGGATTTTTGCATATTCACTTCCTTGAAGCATTGGAACCCAAACGTCCATAGAGCAGTAATATTGGGAACGTAGAATTAGTTCAACTAGCAAGAACTCCTTACAAGATTGAACAAGATACTAATTTCATTTATGATGCTCATGTTGAATCCATCAAGATTGCATAACAAAAGTCTTATCATTTATTTGAATTTTAAAAAAGCAGACAATGTACTTTCACAGATTTATTCATCTTTTGTCCACTTCTCTCTATCAAGCATAGTTTTCAAATTCAACCTAAACACTTACCCGAATGAAGAGGTGAGTCAGTGGTTCAACCGCTAACCCAGTGGTTGAACCGACGGGTCAATTCTGTCAAATATAATATAATTACTAAATAATAACATAGTGACAGTAATTATCATTCACTATTTTTCCGTAAGACCCACAACGCTTATCCACTTTTTTATCCACACATTTTGTAGGACCCACTACTTGTAATCTACAAAAGCCTTTACCAAACAAGCGCTTAATAAGCAAGTAGGATGAGTGGAACGGGAAGAATTCGTAACTGGCAACTCACTGCTTAAAATGAGCCCTCCATTTTAACAGTTTTGAAGGCTAGCACTTTTCATTACCTTTATGATATTCTTGGAGCTTTTACTCCATTCCAAAATGTATGGATTCTTGGATGAATCTTTCTGCTGTGTGCTCTGTTTACTATTCTTTCCTACTTTCTTCTTTTTACCACGCGATAGGTTAGCGAAGCGTGAGCGGGCGCGGAGAAGGAAAGGCCAAACACTTCGGCCTAACGGGAATGAGCAACGACGAAATGACAAGATGAGGTGCCCCGAAAGAAGGGTCGAAGCTTTTCGGCCTGTAGCTTTCCCCGTCCCCCCTTCGTCGGGCGGTGCTTGTGTGGGGGATGCGCCACCAGAAATCGGGCTTGAAGCTCTCACCTTACCAACAACCCCGTTACATAGGAACCACAATCAGGCTTAAGTAAAAAAATTAGGACAGGAACTTGCATTAGAGCAGGAAATTCTCAACCCTTATTAGATTCCACTGACCTCTTCTTTCTATAGATTTAAGTAGCCTTGAGTGACCAAATCTCTCCAGTTCTGGAAAATTTAACTTCAAGGGATAAACTATTTTCATTCTTAAGATAAGAACATAAATAGAACCATTTGTACTAGCTAATATTAATTATAACAGTGGGCAATCAAATTTTAAAGCTATCCTCTCACTCATAAATTCATAATCTGACAGAATATGCAACATGAGTGAGTTAGGTTTCAGCTGCAAATCAGCAGTAAACAGATCTCTCCCTGACCTTTTCTTATTCAAAGTAATCTAACTCGTGACATATTACTATAGAAAGTAGATGCTAAAACAAATTTTTATTAAGACACAGATAAGTTTTAATTAACCGTGTCATACCACCACAAGTTGGCACCTCAGATTACATACATGCCAAATGGTCTTTGTCAAATATCAACTTTGCTTCAGGCCTTAAGATTGTTAACCAAGATGACTAGTTGACATGATAAGTTCTGCACATTTAAGCAGATGTGATGTTTGATTCTACGATGTAGTGAGCACTCTATTTCTCCTTACAGAAAACATGAAATATGGAGAAGCAAATGGTCACACAAAATTATTCACTCAATAGCAAAAATAGCACAAATCCATACAAATGCATCTAGAGCAACATAGCAAAATGCAAGCCAGAATTTAGAATAAAAGCCAAAATCTGAAAGCAACATTTGATGTAATTGTTAAATTTAAATTACCATCAAATCTCAACTGGATAGAGCACCTAATTAGTTAACACGGAATTAATATTACCTCACGTTGCCTGAGGCTGCTCGTATTTTGGGATGTTCCTGCAATGACAAGTGAGTGTGAGCAAACTGCATCACCAGTTACATAGATATGTTTCAAAAGCGCTGGACTCATGCTTCTAGCTTCTGCAGCTTTGTTGTCTGCATCTTAGGTGGCCAGACCTGATGAACATGTGCTTTCAGTATATTTTAAGCTCAAGCATCAGTTAGCGTTAAATTCAAGATGCCAAATTATAGTAATTGAGCACCAACACATAAGATTCATTTCATGCACTTTCAAGATCAAAACACAATTTTCTATGCACAAATCACCTAATACGACTTTTGTTTGTTGGGAAAAATAGCAATGTATGCATAGAACATATGATGAACATGATAAAATTTAATTCACCAAAACTAGTTAATATAAAACAACAAATTATCAGCTTAGAAGAACAAAATTGAGGTTCAGAAAAGCTGTCCTTTTGGAGAGTCGCATCATAAAGGCAATGTCCTAAAGTCGTATTAGCCTCCCTTCGTGCGCTAGTATATTAGCTCCTTGTATGCGTTTCCACATTTTTCCTCTTATTGGTGTGGTTTCGGATCCACAATTCTTGTAGTTAAAAGACTTGTGTCAATTCATATTCTGAAATTAATTTTGTATCTTAAATATTATGTTTATTTGAAACTCACAACATATACTAGTATATCGTTTCTTCGCAGTGGGATCCATCCGTAATATCTATGAGAATGGGTCACTGAGATTTGAACCCTTTTGTTCTTTATGGATGGAGTCTTGATCAACGAGGATGACGATTTGAGTTTACGGTGGTTATAGTTTTAAGATTAAAATAGTGAGTAGTGCAAGAGAAAAGATCAATGGGAGAGTTTCGGCTAAAGGAAAATGTAGTGAGACACATAGACGTATATATTCTTTTTTCTTCTAATAGCGGAGAAAACTCATACGGTCGTGATTACCACTACATTCAATTAACCATTAGATTTTGATTATCAATCTGAGTCCCAATTTGACAACTACACTAGTAAGTAATGACTTCAAGAAAACATAGTAGCACTTCTCATCAATAATTTGTTGCTTTGATAACATCCACTCCCTTCACCTCCCCGCAAGAAGAAAAATCCAAACAAGTCCACAAAGGTACTAGAAAATGCATTCAAATTTAAACAAAAATTCCCAACTTTTTGGATAGAAATATCAGAAACCTACCTCAATACAAGTCCAAGAGATGTATAAAACTCCCTTATTAGTAAAAAGGTAAATGAAAAAAAGAAAGAGATCTTGCCTAGAAAAACTAAACCTTGCAATACGACTACTTTCCCATTTCAGAGTAACATGTTTCTGTTCCAATCATCTGTGCTGGAAAAAATGGTCCTTACAGCCAGTCTCAACATAAATTTGAGCATTAAATTATCACCTTAAGGTTGCTCATTAATATGAATTATTTTAATCAACAAGCCATTGGTGCTTTCTTCTTTCCTTTCTTGCCATCACTCTGCTTGTCCTTACCCAAAATCATCCTGGATAGAATATCTGCTTGTTTTGTGTTCCCCTCCTCATTGAGGCTCTTGATCAAGTCTTTGCAGCTACTCCAATCAGTTATCCCTCCTTTCTCCATTATCTTACATAAAACAGAATATGCATTGAGTGTCTTACCGGCAGCTAAAAGAGCATCTAACACCTTATAATAGCTTGAAAAGTCGATGTTGCAATCTCTTTCCAATCCAAAGTCTAACAGTTTCAGAGCAGAAATTGTCTTCTCTTTCTCACATAGACCAGATAACAGACTATCAAAATCAGGTGCAAGACCATTAACCATCAGGAGCTCAATTCTTCCGATGGCTTCTTCAACATGACCCCTCATAAGCAGAGCTTCCAAAATCTTAGCAATCAAGTCTTCATGATCCTTCACCCCCTTCTCCAACATAGTCTTCATAACTCGGCTTGCAGTCTGAACCCTGCCATCTTCAAACAAGCTCTCCATCACTGATCTATACAGAGATGAATCTGGGAGATGGCCATTCTCTATCATGCTATCCAGAGTTGTCTTCGCATCAGCAGGCTCACTCTTCCTCAGGTAGCTCTCGATGAGTGATTCATAAGCAATTTTTTCTGAAAGAACATTTCTCCTAATCATGATTTTAAGAAGTTCAATGGCTGGATCAGGATTTCCTTCCTTTGCATGCCCACAGATCAGATTATTGAAGGCAATGGGATCTTGAACACCCATTTTCATCAACTGCCGCAAAAGGGTTTCTGCTTTTGCTGTCTGGCCATTGTCGCAAAGATACTCAATAATCGGGTTATATGCACTAGGCTCCATATGCAATGTACTCTGAGGCCTCAAGATGATCTCCTTCTCAATGAGCTTATCCAACAACTTAACAGCACTATCATATTGGCCAGCCTTGCAGAAATTCTCAATCAGAATACCATAATGCCCTGCTTCTGTTGGAACACTCAACCTAATCATAGCCTTGAGAACATCCGTGGCAGCATCCAAATCGCCTGCCTTACACTGGCCAGATATTAGCCTAGTGAAGATCTCATTATCCTTAGGTGCAATGTACTTCTCCACCATCTCCTTCAAAATATCCCGAGCATCAGACATCTTCTCTGCATCGCACATCCCCGGTAATAAGGTTGAGTATGTAATGGCATTGGGTTTAATCGCAAAACTCTTCATATCTTCCAACAATTTCAACGCATCATCAACCTGCCCAACTGACAAATACCCTTTAATCAATGTTGTATAAGTAATTACTGTTGGCTCAATGTTCCTCCCCTTCATCTCCACAAAGTACTTCTCCGCTTCATCCATTTTTTAAACCGATTGTACCCATTAATCAATGTATTATACGTAACCACGTCTGGCAAAATCTCTCTACTCTTCATATCCTCGAAAAACCTATTTGCAGTCTCCACCTTCCCTGAAAGAAAGAATCCCCAAATCATGACATTAAATGTATGCCTTGTCGGCTCAATCCCCTCACTCAACATCTTATTAAAATACCTCTTGGCCATCATATACCGACCCCTACGCATAATCACCTTAAATAGAGTATCGTATGATTTTATCGTCCTCCCAACCCCTAACTCCTCCATTTTCTGAAACAGCTTCACACTCTCCTGAACGATTCCTGCCTTCCCATAACTGTCAATCAACAAAACCCACAAATCTTCATCCCACTCCACGCCCTTTTTTGGCATATCCAATAAAATGCACCTAGCATGGTTAAGCTTTGAGGCTCGCCCCAAAATCTCGATGATCTTTAAATGGGTTTCTCTGTTGTGTTGAAAAAGGCCCGATCTTTCGACCCAGCGGAAGAATTGGAGCGCGTACTCCGAGTTCTTGGCACCGTGCAACACATTGTATACAAGTTCATGATCGAAACTAGGGACCAAGTTCCGGATCGAGTTCTGCAAACGGGTAGTCCATGCCCGATTAGCCATCATTCTATTAATTATATCCTCAATTTTTTCCGGGTTCTTGTGGCGCTTACTTCCTGCATTTCTTGAATGATTCGCCGCAGCCGTTACTGTTGCTGAAGAATCCGCATATGAATTCTCTGGAATGAGGTGTTCTACCGGGTTCGACTCTGGGTTTGGCAAATCGACGGGGGAAGAAGAGTAGAAAAAGAAAAGGGATTTGAGAGAAAGTGGGGATGAGAGTTTGGGATTTAAATGGGGTTGTCTTGATGCAGCTAAATATGCCATTTTTTCTGGGTTTTCTGGTCAAATTAACACAATCGTTCAGTTGAGTTTCATGAGAAGTTTAGAGAGAGAAATTACGTTTGTGTTGAAGAGAGACAGTAGAGTTTCAGTGACTGCGAGGAGTCGCAGTGGGTTAGGGTTTAAGAAACTCGGGGAGAAGAAGGAGCAGAGGGTCTCAAATTTTATTTTAACATGTTTTGACCCAAAAAAAAAAAAAAAAAAAAGAAAAGTCGAATTTATTTTATTTTTCACCTTTTTGGAACAACTTTTTTTTTTAAATCTATTTTCCAGATAATGGAAGATAATGTCAAGTGATAAAAAATGGCGAGATATTATTTTTTAGAGGATAATTATATTCGTAGTGTAATTTTTGTTTGTTTTATGAAGAACAATTTTTTTTAATTTTTTGTATATTTAAAAAAAAAAAAAGAATTTCACCTCTCTCGAGGATCAAAAAATGATTCGAACTGAGTCTCATTGGTCCGAGAAATCTCTTATCACTTGGGCTAGGTTGTGATGAAACAATTAAGTGAATACTATTTTTATCCGATTTTGTTTTTGTTTTAATGTTTTCATTATAATTTAGTTTAATATTAATTAGTCTAGATTAATTTTGTAGTTAATATTATAAATTTTTTATTCAAGTAATAGAAGTTTAAAATATTAAGTATCTTGAAATAAATTATTTATCTCAATTTTATATTTTTTATGTCAATTAATATTTTATAATAATGTATAAAAGTTGTAATCTGTTAAGAAATTAAGTAAAAAAATATTTATAAGATGAATAATTGATTATTATAAGTACAGCAAATAAAATACTTTCTCAACATCTGAAAAATATTAATGAAATAATGAATGTAATTTATATTTACAATCTCTATCCTTTTAAGTATGTAGTAATTTAATCCACATTTAATTTTACTTATACATCTCATCTCTAACATTTTATTAATTCGCATTAATAGTATATTGTGATGATTTTACCCATAACTTGAATAGATTAAATAGCAAAAAAAAAAAAAAATTATAATGAAAAAATGACAGTTGAGTTCTTCAACCTTTTCAAAATATAAAAACAAATAAAACAAAAGGAAAAAAGAAAAAAGAAAGGAAAAGCAGTGTATTCTTCTCACCACCACCATCACCACCAATTGGAGGGGATTTCTCCTTACTGATTTCGAACTCAAACTCCTTTACCGGGTGGGGTTTTCCTCTCCTCCCGCTTGCACACAGTTCAGGTTGGGGGGATGAGAAGATTTTTGCCTTCTTTTTTTATTTTTTTAATTGTTTTAAATAACATAATGTGAAAAGATTATTTTGTTCTTGTTAAATTGGTAAGATTTAGACCATGAGCTTAACTTTTTGTTAACTAAAGAACCTTTGGACGAAATTCAACCGTACTTCATATGTTCTTTTGGAATACATATAATGAGAAACGTAGGTGTCAAGATCGTAAATAATAAAATGTATAAAATTTGTTTGTGTTTTGAAAAAAGTTAAAGACCCACTATTAATTTTTTTTATTATGTTTTTCTTCTTTACTATTTTAATTTATTCTGGCAAAATCGTGAAAATGGACTACATGAGCGAGTTGCGAGTTAATGAAATAATTTGAAAGAATAAAAATATTAAGTATAATTTACCCAACAATGAACTACTGAAAACTGAAAAGTAAACACCCAACTAGCTAGATATAACATGAAATAAATATACAATAATGTAATTTTCTATTTTTGAACAAATTTGCATCCACGTTTTTTGTGCGATTTTGCATTTGTTACACTTTATTTTAGAAAATTGATGTTATCATTATTTTCCTCAAATGATTTTCTTTTCTTTCTTAAAGTGCCACTAAAAACACACGCGTATAAAAACACCTGCATAAACAAAATCTCCAACTCGAATTTTAATAAATTTTAAAATTCACAAAATTTTAATTAATTGCATTAAAATCTATGTGTCACTAACTTGAATTATAATATACTCTTTAGAATGCTAAGTGTCCCCAATAAAGATTCCACTAATCGAATGAATTTTAATAGATTATAGTTAATTTCAAGACCATAAATATATATAAATAACAATCTTTTAAGAATTACAACCTAATCTCTCATATTTTCATAAAATTTAGTAGATTTCAATAAAATTGATATTCAATTTGTGCACTCTTAAAGTAAAATATACCACAAATAAATATTATGAATCCCATTAAAATAAAATAATTATACTTATATTTATGATATAGAAATATTTTTTAAAACATAATTTATAATGTCAAGTATTTCAAGATACGAACTATTTTCTAATTTAATCAACGCAATATTGTCTTGTTTATATCTTAACTATGCACTCAAGACATCTCCTTCATACAATTCTTACAAAAATCTAAATCTAATCAAAATTGCCGTTTGAATTAAAACATATTTTAATGCTTAATTAATAGACATATTATTTTCGTGGCCCTTTAATAAATTATTTATGAAGTCTCATTAGTGAGAAGAGGGTTTCTAGTTTACAAAAGAGCCCGTTATTTTTCATCAGTGTATATATTTATGTCTTGAATGGACTTGATAAATTGTCTTGAATTTACAGTTTTTCATTACTGAAAGGACTTTCGAATATGAAAGTTACAGATGGAGGTACGATTTAATAGCTTCCGCTTAATTGTTCATATTTATGAAATTAGCTAACATTTAGTATCAAACCCATATCTCTAGTTTAGCTTTCGATTTCGGTTTATTTTGTTGAGAACGGTCTCACAATTGTAAATTGCACTGTTAGGATTATCATTCGACTGTTTTCTTAAAAATCAGAAGACTGTTTTCTTAAAAAATCAGAACTTGAAATGCAACTCAAATGCTCACGAATGAATGCTGTTTCTGCAAGTAGTTTACACACTCCAAACATCTGAATCAAAAGTGTCCAATGGTAATTTCTTTGAAAATATGGGATGTGCGCAGAATTGCAAGTTGGAGTTTATTTATGGGAAATTGGCGCAAATGGTCATTAACATTTGTTCTCAGTGTTGAAATAGTTCCTGATTTTGTGTTTTGGCACAAAAGTCTATAACCTATGTGTTTTAATGCACAATTGGTCCTTATTTGATAAAAAATACAAATATACCATTTGTTTTAATTAGAGAAATTTGTAATTAGATTCTTAACATTTGTAAAATATGCAAATAGGTTTGGTACATTTATTATATAATATTAAAATTTTTATAAGAGAAAAATATAAAATTATTATGATTTAAGTATATGTAATTGTTACGTGATGTAAAAAATTTGAATAAAAATTAAGTTAAAAAAATAAAAATAAAAATGTTATATATAATTTTATTACATTAAACCAATCTTATTATGTTTTTTAAAATAAAATTAATTTATACATTATGTGTTCTTTATTTTTGAACGATAATAAGATGATAAATTAAAATTGAAGAATACAGTTCGAACTCTAATATTTGTAGTTATTAAATGGATAGTTCAATTAAATAAAAGTATTTGAATATTAAGTTTATGACAATGTAATCTTTTTTTTAATTGTAACGATAAAATAAAAGTTCAAATTTTAAATAATATAATTACTTAATAATATAAAAAATAATTTTATCAAACATGTTTGTGAATAATTATGAGCTTAAATTTTAATTATTTTATAGTAGTTCGTGAAATATACAAAACAATTTAATATATTATCAATTTGGTCAATAAAGTGTTAATTCAAAACAATAATAATTATTTTCCTTTAATTCTTTATACAAAATAAAAGTATGGGATCCATTTGCCCTACATTTGTCTTTTTTATGAAATAATGACCAATTCTGTGAAATACATAGATTAAGGATTTTTTGTCTTGAAAAATAAACGTTATGTACTATTTCCACACTCAGAAAAAGTTAGAGACAATTTGCTCCAATTTCCCTTTATTTATTTAGAGGATAGTATAGAGTTTCTTTTTTTTTCCCCTTTTCGAATTCTATTAATCTCTTCATAGCATTTTGTGAGAAATTGTATTGTCAACGTTTTTTTAGAGCGAATTGCTCGTTCCAACTTAAGTTGGTTCGAAAAATAAAATAGTCATTGAAATGATACGGTGGAATTTTAAAATTTTATCCACCCTAGATTGACAAGTTCGAGTAATTGTAGAGTTAAATTTAGTATTGTTAATAAAAAGATTAAGTACCCATGAGAATCCCTCAAAATATATGATATAGAACTCTGTTAAAATCTTATATATTTTGTGAAATTATATTCAAAATCATGAAATCTATGAAAAATCTTAAATATTAAGAATTTTTTAAAAATCTAAATTGATTACACCCACCCCTATAAGTGTGGTGCATTTATAAATTGCAACTTCAATAATTCAGTAAAATTGTCCAGTAGTGTCGCAATTTGCCTACTATATCTTTAATTATTTTACCATTCTTTAAAATTTAATTACGTGATACCATGATATTCTATTAAATATTTTTTCTTACAAAATTTATTATATTCATTTTCTTCGAGTTCTAACTAAAATAAATAAGAAATTACTTCAATAAGTTAATAATGTAGGAAACATACAGGAAAAAAATTTAATCTAATTTTTTTACATTGTAAAATGGAAAATAGAAATTCTTACTTGCCACTTCTAATGTTGAAATAAATAATGGTCCATATCGTTGCCTATCTGGACCATATCTTCAAATAAGAAAGGCAACAGCTGGAAAATCTTTTTGTAATCAGAGTTATTATATTCCTATTTTAGATAATTGTAATAGGAAAATCTCTCTATAAATTCTCCTCTCTTCTACAGAATCGAATCTTCGGAAAAAATAATAGAAAAAGTGTGTGTGGGTGTGGAGGCGTAGGCACCAAATTGGTCTTTGAATCTCGTTAAATCTTGTGTCTATTTCCTGCTTCAGTTTACATGCACATACACATGGATTCTACATGGTATCGGGCGCCAGCGTAGATCCGGCGTTGGCGATCCGAGATGGAGGACCTAGTACGAAGACGAGTAGAGAGAAGAACCCGGACCCCAACGTGACCATGACCTGCGCCAAGCTGGCGAAGGAACTTCTTCACACGGGCGGCGGTCGTGCGGGTTGAAGTACCGATTAACTCGACCATCGTCAAACTCGACGAAAACAACTATGGACTATGGTTGTCCATGATGGAGACGCATCTGGCCGGCAAGGGCAAGTTGGGATATGTGAATGGCGCAAAACCAGCACCCCCAGTAGGCGATGTGGGATATGAGCAGTGGAAGATGCACGACTCAATGGTGAAAGGTTTGATTCTAAATTCCTTGGACCCATTACGATTGGTAATTTCCACCGCATTCCACATCAAAGGAGGTATGGGATGCTTTAGCTACAACATTTTTTGATGGATGTGATTCCTCTCAAATTTATGATCTTCAACAAAGGGTTAATATGTTACATCAAAATGGGGGTCGTTGGAAAAATACTATAATAAATTACGAGGGTTGTGGAAGGAAATCGACTTCAGGAGGCCAAACCCCATGACATGCACGATGGATATTGAGAGGCACAACCTATGGGTCCAACAAGATCGAGTATACAAGTTTCTTCTTGGACCGGATGATCGTTTGGATAGCACTCGAGCCGATATAATCCGAGACGGTGCCTCTTCCAACTATCGAGCAAGCGTATGCCAGAGTTAGACCGGAGGAGATGAGGCAAAAGGTGATGTGCGGCAACAGTAACTCAAACCCGGTTGTTATGGCGGTGAAGGGCACGGACCGCACAAGTAGTCACACGGCTCGCGCATTTGAGTTATCACTTTATCTTAAAACTGAAACAAACCAGGGAAAAGGAAAAAGGGTCAAAGGAGGAGGATGCACCCACTGCCACAACCCAAAGCACACTAGAGAGACGTGTTTTCAACTGCATGGACACCCAGACTGGTGGCATGAGTTGAAGGAAAGAAAAGGAGCAAGTAAGAAGGGACAGGCTCATCAGACGGTATGCACGGACGTGCAAATGGGAGCACGGACCGTCATGATACTAACCGAGCCACGAAACAACACAGATGAGGCTCTCGACACTAGCCAATTTTGTTGAAGGTACAGAAGGTTATGGCGGTAAAGGTAATGCTTTTATTACACATAATCTAGAAAAATAGGTAATAAACTCGGGAGCAACTGATCACATGACATATTTAGATTCTGATCGACAAAATCCACGAATCAAACAGAAAAGAAATTATGAGTGCGAATGGGATTAAATCACCAGTTATAGGGTCGGGAAATGTTACTGCTACTCCATCTCTATGTCTAAAAGAAACATTACTAGTTCCTTCGCTGACCACGAGACTCATATCAGTGGGAAGATTAACTGAAGACTTAAACTGTGATGTTCTAATGTACTCAAAATTTTGCATTTTTCAGGACATCCTAACGAAGGAGATACTTGGGCGTGGTATTAAGCACAATGGACTGTATCACCTTGAAGATTTGAGTGTTGGTTCTGCATGTTTAACTGGACAGAGTGTTCAGACGAATAATATTTTGTTATGGCATAAGAGGTTAGGGCACCCTTCTGTGGGTTATATGCGGAAGATGTTTCCGTCATTATGGGTTAATGTATCAAATTCTGAAATTTCATGTGAAACTTGTATTAAAAGTAAGAGTCATAGAAACACGTATCCTAGTACCTGTTTTAAAATTTTGGAATTTGATGATTTAGTACATTCTGATGTGTGGGGTCTAGCCCCAGTTACCTCTTTTAATGGAGAAAGATGGTTTGTTTTGTTTACTGATGATAGTACCCAAATGACCTGATTATATCTCTTAAAAACTAAAGGATGAAGTTGCCACATGTTTTCTAGATTTTTTGAATCTAGTCCAAAGACAATTTGGGAAAAAGATTAAGATTCTTAGAAGTGATAATGGGAGGGAGTATGTGAATAATTTCTTGAGAATTTTTTTAAGAGACAATGGAATTGTACATGAGACATCCTGTGTTGGTACCCCTCAACAAAATGGAGTGGTAGAAAGGAAAAATAGGCATATTTTAGAAATTGCTAGGTCACTATTGTTTGAAAATAATGTGCCTCAAAATTTACGGAACCACGCTATATCTCTCAAGTGATACCTCATGAATAGAATGCCCTCAAGAACCCTAAATTTTCTTAATCCATTGCAAAAAAAAGCTTCGCTTGTAGAAATCCTTCAATCTTGACCTTGGCACCTAAAATCTTTGGCTGTGTAGCATATGTGCATGTTCCAAGAGATAAGAGAACAAAGTTAGAATCGTGTGCAATTAAATGCATGTTCATTGGATATGAGAACAATTAGAAAGGGTATAAATGCTTTGACCTAGAAACCAGAAAAACCTATGTGACAATGGATGTTACTTTCTTGGAGAGCGAATCTTGTTTCAAAAACCAATCAACCCCAATACCAATACAAGAGGAATCGAATCACCAAGTATGGTGGGATAATCAGGAGAACACCAATACAGTCCATGTACCAGATGAGATTGGCCATGCACCAGAAAATGCGTCTGGTGACGCGGACTGGATAGAAGATTACACGGTCCGTATACTAGAGGACAAGGACCGTTCATCAGGGGATACGTACCGTACACTAATAGATGGAGAAGAAAGACCAGAAGCAGAGGTGATACAGTCACATGAGGATCCAGAAGAAATACCACGCTCGAGTTCTCCCGAGGTAAGTTCTCTCATCTCTGAAAGAAGGTATCCCATAAGAACTAACCGAAATGTATGACCAAAGCGGTATAGCGAAGAATGAAGGGTATGCAATATCTAACTATACCAACACTTAGTACAAACTTTCACTAAAGAATTGTCAAAAATTCAAGTACCAAACACTGTAGGAGAAGCATTGCAGGATCCCAAATGGGTTAAGGCCATGGAAACTGAGATGAAAGCCCTAGAAACCACTAAAACTTGGAATTTGGTAGAACTACCAAATGGGAAGAACACAAATCATTTTGCAAGTGGGTGTTTTCTGTGAAATATGATGCTACAAGTAAAGTTGAGCGATATAAGGCAAGGTTGGTCGCAAAAGGTACACTCAGACATATGTTATAGATTTCCAGGAAACATTTTCTCCAGTTGCAAAGCTTAACACAGCTCGAGTCTTATTATCTTTTGCAGCAGAAACTTTGTGATAGCCCAAGAATAACTAACCAAGAGGGGTGAATTGGTTTTCTCAAACTTTTTCGAAAAATATTCTTAAAAATGAAATTTAAGAAATAAAAATTGATTCACTCAAATATAAGCACAATATAAGTAAATAAAAGAAAAGAGAAAGTGCAAACGATTTTTATGGAGGTTCGATCCAACCAATGATCTACGTCTCCGTTACCAAGCTCTCCAACACAAGCACGGCCTTTCCACTATTTTGATTGACTTATGGTGCAATCCAAACCCTTACAATGTATCCGGTGACTTACAAACAAGGAGCACCGATCCTTATACAATATTGAGTTTTTGCACGGGACCTCAATATGACCCAAATATATGAAGAAATTGATTTGAGTATTTCTCTCTAGATGAATGATGGATACAAGTTTAGTTCTAAGAGAGACTAACACTTTAATGAATAGCAATGAATAAGGAAAGCTCAAGTGTTAGAATAAAACTTTGTTGAGAAAGATGAATCAAAGGTTTGATTTAATCAAACAAAGTTTTTCAATATGAGATATTGAAGATATAAATACAATGAAGTTTTGGATGAAGTTTTTCAATATGATTCTCTCTATAAATGCTCTTGTAAGTGTTGTTGAATGATAATAAATGAAGTGGTATTTATAGAGATGAATTTTCGTCACTTTCTGTTGAAACGGATGACCAAACGGATGACCAAACGATCGACCGGTCAGATTGGTCAGAACTAGCCGTTGAACTGTAAAAAGTCAGAACGGACACTTTTTGAACAGATACGCTCAGACGGTCGACTGGTGAAAATTAAGCGGTCGACCGGTTCATCCGGTTTTCCAAACGGATGATCCGTTTCCACAGTTTTGAAAATCTGATTTTTGACTTTGATAAAAGCCGATTTTTTATGCAAGTGATAAAAATTATATTTGAGCTTTCGTTTATTTAATTGCTAAGGATTAAAGAGTTAATACCTTTACAATTTTATCTAAAAATCTATTCTTCAATCTTGATCTTCGAATCTTGAAATTCGGCGGATCTTGAGATGCTTGAACTCTTGTATTGATTTTGACTTTGAACTTGACATAGCATGAGAGTTCGATTTGTAGTCTTTGAATTTTGCTTGAAAATAAAATGTTAGAAAACATAACCAATTTGTTTGTAATAATCAAAACATTAAGGTTTAAAGTTAACCATAGGTCAACAATTTCCCCTTTTGATTATGACAAACAATGTGAGAATATTAAATAATGAGATACAATAAAGCATATATATTCCCCTATCTTTTCAAGTAAACATGATTTGATGAATTTGTATCACATTTTCATTTGATTTGCCGATTACATGATTTCATGCCAAATTCATCACATCACATATTTCATATATTTCATTTGATTTGCCAATTTTATCTCATTACCCGATTTCATGTATTTCATCACATATGTATTTTCCCCTTTTGTCATAAACAAAAAGGCAAAAGATAAAAACATTAAGGTTTAAAATATATTTCCTTTAAATGAAATATAATTCATTCATTGATAGACTTGAAATTTAAAACAAGCATAGTTTTATAAATGAAAGCTAGGACATAGACTTTGTTTCCAAAACATAGCTACAAAAAGAAACAAGAGAAATAACTAGACTAAGGCTCGGGCGGCGGTGTGGAGGAAGCACGGCATCGAGGCGGGAGTGAAGATCTCGAGCAACGCCGTCATGTCGACAACCGAGTCTTGGAGAGTCCCCATGGTGTGGTGCGGGCCCTCGATCAAGAAGTAAGTGAGTCGATCCGTCCATGCAATAAGGTGAATTGGTCCTCGTTGTGGCTTGAAGTGGAGGACGACGGCCTTTGTGATCTTTGCCATGGAGGGGACGGAGGGGCATCCTCAAATATCTTCCCCTCGAAAGGTAGAGTAGAGGGGCCCGACTCCTCATCAAATCCTTCGACTTTGCCACCCATTGACCGCTCTCCTTTACAATTTTCATTCTTTTTTAGTGTAAGAATATTGATGGTGTCGGTGGCTTTTGGAAGGAGGGTTACCGTATCACGGAAGGAGATATCGAAATGTTGAAAGATTTTGGTGAGAATCATGCCATAGGAAGAGCCTTAGAACTCTTGCCGCTAAGGACGTAGTGCATGTGTTTGGATCATGATGTAAGAAAAATCGAGCTTACGCCCTCTGAGAATGGAGTCGAGCACAAAAGCATCAAAATGGTTCACCTCATCTAAATGACCCTTTCGAGGGACAATTATGTGGGCGATGATATTATGTAGGACACGACAAGGAAGGGTAAGTTGATTTGAGCTAAGATTTAACGGCAGCTGTCAAAAATACTTGCCGGTGACATTACAACATGCTTCTCGACGGGATTATACTCGTCGGTGTGAGGAATTGTCTTGGTGGTATATGACGCATACCACCATTTTCAAGATGGAGAATGGTACGAATAAGATCTTGAGTGATCTTAATTCGCTTTGTCCCGAACGAAAGATGAAATACCCGACCCCGGAAAAAACCATGTTTTGTAAAATTCTTTGATAATGGGGTAAACGGTTTCATTGAGAGTGAGGAGAGGAACCCACCCCATACCCATGAAGAGATTTTCAATGTTAAAAGATGGTGCTTAGTGTGTGAAAGAGGCAAGATCGACATTCTTACCTATGAGAACGGGACTTCGTTCGATGCGCTTGGATTGAGGATCTTCTTCTGAGGAGGAGGAGGAGGAGGATGGAGATGGTTGCCTTTCTCTCCTAGGTCGTTTGGCTGCCATTTTCACCCGAGGCATGGTTTTGGAGACGGATTTGGAGCCTAGGGTTGGAGGTCGACCGTGTGAGGGGTTTATCGCGATTTGGTGGATGAAAATTGGGGATTTTGAAGATTTAGGCGTGAAATGATATGGATTTTGAGATTTTGAATGTAAATTGGAAAGATTTTGGGAAGATTGGAAGATTTGAGGAAGATTTGGAGAGAAAACCGTGGTTCATGGGAAGTTGAAATGAAGAAATTTGAAAAAATTATAACTTAAAACCCTGATTTCCGCTTATACGGACGACCGGAAGACTCAGACGGTCGATCGGTTGGACTGGAATTTTGATGTTCAAACTTTCTGTTCAACCGGATGATCAGACGGATGATATACGGTCGTCCGGTTTAAATCATACGGACGTCCGTTTGATATAGGCGGTCAACCGGTTAAACTTTTTAATTTTGGCAAAATTCTCTGCTCATACGGATGATCAAACGGATTTGAGCAGGGGATCATCCGTTTCATATTAAACGGTCGTCCGGTTTATGAAAACGGTCGACCGGTTAAAAAGATTCACCAAAATTAATGAATTTGTCTTTTGATGATAATTTTAGAACATGTTTGTCACATATAAAGCAATTAATCATAGGAAACATAAAGATTTAGTCACATATTTCACTTTCATCAATTATACCTAAATTTCAGTGAATGTATGAAAAACGTTCAAGAGCTAATGGTTTTGTGAGAATATCGGCCAATTGTTTTTCGGTGTTTATAAACTCCAAAGTTATATCTCCCTTTGTGCATGGTCTCGTAAAAGTGATGTCTAATCTCGATGTGTTTGGTACGAGAATGCAAAACGGGATTTTTGATAAGTTGATCGCACTAGTATTATCACACATAATAGGAATTTTGTCAAAAGAGATGTGATAATCATTTAGAGTTTGCTTCATCCATAGGATTTGAGCACAACAACTAGCAGCGGAGATATACTCGGCCGGTTGATTGACAAGGCAACGGAATTTTGTTTCTTACTAAACCATGAAACTAAGGCAAAGCCTAGAAAATGGCACGTTCCACTAGTACTTTTACGATCAATTGTGCAACCGCCCAATCGGCATCCGAATAGCTAAGTAAATCAAAATGAGTTTCTTTGGGATACCAAAGACCTAAAGATCTAGTTCCACTAAGATAACGAAAAATGCGTTTCTGGCACTAAGATGGGAATTCTTAGGATTAGATTGATATCTAGCACATAAGCAAACACTAAACATAATATCGGGTCTACTAGCGGTTAAATAAAGAAGGATCCGATCATACCTCGATATTTTGTTACATCAACGGAAGTACCTTTGCTCGTCTTTATCTAGTTTGATTGATGAGCTCATTGGAGTATTCATTGGCTTCAAGTCTTCCATTTCAAACTTTTTGAGCATATCCAAGATATACTTAGTTTGACTAATGAATATTCCATCATTGGTTTGTTTGATTTGGTGACCAAGAAAGAACTTGAGTTCACCCATCATGCTCATCTCAAATTCCCTACTCATGCACTTAGAAAATTCTTCACATAGGGAAATGTTAGTAGCACCAAAAATGATATCGTCAACATAAATTTGAACAACTATCATATCATTCTTTTTGGTTTTTATAAATAGTGTAGTATCCGCTTTACCCATTAAAAAACCATTTGATAAGAGAAATTTACTCAATCTCTCATACCATGCTCTAGGAGCTTGTTTTAAGCCGTAAAGAGCTTTTCTAAGTTTGAAAACTTTGTCCGGATACTTATGATTTTTGAAACCGAGTGTGGTTGCTCAACAAAACTTCTTCTTGAATGACTCCATTCAAGAATGCACTTTGACATCCATTTGAAATAAAGTAAAATTCTTATGACAAGCAAAAGCAAGAAGCATGCGAATTGATTCTAATCTAGCAACCGGGGCAAAAGTTTCTTTGAAATCAATGCCTTCTTCTTGATTGTAACCTTGAGCCACTAATCTAGCTTTGTTACGCACAATTATATCATTTTCATCTCGTTTGTTTGAAAAACTCATTTTGTGCCAATTACGGTTTGTGAATTTGGTCTAGCAACTAAATCCCAAACATGATTTCTTTCAAATTGATTTAGTTCATCTTGCATAGCTAGGATCCAAAATTCATCAAACTCGGCTTCTTTAAAGTTCTTTGGCTCAATTTGAGAAAGAAATGCACAATTGTTATGAAAATTTCTAGAAGAATTTCTTGTGCTTACCCTTTTGATGGATCACCAATGATGAGATCTTTTGGGTGAGATGGGACAAACCTCCATTCTTTTGGTAATGATGAAGTGTTGGGATCTTCATGAGGTTCTTCATCATTTTGTTGCATACTTGTTTCCTCCTCATGTTGACTTTCAATGTTATTTGGATTCCTTTGTCTTGATTTTGAACACTTAGTTGTTCAAATGGAATTTTCAAATCTTCATCATCAATAACTTTTTCTTGTATAGAGGAGTTAGTTTCATCAAAACAACATGCATGGATTCTTCAACTACTAAAGTTCTTTTGTTGAAAACTCTAAAAGCTTTACTAGTAGATGAATATCCAAGAAAAATTCAATATCGGATTTTGGATCAAATTTTCCCAAATTTTCTTTTGTGTTTAAAATAAAGCACTTGCTACCAAAAACTTTAAAATATCCGATATTGGGAATTCTATTTTCCAAAGCTCATAAGGAGTTTTGGTTTTCTTCGACTTACCAAAACTCGATTTAAGATATAACATGAAGTGTTTACGGCTTGACCCAAAAAGTACTTTGGTAAATTGTTTTCATTCAACATAGTCCTAGCCATTTCTTGCAATGTTCGATTCTTCCTTTATACTATACCATTTTGTTGAGGAGTTCTAGGAACCGAGAAATTATGTTCATATCCATTGGATTTGCAAAAATCATCAAAGGCTATATTTTCAAATTCTCCACCATGATCACTCCTAATTGTGGTAATAGTGTATCCTTTTTCATTTTGGACTCTTTTGCAAAAATGTTTAAATGCATTTAAGGCTTCATCTTTTAAATTCAAGAAAATGACCCAAGTATATCTTGAAAATCATCAACAATAACAAAAGTATAATGTTTTCCACTTAAACTAGCGGTTCTAGAAGGTCCAAATAAGTCCATGTGGAGAAGTTGTAAAGGTCTTGAAGTAGAAGAGTGTTGTTTAAGTTTGAAAGAACTCTTTACTTGTTTTCCAAATTGACAAGCATCACAAATTTTATCTTTTCAAACTTGATATTTGGCAATCCTTTTACAAAGTTGTTTTTGAGATTTTTTGAAAGTAAGTCCATACTAACATGACCTAATCTCCTATGCCATAACCAAGAATCATCCTTTATACTTGAAAGACATTTTATTTCCTTTTCAAGTTCAAATTCAATAGATATGATGTAAACATCTTTACTTGCTCCCCATGAACAATACCTCTTTAGATATAGCATCCTCAATGAGACAATTGGAAGAATCAAATTTAATGAGATAACCTTTATCACATAATTGACTTATGCTAAGCAAGTTATGCTTGAGGTTATCAACTAATAAAACATTTTCAATAGATGGAGAAGAATGATTACCAATATTTCCAATGCCTATGATTTTTCCTTTGGCATTGTCTCCAAACGTCACATGACCTCCATCTTTTCTTTTGAGATTTGATAGCAAGGATCGATCTCCGTCATATGTTTCAACACCCACTATCCAAGAACCAATTGCTCTTGACTTTTGTGGTACCTCATCCTCAATAGCCATGAAGCACATATTAGCAATTTCTTCTTGAATTTCATCTTCTTCTTGATCATCTTCATCACTATCATCCCATGTAGCTTGAAGTGCTTTCTTTTGATGAACTTCTTCTTGTTTGGGCATTCGGTCCTCTTGTGACCGGGTTTGTCACAATCGTAACATATGATCTTTTATTCTTTTCTTCACTTTTGTCTTCTTTCTTTTGAAATCGCCTATTGTTTCAAATCCTCTCCATTTCTTGACAAGAAGAACTAAGTCATCAAGTTCTTCATCACTCATGTTTGTATTGGAGGATCCTTCATCATTTGTTGATTTCAAAGCAATTTGCTTCTTGGGAAGCTCCTTCATCTCTTCTTTGCTTCTCCTCGTTTTCTCCTTTGTTTCGGCATTGTTGAGCTCATACGTCATCAATGTTCCATATAGCTCCTCCAATGGATAAGTGTTGATATCTTTGTATTCTCTATCAACATCCTCAAGGAGTTCCAATCTTCCGATAAAGACCTAAGCATTTTGCTCACAAGTTCACCATTAGTAAACTTTCGATCAAAGCCCTTAAGGCCATTAATAATATCGGTGAAATGAGTAATCATATCAACAATAGGTTCATCTTGTTTCATAAAGAAATTTTCAAAATCTTTTGTCAAAAGATTTATTTTGGCTTCTTTAACCTTGTTGGTACCTAAGTGAGTTATCTCTAATGCATGCCAAATATCATATGCGGAATCACATGTGCTAATACGATTAAACTCATTTTTGTCTAAAGCACAATGAAGTAAATTTTTGGCTCTAGCATTCAAAGACAACTTTCTTTTATCCTCTTCATCATATTCCTCTCTAGGCTTAGAAGTAGTTTGGTCCGGTTTATCATCAATTTTGATAATTTTGTAGGCACATATGGACCAAACTCAATGACTTCCCAAATGTTATAATCAATTGATTGAATATAGATCATCATTCTAGTTTTCTAATAATTGTAGTGGGAGCCATTAAAGAAGGGAGGACGATTTGTAGAATGACCCTCAAGGTTTTGAAAATTTTGGTTAGCCATTACTCAAGATTGTGAAATCAAATAAATGAGCACCTTGCTCGATACCAATTGATAGCCCAAGAATAACTAACCAAGAGGGGATGAATTGGTTTTCTCAAACTTTTTCGAAAAATATTCTTAAAAATGAAATTTAAGAAATAAAAATTGATTCACTCAAATATAAGCACAATATAAGTAAATAAAAGAGAAGAGAGTGCAAACGATTTTTATGGAGGTTCGATCCAACCAATGATCTACGTCCCGTTACCAAGCTCTCCAACACGAGCACGGCCTTTCCACTATTTTGATTGACTTATGGTGCAATCCAAACCCTTACAATGTATCCGGTGACTTACAAACAAGGAGCACCGATCCTTATACAATATTGAGCTTTTGCACGGGACCTCAATATGACCCAAATATATGAAGAAATTGATTTGAGTATTTCTCTCTAGATGAATGATGGATACAAGTTTAGTTCTAAGAGAGACTAACACTTTAATGAATAGCAATGAATAAGGAAAGCTCAAGTGTTAGAAGAAAACTTTGTTGAGAAAGATGAATCAAAGGTTTGATTTAATCAAACAAAGTTTTCAATATGAGATATTGAAGATATAAATACAATGAAGCTTTGGATGAAGTTTTTCAATATGATTCTCTCTATAAATGCTCTTGTAAGTGTTGTTGAATGATAATAAATGAAGTGGTATTTATAAAGATGAATTTTAAGTCACTTTACATTAAAACGGATGACCAAACGGTCGACCGGCCGATTAGTCGAACTAGCCGTTGAACTGCAAAAAGTCGAATCGGACACTTTTTGAACAGATCACGCTCGAGACGGTCGACCGGTGAAAATTAAGCGGTCGACCGATTCATCCGGTTTTCAAACGGATGATCCGTTTCACGCTTTTGAAAATCGATTTTTGACTTTGATAAAACTGATTTTTATGCAAGTGATAAAAATTATATTTGAGCTTTCGTTTATTTAATTGCTAAGGATTAAAGAGTTAATACCTTTACAATTTTATCTAAAAATCTATTCTTCAATCTTGATCTTCGAATCTTGAAATTCGGCGGATCTTGAGATGCTTGAACTCTTGTATTGATTTTGACTTTGAACTTGACATAGCATGAGAGTTCGATTTGTAGTGCTTTGAATTTTGCTTGAAAATAAAATGTTAGAAAACATAACCAATTTGTTTGTAATAATCAAAACATTAAGGTTTAAAGTTAACCATAGGTCAACACTTTGACTAGCCCTTACACTAGTTTGATGTGAAGAATGCATTTCGCATGGTGATTTAAAAGAGGAAATCTATATGGACCTCATCGCTGTGGTGTGTTCCCACCAACAAAACAAGAAACCGGTGTGCAACTTGGGCGCAGCAGTCTATATGGCTTAAAAGCAGATCCCTCAAGGGCATGGTTCGGGCGATTCAGAAGGCCATGAAGAGCTATAGCTACAATCGTGAGTGATTCTGATCATACTGCTTCTTCAAGCATCGTCGAGGCAAGGTAACCATCTTAATTATCTATGTTGATGACATGATAATTACAGGACGATAATATGGAAATCAAGTGGCTAGAGCGGAGGCTATCGCAGAATTTGAGATGAAGGATCTAGGCGGTCTAAAAGTACTTCTTGGGAATAGAGGCTGCGCTCAAAAGAAGGTATATCGTTATCACAGAGAAAGTATACACTTGACTTACTTGCAGAGGTAGGGATGCTAGATTGTAAACCAGCTGATACACCCACAATTTCGAACTTAAAGTTTGAAGACAACCCGTAAGATCCAGAGGTGGATCGGGAAACTTATCGAAATTAGTAGGTAAACTCATTTACCTATCGCATACTAGACCCGATATTGCATATGCTGTGAGCATGGTGAGTCAGTTTATGCATGACCCGAGAAAACAACACATGGATGTTGTGATGAGAGTTTTGAGGTATCTAAAGAAAACTCCATGAAAAGGCATTCAGTTTAGGAAAAATGGACATTTGGAAGTTTGGGGGTACACGAATGCTGATTGAGTTGGAGATAGAATAGATCGAAAATCAATGTCAGGATACTTCACCTTTGTGGGAGGAAATCTGGTCACATGGAGGAGTAAGAAGCAGAATGTTGTTGTACTGTCAAGTGCAGAAGCAGAGTTCAGAGGGATGTCGAAAGGCCTATGTGAGTTGTTGTGGTTGAGAAAACTTATGAATGAATTGAAATATGGGCCAAAAGAAGAAATGCAACTACATTGTGATAACAAGTCAGCAATTGAGATAGCCCACAACCCAGTACAACATGACAGGACCAAGCACATAGAGATTGATAGACATTTCATCAAACAGAATCTGGAAGAAAAGATCATCTCGTTTCCATTTGTGAGATCAGAACAACAGTTGGCAGACATGTTAACAAAGGCGGTGTCAACCAAGTTCTTTGAAGAATCGATTGCCAAGTTAGGTATGGTAGATGTCTACCTACCAACTTGAGGGTGGGTGTTGAAATAAATAGTGGTCCATATCGTTCCCTATCTGGACCATATCTTCAAATAAGGAAGGCAACAGCTGGGAAATCTTTTTGTAATCAGAGTTATTATATTCCTATTTTAGATAATTGTAATAGGAAACAAATCTCTCTAATTTCTCTATAATTTCTCCTCTCTTCTCTCAGAACAAATCACTGGAAAAAAATAATAGAAAAAGTGTGTGTGTGTGTGTGTGGAGGGCGTAGGCATCAAATTGGTGCTAAACCTCGTTAAATCTTGTGTCTATTTCCTGTTTCCAGTTTCTGTGCACATACACACGGATTCTACATCTAACTAAAAGTAATGTTCATTATATAAAAATTACAAAAATCACGTAAAATAATTTGTTGATATTATTTATTATTTTACAGCTTAAAATTAATTTTTATTCATTTTAAGTTGGATTATTAATTTTATATCATTCTATACTCTGAAAAACTTTTGAAATGTATCTGTAATTTTCTTGATTTTTTTCCTGATCTTTTGCTGCATTGAAACTTAATAAAAGAGAAAACAAGTTTAAATATTGCTAATAAAGATATATAATTTTGTTTAAAACTTGTGAATGAAAAAAGGATTATGTTATTAAATGATCTAAAAACAAGTTTAAATATTGTTAACGTGTCCAGTGGGGGTTGGATATATAATTGACTTTTTCAAAACTCCAGCTGGAGTTGTGTGAATGATGTTAAAAAAAGAGAAATTTAAATATTGTTAATAAAGATATATAATTTTGTTTAAAACTTGTGAATGAAAAAAGGGTTATGTTACTAATTGTTTTGTAAAAATTTCCAACGGATCTGCGAGGATGATGACCGGCGTAGATCCGATGGTTTTCTCCGGTGAAATTTTTTTGAGTTTTGGATGGGTTATCTGGTGGTGGTTGGTTGTTTGGACAAGAAGAAAATTCAACGAAGAAGAAGATTCATGTTTGGCTACATGGATAGATATTGTTTGGAAGACTCATGTTTGACTACATGGATAGATATTGTTTGGTTCAACAGATAGGTACTGTTTGGAAAGTAATTAAAATTTTTATTTGTGACAAACTTATTTTTTTAATATTGTGACGTTAAAATTAAAGTTTGAATTTTAAATAATATGATTACTTAATAATAATAAAATAATTTTAATTAACACATTCGTTAATAATTATGAGCTTAAATTTTAGTTTTTTTAAAATAGTTAAGTAAAATATACAAAATAATTTAGTATATTGTCAATTTGTTTGTTTTCTTTTAATTTTTTTTAATAAAAAAAAAAGTATCGGACTCATTTTCACTTTTTTTTAAATGTTAAAAATCCAATTGTAAATTTCTTTAATTAAAAATAAGGATATTTTTGTCTTTTTATCAAATAAGCGACTAATCATCAAGAAAAATATAATTATAGGTTAGGACTATTTACGCGCCAAAAAAAATATAAAGATTAGGACCATTTGCACCAATTGAAATAAAAATGTAACTTGACAATTTTACCCACACTAATAAAGAAAAAAAAAATATGAGAGGGATTAATTTGCGCTAATTTTGGAAAGGTTTTAACAGATTTTTAATCGGAATCCATCAAAAAGATCAATTGCGCATCTAAACGGATAGGTTAGGGATTATTCTGCCAAAAATGAAAGGTTAGAGACCATTTACGTACTAATATCATACATTAGGGACCATTTGCGCAAATTTCCCGAATTAAAATAGTAACTCACTCTTTCTCTCTCTCTCTCTCTCGATTTCATTTACAAAGTAGAATTCTGAGTTCGACTGTTCTTGGTACCGGAAAAAGGTATGTGTCTTGATTAATTTTCTCTCTTAATATATTTTTTCAATTATTTGAAAAATAAATTTCACTAAAATAAATTTCTCTTTTCTCTGTGTTAGCCAAATAGTAATCTACTAATCTTTGATTTAATCGGAATTAATTTAACTTTCTTTGATTAATCGCACTATTTAAATTATTGAGTTAGTATGAGTAATTTGAAGCATAATTTTGTGCCTTTGTGTTCAAATGGGTTTCGGAAGGTTAATTTGATTTAAATTTTAAACATTTCATCAAAATTAAATACAACGAATTAATTTTAAGGATAATCTAATTTTTCAAATTATAGATAATTTTATTCTTCTTATTTAGCAGTTGGAAAATTAATGTATAAAATAAATTTCACTATTTTTTCTTTCTGGGTTAGTCAAATAGTAATAATTGATTTAATCAGGATTAATTCAGCTTTCTTTAATTAATCGCACTATTTAAATTATATTGAATTAGTATGAATACTTTGAAGCATAATTTTGTGCTTGTGTGAAAATGGGCTTTGGAAGATTAATTTGATTTAAATTTCAAACATTTCATCAAAATTAAATACAATGAATTAGTTTTAAGGGTAATCTAATTTTTCTAATTTTTTAAATTATAGATAAATAGTTTTTTCTTATTAAGAGGTTGGAAATCACGATAACATAATTTAATTAGGTAATGATATTATATATCTTGAATTATAAATATAAATTATTATATTCACTCTAATCTTACAACTAATATAATATTTTTATGCCTGAAATAAGTGATGCTAGCAAAATATCGTACCTACCGAGCTCAAACTGAATGGACTTGAGCTATGAACACTACCAGAGCTTTCCCACGACTTGAAACAGAGGCGTGGGATGTTGTCTCCGTAGCCCTTTCAATGATTAAGTTAGTTAACCAAAAGAGAATACAACTGCGATGCTAAAATTGAAAATATGTATAGCGTACTTAAATAATGAATGAATGTCAATTATTTATAGAGTTTTGAGGTGTAATCTGACGAGGAATGAGACACTTATATGGTAGATTAGGACTCCTGATGGGTAAGGACTCTTAACATGACATAATACAACGGACATAAGGAAATTGATCATATTGGTGAGTTGCAATAGGACTCTTACGCTAGGGTACTGTTATACTTGGGAAGAGACAGGCTCCAAATTGAGGCCCATGACAATTCAAAGAGGAGGATGGTGTATCGTGGCAACCAGGTCGGGGTAGGACCAAGATTGATACACTTAAGGCCAGTGCTTTAAAGGTGGGTGCGGGTGTGGTCACGTAAAGAGGCCGGTGCTGGAGATGTAAGATTGGTCGATTAAAAATTGTTAAATACAAAAATCTTGTTATTATTACTGCACGTCTTTGTTGTGGAGTAAAGATTATGTGATATGTACTCACCAATATAAATTACATTAGTGAATTAACTGGAACAATTGTTCTACTATCAAGTGCATTTTGCAAGATAAAATTGTACTCTCAGGCGGTATCTTTTCGATGAACAAGACCCAAGTAGTTTATCAGATCGTGACTGGTGCAAATTCATAATAGGTATACATATATTATTGTACATCTAATAACATCAAGTGCTTGTTTCAAAAGATAAAAAGTTTGCTGATTGCAGTCACCTCCGGGGATTACTGCAGGTAGAACGAATGAGCTGTGATGTGTAGAAAAGAAATGCTATACATCTTTACTTGGATCGAGACATAACTTTTAGTTGTTTTGAGTGAAATTACAATTTAGTGGCTGCATCAACTTGCCATTTATTACCGGATTTGGGAGGACCACAATATTCACGTGTTTTTAAAGTTGTGTTCAGTCGTGTTCACTCTAGAATTTTTGAGCCTGAGCATACTAAGCAGTAAGTGAGTAATGGTTAATCAGTGTGTTTTGTTAATGACCTATCTTTAAAGTACAGGTCGTGCAAGAGAGTGAGGATGGGGTACATTTTGGTGATATCATTCCCAGTTATCCTCTTCTTTTTAATTACAGCAATTGCTTGTTACCTGATTGGTAAGGCCAGGGGTCGACAAGAATCGGCCGGACTTCCTCAGTATTATGGTCCACCTGTACCAGCACCTCCTCCCCCTCACAAGTAGAATTTCCTTAGTTTGCTTCTTATGGGTATGTTTTTGTAATAAAACATATACATTAGGGTTCTCTGGCAGTTTTTTTTTTTTTTTAAAAGGAATTGATGTGGATTATTTTATAGCGTAAATGGGTAGTTTCACCATATAGCATAGAAAATAAAAATAAAAATTAGAACATACTATTTCACTTTTTTTTTTAATTTTAAAAATATTGTTTTTTCTTTTAGTAACACTTGTTAAATTGGCCATCTATGGATAATTTTGTTCAAATTTTTCACGTGATAAAAAATAGACATATTTCAAAATATAATTGGTTACGTCTGGGTTTTAGGCTTACTGCCTGTTCTAGCCTAGGCTTCTTTTTTAGATTTTTTTTTTTTTTTTTTTTTTTTCAAATTGGACCCGGCGGCATGTCCAGTATGATAGGCCTCGTTTTTGGAAGGATCGGTTGTTCTTCTGAACATCTGCAAATGTCTGAACCATTTTACAAATTTAACTGCAACTTCATTTTTTTATATGATTATAATTTTTATAAACCAAAATCAGTCTTCACGTGACAGTTAAAGTCAAAAATTACGAGCCATCAAACAAGTCATGTACATCATAACAAATTTTAGAAACTTTACATGGAATAAGATATAATAAAATAGATAATTACACTCGAACTCCATAACCTACTCAATTTAATTCTTCTATTTGAAAAATAGATAATTTCTTATTTATAAAATTCCAATAATATCTCCTATTTTAATTTGAAATAACATATATTTCTTAATTATAAATATTAAGTAGAAAAAAATATATAATACGTGATCCTTATTTCATTGTGACATACTTATTAATTGTCAGTTATTATTTGATGACGATGTCACAATGAAATAAAGAGTATTTAGACATAAAAAGATGGTGACATTTGCCAAAGAGAGATTTCAAATTTCGTCGTTGAAAATTTTCGAACACGACATAGTGTCAACATATTATCTAGATACGAGAAGTTACATTGTTGTAATGACCTCTAAATGAAATCTTTTGTTTCTTTACACGACGAACGAGGAAATTTCACACATGGGAATTTAATAATATCAATTGGTTAGGTAGTTCTTTCGAGTGGTTGTGCAATAGTCGACCCTACAGTAGACATTTATATGTGGAGCAAAATAAAAAGAGTCCACTTCGATTGAATAACAACTATTTCTTGTATTTAAAGCGTGTCCCCACCAATTTAATTCTTTGTTATCAAAGAATGTACAGTCACTACATCTTGTGGTTTGTCTTCATTAACATCGCACGATAAATAATTATCATGCCATAAAAAAAGTAAAGAATTGAGATCCCAAGAATCAAATAGTATTGAATTGTATCAAACATATTTAATTAAATATATAATACTTAAAAAATAGTAAAATTAAAATTAATTTTCATCACTATAAAGACAAATTGTATCATCTTTGTGGGAACTAAATCATTTTCAACATAAAGCAAATTGTATCAAGAACTAAATCATTACAACATAGCATGATAAAAGTCAATATTGAGTTCCTTTTTATAAATTTTTTCTTTCTTCTTTCAAGAATAAATGGGTAATGAGGAACATGCTAAACTCTTGACCGGTTCATCTAGTTCTTAATCGAATGTGGTCGAAAACCGAGGTTGTAAGGAGGTTCGTGTATACACGTTTGTAATTCATTTTTAAAAAGTAAGAGAACTTTTCACCGAAGGATTTTTACGTATAATTTAATTGATTTTTGGGTGGTCTAACTAGTTGGGTTTCAAAACTTTGATATAGTTATATTTTTCATAAAAGGATAATAATTTTACTACAAACATAATCCGTAAAATGCAATTTAAATCACTCCATATATTAATATTTATGACAAACATATAGAAGAAACAGATTAAAAAATAAAGTAAAACAAATTTTGAGAAAGCTAGTTAATAATGATTTCAAATGTGCTATCTAAAATATATGTTTATTTAAGTATTATTCCAATAAAATCTTTACACATCATCAAATAAATAGATGAGATGATGATTATTGACAATATTTAATACATTCACACTTGCTATTAAGTTAATTTAGAGTATATTTTTGTGTGCATATAAGCACTTATAAATCGGTCAAACATCATTTCTATCCACATATTTTGTAGAACCCACAATTTTTATCCACACATTTCGTAGGATGATGATTATTGACAATATTTAATGATTCACACTTGCTATTAAGTTAATTTAGAGTATATTTATGTGTGCATATAAAGACTTACTAATCGATCCAAACATCATTTCTATCCACATATTTTGTAGGACCCACAATTTTTATCCACACATTTCATAGGACCCACTGTTTACAATCTACAAAAATCTTTACCTAATACTCTTATTTGATGATGTGTAAAGTTTTTATTAGGAAAAAATAGATAAAGAGATATATATTTGAGAAAACAGATTTGAACTCGTTTATTATAAAGCTTAATTAGTGAGGTATTGATGACATATTCTACTTAACAACCAATCATCATAATCTCAAGAGCCAAATGGTCCAAAAAAAATGTCATATTGCATGTTTGGCGAAGCTTAATTTTTTAAAGATAGTTAAATATATTTTTATCAACATATTTTGTAGGATCCACAATTACTACTCACTTATTATCCAAACATTTTATAAAAACTACTTTTTATAAACACTTTAAAACATAACCAAACAAGTATGTAGAGATGTCAAGAGAGCAAATTATGAAGAAGGGGTTGGTAGCTTTCCCATTCATTTCCCCACCATTTCATAGTGGACAATTGAATCATGACTTCACAATTTTCTACCACAAATTATGAAAAATACACAACAATTTAATTGAGACTTCCGAGAAAAATATATTATTTTTCCACTTTTCTTCTTGTTTTTTTATCAAGTTTTGTTCTAAAGCCACTTTAAGCCATATTAGAGTTCAAAAGTCAAACAAATAGGAATAACGATTCTTCTATTTGTTGTCTATATAGGAAATCGAACAAATAGGAAATGAAATGATACGAATAGCGACTCTTCTATTTGTTGTCTATATAATGAGTAATGGATATAAATCAAAAATTTAAGTCAGATATTCACCTCAAAATAGAAAAATATTTACACGCATTATCTGTGAAAAATAGTGTAACTAATGAAATCCAACCCAATATTGAAGTATCACGTGCAATTCTAATAAAATTACGTATATAAAATATTTATGTAAAAGTCAAATGTGTACACTATTCCACGCCGTGTATAAGAGCGCCTAACGTTATTGAAAAATTAATGTATGTTTTGTACATGGATTTTAATAAAATATATTATTTAATTTTTTTTCATTTTGCAAGATTTTGAGATGTTTTAAAATAGGGTAATTTTCACTTTTGGTCCCCAATCTTTTTAATTTGTAACAAATCTACTCCTAACCTTTTTTTAGCACCAAGTATCCTCAACCTTTCAATTTTTGCAAATTACGTCCATATTGACATATTTTGACGATTTTGTCCTCCTCTTTAAATAAACAAAAATAGAAAATAAGCTAAAAACAACAAAAAAGTAAAATAAAATAAAATTACAAATAGAGTCCTATATTTTTTAAAAAGCAAAAAATAACTTCATTTTTTCCACCCCACCCTACCGAAAATGCTTCATCCCATCACTCCATTTCCATGAAATAATTGTATATATACATGAATATATAGATAATTCACATATAGAAACAGGGAAGTATTTATCCTTTTACAGCAGTAAATGAGGTGTAAGAAGCATCCGATCGACCTTGGTGGCAACGTTGGCGCCTCTCACCTCCCCTCGAATATCTCTTCTCTGTTATTTATAGCAGTCCAGGAGCAAGCCCTTACCCAGAAACAGGCCTAGGCCCGAGACCGAGAATATCACTTGAAATTTGATGTGCAACAATCTCCTCTTGCTTTCCCCTGGTCAGTATCGCCTTATATTTTCCATCGAAAATTCGACACCACTGCCACGTCGCACATCAATGGCCACAATCAACGGTTTTACAGTACTTTACATGTGGGCCCCATCGGTTCTATAGTAGTTGTTGATAATACAAGCAAGAAGAAGCATGCCAGTGGAAGATTTTATTCTCTTTTTACGAGTCTATTTAGATCCAAATCGAAAAAATTGGACTTGAATTTGACTCAGATTTCAAATCCTGCGATTTCAGGTCAATTGAATTCTCAGGATTCCTATAATGCTTCTCCTTCGTGGTTTGCTAACATTATTCTCGGTCGTCGAAAAAGCAGATTCAGATGTTTTTGCTTGATGAAAATACGATTTGTACTCAACGGAGGACCTGTCACAATCACGATCGGAGATAGTCACCCGTGAGGAATTCCGACTTCCGATGATGAGGACAAGCATTGTCATGGCGGATCAAGCGGGGCAATGTTCTTGGATTTGATTTTATTCTTTTTATTTTAACTTTAATTTGTGGTATATGAATATTGTTACTATGAATTGGTAGGATTTGATGGAGGTGAAAGAGATGTTAATGGTGGAAGTGATTTGGCTGGGGGTGGGGGTGGGGTGGGGTGGGGTGGGTGGGGTTCTATTTTTGGGAAGATGAACTTAATTTATATTTTTTAAAAGTTGTAGGACTTCATTTACAATTTTTTTTTTTTTTTTGTTATTTTTAGCTTTTTTGTATTTTTGTTTATTTAAAGTGAATGGCAAGTTTGTCAAATATGTCAATAAGGATGTGATTTGCAAAAAATTGGACGTGATTTGCAAAAAATTGAAAGGCTGGGGATGTTTAGTGCTAAAAAAAAGGATAGAGGTAAATTTGTTACAAATTAGAAAGATTGGGGACCAAAAGTGAAAATTACCCTTTAAAATATTGCACATGGTGGTGGTAGTGGTTGGGTCCGAGTTGGTTGGTGAGGTTAATTGATAATAGGGAAAACTTTTGTGCATGAGTTATCGTATTCATTGAATAGATTTGAAACAGAGTTACACGTAGTTTCATAGTTAATTTCCAATTATATTCGTCTAATCAATATTTATATTTTTGAAATTTAGTACAATAAAGTCCATCATAATTTAGTTGGTTGCGAAGTTTCTAAACAATTTTGGAATTAGATACACGTAAGTTCTTAAAAATAAAATAATAATTAATTTAATTTCAAAATATTTAACTTTGTTTAATAACACGTAAATTTCTCCTTTCAAATGTTTAACTATTTTTATTATAGAAAATAATATATGATATGTGTACTATTTATGAATGGGAATACCAAATTTAACTATTCTAGTATATTTGAGAGTATTTATTATTAGGCCAAATATTATTTTTATTTAAATATTTTATAAGATTCATAATTTTTATTATTTTTTATATACGAATTCACTATTTATATAGTATAGAAAAATTTTATCAAATAATATTGAATAATACTATTCATAGTCGTTCACTACCGATAATCATTTTACGTTACATTATTCAATTAAATAAATTATTTATTTTAATTGAATAATATATTTATAGCCATAGCAAAATTAGGATTCAGTCAAGTTGATGACACAAACTCGGCCTGCCTTGACTGGCACAGTCAAACCAACCAAAATGTATTTATGCATAATATATAATATGTATGTATGTATGTATGTATGTATGTATGTATGTGCAGAGAGAGAGAGAGAGAGAGAGAGAGAGAGAGATTTCTGTGGTAGGTATTAATAATTATATATATAAGCATTTAAAGGAAATTGCTTTGATATCACATGTGCTTTACCTAGCAATTGGCAATTGGGTGGACTGAATTTACCAACTATAAAACTGATAAAGCATTGGAGAGAAGAAAAATGATTGACAAAATGTCAATCACTTGTTCAATACCCACATAACATGTGTCATGTAGGTTTTATAACTCCTCCCCACGCCATGGGGAGGAGATCATTACCGCTAATTTAAATTCTATAAATTTAATTTTCAAACTTTTATCATAAATTGCACGTATTATCTATCGACTTTTTGTATCAATCATAAACGAGTCGTTCTTGACATTTAACTCGTCAACTTTTTATTTTAAAAGAAATTTCGTCATTGTTTATTATTTCTGTCTAATTTGATGAAAATCTTGCAAAAAGATCATATCCAACTGGGGGAGCTGTTGTAGGTGGGAGTGGGACATGTGGGGGATTGAGGAAGTAGATAAGATTTTTTTTTTTTTATTTTTATTATTATTTTTTTTAATTTTTAAAAGTAAAAGTTTTATTTTAAACAAATTTTAGAATAGATTTAAACGGAAATCACGAACAAGAAAAATTGTATTAATCGTATCGTGATATATGGACTTCTAACTTTTTTGTTTTACCATTTAAACCACGGAACTTCAATTTTTGAAGTAGTTTTCTCGGACATATTTGCAAAATTTGTCGAGTTTAGCGATATAGATAAACAATATGATACTATTCGAATTATAATTTTAATAAAATTAAAATTAAAAACCGGTAATAAAGAATTGAACGTGCACTCTACTTGTAGTAATATATAGGAATTGTCTTCAAATTAAGGATGATATTGTCCACGCAGGAACAAACGAATTCAAAAGGTCAATCAAATGCTAATTTATTCAATGATTTTTTAATTAATTAGTATAATAGGAATCTTAACCTTTTTATGTGTAAAAGATAGATCTAGTTAAATTGTTGTTAATCCACCCCGACCCTGCCACCTAACTTTTTTTTGTAACGCAACGCATGTTTAGTGGGATGTTAATGATTTAGTTAAATCATAATTATATTTAATTAATTAATTTTCATAATTTTTAAATCAACAATTCGTTCCTCCATTCCCACCAAAATACAACTAATTTCAATTTATTTTATGAAGAAATTGTAGAAATGTTCCTCCATTTATGTTTGAGTAGCAAGTTAGTCCCAATTCCATAAGAAGTCAATTGGCCCTCAAAATTTTACTATAATTCCACAATCGGTACCCAAAGATAGAAAACTTCCAAATCTAATCTTGTGAAGCTATATTTTGTTTTTCAATTTCAACTAGAAATTTTAAGTAAGCGTATGTTTGGCAGTATTGAAATTATTTTATAGGTTATATGGAATGTGTAGGTAATGAGTTGTAGATTCTACCAATGTGTTGATGAAAAAGTATGTTTGACCACTAAAGTATGTTTTCATGAGATTCATGTGATAAGTTATCAAAAATTTAGATAATTTTTTTATTAGTTACTATTTGTGTAATAAGTATAATGAAACACTCATAATCTACTTACTTTTTAAAAAAATTAGGGACCAAATTGCTACTCAAACAATAGGTTAGGACCCATAATAAAATAAAAAATTGGCACAAATGGTCCCTGACTTTTTCCTTTGGTGTGGAAATGATCCATAACGTTTATTTTTTAGTACAAAATTCTTTAACCTATGTGTTTTAGTGCGCAATTAATCCTTATTTGATGAAAAATATAAAATATATTTAGTTTTAATAGGAAAAAATTAAAATTGAATTTTTAACATTTGCAAAAAGTACAAATAAGTATGATACTTTTATATTATTATTTTTTTATAAAAAATTAAATAAAATTAATGAGTTCTTTTTTTTTTAATGAATACTATTATTGACCAAATTGATAATATAATAAATTATTTTGTATATTTTACGAACCATTATAAAATAGCTAAAATTTAAGTTCATAATTTTTAACAAATATGTTAAATAAAGTATTTTTTTATTATTGAGTAATTATATTATTTAATCTAGCTATTTGTTTATTAACTATAAATATTAGAGCTCTAATTTTATTCTTACATATTTTAATTTACCATTTTATTATCGTTCAAAAATAAAGAACACATAATATATAAATTAATTTTTTGTATAAGTATTTTTATGTTAAAAAAATATAATATTGTTTCAATATCATAAAATATATACGCCATTTTATTATTTATTTCACTTAATTTTTATTTAAGTTTATCACATAACATAGCAATTACATATACTTACAGCACAATAATTTTACTTTTTTCTTTTATGAAAATTTTAATTGACACGACTATAGTGATATATTTAATAAACTAAATTAAATATTATTTAATAAATATACCGAACCCATTTGTATTTTTTGCAAATGTTAGGATTCCAATTTCAATTTTTCTAATTAAAAATAAGTGTATATTTATCTTTTTTATCAAATAATTACTAATTGTGCACCAAAACACATAAGTTATGATTTATGTGCTAAAAAAACTAATGCTAGAGACCATTTTCGCAATGAGAGCAAATGCTATGGATCATTTGCACCAATTTTTCTAATAAAATTTTATTATTTATTTGGGTAAATAGTATTAGAAGTCTCGAACATTTGACCATTGTGAAGATAGTGTCCCAAATATTTGATATCTAACAACCAAGATCCTAACTCTTTGAAACGTTTGTACTGATGTCGTTTTTTGACCGAAAACTTCGTTTTGACCGTTAAATGTTATATTATTTATTGAAACGATAGTTCTATCTTTGATTTAACTAAGGATGAATAGTACTGGGAGTCTTTAACCTTTAAAATTTGTGACAATGAGATTATGAATATTTGATTTTTAGCACCCAAGATTCCAAATCTTTCAAATGTCTGCGTCCGAAGTTCTTTTGTAATGAAAAACGTCAACTCGACCGTTAAAAGATCAAAATTTGAGTAAAATAATCCAATTCCAAACCACTCACCTCAACCAGCCATGATAATTGGTTTGTATTTCTAGATTGTTAGATGAGATTATTGGTTTGAAGGAGTGAGGGTGATTATTTCTTTTTTCTTTTGTCATTTTATTTTATATTCTTTTCTTTTTAATAGTCAAATTACGTTTTCAGTCACTAAAAGGCTTCAAGCGCAAGTGTTTGAATGGTTTGAAATTCCAAGTACTAAAAATCAAATATTCATGATCTCATTGTCACAAAGTTTAAACTTAGGGATACCTAAACAAAAATAAGTGTAGAACTGTTATTTTAATAAAAGTTTGACCAATTTAACAATCAAACTAAAGTTTACAAAAGATCTCAAATGCAGACCTTTGAAATGTTTGGGATTCGGATGTTAGAAATCAAAAGTTTAGGACCTCATTCTCACAAAATTCAAAGATTCAGGACTTTCAGTGCTATTTACCCTATTTATTTATTGAAAAAAATATAATGCAATTATTTCAAGTCTTACCAACCCCCACCCTCTTTTGACGAGTAAATATACCTATAGAATAACTTCGTCACATTAGGAAATCCAGACCGTCGAATAAAATTAAAATCCAAGGCCAAGATTAAACTTCAACCAACCCCCTTATTGCCGTCTGCACATTTTCCCCACTAGCCACTCCTCCTAATGCCATTTCACCTACCAAAATTTGTACGTCACATATTATAATCCAACTCTATTTAAAGCCTCGAGTTTAGGTAAACCACATTAGGAACTCCCACAAACACAAAAACACAAACACACACACAACACAACACACACTAGTGTTTCTATTTCTGGCCATCTGATTTGATCATCATAAATTATAAACATGAGTGCTGAGATGGAAAATGGTCAATCAAACGGCAAACTTCTGAATTTTTGTGTGAAAGATCCATTGAACTGGGGAATGGCTGCTGAGTCATTGAAAGGGAGCCACCTAGATGAGGTGAAACGTATGGTGGAAGAATTCAGGAAGCCGGTGGTGAACCTCGGTGGCGAAACTCTAACCATCTCGCAGGTGGCGGCGATTGCCTCCAGGGATAATGCTGTCACGGTGGAGCTGGCGGAGAGTGCCAGGGCCGGCGTGAAGGCTAGCAGTGACTGGGTTATGGATAGCATGAATAAAGGGACTGATAGTTATGGTGTCACCACTGGTTTTGGTGCCACTTCACATAGGAGGACCAAACAAGGTGGTGCCCTCCAGAAGGAACTTATTAGGTAACCTATTTTTACCTAACTTTTGCTTGTGAGATTTAAAAATATGCTGCATGCTATTTTTGCTTCAATATGAACAATAATTTTACTTTAATCAATATTGTCAATTATACGCTACACATACATGACACGTTTTACGACATAAAAGACGCTGAACTCTTGTCGAGCATCGTCAAATACTACATCGACACGTTACGAATGTATAAAATTTAAGAAATTAATGTCTGTAAAGAGAGAGCCTTGTAAAGTTTGTTTATAAATCAATTTTTTGGGAGTTGTAGGATTTAATGAAGATTTATATGAGATTCAAGAAAAATTAATAACTCAACTGTTATATAATTATGAAGCGGGACCATTGGCTTAGCTGTTTTAATTAATACTATTATTTTCCTGAATTGAAAGAATCTATGAAAATGATTTTTAAGTAAGTAAATAATTATTATTTTTATCACAAGTTAATTCATGTCAATTGACCATTTGGTGGATTGATATGTCACCTACCGCTTTACTATATTAAGGACACGTTTGGTACACCTATAGAATTAGAGGTTAAGCTTAAATTGTTGTGTTACGAAGTTTAGGTCCCGTTTGAGAGGATTTATAAACTAAAAATAGTTTATTTTAGTCGTATTTTTTGACTTTTCAAATTAATTTTAACATGAAACGCCTATATTACCCTTAAATAACAAAATATCATTTTAAAGTAAAAATGACAATTTTGTCATTTTACATTAAAGTAATTTGAAAAGTCAACAATTTTAACTCAAATAAATCAATATTAGTTCATAAGCTAGTTTATAATTTCTATCAAACGAGTGCTTAGTGTTATAAAATATTAGAGAATGTACAAGTTTTGAAAAATAAAAAAATTATTATAATATTTTCTGTTTACAAATAATTTTATCTTACTTGTACGTAAATTTACTCATAAGAGAATTTTTTATTACTTATAACTGAAATTTTAATTATTAGTGTAATTTTCCTTATAAGTGATTTTTTAGTTGTAAAGTCACTTTTTTCACTTATATAGGTTTTTTTTTACTTATAAGTGTAATTTTTATAATGTATAAGTGATTTCTTTACTCATAAGTAATTTTTTTACTTGTAAGTTTTTTACTTGAAAATGAATTTTTTTCTTATAAATTTTTTAGTTCTAAGTTATTATTATTATTTTTGTATAAGTGAAATTTATAGTTTTTATTAACTTGTAAGTCAACTAATTTTTTTTTATAATTCATAAAATGATGAATAAGCAATAGAGTCGAGTATGTTTGTGTGTGCTTTTAAATACTTATAAGTTGGTTAAACATCATTTTCATCCACATTTTTCGTAGGATCCACAACTTTTATTCACTTTTTATTTATACATTTTGTAGGACCCACAACTTATAATCTACAAAAATCTTTCTGTAAGATATTAATTTTAGAGCTTGTTTCGATTTTTTTTTTTTTTCAAAAAAATGAGTTTTTTTGGCTACTTTATTGACTTTTCAAACTTTTTTTGTAGTGTAAAAAGTTTGAAAAGTCAAAAATAGTAAGAAAAAAATAGATTTTTTTGGGAAAAAATAGTTTGCGAATAAGCACTCTATATTAAAAACACCAAATAAGCAATAAGTGCTTGTTGGATAATTTTTTTTTTTATGTAAATTATAGCAATTGGTGTTATAAAATGTATAAATAAAAATTGTAGGTCATAGCAATTGGTGTTATAAAATGTGAATAAAAATAATATTTAATCGATTTATAGATATTCAAAAGCGATGTGCCAAATGTGCGGTAGCTGTATATCTATTGCAAAAATCAAAATACTCGACACCATCTAGGTGGCAAGTTTCTGACCGTTGACTGAACATGGAATTTCATTTTTTCAATTGCAATTGCTTCTTAAAAATATATATTTGGGTTATGTGCACGACTCATGTTTGGTGTACAATTTAGTGTATCATTTGAGTTATGTTTGAATGAGTACGAGTCTAAATGTCTAATGATATATTTGATTGTAACAGGTTCTTGAATGCTGGAATATTTGGAAATGGAACAGAATCTTGTCACACACTGCCACATTCAGCAACAAGAGCAGCCATGATTGTTAGGATCAACACCCTTCTCCAAGGATATTCCGGTATCAGATTCGAAATCTTGGAGGCAATTACCAAATTCCTCAACAACAATATCACTCCATGCTTACCTCTCCGTGGCACAATCACTGCATCCGGTGATCTTGTCCCCTTATCCTACATTGCCGGACTACTTACCGGTCGTCCCAATTCTAAGGCCGTAGGGCCCACCGGAGAAACCATGACTGCCGAGGAGGCCTTCAAGCTTGCCGGTGTCGATGGAGGCTTTTTCGAGTTGCAGCCTAAGGAAGGCCTTGCACTTGTCAATGGAACAGCTGTTGGCTCTGGATTGGCTTCAATTGTTCTTTTTGAGACCAACGTTCTTGCTGTCTTGTCTGTAGTTCAGTCAGCAATTTTTGCTGAAGTCATGAATGGGAAACCTGAATTTACCGATCATTTGACGCACAAATTGAAGCACCATCCTGGCCAAATTGAGGCTGCTGCTGTGATGGAATACATTTTGGATGGAAGCTCCTATGTGAAGGCTGCTCAGAAACTACACGAAATGGATCCCTTGCAGAAGCCCAAACAGGATAGATATGCTCTCCGAACATCACCCCAGTGGCTCGGCCCACAAATTGAAGTGATTCGTGCTGCAACTAAAATGATCGAGAGGGAAATCAATTCGGTTAATGATAATCCCTTGATTGACGTTTCAAGGAACAAGGCGTTACACGGTGGCAACTTCCAAGGGACACCTATTGGAGTCTCCATGGACAATGCTAGATTAGCCATTGCATCAATTGGGAGACTCATGTTTGCTCAATTTTCTGAACTTGTGAATGATTTCTACAACAATGGCTTGCCATCTAACCTTTCTGGTGGGAGAAATCCTAGTTTGGACTATGGTTTCAAGGGGTCTGAAATTGCCATGGCTTCTTACTGTTCTGAACTCCAGTTCTTGGCAAATCCTGTCACCAACCATGTCCAAAGCGCCGAGCAACACAATCAAGACGTGAACTCGTTGGGTTTGATTTCCTCGAGAAAAACAGCTGAGGCTGTTGATATTTTGAAGCTTATGTCATCCACATATCTAGTTGCACTCTGCCAAGCAATTGATTTGAGGTACTTGGAGGAGAATTTGAAGAATGCTGTAAAGAATACAGTTAGCCAAGTTGCAAAGAAAACTCTAACAGTGGGTGTTAATGGGGAGCTTCATCCATCAAGATTCAGTGAGAAGGATTTGCTTCGTGTGGTGGATCGCGAATATGTTTTTACATATATTGACGATCCTTGCAGCGCAACCTACCCATTGATGCAAAAACTCAGGCAAGTTCTTGTTGAGCATGCGTTGAAAAACGGTGAAACTGAAAAGGAAGCCAACACGTCCATCTTCCAAAAGATTGGAGCATTCGAAGATGAATTAAACGCCCTTTTGCCTAAAGAAGTCGAGAGTGCAAGAACTTCCCTTGAGAGTGGAAATCCCGCTATTCCCAACAGGATTAAGGAATGCCGATCCTATCCATTGTACAAGTTTGTGAGGGAGGAACTGGGAACTGAGTTGCTGACCGGAGAGAAGGATAGGTCACCAGGCGAGGAGTGTGACAAGGTGTTCACGGCTATGAGCAAGGGTCTGATCATTGATCCATTGCTGGAATGCCTCAAAGGATGGAATGGTGAACCTCTTCCAATCTGCTAATTCATAAATTTTTTCTGGTTTGCTAGTTATCTATACATACTCTTGCTTTATGTTCCTGTTATTAGCATTTGTGACTACTGAATTCTGTAACAAAACTTTGGGACCAAAACTCTCTATTCCCATGCATTGGTTTGTGAACAAATGAATGAAATTTTCAAATTAAGCCTCAATTTCATAGGAAGATTTTGTCTCTGTCATTGTCATTTTTAGTGGAATGAGTAAGTGCCTTCAGATTGTCAATTACACATACGAATTGTAAACTCCAATGTGAATAAAAGATGGAACACAGAAGTGGATTGGGAAATTTGGAATCGAGTTAAATGGTAATGTGTACAAAGTACAGTTATGGCCTCGTCTAAAATACTATTCCACCAAAGACCTCAATGCAATCGCAAACAACTAGAACGCTTCAAGGACTTACTATCTAGAGAAAGATCGCTGCCATTTATGTGAATGTTTCTTTGTAGGACCTGAAGTAAATTTGGAGCCATTGTCTTTAGAACAAGCTAAAGGGTGTATTCAATGGGAACACGCAAGGAAAGAAGAAATTGAGGCTCTTAATAAAAATGAGACATGGGACTTAGTTCTGAGGCCTAAAGATGTACAACCTGTTTCGTGTAAATGGGTGTATAAAATTAAATGGAGAGCAAGTGGTGCCATTGATAGATATAAATCAAGGTTGCTGGTTCGTGTTTTTTCACAAATACATGGCTTAGATTATGAAGAAACTTTCAGTCTTGTGGCAAAAATGACCTCAATTCGAGTGGTTATTTCTTTGGTAGCATCAAATGGATGGCGAATTTGGCAGCTATCTCAAAAGTGTTTTTCTTTACGGAGAAATTGATCGGAATCAAAATAGTTTCCAGATTATGTTTGTCACCTAAAAAAAGTCTTTGTGTCTCGAACAATCACCATGAGCACGGTATTGCAAGATAGCTCAATATTTGTTCTTTTGTAGTTATACTGCTTCCAATGCTGATGCAACTTTGTTTTCAGACTCGATCCAGACATTAACCCATATGAAGAGGTGGATTCTTGAGTCATGGTTTTAACCGCTAATCCAATTATTGAATTGGCGGGTCAACTTTTAAAGATATAATATAATTATTTTTATTAAATAATAAAATACTGACAGTAATTATTATTCATTATACTAATTTTACACTTACTTTTAATATTTACTCCAAAACTCAAAGTGACGAAAGATTTTCAAGAAGTTAAAGAAAATCATGTTAGAAAAAATAATTAGCAATAAAAAAGAAATTAAAAAAATGAATGCATTTTAGGTCTGTTAGATTTAGTTTAAAAATTAGCTAAAAAGTTGAAGTCAAAGTTAACATTTAATTTTAATCACACAACACATTGGATCTACAATTCTTATCAACTTTTAAAAAAATATGATAAATTTTTTATCAAAAACTTTGTAAAACAGGTCCTTAGTCTTGTTTTATAATCAAAGGTGACGATGAACAAGAAATTTCTAAACTCAAGGAAGAACTTGCAATCTAATTTAAAATGAAAAATTTGGAAGAGCTAGAATATTTTCCTGGCCTTCTCATCTTTAGATGCAACTAAGAGACTGGTTCACTATTTGAAGGCACGTGTTTCGATTGATAAAGTTTTTTATAAATTATGAAAAGTGAATTTTACAGGTTGTGTAGATAAAAAATAGATAAAAATTGAGAATATTACTAAATATGTAAATAAAAATAATATTTGATTTATTATAAAATACTTATAATGTTTATTAATTTAAGGTTGTCCGCAAATTCTTTTTTTTTTTTTTTCCCCCCAATTGAATCGAATTCGCCCAACACAGCCCAACAGTAAAAAAGACAGAACTACCCTTTACTAGACACGTGCCAATTTTCCATTGGTCTCAATAAAGTCCTCGACTCTTCTCCCGGCGACCCATTTAAATTGGAAAGGCCATCGTACGCCTCCACCCACATATATTCTCTGCTTCGCACCCTCTCTCCCTCTAGAAGAATAAGCACATTACACAATAACCTATATACACTACAATTTTGTTGTTGATTTGATTGGATTGATTGAATAATTGTGGTCCGTCAATGGCATCTCAAATCGTGAGAAGACTTGCTCGTAGCCGAGTCGACGGAATATTCTCCTCCTCCTCCTCAAACCCTAGCTTTTTCAATAGGAGCTTCTCATCCGATTCCAATCTGATCCGTGCTACGCTCTTCCCCGGCGACGGCATCGGTCCTGAAATCGCTGAATCTGTTAAACAGGTCCCTGCGCATTTATTAATCTGTCTATGTGTATATTTATTTTTATTTACATCGTTCATTGTCTGCTCAATTTTGTTTTATTTTTCTCGTGTAGCTGAGTGACCGGTGAAAGGATGTGGTTTTGGTGTTTGATGTGTTTCGTTAGGTTTTCCTGAGTGATGTGGTGCTGTATTATGTTAAATTTTCCATTTTATTCACACGTTTTCTTTGCTGCCTATTATTATTTTTTATCTATATTCAATTAAGTGAATCGTTAAATAATGTGGCTTTCGCGCGTGATGTATCTCATTACGGTTTCTGAAGTGACTTGTGCTAGCTTCTGTTAAAATTTCTATTTTATGCATGCATCTCCGTTGGGTCTTTTATTGATAGTCTATTGACCGGAGATGAATGGGAAATGAAAAAAATTATTATCTTGCATATTTATGTATGTTTTCATGTCTTTGTTGCATGTCTAGATGCATGTATATGCTTAAATGTCCATTTTGCTTGTATTCTTTGGTTTTAGCTGAATGCTGAATGATGGAACGTGGTAAAGTTAAATATTTTTTCCTTAACATTTGAATATGATTTCGAAGCTGATAATCATTATGTTAGAGAAAAAAGAATGTGATGAGGAAGAAGTCATTTTTGGTCCAGCTCACTGTATTCTCATGGCACCCACTAAGCACTCATTGCTTACCTGACTAGTGGTTGGTCTAAGATTTGGATGCAGGATACAACACAACTATGGGTTACAACTTTTTACTTGGTGGACCTTATTTTCTGAGGAACGTATCCAGAAAGCAATTCTATGTGAATGGAGTAATATAAAGAAACTTGGGGGGCAAAATGACCCAACTTCACATCCAAAGTCCTCGGCAATCTGCTGTTGGTTATAATGTACAAATATTTTTCCTTTTTTTTGGATGATATAGGATTGAGGTTCACTTTAGGTTTTTCATGAAAGTGAACTTCTACAGTGGACTCTATGAGCATGGATATGATCCAGTGATATTATACTTGAATTCATTTTATTTTCTATATTTCAAGGGAAATATGTGAGGATACATGCTGAATTGTTTTCAGAAATCTTGTGTATTATGTGATTTTTCTATAGTCTCATGTGATGACTTGACATGGCCTTTAATCAGAAATGGCACATCAGCTTGAATATCTTTCTTAGGCATAAAGCATCGGCAGCATGGGAATTTTCCAAGAAAGATGCGGTAGAATAGTTATTTATAAATTCTTTGTGTTGGATCCTAGTTTGAATTGTGCTAAACATTGTGACCGGCTACTCACTAAATAAGCTGGTTCCCCAGTGTTTAGATTTTATCTGCATTTGAAATATATATACTTAATTATTTTAGTGATAAGTCATCCTTTAATTATTTTATCTGCATATGTACATATGTACTTAATTGATCTTCCGGTGGCCCATGGAAATAGTACTATTGTGGTCTATGGTTTCTACTATAACAAAGCTACCCATGATACTCTCTTCCTACAAGCTCTTCTGCAATTATAGAAGACAAAATACTAGTCCTGAGGATGGTTTTATGAATATTCAGGTATTCAGAACTGCTGATGTGCCGATTGAGTGGGAAGAACACTATGTGGGGACGGAGATAGATCCAAGAACCCAGAGTTTCTTAACATGGGAAAGTCTTGAATCTGTGCGACAAAACAAGGTTGGTTTGAAAGGGCCAATGGCCACACCAATTGGGAAAGGTCATCGCTCTCTTAATCTTACCTTGAGGAAGGAGCTCAATCTATATGCCAATGTTAGACCCTGCTACAGCCTACCTGGGTACAAGACTAAGTACGATGATGTAGATCTCATCACCATCCGTGAAAACACGGAAGGAGAGTACAGTGGACTCGAACATCAAGTAAGCTTATTTGCAAAGCTCTTATGTCATTGAATAAGAAAATGAAACTCAGGATTTGATCGAGTTCCTTACATTTGGCTGTAGGTGGTGAGGGGTGTTGTTGAAAGTCTCAAGATCATTACACGTCAAGCAAGTTTGAGGGTTGCAGAGTATGCATTCCACTATGCCAAGACTCATGGACGAGAGAGAGTATCTGCAATACACAAAGCCAATATCATGCAGAAAACTGATGGTCTTTTCCTTAAGGTCTGCTGTCAGACAAAAGCTTGATTATGATCTTATTTTTCAAATAAGCTGTTAATTTCCTTTTTACCTCGCAGTGTTGTCGTGAGGTTGCGGAAAAGTACCCTGAAATAGTATATGAAGAAGTCGTCATTGACAATTGCTGTATGATGGTACGAGAGATTTTCGATTTCATTCTATGCAATTTACGTTGGTGCAAGCTGATATCTGTGGAACAAGCTTAGAGAAGCTTATTTGCATCAATATGCTTCAATGTTGTTAACAATGTGATCTCATGGAAAATGTGATATATTTCCTTCTAATTTCCCTTCTAAATTCATTAAGAAAAGTGCGAAACTATGTTTTAGTTAACTGTTTCTCTTTCTGTGTACAGCTTGTGAAGAATCCAGCACTTTTTGACGTGCTGGTGATGCCTAATCTTTACGGTGATATCATCAGTGACCTTTGTGCTGGTTTAATTGGAGGCTTGGGCTTAACACCGAGGTACATCCAACCTATTGGTCTTTTAAAGGTCACTTACATTAAATATTCTTACTTGACTTTGTCCTCTATACAGCTGCAATATTGGTGAAGGAGGTATTGCTCTTGCTGAGGCTGTACATGGTTCTGCCCCTGATATTGCTGGAAAGGTTTGCATCAAAGAAACTCTAATTCTTTACTCCTGGCTGCATGAATTGACAGTGCTAATTGTTCATTTATGTATGACATTCTCAGTCGGATTTTATGACACTATCAATTATGTGGCTGCAAGTGTCTTGATTTTATGAACTTGATTGTCGGTAGGTATGCTGACATGAACCTGTCTTTTCATCGGAAATACTTTGGGTTTAGATCCTGGTTGGGTTGTGAAGTTAGTGCTCTACTTGTATAACCCTAAGAACATAATGTTTTTGAATAATATTTATTGTCATTTTAGTTGGAAGTTCATTAATCTTCAACAAGCCATAGGTGATACTTTTGCAACTGCATAGGTGATTTAGGATATTGACTTTGGGCAGGCTGTTTTAAAGACATTTCTGGAAGTGCGGTTAAGAAAATGGTGAAAATGATAATATTCTTAGTAAGTCACTTTGGTTCAGATGAGCATTCCATATCGGTTATGCAATTGAAAATGTGGTGTAAGGTGGAATAGTGGAATATGAGAACTCATCTTGGGGCAGGGTTTGGTTTAGCCCTAGGATTTTTCTATTTACAACGTTTCCTATTTTGTGGAATTCTCCAACTCTTGCTTAACATTAAGCAAGGTTTGAGGTAGTTTAGTTCGCTTGATTGAAAGGAAGGTAACGTGTGGAGTTGGATTTATAATTTCGTGCTTGTCTGTTAGTTTGTTTGGTTAAATGGGGAGGAAAGACGTACAGTTGAATATAGCATTTGTGCCTGTTATAGCTTATTCCATAAACTTTAACTTGAACTTTGTTGCATTAAATGAGATACTATCAATATGAGGTTGTGGGGTAATATGCTTGCTTGTTGGTGAGTTGTAGACAACATTTCAATTAGCTGTTTGGCTGAGTTCTTTTTATGCATTTATTTGTTTGACACTGTTTTGATACTTTGGTTGCCCTTTCTGTAAACTATGACTTCTTTCCTACTTAATCTCTTTAATTTTAACGCTATTTCCTTATTAAAACTGCTTACTTATCAGTCATTTAATGTTTGTTGAGTCCATGTAGAATTTGGCAAATCCAACTGCTTTGCTTTTGAGTTCTGTCACAATGTTGCGCCATCTGGAGCTCCATGATAAAGCCGATAAGATCCAGGATGCTATACTGAAAACGATTGCAGAAGGGAAGTATAGAACAGCTGATCTTGGTGGTAAATCAACGACAACCGATTTCACCAAGGCAATTTGCGACCATATATGAGTAGTGTTTGGCATGTGTATATTCGTTTTTTCAACGGGTTCAACAGGAGGTTGTTTCCAGCTTTATTTATTTCAAAAACGATTCCCATTAGTTTCTGAAGAAGCAGATGCCATCAGCTTATGGCTTCTTAAGAGGATCGTCCACCAGTGTTACTTATCAAAGAGAAATAAGTCATGTCCCTGTTCATGATATTCTTGGGGGCTTCACTTAAATCTTTCTTAAAAATTGATGGAAAGTAATTAATTTGTTGAAAGAATTCCTCATTTGCAGATCTTAGTATTCTCACCATCTTGTCAACCTTTTTTTTTTTTTTATATATATTATCTTTTTAACAAATAATCATTACTGAAGACTTGAATACCTCAAACTGACTAGAAAGACAATGTTTGGTGAGTATATTTGCTACAAAATGTGTACAACTGGAATAATGTAGTGGATACATTTCCTCCATTAAAGAGTTTGTGGTTTTTTAAAATAGAGGACTTCGTCAATAGCTAAAGCTGCCTTAAAAAAGAGGTAGGAATCGTGTAAAATTTTATAACATAAATGACGAGCATAAATTCATGCATGCGGATTTGACTGTGCATATGTGCAGGCGCGTAGATCAAGCTTCCCAATTATTTTCCCAATTATTGAAAGTTTGTTGATAGTTTAGTTAATTTTTTAATTTTTTAATATATTTTTATTTAATGTGTTTTGTTATCAACAAATATAAAATTCTATTATATTAATTTTAAGAAATATGTTAATATTAATTGTAGAATATATTTTGAAGAATATAAATAAAATTTATTATTCTAACTATAATAATTAAATTTTCTTCTTCTGTGTAAAAATATAAATAAACTTACATTTATGGAACGGATGGAGTAGTGCTTAAAAGTAATTTCTGAATTCAAGATCACATGATTGCCTAATACATTCAGGTGCAACTATTGAAATTTGCCTTCGACACTTCATTTGGCCCAACTTTGAGAGTTGTTACGAATGCAAATGTAAAGTCAACATGGGCAACTTTAAGATTAAAGAAGAAAAATAGTTCAGCCTTAACACGGAGTGAAATGAATATAAAAGGCAAAATCATATATATATATTTAATGAAGCAATATCCAATTGTGCTCTTTAGCATAAAACAATACTTTGAGATACTGCGATTTCTTCCCCTTCCCAAACTTAGTTTTCCCACCTTTCAATTTGCATGGGGAAATTTACAATTCTATGTTCCTCAAGTACAAAATTGCTGTTATACCAGCCCCTGTGTGGTTTTCCTTCAGATACCACTACTTGATATTTGACTGTCGAAAACTGGGCAAAAGAATCACAAAAACTGTGTTTACCTATGTTGATAATCAGAATGTCAATTTCTGTCTAAATCCCGGAAATAGGAAGAGCTAACGTATGGAACGTCTCTAAACAGGAATTGCTCGCCAGGTGGATGTGAAAACATGAGGGACTTGTCCAACACTTCTCATAGGAACAGCCCCATTAGGTAATCCTAATGTGGATGAGAGCAATCAATGAGACGTCTGAATCTGTACAGATTTACTTATGGGTGGTGGAACTTACCCCCGTGCTGGGAGAAGACAAGAGGTTGAGTGATCCTGAGATTGGCATAGGAGGGCTCATACTTCTAAGGTGTGGAGCAGGGGCCCTCAGTTCATATCCAGACTGAAGGTTTCCTGAGAAAGGGAAATTCAGGTAGGAAAATGGGCTGACCGGAGTCAAAAGACCAGGCAAAGTCATAGGAAGCTGCATTGACAAGGTAGAGATCATGGGTGTACCATTCATTGCTTGAATTGCTTTAGAGTGCCTAGGTGGCAAGATAGTATTTGCATCAGTCGACTGACCTGTTAATGTCTGAGTCAACCCCTGCAATCCTCGAGTCACAGGTGCCGAGCCAATCATTGGCAGGTTCTCTGAAGACATTTCGGGTCTGGGAGTAGTTCCAAAAGTTTGCTGGAATGATGATGAATAGTTTGCCACCTCTGGTAAAGTTACATATTGTTGAACAGTCATATAAGGGCATGTTAGAGGTTGACTGGTCGATGCTTGGTCCATTGCTACGGGAATTTTCTGGACAGACGGTGTACAGTTCACCACCTCTGCTGAAGTCAAAGGTTGTGGAACGGTCGTGCAATGGCTTAGCGAAGGTTCATCAGGTCTTGAGACAATCCTTGCAGAAGCTGATGCTTGGTTTGATGCCTGAACTATTGAGAATCCAGGTGAGCTAGTTACTGGCAGATTTCCGGGCATATGTTCGGATTTAGTTACAGTCCTTGGTCCAATTTGCTGCAAAATTACTTGATACATTTCATTCATCAAAGAATTTGTGGTCGCTGCAAAATAGAGGACTATGTCAATGCTACCTTAAGAAAGAAGAATAGCGTTATTAGTTAATGCAAATTTGAAATTAGCAAGTTTAACGGCTTAAACTTCAGTGAGATGGATCTGCCAACACCGAATACTGCAAAATTGCAAATATCATCTACCAATGCATACAGTTGGGCATTTCTTGTGAGCAAGTTGCGTCTGTTACATCTTGGTTCTGCATCATCGTCTCAGCTAATACTTTATTTATGTAAATGTTGTTATAGCTCGTCTCCAGTGTTTCTTTCTTCTCCACAAATTCCATCTCAGCAATCTGAAGCAAAAAATTGTACTTTCTACTAATCTGATTGATCTCCTCCTCGAGCGCTAATTTTAGTCGTAGTTTCTACAAGAAGATTACATCATGGAAGACATAAGAACTTCTCTGGTATGGCATTAACAATAAAAATACAGAAATGAAACACAAAAAACAAGATAAGACAAACCATATCTTCATGCAATTTTATACTTTCATCTTTATCTTTTTGCAGTCTTCCCAACTCCCGCTGGAGAGATAAGCAGACAGATTGTTGTGCCTCGAAATATGTCAGTTTATTGGTTTCTGGCCGGTCGTTGTTCCCAGAATTTAGAGACACATTTGAGGTTCCAAGATTAGTAGCATTTGGTTCATTGCCATCTCCTGTCATATCTAATGGCATGTTTGATGAAGGTTGTAGAAGCTCATCAGTCACGGCATGTTGCACAGAAGAATGGCAGGGCTGTTGTAAATCTGTAGATAAAAGAACATTCAATTTTCTTAGACACCAAATAATCACAATAGAAGATCCTTAGGCATAATTTCATGGATAAACAAACATTTTGACATTTGAACAGAATAAGGTAACATAATTAAAATTCATAAAATTATTAATATCAAATGACAAGTAGATACAACAAACAAAGCTTTATTCTCAATATATTTGGAGTCAGCTACATCAATCATTTTTCTTTATTCTATTCAATTCATCGTCACTTCTATTTAAACATCCACATTCTCGATCCTTCACAACCACAGCATGACAATTTATTTTTAGTCCACCTCTCCCTCTTCCAACGTGTTTTACTGAAATCACTTCAACCACCCTTATGAGCATGAGCTTCTTTCTTTATGACTACACAAGACATGTCCCAACCACTGAAGTCATCATTTCCCAGATAGACTGGAGGATCCACCATTTCCTAAATGTCCTATAAGGAATGATAATATAAGGGAATACCTGAAATTTTTCGTTTTTTATTTTGAGTATGGAGTTTCTTTTTCACCCTTGGTTTAAGGTCTTGAGATCTTCGATCAGTGGTGCTGGCCTCTTTCCGGAACTTCTTGTTTGACTTTTCTTCCTCTTCTGGTTCTTCAGGCAAATCATTGAGGCGTTTGCCTCTCTTTTTAGCCCTTGACGGTGGACTGGACAAATATTTCCACCTAGGATTCCTCCCTTCAAGTAAATTTATCCAGAAAACATGGGGTTGTTCATTGTCAATCATATCTTTGACTATGGAGAAATCCCCCATTAAAGATGATTCCACTTCACCAATTAAAGAGACGTTTCTGGGGTAAATCCCTCCAGTCTCTTGAACTTTCAAAATGAATGAACAGTTTGTAGAGTCATTGCTCTGACTACTGTTAGGTAATAAGGTTAAGAGCTCACGAAACACATCTTCTATAAACGTCTCCCCAGAAGAAATACTTGAATGTGAATCGATGTCATGGAACTCGTGAAGCTTATGGAATAGATAGGAGGCGCCCCAAGTTAGCAGCCTATGACACGTACTTTGTTTTATATTGTTTATATTGCCTTCGGGAGTCGTGCCTTGCTTGGCTAAAATTAGTATCTTCTCTTCCACGGTACAAGATGAATACAAGCGGAAGATCTTCAGCTGCTCACGACCCGAGGTCAGGTTGATCTTATGCAGAGCCCTCAAGTCATTCATTGGGTCCCAATCAATGTTTAACAGAATAACGGTATCAATAGATAAAAGTTTAATACTTGGGAGACAGGCACGAGTTTCCATCAAACAAACAAATTTCCTGTTCTCTTTATCATTAAACACGTTCAAGGCAGCTCGCTTTCTGGACTGAGATATCCCTCCGCCAATGCGTACATAAGAATCTTTGCCAAATTTCTCATGAATAATGTCATCCAAAATATCTCCGATAGAAATCAGTCCAGAGCCCGCAAGTGACTGTCCATTACAACATATTCAAAAATAGCATTTTGTTAATATAATCCATTAAAATGAAGCACACGTGAATGGGAAACCAAGTTGCAACATAAGCGGCCATGATCAAGGCACAAATAAACTCCTGATAGTCGTATTTAATGGCTTAGTCTAAGTGACAAAAATTAGACATCTAATGATAGTCACCAATGTGGATATCTTCCTTAGATTTTGATCAATAAAGAAAGCTTTCAAAGATGTCAAAGTAGAAGTCAGCCAAAATGCAGAGCAAGACAAATAGCAGTGTTTCATGGAATTAGACTTGCAACCTGAAAAAGGATAAGAACTCTTAATTCTCGTTTCTTGATCTCCAAAAGGATCATGTGAAGGAGATGTAATTTTCCACTCAATTCAATTTCAGCATTCAATTGTCCAGTCACAGGAATACCTTCAATCACTGAGTTTCTCAAAGACCGATCCACGAGATAAGGATGGTCACAACACTGCAATGGAAAGAAAAAACCCAATAATTCATAGCAAGTAGGTGAACAAAATGCAAAATGAAATCAAGGAAACAGGCATTCAAAGGCAAAACCGAAGCAACAGCCCAGCAGTTTAAAAGCTGCGGCTAACTATCAATTGAATTTTCCAATAAAGCCAAACCTTCATTGTTGAAATAAGTATTTCCTGGAGGGCATCCACTGAATCACTCTTTAAACCCGAGCAAAGTAACCTCGAATTTGAAAAGAGGAAAGCACAATACTGCTCCGTTTGCACATTAGAGAGCCTAACAGGGACCCAGTACTCCACAAAATTAGGCATGGTAGACTTGCACTCATATGCAACAAAATGTGACAGTTTATCCTTTAGCTTATGTCTGTCAAGGTAAGTATCACAACGCGAAATATCTTCAGATATGTCGTCATACTTGGGATCAAGGAATGAATAAACAATGTGGTAATGCATCTCCTGAAACAATTTAGATAAAAGGTATCAACTTGAGTTAAATTATGCTCTCAGATTAATTAGTGGAAACCGCATACCATACCTTTATTTGACCACTGCTAAGCAGCAGCCTCATACCAGCTCTTAGCATTTTAACTGTTCTCAAATGAACCACCACTGAGGAACGTTGACACTCATCTATAATTATTGCTTCCCAGTTTATGTTTCCAAGCATTTCTAGATCCTGCAAGTAATTGAAACACGCAAAATGTCAGTGATATTTCCTTACTAGTTCTTCTTGGTCAGTAAACTTGTACTTAGACAACGTGAAAAATTAAAAGATTACCTCTGTAACGGCATTAGGAGGTGATATTAGGACCTGGAACATTATGTTACCACCTTCATTGTATAACTCCAAAGCTCTTATGACATCCCGCACATCTGTGTTCCCCTTGTAGACAATAACATTGGTAGACGACGTCCAACGTGAAAACTCAGCTTCCCACAGAGAAATAGCAGTTGAAGGAGTAATGATCAAGAATGGTTTCGTAACATCTCTTTGTAACGATGATATGAATAAAACCATTTTCAAAATTTTTTCCTGGAGGTTACAATCATTGCCGTGGTCAGGAACAATAGGCACAACCGTAGACATTATCATTCAGGTAAATCAGAGAGTTTAAGATGTTACAAATCCTAAACATCTAGAAGATATGTAAGAGGACAAGAAGGATGGGACACTAATATGCAGAATCCCATAATTTGACATATTGGAACTTAAATTGACAGAAATTCTAGACTGGCAAGAAGAGACGCCCCAAACTAGATGTGAAAAAGACACATCTAAAGGGCTTTCTAAAAGTTCGATTAACAGGGGTGCTCCCTCCCTCCCTCTTCTCATGCACACACGTGGTGTGTATCTACAGATGGAAGTAACCACACAAGGACTCGTAAGGTACCACATGTAAACACAAGAAGTAATCTTAACAGCCAAGATCTCAAACTTGAAGCGAATGATCACCTGGTCATCAATTACCAAAGCATTCTGATCTCTCTGCCATTTATCAAGAAGTTTGTTGACATGAACAAGATAGCGATCACAAGCTCCAGCTGCGTCATCAAATGGAAACTCCTCTAGTGCAGAAAAGGTACTATTTGTATCCTGCAATATCCGCATTTTAGGTATTTATCACAGTAAACCTTAAAATACCAATCAGATAATGATAAATCTCATACAGGCAACAACAAAGATAAAGAAGGTTCAACACAACCAGTGAGCAGAAATAATTATCCCACCATTTATGCATAGGTTATTTTTATTTCAGGACGTGAAAGAAAATTTTGTAAAACAAATACTCATCAATGCCGGAGCATCTCAAATATTAGACAGGGCTAATATCCAATTATTCTAGTTAAAGGTTCATAATGTGCAGGTAACTTGGAGTAGCATCAACACCTAAATGAACTTTGCACGCGGCTTTGATGAAGAATACTTTCAATTTCAAGACTAATTTACAATTACACAAATAATTAAGAGGTCCATCAAGGAGAAGATGCATTTACAAACATATACACTGAGAAATTATCATCTCTACAAAGAAAAGCTCCATCATAACTTTGAAAATTATATGGTGTAAACCTTAAAATTAGATGGCCTCATCATAAAGTTCTATCATATCTTCACATAAGCTTACAACTGGGAACCACACGTTAGAATCATAAATGAAGGTAACTAAATTGATAATATTACAACAAGAGCAACATAAACACAAAGCCTAATCCTTAAAATCAGGAAGAAAAAGAAGTAACAAGAGAAATGAAGGAAAAGTAAAACCGTTGCTCATCACAATTAAAAAATGTTTCATTTATTTACGTAGGTTTGAGTACCTCATCTTCTCTGGAAGAGTTTGACACTCTTTCAATCTTCTGATGTCGATTTTCATAGTCAATAATGAGTTTTATTGCTTCAGGAGACTTAAAAAATGAAGCACTCTCTAATTCCCATGTAGCATCATGATAGTCAAGGCCTGTCCATTTGACAAGCCACTCATGACGGCAGTCTAACACATTGTCATCTTGCCCATGAAATTCGGAATCAAATGTCTTTGGGAATATTATCAGCCTCTTGTCAAGCAAGCGACATGGAACGAGCCACTCATTTTTCCAATGCACTTTCTGGAGAATGAATATCAAAGACCATAGAAGCTCTAAGTTGCCAGAAGTTCTTCAAAAGAAACTGGGAAAACAAATACTTTACAATACCCGGTTGTGTTTCTGGTATCTTGAATATATTGCAGGATTTTCAAGAATGAGCTCTCTCTGTGGAATCCAACGGTTGTGAATATGAGCAAGACCTTTGTACTTGACAAAATATTGCCTCTGCTTCTGCATTTCTGTCAACATATTCCAATTAAAGTTTACAGCTGCTCTATAATAGGTATTCTACCAAGGTAAAAGACCAAGGCAAGATAATCAAACAGAAGCTAAGCAAGAGTTATAAGCAAAATATGAACACCTTCATCATTTGAAATAAGCTTTTCTGCCTCCAAAATGGACTCTATTCCTTCAGACACTGTGTGCACACCTGATTTTATCTTCTTTTGAACACACCAAATACAATGCCAAATTCCAAGAGGAACATAAGAGAGAGGCGGGTTCACACATGAAAGATGGAAGCTCCTTGTGCACCCTCGCCCAGCACAGAACCTAAATATAATTGATTTCCAAAAAATATTTATGTTGAGTAGTATAATGCTAAAAATAGATTTCAAAAGAGAGACTCACTGGTCACGCACTTATAATTAAACAAGAATAAAACAACACTTAAAAAAAGGGATATTTACTAGTCACGTGTTACTTAGAATTATTCGCAAATAGAATACATACTATCAAGATATTATTAAAAGGTATCACGTGCTCCTAAAACCTTTGTTTTGATTTGGGAATTTAAGCACACTTCAATATAAGTTATTTTCCTAATGGAAACTTGTCTGTGCATGAAGTTAAATAAATTATTCCATTCTAATGCACCACGACTGTGCGGTGATGTCAATAATTATTTCCTTTCAGATATCTGTGCCTGCTAAGCAGGGAGAACATGATACCATAATGATTTTTAACCAAATGATTTTTAAAAAAAATAATTACAAGTTCTGATCATTTTATTTTAGATAACATGAAATTAAATAAGATGTTAATCATGCCCACCTAGAATATGAATAATAACATGGAAAGGCAAAGAATTGCGGGGAAAGAATAACTGGCACGCCTAAAACCATGAGAGGCATAGTCAGACTAGTCATTTCAATAATCGAACATACGTGGTGAAACTTGATATGTTCCTGCTTTATAGAATGGACTGCACTGCGTCAACTGCCTTAATAGTGTTGTCAAAACCAATTTTCAATGTGTTTTTCTCCAAGGCGGTGCCAGTAAGACCAAACATAGCATCACAACTGTTAGAGCTAAAGATACAATGTACCATTATTATGCCTGACTATATTTTGAAATTTGAATACCTGTCACTTGACAGTTGGAATGCAGGAACTTAATAAGTCAGTGGAAAAATGTCCCCACGGATTTTTTTCTCATCCAACTTTATGCCATACCCATTGTAGATAAAAACATTTCATTTTCTACAAATAAAATCAAACAAAGAATAAGAAGATTTGTGGATTCTCTTTAAGGACTTGAGATCAAAATACAAGAAATAGCCTCATCAGTACGCCACGAGTTTTTATTGCTGATCTGAAGTTTGACAAAAAAAATATCAAACAGCACAGTTTAGACAATCATATTCTTAACCCTCCGTAAAATTAAAATCAACAAAATTGGAGAAGAGTGATGTCTAACAAGTTAATCTGCATTCAGAAAAATCATGAATGAATGTTGTTTCAATACAGAAATTTCATAAATATCATAAGTACATGAGCCTTAAATATAAAACCACAACATGCAGAAATTTATTTATGCACACAAAACACTATGGTACACGAAGAGGGCACAACTAAAATTGTCAATTAAAATTTCGATCTGATGTCCCTACGGCATATCGAATCAGTTATATAGAAAAATGAACTTTGGTAGTAATATTTTAACATGGGTATCCATGCAAAAACATGAAAACTAGTTGATCCAGCGACTGCAATACTCACAAGAGCTTTCCACCAAGGCTGCAGATAACACATTCCTCGGATTCCTTTTCTATCTTGCTGTCTTCCAGAGACTCAATTGAATCCACATCATAAAGCTTGTCATTTTTAGACTCCTTGCTGAACCCATGATCAACATCTGCTTCATTCTGCACATTGCATTATTTCAAAAAGAGAATGCATTCAAAACTCAGATATGCTGCAATTTGTTTAAGAATAGTAGGCAATATAATAATTATCAGCCGACTAACTCAGCAATCTTATCTCCCTTCACGCTCCCAAGGGAAGAGGATATAAAGTGAAAAAGATCCACATTTCTCCAACTCGTCCAAAAGCACATACACATGTCGGGCACTACACTCATACAAAAAGAAACCTGTCCATTTGTTTTCCGACATCATGAATTCAGGAAGTGTGCCAAAAAAATTTCCAATATGTGCTGTAATTGTTTTCAAAAGATATGAATATGAATTTAGGACATTTGATTATATTAGACATCATTTAACCATAGAAATAGAAAGAACAGATTAAAGATAATATTTTCTGAGCCCATGCATCCAATGTTAGAGATTTGATGAATCGGACATAACACACATGAACACACCAAACACTCGTACCAAGGTCCAAGTAACATAGAAAAAGATTAAAATATTAACAAATAACTTTGTTAATAAATATTATTTTATGAATAGTCTTTTCACTTAGACTATATATATCTTATTTGTAATTAGGTTTTACCAAGACTTTGTATTGCTTTTCATAATGCATAAGAACCCTAGCCTCCTCCTATTCGCTTTTTGATTGTTATTGATCTTTGTTTGTTTATTCTACAATATTTAACATGGTATCGAGCTAGGAATAATGGGTAGGTGTTTAATCTCAAACACACACTTTTCATGGATCCAGCTTTTTTGGGAGTTTTCGGCGTTGTTTTCAGCATTTTCGGCAGTTTTCCCGGCGATTTTGGCAGTTTCCGGCGACTTCAACTTATTTTGGCAGTTTTCGGCAATTTTGGTAGTTTTCAACAGTTTCGACAAATTTGGCATTTTTTTTCTATACTTTGCGCAAAGTGGTTTGATATTCGTGCATTTGAGGTATTTCGTTACTGCTCCTATTTTCTCGTGATTTGATTATGGCTACCGAAAGAGATGATTCCCTACAGTCTGTCAGTGTGAGGTTGGATGGAAAAAATTATTCGTATTGGAATTATGTAATGAGAAATTTTCTAAAGGGTAAAAAGCTGTGGGGATATGTTAGTGGGACTTGTGTGAGACCCGTGAATCTTGTTGAAAATTATGCTACTTTGATAGATACATGGGACGCTAATAATGCAAAAATTATTACTTGGATCAACAATTCGGTTGAGCATTCCATAGGTGTCTGATTGGCTAAGTATGGCCAAGAAAGAGGTTTGGGATCATCTCGGAAGTTATACACTCGGTCAAATTTTGCAAAGCGAGATCAATTGGAAAATGACATACGAGCCATTCGGTGAGAATAATATGAGTATTCGTGGAGTTTTATTCTGCTATGACAAATCTCCGGGATCAATTGGCTCTTCTGTAAGATGATGAACTAAAAGCAGCTTAATGTCTACATTACTCATAGAGAGCGGCAACGGTTGGTGCAATTTTGATGGCCCTTCGCAGTGATTTTGAAGGACTTGAGTGTTCTATTCTACATCGCTCTCCGCTTCCTTGATTGATTCGGTTGTCGGTGGTCATTGGTCAAGAAGTACGTTTAAAGTCTGGTGCCGAAAGGAACTCTTTCAACTCCAACTCATACGTGTTAGCGATACCTCCTCGACCACTCTCTAATAACGAATAGGCACTACATAAGGCCCCCGCGCCCGACAGTGCGCGGTTTACGTAAGAAGAAAGGTCATTGGAAGACTCGGTGTCCTAAGTTGAAACAATGAGAATCAAAGGCAGCAGCAGTCTAGCCTTGGAGGAGTGCAGCAACCGCTTACCATCTCGAGTTATAGACCACCTCGGGGTTATAGACCACTTTCGGGTTATAGACCACATCGATCTATCTTCGCAGCGATCGCCTCATCGAGTCCTTTCAATGATCCAAGTACTCTAGCCGAGCAATTTGAGCAATTTCGAAGTTTCTCTCCTTGACCCACAAGCTTATGCCTCCTCTTCCGTAGGTCATTCCTCTCCCAGCTGTGTCGTATGTCATCTTCTTTATGGGTCTTGGATTACGGTGCTTCACATCACATGTCTCCGCATTCTTCATCTTTTGCATCCGTGTCTCCTTCACGTCATCTATCCTCATTATGATCGCTTGCGATGGCACTCCTACGCCTTTAGCGGTGTTGGGTTCTGTTGTTACTCCTAATTTGTCTCTTGAAATGTTTATCATATTCCACAACTCACATTAAATCTTGCTTCAGAGGGTCGGTTATGCGACTCTAATTGTTTTGTTGGTTTTTCTTCTTCTTCCCGTATATGCGGGATCTGCAGATCTCGTGTTTGATTGGGACGGCCGTAGGCGGGGGGACTCTATGTTCTAGATGAGTTAAAAGTCCCGATTCTTTGCCGCCACTACTAGTTGATTTGTCTTCTTTTCGTTTGAGTCATAGGTCTTCTAATTTTTATTTATGGCATTCTCGTCTTGGTCATGTTTCATCTTCTCGTTTGAGATTTTTAGTATCCATGCGGGCTTTAGGCAATTTGCAAACTTGTGATATTTCCTTGTAGTGGATGTAAACCGCAAAATTTTCAGCTTTACCTTTTAATCGAAGTGTTTCGCTTTCTTCCGCTCCGTTTGATTTGATTCATTCGACGTATGGGGACCTTCTCCCGCTCTCACTAAAGGAGGGTCTCGATAATATGTTTCTTTATTGATGATCATACACGTTATTGTTGGGTTTACTTAATGAAACATCGTTCTGAATTCTTTGAAATATACACCGCTTTTCGAGCCCTTGTCAAAACTCAGCACTCTGCTGTTATCAAATGCTTTAGGTGTGATTTGGGTGGAGAATACACTTCTAACAAATTTTGTGAGTTGCTTGCCTTAGATGGAACTATTCACCAAACTTCTTGTACAGATACTCCTCAACAAAACGGTGTTGCAGGAAAGAAAACATAGACATATTGTTGAAACCGCTCGATCTCTTATTATGCCTTTTTGTTCCTAGTATGCGTTTTGGGGTGAAGTCATTCGACAATGAGTAACTTTGATTAATACCATCCCATCCTCTCAAATTTCGTATCTCTCCTTTCGAAAAATTATATGGGTATGCCCAGATTACTCATTTTTTAGAGTTTTTGGTAGTACTTGCTTCGCTCTCCGCCTCATGTGGAACGCAGCAGTTGTCCTCTCGATCCGCTCTTTGTGTCTTTCTTGGTTATGGTCGAGGTCAAAAGGGTATCGGTGCTTGATCCAATTACTCAAAAAACTTTATGTGTCTCGTCATGTTGTTTTTCTTGAACATATACCTTTCTTTTCTATTCCGTCTGCTACTCATGACTTGACTAGACCTGATCTTATTCGTATTGATCCTTTTTCTGAAGATTCTGATAGTTTGTCATCACAGGTTCCTACTACATCAGAACCCCTTCTCGTGTCCTTCCTCCGTTACCTTTGTATTATACTAAATCGAGTGCGTACTAACACTTCTACTGTGTCATGAAGCTCCCTCTTCTCCTACGGTCCCTCAAGCTTCGTCTGAGATTGTGGATCTACCTCTACGTCAGTCCACCCGCTTTCGTAAGTCCACAAGGTTACCAGATTTTTCTTATTCTTGTTATTCGTCATCTTTTACTTCCTTTTTAGCTTCTATTCATTGTCTCTCCGAGCCTTCTTCCTACAAAGAGGCAATTCTTGATCCACGTTGGCAGCAAGCTATGGATGAGGAACTTTCTGCTCTGCATAAGACAGGTACTTGGGATTTAGTTCATCTCCCTTCTGGTAAGACTGTTGTTGGTTGTCGCTGGGTGTATAAGATCAAGACTCATTCTGATGGGTCTATTGAGCGATACAAAGCTCGGTTGGTTGCAAAAGGATATTCGCAACAGTATGGTATGGATTATGAGGAGACTTTTGCTCCAGTTGCGAAAATGACTACTCTTCGTACTCTTATGCTTGTAGCTTGGTGAGAAATTGGGGTATCTCTCAACTTGATGTTAAAAATGCCTTCTTGAATGGAGATCTCCAGGAAGAGGTTTATATGGAGCCCCCTCCTGGGGTTCCCCATGGTTTTGGGTATGTTTGCAGGCTCAAGAAGGCTTTATATGGTCTCAAACAAGCACCACGTGCTTGGTTTGAGAAATTTTCTGTTGTGATCTCTTCTCTTGGTTTTGCTTCTAGCAATCGTGATTCTGCACTCTTTGTTAAGTCTTGACCGATGTAGGTCGTATTATTCTTCATTATATGTTGACGACATGATTATTACCGGTGATGATGTTCTTTGGTATTTCGGTTTTTGAAGATAGAGTTAGCTAGACAGTTTGAAATGAAGGATTTGGGCCCTCTTCGATATTTCTTGGGTATCGAGGTAGCCTACTCGCCCAAAGGTTATCTTCTTTCTCGATCAAGTATGTTGCGAGATATTCTCGAGCGGGCTAGACTTATCGATAATAAGACCGCCGATACTCCCATTGAGGTTAACGCCAAGTATTCTTCTTCCGATGGTATATCTTTATCGATCCCACTTTATACCGTACTATTATTGGAAGCTTGGTTTATCTCACTATTACTCGTCCCGATATTGCATATCTTGTCATCCATATTGTCGGTCGGTTTGTTGCTTCTCCCACTGATTCATTGGGCATTGTTCTTCGCATTTTGCGATATCTTCAAGTACTGATTTTTCGTCTTCTACTTCCATCCACCTCTTCCTCGGATCTGCGTGCATGCTTACTCGACTCGATCACGGCGGTGATCCAACAGATCGCAAATCATTCATCGGTTTTGTATCTTTACGGGTGATTCTCATTTCTTGGAAGAGCAAGAAACAATCTATTGTTTCTCAATCTTCCACCGAAGCGAAATATCGCTTATGGCCTCTACTACCAAAGAGGTTGTTTGGTTACGTTGGTTACTTGCGGATATGGGAGTTCTTCTTTCTCGTCCCACTCCTATGTATTGTGACAATAAGAGTGCTATTCGGATTGCTCACAACTCGGTTTTCATGAACGAACCAAGCGAGATCGATTGTCACCTTACTCGTCATCATCTCAAGCACGGCTCCATCACTTTGCCATTTGTTTCTCTCTTCTTCGCATCTGATTTCTTTACCAAGTCGCATTCTATTTCTCGTTTTCGTTTTCTCGTTAGCAAACTCTCAATGCTTATCGCTCTTTTGCATCGTGAGTTTGAGGGGATGTTAATAAATATTATTTTATTTATTTACTTATCGAGGGTAGAATAGTCTTTTCGACTTAGACTATATATATCTTATTTGTAATTAGGTTTTACCAAGACTTTGTATTGCTTTTCATAATGCGCAAGGAACCCTAGCCTCCTCCTATTACGCTTTGATTGTTATTGATCTTTGTTTGTTTATTCTACAATATTTAACAAACTTAACATGTTGGCTGAGGGTGTTTCTAACCAATGCATAATTGGTTCAGTATAGCATATTTGTTGACAAAAAAGAAAAAAAAAATTCGTCTGGATTCTCCGGAAGAGTTATGAAGCGTACTCTTTACAAATGCAAAAGAGTTGATAAAGGTGATATCAGAAGTTATAGTCAAGGACAAAGGATTACGAGGTAATAGAAAACAAATCTAAAGGTAATTGCCATCTATCCTCATCCCACTATGTAATAAAAGATCTTAAACATCTAAAACAACTCCAAGTCCATTTGCTGACTCTTGAAAATTTCTACAAAGGAGAGAAACCATATCATCGCTCTGAGGTCTACACAAGCACCACAAAACCAGGCGGCCCACTGAATGGACCTATATTTTTTCTGTTATCTCATTCATGGAACATAATTCTAAACAAGCCTTTCTCCATTCACAAAGATCACCTTCAAGACCGTATAGATACTTCCCTAATGCCACTTTCAATGACAGCAAGAATGCAGCTGAAAACATCACAACAGTTTGAAGATTTTCGCAAAATCCTACGAAGATGAAATGCGTAACTTTCAAAATCCTTTTATTTTTCTTTACTTTTTTATTTTGTAAACAGATGTTCCAAATCTCAACCTCTAGCAATAAAATTACTCTTTAGTGTTAGAATTATAGTTATATTTAGTTTCTTTATTCACTTAGAAGTAGTATGAAAATAGTTGTATAGTTTTCTTCCTTAGATGGAATACAACTTGTATAAATACTCATTGAAGCTTAATAAATAAAATAAGCTCAAATTATCAAGTTGGTATCAGAACAAGAAAATATTCCGCAATTTTTTTTTATCTCTAACCCTAACATTACCTGACCGAAACCTAGCAATCGGCATTCATCTCCGGTGACTACCAAAACTTCTCCGGCGACTTCTCCGGTGACAAACGACCCTCTTCTCTTCTCTTCTCTTCTCTTCTCTCCCTCCACTGTTTGATTTGGGGGTGTTTGACTGCTGTTTTAGTGCTGTTTGGATGCTGTTTTAAGGGCTGTTTGGCTGATGTTTTAGTGCTGTTTGGCTGCTATTTTAGTTGCTGTTTGGTTGCATAAATTGGAATTTTTTTTTCAATGTCTGAAAAACTTAATACAGTTTCTTTTAACAATAAAACTATCTCTTGAGTGACTGTTCATTAAACATCTTCTCCAATTCATATTAAAATGGATGGGACTAATTATCGTATATGGTCTAAAATTCTGAAGATGCATATTGGTGGTCGAAAAAAAAAAGGTTATATCACAGGACGAAAAATCGTACCTGCACAGAATGATCCGAGCTATGATGAATGGGAGGCTGAAGATGCTTTAGTCAAGTCTTGGCTCATAAATTCCATGACTGACAATCTGATGTCACATTTTAATCAATATGGAACAGCTAAAGAAGTTTGGGATGCAGTAAAAATAAATTATTTTGATGTTTCTGACTTTTTTATGAACTGATGAAAAAGTCGTTCCAATTGCGTCAAGGTGATGGGCCTCTTGCTGAATACTACAACGAACTAAACTTCATCTTTATAAAACTCGATTATCGAAATCCTATGACATGTACAGCTCATATTGTGAAACAGAGAAAGCGCATTGCGGATGATAGGGTCTAAGTGTTTCTGGCAGGTCTCAATCACACGTTGGACCATGTTAGTGGTCGTGTTTTGGCTACCTCTTCTCTTCCAAGTCTGGAAGAGGCATATTCACTAGTCCGTCGTGAACTACAGCGACAAGTTATTATGGAACAGAAGTTCACTTTGAAGCTTTAGCTTTGGCTGTTCAAAAAAATAACTCTCGGCCACCTACTTCCTCCACCTCTACTAGATCCTGCACTCACTACTACAGTACTATACACAGTCAATGTTTGCTGGAATATATATAGATGACAACTGAATGGTAAATGGTAGGTGAGTCTTAGATAAGAGGTGATAAGAAATAAAATTAGATATAGGATAAACAACATTAGAAAAAGATTTGGAGATTCTCAACATATCGAGTTCTTTACGATCACGAAGAGGTATCTCCTACCCTGATTATCAACAAGTGGATCAATATTTGGAGATGAAGTAATAAGAGGGACAATAAATAGATATAAGATTAGACTGGTTGCGAAAAGTTATACACAGACTTATGAAATCGACTATCATGAGACCTTTGCTCCGATGGCAAAAATGAACATTGTTAGGGTCATACTATCCCTAGCAGTTAACTAGAACTGGCCATTAAGGCAGTTTGATGTTAAGAATGCCTTCCCCTACGGCGATTTGATAGAAAAAGTGTACATGGACCCACCTCCGAAAATTACACCTCCGGTGAGGTGTAAAGCTAAAAAAGCATATCAGATAGTTTGAGCGATCGCTAAGGGCTTGGTTTGGTAGACTGAGCTACTCAATGAAAGAGTATGGTTTCATACAGACTTTGGCAGATCACACTCTGTTTTATAAAAGAGATGGTGATGATATTACGCTGCTTGTTGAATATGTTGATGACATGATTGCTATAGGTACTAACTTTAGTTTAATAGATAAACTTCAGAGTTATCTTGCCAAAGAATTTGAAATAAAGAATCTGGGGACTTTAAATACTTCTTGGACATTAAAGTGTCTCGATCCAAGTCCCCCAACGAAAATATGTACTAGATCTCTTGGTAGAAACTAGTAACTCGACGTGTGAGCCCGTAGACACTCCTATTGAGGTGAACCATAGACTATCTATCTACCTGGATCAAACTTTTACAAACAAAGAGAGATATCAAAATCTAGTAGAGAAGTTAATTTATCTAACTCACACAAGACTTGACTTGTTGTATGCAGTAAGTGTTATGAGTCAATTCATGCATAATCTAAGTGATCGACACATGAATGCAATAAATTGTATCTTGGCGTATTTAAAATCCTCTCTAGACAAGAGAATCATGTTCTCTAAAAATAGACATCTAGATGTTGTAGCTTATACTGATTCTGATTTTGCTGGATCGAGATTAGATAAAAAGTCTACATCAGGGTATGTATCATTTGTTGGAGAAAATTTGGCAACTTAGAAGAGTAAAAAACAGAATGTAGTATCACTATTTAGTGCCGAGGCTGAAAATCGAACTCTTCATGATGCCACTACAGAGCTTATGTGGTTGAAGATTCTTCTTAGTAAACTTGGGTTTGGTCTAAAAAAACCAATGGTGCTATTCTGTGATAACACATCAGCTATTGAGATTGCAAATAATCCAGTACAGCATGACCGAACCAATCACGTTGAACTTAATAAAAACTACATCAATGATAATCTCAATTCTGGGAATATAAAAGTATCATACATTAAAAATGCAAACCAACTAGCTGATATAATGACTCACGCTGTTGCTAGTGGGCCTTTTTATACGTCATTTTCAAGTTGGACATGTGTGATAACTATGCACCAACTTGAAATGGAGAGTTAGAATTATAGTTATATTTAGTTTTCTTATTCACTTAGAAGTACAATGGAAATATCTATATAGTTTCCTTCCTTAGATATGATACAACTTATATAAATACTCATTGAAGCTTAATAAATAAATTAAGCTCAAATTATCAAGTATCAGCATAAGATTACGTATCAACACTTTTTTCTCCCAGCCAAACAATATGCATTAATGCCCAAAAAATATATAATCAAGTAGCAAGGAAAGTCCTTAAGCTCCCAGCTTGAAATTATATTTTCTGTATTTGATAAACAATTTTCACATTTTGATGAAATTATTGGTGAGAAGGCAGAAAATAACTTCAACAAGAGAAGAGAACCAATCGAATAAAGAAAAAGTTGTTTGCTAATAGGTAAGAACCATTCGGTAAAGATTTTTTATGTAACGTGTCGAAAATAATGGAAAAAAGAGGAAACATAATCAACAAAATATGTTGTTTCCTAATTCAATTGTAATTGTGATTAGATAGAATATTACCATGTATTAAACTTACCTTATCCAGTTCTAGTTTAGGTCTATAAATTAACACTTTGTATATACAAGAGAGATTATTTTCTCCTCCAAGTTTGGTCTTTATTGTGCATATAAAGCAAGTGTAGCATAAAATTGATGATATTTTGATGGATATTGCATCGGACACTTGCCAAAAATTCACACTTATTTTTGGCTAAAATAGAATGTAGATCATGGTTCATTTTCTTGTATATTGATTTATTCTGATTTATTTATATTTTATTAGCTTCAAGTTGGAAATTTTCTGTTTATTAATTTTGGAAACTTTCAAGTTTTTATGGGAAGGAATGATCTAAGTTGAAATGTTGGTATCATAAAAAAGTATAAAACCTATTTAATTGATATGGCGAGTCATATAAACAAGTTTCTGTGTTACACGATTGAGGATAATTTGATCAACTAGTTACGCAGTTCAAAACTAGCGAATATCATAACTTGACTAAAATTACAAAAATGCCAAAGAAGACGAATATATCAAAATACTACTACGCAAACTCATAAAACCTAAACGAACTTACGATGGTCTGAGTGCCATGACAAGAACTGCAACTTCTTTCTTCATGACCAGTGTGACTTAACCTCCTCAGGTGAAAACCAGAACTGCAAGAGAACCCTATATGAATAAAACTCCCAATTGAAAAACAAAAGGAACGGTACTTCAAAAAAGTAGTAAACCCATGTCTGTTTTCATTCCTAGTAAAACCACTCTAGGCTTCACTATCATCTAATCAAATATGATGCCATGCTTCACAAGATGAAAACAAAACCCACCTAATATATTCTTCAATAGATCTCTACCCAATGATATAAGCTTAGTGACAATACTATCTAACCACCTAGGTTAAAAATTTAAGTTGTTAAAAGCATAAATATCAAACATGATTGATCCTGCTAAGCTATTAGATCACTGGTCGGTCGAGTGGGTCAATGTTTATTCATTTTTAAGAATTATTAATTGAACCCCTTGAATCATTTACATGTTTTTTTTTTACTTTTCGAAAATATTAGGAGTTTTAAATTGTTTATTGTTGCTTACAAAAATAATGAATTTGCTCTATTGATTTTTCATGTACAATATATCAATATTATAAAAACATATGCTAAGACATTCAAATAGAAGTTACTTTAATTAATGTAATTTGTCGTTCTAGATACTTGAAAGTCTGGATCAGGAGCGGATTTTGGGGGGCGCAGACCATGGCCGGCCCGCTTCGAAAAAATCGTTTTTACTGATGTAAAAAAATTCCTAGTAATAGCCCGTGCGAAATTTTTTTTCAGTAGTAGTCCACGCTCAAAAAATTCCTGAATCCGCCTATGGTCTGGAGGTGTGTTGCTTGTGCTTGTACTCAAGAGGTCAAGGGATCAAAAATCCACTATATCTTGGAAATTTTCAGAAAATCAGCATGATCAACCAAATCGATTGACTAGTTCTTCGTCAAAATCGATAAGTTTTTCCAGTTTAACAATGGTTTGGTCGCAAATTGTCCAAACATAGTAACCGGCTTGGACAAAGTCCGGTTCACCAGTCTCTCGACCAGACTGACATGTCAGTTTGAGTGTAATAGCTATTGTTAAAAAAGACGAATTTATTCATTTATATTGTTATCTTCAATGCACCTCCCTCAAGTGTAAGCCAAATTTCGCTTTCCTTCAAATTCTCAATGTTGGATGTGTAGAGCCTAATATACAGTTCAAAATTCACTTTTCTCGTCAACCGCAGATTGACCATGGCATAACTTCAATGTTAAAGAGGTATGTAGATATTTTTGTACATGTATTAGTTCACCATAACATTTCCTCCATATGCTAAATAAAATTATTAAACGAGCCTCTTTTCTTGTGTAGAGTGAAAAAAAGGGAGGCGTGAGGTTTAGACACAACATTATTTCCTTTGTCTTCATTATAATGAAATCTTGCAGCAGTAAGTGGACATAACTCTCACATTGAGAGTGACCCAATATAAGTTTTTGATCGTTCTGACCCTGTTTTTAATCCATTTACTCTCTTTTGTTTTTCTTGTTTTCGTGTTGTTATACTATTCTCGGTAATACATGATTAGCAATTAATCGATAAACAATATGTGGAACTTTTGTAAATGGATAGACATGAGATTTAAACCCAAAGGTAGTACCTTTGACAGTTGTGATACTTATTGATTGACCAACTTGTCTAAAGGACAAAGCTTAAGTTTTTAGAGAGGACAACAAATTTTCTTTTGAATTTATATATCTTCAATAGCCAATAAATAACAAAACATGCTAAACATCCATGATTGAGCATGGAAGCATATCTAAAAGAATCACCACGTCTTAAGCGCAAGAATGTCATGAATAATAGAAGATGTTGTCTTAATTATAGATCTTAAAAAGTTTAAGAAGATTACTACAACAAACCGATATGATGTACCACTGGACATGCATCACAAAAATGAAACAAAAAATTAAAATTGTAAAAATCAGAATGCCTTAGAGAACCTAATCCACCCTAATTCGCCTTTATTGTCATTTTAACCTTTCTTATTGAAACTTTTGTACAGAGTATTTGGCTTTATCTTTAGTCAAAGAACAAGCACCCACAAGAAAAAGGAAACTTTCAAATGTTCAATGCAACAGATGAGCACCTTCCACTTTTAGAGCATGAAGAGGAGCTCTCATCAATGGTTGTTTCAGCATTGTTGGAATCATTTGCTTCAATAACTTTAAAATCTTTTCCAGACAACTCATCTTTCTTTTCAGTTGAAAGGTCTGCCAAACATAATTGGATAAGTTGAGCAGAAAACTAAATAGTCAAAGAATAACTGTCCTTTCCTGAAGAAAAAAATGCTTTCACAAGATAGCAAAGAAACAAATGGGTCACTCCAGCAAAAAAAATTCAAATATGTGCACAAGTGCATTGCAGAGATTTTCACTTAGTCACACACAGTTCATTAATTTCAAAAGGTGAAATTTTTCTAAGTGTGTCAAATAGAATAGATAAATAAGTACTCATCAAATAATATTCAGCAATATAACTACTTCCACCATTCCTAAAGCACTGTTTTCCATGTCATTAACTTCAAATTGACATATATGGGTTGTACTGACTGCAATTGGTTTAACACATTTTCAGAAAATCAAAACTCGTAAAAATCATTAAAAAAACAATAAGTGCATTGGGTCCCCATTGTATAGCGACCAACTGACTAAACGTGTACGTGGCTCCACTACTGTGTGGAAATAATTGAATAGAAATTTGAACAAACAAATTCACCTGACCCATTGGCTTTTTTTGCCTTTGATTTCAGCAAATCTTTATACCTGCGACCACTTCGCCTGTTAGTTTTTGGAATTTGATGTACAGCTCCTTGATTCTTGTTTTTGTTCCATTGTCTAGAACCAAATTTGGAAAGCATCTTAATTTTCTCAGTATTCATGTTTTTCCCTTTGATACCAACAAAACTCAAACCACTGTCTAAGCCTGTTGACAAGGGAATGGTCTGACAATATTATGCTGTGCCCTTGTCGAGATGAAGTTGATATGTATCACAATTAATTCTCAGCAAGTTCTCCTCGCTAGATTATTTCATCTGCTTCTCACCTTTCTTTTATCTCTGCTTTGATTATGAGATATGACAAAAATAACTCGTCAAATGTTTACCAGATCTCCCGAGGTAGACGAGAGAACTTTAGGTTGAAAATTGATCTTGACCAGATAACGTGAACACCTACAATGCAGACCAAATAATGAAGATAGCTACAAACAACACAAAATTTGAAAAAACACATAGGTAGAGCAGAGAAATGATAAAGTCACTTCAACAGATTAAAGGAAATGACAGACTTTGATTAATACTACTTCACGAGTTTACAGAAAGACTCGGTATACAAATATAAACTAGAAAAGAAAATATAAGGTGATCCACCGTTCCTTTCTGTCCTGGTTCCTTTTGGTATTCTATGATCCAAAATGTTAGACAATAATGGTCTCTCTTGATGGTTTCTTCTTTGTAAGAGTTTCCATTTTACCTGTGATCTTTTTCTCTCCTCTCTTCGAGTTTGTTGATATTTTCTAAGGATTCTCTTGGTTTGACACATCCAATCATTTCTATTTAATTTCCTCAACATAATTATCTCATAGATTATATTATTAGTGTTGATGATTTCCCTTGGCAGTCGGTACTAGCTTCATAGCATGCCGTACATTAACATTTTCTTTTTCTGTATTTTGTCGTGGTGAAAAAACCCAACAGAAAAACGCAAAGGGGGGGGGGGAACACTTTTTTTTTTCCTGTTTTGTTAAAATAAAGCACATCATCTGCATAATATTGAGCATTCTGTAACATGCGAAAATTAGATTTCACATTTTTTTTCATCAATAAACCATGCAAACATTGCAAAATCAGGACTCCCCATTCACTTCTTAGTTTTCCTCAACTCTGTTCCCAGAAAACCAAACCGAGGGTTCTAAATAACAAGCAAAACTTAAAATCAAAGCAGAAAAAAAAAAAAAAAAAAAAACCTTAAACTACGAGAATTTGCTAAAAACTTCAAATCATCTTGAGAAATTTTCTGCTGTAGAAGAGAAGTGAAAGGGCAATGTAGGAGGATTATTGCTATTTGTGTATACATATTGGCCTCTGTGTCTATAGGCGATTAGGCGGTGCCGGTGGTGAGGAAACCGCTCTTTAATTTTCAGTAGTGCGCAGCGTCAATGTTCAGATTCACTGATTTTGGCAATGGCAGAGTTGCCACGTATATGGTATGCCAGTGGGGCCGCGTTGGCTAAAATAGTATACTAATTCCGTGGGCCGGCTAAATACCATTGGAATTGCAGAAAAACCTAAATTATATCAATAAATTTTAAACGCACCTTTTAAACAAAAAAGACTTAAGGGTGTATTCAATTGAGACTTTTAAAATTTTTTATAGACTTTTATAAGTATGTGACTTTTGTGGAATTAGTAGATTTTTAAGTAACTTTTATAAATTTATTTAGAATTAATAAAAGTCTTCTTTTAAACTTACATGAAACTTTTATTAAAAACACGTAAAACTTCATATCTTTTCATTTTTTTTTTTAATATTAAGCTAAATATATATATATATATACTATAATATTATTTTATATGTCCAAATCATTCACAATACATGTAATTAAGAACTCAAAATAATAATTTATATTTCTCATTGTTAGCCTATTATTCTTATTGTCTGTGAAATTAATAAAGTAGGTTAACTTATGTTATTGTTATATACATAAGTATTGATCGATTTATTCTTTATTTTCAATAAAAAAAATTCTCTAAAATAAAGAGAAATCATAAAAGATTGTGTATTCTAGATTCATTTTTTTGACACAAAATTATTTTAACAGTGTTTATAATAATATAAATAACAGACAAATAATGACACACCTAACTTATTAGCCAAATTAATTCTTGGCTAAATTACATTAATAAAATAATCAAAGTAAAACAAAAGATTTCTAGTACAATACCAAACTATTACCATTGAATAATTTTTAATAATTAAGCGAAAAATATGACTCCCACTAACATTAATCAAAATACTGTAAATTCATCACGTAAAATATCCTCAAGTTTTGACACAAGACTACTGTGATATCAAAATTTTGATTACTACAAATTCTAGATATAGTTGCATATAAGTTATTGATTACAACAAATTATTACTTGAATGGAAAAGATACGAAAAAATCTTAGAAGTAAAAAAAATGGACATTCTTTATTTTGGGGCTCTGAAGTCTTCACAAATCTCTCTGGTAGATGAGAAACTTTTTTTTAGATTTGCTATATATATTTTTCACTAAAAAGTCTCCAAAAGTCTCTAGAAGTCTGGTAAATAGAGAATCTCTAAAAAAATTTCTCAATTTGAATACCCCGTAACTTATAGAGACTCATACAAAGTTTTAATTGAATATTCCGTGACTTTTAAAAACTTTTAACCCGTGACTTTTAAAGACTTTTTAAAAGTCTCAATTGAATACACCAATACTTTTAGATATTCATAAAAAGTCTACATTAAATACCTCTAAACTATACTTAAAAGTCTTTAAAAATCTCAATTTGAATACACCCCCCTTAAATACTTTTACTTAAGAGAGCATTAAATTTGTAAATAAACCTGTAGATATTAAATTTTTTCATATTTACACTTAAATTTATATAAATATATTTTATTGCAATACTTTAAATAATAATTAATTTTCTTAAATCCATCTATTATAATCGAAATTTCCCACTATCAAGTAATTTGTTTGCATATGGAAATCTTCATAGAGAAAATCACGCACCTTTCCCCAATTATCCATCAATTTAAAACCCTAGCATTCTCTAATCACCATTCCATAAAAAAAAAATCAAGGTCATTTTCATCTGTGTTCTTGGAGTTTGCAACTTTGAATGTAAACTAAAAAAACATTCTCAGGGAACATGAAGAAACGGCTTGGTAAGAAAGCCAGAACAAAATCGATGAAGAAGAAATACAGTATTCCCGTTCTTGAATAAACCAAGACAAGTTCATGTTTGCCATTTACTTTTTTTATTCTTATATATTATTTTGTTTTGTTAGATCATATTTTTAAAATTCCGTTATTCACTATAACATATTTTGTTATTGTGAAAAATATCTTTCATTAATTGATGTTAGAATAGATTGCGAAACTGTCGTATGTTAACTGAAATTATTACATTAGTTTCGATGTATGCAAACAATAATTGTTACGTAAACTATATTCAGTTACTTCACGATGTTAACATATACATACTTATTACACCACAATATTAATGTATATTTTTCGATGTATGATAACTTTTCAGTGTTTGTTAACAAGTTTTGTTATATTATCAACTCATATTGGTTACCATGTTCTGATATAAAATCCGATATAATTGTGCCCATTTGAGATTATTTGATATTAACACATACATTCACGCAAACTTGTGTACTCAACTTTTTTTGTTGCGGTCTATTGAACTCCATTGTGAGATCTCTAATTCAAATGATATCGTTATTTTACATAGTGATTGTGGCATCTTCATCATCGAATATGCGGCGAAAAGGCTTTCAAACGTGCTACCAATAAATATTGCACATGACTGTGACTTACTGGGAAAACGATAGATAGATAATTAGAATTGATGAACTCTGTATTTGAAATTTAAAAAGGAGAAATTTATGGGATAAAATATTTATCCGATAATGATATAATTCTGTTATTAATTAAGATAACAATGCATAATAGAATGACTCTTTACATCCTATCAATATTCAATTTATGTTATCATTTAATGGCATATGTTAAAAAATTAATAGTAACCAGTAAATTTCAATTTTCTATTTCAAAGTAGGTTATAGGGCCGCATAAAAAAACAGCGAAACCGCAAACCGAACCGAATCCGTTGGTTCGGGTCCACGTGGACCCGCAGTTTTTTTTTTCTCTTAAACTGAACATAACTGTTTCAGAATGATTTGGTTTAGGTTTCAATTTTTAAAAACCGCACGAAACCGAACCAAACCACTTTTAAATTTTTAAGTTAAAAAATAATTTTATTAAACACAATTCACAGCAGGACTCAAGTAGTATCTCACCTTGAATTGTTATTTCTAACAGTTTTTGCATTTCCAAATGCTTCAAGTACTAGATTTGACTGCAATGAACCACTCAGTGACCTTTAGATGTATAATAGATAAAGGTGTTCATGGAGAGCACAAAAAGTTTAAAAGTGGACTAGTTATAAATGTATCAACACTAAAAATTATATGCCTAGTTATAAGTTTGAAATTAAAGAAGGGCACTTGTGAAATTTGGACTTGTTATGTTGTTGGAAATTGGTTTAAATATGTCGAGAAATTAACCAAGTGTTAAAAACAACGAAAGTGACTTCGTGTTAACTTTGCCAAAATATACAAACCCGACTCAATCCGTTTAGGCGAATTAGTTTGCCACTTCAACGCTTCGGAGAAACGGGGGAGTCGAGGGGGCAGCGCCCCTCGTGTTGCCCCCGGAAAGAAAATTCAAATTTATCTGCATGTTTAAAGGGTATATTTGGCATCTCGAAACCAATATCGAATGAATGAGAAATTACGAAAAAGGATAAAATCGGGTCAAAGTTTGACCATGCGATCGCATAGCTAATTTACATCGCGATCGCAATCGGCTTAAATTTTAAGCGAGAATGTATTTTGGTCCTTCCATGCGATCGCGGGAGGTAAAGCCTTGCGATCGCATGGTTAAATTGGATCAAGTTACATTACGATTTTGTACCTTGCGATCGCAGACTTGGTTAAACCATGCGATCGCATAAGTTTGCGTGAACAAACATGTCCTTTTGAAGGGTTGCACGATTTGGTTCATTCCTTTTTGTTTTCAACCGATCTCCAACGTTTCACTATCGAATGGACCGCCATGACTTCCTAGGTGGATAGAACGAATGTGTCAGACCACTTTTCGATGTAGTTCAAGTTTTTTTCATTCATTGATTGATTCAAGGTAGCTTTAGCTTGCTTCCATCCAAGTCCAAGCGCTAGCGGAGCCTTGGGACACTTTACCCCCAATTAAGACTTTATCCCGGTCCATATATTCTTAACTCTTTAGCTCAATAACTCAAGAGCTACTTAGCTCAGTAAATGAATGCCCCTGACTCTATTCCTTTCTTTGTCATGACATGTGGACGTCCATTTTTACAGAGGATTGATACAGAAACTATTTGCAAACATTAAGCACTCATATATTTCATCATTTTTAACCAAAATTATTGCATTTTAGTTGCACAAATTCTGGTTTCCATTTCATTTCATCCGTTGGAGAACAAAGCCAAATTTTAGTTCGTTGTACTTGAGTTTTTGAAGTGCTACAAAACTCAAGGGAAGCCGTTGTATCTTGGGAGTCAATTGCTTTATACCGTAGGCACCATTGCGGGGCAAAATTGACTTAAGGACAAAGAGTTCAACTCTTGCCTCGGTTTATTTTCATCATTTCCATTTTTCGATTTCTTGCTTTATTGCTTCGGAGTCATTTCACAGAAATTCCACCAACATGTTAAGCTTCACATTCTAGTATTCTTTATAAAGTTTTTGTTTATAAATAATAATAAAAAAAACACATAATTTGGACAATGAAAGAAAGAAGCAAACAATTTAATGCAGTTTTTTATGTTTGATCTTTTCTTACAACTCTAACTTAGTAATAAAACCCAAACACCTTGTTTTCTTTAAATTATACTAATGTCAACATTCGTGTTAGATATTACCAAATCAAGTACTTGCTTTCATGTATCATTTGCATGAAACCATGAACTCATAAAGACTTTCATGATAACACATTTAGGCTCTTACCTCAAGAACTTGTTGCTCTACAGTTCATCCTTCAGTGTCTTTACGGCCACCCAGTTCAAAAAATAATAATTTTCAATATTAAAAATCTCAATTCTTTAAAATTAAAAAAGTCCAAATCTTTAAAATTAATATGTTCAGACTTCAAAATTAAAAGGCCCGATTCACTAACTTCAAACTTTAGAGTTCAGACTTTGAAATCTGGTTTGCTAATGAAGGAATGTTGTGGTACTGCTGCTACTTTTGCTTATGAAGCTAGAAAGGGTGCTGCTACTTCTATATTGTTGCTTATAAAAGTTTTGAGTGGAGAAATCTATTGGCATGTTAGATGCTAACTTTCTACTACTTTTTTGCCTCTTTATTTATATTTCAAATTTTAGATAAATGTAAATGTAATTTAATATTTAACATTATTAGTTCTCGTTTATACTTATATGTTAACTTGTTTTAAATATATTATTATAATATCGATAAGTAAACCGAGGATCAAAACTGAACCAAACCGCAAATAATGATTTGGTTTGGTTTGGAAAAATTCCAAATCACATGAAATGGTTTGAGTTGAAAATATGGCACAAACCGTTCAAACCGAACCGTGTTTACCCCTAATAGGTTATATATGTAATTTTTCCCTTACTAAATCACGAATGCTAACGGACCATTAACAGACCACAGGCCTGTAACAGGCATGTGGTATGTTAAGGCCAAATTAATGGTTTGTTAATAGATGTAACAAACTATTAACAGACCACATGCATGTGGTCTATTAAGGCCAAAATAAGATACCAACAAGTCTGTTAATAGACCTGTAGGTCTGTTAAGGCCAATTGGCCAAAAATTTGTCAACAGACTCATGGTCTGTTAATGTGAATTTATACAATTATAACTTATTTGTTTCAATTATTCCACTTTAAATAAACTCATATTTGCAGAAATTTAAAGTAAAAATCACAATTTATACTCAGATTTATACATATTTTCATAATTTATATTACAAAATCTACAATTTCTACCGTGAATTAAAAGAAGAAGATAGAGAATGATGAATTTCTACTTTGAAATGAAATTTCTTACATAAATGAAATGGTTTTGGATTCTAACATTAAAATAAATTAGATTCTAACCTTGAAATCTTTTTTTTTCACAGACAAATGAATTTGAAATCGTTTGAAGTGATTATAAACGGGTCACCCGGCCATTCAGCACTATTTCCACTAATTCCATGTGGTGTATACAATCGGGCAAAATTTTTGTTATTTTCAATCCCACCAAAATCTTCTATTTTTTGTAATCAAATGTTCTTGATTGAATTATTAACCAGAAATACAGATTATGTTACACAATTTGTTATTCTGTAGCACTGACTGCTAAAGATGTTACAATTTGTTATTATTTAATTGTAAATAACATGTAATGTTGATACATTGTTTTGTAACACTAATATTAATATGATGTTTTGATTTAGCACTATATTTTTTAGGGTAAATAGCGTTAGGGGTCCTTAACCTTCGAACGTTGTAACGATGGGGTCCTAATCATTAGTTTACTAGCATCCAAAGTCCCGAACCTATGAAACGTTAGCACCTGAGATCTTTTTTTGACAGAAACTGTCAGTTTGATTGATAAATGGTCAAATTTTGTTAAATAGACTGTTTTATCCTTAAATTGAATGATTAAAAATAAATAAATAAATAAATAAAATTTACAACTAAACCCCAACCCAATTTTACAATTGGCCTCCATCTCCATCTCCATCTCCAAAACAATGGATGATCTCCATCTCCAAAACAATGGCTGATAAGAGAAAGCGCCGCCGACCGTCCACCACCCGTCGTCACCCTAGCTCAATTTCCCTCCTCTGGTTCAAGCATATTATCAGTCACCTTGTGTTCATCCACTTTAACTGTTCTTGCCGGAAGCTTCTTTTAGGAGCAATCTGATTCTATGTCTGTTTCTCCAAGAGTTCTAGAGATAAAGGGGGGCGTAGAGCACTGCTAACTCAAAACAGCCACATAATCATTCAACCTTTCTTCAAAAAATCAACACAAGATGAGCAATGGGTGTCTTCCTTACCGTGAATCGCGACTGAGTTTTTCTCCACAAAGTTCTATACTTTATTGAGCAATCTTGCGGACGGAATAGTATGTCAACATTGATATTTTCTTCTTTTTCATAGCTTGAAATGAGCGAACAAGAATTGAAACTCAAAAAAGCAAGTTGGCTTAGTGATTAAACAATAACCCACAATTACAAGCAGAAAATTTGAAGGAAAAACGCCAAAGAAAGATTGTAACAGGAAGCTGCCCAAATGGTTTCTCTCTCTAGGCTGAGAGCATCTCTCTCTAACTGTGAAGATTATGCACTTTGGTGGGAGGATGAGTTGGTTCACCATTGGAGATAAAAATAGGTGTTTGTTCTTACTTCTTGTTGAACCGGAGCACGCCGGAATTTTGTTGCAATCCACTGGTGCTGGCTGATTTTTTTCGGTGGGCGGTGGGCAACAAATGGTTTTGGATATGGAGATGGAGGCCAATTACAAAATTGGGTTGGGATTTAGTTACAATTTTTTTGGTTGGGGTTTAGTTGCAATTTTTATTTTATTTATTATTATTATTATTTTAATCATTCAATTCAAGGGTAAAACGGTCTATTTAACAAATTTTGACCATTTAACAATCAAATTGACGGTTTCTATCAAAAAAAGACATCAGGCACTAACATTTCATAGGTTCGGGACTCCGACTGCTAGTAAACAAAGGTTCAGGACCCCATCGTTACAATGTTCAAAGGTTAGGACTCCTAGTGCTATTTATCCTATTTTTTATATTAAATGTTCTTGATTGAATTGTTACACGAAAATACAGATTATGTTACACAATTTGTTATTATGTAACATTGACTGTTAAAGATGTTATAGCTTGTTATTGGTTAATTAGTGTTTAATATGATTTTTGTAATGTTGATGTTTAATATGATGTTTTGATTCTTAATGCAGATTATATTACTCCCAATTGATATTTTGTATCACTGATTGATACAGATTATACAATTAGGTATATCATGAGTTTTTTTGTGTGAAATCTGGTATTATGTATTATATCTCAATTTGTAACATAGATTATTACAAATGTTGAAATTGAAGGGATCATGCATTTTATTTGTAGTTGTTATAGCTATTTCTAATACAAATGATATATATTTGACATTTATAACAATACTAGTGTGAGCACGTGCGATGCGCGTAATAATGTTTATTATATATTTATTTTACGAATTGACTTGATATTGGTAATCTTGTAAAAAAAATATTAAAAAACATGCGATTGAAACATAAATATAAGCATGCCTAAAACTTAAAACCTAGTTTATTATTACAATAGATGACTCAAATATATAATAAAATTTAATTTAATTTACTTCATAAAAGCTACTATTCTTAAGTACCATTTTCTCTGAATTTGCATTCTTCCTTAAAGCTTGAGTTCATTCCTTTATAATATTTTAATCACATAAAGAAAGACGAATGCTTTTGCATTAAGAAATTTCACATTTGCTCTAGAATAAGACTCTGAGCATAAGTATCTATAACAACATTTGCACATTAATTTTTTTTTTTTCAAATAACTTAAATAAAAGATAAAGAGAGAGTTGAATTGAGCTTACATCATCAAAGATTTTAGTTTTCAAGAACAACAATTTAGACTTCTTCGGTAAATGTACCAATTCAATCATCACGGTGTTTAGTGGCAGAATAAAAAGTTCATAAAAATCTTCTTTATTACTTTAGATTCTAGAGATAATCAATAAGTTAATTGATCAAGTCGTTTCATGTTCGAATTAAAGCTCTTAAAACAACATAATTTTTAAAAGTAAATAAATCATGTTACAGTTGTTAATTAAGCATGCTAATAGAAGTTGCATGTATTTGATGCAAGTTAGAGATTGTAGCAAAAATGGGTCACAAAAGTGTAAACAAGTCAATAAACATATTAATTACAATTAAAATTGTTCCACAACTACCATGTGCCCGTGTGTAAAAATAGCATTTTAAATATAAATTTCTAAAGCACTAAATAGAGTTTGTACTGCTAATGTGCAAACAAGTCATTTTCAGAAATAATATTCTAGAGTTGCATTAATATTCAAAAAGAAAATGACAATAAAATTATGTACACCATTTTGTTATTTATTTAGGGACCATTTGCTTCAATTTTTTTTAAAATTAAGTTAAAACATAAAGATTAAAGTTGGAACTATAATATTTGTAGTTAATAAACGAATACCTCAATTAAATAAAAGTATTTGAACATCAAGTTTGTGACAAAATTATTTTTATTTTTATGTTGTAACAATAAAATAAAATTTTAAAATTTAAATAATATAATTACTTAATAATAATAATAAACTAATTTTAATTATTAATAATTATGAACTTAAATTTTAGTTATTTTATAATAGTTCGTAAAATATACAAAATAATTTAGTACAATATCAATTTAGTCAATAAAGTGTCAATGAAAAAAAAACTCGTTCTCTTTTATAAAAAATAAAATTATCAGACTCATTTGCACATTTTACAAAGATTAGAAATCTAATTACAATTTTCTCTGATTAAAACTAAGAACATATTTGTATTTTTCATCAAATAAGGATCAATTGTGCACCAAAACAAATAGATTAGAAGTGTTCAATGTAAAAAACAAATGTTGGGGATGATTTCTGCACTGTGGACAAAGGTGAGGAATCATTTGTGCCAATTTCTTTTTTGGTTGACCATTTTGAATAGTAAACTTAACATTCACACTTTTAATATAGAAGAGAAAGATAGGAAAAAATTTATTTTCTTAAAATTAAGAGCATGTTTGGTGGCATTTCTTATCAAAAATGCATTTTGGATTTATTATCGTGGGTCATCTTTTGCATAGGTAACCATTGCTTTCCATTGACTAAATTACATTCAAAATTGTAAATTGGACAATCTTACCCTTCTTCTTCAAAGAACCAATTTTCAAAGAACTAAATTGAAGGATAGAAATATAAAACACTCTTTTCAGTCAAAGCGTGTATAACTAGAAAAAGTATACTATTTTTCAAAAATGAATGCTGATTGTTTGTCATGGCTCGAAAGCATTTATTGTAAAATGTATTTTTGAGTTGAAAAAATAGCAACGAACATCATCTAAGTATAACATCTGAACATCCAGCAGATTGGCAAGCCACATTTTTTTAACTGGTAAACCAACCAGGACTCTCCACTCACACAAACAAATAGTTCAACACTAGACAAATCCAAATCAAGCCATGAAAAGAAAAAAGAAAAATAAAAATAAAATCTGATCGTTATCTTTGTTTGTTCCAATATCTTTGTTGTTGCAAATTGCAATCTCTTCAAAAATATTCTGTTCTAAATGGATATTGAAGATGAAGGGTTTGGTTTAGCATAGTATAAATATTTGGTCAGCATACTGTTTTGACACTTGTTGCATTTCAATGCTAACATTTATATTTTCAACTTTCAATTTTAATAATAACGTCATTATTGCAATATCATTTGAATAAATGACTTGATTTCACTTTTTATTTTTATGGGGTAAGAAGTACATATAAGCAACCATTATGGGAAGGTAAACATAATTTTGTTTAAAAGCAAAATTTTAACTTATCTTGATATAAACAAAAAATGTAAAAACTCAAGAAAAAAAATCATCATCTTCCTTGTTTCCCAAGGTTTCCCACACCCCAACTCTCTGCCCAAACAACCTTGAACCTCCCATTCCCTCGCCTCTAGTGGTAACTCAGGCAGCGTATCTTCTACCCCACCACCCACCCGCCCGCCCGCCAGCCAGCCAAAATTAGGTTGCAGAACTCAGTCAAAGTCTTGGTTAAAGAAAATGGCTGAATGATTTTCAAAAATATCAACTGAGATCTCATAAAAATTGTCAATGGTAAATAAGACGAAAAATAAAATTAGGAAAGACTAGAACTATTAATGAGTTGGTTACTAAAATTAAAGTTTAATTCGTTCTAAGTTGCATTTTAATTCTAAATTAGTTAGGCTGCCTTTTCTTTTCTTTATTTTTCGCCTTTTGGTCAAGAAGAAAACGGCAAGCATGAAACTCTTACCATTTTAAAATGAGTTGGTTACTAAAATTAAAGTTTAATTCGTTCTAAGTTGCATTTTAATTCTAAATTAGTTAGGCTGCCTTTTCTTTTCTTTATTTTTCGCCTTTTGGTCAAGAAGAAAACGGCAAGCATGAAACTCTTACCATTTTTTGGCTACAATACTCAAGTTCATTTTAAAATTGGTTCGACATTTGTTTTCAAAGTTTCGTTGTGATTATCTGTAATTTTGTTTTCAAATGTCTTTCTTTGTTGGTTTTTAACTTCAATTGTCAAATTTTTTAGTAATCTATACAATATATTCTTGTAACGATTTTGTTCAATAGATATGTAATATTTTCATTTATTGCATTTTTATTTAAACTCTTTGTAATAATCTTTGGCTCTCTTTTTATTATTCTATTATTTGATTTTCACAACAATTCAATTGGTTCAACATTTGTTTTCAAAGTTTCTTTGTGAATATCTATAATTTTGTTTTTAAATGTTTTTTTTGTCAGTTTTTAATTTTAGTTGTCAAGATTTTTCTACTACTCTATGCAATATATTCTCTGTAACGACTTTATTCAACACGTAATATTTTCATTTATTGCATATTTATTAAAACTCTTTGTAATGATTGTTGGCTAACTTTTTGTTATTTCTTTGTTGATTTTTAAATTCAGTTGTCAAGATTTTTTAGTACTCAATGCAATATATTCTTTGTAACGAAATGTAATATTTTCATTTATTGCATGCTTACTGCATTCGAAGTGGTGAGATTTGATCGTACATATTTTGAACGATGCATTGAGGCGGTGAATATATTTTGAAGATATCGGAAAGGAGATGATCGATTAAAGGGGATGGATTGAGGAGGTGAGCAGATTTTGAAAATGATCGGTTGAAAAGATGAATTGAAACTATCAGCAAATTTTAGAAGAGATGATTTTGTGAGAGAATAAATTGAAGATATAACACATAGACGTTTAAGTACTTTTTTCTTCTCATAGGCCGTAATGGAAAAATTTTTCTATGGTTGTGATTAAAACTCTTTGTAGTGATTGTTGGCTATCTTTTTATTATTCAATAATTTGATTTCCACAACAATATGATTTTTATAGTATCAGTGTTAAATTGAAGAGGTGAAAAATATGATTGATGAGTGGGATTACTTTTGTAATTTGTAAACATATAATAAATATTCATTTTATTCATTTTTCTTATTTTAATTTAACGATGTCCTCGTGTCACGGTTGACCATTTGAGTCTCGCAGCACAACTATTTTTTACCTATGCTGCAGTAGTCTCACTCCATTCAACTACATTTTGTCTTTTCATCACGAGTTTAGACATGACACGTTGCTTATTTTGCACACGTAACATACTAGCGTGTAAACACTCGAACGCATTCCAGGGGATGCACTTGATGCCAAGATGCTCGCCTATTCACAATGCACATCATCGATGTTCTCGACTCTGTTAGACCTACGAATGGCAATGGGACTGGGACGGGTCCGGGGCGGGGTTTTGCCCCACCAACCACCCCAGTTAAGGTTTTTTTTTAACAGAAAAAAATTATTAAGAAAAGAAAAGAAAAGGAAAGGAAAACATAGGAAGACGAAGGTGGATCTCCCTTCTCCGATGCGGTCTGGTGGATCTCTCTTCCCCAATTTCAGCAACCTCCAGTGAACCCATATTAGAGGCATCCAAACATGAAGACGAAGGTTTATCTCACTTCTCCGAGGTGCAATTCGTTCTTTTCCCGGACATAGAACAATCTTCATCAATTTCGCGAAGCTCATTTGCGAAATCTTTAACTTCTTCGCATGCATTGGACTTTTCTTTCTTTTTACCCATAATATAATGGCTAAAAAATACACTTTTCAGCAAAGATGAAGCTGTCGACGGCTAACCGTGAGGAAAACAGCTGGAAATCAAATCAGTAAACCTCAAAAATTTGAATTTTAAATCCAACAAAGTACTATTGCAGACGATTGAAAAGCTTGAAAATGGATTAAAAAAAAGACCATTTTGCTGGAATACACCAAGATTGAGTGGGCCCACACCATAGTGGAGCTTTGACTTTGCATTAATGGAGTATAAACAAGCTGGAACAACATGCATAAAGTAGAAGTTGAATTCATTGCGTAAAGAGGATTGTGGAAATTGGGCCTGGAACTTTAACTTTGTTTGTTATATTATACCAAATGGTAAATGAAAAAAAATTGCAAATAAAAAAAAGGCAAGTTACAATTCCAACACTTTGCTAACCAAGAATAGAAAAGGACTGTGAGCCCAGCAGCTAAAATGACGTGTCCGTTGCTAAAAAAAAAAAAATAAAATGGAGGGTGGCGTGGCGTGGCGTGGCGGGGCGGGGCGGGCGGGGTTGCCCCATACCCGCCCCGGATCCTTCGCGGGGCAAAAATATTTGCCCCGGACCCGCCCCTATTACCCGGTGGGCGGCGCGGGATGAGTTCAGGTCAGCGAGTTTTTTTACCATCCCTAGTTGGACCCGACTTAGCCAACTTGTCTGTATGTCCATGCACAAGATACGGTCGTCTTGAAGCATACTCGATGAATGGGAGCTGTCATAGCTCCGTCCGAAGCATTAAGAGTCGTTCGCATGCTCTACAAAGCAATCATTGTAATCATCCATTCCTACAAGCATATTGGTTTATTGCATGCTGCAATTCCTTTAGTTAGGGCCTCACCCAAGCTGGATCAACTGATAATCCATGGCTAACTTGAAGTGCTTTTCATAGTATACTCATTCCAATAATATCGACATCTTGGCATATTCGTCCAACTATGCGGTGTCATCCCCACAACCACAAATCTAGCCAACATACCCCCGCGGCAAGGCTAGAACCCATTATAGGTGGACTATGCCCGTTGCCCACATTGCTCGCCTCGTCTCTACAATAGGTGTTCAGTTTGGCCCGTTGGCTCGTGGGACAAACAAGCCGAGATGAGCAGCCCACGAGCTTGGTTGGTATTTTTTTTAGATTAAAATTTCAGAAATTCAAAAAAATAATAATAATGCATCATCAAACGGTCACTTAATTGTGACCATTTGATGCCCAACGATCACTTTTTACCGAGCCAAAATGGCTCGACCCTTTTTTGTTGCTTTGCCCAAGCTCGGCCTCATCGCCCAAGCCTATTGTGATGATTGTGAGCCCAAGCCTATAATGGGTTGAGTGGATGGGCTCTATAATGGGTTGAGTGGACCAACTGTTCGGCCCATTTTCCATCTCTATAACTCATAGCCAAAGCACACAAGTTAGCATACAAGGCCCTTTAGATTGTTTTCTTCAATAGCTCATTTGACCTTAGAGGTGTTACCGTATCACCGTATCCTTAGCGTAGTCATTGAGTATAACAATACTCTATCGGTAAACCTCTGGGCCCTTTCCCAACGAAAGCTACAAAGGCCAATCACCGCCCGATGAATTTTCGACCTCATACAAGTACTTTAGCCTTATGTTAAGGTGCCTAAAGTAGGCCATTAGTTACCCTACACACCTCTAATAATTGAGCAATTAATGCATATGGATAGGCTACCATCTATGCTTTCATGGGGACCAAAGCACGGGAGAGGCTAGTTGATTGCTCACCAAGCACGCGCCACATGGGAAGAAATAACTAAATTGACAACAATAGACGTCTTTTGGCAGATAAATCATAACTTTCATAATTGATGCTTCCCGATCTCTAAATGATGCTCCGTTTGATCTGTAGTAAAATTAACATCTTCAATATTATGTCCATAAAGTTTTTAATATTTTAAAATTTCAACAATGTCACTACTTGATAGTGTCGCCTTCGGCCTCTAAGTTTCATAACCAAATGGACTCCGATTGTCGTTTGCCTTTGGTAAGAAGCTTCTTAACTCCTTAGGCAAACTCCACGTAAAATGGTTTCTCCAAACTCTATTCTTAATGTTCTTGCTCATTGTATGAAACTGCTGCCATTACAGTCGCCAATAATCTCATACCAAACCAACTTATCTCATTGTCCTCAATGGTCACGGACACTAGCGTTAAGCTAAGTTGTTGTCCACGACACCTTGACTTAGATTTTAATTGATTTTGAAATCTATATAATTCTAAGAGTAGTGTTATCGATTTAGATTTAAAAAATTTAATAATATTTATTAATTATTATCCCGATATAAATAAAAGTTAAAAACATAAGAAAAAAATCATCATCTTCCTTGTTCTCCACACCCCAACCATCTGCCCAAACTTGAACCTCTCTTCCCCTCCCTTGTACTAGAAACTCTGGTGGCATTTATTCTACACCACGACCACCCACCTACTGTGAAAATTAGGTTGCAGAACAATAACAAACATGTCCAAGAAAGATGTGAATATAATAATCACCAGTAGGCAGTGTCTAAACCTTTAATTCTATTATTAACCACCCACGGAAACAAATAAATATAATAGAAATGTTAAGTCTCGAGTTCCATATGGTACCCTATGTAGGTCGGTCAAAGTCAAAGCTTTCTCTAGACGCAATGTCGTAATCTACCGAGGCTATCCTTCCTCCCAACCTAGTTAAAGCCGAGGAGGTCGAGAATGAAGAGGCGATCGAGCTCGACCCGGTTGTGTCTTGAAGAAGCCTTTTCTAACACTTTTGTATATCATATCTGAAATGATTGATGGGACAGCTTGTCATAGTCATATCTGTTTAGTATGCGGCTGAAAGAGACATCTAATTAAAACTATGACATGACACGGATATGACAATGACTTATTGAGTTTGCGCCATTTATCGCACATCAAAGAGACCTGGCCAATTGACTTTGGCATATAAATACCAATGTCGTGTCTCGAGGGACATGATGATGAAAATATAGATAAAGAAACCATGTTAAACAAGTCATCTCCATTGATTGAGTTTAAGTGTTCATCAACCCACTTAGCAAGTCGATGGTAAAGAGGCTCTCAAGCCATTTCCTCGGATATTACATGTGTCTCCAATGCCCAAATATCAATCCTAACCCCCTTTCTAGTCTATTGTCGTGATCAAAAAGTTGACATTGTAGTCCAAGTGTATAGGTAATATATACGTAGACAGAGTAGGCGTGTGGATCCTATTGACAGTCATTTTTAAGGTCAACAAGAAACATAAACCCAAAAAAGAGTGGACTCAGAAGTAATGCAATTGCAGCATCGTAAAAATAAAAAATGATAAGTTAAAACAGAATAATATTTGGAAGAAGAAATATGGTGATTTTTTTACCCTTTTTCCATTTCTTTATTGGTTTATTGTTTTCTTTTTTGTTTATTTAAACACAGTCTCTATTTGGTTTGTGGATAAAACTATTTATCTGGATAATAATTACTTAGATAAAATGTTTATTATAATCCTGTAACGCCCACGGACTTTCCTCTACGACTTTTCATCTAGGGGCTATTTCGTGCGTCGTTAACTTACGTATTGTCTACTAGGGGTTTCATTCCAAACTGAATTTCTTTCGCTTCCCTAGCAATTCAAACCCTTGACCTCCCTCTTAAGGGGAAATTAATGACGACGAATAGATCCCAGGAAAAGGTCATAGGAGAAAGTCTGCGGTCGTTACAAAAAACGCACGTTTTTTGTAACGATCACGCACTTTTTCCCACGACCTTTCCTTTCGCCTGTGGCTATTCCATGCGCCGTTAACTTACGTACTGTTCACTAGAGATTGGTCTTCAAACTGGATTTTTTTCACGTCTCTAACGATTTGAACTATTGATCTTCCCCTTTAAGAACTTATAGAGAATGCTAGTACCAATTAAGCGAATATTTTTTGTGACGACTACAAACTTTTTTCTCGATCTTTTGTCCAGTGGGCTATTTAGTGTCACGTTAACTTATGTCTCGTCTCATCGGAGGTTGGACTCCAAATTGAATTTCTTTCGCATCCCACTGCTCGAACCCTTAACCTTTCTCTCCTTAAGAGAGAATTTAAGGGTTCGAATCACCGGGGATACGAAAGAAATTTAGTTTGGAGCCCAATCTCCAATAGATAAGATGTAAGTTAACGGCCAGGCATGAAATAGCCCTTGGACGAAAGATCGTATGAGAAAGTCCGTGGTCGTTACAAATCTTCTTTGGTTTAGCTATGTATAAGAATAAAAAAAAGTCTATGTTAAAAATGCTAATTTTTCATAAAGAAAAAATAATTATAACGTTATTTTTAATTAAACGAAAAAAGTAAATAAATAAAAAACTAAAAGAAAAAAAAATAGGTGAAGCCGCGATGAGCGATGTTGAAGGTGGGCGGTGGTAGAGGACGGTGACGACGATAGGCGGTGGTGATTATCCTAGTGTGGATGTTCAAAAATAGATTATAAAGAGTACATTCTTCTTTTAAAGAAAATAAGTGAATTATTATCTGGATAAAAAAAATTGTATTCATCTTTTGAAGACAACTTATTCTCATTTTTTACTTAAATTGTTATCCGGATAAAAAATTATTTAGACATCAATTCTTTCCATACAAGATTAAAAAATTATCTATTATTTTGAACTAGTGGCCAAGTACAAAACGGTCCACAAAATAAAATAAAAAACTTGTTTGAGAGAGTTTTTAACAAATTTTGATAGCAATTGATAAAATGTGTGGTTAAAAAGTTTATATAAATTGTGAATTTTATGAAATGTGTTGTTAAAATTAATTATTGACTTTTAATCACGATTCTTTAACAAATTTTAATTTGAATTAAACAAGAGTCATCTAATTAAAAAAAATGACTTGGGAGTCAATTTGGAACCTCTCCCTAGAAGCACATGTGTGGATTTTGATAAAAGAAAAAATAAAAAAGGTTGAAATCGTCTAAACTAAAGTGCTATCAAAATGAAAGTTTTTAAATTTAAATGCTCTTGTTTAAAGATTGAGGATTAAAATATAATACCTGATAAAAGTTTAGGGACTTCAGTGCTATTTAATTGCAGACATGCTGTATTATAAAGTGCTATCAAAATGAAAGATTCAGAATTTAAATGCTCTTGTTTAAAGATTGAGGATTAAAATAAAATCCAATAAAAGTTTGGAGACTTCCGGTGCTATTACATTTTCAGGTGGCTAATGACGATGACGGGCCAGTGTTCCCCACATCCGAATAATTGTAAAATAATCCCAATAAAAAGTTTGGAGACCTCCGTTGCTATTACATTTTCAATTGTGCGTATGTTTGGTAAATTTTTTTTGTAATGATTATAATCCCACGGATTTGGTGTGTTTGAAATGTTTGTTAAATTTTTTATAGATTATAAGTAAGAAATGTGTGGATAAAAATAGATAAAAAGTTGTGTATCTTACGTACATGTTTGGTAGATCTTGAAATTATTTTTAAGTCTTTATATTATAAGTTGTTGGTGAATATATAGATAAAAATTGAATTCTATTTTGTAATTTTAAAATTATGTTTGAGTTTTGACCAGTTTATATTATAATTTAAGCATATCCAAACATTAAGAGATCAAACTTATTTGATTAATTCCATTTTGTGATTTTAAACTTTTTTGGTTAAGTTTAAATTATAATTTAAGTTAATTAAATTGATTAAATATATTTTATATTTATTATCTATATATTTTATATAATACGTAATTTATAAATGCTTAAAAAATAATTTTAACACTGATATTGTTTTTGTGATCAAATTTGAATGGCAATAATTTTCATTTTTCAATAAATATTGCATAAATGTTTGACTAAGTTTAGAAAAAGTAAAAAGCAATTAATACTTGTTTTTTTTTTCAAAAGTAAAGTTACGAAGTTACTTTTTGGGCAAAATGTGTTTTTGAAAAATAATATTTTGACTTTTTTGGTGTCGAAAAGTTACTGTTACTTTTTTTTTTTGGCAAATAAATTTTATAGAATTTTTAATTTTACTATTTTGAGTTTTTGACAGATAGGTTTAGCAAATTAAATTTTATAGAATTTTTCAATTTTACTATTTTTTCCAAGTTTTATAAAATACTATGTGAGGTAACATTGTAGAAGAATTGTTTCCGTGAGATTGGATGAATCAATTAATTTTTAATTTTTGACTTAATTTTTAAAATTCTAATAGTTTTTATTATTTTAATTTAAAAAATAAATGTCACATAATCAACATTATTGAATAGAGTTTAAAATAATTTTTTTATTTACTCATAATCTTTTTTATTACATATTTTATAAAACCTAATATTTTAATCAATTTTTATTTTCGATTACATATTTTATCAACTTTTTTATCAAAATCTCTTTCAAATCAAAATCTACTTTTTTAACATCAACCAAACAAACAATAATTATAAATAAATTTGAATTAGTTGTATATTTAGACAGAACGAACTACATTGGTTTGCTAAAATAAATAATGATAATTATTGAATACAAGTGAAAATGGTTATAGAAAACTAATTATAAAATAAATAAATTGGATTTATTATTTTATTTGTATATTTAGACAGTACGGACTACCTTCATTTGCTAAAACAAATAATGAATATTATTGAATGCAAGTGAAAATTTTGTTAAGAGAGCTAAAGATAATTATTAAATGTTACTTTTGCTTTTGGACGAATGTGTGTGACAAAAAAATTAGTTTCATTGTTTGATGTAAAAAATTTCTAATTTTTTTTTTTTTTATATATAAATAGATTTGACAAAAATGTTACTTGTTCCATTTTGGCAGATGGAATTGGTGAAAAATTACTTTTACTTTTAACTGTTTTTAGTCAATTGGTGTACAAAATGTTCAATTATGGAATGAAGGAGATGTAATATATATTTTTCGTATTTACCTACTAGAGAGAGGAGAAGTAATTTATAATTTAATTACTTTTGGTAAAATTAGTATATTATTTATATTCTCATAATTTAATTACATGCATACAAACGAGTAAAATGACTACTTACAGAAATATCAAAAAATGAAGAATTAGATTGATCGATGTAAGAGTTTGACTTTTTTTATTAAGATGAAATTGTCTCATACAGGTGCTTACGATTTATCGGCACACGTCTTTCAAAATACAACGACCATTTCTCGTAATATGGAGCACTCCAAATTACGAGAACAACAAACCGGACAGCATTTTGTTCTCTTTTTAAATGAAAACTGGACTTGAACTTTATGCAAAAATTATTTTTATACTAAAATGATTTATGCAGAAAAGTGTAGAGACATTTGGTTGAAAGTAAAGTGATTTAATTTTCAATTATATGGGGCTTATTTATAATATCTGAAAAGTTGTGTATCAAAACACACAACTTCATAAAAAGATATGTCCAAAAGACATATCTTGTTGAAAAAGCACATGTCCAAAAGACACATCTCTAAGATGAAAAAATGTGATTATTAAGAAATGACATGTCAAAAAATACACGACTTTTCATCCAAACGGATTCTAGAATATCCCGCAATATTCTATTTCCATTTTTCAATAATATTCATGTATTTAAGCGATTCACTTGGACTTTAATTTTCATTTACTCGAAATTAGTTCGAGCAACTAAATATAATATGTTAATCTACTCGCGTATTGGAACACATTTGACCTTACAATTCTTGTACTCGACTAACGAACTCCGCTTAAATAATTGGTCAAAACCAACATTACTAAACAAATTTTCAACAAATACACATGTCTAAAATGAAAAATTAATTATAAATGAAATTTGATTTATTTGTACAGAATATAGATAAACATAGCATCCCTTCAATGGCTAAAAAGAGAGAATGGAAATGGTGTCTATTGACAATAATGTAATAGTCTTTTGAAAATAGACTTATTTTCTCTACAAATTTTTTATGCTTCATATAGTAGTTTAATAAATAGATTGCAATTAAAAAAAATAATAATTAATACACAAAAAACATATAATTGTGTTATATTATCAAAGCATCTGATTTATTAATTAAAAATAATAAGTTGATTAAACTAATAAAATAGATATAATAATTTTAAAATTAAATTCATACGATTCAAAGACCGCCTCAGATTCTAACTCTTCAAAAGAGTTCTAGACAAAGGATAGACCGAGAACGTTAAATAATCAACGTTAAATTTGATTAATATTTTATTACATAATAATGTTTTATCACATATGCTTAAAATGTTAAATAATCAGATTCTAGCTCCTCAATGTTTTATTGCATAATAATAATAATAATAATTATTGATTTGTCCTTCAAATTAATTATATTTGTTTGTTTGTCTCGATTCATAGATTTAGAATTGAATGATGAAGAAACAAAAAATTATACACTTATAGATATTGAAAAAATATTGCGGAGTTGTGGAAAAAGTCTTCGATACTTTCCAAAAATGTCCTTCCCTGAGATCGTAGATATTTCAATTCGCAGTAATAGACTTACAAAGGATGAACTGCGTTATGATATAAACGCTCTGGTTGAAGAATTAAAAAAAAAAAAAAATTGTTTCTAATCTCATAACTGAGCAAAAGAACGCTTATGAAACAATATTTGAGGTCGGATGAAATTCCCAATTATTCATTTGTTAAGTAATTTCCCAACTTCAGTTAATTAATTATCAATATTTCAATACATTGTAAATAGTACCGCCGGTTCAGTTTCCCAATATTTTGAATTTTCTATGATATTCGGTAAAAATGAATAAATTATGAATTGGCATTTCCAATTAAAAAATACACATATTCAAGAACAAGATAAATCTACTTCAATTATTAGTAATAACAAATTTGAATGCTACATTAACTAATCAATATAAAATTTAGAGTATGTAAACATTATTAATTGTCTACAAATAGAAAAACAATAAGTTTGCATAATATCATTAACGCAATCTGCATCTTTACAATTTAAAAAATCAATTTTTAAATTATAATATACCAACGCCAAAAATTAATTAATTGTCTTATACGTTGTGATTATAAAAAAAAAGTCAGGGTCAATCTTTCTCCGGCGTGAGATTATATTTGAAAAATCAGTTTTTAATTATGGACAACTTTATGTTGCATTGTCTATAGTTACAAATTGTACGGAATTGAAGATGTTGATTTGTGATAGGGATGGAGTGCCAACTAATTCGACCACAAATTTGGTTTTCAAATAGGCGTTTGAAAATTTGGATTATCTATGTTTTTTTTTTATTTTTCAATATCAATGAAGAATCGTCATTATTTATAGATGTGGCAAAAATGGGCGACCCGGATAAACTTGGTCCAAATAAAAAGTTGATCAAATAAAATTCGGGCCAATTTAACTTGGTACAACTAACCCACTGGACCTAATCGGACTGAAGCCGGGCTGGTCCGATAATTTTTTTTTTTTGTCCAAGTCCCTACCCCCCATGCCACCCACCCACCCACTCTACCCTGTGAAATGTGGCCGCAAATGGAGAGAGAAATCTTCCCCTCCCCCCGCAGCAAATAGGGGGGATTTCTTCCACCTTGTTTCTAGCTGTGCCATCCCCGTTGCAGCCAGAGGGGGGATTTCTCCTCCACTGGTTGCCGGCGACCAGGAGAGGAAAAATCCCCTCCTATCTGGTCGGGTTCTCAAATTGGGTTGGGGTGGGTTGGGGTGGGGTGGATACCGATTTTTGTTTTTTTTATTTTGTTTAATCTTTTATTTTTTTTAAATTATAAATAATTATTTTAGAAAAATAAGTTAAAAATTTAAGTTGGGTTGATCCATTAGCCATGTGGCTCAAAATCGGGCTAGGTTGGCCCAACAAATATCAATCCATGTAAAATTGGGTCAGGGTTAATCCAACCTAATCTTTTGTATGACCCGTTCAATTTCGAATTGGACCATCTCATCTAGCCCGTTTGTCAGCTCAAGTTATCTATATAACACTTGTTTTTATTTAAATGTAATAAATAAATAATATAATCTTAAAATATTTTAAAATTATTATCATAAAAAACAAATTATGTGTATTGCACGAATGATATACTAGTTTAAAAACAAAATTACACATAATCAAAACGAAACTTTGAAAACAAAAGTCGAACCAATCATAAAATGAATCTCCATTATCATAGCCAAAAAATGGTAATGTCAGAGTTCTTCTATCCATGCTGTTTTCTTTTTGACTAAAAGGGCAAAAAAACAGATAAAAAAAAGAAGGCACTGTTTTTGGTCTAGAGGATAGAAACTGGTGTCTCCATCTTTGTCCTTTTTTCCCTTATATAATGTGCCTCAATTATGCAGATAAGACAATTAAGCGTCAAAGTTGTAATTCTATAAAATACGTAATTAAAATTAATTATTAATTATAACTTCAGTCTTTCAAATAATTTTTTAAACTTTATCCAACAAAAACTTAGAATTAAAATGCAACTTGAGTGATTAGTTTAGAACAAATTAAAATTTAATTTTAGTAAACAATTCATTATTAGTTCTAGTCTTTCGTTTGTCTTTTTTTAATTCTTTTTTTTCTTTTTTTCTTCACCTTCTCCATTGACAATTTTTATGAGATCTCAGTTGTTATTTTTGAAAAATCATTCAGCCATAGATCATGATATTGGGAAAATAGAGAGAGATAGAAATAAATACAAAACAATAAAATATATTTTTTTAACGGTTTTCTAAATGAATAATGATATCTATTTCTAGTGGCGATTAGCGCGATTCTGAACGATAGTATACCAATTGCCACATTGTCTAATAAATAAAAAATAACGATATTCAACACGTGCTCATCACCAATGTATGTGTGATATTTGATAGTGAGCAATTTAGTTCATTATCCAATGTATTCCAATTTTATTGGAGAACGTGATAATTGGCACATAAATGATGAAAACTGGAGAATGCATCCCCTTTAAATAATTTAATTTAACGATTGGGTACGACTTAGCTTAGTTAATCCATAAATGATGAGAACGGTAACTATCAATTGAGCGAGGTAAGAGATTTAAAAGTTTGGATTTGGATACACATATTGGTAAAGGATGCTGGAGGTGGAATTTATTCATATGCTCTATATTTAGGACCATACTTACCATTACACTTACACACTCACACACTCACACATGTCAAATCATTACTTAATTGTTTGATACGCGAGTGTTAAATGTCATTGACATTGACACGTGTGTGTGTGTGTGTGTGGTGTGCAGTGTGTTATATATATATAAGATTATCCCTATATTTAATACTTTAAGACTTTTATAAAATTTTAAAAATCTAAATTAAATACATTTCAACTTTTTAACTCTATGAAAATCTTTAAAATTCTTTATTATACATCCCTTAGCCACATAATACTTGTTCGTAATTAAAATAATCTTTTTCAAAATTGGCCTTGTGTTTAAAGACTATCATCATTTTTTTTCTTTATAGATAGAGTTGGACGAACTTCTATTTGGTTCAATTCTAAAAAAAATCGAATTGGAACTAAAAACTAATCGTTATTTTCTAATAGAATCATTGGTTCCATAAAAAAACATGGAACATAACTTAATGATTTTAGTTTGATTCGACTCTATAATAGACAAATTAAGAATTTTATCAATAAACCGACTTGGTAATTGAGTTATTCAAATTTTTATAGATACAATTATAAACTACAACATATAATCCTACTTTTACCAACTAGGAGTTCCTGAAACAAAAGGGCAGATTTATGAACCAAAAGAAAAAAGTAAAAACATTTTAACAAGCTAATCATATAAATTATAAATAATTATTCATTTTTTCATTTCCAACGGGAAACACAAGGCCCTCGATCCCAATCCCAGCCCTAATCCTTTCCGAAATAATTCCCAATTTAATAAATATTCGTTAAATCATCCCCAAACCCCAATTCGTTAAATCATCCCCAATTCGTGGCAGAAAATTACCACCACACCACCACCACTACCGCCACCATGAACCACCACGATCAACCTCCAGAACCACCGCCGCCGCGATCACCCAACATTCACCACACCACCACCGCCCAAATTCTCAAACAGAGCACCTCCGTCTTCTTCTCCCACTTCCTCACCTTCGTCTTCCTCTCCTCCCTCCTCCTCACATTTCGCTCCAACGTCCACAGCACCTCTCACTACCTTTCCACCTTCATAGACCGCGATTCCTCCTTAAAATCCCTCCTCTCCCGCCTCGACTTCTCCACTGCCCAAATCCATCAGCAGCCCAATCATCTCCGCCACCGCCGCCGCCGCGCGTTCCTCCACCTTTCTCGTGTTGGTACCCTTGATGACGATTTTTTCTCCGGTGATTCCGATTTAGACCGCTCGCTGTTCCATCCTTCAAAAAAACCCCTTCTGAATGCGACTTTCTTGATTCTTTCGAATTTGGACCCTAATTCCGGCTTCTCCCATCCCGTCATCGACCATGGAATCCCCTTATCACAAACAATCCGCCCTGGTGCTGTCAGTTTCAAACCTAGAATTCCGAATAACAACTTTCTTGAAGAAGATGAGGAAAAAAAGGTCATGGGGAGCAATTTGGATGATGGCAATACAGTGGTCGATTTGCCTTTATTGATAAAGGGTCTTGAATTGGGCCATGGTGATGTGACTTCATTATTCTTTTTAGTGGGCATTTTATCCGCAGCCTATGCATATGTAGTCTTGGCATTTATAGTTACCATCACTTGGGTACATGGAATTGTTTTCCTTCAGGTGGTGGATCACTTGTTGGGGAATTACAGGTCATTTTTTCGGACAGCTTGGGATGGTTCGAGTATCGGGCTCAAAAGGCTTTCGGGGTTTATTCTCATGAAATGGGCTGTGAGGGATGCGCTGGCCCAGTTCATTGGTATTTACTTTTTTGGAGAGATTGAGGATCAATATATGTTTTTTAAGGTTTTCTTGAGGATGAAATTTATGCCGTTTGCCAATGTGGCTCCATGGGTAAAAGGACATGAGTGGGAAAGTGCTGGGTTTATTGTGATATGGTTCTTGTGTGACTTGATAGTGGGGTTCATATTTGCAGTGGATTCATGGGTTGTGATTGTGGACTCGAGGAGGGGTGGGAGAGAGATTGTAAAAGAAGGTTGTCATATGTTGGCGGCATTGTTTTGCCCGGCTTTCGAGATAAGGTGGTTGGAAGCGATAATTTGCGGATCACCGGGTAGGTGGGTATTGAGGAGGATTTTTGGAGACCTTTTAACGTTGGCATTCCAGTCTGTGATGGAGGTTTATTTTATGGTGGCTTGGCTAGTTTTTTACTTTGCAGCAAGGCATAAGGATGATGCTTTGCTTGGGAGGACATTTGGGCGTAGAGAATTGGAAGGCTTTCTTGAGATCGTGAGATAATACTAAATGAAAATTGGTCAAATATTTGGTTACATGACTCAAATTGTCACGCCAAACACAGTGGTAACTGGCTCAGTTGCACACTAAAATAGTGGTAACCTTTTGGCACTTTTGTTGTTCGATGCTTTGTGGTAAATGTGATTTAGCACTGCCATTGTTTGGTGATACGCATTGTATGTAAATTTGTAACGTGGAAATATGTTGTATATCTCCACGGGATATCGGCAACAGTGTTGCAACCCAATGTTCTTCATGCATGAAAAAATGTGTTTCTCTTGGTAGACAATTTACTCGTCAGCGTCTTGTTTATATATTGATATAATAGAGTGAATGTAATTTATTTTCTTGCTACTTCGTAAGACTGTTCGTTGGATCACTATTGTTCTATCTCACATTGGAATAGGCTTTTGTATACATAATTTATACCTCTGATTTAAGAGCCACAACTATGATATACAATTGTTGCATCAGAATTCTTTTGTTGGAACAGGCTTACACAATCACCAGTAGGAAGTATTCAGTTAATTTGCGATGACGTTTACTTCCCTGGGCAGGAAAAAATTGATTGTGGAGCTTTGAGGCAGTATAATGTTCGCATTTTTGAGTACTAGTTGATGATATTTCACTTTTGTTTTACTTTGAAAGACTGCTTATTATATTTGTCAATGAATGCTGATTCATATGATAACCTGTTGGCTGTCCACTTTTCTAAAACTAACTTGAATTAACTGAACAAACAAATTTACGAGAACACGAGAATATATATCAAAGGAGCAGTTGACATATGGCCTCTTTCATCCAAAAGTAAATATAGCATTAGTTGCATGATTGAGCTATGAGCTGAGTCATGATGATATAAATTTCTTGTAGATCCTGATACATGAATGCTTGAGGCCTGATGGTGACTGTGCATACGTGCTTAAATTTTTGCATGCAACTGAACTTTTTCTTTTTTTTTTTCCTGTTCTAATTTTCTTTTTTTTAAACTTGGTTTATGAAAATCACCACATGCTTACTGATTATAGTATCTCTTACCAAATTTTTTTGTACAACTGAGCTAGGTGATAGAGCAAGAGTAAGAGTTTGAACTATGAAAAGAACTTGGGTTGAGAACACCTTTAGGGAGTATAAATTAATCTATAAAAAAATTAATATATTTAAATTTATGGTTATCAAAAGCTTTGCATGCACAGTACAAAAATGATGTGCAAAATGAGAAAATGAATCCCAGCATTGCTGTTGTAATGATGCTATTTTTCATCCATACAGTGAAGGTTAGTGAAGGTTTGAGTAAAATTTTGATTAAGATAGTTCTGGTGTGCGAGGTCCTATCCACTTTCACAAAATGAGCAGTCAAATGTTGGTGTGGAAATGTTCTGTAATTTAAAGAAGGAAAGGCATGAGTTCTACTTGCGTTCGGATATGAGCTCCAGAATGTGTATTGTTATGTCCTCCTAGGGGGCAAGTTAGGATACCTGGGTACTGAGTAGTACAAAGATTTAATGAGAGGACAAATTTGAAGAAAATTCCGTCATTTTTCTCAATTTAACAAGTTGACACATCCTTGGGGGATATAACCACCTGATTATGTATTCGCTATTTATGCTGCCTAACATCTTATAGGAGACATTGATAGAAAGATAGGGAGTTCGCTTTTAAATAGTTATAAAAGAGATGTATGGAGGTTAATGTTAAATTACTGTTTGAGGTAGCTGCCTACCTTTGCGAGATTCTAAGATTTGGTAACTTGGTACGTTTCAGTTGTTTCATCTTCAAATTAATTTGATTTTCTGGAAAATATATTAGTTTTGATTTAGTATGTTTGTAGTAAAGTAAGTGATTGGTGCTAAATTAGTATGCATACATTATAACGGGCTAAGATTCTTACCTCCGATTCAATTGTTCACGTCTCTTATCATTTGAAGTTACATTGCTGAATGCTAACCATACGCTGCCTTGATTTTTCATTTTTTTTTTCCCCCCTGGGTTGGGGATTTGTAAATGTGATTTTCATTGAGGGCAATATATGAAATTATTAATTATAAAATGGAGAATTAATGTTAATTCTAAATGGTATGATTAGAATTTAAAAAACAATTTGTGTATAATATATTTATTAAACAAAATGAAAAAAATACAAATTAATAGGTCTTGGGTGTAGTGGTTCGGAATTGTAAATTAATGTTTACAACTTGGGTTCGACTCTTCATATACCTATTTTATCAAAATATTTTTTAAAATCTTTAAAAAAAAAAAAAACTCAGGGCGGGTCCAGGGCTGAGTAGCTCCGCCCCGAACCCGACTCGGGGACATTATCCCCACCCTGAATACCGGATTATCCAGTAGGGGGCGGGGCAAATTGCCATCCCTAATTAAGAGGATGTTTGGTTAATTAGCTTAAAAGCTCCTTAGTTTGGATTTCTTTACTTCTTAAAACAGATCCTCTTAAGGAGCGTTTATGCTTAGGCAAACATGATCTAAGGGTGCAGCTTAATGTTTCAAGGAAGATGCATGATTATAGAATAAATTGAATTTAAAATTACGCTTTCCCTGGAATATATTGCAAACTTATGTCAAGACCCCAGGGCCTGGTGTCTTTGATTTGGCTTTCTTTCAAGTGTTGGACGTGATGAAAAGAGATGCCCTGCCGGTGCTGGAGGAGTTTCATTATAATGGTATTTTGACGCGACTATGAATTCATGTGTGATTTTGAACCTTAAGACAAATGATTCTGTTGATGTTAGGGATGCTAGACCTATAAGCTTGGTGAGTTATGAATACAATATCATCTATAATGTCTGGCAGACTAAAAAAAGCACTTGGAAGTTTAATCTCAAGTACATAGAATGCCTTTGTCAGGGTAGGTGGATATTGGAAGCTGCCTTTGTGGGCAACAAATTGATCGATTCCAGGTTGAAAGAGTGGTGGAATGAGTCTCGTGTAAGCTTCATGTGGAGAAGGCATGTGTTCAGTCAACTGGTTTTTCTTCTTACAGGTTGTGGGCTTATGAGGTATGGAGAAAAGTGGATAAATCGAATTCAGTTCTATGTCTCTACTGTTAACTTTTCTGTGATTGTGAATGGGGAATCCTTTGGTCCTTCCCTGGTAGGTCTGGGGGTTCAAGACAAGGAGGTCCTTCATCTACTTAGCTTTTGATGTTATGGAAACTCTCAGCTGCTTTGTTGGCTTTTTAACTAAACTGGATGCTGCAGTAAGTATGAGAATCCAACATCTTTTGTTTGCTGAGGTACTTTGATACCTTGTGAAGCTGAAGAAATTGAGATGTGGTTCACGAGGAAGGTTCTGCAATGTTTTGAAACTATGTCAGGTTTGAAAATCATAGTGAAAAAGTGTGGGTTAATTGATTTTGGTGACTGTATTGAGAGAGTGGCTGATATTTTGTTGGAAAGTATTTCCCCTACTTTCAAAAAAAAAATTTGGCTGGGTAGTTGCCATAGATTGAGATTTTGGCTGGACTCTTGGTATGGGATGTGGCTCTGAAGAATGTATTTCCTCAACTTCATCTGATGTGGGAGGTGTTTGTTGTTTCTGGCTAAAATATTACTCGAAGTGTGGTATTTAGAATAGCTTCACAGAATCGAGAGTTGAAGCCTGTGTTGGAATTGCTAAACTGTATTATTTCCGCAGCTGGTGGTGCAGGTCATAAAAGGAGCAAGAGAAGGCAAATACAAGCTGCAATTTACTGAAATAACTCTCAAGTGAAAATACTCAATGACAAATTTAAAAGCTGAATAGCAGTCAAAAATTGAGGACTGACTTTGGATATGAATTATTTTTGAAGGCGTTATTCCAGAAAATACACCATATTTGCATTTTATTATTCTTCAACTGCTGCATTTGTTGCCTCACAGGTGAATATCCTTTTTTGTTGGGACTTGGTATGCGCTTAGCTTTATGATGAAGTTGATCAAGAAAACAAATGAAAGATTGAATTTTGAACTCCTTTGAGGATTGCATTTAGATTTAAACTTCTAGATTAATGAATTTATATTACATTGGTACATATATAGTGTACAACATGGTGATGGCTATATATTAATGCTGTCGTCCTAAATTATGGGTTAATTAGAATGACTTGGACTTGTGGATGAATATATAGTCATAGGCAGACTGGTATTCGTCGATCTGATGGGGATTTGGCACATTGAACAACGGTGAGGAAGAAATTCTCGTCGCAGGGGATATGGAGTTTTGAATGATCAGCAGTGAATTCGTACAGTTCCTGAGCCTGATCAAGCAATACCTTGAAGAGTGGGTGGTTAAGCAAGGTAATTTTGATTACAAACCTCTTGTGGTACTCGCCTACGTACACAACTAGGTGACCCTTTGGGACATCAGTTGGAACAATCTCGTCTTCATTCATTGAAGGCCACAAAGAAGACCATTGGCAGCAGAACTTATCACCGGCACCAGAAGGTACGACTCTACCACCTATTCTTTGCCACTTTTTTGTGAATGCGTTCATTAACTTCCCTTTTGAGAGCTCCATCTATCTTTCCTGCGTGTGCACTTGAGCGTGTTTGTTTGTTTGTTTGTTTGTGTGTGTGTGTGTGTGTGTGAGAGAGAGAGAGAGAGAGAGAGAGAGAGAGATTGCTCTGCTGGTGTGGAAGTGAAGGGGGAGAGAGGTTTGTTTATTATTTACAAGAGCCAAAATATATATTTAGGAACATTAAATGGTTGGCACAGTGTATAGCTAAGAAGCAAGCTAAGTGTGAGTGTGATATTTAAAGTGCATTTAGTTACATGACCGCACCTCTCTTTCCTTTTAGTATGCATCTTCATACGAAACTGTACGAACATGCATGGCATGATTTGCTCCTATAAACAATAGTATCGCATAATCCTCACTCTATCTGTAAAAATTAGACCCCACGAGTTGAGAGTGGAGTAGATAAGATACAAAAGAGGGATGGAGAGATAGCTTCTCGGGCATAGTGCAATCCCACCTATGTATTATTGCAACACATGTTGGTAGATATTGTGTGTGGGCTGCGTGGTGTCTATCTATATACATCTATATCCATATATGTATTGTATGTAGTTGGAGTTGGAAGGAGATGGGGTGATAGTAATCTTGTAATCCGTCAGTCGGTCAGTGGATCAACGGAGACGATGGAAAAGGGTTGGTGGATGTGCTAAAATTGGGATTAAGGGTAGTCTAATGATGATTATACGCTTTGGTTGAAAGTTCATTTTCACCCAACCACTGCTGTGATAATGATGGTTTTAGCATATTGATGCTTAATTGGACTTACACTTGGAAAGCAAAAACTAGAGCAATTGACCAAACGGAATCATTTTATATTTTTCCTCAATATATAGATTTCTTATTGGATACGCGTGTGTAAATATAGATTTCTAAAATTGTGATTGTGTATTAAGATTATCATCTTCTTCAGTACTTCATGTTGTACTGCCCGTACATTGATAGCCATGCAACTTCCAAGAAGATAAAAAATGATAAAAAGTCAGAAGAATAATTCTTAAGGGTAGTTAGTTTGACTCCTTGTTGACATAATTCTTTTGAAAACCCATTTCTAAAAGCTTTTTGCACACTATCTTGTTGGCCATTGCTGCCTGCTGGCATGACCGAGGTGCCGTTGCAGCTTGCGACTGCTCGGACAGCATCTGAACGGTCAATTTTACTGGCAGTCGTCGGAGTATTGAGTAACACATCAAAACATTTATTTTTCCCCTATAAAGCAATTTGAATGGTTCTCATAACTCCTATATGATAAATGATTGCTGAATCTGTGCTATGAAAGCCAGATGTATTCTTCTGTTTTTCTCCAATTAATTCGTATACTGCGAAGCCAGCACACAGATACATCCCCCCCAAAGTAATTCTGAGGCACATTAATTACTGAAGAATCAATCGTTTTGCATCCACGAAAGTGAAGGTTGAGTTACATCCTGTTAATGTTAATCTATTTGGTGGATTAGCTTAAGATTTAGTCAACGCGGGCTTTGGTCCCTTGACTTTTGAACAGAAATATTTATTTAGTTGAGAGAATTTTTCAGAATATCAATAACCTATGAAGTATTAATCTTTATACTTCCAAGTAGTGTTCTAAAAAGTCCACCTAGACGAGAAAATAGGCGTGATGTACGATTTCTATGTTTAGTTACGTTTCACGCCGTCTTCACTCTTTTTTGTTGTTTTTCCTCGCCTGCGCTTCAAAAAATTGAAGTTCGACTTTAATATTAAACAACGCTTTATACTTTTTAAAACATTTCTTTCAAATGTTAACAACAAATTTGAAGCTCAATTAAATCCTTATATAATTTATAATAGGCGTAAAGAGTGTAGAGGAGCACGAGGGATGGGACCCATGCACAGCGCTTACCGGGGGGAGAGGAGGCATGCATGTTGGTGACACCTCAAACCACTAATGTGCTTCTCTACTCGCTTCCCAGCGCACATATATAGCTCAAATGGAGTATCACAACTACGTGCATGCCAATGATTTGATTCGACTAGAGAAATAATTTCCACATGTATGTAGCAGTCCTTTTTATTATATATAGCTGTCACCTTGCATTTTTAATTTTTATGCAATTAAGTTCATGATATTGATTGAGACTTTGTTGTGGCTTTCTTTACCCAAGAGTTGTAGTAACATTCTTCTAGATATATGTGTGAAAGAATGAAACTTCGGTAAAATATTAGAGAGAGCCTTTACATTTTATGGATCGAATAGATGGATTGAATCAAACCACATCTAGTATAGGTGGGAAGTGGGAACATTCTATAAATCATGAAATATTTTGAAAAACAGGAGATGAAGATGAATTACCATTAAGGCTAGAGAAATCAATTATAAAAGATTTTCGATATAAGAGACATAAATAAATTACCATCAAGGGTTAAAGTCGTTAACATAAGATGTAATTTGACAAGTTATTCTCAATGTTTAAAGTATTTGGATCTTTTCCTTGTGTTTTCTTTGGTAGTAAGGTGTTTATTTATTTATGTTGTTTCGCACAATATTTAAAGAGGTTAATTCTACTTATGTGGATAAGCGCTTGACTTATCTCGGCACAAGACATTATCAATTTATCATTATCTCATTAACTAATCGAACACACTGACTTTTAACATTCTTTTGCATATGTTCGTTTCTAATATATATCTCATTTATACGTTCTAATAGTTTAAAATACAATAGATTAATTTATGAGATATACGATCTAACTAAATATTGTGCATTTGTGCTTGATGGATATCCAGTAAGAGCCAAGGAAACTTCTTCTGAAACCCGCCACAACTATTTCAACCGGTGAAACTGGGAATTGAGCTCGAAACCAAGCTGGTTGGTTATATAGAAAAATACTCTATTTAAAAATCATTCTAAAAATTTGTAGACCCGTTCGATTTTGAAGAACCGGTTGAATCGTTTCCGATTTAACCGATTTCAAAAATCATTTCTTTTCACAATTAATTCTAACTGACAATTGAAATTCATTTCTCTACTTGCACGAAATGGATTAAAAAATGAAAAATAAAAAAAAAACTTTTGAGTAGTTTTTGTAATTTTCAAAAACTTGTTTTACATTTGTTGAATTGTTTTGTAAATTTTTTAAAAATTACTCGGTCAATTTTGATTTGACCTTTGACTCTTTCTCTTTCTAAGTTGATACTCAAATCGGTTTTTAAAACATTGCAATTTACCATGCTCAAATAGGGTCGAGTGGAAGTACCCTTAGTTAGGCACGATGCATTAATTAGAAGACTTTGTTAAATGATTGCTAAACCTAAAAGAGAGGAGTTGGAAAATATTAACAAGCAATTTTCTCACTCAAAATAAAAGCCTGACGCATTAATTAATGTAGAGTTGGAAGTAATTTTTTTATTTTTTGCCTTCACTGTTCTAAAAAGTCCACCTAAACTCTCGCCTGGTATGAAACCTCAGATCTACGCCACCACGCATCACGCATCACGCATCACCTCGCCTTGTCCTTATCTTGCTCTCGCTTGCCTCGAAAAGTTTGAAGTTCACTTTCATGCCTACCACGCAGAAAACGCTTTTTAACATTGCTTCAAATACGCTTAAAATAAAAATGTACAAAAGAGTATTAAAGTCTTTTTCCCGATTTTAATGCATCATCACCCCGCTTAAAATAAAAACCACCGTACAAAAGAGTATTTAAGCCAAGATTTCTCGGCCCACACCTGCCGTGATCAATTTTAATGCTATTAGCCTAAAAAAATTTATGAGTTCTAGTTCTAGGCCAATTTCAGACTAGCCCAAATGAATAATTCCATAACTTTTGCCTTCTCTAACTCTCTTGTCATTGCAAAATTCTATCCACGACAAATAATTGTTATTTGAAAATCGAATTAAAATATCTTTAGAACATTTATCAGTCAATTATATTCATGAATTTTGTTAAAATTTAACCAAAATTACTCAACATTTATTGGTCCACTTGGAACAATAGAGACTTTGTATCACCATAGCTATTAGAAGAAGGATGTGGAAAATTTAATATTAACATTTATTAGTCCACTTGGAACAATAATATTAAGTTCATCTTTGACTGACACGTAGACGTCCACTAATAATAGATTTTTAGCACTTACAATTTCAAACTTCAACTTAATCTTATCTTTGACATCTAAATTTTAATAAATGAATAAATTGACCGTTCAATTATTTTACGCCTTGTGAATAAAAAACCATGTCTTGATTTGCACTCTAAATAAGCCCTCTTAATCTGTAATCAAACATTAATAAATGCAATTAGGTTCAATTTTAATTGTGCTATAACAGCACTCAGTCTGTCAGTCCACACGCCTTATTCAATGACATCAAATTGTATTGGGGAATTGTTTTTCAGTTTTACTTAGTCCATATTTAATAATTACGTACGTGTTAATAGGTTATTCAAACAATAAAATATGTAGCTCTTGAATAACTCATGAAAATGTTCAATCTAGTCGAATCACATCCAAGAGTGGTGTTTCGAGCTATAGGATCTTTCTATATGAAAGTGAGTAGAAACATTTGATGTTGTACACTAATGTATTCAAGTTTTGTTGTCTTTACTTTAGGATATTTGTGGTGTGTTTAGTAAAACGTCTCAATATAGACATATTAAAAAAAGTTAAATTCTAATCAATTGATATGTTACACTTCCAATCCGCATAGATTCTACGTATGTGCCACCTACTAGGTGGAGTAAACATGGAGGACTCACTTGCATCCCACACGCCTCACCTGACATTGGCATAACGTTGTGGTTCACAAACTATGTTTTTGGTTAGGACATCTTAATGTTCTATTGGCATTTGAAGATAATGAGCTCGAAAAGATAGCTTCTATCTTCAAAAAAGTCAACATAAATGATCAAGAAGTCATTCTTACAGCCAAATCAGTTGAAAATCTACCAGAAATAAAATATCCAATAACAATTGATAATTCAGAAAGTTCTGAAGAAGAAACCATCATACATGAAAGATTCTTCACAAATACTGACATTGGAGTTAAAATTAGAGAACCAAAAGTCGAATCTGAAGCAGTCCCAATGGACTATGAACCTACATCATCAAACCCAAAAGGGGATGGAAAAAGACTCATAGGAGACTTCACTCCTAGACCAACACCTTATGAAGATAATGAAATTGATCCTTCATATCTTCTTCATAAACCAAAGAAATTGCCTATCGATGTTAAGATACTTGACCTAGACTGTGTAATAAATCCAGAAACAGTCATTGAAGATTGGTATAATAATATCATGATTTTCAATGATCATCCATAAAGTTGCATTATCCTGCAACTTGCATGGTCTTTACATAAAGATCACTTTGGCCTAGCGCCGACCGTTGACGAACCTCTCACAAGTTCAAATTCAAATGGTGAACTCCAATAAGTTCGGCGGGCAAGGGCCAATTGATGAAGCACTTTGCCTTGAATGCTTAGTTTTTGAGTTATGACAGTTTGAATAGTTGGAGTGTGAGTCTACGAATTTATTTGATAAGGAAACAATCTTATGGATTCTTTAATATTCGCGGAGGAAACTTTTGTGATCTGGAGAGATTTAAGAGAATAATTGTCAACATGGTAATTTCATTTAGAATGGAACAACACAACAATTAAACAACTCTCAACTAATAATTTCATAGAATGTGTTAAATTAGATATGTCGCATCTTTAACCTAAAAATTTATCTATAAATATTCATTCATAGTTCAAAGAAAAGATACACATTTCGAAACTCTAGTCAAAACTCTCTCTCAGACTTAATATTTTCATTGCCTCTCCCTATATATCTCTCGTCATAGTAGCCACTTACTTTATAAAAGTGTATTAAATTTTTCATTTTCCTAATATATATTTTTTACATTGCCTGTATTTTTTATTAGTTGAATAACTAATATTAAATTGGACTATCAAAATGAGATTGCAAAAATAAATGATCACCAACCTTTTTCAACAGTTGACTATCAAAATGAAAGTGAAAGATTGTTTAAAATTTTGATAGTTAATAGTATTGTCTACCTTAGTCTAATACCACGTATAAAAAAGGTCATTGTTGTGTGTTTGAGGTTAAATACCATGGTTAAAATAAATTAATGGTGGGGGATTCAGGCTATATGGTGTGAACACTGAACCTGTAAATATCTTTTGTAGGAAAATTCTTCCCTTCATTGATACCTAGTCTGTTTCAGGCAATTATGTTATTATCTGTAATATATCAGACCTTGAAGATGCATGGATCTGGACATTTTTCATCATATCAACATCAGAAAACAACCCTGGCCGTCCAAGTTGCATGATTTCTTATCATAATTATACCCGCACTTGATATAAATGAAACAAAAGACTGCTCATAAATTGATTAAATATTATTTTTATTCACATATTTTTAAAACATATAATTTCTATTTATTTTTTATACACACATTCTATAAAATTCACTGTTAATAATCTATATATAAAAAAAAGCTTTGATCTGATGCCCCCAATAGATATTATTATAAGCACGATACTGTTCCATGAACATTATAACAATATCAATCTGGAAGCATTAGACCAAAACTGATAAAAACACTTTTTTGAACATCTGCGCAGGTCAACATTAAGGGCTGAAGTTGAGTTGATTGTTGTGCTCTGTTTTCCAGCTCCCATTCCCATGAATGATGAAACAGTGGCTGCACACTTTGTTGACTGTTCAATACCGCGTTGTTATGAACATATTTGTCGAAATTAACCTTTAAAATCGGATTGCAAGAAGTGTTTAATATATTTATAAACTCATGAAACAAAGATTTCACTAGTGATGTGAAATTCACAAGGTGTCAAATTTATTCTACTGAAGTTGCATTTTCAAGTTATTTACGAGTACATCATATTGTTAATAAGTAATAAATTAAATATAATGGAGTCGAATTATTGTTCCCACAAAAAATATTTTTTTTAAATACTAATTCAATTAATCTCAATCATAATCTATTGAAAACAATTTAAAATACTTTTATTTGAACAATTAAACTATAATTATTAATTTAAGAAAACAATGTGATAACGTATGTGAACACAAATATCAAGAATTTATCAAATATAATGATTAAAGCGTTGAGATTCACGATTTCACCATAATTATAGTTTCTAATATCGCCTTTCAAGTTTTCTTCCCAATGTTTTACTCGGTCAAATTCACAAATCTAATATAATTGGAGTAATAAGGATGACAACGAGTAGGAGCAGGGGTCGAAAAATTCACATTTATTGTCTCATTTAATTAATTAATTACTTTTTAATATTATTTTTTTATTTTTGTACATACAACTTAATTTTAAAACATAAAAATAAAATAAAATAAAAACATTCGAGACAAGTTTGGATAATTCGGGAAGGGGACTGTGATCCCCGTCCTCATCCCGTTTAGTAATCGTGCCGTCGTCGGTCGGTCGGTCGACAAGGACGGGACAAGGGCGGTGAGTCGAAAGTCTTGGGTTTTTTGCAATCTCTAATAAGTAAAATCAATACATATTCAAAACTTGAGAATTGAAATTGAAGAATCTAAACTGGATTGCATCGTTCATCCAAACTATTGTTTAATTACACATCATAAAAGAATAAAAATAAAAGAAGAGAATAAAATAGAATACATAATCGAGTTTAGAGCTAAAATAATAGATGAAGATCTTGCACTAAGAAACTATCCCCTCCTTTCAAAGATTGAAACTTTATTTGATGTCAATTGCCTATATAATTTCTCTTAATTCTTATATATGATTCCTCCTCTTTATTTAAATCATAATATCTCTTTACATGTTCCAAAAAATCTTAATTTTAGAGCATCTCTAATGCACTCCGTCTATAACATTTTAGACGTACCACATAAGCACATATAGACAGTGTTATAAAAAACCATCTCCAGTGCATGTTGATGAAAACTTCGTTTAGCTAATGTGGCACACCAAAAAATAGATTCCGTCTAAATTTAGATTTTGACTTCTGAATTTGAATTAGTCAAGAATTTAAATCTCCACCATTATGTGGGCTTTTTTATTATTATTTTATAAAAAAAATAATGACACATAAGCGGTGAATTTTAATTTGATTGTCTATTCTATAGACATAGTGCAACATGAACTAGAAGTCCGTCTATTTTACATGCTACGTAGACTGCAATAGACGAATGCATTGGAGATGTTTTTAGTATAGAAGTCGTGTCCCAAAAAATTACCAAACTAGAGTTTGATTAAAATAAAAAAAATAAAAACAAAATTCCAGTCACAAAATGGGGCAAAATGGTTGCGATTGCAAGGACACAAAGGATGGGCTTCTTATCATTCTTGGACGCCACTTGAGATCGCAATGACCAATATTTCTTTCAATTTCGCAGTTTAAGTTCTTGATTATTTATACGACAAATTCTTTATTTTTTTTAATATCTCCACTTTACTCCCTGAATTTTCTCTTTCATTTCAATTTCATCCTCTTTCATTTCCAATTCAAGTCCTTCAAATTTCATGAGCTTACATGTAGGTCCTCAATTCCAAGTTTTCGTACGCCTTCAATCATTTTTCGCCTATTTTACTTTATTTTTCTCAAATTTTATCCGAACTCGAGTTTTAGCCTGAAACAATCAAATCATCACACAATTAAGTAGAAAATTCCCTTAAGAGGATTCTCAATCGTCTAGATAAGTGTAATACCACACTTACCAATGTACAACGAGGGTCTTTGAAGAAGAGTCTCTGCTCTAAAACTAATGTTGTTATAATATAGAAATAGAATTTACCTTTAAATTGACTTGTAAAAGAAAGACGTTCTTAATGTGTTTATTAATTTACAAGAACGGCCTTCCACATTAAACTTGCATTGCCTCCATAGTTCGAACCCAGATGCCCGTCTAGGGCTCATATATAGAAGACTGGTCGTGAAATTTTGGGAGCTTTAGGCCAAACTATCAATTTTGAAAATGAACTTGCACAAATAGTCTATACCTCTCCGGTTAGCAAAATAAACATGCATTCCCTATCCCATTCTCAGTCTATTTTTTTTCTCCATTTTAATTTGAACAAGAATATTGTTTTTAATTTAAGGAAAATTAAATTATTTCTCTTTTTGCATAAAGTGATTTCATCTTAATAATACTTTTTGTCAAAAATGATTTTTTTTCTTGGTTTTAAAAAGATGGACAAGTTAAATGGATCCAAAACATTTACGAAAACTCGAAAAGAAAAAAGGAAAGAAGCTTTGGACCTGTAATCCCATTTTTTGGCTTTTCTATTGTACCGATAAATGTATATCGCTTCTTTGCGGTGAGATCCGATCGTAGGTTCTATTATAATGATGAATTGAGGTGGTGAACAAATTTTGAAGATGATCGGTGAGAGAGATGATCAATTGAGGGAGATAGATTGAAAAGATGAACAGATTTTGAATTGATGAGGTGAACAGATTTTGGAGATAATTGTTTGAGGAAGGTGATCGAATCATGGAGATAGATTGAAGCGGTTAGCAAATTTTGGAGGAGATTATTTTGTGAGGGTAGAAATTGAAAAAGTAGTGACACACGAACATTTAAGTATTTTTTTTTAGAGAAAATTCTTTACTATCGTGATAATATTTAATATATTAAAAATGTAATTTTTTTTTCAGAGAAAATTCTTTACTATCGTGATAATATTTAATATACTAAAAAGAGCACTGATATATTGATTGTTAATTATTTATTAATCACATGTTTTTAATTTTTAACAAAATAAATCAGACTTTATAATTTTTAATATTATTACTAAAATTGATAATAATATGTTTATAGTACGAAAAATAAATCTTAAGAAATTAGAAAAAAGAAAGGCTAAAATGTTATTAGCCGATAGGTTAGAATTTCTTATAGAAAACAATTAATTATTGTATTCCAGTGTACATGATTTCTGGTTAAAAGCATTCCAAAATGCACAATTTTCTCCATTTGCACAATTCTTTTCGATTTTTAATAATTACAATTTCCAAAATGCTCCTTCAAATCCGTCCCCTCTTCGCCACTTTTTCTCTCTCCCATCACTGTTATCCCCCCTCTACTCTATATATATACTTGTATGTATTTCATACAGATCCATTTTTTAGCTATAATTTACTGTATTTTGGCTTTGAATTGAAGGTCAGTTTCCCTTTTGCTGAATTCATTGTGAATTTTCTGTTCAAGCTTTTGGTGGGTTTTTTGTGCTATAGTTGAGAGTTCTTCTGGATATCATCTTTTGTTATGTGTATGCTTTTACACACTTGTTTTCATACATGTTTGTTAGGCAAACATACAATACTTGTATGAACTGTAGCATGAATTCTCTATGTTTTTGTACACATAGAAATTGTTGTCCTTTAAGAGAGTTGGTATCTGCACTGCAGCAATGCTATTTAAGATTCTGAAAGTTATTTTTAGTTTTTTATGACTATCTTCTGCTGATTCCTATTGTTTATTTTAACTGGGTTTTCTATGTGCATATATGTTTTCTTTTATATGGTTTATTTGAATTATGAATTTTTTAACATCAAACATGCCAAATAATTAATTTGGAAAATGGAGGCCTAAAAACGGAATTTTGGCCGGGGTCTTGTTGGGATTATAAAAATACGGGGAATCAATATATACGAGTTTTCTCTGCATAGAATGTTTATATGAAATATTTTGAATGCTTATATGAAATCTTATTCACGGTTAAAAAGTGATATAAAAGTTCAATTTTCACATTTCTGAATTGGGGGAAATGATTCTATAATAAAGAAAATAAACTCTTAAAGATCTTTATTTTTCCAAGTGATTTGTAGATCAACAATTCTGTTTTTTGTGTAATGGAATCAAGAAATTAGATCAATTGGTTTTCCTATGAATTCAATTTTAGAGCTTTATATTCATTGTGCTACTCTTAGCGTAAGAAAATATGTTGTTTTAGGAGTGTAATTTTAACTCAACGTGTGCATGCATCATGCATGTATATAGATTAATCAACCATGTATTTTCCATGATCACAAATCAATTAATGGTCTGGATTAGAAATTTCTATCTCAATAGTTATCTTGAAATTAATCTAATTTAGCAATGATTGAAATTGAAAGGATCCTAAGCTTTTTCCTGCTTCTCTCAAGAACAATTCAGCCGTTTTAATAATTAACGTTTTCAAGGAGAAATATTTTTACCAAAGACTTGGCTTTGTGGAATAATTAAGAAAAATTACTGATGTTGGGGTGAATTAATGGACCCTTAATTTCATTTGTTCATTTAAAGTTCTCTAGGTTCCCTTGACCAATGTAGTTAACTCAAGACCTCAAACATAGGTACTCTCACAAGACCTCTTATTAGTATCAGATACTAACAGCATTAAAAATCCTGAATGATTGTATGAGACATTTACCAGACACATTTTCGTAACGTTTCTCCTGCTTTCTTCCAAAAACAGAAAAAAGGAAAAGAATTAATGGTGTTACCACTTCACCCTTCATACAAAGTTGTGCAGACTTGTGGTCTCCTATGCTAGTTTCTCATTCACATTATTCGTGCATTGCATCTTTATGTAATTCTTCCGGGTTAAGATTTTGCCAGCATTAATATTTTAGCTGCACATAACACTTGACCTATAGCCAAGTCAATATGGATTGCTTTAATAGAGTACCTGGTCGTCTATGTTTCCATTTATTTGGGTCATCAATAAATATCATGCTGATATGACACTAATTATTTTCCATATAACATTTTGCTTTGGATATATATATTCTTTAAGCACAGGGAGAAATTTTTCTGAAGATAAATAGATACTTTTGTCAATGCTTCACGAGGTTCACTTGAGGAGGGTTATGTTCTGTGTCTTTTTCAATAATTAATAATAAATATGCAAGAGCTGAACTTAGAAATCTTACCATTATGGCTCTCCAATTTCCAGGGACAATCAGCTGTACGTCTATTACTGTTTTGTTGACAATGGTGCTATTTGGAGAAAAATATTGTTTACAAATATTTTGCCATTACTGACCAAATGAGTTTTTTCTCTAATTATTTTTTTATTTTATTTTTCCAAAAGCTAGCTGTGAGTTGTGGTGTCGCAAGTTTACGTCTTGGAACCACTGCAGTGTTCTTGGGTGAAGACAACATCTTGAATTGATGAGAACTTACTGGAAGAAGTAATAATGAATGAGCCGGAATCAGATGTTGCTCCTTGGAGTTTTTTCAATGTGGACCAAATTTTCAGTAATAATTACTATGGTGACAACACTCAATATGATGTCAAAATCTCCCATGAACAATACGTTAGAGAGAGTCATTGTGATTCAGAGTGTGGCGGCATTGTCAATGATGAGATTTGTGCGCATGCTCTTCAAGAAGAATTATCACAATTATCAACTGCAGAGGCTCCTGAATTATCAGATTATGGGGAAAAATCTTTTCAACACTCCACTGTTGACCCAGGCCATAGCCCTTCAAGTAACTATTATCTTGGTATGTTGCTTCTCATAATTCCTTCCTGTTCCATCATATGCTGAATTCTGTTATAATACATATCCAATAAAATGGTCAAAATTTGCAGGACGTGAGGGTGCTCTGGGAGAGACTGATGAAATGGAAAGTTTTTGCTCCAGTTATGGGGACAGACCTTGTGATGGGCAAGATCATTCTTGTACTTTAGGAATTATGGATGAGTCTGAATTCAATGGAGAAGTTGAAAAGAGGTTATACCGGATGATTCCCGTTCCTGTAAGTATAGGATAAGTCCTTAATGTCACATGGAAGTGTTTACTGGATACTTCATATTCTACTACAAAGCCCGCAGTTACCTTTGTGACTATTTCATAAAGCTTTTTCTTGATTTGTTTTTCTTTTGAGATACCTACGTGATGCTATATATGGTATTTTTAATATATTCTGACGTTGAAGGAGTAGATATATAAAAATTGAATTTGAGTAATCAACGGTCGAGTGCATACCACGACTAGTCTTTTAATTCTGTCTGTTTGATTTCAGTATTTGAATACTGCACAGATAGTAATTTAGAGAGTGCTTCCATATGAGAAATAGCCTTGTGAAATTTTAGGCCCCTTATCCAATAGAAGTCAAAATACTGTGAAATCAACAGCATCTTGATCTGTTTCTAAAACACTCAAACAGGTTTTAAGCAATCATTGAGCTCGGAATTTTTATTGTGCATTGTATATATGATTCATAAAATAATACTAGTGCCCTAGCCAATGACAAGTTGTGCATGGTATCATAAAGAAGGAATGATGAAAAACTGAAACCTTTCTAGTTTTAACCGCTGAATTCTCATCATTTATGGTAATTAGAACTGAAGGCTTTAAATCTTTTATCATTTTATACAGCACGTTCCAAGAATTATTGAAGACATACCTTCTGTTGATGAAGCAACTTCTGACCATCAAAGGCTGCTGGATAGGTACTCACTGCCCTCTTGTTCGCACATAGAGTGGGATTAAAATATGTGCATCATAGACATCTTGTATACTAGGACCCCTTTTTCCTCATTCCTCTGTCCCTTGTCAAGGATTTCCCTTGCAAATAAAAATGTGACTAGTTCAGACACTGAGTCTTTTCTCCCTCTCTCTCTAAAGGTGGGTGTGTGCTCACATGTATCTTCTGTTATATGTTTTTCCCAACTCCCCCTGGAAAAACTCCAGCCGTTGCGCAGGTTACCTTGTGATTTTTCACTTTGGCCTGAAGAGGTTGCCCGGTGATTCTCAAGTGGCCAACCTATCGATATTCTTAAGTATTGCCATGATATTTTCTTTTTTTCTTCTGGTTCAATCGAAGGGCTACATGATTGTCTGCAAAATTTCCCTTTCTATAGATAGCAGGCATCCCACCCCTCAAATGAGACTCGAACCCTTAGCCTCTTGAAATGTTAATCATTGAATCTGTTATTGTTATTTACACTACAAGATCTCCATTCACTATAGCCTAATTTTTGTTTGTTAGATGGAAGTCAGTTTTGCTTGATTCTGACCCACCATGCATATTATCTATGAATCACGTGGATTGTTTTGGATGACAAGACTTTGATTTGTCTTTATCAAACATAGAATGCATAACCTTTCTTGATCAGTTAATTGGTGGAGTCGATAATTAGGACTTGATGTTGGATGGTGTTTTCGTTTCAGATTGCAGTTATATGACTTGGTTGAGCACAAAGTTCAAGGGGATGGAAACTGTCAAGTTAGTTAACACAACTTTTTCCTTAGCTATTGTATTGCATTTTTTCTACTTCAATTGTCTTGTGCCTTCGTGTGCAAATTAATTGCAGCAAGTTAATTGCCTGTGTAGGAAGTTATTAATTTTAAGCTGCCAGCAATTTAAAAACTCTATCTGGAGAGGTGCGACTCCATATTACAGATTAAATGTAAAAGGATAAGAAACTGGAAATATGTATCATCTTCATTATAGGTCAATGGTTGCTACTAGAGTAGAATGCTGGTGATGCAGCAAATTACTGCCGAGCTTTGTTCTGCAGCCAGTAATAACTACCTGCTCTCTGAGCCATATTTTTAGTTGTACGTAGTGCTAGCTTTTACCATGTTTCCATTATTTCTGAACTAAGCAAATTATCTGTGATATATTGGCTAAAAAACCTACTCAAGAAACGATTTTTTCCCCCTTTTCTGTTATTCACACTGAAAGGACTGTTGCTTTATTGATTGTTTTGTGATAAATTTGTATCTAGCTAAAAGCATGCACAAGCATAACTTCTCTTTTTTCCCTTTTCATCCTTTTTTTAAAATTCTTCTAGTACTCAAGGTTTTATTAATATTAAGAAGCAAAGAAAATCATGGCTCATCTTTAGTTTAGTGCAGAAAATTTCGAGGACTTGCAAGATTTCATCTCTTTTTTTTGTAGTAAATGAAGATGGTGGATAATCCATAATTTTTGTGCTTGATCCTTGGGATTCTCATTTTTTTGGTTTTGGTAGCTTAAGAATTAGTGCTTGCAATGATTGTTCCATTTGTTCTCCAGAAATGAACCCCACTGTCAAGTACACAACATGGATATGTATAATACAAGGTTTCATTTAATGAATACTGTTGTTAATCTTTCTGGAAGAGGCGGTACTTTGTATATTTGGTGTGAATGGAAAAATGGCAACAATGTTCTCTTAGTATCAGATCAAAAAGTTTGTGAGAGTTTTGTTTTTGGAGTTCCAATATTAATGACTTTACTTGGATTGAGGTAGATGGGTATTAGGTAGTTGGTTTCGATGCCCATGTATGCTTACTGGTTAACCTGGTGACATAGGTAGTTCAGATAAATGTTTACTTCTAACACCTATAAGAATTTGGAAAATGTGGATGCTTTCCCACAGTTCCAATGTCTCTCACGTTTTATCTAGGAACAACACGAGGTGATTAGTTATCTCGGTATCTATGTCTATAGACGATTGCTAGTGGGACTTGTTGCTGTGGGCACTCTTATTTATTTTTTGATCCTTATATGCTTTCCACCTTTCACATTTTGGTTATGTTTTCTGGCACTATACTCTTCTGCTTTATAACAGGTGTTCAAAATTTTATAGTTGACTTTTTATCTTTTATATTATTTGAACTATATTTATTCCCTCTTTCCTTACTTATTTATCCCCCTTTTCCTCAAGTTCTGTGCTTTATCAGATCAATTCTACCAGATGCCTGAGCACCACATATTTGTGAGACAGCAAGTTGTCCACCAGGTTCTAGTGGTTACGTTGTGAAATTGTTGTTCAGGATTTTTATTTTTTATCTGGCTTCACACTCAGATTCATTTTATGCAGCTTATCTAAACACTGATCTCTTTTTACACATTGGATTGTCAGCTTAGAGCTCATCCAGAAATGTACGAGGGATACGTTCCCATGGACTATGATGACTATCTGGAGAGGATGTCCAGGTGCTATTAAAGTCTTTGGCTTGTTTTATTGTATAAATTACTAAATTGTTTTTCCCTTTTAAGCTCTATAAACTGAATTAAATGCTTATCTTTCAATATTTAATGAACTAGGAGCGGGGAGTGGGGCGATCATGTCACTCTTCAGGCTGCCGCAGATTCGGTATTGACATCTTAAGCACTTCTTTTGTTTACTAAAAAGAAGTCAATGTGTTAGTAGAACTTACCCGTGTCTTTTTCTGTTTTTGCAGTACGGTGTAAAAATTCTTGTCATCACTTCATTTGAGGACACGTGTTACATTGAGATTCTTCCCAAGGACCAAAAGTCTAAAAGAGGTATCTTTTTCTGGTTTCTTAAGATTGTAGCGTGTATTCCTTACCTGACAACAGAATGAAATCATAAACCGTACGGGTCAGGGCTAAGGACAAAAGGTCAGAAATTAAATAATGTAGTAGTGCCAATTGTCGGTAGTTCTTGCCAACTGTTGATAAACTATTGCCTCGTCTAGCATTTGATGGCAGAAATACTTGTGCTGTTCGGTCTCATTCATTACGTGCTCCAAGTTGCAATGACTTTTTCATCTATGTGGGAAAGGATTTCCCATTTGTCAAAACTGTTTAGGGCACATGGTGGTAGTCACTCGTGTGCTTAAATTTTAACCTAGAAAAGTGGGAAAGTCAAAACACGTAAGTTGATTGGGTGACATAATATCTGATTCAAACAGAACTTTTTGGAGCAAAAGAGAGCATCCAACTACATGCTTAAATTTACAGCAAATTTGTAATTGAAATATGTTGCCTCACTTGTCAATGAGGAGTGTCTGTCTTGCAATATCCTTGTACTTGAAAAATGATCCTTTACTCTCAAAAACAAAAACGATGGATAACATCGTGTGGAATTACATCCATGCCCTTAATTTTGTCTTTATTTGTTATTTCGAGGATGTGCATTACCATATATAGGTGTAGGACTTCTGATTTTGCTGAATCTTATTTTCCCCATTTGGCAAACATGTTGTATTTTTATGTTTTGAAGTTATGGACTCCTTTTGGTTATGTATCATCTGATTTTGTCAGTTGTCATGCAGTCATATATTTGAGCTTCTGGGCTGAGGTACACTACAACTCGATATATCCTCGGGGAGGTAAGCTTTCATTGTTTTTTTTATTTATTAAGAAGCCTAAATAGACGAGGAGAGAACAGAATAGTTAAATGTGGCATTTTTGGAAGCAAATTTATTTCTATATTAACCTAGCTTCTGTGTTCCAAGGTTTACTCGTATGAGTATGACTACGCACTAGAACTGACATTTGTATTGACCTATCGAAGCACAATGATCATAAGCTTTATCCTTGTTCAACTTCATGTCTTTTGCGTTGTGTTTTGACCCAAACAAGTTGAATTGGGTTGGGTAGAATTCAGGCTTCAAGTTCTGGAGTGTCGTTATGTAATAAAGTTTTAAAATGGTATCATGCACAGCTTTCTGCTTATGTCTCTACTAATCCCTTGAAACATTGTTTTATTGAACAGATCTGCTTCCAAGTGATTTTTAAGAAGAAAGGTGATGGAACTTCAGAACAAGTTAAGCAGCATGCTGGCTAGCTTATGGCATCATGAATTTTCTTAGGTTACCAAATTTATGCTGATATTATTTGTAGAAATTTTACGATAACATGTTGATTGTCAATAAGTCGAAGAAAAAACAGAGGGAAGTTTGAAAGAATCTCGTAAGAACTATACTTTTCGTGTGCTGTTATTTGATACTAAGTGCAATTGTAAAAGCGCTTTTGGCAAAAGCGTGGCAGGAATGAATAAAAATCGTTTTGCTAACTTTTCTACTAATGGTTTTTGCTGCATGCACAAATGCAAGAAACAATTCAAGCAAATATTTCAAGACACGCTCATTTCGTATATCTATCTATAGTTGTGAATAAAATCGGGATTTAGCTGAACAAGTCTCTCTATTGGGACATTTCACTAGTCGAATTTACTCGCTAGAAGCTACTATGGTCTAAAATTGAGAGCATATAGTTTGCTTGAGATAGCCATGAGCCATCTGTTTATGATATCGTTATCTAGGTAAAATTAGACATGTTATACTCGATCGATGATGGCTACATACTGAATACAACAAATATTTGCACAAGTGATCCGTCTTTATATGAGTTTTTCGTCTATGAGTTAAAGGGCAATGATATTTATATAAATACTACCAGCTGGACCCCTTAGCTCCCCTCTTGCTTGGGCCATTACCGGTTACCCAATGGTTCTGCGCTCAAGGGGAGAGAGAGACTCACTCTTCGGGGTATTTTTTTTGAGCTCATTTTTTGGAATACGCTTGCAAGAGCTGCCCCTAAATTAAGAAGAAAAAATAATCCTTACTTTGATCTTTCTTTCTAAGCTGACTGGGCATTATTAATATTAATCACTTTACGTCGTTTTGTTATTAAATATTAATCACTTCACGTCATTTCTTTAGAGGATGATTGCTACTCTCGAGCTCATCTCAAGAGCTCTGTGCTTCGCTTGGTAAGAAAATTCCAAAAGCAGTTCCGGATCTGAATTTAAAATTGTAATTTATTAATGACATGGCGTCGTTTTTCTTTCAACCACTAATGCCACACGTCAACCTGAATACATGCATGCATATGCACAACCCCGCCACCAACCACTACCACCCCACTGGGCGGAGGGGGTTCCTTTTCATTCTCCACGGCGGAATAAAGGATTTTAATTTCCATGTCTGTGGTCCACACAATCAAATTTCACCTGACCCAACCCCACAACGGCACTCCAATCATTTTCCCACTGCCCACAAGGGCTTATCTGGGATAGTTATGGATTTTGGTTGGCCATTATTGCGACGGTTACAATATTCTTTCAATTTATTTAATTTTATTTCTAGCAATTAATACACATCAATCTTTAATCCCATAATCCAACCAAAAAACCAAAGTGTATTAATGACAATTATAAACATAAGACAAACAAATTCAATTTGGATAATGCATATCACCGTGTCAGTTTAGGTGACAGTGGGGTCTATTGTCTACCAACTCATTGTTCAATAAATGAAAATATATCCCGACTCAAAAAAGCTGTTCTAAAGAAGGTCACGTTTTGTTTCAGTCATTAGCTTGAGTTTGCTAGTGTGAAACTCAATCCCAAGACAACGTAGCTTTACGCTAATAGGAGCCTTGTGCGTTTTTTGTGTGTGTGTGTGTGTGTGTGTTTGTATGTGTATCCACACACAGATAGATCATAGATATATATGTATATACATTATACAGTTTTAACAAATTGTTTCAGGCTCATTCATTGTTTAAGAGCATAAAGAATTTCCAATCATCAGAAAGACATTACAAACAAAGAGACACAACTAAAGTCTAAAGTTTTAACATAGAAAAAGAAAAAGAAAACGCCCTATTAGCGAAATTCAGGAAATCCATAGAAGATCTCATCCTCCTCCTCCAGCGACTGCTGCAGGAGCAGAGCTGTGTACGGGTACATGGTTGGAGAGAAGTCCAACCCCATTGGCAACGGAGGCGTAGGCGGAGGAGGAGGCACCGTGAAGCTACCATTAATTCCACCTCCTCGCATGGCCTCCATCGGCTGGAAAAACCTGTTCGCCATTGGAGGGACAAGGTCTGGAATGCTAGAGACCGGGATGGTAGGCACAGCAGTAGCAGTGGAGACGGGGTTTATTGGTGCGATTCCAGTGCCCGTTGCAGCAATGATGGCGGGCTCCGCCATATTGAGCAACCACTGAATGGTTTCTCCATCAGACTTGTGGCCCAATTCCCGAGTCAGTTGAAAGACGCGGGCTGCACACAACGCCGGGATCCTCACCCGCCGGCCCCTCCCATTAACCTTTTTGTGGCGGTCCTTGGACTTAGATGATGATGGCCTACCAACTTTTTTTCCAGCACCACCCTTACTTGAAACTCCGGCACCTGATGATTTAACACGAATCGTAGGAGCAGTCGAATTGGCGACAACAGCAGGAGGAGTAACAGTCGAGGTTGGATGGTGGGGGATGCGTTGCATGGTTGGCTTAGACTGATGATTCTCAGAGTTAGGGAATTTCTGCAGAAACATTCTCGAAGCTTTTTAGAGAGAGAAAGTGCACTTCAATTTTCGAAGTGAGACTTCAGTTTTTAGTAATGCACACGGGAGTGTACAATGAGCTGATTTTATAGTTGCAGAAATGTAGGGTAGGTTTTTTTCTTCATTTGTGTCTTGATTAATGTGAATGGGCTTGGGCCCGCGGGTCTAGTATGGTCCTTTTTAAGGTCTTAAGTGGGACAACCTATTATCTTTGTCCCAATCTGGGTCCCGCTTTCTAACGTTGCCTCGGATATATCGTCAATTTTTTATTTTATTTATTTATTTTTAAATCTCTGCTCAAGATTATGTGGTTACAGAAAGAGAATTTCATCAATCCAGTAATGGATTTTAAAAAGGATTTCTTTTTACTTACCCTTTTTTGACACTATTTATTTATCGGATTACGTCTAAAGTTTAATTGTTTGAAATATATAAATCTAATTTTGGATCTTGTCAATAACTAATTAGTTAGTTACGGCAAAATACTACTCGACACATAACGGTTGTATTTTTTAACTTACCAGATAAGATGACTATTAAGATTTCTTTGGATGTTTACTTGAGTTTATAACTATTTAGCATGCGTTAAAGTACAAATCTTTGTCGTACAGTTTAGTAGTGTACGACATAGATTTGTCAGAAAGGATGGCTGTTGAGTTTTTCTTATATGATTGTATTTACGTCATGTACCGAAATTATTTTTTTAGTTATCTCCAATTACTAGTCTTTGACATTATTCTATTTTCTGTTATACTTGTATATATAACTACTTGTTTACTTCATAAATTTTTACCGTACAACTTAGTATAGTACACGGCTTAAACTAAGGGGTTGCTTGATTCCTATTAAAATGTGTTTATTTTTTTTCCATTTTTTGACTTTTGGGGAAAATTGACCAAAATGACCCTTTTTTCGAGTCAAATATTACGGCTACTTTAAAAAACAAAACAACATTTTGGTCATTTTGACCCAAAAGTAAAAAAATCGGAAAGAAAAAACCCATTTTAATGGGAATCAAACATGCTCTAATAATTGATGTCATTAACAAAATAGTATTCATTGTTTTCACATATTTTTTGACTATATTTATTATCATTGATGTAGAATATACAACTGCAAATATTTTGAATTTGAAAATTTATTGATGAAAAGACCAAAAAACCAAGCAACACGTTTATTTTGAAGTGAACCATGTCAAAACATGTGACTACCTCACAATGCTAAGAAAACATAGTAATCAGCAAATTTTGTATTTAGTTAGGACCTTTTTGTAACTGTATATCATGCTGACAATAATCCATTGCGAAAAATAATAATTTTGTAATTTTCGAAATAAGAAGAGAGTGTCTCTATGATAGTCCGTTAATTCAAGTTACATTTCTATGATTTACTCGATTTTTGAGTTGGGATGCATTTTTCCTTACAATTTTATTTATTTATTTATTATTATTTTTTATCTCATGGAATTGTGGCTACCCCTAGAAAGAAATTTGAATAATGACAAAAATTTCTTATCTCTTTTGTTCGTGATCTAATGCATGTGACATAGTTAAAATTAATTATTGATTTTAACCTCAACTTTTTAGCAACTCTTTTAGTTATACCAAACATGGGCTTAAAAATCTTTTTCACATGATAAATCAATGTATATCTTGGACATATTGGATAGAGTAATGTCTATCTAGCATCAGTGGCACTTAGCACCCATTTAAGTAGCATTAAGGGTCTACATTTAATTATTCAATGAAGTTTAAATACATTTTGATTTATTGAACAATTAAATATGGGCATTTACTACCACTCGTCTAGGTGGTATTAAGGAATCACATTTAATTGTTCAATAAAGTTGAAATGCATCAATTAAATGTGGGCATTTTCTACCCATTAGACTGGTGCTAGATAACACTATTTTAGTGGACATATATGGTTTTGGACACTTTGGTGTCCATGAAGGTTTTCTTTTTCTGATACTTGTGTAGGGAATGCACAAATTCTTTCGCTCATTATTAGGAATGACAACAGGTTAGGGTGGAGCGGCCATTACCATCTCCTCTCCATTGGAGATTTCTGGGAGATAGAGTGGTAGGAGGCGGATTTTAGTCTGTGGGCACGGTGAGCTTAAGGCCACCCAACTCAAAGGAATTTTTTTTTTCTTTTGCTTTTCATTTTACTCACTTTGCGAATCAATTTCGGATTACAATTCTTAAACTTCAAGAAATGTCATTGATGCCATTTTGAAGCACTCAGTGCATTTTTCGTAATGTACATTTCAATTTGTAAAACCGTTAAGTGATAAAATCGTAATAGCAAGTTAAAAATGACTATACGAAATGAATTCAATAAATCTTATCTATAGCCATCGCATATTTTGACTTATTTTTGGGATATATTTCTTGATCTTCAGAGTAAGTTCTTGGTATTGTTTCGAAGAACTCGCAACTAGCTATGCGATGCATATTTTGAAACAAAAAATTATTAAATGGTGGACTTAATAGCTAGTCAAATATGACTATTTAAATTGAAGGGTAAGGCTCGTTGTGCCTCATTTTTGTCTTTTTGTTCTTGTCATATTGTTGAAGTCCTCTTAAAAAATTTGCAAGCTCCTCTAATTTATTCATCATGGATCCACCCATGCGGAGCGGTGATTGAAAAATCCTCATTTATCGTCTCTTTTAATTAATTTGTAATTTTTTAAATACGATTTAAATTTAAAACATAAAAATAAAATAAAATAAAATAATTCGAGGCGGATTCGGCCCATTCGAGAGTGGGGACCATGATCCTCGTCCCCACCTCATTCGGGGCGGGACATATTTTTTTGCCATCCATATTCGTTATATGGTCGAGGATGTACACCCGCATGACTTGGGATTGAACAAGAAGGTTCTGCGTCGTTACTATAAAAAAAATTACTTTTAACGACAAAAAATTTTACATTAAAAATTCTCTCGATAATATTTTTTTCACAGAACAACTAGAAAAAATGACATTTTATGACAAAGAATTTGTTGATAACAATGAAATTTCGCGTAGTCTTTGTACCCAATACAAAATTATATGTTTTGTTCTCCTCATGTATAGCTATTGTCATTTTTTCTCTTATGAAATGGACATTACAAATCAAACAATTTATAGATGTGTGAACTTTACCTGCATTCACTATACTTTCACCTAAATTTTAATTGAATTACTATACTTCAATTTGTATTGATTAGATCATTATACTTGAATTTTTTCTCAATATCGGCCGGTCCATTCAATTCTATTAGGTTGACTAATGCCAATTGCTTACTTGGACGTTAATACTATCAATTTTCTTATGTGATTGTTAAAATATGACATGTTTTGGCACAATTGACACCAAGGGCGGATTTGGTGAAGTCCAGTATAGCTCTGGCCCAAATGGTCTAACTTGTTAGTATTCTTTTAACATATAGCTCGGCCCTCCAAAAAATAGCCCACTTCTTAAATGGGCTAAATTTAATTTTAATTTTTTTCCCATTAAAATTTAACCCAACCCAAACCGAATTTCTAAACTCATCCATTAAAATTTAACCCCGATAACCCACTACACTGCCAATTCCCCAATGACCCAAATCCAATTGCCCTTTTGCTCCTTTCATTTTCCAGCCCTCCTGTACGTAGAAGGGAAAATCACACATATAACCTACTTTGAAATGGAAAATTGAAATTTATTGGTTACTATTAATTTTTTTACATATACATTAAATGGTAACATAAATTGAATATTGATAGAATGTAAAGAATCCTGTTATTCTGCATTGTTATCTTAATTAATAACAGAATTATATCATTATCGGATAAAGATTTTATCCCATAAATTTCTCCTTTTAAATTTCAAATACAGAGTTCATCAATACTAATTTTCTGTCTATCGTTTCCTCAGGAGTCACAATCATCTGTAATATTTATCGGTGGCACATTTGAAGGTTTTTCCGCAGCATATTTGATGATGAAGATGCCACAATCACTTCTGCAAAATAATGGATATCATTTGAATTAGAGACTTCATAATGAAGTTCAATATACCGCAAAAAAAAAAAAAAAAAAAAAATTGAGTACACAAGTTTGCGTGAATATATATGTGTTAATATCAAATAATCTCAAATGAGCACAATTATATCAGATTTTATATCAGAACATGGTATTATGGTAACCAACATGAGTTGATAATATAACAAAACTTGTTAACAAACACTAGAAAGTTATCATACATTGGAAAATATACATTAACATTGTGTTGTAATAAATATGTATATGTTAACAAGGTAAGTTAACTGAAAATAGTATATGTAACGGTTATTGTTTGCATACGTCGAAACTAATGTAATAATTTTAATTAACATACGATTGTTTCGCAATCTGTCCTAATATCAATTAATAAAAGATATTTTTCACAATAACAAAATCTGTTATAGTGAATAAAGGAATTTTAGAAATATGATCTAACAAAACAAAATAATGTCTACAAATAAAAAAGGTAAATGGCAAACAGGAACTTACATTGGTTTGTTCAAGAATGGGAACACTGTATTTCTTCTTCATCCACTTTGTTTTGGCTTTCTTACTAGATCGTTTCTTCATGTTCCCCAAGAATGTTTTTTAGATTACATTCAAAGTTGTAAACTCCAGATGAAAATGACCTTGATTTTTTATTTTATTTTATGGAATGGTGATTAGAGAATGCTAGGATTTCGAATTGATGGATAATAAGAGAAATGTGCATGGTTTTCTCTATGAAGATTTTCAGATGCGAACAAATCTCTTGATAATGGAAAATTTCGGTTATAATAGATGGGTTTAAGAAAATTAATTATTATTTAAAATATTTCAATAAAATGTATTTATATAAATTTAAGTATAAATATGGAAAAATTTAATACCTAAAGGTATATTTCAAATTTTGAAATGGCAAAAGGTATATGACCTAATATTCTCAACGCAGAATCGAGTCAGAGCCAAAGAAAATAAAATCTTCTTCAAATGAGTCCCACCAACTACATCTACAACAAATTTCGAACTAGTTTTTTTTTTTTCTCATTTTTGAATTTTTCAGCAAATAGCATCTTGTATTTATTTTTCTTTTGTCCATTTTTTTTCTTTCCTGTTTATTTGATAATTTATAAATTATAATTTTATATGGTTGTTGACTTGTTGTTGAGTAATAAATAATGATGTTTACTTGATTTTGAGAAATTATTTCAAATTTTAATAAGTAGAAAAAGAAAAAAAGTTGCTTATTATTGGAAATTAATATGGATTTCTGCTTGTTTTAAAATGACCCATGAATTGTTTATTGTTAATAATATTGGTGAATTAATATTGAAAAGTTGCTTATTATTGTTAATATTATTGGTGAATTGTTTAAAATGATCGGTGAATTGCTTGTTCTACTTTTTAGATTATTGAATTGTTTATTGTTGAATTATTAAATTGTTTCAATTCTGTAGAGTTAAAAATCGAACATCATCACCTTTGCTTCAAAAAGGTAAAACATTGTTTTCCTTCTTTAAAAAGATATGTGAATCTACTACAAGTACAAATTCTATTGAAGTTGACTGGAAATACTTCAATCTATAGATGAGTTTTACCCTCTTAAAGCTCGACAAACACAACTTCAGTAGACAAGTAATGTCGTAATTAGATTTTTTTACTATATATATATATATAAATAAAATTAGATTTGACTTGTTTGAAATTTCAACTCGGTCTAATACGATTTAAAAGATGGATTCATGGTCGTTTTGGATTTCAAGTGGATGATTTATACGAAATATAGTGGAATGAAGCCCTGAATACTAGAATAGACAATGATAGAGGTAAGAAACATTTCAACTACAATAAAAAACAATAGTATCTATGTTATAATTTGCTTCTATGTGATAAATGAAATGTAAATTTGGGACGATGTACGTGGAATATAATATTTTTGCTAAATAGTTGTACACGATGGAGTAGTCAGATATGATGTTATTACTAGTACATGAATTTTTATTTGAATACTGTCATATGTCATTATGACTAATAAGTTGTACATGAGATATAATATGTCATTCATGCACACATGCATTACATGAGCCTAAATGATGTGTTCCTTTATAACTTATAAATGAAGATATAACGAGAATATGAAAATTATTATCACCATATAGAATTTTTGTTTCATCTAAACCTCCAAGTATCGTACGAAAAATACTGACTAAGATTTACCACACTTATAATTTCTACCTTTTTTCACAAAACACAAAGAAAACAAGAAAATGTAGAATGGTAAATTTACAATTTTTCTTACTCAAAAACCATTTTGTCACTTACACAAAAAGGAAAAAACATTGTCTTCTTTTCCCTCATGAAAAATTCGACAGTCACAAAAAATTATGCCAAATTGCATTTCCAAAAACAATTATTTGGCATCAATTGATTCCAAATAAACCAATGCACGAACAATTCAAAGGTAAGATTTGACGACCCTTAAAAAAAAAAAATTCTTTGTCTTTTTCTTTTCACAATTGATGCACTCTTCAGTTTTGGCAAGTTTTGAGCAATTTTTTCCAACAAAATTTTGTTATCAACTCGTCTCTGGCGGAGATGTTGAATTCAATTTTAATTGCACGTATCACTTTCAATCTTTCAATAAATTCATGTAGATAGTCATTTTCGACAATTCTACCATCTAATTTAAATAAACTAAAAAAAAAAATTACAGTTAAAGTTTTTAATCTTTTAAAAAGTACAAATAGATCTAGAATATTTTATTTTTATGGTCAATTTTTTTATTTTTTCTAAAAAAAGACAAAAAAATAAGCTCCATTTTCCTCATCCACCCCCACTGGGTCCCCAAAAACCTAACCAATCCAAACTTGCCACATCACCACCCTATTCCCCGTCCACTGTTGCTGCCACCACCGCTTTATTTTCTCAACCCAATCAACAATCTCATCCACTAAAACCAATCACCGTTGCCACAGAATGGGTACCTTTTCATCAAACCCATTGTCTGTAAAGGAATAAAAATCAACTTCTTCAACAATAGGACTAGGCCGCATTTGTGTTATGGTTGAGGATCAATTACAAATTAGCAATCATAATTACAAGGTTTAAAAAAACGTAAAGCGTGATTAGGTATAGAGATCAAACTTTTAATTTTTTGGACCTAGGCAAAGCTTAGACGTAAGCGAAACGTAAAAATACGTTTTCTTATTTTTAATATTTAAAAATAAATAAATAAATATTTTTAACTAAAAAGTGCTCGCCTAAACAAGCTTAGGAGAGGTTAGGCGCGCGCTTTTTATTTAAAAATATACTTGACTAAAAATGCGCACGCCTAAGACTTAAGCGAGGTGTGGAGGTCACGCATCGTGCCTAGGCGTCGTTTTTTAGAATAATGCATAATTAGCCAACTAAAGACAATTCTTTTTCAAATATGGATAAATCATTCACTTTTATTTAATCAAAAGAGTTCAATACAGAATTAAATTAACAATAATTGGATGAGAAAAATAAAATTGGAGAATTAAAAGGAGAATAGAGAAATGAAGGAGTGCAGATTCAGCTGTGCTAAATTTGTTAATCACAGAATAATGCCAAAATTCAGATTCAGAGATAGAGATAGAGAGAGACGCAGAGAAGAAGGGATAAGGGGATATGTTTTGCAACCAATTTCAACAATATTCTTCACTATTTTTTCTATCCATGTGCTAGTTATTTATAGAGGTGAGTAGAATATTCTAGAATGACTAGTTGCATGTGAGTGAGGTGTGCAAGAGCAGTGAAAAAATGATCTAACTATAACAATTTTGGGATTAATGGGATAAGTAGAGTTAGAAACTCTGCGTGTTTTAAATTATTTGTTTGTTTTGAACTAACAAAATGAAAATGAAATCAATTTTCTTGATTTTTTGTTGTTTCTTTATTTTATGGAATTAATTTCTTCAACTCTAATTCCAAGTACCAATTCATCTTCATGTCCCATGGATCTTGGTAATGTACTGAGAATCCAATGGTCGATTTCTGATCGTAAACTCCTCCCAAATCCCAATTAAACCCACCAAATTTTCTAGACTTTATACAAGCCAAAGCCGAAAAGCGCAGTGCCGCTTGACCTTTTATCTCTTTATGCCATAGGAGTGTTAGATCATCTTAAAGACACTTCTCTTTTTAAAATTTGTTTGAAATCAATTAAAATTTTAATCATACATTTTAGAGGCACAATTTTTTACAATTTTTCAACAATATATTTTATCAATTTTTATCAATTTTTACAAAAAAAAAAATTAATTTTAATTAAAATCAAACACACCCTTAACTGACTAACTTGTCGACTTCCATATCTTGCTTTGAAGACCAAGTTGAGTTCTTTTTTTCACTCACAAAATCTTACATCTATTTATTTTTATTCAATATAATTTGTGATGGTGGTGATGACGATTGGTGTTAGAGGTGTCAATCGAAATTGTTAGGTTTGAGTTGGAATAATAGTGGTGGTGACAACAGTGAACTGGGGATGGGGGCAAATTTGGGTTTGGAGAGGAGGAGATAATGAATTTTTTTTTTTTTTTTTTTGGTTTTGTGGGTGTTTTTCTATTTTCTAATCATTTTAGTCATTTTATTTTATTTTATCATTTTTCTTAAATTCTTTTATTATCTTGTTTTTTTTTTCTTTTTTCTTTCTTAATTGTATTATGTAATGAAGTGTAATGATTATATGTTTTCTTCTCCTCCAAATGCGACGGCAGCAGTGGTGGAGACCTGCAAAAGGTGGTGGGGTTTTGTCCCCCGTTTTCACTCCGGTGTGATAATTAGTATGTGATAAACTCAAATATGCAGAATAACAATATTGAGTATGTATGTTGTATGTTCTGTCTTTACCTGGAGGATTGATCTCCTATTTATAGGAATGACCGCAGCTGTAGCCTTCAATAGTCATTAATGGCGGGTGCCTCTTCATCTTCTTCATTATTAGAAATTAATGAGGGACGTTTCGTCTTTCTCAACTGCTGACGTTTCATATTTCCAATGGACGTGTGTAAATGTTGTTTTATAGATCGCTTTGTTTGATTCATTTGATGGCAATTTGGATTATGGTTGTTTATCTGCTTTGTGGCGAGCATATGAGAACAAAGGAGGCAAGCGGATCGATGATGAGGCGAGCGCACACTTAAAGCGAAAGTCCCAAGGAGAGCGGCGATCATCTATCAAAGTGTAATCATATTTCTCATCACAAGTCTCTCTACTTTTCATGGACCATTGTCAATGAGAAGTAGAAATATTGTCTTTTAATTAGCTAATTTTGACCATAAAATTGAAAAATAACATATGTAATAAATAATTCATTATTTATTTATAATGAAAATTATATGGTAATTAACCGGCCAAATATAGAATAAATATTTTGGGCCTAATTTAAAATTAATATGGGCTTAAATCTTAGCCCCATTTAGATTTTTTTTTTTTTTATATATAAGAGAGGTAGAGGGAATATTATTTGTAGTATTCTCATATATCCTCGCTTGGCTGGAACTCTTTTCAGACTGATCTCTTCTTTCCTGTCTAAATTATAAAGATTTTTTCTTCTTTCATCGCTTGAGGTAATATTTTCACTCTTGTCTTCTTCTTCTTCTTCTTTTATTTTTAAGAAAAAATTTCGGCCACCTTCTTTAGATGCATAAGATGGTGATTACCTCTAGTAGTAGTTCTTCAACCAATAACTCTAACAACAGTCCCTCTTATCGCGTCCTATCTATAGGAATAGATGATAATTTTCCGCCAATTGAAGAATGGACATTTGTTAGTTCTTTAGGACGTGGTGAACCTCGATATTTGAATGATCCCGTTGATGAACATGACGTAGGTTCGAACGAGGAAAATTTATTTATAGTTCGAAATTATTCCACTCGGGACGAAAAGGGGACGGGGCGGCAGTCAAACTCGCCCCCTGTTGGGGGCGGGCAGCCAAACTCGACCCCTACAAGGGGCGGGCGACCGAACCCACTGCCCGCCCTCTGTTAGGGGCGGGCCTCGCCTGCCCCCAGCTACAGGCGGGCGGCGGGCGGCTTCGCCTGCCTTTACTTGACACTGACCCATAATTGATTTTTCATCTTCTATTAGATTGGTAGATTCTGATGTCGATTCTTCTACAGTATCCTGCCCACTCAATATTCAAACTGAACATTTCTAAGTGACAATTTGATAGAATTAGATATACCAAAGGATGCTGGTGTTTACAATTCAAAAAATTTTATGAAAATGTTGAAAAAATATGAATTACCTCCCGGTCAATTGTATCGAGTTCCCCATCCTAGTGAGAGAATTCCAGGATCAGACCCTATGGAGGTGGTAGTTTACCGTGATAGCATAACAGCTGGTTTAAGATTTCCTCTTCATCCTTTATTCGTTTCTTTCTTCAACGAATTTCATGTCACTCCTGGCCAATTGACCCCTAATTCTTGGCGCATATCAACTTACTTCTTATATTTGTGACTTACAAATAATATCGAGCCATGTTTGAGGCTTTTTAGAAGTGTATTTGATATGTATCATGTGCTTGGGAGTAATCACATGCTGTGATATTCAACTTAAGGTAAAATTGTTATTACCTCACTTTCCCAGTTCAAATAGCGGTTGGATGAGACGTTTCTTTTTTGTTCGACCTGAAGTAGGACAGTTCCCTTTTAAAACTCGTTGGAGAACTCCTTTTTGTAAACATTTTAACGAGCCCCTGGATCTTGATCATGAGTTGAAAGCACGATTAGATAAGCTTTTACGCTTGACGCCTCCGGGATCACAAATGAGCGAGGTGTTATCTAATGAGAACTTGAGGCGGGTTCACATTGGATCACCTGAGGGTAGGCTACTTTTATGTCTTTATTCTTTTTGGACTCTTCATTTTTGCCTGTATTTGTTGCATCAACTTTTATTTTTCTTTCAGATATGGATGATTTTAACTTTGGAGGCATGATGGATGTGGCAGGATTCGCCACTGATGCTGAATACTCGTCTTTATCTCCTTTAAACAAAAAGAAAAGGTGGGCTGATAAAGGAAAAGCTACTGCTGAGATAACAGTTGCCCCTCGCTCCGCATCGCGTACTACCAGGGGTAATGATGCCCATGCTTTCAAGGAGTTTGGATTTCCTCCTATTGATTCGACTATTGAAGCTGAGACCATGTTAGGCTGTGTGAATGAGAAACTTATTGAGAATTTAAAAAATAAAGAAGCAGCTGCCATGCGTCGTATTATGTATACCAACCACCGCAGGGTAAGTTGTTATATTTTGATGACACTCTATTGCTCTCTTATTTAATTTTTATCCTCCATGTAATTTTAATTTCTTCTGTTGTACAGATGCTTGTTATGGAGGATAAAGTATTGCGTGATTTGGAGAAATTTAAAAAGTGTGCAGCCGATAGAGACCATGACAAGAAAAAAGCTGTAACAGAGATGCAGTCTTTGTAGGACAAGGCAACAGCTGCGTCTAAGAAAAAAGATAATGAGAATTCTCACCTTCAAAAAGAGGTAGACCAGCTTCGCAAAAAGTTGGAGATTGCAGATGATGAGGCCATAGCAAGATACAAGTTGTCTGCCGAATATAAGGGTAACTTACACGTGTATGGCGCAGAATCCTTGAAGGCTGCTATCAAAATGACCAAGGAGTGGTTGGTTAATGATCATTCGGAGATAGGCCCAGATGAATTTGATAGGTATCTGAGGAAACGTCGAGTTGCAGATTTAGCTGCTTAGAAGGTCAAAGTGACTAACCATGGAGGGGTTGGATCTCAACCTGCTGGCTCTCATGATAATTAAACAGTAGTTTTACTTATTTTAGTTTCATGGCAGTTGTCCCGCTTAATCATGAAAATTATAATATTCAGTCTATTTCATTTCAAATACTGTTGACTACTGCTAATTTCAGTTTTGTATGTTCGTCATAAAATATACATCATTAATGAAATTGTTTTTCACTTTATAAATATTGGTTGTAATGTATGATATATTATACTCTCCCCTGAACAAAATAAGAAAGTGAAAAACATGTTGAAAGATTAAAAAAAATCGAATGGCTAGGAACCAGGGTCGGGACGGGCGCCCCTGCCCCCACCTTCAGGTGGAGAAGGTTGTCGGGCGCTCCGTCCCTGCCCCGTCGAGCAGCGCCGCCGCCTTTTTTTGCCCTTTTTTAAATGACTAGGTATCTAGATAAGTTGACCAGGGTTCATCACCTCGAATTTTTGATTACAGGCTTATCGCCGTAATTTATGAGTTATAGGCTCGTCTTTTTTATGTGTCTATCGGCGTGAACTTTTGATTAAAGTTCATCACCTTAATTTTTAAGACATAGGCTTATCACTTTACTTTTCGAGTAATAGGCTTATCGCCTTACTCTTAGAGTCATAGGTTTATCGCCTTGATCTTTTGATTAAGGTTCATCACCTTAATTTTTAAGACATAGTGTCATTGCCTTGTTCGTTTGATTAAGGTTCATCACCTTAATTTATAAGATATAGGCTCATCGCCTTACTCGTTGAGTTATAGGCTTATCGCCTTGTTCTTTTGATTAAGGTTCATCACCTTAATTTATAAGATATAGGCTCATCGCCTTGTTCTAGTTTGATCGTGGTAGCAGTTGGAGAGATATTAGTATTGCTCGATAAAACTTTGATAGAGACTATGTCAAGTAACAAATGGTTGCCATAGGTCGAGTTCAGTAGGTGCACCAGGACTTCCTAGCTAGGTTGATCCTTCCGTAGTACCCTCATCATTCATCCGCCTTGGCATTTTATTGACATAGGAATTAAACGTAGGAATACTTATGTAATACAACTATATAAAAAAAACTGATAAATTACTGATAATATTTCTTCAAGTGCTCTGCATTCCATGGTCTTCCTAATGGTTTGCCATTCATATCTTTGAGACTGTATGCTCATTTCCTTATCTTCTTGATAATCTCGAAGAGACCATGCCAATTAAGCTCCAGTTTAAACGGTGGATGTCCAGCAGCTGCACTGCTCCTTAACACTAGATCATGTGGTTGGAAACTTCTGGGCTTAACTCGACGATCAAAATATTTAGCAGCCTTACGTTTATAAGTCATTGTCTTGATAGCCAGGGACGGAGCCAGACAATTAAGTCAGTGCGGGCGGAAATTAATAAATTTAATTATATAAAATATTGTAAGAACACAATAATACAAAAAATGACATACATTATAATTGTTCCTTGCGATTTTTCATACTTTGATATCGTTGTACAATGAGTTCATTATCAATCTTTAAAAATATATCTTTCTCTACATAAACAATGATGCTATCATTCATCCACTGATCACCCATTCGATTGTGCAATCTATCCTTCACAATTTTCATTGCGAAAAATACTCTTTCAACTCAGAAGAAGAGTAACCTAGTGAAATTAGCGCTAAAGTCAACAGCAGTTTGTAAACCAATGGATATACTTTACTTTTCTTTGTCATGACTAACTTCTCTGCAAGATCACTAAGGCCATTCAATCCTTCAAACATTTTGTTAGAGCGCATATCAAAAATATAAGTCTCAAGTTGATCATTAAGTATGAAGAGTTCCACTTTAGAAAAATCTTCTGGATAAAACTCAGCAAATTTAATCAAGCTTTTCTTGTCAAAAGAAGATAATGAATTTTCTGGACATAAACAAGCTACACAAAGGAGCAACTCTGTATTTACCTCCGAGAAACGATCATTCAACTCTTGAAGTTGTAAATCGATAACAGAGTAGAACAAATCTACACGGTAATGATGTAAATTTGTCATTTCTGGAGGATTACGTTGTGGGCGACCACGAAGTGCACGACGTACAAACATATCATCCATGATGGGAATATCAATGTAATGCTGTCGACAGAAAGAATATACTTCTTCTAAAAAAGAATCCCACCCATTGTCTCTCATAATTTGAAGTCGATGTTTGCACATTTTCACCAATTGCATTGCATTTACAATATCTTGATCTTTCCTTTGTAATGCCTTTGACAATTCATTTGAAATCCCCAAGATACTTCTCATCAAGTGTAGATTACATGCAAAATCAAATGAGTGTATAGACTCCAATAAATTAGTTGCTTCACTTCTTTGATCACAAGTACTAGATTCATCTTCAAAAATCAATTTAAGTACATCACTAACAGCAGAGAACATGGCAAGCAAGCTGACCAAAGAATTATAATGGGACCCCCACCGTGTATCACCAGAACGCTGAAGAGTAGTTTCTTGATTAAGTCCCCGTCCACTTAAAATCTCACATTTCTCCAATGCCTCAATAATAAAGTCTGATTGTTTTTCTCGAAGAAGATCACAACGTTTAGAAGATGCTCCAAGAGTATTTACCACATCACCAACCACATGAAAGAAATTAGTAATGGGAATATTCTTCTTTGCCACTGCTACAAGAACTAGTTGGAATTGATGAGCAAAACAATGAATATAAAAGGCATATGGATTCTCCTTTAAAATGAGTGCTTTCAGACCATTAAACTTACCTTGCATATTACTTGCTCCATCATAACCTTGTCCCCTCAATCTAGACATGCTCAAGTTATATCTAGAAAATATCTTATCAATTATAGTCTTAAGCGAGAGAGCTGTGGTACTTGTAACATGTTCAATTCCTATGAAACGTTCATTTATATGTCCACTACTGTCCACATAACGTAAAACAATTGACATTTGCTCCTTTGTGGATACATCACGAGATTCATCAACTAGAATAGAAAATAATGAATCACCAATATCTTTAATAATAACATTGATTGTTTCAGCAGCACAAGCACTTACTATATCCTTCTCGGACATCAGCGATGTCAATTTGCAATTTTAGGAGCATTTTCAAGCATACAAAGATTAATATCATCGTTATGATCAGCCAGAAATTGCAATTGGACTAAAAAGTTACCTGGATTGAGAGAATTCTCAAATTCATCATTACCTCGAAATGAATGCCCTTGTCGTAGTAGAACTCGAACACAATCAATTGATGCATTAAGACGGATACTATATTCATTTCGTACTTGTTTGGACTGCTTGAAGAAAACTGATTCAATTTGTTGCTCTTGATTCATTAAAGCTTCACACTTCATACGAACTTGATTATGTGCACTATCATGCCCTCCGACATGAGTATGAAGCCTTTTTTTATCTTTCCAATAGGTGAATCCTTCACCAACAAAAGAATCGCCTCTTCCTTGTTTTCCACTATTTGTTTTGAAAAGATAACAATACAAACAATATGCGAAGATCTTTTCTATACTATACTCCAACCAACTAGCAAACTCTTTAAACCAAGAAGAACTAAAACGTCTAAAATCTTTTCCAAATGGTCTTTTTGGAAATTCATGATCTTGAGGTTGACAAGGACCCTTTTGCATATATGCTCTTCGAACTTGATCTCGAATGTTAACATTATAATTCAAAATTGGTATCCTTAGTTCAGGATCAGTGGGAAGTTGTGCAACATCAAAATCCGTTTGTTTTGATATCTCCCCATCAACGTTTTCCACAAAAGATTTTCTTTTGAAGAATCTCTCCATTGTCGTGGTACACTAAAATAAATACGTAAGTCATAATTAGTCGCGTGAACAAGTAGGCAAGTGACAAATTAAAATTCGGTGGAAATTCCAGTAACCAAATTACTATTTCTCACTTAAAGATGCAAATTCCAGTAAACAAAATCCATTAAATTAAAGCATTAAATTCAAAAAATGCATTAAAATAAAAAATGCACATTGGTTGATTACTTGATTTAACAATCAGAAATCGTATTTAACAAAGCATTTAACAAAGTCAAATTGGACACAAAAATTTCAAATAAAAATTTAAAGTTGTCTTATGCAATTCTAACTTCTCATGTCTCAAGAAAGGAAAAACCACAAGAATTATTTAAATTCACAAAAGAAAAGAACAAAAATCGACTGCCCAACTGCGGACTGCTAAATCTTAAAATAAAAAAAAATTGAACCATACCTTCTTGTTCTTGATCTTCAAGAAATAATTGATTTTCAGTGATTAACGAGTAGAAATTAGGTTTTGCAATTGTGATGGAGAAGATTTATATTTCACAAATGTACAGTATATATATCGCCATATTCACGACAACACACACAATGCAAGACATCAAAAAAGCCAAAAGGAATGGATAAATTTGATTACTCATTTGGGTGGGGTATCTGTATTGTAGTGGATCAGTGGACTTTGGACCATTTTAATTAATGGACAAATTCTTTATCTTTTTGGGCTATTAGACTTTGGACCATTTTAATTAATGGACAAATTCTTTATCTTTTTGGGCCATTTTAATGGCCCATTTATAGTTACAATTTTTTTTTTTAGTGGCCCAATATTTTTTTTTTCTAAAAGTCCAGTGCAGGCATTTGTTTCTGCACTGGACTGTGTTAGCCTCCGTCCATGTTGATAGCGACTCTTTCTCTGACTTCTTCAAGTAGGTCAACTTCTGCCTTTGTGATGTCGTCATTCGTCTGTTCAACTTGCATTTTCAAAGTTAGATTTACAATTTCAGCAGGTACCACTGCTTCTATACCAAACAATAATTTGAATGGTGTCTCTCCTGCTGGTCCCCTATGGGTGGTGTGATACGCCCATAGTACATTTGGTAATTCATCTGCCCAAGATCTTTTTTCTTTTCCCAGCTTCGTTTTTAAATCCCAAAGTATGATACGGTTAGTGACTTCAGTTTGGCCATTGCTCTGAGGGTGTGCTACTGAAGTGAGTCAGTGTGAAGTTTTATAACTGTCACAGAAATTCTTAAAGCTGTGGTTATCAAATTGCCTTCTATTATCTGTGACCATCACCCGTGGTATCCCAAAACGGCATATTATATATTTCCATAAGAAACTATGTATCTTGGCTGTAGTTATAACAGCTAGTGGCTCAGCTTCAACCCATTTTGTGAAATAGTCTATGGCTACCAACAGAAATTTTCTCTAACCTCTAGCAAGTGGTAAAGGACCTAAGATGTCCATCCTCCATTGATAAAATGGACATACTGCGTAAATTGCTGATTGTGGCTCAGCTGGCTGATGAATTATGTTGCCAAACCTTTAACAATTGTCGCATTTCCTGACTAGTTGCTTAGCTTCATGTTTCATTGATGGCCAATAGTACCATTGCCTTAAAGCTTTAAAAGCAAGGGCATCTCCACCCAAATGATTTTCACACAAACCATTGTGTATTTCAAACAAGACCACAGCTGCTTCTGTTGGCCGGAGGTACCTCTGATAAGGTACAGAGAATCCTATTTGATATAGTTTTCCATCAATCACAGAATACATAGCAGCTCGTACTCTCAACCGCTTTGCTTCAATTTGGTCTGTTGGTAGAGTACCTTTTGTAAGATAATCCAAGATTAAGTCTATCCACGAAGGTTCATTATTCAATTCGAAAACAGCAATTAACGACACCGTACTAGGCTCACTAAACACTTGAACACTAGCAGTGGCTGGAAGATGTTTGTGATTGGTTGATGCTAACTTGGCGAGAGCGTCAGCCCGTTCATTCTCCTTTCTTGGGACCTTTATAATCTTGAACTTTTCGAATTTTTGCTGCAGATCTCTTACTTTCATCAGATAAGCATCCATGCAGCCATCTTTGACTTTGCATTCTCTTAAAATTTGCCCAACGACCAATTGCGAGTCGCTGCGAATTTTTACAACTGTCACTCCTAACTGTGTGGCGAGTCCTGGCCCTGTTATGACCGCTTCATATTCTGCATCATTGTTAGTGGCTGGAAATTCAAAGCGAAGTGAGTATTCAAGTTCTTCAGCATTTGGTGAGAGAATTATGACCCCTACTCCTGAATCATCACTGTTGAAAGATCCATCTACATATATTACCCAGGTTGCTTTGTCACTTATAGGTGGCTCTTCAGGAAGAGTAAGTTCTACAATAAAATCTGCTAAAGTCTGTGCTTTTATAGCTGTGCGTGGTTTAAAATTAATATCAAACTCACTCAGTTCAATAGCTCATTTCAAGAGATGCCCAGATGTCTCAGGCCTATGCAGTATTTGTTTAATTAGTTGATCAGTCATCACCTGTATCTGATAAGCCTGAAAATACGGTCTTAACTTTCTAGCTGCCACAATCAGAGCTAGAACCAATTGCTCAACTAAGCTGTACCGTGTTTCTGCCCCTCTCAATACTTAGCTTACATAATAAACAGGTTTCTGCCCCTCCAAAAGGTCTTTCACCAATACCGCACTAACCGCATGAAAAGATACTGCTAAGTAGAGGCTTAGCTTGTCACTGGAGTTGGGACGCGCCAACACTGGTGGTTGTTGTAGTGATTTCTTTAACTGTTCAAAAGACTCATCGCATTCTTTTGTCCATTCAAAATTTTTGAACCCTCCTATAGCCTTGAAGAAATGATGACATTTATCGGCAGCTCGGGACATAAAACGATTGAGAGCTGCCACCCTTCCAGTCAACTGTTGAACTTATTTCCTGGTAGTCGGGCTTTTCATGTCTAAGATAACTTGTATTTTGTCAGGATTTGCTTCAATACCACGGTGTGTAATCATAAATCCTAAGAATTTTCTGTCCGATGTGCCAAACATACATTTTTTAGGATTTAACTTCAGTTTAAGTTTTCGGGCAACACCGAAGACTTCTTTGAGATCCGTTACGTGATCTTTCGCTAATCGCTTTTTACCACCATGTCATCCACATAGGCTTCAACATTACGACCAATAAGTCCATGAAATCTCGGATTTACCATCCTTTGATAAGTAGCCCTGCATTTTTTAGCCTAAAAGGCATAACAGTGTAGCAAAAAGTTCCACCTGTCAGTTATGAAAGAAGTTTTCTCCTGATCACCTTCAGCCATAGAGATCTGATGGTAACCAGAAAAAGCATCTAGGAAGCTTAGCCTTTCATGCTCTAAAGTCGCATCCACCAAATGGTCTATCCTTGGAAGAGGATAAGAATCATTGGGACAAGCTTTATTCAAGTCTGTGTAATCTACACACATCCGCCATTCTCCATTTGATTTCTTTACTAATACCATATTTTCCAACCATTCAGGGTAGCGTACTTCTCGAATAAAACCAGCTTCTAACTGTTTTTTATCTCCGTAGAAATAGCCAGCTGTCGTTCTGGTACCATATTTTCCAACCATTCAGGGTAGCGTACTTCTCGAATAAAACCAGCTTCTAACCATTTTTTATCTCCGTAGAAATAGCCAGCTGTCGTTCTGGAGCAAATTGTCTTTTCTTTTGTTTTATTGGCTTTATTCCAGGAGAAATTGCGAGTCTGTGCTGGGTAATCATAGGGCTGATCCCATCGATGTTATGGGTCTCCAAGCAAATACGTCTATGTTGTCAGATAAACATGCCACTAGTTTATGCTTTTCCTCAGGATCTATCCCGCCTCCAATTTTCAAAACTTGACCTTCAGCTATCACCACCTCCTCAGTGAGTTCCAACGGTTCTATTCGTCCCTTAGGCTGCTCAACATCAAGCATCATTACCATATTTTTGATAAGGATGCTGTCTACATAACATCTCCTTGATGCCTGTTGATCACCTCTTACACATCCTACTCCCTGACTAGTGGAGAATTTCATCACCTGGTGGTATGTGAAAACCACGGCCATAGCCACATTCAAAAGTGGGCGACCTTAAATTGCATTGTAGGCCATATGAGCTTTTACCAACAAAAAGTTAGTCATTATCACCACACTAGTTGGGTAAGTACCCAAAGTCACCGGTAATTCAATTGTTCCATCTGGTATAACTGTAGCTCCTCCAAACCCATGGAGGGGAGTGGTGATAGGTTTGATCTTGCTAGGTGATATCTTCAATTCTAGGAAAACTCCCAGGACATAACGCCAGCTGCATTACCATTGTCCACCAACACCCTTTTCACATCGAAATCTGCAATATCAACAACTATTACTAGAGCATCATCATGTGGACAGGTAACACCTTCCAAATCCTCATCACTAAAGGTGATATTCTGGCTGAACCTTTCATTTTTATTTACCGAAGTAGATCTATTGACTCGAGCATAGTTCTTCCTTGCTAAATTTGAGTTACCTTCTGCGGCAATGCCACCAACGATGACATTTATAACTCCAGCGCGAGGGGGTGGTTGTTGTCGATATTCAGCCTCTTTTCCCTTCTCTTTATCTGTTTTTACAAATTTGGACAGATGTCCTCTTTTTATAAGTCTTTCTATTTCCTCCTTCAGCTGCTGGTAATCCTCCGTATCATGTCCATGATCTCGATGGAATTTACAATACTTAGTCTCATCTCTCCTATGTGGTGGCGCCCACATCTTTTTGGGCCATATGAGCTCTTTCATATTTCGGATCTCCATCAAGACATTAGCCCTGGAGGTGTGCAGCGGTGTACTATACGCCTCCTTTCTAGTACTAGGCCTATTAGAGCCAGGATGGATCATTTTTTGCTTGCCTTTGTCTTCTCGGGGCCTTGGCTCGTCTCGAGCCTTCCTCTTGTTAGACTCAAGCTCTTTTCTATCCTTCATACCCATAGTAATAAAAAAGGCCTCTTCTGCATCCACATATTCATCACCTCTTCTTAGCAACTCATGCATCGTATCGGGTGGATTTTTAGAGAGTGACATTTTGAAAGGATGACTGCGAGTTCCATTCATCATAGCAGTAACTACAGCTGACATCTGTAGATCCTTAATTCCCAAAGTGGTCCTATTGAACATGGCAATAAAATCTTTTAACAATTCATCCTTGTCCTAGGTCAATTACATCAGGCCAATAGCAATTTTCTTAGCACGCTTGCTACTAGCAAAGTATGCAGCGAACATTTTAGAAAAATCATCAAAGGTGCGAATTGATTTTGAGAGAAGGGTGGCTACCCAATCCTTGGCTTCACGCCTGAGTGTAGGCGGGAAAGCACTGCACATGATTGCGTCGGGGTTAGCCCGCAATCTCATCAAATCGACAAAAGCTCTGAGATGATCGACAGGATCAGAAGATCCATCATACTTCTCCATCTTCGGCTGTTTGAAATCCCGTGGCAAAGGAACTGCCATCACTTCTAGGGAAAAAAGATCTTCTTCCAACACCATAGATTGATGTCTACTATTTTTTTTAGACATAGCCTCAGCTATTTTGCGACCCATCATGTCTTCTAGTCGCTGCTCCTGGCTTAACACGGGTGTCTCAACAAGTGTAGGCGTGGGCACCCATGACAGTTTTCCCCAGTGTGGATTCGGGCCAGATACCAATGAATTGAAATTTAGTGCGGAAGGTGGGACCAGTGAAACTGGGACCAGCGGTGGAGTCGCCGTTGGCGGTGTTTCCATTGTCGAAAAAGTAGGAGCCTGGGGAGGAGCTCCTAGTGGAGAGGGCACTACAGATTGAGGGTTAGGACCCTAAAGCTGAATATTCAACAGTGAAGGTCGTATCGGCGGAGGGCTAGGACCTTGTGGTGGCCGAGAAACCGTAGTGTTCCGATCTTGAAGTAGAGCCGTTAGGGCCGCCACCTGAGCTTGCAGTGCCGTAAGTTGAGCGGCATAAACAAATTCTTGTTGTGGATGATTGGTGGCGGCGTTGGACTCTCGCAATATGCGCATCTCGGCGAGGGGTCGCCGGGGCGTTGCATTCTTAGTTCTTCTGGTTCGAGCCATGATTTCTTGTACGGTTTCCCACAAACGGCGCCAATTAATGATTATATGTTTTCTTCTCTTCCAAGTGCGACGGCAGCAGTGGTGGAGACCTACAAAAGGTGGTGGGGCTTTGTCCCCTGTTTCCACTCTGGTGTGATAATTAGTATGTGATAAACTCAAATATGTAGAATAACAATATTGAGTATTTATGTTCTGTCTTTACCTGGAGGGTTGATCTCCTATTTATAGGAATGACCTGTAACTGTAGCCTTTAATAGTCATTAATGGCGGGTGCCTCTTCATCTCCTTCATTATTAGAAATTAATTAGGGACGTTTCGTCTTTCTCAACTGCTAGCGTTTCATATTTCCAATGGACGCGTGTAAATGTTGTTCTATAGATCGCCTGTTTGATTCATTTGATGGCAGTTGAATTATGGTTGTTTATCTGCTGTAGGCAAGCATATGAAAACAGTGAGGCGGATGGACCGATGAGGCGGGCAGACACTTAAGGCAGGCGTCCCAAGGAGAGCAGCAGTTATCTATCAAAGTGTAATCATATTTGTCATCAAAGTGTAAAAAATAAAATGTTTAGGATACTTTTAAAAAAATTAGAGATGTCATTTGTAATTATTTAATTATTTGTTGTTTTTAGTTTATTTAAGTTAAAGACCATAGCTACCATTATAAAAAAATATGAACAAATTTGCGAAAAAATAATAGTGGAGAATTGAGTGTAATTTACCTAATATTTGAAATAAATTTGCCACTTATTTAAATTAAATCATGTTTGGTATGATTTTTTTAAAATTTTTATTTTTCAAACTTTAATCACATATTTGATCAACTTTTCAACTATGTATTTTTTTAATTTTTTTTTTCAAAATTGGCTAAAAAACTACTTCTAAATTCTGTCAAACAAGCAGTTATATTGGCATTGTAAGTTTGTGGTGAATTTGATTTGGATTAAAATTAGATTTTTTTTTATAAAAATTGATAACCGTTGATGAAATTTGTGTTGAAAATTTTTGAGAGTCGGAATTGGAAATCGGGAATTGGGGATCGGGGATTGGGACGAGGATTGAAAAATCTCCATTTATCGTCATTTTAATTAATTAATTAATTTTTAATATTATTTTTTATTTTTTTAAATACAATATAAATTTTAAAACCAAAAAAAAAAAAAAAAATTCAGCATGATTTCAGAGAATTTGGAGCAGGACCATTATATTTGTCCTAGCCTGTTTACCAATGGGGATCGGGACAAAATGGACGAGGATTGAAAAATCTCCATTTATCATCATTTTAATTAATTAATTAATTTTTAATATTATTTTTTATTTTTTTAAATACAATATAAATTTTAAAACCAAAAAAAAAAAAAAAAAATTTCAGCATGATTTCAGAGAATTTGGAGCAGGACCATTATATTTGTCCTAGCCTGTTTACCAATGGGGATCGGGACAAAATGGATTTTTTTGTCATCTTTATTAAAATTAATTGTTGATTTTTAATTTATTTTTTTAACAAAATTTTAATTGATTTGGAATGTAAATTATAATTTTGCTGCAAATTGAATTGAACTCACTTTTATTGGCAGCATTTGCCTGAATGTTTCAGTGAGGGCCCTAAGGGCATAATCGCAATGGTTAAATTCAATATTCAATTTATTCAATTCCAAAATAAAAAACCTCACCCATTTGAACGATCAGTAAAGGTATTATCAACACATTGAAGTCTTGTATGCACTGTCGAATTCCAATTGCATAATCTTTTCTAAATTTAACAGAAGCAATCGTGAAAAGTTAATGGAGGCGGGGAGGATCTTCATTTCTGCACCTCTACAATTCCCACTCAGAACCCATCTTGGAAATTGATTCTCTTCTTCTTAGTCAGGTATCTTTACTGAATTTCCAATTTTTCTTGTGTTCCCTCAGTGTGTGTAACCAAAGTGAAGAAACCACATGGGGAATTTCATTATTTTTACTCAGATGCTTTTAAGCTTGTTTTGAAGGTGTTTTTTTTTTTTTTTAAATCTTTTCCCCAGCCAGTAGATTATGTAAATGATGTTCAATTACTCATCAAAATAAAACTTTTCTCCGGAATTTGATGAGTTATTAGTTGTGGGATTGGAATAAATGAAGTGAATCCTTAATGCAAATGCGGTACAATTTATCTTAGTTTTGACTTTAGTTCCAGCCCTTTGCATGCTTATGTACTATTGCTAGATTAATCAATTTCGCGGATTTTCATTGTTTTGTTTTAATTATGGTGTAAAATTGTTGGATGTTATACGGAACACGGTAAAATAAATACAACATGATGCAAGTTTGGAGTTCATTGAGGTCATTTGGGATGGAAAAGAATTAAATGAAACATTCTGATCACTCTCCCCAGTTAATCATGTTACGAAACTTACTGTTCTTCACAAACAATTAGATGACGTGTGATCAAGGTCTACACAATTTAAATGGTGGGAATTTAAATCTTTTAGTTCTCGTGCTTGACCAATAATAATTCTCAGATATGCTTGCAGTCTACGGATCATGTGACGGTTTCCTTTCAAGTTCAAGCAAGCAGTATCATACTGCTTCAAATTGTGAAAGGATGGTGTGGATACATTGAGAGTTACACCTTCACGGTGGCAGGGAGAAGTTAATTTACCCCAATCTCTGCATTGTGTTTCACATTGCTAAGCAGTACCAGGGGTGAGGTCTTGGCCTTCAGGATCTCTTGCAGGTGAGTTGAAGCTCATAATTTGAAGAACATGTAGCTTTGACCCTCTTAAAACACCGTATATATTTATATCGTTTTGTTCAATATCTAATTGTATATTTGTTCTTGAAATTATTTTATGTCTTTCAAATGTTAGAAGCTTCTTTTGTTGATGGTTGGATGTCGTTGCACGAGGGAAGCATGGGTCTTATGAGGAGCGTAGAGAAATTCAGACCTCAAGCAGGTTGCAGATTTGCTACTTATGACTACTGGTGGATAAGGCAATCAATTAAGAAAGCGATATTTAGGATTTGAATTTACCATTTAGCAGAAACCGTGTTTGACCAAATCATGTTTTATAGCCATTTATTAGTTGCACATTCTTGAAATGTGTTTCTTCAAGAAATTTATAACTACATCTACACGTATACACATTTTTTCATCATATTTAAATGTTCACTCAAATGACATGCTACTGCAAGAGATGTTATGGCCTCCTGTCCAATGTAAACGAAGCAAAGAAATAGAATGCCTTTTTCATTGCAACAGCCTGTCTGGATGGACAAGAACACAACATTTCAGGTATGCGTTTTTGTCGCTTCATTTATAACTGGTAAAGCCTCAAAATGAGAAATACTGGTATAATGTCAATGAAAATTTTCAGGAATTTCTTTAGAACATTTCATCCATTAAAATGTTCCTTAATAATTATTTATCCCCATCCAGCAGTGACCTGCATTTGTGATTTAGATATGCAACTAGTCTGTAGACGTGTGACTTGGATAAACCATCCAAGTGGTCTATTCAAATAAGAGTTCCCTAAAATAATTTAGAACTTCTAGCCAATTTATAATATATTATAGAGCATCTCCAATACTACCTTCTATTTTGAATATCATGTGGCGATGAAGTGGAGGGGACAAAACTCATGTGGCAACATTTATTGTAGAAGGTCGTTCAATAGGCCGTCCAGCTTTAGACATTCTCTTAGACGGCCTTCTACTCATTTTTTTCATTAAATTGTCTATCTGTCTCATCTATTTTCTCTTTCTCTTTCTTCTTCCACTATCTCTCTCCTTATTTCTTTTCTCTCTTTTGCCACGTAGATTTTTTAGAAGGTGTCTAGCATTGGAGATGCTCTTAGAGACTTTCATCGAAATGTCACGTGAAAAGATTTGAAGCTAATAATATTTGTAATTGCATATCTGGCAATGCTTTTTACCGTTATGATTGGAATAAAGCTAGTCTTTTGTATTGTTGAAGTCCCTTATTTGTGACACTTTAAGAGCAGAACGTATTAAAGAGTTTGAAACTTTGAATTATTGCTTTCTGGTAGTTGGAACTGCTTGTTGATCCTTGGTATTGTACTTATCCACGACTGATCTGACTTGATATGAGCATATTTGGTTATCTACAAAGTTAACTTATAAGTAAATAAGATTTAAAATAATTTTATTGATGAAAATTGAATATAATTTACTTATATTGACAGTAACTTTAAGAGTTATTTTCAAAATAAGTAACTTTTTTTACTTAAGAGTAAGAAATAGCAAGTTATCCAAACATGTATAGAAACAACTTATTTTTATGCTTAGCCACAAACATGCTCTCATGTTGCTGAGACATTTTGCTGTTGGACATATTTTTGAGCAAACCTCTCCTTGTGGGCCGTGTGGGAACTGCTCCTTAGTGCTAGAAATATGCAATTTACAATGTGATGGGTGGATGGTGCATAAATGTTGTTTGAGGATGGATCCATATGGAGTTTCATACATGATTGTTGTTCGACTTTCGTGGAGGCACCGGTGCTCTATATATGGCACATAAAATGCCCCACGTGAAATTGTTCAATAGCCTTGTTTCATGCGCCTTTTCAAGATTTGTATTACAGCATTCTTGTGTGAACAATTATTTCTGAATTCTGATGATATTTAAGATAGATTTCCATCACTAGATCCTAATGGCGACCCCTTGCAGTGGTTACCCTGTTGAGATTTGGTATTTCAGATGGTAAACCGAGGTTACCATCTGAGATCAGTGCCTACATTGGGTTATCAAAGGAGAGAGTTCTACAACTGGAGAGTCGAGCACTATACAAACTGAAGCTGTCTCTTGGAGGGCTGGGTGCCTATGCATATTTGCTCGTCCAGAGTAGAAGTTGTCTTCAGATTGTGCAGGTATATTGACATCTGAATTGATGTACGTATATGTTGTAACTGTGAATATTTGCATTTTATTATTACACTTGCTTGTTATCCTGAATGTTACCCTTTGAAACTTCACTTGTTCTTGTAGAATTTATAATGACATTATGTAAATCCTTATTTTCTTTCAAGCCGAAGTTGAAATTCTTTTATATCGTCTTCTCATATTAGATATGAATTTCAATATCATGGAACTAACATTTACAACAATAGCAGCATATGCAATTTGAGCAATGATTTTGAATTTTAACCATCCATTTTGCCTGTTAATTATCTCACAATCTAAATTCAGATTTGAACTATAAGACTTGACATTAAAGAATAGTTTGCCGAAAGCATTTGAATTACAGAATGCTACATGAAACAAAAACGTAATTACAATACCCTTTGGCTATAATTTAAGGATAATGCTTGTTGTACACCCACACCTTCCCCCACACTTACACCCTCACATGTGTCAAATAATGATTTGCTCACTTTATTTATTTGGCAAATCATCATTTGACATGTGAGGATATAAGTGTGGGGGTAAGTGTGGGTGTACAACAAGCATTATCCATAATTTAATTCATACACAATGATGAAAAGTAGGAACATTTTCCATTGTTATAGTTCGTTGAGGAGAAAGCTGCATCAAATCAAAGTGAGAATCAGGACTTTCAAGTCACATTTGATAGACTCTCAACTTAGACAAATATGAACAATAATAAAAAATATATAAATATAGTCTATTGTTGAATTGAATACTTGGTAAACGTCGGCATGCTCTTTCACCTACATTAGTTGAAAATAACTGCCTTTTCAATAAACCTTTCCATCTATAAGTACCGAGGCCCAACGGGAGCACCCCTTTACCACACAACTTGCTCCATAGTTGCATTATAATCATTTTGTTGGTTTTGCCTACCAAAGTGTTAGAAAGAATTGTTTTCTTTCGACACCTTGAAACTTAATTTAAATTTAAAAAGAAGAAAGTAATTAACACGTAAAATTGCCCTTCTGCATTTGTGGCCTACGATGCATTAGTGTGCGTTAGTTGCTGCATTCGTGTGTCTTGATGTGCTTGAGTTTGTGCCATTGCGTGCCTACGTTGCTGTCTTCGTGTGTCTGAATTGGTGTGTTTGTATGTGCACATGTCACCAGGTTGATGCGTAATTTTCAATCTTAACGAGTCTTTATAACTTTAGCTTCAACCTCTTTGTCTTCTCTTTGATCTCCTTTAAGATATAGATTAAGATATATTGTAAAAGTACAAACAAATAAGTCTATCTAAGATTTTTGCTAACGGAGAAAATGCTAATTTTGAGAGATTTTCCCAAAAATCCTAGTCACCCCCGTTGTGTATCCAACCCCTAGAATTATCAAGTGTTCCACCTTCTGGGCTCTTTTGTAGGCAGTTACACGTGTTTGGCTTTATTTCAATTTGACCCTCAAAGTAAATACCTTATGCAATTTAATCTTGACCAATTTAAAAAATATAATTTGGTCCTTATCTTCTCGTGAAGTCAAAAGATGGATCCGGTTGGATTCAATTGACTCAAGCTCCAATAAGTCAAATCTTAATTTAGTCATCTTGACCAATTGAGATTTACTTATTAATATCGGCTCATTTCACTAAAGACTCGAGATTGCATTCTCGGGTCAATTAATTTTACAGAAGCTCAACACTATCCAATAATAGTATCCTCTGATTATCTTGCCAACTAGTCAACTCTCATTTAACTATTAATATTTTAGAGTGGAGCAAAATAGTCGTTTTATCCCTCTTAATATATTTTATTCTTCCCGTCTTAATTTCATAGGGCAATTGAACGAGTTATTGACCTTCTAAGTTAGATCTCACTCGTTAGTGCCTCAAAGAATTTGAATTAGCAATTAAAGTTCATTACCAGCTTAAAATTAAAGTGATCATTCGATAATTAACTGAAATCTTATTTCAAGCGGTCACAAATTTATAAGACTTTACATAGTCTCATTTAATGTATTCTAAATACATAATTGCTCTTACATAATATCAAGTGTAGATAAGCCCAAGTGAGAGCAATACGATTTTATCAAAATAAAATATCTGACTTTATTTACCAATCGCGAATACTTAACCACTTAAGTATATAATTTATAACAATTCATATGGCGATGGAATCTTAGAATATTTACTCAAGTCAAATATGTGAAATGCAATAATTAAATCATATTATTAATCATAATATAATGTTACTTATTACAAAATACTATTCTAACACGTATAACTATACATTTCATATTACTCACAATTTTTATCTATTTTTTATTCATATATATTCTGTATAACCACAACTTATAATTTACAAAAAGCTTACTAACACATTTATCATGAATACAAAATCCTCCAACCCTCAAACATCTTATTATCAAAATATTAATTGAAATGTAAAACTCATATCAGAAATGGGGAAGATATGTACATGATAATATACAATTCTATATGCATTTATTCAACGAAAAATGGAAAAAATATATATATATATGGAAATTTGGAGTGGTAACGACTTTCCAAGTACATATTTGAAAGCATCATTATGATTTAGGTTCTTAACTGTTCTGATCACCCACTAATTAAGGAACATAATCATGTGAAATTGAAGTCATTTTTGCAAAAATCGTATTAAATTTCAAGAAACCTTTCATATGCACATGATCACATGCTTATGGCTAATTAAATATATTAATCAGTGATTATAAATATTACTTAGACAAATACTCGATCGTGGGCTTTAATATTCCACCATTAGAGAGTGTTTTATTTTCTTATTGTATGAAAATATGAATTTGACGAAGATGATCAAAATATACGTATTTATTAGAATAATCGACGTTATCAATATTTTTATTAAGACAAGTATTTCGTAAAATGAATTACATATATTTAAGCTTCAATATTTGTTAACAAATTCCCGAGTTTAATTTTAACAAGATCACTAAAGAAATACATAGTAGCACTATATATTCAGAAGAAAACTCTCTCTCTCTCTCTCTCTCTCTCGAATATTTAATATTAACACTATATTTCATTAGTTAAAGTGATCGTAATATATCTTTTAACTATCTCCACGATAAAGAATTAATCCACTTATAATGAGTCATTAACATCTGATTACCCAAATCACCGGAGGTAATCATGTACTAATTAAGATTTAAATTCTACCGAGGATATTTCGGGCTTGTTCAGTGTAGATTTTTTTTTTTTTTTTTCCAAAAAATGAGGTTTTTTGTCCACATTTTTTAACTTTTCAAACTTTTTTATTGTGTAAACTGTTCGAAAAAGTCAAAAATATAGAAAAAAAAAATGGTTTTTTTTGAGAAAAATAGGAACCGAACATGCCTTCATGATTTTGGCTCTAATTCTATGATTAGAGCAAGATTCAAATGGCAGATGAACTTTTGATACAAATTGTACTCATGGGGGAACCAAACTGCATCTTATGTACATAAAACCTCAAAAACCCCATTTTAATAAATCCTTGTACAAAAGGTTCCTCTAATTGTTGGCAATTAACACCTCTTGTACCACTTGCTCTTTATGAATAATACACTAAAAAGGGTAGGAAGAAAAAGAGACCAACAACAGCAACAAATTAAGCCGTGCTCTCACTATGGTATCTTGAGTTTGAAGTACTTTTAAGCATTACATCACTTACTTGAATTGGTATTTGTAGAGATCTATTTTTCATTGGCACAAATGAGAGTCAAATTCACTCAGATATATATCCCGAGAGAAAAGGATAGATGCTAGCTGTGTAACTGTGTTCCTCCTAAATAATTAACCTACTAGGTACAATAGTCGAATTCCTTTATAAACTTATTGTATCCTGTGTCTACTGATGTAAGACTTTGTTCTCAGTACGTATTACTCTTCTACTAACACGAGAGAGATAGAGAAAGAGACTTACCATAGCAGGGAGCCACCAAGAAGAGAACACTAATAGTCGATAATTGCTAATGCAGCATCATCAAGATTCTCACTGCACATCGCAATACTTAACATTGCATGTGAATCTTGATGACACTGCATTTGCAAGAAACGACTCACTATCAATTCATTGCAGATTGGTTCAAGACACTAAGCCAGGACATAACTGAAAATGCTATACAAGGAAAATTTTCAAATAGAAAAAAAGAAAAAAGTTTACACTTATGGACTTTTAAATTAAGGAGGGTTTATTTGAGTAAGGGCAGATGAACTCAGAAAAAAAATGTGATGATGGAGATAAAAATCATATTGCAGGGTGGAATACTTATATAACAAAAACCCTAATACATTTAGGCTGAAATCAATTCACATGTCGAAAATAAAAAAATATTCGTAATTAAAAATCCAGTTACAAAACGATTGGATCTCCTATAGACCACAGAAAATTATGATGGTGGGCTTATAGATTTGTGTTTTGCCTGTACTGATTGTTAAGGTGGGCTCTTCAACAGAATCTTGCAGGAGATCTTTTGTTGTCTTCATCAGACATCAATTTCTACTTTGTGAACACAGTAGGAAGCATAAAAGATCTGATCAGTGAAAAGCAAGATTTCTGTGAATTGAAGTATAAAAAATATACAGTATTTTCAATATTAATTAGCTATAAAATAAAACATAGATATCCAAGAAACACACAGACACAGTTAACTACGTGATAAAGAGAGGAAAAACAGTTTACTGGTATCAAGAGAAGATGGATACGAACGGGACGACGGAGGAGGGGTTTGGGTGGTTCTTAAGGTTTGGGATGTTAGAGAGCGTAGAAGACGGAAGAAACAGGAGTGCAGATACCCATGCTTACTTCCAAGTACTAGGTTTATACTAAGATTTGGGCGTACATCTGGTTCTTTGGGAAGCGATACCTCTACTTCCACCAATCAAAACTAGCAATTATTTTAACAATTAGGTTTAGTGTTAAAAAAAAAAAAACAAACAAAGAAAAAAATTGAACATCAGTTAACTTACTCCATGTGGTGGAGGATGGTGCATATGTTATCAAGATACTTAAGCATCTCCAATGCAATTGTAGATTATTTAAAAAAAATTCTCTCCAATGCAAGTTGATACGCGTTTGTCATGTTGATGTGGCAGAGAGAAAAATAAACATTGTCTAAAGTTTCGTCTAGATTTAAAAGTTTCGTTAGATGTGCTGGTTGAAATTTAAATTTTCTATACAGATTTAAATGTGATTTTATTTTAATAAAATAAAATACACATAGTTATATAATCCATAGAATATATTGGAGACCAAAATTTTAACTCTATTCATTAGACATCAATGCTACATAAATAATGTTATTTATCACCACTTGTGTCCGGTGATGATCATCCGTCTATGTAGCAACAGAGTCTATTGCAATTGATTGGTGCTACGTTCGTAATTGTTTCGTCTCCTCAAACAAATTAATTGCAATAAATCACATTGACACATATACGGATAATCATCACCAGACACCAATAATGATAAATAATATTACTCATACAACATAATTTAGAAGTTTTTCACCATTCGTACCACCTAGTTAAATAGCACATTAGAGACGTTATTAGCTTTGCAATAATATCACAAAGTTTTTAATTGTAAACTATATCTCACAATAGTAGGAAAGGTAATAAGATATGAATAGGTGTACATTTCCGGGGTTGTATCCCACATTTTTTAATTGCAAAATCAAGAAAGTTGTTACTTTAGCCATCTGTCAACTTTCAATATATATATATATATATATATATATATATATATATATATATATATATATATATTTCGCAAAGACGTAAGCTAAGATAAAAGAAGGTGAAACAATAGATTTCTTAACTTTGTAAGTTTGAAATATAATTATGCTTTTTAATATAAAATAATTGACATAATATTTTAAACAAACGATGTTCTTACTTGTTTAACAAAGTTTAAACTATAATTTAATTTGATCAAATATATTTTTTATTCACATATTTTGTAGAATACACAATTTATAACTACTTATTTATTATCCATATATTTCATATAACATATAATTTATAAGTATTTAAAAAATAATTTCAACACTACCAAACATACACTTCAAGAAAACGAGGCTCAATTATTTCTAATAAATAATTTATTGCACCATAAAGTAGTAATAATAGCCTTATTAAGAAGAAGAATATTGTCTAAAGGTATGCTTGGGAGTTTTAGAGTACCGATCATGAGGGAGAGCGGCTTTGGTAGTTTTTAGTAGCGGTTTTTGAAACGCTCAAACCTATGCTTGAGAGTTTATTATCCGACGATTCAAAAAGTTTTTAAAAAAAATCAAATTACTTATATGCCCATATATAAAAAGAAATTTAAATTTTAAAAATTTTATATATCCACCTATTATTGAAAATAAAAAATTAAATTTATGTTATTCCATATGTTTTTATTTTTTATTTTTGCACATTCTTTTATTTTTACAAATATTAAGTCTATGATAGTTTTGAAAATAAGTTTGAGAGTGGGTAAATTGGAAGAAATTTTGAAGAATTACCATTGATTTGGAGGATTGGGAGATGTTTCAAAATTACACTAAACACTGCTTTTTGGGTGGTTTAAAACCGTCCAAAAATCAATCTTTCTAAAAAACTAACAAATGGAATTTTACCAACTTTTTATAAACAGTACCACTCAAAATCGATGGAAAAAAAAAAACTCCCAAGCAGGCCCTAAGCGTCTCGTGGTCCCTTCATATTTACGGGAATCTAACAAGAAATTAATCTTAAATCATGAAGACTCCATTAGGTGTCAAATTAATTATTATTTGCGTTAAACGTTGGAATAAATTATTTAATGGTCAACCTAGGAGTGACATTAATAAATTTAATTAGTACGTAGCTACCATATGCAAACAAATAGATCTACCGAATCCAGATCGATCATAGTGCTAATCGATGTCCATTATTATTACCTTTCAAATTCTTAATTCTAAGAAATCCACGTGAACACAAAAAAGTAAATAATGCATAATTATACATAATTAATATTAATAAAGTGATTATCCACAATGATAGGTTTATACTTAAGATTATTTATTTAATAAGAATAATTCAATTAAATATACAAAATGTGTGGTTAGTGATATGTTTCATCCAGTCACATTTTGATTTGGTCTCGAGCTATTATTTATGAAAAATATTTATACGAGTTGACACGTGTCAAATGTTATAAGGTCAAAAAATTGAATGATGCCATAATAGAAAGATCGACGAATAAAATTTCGACAAACCCATCTTAACTATTCCGGTTTTAAGTTGGATTGGCTGAAGATTCCATTGCATCAAAGGGTCGAACCGCAGATGATGGCCTGCAAGAAAAAGGAAAAAAAAGAAAAATGAATGGGGGCCAGATGCAGAGAGGTGTTATAATTATATATTTCTTAATTTCTTAATTAAAATATATTAGCTGAGAGCGGTTTTATGGCCCGGCCCCACGACCTCGTGGGTATGGCAGACAACCTAGTACGAAAACAATGGGCAGAAACTTGTAGTCAATACCTCTAATGGTATCATTAGAATATATCAAATATGGTTAGTGCTAAGCACATGGTTAGCGAGTACCTTAATGATTCATTAATATTTATTTATTAATAACTTCAATAATACACCTATCAAATTAATCATTACATATAGAATACTAGGTCTATCCAACAATACAGATAGAGGAGAGCATAAACCAAAGCCTCAAATTAAGATTTGGGATTAATTCCTAATTAATTATAAGAGAATTTAGAAAAGTAATCAATAGTAAAAACTGATTTATTAAAGTGAAAATAATTTATTCGGTCTCTAATCTTTCAAATATATAAAAGATGTATACAAAATATTTGAAAATAGCATCATACATCTTCAACATTTGAAAAAAATAGATATAATAGGTCATTTATCATTTACGACAAAAATGTCCACCTTTTTAAATAAAAAAAAAGAAATACGCGTAAAAAGAAAAATATGAATAAAAATAATAATCAAATGCACTCCCAAAATGAAGAATAAAAAAGATGACTAATGATATAGCACCTACAGTTGACACCAATTGTGGTGCTTATTTGTCGCGTATATTATTCTGCGTTGGGTGTTATGTAAAAAGTTGTTGACAACTTTTTAAACTTTTAAAAGCGACCTGTGGCCAGAATGTATGGACGATGCAAGACCATAATTGGTGCCCACCGCGATGTCATATCACTACTCTAAAAAAGAGATTATCTACTTCATTCACCTGCAACCACTCCCCACCCCCAAGCAACCGCCACCCATCACCATCACCACCATCACCGTCACCGCACCAGTCACCATCATCACATCCATCATCATTTATCACACCACCACCGCAAGACCGCCACCACCGTCGCTCAAGCAACACATCACACAAACCAATGTACCATTTCCAATGTAGGATGTGCACATGCAGTGACAGTACCCAGCTCCACAATAATTATCTGAATATAAGAACTGCACTTTGGTCAAAACAAAGCTTCACCTTTACCAAATCATCAAGCCCCAAAAATTCTTGGCTGATGTCTCGAGAGCTCCCAAACAAGAAACCAATCACTCTCCGTTCAATCTCAACATATAGCCCTCTAATACAAAATTTCTGAAATGATGTCTCAAAACAAAGCTTCACCTTTACCTGCAAAAGAATAGCAGTCACGTAATCTTCTAGTGCTTCTGATCACTGCGGTGCTTTATATTTGGGTATTCAGTGAAAACAAAGCTTAAGCAGTAAGGATTTTTTAAGAAACGTCAATGACAAACGTAGAGAGAGAAAGTCAAACAATGTAATTCAGAAAAATCAAACAGAAATCTTCTAGGAGTATTTCAATGCCAAACTTTCTGATCTCAACATCGTTGAAAATGGTACATTCATTTATTCCGAGAGAAATACCTAGTTGTCCAAATCCTTTCCATAACAAGTAGAAGCTATATTATTTACTAGTTTTTTCTTTTCATTTTTTACTAAATTTTTTGTTAGATTTTATCCAAAATACCCACGTTTTTGGTAAATTTATTATCTTTATAGACGGTGACGGTGGCGGTGGCTTGGGGTGGGTGAAGTAGTTGGTGGTTGTGGTGAAGGAAGAAAAGAGCATCTTTATTATTCTTTAATTTTTGGGCTACATTTGATTATTTTTTATTCATTTCTTTCTTTTTTCTTGTCTTTTATTTTTTTTTTTATTTAAAAGGGAGAACAATTTCGTCATAATGAACCTATCATGCCTATTTTTCTCAAACGTTCTGGTGCTATTTTAAAAGTTAAAGGTATATCATTTACGTTTTTTAAAAATTAAGGACCAAATATGATATTTTCTCTTTTAAAAACTAGTAATTTTTAATAACATTTGCAAAAATAACAATTTTTAAATGTACAAAGTCATATATACCATTTTTCAAAAATGGAAAGTTTTTCCTTTTTGGCTTGTAAGAGAAATTATCTGTTGTTTTTTTCTCAAACAACATTTCAACTATCTTTTTTTTTTTTTACAGACAATTGAACTGTCAGTCGTTTGGACATTTTTACTGCCATTTTCACATTCGTCTTCAACGCATTTGTTCTCCCTTCAACCACACATCAATTTATTAATCCAACTTTCTTCAACAAAATTTTTGCAATCATACTCAATAAATTTTAACAAATTCAAACTAATCTACTACAAACATTTAAAATTTTTGATATTTTATAACCCAAAATAATCTATCAAAAACTAACTTACTTGGGTTGGGTGGTGGCTAGTTGTGGCTCTAGGAGTGAGTTGATTTTTTTTTTTTTTTTGTGGAGTCTTGATGTAGATTTGATTTTTGTGGAATTATGAATTTTAATAGGATATATTGGAATTTTAGGTAATTGATTGAGAGCATTTTTGTTCAAAATTGTCATTTCTCTTAGGGTAATTATATTCATATTACACTTTTAATTTATTGTACCATATTTTAATTGTACTTAATGTACTCAATCTTTGTTCATTGTACCATTCATGTCTCCAACTTTTTTTTATCTTTTTTTTTTATATCGTATTTTCATCCTCAACTTTTCATTAATTAGCCTATCTTGTGTCTGATAACGTCTTCCGTCCAAAAAATTCGTTGGGAGTGTGTAAAACGACTTATTTGTCCATCATATTTAAAATAATAATAAATAAAAAATACAACAAAATATTGTTTATTCATTTCAAAGCACGCAAACAAAATATCTTGACAAAAAACATCATTAAAGATAGGATGTGTTAATTAATAGAATTTGAAGATAAGAATTTTACGAAAAAAACTGAGAACATAAGTGCTATAATGAACAAAAACTGAGAATCTTAAGTGTAAATAAATATAGTACACTTATATGAAATTGTAATATCAATATAACTACCATTTCTCTAATTGTTTTCAAAACTTGCAATATTTCAAAATACCCACCTACAAATTGACATTTCTTATAATTTTTGCTTAACTTTATGATCAAGAATTATGTAAGTCATGTCACATTAATTGGATCCCTCCATTTTTACTTTTATTTTGGGTAGGGCAATTATGCATGTATACTCAGCTTCTATATTTTTGAACTAATGCATCACTCGTGCGATGTACGGAGTTGGCCATTTTCAATTTAATTATCTGAACCGATGAATAATATTTGTTACATTTGTGTATAAATATTAATAATAAACATTAATTTCAGTAATTAAATTGCACATAATAAACATGTTGTTGATTACAATATATATGTAACTAAGAAACGACGATAATACTATTATAAATTTTGTGGTTCGTCCAGACAGATCTTTAGTTTTCGGGGTATCTTTGGCAACAACCTCGCCAATGATGCCTTTTTGCGTATATGTTAGTTGTATTTAACAAATTATTCAACAAATTTGACAACAAAATGTAATAACAATAAGAATATATAAGAAACATTGTGTGAGTAAAAAAAATATGTATGTTATCAAGTATTACCGAACAATTCAGTGTAATCGAGATTTGTCGAATATAGAATGTCATTGAAAGCCTTGAATTGAAAAAGTGGTTGAGGAACCTATCATCGTCTATCTCATAGATGTGAGTCTTGGTCAAGAAGTTGATATTGTACTTATGGAGGGTAGTTTTGCACTTCATGTTATTAACCCCAACAATAAAATATCATATCACATAGAGAGCCCCCTATTGAAGCAAAGGCTAAAAGGTATGTATCAACGATTGTTTTATGGATTCGTGAATACGCTAACCCTAGAAACAACACGTAAATACAATGACAACAATTTAAAAAAAAAATTGTATTAATTTTCATCAAAACTCAGAAAATGTAGGAATCAAGATAATTATAAACTTGTATTAGAAGACGGACTACAGATAAATGAAACACAAGATAAATGAAACAAGCAATATCAACTGTAAAGGTGATTTTAAAGTACAAAACAACATTAAGACGGAGCAACATACAGTTTAAAAATTAAAAAATGTACAGTCCAAATTAATTCTAAATCATTACTGAAATTCACACAATATTAAACTGCAATGGTAAATTTAAACTACAAAATAATAGCTAGGAAGGGGTAAATATAGTACAAAAGTAAAATAAAATAATAGTAAACATAAACAAAAACCAACAGCAACTATTTTATTTATGTAAAAATAAAAATGCGTATACACAACTGTTTTATTTCTAAAAATGCGTATATGAAAACACGTATATAAGTTGAAATTTATGAAAATTAAACTAAAAATCGTAATCGTTAAAAAAATAAATTAAAAAAATAGCGCTTAAACCCCCCCTCCCCCCAAAAAAAAAGAATATGTATAACGGGATAAATTAAATGAACGAATCTTACAATTCCGAGCATCCATGTTTGAGTATATGTCTCAAAGTTATTATAATATATCAAAATAAGAGTATTCGAACACAGTAAAAATTTAAAAAAAAATGATATAAAAAAAAATTCAAAAGTGCAAATAATTTACAGAAATAATTTTAACGAAAATTTGGAAACGATTATAACTAACTTCTTTGTCGTGGCAAACAACGTGCAACATATTATATGTTTTGCAAGAAGAAATCATAATCATTTACTTACCAGAAGCTAGTTCTCAATGGGGCTGTGCAAGAAACAAAACAGTATCGTGATCCAAAGTTAATTAGGAATAAATCTCATATATATAGCTCAAACACAATTGCACGTTTTACAAAATGAAGTATAATTCCAGATGCACAATCACACGCAGATCGATGTATTGATGCCCCTTCAAAAATCTCAATTAAACTGTTCGAATACCCCAAAGAAAGCCAAAAGATGGTTTCATAAATAAATTAAAAAAGATGATAAGTTCAATTGTTAGTTTCTAAAAAGTTGTTGCATTTATCCATATTTGAGTACATTTCGCAAAGTTATTTTAATTTTTTAAAAAAATATTATCTGAACACACAGTAAAAAAAAAAAACAAAATTCAAAAGTGCAAATAATTTACAGAAACGATTTTAACAAAAAATAGAAAACAAATAAACTATTCGAATACCATAGGGAGGCCCAAAAGACAGTTTCATACAAAAAATAAAGATGATAAGTACTCCAACATGTTTCTAAAAAGTTGTTGTATTTTTCATTTAATATTAAATGTTATACTTCATTTTTTGCAAGAAAATAGAAAAAAAAATTAATAATCAATCAATGTGTGAAAGCAATTAAAAAATATGAAAAATTGTTGCATTTGTCATATATAATACTAAATATTACAATTCATTTTTTACAGGAAAATTAAAAATAAATAAATAAATAAACAATGAGTGTGTGAAACCAATTAAAGAATCTGAAAAGTTGTTGCATTTATCATATATAATATTAAATGTTACACTTCGTTTTTTGCAGGAAAAATAAAGAAATAAATAAATAAACAATCAATGTGTGAAACCAATTAAAGAAAACGGTCTCCTACGCAGCACTTATTGCAGAACTTACCAATTCTAAAAAGAAAAAATGGTGGAAAAATGTGTGCGTGAAACTTATTTGTCTATCATATTTAAAAAAGAGTAAATTGCAGCTAGTGTCCCCAACCTTTGACTTCATTTGCACTTGTATCATCAGTATTAAATCTTGACATCCATCACCCCAACTTTTTATATAATTAACAGTCAATACTCTCATGTCAATGCCCTCACATGAGGACATTGGATGCTAATCATATAAAAGGATAGGATGATGGATGTCAAAAAGTAAATACTGGGGTTACAATTGCAAATGAAGTCAAAGGTTGGAGACACTAGCTGCAATTTACCCTTTAAAAAAATAATAAATAAAAAAATGCGAACGAAATATTATTTATACATTTCAAAGCACGCAAACAGAATATCTTGACATAAAACATCATTAAAGATGGAATGTGCTAATTAATGAAAATTGAAGATAAGAATTCTATGGAAAAAAATTAAGATAACAAAAACTGAGAATCTTAAGTGGAATTAACTTTCATTTCTCAAATTGTTTTCAAAACTTGCAATATTTCAAAATAGCGGTCTACAAATTGACATTTCTTATAATTTTATTTTAACTATATGAACAAGAATTAGGTAAGACGTGTCACGTTAATTGGATCCCAGATCCCTCCATTTTTATTTTTATTTTTTTTGGGCAGGGCAATTATGCATGTATACTCAGCTTCTATATTTTTGAATTGTCATAATTAATGGGTAGTTTGTCCCTTCTCGTGGTATGGAATTTAGTAAAAATAATTGATTTCACATTAACGAATAACGATCAATGACAACAGTAAACCAACAAAAACATGTTTGGTCAATACGTTAAATTTACTTTACAATTACTTATTTTTTAAAGTTCACCTTTTTAACTAATAAGAATATATAATTTATAGTGACTTTTAAATACAGCCAGCCAGAGTCACCAAACTTTTTCTGTTGGGTCGGGCTAACATAACGCGTAATTCAGAATTGCCTTCCTATTTAGCAAAGAGCCTAAACAGCGCAATATCAATTGACGGGTTCACTCATGAAATTCCAGAACAAGACACTCTGCTGGTCGGTTTTGAATCAAGGTGAATGAGGCAATCGTTTCGTGTCCAAAATTGATGGGGGTCTATTTTTATTAAAAATATATAATTAAAATAATATATATTTTTGTAATTACTGAAGTTGGCAAAAAAAAAAGTGATAATTTTGCGATTTTATATAAAAATTCTATAATTATTTTTTAACATTTTAAATTTCAAATATAATAAATATAACACATTTTTTTATAAGAAATGTAACAATCGTAACAAATTTAACAAGTATTACAAAAATAAAAATAGTATTTTTATAATAAAAAAAAAGCTAAATAGTATATCTTAAATTATTTTATATTTTGTAATGTATGGTGAAACTATTCAAAAAAAAAATAGGGAAAATTTTGGGTCGGTCACTGTTAATGCCATGGTGGGCTGAAAAGTCATATGATATAATTTTAATTCAACTAAAGTCATACTTTATTACTAAAAGATCAATATACCTCTCAATTATAAAAGCATCATTTAAACACGTAAAAACCAACAAAATCATTTCAATACCTGTTTAGAAACTCCTTCATTTACTTTTAACAATTTTCATCTTCTTCTTGTGTTTGATTCTTTTCACCGTAACATGTAACCGTATACAAACAATTTGAAAGCTGATATTTCAATGGCGAACATATTTTTTTTTTTTTTTTTTGTATAAAGTAACCATTTTCGGTTAAAAATAATTATGAAAATATTGAGAAATTGTTCCAATTGAAACATATGCAATGCAGTTAATGAATGAAATTTGGATAAACTGATTCAACTAGTTTTTGATAATGTAGTTGTTGTGAGTTAGAGTTTTATGTTAGAACATATAAAATGCTTGATCTTGTTTCAATAGATGTGTTTCAATATATGATCTTCGTTTAAATGATAGTGAAATTTCTTGATTTTTTTCTTTGTTTTAATGATAGTGAGCGATTATTCTTTCTTCATCTTGGCATTACTCTAAAGTATGTGTTTATTTTTAAGGGACTCGAGATACCTTGGAAGAACTTTAATTTGCAGCAAAATGATGTACATTAATCCGTAATCTTGTTTTAGAGGATTTGTAATCTTGTTTTGAAAAAAAAAAATTAAAGATTGTCATTTTAAGCTAAAGAGACGACTTCAAAAGGTAAAAAATTCATCATAGGCGATCATAAAGCGATCGGTCTTGACCGTCTCGTCGAGACCATTCCGAAAACATATTATAATAAAAATTCTGAGCACGTGTGCAAATTCTATGATCATTTCTATTGTAATACTGTTTTTTGTGATACTGTTTTGTATAATAGAGTATCAAACAACACACATGACTATGATATCATGTTTTTATCTTTGATACTGTTTAATTAGCCATATGTTTTGTTTGATACTGTTTAATTAGCCATATGTTTTGTTTGATACTGTATTATGCAAAACAATATCATAGATTAAAACATATATTAAAACAGTATCAATTTATATTAATGCACATTACCTAAACAAAACATTATCATAGATTAAAACAGTATCATAAACAAAACAAAAACATTCAAACAGTATCACGGGTTCAAACATTGTCATAATTAAATAATATCAAAGATAAAAGTACGGTATCATAAATAAAATTCATTCCACATAGATTCAAACAATATCATGGATTAAAACAATATCAAAATATACTAATGCACATTACCTAAACAAAACAGTATCATAGATTAAAAGTAAGACATTCAAACAGTATCATAGGATTAAAACATTATCATGGATTAAAATAATATCAAAATATACTAATGCACATTACCTAAACAAAACAAAGATAATGGATTAAAAGTAAGACATTCAAACGAGATCATAGGATTAAAAGCATTATCATGGATTAAAACAATATCAAAAGATACTTGTTTTATCTATGATCTCGTGAATTGGTATACTTATATCATGTTTTTATCTCGCGATCTTGTTTTTATTATGATAATGTTTCAACCTATGATCTCAGTATTAAAACAATATCATTACTTCAACCATTAAAATATCTTGTGCTTAGTTTTATGATCTTGCTTTTATCTATGATCTTGTTTTATTTAGATAATGTGAATTGATATATTTATATCATGTTTTTATCTCGTGATCTTGCTTTTTATTATGATAATGTTTCAACCTATGATCTTGTATTAAAAAAATATAATTACTTCAATCATTAAAATATCTTATGCTTAGTTTTATGATACTGTTTTATCTATGATACTGTTTTATTTGAATTAATGTGAATTGATATACTTATATCATGGTTTTATCTTTGATAATATTTCAACCTATGATAATGTATCAATCTCTTTATTTTATCTATGATACTGTTTTAATATATGATAATGTTATTGAGTGCAAATAGTATCAATGGTCTTATAATACTAATGGAATATTTTAAGAACAGTTTAATTACTATAACTAGTAAAACATCTATGATATTGTTTTAATCTATGATAATGTTATTGAATGCAAACAGTATCAATGGACTTGAATAACATATTTTCATGTATAACATTTATCTGTGATACTGTTTTTGAGGATGTATGATACTGTTTTGACAATAAAATTAAAGATTGCCATTTTAAGCTAAAGAGATGACTTCAAACGGGTAAAATCTATCGTACGTAGTGGCAAATGAACTGGTCTTGACCGTCTCGTCGAGACAATTTCGAAAACATATTATAATAAAAATTTCGAGTACGTTGCCATTTCTATTATGATAATATTCTGTGATACTGTTTTAATATGTATGATACTGTTTTGACAAAAAAAAATTAAAGATTGTCATTTTAAGTTAAAGAGACGATTTCAAATGGCTAAAATCCATCGTTATACATAAGTTAAAGCGGTGGCCTTGACCCAACTTTGTCGAGACCATTTCGAAAACATATTATAATAAAATTACGAGCACGTGTCACGAATTCTATGCCCATTTCTATTGTGATCTTGTTTTTTGTGATCTTGTTTTGTATAAACAACTTTCATGACTAATTAACAACACGGAGAAATAATCTAATGACCAACTTTTATCATAGAACCATGAAACATGTTTTTATGAAATTATCACTATCATTGATTTACACAATCTAGCACTACTTCAAAGTTTTGGTTGATGACTAAATTGCAAACTTTGCAAGTCGATCACGGATACGATTAACAGATGCAAAGACTATAAGAAAAAAAAAACTCAATTAGACATGTACATTCAAAATTTAAATCACCAACATCAAATATGCAATCCAAAGATCTACACCTTATACCTTATTGACAAGATAAAATTGTACTGGAAAACATGCGAGAGAGAACCACAATGGCGGTGGTGGCATTGTTCTTCATAGAATACATCTCCTTCCAAACTCAAATATTTCTTTGATAAATCAATACTTGCTTGTGTGTTGCAAGGAAAACATATTCACCAATCCGACAGATTGGAAAATGTCGAGCACCATCCCTGTCAACCATATGCCATTTGATGACTAAATTGCAAACTTTGCAAGTCACTCACGGATACATTAACAAGATGCCAAAGACTATAAGAAAAAAACTCAATTAGACATGTACATTCAAAATTTAAATCACCAACATCAAGTATGCAATCCAAAGATCTACACCTTATACCTTATTGACAAGATAAAATTGTACTGGAAAACATGTGCAGAGAAACCACAATGCGGTGGCGGTGGCATTGTTCTTCATAGAATACATCTCCTTCCAAACTCAGCTATTTCTTTGATAAATCAATACTTGCTTGTGTGTTGCAAGGAAAACATATTCACCAGTCTGACAGATTGGAAAAATGTCATGCACCATCCCTGTCAACCATATGCCATTCTTCTCTTGCATATCTGACTCCAACAACTAATAAACACGACTTGATTTCTATTCATGTGTGCAAAATGATCAGAAAACAAGAAACTAGAACCAGATTTCTTATGGTAGACCCTACCCAATACCACCGGACACGGACTTCACTTGGACCACATTCGGTCATCCTCATTGCACCCATACCCACCTCACACCATCAAATTCATTTCACGCCAAAAAAATGTACCCAAATCGCAGCGGAATTAAAAAGTGACCTCCTCCAACGAGCGCTGGGAATTAAAAAGTGACATTGCATCAGAAGCACTCGTCGGAGGTCGCCGAAGGTGGAGAAGGTTGTCACCGGAGGTGGAGGAGGTTTGTGGAGGTAGAAGAACTCGTGGATAGAAAATATAGATTATAGGAGTGATTTTGGAATTAATTTAAAATATTATTGAAAGTATGACTTAATGACAATTTTAAAAAAAAATTTTGACATAATTTAAAACAAGTCATGTAGAAGTGACTTATAGGCAATTTTCCCAAAAAATATACAAATATGGCCCAAAATCAAAAGAGGGCATATTTATTACTCTGGTCTATATTTGTTTGTTTTTAATTTTTAGTTAATAACTACTTTTGTAAAATGCATGTAAATTTTAAATACATATCCCCAAAAATTACAAAACCGGCCCTGCACTCCGTCATCATATATTATTCACTGCTCAACAAAATTAAACCAGAATCAGAAATCAACTGAACACACAGGAACATGACCAGAAAGCAAGAGGCAAGAGGATATACACGAACATGACCAGAAAGCAAGAGGCAAGAGGATATACACAAATGACAAAAATAACACAACATTGAGTGACCAAATATTTCATTAGAATCTTTGAAGCTTTAAGTTAGGGGACCATAGGATACAACTGAATCCAAAAAATAAAGTGTGCCTTGACAATGATATCCACACTATAACTATAGAATGAAGCATAAAAAGGGCTTAACGTATATAGCCAACCTAATTATATAGGTCGTCTTCATCAGCTCCACCAGCGGAAGCTGCAAACGGGTCAGATCCAGTAGTAGCACCAGCACTATTCTCTGCAAACCGGAATTCAGTACCAAACCCTCTCGACTGCTGCAACGTTTGAGCAAATGCCTGGTACTTGCGAATGTCAGCATCACTGACACTCCTCCGTGCATACTTCATTGATTCCTCAAAGTGAGCAGCCTTGATCTCAGCAACCTCATCCTCAACATCCTCCTCCATGGCCTCGGGATTATCTTTTCTTCTTCTCTCCCTCTCAATATCCTGCAAAATGACAAACTCGGTCTTTAGAAATTCAATTCTGCTTAATATACAATGCACGGTAGGAATCAATAGTTATGATGGAAAAGCCCAAAAAACCTACTTTCTCAATGTTCTCTCGGATAGCGTATTTGCATGCACGTTGGCATATTTCTGTAATGTCGGCACCACTGAATCCTTGAGTATACTTGGCAAGGGCACTTAAGTCGACATCCTTGGAAATGGGAGACTTTCTCAAGCATGACTTGAAAATTTGGTAACGTGACTCCTCGTCTGGGAGAGGAATATAAATCAACTGATCAAGACGGCCAGGACGGAGAAGTGCAGGATCAATTATATCAGGCCTGTTGGTGGCACCAATAATAAAAACAGTTTTCTTAGCGTTCATGCCATCCATTTCTGTCAGAAGTTGATTCAATACCCTGTCAGCAGCGCCACCAGCATCTCCTACACTGCTTCCTCTCTGCACGAAAAAGGTCAAGCTATGTAAGTCGAAACTAAACCCTAGTATGGCTACCAAAGTTTACATCCACAAGCATGAAAACGCACCTGAGTAGCAATTGAGTCCAATTCATCGAAAAATAGGACACAAGGAGCAGATTGACGAGCCTTGTCAAAAATTTCTCTAACATTGGCTTCACTCTCTCCAAACCACATAGTGAGCAATTCAGGACCCTTGATACTGATGAAGTTTGCCTGACATTCATTGGCAATAGCCTTGGCCAGCAAGGTCTTCCCACATCCTGGGGGGCCGTAGAAAAGAACTCCCTTTGAAGGTGACATGCCAAACTTCTCAAACTTCTCCGGATGCTCGACTGGATATTGAACAGTCTACAGAAAAAATAGTACAATAAATGAGTTTCAAAGAGAACTTTCAACTAGATGATAACAAAATGCCATGTTACAGATAAACAGAACCAGAAGCATCCACTGTATGAGTTACCTCTTGGAGCTCGCGCTTGACATTCTCAAGGCCTCCAATATCTTCCCAGCTAACATTGGGCACCTCAACAACCTGTAGAACATAACATGATTAAGGTCCACTGAGCATGAATAAAATCAAAGTAACAAGATTTACACTTACTGTTTCACGTAGAGCAGAGGGGTTGCTTGTCCCGAGAGCAGTCGAGAAATGTTCATTGGTAACAGCCATGGAGTTGAGTATCTCTGCATCAATGGAATCATCTTCCAAGTCAATAATGTCCATTTTCTCCCTGATGCACTGAAGGGCAGCCTCGGTGCACAGTGCTGCCAAATCAGCACCAACATAGCCATGAGTGTCCTTGGCAATTCTTTCCAGATCAACCTGCAAAATTATCCCCAAATACATTGGCATTTCAAAGTTCTGCTATTAGGTAGGATAGCATAATATCCTACGAAAATCTTGGGATTTTTGAACTTACATCTTCAGAAAGCTTCATGTTCTTCGTGTGGATACGTAGAACCTCAAGACGCCCGACTTCGTCTGGAACTCCAATGTCAATTTCCCTATCAAATCTCCCAAACCTTCTTAGGGCAGGGTCAATGCTATTGGGACGGTTAGTAGCACCAATGACAATAATATGGGCACGGGCTTTGAGTCCATCCATCAGTGTCAAGAGTTGGGACACAATCCTCCTTTCAACTTCTCCATTTGTCTTCTCTCTCTTGGGTGCAATTGAATCAATTTCATCAATAAATATGATTGATGGAGCATTTTTCTCAGCTTCCTCAAATGCTTTCCTGAGGTTGCTCTCACTTTCTCCTGCCAACTTTGACATTATTTCTGGTCCATTAATACAGAAGAAAAAAGCGCCAGTTTCATTAGCCACAGCTCGGGCAATTAAGGTCTTTCCAGATCCTGGAGGTCCATAAAGCAGTATTCCTTTGGGAGGCTTGACACCAATTGACTTGAAAAGCTGAGGATGCCTTAGTGGCAGCTCTACCAACTCTCGAATCTGAGCCATCTGTCTACGAACACCACCGACATCATCATAGCCAACCTCATCTAACCGATCCTCATCCTCCCTTCTCACAGGCTCTCCCTCACAGAAGATCTCGGTGTCAGGAGCAACAACACAGTACTCAGGAGGATCGGTCTCAATAACCTTGAACTCTACACTTCTCATTCCTCCCCTTACAAGAAAGAGGTCACCCTTTCTCACAGGTCGGTACGCCTCTAGGAAATATGCTGCAGATACGAGAGAAGAATCAATTTAGCAACCACAACAATTAGGAATAACAAATACAGTTCTGTGTCAACTGATGCAAGATGTAACTAATGTAACTAACCAACAGCTTATGAGGGAAAAATGCATTTAATGTTGAGCGTCTCCAATCTATGATACAAATAGTTTTTCATTCTCTGACTTACTGTACCCGAGAAGTTCTTGTAACTTCAACTTACATTTTTTAATTAGGAAACCATATCAAGTGGAAGGTTCACCAAAATTTCTATCACACAATCAAAAGAGAAAGGATCCAGGGAGTGTCTATTAGCGTTCGTGCGATGGTCTCAGCAAAAGAACTAATTCACAGAGTGTATTTGAAAGTACGTCTCTGTCATAGATATCAAACATTAAAACCTACCAGAACTACGTAGTAATTGCAAAGAATGCAGAATTTATAAATCAAACATCGAACAAAGGAACATAAAATTTTTAATCTTAATTGAAATGAAGCTCAGAGTTCAAATGTATAGCAGACAATCAGACTGAGGCAGCTTAATGAGCTGCACAAGTTTGAACATATTAGGAACTTACGCTTCAGGAAAGCATCAAACAGGTTTCCAGTAACCCCTTCAATTGTGTCGTCCACAGGAAGAATGTGGACTCGCTTCCCATACTTGACATCAGCACATTGATGCACAGAAACCACATCTCCGAGCCTAACCCTGAGGTTGTTTCTGACTACCTTGTTCATACGAATCTTTGGCTCATCACAAGTGTCGTCAGCAAGCGCAATGCAGATTGTATCCTTTCTTTTCTTACCCTGCACAACATGATTAAGGAAACAGGCATAAGTAACAAATAACTACAAAATATGGTACTGAACAAGAAAGATCTGCACTTGCTCATAACCTCTTGACCATCCTAAAAACAGTGTGTAACACAGTAGTTGTCGAAACATTAGCAACGGTCTCATTACAGTATTAACACCTAAAAGTCCTCAAAACAGCCAATATTCTCTCTGTGATATACAGAATGATCTAAACAAAATTAAAGAATCATAAATGGAAATATCAAACTAAAACTTGCTGCTTTTTCTATAGAAATCAGATGGCTTAACAACAAGAACAAGAGACTAATAAGACTTTTTTCCAATGAAATTAGAATGTTCAACATAAACCAAAAATTAAATTCACCAAAAAGCTTACAGTTTGTATTGGATAAAAACAGTATTGAATAAAATATTTGGGAAATCCATCCTTCTAAAAAAAGTGTTGAATAAATCTCCGATTTAATCGGCACTTAGAACCTAGTACTCATTGCTTTGGGGAAACGATGGTTGGTGATTAACTATGAACGATTGTAAGTATTCGAGCTTATTTGAAATTTGATAAACTAAAGAAAAGCACTTTAAACAAAAAGTTGGTTCACCCCAAAGAGTTCTTTTAAAGATCTTAAAAGAACCAGAATTAATGACTGAAAGTTCTAACAAGCAATCCCCTTTTAGGTGAGTAATCAATCTGAGTAACTATCCCAAATCTTTATTTCATTAATCAACTTGTATTGTTATGACATTAATCTCCAAATATCCAATTGGGCTCCAAAATACCACACAATGGCAATATCAATATGTACCGATTCAGCATAAATCTTTAATTCTGGTTCAATTTTCAGATGTTCACGATTACTCTTAACCCATTCAGAATAGAAAGAGAAATATAAATCAGGCTATCATCATAAGAATAGACACAATATGCTTCAAAAACCATTTTTTGTTAAACCCAAAAATGACCTACAGGCGTTTCAAATTCTCAAAAGACCCTCATCATTATCAAACCCCTACATTCCATACTTAATCACATTGATAACAAAAAACAAAATCATACAAAATCAACAACAATACTGGGGGAAAAAAAACAGAACCCGCTAATTAACTCATCAAAAAGAATCACGAGAAGGGAAAAACTCGGACCTTGATTAAGATAGTGTCACCGCGGAAAAGCTGGAGCTTTTCCATAGTATCAGGATGGAGAGCGACAACGGAGTTATCATCGTTGATAGCCTCATCTACTACCAGCCGATTCGGAGCCTTTTTCCTCTCCAGAATCGCAGTACTAAAATCCCTCTTCGTACCCTTACTGCACATTATATACAAAAACCCACAAAACGTTAACAAATGGAAAATAATTTATAAAAACAGGTAAATATACTTGTATATGTACATAAATATATATATACACACAAAGCAAAGATCTGAGAATGTGTTGAAACCCTTACGAGTCGGATGATTCAGCTTGATTGCTCATTGCGTTTTGTTTACAAAAGATTGAAAAATATGTTTTCGTGCAAGGAAGAATGAGAATGGGAGATCTGAGATTGGGGGGGAGAGGATATACTTATAAGCTAAGAATTCTGTTTCTTGTTTGGAAAGAAATGGTTCCTCTTTTTAACTTATACTTTATTTGATATTTTTTTGAATAATTTAATGAATTTCTTTATTTCTAAACTATATTATAACTAAGGTTATTGTCCCTCTATTTACAAATACGACGTCGTTCAGCACCAAACGACATGGTTTCTTATTTTCACTGGGGTTTCTATGTCTGTTTCTTCCATTCATTTATCTCTCCCTTATACTCTCTTTTCTTGACATCGTTGTGTCTCTTATCCGCGTTCAAAAATCGTCATCTTCGCGATAATGTGTAGGGAATTTGCAGTTTGTTTCCTATTTGATCAATTTTGGCGTCAGTCAAGGCTTTGTGAAGGTGAGGGTTTTGGAAAAATTACATCCTATCAAGTACATTATTTGATTCATTGTTAAATTCCTAGCATTGATTTGTTTTCTTTAATTTTTTTTTTTTTTTGATATTTTTTTGCACTATATTGATATTAGTATGGCATTATGCCATTATTGTTTGTGTGCATAGATAGATCGAATAAAGCTTTGCTAGAAAGATAGGGAAAAAGAAAGTGATGCTGTCGAGGAGGTTGACTTAGCAATTATGAAATATCAATATGGAAAAATTGAAAGTATATTTAGTTTAGTTGGTTTATGCTTCGATTTAATTTTAACTTTTAGGGTGTGATTTTGATTAAAATCAATTTTTTTTGTAAAAGTTAATAAAAGTTATTGAAATGCGTGGTTGAAAAGTTGTGGGATCATGTAATGTGTTATTAAAATTAATTGTTGACTTTGATTTTAGCTTTTTAGCAAAATTAAAAACGAAAACAAACAGGCTCTTAATGAATTTTAATTGTCTTGGTGTTTGATGAACTGCATTTGACTAAATTTTCAATCAAATTATTTATTAAATTGTTCAAATCGCTATTTGGGCTCTTTGATTATATCCACTTGAAGATGCAAAAAAATGGTCGAGTTATCTTTTTAAATACAATTTTCAATTTAATAAAGTGCTTGAATTTTACTTGTTGCAGTAGATATTCAGAGAGATTAATTTTTATAACGATGCTTATGACTACGGGATTACTATGATACACTCCAATGTTTAAGTCTTAGTTTTCTCCTTAAGGTCTATCTTACTTTCTTTCACCATTTTTTTTCTAGAGAATTTATTTGATTATATGAGAAGTTTCACCTGTAATTTTATGGTACAAATAAAATTTATGAAATTGCAATATTTGTTTATTGAATATGATAATTCAATAAATCACATTCTCTAACAGTTTAAAATTTACACATAAAGTGGTTAAGCATTGTCTAAACTATAATAAAAGAGCACTATGGGAAGTTAGTGTTCACTTTTTGGTCTTCCAATGATGAAAACGACATCATTTCATTTTTTCTTTTCTTTTCTTTTCTCCCCTTAATAAAACGACAACATTTCATAAGTTCTACTCGCGAAACGACATCATGCGGAACTTCAATTGCTGTTTTTCTCTCTCCGTTGAACTTTAATGAAGATGAATAACAAAACAAGAATAAAAACACAAAATGGATGGTTTGAATATAATTATGAATCATTGTCCTCAAACAATATTTGCCGCCACTGGGATAAAGTGTTTGAAGGCTTCAAAAGCAAATAGTTTGTAGAAATAATCAAACATTTAATTCAAGTTCAAAATAAAGCAAAATGAACTTGAACAAGAACTTGATGAACACTTTGGAAATCTGAGATTTAATATTTGATTTGGATGTAACTGATTGTATTTGATGTTAATCTTTTGTCTTTCAATATGAAAACCATTTATACTTATAGGTTATCAAGTCTAATACGCGAAAAAGTGCCAAAACCAAACAAAAAAATGCCAAATTTGTCCAAAACACCACTAGAAATTCAAACTCCAACGGCAAGAATTTTGGCCTAGGCGAACGCACCTAGGCCAACAATTTGGTCTCTATTGCAGACCAATGAGGTTGGGCGAGAAAAATTTTGGTTTGTTTTTTTTTTTTTTTCTTTTGTTTTTCTAGTTTTGTTTTTCACCTAATTGGTATCCTCTTGATTCTAAATCACTTCTCATTATATAATTTGAACAATATTACAACACTCTCTTCCAACCAATCTCTCTCTCTCTCTCTCTCTCCCATTTCATTTTTTGGTCCTTCAATCTCTCTCTCTCTCTCATCATTTTTGTGGTCGGAGGTATACCGTTTTGTTCATGTGCACATCCTTGCGGTTTTACTTGGAGACATAATCCCTATTGCTTTGTTTATTTGCGGTTTCTATCGATTTTAGCTAGAGGCCTAATCTCTGGTTTTTTGTATCGCCCCTTTCATCTTGTGGTCAAAAGTTTGACCTCTTGTGCAGATTTTGGTGATTTTAGTTTGAGACGTAATCCCGAGGCCTCCGTCTTGTGGTTGGAGGTTTTTCCTATTGTTCATCTGCATCTTTTAGTAATTTGAGCGTGGTGGGTTATGATAATCTTTTAGTAGCTGCATGCAGCTACATGTAAATTGATTTGCACTCTTGTTGATGTGTATGTATAGAATTTTTGTATTGCATTTATCTAATACATGTATCAAATTTTGTTTGTATGTTTTGTGTTTTGCATGTAAATATAGATTTAATCTTGGAGATGTTGATTTTGTATCGGGAAAAGGAATGGTTTTGGTTAAACATGAATCATTTTATGGAAATTAGCGGTAGTTTATGTTTAGGGAAGTGCTAACTTTGGGTTTGAAGTGAATTGCTCATAATGTCTTACAATCAATGTTTTAAAAAGTGTAAAGTGTGAAGACCGAGCTTTAAGTTTTTCGGGTTTAGACGAAGTTTAGGCGAGAACAAGATAAGGGCATGGTGAGTGCGATGCGTGAAGCGTGGCTAGGTATGGAGGCCGCACTGTTTAGTCGGAATTTTTAGAATAGTACTTACAATGTATTCATTATAATGCCTTCAACTACTTTTCACATTAGAACGGTCGACTATTGAGACCCGAAATGTTTCGTGTATATCTCATTTTGCAAAATTTAAAATATTCAATTAATGAATAAAAGAAATTGACTAATATTTATTTTTTTCTGTTGCTACGACAGAAGAAAATAATGAGAATCTATGAATTGATTTGAGAAAGAGAGGCAAATAAGTGGCTGATTTATTTTTGTTTGTAGAGCACTGAAGTGAATGTTGTTTTTGGGAGAAGATTGAATTATACAATATATTGATTTCTACTCTTTCTTGTTACATTGTAACAAGAACACCTTGTACTACTAAAGATATGGATTTCTCTTAATTCGAACACATGCCTCAAATTTGTTTTATTTAGAGATGAAGTAAAAGAGAATGTACAACTCTTATTTATGTTCTTTCACATTTCATTTTTACATATAGCACCTTATACAATGTAATTACATGTGTACGGAAAGCTTGCTTTGATTGAAGTAAAGTAAATTGATGATAAATATTTTTCTCCTCATCCGAGCACGGTGGTGACAGTGGTAGAGACCTGCAAAAGGTGGCGGAGCTTTTTTTTCGTGTCTACTCCGGTGTGATAATCAATATATGATTAAAATATTTGTGCTGAATAGCAATATGGAGTGTATAAGAGTTGTCTATTCTGTTTTTACCTGGGGGTTGGTCTCTATTTATAGGGATGACCTGCAGTTATTGATGATGGGTGTCCCTTCATCTCTCTTTCATTATTAGGAGTTAATAATGGATGTTTCATCTTTCCAATTGTTGAGAGATGTTTCGTCTTCCCGATAACTGGTGATAACTGTCATTCCATGGGTCGCCTGTCTGCTTGGCTAACTTGACGACAGTTAGGTTATTGCAGTCTATCTATTAGAAGCGTGCTCATGAGAGCAACAAGACAGGCGAATCGTTGAAGCGGGCGTACCAAGATATGCCACCATAGCTAAATAACATATAGCAGCTGTCATTATTTATATCATCATAAACTCCTCTACTTTTCATAGACTGTCGTCAATGGAAAGTAGAAATAATCTATCACACATGCTTTTTTCTAAATTTTTCAGACATAGATTTATCGCCTTGATTTTCGGATAGAGGCTCATTAGCCTTATTTTTCAGACAGAGTCTCATCACCTTGATTTTTAAACATAAGCTCATCGCCTTGTTTTTCAGACATAGGCTCATCGCCTTGATTTTTAAACAAAAGATCATCGCCTTGTTTTTTAGACAGTGGCTCATCCCCTTGATTTTTAAACAAATGATCATCCCCTTGTTTTTCAAATAGAAGCTTATCGCCTTGATTTTTAAACAATAGCTTATCACCTTGTTTTTCAGACAGAGGCTCATCGCCTTATTTTTCAAATAGAGGCTCATCGCCTTATTTTTCAAACAGAGGCTCATCACCTTGTTTTTCAGTAGGACTCGTCGCCTAGCCTTGTTTTTCAGTAGGACTCGTCGCCTAGCCTTGTTTATTAAATAATGGCTATCGCCTTGATTTTTAAACATAGGTTCATCGCCTTGTTTTTCAATAGCGGCTATCACATTAATTTTTAAATAGTGGTTATCGCCTTGATTTTTAAACAAAGACTCATCACCTTGTTTTTCAATGGTGGCTATCACCTTGATTTTTAAATAGTAGTTATCGCCTTGATTTTTAAACATAGGCTCATCGCCTTGTTTTTTAAACATATGCTCATTGCTTTGTTTTTCAATGGTGGCTATCACCTTAATTTTTAAATAGTGGCTATCGCATTTATTTTTAAACATAGGCTCATTGTCTTGTTTTTCAATGGTGGCTATCACCTTAATTTTTAAATAGTGGCTATCGCCTTGATTTTTAAACATAGGTCTATCGCCTTAAGAAAAAAAAAATTGGGGTAGTATTAGCTTGGCTATCTAGGTGAGCTCGCTTCGCCTTGCCTCAATTTTTTTTTTAAGCATTGGCTCGGCTCGCCTCGGATTGGGCGAGCTCGCCTTATCTTGGTGAGCTTACCTTGGCTCAATTTTTTTTTTAAACCTTGGCTCAACTAGCTCGTCTGGTTGGCTCACCTCGGCTTGGGCGAGGTCGTCTCATCTTGAGTGAGCTCGCCTTCGCAAATTTTTTTTTGTTTAACCTTAGCTCAGCTAGCTCGCCTCGTCTTGGGTGAGCTTGCCTCTATTATTTTAAAGTTCGGGCTCGTCTCGAATCTTCCTTTTGTTAGACTCAGGTTCATTTCGATCTTTCATATTTTTTGTAATGAGATATGCTTCTTCAGCGTCCACATACTTATCCCATCTCTTGAGTAACTCGTGCATCGTATCCGGCGGGTTTTTGGAGAGTGACATCTTGAAAGGATGACTTTGAGTTCCACTCATCATGGCAGTAACTACAGCAGACATCTGTAGATCTTTGATTCTTAGCGTGGCTCTATTGAACCGGGCAATAAAATCTTTCAACAATTCGTCCTTGTCCTGTGTCAATTGCATCAGACTTTTAAATTATAATATAAGAATTAGTGGATTATTTAATGAGCCGGGCAAAAAATTAAGCCGGAAGCACTTCTTAAAAATTAGAAAATGATAATAAAGCCTTCCCTTAAATTCTTTTTTTTCCACATTAACTAATAAACAGTTAAAATTAGTTGTAATTTACAAAATATATATAAATACACAATCTGATAGTTAAATATAGATAGAAAAACACATTCATTTGATTTAAACAAATGATAAGATTTAAACTGTTATTGTAACTAAAAAATCAATCAATCTAATAAAATTTGTGTCGATTATTAAAAAAGATAAGTGCATACCCGAAAATTATATTTCAAGTTATAATAGAAAATTACTCAATAAGTTTTAATATTATATTATTTATGTTATATATTAAATAATATTAAAGTGTTTATATTATATTTTATAATAATAATAATAATATTATTATTATTTATAATATTATTATTATAATTAAATCAAATGATAAAATTTTATAATTTTAAAATTTAATTAATTTAATTAATTAATTATCCAAACTTCAAGTAATTAATAATCAATATTCCTATATAAATAATTAGTATTCCAATACAAATTAATCAAGATGAGATTTACAATGTTTCAATTTTTTATGATACTTTGTTAAAATGAATAATATTAAGAATTAACATTTTTTTAAAAGATGCACATCTTCCATAACAAGATAAAATTCACTTCAAAATACAAAACAAATGAGGTTATGTGTTCCAATGTCTTAATTTATACATTGATTTAAATAAGTTATGTTTTCAAAAAATGAAACATCAATGCATGAGAACTATTGGCAATAATGTAATACTTTTTCGAAAATGGACTTATTTTCTCCACAATATTTTTATGTTTCCTATAGTAGGTTTAAATATGTTGCAGTTAAAAAAATCAATACACTAAAAACATATAATTGTGTTTTATTATCAAAGTATCTGATTTATTGATTAAAAATAATAAGTCGATTAAACTAATAAACTGTATATGATAATTTTAAAGTTCAAAGACCGCATCAAATTATAGCTCCTCAAAAGGGTTATAAACAAAGGATAGATTGAGAACGTTAAATAATAGACGTAAAATTTTATTATATAGTAATGTTTTATTATATAGGCTTAAAACGTTAAATAATTAGATTCTAGCTCCTCGATGTTTTATTAAATAATAATTATTATTATTGCTTTGTCTTTTAAATTAATTATAGTTGTTTGTTTGTCTCGATTTACAGATTTAGAATTGAGTAATGAAGAAATAAAAATTATACACTCGCAGAGATTGAAAAAATATTGCAGAGTAGTGAAAATAGTTTTCGAGACTTTCAAACAATGCCCTTCCCTAGAATCATAGATGTTTCAATTCGTAGTAATAGACTTATAAATGATGAATTGTGTTATGATATAAATGCTCTAGCTGAAGAATGAAAAAAAAATTGTTTATAATCTCACAACTGAGCAAAAAAATGCTTATGAAACAATAATGCAGTCCGTATGAGATTCTCAATGATTCATTTGTTAAGAAATTATCCAACTTTAGTTAATTAATTATCAGTATTCCAATACAGTGTAGATAGTCCGGTTCAGCTTTCCAATGTTTTGAATTTTCTATAATACTCGGTAAAAATGAATAAAATTATGAATTGACATTTTCAATTAAAAAGTACACATCATCCAAAACAAGATAAATTCATTTCAATTATTAGTAATAACAAATTTGAATGCTACATTAATGATTAATTAATCAATATAAGATTTAGAGTATGCAAATATTATTAATTTTCTACAAATAAAAAAACAATAAATTTGCATAATATCATTAACGCAATCTGCATATTTACAATTTAGAAATCAAATTTCAAATTATAATATAATTGCATCAAAAATTAATTAATTGTCTCATATATAGCGACTATCAATAAGAGTCAGGGTCAATATTTCTTCCGCGTGAGATTATATTTGAAAAAATCAGTTTTAGTCATGGACAACTTTATGTTGCATTGTCTAAAGTTACAAATCGTACGGGGTTGGAGATGTTGATTTGTGATAGGGATGATGTGCCAACCAATTAGATCACAAATGTGGTTTTCAAATAGGCATTTGAAAATTTGGATTAACTATGTTGTTTTTTTTCAATATCAACGAGTAATCAAATATTATTTATATGATACTTTTTTATTTGAATGTAATACATAAAAATCTATTCTTAAAATATTTTAAAATTATTATCATGAAAAACTATTAAATATTAAAAGCATGCTAGTCTTATTGCTTTGAGATATAAGATATTTGGCTTAAATTAAAAAGTTTACTTATAAATAGATTTAAAATAAATAATTTACTTGTCACACCAAAAATTTGTATTGCAATTTGAATTAAACTAAATTTTAATTAAATCTAAACAATTTTATGTTGGAGCTTGAGATTCTTGGACTAATGTTTCAAAAAAAGACAATTTAAATTGGAGACTTGGGTTTAGATCATTTTGGATTGATATTATTAATTATGGCTATTCACAAAATGAGTGATTGTCAATAAACAAAAATAATAATAATAATAAAATAGAATTGTGGGCCAGCCCGACTAGCCCAGCGGGCTAGACGGGTCGGGCCGTATAGACTCGGTTTTATTTAGGCCACATCAGCCTAATCCAAAATCCGAGTTATATGCAGTTTTGCAACCTCTAGTAGTTTATATTTAAATGAATTTGTTTTTAGGACTTTTGTTGTTTTACTGGTTTATTATTAAATTGTTGTGCCATGTCGGTCTACTGTTAGATCGTTGGTAGTTTTTATTTTATTTTTTTGTGATTTTTAGAATTTACAAAAGGTGAGTAGATTGATTCGTCTTATATTAACATTACATATTTCTACTGCGACTACAAAGTGAGTATTTGTGAAATATGAACCTTGTAGCAAAATAGATGATATTTTTTAACGAGATTGTATGACACTTTCTCATCAAATGAAAATTTGTTGAGAAAATAAATATGAAATTTTTTATAAATGAATTTTATGTATCAAAATCTCGTTAGAACAATAAATCATTTAACGATTTTTTTGTGTTATATGTAAATTTTATTACATTAATTTTCTTAATTTTAACCTCAATGAACCAAATGCTTCTCCCATTCCATAAACGCCGTCGTACCGGACATTGATGTTGTATGTAGGTATTTAGGGAAAGATTGCTCAGATGAATTTTCGGAAAGCTGCAATGAGTGGAAACAATTCATGCTATGAGACACCCAATAAATAGTCAAAATCAAAACACCCTCGGATGCTCTACTAGTTTATTGGTTTGGCTCTTCTTTGCCGTCTGCAGGTAATTTTATCCTTCTCTTTTGCACACACACAAACACGTACTTGTTTCTTTTCCTAGGACAGCCTTGGATGAAATTTAGATTGTGTTTGATTTTTATTAAAATCAGATTTTTTTGTAAATGTTGATGAAACAGTTGAAAAGTTGAGTTCTGTACCGATATTTTAAAATCAATTGTTTATTTTGAATTCAAATTGTATCAAAATTCAAATCAACCACACACTTCACTTTCGGTTTTATGAAAATATCGTAATTTTACATCACTGGAGACCAATTTCATACTGGGAGCATGATTCTGGTAATGAGGAAGTCACAAGTTTTTTTTTTGTTGCATTCTGACTTGAAGTAATAAATATTGAGAATCCAAATTATCAATTATCCATAGGCTGTGGAACTCCTGTGCATTTGTCCCTAAATTTATAGGAGTAGATTTCTCATGCTTTGATATCTTGCATTAACAGAGTTGTGTGATTGTGTTTCCAGTTGAGAGAACAAGAAGCAGACAGAGCTTCATGGATGGGAAATTTGCATTTATTCGGTGGTATGTAGATTGTTTCTTATGTTGAGTATTTGGCCGAGCATCAAATTTGCTCTGGTGTTCAAAGCCTACTGTATAACAAAAATCAATGTCAACCCAAAAGTTTTACAATACTGTGAAACAAGTTTTCAGCACGAATTTGTCTTCAAAATCAGATCAAGAAATTGCCAATTTGGTCTCCAAAACCTTGATTAATTCTACCTCGAAATCTCTCCTAATCCCACCAGCTCTCATTTCAAATCTTAATTCCAGCATAACATACCTTGTTCTCTCAAATCCGCATGTTCCAGCCTGGTCTTGCTTTCATTTCTTCAAATTCCTGCAAACCAATCAGTCTATCACACGTCAGAAACCAAATCTTCAAGCCCATACAACACTCATTTTGCGGTTATTCAGAGCCAGAAAATTTGCGGAGGCCAAGAATATATTGCATGCTGTTGTTGTTGATGATGATCTCAGATGCCCAGTTTCAAAGATAGCTTCATTAGTGGGTGAAAGTTGTGAAGAGCCCAAAATCATTGTGAAGCTCTTTGATATGTTATTTAGGGTTTATGCTGATAATAAAAGGTTTGAGGAGGGTTTGGAGGTTTTTGAATACATGATTAATAATGGATATACGATTGATGATCGATCTTGCATGGTTTACTTGATTGCACTCAAGAGATGCAATAAATCTGGGTTATTTTTTCATTTCTTTCAAAGAATGATGGAGTCAGATGTGGATATTACAGTTTATTCAATGACTATGGTGATTGATGGCTTGTGTAAAAGAAGAGAGGTTGATAAAGCGAGAAAATTGATGGATGACATGGTTGGTAAAGGGGTCAAACCTAATGCGTATACTTACAATACATTAATAGATGCATATGTAAAAAAATTGGATTTTAGGGGAGTGGAAGATATTGTAGCTGCAATGAAGGAAGCAAGTGTGGACTTCAATGTGGCAACTTATACTCTTTTGATTGAAGGATGTTTGAGGTCTGGCAAGATTCAAGAGGCAGAGAGAATATATGAAGAAATGATTGAGAACGGAGTAGAGGCTGATCTTCATGTCTACACTTCAATGATTAGTTGGTACTGTAAGTTAGGTAATTTGAAAAGAGCATTTGCTTTGTTCGACGAGTTGGTGGAGAAGGGCCTTGTTCCAAATGCTCACACTTATGGTTCTCTGATAAATGGTGTGTGCAAAGCAGGGAAAATGGATGCAGCTGAAATTTTGCTCCATGAGATGCAAAGCAAAGGAATTGATGTGAACCGTGTAATATTTAATACGCTGATGGATGGGTATTGTAAGCAAGGGATGATTCATGAAGCTTGGAGACTTCAATGTGTCATGGAAAAGAAAGGACTTGAAGCTGATGTTTATGTTTACAACACAATTGCCACTGGGCTGTGTAGACTAAATCGGCAAGAGGAAGCAAAAGTTTGCTGTTCTCAATGGTAGATAAGGGTGTAGCCCCTAACACTGTTGCTTACACTACTCTGATCGATATATATAGCAAGGAAGGAAATTTTGTTGAAGCAAAGAGGATGTTCCATGAGATGGAGAGTAAGGGAGAGAAACCAAATACTGTTACATATAATAGTTTGATAGATGGATATTGCAAGAAAGGTAAAATAAAGGAAGCAAATATATTAAGAAACGAGATGGAAGCTAAGGGATTGTTGCCAGATGTTTATACATACACCTCCCTTCTCCATGGAGAATGTATAGTTGGAGAGATAGACGAGGCTTTGAAGTTGTTCAAAGAGATGCCTACAAAGGGATTAGTTCCAAATCCTGTGTCATACACGGCATTGATTTCAGGCTTATCAAAAGAGGCAAGATCAGATGAAGCTTTCAAATTTTATGATGAGATGATTGAGGCTGGTTTGGCGCCTGATGACACTGTATACTCTTCCCTTGTGGGCAGCCTTCATGGTTCTAAACCATAGTTTATAACGATTTGAGGAAAAGAATACTATCAGAATGTCCTGTGGGCCCGTGGCTTTCTCTCTGATGACTACATTCTTGTCTACTTGGATTTCCGCACCATTGATTGACGAACTTGAAACACAAGTGAGTGCTGAGAATACCTGTTTATTCTTTCCTATTGTTCTTTCTATTTATCTCACAAAACTGTTATAGTGACAGTTTTTGTTTCTCTATGAGGAAATATTTGGTGCTGCCGAACTCTATGTATGGATTACTCACAAGCTGCCAAGTAATATCTTTATAGGCTTAGAAAGAAGTTATACCAATTTATTGGTCTACAAATATGAAGCAAGAGAGCTAAATTATAATTTGAAAATGTTATATCTTTAATGAGACTGAAACCATATAATCTTCGAAAGATGCAGAATTGATAATTGAACAAAGAAAAGTATTTATCCAAAACAACTGAATACACATTTGTCTGGCAAATCATGTTGCATAGCAACCTTGCGGCACTAGCCTAGCCTCATACTGTAATATTAACAAATCTTCATAAAATTGAAGCATCCATAGTGACCAGTACACTTGTACTGGCAACGCTTTGAACACATCGGTGAATAAACTAACCCAAAAAAAAAAAAAAAATTTTGCTCTCTAAATTCCGACCACAGTATAATTACTTGTCCTCTTATATACATCATGAACATGAGCTGACGAAACTTGAGATAAAATTTTGAGCTCAAGTTATAATAGTCCAAAGCTCCAAGCATTGGCATGTTAGTTCAACCCAATTTTGGTCCTCTTACACGGATAATGTAGTGTTATATTGCAAGAAACAATAACAAATTTTAATCTTGCAGCCAAAAAATAATTTAAATTTGAAGTTCCTTAATACACTAATCCCTTGTAGCAATCCTAAATAATACTCAATCCTATGTGTAACACTTCTTTTAATTTTTATGACAAGCCTACTTCAATAGTTAATTTTGAAATTTTTTTGAACACATTTTTGTTGTAGTATGAACTGGTTATCTTTGCAGATTTCACTAGATGATTTTATGACTAAGCGCATGTTTGGTAGTGCTGAAATTATTTTTTAAGTATTTATAATATAAGTTGTTGGTGAATGTGTGGATAAAAAGTGAGTTGTAAGTTGTGAGTCCTATAAAATGTGTGGATAAAAAGTATGTTTGACCAGCTGAAATTTTAATTTAAGCATGCCCAAACATGTGCTTAATTGATTAAGCTAAATTCGACAGATTTTAAAGCAGGCTATAAATAAAATGTCACAATACAAGGAAATAGAAATCAAGCAAGGATTTTAGCTTTCAAATCCTTGAGAAATTGATCAAAATATCTCTCTGACGATCCATCTATCTTCAATGCATCCTGCAAGATCTTCCTCATTTTCTTGATCTCTTGCCTCAAGCCATACGATGTTTCTCCACTCATCAAGCTCTTAATCTTGTCTGCAACTTCCACTCTTGTAACTGATATCCCATCGCAAAGATTAATTCCAATCTTCCAATCATCAACCACTAATTTTCTATTAGTAGGTTGATCATATGTAACTGGATAACAAATCATTGGAACACCAGACCATATGCTCTCCAATATTGAATTCCACCCACAATGTGTTATGAACCCTCCAACAGCCGGATTTGAGAGCACCTCATTTTGATTGCACCATGGAATTATCAACCCTTTATCTTTGATATCGTTCTTGAATTCGTTGGTAAAACATCAGTATCATTGGAGCTCACAATATCTGCTCGGACTATCCAAATAAAATTTACTTCACTGATGAGAAGTCCACGAGCTATCTCTTCAATTATCTGCTTATTAGTCTGAACCATGCTACCAAATGACACATACAAAACTGAGCCAGGAGGCTTTGAGTTGAGCCACTCGGTGCAGTCCGATTTCAAGAATAGGCTGTCTGCCACAGCAGTACTTTTGGTGCAATCATAAAAATTTATTGGGCCAATTGCGTAAGTTGGCTGCTTTTGATCTAGAGCTAATAGTGTTTCTGATTCAAGTTCATGCACCGTGTTATGTAAGATGAAATCTGCCTTTTTCACCTCCTCAAACGCCCCGAAGACAACTCTGTATTCGGGCGTTGTTGTATCGATTGCTGCCACACAATATGACATCAAATCCTTTGTACTGATCGACTGAACTCCGGGGATGTAATTTATGGAATCCTCACTGTTGTCTGATAATCAAGATAAAATACTGTTATGTCATTTGTCACACACGCAAGGTATATATGTATAATTGTATATAGGTATGAAAGTGTGTTTATCAGTTCATAGATGCAAAATTAAACTTGAGTTCTCTTTCCTTGAAGAGAAAGAGGAAAAGGATACACATACCCTTGGGTGGAAAATGGTCATTTTCTTTCAGAAGTTCCAAGTGATAAGCTATGGAAAACACCAAAGATGTTTCTGTCCAGAATGAAACATTCACCAGGTTGTACTTCTGGGCAATTCGTGCAGGCCATGAATAGAATGTGTCAGCAATCAAGAAATGGATTGAAGATGGATCCGACTGGATAATGTTCCCAACAAGTTGATCTACTCGAACGGGGAAATCTCTCAACATAGATTCCCAGAACTCTTCCAAGTTGAGAAGTCGATCAAATTCCATAGGAAAACCGTCCGAGATGGTGGTGTAGCGCATGTCAAGGCCAGATTTCCGTGCATCGCTGAAGAAATCGACTTGAGTACTGGAATCATTATGGTTGGATTGAGATAACATGTGATGAACAAATTCAGTGTGAACAAATGTGACGATGAAGCCACTTGAAGCAAGCTTTATGGCTAGATTGGTGAATGAGGTAATATGACCTTGGTATGGGAACGCGATCATTATGGCATGTGGCTTTCCTCGTCTCTCCTCCATTTTTCTTTCCACTAATTGTGAAAAGAGAGAGACTTATTGCTCAAGCTCTCTAACCTACATAACCATGGGGAATATAAATACTGCATCTGTATGTAAGTTTTGGTCCTAGCATTTATCGTCCCCAAGTATTGTCATTCATATGTCATGGTTGGACATGAACGAATGTCTATTATATTTGTAGATCATGTGCGTGACCAATTGCGGACTGCCGATTGATGCTGGATTTTGGAACTAATTTCATTGTTTCACTTGTCTCATTCATTCATTCTTGTTTGATTGGACTTGTGAAAAATACTAGGCAAGAAATTGACAAGAAGATAGAGAAATATAGAGCCGGCAAATAAAACCATTTGCTAATCTGAACCGGATGGAAATATGAAAAATTAGTTAAATAAAAATCTGTGTTTATGACTTATTTTATTTTCACATAGCACCAATTTAAAGCGGGAAAATTCGATAATTTGAGTAGCATAGCTTAATTCATTATTGTTCTACTCTTCCAATTTTCTGCCAAAGTGGTAGCTTTCTAGAATAATTAATTAATTATTTTTTGAAATTTAATTGGGTGAAGAAGCATCTAATGTATATTTACTTATTTAGCATATGTTTGAAAGTGCTGAGTATATGTTTGGTAGTTGTTGAAATTATTTTTTAAGTGCTTATATTATAAGTTGTGGGTGAATGTATAGATACAAAATTGGTTGTAAATTGTGGGTCCTATGAAATGTGTGGATAAAAAGTATGTTTAACCAGTTTGATCATCTGAAATTATAATTTAATGTGTGGATAAAAGTGAGTTGTAAGTTGTAGGTCCATGAAATGTATGGATGAAAAGTACATTTGACTAGCTGAAATTATAATTTAAGTAGTGACACGAGCAAAAAAGTTTAGCTAAGGAATCAAAATCGTAGGAGATAAGCTAAATCCCACAATATCACAATGTGATGTCACTGCTCAACCTAAAGAAGTCACAACGTCTAGGTTATTCAATATTGTGTATCAAATATGCTTATAATGACATAGCTTTGCCTAGTACCTAGTACAACCACGTTCACAAAAAAAATATATAGCTTTTAAATTTTTTAGGCATCACTCTTTTTCTTGTCAAACAAAGTACCTAGTACAACAAAAACATTCCAAATCAAGACTAATAAATCTTGAAACAATTCTATATATTTTCCTTGATATGTTACAAAGCAGTTGCAGGGTGGATAACCTAAAATATATAGAATGACATAGGAAAAAATTAATGGGCTCACTTGGCCCATTGGATTTATAATTAAACTAAATTGTTTTCTTACAGTTAGAAGCCCAAGCATGATTGGTTGATTCATCACCCTGAAGTCCAATACCCGGCCCATATCTATTCTGCAATTTGGCCTTCAAATCCTCAATAAAAAGATTGAAATTTCTATGAGATGATCCATCTGTTGCCAATGCACTCTCTAATCTCCTTCTCACTTCCTTAATTGCATTTCTTAATTCTTCTGAACTTTTTCCACTCATTAAATACTTAATCTTCTCCGCCACTTCTTCCCTCGTAATTGATGGCTTATCGGAAAGATTGATCCCAATTTTCCAATCATTAACCACTAATTTCCGATTAGGAAATTGATCGGTGAATAAGGGAAAACAAATTAACGGCACGCTAGACCATATACTTTCCAGTACAGAATTCCATCCACAATGTGATAAAAATCCCCCAATCGCCGGATGTGAAATCACCTTAATTTGGCTACACCATTGCACAATTAACCCTCTGCCTTTCATGCTCTTTTCGAATCCGGCGGGAAGAATTTCGGTTTCCTCCGAGCTCACGATATCGGGTCGGATCACCCACACGAAATTCACCCCACTCAATGAAATACCATAAGCTATCTCCAAAATATCTTTTCTACTAGCAGTACGTGCATGGCTTCCAAAAGAAACGTACAGAACAGACCCATTGGGCTTGGAGTTTAGCCACTGGGTGCAATCGGACTCGGACCAGAGGCTTGTGGACACGGTCCGCTTGGTGAAGCCTGCAGAGAAAATGGGCCCAATTGCGTAGGTGGGCTGTTTGGCATGTAGGGCTGAAAGTGTATCGGATTCTAGTTCTTGGACTGTGTTACAGATAATAATGTCGGCCCTTTTCACATCCTCGAAAGCCCGGTAAATTACCCGGTGCACAACCGTCCATATGTCGGCTGCTTGAAGGTACGATATAAGGTCGCTTGGTTCAATAGCCTTCACTCCCGGTATGTATTCGATGGTGTCCTTGCGATTATCTAACAAAAGTAGCAGGAAAATAGTAAAGAAAATGGTACGTTTCATAGCACATGTTTATGCATGCTTAAATTATAATTTCAGCTCGTCAAACATAATTTTTATCTACACATTTTATAGGACCCACACTTTACAGTTCACTTTTTATCCACATATTCACCAACAATTTATAATAGAAGTACTTAAAAAATTATTTGAGAACTATCAAACACGCGCACGGCGCATAGTGGGATGCAATTTATTAAAAACAAAACATGCAATTTGACTAATATAAAATTAGGCGTCCCTACTAAAAGATTTAAATAAAAAATGTCTACCTAAAACTAACAAATTATTTAGCTCTCGCCACCTCAATTGAAAGGAATGGACCGTTCAACAGGTAAAATGGTTCAATCAAGTCAAAATGCAAGTGGCACCACTCACTCTCCCCAACTTGGTATGTTCTCATTTAAAATTTCAAATTCACAAAAAAAAATTTCATATCCCAAAAGAGATTAAATTTATAAACCTGCGATTGAAAAAATAATCGAATAAACTATTTTGGTCAAATAAACCGCTTTATAATCATTATTGAATGCCTATCAAGTATTCATCATTAATGATAACCTGTTGCAGGTTCCAATTGACCAATAATGGTTATTTTAAAATTTGTAAAAGAGCCCCTTAAAAGGGATTTTTTTTTCGGGCAGGATGAAGTTCTATACTGCACAGAGAGAGAGAGAGAGAGAGAGAGAGAAAACTTGGGCGTTTTGTTGGGATTGAGATAGAGGGAATGACGGCATACCATTGGAGGCGAAATGGCCATTTTTCTTGAGGAGCTCCAGGTGATAATACAAAGACAAAACCAGAGCCGGTTCAGTCCAAAACGACACACTAACAAGATTATACTTTCTGGCAATGGCGGATGTCCATACATAGAAAGTATCGGCAATTATACAGGTAACAGGCGGATCCGATTTAACTAAATTCCCCACAAGTTCATCCACATGAGACGAGAATACGTGCAGCAAACCCTCCACAAACTGATCGTGATTCACCGACCGATCAAACGCAACTGGAAAACCATCGGAAACCGTCGCGTAGCGAATATCCAGACCGGATTCGCGCGCTTCGGTGAAAATGTCTTCTCTATTGTTCTGCGTTTGGGCTTTGGAAATTCGAAAATGGACGGATTGGGTATTGACGAAGGTGATTGTGAAACCTTGTGATGCCAATTTCATGGCCAAATACACAAATGGATTGATGTGACCTTGGTAAGGGTATGGAATCATAATGGCATGTGGCCGCCGGTGAGTGCCGGCCATTTTTCAGTTTTCCGGTAGGTTAAAATGGGGAGTCGAATTCGGGTGCGAGTACCTTATATACAGTCTAGCATTGTCGGAGAAAGGGAAAAAGGACGAAAAGGTACGGGATTTCTTTTGCCAACCCACAACTGGAAAGCAGAAAGCAATTACAAAGATGAATAAAATAAAATTAATTGTTAAAATATAACTGAAAAGTGAGTGGATAAGAGTTTTTAAATGGAGATTTTCTGGAAAAATATATATATGAATTGACTTGGCAATAGTTGGTTGCTTGATTCCCTAGTTTTAATGGTAGGCTGCTGGGAATTTGGCATCTTAAAATGATCCGGATTCCGGATCATCACAAATTGATAGAAACTGCATGGAAATGCTGGTGTGGATAGATAGTCCTCTATATTATTGGTAACCATTTTTTTATCTTAATTTTTTATTTTAAGTTGTTATTAATTTTAGAGTTAATTAAACTCACAATCCTTATTTTTTCAAATTTGTATCAATATCATCAGATATCGTCTCCATTTTTTCACTTTACTCGCACAGATGGTCCCCACATGGCTTTTTTGACAAACTTGCCCCTAACTTAAATAAATTAAAATGATAGAAAAAAGAAAATACAATGAAAAAATTATAATTGAGACTCTTAACTTTTTCAAAAGTACAAATAAATTCTAAACATTTTAATTTTTTTACATATTCACTTAAAATAATAAAAAATGTGTCATCAAGTCCCAAAAATTCTAATTATATTAACCGAAAGAACATTTGGAGTTTTTACAAATTTCGTCAAGCAGTTCGTTAATTGATAAAAAAAATTATATCCGTAACTTAAATTTGACAAATTTAACAATATAATAACTGTGTGGTGATAATTTTATTAACATTATAATTTATAGTATAATTAAAATAAATATTATTTAATGATAAAAAAATTTATAAGAATTTAAACTTTATGTTGAATTGAATGAAAATGGGTAAAAGTGATTTGAAGATGCCTAGCATTAAAAAATAGAAACTAGTAAATGGAAGACCAGAGTCCACATGAGTAGGGTCCAAATAATTTAAGTGCACAGACTTTTATAAGAAATAAAAATATTAGAAAAGAGCGAGTTGTGCAAAAATATTATTTTGGTGATCATGGAAAGCATAAGAGGTGCAAGTAAGCCAAGCAACAAGTAGAGGGTGCTGGCCCACTTTCCAGTTAACAATTGACACAGAAATTAAGGTCAATAATTGAGTGAGTAGGTTATAGGATTCTATGGTGTTGTAACAATGAATTGATTAATATTTAGGACTTGTTCAGTTTTTATTTTATTTTATTTTTTTTAGTTTTTAAATTTTTTATATTACAAAAAAGTTTGAAAAGTAAAAAAAGTGAACAAAAAAATCACACCAAACAAGTGCTTAATATACCTCAACTTGATTTATTATCTATTTATTTTATATCTTCATGATGAACTCTCATTGGAATTCAAGTAAATTGCAATGCCATTTGTAGGGTTCTTGTTCAACCTTAAACTAGAGAATGATTTGTATTGCATTAACCCCACCCTTCCACCTACCCTCATACAATTTTGGTTTTAATTTCTTTTTTTAAGAGACGAAATAGAATAAGTCGATATAAATGGGTTAATTAAAGTATAGAAGAAAGAATTATTTGCCTTCATAAAAAAGCAAGTAATCAAATATCCCTTTCAAGTACTTGAATATTGCGCCAATGACATATACGATAGACTCGATAGGTGAAATTTTACCCCCACAAACAATGGATTTTTTAGTATAAAGACAAAGTCAAGCGACTTTTCTATTCAAATAGTGCAAACAAAATTTTGCAACAATCAAACGTCGACTAAGTAGATTTAGAGCATTTTTTTTAATGTTTAAAAGTATTTATAAGTTGGTCAAATATCATTTTTATCTACATATTTTGAAAGACCATAATTTTTATTTACATATTTCGTAAGACCCATTACTTGTAACTTTGAGAAAAAATAACCAATCATACACTATAAAAGAATTGGACTATTCACAGCTGTATCCAACTTAGAAAAGAATTTCACGAGAAAAATAGTTCAACTGTGCAAAGCACAACCAAAAGGGGGAAAAGTGTACAAAAGTAGCAAAACAAACTTTTCAATAGAAATCTTGCCCACCAAGAAAATATAGAGACAATAGTCTAGTCAACTTTGTATAAAACTCAGTGGAAATATCACTGTTTTATCGAGTCTAACTATTATTATTAAGAACATATTTGGTATATTTTATAAATCAGTTTATTTGACCAAAAAAATTATTTTGATATCATGACATTTTTTACCATTCTTGGTCAAATAAACAAGTTTATAAACTATACCAAACAAGCTCTAAGAGTAAAATCTCACGTTCTCTAAATATTAAAACAATAATCAACATATACTCTTGACAATTTTGACCTTCTAAGACGAGTATCAAAATTTAAAAAGTTCAAACGAGCAATTTTTCGTTTAAAGCTCAAACAATAAGTTGGAATTCAAAATTACTGAATTCAAAAGGTTACAATCTTGCTGAGGCAATCGGATTATTAAATCTGAACTCCTACTTTGGGCATAATGTAATTAAAAAGAAAAGAGATATACAAGATGATTGTCTATTGTCTTCTTCAGTCTAACTTATCAAAAACAATTCCGAGTCAATTTGCTGTCCCTTTTTACCATCTGTTTATTAGCATCTTGTCAAATTCTAATTTGCTTCTACTATCTCGATTTCCTTTTCGTTGGAATGTCATCATTTGACTAGTAGTACCACATATACAAGGTTCATAATTCCACAGGTATAAAAAATCACCAATGCTAAGATAACTTAAATCAGACAACCTTGAAGCTAAACAAACAGGCAAAAATATGGCTGAGTCCTCTCAAAAGCCACATGCAATAATGTTTGCTCTTCCATATCAAGGTCATATTACCCCCTCTGTAAATCTTGCAATGAAACTTGCTTCAAAGGGTTGTACCATCACTTTTGTCCATACAGAATTCATCCACCAAATGTTGTCCAAAAGTAGTGAGGTTGATTTATTCTCTGAAGCACATGAATTGGGTCTTGACATACGTTATAAGACAATTTTTGATGGTTTTCCTGTGGAATTCGATAGATTTCTGCACTCGATTGAGTACTGGGAGACCATGTTGAGAGATTTTCCAGCTCGTGTTGACGAATTTGTTGGAAAATTAATCGAGTCTGAATCTTCATCAGCTTATTTTCTTATTACTGATACTTTTTATACTTGGCCTGCAATAATTGCCAGGAAATATAACCTGGTGAATGTATCATTCTGGACTGAACCAGCATTAGTTTTTTCTATAGCTTATCATTTGGACCTTCTTAGAGAAAATGGTCATTTTCCTTGTAAAGGTGCGTCTTCTTTCTTCCTCTCTATGGAGCCTAATTATACTTTACACTTATCCCCTCGACCGACCATTTTCTGTGAGAGACGCACAGAGTGGGAGGAGTAAGATCCACATTGTTTCATCCATTTTGATGTAGTTTTCTTGATTTTCAGATAATGTTGAGGAGAATATAAATTACATACCTGGAGTTTCTTCAATGAATACAAGGGACTTGATGCCATACCTTAAAGAATCCTCCATAAAAACGTTGGTGCAAAAGATTGTGTTGAAGATATTTGATGAGCAAGTGAAGAAAGCAGATTTTATCTTACAAAACACTGTTCAAGAACTAGAATCTGAGACAATATCTGCTCTAAACCATGAGCAGCCAACTTATGCAATTGGCCCTATAAATTTTTCAGCTGATTCCACCAAACCAGCCATTTCTCAGAATTTATGGCCTCAAACGGACACTAAGACGTGGCTGGACACGAAGCCTCCCAGCTCGGTTTTGTACGTGTCATTTGGCAGCTTGGATCAGACTAGTAAGCAGATAATTCAAGAAATAGCTCATGGACTTCTCCTTAGCAAACTTAGTTTTATTTGGGTGGTTCGAAAGGATATTGTGAGCTCTAATGATACTGATGTTTTGCCCGTTGGATTCACGGACAAAATCAGAGATCAAGGGTTGATTGTTCAATGGTGCAATCAGAATATGGTGCTTTCACATCCGGCCATTGGAGGGTTCTTGACGCATTGTGGATGGAATTCGATATTGGAAAGCATATGGTGTGGTGTACCTATGATTTGTTATCCATTAGCAAGTGATCAACCTACTAATAGGAAATTAGTGGTTGATGATTGGAAGATTGGAATTAATCTTTGTGATGGAGAATCAGTTACCAGGGAAGAAGTCGCAGAGAAGTTTCACAACTTGATGAGTGGAACAGTTTCGGATGGATTAAGGATGGAGATCAAGAAAGTTAGGACAATACTGCAGAACGCTTTGGCAATAGATGGATCATCAGAGAAATTTTTTGATCAATTCATTAAGGATTTGAAGGCAAAAATTCATGTTAAAAGCCAAGAAATATCAAGAAGCTAGGCATGCTAGTGATCATACTCATACAAGTTTTGTTCTGTTTTTCTTAATTTAGGACTTAGGAGTAATCTATCATCAGTCTATAACATATTACATTATCGAAATAAATAAATACGAAAAGTAGCACGTAACTTGCACGTGAACCATTTTTTTTTTTTTTTTTTTGTCTTTTAGCTAGTTTTACAAGAAATACCAAAATAGATAAGGATTGATGGAAAGTACCCAAATGAAGGAGGCCTAGAACATGCTTCTATTATTATCTAAATAAATAGAACACGAAAGTAGTACATAACTTACACGTATACTCTTCTTTTCTTCTTTTCTACTTATTTTTTAAATGATTTTATTAAGAAATATCGAAATGGAATATGGTTGATGAAAGTACCCAAACAAAAGAACCCTAGGACATGTTCCATGATCGATATAGATAAAATACTCACGAAAGTAGCATGTGCACTATTTTCTTCATTTTCTTTTTAATTTTGCCGATTTTCAAGGAAATGCAAAATAGAATAGGGTTGACCAAAGAACCTCAAAAGAGGAGTCCTTAAACATGTTTCAATGATGTAAATAAATAATCATGAAAGTAGAACGTGACTTGCGTGTGCACTATTTTTTTTCTTCTCTTTTATTTCTTAGTTGGTTTTAAAAGAACTATAAAAATAATTAGGGTCAACACAAGTAAGTCAAAAATAAAATAAAAATCGTAAAATATGTTCTATCATCAGATAAATATAAACGAAAGTAACACTTGCACGTGCACTTTTTTTTCTTTTTATTTTTCATTTTGTTTTTAAAGAAAATATAGATCAACTTCTTTTTGTTTTTACTTTATAGCTGATTTAAAAAAAAAAAAAAAAAAACAAATTAAGGTCAATGAAAGTTCCCACAAAAAACAACCCAAGACTTATTCCAAATAAATAAACATTAAAAATAGCACATAACTTACATGTGCACTTTTTTACTCTTTTTAAGTTTTTAGCTAATTTCAACGTTTGAAATTAATTAGGAACGAGAAAGAACCCCAGAACATGTTCCACTCTCGTAATAAATAAACACCAAAGTTGCACATACCTTGTACATGCGGTCTGTATTTTTTTTTTCTTTAATTTTTTAGCGCGTTTTAAAAAAAATACCGAATTATAGGTGCTGGGAAAAGTACCCACAAAAACAAGCTCACATGCACAATATGTGACACTTCGACATAAAAAATCTCAATTCTACATGCCTAAGTTCACAAAGGCTGAGATGTAAAAGCCTCGAAAAATTAAATGTCAATACTAGTGCTACATTTGACAAAGATTGAAGTCCCCACTATAATCTTTTTATTAAAATTTATTATTACAACTATAATAATTAATTTTTTTTTTAAATTTATATGAAAGTGGAAGTAAGTCTAATTTTATAAGATGGATAGAGTATAATAGAAATTGCACATTATATTTATAATTTAAACAAATAAATTTAAACAATTTTTTATATATTAAAATAATTGTGCCGTGATAATTTTATAAACATTATAATTTATAGTTTAATTAAAATAAATATTATTTAATGATAGAAAAAATTATAAGAATTTAAACTTTATGTTGAATTGAATGAAAAAGGTAATTGGCACAAAACGTCTTTACGTTTTGGAGTGATTGTGCAAATCATCCATACTTATGAAATTTTGGCATTTTCACCATCAAATCCACATTTTCTTGCGCAAAACAACATTTCCATCCATTTCTATCCAAAATGCTCCATTAAATCTGATTATTAACACGACTCGTACCAATTTGGAAGGGTAATTTCGCCCACACGCTTTCTTCCCAAATTAATATTCACGTGAAATTCTTCATCTACAACACAAGACTCAACTTGTAAGAAGAAAGGCATATAAGTTCATAGTTTCGCCTAGCTATTTATCAGAAAAATATGGTCAGATACTACAACTCCAAAGTCAGGAACAGAAGCTTCAAAGTTAATGATTGGGTCATGAAGAAGGTTTTCTTTACCAATAGAGAGATTGGAGTTGGGACTCTTGGGCCCACGTAGGAAGGACCACACAAGATCGTCGAAGTAATTCAGCCCCGGGACTTACAAATTGGAAGATGCCAATGGAAAAGAAATGAAGCACCCATGGAACATTGCACACATTCGCCCACATTATCAGTAGTTTTTATTAATGAGCACAAAGTTGTAGAAGTTAATGTTAGTTTGTTTTTTATTCATTTTTGAACTTCAATGATAATTATGTTCAAAGACCAGCTAATTTCAATACAATTCTTCGATAATCATGCAACGAGGAGTATGGTTTGTGGCCAACTCCTTAATTCGCTGGGTAAACTACCCAATGCATGCAATTATTAGTAAAACAACCATGCAGCGAGGGAGTATGGTTCGTGGCCAATTCTTTAAATCGCTGGGTAAACTACTTAATGCGTGCAACTATCAGTAAATCAACGATGCAACGATGAGTATGGTTTGTGGTCAACTCCTTAATTCATTGGGTAAACTACTTAATACGTGCAACTACATGACAAACAACGATGCATTGAGAGAGTGTGGTTCGAGGCCACCTCCTCAATTCGTTGGGTGACTCAACACGCTAAACTACAATTGAATTATGAAGCAGCAAAAGGGTGCGGTTCGCGGCTACTTCTTTAATTCATTGGGTGATCTATTTAACGCAATAAACTAGTCAAATTACGAAACGCCCTGCTAGGTGAACAAACCAACATGTGACAACATCGCACTTGAACGAAAATACAAAAAGTATAAGGAATGTCAAACAACGAAACAGTAACACTTGCTTCATTTGGGGGAGTTACCGTACTTAGCGATTTAGTTTGCGTCGTAAATCATTTACACAAATATAAGCAGGTTTATCAAATACAAAAATAGCAACCATAAAATATGATAAGCCACAAAACAATAACACTTGAGCAAGAAAAGCTTTTTCGATTAATAAAATTTTCATTGCAAGAAAGGAAATAAAAAAAAAGGATCATATGGCCCCGCCGTCTCGTTAGGGTCGGCACAAGAATAGGCCTTAACAGGAGAACTTGGGGCAGCAGCTTCATTTGGGACAGGTTGGGCAGAAGCAGTAGCCTCGGCGAGTGGAGTGGAGTAGCCTCGACGAGGAGAAATGAAAGGTCGCATTCAAGGTGAACCGTCCGGATCCTTTCGGTAAGTTGGTCCCCGCCAGCCTGCATAAAACGGGTAGCAAGGCGAGTATACTTAGGAGTTGAGGTAAAATTCCTCTGATAGAGTCTTACTGCATTCACCTCAGCCTCGGCCATGGAGGCCTTTGCAATGGCCAACTTTGCCTTAGCATTCTCCGCTTCCTCCCTGGCATCAGTCAACTTCCTATCCTTTTCCAGGATCATAGCATCAAAGTCGCGGTTGACCGATGCAATATTATCTTCAGTCGTCGCATCCTACTCTTCAGCTAGCTTTTGGGCAGCCTCAATGGTCCTTCTTTAGCTTTGGACCGCCTACACCCTGTCTTCTGCCTGTCTCATATTTTCGACAGCGGCCTACAGCTTGGCCTTCAAAGCACTATTGGCAAAGCCTCCACCTTGGATCGAAGGGCCTCGTTCTCCAAACCCAACTTCATATTCGTTGAGCCCATAGCTTGTAGATCCTCAGTAAGCTTTTTTGACTTGGCTTTAGCCTTCTTAAACTTTTCCTCAAAGCTAGTAAAAATACTGTAAAGTTCGTTGTTTATGACGAAGCCCCCCGGCGGTGTTCATTGCCGCCATTGTGATCAACTCCGCCAAAGTAGTTTGCTCGGTGGCCCTTTCCTAGTTGGACGACCAAAATTTATACACACATGAATGCGAAGGCAACTTTTCAAGCACCTTCGGGCCAAGCTCTTTGAGGTGAGACCCAATGTTGACACACTCATTCGCCTAAGGATGCTGAGATAGGTCTAGTAGATGTGGCGCCTTGGGAGAAGTTTGACCCTGAACGACGAGTCTCTTCAGTTCGCCTACTGATGGGGTTGGTCTCTTCTTCTGTCTCCGGGCTTCGTCCTCTTTGTCGATGACCTTCTTCCCTTTATCTTGTTGATTGTTGGTCTGGGAGGAAGACGGAGAGGGACTTCGAGAAGACAAATGTGGGGTCGGTATGGTCATTGACGGAGTCGGGAACAGGAGCTGAACTGAGATCGGAGACGGATGTGGTACCGCCTGGAGAGGTACATCGGCACACACCTCACTTGGTGACGAATGCGGGGTAGTGCCACCCACATCATCTTCTTCTTCATACACGCTAAAGACGGGAATAATTCTGAAAGTGTATTTGGTTACACAACAATAAAAGAAGAGAATCAGTACAACACACATGAAAAGAAAAAAAGAAAAATGTTATCAAAAGTTTACCCATTAAACCGTAGAGGATGAGATACGAAATGTCTTGGAGGAGGCTACCTAGATGGTGAAACTCACTTGGAAGTCCTCGAATCCTAGCCCACTTCGCTCGAAGGTTCTCTTGATCTCGCCTTGGGATGTGAGGTTTTCTGCAAACTACAACACCAAGACAAAAAAAATATTTATTTAGGTACATTGGACGAATACGAAATCCCACAAAGTTATGCATACCAAGATCCCTGAAGCTACGAGGAATAAAAACGTGGAGAAGAAGGTCCCCCGGCCCAAACTCACAGTCTCCCACCCTTGTCCCGGGCTTGGAGAACATATTATACCAACCTTCAGATCGGCATGGTCGGTAAATTGTCTCAATGACCTTGGCCGAGAGATTCCTACCAACCCTCGTTATCCGCCACAAAAAGAACGCTGCCACCATCTGGCCCTATCCATTCGGCGTAATTTGACATGGGGCAAGGTTGAAATCCTTGAGAACTTTGTGGAAAAATGGATGAATGGATAGGCGAAGGCCCTGCTAAATTGCTGGTTCATAAATAGCCACATGACATTCGGAGAGATCATCGATATGTTCATGAGAGCGAGGAGCACAAAGGATAACCGATGCTGGGATGTCGTAGGCCAGCCACAACACCTCCAAATCCGCCTCTCTTATCTTGCTTTGAACCATGGCAGTAGCGTTCATCGAAGACGTGAGCTTGTCGTCTAATTGACGAGCACCAAAGACACGTCGCTCATTTAGCGAACCCATCATCTATGGAGACGCATTGTTTTTCTTTTTTCTCGCCTTTGGCAAAGCCTTACCACATAGTATATTCGCAGTGTTAGGCTCGCTAGTGGAATGATCTTGACCGTTCGTTCAAATAACCCAAAGATCAGAGTTGTAGATCAAAGGGGATAGTTGGCAGCAAAATGTGTGTAGAGGACAGACCAAGGGAGGACACTCTGATAGTGGGGTCAGGCACGCCTCCAAGCACGTTACCCGAACGGTTGCTGCGATGATGGCGCTGTCTTTCTCGATTTCGAAACAACAACGCCATCATTAAACTATCTTTTCAAAATCTGAAATAATTTGAGATAGAAGAGAATCTCAACTCCAGTAACGCTACATGGACCCTACTCAACTTTCAGAAATACACAAGTCGAAGCCCTTGCCTGCTATGAATAAAAAAGTCTCAGACTTGGAGGACTGCGTACATCGTACGAAGGCCATCGAAGGTTAAAAGTATTTCACATGGTTCTCCAACACAGCGAAGGCCACCCTTGGCAAGCAAAGTTCGTCAAGGGTTCGCTGGTACACGCAGCCCATCTTAAAGGCCTTCGCCTAAAAAAAAAAACTTTCTTAAGTCCTACGCCACCATCAAATTTGGTAAGGCTTCTACATCAACATGGGACCTGCAACGAGGGCCACATTGGTCATCGCTTCGACCTTATGTGGCAGTCAAAGCTCTCAAAATATGATGAAAGGGCTTTGTATTATAACAACTAGTCAGACAAAGTCGATTAAGCCCCTCCCCCCGATGAACCTGGGTTCCTCGTTCCCCACGAATCTACAGATAATCTGATACCAAAGAGATAATCCGAGAAAGATAATATTTGATTGACAGACAGACTCCCACAAAAAACCTTCATCTATATCTCCTAATAATTAACAATGCAATATTAGAAATCAACCCAGATTATGACTGAAATTAAAGAGATTGCGTTTACACTCAATTATTCCTTATCTCATAAGGAATGGGAATCTCATTAGATGTCTAATTGATTGCTTTCCTAAATCAATTAAAACTCTCTCTATAAATACCAGACACTAATTATTCTAAGGTACGCATTATTCTCGACCCCTAAACTCTTTTCAAATCTCTATTTACTTGTCTCTTCCACACCCATATTCTCTCATATATTTTTGCATCGACAGTTTACTTGATCATCGGAGTACCAATGATTGCCGGCCTCTTTTTTCGGTGATCTTGGTGCCTAACGATTGTCTAAGTGTGTTGGTAACATACAGATTGGTAGCGAATTGATTGGAGACATGTCGACACATGAATAGTGCAAATTTTGAAGTCAACATATATATAAGAAATCAAAAAATATCAATGTTATTCTTTCATTTCGAATTCTTTCATATGTAGTCAAATCTGATGAATTAGATCAGGAAATTCGTGATGTCATTTGTAGGGTTCTTGTTCAACCTTAAACTAGAGAATGATTTTTGTTGCTTTAACCTCACCCTTCCACCTACTCTCGTACAATTTTGGTTTTAATTTCATTTTAAGAGTTGAAATAGAATAGGTCGATATATGTGGTTTAATTAAAGTATAGAAGAAAGAAATATTTGCCTCCATAAAAAGGCAAGTAATCGAAAATCCCTTTCAAGTGTTTGAATATTGTGCTAATGGGATATATGATAGCCTCGATAGGTGAAGTTTTACCCCCCACAAACAATAGGTTGCAAAATCTTTTATTTTGGCAGTTGAAAGATGTTAATGGTATGAAATACTATTATTTAGGATGAAACTTCATATGATTTATCAACAATTTTTAGTTTACACTTTTCACTTTAATGTTGCTTAAATTAAACTAGCTCATTGATTCTACAATCTTATATTTTGTTGAAATCTTGGATTTCTTAGTATATATGATTAAGAAAGACAAAGTCAAGCAACTTTTCTATTCAAAAAGTGCAAACAAAATTTTACAACAATCAAGCGTCGACTAAGTAGATTTATAGCATGTTTTTTAGTGTTAAAAGTACTTATAAACTGATCAAATATTATTTTTATTTAAAAAAAAATACCAATCATACACTACAAAAGAATTGGACTATTCACTGCTGTAGCCAACTTAGAAAATAATTTCACGAGAAAAATAGTTCAACTTTGCAAAGCACAACCAAAAGGGGGAAAAGTGTACAAAAGTAACAAAACAAACTTTTCAATTAGAAATCTTGCCTGCCTAGAAAATATAGAGAGAATAGTGTGAGAATGTGGGTCACTAAATCCACTTGGCACTAGTCTATTGGACAATATGGTTTATTTTGTGTGGACCGTTAGATGTAATAGATGGTTGAGATCATTCTAGGGTTTTATATATATATATATATATAATTGTCTTTCATCTAGGTTAGAATAGAGAGTGAAGAAAAGTGAGGAGCCGTCTTTCATTCTTTTTCTCAAAAATGAGATTGGACTAAGTGTTTAAAAGTCTTGGTCATCTCTGGTGGGTTGGTTGGTGAACAAATTCAATTGTCGTTATCTTGGTTGCATTGCAGTGTTCTTGTGGCAAGAATCTGAGCCCACAAGTTTAACCAAGAACAAAGGAGCAACAAATGAGAGTTTTTCTTGTATTTTTAACATTCAAAAGAGATTGTAATGATTGTTATTATTTTTTAATCTCAACAAATGGTATCAGAGCTTAGAACATTGATCTAGGGGTGTTAAAAATCAAGAAAAGTTGGTGAGTCGAAAGTTGGAACCGGATCCTTGAAGAGTAAATTCACCCGAGACTTCAAATCAAGATTTCGGCTAAACCACTCATCCTCCGGGAAATCTGAGACCATATATAGGTTCACGGCGAAGAGGCGAACAAAGCCCACTGGCGCGTGCGGGCGTGGGGTCTCCGGCGACGGTGCGTGAGGTGAGTGAAATCCGGCTGGCAGCTGCTTCTTTAGGCGCGTGGAGGAGCGTGCGACCTCCTTTCTGAGCGTTGTTTGCAGCAGAAGACTCCCCTGGCTGAGACACACAAGCTGGTAGTCTGGTGGTTGCGCGCGCTTTGGCGGACAGGTGACTTCGGTGGCGGCGCGCGCGCGTTCACCGCTTTCAGCCAATGACGTGTTTTGGAGCAGATTGCTTACTGGTTTGTTTCTGACCTTCTAGTGGTGTTACTTTGTCGGCGGAGCAACGGTGTAGCAGATTGGTTGTTCAAGTGTTGCCTTGGAACAAGGAAATTCATTTCTTCTCTCCTATAAATACGGACAGCAGATTTGTCCGCTGAGTTTGAATTTTTTGAACCCTCTCATTTAATTTTACACTTTGTTAATTGTATTTGAGATAAAAACAAACTAGGTGGCTAGAGCCTACATCTCCTTAGTATAATTTGATGCTTTATTGTCTTATGTGTTGATAAACTGTGATTGCATGTCATTTTGGTTAGTAATTTAAAAAAAAGTTGTGTTCTGTGTTTGCATCTGTGTGAGTAAGTTTTTTATAAAACTTTTTCAAAATTCTCATTCATGAATGATTTTCCATCCATGGGTTCGCCAGTTGAATTACCATAATTCGATGGAAAGGGTGATTATTCAATTTGGAAACAAAAAATGAGAGCTATTCTAGTTCAACAAAGGGTTTCTAAAGCCCTTGATGATCCAAAAAAATTTATTATGCATTAAAACTAAATTTGATCAAATTAAAGAGATGAATAAAATTGCATACAGTTCTATAATATTGTACTTATATGATAATATTGTTAGACAAGTTGATGATGCTAAGACTGCTAGAGAATTGTGGTAAGCTCTTGACAAGTTATATTTGACAAAAACTTTGCCAAATAGGATTTATTTGCTAGAAAAACTTTTCAGTTTTAAAATGGACTCGGAGAAGGATCTTGAATCCAATCTGAGTGATTTTAGCAAAATTGTCAAAAGCTTGGCCCACAATGATAAGAAATTTGACGATGAGGATCTAGCTGTTATACTTTTGAATTCTCTTTCTGATTCTTATAGAAATGTTAGGAATGCGATTAAGTATGCTAGAGATGTTTTGACTCAAGCTATTGTGATAGATGCTTTGAGATCAAAGGATTTAGAAGTCAAAAAGGAGTCTAGGAGAAGCACTAGGGAGGAGAGTGTATTTATTAGATGGAGAAATGAAATGAGAGGAGAGAACAATTACCAGGGTAAGAAAGGCAGGGAAAAATCTAAGGGTAGGTCTAAGTCTAGGGATAAAGGCAATAAGAAATGTTACCATTGTGGGAAGTTAGGACATTTCAAGAAAGATTTCTATGAGCTTAAGAGAAAAACTAACCAACAACATAATGAAGATCAAAATGTTACTGCTGTTGGGGATGCCCTAGATGGTTTACATGTTATGACCGTGTCTGATGGTGAGATTGACCATGAGTGGATATTAGACTCAGGTGCCACCTTTCATTTGTGTCATGTGAGGTCTTGGTTTTATAACTATAGAGAAATTGAACCTAGGAAAGTATACATGGGGGACAACAATTCTCAAACAGTTGAAGGAATATGTGACATTGCTATTAGGATGCATGATGGCATTGTCCGACCCCTTCTTGGTGTTAGGTATGTCCCAAACCTTAAGAGAAATCTAGTTTCCTTAGGAGTTCTTGAAGATGAGAGCTGTATGTTCAAATCTGATTTTGGTACTTTAAAGATTCTTAAAGGTTCTCTAGTAGTTATGAAAGGTCCCAAGAGGAATGGGTTGTATTACCTTCAAGGTGGAGCTTTACATGCCAAAGATTCATGATTGATTTCAATCAATACTGATATATCATATTTATGGCATAGGAAGATGGGACACATTGGGAACAAGGGGCTAAAATATCTTAGTGACCAGAATTTACTAAGTAAAGACATTGTTGCACTTTTGAGCTTTTGTGAGACGCGTGTTCTAGTAAAGTCACACAGAATCAGCTTTGAGATAGGTTAACACAGCACTAAGAGACCATTAGATTACATTCATGCAGATTTGTGGGGTCCAGAAAAACACCCTACACATGGTGGGAACATGTTTTTCCTATCCATTGTTGATGACTACTCTAGAGAGGTATGGGTTTTTCCACTTAAGTCAAAATCTGATACTTTTAGCAAGTTTAAATCCTAGCATACCATAGTCAAAAATCAAGTGGAAAAATGTGTAAAAACTCTTAAGACACATTTAGAGTTTTGCAACTATGAATTTGATGAGTTTTGCAAAGAGATAGGTATGATGAGGCATAGGACTGTGAGAAATACCCCCCAACAAAATGGGGTGGTTGAGAGGATGAATCGGACTTTAATGAATAAAGTCAGATGTATGTTGATTAGTTTAAGGTTGTCCAAAGGTTTTTGGGCTGAAGCCTTATGTACTGCGGCTTATTTGATAAATAGGTCACCTTCTAGTTCTCGTTAACTTCAAAATGCCCGTGAGTTGTGGTATGGAAAATATCCGGTTTGTCACACATTAGAGTGTTTGGGTGTCTTTGCTTATGCACATCAAATTGATTGAGGGTAGTTAGACCCTAGGGCTACTAAGTGTGTCATGTTAGGATACCCGGAGGGTGTCAAGGGGTATGGATTGTGGGTTTTAGGTGTTAAGGGTATTAAGATAATTAACAATGAGATGTGAAGTTTAATGAGCTTGATATGCCTTGCCTAAAAACTCCAGAAAATCAGGTTAAACAAAGTAGAGAAGGGGAATCTTCTACTGAAAATAAGATTCAGATTGAGGTGAAGAGATTAGATATTAATCAAGAGGTTAGAGAACCTGAACAAATTGATCATCAAGTTGAGACTCAAAAAGAAGAAGTCTTAGAACAACCTGAACTAGAAATTCCTGAAACTGTGATCCCTAACCAAGAACAACTTGAAGATACTAATTTGAGAGATTATCAATTAGTGAGAGATAGGGAGAGAAGACAGGTAAGACCAAATTTGAAGTACACTTCTTCAATTTGATGGAGTTTGTCCTAGTTTCAGGTGAAGCTTTAGAGTCAGTTGAACCTATTTCTTATGAAGAAGCGGTTAACTATAAAAATTCTGAAAAATAGAAGAAGGATATGAGAGAGGAGATTCATTCCTTAGGCAAGAATGATACTTGGAAGCTGGTTGAGAGACCAAAGAATCAAAAGGTAGTCCATTATAAATGGATCTACAAGTTGAAGGAAGGAATAGAACCAAATGATCCTTTAAGATACAAAGCTAGGTTGGTAGCTAAGGGATTTACTCAGAGAGATGGGATTGATTATAATGAGGTGTTTTCCCCGGTGATTAAGTATAAGACTATCAGGTTAGTATTGGCCTTAGTTGTCCAATTCAATTGGGAATTAGAGCAACTAGATATTAAGACTGCTTTTCTTCATGGAGAGTTAGATGAGGTCATTTACATGTCTCAACCTCAAGGTTTTGAGGTGAAAGAGAAGTTTGAGGTTGTGTGTTTGCTTAACAAGTCCTTATATGGTCTTAAGCAGAGTCCTGGGCAATGGTATAAATGTTTTGATGCTTATGTGCTTAAAATTGGTTTCAAAAGGAGTGAATTTGATGCATGCTTATATTATAATAACACTAAGATAGGCTGTGAGGTTTATTTGTTGTTATATGTTGATGGCATGTTGCTTCTTTGGTGTAGTAAAGTTGATATCATAAAAATGAAAAATCTTTTGAAATCTGAATTTGACATGAAAGATTTATGATGTGCAAAAAAAATTCTTGGTATGGTTATTAAAAGGAATATGGCTGAAAATAGGTTGACTATTAATCAAGAGTCTTATTTAGAAAAGGTAATAACTAAATTTGGTATGAAATTTGCTAAGTTTGTCAATATACCATTAGCTGCACACATGATTTTATCATCTGCTAAATGCCCCAAAACTGAAGAAGAAAAACTGGAAATGAGTAGTGTCACCTAGAGGTGTCAAGACGGGCGGGCCGGCCGAATCCGCATTGGCCCACCCATCTCGATCCGAGAACCGTGGGTCGGCCCGTGAATTGGAGGTGTCAAGACGGGCAGGCCGGCCGAACCTGCATTGGCCCACCCATCTCGATCCGGAACCGTGGGCCAGCCCTTGAACCGAACGGGCCGTTCACAGGCCAAAGAGGCCGACCAGCAGTCGCTCACGGGTCGAGGAAGTCGAACCATGGTGACTTCCAGTGAACCCAAGGCGGCTGCTTCACGGCCCGGGCGGTTCGACCTTTTAACTTCTTGGCTTATTTTGATTTTTTTTAATAAATGGCGGAGAGCCGGTTTTAAAGTGAAAAATATATGACAAATGCGTCTTTGTTTTAGTCTTTAAATATATATAAAAATAGAAATTGAATTAAAAATTAAAAATGTGAATTTATCATTGTTATTTATTTTTTATTTAATAATTTAACACATTTTTTACTATATATGTAAACATTTTTTTTAATTACAATAAATAACTAAATTTTTTTAGTAATTTCTATTAAAAAAATTAATTTTTTATTCATACGGGCCGAATCAAGTTGAATCGCGAATACGCTCGACCGATGGGCCGATGCAGTGGCCGAGCTCGACCCGGGTCGGGTTGACTGGTCCGCAACCCGCCATGGTGCGGACTTTTTCTAATGTGGACCGTTAGCGGACTTCATCGGAGGCCGGCCGAGACCCGAATTGACACCTCTAGTGTCACATATGCTAATGTCATTGGTTCTGTAATGTATTCGATGATTACCACTAGACCGACCTAGCTTACATGCGATTAGTTTCTTGAGTGAGTTTATGTCTAACCCGGGTAAACATCATTGGATTTAGAGATGGCAATGGGCGGCCGGCCGGCCCGTTAGCGAGACTTCACGTGAAAAAGCGGGCCGAGCCTAAGCTCGCGGGGCCTCGACCCCCGCCCGTGACCACGGGCCATCTGGCCGTGTCACATATGCTAAAATAATAATGTTTTTTTTTTTTTTGTAAAGTAAAAAAAAAATATGTAAATATAATTCTTAATTGATGGTCCCCAACTTATAGTTAGGGACCACTTTGGCTCATTGGACCACGGACCATGGGCTAAGTCCGTGGTCCAGACCGCGACCGGACCACGCTTATCCACGGCTTAGTTTCTTGAGTAGGTTTATGTCGGTAACCGGTCCGTAAACATCATTGGATTGCTCTTAAATTTGCCATCTCTAATTGGATTGCTCTTAAATGGATGTTGAGATACTTAGTCGGGACGCTTAAAAGAGGTTAGTGTTCGAAAGGAGAAGTGATAAGTTTGAGCTTAAGGGTTATGTAGATTCGACTTTGCGGGGGGATAAAGATCGAGGAAATCTATCACTTCTTACTTCTTCACGTTAGGTGATAATTGTATCACTTGAAAATCACAGTTGCAACCTTTAGTTACACTCTCCAAAGACCGAAGTTTGAATATGTTGCACTAATCGAAGCCTTTAAAGAATGCATGTGGCTGAAAGGCCTTTTATGTGAATTGAACTTCTTGAATGAAAATGCCATGATCTTTACTGATAGTCAAAGTGCATTAATGCTATGTAAAAATCCTGTGTATCATGAAATATCTAAGCATATTGAGGTGAAATACCATTTCATTAGGGAGAAGTTAGCTTCTTGTGAATTTAAATTGCTTAAAATTACAACTGGTGATAACCCTGCAGATGTTGGAACCAAAATACTTGCTGCTGGTAAGTTTAATAAGTACATATCAATATTGAATATTGATACGGGTTAACTTATGTGACAAGTACTTGCTGCAGTGGAGGATTGGTGAAGCAGGTACCGGGCTGGAGTGGGCGATGATGATGAAATAAGACCACAAAAGGATAACACTTGTAGCCAGGGAACTTAGTAGTGGATTTGTGAACCAAGGTGAAGTTTGTGAGAATGTGGGTCACTAAATCCACTTAGCACTAGTCTATTGGGCAATATGGTTTGTTTTGTATGGACCGTTAGATGTAATGGATGGTTCATGGTTGAGACCATTCTAGGGTTTTATATATATATATATATATATATAATTATCTTTCATCTATGTCAGAATAGAGAGTGAAGAAAAGTGAGGAGCCGTCTTTTATTTTTTTTCTCAAAAGTGAAATTGGACTGAGTGTTTAAAAGTCTTGGTCATCTCCGGTGGGTTGGTTGGTGAACAAATCCGATTGTCGTTCCCTTGGTTGCATTGCAGTGTTCTTGTGGCAAGAATCTGAGCCCACAAGTTTAACCAAGAACAAATGAGCAACAAATGAGAGTTTTTCTTGTATTTTAACATTCAAACAAGATTGTAATGATTGTTATTATTTTTCAATCTCAACAAATAGTCTAGTCAACTTTGTGGAAATCTTGCCTGCCAAGAAAATATAGAGAGAATAGTCTAGTCAACTTTGTATAAAACTCAGTGGAAATATCACTGTTGTATCGAGTCTAACTATTATTATTAAGAGCATATTTGATATATTTTATAAACTAGTTTATTTGACCAAAAAAATTATCTTGATAGCATGACATTTTTTGTCATTTTTGATCAAATAAACTATTTTAATCAAATAAACAAGTTTATAAACTATAACAAACAAGCTCTAAGAGTAAAATCTCACGTTCTCTAAATATTAAAACAATAATCAACATATACTCTTGACAATTTTGACTTTCTAAGACGAGTATGAAAGCTTAAAAAGTTCAAACGAGCACTTTTTCTTTAAAGCTCAAACAATAAGTTCGAATTCAAAATTACTGAATTCAAAAGGTCAGCTAGGCAATCGGATTATTAAATCTGAACTCCTACTTTGGGCATAATGTAATTAAAAATAAAAGAGATATACAAGATGATTGTCTATTGTCTTCTTCAGTCTAACTTATCAAAAACAATTCCGAGTCAATTTGCTGTCCCCTTTTACCATCTGTTTATTAGCATCTTGTCAAATTCTTATTTGCTTCTACTATCTCGATTTCCTTTTCGTTGAAATGTCATCATTTGACTAGTAGTACCACATATACAAGGTTCATAATTCCACAGGTATAAAAAATAACCAATGCTAAGATAACTTAAATCAGACAACCTTGAAGCTAAACAAACAGGCAAAAATATGGCTGAGTCCTCTCAAAAGCCACATGCAATAATGTTTGCTCTTCCATATCAAGGTCATATTACCCCCTGTGTAAATCTTGCAATGAAACTTGCTTCAAAGGGTTGTACCATCACTTTTGTCCATACAGAATTCATCCACCAAATGTTGTCCAAAAGTAGTGAGGTTGATTTATTCTCTGAAGCACATGAATTGGGTCTTGACATACGTTATAAGACAATTTTTGATGGTTTTCCTGTGGAATTTGATAGATTTCTGCACTCGATTGAGTACTGGGAGTCCATGTTGAGAGATTTTCCAGCTCGTGTTGACGAATTTGTTGGAAAATTAATGGCGTCTGAATCTTCGTCAGCTTATTTTCTTATTACTGATACTTTTTATACCTGGCCTGCAATAATTGCCAGGAAATATAACCTGGTGAATGTATCATTCTGGACTGAACCAGCATTAGTTTTTTCTATAGCTTATCATTTGGACCTTCTTAGAGAAAATGGTCATTTTCCTTGTAAAGGTGCGTCTTCTTTCTTCCTCTGTATGGAGCCTAATTATACTTTACACTTATCCCCTCGACCGACCATTTTCTGTGAGAGACGCACAGAGTGGGAGGAGTAAGATCCACATTGTTTCATCCATTTTGATGTAGTTTTCTTGATTTTCAGATAATGTTGAGGAGAATATAAATTACATACCTGGAGTTTATTCAATGAATACAAGGGACTTGATGCCATATCTTAAAGAATCTTCCATAACAACGTTGGTGCAAAAGATTGTGCTGAAGACATTTGATGAGCAAGTGAAGAAAGCAGATTTTATCTTACAAAACACTGTTCAAGAACTAGAATCTGAGACGATATCAGCTCTAAACCAAGAGCAGCCAAATTATGCAATTGGCCCTATTAATTTTTCAACTGATTCCACCAGACCAGCCATTTCTCAGAATTTATGGCCTCAAATGGACACTAAAACATGGCTGGACACGAAGCCTCCCAGCTCGGTTTTGTACGTGTCATTTGGCAGCTTTGTTCAGACTAGTAAGCAAATAATTCAAGAAATAGCTCATGGACTTCTCCTTAGCAAACTTAGTTTTATTTGGGTGGTTCGAAAGGATATTGTGAGCTCTAATGATACTGATGTTTTGCCTGTTGGATTCGCGGACAAAATCAGAGATCAAGGGTTGATTGTTCAATGGTGCAATCAAAAAATGGTGCTTTCGCATCCGGCCATTGGAGGGTTCTTGACGCATTGTGGATGGAATTCGATATTGGAAAGCATATGGTGTGGTGTACCTATGATTTGTTATCCATTATTAGGTGATCAACCTACTAATAGGAAATTAGTGGTTGATGATTGGAAGATTGGAATTAATCTTTGTAATGGAGAATCAGTTACCAGGGAAGAAGTTGCAGAGAAGATTGGAATTAATCTTTGTAATGGAGAATCAGTTACCAGGGAAGAAGTTGCAGAGAAGATTCACAACTTGATGAGTGGAACAGTTTCGAATGGATTAAGGATGGAGATCAAGAAAGTTAGGACAATACTGCAGAATGCTTTGGCGACAGATGGATCATCAGAGGAAAATTTTGATCAATTCATTAAGGATTTGAAGGCAAAAATTCAAGTTAAAAGCCAGGATACATCAACAAGCTAGGCATGTTAGGACTTGGAGTAACCTATCATCAGTTCTAGAACATGTTACATTATCGAAATAAAATATACACGAAAGTAACACGTGACTTTCACGTTTTTTTTCTTTTTTAGCTAATTTTACAAAAAATACCAAAATAGATTAGAATTGATGGAAAGTACCCAAATGAAAGAGGAGTAATGATTTTCTACCCACGGTGTGGAGTCATTCGATTCTACTCATGCGTGGACAAATAATGTCACGCAAATAATTGTTGTCTTGTCTTGTCAACCTACATTATCGGTGGGTAAATGATTTCCTACTCACGATGGGTAGGAGATCGTTACTCAATAAAAGAGACCTAAAACATCCTATTATCTAAAGAAATACAACACCAAAGTAATACATAACTTACACGTGCACTCTTCTTTTCTTCTTCTTTTTATTTATTTTTTAACTGAATTTGTTAAAAAATTCCGAATTAGATTGTGATTGACAAAAGTACCCACAAAAAATAACCCTAGGACACGTTCCATGATCGAAATAAATAAAACACTCACGAAAGTAGCGTGTGCACTATTTTTTCTTTTTTCTTTTTTAGCCGGTTTTCAAAGAAATGCGGAAATATATTAGAATTGACAAATCTACCTAGAAGGAGAAGCCCTTAAATATATTCGCTGATTTAAATAAATAATCACAAAAGTAGAACATGACTTGCGTGTGATCTACTTTTTTTTCTTTTCTTTTCTTTTCTTTTATTTTATTTCATAATTGGTTCTAAAAGAACTATCAAAATAATTAAGGTCAACAAAAGTACGCAAAAACAGTCTTAAAATATGTTCTACGATCAAGATAAATATAAACAAAAGTAGCACTTGCACGTGCACTTTTTTTCTTTTTCTTTTTCATTTTAAACTTGTTTTAAAGAAAATATCGATCAAATTCTTTTTCTTTTTACTTTACAGCTGATCTTAAAAGAAAAATATGAAACAAATTAAGGTCAATAAAAGTACCCACAAAAAACATCCCAATACGTGTTTCAACTTTCAAATAAATAAACATTAAAAGTAGCTCACAACTTGCACGTGCACTTTTTTAAGTTTTTAACTAATTTTAAAGTAAACGTTGAAATTAATTAAAATCGACAAAAGTACTCGTAAGAAAAACCCCAGAACATATTCCACACCCGAAATAAATAAACACGAAAGTTGCACATTCCTTGCACATGCTCTCTATATATTTGTTTTTCTTTAATTTTTTATCTCGTTTTAAAGAAAATACTGAATTATACTGGTACTGAGGAAAGTACCCACAAAAACAAGCTCACGTGCACAATATGTGACACTTCAACATAAAAAAATTGTCAGTTCTATGTGCCAAATTTCACAAAGGCTGGAACGTAAAAGCCTAAAAAAATTAAATGTCAATCGTAAGTGCTACATTTTACAAAGATAGGAGGCCCCAACTATAATTTTCCCTTAAAAAAAACAAAAACAAAAAAGGCCCAAACAATCCAATTGCAATTCAATTATTTATATTTCAAATCAACATGTATCTGCACATTAGCATCAGTTAAAACAAATATACAGGAATATGTCAGCAGTATCAGGAGCCAGTATAAAATCTACCGGAAATTCCCAAGTCTATTTTGTTATACAGCACAAAACCGCTTTTTCCTGGAAGAACATAGCTTTCTGCTTTTGAAAATGCTAATATCTCCTCTGTGGTGATCCTAGAAAACCAAACTGCATCATTCCAGCCAAGTTTTTACATGACAATGCTCATACTCCACCGGCTAAAGAATTTCATATCTCGGTTCTTTGGTGAATTTTAAACTTCACCGCTGATTTTGAAATCTGAAACGGAAGCTGTTTGGCGAGCTTCAACAGCGGATGCAGATTCTTTCTTGTCCAACCCAAAGAACGAGCAATTCTGAAACGCGTCCAGACTGTTCACTAGGAATCGGTTCAAGCCACCAACGCTATCGCTAAGAATTAGATCATCAGTTTGCAATCTACAGGAGGGTATATCCAAATCTAATGGTCCTAACGAGTCAGGCTGCAAAATGGAAAAGATAGAATGAGAACATGTCCCAAAATCTTCACAGAAACACTTGGCATACATGTCTTAAGCATAGTTATTGTATATCGCACAGAAACTGCACAAGTGAAAAAAATAAGATATGCTGAAAGTAATGTAAAGCTTGCTCCTTGGCAGCAAGAAGCTTCTGCAATGAGGAGAAATATCACTTGAAAATAAAAGATAAAAATGGTGCTTCAAGGAAAAGATTACCCAATATGTGTCAGTTAGTCCACTAAAATCCTTTGCAGAATTGTCCGAGGTGTCCATTGGGCCTCCATATGTGGGATCATCATTACTTGATTTCTTGTCTTCAGGCAACTCCTAAAAGAAATTAAAAACATTAGTGTTACAAATAACTTCAAGACAGAGCTATTACTTCTAGTAATCTTCGAGATAAATCTCAATAAACGGCTATCTTGATATCATACCTCAACTGCCTCGTGAGATACTGAAGAACTTGTCCTAATTATCTGTTGACGGGTCTCTAGAGATGCATTCCTGGTATCACTGTGACCTATTTCACATAAAGTACCACTTTTTTGAAATGCAAAGGCATCACATGTTTCTTCAGCATCCCAAATGGAAGGCGCATGAGGTGCAAGACCCGGCTGTGAACCGACTTTGTTTTGATGTTTGTATATGTGAGCAGCAATTGCAGCGTCAAAAGAGTCACAACTGAATGGGATCTGCTGCAGAGAGCTAGATCCAACAGGCAACGGTGACTCAGTGCAGTTGGCATCCACGTTGAGCATCGAGTCAGAAAGTAGCTCCCCCACACTTATACAGGTAAGACTATCGGCCCACTCCCCAGCTGAAAGTACCAAATCCTTCTGCTTGCTCCGATCATCCTAGATGCAAAGCAAAAATATAATTTAGAAAGATAGGAGGAATAACAAGGGCATGGGCACTATTTATCAATTAGATGTACAATCTGATTGTAGTGTGCTTATGTAACAGTAAATGCAAGTAAAGAATTCATCAACATCAATTTTGTATTCTACAGGCCAGTAAACAACATCTCAGTGTTAGTCTTTCCCGAAGTATGTGAAACTAATTTTAATCTATATACGTACTTCGTAGGGATTACAAAAATTGAAATTCTTTACCCAAATAAAAGAGAGCACATATTAATCATGCTTTAAATTTCTGACTGAGATTAGTCAAGATAAGGCTTTCAGCAATTATTTAGACATACTTACATAAACGAATACGCATGCATCTGTGTGCATGTGCAGTGAGAGAGTTGTGCAAAAGTTGTCATTTTACACTATATATTACTGTGGTTAATTTAAATCTAGGCCTTGAATCAACATCTAAAGGTTCTTGAGATTTCCCAAATCAAATACATGGGTTCGTGTAAAATAGGGTATTCTTAAATGCTGTTTTCACTAATATGAAATAGAAGAAAAATATGCAAGGAAACAAAATTAATTTGTCTTCCAGTCTTCTCCGCATGCAGGGGCCAAGGACGAACAGAGTAACATTCTATGTATTTATGATAAACACACCTGATGAGAAATATAATATTTAACCACCGAAAAGATTTGATATTATCTCAAACAGCGTGGACCAAATATAAAACTTCATAAACTTAATCTGCACCTATAAATTCAACAATTCAATTACATGAATTCAGTCCTTGCATACATAAATAATAAATTTAATGTTTAAAGCAATAAAGCAATGAAAGTTGGAAAAAATTACCATGTTTTCAACTTGTCTTCTATCAGCTCGAGCTCCGGTCTCCCTTCTGACTAATGAAACAGCCGGAGTACACTCGACGTATCTTGAACCATTATTGTTGGGATCCATTTTACCACACTCAAGCATCTCAACCGAAACAAAGGATGAAGAGGGAGTCATAGAAGTCATCTTATCTGCAGAGGCTAACAGTTCTTGACAAGTACCTGCTGGGTTCCCAGATTTGTGATAAGTTGGACTTGATGTCGGCACAGACTCAATGCCATGCTCTTTCATTATATTGATGTTCATATTTTGCTCACTAACATCAGCATATGACAGCAATGCTTGAGGTGTTGCAGATTCAAGCTCATCTTTTGAAAACCAACCATATCTTCAACAAGAAATAAAACCTGTTATACTAGGTTTATTCTGAAAACATCATTCTTCAGAAAGAAGAAAGAAAAGAGAATAGAACCTGAGGCGGAAAACTGGAGGGCTTCCGACTGTTGCGTATACATCCGCTGCACAGAGCGGAGAGTCCTTAGTCCACTTCTGACACCCCACCAGGTTTTCACAATGTGCCCAGTAAGGAAAAAGCATTAAATCTCCAGATAATAAGTTTGAATTTCCCCATTTGCGGTTGAGGTGATCCAATACAGATGATATCTTCTTTCGTGTACCCAATGTGAGCTCCAGATGGGGATTATGATTGTCCTGCAATAACAAATAAAAATCTGAATTTCCTTCATTATTATAAAATTGAACACTCTAAATAACTTCTAAATATTGCAACAGCAGAACAAAACCAACCCAGGCTCGACGTACCGCTTCCAAGGATTTTCGAGTGCAGTCATCAATTGGGAACAGCTGGAGCTTAAGTTTCATAGAGTTTTGTGCACTGTATTCATTGCAAATACTTTGTGATGACATTGGCAAAGAGAGATCCACTTTTCCAACAGGTTGAGAACCACCACCCGCTGAAAAGTAGACAAGCAGCGTATCATGAATAAATTACTTTTCCAAAAATTCACAACCATTAGTCCTGCCCCTAAAAAGTTTAGAAAACAAATCTTGCTCACCTGGTGTTTCGTGGACACGTTCAACCTCTTTCTCGGTGATTGTCCGCTCCAGATGTTCAGCAGCATCAGCCACCAATGAAACCCCGGCAATCGCTGCCTTCTCCCATCTTTTATATGCAGCTGTAGACGAGCCTGTCATACATTCAGCAACAACCAGAGAAACACTATTCTGATCAAAGAAGAAACAGAAAAAATAGAAAAAAAATCGAGGTGTCAAGCTCATGCTAGAAACTTCAGTCATCCAGTGAGAACAAAAGCAGAAGTTCGTATATAAGAATCAAGCTCAGTACTGGACTATGTACGTTACTCAGAGGAATCTATGTAAAAACACCATAAATTGATCTGTTCAGTAATAAATTCAAATTAGCAGCATCTTAGAAGGGACCTATCATCATAAGGAAACATAAGAATCCTGTTACAAAACCATGCACGAATTTCATGCTCAACAAACACAAGAAATGACAAATGATTATCCACGGTCTATTTTATATTTAATCACAAAGAATAGCACTCCGTCTCAGGATTCGATCACAGACTCGCTCCATTAGAATGTAGAACCAGCGAAAGAGTTCTGACAAAAAACTATAAGCTATGGGCTGTCAATACCAACAACTATAAAATCACCAAAAACGTGCCCAAATGTCCCAGAATAGCCAGGTTTGCAAATAGGGCTTGCAAATGTTCTAAATAAAGAACACCTTAGAATAGTTCATATAAGAGAATGGCCTAATTAAGAAATCTCAGAACGGCCACATTTGCAAATGGGTCTTAATAATGTTCTAAATAAAGAAAGCATTAAAATAGTTCTAAATAAGAAGATAGCATAGCATAGCATAGCATAGCATAGCATATTAAGAAAATCCCAAAATTAAACAAATTACATGAATGAACAATCTAAACTAAGTAAATTCTATCAGAACCAAAACCACAATAATCATTCAGAATGCATAAAGAACACTAAAAACAAATACAAAACACCAACAACAATAGTAATTGCATTGGGGTATTCAATACTTGACTTGAAAATCACCTGTTTTCCGACGATGTTTTGCTGTTTTCAGATTGGATGAATCTACTTTGCAGTTAGTACGATTAGTTCCTATATTATTTACATTCCGCTTTACCGAAGATCCTTTGCCCGCTCCAACTTTTTGCATGTTTTGGCTGTCAACAAGAACCATTTTCACTGCACGATTATCATGGCCCGATGGCCTGCCCGGATTTGAGACAGTAATTGGAGCCGTAGGGCAGTTATTTTCTCCAGGAGAGAGCCGTTTCCTTATATTCTTTTTGCGGTCTTTCAAGAGTTGGTTCTCCTTCATTGGAAAAATAAAAGTGAGATTCAAGCGCAACCATGTCTCGGACAAAATTTATCATCAAGGTGAAAATGGGTTAGTGTTAACTAACCAGAGCCTCTACAAAAATCTTAAATCTTCGAGGTTTCAAGTGAAGCTTCGAGGCTTTACAGCTGTACTTTTCCAGTAACGACCACCTAGAACCAATGTACAGCAATTAAGAAATTGAAAATCCCAGATAAAACCAAACAAAATATCACGTGAGTAGAAACAATTGTAACCATTAGGCTAAAATAAGCTGCCTCCCCGTTCCACCCCTTCCCCCAAGCTCACTTCAGCAAGAGAAGAGGAGAAAAAAGTAAATAAATAAACTATGATAATAATAACAAAATCCTATTAGCATGCATAGACACGTGTTAAGGGGAAGGCCATAAAGACTGCATAATCTTTGGCCACTAAACTTTGTAAAGTCATTAAACTCCCTTCATTATATTACGTCATAACAAATGTAAGATTGCATTCATCATGTACGATACCTAATGTTCACAACTAATGAAGAAAACAAACTTCCTTTAATAGAGTAAATCTATTTCCACTCAACTACTAATATTCTTTTGGTTTCTAGATAAGTAGATAACACCAGAACTAAATGAAATACGTTTTAGTTTGGTTGTGGGCAAAAATAAAATATAAACCACATCATACAAAAGACTGAAGTAAAGAATTAATAAAAAGTAAATATTTACCATCGTAGCATTGCAGCATTGGTATCTTTCGAGTTTTTCGCATCAAGACAAAGTTCTGGACCCAGCAACTTATTCATGCGCCTCACAAGCCGGTAGTAATAGTGTCTGACCTACAACATTCAATGCCAGAAAGAAATTAAAATCAAAAGGAGAACATTAAAGCCTAACAAGGGAACAGTTGAATATGAGGTCAGAATCTAGTGTCTTGGGAAATCACCTGATCCTTGTTTTTACTTTGGACGTGGCAAGTGATTTTCTCAAAATTCTGGTGGAAAAAAGAAGCATTTCCATGGTCAGAAATAATATCTTTAGAGAACTTCCAAACAAATGACAGTGAATAAGCAACAGAAAATTGCCTTGCCAACTTGACGCAGTGCAGTGAAAAAGCTTTCTTCCTCCTGACGAGTCCAAGCAGCCCATTGCCGTGTTTGCTTTTTCACTGCAAAGAAATAAATAGGTATTGTGTGGGATGATTCCCTAACAATTATTTCAACAATTCTTGCACAACTAACCTCGCAAAAAGATACCTGGCTTCTGTAGAGCGATTTGATCTTGCGAGGAGGAGGGTTCACTAGAATTCCCATCCTTCCTTCCAAGATTCTCAGGGTGGAAGCATTCCTCACAGTCCATAGGAACCTGTGACTCCATTTGCATTTATTATCATCCCACAGATACTAAACCTTCATGCCTTTGCAGCTCCCCAGGTGTCACACAACACTTCTTCTATTAATCAATGGACTTCAAGATGAAAAATGGCTGGTTTCAAAGAGAAAACACAGCTTTGAAATAAATGGGAAAACTTCTACAAATTAAGAATATGTTACATAAATATTTTCAATCCATAATTGATAATTGAAATAACTAATCATATGAAACAGTACCCCAGAAGGTATAGATTAGCAAGACAAGACCGGAATCAAATGCCATTAGAAGTTTCACAAACCTACACTGAGCATTCGTATATTACATTTGAAGTTTTGACAAACCTAGACTGAGCATTCAAATGCCCGGAGTTATATTACAGTCTAAAGAAACCAACCAAAATTGGAGGGGAATGGTTAAGCCAGAATAATTAGTACAAACAGCGTTAGGGTTTCCAAGACGTATAATTGAAACAATCAGGCACCACCATAACACAAAATTAAAGCTAAAAATTCAAATAACACAAAACAAAACTTAATTCAAGTCAATTAAACTTTTTTTCACCTACTAAAATAAGAACAATAGCATAACCTAACAGAATATAATCACCGAACATCAAACCCCTAGATCTAATTCCCAAAAATGTAAAATCTCAAAAACAAAAAAACCCAAATCATGTATATTAATTATATTAAATTGACAGATATAAAATTCACATAAATAATAAGATAAATTGCTTACCAGTAAGAAAAAAGGTAAAAATACTGGAGAATTACAAACCCAGAAGAGAAGAAAAGGCAGCCCTGGAGGAAGAAACTGTAGTAAAAGTATTTAATTTTTATTAAAAAGTAAAATAAAATGTGAAAATACGTATACACAACCACCTGTTCGATCTATTGTCTTTGTTTGATGGTTAATAACCCATATCTGGACACCGTGGGTTGCCACGCGTGCTAGGCGGATGGGTTCAAAATGCAACTTATACAAGAGGTGTTTGGCATAATTTGAAATTGTTATTTTATGCATTATATTATTTTTCATTCGCGTCGAAATTCTTATTATATACAAGGAGTGTATGTATTTAAACGAATATACTACATATAATGATGTGGTTAATGAAATCGATTCAACCCTAGTTGATAAATATAGTTAATAATGTCTTGTTACAGATTAAAAATGCAGATTAATGATCGACATTAAAATGTCTGTCGAATGCAATAATCGTATCAAATATTTGAAGAATGATTTCGGACCATCTCCTTAACTTTGGGAATGTCACCTCCGGTCTTTCGCCATAGTTGGGTGCTCATATCACCAGTTGAGATCTAACAGTCCAACTATTTCAAGAATACGTAGATACTTTTCAATATATTTTTGATTCTGTAACAGAAAAAGACTCACACTACTTGTCTTAGTAGTCGCCAAAATACCTAGTACACTCAAAGATAAATACTTCGCATGATTCTCTTCATAAAAATTCAAAACAGATAATATCTTCTGTCTTTTCCTCTGCAACAGAATGTTAGATTTCGTGATTCCTAACCTCATGTATGAGCACACTTTATAATAGGTTTATCTCATTTCTCTACATCTTTTTCCTTAAATTGCATGTTAGTTCATCTTTATTTGAGAACTTCGCTTGTGCGATTAAATTAATAGGGGAGAGGAGTTTCCTTTTCGAGTTATTGAAGTTGTGGAGCATTGGATGACAACCACATTGAATTTTAAATTAGAAAAATATTTATATGTAGGTAGAGAATGTCAGATAAGTAAATGATATTGTGGTTTTTTGCGTGATGAAATATTTGTATTTAGAAAAAAATATTATTTCGATCAATTTTTCATGTGATAAATATTGTACAATATGAACTCGTTCTAAATCACACCATTAAGGCCACATTCTTTAGAACTCTTGAGAAACGTGAATTATTTATTTAACCTTTTTAATCAGAGTATGATAAGTGGTGGTAATAACAATTTTAACTTTTGAAATAGGAATTGTAATGAAATTTATTGCAATTTACCAAGTGTTTATCTTGCTAAACTTTGCTCAACTAATACTTACACATTCCTTCGTTTAGTCAATTATTACATTTATAGAAAATAAATATCCAATCAATCAAATATTTCTAGAGTCAATCGGGTCATATTAACTTTTTCATAGCTCACACGTTGTGTCTTTTTTTTTTTTTTTTTTTGATGTGGACAAGAATAAAACTAACACAATCTCTAAGCAAGTTAGACGGCTGGCTAAGATCTCGTATTTAGTTAAGCAATTTTGCTTCTTGTACATTTGCGGTGACACCCACTTTCACTGCGAGATTTTCGCTACTAGACATCACGATATTTTGATTTGAAAAGATCATAACAATAATGGTCTTCTAGTTTCCGTATACAAATCTGAATTCTTCATAACAATAATGGTCTCATTTTGATTTCTTCTCCTTCATCACTTCAACTACATTTTCCAGCAAGTGTACACACCAACAGCATTCCGGCGAGTCTCCGCCGACATTTTTGAGCTAGTCTCCTTCTTCATTTGAAGTTATCTCTTCCTTCCAATTTGGTCACCACAATGTCTAAAAAATATTATTTTTCTTCTTGTATGGAAGCTATTTTCGTGCCATATTTTTGTGTCATATGTCGTATTGAAGCTATGTTTTTGCCATAATTGCAAACATTTATTCTATTATTGTCGTATGGAAACTCCTAATGCTGTCAAAATTTGAAATTTTTATACAAGAAATCTCGTTTTAAATTTTGAAGATGAAACAATAAATATAAATTTGTTTGTGGTTGACGATGAATATTTGGAAGATGATGTGATAGAAATGGAGAATTTTCCTAGTTTAAATGATGATTGGGTTGAAGAACCGAATGAGATTATACCTGAGGTTGAGATGAAGTTTAAAGACCTTGACAAAGCTTTTTAATTTTACAGAAACTATGCATCTCGTGTGGACTTCTCAGTTAGAAAATGTAATTTAAGGAAGGGTGATGATGGCTTGTAAGAAATGTTACGTTTACATGTAGTCAAGAAGGCTGAAGAACAAATAATATAAGCACTTCTTTGAAGCCTTAGGCGAAAATTCAAATAGGATGCAAAGCTAGGGTGACTGCTGTTTCTGATGTCACTGGATCATGGCGAATAACTAAAGTTCAGCTGGAGTATAACTACAAAACAAGTCCTTCCAAGTCTAGGTTGTATCGTTGTAATAGATAACTATGTGAAAACGTGAAACGGAAGCTTAAATTGAATGATAGGTGTGGACATTTTATCCGAACTAAAATTCTCGAATCGGACCAGAATTGGCGGATCCGGTCCGGTTCCTATCACTAAATATCTGGATCCAGTTCTAAAGAACCGAAAACCAGCAGTTCTGGATCGATTCTGGTTCTTAGGAACCGGTTTTGGATACCCGGTTCAGAATCGAAAATTCAATTTTTTTTTTTTTAACTTTCATATTTTTCTTTACCAAATTAACCCCATTACACATTACTCCCAAAGCCTAAAGGAAACACTTATTAATCTACTCATGTCCCATTACAAGTAGTTCCGGTATAGTAGATCTTATTAATTTTATCAAGGAGTATGATTACTGTTTGAGAACTTTGGTGCCTATAGGCTAAATTATGATTTAGAAAATTTTTTAGTTTGTACATTTAGCTTGAAATGACAATAGTCAAAATAAAAATAAAAAATTCGGATAGAACCGGGTTTCAGATCCGATTCGTTTCCAGTTGAAAGTTGATGGTTCTAGTTCTTTTTACAATATACCTGAACATAAATAGGTGGTTCCGATTCTTCCACTATTCGAACTGAACCACCCAACGCCCACCCCTAGTGAATGATATCGCTAGAATTCTGTTACACATTACAACTCAGCTATAGTCGAATCAGGTGAATATGAGCAAATGACATTCATCGAAAAGGATTGTTGAAACTATATTGATAAGGTTAGGCGTTTGAGACTTGGAGAAGAAGATGATGTAGCATTACAATGCTATTTCTTGAAAATGCAAGCACAATGCCTTGGTTTTTACTTTAGTGTAGATTTGGATGAAGAATGTCGATTGAAAAATGTGTTTTGGGCTGATAATAGGTGTAGACAAGCTTACAAAGAATTTGACGATGTTGTCACCTTCGATACCACATACGTAACAAAAAGGTACGACATGTCGTTTGCTCCTTTCGTTGGTGTAAACCAACAAGGACAATCGACACTGCTTGGGTGTGGATTAATTTCCAACGATGATACGCATGCGTGTAGTTGTTTAGGACATGCCTTGAGTGCATGGAGGGCCAAGCTCCCATTAGAATAATAACTTATCAGGACAGGGTTATGCAAAATGTAATTGCAATTATTTTTTCGGATACTAGGCATAGATGGTGTTTGTGACATATCTTGAAGAAGTTGCCCAAGAAATTTGGGAGACACACTCATAAGGGATATATACTTTCGGTTGTCCACTTTGTGGTTTATGAATCGCAAAGTCCTAAAGATTTCGAACAGGGTTGGAATTTGATGATGGCTAGCTATGCACTTGAGGATCACGAGTGGTTGTCAGGACTTTATAGAGAACGAAGTCATTGGGTGCCGTGTTATCTGAGGACTAGTTTTTGGACAGTCTACAACGCAACAGAGTGAGAGTATGAATGCTTTTTTCGATGGTTACGTTCATTCTAAAACTACGTTGAAGCAATTTTTTGAACAGTATGAACAGGTGTTGATGAGTAAAGTTGAAAAGAGTTCCAGGCGGACTTCAAGTCATTTTAGCAAATGGTCTCTTGTGCAACCAAGTTTGGAATTGAGAAACAATTCTATGAAGCTTATACAATATCCAAATTCAAAGAATTTTAGGAAGAGTTCTCTAGCATGGTGTATTGTCGGATTACTGCAGTTGATAAGGGACCTATGGAAATCTCATATCAGATATTGGAATCTATCATTTTTTATGATGGGATGAAGCAAAAAAATATACGTTTTTGTTTGACAAAGAGTCCTGTCAAAATGTGTGTAGCTGTCACTTGTTTGAATTTCGGGGATACTTTGCAAGTATTGTATCACAGTTTTCATTACGAATGATGTCACAGTGGTGCTGAAAAGGTATAACTTAAGGCGATGGAAGAAAAATGTGAGTAGAACATACATTAGGATGAAGATTAATTACAATGGTTGGATTAGCACACCTACTCAAGTACGATATGATAAATTATGTGATACATTTGGAAAGGTTGCTAACGTGGTAGCATATGATGAAGTACAGACTCGGGAGATTACGGAGTAGCTTGAAATGAAAATGAATAATTTGAACATATCGAAGAACAAATCATCATATGGTAGTAACCTCATTTCTGGACATTCTTTTGTTCAAGGAGCCACTGAACGAGGATCAGTGGAGAAGGAGTCTAGTACTCACATGTTGGATCCAAAATGCTCAATGACAAATGGGGCCCCGAGAAAACATCGAAGAAAGGGTCCATTGGAAACAGTTTCAACCAAGAAGAAGGTATGTTAGTACGCTTTCTTGTAATAAACAAAAAAAAAATCTAGCATTCACCCAATTGGTGAAAACAGAAGCAGATTTGCTTCTACTTATACTAGGCGAACGCCCGAAATAAGTTCTCCTAGGTCAATTTTCGGGCGTTCGCCCACTTCATGAAAGCAGAAACAGATTTGCTTTCCCTTCTGCTTTTATTGGGCAAACACCCAGAATAAGCTTGGGCGATCACCCAGGCTTATATTGCACGATTAGATAGGCTAGTAACTTTTTTTATTTTCTTGTGGCTTTTCATCAACCTTTGTTTCTTCTTCAGGTGCTTGAATGTAACATTTCTTTGCATAGGTGGCTTCTAGTTCAAGCAAAAGGAAGACCGGAATACAATCCAACATACATCATCCTAACGAAAGCTTCATCCAAGTACCTGAAGAAGCCCATTACCCCGTCATGAACCTTTCGCAAGATGCTCAATATCAACCATGGCTGCCAGCTTATAGAGTAAACTTTGTGCCAACTTATGGGACGAGTCAACACTTGATGTCAATGTATCATCTAGTTCGATAACTCGAAGAAGAAATCTCCGACGATTTGTTAGTCATTCCAAGATTTCACGTACATCACAATCAATAAGATAGTTTGTATGTCATTGTTTTTGTAATCCAAAACATTTGAACTGCTTTTAAATAGGATATTTGTTAACAAACTTTTACTATGCTTTTATATTGTAAGTTTACGAAAATCGAACATGGTTTGGTCTAACATTTCCCAACTCTGTGATTTGATATGCTCTAAGATTTTTCAATGCAACATCTAAAGGCAAAAATGGAGCCGCTTAAAACATACAAATAATTGGAAATTAGAATTACAACATAGTTGAACATAAACATAAGTACTTGTTCAATTACAATACAAATGAATCTAACTATCTCACTCGTGTCCCATTCAGTGACCCTTGCGGATCGTGAGGTTGAGCGAACTCTCGACATCTTTTTCCTTCGATAAATAGGCAAACATTTTGAATATGCTAGGAAAGTCTTCATTTCTCTCTTTGGCCACAGATTTGTCCAATGCAACGCCACTAGATTGCCCCTCAACAAATCCCCCACTTGATTGAACCTTATCTCACTTGAAATATGAGCATTCGTCCTCAATGCAGCAGAAAAAATGCCTCTCTTTGATCTTTAACACCCTTATTACTTGCATCCATTTGACATATCACTTTCCACATCGTAGGCATCGTCATTTTTGCTTGCAATCCTCTAGCAAGTGACTCGACTTTCTACAACTGTGGCATATTCTTTCATTACTTCTTGACATTACAATATCATATTGCTGCAAGACCATAACGCAAAACAGATTAATCACGGTCCAACGAAATTCGAACACAAAACAAACATCACTAGGAACACTGTTTATCCTGCCAAATGCTCATAATTCAATGCTAATCACTAGGAATACTAAATATTCTGCCAAAAATTCATAATCCAATTAGAAAGTGAGGACTAGAATTAACTATATATTTATGATTGTTTTGTTTCCGTCAAATATTATAGATTCATCATAAATTACAAATAGAAGTAAAGCATTAATAAATCAAAAATTGAATTTGACTAAAGTTGAAATGTGAATTCGACTCAATCCTCAGTATAAATAAACATCGATACTAAAAAGTTTTAATTTAAACCAGTATCAAATTTAGTTAGAAAAATACCTGATTAAAAACAGGAAAGAGATCATGGTCCCCATCCTGAATACTTCGAACTTGCTCTGAAATTTTTATTTTATGTTTTAAAATTTAAGTCGTAATTAAAAAAATGATAGTAAAATTTAATTAATTAATTAAATAGGGAGATAAATGAGGATTATTCAATGCCCGCCCCGCCCCGCCCCGCCCCGTCCCGTCCGTCCATTGCCATTCCTACTTGGAAATGCTCTAAAATAGTTATTTTGACATGAATTATAATATACTAAAATTTACGGTAAATAATTATGTTTATTTATCATAAATCAATGATCTAATCAATAACTCATTTATGTTTATTTATCATAAATCAATCATCTAATTAATAACTCATCAATTTTTATTTTTTTTGGCTCATGTCAATTCATTTTTGGGTTTATCATATATGGACAATCAAACTGAAAGAACAAAATATTCAATACTCTCACAAAAAGAAATGACCAAAAGGATTCATCTAACCAATGTATCAAAAAAGAAAAGACAAATACAATATAGACAAGCAACAAGCGTAAAAGTTCAAGATTCACTCAGATCATGCATGCAAGGACAAATATTTTCCAATCAAATTCAAGATCCGAGTATCCAACTAGAGTTTTTGAATTACCCTCATTGTTTGGTCTACTTTTTTTTTTTTGTAATTCTTTTATTTCAAACTCATTTTTAACCACATATTTCGTTGGACCCATAATTTTTATCAATCAACAACAAATTTTACCAACTTTCTAAAAATCTCTTAAAAAACTACTTTTAAACTATATCAAACATACACTTAGTTTATTTCTTAAAACATATTCTATTCCATCCCATTTTGATCATTTACCAAAATTCATTCAACATTTTATAGGAATAAATTTTTCTAGATCATTTTCTTCTCCAAATACAAGAACAGAAAAATATTTGCTCTTACACTTTTTGCCACACAATAAAATATGAGTAGAAAACTCTATCATTTTGTTGAGAATAATGGTTAGGTACAAATATTGTAAACTTTCGGCCTTCCATAACTAAATAGTTCATTAGCTTAAAAATTGTTCATCCAACACTTGCTATGTCAACCTAGCTTAGATCGAGGTGCCAAATGTACTATACAATTTATTTACTTCGCAATCCAATGAAGGAATTTTGTTTAGGAAAAACTTGAGGCTACAACAATATATTTTCCTTCACACCATTCAAATACATTTGGATGAAGATATCGACAGAATCGACTTGGCAGAAAAAATCTGGTCCAACTTTTTTTTTCTTTTTAATCAGACCACCTTATAAAAGTTACCCTATTTATTTTTAAGTGAAAATTACATCCACTGCTTATCATTAAAAAAATAATTCCAATTTTATAAACTTAACTAATTTATTTTTAAAATACTGTATGTATAATTTTATATTAATTAATAAAATAATAAATTAAAATAGAATTAAAATATAATTAGACTTAAATTGGTTTGTAAACCATCCTAAATAATCGCATCCATTAAGCGAAAACTCTCAAATTAACCAAACTTCCACATTTACAAACTAGAACAACATCTTCCAAAATCTTGCTAATCTTCTCACAAAATCTCGAAATCTTAGTGCATTCTTCACAATTTTTGGTTTCAGTTGAACAATGGAGACTCCAAATCGCAAAATAACAAGCTCCAAAACAGCATTGCCTGGAGAATAAACCATATCGGGGTCGAACAATTCCAGTCACCGGTGAATAACGTTCTCTACACCCACAAATCTATTTTTGTTATTTTGCGTCCTATCATGACAATCTTAACTCAAATAGGCAAAGAAAAATTTGTATGATACCTTTTTTTTTTTTTTTGCATAATATGTATCAATTGGTTTTTAGAGTTCATTGTCTATATTAATACGAATTTGTTGAAATTTATAGTTGGTTTTTTAATTATAACAGTTGTAACAGTTTCTGTTTAGTATCACCGTCTCATACAGTTGTTACAAATGATATTGTAAATCACTGTTTGATACAGATGTTACAAGTGATATTTTGTATCACTGAATATGTTACAGATTATATTATGTTATTGTACACAGCACATATTATATGAATTGGCATTCTGTATCACTGGTGTTACATATGTTACAAATGATTAAATCGTGAGTTTTATTTGTTGAATTTGGCATTATATTACATATCTATATCATACTGATGTTACACATTATCAATAGGTTTTTAGAGTCCAATGTGTATATTACTACGAACTTGTTGAAGTTAAGAGTTGGTTTTACAATTGTAACAGTTGTAACAATTTCTGTTTAATATCACAGTCACTACTAAAAATTTCACCATTGGGGACGGTTCATAACCGTCCCCAATAATACATATGCCGTCCCCAATATATTTTGGGCACTATAACGGAAACCGTCCCTGTTAGGCGTGTGGCGGATACTATTAGGGACGGTCTTAGCGACGGTTTTCCAAACGTGGCAAAAATATATGTTTTAGGGATGATAAGCATCGTCCCAAATCGTGGTACTTATTAGGGACGGTGTTTATCCGTTCCTAAAAGTTCATTTATTAGGGACGGTAAATATCGTCCCTATCTTTGTCCGTATTAGGGACGGATAAACACCGTCCCTAATATAACATTATTAGGAACGGTTTGTAACCGTCCCTAGTGTTACTAGTTTTTTTTTTAAAATGTTCTATTTAGTACATGAGCACCTGTGATTCCTAGTTTTTCACAATTTATATTAACACGAGACAATAACCAAATTTGAATAAAAATTGACACATTTATAGCTCCATCCAAAACTACAATTTATATATACAAATTAACATATCCATTTCCTTTTAGAAATCTAAAATAAGATCATGCAAAAACATTCGATTCTCAAGTCAAAATAACATTAGCCTACATTCTATTTAGAGATTTAAAGTTCTACACATCATCTGTACACAAAAAACTATATGTAAGATCCTGCACATTCTATCGACAAGCCAAAATACCATCCAATTCCTTTAACTGCATAGCAATCTTGATAGATATCTGCAAATACAATAGTACTTATTAGCGTAAATGTTATCCAAATGGCAATCAATTTCATGTTTCACAAGTACTTAACAGTAGACATGTCATGATTGGAGAAGAACTTCATATGATTTAAGATGGAATATCACACTATAATCACATTTCATGATAGAATATAATGGACCATGTGATTTAGGATAACCCATATCTACATTGGAAATAATAACGTAGATCTCGATTATATTCCACAAAGTCTCGCTTAAGGAACACTATGTTATAACATAGGCACCTCAAAATATAAAATTAATGTTATATAGAGAAAGAGAAAGTTATGTATACCACTTACTAATGGTTAGAGTGTGTGTAACTGGGGGGATGAAGTTGAATTCCTTGGTACTTGAGTGTGTTGTGTGGTCTTTTGCAATGAAGTAATAAAAATTTAATGTTGTACATAAACATATTCACTAATGATAGTGTTAAAATATAACATGGGTAAGAAATTTTCGTACTCCATCAGGTAGAAACAATCGAAAATATCCCCTCATCATTGCTAATTCATCCATAGTAGCCTTCAATGAATCTTGTAATGCATTTGTAGTGCTTTTCAGATCAGAAAATTGTTCCTGCGTGTTCTTTAATTCTTCTTTTGTGCTTTTTAATTCTTCTTGTACATCCACTACCTTCTCCTTTAAGCTTCTAACCTCTGCATTATCTCTATTAGAGGTAGCGTTCGACAATTCTCTCGGGAAGGTTGCTCTTCCAAAACACCGCTTCCGACCTCGGCTATCAGGTCCCATGACTTGGGTAAATATGTCGTCATGTTCGGTGGAATACATAGATGAACCCTCTTGATGTCGCCTTGTCGACCCCAACTCTTTCATCTCGTCTCAAGCAAAATTCAAATTAAAATTACATTAACATAAAGAAATTTTAATATAAATGTTGTTCAATAAAAATATAAAGCATTAGCTACAATATTTAATACCATTTTTCCTTAGCTAATTCATTGATCGGTGTCTTATCTTTCCGAGTATGAGTCTTCTGAAGATTTCTAACCGAGTTCTTTGGTGTTCCCAAAGGTGCATCTCGCTCTGGATCTTCCTCTATCTGTTAGAATATGAAATAAACGTAAACAACTTAACTATTTAGATGATATTTGAAGTTTAGTCATTTAGATGATATTTGAAGTTTAGTCTTACCTCAACCGCATGTTTCATAAAACTCTTTGAACCCCCAGTATGCATTATTTTATGCCTCTTGCGATTTAGGATATTCTTTCCTGCTTTTTCCTAGATAACAAATCATTTGAACTTTAATAAAAATGCTAAAAAGTAACAATGTGTCATTATGTATATTAGAACCTACAAGTGTTTTAGGATTCTCCCAATACTCTACCAACACCGTCCATTGATCCTCGGGCACCTTATCTGGGCGGTTGGCTATTCGATCTTCCCTAGTGGCGAAGGGAATAAAATATTCTCTCTTTAAATCTGCCTTTTCATCCTTCCATGCTGCGTTGAGTTGCTTAAGGACATACTTGTTGCATTCATCTGGGAAGTCAAAGTGTTGCTTAAATTAAGAAAGAAAAAAGTAAGAAGCGTTAGTCATGAAATTATCTAATGATTGTTGATAATTTTAACTCCAATTACAAAGCAAAAGATAAAAATAATACAGTTTGTAGTTACCTTGATTTCCATAATTACTCTATCCTTATACTCAATATCAACCAATGGCCATTTAAGAAAGTGAAATGGCAACAGATTCGCATCCCTTCCTAAACGCCCTGCCAAAGCGCACAACTCGGTTGAGTTTGGACCAATTGCAACCCCATCCCGAAAACTAACGGAAGTTTGCCCACTCGTGTTCTCCCAAAGAACGCCAACTTGCTTTTCCTCGAACATTTCTATGAGCATCTTCCTGTTCTTGACCATTTACCTACACACTTGTAACAAGAATTGAGTAGATAAACCATTTAAATTACATCTTATTGAAATATATAAAACACATAGGAACTTCTATTTGAATCAAATCGGATAGCGGTGGTACTCTTCTTGCGACTAGCTATGTTATGGTCTCCATTTGGTATATTTATCGGTACATACTTGAGTTTCTTAGTAGCTTTCATTGTTTACACCGCACGAGACTAGAGAATATGTGAGACTGTTTAGTAATATCTTAATACCACTGGATTCAAAACATACTGTCGAGGAATGCAAGCATTAGGTTCCAATGCTTGCATTCCAATGCTTTCTCGAATTCATGGACAGGTAATGCATGGACACAGTCTAAACTCTAATGTACACTTAAAATGCTGCATACACATTCGTTGCACACTTTAAATATATAATTTGATAATTTGACAATCATAACAATCTGGGTTTTACCACTTTAAATATATAACTTGGAGCTTAAATTGTTACATCCTTCTAGAGCTAAATCATTGTTAGCATCAGCCTACACTTGCTCCCATTTAATCACTGGGCAATTAAATTTGTTTTCCTTCACTTTACCAGACACACTGAAAGCTCTGGAAGAGGAAGACAGAACACAAAAGGAAGTTCACCTAATGTTCAATAACTCAAAGTCATGCAGATAGGGGAAGTTTAGGTTACCTAGAAAGAATCAATAAAGAAGATGGTACTGAATGGTTGAGAGATAAGTCCAGCCAATCTCGTAGCTGCAGATATAAAACTCCAAGTATTGAGATAAAAATCCTAGTGTAAGGAGAAAGAAATGCAGACTGTTTCAACACAAAAAAATTCATCATGCTGATTGAGAAAGAAATAAGACTGTTTCAACACAAACTTGAAAATAGATTATCAACAAAAAAAGAGTGTGCATCAATTTGTTCTTAGTAGAATCAGTATGTAGGAATGCAGTTACGTGTAAGGAGAGAACTTAAACATGTCGACCATGGGACTAAAGGAAGAGCGATCCTGAAAAATATTAATTTCCAAGAGGAGTGTCCTCAGTCTAAGTATAATTTTGAGTAGATTCAAATGTTTCAAACCTATGACCTACGGAAAACAAATTTCAATATAAACTTCATTATAATTCCAAGAAAGAGCAACAATAATGTTAGAAATAGTTCCACCCTTCATAAGATCTCGAGCTACATTCCTTCTCATCGATCCACCAACACAGAATCAGAGTCCCATAGAAAGAAATAGGTATACCATCACTAGTTTATGTGGTTGGTTCTAGGACAAAATAATGCTCTTCTAAAACACAGTTCAAATTTTGGAGGATCAAGATTCTAATAGGCACCCATTACAAGAGTGGCCTCTCAACAGGAGCTTTCAATTTTTCTAATAGAAGATGAGGCTAATTGAAGTTGGTCATAAATGAGAGAAAGGTAGAATACAGCAAAAAAGATATAGACAACTTGAATAATAAATAAAGAAACAAAAGATGATAATTTAGATTTCCTCGTCCCAAAGATGATATTTAGATTTCCTTGTCCCACTCGTGCAGTCCAGATGAGATCAGAGTGAATGTGAACAACACTTTTGCAAATTTCGTTAATCGTGGCTTAGCTCATTGTCAAGTCCAATTTCCCTCGCTTGACATCAAGTACTTACAAGAAATTATTTAACACTTGTAAAGGACAAGGTGCCTAGGGGAGGCTGCCTCAGAATCTCCATCAAAATTGAATCATTAGCTAATTTGAACAGATATTTATTATTTTATTTTATTAAAGAACTTATGTTTCTTCTTGTACATTGACTTAGAGGTCACTGTTCATTTCTGCACTTCTAGAACCTAATTCTCTGTTATTTCTCAGTTGACTTGAGTAGTAAAGATGTCTAATGGACATAAGAAATATTTGGAATTTTTTGAAGAAACTCACGCCGCATTTCATCAACCAGAAAGCAAGTTGCTCTAGTTGCTCTAGTCGTTTGTTTTCCTTGATGGTACTCTAAAGTTGCTCCAAGTCTGTCTACTTGCTGGAAGAACAAAAAACTTTCTTTCTCAGGATAAGAGAAGCATTTATTGCAAGCAAGCTGATAGCATACACATTTTTGAACCACTATCCTTTTATATGAAGAAGATGCATTACAAATTGATTTATGATCTGGCTTGAAACTTTACTTGCGTAAGACATGATTTTGCAGTTTAGCAACCACCTCTTACCTTGTTTGTTCAAAGAGAACGGGAGTTGGAGGAGAGTATAAAAAATGCTGCAACATCTCATCCAACAGTAAAATGGTACAACAAATTATCTCATCCTTATTGATTCAGCTTGACCCAGATAAGGGAACCAACTATCAGCTTGAATAAATAACTAATGAATTCATATTAGTTAATGAATTGTTGCCAAAATTATCACATTGAAATATTACAACCAGATCAATCATTTAATTGAAGTTCATCTTCATCTTCATCTTCATATTCATCTACATCTTCATCCAAAACTTCATCTTCATCATTAATGAAGTCCACGCAAGTATCTGTTTCAACATCATATATAGGTGGAGCGCCGTCAACATATCCTCCAACAACATCATTCCTCATCAAGTTGATATTATCATCTTCAACGTCATCACTTAGGCTTCCATTCCCATAAAGATCATTATCAAATGAAATATCATCACCTCCACCCAAGTCATATGTGTCTCTAGGCTTAGTCTTCATTACAACATACCAATCTGGGTCTGTTGGATCCTGAACATAAAAAACTTGTCTAGCTTGAGATGCCAACACATATGGTTCTTCTTTTTGCGATGGTAAAAGATGTGTAAAATTGACAAGAGTAAACCCAAGCTCATCAACTTTAATGCCTAAACTTGTAACATCCACCCAATCACACTTAAATAGTAAAAATATACGACCCTGTGGATATGAAACCTCAATTATGTCAATTAAACGCCCATAATATGCTATCTCCGCTTCAATTGGCCTTCGATCTTTTGAACTCGCATAGCTCATCACAGTTGCATTGACTACAACACCGCTATTTTGGGTTGTAGATCCACGATCTCTACCAACAGATTTTGAAATGAAACCCACCAACTCAGATAACCAAATGAATCTTTTCATTGTTGCAAAAGGACCCACGATCACGCCAAGCTCGCATGAATTGATTGTTTAGCTTTATTTGCTGTTCTAATACACTCCTTAAACCATCCTGCAAATTCATTCTTGTGCTTCTTTTGGATCTCGCGAACATGCAATTTTGGGTTCAACATTTTCAAAAGGTGAATGTGTCGCTACATAGAAAAATATTCATATTATTCATAGAATATAAAGAAAATAAGTAGATGAAGACTATTATTTACATTAAATTATACACTCTTACTTTGTATAGGTAGAGATGTTATCATTATTGAACAACACATAGTCATGCATTTGTTCTCTCTCTTTTGGCTAAGCATGAAACCTTCAACACCGCCAATATGACTATCTTCCTTGTACCTAGTAGGCCTATTCAATCGTGTCTCAACATCCTCTAAGTACCTTGTCACAAACGTAAGACACTCTTCTATCACATATCCTCTCTCGCAATAGATCCCTCCTGATGAGCCCTATTACACATATTTCTTCAATGTGCACAAGTATCTGCTTTCTCGGTAGTAAGGTTCACAAGAATGAATAAAACATAAAGATACTAGATCAATTAGAAATCAAATAAAATACCAAATATGTAATGAATACCTTTCAACAGAGGATACATCCAACGATAATGGATGTCCACTATATTTACGCCTCGGAAGCTAAATGGATGGGTAAGTGCACCATAATGTCAAAAAAGTCGGTGGAAATATCCGCTCTAAATTGCAAAGTATGAGTGCAATGCGCTCTCCTAGCCTTCTAAAATCCTTAGGCCGTGCAACCTTGGAGCATAATTCACGGAAGAATGTACTTAGTTCGATTAATATGGAACTAACCTTTTTCGGCAATGTCTTTCGAATAGCTAAGGGCAACAATTGTTGCAAAATGACATGCGCATCGTGGGTCTTCAAACCAAATATCTTACCTTCTTTGACTTTTATGCACTTTGCAAAGTTAGAAGAATAACCATCCTAACCTTTACACTCTTCAAAACCATGCAAAAGTTTGTTTCTCGGTCTTATTCATAGAGTAGCATCTTTCATGAATATAATACTTTCTCTTATCCTCCCGCTTGAACTGGGTAGAGTTCGTGGCTGACCCCATTTGTTGTAAATCTAATCTTGCCTTTAAACCATCCTTGGATTTCCGTCAAGATCGAGAATAGTACCAACCACATTATCACACAAGTTCTTCTCGATGTGCATTACATCTAAATTATGTCTAAGCAAAAGGTAAGGATAATATGGCGACTCACTAAAAATAGTCAACTTTTTCCAATTACACGCCACTCACATGTTCGGGTTCTTTTCCTCCATAAACTATCATCCTCTTGGGAACCTTCCCAAATGTGTTTGGAATACACGCTAATTGTTCCAATATATCCATCCCCTGTTTAGTGTGGTTGGAGCTTGTCTCATTTCAATATCTCCGTCGAAATCTTTCTTTAGTCGATGAAACCTATGATCCATAGGTAAGAACCGACGATGACCCATATAACATTGTTTCCTCCCATTCTTTAAATACTTCTTCGCATGTGTTATTATGGCATGATGGGCATGCCAAGTATCCTTTTGTGCTCCAACCCGAAAGCATTGCCAAGCACGGAAGTCACTAATGGTGTATAACACAAACCGCATACATCTTGAACATTTTCTTTGTCGACGCATCATAAGTGTCCACCCTTCATTCCACAATTCTTTAAGTTCATCTATTAAAGGTCTCATATAAACATCAATATTGTTACCGAGCTTTTAGGACCAGATATAAGCAAAGACAAGATCATGTGAGGTTGTTTCATACACGACCATGGAGGCAAATTGTATGGGATAATTACCACGAGCCCGCGTTTGTGCGTGGAACTCATGGTCCCAAATGGATTAAACCCATCGCTTGCTAATCCAAGTCTTACACTTCTTGGATCTGCAGAAAATATCGGTACTTATCGTCAATGTGTTTCCAAGTCGGTGTGTCACGGATGCCTCATTATCCCATCTTTAGTGCGGTCATCTTCATGCCATCTCATGTCAATCGCAACTTTAGATGACATGTACAAACGTTGGAGTCTCGGTATCAATGGAAAGTGACGAAGAATCTTTGCTGGTGACTTTTTCTTTGTAATACCACTCTCCTTAATATGTCTTGAAGCCCCACATACGGTGCATTGTTCAAGTTTGGAGTTCTCCTTCCAAAACAACATACAATCATTTGGACACGCATCTATCTTGTTATAACCCAAACCCATTTCTAAAATAATCTTCTTGCTATGCGTGAAATTTTCTGGCAAAGTACATCCCTCAGGAAACGCATTTCTTAATAAGTCAAGCAATAAGGTAAATATCTTATTGCTAATGCCACCAAGGCATTTGAGGTGCCATAGTTTAAAAAGAAATGACAGCTTCGTGTAATTTTTGCAACCAGGATATAAAGGTATCTTTGATTCTTCTACCAATTTGTAAAATTGGGTAGCAACACCATCACTAGATACACTATCAGTTTCCTCTGCCAGACCATCTGTATCTTCATCTACGACAGGCCTCTCAAACCTATCTCGCATCATATCAATTATGTAGTTACGATCACCACCATCACTACATTCACCATCAATAGTATCTATAGTGGTTTCGGGAGTAGGTGTTGTCTCAAATTTCTCTCCATGAAGATGCCACACCTTGTAATTGCTCATCATTCCCCTACATATTAATTGTTCATAGAGTATTTCTTTGTTTACATCATTCATGTTTTTACAGTCAATGCACGGACACTTTACTTTGCTAGCACAAACAAACCCATGAGCAAAGGCGTGCTCTATGAATGCTTTAAGTCCATCATCAAATTCCTTAGTACATGGATGCATATGAACCCAACCTTTATCCATTGTATTCTGTAAATCGATAACTAAACCACAAGATAAAAAAGTTAAAATCTTCACATAGGCATTTATGAGGAAACATACACTAGATTATAAATGCACTAAATGAAACTATATAGATAACCAAGATCAAAATTTCATAACATATTTATAGTAGGACTTTAGTGTCTCAAGAACATGCTCTTATGGGTTGGCTCAACATTCTAAAGATCAACGATTACTTAAACTTTGTTTCATGAACATCACGAAGTGAGAATTCATGCATAAACCGAACATTGTGAGCTTACAGAACCCTATTATCATTCGGAAAAAGCATATTAGATACTCTAACAAAGGGCCTTATAAATGATAAATCATCAAAATAACAATTACCACGACAACAAACTAAGCCTCGCTCCAAATAAGGTTCGGGGTCCATTGCATGAATTATTTTACTAGATTCATTAATGTCAATCGAAATACCAATAAAACAAAACCAAACAAACTAAATATGCCAATTGCATACTTCAAATTGCTATGAAATATGCTTAGCAAGAACATGAAATGGAAACAGAGTACTATACATTGAGTTCAGCCCTACTAGAATTTCTGTGTTCCACTTGTTAAATATTAACAATTCTCCAGTGTTCAATGAAAAGTCAGGATAATCATATCAACCAAAAGCTTATTTACCAATGGTCTAGGCAAACTTACTCAATAAATTTTCTCCATCTCATCAATAATAGAATGAAAAGATAAAAAAAAAAAAAAAAGTCACGAACAGAGAAGAAATTGGGGAAAAACCAGGGAACACATACCTTGTTTTGAGAAATTCTTGTTATCCAAATCAAATTTAACCAATTTCTTGTATAAATCAATTGATCGTGTGTGAAGTTAACAAGAAAATCAGGTTTTCATAAACAAAATATACACTCTATAAGTAAAACCAGTGAACACATATCGTTGGTTATTAATTTTGATTAAAATGGACTTTCTTATAATGAATCAAACTTGAATTTCATTTTGTATGCGGTGTCTCGCCTTGGACTAAAATCGAGAAATCCATAATTTACCCGGATGGTGAGATATTGCCAAGATACTAAGCGAGAGCGAGATGGCAACACCCAAATGCTAGACGGAGGAGAAAAATTATCCGGGCGGGCCAACAACAACCGATGATGATGGATTTTGACAACAACCTCTACTGGACGGGAGGATTTGTGAAGTTAGGGCAAGATTTGTGGAAATGATAAATGTTGAAGGAAATGAAAGCGGCGGTGTTGAACGATAATGTGAAATGTGAATGTTTTTCGCGTCAAATTCTGTGAAGGAAAAGCGAAGGAAAACTTAGGCGCCAAATATTTTTCATGCGTCAAATTCCCACTTAAAGATTGGGGACGGTACTTTTGGAAATTTCCGTCCCTGATAACATTATTTGGGACGGTTTATAAGAACGTCCCTATATATTTTTTTCCCAAAAACATTTAATGTTTAACTAAAAGACCATCTATAACGGATCAAATTGTCCCAAATAATTTATAATTGGGGACAAAATTTGAGAAAACCGTCCCTAATGATAAGATTTTTGGGACGAATATTATAAACAGATCCCTAATAATTGGGTCGTTGGGGGACGAATATTATAAATGATCCTAATAATTGGTACATTGGGGACGAATATTATAAACAGTCCTAATAATTGCTTATTGGGGACGAATATTTCAACCGTCCCCAATAATGCGTCCCCAAATGTCAAATTTTTAATAGTGAGTTTGATATAGATGTTACAAATTATATTGTGTATCACTGAATATGTTACAGATTATATTATGTTATTTTACATGTAAATATGCGAATGTAACATACACAAATGTTCTAAATGTAACATACACATGCGCAAACCAGAATGTTCCAAATGTTACAAGATCATTAACAAATTTAATACAACATACGCAAATATTGTCAATGTAATATATACATACAAAAATCATGAATTCTGATAATATTTTGTAATATAATTATTCAAAACCAGAATTTTCTCTATGAAAAACCGAAACGAAAATAGATTATATGGAGTTAGATTGATACATTTAGACAAATTTCATCTTATGTTATTATTCTGATTAAAGATGTTCTTCACAGATAGATCTTCTTCACGGAATAATGTTCTTCATGGAAAATCGCACAGCCTGATGTTTGGTAATTTGTTTTTCTATTTTGGCCTATTTTGGCCAAGAATCAATTAGATACCCAATTTATCTCTAATTGATAACAGTAAAAAGTAAATAACATACTATCCCCCTTTTCAATTATTCGTTACCATATGTTAAATAATATAATAAATTATAATAATTATTTTTAAAAAACAGTACTTTTGGAATATTTGTAATGAAAATGGCTTTTTAAAATTATTTTCAAAAAATGGCTTATTAATGAAAAAATCCCCATTTTTAAATTAGCCCAAACAACTTAAACAACATCCAAACAAGAAACTCTACATATTATCTAAGCCTAATATTAAATAGTAAATCATAGACTACAATTGACAGAACTAGAGAGTGGAGTCCCAAGTCTATACATAAACTTGCGTGCCTTAATCTAAGGTAATTGCTTAATTAAATCATTATTTCATTAATTTACTTCTAAAAAACGATCAATTAAATAGTAATTCAATTTGGAGGTTGGAACAATAGGTTTACATTCCAATTATTTTATCTTTTGCTATTTAGCAATTTGACTAAATTACCACTGATGATCGATTATTTGAACTGTGTTCGTTACTTCATTTGATCGTTTATACTTCATTTTTTATTATATAAGTTTTTCTTAGATAGATTAGTAAGGTTAAAAATACTATAATATTTAATTTTTGAAGTCTATGTTAACTTTTTTTATTTGTTAATTGTTTAGAGTCTGTAATTCAAATTTCAAAGATCAAATTCTCTCAAAGTTAATCAGGTTCTATTATTCCTTACTAGTTTTAAATCTAATCATATATTATTTTTATTAGTTGGAATGTTGGATTGACTTAATATATCTTTTATAAAGTATTTGTGTGAACATGAAAAAAGAAAAAATAAAAAATAAACTAAAAATGAAGAGTTTATTCAATCTCAAGCACTAGTAATGTTAATAATACGAGAAAAAATCAGTTGGTAAAGAATTTGAAAATAAAAAGCTTCAAAATAAATAAATAAAGTATAGATGATGAACATGAAAATTTAGTGGATAATGAATACATGAATCATGGGTATGAAAATTAAGGATATGAGGAAATAAAATGAACAACAAGAAGAATTTGGCATATAGAGAAAATGGATTGTAATTACTGCTAATGAATTTGCTGCTCAAATAGAAATTGACCATATATTTCATGAAAAGTTTCTTATTCTAGAAATAACAAATTTTATGAAAATGTCAATGATGAAATAACACATTCAGCTGAATAATATTTTAGAGTTGAATATTTCTTATATATAGTCGATTAAGCTCTTTATTCGCTTAAGTATAAGTTTGAACAACCTCAAAAATATGAAGATACTTTTGGATTTCTAATGGATTTTAAAAAATTATATTTATGCAGATGATGATTGTTTGAAGTATTCGTGTAACGATTTTTAAGAGTTTTTGAAGCACGACATGGATTCTGATATTGATAGGCAAGAGTTATTTTTAGAGTTTAAAATTGTGAGATGTTTACCAAAGAGACCACAAAGACAATTGAGATGTTAGACTATTTAAAGATAATGGCTAGTTGTTTTCTAAATGTGAGGATTACTTACATCATATTATTGTCTCTTTATAGTTGCAAAAAGAAACTTCTTAAAGTTGAATTTGCTAAAATCTTGACTTTAATCAATAGTGTCACATGATAGATTAAATGGATTGACAATGGTGTCTGTTGAAAATGTGGATTAGAGCAAATTGATTGCAATAGATTAATTGTTGATTTTTAACCTCAAAATGTTAGAAAAGTATATTAATGAACATTTGAAAATTTTGAACTTATTATTGTATCTTTGAATGTTTTTATTTAGTGAAAAATATTATTTATAATCATTGTGTCTGTTTGTGTCTATATATATATAAAACTAGGAATTTTGTGCAAATGGTTCATAACGTATACATTTAGTGCATTTTTGTTCCTAACCTTTTATTTTTGGCTAGGAGGTCCCTAACTTATGCCATTGGGTGCAAAAATGGTCTCTATAGACGGATTCTGTCCAAATTTACCGTTAGTTGGGTGCGTATAGTTGACTCTCCTTTATTTTGTCTTTACCTGCAGGGACAAATTGGTCAAATCACATTTTATCCCCTCTTACTCTTCATATTACCCAACAATGGTTTGAGAATTTTGAAGAAAAAAAAAACTTTATCACACTGAAACACAAGAAAATCATCATTCAATCATTGCAAAAACGTAAATTGAACCAAAATGGAAGAAAAGCAGATTGCCTTGGATGAACTGTTTTTTAGGACTGGTGTGCAGATAGAATGTTTCTGGTTTTACAAATGTGTAAATAGCACTCATAGTTTTAGGTCTCAAATGTGGTAGTTTGTAGGTCTCAAATGTAATTCCTGTGTTTTTTATTTTTTTTTAGGAAATTTCTCTGGTTTTGCAAATGTGTAAATGGCAATTAGTTAATTGAAAATTTCTCTGCAAATGTTGTTTGAGGAGAATATTCGTGCAACTTTTTCAATAAGTTTAGGACTAACATTACACCATTTTACATACGTTAGGGACCAGTTGTGCACATTTACTGAAAGAGTTAGGGATCACTTGCGTACCTTTACTGAAAACGTTATGGATTACATATGCATCTGAAACATTAGGGATCATTCACACACCTTTACTAAAAAGGTTAAAGACTATCTATGCACCATCTCCAACAAATTTCATCGCCAACAACTACAATACACATTACAACATGTTACCAAAGAACCCAAAAACCAAATCTTCCAAAAATCCAAAAACCAAAACTTCAAACTCCGCACATCAAACCCAAAAATCAAATCTTCCAAGAATCACCCATCTTCTTTAGCAAAATAAACTTCAAAAATTATGAACTTATGCAAATAACTCATTACTAGAGAAAGAGAAATAAAAACAATGGCTCACCTATCTTATCTGGAAAGCGAGAAAACTTCTTCCAATGTTCAGATATGTCTATAAAATCTTCATCTCCAATGGTAGCCCACATTCAACAAATATTGAATTCTATCTACTTTTTCTAATTCCATCAAATATCTTACTTCAAAGGAGAGAGAAAGTGTATATATATATGTACAAATTGTTTGCTGAAACCAATCAAAGGAGAAGTAAAGGAAAGTGACGATTTTGTCCATGCAAGTAAAAACAAAATAAAGGAGAATCCATTCGATGCACCCAACTAACGGTAAATTTGGACGGAATTCGTCTATAGGGACTACTTTTGCACTCAATGACATAAGTTAGGGACTTCCTAGTCAAAAATGAAAGGTTAGGGGACCAAAACGTACAAAATGCATACATTAGGGATCATTTGCGCCAAAATCCCCTAAAACTATTTATTAAGGGCCCTATTTGAAGTTTCGCCTAAGGCTCCCAAAATTACGGAATCGACCTGGATCTCGCTATACATCAAACAAAAGAGTGTACACATTTAGAGCTCAATGACATATATATCATGACGTTCTAGCTCTTTTACTAGAAAATTGACCATTATTTTTTAATTATATTTTTATGATACCAATCACGAACTACATAATATGATTCATGTATTAAGCGGTGTTGGTCTTGATGAAAGTATTATTGAAAATTGATGTAAACTTTGCATTACAATCTTCATGCTCGATTTATCTGTAGCATAAAGGATCATTATCTATTGAAAATATACATCATATTGTTAGCATTGTCAATGTCGATCAAAGTTGTGTATATGTGCAAGTTGATAAAGTTTCTGATATATGGATTGAAGGAAACAATGATCTTATACCATTCGAAAGGTATCGTTGATCATGCACATTATGGGAGTTAGCATAAAATACAACACTACTTTAAGATGATTCACTTCAAAATCTTTTGCTCTCTCTAAATGGGGAAGCAGGTTGGCATCGACATAAAGAGAACAATATTGCAAAATAGTAACAATAGAGAATTGATGGGTACAAGTACAACCATGCAAGTTTTTGCACATTTCAATGCTGCACAGGATATTATTATTTATTAGCACCAAGGTAAAATTCAAAATATCTCTTTATAATATATTGCCACCATTCAATCTAGAATACTTCATATAAATCTTACCATGATATTTTTAAATAGGAGTTATACGAACCCGAACATCAAAAGTATTGTGTAGGGAATATTATTGTTACAAGCTCCAAATCCCACCATCAATCAAATCGATAATTCTTTTGGCTTGAGGACTTCTACAATAATATGCAGTTTGTTATGTATATAAAGCCTGAAACCACCAGACTTGATTTCTACATGACACAATAATCACATATGCGGTCTGAGCTATATTAAAGAATTGTCGACACTATAAATAAGAGGAGATAAAGTTAGAAAAAGAATTGTTCTTCCTACATCATTTATTGGAGGTCTACGAGTAGCGTCGATTCTATGACATTTGTCTAGCATTTTGAAAAGCCATATCTTTTTTTAACCATAACATGCATTTCTGAATGAAAAGAAATAAAAGTAGAACTTCAAAAAAGTCAACATTCTCAAAATTGACTTGATCACCCATCAAGGGTCTTTAGAGGAAAGCAACTAGAATGTAAATAGACAATTTTACACTTTTGAAAAAGTTGGGAAACCAGCTGAATTTTTTATCATTAAGCTTTCTAGTTTTTACTATTTTAATTTATTTTAGCTAAAGGAAAAATTGATTAAAAAAATAACATGGGGACTATGTGAGAATTAATAAAAGGATAGGGATCATATATGCGAATAAAATTAAATGGAATGATATTGATTTAAAACTGAAAGAATGAGGATGTGAGTGTAATTTAACTTAAAGAAAACAATCGGATAAGCCGAGAGAACACGGAGAGTCTCAAACACTGAGAAAAGCGAGAATCAAAATATGGAGAAGTACTTTGGGAACGCATATCGTGGCGACCCGGGTGTTCCACATTCCGACCCCGACCGCTTCGTCAACATATGGATCGGGTCCGCCGCCTTCTCCGCCCTCACCTGGATTAACCCTTACATGTGGCAACTCTCCAACCAATTCAAGTAACCTCCACTCCCGTTTATCCTCGCATACAATGTTTTATATGTATCTATGTATTATATATATTTATGTACTGATTTAATTTATGTTTTAGGGTTTTCGTTAATTTCCAGATATATTTTTGGACATGTCAATTTTTAGTAGTTTTTTATGCAGGTATTTGACTGTAAGAAATAAGAGCATGAATTCTAGTGGCTGATTTCCATGTTGTGTCATATCTGCAGGCTTGCGCGCATTTATTTATTAATAAATCGCTTGAATGTAAATTTGCAAACACCAATTCAGCGTATACATACATTGCCCATGTTTTTCTTTACCACTAATAATTTTGAGAAAAAGGATATTTGTTCAGGCATGCCTTTGACGTATTAAATTTATCTTATCGGGAACTCTTACCATGAGTATACAATTTGTGAACCCTATTTATTTTCTTCCTGTTTAATATGCATCTGCACTCTCAATTTCTACCTAAAAAGTTCCCCACTTGGTCTGCCTCATTTGAACATGACTCACCATGTAAGATATACAAGACATATGGGCAAGAGCATCCACTCTCCATAGATTAGATATACAGTACAGGTATTCCAGCCCGTTTTAGTGGAGGGAAGAGGAGGGGAAGTGTCTTATTCATTGAGTCAGCATTTCACATCTTCAGAAGAAGAGAATAGCTAAATTTGAAGCACGAGAGATTTGTTTGCAATATGGATTGAAGGGAGGGATCAATCTTCAAATTGTTTTACTTCAAATGAAAATCCTTCTCTGTTTTATATTCCTAAAATGAGAACATTGAATTATTATTGTTTTAGCTTATTTTCTCTCTCTCTCTCTCTCATCGCACATATAACGAGTATTCCCATTTTCTTTGAATAAGATACAGATTGTATATGTTAGCTAGCACATTTACCCGTTGACTTCTACCCACTTTTGGGCAATTCTTGGCTGAGAAGTTGTATATACATCATGGTTTAAAATGGCGGAATTGAGGCGCAGTCATAGTGCCTTGAGGCATTAATTGTGTGCTTTTTTTAGATTAAGACGCTTTATTCTGTGAGGCGCACACCTCAGATATCACTATAAATTTGTTATTTTTTTTTTAAATGAATTTTTAATTGGGCCCATTTTTCTGAACTTCAACAAAAGTCAAAAGTCACCCAAAAATATAAAATATAAAAACAAACATTTTGGCCCTCTTTACAAATAAAAAACACAAAAATATCTACCATCATCCACGTTGACTAGGCACCTTCTTTGCAATTAGTGGATGAAGAAGAAGATTGGATAGAAATTATCTGTGAAGATGAAGAAGATAATAGGAGAATTAGATATGACGATGATTTCACGGAAGATGCTACTAATAATGATGATGATAATCAGAACACAACCTTCTAAACTTTGTTAGTTTAAGTTTTTTTTTAATTGCAAAACTGAGTAAAACTTGTCGGCATACAAATCATATTTTTGATAGTCTACTTAAGTAAGAATTTCAATTGATGTTATGCTCTTTATTGGTCAAATAGAGTATTTTTATATTAGTTTACAGATTTTTGACTATTTTTTTAGTTTGTGGTGGGGCTTTCACCTCACAAACGAATACCAGCTCTCATTACCTATTTCCATTTTTAAACATTGTCAAACATAGATAGTGCAATTCTAACACCATGATGCATATCAATGGTGCTCATTTTAGATCCATGTAATGATGCTCAAAAGTCACTGTGAATATGTGGGTAATATACACCTGAAGATTATGATATGAAAGAATATTGAAATATACAAATGGCTGCTGGGAAAGATCTGGAAGTTTGTGCCTTGCGGTGGCCACTCTTGCAATTTATTTGATAGTTGCCAGGGAGATGTAAGACTATGGTTGGGACAAGAATCCACATTGACCTTCTAGTTAGCCCAAAGTATGAGGGTGGCAGAATACATCTTCTTCTTCTGACGTTTTGTGTGTTCTTTATGTTAACATTTAAAATATTTGATTTCTCTCTTTGTAATTTGGATCTTGCTATGCAATTGTACGAACTTTCTTGGTCTTTCAGACTTGTAGAAGGTGCTTGCTTTGAGTTGGATCTACTGTTTTTGTTGCTTGAGGACCTTCCTTGCTACTTTTTATGTTTAAGATTCCACGCCATACTTTTTGCTTGCTTTTTGCCTCATGTTACACATTTGACTTCAATCTGCAGTTGGCATGACAAAGCTATGCTATATGAGCAATATCATTGGAAGAAAGCACTTGAAAAGAAACAGCCATACAAATTTCTGGTACTTACACTCTATTTAGTTTCAAATTCTTGAAGAACAGCATTTTTTAGGGAAAAACGGGCATTTCATGTTCTAAAACATTATCTGGCTTCTGCAATAAGTTCATTTATCTCATTTCATTTTTTTTCCCTTCTGGCAGTGGAATCAGATGGACAGAGAAGTACGAGACTCATACTACTTCAACTGGCCGGTCTACTTTCCTTAGGGTTCTTTTTCCAGTTGCACTATGGGCTATTTTTATCTAAACTTTTCCAAAGAATAGACTATTGTAATTCTCTCACCCCCTCTTCTCGGCCACCTGCCCTACCCCCTAAGAAAATTGATCACTCAACGTGGAAAGTAAAGAAGGGAAACTTTGTGGCTTGAAACATCTTTTCTCTTGATATTTGGATATGTTGAAGCTCTTATTCTTCTATATATTGTTGTCTATCAGAATTCTTTGAGTGGGGGGCATATGAAACCACCATTTAAAGAGGTTTGTTTTCTATATGTTTGATCAAAAGATAACTGGTGTTGAGCTGCGCAAATATACTCAACTTCTGCTGCTTGCGCAATGATGGCATGGTTTTTCTCATTTTTCTGGTTAAAAATCTCTGCTTGTTAACCTCAATCTGTCCAAAACAGAAGAGAAAAAAATGTCTATAATTCTGAGACCCATAACTTGGGATAGGTACAAGATCTTTCATGAAGACTGCCTCTCGAAGCAAGACATTGAGAAAATTATGTAGAGGATCATCTAAGGAAATGTCCTACTGTTTGAAGATTTTGAATATAGAATCATGTGTTTTTGTTAGCCAAATATACACAATAATATAATATAATTTTAATTAAAAACAGAACATGATTAGAAGTGAAAAATAGATGTAGAATAAGGAACAATAATGTTAGAGACGACAAGATGAAACAAATCGAGGTCTATGTGTTAACAGTATTCTTAAAATAGATTCGCCCCCTCACCGTAAGTGTTTGAGGAATATTGGACGTCTTGTCTCCCATGATACAATGGTGGAAGCAGCAGCAAATCTAGCTCAAGAACGTTTTGCTCTGATGAAATTGAATTGAGGACAAAATAAATCACCAAACACTGGAAGTTTATGAAAAAAAAAAAACAAAACGTTGGGATTTCTTTTTTCTGGACTGTAAACGAGGAGAGCAGATGATTGTGTGCAGATTGTGGAAATCTGGACTTGTTTATATAAATCTCCCAAGTGACCTTTCAATTCCACCGTAAACATGTAAGTTTCAGTGTTATAGAATTAACACTTGAATTAACTCAGCATTAACAATACATAAAATGAATATAGAAGTTGGAAGGTCTAGAAATAAATCAGAAAAAGGAAAAAAAAAAAAAAAAAAACAAAATGTAGACCAAAAATTTGGGCCCACCTGTTGCGCCGCACATTTCTGTGTCCGATGATGTAAATCGTCGTGATTTGTACCCCTACGGTGCATGAAGAAAGAGCCTCTATGCCACAAGATATTACACCTTTGTAAATATTGTGTTGGAAATTGGTTTAAAATGTTGATAAATTAACTAAGTGACTTCGTGATTTAGCCAAATATACAAGTCCGGTAGTCCGTTTAAAAGAGCCTCTATGCCACATGATATTACACCTTTGTAAATATTGGACATTTAAATAGTAGTCAACATTTCATCATTTTTCCAATGTGAGATAATAAACTTATTTTTTTCCTTCAACTATTTTTCCAATTTCACTTTGAACTTCAATTTCTCATTCACCCGATCATCAATTTTGTCAAGTAAATATATGATTTTGATGTTCACGCGGAGAAAAACACAACTCTACTTTTATCTTTCATATTGAAAAAATGGGTCCCACACAAAATTATGCCTAAACATGACATAATATCACTAATTTTTCAATAGTTTTAAGTATCGGTTGCTATATCTAATGAGTCTCCTCTTGGGCACGAGGCCCTGGTTATGTTGTCTTTGAGGACTCAAATGGAACTTAAAAAGATGCTACAAAACAATTAAGGGTCGGGCAATTCAAAATAGCGAGTGAATTGAGTTCTTGTTTTTAAACATCGAAGTTTCACAAGAGTTGATTAATCAATATTAGTTAGTAATGCAATCCTGTTGGGAAGTCTTTCATTTTCATGGCACATTGTCCATGGTTGCACCATTAGATGCCAGCAGAAAATGTTCTTTGAAGTATAATGCAGAATAGAATACTGGTGATCAAATTTTGGTCTATTTGGAATTGATTTGACTCATCAACTTCTAATTGTTAAACAATTAGAAATTGTTCTGTTTAATAAAATTAAGAAAATATATTATAGAAAAATCAATACCAATAGTTTATTAGATTTGGTTATTAGTTTCTCAAAATTACATAAATTTTAAGGGTTAATTACACTAATAGTCTCTATTCTTTTAAATTTGTAACGATTTCATCTCGATTCAATTTTTTTAGTAGATATCATCCCCATCTTTTCATTTATTCGCACAGATGGTCTCCAAATCACTATTTGTCACTATTTTTACAATTCTTTGACAATTTTTCCCATTGACTTAAATAAATTAAAATGATAGAAAAAAGAAAATACAATAAAAATATTGTAATTGGGCCCTTAACATTTTCAAAAATATAAATAAATTCTAAAGTATTTTATTTTATACATATATGTGTTCTTCTCCGACCAAAAAAAAAAAAAAAAAAAGAATCATCTTTTCCAACCCACCCACCCAATTTATGATGCACTCTAAGATGCCGGAAGCTCATATATGACTTCTCTTTGCTTGCACCGCTAGCATGGAAGGTGATGTTGATCGACTTACTTTGTCATTTCGTGGAAAAGTCTATGTTTTCGATTCGTGTCCCCTCGAAGGTCTCATTGTGTATCTAGGTTTGACTTGGTGAACATGAATGCCAACGCAAGTGCTTCGTCTGTGGATTGAACGCCTGGGCGGACACGCTGGTGGGGCTCAATTTGATTGGCGTAGCTCTGCGCCCCACTTGCCCGCCAAGGGTGGTGTCGCAGCCGAGCCCGACAACGAGAAAAAGCGACGATCGCGCCATTTTCGAATGCCGATCACATCAATCCCATGACATAACTTTGCAAGCATTTTGGTTTCAAAATATTAAGCAACAATCTCCCACCTCTGAGAACCAATGGTTGTCCACCATATTTTCATAACCATCTACCATCAAATGCGCGACCTACCACCATCGAAATGTAATTTTAGAAACCACTGCCTCGAATCATCACTACCATCAATTTTAGTGGTCACAATCTCAAATGACATCAATACTAATTTTACCGAGTCGAGAGCTCGAAAATGAGAGCACATACCAGAAAAAAGAGAAGTTTGGGGACACAGATCTAACATCGATAGTACATCCCCTTGAAAAAATGGGAGCACATTTTCAAATCTAATTTCCAATCGACTTTAGATCTAAAATTTCAGACTACAAATAGAATAATGAGGAAATTATAATGTCCATAAAAATCATATGAAATTTTCGAGATTCTATTCTAGATCTAAAATGTTAAAAAAAAAAAAATGGGTGGGTGGGTGGTGGGTGGGAAAGATGATTCTTTTTTTTTTTTTTTTTGGAAGAACATCTATATAAATAAAATAAAATAGTTTATGATTTATTTGTACTTTTGAAAATATTAAGGGCTCAATTCATTGTATTTTCTTCTTTCTATCATTTTAATTTATTTAAGTCAAGGGCAAAATTGTCAAAAAATTTTCAAAATAGTGATTTGAGGACCATTCTATGCGAATAAATAAAAGGTTCTGGATGATATCTCGCTAAAAAAAATTGAATGGGGATGAAATCATTATAAAACTGAAAAAATAGAGGACCATTAGTGTAATTAATCCAAATTTTAACCATAATTAATTAAATTAATTCATTTTCTACTATGTAGACTATGTTTGTATTTTATAAATTTTATAAATTTTGAGATTTTTTATTTTTTTTAATTTTAAAATAACTATAATAATGAATACATTACAAAAAATATTTGATGATATTATATACTCTTAAAAAAGTAAAAATAAATTTTACAATTCTTGACATCATTATAATTAATATCTATTTTTGTAAGTATACTTTGTTTATCAAACACTAAAATGCTAATTTTAAAATATACATCAATTTTTAAACAAAAATTTACCAAACATTTAAGTGATTATTTCTCCACCACAACACAAACTATTGTGTTAAAATTACAATAATACAAAGCCAAGCCTTTCTTTGTATCAAACATTTCTTTACAATTTAACACAACATATCAAAGTGATAACTTCAGTTTATTTGAAAAAATATATATTTGCTGACTGTTTTCTTGATCTCTCTCTCTCTAGAACAAATTAATCAGTGAGTAATCAACCACTAAATATATAAACTAGTGTGTTGTAATGTCCCAAGATTAGCATTCTTTTACATAATCTGCTGCAGAATGTTTTGCAATTCATCAGGTCTACAGGGTAATGCAAGAGCACCCTTTGTGTTCAAATCCATATTCATCTTCAGCCAACTCCAGCAGCCTCAAGAATGCTGGATGCTTAAGAAGATCTAATTCCACAACAAACCTCTGTGCTCGTTCCTCGTTCTTCCCTGCAACAATGGCGAAATGCCCTTCCTTTACGTCGTCCGGTACAATCCCGCTGTCTTCTACTTCTTCAAACTCAACAGCATTGAGATCTGGTAACCTGGAGTACAAGTCTTGAAGTAAATTCTGCAATCTTTTGATTAAATGCTGAAACAAAATCAAACCTCTTCTTCTTTCTCCCCTTATCATTTTCTTCTGCAAGATTCAGTACTACAAAAAATAAAGATTTATGGAGGGAATTTATAACTAAATTGTGAAATGAATGAGAGGTACTCTACTATGAAGTTTCTGAGATAGAAACCATGCATGGGTCCCTTTGTGCACATAAATGCAACCGTACTACGTTGAATTGCTGCATTTTATGGGTGTTTTCCTGTGTGTTTCCTTGTTTGCTGGAATAACAGAAACGCGTTACAACACGTGTGGTAGTGCAGAATTTATTTTTTACGTGTACATAAGTTATAATCATATAGAATGTATAAATAATAAAAAGTATGTTTTGTCAGCTTAAATTATATAATTTAAGCTTAACAAAACATGCACCCGCCTTACCTTTACAAAGTAAGTAAAATTAAAAAAAAAAAAAGTTTGTCTCTAAACGTATTTGGAAAAGAACATAAATAATAGGTTTAGTGAAAAAAAAAATCATAATTATATTTTTTGTTTTCCCTATTAATTATGTCTGTTTCTTGACTTGTGTAATGTAAACACTTGAGGTGAACGACAGAATTTCCATAATTTGACAATTATGATTTCAGATATTTAATGCCTTCAACATCTTTTCTGACAGAATTTATAATGAGAAACATTTTTCCCTCCTAAAATTAAAATAAAATTATATGAAATAAAACTGTTTTTGATGCACCGTCTCAAGACTTTATTTATTTATTTATTTATTTATTATCCACTTGAAGGGCTTGGCATTTGCACCAAATTGAAGTCATCCCCCCCACCCACCCCCACCCTCTAAAAATAAGGAAAATAATATTTTCTGTTTACAAAATAATGGTTTTAAAAGTAAATTCCACAGTATTTTTCAAGTTGATTCAAAAACGTTTTCTTATTAAAAAAAAAGGTTGAACCCCAATTTTGAGGACTTCCACCACTCCTGTTATAGGGCTTTGGTGGAAGATATAAATCGCAAGATATGCTTAAGTGAAAAAAAAAAACGTTTTCTTATTAAATTGATCTCAAGTTTGACTAAGGTGATAAATATTGATATATTTTGTAAGAGAGATAATTAAAATTGTATGTGAATACAAACTTCCTACACATGAGAGAATTCTCAGATGTTTAGGCAATTTTGTGCTAATGTGTCGGAAACAGAAGTGGAATACAACGTATAGTGATAAATTCACGAGCAACATCAACAATAAGATAATGTTTGTTATACTGTATTGAATAGCACCCTACATAACAAAAGACGTGATTTTTATTTCTTTTTCTTTCTTAATCGTGTCCATACAAATTAATCCGGCAAATTGAAATTGTTGAAGGGTCTTCTTTTAGATTAGGAGTTCAGATTTGCTTTCTCAAATATATATCTTATCAGTTGTCTTTCAAATAAAAACTTTACACAAAATTAAATAAATAGATGAAATGATCTTTATGGACAATATTTAATGCGTTCACACTTGTTGTTAAGTTAATTTATTTGATGATGCTAATTTTTGATTGGAAGAACATTTAATAGGACATATATGTAGGACAGCAGATCTGGACTCGTATATTAGATATATATCAAAGAAGATGAGCATAATTAATCCCAAATTTCAAAGACCATGCTCGGTTTATAAACATTTATAAGTTGATCAAACATTATTTTTATCTACACATCTATAAAACCTATAATTTTTATTCGCACATTGCGTGAAATGTATTGCTTATAATCTATAAAAAAAAATTACTAAACAAACACACGGGGTAACCTTTTGCATTTTGAACGATGTAATGTATAACCAAAGTAGTTGAGATTTCAAAGCAGCTGAATCGGTCACAAGTTTGCAATAAATAAATAAAAGAAAAAAAAAAAAAAAAAAAAAGGTTTATAATGGTACAAGACTAACACAAAATGCAGGACTGTTATACAAAAATGCATTTTTTTGCTTATAATTTTATTTATTTAAATTTTTTCTGTTTCTGAAAAAATTTGAATAATCAAAAAAATAATAAAAAAGAATAAATGCAGGACATTATACAATGCACCACAAATGTGTGCATCAGTGAATGCATATAGGTCGAAGTAAAAAGACTTTTTGAGCTTGTTCGAGAAAATATTTTAGCAAATTTTGATAAAATTTGATAAAATGTTTGTGAATCCTATAAAATGTATAATTAAAATTAATTTTTGATTTTGACTATAACTTTTGAATAGATTTTTAGTCTAAACCAAAGGCTCTACGCCATTTTTACCCTGTTCGTCTTACATGAAAAACATCAGCATGTTCAAAAGAAAAGGCATATCCCCTTTCATCCCCAAAAGCCAAAACCCCCTTGGCTCAAGGTCAACATCTCATTAAATGGTTTTAGTCATGGTTGGGCAAATTGTACCCATGGTTGCCTGTTAATGCATCCTCCACCCTTGAAATGAAGCTTTTAGCCGACATACAAAATTTGTACCCGTTTTAAATACTCCAGGGATCCATGTAGCATCATATGTCGAAATAACACAACCACAAGAAAATACAGAAAATATCTAGAATTGAATGGATCAAAATGCACCAAATTAATCATAAGGTGGAGCTAAGATTATGTAAATCTAAGGTTGAATAATTGAATGACAACCTATTTCAAAGAAAATAAATAAGAGGGCTCTAAGCTTTGTCGAATATGTTTAGTAAATATTTTTGTAGATTATAAACAGAGTAGATCCTACAAAATGTATAGATAAAAATGATATTTGATTTAATTTATAAATCTTAATTATAAGCACTAACAAATATGCTCTCCTCAAAATTTCTCAAGCAACGCATTGAAACTTGGTGTATCACAATGACATGAGATGTACCATTAGACGATATCTAAAAGACAAACTACCACAAATTTAGCTGCAAACAGCGATATCGACCTGCTTGAATTCAAAAGAATACGAAATTCTACCAACACATCCAGGATCATTACCAAAAATTTATATATTATGTCAGCAAAGTAAACATATACGTATCAAATTTGTTCATATCACACACTGGCGTCATAGAAAGCAATAATACTACTACTGTTGGCCAAGTGAACCATTTGATCAAACAGTTGGTTTACGTTCAAACTTGGTCCCGGGATCATCAGTGCTGGGAAGACCTCAAGACCAGTGACCATTGCGTCTGGTGGACCCCTCCGGCATCGTTGCTCCATCTCCTGAACCTTCTCTGGACTACCGGAAAATAAAGCCTCCACCGACCCGTTCCTTCTGTTCCGAACCCAACCCTTTAATCCCAACTCTGTGGCATTGTCAATTGTCCAATTCCTATAGAACACCCCCTGCACCCTCCCCTTTATCACCACCCTCACCTGTATCACACAAATTTATATACCAAGTACCAAAACACAGTGTCATATAGAGAATTAAATGAAGATTTGCAGGATAACGTGATGAAACCAGATATTGCATGTAATAATTATTCGATTCACGCATGGTAAGTCGTGCTTCAAAAGTTGTACCTTTGTTCAAAAACTGTAAACAATGTCTATAAAGATCCAGAAAGAACCATTATATGCCCATAGAAATTGATAGTGGGAAAAAGGGGTGCTTACAGTTTTAGCAGGCGTGGCACTAGCGTCGGTTGACGGGGTTATGGAGGACATAGAAACGAAGTGAGGAGGTAAACGACGTAGGTGCAGAGGAACACAATGAAGCCGATGAAGAAGAAGACGATGGCAAAGCGGAAGAGAAGAAGAACGAAGATGAAGATGATTATGTAGAAGAAGAGGTAGGTTGGAGAATCGTCTACTACTAGATAGAGTAGCATTCTTTGGGAGAATGGGTTTCGGCCATAGGCATATTTCTCGAGGGTTCTTGAGGAATGTGTGGGATTTGAAGAATGAATTTGTCATTGTTACAGTCGTTTTCAGTTGATGATTTGGTGGAATTTTGGGATTGATGAATGGATTCAAGAATCTTGGACGGCCCAAAAGTGGGATGTGAGCATAATTAACGGTAGGTTTAAAGAGGAATTTAATACTTTCCAAAATATGGGACCTTTGGAATCAAGAAAATGGAAAGTGAGAAGAATGTTCTTTGAATATATGGTTCTTGATCCCAAATTTCAAAGACCATGCTCGGTTTATGAACATTTATAAGTTGGTTAAACATTATTTTTATCTACACATCTATAAAACCTATAACTTTTATTCGCATTCGTAGAATACATAATTTATAAAAAAAAATTACTAAACAAACACACCGGTAACCTTTTGCAATTTGAACGATGTAATGTATAACCAAAGTAGTTGAGATTTCAAAGCAGCTGAATCGGTCACAAGTTTGCAATAAATAAATAATAAAGAAAAAAGAAGAAAAAAAAAAAAAGAGGGTTTGTAATGGTACAAGACCAAGAGCTGTTCGGTAGAGTTTTTCTCAAAAATCTATTTTTTCTTATAATTTTGATTTTAAATTTTTTTATTCAAAAAATTTGAATAATCAAAAGAATAAAACCCATTTTTTCTCAAAAAACTCTACGAACAAGCCTAACACAAAATGCAGGACTGTTATACAATGCACCACAAATGTGTGCATTAGTGAATGCATATAGGTCGAGGTTTAACAGCGTAAAGAAAATTACGGAAGTAAAAAGACTTTTTGAGCTTGTTTGAGAAAATGTTTTAGCAAATTTTGATAAAAATTTAATAAAATGTTTGTGAATCCTATAAAATGTATAATTAAAATTAATTTTTGATTTTGACTATAACTTTTGAATAGATTTTTAATCTAAACCAAAGGCTTTACGCCATTTTTACCCTGTTCGTTTTACATGAAAAACATCGGCATGTTCAAAAGAAAAAGCATATCCCCTTTCATCCCCAAAAGCCAAAACCCCCTTGGCTCAAGGTCAACATCTCATTAAATGGTTATAGTCATAGTTGGGCAAACTGTACCCATGGTTGCCTGTTAATGCATCCTCCACCCTTGAAATGAAGCTTTTTAGCCGACATACAAAATTTGTACCCGTTTTAAATACTCCAGGGATCCATGTAGCATCATATGTCGAAATAACACAACCACAAGAGAAAATACAGAAAAATATCTAGAATTGAATGGATCAAAATGCACCAAATTAATCATAAGGTGGAGCTAAGATTATGTTAATCTAAGGTTGAATACTTGAATGACAACCTATTTCAAAGAAAATAAATAAGAGGGCACTAAGCTTTGTCGAATATGTTTAGTAAATATTTTTGTAGATTATAAACAGTAGATTCTACAAAATGTATAGATAAAAATGATGTTTGACGAATTTATAAGTACTTAATTATAAGCACTAACAAATATGCTCTCCTCAAAATTTCTCAAGCAACGCATTGAAACTTGGTGTATCACAATGACATGAGATGTACCATTAGACGATATCTAAAAGACAAACTGCCACAAATTTAGCTGCAAACAGCGATATCGACCTGCTTGAATTCAAAAGAATACGAAATTCTACCAACACATCCAGGATCATTACCAAAAATTTATATATTATGTCAGCAAAGTAAACATATACGTATCAAATTTGTTCATATCACACACTGGCGTCATAGAAAGCAATAATACTACTACTGTTGGCCAAGTGAACCATTTGATCAAACAGTTGGTTTACGTTCAAACTTGGTCCCGGGATCATCAGTGCTGGGAAGACCTCAAGACCAGTGACCATTGCGTCTGGTGGACCCCTCCGGCATCGTTGCTCCATCTCCTGAACCTTCTCTGGACTACCGGAAAATAAAGCCTCCACCGACCCGTTCCTTCTGTTCCGAACCCAACCCTTTAATCCCAACTCTGTGGCATTGTCAATTGTCCAATTCCTATAGAACACCCCTGCACCCTCCCTTTATCACCACCCTCACCTGTATCACACAAATTTATATACCAAGTACCAAAAGACAGTGTCATATAGAGAATTAAATGAAGATTTGCAGGATAACGTGATGAAACCAGAATTTGCATGTAATAATCATTCGATCCACGCATGGTAAGTCGTGCTTCAAAAGTTGTACCTTTGTTCAAAAACTGTAAACAATGTCTATAAAGATCCAGAAAGAACCATTTTATGCCCATAGAAAATGATAGTGGAGAAAAGGGTGCTTACAGTTTTAGCAGGGGTGGCGCTAGTGTCGGTTGACGGGGTTACGGAGGACATAGAAATGGGCGGAGAGGAATGACGTAGGTGCAGAGGGAAATGGCCAATGCAGCCGATGAAGAAGAAGACGATGGCAGCGGAAGAGAAGAATGATGAAGATGATTATGAAGAAGAGGAAGGAAGAATTGCCCACATTGATAGAGCAGCATTCGGGAATGGTTTCGCCACAGGCATGCCTCTCGAGGGCCTGATAATGCGTGGATTTGGAAGAAATGAATGGTCATTGTTACGGGGCTGTTTCAGTTGATGATTTGCGGAATTTTGGATTGATGAATGGATTCAAGAATCTTGACCATCTGGGGTATGACGTGATATTAACTAATCCAGGTTTGAAGAGAATTTAACACTCTCCAAAACATGGGACCTTTGGAATCAAGAAAATGGAAATTGAGAAGAATGTTCTTTAGACTCTATGGTTCGAATTCGACTGGCTTTTCAATATGACCGTCAACCCATAAAAAAGCGTAGACTTGCATTCTTAGTTATCATTAGTGATGAGAAAAGATCTTACTCTCTTCTGTTCTGCCTCGTTTCCGTCTTTTGCCCCATTTCATTAGGTGATTGAAGCGGATGGATATCATGGTTCGTGACCACTTTCGAATTTGTCTTAATTTTATTTCATATTTAAAGTTTAAATTATATTTAAAAAATAAAATTACATTAAAAATTACCCATTAATTAAACGGACAACAATGAATTTCTCACACACCTTTCAAAAATTTGCCACCTGATTGGGACGGTAAAGGTCGCCCGACTCGATACAATCTCTAGTTATCACTTTATTCTAGCTTATTTTAACATTGATATTTTCTATGAACGATGTTTTATGTCTAGCTCATAAAACATTTTATTTTGAGATAAGAATTAAATGGTAGATATTTATTTTCGATAGACTTCATTTGCTAGCCTTCGAAAGATTACATTACGCTTACAACTGTTAAGCCAAACCACAAAGCGAACGCCAATAATAACTCACATCAAAATTTAGAAAAAATATGACGTGTAGTAGCCTATGGAAGATAACACTACTCTTATAATCGGGAGCGGATATAGGGGAGGGCATGATCGGACTACTACCCGAAAAATTGTTTTTATAGTGTAAAAAAATTTAGTGTCAAAATATTTTTATTTTAAGTAGTTTAATTTTAAAGACAATTTTTTTTCACTATTAATCCGATCTCTAAAAATTCTTGTTCCCTCCCTAGTCCCTACAAGTAGTTGATTTCTTTGAAACTCAAATTAAAGGCCCAACATATTTTATTGAAGTTTATTGGACTTCATACTTCATCTCCACTCATTTACAAATAGTTTAAACAGTAAAATTGATTAGGAAAATGACAAACTAAAATCTCTAACATAATCATGAATTGTTTAAAAAATATACTACATAAACAAAATAGATAGGATTTAAAATTTTCTTCTCTCCAACGCAAACTAAAAGAAATTTTGTCAAGCTGGCCAGAATAGATCTCTATGTAGATTTAAATGTGATTATGTTTTTTATTTTAAATTTAAAGAAATAAAAGACAAGTAGATAGTAATGCATAGATACATTGGAGATTAATTTTGAATTTAAATGTCACTTATTAGATATCAATTCTAATCGTAAATCTTTCAATCTTTTCGCTTATCTAAATAAGAATTTATAATACATCAAGATACTCTAACCCATCAACTATCTTTTCTTTCTTTCCTCTAAACTTTCAAGCGCATGAATGCACACGACATTGTAAATTGAGCTTTAATTTTTGAACATCATAAAAGGAATCAGGCACACAAATACCGGTGGAGATTTCCATTGCCAGCGCTTTATCGAGCCAAGCTGAAAGTTTGTAAAGGGTCCAAAGGCTGCTATCTGAATATGCCAGCAAGCAGAATGAGAAAATGGCCCGACAAACCATACCACGACGATAAAAAAACCGTTCCATAGTAAGAAATGGTTCGGACAAGTTATTGCCTTAATTCATCATTAAATCATTGTTAGAGAGACTCAAAATGGTAGAGAAGTTTTCGTCTTATTGATGGTCGGAAACTTATAAAATTATGCTAAATGTTATTATCGAGTAATGCTATTCATTGTTGGTGGTGATCAACACCTTGATGGTAGTGAGCCCCTCATTCATAGTCCAATAGAATTGTGATGTATTTTAATGCATTGGATTATGAATCAAAGAGTCCAATATTACCTAGAACGGTGATAATAATAGTAAATAGAAAGTTAAAAAGCGTAAGCGATAAGGTTAAGTTTTAAATCTTACAAGTCTAAGCGTCTAGATGTAATAAAGCACTATTAAGACCATTAATAATTACTTAAATTATTTAAATATTATTAATAATTATTCTTTTCATTTAATTAGTATATAGGAAAACAAAAAAAATTGGAAAAATTGGAAAAAAAAAAAAAAGTCGCCTTTCGTTGCCTTGGCCTGCATTATTTGCACCTTTTGGCGCCTAGGTTTGAATGGTGGTAAAAATGAGGTTGATCGTCTTTTCTATGCATTTTCCATACACGGGCACCTTCCCATATCGGCATATCTCACGTCTAGACTCCATCTTTTGCCACTTTTTAAAACACTCGTGACAATATTCATAGGGCGGATCCATGAATTTTTGAACCGACTACTACTAAAAAAAAAATAAATTATGATGTTACTAAGAAATTTTTTTTTTTAATTTTATACTGTAAAACAACTTTTTCGGGTGGGCCGACTATACTCCGCCCCGAATATTCATATTATCATTCCATCTTTAAAGTCCAACCAAGTTTCCGAAGCTAAAAAAGCCCGGCAATACAGCCCAACTCCAACATAGTGGGCTCCATTATGGGCTTCAACTACACATGAATCCAGCACGTTAGTGATTGCAATTTAATGAGGTCAAAGTCCAATTAAGCTCCCACTATGTCTTGCAAAGATTTAAGAAAAATTCAGAATCAGTCATTCATCGTGCGTTTATAAATTCTAAATTCAAATTACTCAAATTTAATTCTATTAAAATTATATTTCAGTGCTAAAAATTAATATATCTCTACAATTGCAAAAAAATTTAATTCAAGCATAATCTTGTTTTATTATGATATAATTTTTATATACTTGTTTTATTAATATATTGTTTTCATGATAATGTTTTATTATGACATCTCTTTCTTTTAATATTGTACTAATTTTCGTTACATTAGAGCATGTTTGACAAGATTTATTTTAAACTTTTTTTTAAACTTATTTTTAAACACATATCCAGATTCATTGGCTCAATGAGTACCCACATCAAATTTACATAAAAAGCATGAACTTAGATTCACGAATTATCATTAGTGATGAGAAAATGTCTTCTCTCTTCTGTCTTGCCTCATTTCCGTCTTGCCCCCATTTCATTGGGTGATTGGGGGCGTGGATGAATGCTCCATGGTTCATTGACCTGAATTTTTACCGAATTTGTCTTGAATTTTTTATTTTATTTCTATATTTTAAAGTTTAAATTATGTTTAAAAAATAAATTATTAGTATTAAAGTAATTCTTTGATGCCTTGAGGGGTGATAAATAGATAAATTTTAATATAGTCACGCCTTTCAAAAAATCTACAGTGAGATTGGGACGGATGAAGTTGCCCTGAACTACAGTACAATCGTCTAATGTATCACTATATCCTAACTTAGCATTTACAAATGTTAAGTTTAAACAACTAAAATTGATTGGGAAAATGACAAACTAAAATCTCTAACATAATCATGAATTGTTTAAAAAATATACTACATAAACAAAAATAGACATGGATTTAAAAATTTTCTTTTCTCCCTATTTCAAACTAGAAGAATTTTTGTCAAAGCTAGCCAGAAATGAATCTCTCTCACACAATTTAGAAATATTGATTATATTTTTTATTCGTTAATTTAAACAAATAAATAGTGAAGTGGATAATGTCGTGAATACGTTGAATATTTTAATTTTAGGCTTAAATACTCACATTTATTGAATGTCGAATTAATCACGGCTGAAATGCTCAGTTTTTCGTATTATCTAAATCGCGATTTATAGAAGTCAAATAGAAAGATCTTTCTAGCAAAAATCTAATATATTTTCTTTCTTTCACTCTTAACTTTCAAGCGCTTCCAGAATGCACGGCTTGTGTAAATTAAGACATCATAAAAGGAATCAGGCACACAAATATAAATTGGAAATTTCCATTGCCAACCTTTATCGAGCCAACAGAAAGGTTTGTAAAGGGTCCAAAGGCTACTAGATATACTTACCCAACAAACAGGAGGGCAGAAAATGGCCGACAAACCATACCGCAACGAGGCAAAGCAAATAGCATAATGAAAGCAGTTCGGACAAGTTATTGCCTTCATATCATCATTAAATCATTGTTAGAAGACTCAAAATGGTAGAGAAGTTTTGTCAGGCTCTTATTGAGCTTGTAAAATTATGCTAAATGTTATTGTCGAGGTAATCTTCGATGGGTCATTGAGGTGGTGATCAGCACCTTAGGTGGTGATGAGCCCCCCTCATTAAGCTAGTCGAATAAATTGGCATGTCTATTAATGTCGTTGGATTATGAATCGAAAAGTCGATATTATCTAGAGCAGTGATAATAATAGTAAATAGCGAAGTTACAAAAAGCGTAAAATGATGAGGTTAAGTTTTAAATCTTCCACCAGTCAAAAGCGGCGTCTGGAGGTAATAAAACCCTATTCAGACCATTAATAATTGCTTAAACTATTTAAATATTATTAATAATTATTCTTTTCAATTAATTGGTATATAGGAAAAAAAAATGTAAAATTGGAAAAAAAAAAAAAAGTGCGCCTATTTGTTGCCTTGGCCTGCATTATTTACCTTTTGACGCCTAGGTTTGAATAATTGGTAAAAAAATAGGGTTGATCGTCTTTTCTGTGCATTTTCACCATGCAGGGGCACCTTCCCCATATCAGCATATCTCACGTCTGGCTTCAGCTTCTTCATACTTTTTAAAACGCTCGTGTGATATTCGTAGAGGAGGATCGTGGAGTACACTGAGGCATCATGATTATAAAAAAATTAGGTGCCAAATATTACTAGGTGTTATTTTTTTAAGAGGTTTTTCTGTAACATAAAAAGCATTTTTTTTGAATTGAGCCAGAGCTGCACTCCACCCTGAATATTCATATTGGTGACCAATTATACCCATATACCTCATTTTCTCATCAAAAGTTAAAACAATACACTTTTTAATTTTATTATTACTACCTACATCTAATTATACTTTTTAGCAAATACCTCTTTCATTATATATATATATATATATATATATATAAAATCTAATTCTAATTTAATTTATTAAAGGACCTAATCCTAATCCTCATGCCGCAGCATCTCCATTGTCACCGTCTCCGGCGACCACTATTGCAATCTAATCACTTCTAACTACTATTACCTTCTTCTTTTCCACCACCACTTTCTCAAGCAACGCATTGAAACTTGGTGTATCACAATGACATGAGATGTACCATTAGACGATATCTAAAGACAAACTACCACAAATTTAGCTGCAAACAGCGATATCGACCTCTTGAATTCAAAAGAATACGAAATTCTACCAACACATCCAGGATCATTACCAAAATTTATATATTATGTCAGCAAAGTAAACATATACGTATCAAATTTGTTCATTATCACACACTGGCGTCATAGAAAGCAATAATACTACTACTGTTGGCCAAGTGAACCATTTGATCAAACAGTTGGTTTACGTTCAAACTTGGTCCCGGGATCATCAGTGCTGGGGAAGACCTCAAGACCAGTGACCATTGCGTCTGGTGGACCCCTCCGGCATCGTTGCTCCATCTCCTGAACCTTCTCTGGACTACCGGAAAATAAAGCCTCCACCGACCCGTTCCTTCTGTTCCGAACCCAACCCTTTAATCCCAACTCTGTGGCATTGTCAATTGTCCAATTCCTATAGAACACCCCCTGCACCCTCCCCTTTATCACCACCCTCACCTGTATCACACAAATTTATATACCAAGTACCAAAAGACAGTGTCATATAGAGAATTAAATGAAGATTTGCAGGATAACGTGATGAAACCAGAATTTGCATGTAATAATCATTCGATCCACGCATGGTAAGTCGTGCTTCAAAAGTTGTACCTTTGTTCAAAAACTGTAAACAATGTCTATAAAGATCCAGAAAGAACCATTTTATGCCCATAGAAAATGATAGTGGAGAAAAGGGGTGCTTACAGTTTTAGCAGGGGTGGCGCTAGTGTCGGTTGACGGGGTTACGGAGGACATAGAAACGAAGTGAGGAGGTAAACGACGTAGGTGCAGAGGAACACAATGAAGCCGATGAAGAAGAAGACGATGGCAAAGCGGAAGAGAAGAAGAACGAAGATGAAGATGATTATGTAGAAGAAGAGGTAGGTTGAAGAATCGTCTACTACTGGATAGAGTAGCATTCTTTGGGAGAATGGGTTTCGGCCATAGGCATATTTCTCGAGGGTTCTTGAGGAATATGTGGGATTTGAAGAATGAATTTGTCATTGTTACAGTCGTTTTCAGTTGATGATTTGGTGGAATTTTGGGATTGATGAATGGATTCAAGAATCTTGGACGGCCCAAAAGTGGGATGTGAGCATAATTAACGGTAGGTTTAAAGAGGAATTTAATACTTTCCAAAATATGGGACCTTTGGAATCAAGAAAATGGAAAGTGAGAAGAATGTTCTTTGAATATATGGTTCGAATTCATTGGCTTTTCAATGTGAATTGCCCACGTCAAATTTTACATAAAAAAAGCGTAGACTTGCATTCTTAGTTATCATTAGTGATGAGAAAATATCTTACTCTCTTCTGTCTTGCCTCGTTTCCGTCTTTGCCCCATTTCATTAGGTGATTGGGGGCGTGGATGGATATCATGGTTCGTGACCTGAATTTTTCGAATTTGTCTTGAATTTTTTATTTTATTTCTATATTTTAAAGTTTAAATTATATTTAAAAAATAAAAATTAATATTAAAAATTAATTCATTAATTAAACGGGACGATAAATAGATAAATTTTAATCCTCGTCACACCTTTCAAAAATCTACAACGGGATTGGGACGGTAAAGGTCGCCCGACTCCGATACAATCTCTAGTTATCACTTTATTCTAGCTTATTTTAACATTGATATTTTCTATGAGCGATGTTTTTATGTCTAGCTCATAAAACATTTTATTTTGAGATAAGAATTAAATGGTAGATATTTATTTTTCAGATAGACTTCATTTGCTAGCCTTGAAAGATTACATTACGCTTACAAGCTGTTAAGCCCAAAACCACAAAGCGTAAACGCCCAATAATAACTCACATCAAAATTTAGAAAAAATATGACGATGTAGTAGCCTATGGAAGATAACACTACTCTTATAATCGGGAGCGGATATAGGGGAGGGGGGGCATGATCGGACTACTACCTCGGAAAAATTGTTTTTATAGTGTAAAAAAAAAAAATTTAGTGTCAAAATATTTTTATTTTAATAATGCTTTAATTTTAAAAGTCTGATTTTTTTTTTCACTATTAATCCGATCTCTAAAAATTCTTGTTCCTCCCTAGTCCCTACAAGTAGTTGATTTCTTTGAAACTCAAATTAAAGGCCCAACATATTTTATTGAAGTTTATTGGACTTCATACTTCATCTCCACTCATTTACAAATAGTTTAAACAGTAAAATTGATTAGGAAAATGACAAACTAAAAATCTCTAACATAATCATGAATTGTTTAAAAAAATATACTACATAAACAAAATAGATAGGATTTAAAATTTTCTTCTCTCTCCAACGCAAACTAAAAGAAATTTTGTCAAGCTGGCCAGAATAGATCTCTCTATGTAGATTTAAATGTGATTATGTTTTTTATTTTAAATTTAAAGAAATAAAAGACAAGTAGATAGTAATGCATAGATACATTGGAGATTAATTTTGAATTTAAATGTCTATTTATTAGATATCAATTCTACGTACATCAGAAATCTTTCAATCTTTTCGTATTATCTAAATAGCAATTTATAGAATACATCGAAGATACTCTAACCCATCAACTATCTTTTCTTTCTTTCCTCTAAACTTTCAAGCGCGCAGGAATGCACACGACATTGTAAATTGAACATCATAAAAGGAATCAGGCACACAAATACCGGTGGAGATTTCCATTGCCAGCGCTTTATCGAGCCAAGCAGAAAGTTTGTAAAGGGTCCAAAGGCTGCTATCTGAATATGCCAGCAAGCAGAATGAGAAAATGGCCCGACAAACCATACCACGACGATAAAAAAACCGTTCCATAGTAAGAAATGGTTCGGACAAGTTATTGCCTTAATTCATCATTAAATCATTGTTAGAGACTCAAAATGGTAGAAGTTTTCGTCTTATTGATGGTGGAAACTTATAAAATTATGCTAAATGTTATTATCGAGTAATCTATTCATTGTTGGTGGTGATCAACACCTTGATGGTAGTGAGCCCCCTCATTCATAGTCCAATAGAATTGTGATGTATTTTAATGCATTGGATTATGAATCAAAGAGTCCAATATTACCTAGAACGGTGATAATAATAGTAAATAGCAAAGTTCTAAAAAGCGTAAGACGATAAGGTTAAGTTTTAAATCTTACAAGTCTAAGCGCGTCTAGATGTAATAAAGCACTATTAAGACCATTAATAATTACTTAAATTATTTAAATATTATTAATAATTATTCTTTTCATTTAATTAGTATATAGGAAAACAAAAAAAAAAATTGGAAAAATTGGAAAAAAAAAAAAAAAAGTGCGCCTTTCGTTGCCTTGGCCTGCATTATTTGCACCTTTTGGCGCCTAGGTTTGAATGGTGGTAAAAAATGAGGTTGATCGTCTTTTTCTATGCATTTTCCATACACGGGGCACCTTCCCCATATCGGCATATCTCACGTCTAGACTCCATCTTTTGCCACTTTTTAAAACACTCGTGACAATATTCATAGGGGCGGATCCATGAATTTTTTGAGCTCGAACTACTACTAAAAAAAAAAAATTAAATGCGAGCTGTTACTAAGAAATTTTTTTTTTTTTTTAATTTTTATACTGTAAAAAACAACTTTTTTCGGGGTGGGCCCGAGCTATACTCCGCCCCCGAATATTCATATTATCATTCCATCTTTAAAGTCCAACCAAGTTTCCGAAGCTAAAAGAAAGCCCGGCAATACAGCCCAACTCCAACATAGTGGGCTCCATTATGGGCTTCAACTACACATGAATCCAGCACGTTAGTGATTGCAATTTAATGAGGTCAAAGTCCAATTAAGCTCCCACTATGTCTTGCAAAGATTTAAGAGAAAATTCAGAATCAGTCATTCATCGTGCGTTTATAAATTCTAAATTCAAATTACTCAAATTTAATTCTATTAAAATTATATTTCAGTGCTAAAAATTAATATATCTCTACAATTGCAAAAAAAATTTAATTCAAGCATAATCTTTGTTTTATTATGATATAATTTTTTATAATCTTGTTTTATTAATATATTGTTTCTATGATAATGTTTTATTATGATCTCGCTTTTACTTTTAATATTAGTATACTAATTTTCGTTACATTAGAGCATGTTTGACAAGATTTATTTTAAACTTTTTTTTAAACTTATTTTTAAACACATATTTCATAGAACCTACAATTTTATCAACTTTTTAACTACACAATTCACCCACTTTTTTCAAAGTTTAGATTGCATACAAGCGATTGCAGATGCTGCTCATAGGATCAACCATGACGCTATTGTGCTCTACCATGGAGGTAACATCTTGAAATTTTTATTGTTAGAAAATTATTAATAATTTTCTGAGCAACATCATGGGTTTGATCATTACATTATTTAATTTCAAATTTGTTTATGTGTTTCTATACCTAAATATATTTTCGCTTTATTTTTTTCGTCTAAAATGGGATGCTCGTAATTGCGGACAGAAATACCATTGAATTAAAATGGGCAGCTAAAAGCAAAGTTTGTAAATTACGAGGGCTATGCATCGGCTAGCTATGGCGTGTCGGTGTGTTGGTGGCGGCATATGGGAGGGGGTGGTGTAGAGGTGATGGATAGAAGTGGGTGAAGAAGATACTTTGTACTTTTTGAAAAGTTACAGAACTTTTTTTTTTCAATTTTTCTTGTTATTTTTAGTCTTTTTTTATTTTTATTTATTTAAAATTAAAGGCAAATCCGTTATTATATATCATTATGGTGGTTTGTGATTAGAACCTATTTGATTTCCCTCAAAATCAGATTTTTTTTTTCAAAACTCGATAATTTGAAAGTCAAAAGTAGTATTAAAATATTCCATAAGGGCCCATAATTCATTCAAGTTGACTAAACAATATGGTTATATTTTTCAAATTGAAAATGGAATCTAGATTTGCCTTAGTGGAATTAATTTCACATCAACCAAATGTCTAATAATGGACAAAGGACATATATATATCATATTCTTTCGATCGTGGAAATTAATTTATCTGCACATTGTCAGCACAATCAATCAGTTTACAATGAAATTGCTTTATTCACATAGGGATGGCAATGGGCGGGCGAAAGCGGTCACAGGCGGGCGGGTCGGCCTTTTGACCCGCCAACCGCCTCTACCTAAATTTTTTTTTTCCTTTTTTTTTTTTTTTTTATAAAACTGAAAAAAAATAATTAACAAATAAATAATTTTTAAAAAAAAATATTTGTAGCAAACAAAACAAAAAAAATTCAAGAATGGGATTATAGTGTAATGATTAAGATTTATAATTTATAATTTCAACCCGAGTTCGATTCTTCTTTGGTCCATTTTCAACAAAGTTTTAATTTATATTCTATTTTATGATTTTACAAAAAATAAAAATAAAAAATAAAATAAAATTTCCTTCATGGCTGGTCACGGGCGGGCGGGCGGGGCGGGAGGCAGGTGCCCGCCCGCCCAGCCTCATGACTCATGGGGAAAAACCCGCCCGACCCGCCCCTATTACCCCGAATAAGCGGGGCGGGGTTGGTCCGCGGGTTTTTTCGCCATCCCTAATTCAAAGATTGGGTCCCACTTTAAGCATCCAAAAATTGATTATCTCAAAATATTGATTTCAGATTTGTCACTAATTAAAAATTGAAGATGTCCGGTGCTATAAAAATTGGTTTGGGATAAATTAGTAACAAATTAGAAAGATCGGGGATGAAAATTGTAAACTTCTCTTTTTCTACTAACTCAATATTTTTGATAAGTATGTGAATAATCAAATGTCGCGTGTTTAAATTCGTAACCACTCTGTTACAACAATTTATCAACATATGCAATAATCACCACATCAAGAAATATGTAAACGTTAAACAATGTAACAGATCTAAATAGATAACACTAGATAAGTGTATCCCTTTAAAAGGACAAACGAGTCAAATTGTGTAGTGCATACTTACGCCTTTGAGGCTCTACAAACGTAGATCCGCCTCTTATGCTATGACAACCAACAACATAGTCAAAAATGTCGTTTACAATAGGTAACCCACTCAAGAAAACCCAAATATCCCTCATACGCTCACTTCTTCAGAGATTTACACAAGGATCCCCCACACTACAGCTATGGACTAAAACTCACAAACTACAATAATCAATGAAAGATTACTGTAGCAACACTATTTTCACAGACTTTTGGAGAACCAAAAGTTCACCAAGAAAAGAAGATGAGGAGAACACGAAAAAGAGAGAAGAAGACACAAAAGTTGTGCACCAACACTTGTTACCTTTAACCCTAATCACAAACAATGAGAGCTTTAAATACTCGGAATCAATAGTTTGGATCATGTGTAGCAATCCAACAACTGAGATCAATAACAACCATGATAACCAAAAGATGCATTTGGCAACAAAGGTAAAAGTGCATTTTCACATGGGTCGAAATCAAAGTTTGCTGTCCCGCCAGCGGCCAATGGGTGGATTAGGCCTTCAAAGAATTGGGTATAAGGTTGTGTTTGATTGCGAGCAAGGCAAATGGGTGGAAAGAAAACATTTTCCATGGAAAAAGATTTGCCAAGAAAATATTTTCCCAGCAATTGGAAATGTAGTGTGTTTGATTGGATTAAAATTCGTCACTGAAAATGTAGTCTTTTTTTGCTTTTGGTGTTTGATTGTCTTTTATTTTCCATGGAAAATGTAGTATTTTTCAACTTTTGTTATTTGATAGCAACTATTTTCTGGGGAAATTATCACATTTTCCATGACTAAAATATTGGAGAGAAAATTGAACTTTTACTATTGACAATTGTTAAACTATAATTTACCATTTTTTATGCATATTTCCACCATACATTTTATATAATCTAATACAAATTTTGAAAAATTCTATTGTACGTTGAATTACCACAAGCATATGGATTTGTTAAAAAGTAACTAAAAGTGAGTTAAATAAGTAGCATTCTCATGAGGCTGTTATTCTAATTTAAAATATGGTAACACATTTGTGGTGGATGTAATTATAGTTATAGATAATTGTAGCGGATTTGAACACGATTATGGTGGTGGTGTTCTTTGGTATAAGGCGCAGTAGTAATAGTTGTAGAAAGCGATTGGTAATAATAGTAACACATATGTTACTGGGTATAAAAATTATTGATTTTAATGAAAATGATGAAGAATATATATGTTACTCGTGTAAAAATGTTGTTTTAAAAATTGAAATATGAATTTTAAATGAAAATAATGTATTTTCTTAAAAATTATAAAAAAAAGATAAATTATAAATTATTGATTTTAATAAAAAGCGAGGAAATAACATATAAGAACACATATGTTACTCATGTAAATGGTGGTTCTAGAGCTACGCAATGGTGTGGGAAAATTGTGGTGGTTGTAACACATGTATTACCTTAATTTAAATTAGTGGTGGTGAAACTTGTTTGCAATGTTGGTTGTGGTAACACGTGTGTTATCTTAATTTAAACTATGATAACACGTGTTATCACATTTGTGGTAAATGTGATTATAATTGTGGATAGTGATAGCGGATTTGAATACGATTGTGATGGTGATGGTCTTTGGTCTTTGGTCTTTGGTCTTTGGTAGTGGTAGAAGACGATTGGTAATAAGAATATATATTTACCAAATATAAAAATTATTGATTTTAATAAAAATGATGAAGTAACATATATCTTACTCGTGTAAAAATGTTGTTTTAAAAAAATTGAAATATGAATTTTAAATAAAAATAATGTATTTTCTTAAAAACTATAAAAACAAGATAAAATATAAATTATTGATTTTAATGAAGACGCGAAAATAACATATAGTAACACATATGTTAACCGTGTAAATGGTGGTGCTAGAGCTACTGATGAGTCTTGAGAAAATTTTGGTGATTGTAACACAAGTATTACTATAATTTTAATTATAGTAACACATGTATTACATAATTTAAATTAGTGGTAGTGAAGCGGTAGCAGTATTGCTTGTGGTAACAATTGTATCACATTTTGTGGTGGATGTGGTTATAGTTGTGGATAGTGGTAGCGGACTTGAACAAGATTGTGGTGGTGGTGGTGGTGGTGGTCTTGGGTATAAGACTAGTTGTGGTAGTGGTAGAAGACGATTTGTAATAAGTAACACATATATTCAAAGATAAAAATTATTGATTTTAATGAAAATGATGAAGTAACATATATGTTACTCGTGTAAAAATGTTGTTTTCACAAAAAAAAATTGAAATATGAATTTTAAATGAAAATTGTGTATTTTCTTAAAAACTATAAAAAGAAGATAAATTATAAATTATTGATTTTAATGAAAACGCTTGAAATAACATATAGTAACATATATATTACACATGTAAATAGTAGTGCTAGAGCTACTGTGATAGTAGAAGAAAATTGTGGTGGTTGTAACACAATTGTTATTATAATTTTAATTATAGTAACACATATATTACCTTAATTTAAATTAGTGGGGGTGAAGAGGCGGACAATGTTGAGTGTGGTAAAACTTGTATTATTTTACTTTAAAACATGGTGACACGTGTTACCATATTTGTGGTGGATGTGATTAGTTGTGGAAAGTGGTAGCGATTTTGAACACGATTATGGTTGTGTTGGTCTTTGGCATAAAACAAGTAGTAGTAGTGGTAGAAGGCGATTGGTAACACATATGTTACAAGAGTATAAAAATTATTAATTTTAATGATAATGATGAATTAACATATATGTTATTCATGTAAAAATGTTGTTTTCAAAAAAAAAAAAAATTGAAATATGAATTTTAAATGAAAATAATGTATTTTCTTAAAAACTATAAAAAGAAGATAAATTATAAATTATTGATTTTAATTAAAACGAGGAAATAACATATAATAATATATATGTTACTCGTGTAAATGGTAGTGCTAGAGCTACGCAGTAGTAGGAGAAAATTGTGCTGGTTGTAACACAAGTGTTACTATAATTTTAATTATAGTAACACATGTATTACATTAATTTAAATTAGCGGTGGTGAAGCGGTAGCAATGTTGGTTGTGGTAACACTTATGTTATCCTAATTTAAAATATGATAACACATGTGTTACCAAATTTGTAGTGGATGTGATTATAGTTGTAGATAGTGATAGCGGATTTGAATACGATTGTTGTGGTGGTGGTCTTTGGTATATAAGACAAGTAGTAGTAGTAGTTGTAGAAGAATGCGATTTTAATGAAAATGAGAAAGTACATATAAGAACATATATATTAAAATTGTAAAAATGTTGTTTTAAAATAAAAAAAATTGAAATATTAATTTTTAAAAAAAATATCGTATTTTTTAAATAATTATAAAATATTGATTTTATTGCAAATGAGCAAAAGAACGATAAGAACATATATATGTTACTAGTATAAAAATATTGTTTTAAATGGAAAAATTGAAATATTGATTTTAAATGAAAAGAATGTATTTTTAAAAAAATTATAAAAATAGAGAAATGGTAAAATATTGATTTTAATAAAAAAATTAGGAAGTAACATATAGTAACATATATGTTATCTGTGTAAAAATATTTTTTTAAAATAAAAAAAAAATAATTTTAAAGAAAAATAACGTATTTTTTAAATAATTATAAAGTATTGATTTTATTGCAAATGAGCAAATAACACATAGTAACATATATGTTACTAGTGTAAAAATGTTGTTTTTAAATGAAAAATTGAAATATTGATTTTAAATGAAAAAAATGTATTTTTAAAAAATTTATAAAAATAGAGAAATGGTAAAACATTGATTTTAATGAAAAATGAGGAAGTAGTAACATATATGTTACCCATGTAAAAATATTCTTTTTCAATGAAAAATTAAAATATTAATTTTAAATAAAAATAATAAATAAGTAAATTATAAAGTATTAATTTCAATAAAATGATGAAATAACACATATGTTACTCTTTGTAAAAATATTGTTTTTCAAATGAAAAAAAAATGAAAATATTGATTTTATGAAAATCTGTATTTTTAAATAATTATCAAAGTAATAAATTGTAAAATATGATTATAATTATTATTATATTTAAAATAATTTACAAATATGATAGTTGGTAGTGGTAACACGTGTTAATTTAATTTAAATTAAAGTAATATATGTGTTACCATAATTTAAATTAATGTAACATATGTGTTACCATAATTTAAAATAGTATACAAATATTTATTTTGTTCGTTTATGTGAAAATTCGAGTGTAAAATTAAAGATTTAATTGAAAGTGTACTTATTTTGACCACTAAATTGTACTTATTTTGGCCACTAAAATCAATGATTCGGAGGACCAAACTTTGAACATGTATAAAGTTGAAGGACTAAGATGTAATTTTAGAGGACTTAACTGTAAGATAATTGAAAATTTGGAGACCAAAGTGTAAAGATGTAAAAGTTGAAGGACCTAAGATGCAATTTTGGAGGACTTAACTGAAAGATAATTAAAAATTTGGGGATTAAAATGCAAAGATGTAAAAGATTAAGGACCTAATATGTAATTTTTGGATGACTTAATTGAAATATAAGGGACTAAAGTGAATATTATATAAAGTCATCATGACTACTATAAAATAAATAAATCCACATCATCACGTCACATAATAAAATATTATTTTTAATAAAATAAAGTATTTTTAAATCAAACCATGAAAATGAGGTATTTTTGAAAGATTAAAAAAGAGGTTTTTTCAACTTTTTACAAAAAGTAGAAATTTCTTGTCAACTTTGCTTCATATTATCATTCCATCTTTAAAGTCCAACCAAGTTTCCGAAGCTAAAAGAAAGCCCGGCAATACAGCCCAACTCCAACATAGTGGGCTCCATTATGGGCTTCAACTACACATGAATCCAGCACGTTAGTGATTGCAATTTAATGAGGTCTAAGTCCAATTAAGCTCCCACTATGTCTTGCAAAGATTTAAGAGAAAATTCAGAATCAGTCATTCATCGGGCGTTTATAAATTCGAAATTCACATTACTCAAATTTAATTCTATTAAAGTTATATTTCAGTACTAAAAGATTAATATATCTCTACAATTGCAAAAAAATTTTAATTCAAGTATAATACTGTTTTATTATGATATAATTTTTTATGATACTGTTTTATTAATATATTGTTTTCTATGATAATGTTTTATTATGATACTGATTTTACTTTTAATATTGTACACTAATTTTCGTTACATTAGAGCATGTTTGACAAGATTTATTTTAAACTTTTTTTTTTAAACTTATTTTTAAACACATATTTCATAGAACCTACAATTTTATCAACTTTTTAACTACACAATTCACCCACTTTTTTCAAAGTTTAGATTGCATACAAGCGATTGCGAGATCTTGCTCATAGGATCAACCATGACGCTATTGTGCTCTACCATGGAGGTAACATCTTGAAATTTTTATTGTTAGAAAATTATTAATAATTTCTTGAGCAACATCATGGGTTTGATCATTACATTATTTAATTTCAAATTTGTTTATGTGTTTCTATACCTAAATATATTTTCGCTTTATTTTTTTCGTCTAAAATGGGATGCTCGTAATTGCGGATAGAAATACCATTGAATTAAAATGGGCGGCTAAAAGCAAAGTTTGTAAATTACGAGGGCTATGCATCGGCTAGCTATGGCGTGTCGGTGTGTTGGTGGCGGCATATGGGAGGGGGTGGTGTAGAGGTGATGGATAGAAGTGGGTGAAGAAGATACTTTGTACTTTTTAAAAAGTTACAGAACTTTTTTTTTTCAATTTTTCTTGTTATATTTAGCCTTTTTTATTTTTATTTATTTAAAATTGAGGGCAAATCCGTTATTATATATCATTATGGTGGTTTGTGATTAGAACCTATTTGATTTCCCTCAAAATCAGATTTTTTTTTTTTTCAAAACTCGATAATTTGAAAGTCAAAAGTAATATTAAAATATTCCGCAAGGGGCCCATAATTCATTCAAGTTGACTAAACAATATGGTTATATTTTTCAAATTGAAAATGGAATCTAGATTTGCCTTAGTGGAATTAATTTCACATCAACCAAATGTCTAATAATGGACAAAGGGACATATATATCATATTCTTTCGATCGTGGAAATTAATTTACTGCACATTGTCAAAGACAATCAATCAGTTTACAATGAAATTGCTTTATTCAAAGATTGAGTCCCACTTTAAGCATCCAAAAATTGATTATCTCAAAATATTGATTTCGGACGAGTCATTAATTAAAAATTGAAGATGTCCGGTGCTATAAAAAGCGGTTTGGGATAAATTAGTAACAAATTAGAAAGACGGGGATGAAAATTGTAAACTTCTCTTTTCTACTAACTCAATATTTTTGATAAGTATGTGAATAATCAAATGTCGCGTGTTTAAATTCGTAACCACTCTGTTACAACAATTTATCAACATATGCAATAATCACCACATCAAGAAATATGTAAACGTTAAACAATGTAACAGATCTAAATAGATAACACTAGATAAGTGTATCCCTTTAAAAGGACAAACAGTTGAGCCTTGTGTAAGTGCATACTTCTGCCTTTGAGGCTCTACAAATGTAGATCTGCCTCTTATGCTATGACAACCAACAACATGGTCAAGAATGTCGTTTACAATAGGTAACCCACTCAAGAAAACCCAAATATCCCTCATACGCACACTTCTTCAGAGATTTACACTAGGATCCCCCACACTACAGATTATGGACTAAAACTCACAAACTACAATAATCAATGAAAGATTACTGTAGCAACACTATTTTCACAGACTTTTGGAGAACCAAAAGTTCACCAAGAAAAGAAGATCAGGAGAACACGAAGAAGAGAGAAGAAGACACAAAAGTTGCGCACCAACGCTTTTTACCTGTAACCCTAATCACAAGCAATGAGAGCTTTTAAATACCCAGAATCAATGGTTTGGATAATGTGTAGCAATCCAACAACTGAGATCAATAACAATCATGATAACCAAAAGGCGCATTTGGCAACAAAGGTAAAAGTGCATTTTCACACGGGTAAGAATCAAAGTGGGCACAATCAGCAAGGGCCAGCAGTGTATTAGGCCTTCATAGAATTGGGTTTAACATCATTTGGGCTCGCAACAATGACACACTCATTTGTTAGAATTGTTAGTTTATATATTGAAAAAATAAATTTGACTTGCATGTAAGAAATCATATTGAAAACAAAATTTTAAATAAATAAGCCCGACTCGCATCTGATGATTAAATTTTAAATAGACGAAGGAATATGATAAACTCGTGCCATTCCACTCATAATTTCAAAGCTAGTGATTGAAATGTCCAAAACAATATTGACATATTCAATGTACTAAAATAAATTATTATCGATTATAATTAGTTTATGTAATTATTTTAACTTGTTGAATTCAATAAAAAGTAATTTTCTTCTCTATTATTTCCAATCGACCAAGCGCTCCTAAGAAGGTTATTTCTTGATAAACTTAAGACTAAACACAAGTAACTTGTCAAAATGGTTCTATGGTTCCTTATATGCAACTCCAATTAGAATTGATAACGTAACATACGTCATATTTAATTGCTTAAAACTTAAATAAATAAACAAGAAGATTATTTATTATTCTCAAAGTAATATTTTAATTAATCCTTATTTGACTTTTTATAGGGTTTCTGGTGACCCATACACTTCAAACAACAACATTATAGATTAGACCATGCTCAACCTTATCCTAATTGGATCCAAAAGTCAAAAAGCAAAGCATTTTTTGATTCCTCATATTTCAAAGTCTTCATTTAAAACCTTCAAACAATTGAATTCCACCTTTGCAATTCGTTCAAAATAGGGTGTGTTTTTTAAGCTAAGATTTTAATTAATTTTGAATAGAATATAAAGTGCCTGACTTTATTAGACATCCAGCATATAGTTTTTGACCCTAAAGCCTCCTCAAGAACCAAAATATAATAATATAGGAATTCATCCAATTAATCCTTAAAAAATTTAAATAATACAAATATAGTTAATGTGCGATGTATTAAATATGACTTTAAATTAAATCTAACATTGTATTTACATGATTTAATTTATATCTTATTGATCTCGGAATTTGTATTATCCGTATGTCAACAGATCTTCAGTCAATCCTCTAACAGCCTATATATTACCTGCACATTAGGACAACCGTTAGGCAGCAGGATTACCAGGAAAAAGAGATTGGCGATCGTTGGTACTCCGACGATCAAAATATACGAGATAGAGTATTAGGGTGTATTAGGTGTGTGAGCATGACGAAATTTGAAAGCGAGTTTTAAGGGTGAGAATAATGCGTACCTTAGAACGACCAATGATCTTGTATTTATAGGTTTAGAGTCCAATGATTTAGATAAGCAATCAATTAGACATCTAATCTGATCATCTTTCCATATGAGATAATTGTAATTAGATATCAATGCAATCTTCTAGATTTCAGTCCTTATTTGAATTGATCCTCAATATCACGCTGCCTAATCATTAGGAAATTGAAATTTGATTTTCTTATGAAAATTCGTGCGATAATCAAACACAGTATTTCTTTAAATATCTCTCTAGTCATTCCGAAGTATCACATTGTCTGCGAATTATGATGGATTCGAAGACTAGCGAAGCGCTCTGGGTTGGCCATGAACGTCGAGGCCCTTCTTGGTCGTCGTTGTATTTGATTCAAAAGTGTTAAGATGTTGATGGTTCTTCGAGACCTTCTATAAATTCACGAGGTCTTTGCTAGGCTCGTGAGGCTTTCGTAAGCCTATAGACATTTGCTGATATGAAAGTTTTACCAAAATCGAATGATAACATATCTCTTCGTCCCTTTCTTCATATTAGCCTCCTTCTATGTTTCTGTTATTTCTTTATATTAGTAAAAACTTGATTCAAACCTGTGTGATTTAATTAATATAAGAAAAGAACAAGATTATATCTATGTACGAAAAGATGGGTGACCAAGATTCTAACTCCAACAGAGCACCAGGTCTGTATGACGTGGAATGGGACCCATACATCACTTCTTGCCCCCAATGGGGCCTCAAGGTTTTTGTTTTCTTTTTTCCTTGTCAATTTTTTACTATTCTAGCAGATTCCCGAAACTTAATCCAGTTCATACTACAAAGTACAAACCAAAAACAAGTCATATATTCCATTCATGCACCATGATTCACATACATGTCATGCACATAACATTGCATGTAACATATACAATACAATACAAAACCGGTGTCTGTATATGTGAGTCAGAGGTGAGTCAGATGTCAAATCTCATGAATATTTTCTTATGCCATCTGGATTGATGATGCTACAAACCATTCCACAATTAAATTTCCATATCTTCACGCACCAATGGTGCCTAAAATTAGGTCAATTAAGGGCTTGTTCAAGAATTTTTTGAGAAAAAATTTTTTTTGACTTTTAAACGTTTTTGTAGTGTAAAAGAGTTGAAAAGTCAAAAATCAGAAGAAAAAAATGGGTTTTTTGAAAAAAAAAGCTCACCGAATGTTTCTAAATCGATTTTTTATACGAGATGCACGGTTCATATCAATGCAGACAAAAGGCTCGATTTATTTCTTGCTCTTACTTATTTATGAAAGATGTAAGCGTATTAAATTTTTAATAAAAATAAATTCGACTTATGCGTGTAAATTAAATTATAATAAATACATATGTACCTGACAATTTAAACTCTCACACGCTAAAAATTAAATTGTCAACAATTTTTTACATTTTTAATGTTATTTGAGCCATTTTTTACTTGTTAGTTATTAGAGTATGATTAGCATAGTACGTGCATGTAATACAGAAAGTCGAATGACAATAGAACGTGAAATCAAATTGAATCATGTTTTTTTAAATTTAGGGTTATGAACTTGGAGGTGATTAGTAATTTTTATTTGGCCAAGTTAGGTATGAGTGGAAGAGAAAACAAGTCTCATTACTCGTGTGGTTGTGGTGTCGAAAAGTGAAAACAGGGGCACCGACGATCTTTTACTATTTTCCTTAGTTTAATTGAAATTTTGCCGAATGTTATGTAAATACTTATATGGAAAAAAAAAAAAAATCATATGTAAAATGTGGTTTGACCTTAAAAATTCCAAAACTATATGATTAACGAGGTTAATTGAAAATTTTAAATAAATTAACCTCCAATCCATTCATTACAACGCGCCGGTGATATCAACATTATTTAATTATGGAACCTTAATACCTCATATACTTTGTCGGGAATATACATGATTAATCAATAATTTTCTTAAAAAAAGCAATTATTTCTAGAAATTTCGAGGTGACGTCACCGACTTAATACAACATGCATTTAAAATAGTGGCAAATGTAGAATGTACCCTCTATTTTCCTTTTCTTTTTCTTGAAAATGTTAAGATTTATCTATGAATTCTTGAATATCGTAAATTTGTACATTAGATAATGTCTTTTTATTTTTGTGTTCGTAGTGGACATGCACCAATTCTTATCTCTATTGAAAAAATTTTCGTTCATCTATAAGTACGTGTAAAATTAAATTTGAGTAATTAAGACTCGACTATAATAAATGTAAAATATCTGAAATTATGTGGATGGAAAACCATGACCTCATTAATGAGTTAATCCAGGGACTGGACCGGCTGGCGACGTGGTGTCTTATTACAAAAAGAAAGAATGATTGATCAAGAATATGAGATTTGTATCACGGGTTTATAATCATATAATTGGTGCAGTCTTTTCATTCCCCACACCCAAATACAAAAATGGAATAATATAGACGCAAGTAGCATTTTCTAAAGTGAAGGCAATTTTAATTTTTTTTCCTTTACTTGCAATCAACTTCTATTAAGGAAAAGGTTGTGCATGAAGACAAGTTTGACAAATTCGAGTGTTACGTAATACAAAGGTGATATTATATAGTAGGAAGAAGTGTTACGTGGTACAAGATTACACTAAAGTACACGAGTATGTAATTAACACAATACTATTTATATTTAGTCTGGCCAAACTTCATTTTTTGTCTATGCAATTCAGTTCGATATGCCCTTATTACTTGGAAAAGTCAGGAGGTGAATATATGAGCAAACTAGTTCGACATGCCTGATCAAGAAGCAAGCATTACTGTATTGATTATACGACCATGGACCACATCACATTTAATAAAGGCGAAAGAAATAAATTTTCCATCAAGTAAAAATTTAGAAACACTATTTTAAGGTTTATAATTTAATTAATTGCCAAAAATGTTTATAATTATTAAATATTTTTTTACTCTTAAGTAGTTACTAATTATGTACAAGTCTATGTTTAGTAGTGTTTAACTTATAATTTCAATTAGTCAAATTGATCAAATATACTTTTTATCAATACATTTCATAGAACTTATAAAGTCATAATTTACAATCTATTTTTATTTACACATTCACTTATAACTTATAATATAAATATTTAAAAAATAATTTCAATCGAATATGGGTTAAGAGCAATTTTGAAAAGCAAGAGGAGTGTCAAAAGAGAGATGATATTTGAGATAGTCTCTATATAAGTCGTCAAAAATGTCAAAAAGTCACAATCAACCTTCAATGAAAAGACAAAAGTCGCTATTAAACATGCAAAATGAGGTGTGCAGTTGCGTAATACGTTTCTTATCTTCACAGTAGTTGGCTACTTTATTGTGGCTTCTTTTCAAACAAACGAATTTGAAACATGTACGTAAGCGTCACTAGATTTATTTATTTATTATTTTATTTTTTAACATTTTGCTTGAAAAATAATCAAAATTAAAATCAAGCATATAAATGTCATTTTGCAGCTGCAGGTTTTCTTCTGTTGCTGACAAGAAAAGTAAAATTAAATTCTTCAACTTCTACTTTTGGGCCTCATGAAATCCCTCTTTTTGTAAGTAAAAAATGATAGTTTTGAAAATAAGTAACTTATAAGCATAGCCAAACATGTATAAGCTAGTAGGAAAGGACGTGGAACAATTCCACCAAATCTTCAAACCTTAACACCCTAATACTAGCCATTTGAATAGGTCAACTCCAAATAATATCACTTGGATTCTATGTTTCACCCGTGATGCCCAAGAAATGAAGCAGAACATAGGGTTTAGATTTCCTAGCTTTACTTTTTATTTTTAATTTTTAATTTTTAGTTTTGAGTTTTGAATTTTTATTCAATTTTTTGTTTTGAGATCTTGTTTTAAATTGCTAAATACCTATTTAGTTTGTCATTATCAAAAACTCTATCTCAAAATAAAAAACTAAAAAACACGTTTGGTTTGAAATTTTGAAAAATTATTTTATGACTTTACATTAAATGAATTTGATTATTCAATAAAATAAAACAATTTCATACTAATATATTATCAAGTAATATTTATATTTTAAAGTTGGTGAATCTTATAATTTTTTTCTCGTTTCTAAAATAAAATACAAATAAATAATAAAAATTAATGATGTGGATTGGTAATTTTTTATCTATTTCATTGAAATCATTTTTTTTAGAATTTTTATTTAAATAACTAATAAGGGCTTGAACTATTTTTATTTTTTAATTTAGAATTTCATTATTTTTTTTTTAGAATTTTTATTAAAACGCGTAGTTTTCCTACTATGAGTGTTTTTTGTGTTTTTACTTTTTACTCAAAACACTTTGTAAAAGTTAAAACTCTGTTTTGAATTTTATATTATAAGTTTAACTTTGTTTTTAAAAATGTGTTTTTGAAAATGCCAAATCAAATAAATTTTGAGTATTTTATAAAAATTGAAAATAGTTTTAAAATAGCAAACCAAACACTAATTTCATCAAATAAGGACAAATTACGTACTAAAAGTCCAAAACACATAGGTTAGTGACTACTATACCAAAAAATAAATATTAAGAACAATTTTCATAACGAGAACAAAAGTTAAAAACTATTTACACCAAATTCTCAATGTTATATTGAAAAGTACCCCTATTATATCCAAACAAATTTCTTTCAAATCAAATACGAAAATACAAGTCTATCATGTTGAACTAAATTAAGTATAATAATATGTACAAATAATTGGACTTTCGGCTATAAAGTGAATCAGCTTTCAAGTAAATCCAGCCAATCTCAAGAGTTGGATTAAGTTAGAGGCAACCCATTAAGCTTAATCATCTGACATTGAATTGTTTGTCTGTATTACAACTTTATTGTTACCAATTTGAGTGCCACAAAAACCAGTCATTGTCTCAAAATGGAAGTCTACACTAAACCCTTCTAATTTCCAACTCAATTTGGTTAATTACAAAATGGGATTCCACTTTTTTGATTTCTTAATATAACCAACCACACCCTATTTTCAGTGGTCCAACGTTTATAGGTTGCGTCTATTCCAATTGTGTGATTACTCGAATGAATGGATGAAATGTTGATAATCCTTCAAAATTGTACTCGTTGTTTAGTCTTTATCAACTTTATTTAAATTGTGGCAAACTCGATTACTGTTCTCAATATCACAATATTTGCAACATTTAAAAAACAAGTCTCTTATTTTTAATGACAATGTCTATGGGCCTGACTCAACAGTGTAAAATTGACTTGACAATGTGAAAATTTGTCTTTTTCTTATACATTGCACATAGGGGTGGGCGTGGGTCGGTTTGACAAAAGCCAAACCGACAAAAATCGACCCAACCCAACCCAAACTGATTTGTCAAACTGAAATCGACCCGAATTGATTCGGGTTTTCGTTTCGAGCCCGGTTAAAGCATAATTTTGTAATTCTTTTTTTTCAAAATCGAGTCAGTTTCGGTTTGTGTTTTACCCAATCCCAAATCAACCCGAGTCGGTTCGGGTTGGATCGGGTCGTCGGGTTTCAGGTTTCAAATTTTTTGCCTAGTTCTAATTACATATTTCAATTGTACTTAAATGCTTTAAAAAATACTTTACACTGTGTTAGAACTAGATTAGCTAGACACTCCTCACTATGTAGAGCTAGAGACACAAATCCAAACTATTTCAAGTCAACTGTCAAACAAGGTTACAAGAATCTTAACAAACTTGATCACCCCTCTCTCAAAATCGTATTTTTTGTAACATTTTGTACTAATTTATGACAATATTTACATATCAATTGAGGAAAAAAAAACAAGTTTCCTTTATTTTTCACATCCATGTCCACGGTCCGGCTCCATTATGTAAAATTGACTTGACAATGTGAAAGTTTGTTTTTTCTTTATACATTGCACATTTCAATTATATCTAAATGATTCGGAATATATTTTACACTTTGTTAAAACTAGAGTAACTAGACATTTTTCATCATATAGAGTTAAAGATACAGGTCCAAACCATCTCAAGTTAGTTGTCAAATAATATTACAAGAAAATTAAACTCGTAAGTGAGGGAGACTAATATCTTTGATATATTGAATTGAATAATGTCGAAAAATATTAACTATTTTATGCAGTATTGTTATGCATTACAAAAAACGAGTTCCATATGCATAAAAGATTAAATTGAAGTGGGAACTCTGAATATTTAGCCTTTATCGTGATGAAGGGTTACAATTTAAACAGCTTTTTGCACAAATTAAAGGTTTCCATGTGTCATAGCTATTTGAGGTTTTTAAAGGTCACATTGTTTTATTTTTTAATTATTATTTCCCAACATGAAGAAAACCAAACTAACAAAAATTAAACCAAATATTAGTTAGTGGTTAGTATGTTAAACGCACTATTTAAATATACTAATAAACTTAATTAGAGACATATATACATTTCCTCGTATAGAAGCTGCTGGAAGCGTCTCTTATAGTTTAGAAAATTTCACATCTATCCCACACAAATTATTAGTTAATTGCACAAGTTGAGAAAAGTAATGCATAATTTGGCTATCAAGAGCACGTCACACTTCATAATATTTTAAAAACCATATTTTATTTCAAACGTGTGACGTTGAATTATCTTATATATTTTTGACGTGTGACGTTGAAACAGCAAAAATTGGCTAAACCAAATATGGGTCGGGCAGCCAGACCGTGTCATAAATGTGTTCATCTCAATCGAAGTGTCAAGAAAATCGCCACCAAACAAGCAGGTTCTGACATTTTTGTGATTCGAGGTGAAATTCAAAAATTAGGCCTTCAAAGTAAAGTATGATAAATTATGGACAGGGATGCTGATGGGTCGAACTTCAATATTTTGTTTTTTTAAATGGGCCCATTTGATTTTGGACCACTATTTAATAATAGTCATGATTTTCATAGAATGCAGCTTGCTTTGCTTTGTTGTGCTTCAAAATTTTGCACAAATATTTTTTTTTTTCCGGCATCTTCAACAATCACAAATAATTTTTTTTAATGAAAATGGATCCTCTTCAGTTTTGGATCCGAGACGATTGTCTCACTTGCCTCGGTCCAAAATCAGCCTTGACCACCAATATCAAAGCAAGAAAAAATGTGGTTCTTGTGCCCTTGCTAAAATAACATAATTCCGATCTACATTGTTAAACAACCCATATAATTTTTGAACCAGGCCAAATTCAGCATCATGTTTATATTATTTTTCTTTCATTTTTAATACTTTAATCTCTAGAATATAAAGTTGAGAGGGAAAGGGTCCGGCATCGCTTTAAATCCAACCACCGTGACTGGGGCCGTACAAATAAAACGTCACCTTTGTTAAATTAAGAGTTAATTATTTCCTTGAATAAGACACAATTTTATTAAAACAAATTCAAACCAGAAAATGTTAGCCACGTGGAATCTTTCTAACCACACGCTTAATTAACCTTAATTTAATTGTTAGGAATAAGATAATGTAAATAAAATTACGTTTAGAAAAATATAATTAAATGTTTAACCAACTAATAATTATACATAAAAAAGTTACAAAATACAAGTCAAACCATGAAAAACTAATACAATAACCGGCCAGCGATTAGAATAATTCTACAACATAATGACATTTTTCCCTAAAGGAAACAAATGTCCTCATATATATTTAATTTATATTTCAATATATATTTTTTTAATCTGTCTATGATTTATTTACAATTGAAAATCCGAATTATCTCCCTCAATGACAAAATTGTCATTTCACATAATGTAGCAACCATTAGGGTTTTCGTCGCTAAACATTTGATCGTTTATGTTTACATAGGTGGGCGGAGGAGGAGGAGGGCCCTGTGAATATGCATAACCGGTATTAGGATAACCTTGGTTGTACATTGGTACATTACTGTCATGTTGGACATAATTTTGATGGTACATTGGAACTGCATAATATGTATTGGGATTGTACGCTTGATATTCCATTTTGTTCACTTCGACCTTTGTCTCTCCGCTTTTGCTTCCTTCTCCTTCACCGCCTTCTTTTTTCTTCTCTCCTCCATCACCGCCTTCTTTTTTCTTCTCTCCACCAGCGTCTTTTTCCTTCTTGTCTCCGCCGCTCTCGTCTTTCTTGGGAGGAACAATTTCTACGCTCCTATTTAGTTTTTCTTTCAAGAATGCTGTAAGATGCTTTATGTCCATCGTCCCATTCACCGTCACCAAATCCTTCTCTAAGTTTGTTGTCACCGAATCAACTCCTATATTAAATGAAACATAATATCGTTATTAATCTTGGATTAGTCCGATTCATGCCGTACTTAATTTAAAATTATACAATTATCTAATCTAATGATAATAATTAACTCGTTTTTAATTTAATACAGTTAGGCCAGCTCACCATCAATATTTTTTTTTATGATCCGCTTTATTTTATGTGCGCATCCGTCACAATGCAGTTTAATCTTCATTACCACTGTACTCGCCGTAGGCTGAACATTGAATCACCACAAAATGGAAATAAATTAGTCAAAATTATCTCATAATATTAATCCAATTAAATAAAAAAAATTTCTCTTATTTTACCTCTTTGGGTTTTTTCTCTTCTGGTTTTTTGTCGGACTTCTCTTCTGGTTTCTTGTCGGACTTCTCTTCGGGTTTCTTGTCGCCGTCGCCGCCGCCGCCGTCTTTCTTGGGCTGAGGTGAGACCAGCTCCACCTTCTTCTTAGTCTTGTATTCAACCCGCTCGCGAAGCCATGCGGGGTCCACCTTCCCGGTCACAGTCAATTTATTGCTGCCCCAGTCTTCTTTTACATTCTCAACGCCTACATAATTGGACAACCCACAAAAACAATTTTAGGCCTCGCCCAGAGCCCCAGACTAGACTCTATGTTTCCAAATTGCATTTAGGAAGTTTGACTTAAGCTTGAAAAGTTTACTTAGAAGTTATAAAAAATATAATTATGTTTAAAATTAAGTAACTTTTATTAAAGCTGAAAATAATTTGTTGACAGCTCCAAAAAATAATTGTCTTCATCCGATAAAGATAGATCTATTTTTTTTATTCATCTGTCTCAAATTATAGTTTATTTTTATTGTTAATAGTATAATTAGAATTATTTATTAGTTTTCTAATATGTCTTTATTTAACATGTCTTTTTATCAATAAATATGAACTATCATTGTATTAATGTAGAAATATGTTAAGAAAAATATATCTAAAATTTATTATTTTAATTATAATAATTAAATCTTTTTAATTTGTGTTAAAATGAAAGTATGTCTATACAGAGAAATTATGAAGCAAAGAAAATCAAGAAGCGTGTATTGATATATCTCATAATTACATGAAAATAATTGAATTAAAAAAATAATAATTTTCCCTTTCCTAAAAAAATTTTCACCCCTATTTAGTATGACGTAAAATCGGGTTTTAACTTTCAAAAACAAAAATGAGAAATAAAAGCTATTAAATAAAAATCACACAACCACTAAGAACACTTTTAGCTATCATTTGGTGACCTAATAATTAAATTAAGGAAATAAAATTTGAGTACCTTCAAAATGGCGAACGGAGCGTTTGACTTTTTTGGCACAGCCTTCACAATGCAAGTCCAGCTTCAACACGACGGTGATGGGACCGTCGTCTTTCTTCCCGCCACTGTCCGCCGCCTTCTTCTCGCCGTCATTCTTATTCTCTTTCTCGGTCTTTATCTCATCTTTCTGAAACAAAACGGACGGAGAAATATAAATAATCGATTTTATGCATAAATGATCACAGGAAATTGAATTCGTAGATTCCCAGGCAATTGAGATTAATTAGAAGAAACATTAGGAAAACAGATACCTCACCCATTTGATTTAGTTGAGATTTAGGAGTTTTTTTATAGGATGATTGTTTAGATTTTAGTAGAAATGGAAAGGTTTGAAGACAGAAAATGGAGGCAACAGCCGGAATTTATAGAGAATGAAAATGGAAAAGAATTTGCGTTTTGATGAAGTCATATTGGCCCACCAAATAAAATCAAAGGAAAAAATAATTCAGGGGTAGGTCCAGTGGGGTCTATTATTGAATTATGTATGTTATGTGTATGTATGGATGTGGATTCATGGGTAGGGGCTGTCGGGCTGACCGTATGGGGAATGGGGAATGGGGTGCCGCCGGATTGGACTTAGCCAGATTTATCAGAGACTGATTTTTGTAAAAATTAGTAAAATAAACTTTATTTTTACCATTATATTTTGTATGTTCACAAATTTTATTCATTTTTTATTTATACATTTATCAAAAAATATTACTAAATATACATGATAAATATTTTTAAACAATAAATTCTACAAAATGTCTAGATAAAAATAAATAAAAGTTGTGAATTCTATAAAATACGTGGATAAAATTAATATTCGACCAAACTTATAAGTATTAACAAATATGCAATAAATAAGTTGTGCACTTACCACGTTCCAAAAATTTTAGGTGGGCTTTCACTAATAATAACAATTTAAAAACACCAAAATTTCATCAATGTTCCAATTTAATAATATAATGTAATGATAAACAAATAAAAAGATAATCCAATGATAAGAACAATTTGATGTGTTTATTATTCACATACCTCGTTCTTTGTTCATACACTCGTGATATATTCTTTTAATTAGGTTAGTATACGGCATGCATCACCGTGTTTGTCATGCCTACAATTAATTTAAATAGATTTAGTTTTAAACATTTTTTTAAATGCTCTCTTTCAAAAAAATCCAAAACTTCTTTAATAAAAAATAGTTTTTTTTATATTATTTAATGGTTTATAAAATATCATTTTTTTCATTGTTAAACAACAATCTATTGGACCTTTCAACCCGAATAAATATAACTTCAAAAATCAATATTTTACATTCGCTCAATTTTAAAGTTTTCTTAATTAGTATCATGAATATATTTTTTTCCAGAAATCTAAAAATAAAAGAAACGTAACATTTTGTATATTTGAAGAGAGAAGCAATTTCGAAATATGAAAAATTCTCTACGTAAAGAAGTCCTCTTATTACTATAATTAAAAGTTGAGGATGTTTATTATAATTAAAATATAGTGAAAGAAAAATAGAAAATCAGGTGTAGCCGAAACTTTAATTACTAATTAATCCTTGATCTTTCTAGAAGCAAGTGTAGCCGTGGGGTTAGGTGAAAAACACAGTCGTATGTGCATTGGTGGTCCATGGTCCAATTAAGGTCCATTTGTTTGTCTAATCTTAGCTTATAATTTAAGTTAGTTAAATTGATCAAATATATATTTTTATCTATAAATTTTGTAGATCTATAATTTACTACCTATTTATTATCTATAAATTCTACATTACCTTTAATTTATAAGCGTTTAAAAAATAATTTAAAGCACTACCAACTCATTGCAAAAACACAATCAAAATGATTTCATCTCGACTATTGATTTTTCATATATAAAAATTAATAAATACATCAAACTGTTTTATTCCAAGTCTTCAAAACTAGATTACCCGTATATGCTATATTGCATGGCATTCAAAGTCAATTTAGTGAAAAACAGTAGCCAGTAATCAAATGGACTAACTAAATGCTTGTTTAGTTCAGATTAAAATTTATTAAAAAGATGTGGTCAAAAGTCAACAATTAATTTTAATTACATGTTTCATGAGATTCACAATTTTTATTTATTTTTTAACTATATATTTCATTAATTTTTTTTTATCAAAATTTGTTAGAAAAATTCTCGCAACTCGAGTCTCGAGAAATGAAGTTAAGGTCAGAGTGATAATAAAGCAAATTGCTTGATGTTTGGTGACAAAAGTCTTAAATGTTATAGGTGATTATCAATTATAACGTGTAAAGAAGGCAAAATAGTTTTTGCATTGGGTAATGAAGTTTGTGGTGAAATAGTTTGAATAAGAGTGGCCTACCTTACTAGAAACCTGGTAGTATTCAATGCACGAGTTAAAATCTTGGACAAAATTATGAACTTTAGACTTTTAATCTGAAAAAAACATTTAATCTGAAATCTTGCAGTCGAATTTGAAATTGGCTTCCAAATAATAAATGCACCATTACAAATCACAATCATGTAACTTTTCGTTAAAGCTTTGAACAAGATAGAGATGCCTAGCAAAATTAATTTCCATACATAATGGAGGGGACATACTTGAATACAATTTTGAGTTATGACTGAGGAAGGTCGTGGAGGCTGCGGCCATTATATATAGCATAGCTTGGCCCCTACTCGAGAATTCACACACTGAGTTGAATAACTTGCCAACTTGGGGTATGAGGGAATGGAGAGGGTTCCACCTAGATAGTAACAAGGGGTGGAGATAGGAGTAGTTAGGTTTGGATATCAAGTTGGTCGGTCCGAGTATTTCAATACTCATAACTATTTATTATATTTCGAGTATTTCGTAAATTGAACTATTCGGATCCATATAATTATTGGAACCAAACTCAAACTCGATTTGTCGATTCCGATTTCGATTCTAGTTCGGTTCTACCCATAATATTTTCTTTTAAAATTGTGAGTCGACAACTTGTTTTGAAAAAAAAATAAAAGTTGCAAACTCGTTAACATTTAAATACATAAGATATTAAAACTTCTTAAATATATAAACATTAACTGGAAGAATAGATAACAAAATTGCAAACTCATAAATTAATGTTAGAAAAACAGAAATTCACTTTCAAAATTGAGGATTTGTTTCGGTTACAAAGGAGCTTTGCCTTCGCCGCCTCACTATGTGTTGAAGGAGAGAAAGATAGAGGAGAGAGTGAGAGTGAGAGTGAGAGACAGACAACAGTGTTTGTATTGTATATTTGAGCAAATAGCAATTGAGAATTTGGAATTTGAGTATTTGGAATTGGGTCAATTGAGAGTGCAGAGACATAAAAAGTGTTTGTATTGTATATTTGAGCAAATAGCAATTGAGAATTTAGAATTTGAGTATTTGAAATTGGGTCAATTGAGTTTGGGTTTATGGGTATTAGGTTTTGGTCTGTTGGTTTTGGTCTTGGACAGTTGGACTTTTGTCTTTAATACCATGGTGTTGGGGTGAGTCATTGGGTTATGGTGAATAAATTGTAAAAGATAAATAAATAATAAAAAATGACAATTTCTGTTCTAAATTTGAGTATTCACAGTTCTAGTTCAAGAACCAAGAACTAACATGGAGTCGGTCGGTTCTCAGTTCTAGTTACTAATTTTATTTTTTTGAACTTGATCGGAACCTCCAGTTCTATTATGGTCAGTTCGAGAGGTTCGATCCTGGTTAAAATGCACATCCCTAGGGATAGTTCGGTCTCGTTCTGTAAATTTTTTCCAAAGAATAATTTGAATTTGAAATTCAAAATTTTCCATGGAAAATGTCATTTCCATGGAAAATCTTGTCAAATCAATGTGTTTTATTTTCCCACTTTTGTGTTTGATTGGCACAAAATGGAAAATATTTTCAAACAATTGTCTGAAAGACACATTTGGCTACTTCCTTGAACTGTAATTTTTTCCAACTCTGAAAAATATTTGCATTTTCCATGGAAAGCTATCAAACACACCCTAATTTTCTCTCTCTTTTAAAGTAGTAATTCCTCTTAAACAAAATCTTGACTTCTCCTAATAGTTAGTATATAGGTACAATTGTATTTGAAGTAGACATTATCATAGCCCGATGTTGTTGGCAGATCTATAAGGGTTTGACTAATTCATAGCAAAGGCCAAAGGTATGTGTCATACATCTATGCAAGTGTAAGTGTAGCTTGCATAGATGTAAGTGTAGCTTACAAAGGCCAAAGGTATGTGTCATACTATTTTGGAATGATTCCCATCCATAGAACAAGTGTAGCTAATTTGAAATTAGTGAGGAGGCGACCTCTATGCAAAAAGACCATTATATGTAACTAATAAGAGATAATAATTCAATTATATTTTGTACTTATCCATCTCAAACTACTGTTGAGAAAAAGTTTGTAGAAAATACAGATAACAATTTTTTAATCAAAATTACAAATTCCAGGATTTGACTTGATAATTATATCTGCGTTTATAATATTTCTAATTAATCACAATGAGATTTATTAGATGTTATACGCGAAGCGTGATTAATCATTTGATCTGATTTCGGACTCAAGTATTACCGCTTTCAATTTACGTTCTTGAATCTACTTGCTTCAAATATATAAGTCTTCTTCATTATTTTCCAAAATATTGACTGCATGGGTGAGCAGGCACCGAGAGACCAAAACTAGAATCCAGAATCGTACTTACTATAGAGTATGTTTATATGTAGTTATAAGTATTTATAAGTTGGTCAAACATCATTTCCATCCACATATTTTTTAGAATCTACTGCTTATAATCTACAAAAATCTTTACCAAACATACTATATAGTCTGGAATCACACAAGAGAAACAAGAAAAACAATTTTTTTTTCTCTCTCACTATGTGGGACGTCAACTAGGGTTGTCCAAATGCCCTGGTATGTGTCCCTCCTAGGTTGTATATAGACCTAGGATTAGTGATGACAACATGGCGGATTCAAATTAGATTGACCTGATCTGTATCCACATCGGATCAATTTTAGAAGCTCCAAATCTGTGGAATGATCCGCCATTTCTCGGGGCGGATCGGATCCGAGTCAGAACGGATCACTACTTTGATCCGTAGACTGATTCATGTATTTTTATTTTTATTTTTTTGGTCAATTGTCATTCAAAAAATTAAACAAACATTGAAACAAGTTTACTACTTTGCTACTTTTTTTATCTTTTTATTTCTTTATTTTTCAAATGGGGCGGATCGGATAGGGGTACACATGATCCGATCCGCCCGGCTGATCCGCAGATCGAAAATATTTCGCTCCATTCTGACCTAGTATCCATCAAATTTGGGGTGGATCAAATATTTTTGCTATCCCTACATAGGGTTTTGATCTCTCATTCCTGTTTTGTCTAAAAAAACTATTTTAGCATTTTTTGCACGTACAATTCCTGAACTTTCATCACTAGTACAATTAAGTCCAGAACTTTTCTAGAGCTACCAAATAGACGTGAATTAGACCTATTTAATGTAAGCTCAAATAATTAGACCGCATTTAGGCTAATAAAAAAATGTGAAGTATAATTATTGGTTTTCGCTGACTCCATTAAAAGTAGGAAGTTGGATTCTCAAATTATGTAAAATTACAAGAGCAATATTATTTAAATTCTCTGCAATTATATTCTCTTGATTTTCCACCTTTATTTCTTACGTCGTCAAACATCAAATAATTAAATCAGAGCTAAAATGACCGTTTAGCCTTTTTAGTTATTTTATCACTTAAGCTCTTATTTTCTTTAACAGCTTCTTTGTGATCGTATCATATAAATTATTTAGTCGTTGCTAGACACTGAGCTCAGATTTAAAATGCTCAAAAGAAAATACTTAAGTAGATTTATTTACTCATCTAAAATGGTAACGATTTTTGAATGCAAATATGTGCTTACTACTTTGATTTATCTATGTTTCCAACGTAACGAGGTGTTTGACTAGGGATGGCAAAAAAAACCCGACCAACCCGCCCGCCCCCGCCCGTCAAGAGCCGCCCACCCGCCCGCCCCCCCACGAAGCAATAGAGGCGGGTTTGGGGCAAAAAATCTGCCCGGCGGGTCCGGGCGGTCCGGGCGACCCTCACCCCTTGCCCACCCCCGCCCCTAAAAAATTTTTTTTTTTTTTTTTTTTTTGAAAAATCATAAAATATAGTAGAAATTATGATTTTCAAAAATAAACTAAAGAAGAATCAAACCCGGTTAAAACTTATAAACTATTAACATTAACCACTATACCACAACCCAAATCTTATAATTTTTTGTTTTGCTTGGTATAAATATTTAAACAAAATTGTATATATATTTTTAATTATTTTTCAGTTTAACAAAAAAAAAAAAAAAAAGTTCATGGGCGGTTGGCGGGTCCAACGGCCGACCCGCCTCGCCATGACCCGCCCGCCCGCCCGCCCGCCCGCGGACCGCTGGTCGCTGGGGGGGCGGCGGGCAAAAAGTTCATGGGCGGGGCGGGCGGGGCCGACCCGCCCGGACCCGCCCCCATTGCCATCCCTATGTTTGACCATATCTATTGACTAATTGGCACGTTAAAGGCTCTTGAGTTCACGAATAACAACAATATCTTGTAGTAGATTTAGGTAATCCATAATGCAATCACATGAAGTTTAATTTATTAGCACGACCACGCTATAAAAATTAGACAATGCACTCTTAAGTGTACTATGTCATTATTCTCGAAGTACGATCACTTGGGTCAAGACAATCGCGTACCCCAATTGAGAGAGTACCTGGAGTTTAATTTATTAACCCGACCATGCTATAGAAATTAGACTACACACATTGATCCTAATTAATACACCCACAATGTACTAAAGTCATTATTCCCGAAGTACTAAGACAACCACGTACTTCAATTGGTAGAGTAACTTATTCTACGACCTTATTAAAAAAAATGTCAATATTTGTTCACCGGCCTAGGACAAATTAAATCTCGATCAAAATATGAATTGCATCTATTCGTGATTCTCATCACAAGCACTCAACTCATATTATCACACTGCAATTGAAAGTCCTTAATCACACGATCAATTATCAAATAATACAATAATCGTTTAAACAACATAAATATATAAATAATATTTATTCAATGAAGATTAAAAATATCAAATATTAAAATACAAATGGTGATATAGCACCCACAGACTACAGTGAATACTAATTATAATGCCCATTGTTCACGTGGCATAACCACATTGGTCACTTTTTAAAAAATTGTTGATAACTTTTTTGAAATTTTTAAAAAATATCTAATGTGGTGATGTCATATGGACAGTAGACACCATAATTAGTGCCCACTATAGGTGTTATACCACAACTCACTACAATATTATACTAACACTATTGGGCACAAGTCCCAACAACTGTGTCTACAAAATTTTTTGGATGAGTAAAATTTTCACATGTCTATTACATGTTCAACGTTACATCAAGTAATCTCCTTTAACAATTAATATTTCACATATAGAAAAAGGAAATAACGTTTTATCTATAACTAATAACACATTAAGCAAGAACTATAACTAATAACACATTAAGCAAGAATATAGTATAGGTGATATGGATAATCAAGAATATAACACGCATGATGTATTATTGTCCATATTTCGTTTGTATATATTTTATTATTTCGTCAAGAATATAATACATATAAGTTTGGGTAAGATTTATAAAAAGGAACAAATTAAATAGATTAAAAACTTGTTTTTACCTGTCTTCGACCTAACATTAATTGCCACTTCTTCCTATGTCAATTTCGGTCCACAAATGATGCGGTTTCTACAAAATGGAACATTTTTATTTTCTCATGACCAAGCCTCTAATAATCGAATTACTAAATATAAATGAGTTAGATGTCAAAGTTTTGTTACTCCTCCAAAAATGAGTCAGAAGTCAAAATTTTGTTACATATCCAGTCCATGTGAATTCTGCATATGCGGCTACTTAAGAGGTGGAGGCCACGTAGGCTATTGTTGTCCTGTCACGTGAAAGTTTCGTTGGCGTTCCACGTGCAGTGATATAACATTATGGTTAACCAACTTTGCATTTATGACAGGATCATTCTACAACTCGCATGATTTTTGCACTGAGTCCGACTTAAACAAGTCTCACTCTTTGATGAACCTCCCTAGCATTTAAATGGATATGGCGGACTATGTAGGGATGACAATGGGCGGGTCCGCCCGCCCGCCTCCTGAAAATTTTGACCGCCCAGCTCCGCGACCCGCTGGTCGGGGCGGGCGCATGGGTCGGCCGTTGGACCCGCCAACCGCCCCACCTAACAATTTTTTTTTTTTTTTTTAAAACCGAAAAAATAATTAAAATATATATACAATTTTTTAAATATTTGTACCAAGCAAAACAAAAAAATTATAAGATTTGGGTTGTGGTGTAGTGGTTAAAGTTAATAGTTTATAAGTTTTAACCCGAGTTTGATTCTTCTTTAGTCCATTTTAGTGAAAATCATAATTTTACTATATTTTATGATTTTTCAAAAAAAAAAAAAAAAAAATTATGGGCGGTCGGCGGGGGCGGGAGTGGGTCGCCGGACCCGGCCGGGCAGATTGTTACGCCCCAAACCCGCCCTATTGCTTCGCTGGGGCGGGCGGGGCGCCTCTTGGCGGGGCGGGCGGGGCACCTGGTTTCGGTCGACGGGTTTTTTTTTGCCATCCCTAGGACTATGGTAAGTTGGACAGGCGAGGGTGAGTTAACGAAGCTCCTTGCTTTGGTAAAAAGTAAAATGAATGTATTTTTCAATTATGGGCTAGAAAAAAGGCAGTGGACTTAATTTCCTCGTAAGCATAAAGTTTATGGGCTAAAAAATAACGAGTGGGCTTGAGTTGTGATTCTATACTAAGTGCAACCAATCTAAAACAAAATGTGGATATTACACCCATTATTTACCAATCTTAAAATAATTTCAAATCTAATAACTTAACTAATTTATTTTATAAATACTACATACTTAAAATTAGATTAATTAATTTAATATTGAATTAATAATGCATTAAAGTCATTTTTAAACTCTTAATCCCTCGTGAATTGTGATGAATTTTGACTCAAATTTGCTGTATGAGTCTTTGATTATTTTTACTGTAAGTCCTTCATCTTTATAATATCTCTACTTTAATTTCTGTACTTCCTCTTTTATTTCAATTTCACCCTCTTTTATTTCCAATCCAAGTCCTTTAATTTTTGCATTTTTTGCAAGTTGATCTCCATATTTATACTTTTATGTCAATTTAGTCCTTTATAGTATCACTATTTGATACAGATGTTACAAATGATATTGTGTATTAATATTTGATACAAATGTTACAAATGATATTTTGTATCACCGAATATGTTACTGAATATATTACACATTATATTATATTATTTTACACAACACATATTATATGAATTGGTATTTTGTATTACTGATGTTACATATATTACAAATAATAAAATCATGAGTTTTATTTGTTAAATTTGACATTGTGTTACATATCTATATAATACTGATGCTACACAGTATCAATAATTTTTAGAGTCCAGTGTTTATATTAATACGAACTTGTTGAAGTTTAGAATTAATTTTGCAGTTGTAACAATTTCTGTTTAGTATCGCGATTTGATACAGATGTTACAAATGATATTTTGTATCACTGAATATGTTACATATTATATTATTTTATTTTACACAGTACATGTTACATGAATTAGTATTCTGTATCACTGATGTTTTACATTTCAATTTATAACACAGATTGTTACAAATGTTGTAATTGAAAAGAACATGAGTTTTGTTTATGTTTGTTACAGATATTTTTGATACAAATGATATATATTTGACAGTTATAACAATAAAAGATTTTGTTTTATATATATATATAGTCAAATCAATTCCGATTTTTACGTATTCAGTTACTATAATTAACAATAAAAGATTCTATAATATATGAATTTCTATCAAATTCGAAAATTAATGATTTAATTACTATATGTAATATATAATATAATAAAATAAAATAATAGTTTTTGAAAAACAGTATTTTTAGAATAAATGAAACAAAAATTATTTTTTGGAATTATTTTAGAAAAGTGGCATATTTATGGAAAAATCCCAAAAAAATTACGTTTATACACTAATTTGGAAATGAAAATTGAAATTTATTGGATTTCTAAAAATTTTAAAAAATATCTCTAACAAATCGAATTAATTGATAAATACTAGATCTTTAATGAAACCTTAATTTTAACAATGTTACCATCCAAATTATATATTAGTCATTTCATTTTGTTGTTATCCAAGAATATCATCTAAATTGAATTCAGAATTCAAATGTTACCATCCAAATTGAATTCAAAATTCAAAATTATTATAAATTTTAAAAGAATCAATATCGATTAACACTCAGAGAGCCAAGAATTCACATTAACAAAAAAAGATACAATTTACAAAATGGTAACAAAGACAAATAATATTGTAAATAATAATATTTGATTTGTATCACAATAGAGGCACAAAAGCATGGAAACATAGTTTTATGGAGAATTAAAAAAACCTATGAACTTGACTGGTGTAAGTAGTTATTGACTAAATAACATCGCATCGTTAATAAAAGATTTAAAGTATCAATGTCTAGTAACATTTAGTGCAGTAAATCACACTAAATTGTGTGATGCCATTGACGAGAATATGAGAATATTAGTTTGCATAAAAAAAATACAATAATGTAATATTATTTAGTATTGTAGATCCAAATATGACATATTTTCTATTTTAAGCCAAAAAAATGAATTACAAGATGTTAAAGTTGTCCGAATGAATTGATGAATTTTTTGATTATACTAGTGAAATTGACGTGCAATGCACGTGTTGTATTTTAATTAAGTATTTAATAGCGTGATCATTGTTAGTGAATTTTTTAATTATTTTTTCACAAAGACTAAGTAAAATATATATTAAAACTTATTGAGAAAAGTACGTATTATTTAAATGTGAGCAATATAACTTCATTTTTAGATAATGTAATGAATGGTGTGTAGTCCACTAACATAACTGATTAATACAAATTCTAGAACTTAATACTTCAATTATGATCTCACACGGTTATTCTGTTGCTTTGAAGTTTAAACTTATTCCATATTTCTCCTCATTATGAACCGACTTTGTAAATTATTTCAAATTTTCAATTTAATTTTATTTATTCTAATGTATCAAACATTAAAAAAAGTTTAAATCACACCAGTGTCAAATATGCATAAGATTTCTTGTGAACTTGCGGTGATAAGTAGTAAAAATACTTATTATAGATTAGCATAAATTGTTAATTAATGATTTCATTTTCTTGGTATATTGGACATGGTTGTACTCATAGATATATTTTATTTCTCTACTATTGTAACTTTCTATCTTGAGAGTAATATTCTCTCTCTTTTTTCTTGCATAATGCAAGATTTTGTGCTTATGGGTAAATTGTTTTGGACTTAATTGTAATTTGATTCAGTAATCGACAGAAAAAATGAATTAAAACTATGTATTTCTTGTAATCTTGATCACTGTGTTGCCAACTTAATATAAGTAATTAATTGAAGGAAAGTTGTTTCGCTTGCAAATGATTTTAAAGTTTAAAGTGAGTTGCTTGATATATGTTACTATGTCTCAGTCTAAGAGGCCGAACTTAGAGTGTGTGTGTGTGTGTGTGTGTGGGGGGAACTGAATTTAAATAGTTTAAGTTATTATGAATTTGGATAGCTTCTATTTGGAGAAAAACAAAAATAATATTTGATTGTATATCTAAAATAATAAAAACATATGTAAAAATTTTGGACGATTTTTTGAAAGGCATGACTAAAGTTGGAAGGAAGACAAGAAAAATGACGAAACGTTAAAAAAAAATGGGTTGAAAAAATCTACAATCGAAAAAAAATGAAAATGAAACAAAAGATAGGAAATAGAAAAAAGTAAAAAAAAAAAATAATATTAAAAGGGCACACATTTCTATGAATAGTACCCACTTCAATTCAATCTTTTAATATATAGGGATTTGTGGATGGAAGAATGAATTTGGAGGATGATTTAAGATTATTTTGATGAGCTTGAAATTTGAATGAAATTGAAAGATTTTTAGTTATAATTGATGATGTAAGACCGAAATGAATAATATATAAATGTTTACTCATCTTTAGGATAGAGAATCGAGATTTTGAAATAATTGAGTTTTACTCCATATGTTATAGAACTAACAATGCTATTCATAGTTGTTCACTACCGGTAATTAGCATACGTGACATTACTCAATTGTAATAATTATTTATTCGAGTTAAGTAATGTTATTTATAGGAGTAATGCTATTCATAATCGCTTACTGTCGGTAGTTAGCCTAAGCGACATTACTCAATTAGAGTAATTATTTATAATTGTTGATTATAAATAACATTACTAATTAGAGTAAATAGTTACTCCAATTGAGTAATGTCACGTAGGCTGAGTGATTATGAATAATATTATTCTATTTATAGTTAATAACTATGAATAATCACTCTAATTGAGTAATACCAAGATCCACTGCTTGCACACGCTGAATGGCCACCTGCCTAATGGTGTAATGGCTGGATATTATGAGATCCGTACAAGGTAATAAATATGAAGAGTGGTGAAATTAAAGCATAGTTTTATTCCACAAGGCTTAAAGAGAAAAACTCTCTTTAACTTATTTAATTACAAGAATGATCCAAATGATCTAATATCTCTACAATGAGTGAGCAACTGTAGATAGTATTACCCTCCCCTCCCTTTTTATAGTGGTTAAAGAATATTTTATTTTCTAATTAAGCAAATCAACAAAAATTTAAGCAAATCAACAACAAAATTTTGTCCATCTCATTATAGCCTAACATGTAATACACAAGGACATCTAATAAACTTGTCAATACATACAATTGTCATAAATCTTTAATTTATAATGCACGAGTAAAATATCTACGACTAGGCTTTCATCTTGATATCTTGTGTAAATAATTCTTGTGAGAAAAGGTGCAGCCATGTTTGCAGGAAACAAAAAATTCTTAATTTTTTCGACTTTTTCTCTTTGCAAAAGTTTTCCAGCAGATAAAATGATGGATTCCAAGTATTAGAAAATCAAAGATAAGTCATCTCTGTAATTAAGGAGAAAATCTATTTATACTAACCTGTTTCTTTCTTTCTTTACCACACTTTTATGATCAGGCTACACACCAAATATCCTGACACAATGCGGCCACTAAAGCATAACATGGCCCAAACCGAGGATTCACATTACGAGCTTCGAATAACTTGGAGTGTTGGGAAGGCCGGAAGGATCAAACTACATGTTGTAAGTTGTAACCATACAAGTATTATTGAATTTGAACGAGACATTATGGTAAATGAGGAGTTAAATGGCCTTAAGGCATTGTTTTAGTCTTACGAGTAGTCAACATAGATAAATTTCAACCCAAACTATCGGAGAGTCACTTATCCCACGCACGTATTATCGTTTAAGCCAAAATGTCACGATGTTAATGCCCAACAAATTAGGAAAGAAGCTACCAAGTTGATCGCCCGCTACAACACAATAGTAAGTGATGACTCAAGCACTTCCATTTCTATAAATACCAAATATGGAAATAGTTAACGGGTGTGTTAAAAATATGTCATTATACATTCTTTGCATATTTGTAATGTTTTTACCCTTACAATCCGTTGACTTGGTTATTTGAGTTACAACGAGGCCTCTTACAATTCATTGCCTTGCCGCAAACATTTATTTGCGAAGGCTAAGGAACTATTTTTTATAATCATCATGAATACATGTCTAATTATTTCATTTCCAACGAATTGAGCAAAACGTATTGATGGTCAAAAACAAAGGTAGGCAATTGCCAAATGGCCACGCGTCGAATGGTCATGCTATCTCGGAACGACTTCCTTCCAAAGGACGCGGAAGTGTAGATTGTTGGAATTACTGTTCCAAGCAAAAGTAACAAAGTCAAAGTTGCCTTAGATAACCTTTACACCACTATGCGACAACCGTTACTAGACAATTTTTGTTTGAACGTAGTCTACCAGAAAGGCTGCGATTCTCTAAACGTAAGCATATATTCATATTCATAAATATCGGTGTTGTCCTCGCACACAAATGGTAGGACTAATAAGAGAGTAAATATTTGTTGCATTTCATACGTAATTTCTCTCAAACACATTGATTTGATTTTCGAAGTTATAGCACCTACAATCTCACTGATATTATGACAACTAAGCGATCCACGTGTCAAATATTACACCATCTCATGTGACAGTGATTCTATGTATAATATATGAAAATAAGGAGGTCCTTTGTTACAAATCAGCAAAAAGTAAGGCCTGAGGTTATTTGTAAAACATATCTCAAACTTTGTCCCTTTAAACAGCTTCGTTAAAAACAACGTGGAAGTGAACAAACTTCTAAAAAGTTACATCAAACGAGACAAGAAGAGATGGGGATGAACAACTTTTAAACCACTTTGTCAGAGAGAAGGTAGAAACAAACAAAAATTAGAAACGCAAAACATCACGTCCTCGTCCCTTTATAAACTGAAATTTCTCATTCATCGTTCACAATTTACATATCAAATTCCTTTCCCGTCGGATCTCCGACGAGATCTGATGGAAAGGAACCGCTCATTGCCCTCTTCCCTTTTCCGACGAGATACGATGGATATGTTTATATGTTTCTATTAGACACTCTTAGAATCTATGCACTTATGCTCTCTTAGGTAGACATTCAACATCCACATTTTGCATTAGCTTATGTGTGTTCTTTTGCATTGTCTTCAGTAGGGTACAAATGGACCGACATACCCAAGTCCGATGATGAAGAAATCCCCAGCCTGCTGCAACAGATAAATGTAGAAGTATTTGTTTCCTAAAAGCATGTGTATATTGCACGTTGAAGCAAGTACATGCCCACTAGAAGCTCCAGGACGTGAATCCTGTTTCGAAAATCAAAATACCTAACTTCAGCATTTTGATGGTAATGCTCGCTGGAAATTATAGTCATTGTTTCCTGCATTGTACACACAATATTTGATGAAGAAAAGGTTCTAGGGTTCACGTATTTGGATACCTCAACTATCTAAATAACTTGTAGTTTCCATTTATAGAAAACTTGGTTTTTCTAATTATTATGATGTAATAATTATTACTTACTGGAGCACCTTACTTTTCTTGAAGCGTGATCGTGGTCTCCTTGATGCCTTGGCAATGTACTTTTGCTTCATTGTGTTTCCCAACTTCTCAGTCACAATCCATTCAGTAACCCGTTTGGTTTGGAGGAGTCCTATAATTGCTGCTTTGGATCTGTGTAGAGACATGACGTTCTCAAATAATATCCAGAATACTAGAAGATGCATAGACTTGTGACAAAGTAAGTGAAACCTCGTAACATATTAAATTCATTCCAACTATTTTGGAAAATACAAGTATATAACAAAGTTTTGCAAGTAGCCTATCTCGATTTGCATGCCTTAGAGTGGAAGCTGCAGTAGGAATGGTAATGCTTGCTGGAAGATATATGGCTAGTGACCTTGGTAGATGGAGTTCAGGAACTAAGACACTTGCTGGGATTATGATGCAATAAAAGAAAAAGGCAACCCATTTACAGAAAGAATGCATAAATCACATGCCATTAATTTCATCCAGGTAATATATTATTGTTCACTAAAAGTTGGAATGGATTAATATGAATTGAAGTTATACTTAATTTTTCATAGGTCTATACATCTTCTACTAATCTGGATGTTGTGTGAGAATGTGATGTCTCTTCATAGATCTAAAACAGCAATTTTAGGACTCCTTGAAGCTGACCGAGTTAATGAATGAGTGGTGAGTGAGAAGTTAGGTAACACAATGAAGCAAAAGTATTTTTCCAATGCATCAAAGAGACCGATCATGCATCAAAAAAGGTAATCTACCCCACTGAGTAATTTTTTTTTTTTTTTTTTTTACACCGTAAGTTCTATATAGTAAATATGTTGGTCCCTTAAAGGTTAGTAATTGAAACCGAAAAAATCAACCATTCTATAAACAAAAACAAAACACTGTATAAATGAAGTATCCAAACACGGGAAGACCTCTATATACCTGAACCCATAATATTAAAATTTCCTTTAGAAGAAATATTACATAGATTAAGAACAATATCTATAATGTTACATCATTTTGCACTAACTTGAGCATTTTTTATTTTCCAAATAGGATTCACATCGTGGAGCTTCTAGTGGGAATGTTAGTTGCTCAATGTGCCATACGACATGCTTTTTGGAAGCAATCACTTCACCATTTATATGTTACTGCAGGCGAGGACATTCTTCATCATCGGAGTTGGGTATGCCGAAACAATTGAACCCAACTAAAGACAATAAAAAAGACTGCACAGTAGCTAATAAGAACTAGAGGTTATGATGTCTACCTATAAGAGTAATAAATGCATAGATTGAAAGAGTATTTATCTATTTGTAATGTGTCATGTAACTGTGCAGGAAGTTCAATTTTTGGTTTGTAAATCCAATATTTTGAAATAAGAAATTTCCTAGTTGTGCAGTCTAAATGATATTTCCCTGATGTTCGACTATAACAAGAGTTTAATCATTCCGAAGTGCACAGGTTTGAAGCAACATGCAAAAAAAATAGTGCCAATCAGTAAACCAAAAGAATTGATTGAATTTCTCAAGAAACTTGAATGGTGCAGGACTACATTTGGTTGTAGGCTGAGCAATTGTGCTTAAATCATTTTACTCAGATATTTCTAACTACAGTGCTCATTCAGGACAAGATTAGGTGAAAAGACAGATTATTTCATCAAATTGTACTTATAAAAATCCAAAATTTCTAACTAGTAAACCCCATATCTGGATGTGATATAGTTTTTGATCTCAAGTAATTTCCCAAATTACAAATATCTATCGCATTTATCATCACTTGAAAAACATTCACATTCCATCTTTAGCTCGGTTAAAATATGTGAGGAGATGCTTTACATTAATTGAGAGAATCTTGTTCAGTATCGAATGAAATGGTATCAAGTGTCAAACTTGACAAACTGTAATGCCTAGTTAAAAAACACTACATCACTAATTTACTATGGGAAAGTTTCACAAATAGCTAAAAAAAAAAAATTTATTCAAATACTGGTTCAACTTTTTAAAAAAAAAAAAACCAAAATAATGATTTTTCTTATTATTATTTTTACTCTACAATTTGTAACACAATGTGTACACGGGCAACACACCATTTTACGCACATTTCGCTGTCCGATTATATCACAACCACCGCTTGTTTCCACCACATCAACCACAGTCAACAAGAGACTTGTAACATTGTTACAAGTCCATCACTTTAAACATGTCATATTACATTGTTGCTCTTGTCGTCACGTCTCTTGTAATATAGCGTACTATGCCACCGCCACTATTTGTAACATACTCGTATTATGCCGCAGCCACCATCACTATATTTGCACCACCACTATCACCATCATCTCCAATCCCACCAACACAATTGACATCATTACACCATCTCATCACCATAAAAATCACCAAAAAGACCGCCACCACCACCATCAATGCCACCCCATCTCACCACCCAAAAAGCTACTATTACCAATCTACACTGCCACAGCCACCAATCTGTACCGCTACGAGCCATCATCTCCCACCACTACAAACGACGCAGATCAATATTCCACCACACCACCATCAACAATTTGCATTGCCACCAAGCTGCCATCTCCTACCACCATCTGTGTTATTATAAAGAAAGATCGTATTTGTGAAATACGAAAGAAGCATAACACTAGTATACCGCTTTTCTTTGCGGTGGAATCTGACCGTAGTAGAAGATTTTAATGGATCAAGGGTTGAGAAGAATCTATTGATAATTAAGAGATAGAGTTTTTTGTTTGAGGGGGGTTTGATTTTGAAGAATATGGAGAAATTGGGAGAGATATATATATGGATTTTGGTTTAAGAGGATCAAACGTAGTGACATACATATTATTATTTTTTTTGCCTCTAGTAGATAAAATCTCCCTACGATCGGTGATAATAAGAATTTGAAAAAAATTTAGAGTTCCAAATGTAATTTTACTTTACAAAGAGGTTAGAAATCTGGCATGATTTCTATGGGCTTTTGTATTAGGGGTTCATCAGACTAGTCCAAAATATTGGCCCGAAATATGAAGAATTCCACAAATTCCACTACCTAAGGACGTCGTGCTATGCACCTCGGAATACATAAGAGCATATTTAAGAGATCCTCTATTTATAAAGAGCATTTTTTGTATTTTAGAGAGCATATATAAATTTAAACAGTAAAAATTTTAAGTACTCTAACAGCCTTTTTATTTTTAGAATAATGTTATTCATAATCATCCATCATCATGTCGCTTTTTGTAGCAATTATGTGGTATTAATTGATATGCCATTTTGAATGAGACCCAAACTCTATATTTAAGATGCCATATCAATTAATTGACGGTAATCGTTAATTATATATATGTTGTAAAATTATGAGATAATTATTGATGACTATTTAGACTTATCAGGATACTTAGTCTTATCAGTATATTTAGATAAGCCTTGTTTGATTGTATCCAAATCTCTTTGTAACTACTCTCGAATCCTATAAATATAGGTCCATAGTCATAATGAAAATACATAATTTCTTTCGTATCTCTTATATTCTCTCTGCCTTCTTCCTCCAATTTCATAACACGTTATCGCGACGACGCCTAACCAACCGAGTTATCAAAGTAATCCTTCTTTACTATTAAAAAAAAAAAGGTTAGAATACTCGCTTTTATATTTATTGTTCATTATATTACAAATTTCATGTAATTAGAAAAGATTTGCATGTATTTGATGATTATGTAATTATTTGAGATATTTACGAGTGCAAATTTTTTTACGTTTAATCAATGATTTGCATTCAACGTTGTTGTGCTTAATTATCATAATGTCCATTAACTGCTAATCATAATTGTACAATTGTTGAAGATTGCGGGGACAAGCATAAAATTTTCTTTTATGTTAATCTTAATTCAATATCATTACATGAATTATATAATCGTAATTGGTGCTTTTGGGTTGTTTAAGAGAAAGTCCTTAAACTAATATTTAAATCCATGCATGTCAATCTTGACAAAGACTTCTTGTTTAAATTTTTTTTTATGCGTGAATTAATATTCGTAATTCAAAACGAAAATATTTGCCATTAGATAACGACTTTTACGTGACATCCATGAAAGTAATATTTATATCTCTTTATTTTTGAATATTCTTTCTATCCTTAACTTGAATAATTTTTTTTTCTTTGATATCTTTTATAAATTTTAAATTGATATATATCTTACTATTGCTCTCAAGAGCATATATTCACAAATAGTATGTTGGTGTTCTCAAGAAACACAACGTTAATATTTTGACAGAGTCATATGTCAAACCTAACATATAAATATTCTAGAAGAATATTTTTTTTGTTGCTTTATAATAAACAAAGATTTATATTACATTAATATTCCGTAAGAATATTAATTGCTCCAAGAGCCTAATTTTATAAAATATAATATTCTATTATAATATTATGATATTGCTCTGAAGAGCAAATCTTTAATTCGTAATAATGATTTGTTGTTGCCTCAAGAAGCACAATGTTATAATATTCTATTAAAATATTAGTCGCTTTGAAGAGCATAACGTTACAATTTAAATATTCCGTAAGAATATTAATTTTTACGACATTATAATTTTTACGAAAATATGACGTTATAATTTTTATATTCCGTAAGAATATTGAGCAAGATTCTAAATAATATTTTATTGTGTTCTAGAAGAAGCACATGTCTTGAAGAATATATCATATCACATAATTAAATTGTGATATAAATTAGTAATTTATGAACTAATACTTATCCCTGAAGGAAAGTATACAACTTATGTCATTTGGACTTGATTATTGTGACTCATTAATCGGTCGCTAAACTATTTCATAGTTCATTAAAATTCATGATGAATTGTCAAGATATCGCTTTAGGCGATAGTGCAACTACTCATACAATTATTCAAGATAAAAATATTTTTGGACTTAACATTAGCGTAAAATAATGTTAATACGATATCCGTACATCAAATATCGTTGAAGGTTCCGGAAGAGCTAGTATTATCTTACCAAAAAATAAGAAATTGCATATAAATGATGCACTTTATTCTAGCAAGTCCGTAAGAAATTTGCTTGGTTTTAAAGATATCCGCAAAGAATGGATACCACATTGAGACGATGCAAGAAAATAATTGTGAATATATTTGCATAATTTCTTTTGTATCCGCCGTATGTGTATAAAAGAAAAACTCATGGCACTCCCATCCGGCATGTATTATACATTCATAAAAACATTTGAATCAAACTATGTCACGAACTCAAGTTCGTTGAACCAAAAAGTTTTATGCTTTGGCATGATCGACTTGGACACCCAGGAGCAATAATGATGCGTCGAATAATTAATAACTCACATGGACATCCTCTAAAGAACCAGAAGATTCTTTTACCTAATGATTATCTATGTGCTGCTTGTTCACAAGGCACTTCATTAGACCTTCTATTACGAAGGTTCGTGTTGAATCTCCAGCTTTCTTAGAAAGAATTCATGGAGATATATGTGGGCCGATACACCCACCATGTGGACCATTTCGTTATTTTATGGTATTAATTGATTCTTCTACTAGATGGTCACATGTCTGCTTACTTTCTACTAGAAATGTAGCGTTTGCTAGACTACTTGCTCAAATTATAAAACTACGAGCTCAATTCCCCAATTACTCAATCAAGACAATCCGTCCCGATAATGCCGGGTGAATTTAGATCACAAACATTCAATGATTATTGTATGTCAATTGGGATTGTCGTTGAACATTCGGGTTGCTCATGTCCATACACAAAATGGTTTAGCAGTAGTCGCTTATCAAACGCCTTCAATTGATTGTTAGGCCTTTACTTATGAAAACAAAACTCTCAACATATGTTTGGGGTCATGCTATATTACATGCTGCATTATTAGTTCGTATAAGACCAACTGCTTATCATGAATACTTACCTTTACAACTTGCATTTGGTCACGAACCCAATATTTCTCATCTACGAGTTTTTGGTTGTGCTGTCCAAGTCCCAATTTCACCCCCACAACGTATAAAGATGGGTCCCCAACGAAGACTTGGAATTTATGTTGGATTTGACTCACCATCCATTATTAGGTATCTTGAACCTTTAACGGGTGATTTATTTATCGCGTTTTTGCGATTGTCATTTTGATGAAATGAATTTCCCAACTTTGGGAGGGGAAAACCGTATCCCTAAAACAAGATAAAATTTCTTGGAATGAAAACACTCTATCTCATTTTGATCCCTGCAGTAATCAATGTGAGCAAGAAGTTAAGAAAATCATTCACTTGCAAATAGTTGCAAACCAATTACTTGATGTATTCGTTGATACAAGGAAAGTGACAAAGTCATATATTCCAGCAGAAAATACTCCCCGCAAAAATTGATGTCCTCAGAGGACAATCCGCCATAGCAAATGAATCTCAAATACGCCAAGCGTGGTTGACCAGCTTTGGTGCTAAAGACTGCGTACTCGAAAGAAAAAGGTATAAGAGAAAACACAAATAAAAACTTTTAATGAAAAAATGGTAGAAACGATTGATCAATTAAACACCGATAATGTGATTTTTGAAGAACCACGAGTGTCCGAAAACAATGAGATTTCAATAAATTATTTATTATCTCATAAATTATGGGAACGAAATAATATTGTCGCGGACAATATCTTCGCTTTTAATGTGGCACTAGATATCATACAAAATGAGGATCCTCGAACCACAATCTATTAAAGATTGTCAAAATAGAAATGATTGGCCAAAATGGAAAGAAGCCATACAAAGGAGTTGAATTCCTTAGAAAACGAAAAGTGTTTGGACATGTAGTTCAACCCCTAAAAATATAATCCTCAGTAGGATACAAATGAGTCTTTGTAAGAAAAATGAATGAAAACAATGAAATTACAAGATACAAAGCCCGACTTGTAGCCCAAGGCTTCTCACAAAGACCTGGGATTGATTATGAGGAAACATATTCTCCCGTAATGGACACCATCACATTTAGATTTTTAATAAGTTTGACTGTGTCACAAAGGCTCGATATGCGCCTCATGGATGTAGTAACTGCATATCTATATGATTCACTTGATAGTGACATACACATGAAAATCCCTGAAGGATTTAAAGTGCCAAAAGCAAATGATTCATTCCCCAGAACAATGTTCTCAATTAAATTGCAAAGATCATTGTATGGATTAAAACAATCTGGACGAATGTGGTATAATCGTTTTAGCGAATATTTGTTGAAAGAAGGTTATAAAAACGACGATGTATGTCCTTGTGTTTTCATAAAGAAAACAAATATTGATTTAGAATTGTGGCGCTTTATGTTGATGATTTAAACCTTATAGGAAATCTCAAGAGCTCAACAAACCGCAGATTATTTAAAAATGAATTTGAGATGAAAGATTTGGGTTCTGGCTTGGATTACAAATTGAACATTTCCCGGAAGGATTATTTGTTCATCAATCTTCTTATACAGAAAAGTCTTAAAACGGTTTTATATGGATAAAGCACATCTATTGACATCGCCTATGGTCGCTCGATCACTTGAAGTGAAAAAGATCAATTTCGCCACTTGAAGATGGGGAAATAACTCTTGGACCTGAAGTACCATACTTAAGTGCAATTGGTGCATTAATGTATCTTGCAAATTGTACTCGACCGGACATAGCTTTTTCTCAGAAATCTCCTTGCAAGATATAGCTCTGCACCCACTCAAAGACATTGGAATGATGTTAAACACATTCTTCGTTACCTAAAAGGTAATCATGACACGGGATTATTTTATTCACGAAAATTAGGATCATCTTTAGTGGGATATGCGATGCGGGCGGGGCGATTCTAGGTTGAAGTTCACTAGTATGATGACGTTAATCGGTCAACGGTCAACCAGTCAACGGCCGATGCTTGTTAGAAATATAAGTATCAGCCACACATTTGATTCGCTTCTAACACTAGCATAAGAAAAAATTTAAAATAAAGTCAAATTTATGGCAAAAAAAAGAAAAAGGGCAAAAGTTCAGTGGGGGCGATAAAGATTTACGTAAAAAATAATTTAAAATAAGACAATAAAGATAATTCAAAATGTAGTAAATTTTTTATAGTTGTTCTTTACGATTTTTCATATGTTGAAAAGTTTAAAATAAAACTAAATCTAATTACCTTATTTTTTAATTTCTCAAAATTGAGGACCATAAATGTAATTTTGAATTTAAATACTCCTCTCTCTCTCTCTCTCTCCACGTGACCCCGCCACCTTCTTTTCCTTAGCTTTATATACATACATATATATACATACATCGCAGCAGCAGCGGGCAATTACCATCACACAAAGATAAAGAAAAAAAATGATGAAATCCAGAAATGGGTCCGCCCTAAACCAACACCATTTTTTTTTAATTCCAAAGACGGGCGACGCGGGTCTCGCCATGTGGTAGATCCGCCGGATGCGCAAGGTTATCTCTCCGACCCACATAAAGCTAAATCACAAACAGATATGTGTTTACACGGAGGAACAACTATATCATGGAGATCTCGTGAAGCAAACATCGACAAAGAACATCTTCAAATCATTCGAATTATTGCAATGCACGGCAAGTCGAGAATGTGCATGGTTGAGAAACATGACACATCATATCCAAGCATCATGCGGATTACCTTCAACAAAGGATAGTCCAACAATATTGTATGAAGACAATGCGAATTGTATTGCACAACTCAAAGGAGGCTACATCAAAGGGACAGACAAAGCATATTTCTCCAAAATTCTTCTATACACACGAGCTTCGTAAGAATGGTGACATCGATGTTCAACAAATTCGCTCAAGTGACAATTTGGTCGACTTATTCACAAAAGCATTGCCGACATCCACATTCAAGAAATTGGTGCACGAGATCGGGATGCGCCGACTCAAAGCTCTTCAATGATTAATATTAGGGGAGTAGTCTGTACTCTTTTCCTTAGTCCGTGTTTTGTCCCAATCGGGTTTTCCCGACAAAGTTTTAATGAAGCAAAGATTTTCTTAATACTCCAAAACTTTAACAATTATCGTATTTTTTCTTTTCGCTTTGATATTTTGTCCCATCGGGTTTTTATCAAACAACGCTTTTTAGCGAGACGCTTTTTGTAAAAATAGTCATCAAAGGGGAGTGTTGTAAAATTATGAGATAATTATTGATGACTATTTAGACTTATCGGGATACTTAGTCTTATCAAGATATTTAGATAAGCCTCATTTAATCAGATCCAAATCTCTTTGTAACCTACTCTGGAATCCTATAAATATAGGTCCATAGTCATAATGAAAATACATAATTTCTTTCAGATTCTTATATTCTCTCTGCCTTTCTTCCTCCAATTTCATAACAATATAGCATTACTCGATTTTTTACTTATCCCAATAAGTATTTATAATTTTTCTTATATTTTATTTTGACATATCTCATTTCTAATTATTATATTCCTTCTAATTATTATATGATTTTTTTTCGCTTTTCTCTATTTAATATGAACATTGAAGCTTCTTTGATTGCATTTAATCAAGATGAGCTTTCTCTACAACAATGAAAAAAAAATTTAAATATTCGCAGTGTCACCACGTATTCGCCTCCTCACAAAATTATCTCTTCCAAAATTTGCTGATCGTTTCAATTCATCTCACTCAATCGACCATCTCCAAAAACTGCTTCACTTTCTCAATCCATCTCACTCAATCGACCATCTTTAAAATCTGCTCATTTTTTCAATCCATTTCCTTTAAGTGATTCTCCCTCCACCGATCATCTCCAAAATCTGTTCACGGCTTCAATCTATCATCATAATAAAACTTACGGTCGGATCACACTGCAAATAAGCGATATACTAATTATTTTAAAAGATTAATTTGGAGAATTTAAGGATAATTTTGAAGGAGCATTCTATGTTCAAATACTCTCGTCAATATCTCTAAAAACCGTTTTATCTACGGTTTTTTTTGTCACTCTTCAACTTTTTCAAAAAGTGAAGAAAAATAAACAAAAATGGGCGATTGTTTGTTAATTGTTTACGCGATGACGTTGTTTATTATGATGAGCATCGGAAAGCAGAGGGACTGGTGAAACCCTTGCCCGTTGACGAAGCCCTCCCTGGAATGAGCCAGCATCACGGTTTACACTGTGAGTAATTTTTTCATTTTGATTTTACTTTCGTAGGAAAATATTACTAACTTTTCAATCCTAGTTTTTGTTTTTTAAACAGTTGGCATCCTGTTAACGTGGCTGCAAGGGATGAGCATTCAAGATTAAAAAGCATAAGAGGCGGTATGTATAATTTAAGCTCTGATTGCTGTTAATTAAATTGTGGCACAAACTTGATAGCTTCACTTTGAGTTTTTGTTAGAGAAATGAATTTTCATACCTCTGAAAGATTTCACACTATTTAAGTTATTCTGAATTGCTTCAAAAAGACTGTCTTTTGAATGGTGACTCACTAAAATCAATCAATTCAAGGACACTCAATTCCTTATGATTACATTACAAAATAAAAAAGGAAATCATCCTGGGCCTGTTTTATCCATCTATAACAACATTCCATTATCAATCATGGCATATATGCATGTAATTGAACTATCCTTTTTCCTTATCCACCTCCACCATTCTCATAAGGTTCTTTTGGTATGATCATTTCCCTTTGTCCTGTTCCTTGCACTGAAAGAGTTCCTTCTTGTTTCTTTCTCTTCTCTAAGGCTCCTTTATATGTGCATCACAGTGTGAATTTAGAAAAAAATAGCGTTTCCCCCTTTCTATGTAGTTCTCAGTTACCATCATCATAAACATCGAAGATGCTCCGACATATCAAAAATCAAAGCCCAAAATCGTTCAGTTGGGTACAAATGTACCAACATACCCAAATCCGACGACAAAAAATGCCCCAGCCTGCAGCAATAGATAAATGTAGAAGTGGTTTTTTCCAAAAAGCATGTTGTATATTGCACAATGAAGCAAGTACGTGCCCACTAGAAGCTCCAGGATGTGTATCCTGTTTGGGAAATCAAAATGCTTGAGTTAGTACAGAATGACATGATGAGAAATTATAGATATTGTTTCCTACATTTTATATGTAATATTTGATCAAGAAAGGGTTCTAGGAGTTGCTATTTGAGAAAAATAAGAGAAATTTTAATGTTGTGGGTTCAGGTGTATAGAGGTTTTGCATGTGCTTGTATACATCAATGTCCATACGCCTTATTGTTTTTATTTATATAACGGTTGGTTTTTGTTATTTCATATGAACCGTCTGTGGATTAACATAATTATCACATAGAACTTATGATGTAATAATTATTACTTACTAGACCACCATAGTACCTTTCTCTGAAGCGTGATCGTGGTCTCCTTGCTGCCCTGACAATGTGCTTTTGCTTCATTGTATTTCCCAACTTCTCAGTGACAACCCATTCATTAACTCGGTTGATTTCGAGAAGTCCTATAATTGCTGCTTTAGATCTATGCAGTGACATGACGTTCTCAAACAGTATCCAAAATACTAGAAGATGCATAGACCTGTGACAAAGTAAGTGGAACTTCAGAGCATATTAATATCATTCCGATTTTTTGAAAATATAACAAAATTTTGCATGTAGCTTATCAGGATTTGCATGCCTTAGAGTGGAAGCAGCATTCAGAATGGTAATGGCTGCAGGCAGATATATGGCTAGTGGCTTCGGGAGATGGACTTTGGAACTAAAATAGTTGCTGGAATTACAATGCAGTAGAAGAAAAAGGTAACCCAATGTGCAATTATCTTCCTCACAAAGAAGAATGCATAGATTACATGCCATTTCTTCCAAATTGATACACGCTGCATTAGATAAGGCACCGTGTGAATTTTCATGTGTGGAAATTCAATATTCAGTCATACCACTAGTTTGTCACTAATCCTATAAGGAAACCACTGTAGATCTATTACCTCACAAATGATGATTTCCCATAACATTTTCCTGAAGAGATTAGCCGGTCCACATGACCAGCGATGTTGTTGATATCTATATGCCTTGAATGTACTTGGCAATTCATTTTTTACCTGACAAAAAGATGAATTGTGTTTAAAGTACTGGAATTTTCATGTCATCACTGTAAATAGTGTTTTCTAGGAATAGTTCAAATACTCACTGCTAGGTCCCCTACAAAGAGAAATTTCCAGCCCTTAAGGCTAGCCCTGACTGCAAGGTCCATGTCCTCTACTGTGGTTCGATCTTTCCAGCCACCAGCATCATTCAGAGCTTTGATCCGCCAAACACCGGCAGTCCCTGCAATTCAAATCAATTATATTGATTGTCCCTCAAATTGTTTCTTTACCAGTCAGTGTAGAAACAAATTAGCTTAAAAATGAAGCACAATCTGTGGATAACCATTGAATCCAAAGAACGAGCATGTTGAGGAGCCCACTTCTTGCTCAACGCTAAAGTGATAATGTAATGACATCTCTTGGAGACGAGTCATCAGACATTCATCTGCATTCACTGCAAAATCAATTTATGGTTAAAACCTTGGAAACTTGCAAAATCATTAAATCACTTGAAGCTGTTATTCGAAAATTCCATTATAGCTTATCTGAGTTTCACATTGGAGTTATATACCAAATGTAACCAGACCAACCACTTTTTTCATTTTACTCTTTTCTTCATTTATGACATATGGCATATTTCAAAGATTTGATTGATCAATAGTTTGGAACTATAACATATTTATTACTGTCACAGGCCTTACCAAATTTCCATCTGGCCTGAACCAAGCCCAATTCTGGGTTTTCAAGTAGGTAGGGGATAGTTCTCCATAGAAAATCTTCTTCAGGTTGGAAGTCTGCATCAAAGATCACAACAAATTCACAATCTTCAACATAATGCTTCTTTAGACCTTCTCGAAGTGCACCAGCTTTGTAACCATTCCTATTGTTTCTTGTCTCGTACTTAATATTCACCCCCATTCCAATCCACTTTCGGCACTCCAATTCCACCATTGCCTGCATGTGCATTCTCCAAAATCATTGCACACCCATGATTGTACTGCAATTTATATTTAATACTTCTTTACGTTGAAAAGAATACCCTTAATGCTTCATTGGTTGAGTCATCAAGAACCTGCACTATGAGTCGGTCTGATGGCCATGAAAGCCCACATACTGCTCCAATGGAGAGCTTGTAAACCTTTGCAAACAGGAAATTTGGGATGACTTCCTATCTAGCTTTTCCAACAGATACATTGATGAATGTGTAAATTTGGATTTGAAAAGTGGATGGTGTTATTAGTTCAAGTATAAATTTTGATTTGTGAGCACCCTAATAGGAATTCTTTATTACTAGGTCGTTGTCAAAAAATGATCGTCATATTCCTCTTCAAGAAACAAGAAACTTTGTACTTGCATTAAGTAATACATGCATGCTGCCATATTTATATATACACGCTTTACATGCTGCTATTAAGAAAATTCAGTCACCATTCTTTGGTGATTGATGTAAAACTATATGTGGTCATTAATAAGATAGTTTAGTGGTGCTTTATGCTAATCTTCTAATATCGAAAATAAAGAAAGTAGAATTTTATATGCTTTCGCAAGTAAGTGTCTTGTTATATGTTAGATGCTCGGTATATTCCTAAAATAAAGCACATATAGCAATTCCTGAGCAAATAAAATTTTAAGTGTTGTACCTCTTTTTCGTTATACATGGGGATTTGAACCAACACCATAGGATAGTTCTTGTTTCTCTGTAGGTCTTCTTTTATGGCATCTACCTGGTATTTGGTGTATCTTTTCTTCCCAAGGAGTTTGACACATACGATCACAATAGCCATGTAAATCCGTTCTAAGAAAAGCATTATAGACATCCCAATGCATATATAAACTGCAATGCGTAGAAGAGGCACTGCCATTGGAACTCTTAAAAGCTCCCAAGCATAACCAAAACTTCTTGTTGCATCATAGGTCTCATTCACCTCCCAATTTTGTAAAACTATGTCTCTCATGCTGAAGGAGTGGTGTTATGAATGAAATAGAAGAAATTTAATTTAATCAAATACGAGCACTTGGGAAATGAGGGCAATGCACCAATTCAGAAATCAGTAACTATGTTTTCCGCGATTCAAGCTTTCACATTAAATAGGCACAGGGAATTGAAGGTGTTGATATGGACATATGTGGGGCTTAGGTGGAAGTGTGTAGAGCAAGTAGTAATCTACTAAAACTCAAGCTCCTCGCTGTGAGAGACACACGGTGTGCATGCAGGCGAAGTTGCTGCAACGTATCACTTGCTAGCTGGAATTCTGGCTTTTCCTGCCGACATGTTAGTTGAAGGATTCATCTGTATGCATTCCTAATGTGCTTTTAGATTCACCTTTAATGCCTTTAACCTCATATTTTCTGAAGCACCAAAGAAGTTGCGTCTTTAACCATCATAGACTTTCCTCCTTTTTTGCCTATTTAGTAATTAAGTATTCGCACTTAGTGCCATATATAATTTACTTAATCTTTGTTGTCTTATTCTAACAGAGAGCAAAATAACTAAGTATGGCAGAAAAAATTCCAAATTTTAATATGATAAAAAAAAATTGTTATGTTAATAATTGAATGGGTAGATACGTATTTTTGGAGTTTATTAACAGTTGTCAAGACATGGTTTACTATAGATTAGAATGATGACCATATGCACACGACATAGTCTCGGGAAAAATGGGAAGCTTTTTGTATCTTTTGAACGTGAAAATGCATGTTTAGCATGAATCCAAGTTGAATGTCGACATCAAGCTGAAATTACCTCATCCATTGTGTTGACTTCTTGATGGATCAATTTGCGATGTAAAATTATATTTGACGCATAATATGATGTCTTTACTTGCTTGCATACAACTCATTTATGAAACACGAACACTCCTGCTAGGACAGTATGTTCGTGTCTAACACGTAGCATGTTGTGTTGGAGATTGAGAGATGGAAACGACTATTTGCTAATTTGGTATTTGCACTTAGTGCCATCTATGATATACTTAATCTTTGTTGTGTTATTCTAACAGAGAGCAAAATAAATAAATATGGCAGAACATCTTCCATATTTAAATATGATCAAATATTTTTGTTATGTAAATAAGTGTAATGGTAAAACGGATATTTTTAGTTCATTAATAGTCAAGACATGGTTTACTATTGATTATAATGATGATAATGAAAGACACCGACATAGTCTCGGGAAAACGTGAAGCTTTTGTATCTTGTGAACGTGAAATGCATGTTTAGCATGAATCCAAGTTGAATGTCGACATCGTCGAAATTACCTCATCTATTGTATCGACTTCTTGATGGATCAATTTGCGGTGCAAAATTATATTTGACGATAATATGACGTCTTTACTTGCTTGCATACAACTCGTTTATGAACACGAACACTCCCCGCTAGGAGATTATGTTCGTGTTTGTGTTCTGTTCTCAAGGTCTCGTGTCCCGTCCGTGTTCGTGTTGGAGACCGACTATTTAGTAATTCGATATTAGTAATTAGTGTCATTTCTAATTTACTTAAACTTTGTTGTGTTATTCTAACAGAGAGCAAAATTTATAAATACGGCAAAACTTCAAATTTTAATATGATCAAATATTTTTGTTATGTAAATAATTGAAATGGTAAAACAAATTTTTTAGTTCATTAACAACAAGACATGGTTTACTATTGATTAGAATGATGACCACATGCACACAAAGATAGTCTTAGGAAAATGTGAAGCTTTTTGTATCTTGTGAACGCGGAAATGCATGTTTAGCATGAATCCAGTTGAATGTCGACATCGTCGAAATTACCTCATCTATTGTGTCGACTTCTTGACAGATCAATTTTCGGTGCAAAATTATATTTTGACGCATAAATATGACGTCTTTACTTGCTTGCATACAACTCTTCTATGAAACTCGAACACTCGCTAGGACATAATGTCCGTGTCCGTGTCCGTGTCCGTGTTGGAGATTGACTATTTAGTAATTCGATATTTGCGCTTAGTGTCATTTATAATTTACGTAAACTTTGTTGTATTATTCTAACAAATGAGCAAATTAAATAAGAATGGCGTAAAAAACTTTTTGAATTTAATATGATAAAAAAATTTGTTAAGTAAATAAGTGAATGGTAAAAAGAGATTTTTTGAGTTTATAAACAGTTGTCAAGACATGGTTTACTATGACGAATAAATATATACCGAGTTTTAAAATTGAGGTGCGTAATAAGTTAAAAATGAATTTCAAAAAGTAAATAGCGTAAGTAAATTTCTCAATTATTCACTTTTTTACTTTAAATAAACTCACATATTAGGTGTTTTTCTTATTTCATTCGCTCTATTTATTTTGTAATGGCATCTATATATTTTTACTCAGTCTTTTGTTTACTTTGTCACTTGTCATCAGATTTTTATGTTATAGCGTGGGATTATTAGATTTGTTTTTAAATTATCATGATCAATATTTTGGCTTTTATAGAAATATACAGTATTAAGACTAAAATATATTTGATAAATCAAATGGTTTATGTCATTTCTAGAAGTACCACCCATTTCTATACTTGGTATATCTTTATGGAATACCATAAATAGTACATTTTATAAGGTAGCAATTTAACAAAGGATGGAAAGTTGCTCGCTGGAATAGAGCTTGACGCCCCACCCACTAGGTTGCAGGTTCAAACTTAGGAAGCAATTCTGGCAGCTGGGCGGCTTTTACCATTTCAATGCGGGAGTTTTTTTTTTTTTTTTTTTTTTTTTTTTTAAATTTATTAGAAAGCAAGGTCTTTGACTGATTCTTTGGTTTTGACCAGTTCATGTGTAAACCAGTCCTTAAGTGACTAAACCTTTCTTCTTGTTGGGTGACGGTTTCTGGGCCTGTCCAATCTGGTTTTTATAACTATGCATAATATATTATTTTCAAGCTCAGTCAGACCATATTTTGGTAACTCTGCTGCATTAGTTGAGAGATGGAAACGACTATTTGCAAATTTGGTATTTGCACTTAGTGCCATCTATGATATACTTAATCTTTGTTGTGTTATTCTAACGAGAGAGCAAAATAAATAAATATGGCGAAACATCTTCCATATTTAAATATGATCAAATATTTTTGTTAGGTAAATAAGTGTAATGGTAAAAACGGATATTTTTTAGTTCATTAATAGTCAAGACATGGTTTACTATTGATTATAATGATGATCACAGCACACGACATAGTCTCGGGAAAAACGTGAAGCTTTTTGTATCTTGTGAACGTGGAAATGCATGTTTAGCATGAATCCAAATTGAATGTCGACATCAAGCTGAAATTACCTCATCTATTGTGTCGACTTCTTGATGGATCAATTTGCGGTGCAAAATTATATTTGACGCATAATATGATGTCTTTACTTGCTTGCATACAACTCGTCTATGAAACACGAACACTCCTGCTAGGAGATTATGTTTGTGTTCGTGTTCGTGTTCGTGTTCGTGTCCGTGTCCGTGTCCGCGTTGGAGACCGACTATTTAGTAATTCGATATTAGTAATTAGTGTCATTTCTAATTTACTTAAACTTTGTTGTGTTATTCTAACAGAGAGCAAAATAAATAAATATGGCAAAACTTCAAATTTTAATATGATCAAATATTTTTGTTATGTAAATAATTGAAATGGTAAAAACAAATTTTTTTAGTTCATTAACAGTCAAGACATGGTTTACTATTGATTAGAATGATGACCACATGCACACAGCATAGTCTTAGGAAAAATGTGAAGCTTTTTGTATCTTGTGAACGTGGAAATGCATGTTTAGCATGAATCCAAGTTGAATGTCGACATCAAGCTGAAATTACCTCATCTATTGTGTCGACTTCTTGACAGATCAATTTTCGGTGCAAAATTATATTTTGACGCATAATATGATGTCTTTACTTGCTTGCATACAACTCTTCTATGAAACTCGAACACTCCTGCTAGGACATAATGTTCGTGTCCGTGTTCGTGTCCGTGTCCGTGTGTTGGAGACTGACTATTTAGTAATTCGGTATTTGCAGTTACTGTCATTTATAATTTACGTAAACTTTGTTGTATTATTCTAACAGTGAGCAAATTAAATAAGAATGGCAGAAAAACTTTTTGAATTTAATATGATAAAAAATTTGTTAAGTAAATAAGTGAAATGGTAAAAGAGATTTTTTGAGTTTATAAACAGTTGTCAAGACATGGTTTACTATGATTTAATAAATATATACCGAGTTTTAAAATTGAGGTGCGTAATAAGTTAAAATGAATTTCAAAAAGTAAATAGCGTAAGTAAATTTCTCAATTATTCACTTTTTACTTTAAATAAACTCACATATTAGGTGTTTTTCTTATTTCATTCGCTCTATTTATTTTGTAATGGCATCTATATATTTTCACTCAGTCTTTTGTTTACTTTGTCACTTGTCATCAGATTTTTATGTTATAGCGTGGGATTATTAGATTTGTTTTTAAATTATGATGATCAATATTTTGGCTTTTATAGAAATATACAGTATTAAGACTAAAATATATTTGATAAATCAAATGGTTTATGTCATTTCTAGAAGTACCACCCATTTCTATACTTGGTATATCTTTATGGAATACCATAAATAGTACATTTTATAAGGTAGCAATTTAACAAAGGATGGAAAGTTGCTCGCTGGAATAGAGCTTGACGTTCCACCCACTAGGTTGCAGGTTCAAACTTAGGAGGCAATTCTGGCAGCTGGGCGGCTTTTACCATTTCAATGCGGGAGGTTTTTTTTTTTTTTTTTTTTTAAATTTATTAGAAAGCAAGGTCTTTGACTGATTCTTTGGTTTTTGACCAGTTCATGTGTAAACCAGTCCTTAAGTGACTAAACCTTTCTTCTTGTTGGGTGACGGGTTTTGGGCCTGTCCAATCTGGTTTTTATAACTATGCATAATATATTATTTTCAAGCTCAGTCAGACCATATTTTGGTAACTCTGCTGCATTAGTTTTGATTGGGACATGGATCTCACATAACTGCATTCTTTTGCTGATCTGCATATAGTCTCATCGGTAACTTCAATTTTACCATCTTCCCTTTTAGATGGTTACAGGTTGCACAATAAGACTAACCCTCTCCCTTCTTGATCCTCTTCCTACTAGAATATTAGTTGGCAAGTTTCCTGGAAACCAACTTTCATATTCAATATTTGGAATTCATGTCATATGTTAGCTACACAGATGTTTTTTCTTCAAACAGTGTGTATATGTACTGGCAAATCTATCATGCCAGACCCCAAAAAATTTCCGAGATTTTATAAATGACATTTATTCTTGTCTAGTTTGCAACAGTGATTGTGGTACGTTGCTGTTGGTGGTTTAAAACACCAATTAACACCTTGATAATTGATATCATGAAAACTTATGCTTACAGGCATGTTTATTTTACGCATAGGATGGGGTGTGGAACTATTTGTGGGAATTAGTTTGCTGCATTGTGCCATATACAACTTGCTGAAAAGTAACTATGAGTTATAATTGTAAGCAGGTGCTCTGTCCATCTTTGAAGTTGGCATTGCTGGTAAGTTTATACTCGAACAAAGTTATGGCAAGTCCAGATATTGAGCCGCTGAAGAGGGAATAGAAAGCTTGCACAGTGAGGTGATTAACGTGTGTAGGTTAACTGGTGGTGTCTAAATTAGGACACAACACTTGCGTGTGTCTATGTAAGTCCCCGATTGCTCAATAATGGACACAACTAATTTGCATGGTTGTTGAGTTTTTTGAAAATCAACTTGTTTATTAAATCTAAGGCATGCAAATGCGGATGACCAACATGCAAAATTCTGTTATATTTTTGATAATGTCAGAATGACATTGATATGTTCTGGAGATCCACTTTGTCACAGGTCTATTAATCTTCCAGTATTTTGAATACTGTTTGAGAACATGATGTTCCTTCATAGATCCAAAGCAACAATTTTAAAACTCCTTGAAGCCCGACAGGTTGAAGATTGGGTTGTGAACTTGTGATTGAGAAGGTAGGGAACACGAAGAAGCAAAAGCACATTGCCAGTGTTACTACTCGTTTTAAATTAGTCAAAGCCAATGAGATTTTGGTCAAGGCCAAGTTGAATAGTCAAAGTGGGACTTAAACTAGTATACCGCTTTTCTTTGCGGTGGAATCCGATCGTAGAGATTTTAATAGACTGAGGAGTTGAGAAGAATGAGAGAGAGAGAGAGTTTTGTTTGAGGGAGTTTGATTTTGATGAATATGGAGAAGAATATGAAGAAATGAAGGAATTGAGAGAGAAATATGGGTTTTGGTTTGAGAGGATGAAGATGTAGTAACGGACAAAAAAGTACTTTTTTTGTGCTTGTAGTGGAGTAAACCTCTCTACGGTTGGTGATTAAGTAAATAAATTGTTTGGGGCTAATTTATAAAATATGGTTACTTAAGGATTTAAATAACACTACATGAAAGTTGAGGATTTAAGTTGCAATTAAGACCTTTTGTTTAATGAATTTGGGGATCCATTTTCTTCACACAGAGACGTAAAGAGAGAGAACGCGACAGAGGAGAGGAAAAACAAGGAAGAAGAAGAAGAAGAAGAGTGCTGGCCGAATCGTCAGATAGTCGGAAATTTAGAGCTTGAGTTCTTCAACTTCTCTATTTTCAAGAGGTTAGCAAGAATCTACTTATTTTAGAAATGAGGTTAAAAATTAGGGTTTTTACTTATGGACTTAAATGTGAATGTCATGAAAGGAGATAAGTTAATTTTAGTGATATGAATTATTTTTGCAAGTTAAATGAAGGATTTAATTAACGAAATTTTAGGGTTCTTGACTTAGTGGATTTAATTAGAGATTTAATCTATTTTAAGCATTTTAAGATTTGTATTGGTTTATTTATGTTAATAGCTCAGAATGATGATTTTAGCAAACCTTAGAACTTCTATTTGGGTCCTTTAAGTGGATGTGATGTAAAGGAGATTATTTATGGGCCTTATGGAAGATTAGAAAGGGTTGAAAATGTTAAGGAGAATTATATGTTATTGAATAAATGGAAATAAGATTCTAGCTTGGTGACTTTAATACGAAATTTAAGAAAATTATTCTTGGTCACATATAATTGATAGAGGTGAAAAGTGGTGAATTAGAATGAGGATTAGATATAAGTGAGTAAAGGAATTTTGAATAAGTTTTGTTTAAGTACGGTAAGTTAAGCTTAGTCTTGTCTTTAATAATTAGTGTTACTTAAGATGGTTATTTATTTATTCGAGCAATTATATTTTATTTCAGGAGGTGACGAAGAAGTTGGTGTTGCGTACCGACCAACTTAGTCCTAGCCAAAAGCTCTGTGAGTAGAAAAACTTATTTTTTAAAATATAAGAATTTAAATACCATATGTATTAGTTACAAAATTATTATGAAGACGAGCATGATTTTCAGAATAGAATAGATTTCATAAATAAATTAAGTTCTATCAATTTAAATTATTATTATTATGTTTTATTATGAGAAATGCCATTATTTAGATATAGTTTATAAAATCACCAGAGAAAGTGTTTGATGATGCTGTTATCTACTCCAGTCTTGTGAGAGGGGCTTTGGATCGTGTACTAGGGTGTATTATGAGAGGTCTTTATGACCCACTCTTATGTGTGAGAGGGCTTTGGACCGTGTATAAGGGTGCTTATTTCAGAGGGCTTTGAGACCCACTTTCGTACACATAGAGGGCTTAGGGTCGTGTACGGGAGTGCTCAGCCAATCTACGCGCGTATGACTAGATTATAGTTACAGATTATCAGTGATTCATGATATTTTCTTGTGTAATTTTTCAGTATATGACAGCTTATTTAGTTTACAGAAACACATTCACATATATTGCTATCAAATGGCACTTCTTTGCAGATTTACTAAATTATCAGATTATCCAATTTTTTTATAATTTACAGTTTGCATTTACTCAGTATGTATATATATAAGATGAGAAATCAGTTTCTTGAAAATTATGATTAATTACTAACTCTCCACTCACTTAGCTAGCTCACAGATTTTCTATACTTTCTTACTCAGGTAGTAGTTAAGTTTTGAGCAGCTTTTGAATAGCCTGTTGATTGTCGAGCTAGAGCCACTCAAGGATTAGTTGTATGATTCATCTCTATTGAGCATGTCATCATTTATTTTTGAGATACTTGTTCTAGGTCTTTTTAATGATTATTTTGAGATTATATGTATATGGTTGGATAGGCTCACTACTCCTTTTGTAAATTCACATGCTTTTGGATCATTTTGTAAAAGATATTGGACATGATTGAGTTGTCAGTATTTGTTCATGGTTATTATATATGTTGTGGGAGAGGTGATCCCTAATGGTTATTTTAAGTACGTTTTTGGGAAAATCTTATTGCTTTTGTGGTTTAGTCAATTTTACAAGGAAATTTTGCCATATTTTTTATATAATCCCTTTAATTCAAGGAAAGTCAATAAGTTATAGAAAAGTCTAAGTAGGTTTAATGGTGGGTCCGACATCCAGTTGGCATTCATCATCGGCGCACGGCACATCTTGGGTCCACTAGGACGACTCGGGACGGGTCGTGTCACCCAGAGTATCAAAGAGACCACGATCACGCATTAGAGAAAGGTAATATGCTCCTGTAACTAATAATTTTGACATCATAGGTTCTATGTGATAGTTATGTTGGTTCACTAAAGGCTGGTAATTGAAATTAGAAAAATCAACCATTCTATATAAAAACAAAAAGCTGTGTACATCATCAATATGGTATTCAAGCACGGTAAAACCTCTACATACCTGAACCCACAACATTAAAATTTTCTCTTATTTCTCTTCAACTCCAATAATCTTTTTGTGATCAAATATTACATACATATATAATGTAGGAAATAATCTTTTAGAATCTTTTCTTGATGAAATATTACATGTAAAATGTAGGAAACACTTTTTATAATTTCTCATTACACCATTCTTTACTACTTGAGCATTTTGATTTTCCAAATAGGTTTTGCCTTGTGTAGCTTCTAGAGGGAATGTACTTGCTCCATAAGGGTCAATTAAGCATATGTTTGGAGGTGCGAAATGAATTTAAGTCTGGATTATAAGCTATATACTGGATAAAAAGTGGTTGTAAGTTGTGGGTTCCATGAAACGCTTGGGCTTACTTAAAATTATAATTTAAGTGGTCTGAAAACTTTTAAATGAATGGTCACACTATCTCAAAAGCTGAACTTTGAAACATATCTCAAAAGTCACTAAACTAATTACTTAAAAACTGAACTTTGAAACATAATCTCAAAAGTCACTAAATATTGCACTGTGTTATTCGTCTATCACTGGAATGGATTCCATTCCATCAGCTTGACAGAATTGTACACGTGGCCGACGGAGTTCATATGTGGCACGAATTGGGCGTTAAATGAAGCCAACTCAGCCTTTAAAAAACACAACTCTTCCTACTTAAACACGGCTTTTCCTCAATCAAAAATAAAATTCCCCAAATAATTTCCAATTCAATCACAAACGACTCGTCTAAACCCTAATCCCAAATACTGTCTTTGAAATGCAGCAGTCATCTTGTTCTTCCCAAATTGGAGAAGGCAAGTTGTGCCATTGTGGAAAACTGAGAACTCCAGTAGAAAGTTTTGTGGTTTTTAATGCGCCCATGTGATTTTTTGGCTGGGTTGATCCACCTCCTCACCCGCGGTATAAGTCCGTTATTAATAATCTTTCGGAATTTTAACCACAATGAGAAGGAAAAAAGTCAGTTAAGGAAGAGCTGCAATTTTTATAAGTTTGGCTTCTGGGCTCTTCTTTTTCTTCTATTTCGACTTTGAGGTTGAAGTGATTAGAGTAATGCTTGATAGAGTCACGGCTTAATTTGATGGAATGGCGTGTGTTTGTGTAGTGTTTGACAAAATGCTTCATTGAGCATTTGTTGCCTGTTGTGGTTAGTTTGTATAGTGTTTTAGTTTGTTTCATGCTTCACTGAGCATTTTGTGTTGTTGTTTGTGTACGATGTTTTGTATTAGATTTAGATGTACTCCTTGCATGGAAGACGATGTGGCGGAAATTGTTTCTTTTGCAGTGCAATTAAATGACTTAAAATATTCTTGGAAACAAAAGTTGACCATTATGACTGTTATAATCTCGTTTTTCTTTTAAGTTTTCATGTGAATTATAATTTGATTTAGATCAAGGAATCCTGCTAATTGTAATGTTGTCTAACAGCTTTGCATCTGTAAAGCATTAGGAGGTTTGGAATTATGTACATCATATTCATTTGTAAGAGTGGGAATTGGGTTGGCAAATAGGTCTGAATTGGCAATTATATAGTTGCTAGCAAGATGGTTTCAATTGAGTATAAATCAAAGAAGTATAACAAGATGTAGTATGAGTTTAGCATGCCAGCCGGTAGTTAATGTCTGATGGCAACCACAAGAACTACCAAGAGCAATAGCATGCCATTTGGTGACGCGAAACAAAAATCAACACGAGAGATCAAGAGCAACATCAAACACAGCAGACCTAAGTCATCGAAAAACAGACAACTCAACTACGTATTCCAAAACATGATTTGTGAAAACAACTAACAGCAGAATTTTGTATCAGGAACTCACACTAGGAGGCCATTATGCCTTTATTTTTAACCTGAACTCCGGATATGGTGTTCAGGTCGCCAAAGAATCTCCAAGAAGTATCAAACATTTTTCATGAGATATTCCTACATGTAATTTGAAAGTGATTTTAAGATGTTTATTGGATTCATTTACTGATTGCCTTTGAACTTTGTACTTAATGTCACTTTGGCCACTGAAGTTTAATTTGTTTTAGACTCATCATTGAGCTTTACAAAATGTTTCATTCAGACCACTGATTAACGTTCATTTTTTAATTGAAGATCTTGTGTGTTTGTATGCCAAGTCATCACCGTTAGGGTTTTCAATTAAATCCTACGACTTGGCTCACGGACATGTAGAATATTCAGTTAAAAAATAGACGCCAAATTGAATCGGTGGTTTCAGTGAAACACTTTGTAGAGTTAGTTTAGTGGCCAATAGTGAAACTAGCGCATGTTTGGTAGTGCTGGAATTATTTTATAAGTGCTTGTATTATAAGTTGTTGGTGAATGTGTGGATAAAAAGTGGATTATAAGTTGTGGGTTCTATGAAATGAGTGGATAAAAAGTATGTTTGACCAGTTGAAATTTTAATTTAAGCACTCCCATAACATGTGCTAGACGTCTTGGCTATATGAGCATAATTCATCATCTTTATTTATACTTGTAGGAGTAGCATTTCTCCTCCTTGGACATGTCAGGTATTGATATCGGCCCACTGGTACGAGAAATTACTTATTGATAAAGCTCACAGTATACACTTCATTTTGAGGTGGGCATTCAGTCGTGAAACATGGTGAATTGAAGACTGTTGTACTCTCCTCCTGAAAATAAGACAGATTTTATTTTGCCTTGTTGCAATACACACCTTTGCATGCATGCGTATAAATAAATTTCTCTCCTAACAACAATCGCAGTCGAGGTGCATTTCCTTCTTCTGCATTTGCATTTGCATCTGCATGTAGAATGCATTTTTGGGTTTTCTTATTTAGCGTGGGGATTCCTGGATTAATCGGAGAACCAGGGTGTGGACATGGCTAAAGTCTCCACCCGGGTCGGGGATGGGGCGGGGATAGGAAACATGAATCCTACCCCTGTTTGTATTCCAATAATTTTTTTTTTTTTTTTTTGTAATTACATTTAGAAAAATATTAATATATAAAAATTATTAATGAGCTAGACTAAAAGACCACAACTCCAGTTCATTGCCCATCCAAATGTAAAACATGTTGTTTACTAAGCATTTGTTTGGTTTTGCTTAAAAAACTAATAAAATTTTGAGTCAAAGTTAACAATTAATTTCATCACACATTTCATAAGATTTACAACTTGTATAAACTTTTCAACTATAGATTTCATCAACTTTATTAAAAATCTGCTAAAAAACTGATTTTTAGCTAAATTAAACACGAACTTAATGAGAAGTTGGTTTATAAACTTCTTTTTCAACACATTTACCTAAAAGAATTTGATGTGGGATCTATTCTAGCATTTAATATTTAAGTGTTGGGACCTTATTAAGGGATTTTATTTTGTCTCCCAACAAAAAAAAAAAAAACTAGGGAAAATATCATATTTGTTATTTAACCTTTCAAATACGTAAGGAATGTACATCCTTCTTTTAAAAATAGCACCGGACATCTCAACGTTCCTTTATGATGAAATTGTCATCGCTTTAAATTAAAAAAAAAGAAAAAAATAATTAAAAAATAATAAAATGTACCCTAAAAAAATAAAATTAACAAAGAAGTCATATTCTTTATCAAATCTCAAAATTTAAAATCCACCACCATCCTAAAAGTTCAAAAATCCCAAAATACTAAACCGAACTGTTTTTTTTGGTGTGCTTGGAATAATTTGTTGTTTAAAAAGCTGTTTAAGACTTACGCCTGAAGTCCGAGTTCATGTGAAATTGAACAACTCAAAGCTTACGCATAATTAAGTGCCATTTATTCTGCAATTGTTTTAATGGCTAGTTGATCCTTTTCCCAATTAATTTATGTCAATTTGAGTACGATTGAGCAGTGGGTGATTGAGAATCTTTTCTTTAAAATTTTGATACTGAAATAAATTATGCCGCCTTTGCCATATTAGCAAGATTACAAGCAACTGAGCATGTTTGTCTGAACATTAAAAAATTTCTTATATCTAAATAAGTAAGTTGTAGAATAAACACATTTTTTTATCGATCAAACTTAAAAGTAACTTACTTATTTTGACATTTATTCCGAAACAAGTAACTCTTTTTTCCCTTAAAATTAAGTAAAAAGTTAGTTATCGAAACATGTTTGGAAACAACAAATTACTTAAAAGTAACCTGTACTCTTATTTAAGGTTAGCCAAACATGCTCAAAGTCCTTCTCAGCTTTGTTTTTATGTGTGCGTACACCCAAGTAAAAATTCCTCATTGTACTATAACAGACACCAGTATGCTAATTAAGCTCTAATTTCTGTTAAAATGAATTTTCATACTTCTACTATTTATTATAAATTGGGATTCGATTTTAAAATGTCAACTTTATTAAGAGAAATAATTCAAACTTATATATACTAATTAATATTTTAGCATATAACCGATGTGGAATTTATCCCTAACATACATCGCAAGATAGGGGCTTGTTTGGCACACTAATTTTGGAATCTAAAGCTCGTTTGAACTTTAGATAGATCAAATTGTTCGTTTGAGCATAATGGGCTCTAGTACCATATTAAGACTTGAGTTCTATCTCAAAATGTCAACCTTACTAAGAGGATTAACCTTAACTCTTAGATATTGGTTAATATTTATATTAACCGATGTGGAATTTATCCCCAACACTATTAAGTTATTCTGAATTGCTTCGTTAAGTCTGTCTTTTGAATGTTGACCAGCAGCTAGCTGAAAGTATCGTCGCCTTCAAGCACTTGAAGCAATGAGGATATATAACCCGGCATGGCCCATACTGTGTTGGGCTGTGCATAAAGCGTGCTGGCCCAGCACATTTCGATGCCTCTAGCTCTGCCTTAGGCTTTACACAACAAAAAATGGAAAATGGACCACTAAAATCTATCAATTCCTTATTGGATCATTACAGAAATCTGAGTTTCACATTGGAGTTACATAACAAATGTTTACCAGACCAACCATCTTTTGTCATTCGATTCTTATCTTAATTCATGACATATGGCAGATTTTAAATATTTGATTGATCAGTGATAACTAGTTTTGAACCATAACATACATATTACTGTCACACACCTTACCAAATTTTCAAGTAGGTACGGGATAGTCCTCAATTTGAAAATCTTCTTCAGGCGGGAAGTCCGCATTAAAGATCACAATGAATTCACAATCTTCAACATAATACTTCTTTAGACCTTCTCGAAGAGCACCAGCCATGTAACCATTCCTATTGTTTCTTGTCTCGTACCTAACATTCAACCCCTTTTCAATCCATTTTCGACACTCCAATTCCACCATTGCCTGCATATTCATTCTTCAGAATCATTGTACAGCAATTTATATTTAATACTACTTTTGGTTGAAGAGAATACCCTTAATGTTTCGTTGGTTGAGTCATCAAGAACCTGCACTATGAGTCGATCTGATGGCCATGAAAGCCCACATGCTGCTCCAATAGAGAGCTTGTAATCCTATGCGAAAAGGGTATTTTGGATTAACTCAGCACTCTTTTCTTCAGTGGTTTTCTTAAGCATGAGTTGTATCACAAGAGTTTACATGATTGACAATATGTTGGATAATGTTGGATCCACACTGATTTGACTATTCTGAGAATCGATAATTGTGATAGTGTTCCGATTTCCTTTTTGTTCTTTTTGTTATTTGGTGGTTTTCTCGAAGCTTTTTATCTTACTTCTCTAGATGTATTGAATATTTACTTTGAAGAGTTTTGCTCATATAATGATAGCATACATAATGATCACTAGTCCAAAGAAAATTTAAGCGTACCTCTATTTCGTTATACACGGGGATTTGAACCAACACCATCAGACACTTTTTGTTTCTCTGTAGGTCTTCTTTTATAGTGACTGCCTGGTACTCCGGTGTATCTCTCTTCCTCGGGCATTGGACATATTTGATCACAATAGCAATGTAAAGCCATTCGAAGAAAAGCATTATAGACATCCCTACACAAATATAAAGTGCAATGCCCAGAAGAGGCGCGGCAATTGGAACTCTTATGAGCTGCTCCTAAGCATAACTGAGACTCATTGCATCATAGGTCTCATTCACCTCTAGGTCTGGGAAATCTATGTGTCTCATGCTGAAAGAGTGGTGTTATGCAAGAAAAAGAGGGAAGAAGTTGAATTTAACCAAAGAAGAGAGCAGTCACTCTGTTTCCAAGCGATTCAAGCTTTTGCTTTACATAGGCACAGGGAAACACGAAGGTGTAGATATGCACATACGTGCGAGCCTTAGGTAAAAGTGTGTAGATCAAGGAGTAACATATCAAGTTCCTCATTGTGAGAGATACACGGTGTACATGCAAATGAAGTTGCTGCAACTCACTTGCTAGCTTGGAATTCTGGCTTTTCCTGCCGACATGGTAGTTGAAAGATTCATCTGTATTCGTTCCTAATGTGATTTTAGATTCACCTTTAATGCCTTTAACCTCATATTTTCTCTGGCCCTAGAGAAGTTGCCAAAACATTTACAAACTCATAGATAATTGTGAATCCATAGGATTAATCTGAACTTTCAACGGTCTAATGATTTGAAAACTAAAATTGTTTATCTATGCTGTCATTGAGTATCCTCCTCTAGATATACAATTTGTGAGTTAATATCTAACCTGTATTGGATAATTAATAGCATTTGTTTACTTATATATAGCTGTTTCAAGGATTCCTTGCAGATAGATATATCATAAAGAAAGGATTTCTAAATCTTTTCAAATACAGTTAGCATTCATCAAAATTAGAATCTACATCATTGTATTTTATGTTTACTCGGATGTACTATACGTGCTCTAAAATTATGAAAAACCATGAAGAATTGAAAAGGCCCTAGTCAAATTAGAATGACTCGTATATTTACGAGAATTTTTTTTAAGAGTGTTGATTGGATTTAAGAGTCCTTATTCCTGACCTATATGTTAGCTCACTTGAATTACACAAAAATATGCCTACAACATTGCAAAATTATGTAAGAAAATGAATGATGAGATGTACATATAACCAGAAATACAAAAAATAACACTTAGTTCTTGTCATTCACCATTGAACATTATTTCTTTACCTTAGTGCAGTATATTTAATAGTGTTTGCTACTAGCTTGTGTTGCTCATTTGCCTGATATTTGGAATAAGAAGAAGAAGAATCCTTGTCAATAGTTTTATGGTTAAGAAAGCAAACACTATTCAATGTAAGAAAGCAAGAGTTTTATGGTAATTAGCTAGAGTGTTTTTTCTACCTCTTCTATGACATAAATTTATATCATGTCTAAAAAAAACAGAAGCAACTATAGAAAGTCGTAGAGGTGGCAAATTAGCTGCTAGGCCGGCCTGTCCCGATTTAGAACAGGTCACACAAGAACCTGACCCTATTTTACACGGGTCAGAATTGGGCCAGCACAATCCAATTTTGGGTCAACCAAGCCACAGACTAGCCCGGTTTAATTATTTAATTTCTTTTCTTTTCTTTTTTTTGGAGTTTCATCTTCTTTCCCCACAAAACCCTTCACCCCACTCCCACGGTCACCAAATTGGGGGGGATCCCCTTGGGCCAAAAATTTTACATGCCAGTCCGGTGTTAGCCCGCGGGCTAATCATACCGGGTCAAATAGGCCTTGTTTTTTATTGGACAGGCCCGACTCAAAATCCGACTTATCTAGGCTAACGTATCTAGTCAACCCATTTTGCCACTTCTAATAAAAAAAATGCAGAAATATCTGTACTCTTATCATCTTCAAACTTGTAACAATCTGCTGATACATTTCAAACTTTATTGTTTTATCATTCATGTGAATTCACATCAGTAGGCAGATTCATAATATGCTGACAAGAATGAGTAATTCAAATGTAATTAAAGGTAATAGATGGTGTCATTTTACTTTCTTTTCTATTAGTCAATGATGGTAGGAAATTATTTGCTGCTTCACAGTGATAATGAGACTTACAAGAGCATCATCAGGTTATATGGTTGTGTGCCCCAAATCTTATTGAGACCAGAATGAGTATACCATGGGACTGGCACCGCTCCCGAAGATACACATGTCGCGTTTACTTTTTATTATGTTTCCAGCACAAATACTGAATACGCATCTCAATACAAACCGGGCCAAATCCTTGGCGCGGCACCTAGGTCATGCCTTGGGTAGACCAAATCAAACCTAAGTCCTGAAGGTTAACATAAATGTTAGCCGTGGTCTCGCGTAGAGTTTTAGTCACTTCCACGTAGAAGACCCATAAACATGGACAAGCCGAGCTGAACAACCCTGTGAAGCAAACACAAATGACCAAATCAAACTCAAGTCCTAATGCGTAACACAAATGTGAACCTCGGATTTGGGGGGATTAGTGTTACGATTATGTCTTGCGTAGAGTCCTAGTCACCTCCACGTGGGCAAGACGAGCCTTACGCCCTAAGAAGCCTAAAGCCCAGACTCAGGAGCCTAGGGCCTAGGCCAAAGCTCAAACTGAGGCTAAGGCAAGCGAACCTAAGGCCCAGGCTGAGGAGCCTAGGGCCTACCGATGCCTTGGAAGCCCAAGACGAACCAACCCAAATGGGTCGCTGTAAGATCTCCAACATCAAAGGCTCTAAGAATTTTAAGAAGACTGAAGCCATAGGCCAAGGAGCATAGGCCAAAGCCTTAGGCTCGAACATCTGAAGATCTACATGGGGCCTAGGAAGAAACACAAGTTGACAAGCACCGAATACCAAATAATTTTCCTAATGAAACATATGTCAGGCCGGGTAATGATCTCCTTCTCACGGTGGGGAAGAATTATAAAGGCCACATGACACGTGTCATGGGAGGAGATCATTACCCATGTCAGGCCATCTAGTCAAAGCGTCACACATCAAATCTCTCCAAAAGAGAAAAAGATGAATGACGGAATAGGACAAGGTAGGAAAAAGTAATTTGGCGCCTCCAGTAGCTATTATAAGCAAACTTGTAGAAAGTGCATTTGAACACAAACCCATCAACAACCTACTTCAAGTAAGTGACGGTATCTGGTCGACTACCCGTTTGCTGTCGACACATGGTCGGGGAAAAGCCCGCCCAGGAGGTTGAAATGTCCCCATGCAACATGAACTCTATAAATATTATTCATAAATCCTTAAGTCAAGTATGTGAAATCTAAAAATCAACAAAAAGCTCTATTAACATCTCTCCACACATTCTACCATTTGACTTGATAGCAAAGTGCATATGATTATTGATCCTTTCTCAAGTGCATCAATCTTGCATTCTAACGTTGTCTTAGTGTGCAAGTATCATACATGTAGACAGAGAGGTTGTCCGATTCTATTAACAACAAGATCGAACATATTCAACAGGTGGATTAACTTGTAATTTGTAATTTTATTTATTTATTTATGATTGCAACTTATTCGATATTAAATACTTTCAAGTGGCTCAATATTGAGTTATTGACTTGAAGTAGAAGTGTCAATCCAGGTTAGGCGGACCGGTCTGGTCCGCCTCCAATGAAGTTCGGTAACAGTCCACATTAAAAAAAGTCCGTACCGCGACGGGTTGAGGGCCAGGTCAAAGCCCACGAAAATTGAATACAAACCCGGCCCACCCGTCGGCCCATACGAGTCGAGCCCATGTGGGATGCGTTTAGGCCCAATTCAGCCTGTATAAATAAAAAATTAATTTTTTAAAAAAATTACTAACTTATTTTACTTCCAAAAAAAAATGTTTACATTTATAGTAAAAAATGTGTTAAATTACTAAATAAAAAATAAATAACAATGATAAATTCACATTTGTTATTTATAACAAAAAATATTTAAATGAAATTTAAATTTTATTTTACATTAAATTATTTCTAACTTTGTTAATTTAAATAGAATGTAAACAAATAACGAATAAATGCATCACTATAGTTAAAGCACAATTTTTTTTTTTTTTTTTTAACCGCTGACCCGTTTGAAGTTGAACTCCCCAAGCCGACGGTTCAGCGTCATTCGACTCGTGAACAACTTGTTCGATTTATGGATCGGCCCACAGTTACGAATCGATGCGGGTGGGCCGATACAAATTTGGTCAGCCGACTTGTATTGACACCTCCAACTTAATGGTTTGCTTTAGATTCTTCTATTATGCCTATGGGCTTTCGAAGTAGGGCTTTACCCGACTAGTCCCGAATATTGGCCCAAATATTAAATATTCTCCATACCCCAATACCCAACGACGTCGCGCCGCTCACATAGGAATACATACCCAAAAACTGTTTCATTCTAGGGTTTTGGATTCTAAATCGAAGAAAGGGAAATCCTAATTTCACAAATTAAGGAAAAATAACAAAGAATGGGTGGAAAGTGCCCGCACCGGAGCGTGAAGAAGCGCCGCTACTCTCACAAAACTGCTCGCCGTACCAAATTTCTTATCAAAGATATCCTTTTTACTTTAGTTACTTCTTAATATTTTACCCCGACTTTTAGTAATTTCGAATTTTCTTAACTGTTTCTTGTTTACGCGACGACGCTGTTTATGATGAGCTTCATAAAGCAGAGGGAGATGGGAAACCCTTTCCTGTTGACGAAGACCTCCCTGGAATGGGCCAATATTACTGTCTACACTGCGAGTAATTTTTTTCATTTTGATTTTACCCTTGTAGGAAAATAGCTTAAAAACTTTTCAATCCTAGTTATTGGGTTTTTATTTTTGATTTTGCAGTCGGTATTTTGCTAACGTTACCGTGAGGGATGAGCATTTCAAGACTAAAAAGCATAGGAGGCGGTATGTATAATTTAGTCGTTATATGCCGTCATTTTTCAATTTTTGGTGTTTGATTGATTTCATATTAAATTGTTGATCTCTTTCAGATAACAAAAGAAAAATGTTTTTCATGCTTATTGTGTTTTTAGATCAGACATTCTTTTTTGTTTAGTTGTTTGAAGAATATATACAGTGTGTAAACTGATTTGAAATTGAATCTTAGTATATGTTATTTTTTGGAGCTTTAGAGTGTATACTGATAAAAGTGTATCTTCATGGGAAAAAGCGAGAAATCACTAAAACTTCATGCCAAAGAGTATTTGCCTTCATACACTTAATTTCATTGTCCCTCCTCCACGTTACAAACATACAATCTCCTTGTAGAAACGTAATTATGACCCACTCACTCACCCGCCCGCAATCTAGCCAAAGAATGAAGAAGTGGGAAAGGATGACAGCCTCTTCCTCAATGTCAACCCCATACATTGTCCTACTGATGCCGGCTAAATTTGACCTCTCCAACAACGACAACAGATTCCAAACTCTGATATCAGGGCCTCTCCAAACCCTGGTGTGGGCTGTGTAACTTTAGTAATTTTTCTTTGGGCTGGTTGGACTCAAGCCCAGCGAAGCCTCACCCTGGCTAGGTCCCTGCTTAGCTACATTTATGTATCTAAACTAATTTCAGGAAGAGGTACTAATTTCTTGTTCAATTATGGCAATAAACACTTGAGTGAACTCTATTATATGTAAGTTGTTCAACTTTTAATACTTCGATGCTTTGTTATGAAAGGAGTCATCAATAATGGGAAATGATTGGGATATCTGCATTGTGCTTGTGATTCAACCACATCATTGAGTGGTGAAAGACTCGATGCCTCAACATTTAAGTTTTTTTGTTTAATGTAAATCTTTTGACATATAGTTTATGTGCGTGTGCATGTGAGAGAGAGAGAGTTGAAGTCTGGAAGTTCAGCATCTTGCCCATGTTTTTGGTTGCATCTATTAGCAACAAAATGGCAAAAACTGTTTTAGTATTTTCCTTTTATTTTACTTTTAATTTAATTTGATATAAAATGGGATGCAGGTCCTGGTGGAAGTTATGTTGGGGTAATTTGTTTGCTTAAGGGTCTGCTTGGAGTTTTGGACTACTGGTTATGAGGGTTTTTTAAAGTACTTGTTTTGGACGTTTATGAGGAGAGTGATTTTAGGTGGTTTTAATTAGCAGTTTTTTAAATGATCCAAACCCATACTTGAGAGTTTATTATCCAGCAGTTTCAAAAGTTTTTTAAAAGAATAAAATTACATATATGTTTATATAAAAAAATAATAATAAATAATTTTTTTAAAAATATTTACCTATAATTGAAAATATAAAATTAAATTTTGTTCTTGCATATTTTTTTTTTCTTTTGCACATGTTTTTTTATTTTTACAAATATTAAGTTTATAGTAATTTTGAAAATAATTGTTTGAGAGAGGATAAAATTGAAAGAAATTTTGAAGAACGGCCAAAACCACTTATTTGAAGGGTTGACATATACACTCCAAATTACACTACACAGGTTTGGCCGGTTTAAAAATCGTTCAAAATCGGTGCTCTAAAAAACTAACATGCATTGGTTTTCCTAACCCTTCATAAATGTACCACCCAAAACCGGTGAAAAAAAAAATCCCAAGCAGGCCCTAAGGGTTTTAAATGATAGTTAAAATGTACTGAAGTATCTGTATTTATGCGTGCTTCTTTTGTAGCATGTCCAACTGAAATCTGAGATTTTTTTATATGACATTTTATTTTTTTAATATATAATCTGTTGTGTTTGAATTTTTTTTTTCGTAGTTAAATTCTGCCCCCACTGGTTCCAAGTCTTGGTTCCGCCACAGCTTGTATTCTTGACCAATTTTATGGACTGCAATAAGCATATGTTTGGTAGTGCTGAAATTATATTTTAATATAATTAATGAAGTAACTGAAGTATCTATATTTATGCGTGCTTGTTTTGTAGCATGTCCTACTGAAATCTGAGATTTTTTTATGTGACATTTTTTTTTTTTAATATATTATATGTTGTGTTTGAATTTTTTTTTCATAGTTAAATTCTGCCCCCATTGGTTCCAAGTCTTGGTTCCGCCACAGCTTGTATTCTTGACCAATTTTATGGACTGCACTAAGCATATGTTTGGTAGTGCTGAAATTATATTTTAAGTGCTTATATTATAAGTTGTGGGTGAATGTGTGGATAAAAATGAATTGTAAGCTGTTGGTCTTCATGTGTGGATTAAAAGTATGTTTGACCAGTTTGACCAGCTGAAATTATAATTTAAGCAATGGCAAACATGTGTATATAAGATTAGCCAAGAGCACCTTTGCCAACTGCTCTTTTACAGTTTTGCATGTCCCTGTGTTTGAATTTTTTTCTAAAAAGTGTATGCTTTTAGGTATTAATTGCAGTGATTGTGATTTAAGGATGTATTTCATCCTCTTGGTCTGTATGTATTGAACTTCTGTGCTAATGGCTGAGTAATTGAATCTTCACCTTCCTGTTCCTGTAACAAAGTACTTTAGCAATAATTTTGGTGGAACGCTGATGTTGTTCTTGCACAGTGTGAAGCAAATGATGGGGCCTGCACCTCACACACAACTCGATGCCGAACTAGCTGCTGGGATGGGCATGCCTGATAATGGTCCAAAGTTAATGTTAATGTGAGTTTATCTTGTTGGGTTCTTGAATATTGTTGAGCGAGATGTCGTGTGCTCTTTTAAGTTCGTTTAAACCATGAAGAGCGTGTAAGAATATATGCTGCTACTGTTTTAATGGTTAGTTGATCCCTTTTACCAATTAATTTATATAATTATAATAGTTCTTTTTTTGAAAAAAAAAAAAAAAAATCCTGAGTAAGTCCGTATTTTGCCAAGTACAAATTGACAAAGGGTTTGATCCCGTGATTGGCAACCCTTCCTTTTAAGCTTTTGATATCTGAAATCAACTATGCCAATTTGCTACATTACAAGATTACTTTGTAAATGCGTGCACCTGAGTGAAAAGACTATCTTTTGAAGGGTGATTCGCAGCACTCTATGTAACCTGTTGTCATTTAATATCCTCTTGCTTCTTTTATTCCTTGGACGATGAAGGGATTGAGGTCAGCTATAAAATTTGTGACGTAAGATGTAATATACATGGATACAAATATGACAAGTCTGTGGGTTGGGCTGGGCCTTTGAGCCAGATTTTTGTTTACTTTCTTTAAAATTTTATATGAATTCAAATGAAGACATAAATATTAAAAGGGAAACTCATTCAAGACTTTATGAAATAACTTGTACAAATCAGAACTAAAACAACTATTAAAATTCATATATAGAAATGTACATCATTCTAGTCGGTGTATCTTAATTAGATTAACAACTTAAGCCCGACAAAGCAGGACTGCCCAAAGTCGAGGAAGATGCTATGCGACTCAGTCCATTTTGACATTCCTGCCTCTGCCTCAGGCTTTACGCAACACAAAAAAGTGGAAATGTGACGCCTAAAATCAATCAATTCACGGCCACTCAAATTCTTGGGTTGTCCATTTTGACATTCCTACCTCTGCCTCAGGCTTTACGCAACACAAGAAATGGAAATGTGACCACCTCAATTTGTTACGATATCCTTACAGACAAAAGGAAAACACCCTGTGCCTATGTTATCCGTGCATGACAATATGCTATTCTCACGCATGGCATATATGCCTGTCAATTCATTTCACCTCCTTCATTCTTTTAAGGTTCTTTCGGTATGATTATTTCCCCGTCCTGTGTCTTGAACCGACAGAGTTCCTTTGTAGTTGCTTTCTCTTCTTTAAGGGGCTCCTTTATATGTGCAACTTCAACCATCACGTGAATTTGGACAATAATGATGTTTTCCCTTTTCTATGTACTTCTCAAACACCATCATCTTAAACATCCAAGATGCTCAGACATATAAAAAATCCCAAGTACCCAACGGTTTGTTCATTTTTATGTGATGCCGGCCCAAACTCTATATATACACTATTTGTAAGGCTTCATTTATTTTGATTGTCTTGTAATAAAGCATTAATTGGTTTTAAAATGATCGAGTGCCATAAACTTGTCTTTGCATTTTGTGATAAAAGAGAGCAAAAGTATGCTTATAATTGGGTGCCATAACCTAGACTCCCATAAATATAGTAAATTAAAGAAACGCTCATAATCTATCCATTTGCTCTCTTACCTAAAACTCTATGATTTAAGCATTAGAGTGCATGCAATTCCTTGTTCCAACACTTAGTAGTGTTAAGGCTTGTTTCTACTGTGCGCATTATCCACAGTGGACGATGATTTGGCTCACTTCTGTTGGCAATTTGTTTGGATCGGATTTTTTAAGTCACTTGCGAGTAATCAAAACTCAAGACAGTAAAATTCAGTCGCATTTACGAGCATGCTCTTGCTTCGACCCTACATCACGTTTTGAAACTTGGTCACTCACATTACTTGACAAACTCCAATGAAGTTTTTAACACACCAGTATTATTCTTTCTTTCCACAAAGGGAGCAAATATATTACACGAAGGCGGGGTCAGTTTTGACATTTTCATGGTCTGAGGCAAAGTCCAAAATTTAGCCCAAGAAAGTCGATAACTCACATGGGCAAGGCTGCTAGTGGGTTGAGCTTCAATATATATATATATTTTTTAAAATAGACCCCTTCAATTTTCGTATATTATTTAATAATAATATGGTAATCATGGAATGCGAACATTTTTTTCTTAGACTTCAAACTTTTGCACAAATATTTTTTTTTTGGGGACAACTTCAGTAATCACAAATAATTTTTTTAATGAAAATGTAGGCGATTGACTCACTCGTCTCAGCTCAAAATCGATCCGGCACGAAGGATGCTTCTTCTCCATAAAATGGAAAAGAAATTAATAAAGAAATTAATAAAGTTGATGCTATTTGTATTGCAAGGGTAAATTTAAAAGCGATGAAGTAAAAGAATATATATTATGATAAAAATTTAGATAATACACATGCTACCAAAAGTTGAACAAAACAAGAGAGCCAAAAATAACTTGTGGGTATATAGATATACTCATTTTTATTAGTAGTATTTTCGTTTGACTCATTGACCTTGGCGATCTTGCGAACTCGAGCCTAATACCATATTCACAGCTTGTCCATGGGTGAATCTCTGTAACTGTATCATACGTGCATAGATCCCGTCGGGGTAGTTTTTCAATAAATGAGAGTGAGAACCTTGTTCTGCTACTTTCCCGTCATCAATCACATTTATAACATGAGCATTTCTAATGGTTGACAGCCTATGTGCAACCAAAATTGTGGTTTTTCCTGCACAGGCGCGATCCAGAGTTTCTTGTATACACCTTTCGGATTCTGCATCAAGTGCGCTTGTTGCCTCATCCAGCAGCATTATCTCTGTTTTCCTTAATAATGCACAAGCAATCGCAATCCTTTGCTTCTGTCCACCAGACATCTGAATTCCTCTCTCCCCAACAAATGTTTTGTATCCATCAGGCAATGATGAAATGAACTTGTGAGCATTTGCCAAGTTCGCTGCTTCAACTATCTCAGCTTCGGTGGCAGACTCATTTCCGTAGGCGATATTTTCATAAATGGTGGTGGCAAAGAGGCAAGGTTCTTGTGGCACCACACCAATGTGGTGTCTCAGTGACTTCAGATTGTATTTTCTGATATCCTTTCCATCAATCATAACGCGTCCAGACGACGGTTCATAGAATCTTTGTATAAGTGCAATGACTGAGCTCTTACCACAACCACTAGGTCCAACAAGTGCAAGAGTTTTCCCAGCTCGGGCTCGAAGATTTAAATCCTGAAAAATTAAAACATCTGGCCGGGTCGGGTAACAGAAATCAACATGCTTAAATTCGACTTCACCACGAAGACGGTCAGGGACTGTGGTGGCGCCGGGATCATCAGGCTCAATTTCAGTTTTGCGGTCGAGAAGTTCAAATACTGAACGCATTGCTCGACCGCCCTTGATGAAGTCGGGGGCAAGCGTCAGAGTTTCGGCTGCACCATTGGCCGAGACCATAAGGACCATGAAAACTCGGATTGTCTTTGAGAAGTCCGAGATTCCATGCTTGACGAGCCAAGAGGCATACCAAAGACCGAGGGCATAGGATGCATAGAGCAAAAATTGAGCTATTCCGTATCCACTTCCCGCTATCTGTCCCTTCCAAAAGCAGCGGCGCAATGGAGGTTGAAGGCTGGATGCAAAAAGCCCGACTATTTTTGATTCTGAATTGAAGGCAGCGACTGTTCTTACATTGGCCACAGCTTCCCCGGCTAGTTGTGTGGCTTTGGCATGTGCAGCTTCCAGGTCCCCGGAAAATCCATTCATGAACATCTTCTGTTGAAAATTTTACAGGGCACAAGTATATTGTATGACATTGTAAAAATTACTTTTCACCGATTTCTTGAATAAGAATGTTTGTGAGTTGAGGATTACGAACCTGTAAAACAGTGGCTGCAACGACAACTGGAAAGACAGCAATGAGTACGAGGGCAAGTCGCCATTGCAATACAAATCCCGCAGTGCAGGCAACTAGCATAAGTGCCGAATTCTGCATAATAACTGAAATCCTGTCCCCAATTGCTGACCGAACATTATTGGCATCCAGTGCCAGTCTCCCTGCAACTCTAGAACTTCCATTCTCGTCCTGATCAAACCACGCCATCTCATTTTTGAGCACCGCTGCAAACATTTTCTCCCTCACACGTTTCGTTAAGTTCTCTCCCACGACGTCCCAGAAGAAATGCTGCAACGTGTTGAATATAAGTGCGGCGGACGAAACGCCAATTAAAAGATAACAATATTTCTCGATTTCTCTTATCATATAAGCATGATCTTGATTGTAGTAGACGCTAAGAACAGCACTCAGCACGTATGCAAAGAATGCACTAAGAGAGCCACAAATGACAGACCCTACAGAACCAACCAAAGCATAAACCCATTCTGGAGAGTTCATCTTTGCAAGGCGCCAGAATGAACTTGCTTGCTCTTTGAATGCAAGCTTTTCAAGTCGATAACTAGGATATGCACCATCCAAGGATAGGCTGAAGTCCGAGGTAGAGAAATCAGACAACCGTCTCGAGTAAGGTGATCGACCATAAGAAGAATTTCTGGTAATTATTGGTGAGCTTACGGAGTTCCTTGCACTAGATGGCCTACAGAGGAAGAACGCATCAAGAAACAAGTCATCTGTTCATTACATATACTTAGAGCTGAACTCGAGATAACTTTTTATTTTGTATCAGATTTGTCGAGAACTTCCAATGACAAACTAAGAAAGGATAAATATACCTTGCACTACTTTTTCTGGCATTATTGAGAGCAGTTTCATGAGCTGCTTCCTGCATCCGGATGAGTTTTGCATAGACACCATTTTCTCCTTTAGCAATGAGCTCATCGTGAGTTCCAATTTCAGAGACGGTACCATGCTCCAGTACAGCCACAAGGTCAGCCTTTCGAATGGTGGAGAGGCGATGTGCAATGACTAGAGTCGTCCTTCCGATCATGAACCGATCTAGTGCTTCTTGCACCAGCTTTTCAGATTCAGAATCCAAGGCACTAGTTGCTTCGTCCAATAGTAAGATCGCAGGGTTCTTGAGCATTGCCCTAGCTATAGCTACTCTCTGTTTCTGTCCCCCAGAGAGTTGCAATCCTCTCTCCCCGACCTGCCATTGTCAAAATATTATTTAAATACATTTCGTCTTTAAGTCGATGCATCATCGTGATATTTTTCTCTAAGAGTCCTACAAATGTCAATTTGATGGGATATCTGGGCCTGACCTTCAGCCAATGAATACAAACTTATTGAATTTCACCCACCCACCCACTTTGGCCAAAAGAAGGAAGAAAAAGAAGAGAAAACCTAATACAACGCCGGGATCCATCACCCCCCAGCAATGAACATCTTGACCAGCAAACACGCAAGTGTGGCCTTCGTGCTCTGTGCTTCAAGTCAACCTATTTTTGTTGTACGAGACTACGTGCACAATAAAAGCCAAAGCAATTGCTGGTGCCATGACATTATCATAACTATAGAAAGTACGTGCATAATAACTATGACAGACATTGTTTGTTGCCATGTTTATTACTTTACCTACAGAGGATGGCTTGAACTGAGCTTAAGAACTTTCAAGCAAGGTTATATTGACACGGGGGGTCAAAAAAATTACATTTTTAGTGTGTCGGATTCATTAAAAATCTTCTGACTTTATACTCAAAATGAAGAATAAATGTGCCATGCTCTAATCTTTAAAGAATTTTTCATAATTTGATTTCTAACCAATCCGTGAATGACAAATTTGGATTTTGGATAACTAAAATAGAAGTGCTACATTGATATTTAAATGCAGAAGAATAATGCCAAGTTAAGATGTGTATTTACTATATCTATGTTATAGCTAACCTGAGCATCATAGCCCTCTGGAAGCTTGACAATGAACGAATGTGCATTAGCAACTCTTGCAGCCTCTTCGATTTGTACTAAACTTGCATCAGGCCTACCCAAAAGTATGTTTTCTTTGATGGTGGTGGCAAATAGTGCCGGCTCTTGGCTTACTAGCCCCATTTGCTCCCTCAGCCACCTCAACTTCAATTTCTTGATGTCATGCCCGTCCAGCAGAACTTGTCCTGTGTAGTTAATATGACGGATTAAGCCCTCATCCCAAGAGTGGTATTAAACAATAGAAATTGGAAATACACACAGATGTATAGTGATTCAACCTCAATGTGAGTTACGTCCACTCGCTAGTGCAAATTTTCACTATGAAGAAGAAAGAGTATTACAATGATGATCTCACACCTCTCTCTAGAGGGAAGGATAAGTGTGCAATATAATTAGGCTCCACAATCCAACAGTAAACTATTTATTGACAGAGATTTTCATTCCCAGGAAACATCTCTCCAGATGCAAAAGGACTACATGAACTCAAAACCAAAAATAATTTGGACTGCAGCGATAGGGAAATGCATATGGCAACATAGTATAGAAATGTGATTATTATTAATAATAAAAGTAAGGTAAAATAATCACCTGAAGTAGGATCATAAAATCTCTCGATGAGGCATACCACTGTGCTTTTTCCAGAGCCACTGCTTCCAACCAAAGCTATTGTCTTCCCGGATGGAAGGGCGAGGGAGAAATTGTCAAGTATTCGAGTTTCTGGCCTTGAAGGGTAGGAGAAATCTACATTTCTTAGCTCTATTTGTCCTGTTACTGAATCTAATTCCAAGCCACACTCGCTGTTTCTGTCAACAGCCGGTTTGTGATCAATTATACGAAAGATTTTAGCAGCTGCAACTCTTGCCTTTGCAAATGCAGCCATGCTTGGAGCAGACTGTCCCAAAGCCCTATCAGTTAAAGAGAATCATTAGGCCCAAATTTTGCAATTAAGTGCACGAGTACACAGGACTCTAACAATATAACGCTACCAGTAATCTATGATAAGGTCTTTAATCGTCTTCCTAATCCTAAAAAAATGAGTCAACTCTTGTGGGATCAAGAAATTTGTAATGTTTAAGAACGCTCGCAGGAATAAGATTTTAACTTCTTTTTCTTTCATAATACAATCCAGTGCAATCAGATCCAACAAAGATGGAAAGATCAAATGTACTGAGAAGTAAGAACTTACAGTCCACCTATCATAACTGCAAACATTGTGGCTATGGCAAGTCCTCCATTGGTGAAATGGTGCCTGATTAAATAACCTCCATACCAAAGTAGAAGGGCGTAACAGCAAAAAACAGTAAAATATGTAGCTCCCAATCCCATTCCCTTTGCAAATCCAATCCTGTAACCAACTCTCTGGGCTAACTTCAGTGCTGCAGAGTAGGCCTGTAATGCCCTTGATTCACCAACAAATGCCAATACTGTCCGAATTTGAACTATTGTCTGCAATTTTGGCCCAAAATCAGCTTATTTTTCACTTAGTACTCAGTTTAGCTTCAGTAATTATTCTATAATTTTCACCTGTTCTGCAATATTTCCTGCTTGTGAAAGGGCTTCTTGGCTTTTGCCAGAGAGTTTTGCTAATGTGACTGTATGAATGCCACCAATTACAGCTATCAGAGGAACTACAGCAAGAGTGACCAGAGCTAATTGCCATACTGCAGTGAAACCAACCACAAATCCAGACACAAATGTTGCCATATAGTGTAAGAAATTACCCAACTGCAGGAAAAACACAAGAATGACTGTATCAGAACGAAATATAGACAATTCACAATAAAAATCATTCCAACTGCACATGTTTTAGTATAAAATAAATTATAATCTTGTTTGTTGTATTGCCCAGTGTACCAAACTTGCACTTGGTTTCTTTCTTTCTACTGCACCTTCTCACTAATGGCATCTTGGACCATCACTGCATCAGTGTTAACTGCATAAACTACATCGGATGTCCGAAAATCTGTATCGAAATACTGAATATCTTGATTCAAAGCAGCCTCTAAGTACTTGATCCTCATTTTTGTTGATTGCCTCTCCCCAGTCCACATCCAACATGATATTTCTGAAAACCAATCAATTAGTATTTCATATTTCAATCAAGAAAACTCTTGAGAATCAATACTAGAATGGTAAAAGCAAATCCCCCCCCCCCCCAAGTTTTACCTGCCCATGAAGATGCCCATATTGCAGCTCCCACTATAAGAAAGTAAAATGCATACTGCAAATAGCCATCAAGAATAGAAATTATGTAATTTTCACTTGACTATAATTCAAGAAGATGGTTTTCTGTAGATTACAGTACAAGTTTGAAGTTACCTTCAAAACCTCTTGTGTCATCTTATCAACATTGTTTGCATTGGAGCCAAAAGAATTAACAAGATCAGCAAAGAATCTAAGGAACAAAGGCAATGAACTGCCATGAACAATGGCACCAACAGTACCAATAGTCATCAGAAAATAATCCAGCCCATCTGCAAATCTAAAGAGCTCCCCAAGCCCCACCGTAGGCGGCGAGGAACCCGGCTTCTCAGCCTCACCACCACCATCTTTCTTGCCGCCAGAGGTGGAAACCTCCATTGTTTCTCTTCTCTCCACAAAATCTTGAGAGGTCCCTTGTTCTTCCTTGACTTGTGCAGTAGTGTTTATTGAATTAGTAGTGTTGTTGTGGGCTTTAATAGAAGCAGGATTTTCTGCCAACGAGTTATCTGACTGAGCTGACACAACGAGTTCAAGGTCTTGCATTTCAGACCATTTCCACTGCTCTATCGTCTTTATTTCCACAGAATCTTGTGTCATTGCTTCACACTTACGATTACAAAAAATCAAACAACTCTCTCCTCTTTATCCTTCTCTCTCTAAAGTTTTTTTTATTAATATTGTTTCTCTCTCCTTGTTTTACTCTCATTTGTTCTTCAGCAGTAGCATGTCCAAGATTGGAAACAAACTGCTTTGTTCTTACTTATTCCTAAAATTACTTTTTCCCGACATCTTTTTACAGCTGGGGTGGTTTGTTTAGTTTGATAGTTGCTGTTTCTGTCAAAAATACTACACGCACAAGCCACCCGAAATTCACTTATGATGAGACAGGCCTTTACAAACATATTTGTGCTTGTGTTTGAACATTGGATTGGCTTTCAACCAAAAGACAAATTTTAGAGAAAAAGAACAGGTAAATTATCAGAAAAATAAATAAATAAATACTAGTGTATGTGTAAATCTTAAAAAAATACTAAAATCCATTCACACGCTTGCATGGCTAATCTTAGAAAAATTACTCATAAATAAATATTTTTTATTTATTAAAGTTGATAATAAATACTTATTTTAAAAGTAAGCTATAGTGTGTATATATCAAAATGAGTAATTGTTACTTATAATAAGAAAAAATAAAATATCCAAATACTCTTGAAAAGAAAAAATTATTTAAAAATAAATTTAACTCGCTTTGTGTTTGATACACATTTGAATCATGTATTCATGTGATTCCTATCTGATAAGTTTGGATTCAAATCTCGCCTCCACTCATGGGCGGAACTAGGTGGGGCGGGAATGTTCCGAAAAAAAAAAGAAGCAATTTTTGACGTAAGTAAAAAAAAAAAAATCATTAGCAACCCGGTAATGAAAGTATTTTTTTTTTTCATTATTAGTCCCCCCTCCAAAAAATCCCAAACCCGTCTATGCCTCCACCCATATTAAAAAATTAAGAATTGTCAATATATTAACGCTTATAAATCTTCAAACAGTCAAGTCCTGCTCTAAAAAAAAAAAAAAAAAAAAAAAGTAATTTTTGAAGTTTATAGCAGTCCGAATTTGAAGTACAATTTTTTTAATTTTTTAAATAGTAGTCTCTCTTCCAAAAAATATTAAATCCACCTCTACCTCTACCTCTACTTCTACTCCTATCTATATTAAGAATAGTCAATATATTAATTTTGAGACATTAATTTTCCCAGTACCAAGAGTACAATCATCTTCATTTATATACCTTTTAAAATACAACTACTGTTTGCAATAATAGTTACTTTGCAGGTTGTTAAACTTGGTATCTTTAAACTTGTTTTTATTTTATTTTTCTACCAATTCGGCTCAGGGCTCTTAAATCTTGATGGACTACAGCGTGACATTTTATTTGCTTTATTTATTGCTTTGAGTTTTTTCTAAGTTTTCTTGCTATTTGAGCACTCTTAAGATATAAGTTGTTTTTTTGGTAGATTTAATATATTCAATTAAAAAGTATAATTTCTCTTAAATATTGATCTTTGATCGCTAATCTGAAAATTCAACAATTCTAAATCATCCTGTTCTTGAATTCACATACTTTGTTTGTGTCAAATCTATACTTAAAAATGTCATTAATTTTATACCGGTGCACCATTCAAAGAAATTCAAATTGATTAATATGCCCTCATAATTATAATAATGGACTTTGATTTTATACATATTAAAAAAATTTAATTAATATAATTAGAACATTAAATTTTACTTAAAGTTTTCCTAATATATTTTTACAATTGAAAGTTTATATTTGTTCATAACGAGACACATTTAACGTGGTATATTAAGAAATTTAAGATAGATAAATTCTAAAATATATATTTTTTATGAAACGGAATCGAAGATAGAATATAAAAGCAATTACTATGAGCATCTGGTTCCAACAATCCAATGGAAGTGGGTGTGGGTGAATTTTGGTGTGAGCAGAGGATAAAACAGGTTGGATCTAATGAAATCTCCACTACATTTTGTCCACAACCCTTCATCTTTTAAGTCGTGATTTGTCAGTTAATACACCACATAATTCCACCTTAATCGATTCAACCTTTAAAAAGGTGGGATAATTAAATAATATAATTAATCAGAATATCATTGCAAAATCTGCAGATTCCCTCAAATTAATTATTTATGGAATCATTAAGAAAGACAGCAAATTCATTGCCTTAAAATTGTTGAAATTAATATTATTACTGAGCAAAAGGTTTAGTTTAACTAAATTAATTCTTAGTTTAAAAGCCTGTTAATTTAGAGATTTGAGGTGTCATTCAATTATAAGTTACTTTAATGAGGCTTTGGATCTGCCTTGTCCTGCAAATTCTTTCAGATCAGGCTCCAGGCTCCGAGTACAATGCGATGGGTAATTCTTATATTTCCACTTGGGGTGGCAAAAGTAAATTATTGGAATTGCAGCTTTGACAATTATTCTCATCATTTTGATTTTTGACACATATTTCCATAATATCAATTTAATTAATTACTTGAAGCGTCACTATTCTAAAAAGTCCGAATAAATTTTCACATAAACGATAGGATAATGTTCTCCTCGTCCTCGAGGCGAGATAAAAGCAACCCATCTGGCGATGTGTCGCCAGATGGACTATTTTGTTTATTTAATGGTCCCAAGTGCTGTACCCCACCGACACATCGATGCGTGTGCAATTTTTATTCGCCTCTGGTAAAACATTACCCTAGGCGGATAATAAAAGAGTATTATAGTATTTACAGCTATTTATAGTGACATATTTGTAAAAAAAATTTTTATCATTTTGTCACCAATCAACAAAGATTAATAGATAAAATGTAATTTTATAAATACAATAAATAGAGTATAAATACACTCTATATAGAAAGCGTTTCGAACTAACACATATAACACTGATTATGATATGCGTGAAATTAAAAATAAAAACGCAGGTCTCAATTATAACGGCAATTAATGGACATCAATCATGGTATGGACCAAAATATAAATTAATTTAAATTAAACACTAACATCCAATAAATTCGATGAAGTTAGGTAGGACCAATTTATATGAAGAATAATTAATTTACAATTAACTATTAATTAATAATAGATTAGTAGGTAATCAGCTAAATTTCAGGGTTATATAAATTTAGATTTTATACAAGTCAAAAAAGGAATTCTATATCTTTCTTCTCTCTAATTGAGAGGTCATAATTAGCGTTTACTAAAAGGGGTTTCTCACTCAATGGCCACTCAAAAACACTTGTCAAAAGTGAAGCATGTGATGTTAATTATGCCACTTCATTGTCTTGTTGTGGTTAAGTGTGCTTTATTTTATATTCTTAGAATTATCAGATTATATAATCTTAATTAATTAGTGATAATGACGGAAGATAATTCAAATTATACGGTATTAAATAACATGAAAGAAGAAAAATAAGTTAATATCTGATTCATTGTATTATTGAGTTCAACTCATCCAACATACTTTTTAAGCTTTTCATAATTTGAAATTCTAATTTTATGTATAATAATTTTGTTTAAACTCCGCGAGTAGATATAAAGATGAACTATCAATCACACAAATCCTACTTAATCCATGTATGAGCTTTAAAAGTTTTTTAGAATCGACACAAAATTTATGTAGTATTTACAATTCATTAAAAACGTGGAAAATTCAAAAATATTTATCTTTACAAATTATTGGCATGTTCGGACGAATTATAAATCTATACCGCAAAAGTCCGTTTAAGTCCAAAATCTTATCAATAGCAATATTTTTTTAGTCATTCCTTTATCTTCGTGAAGTTATAGTATTACGGTAATTACATTTGAATATTAAGAGCATTTTCAAGAAGTTCTTTAAATATAAGATGCTTTCTATTTTAGAGAATCAATCCTTAAAATTATACTCTAAAAGACTCTCTAAATTAATTTTTTAAACTATAATTAAATACATTCAAGTAATTTAAATTTTCAATACTCATATGTTAACTAAATTAAATAGTATATATAAAATAGAGGAAAAAATTAAGAGAGAATAATGTCAAGATAAAATATATATTGGGAGAAGTAAAATGAAGTGTTAAAAATAAAAAAGCTGTTGAAATACTTCGAAAATTTTACTCTCTAAATTTATATATGGCCTAAAATACAAAAGATACTTTTTTTTTATAAATAGTGTATTAGAGATATTCTAATAGCATTAACAAATGACCAATTAATCAAGGGTAAATTACAGCAATGTCCCCAAATTTTGACCCTAGTAGGAATCTTGTCCTCGATTTTTATTTTATAACATTTTTACCCTCAGCCTTTGAATAATTAGCGGGGTTTGTCCTAGAAGACAATTTTACCATTCTCTCTAATAAACAAGTTAAAATGTTATTAAAAAGGCAATTTTGTCATTGTCTTTAAATAAATAAAAATATAATATAATATTGAAATAACATATGAAAATGAAATTTATCTTCCACCCACTCCCACCAAAATAATTGCTACAATTGTAGTTCTATCTTTGACATCGTCGTTAATTGGCAATCATTTTATGATGTTATGTTACCAAACTTGTTTCGACGAGACATTATAGCCCGAAACTATCAAAAACTTGTCCAACTTGATAGCTTTGAATCTTTTCAACTAGACATTATAATTGCAACAAGTTTTATATAACATGTTTCAACCAAAATTTGATCAAAAGAGCTAGTAGAAGGATAGAGTGACAAAAGCCAAAAACATGATAGTCATGTTTTAATGGGAAACTCTCTAGAAAAAATATTTCGGTCACTTCCAAATGTCCGAAATAGATTGTACTATTAGATTTGTCTCGTCGACACAAATATGAAAAATGTCTTGCATTATATTTTTGTTTATTTAACGACAAGGGAAAAAATGTCACTTTAATAATATGTTAGCTTGTTACTTAAAGAAAAAAATAAACTTGTTCGTTAAGACGAACTCTACTAATTACTCAAAGATTGAAGAGAGAAATATTACAAAATAAATGTTGAGAACAAAACTGCAATGAAGGTCAAAGATTGGGAACCATTGCTGTAATTTACCCATTAATTAATAACAAAATTCATACAGAAAGGTGTGTGTTGGGTAAACATAAACATTATTATAACAAAAATTTTAACTTATTCTTTTTTCTTTAATATAATTTAGTACAATCAAAACCTTTTGACTAAACATGTCATAAAAGACAACTAATGTTTAATTTAAATTAATAAATGCACGATTAATGATATATAAATCATCAATCTTGAATCTTGATCATCTGGTAAATAGAGATAAGAATTATTTACATAATAGTATAGGTCTACATGACCGTATTATATAAGACAGAAAAAATAAAAGTGGCTCCAATTTTATGACGTGGAGATTTGATGTCTGTGATATAGCAGGCTTCCCTAGAATAATAGGCAACTAATTTACAGCAAAGGGAAATCGCGGTGATACGATTTGTTCTGCCTACGAAATGAAATCCATGACCACCTTAGCTAGCTATACAAACTAGTGCTTAACTAAAATGACACACGTTAGGCATTGAATTGGTACACTAATTTTAAGACATCTGAAAGTGGCAAATCTTTGAAGAATATCAGAATGAGTGTACATGTAAAGGAAGACAATATATTTTTGACTAGTCTAATTTTTATTTTTTACAAAAATAAATTTATCTTATATTAAAATTTTATTCAATACGTTCATTCAGACTCTGGTATTATTGTTCTTAAGATGTCTTTTAAGCAAAATTGATATAATTATTGTCAAAATAGAATTTATTATCTAACAAAATAAACTAGATTATCTAAATGAAATCTTCGTCAACTTTACTTAGCTTGACGAGATACTATCACTTTTAACAACATAAAGTATTGTCATAAAAAGTTTTTTAAGGTTTTTCGTCAAAAATAAGTTTTCGATAAATTTTTCGTCGATAAAAAATCAAATTTCTTGTAGTGAGATTACCTAGATAATCGGAAATTTGTATAAAAAATAAGATGAAGAATTTGGTAATTCTTTTAGAGAGAAAGTAGCATATTTGAAAAAAATTTGACAAATTATTTGAAAAAGAAAAAGAAAAAGAAAAAGTGAATATATTTTACTTTTGTGTCTCTAAAGTGACATCTCTATCTAATTTCCTCTATACACACTGTGTGTGGGAGGAGGAAAATTCACATGAAAAAATCTTCAAAAAATTGAATATTTAAAACAGTCAATCGGAGAGAAGTTTGGACTATTGCCACTCGAAAGGGCAAGATAAAATATTTCTTATTCAGAATATTCAAAAACGAAACAACGTTTTAAGATTACTCTCAAAATAAAACATAAAGAGAAAATTACTCTCATTCAAGACTATTATAAACTAGTACAATAGTTAATTTTTCGACAATCTAAACTAAAAAATCAAAATCAAGGTATATAAAGTAAAGTTTAGTCCGTTGTGTTACTATAAGAATGGACAAAGTTTCGAGTATTAAACAAAGTGAATCGAAAACTTCAATATTTTCCTCCATTGATGCTAGATAATAAAACTCAAATATATATATATATAAAACGATGGATTAGGAAGACAATACTCAAAATTTAAGAATTGAATTTTTTTCAAAACTTAAGCTCCTCTAAAAATTATAACATGTGCACAACCTTATTGAAAAAAAAAACTTCATATTTATATATAAATAAATCTTCATGGAATCTTTAGCTAGAACATGTGTTTTCCAGCATAGAAAGTGAAGATGGAAGAATCATATTTTTGTACCTACAAATAATAACAAATTGAGATTGAATGCTGTAATCCCATTAATAATCAATAATAAAGCTAAAATATACAACCATTCATATGCACATTATTACCAACTCATATTCAAATAAAGGTAAGGATTGCCATCAAATAATGTATCGTGTTTTGGCATAACATCAAAAGGTGACGTACATTTACAAACTAAGAAATGGGTAAATTACAGAAAAGGTCCCCAATCTTTGATTTCATTTTCATTTTCATCTCAAACCTTTTTTAGGATTCCCAAACATTGAAAAATAAACGGCATTCATCTAAATGGGCGGGGAAGGGAAGTTGGGGTGGAAGATGATGAGAAAATATTATTTGTTTTTTACTCTTGTGATTGACAAATGGATAGAATTCATCCATTTGAATGAATCTATGTTTCAAAGATTGGGGACCCAATAGCACAGAATAAAAATTGAAGACTTGTGCAGTAATTTACTCAGAAGAAAAAGATGAATAAAGGTGGCTATTGGTTTAACTAATTTCTGCCTGTAGTGGGATTCCTATGGAGAAGAATCTAAAGTACTCTTTCAATATCCCACTTAATGAAACCAAGCCTTAAATAAAGAGGTCCCTTTAACCTTCCAAATATTATATAATTTTGTCATGTCCTTCAAATAAGTCAAGTAAATAATATAAAATATTTAAATTTTAAAACAGAATTAAAAAAAAGGGGGGGCAAAAAAAAAAAAAAAAACATCGACACCCCACCCCCTTCCTCTGTGAGTGGGTGGAATTACTTTCCTCGAGCCAAAACCAATTATAATTAGGAGGTGTTTGTTTCTCATTTGCTAGCTAGGGCTTCATTTCTTGTCAAGAATTCACATTGCATTTAGGACGCGCTTTTGCCTTCCTTTTTATGGTTATATTTGTAAAGGTTGAACTCAACTTCAGTTATATTTATATATTGAGGGGATGGATTGAGATAGAAATATATATTTATATCTTAGGATGGATTGTGATAGAAATATAAAAATAAATGGGTAAATTATACCACATTTCACATTTTTTTAACTTTGTAATAATATCGTCCCCATTCAATTTTATTAGCAGATATAATTATCATTCTTTCATTAATTCGCACATATGGTCTACATATGGTATTTTTTTTACGATTTTATCCTTAGTTTAAATAATTAAAATAACATAAAAGAAAATATAACAAAAAAATTACAATTAGAGACTCTAATATTTTCAAAAGCAAATAAATCTTAAATATTTTATTTTATTTTATTTTACATATTTTCACTTAAAATAATAAAAAATTTCATCAAATCCCAAACCTTCTAATAATATTCACTAAATGACTTTTGGACTCTGGACAGATTTGGTCCAGAGATCCGTTAATTGACAAAAATTAAACCGCGACCTAAATTTGACTAATTTAACAAAGACAAAATATATATTCATATTCTATTATTTAAAATAATTAAAAATTAAAAAAAAAAAACTAAAACAATAACAAAAAAACGTCACCCCTCTCGATTGCCCACAACCGCTAATTGTTTCTATTGGGGTATTGGGGTTTCTCCCTTTTAGGAGGTGGGTGGCCCAATTTTAAAAATACAAAGTTTATGATTTATTTATATTTGTAAAAAGGTCAAGGACTTCAATTGTAATTTTTTTTATTTTTTTTTTTTAATTTATTTAAATCAATGGTAAAATTGTTTAAATGGACAATATGTGCGAATTAATAAAAAAATAATAACGATATTTGTAAATTAAATTAAATAGAGATAATATTGTTACAAAATTAAACGAATGGAACATGTGAATGTAATTTACCCAAAATCGGTTAAAGTAGAGCAGACAACAAATTGAAGGAAAATGCGCACACTGGACATTCTAAACTAGCATGCCCTGTACTTGTCCCAAAGCGGCTCCCTTGGGGGCGGCTTGGAGTGGGGGAACCGGGAACGTGTAATTTCCTTTTCTTTTAATTTTTTTTTAATTTTTTATATTTTTTATTGTTGATTTAGTTAAAGAGGGAGTTAAATGTAAGAGTAATACTATTTATACTCGTTTACTATCAGTAGTTATCATATGTGGTATGAATAAATTATTTATAATTAATAACTATAAATATATTACTTAATTAGAGTAAATAATTTATCAAATTAAATAATATTACGTATGATAATTACCGATAATGAACAGCAACTATGAATAGTATTATTTTAAATCTAAATTTTTTTTTTTTTTTTGACATTCAATACTTGATATTGCTCAATATCATCTAAATTGGAGATCCTAGTGCCAATAATTACAAAGCTTTAAGAAAAACTATGAATGTAATTTTCGCTTATAATAATTATTTAATTATGCAAATGAACCTAGAATGACACAAATGTGCACGTTTACATACAAAAAAAAAAAAAAAAAAAAAAAATAGAATTATAATACTCTATGAACTATTAAGTAAGATGCTTATCATAAAAATCTTGTATTAGAGCAACCAAATAACAAATCCATTCCATATAATTTATTTTCATTATTTTTATTATCAACAATAAAACAATAATATACAATTTCAACCTTTAAGATCAAAATTGTAAAAATTCTATGTCAATTAAATATAAAATACTAATCATTATATACGGACTAGGCTACCCTTCTTAATAATATTGATATGATGATGAACGTTAGTCTATGTAGCAGTGAGATCATTGTCATATTGTCCAATATATACAATTGTCGTATTGCCATAAGTTTTAATGTGATATTAAAATCTAAAAATTTGATCTGTTTAAAATTTAAACAAACATTCGGATCCAAAATTTGTGTGCTTAGACGAACTACCATTTTGAATGACATGTTAATGATAATAATACTTCAAATTTATTAAAAAAATAAATAGATAAACAAGATATAATCTGTTAAAAAATTATAATCAAAAATTAATAATTAATTTTATTTACATATTTTATGAGATCTAAAAATTTTATTAATTTTTCAAACTACAAATTTTATCAAATTTTTATCAAAAATTATCACGAACAAGTTATAAATTGCCAATTGTATGAAATATGTCCATTAGAAGCCAATGACATAAGCAGCATGTCGTGTCAGTGTCATGTTAATGTGTACAACGTGGTTGAGTTTTAACTTTTAATGATGAATGTACGAATCATTATTTTCACCATTCCATAGTGGGAAGTAATTGGGATCCATGCCATGCCATGCGTAATGTGTTAGTGTGTGACCATATGCATTTTATTTTATTTTGGGAATTATTTGGTACCACTTTTTTTGCATATGCTTATGAGGAGGAGTTGGGCCCATGTCCTTTCTGTCCTTTTTGTTATCTAACTTTCATTTTTAAAAAAGAAAATAGCATATCTTGTCCTTAATCTTTTAAAAATATAAAAAAAAAAATTATTCATAATTTTTAAAAATAATGTCAGACATCTCCAATATTTGAAATAATAAGTATGATAAATCATTTATGACAAAATTGTCCTCCCATTTAAATAAACAAAAAACAAGAAAAAAAATACAAAAAATAACCAAATGTACCCCAAAAAATTAAAAATAACAAAAATGTCATCTTTTTTATCAAACTCCAAACTCCAAAATCCATCACACTTCCAAAATCCAAAAATTCCAAAATCCACCATCCCTAAACAATTATAATTTAAATAGAATTAACGATTATGGTCAATTGATGACCTGGACATGTTTTTTCAAAGGATTTACTGTGAGAAATGCCTTTAGTGCATTTTCACAAAGTGGAGTTTGAGTCTAGCTTTTACCATATGTTTTCCAAGATTTTTCTTGTTGTATGTTGATTGGAATGGCATTCGCAACGCAAAGTGCGGGTTGGATGTAGTGGAATCTGAAATTAAGCATTGTGATCTGTCCAAGGAAGCTTTGCACGAGCATCCACCCACTCTTTTTACCATTTCCAAATCTATAATTGTAGGCTATTTGAGAATATTTTTCATATTGAATTTTTTGTTTTTTGAGGCTCTTTGCACATTTAAATGAGACTCTTAAGATGTGTCACTTTTACTACATTTGGTATATCTACATCTAATATGGATTTTAATGGAGCTAAAAGTCGAATTGTCTTTGATATTATTTAAATAAAATTAACAAATATAGTGAATTTTGAAATTTTTGGAGTTTGGGGCGGTGGTGGATTTTGAATTTTGGGGTTTACTAAAAAAGACGACATCTTTATTATTTTTTATTTTTTGGAGACTACATTTGATTTTTTTTTTTTTTTTTTTTATTTTTTATTTTTTTGTTTATTTAAAGGGAAGAGCAATTTCATTACAAATGATCTACTATGCCTATTTTTTAAACGTTGAAAATATTTAATACTATTTTTAAAAATTATAGATATATCTCTTACGTTTTTGAAATATTGAAAACCAAATATATTATTTTCTCTTTCTATAATTCCTCTTACAGTTTCTTTTAATCAAAAGCTGTCATTTTATTTTGACAATTATGGTCACTTTTTCTTTTTGTCAAAGCACAGCAAGCAACCCAACTTTGATTGTAAGGGCAAATATGGTCATACTTTGCCTGACCATGCCCAGGCTGATTGGTGCCACAAGAAAAAAAAGGAGGGAAAAAAAGAGAGAGAATAATTTGATTTTCTTACGTGCGAGTGTGATGAGTTTGATTTTAAATTATTTGCAGTATTGGTGCTCCCATTTTCCTAATTCCCTATGATTTTTTTAACAAGTCACTATCGATTGTCATATTCAATTGAGTACGCAAATTTATATGCAAAACGATTTATTTTTGGATTTTATATTTAACACTGTGATGCTATCATGCTATCGAAATGAAATAATTACAAAATTTAAATCAAAAGAATAACCGCCAACATCTTTCACTTTGGAGTAATGTTTGATCGTTGTTGAATACTCGAGAGCGGGTAGCACACTACCCTGCACCTAAAATCTTTGAGGTTGGGTAGAAAGCTACCCGGCCTCAAGACCTATATGGCCAGGTAGCAAGCTACCCTGCCCCCAAAGGCCTTAAAGTCGGGTAACAAAATGCCCAGCCTTAAGGCAGTAGTGGTTGGGTAGCAGCTACTAGGCCCCAAGGGCTATATGGCAGGCTACTTGACCTCAAGGCCTATGTGATCGGAAAGCAAGCTACTTGGCCTCCAAAGGCCTTAAGGTCGGTTAGAAATCATACCAGGCCACAACTCTGTGGCTAGGTAGGATCCTTACCCAGCCATGGATCCTACCTAGCCACGACCCCAAGGTCGGATAGCACGCCACACGACAACGTAAGGACTGGTGGCCAGATTTTTATCCGACTACTCACTCTTGGAGATATTCTCTGTGCTTTCTAGATTTTTTGTGAATCTTTACAAACTTTATACCGATGTAGGCCAACCCTAAATCTAACATTCGAAGATTGGGCACAAGTCACGAGATTGTGACGCCATGGTACTAATGAAGTCTAACCATATATCCAACGTTCGAGAACGCAACACATGTCCCGATATCCTTGTGCTACATCATCCACACCACCTCCTATATAAAGTGCAATGCTTGAAGTTAAGTGATGACTACCAATTTACTATCTTATAATTTTATATACTTATGGTATTTTTCTCTCTAGAAATAAGCTAATTTTTGCACTGGATGAACAACGGGTGAGAGTTCTCTGCCTCCTTTTCAGGTTATTAGAGTTCGGAGACACTCTCAATTCTCGAAGTAATACTTCCAAAATCACATTTTCATAGGTATTATCACCATGTATTTTAAGAAATCGTCTCGACTAATCCATGAAATTTATTGTCTATTTGTAGCCAAATGTGACCATAGTGTTTCAGTATGGGAAATTGGCCAAAAACGTCCCTAACGTATGGATTCGGTGCGCAAATCATCTTTACCTTTCAAATTTTGGCAATTACATTCCTTACCTGTCCATGTAGTGCCCAAATCATCATTTTGAACGGAATCCATCCGATATTCCGTTAAACCTTTGGAATTTTGGCATAAATGGTCCCAACATTTGTTCTTAGTGTAGAATTGGTTCCTAACGTTTATGTTTTGGTAAACAAGTTCCTAATCTATGTGTTTTAGTGTGAAATTGGTCCTTATGGGATGAAAAAGACAAATATAACATTAGTTTTAATTAAAAGAAATTGTATGTGGATTCCTAATCATTACAAAATGTGCAAATAAGTCCAATATTTTTATTTTTTATAAAAAAATTAAAGAAAACTAATGATTTTTTTTAATTAACACTTTAGTAATAAAAATGTCAAATAAAATTATTATTTTTATTATGAAGTAATAAATATATTATTTAAAATTAAAATTTTTATTTTATTGTTATATAAAAAAATAACTTTGTCACAAACTTGATGTTCAAATACTTTTATTTAATTGAGTTATATGTTTATTAACTACAAATATTAGAAATCCAACTATATTCTTTATATTTTAATTTATCGTTTTATTTTCATTCAAAAATAAAACACATAATGTGTAAATTAATTTTTATTAGTATTTTTATGTTAAATAAAAATGTAATAAGATTAGTTCAATGTCATAAAATTATATATGTCATTTTGTTATTTATTTAACTTAATTTTTAAAGTAAAGAGGGAGAAAAATAATTTCTCACAATGATTTCTCTTTATTACTTCATAATAAAAATAATAATTTTATTTGACATTTTTATTACTAAAGAGTTAATTAAAAAAAATTCATTAGTTTTCTTTAATTTTTTTTATAAAAAATAAAAGTACTGGACTTATTTGCATATTTTGTAATGATTAGGAATCCACGTACAATTTTTTCTAATTAAAACTAAGGGTATATTTGTCTTTTTTTATCCCATAATGACCAATTTTGCACTAAAACACATAGATTAGGGACTTGTTTACCAAAACATAAACGTTAGGAACCAATTCCACACTAAGAATAAAGGTTAGAAACATTTTTTGCCAAAATTTCAAGGTTTAACTAATATTGGATGGATTCCGCTTCAAAATGATGATTTGATCTGACTATATGGATAGGAAAGATGTAATTGCCAAAATTTGAAAAGAAGGATAATTTACAGACCGGATCCACACGTTAAGGACGTTTTTGTCCAATTTCTCTTTCAGTATTGAATTTGGTCCAAAATCTTCTTTCGTTTACTTCATAAATTGGCTCAATTTTTCACTTTCTTTATAAAATGGGCAAATTAGGCCACGGTTTTTGACTAAATCATTGATAAATATGTTAATTTATTAACTAATTAGACCCAAACAATTTTAGATATATAATGCATTTTTAATCAAAGATAAACAATAATTCCATAAATTCCCAATCGTCGGGCCTGCAACTGGTATGGCATCACTAGATTGTGCAACCGTACCATCAACATTTTCTGCAATACTCGGGGTATGTCGAAAAGAACACACATGCCCCATCAACAATTTCTGCAATACTTGGGATATATTGAAAAGAACCCACATTAATACCGACATCCTTAATTGGATTCTCTCTCTCTCTCTCTGGCGGGGTTCGAGGAAGCAAATCATTGACGACAATGTACCGTGAGCCTTGATGGTATTGGAAAAGATAAAATTGAATTTCTATTGTCCTCACTGCTACTGCTACGTGGAACAGGCGGTGATAGCAATTGCGACACACTAGCATTCAATGGTGAGCAAATTGGGATTAAGGTGTCCCATGAAATCGGTGATTGATAAAGGTGTTGGATGTGAGAGTACCAGCCATGTTGGGGAAAGGTGTTTGATGTAATGCCGCTTAGAAGACTTGATTGAAGAAATTACATACCCCATAAGTAAATGAATCTAATATTTACAGGTTATGCATATGAACTTCATATCATTGCATTAGTTCCTATAAGATTAAGATATATATCAGCTTCATTTATTGGTTTTGTATAAAATTTATATTAGGAATTATGTGTCCTTCTTGTCGTGGCAAGTCTATTATTCTTGGGGTAATTGACAAATTTTGTCCTCAACGTTTGCTCTTATTATGTGAAGCATCCATATCGTTTAGATTTTAATATCTGGGCTCCTAAATAAACGTATTTTTTTGGGCAGAAAATGTCAATGTCATCCATATAAGTTAACATTTGTCTTTAAAATTATCAAAATGGTTAATTAGCGCAAATAAATCTAAATGATAAGAATGATTTGTGCAAAAAATAGTAAATGATAGGGACATTTTGCACACACAAACGTTTAAACCATATTTTGAGTCATCTTCTTCTAACAAGTATAAAATTTCACACAAACATATGAAATCACATATATTGTAATATTACACTTAAATATAGTGAAGAAAACTCATACATATTACAAGAACATGACACATCCAAACAAATGTACAAATGTATACCTACATTCTAAACACTTCAATAAGCCACATTACAACCAAATCGCACACAAAAGCCAAACATCACGTTCTAAAATTGAACAACTTCTTCTCTTTTTGCAAATTCAATAATTATTCTTCATACGCATTCCTGGATCTAAGAAATCAGGTATTATCTCCACTATGACATACTTTGTCTATATCGTTTGCAAAATATACTATGCAAGAATGTGTATATATATGGCATTTGTTTGGATGTGTTAACTTCTTGTAATGTCTATGAATTTTTTTCATTGTGTTTAAACGTTTGTGTACGCAAAACGTCCATATTGTTTCCTGTTTTTTGCGCAAATCATCCATATCGTTTAGATTTATTGAGCTAATTAACCATTTTGATAATTTTAACGGCAATTGTTAAGAGATATGACGTTAGGGACCTTTTCCACAAAGAAACATTTATTTAGGGTCTTAAATGCCAAAACGATAAAGATCCCTTTGTACAATGAGAACAAATAATAATGACGAAATGTGTTGATTACCCATTCTTCTTGATGCATTGGCCGATAAATAGAGGAAAATACTTAAAACATCAAAATAAACATTATCTCACTTTATAAATAAAAAAGCTACACAGAATGTCATTTTGGAATAAAAATCCTTATTTATATAAAATAAAAAAATAAAAAATAAGTGTAAGATAAAAATATCAATTTAAAAGATTTTTATAACTATATTGTAAGCAAAGGTGGATGTGAAGGACCAATATAAATTTAATGAAAGGCAGTTGGACTTATTAGTCCAATATCAATTTAATAAAGATAATTAGACTCATTGGCCTAATAACAATTCCTCAATTTTAGTGTGCGTCCACCCATCTGAAATGTTAATCTCACATTTCTCTTCCCCGTTTCTATACTAAATAAGCAGAAGATATATTACAACATTCTAATATCTATAAATCTTCTCAAAATCACTCAATAAATCACCCTAAATTAATTTTTTCCAAAGTTTTAAATCCAATTCATAAAGTTTATCATAAAATCTTCAATTGTTGAGTCATCGAAAAAATTAAGACTCTGAAACATGGGACAAATTTCATGCTATTCACTACACTAACAAATTCTTTTAAGGTAAATAGAATAGTGAAAAAAAATAGGTTTTTTGTATAAATAAAAATTAATAAATGCACTTGTTTGTGAATGTATATCGTGTTCAATTGATTTTTTTCTTTTGAGTTTGAGTGATTAATTTCATTTGTGAACTATGTCTTCCTATTTTTTAAGAATAATTTATAGAAAGTAATGTGAACAATAATAATTTAATATTTGTTTATTTTGTATGCTTATTTTAGACATTGCACATTAATAGTCTAAGTCATATGTTTAGAAGAAAACTCACATATTGATGCGAATTAGGGTCAAACAATGGTACGAGTAAATTTGTTTATTTGTTTGTGTATAGTATAGTGTATAAATAAATAAAAAATGGTATAAGAACTTGTAAGAAATGCTTGTAAAATTGTGTTAAAAATATTCTATCAATATTATATTGTTTCAAAATTTTTACATATTAATTTAGAGACCCCAACTCAAAATGTCTAGTTTTGCCAATTGTAAGTTGTCAAAGATGTTCTCTTAAAAAAAAAAAAAAAGTAAAATTATATAATTTGTGACTTTTTAATTTGTGTAAGTTTTTAAGGTAAAACTTTAATTCACATGTAACAAAACAAAAAATATAAGTAAAAGATAAATATTAGTTTAAGAACTTTTCTTATAATCACTTTCTAAGCTTAGACAAATATTTCTATTAGAAAATACCAAATTACACAATGTTAGCTTTTAATTAAAAAGTGACGTGTGTCACTTTTTAATATAAAATATATAAATAAATAAAAGATCTAATATCGAGTTTAAAAGATTCTTACAAGAATATTGTAGGCTTAGTCAATTGTATAAAAAAAGAAGAAGCTAAATTGCACATTGTGTGATTTTTTAATTAAAAATAGAACATATTACTTTCTAGCGTATAATTTTATTTTACATCTAACATAACAAAAACTAATAATAGTTTTAGAAATGTTTATAAGTAAATTGTAATTTTAGTCAAAGATATTCTATTAAGAAAAACGTCAAATTACACAATGTGTGACATTCTAAATAAAATGTAATATATGTGACTTTTTGAATAATTTGATTTCATATTAATGTAGAGAATTTTATTCTAAACAGCAAAAAAAAAAAAAAAAAAAAAGAGATAGAACCTCAAAAGAAAAAAAGAGACCGAGGATCTCTTAATGAAAAAGTAACTAATTTATTAGATCATAAATATCATAGACAAACAAGAAATGAATTACTCAAATATAAATATTACTAAGTGTTTATTTGTAGAGTTTAAAAGTATTTATTTAGAAGATTTTGATAAAAATTGTAAATGTTATGAAATATGCAATTGAAAAAAAATTTGAAAAAAAAATTATTTTAAACTCTACCAAACATGATCTAACTTAGAGATTCTAACGTGGATTATAATTTGTAAATTAGACCCAAAAAAAATGTTCTGCCGTCAAATTCAATAATAATTAGGGTAATTATATTCACACCACATTATATGTTAACCACACTACATTTTAATTATAATAAAAGTCTCCAATTATTGCTCACTTTAACATTTATGTCCCTAATTTTCTTTTGTCACGTTTTTATCATCAACTTATTAATTTTCAATTCTTATCTTTGTCTTTGATGATGATTTAAGTCCAAAAAAATTAATTAAAAGAGCGTAAATGATTTTTTAGCCTCTCGTATTTTTACATAAGAAAAATAAATAACAAATACAAAAGTTTGAAAAATATTTTTCACTCAGTTCAATGCATATTAGCAAAATATTTGGACAAAAATCGTAATCAGAGATAAGATGTGAAACTAATTGAAAGTTAATTATAAAAATACAACGAAAAGAAGTTGGAAATATAAGTGCCAAAATGTCAAAAGTTGGAGGACTTTTATTATAATTAAAACGTAGTGTAGATAATAAAAGTGTAATTTGAATATAATTATCCTAATAATTATGTATCTAATTAATCTTATAAGATCATGTTTGGCTAAACTTAAAATGTCCACTTATAAGTAAAGTTTTAAAATAAACAATTTTTTTAGTTTGAATCAAGTTAAAAATAAATTACTTATTTGACAGTAAATAAGTCAAAATATTTTATTTTATAAGATTAGCCAAACATGCACTAAATAAGTCAATAACCTCATAATTAATGTATATATATTAGAGTTAATTATGAAATTAGTTGAGAATTTATCATTTATGAAATCAATTTTTTTTTATAGATATTGTTAAATTGAAAAGAAGATCCTATCTAATTACTTCACATGTTCCTTAATTTCCGATTTATTATTAATAATATTTTCAGTTACATCAAAAGGACTAATTGGATGGCTCTTTAATATGCCTATTCAAATTTATTGCCGTTTGTCATATGCCTAAATTCAAAATTAGGTTTTGTTACATCATTACATGTGAACAATAAATTCAAACTAGGGGGTCCCTTTACCACCCTGGTGGATTGCTTAACAGTAGAATTAATTATTTAAAAATAAATTAAGATAATTTTTTACTAAATTATTTGCACCATCGTGTTACGGTTTCTTAGACATCGACATAAAGTGAGTCATTTTCGATGAAATAAATTGAAGTGATTAGATGACAAGTGAATTCTCTTAATATAACACTGAGATTAAAATATAATTATAATAATATGTCCACTTTTGGTTGACAAGTAAAATAGTTATATTCAATTTGATTAAATGTTGCCTAATAAATATGCTTATATTTCTTAATCATTAATTATTTGGTTGCAAATTATGTATTCCACTGTTTTTCCCCTTTGGATTATCATTTGGTAATATAGAACTGAATCCTGATTAGGGTGGCAAAAAAATCCGGATTCCGGACCGCCAGTAGTCCCAGTTCGTTGAGCTTAGTCCATGCCCTATATAATGGGCCTAGATCACAAATGAATGGGCCGAATAGGGCCCAAGGGTGGACGCTTGTGGGCCGTAGGCCCTATAATTTTAAAAGAAGAGAAAATTGTCTATAAGTCACTTGTAAGTGACTTGTTTTACATTAGGTCAAAATATTTTTCAAAATTGTGATTAAATCGTATTGTTCAGCAATATTTCAAATTAATCCCAAAATTACCCTCCACAAACCTTGGCGTCTTCTTCCACATTTACAGCCACCAACCCTTGGGCGCCAATTGAGACATCAAACTGCTTGCTCAAGGTGGGCGAGTCGATCGGTGACTGTCCGGTGGTCGCGCGTTCGGTGGTGGAGGTCACAACAGCGCTAAGGGCTAAACCTAAGTCCGCCGCGATTTGGGAGCTGTTTTTGTGATGGCGTGAGACCAAGTATTGGTGCGACGAGGGTGACCGAAGATTGTCCGCTCATGGTGAAGTTCGGGTCTGGTGGTTTTGGGTCGGGTCTACCATAAGAAACCTGGTTTTGGTTTTATTGTTTTTTGGTGTTTCTTACGTGAATTAATTAGTTGGAAATACTATGTTCTCGTTGAATTCTAATTTCTAATTGCAAGCAAGGAAATGTAAGTTCAAAATTACATACGTTCAAGGTTTAATTCTAGTCTCGCTGGTGGTGGTGGTGGTGGTGGTGGTGGTGGTGGTGGTGGTGGTGGTGGCGGCGGCGCCGGCGGCACAAGCAAACCTTGAGTTGTACACATTCACTTACTTCACATACACAAGTGGTTAGTATTTAGATTTTGAAAAGATTATGAAGAATGAAGATATGGAACAAAGATAGATGATAATTATCAACTATCTGATGGTCATGATTTCTTGCTATTGGTTGTGGGCATGCTTTGACGAAAGTTGGCTATTAGTCATGTGTGTTGTTTGATACTGTTTTATACAAAACAGTATCATAAAATATTATCATAACTGAAATGACATAGAATTCACATATGTACTCAAATTTTATTATAATATGTTTTTGGAATGGTCTTGACGAGTCGGTCAAGACCAATCACTTTTCCATTGCTTACGATGAATTTTAGCCTTTTGAAGTCGTCTCTTTAGCTTAAAATGGCAATCTTTAATTTTTCTTGTCAAAACAGTATCATACATGCTAAAACAGTATCACAAATAAACGTATCTTAATATATTGATATCATACATGAAAATATCTTAATAAAACAATATCACATATACAAACTACAACTCAATAAAATAACAGTATCATATATTAAATAATAGTATCATATGTTGAAACATTATCATAATAAAATAATATCAAAGATAAAAATATGGTATAAGTATACCATATCACTTTATTTAAATAAAACAGTATTATAGATCTGTTTTACTAGTTGAAGTAATTATATTGTTCTTAAAATACTCAATTAGTAGTACAAGACAATTGATACTGTTTGCATTCAATAATATTATCATAGATTAAAACAATATCATAGATGTTTTACTAGTTGAAGTAATTATATTGTTCTTAAAATGCTCCATTAGTAGTATAAAACCATTGATATTGTTTGCATTCAATAACATTATCATAGATTAGAATAGTATCATATGTTAAAATATTATCATAATAAAACAGTATCAAAGATAAAAACATGATGTAAGTGTACTATAGCACATTATCTATATAAAACAGTATCATAGACAAAACAGTATCATATATAAAACTAAGTACAAGATGTTTTAATGGTTGAAGTAATGATACTATTCTTAAAATGTTTCCATTAGTAGTACAAGATCATATGTTTAAACATGTCATAGTAAAACAGTATCAAAGATAAAAGTATAGTATAAATATACCAATGTACTTTATCTAAATAAAACAGTATTATACAAAACAGTATCATAATAAAATAGTATCATATAAAATAATATCACAACAAAAAAGTATCATTAAATTAGTATTTTTTTACAATTGTAAGAGTATGTTGGTCTTTTAGCTCTAAAATGTGACTTTAATTGAATTAAATTTTGATCATATGATTTTAGAGTCCATAAATGTCAAAACAGTGATCGGCCTTGAATTTACTCTTAAAAGAAAGTAATAATATCTTATCAACACGGGTAATAATCACGTCTATGTGGCATTAAATGATATGTCTATTAAAATAAATTTTTTATCCTTACATTTTATAGTCATATACAGTTAAATAACATTATTTCTTTATAAAAAAGGAAAAATTACATTCCATATCCCCAATGTTTATCAATTTACTATTTTACTCTTCATTCTTTTTCTTTTTCCTGAAAATACTATTTTTATATTAAAATCCTGATCCCCAAATCAGTTTGACAACTTACGAAACCCTAGCTCCACCTCCAGACCCCTCTCACCACTACCGCCTCCAGCCACCCCCACCACATTCTAGGTTCTTAAAAAAAAAATAAACTTAGATGCAAATTCATTGATAATAAGTGTTATGAGCCGGAAAAAGTCTCAGTACAAACGGGCTGAGATGGTTCGATGTTGCCCATCGACACCTATATGTACTTCTTCAAAATATTCAAGAAATAAACTATAAAATTTTCAATAACTCCATTGCGTGGATTATAGCATTATTATGATTGCGGTGGCGTTACGGTCAACTTCTCTAATACCGAGTTATTTTTGCAACATGACGAATTTAAAGAAATTGACTTTCATTCTTTAAATCAACTTCCCATCAAAATAAATGTGTTTGAAAAATGTATATATAAGTTAAAAAGGGAGATAATTTCATAGTCGTTCAGATTTTTCTTCTTGTCTATGATGGGACAAATAGTCTCTCAATATTTCTATCGTATAATGTGAACGCATGGATAAATTAGACTAAAAACATAGACCACAATATTATTAAGAGAATTTGACACAAATGGTTCATAATCTTTGTTTTTTGTGCAGAAATAGTCTATAATTTTTTTTACCAACGTCTCTAACCTATGTATTTTAGTGCACAATTGATTTTTATTTGATAAAAAAAATTAACATGTCCTGAATTTTAATTAGAAAAAATTGTTGTTGGGTTTATAACTTTTGCAAAAAGTGGAAATGGATATGGCACCTTTATTTAATAACATTTAATTTAGCATAGCATTATAGTCGTGTCAATTAAATTTTCTATAAAAGAAAAAATGTTAAATTATTGATGATATATATATATATATATATATATATATATATATATATATATATATATATATATATATATATATATATATAATTGCTATGTGATGTGAAAAACTTGAATAAAATTTAAAGATAAATAAATAATAAATGACGTATATAACTTTATAACATTGAACGAATCATATTATATTTTTATTTAACATAAAAATACTAATAAAAATTAATTTACGAATTATTTTGAATGATAATAAAACTATAAATTAAATATGAAGTAGACAATCTTTTTAGTTAATAAACGAATATCTCAATTAAATAAACGAAGATCAACTTTGTAACAAAATTATTATTATTTTGTTATAATCCTAAAATAAAAGTTTAAAATTTAAATAATAAAACTAATAATTTTATTTAACACGTTTGTTAATAGTTATGAGCTTAAATTTTTGTTATCTCATAATTGTTTTGTACATTTTAACGAAATAATTTACATATATTATCAATTTGGTCAATAAAATAATAATTCAAAAAAAAAAAAAAAACTCATTAGTTTTCTTTAAGTTTTTATACAAAATAAAGGTATCGACTTCATTTATATTTTTTTGTAAACGTTAAGAATCCATATTGCTTGCAATTTTTTCTTATTAAAATTATGGATATATTGATCTATTTTTATCAAATAAAGACCAAAATGCGTACCAAAATATATAGATTAAGAATGTCCATATTAAAAAATAAATATCAAGAATTATTTATGCACTGAAAACAAATGTTAATGATGATTTGTGCCAAATTTGCTATTATTAGTGTTGCCCCCATTATTGTTTGTGGTTGAGAAGCAACTGATCTCAGGTCACGGTCTTTGGTGAAGTGTCTACTTCAAGGTCTAACAACACGGGTTTCACAGTTGAAAACATAACAATATTTTTATTTGACTATAATAAATAATTTGAGACCAAAAAGTAAAAATAAAATTTTTAGAATAAAAAAAATGAAATAGTATATTTTAAATTCTTTTGTTCTATATAGTATATATGGTAAAACTATCCCAAAAAATTTAATTATTCTTGATAAAAACTTAATTTTAGTTTTAGCCCAATTTTTTATGGACATTACAAAGCCCAAAGTACATGCTATGCTCACGTCCTGCTTTGCGGCCCTTAACGAATGGTCCTGCTCTAATTTGGGCCAAACAGGCATATTTTTTTTTGTCTATGATTAATAATGTTGAAATTATTTTTTAACCGTTTATAAATTGTAAGTCTTACAAAAAAAGTGGATAAAAAAATATTTTCGATGAGCATAAATTATATTTTAAACTTTAACAAACGAGCACTTTGCCTCTCTGAATTGACCTTTTTCTTGGATATTTTATACATGCATGTATTAGGTAGATTTGTTACTTTTCAAGGGTACATTGGGTACTTTATACATGTACTATTTTATCTTAATATTTTTAGGGTGTTTAGAGCATCTGCATTGAATGTGTTAATTTTAGCTAGTTAAATATTGTCACACATAAAATTAATGTTAATTTACACGTCTATATATTAAGTTTAACTAGTGTTTGACTATCACATTTGACTAGTCAAATTTAGTTACTCAACATTCTATATATATATGGATGGGTCTTGATCTCCTACTTACTTATGTTGTCCACGCTGAGGTGACATTACATGATTGGTAAAAATAATGAGTGTAAGACCAAGAACTACAAATCATGTGATGTCACATCAATATGAGCATTATAACTTATAAGTAGGCAACATAAGTGGGTAGGAGATCAAGACCCATATATATCACCATTTAGCAAACTAGTTAATTTATAACACAACAGATCTAAGAGATAAATTTGACTCCTACCTGACATGTGATATTAATAGTTTAATTAACACATTTATTGTAGGTGCTCTTATATCTTCACTACCATTTTTTAATTGCATTAAAGATTTTTAACTTTTATTTATTGTCGCACTTATGTTCCAACCTTAGACAAGAGTCACATAGGGGTGGCAACGGGGCGAGCCGAGCTCACTCGGCCCGTTGCCACTTAGACCCACCTAAGCCCAAGAGGCGAGCCAAGCACGGCCCGTGTTAAGAGTTCGGCTCATCTCCCATAAAGCTACTTGGTTTTGCCCATGGCTCGTGAGCCTCATGGGTCGAGCTGAGCCACCCACAAGCAAGTTCGATTCGTAATTTTTTGCTTGGCTCGTCTCTAAACGAGATCGATCTAGCGAGCCAACAGGCCGCTCATCCCATTTGCCACCACTATGTGACTTTCACATTGAATGTGAAACACTAAACATGTGCTTTTGCTTTGTTTGTTTAATTACTTTCACAAAAAGAGATTAGGGCTTAATTACAAACCCAATAAATATATTATTTTGCTTCATAGATGTTTGTTGACTTGTATTCATTGACAGGTTGGATCAGCTAGTGTTCACTGTATCATACTTTCTCTTATAATTCGTCGTAGATGTTTGTCGATTTGTATTCATTGACAGGCTGAATCAATCAGTTAGTGTTCATTGTATCATATTTTGTCTTGTAATTCATTGTATCATATTTTGTCTTGTAATTCGAGTAAATTTCACTTCAATATATGTTGCTATCACATTAAATTGAGTTGAAACTTCAGTTGAATATGTGTGTGTGGCACTTAAATTATCAAGGTTACACCTTACAATTTTTGGATCAAAATTCTTCCAGAATTCAAACTAATACCTAACATTGACTAAGGTTAACTATCCATGCTCGTCGACAGATCATCAAATGTTACTTTTGTGTTTAGATGAGACTTTTGATTAGGTAATTTACAGCTTTCATAATACTTTAGTTTCTTTAATTTGCTTCTTAATTCGTTAATTTATTAATAATATATACTTCGTTTCGATGTTTGCAATTAATGGAAATCCATTCACGAGAAGAAACAATTGCTGTGATATATTCCATATGCAATGAAGAAACAAAAGTGAAATTGCCTACTACTTTATATTATCTTATGGCTGAAATTTGTGTTAAGATTTTTCAACACAAAAGGTCTCACAGTGAACCGACCCTCTCTCATGCATCTTTTGGTCCACTTCATTAGGTTACAATCTCAATATAGTAGACATTTTGTACGAATTCATGTTATCTCTCTTTATCGTCTCATACAATTGGTATAAAAAAGAGTAATGTTATTCAAAGTCGCTCACTACTAGTAGTAAGTCTACGTGATATTACTCAATTGAAATAATTATTCATAGTTGCTGACTATAAATAACATTACTCAATTAAAGTAAATAATGCTACGTAAATTAACTACTTGTAATGAGCGACTATGAATAACATTATTCTATAAAGACACATCTCATAATATATTCAATTATCATAATATACAAGTAATTACAAAAATTTAATAACAATTACTTGTGTGTAGAATAAGTAATTTAATAATCTGAAATTTGCTTACAAAAATATAATTTCAACATTTCTAGTTTGATTAGGTTTAACTTCATTTGACATTTGCATTCCACTAGAAAAGACATTCTTGGATAACCTTTCCCCAGCAAACTGAAATTTTTCAAACAAGTAATATCTAAAAATTGTTAGCTGCCAACCTGTTAATCTATTATTAATAATTAATTAATTATTAAAGAAACAGACAAATCTGTGAAGAGGTCAATGCAATAATCTTTTCTTAATGTTTTTGTATAAAAAATTAAATTAAATTAGAGCAAAACAATCTTAATTACACCGAATCAAATACTAATTAGATCAATTTTTTTAGAACATATGGACAGCCTCCAAAAGGAATCTATTGGTGGCTTCCTTGTTTCCATTTCTTATCCTCAAGTGGGATTAATTTATTTATAACTGATAAATTTTTAGTCAAGCTTGTTCACACAATTTTATATGTAGAGTTCCTTAACCAAAGGGTCATCAATGTTGACTATCTATATTGTTATGTTCAATAGTGTGTATCATACATAACTTATAATTTTATTTTCAGTGGCACTTTGTGCCCGTCGGTTTTTAGTAGATTTTAATAAAAATTGATGATATGAATAATTGAAAAGTTGTGGATCTCATGAAATATATAATTAAAATTAAGGATAATTATATTCACACAACACTTTTTATTTTTTGCACCACATTTTAATTACATTTAACATCCTTAATCTATGAACATTATATCACTCATTTATCACATTTTTATCTTCAATTTTTCATTAATTAGCACATTTTGTGTTTAATAACGGTTTTTGTCTAAAATATTTGTTGAGAATTCGTAAAAAGACTTATTTGTCTGTCATATTTTTTTTTTAAAAAAACAATAGATACAAAAGTACAATAAAATATTTTTTCCTCATTTCAGATCACGTAAACAAAATATTTGGACATAAACCATCATTAATGATGAAATATGCTAATTAATGAAAGTTGAAGATAAGAATTTGATGACAAAAAGTTAAGAATATAATTGTAACAATGAACAAAAGTTGAGGATCTTAAGTACAATTAAATTGTAGTGCACTTATTATAAATTGTAGTGTGAATATAACTACCCTAAAATTAATTGTTGACTTTGATTTTAATTTTTAACTAAATTTTAAGTCTTAAATTTATATAATATCAAAAGTCTAAAAATATCTATTTTTGCGTGTCAATGATAAATTACAGTAAAATATTTCTCAGTCAATGTTATATATTTTATCTTTCAAAGATTCAACATTCAAAAACATTTCAAGTGTAAATTTTTGGTATGTGTAAGTGGATAAGATGAAGCCCTTGTTTGATTTAGATTAAAAATTTATTAAAAAATTGTAGTTAAAGTTAACAATTAATTTTAATTATATATCTCATAGTCTCACAATTTTTATTAACTTTTCAACCACACGTTTTATTAATTTTTCAATCAAAATATGTTTAAAAACTTTCTTAAATAAGCTCGAAATTTACTCTGAACAAGATTTTAATTTAATCTTATTCTTTTTGAATCGTTCAATACTATACAATTTACATTATCAAATAATCTTGAGTTAAGAACTTTAAAGTCATCGTCATTATTAATGATGAAGAAATAATACATATCGTGTAACTTATCCATTATTTTTTTATATTATAAAAATCTACATTGATGGTGATAAGGACGACAAGTTGCAATTTTCGATTCATGGCCTCTCAAGACTCAAATCATTAACAATAGTCGTATTAAAATATAGGTAGATTGTCGGAGAAGACATGGATTAAGATTAACATCAAGACAATAAAGAAATTGGATGATAAAACTCTGTCATAACTATGAATAATTAAATCAGAAACATAAAAATATATATAATACATATTTAAATTTAAAAAAAAATGCATTGAAATTTGGTTCTTGATTTCAGGAATAAGTTGTCCATGACATTTATCTCTGAAGTCTGAAGGGATGATGCAGTTAAGACAGTACTCAAAGTTCCCCATAAAGAAATGCAAAAATGAAACTTTGACCGTGTCCTATCAAAAAGGTGTTTTTTCATAAAAATCCACAAAGCCCTCTAATGCTTGAATCTTTCAAATGCTGATGAACAGTAGTAATTTAATCTTGAATATCTTCTGATTCAGTCAGAAGCAATTATCAGTAGTACAAGACTTGTTCTTCTGTCTTGATTTCATCCACAAAATAATTGAGAGTATTGCAGATGTTATTATTAGTGCTAATCAGCTTCTTAATCTCCTCAATGCTGTAGTCTAATGGATTTTCAGTAAAACACCCATTTATTGCCTTGTGATCATCAGCATATCCATTAGTAGGAAGAGTAAACTTGTGATCTTCATCAACCCCACTTCCAAAATAGCTTAGCAAACTTAAATCTTCATCAATTCCACTTCCATCAGAGGAACTGCAACTGGCTTCATTTCCAAATATGAGAAGACTATTGTAATTATCTTTGACTTGATAATTTTGCGTGGGTCCCGCCCCTGCTCTGGCCCCGTGTCCTTCGTGTGCTTGGAACACTGTAGGAGTACTAGTATTTGAAGAACAAGTGGTAAAACTAGTGGTGTTTTCCAGGATATTTGACATGGATTCATAGCCTCCAGTAAAAACCCTAGCTGGAGCAGCAGTATAATAGTAGTTGTTTGTAGAGTGATATGGTGCTGTCTGTGGATGGAGTGATGAATTTTGAAGAAATGAATGAGCTGTTGTTGGATAGATTGCTCCATGATGAGGCCTTTTCTGATGAGTAAATGGAGCCATTTCCAGGAGTTTCTTCTTGAGCTTGGTGTTCCAGTAGTTTTTTATATCATTGTCAGTTCTTCCTGGTAAATGAGCTGCTATAATTGACCATCTGCAGTTTGATTTTTGGATAATAATTAAGTTCCATAAACATAACAAGTAATAATTAATAAAATATGAACTAATTGTGAGCAAATGCATCAGAGATCTAATATAATTTGGATCAGAAGAGTATGAAACCTGCTACCAATGCTGGTAAAAAGGCTGCAAATTATTCTATCTTCTTCATCAGAGAATTCTCCATGCTTAATGTTTGGTCTAAGATAGTTGAGCCATCTCAGTCTGCAACTTTTTCCACATCTTTTGAGACCTAATAATGAAAGCACATCACAAATCAGCAACAACAAGAGGTACAATATCCAAAGAAAACAAGAAATTTTGAATTTTTATATACCAGCTTTCTGTGGTAGAGCAATCCAATTTCCTCCAGTGCCATGATTCTCTATGTACATCTTTAGCTTTGCATCTTCTTCAGGTGACCATGGCCCCTTCTTCACATTAGCCTTGTCACAACACGGGGCTCTTCCCATCTCCCTCCCTCTCTCTCTCTAGATCTCTTTGAGTCTTTTCTGAAAGTCTTTTGTTAATCTATTGGACTGACATGGTTATATATTTATAAAAGATTAAAAGGTGTACATTATTGTCAGAGTTCCAGACTCTAATTTCAATTATTTTGAGAAGAAACTCTTACTGTTTAGCTATTAATTACTTTGGTCTTTTCTGCCTCCTAATTTCTCACAGAATCCAAAGACTAATGGCATACAATTCAGAACTGAAAATGATTGGTCATACTTAGCATATATAATTGTTACCTAGATATATATTATATATATATAAATTAAGGCCAAGTCATAGCCCAATTGTCAAATTTAGATGTTTAAAAAAGGTCCCTAGCTAGGTAACCCATCCACTATGAATTTTCAAGCGTTGTCTTTACTTGATTATATTATTTGACATGATATACATGCACAAGTTTTATAATTATGTTAAGAAAAATTCATCGTTTAGTGTCTGCTCGAAAAAGTTAAAAATCAGTTTTTAATAAAAGTTGATAATTTTAATTAGTCAAAATTTAATTTTAAAAAATATATTTGATTGAAACTAAAATTTTTATCAACTTTTCAATTTTACATTACGTCAACTTTTATAAAAATTTACTATTCTTTTTGCCAAACCGACCATTAACAATGTACAAGAAAGCCATACAAATTTGTTAGTCATATACTCCCTATAAAATGGTGAATGGCTGTATGGATCGTGTGGGGGAGAGATCGAACTTAAAAAAATAGTGAATTGTCTTATCAATACACAAATGTATAACTCCTCATCAATGTAGGGATTGGGTTCAAGTTTTCCCCAACTCTTTCTTTTCAATGGACACTTGACACGAAAGAGTACGGTTCGTCCGAGAAATTCTTACTGTGAGATGTTTTGGATTTTTTGTTGTTTGTTTTTAATATATGCAATATTGATCCTGGCCATCCATGTGGCAGAACTGTAGCTATTGTCCTTGTTTTTTAAGTCAAATAATCTTTAGCATATGAAATAACAGTTTAGGAAGTACAATATGAACAACGTGAAGTTGGACATGTGCAATTATTTTAATGGAAAACGAAATGCAAAATCATGAGTGATGGACAATTATGGACATTCTTAACCACTTGCCTGTCTTTAATATTTTACGCTTTAATAATGTTTCACTCTGCACTTTGTACTGCTTCTCTGTACGTGTATTCGTCATTTAACCAAGCATAGTATTTATAGGAAACTCCCCAAACTCCATAAGGTAGGTTTTCTAGAAACCCTAATTTTCCGTCCCTTCTTATCTTCACAATTTTTCTTGGCCGTAGTACCCTCAATTGTCTAGTAGCTTGTTTCACTAAGTTTAAACTATAATTTAAATTAATCAAATATATTTTTTATCACATATTTTATAAGATTCATAACTTATTAACTACTTATTATTCACACATATTGCATGAGACTCATAACTAGTTAAGCACGTGTTTGGTGAAACGTTTTAGCATATATTTTTTTAAAAAAAAGATTAAATATATAGTTGAAAAGTAATTAAAAGTTATAGATCCTATGAAATATGTGATTAAAATTAATTGTTGATTTCGACTTCAAGTTTTTAACAAATTTTTAAACTCTACTGATGATAAATATTTTTCTCTTCCTCCGAGCACGGCGGTGACAGTGGTGGAGACCTGCAAAAGGTGGTAGGACTTTTTTCTCCCGTTTCACTCCAGTGTGATAATCAGTATATGATTAAAACATATATGCAGAATAGCAATATGTAGTGTATAAGAATTGTATGTTCTCTTTTTATCTGGAGGGTTGGTATTTATTTATAGGGATGACCTGTAGTTATTAATGACAGGTGTCCCTTCATCTCTCTCATTTGATAACAGGTGTCCCTTCATCTCTCTCATTATTAGGAGTTAATGAGGGATGTTTCATCTTCCCAATAACTGGTGATAACTGTCATTCCATGGATCGCCTGCCTGGCTAACTTGAGTTATTGCAGTCTATCTGTCAGAAGAGTGTTCATGAGACCAACGAGGCGAGCAAGCCGGTGAGGCGGGCGAATCGTTGAAGCGAGCGTGCTAAGACGTGCAACCATAGGTAAATAACATATAGCAGCTTATCATTATTTATATCATCATAAGCCTCTCTACTTTTCATAGACTGTTGTCAATGGAAAGTAGAAATAATTTACCACACATGCTTCTTTCTAAATTTTTCAGATAGAGATTCATTGCCTTAATTTTCGGATAGAGGCTCATTGGCCTTGTTTTTCAGACAGATGCTCATCACATTGATTTTTAAACAGATGCTCATCGCCTTATTTTTCTGACAGATGCTCATCGCCTTGATTTTTAAACATAGGCTCATCGCCTTGATTTTTAAACAAAGGCTCATCGCCTTGTTTTTCAAACAGAGACTCATCGCCTTGATTTTCAGCATGACTCGTCGCCTAGCTTTGTTTTTCAGTAGGACTCGTCCCCTAGCCTTGTTTATTAAATAATGGCTCATCGCCTTGTTTTTCAATGGTGGCTATCACCTTGATTTTTAAATAGTGGCTATCGCCTTAATTTTTAAACAAAGACTCATTACCTTGTTTTTCAATGGTGGCTATCACCTTGATTTTTAAATAGTAGCTATCGCCTTGATTTTTAAACATAGGCTCATCGCCTTATTTTTTAATGGTGGCTATTACCTTGATTTTTAAATAGTGGCTATCGCGTTGATTTTTAAACAAAGGCTCATTGCCTTGTTTTTTAAACAGAGGCTATCACCTTGATTTTTAAATAGTGACAGCTGGTATTGTTTTTTAAACAGTAGCAACTGTCATTATTTTTAGCTTTTTTTTTAGACAATAGCAACTGCCATTATTTCTGGCCTTTTTTTTAGACAGTGGCAGTTGTTATTATTTTTGCCTTGTTTTTTAGACAGTGGCAACTGTCATTATTCTCGGCCTTTTTTTAACAATGAGCACCGGCTTTGTTTTTTTAGACGATGATGATTGTCATTTTTTTTAGACGATGAGTACCGTCATTATTTTTGGCATTTTTTTTAGACAGTAGCAGCAAGCTTTGTTTTTTAGATAGTAGTAGCTAGCTTTATTTTTCGACGATAGTACCGGCCTTGTTTTTTTAAACAATGAGTACCGTTATTATTTTTGGCTTTTTTTATTGATGGCACCGTGGCTTTGTTTTTCAGACAGTGACAATTGTCATTATTTCCTTCTCTTTTTTTTAGACAGTGGCAGCTGTTATTATTTTTGGCCTTGCTTTTTCAGACAGTGGCAGCTGTCATTATTTTTGGCCTTTTTTTACAAAGAGTAGTCGGCTTTGTTTTTCGACACGTGACATCCGTCATTTTTTAAACGAGGAGTTGTTATTATTTTTGCCTTTTTTAGCGAAGAGTAGTGGTTTTGTTTTTCAGACATCTATCGCACCTACTACTCTCTTAAGTAACTCATGCATAATATCCAGCGGATTTTTGGAGAGTGACATCTTGAAAGAACGACTTTGAGTTCCACTCATCATGGCAGTGACTACAGAAGACAGCTGCAGATCTTTGATTTCCAGTGTGGCTCTATTGAATCGGGCAATAAAATCTTTCAGCAATTCATCCTTGTCCTGTGTCAATTATATCAGACTGATAGCAATTTTCTTAACATGTTTGCTGCTGGCAAAGTGTGTAGCAAAACTCTTAGAAAAATCGTCAAATGTACGAATCGATTTTGAAGGAAGGGTGGCTACCCAGTCCCTGGCCTTCTACCTAAATGTTGGCGGAAAAGTCCTGTACATAATCACATCTGGGGTGGCTTGCAACCTTATCAAATCAACAAAAGTCCTGAAGTGGTCGATAGGATCAGAAGATCCATTGTACTTCTCCATCTTTGGTTGTTTAAAGTATCGTGGCAATGGGACTACCATCACTTCTAAGGAAAAATGATATTCTTCCAACACCATAGATTGTGGCCTACTAATTTTCTTAGACATAGCCTCAGTTATTTTGTGACCTATCATGTCTTCTAATCGCTGCTCCAGGCATAACACTGGTGTCTCAACCAGTGTAGCCGTGGTCACCCATAACGGTTGTCCCCAATGTGGATTCGGGCCAGATGTCAATGAATGGAATTAGGGTACGGAAGGTAGAGCAAAAAAAACTGGAGCCTGCAGTGGAGCTGCCGTTGGCGATATTTCCATTGTTGGAAAGTTAGAAGTCTGGGGAGGAGCCCCTAGCGGTGAGAGCCCTACCAGTGTATGGCTAGGACCCTGGGGCAGAGCCCTTGGGGGTGAAGATCCTACTGGCAGAAGGTTAGGACCCTGTGGTAGCTCAGAAACCGCAGCATTTCGATCTTGGAGTAGAGTCGTTAAAGCCGCCACCTAAGCTTGCAGTGCAGCAAGTTGAGCGGCAGAGGCAAATTCTTGTTGTGGGTGATTAGTGGCGGCGTTGGACTCGGTGTCTACATCCCCGATAGGGATTGGTGGAGTGGTTACATTCGTAGCTCTTCTAGTTCGAGCCATGACTTATTGTGCTGTTTTCCACAAACAGCGCCAAATGATGATAAATATTTTTCTCTTCCTCTGGGCACGGCGGCGACAGTGGTGGAGACCTGCAAAAGGTGGCAGGGCTTTTTTCCTCCGTGTCCACTCCGTTGTGATAATCAGTATATGATTAAAACATATGTGCAGAATAGCAATATGGAGTGTATAAGAATTGTATGTTTTCTTTTTACCTGGAGGGTTGACCTCTATTTATAAGGATGACTTGTAGTTATTGATGACATATGTCCCTTCATCTCTCTTATTTGATAACGGGTGTCCCTTCATCTCCTCATTATTAGTAGAGTTAATGAGGGATATTTCATCTTCCCAATAACTGGTAGTAACTGTCATTCCATAGATTGTCTGCCTGGCTAACGTGACGACAATTGGATTATTGCAGTCTATCTGTCAGAAGCGTGTTCATGAGACCAACGAGGCGGACAAGCCGGTGAGACTGGCGAATTGTTGAGGCGGGCGTGCTAAAATGTGCAACCATAAGTAAATAACATATAGCAGCTTGCCAACTTGTCATTATTTATATCATCGTCTACCAAACAAGCTCTGAGTGGCGAATAGTCGCATATTCTAAGTATGCACTGGTTTATTTCAAAATAAAGTAATTAAAGAGTGAAAACGAGTATTGCCAAATGATACACCAAATGATTCAATAATTAACCACATGTCTTTGATTTAGTCTCAAATAAATCACAAAATAAAACTTAGTTTACTTAAAAAAGTCAACTACGTGAGAGCGCGCAGATGGAAATTTCCTAGTTTTTTCTTAGTTAACTTCTTTCAAGTATATTTATAAATAAATGTTTTTCCTTCAAATATTTTTTAATACTCTTATGTATTCTAACTCCAACTTACCGATAACTTCGAAACATATTTTTTTATGGTAGTAGTATTGAAGAAAATATTTAAATAATATATATTTATTTATATTTAATTGTTTAATTTTTTAGATTAAATTATTCAACATAGTCTCTACACCTCGAAACATAATTAAATAATAATTGAGATTATATTTTTCCTAATAGTTTAAGTTAGAGATAATTCAATATAATAATTATTGTTAGCAAAGATAATAAATTTAAATTTCGTAATCACATATTTTATAAAAATTATATACATATCAAAATGGATAAAAGTAAAAAAAAAAAAAAAATAAAAGGGGACCATATGAATGATCATGTGGAAAGACAAAAATTGGTCTCAATCAATCCCTAGGTACAATGATAATGGACCCTGACCATGTCCAAAAGAACAAGTAAACAATATCATTGGTGATGTATGCAAATCATCAATATTTTTAAGCTGGACACGCTTTATGGATGCATACTTATGTACATAATCATGTATATCATTAATTACGTGTGAAATTATATATAAGATGATCATATTTCTATTTAAATTCTTTTCTTAAGATTATAATTTTTTTTAATTAACACTCTTATATATATATATATATTATGTTTGGGGGTCCATTGAATATATATATATATATAAAAGAAGAAGCTATATGTAGGTTAAGGAGAGAAAGATGTACACGAAAACATATGATAAAAGTCTCAACAAATTTGGCTAAGTTAGGTTTGCATGAAATATGCAGGCCTCTTTCAGTGTCTGCCTTGTTTGCCATTGAATCTTTGTTTGAAAAATGATTGAATAAAGAAGCTGCTCGATAGTTCCACTAATGACAACAATAATATCAGTGGAATGCATTTGCATGTTCCTAAAGTGAAAAAAGAACTTAGATAGTACTTGATGACGTACTCGTCTCTTTCGACTCTTTACACTCGAAAATGTTTTTCCGAATTATATCAATATCATATATATAATTTAACATTAATTTTGATTCTGAAACTAATAATTAAATAATTTAAATACACAAGTGCACATGTAAAATTACGAAAATTTATTGCGGTTCCACCTCAGGTCTTCAATATCATCTGTGTGTCTAATCTGACAAAAAATGGTCTTGTAATTTTTTATATAGGAATATAAATACCCAATAAATGCACGATATACTTTCATAATTTAGTTCTACTTAATCTAACATAAATAGTAGTTTCAAACCCAAATGAAGTTAATTGTACTCTAAATTTGTTACAAGAAATAGTAGCAACAACGACGATAAATAAATGACGACTACTATTCGGCGACGCTCTATAAATAATAGATATATAGAACAACGACGATAAATAGCGACGACTATTCTGACGTCGCTATAGAATAGCGTATATAGCGACGACAAATCACTACAAAAAATTAATTTTTTTTAATTATTAAAAATTTGACTCAAAGTCGTCGCTAAAGAAACTACGATTATAGCGACGATAAAATATCGTCGCAATAAAATTATACCTACTATCATATAAAGATGACATTTAGCAACGACAAAGTCGTTTGTAACATTATAGTAGCGACTTTTTGACCTATAACAACGACAAAAATCGTCACTATAGACAATATTTCTTGTAGTGATATACTGCAAAAATTTAGTACATGTTCGGAAGAGTTTAAATTTTTCTTTTCAAACTCATTTTCAACAACATTTAATAACTTTTATCAAATTTTCAATTGCACATTTTATTTACTTTTATCAAAATTTCTTAAAAAACTACTTTTAAACACCACCAAACAAGCACTTAATTTTGGAGTGGCAACAAGAAAGGTAACAAATATAAAGTCACAAAAGACACTACTTTTTGACATTGAGATTGCAAAATTAGAACCGTGTCAAACTGTATTACATAATTACTCTCTCTTTGTTGATTACTTAAATTGGTCAAATTTGAAATAAGTGTCCAAATTAATGAAACCTCTTAATATGGCATCATTATTTCTATTGTTCCCTGCAATAAGTATGTGATTTATTTGAACCAACCCTATTGATCTAGCCTCTAGGTCTTTTTAGGAGTACAAAATTTATTTAAGAACATTAATTAGATTAAACTACTTATTTAATAAGTTTGAATTGCATGAATTAAATTAAAATTAAAATAAAAACTGATGGCATACGTGTGAACAGTAGTAGCGTCCACCTAAAAGCCAGCATATATATATTATAAGACAATCGTCTTCACTTGCATTGACTTAAATTAAAGTTAAGCAAAAGTTGATCCACTTGATTAATATATTAATCTATTTAATTGACATTAATTTTGGCTTCATCTAACTAATTATTAAACATCAAGAATCGGTCGCAAGCTGGCAACTTTGGTCCGACTCTAATGTAGGTTAAATTCTACACAAATTGTTATTATTATATAGTTTAATTAAGTGGTCTTCAGCTGCCATCAATTTGCTTCTAAACGTCCTTGTAATTTTCAAACAATATTTATTTTGGCATCACTACGCTACTTCGTGTTACGAGTTTTTTGTCTTTTCGATTTGATAACAAGTCAAGTTTGTCTATTTTGGCGTCAAAGTAGTTTTGGCGATTGTTTGATATATATATTATTATTTTTTTTTTTTGTATATTATAAGTAGTAATTTCGAAATGTACGAATAAAAATAATATTTAACTAATTTATAAGTATTTATAATTTGAGTTTGATTTTATATAGTTTAGTAAAAATCAAAATCATGGAATCAAAACTGGGGAGTGGTAATTAGGCAATTTAGTTAAAGCTGAGGGGCATTTATAGAGAATCAAAATCAAATGAATACGACAAGAGAGCTTCGCTATCCGAATTTTTACGTCATGAATGGCGTATTCTCCACTTCTCCCCTTCTCCCCCCATGTGAGTAGATTAAAAACAAAATTAGGAAAAATCAACAAAAAGAAAAAGAAAAATTACTTTTGGTAAATTCAACTGGCCATCGACTTATACTCATTGATGGGATAGAATTCTTAGATAATGTAACAATACAAATTATGTCTCATCCCACCAATCACCACCATGTTTGGAAATGAGTTTCCACACCACCATCTCCACCTCCACCAGGCTAAGGAGATCGTGGTGAGATCGTCATTTTGTTGGTTGTGGTCGCAATGGTAGTGGATTGGTGGTCGATGGCGGTCACTGCTATTAATGGTGGTTGTGAGTGTGGTGATAGTGGATGTTATTTTTCGGGTGAGTTGGAATTTAATTTGAACATTATTTTTTTAGAGTTTTGATTTGAAAATAAAATTCATAAGTAATAACAATATTTTAAGAATAATTTTTTTTTTTGAAATTTCGAAACTAAAAAGAGTAATTAATGCAATTTTCTCTTTCTACTGGCGTGAGGCCCAAATTTATTGGGTTGAGTTGACAGATAATGGTAAGTTTACAATGGATCACGTGTTTTATTGATTAATCAACAATTTGAATTAGTTTTGGTGGGGGTAGTGGTTTGGATCATGTGTTTTGTTGGGTCGGTCGATCAATTTGCTGGCCCATTGGCTAACACTGATTGCAATTTTGATTTTCACGTCTTACTTAATTATTTAAATTAAAATGAAATGTAGATAAAAATTATAATTGATCGAGGAAATTTATGTTTTTCTATCTAAAGACATACTTTTTGGCTAGCGTGACCAGACCCGCACGTCTTGAAATATATGAGACCCCGCATGTTTGACGTATGTTGTCTGCACACATTGCCCATCAGAGATACAACCACAAATTTTTGGAAAAGAACTACTATTTTATTTTTTAAAAAAGAAACTTAACATTTCAAAATCGAGCTGCTATTGGATAAAAATAAAAAATTCACTTCATAAAATAATTGTTTTCAGAGCGGGATCAGACTACGATTAGTCCTGCCCACCTATCTCCACCCCTGTTGCCCATGCTGTGTCTTGTAGTTAGGTTACCAAACCTCATGCATTTTTTTATTCTTAAGCTTTTTATTATTATCGAATGATCAAAAGTAAAAAATAAAGGGTAAATTCAAGGCCGGTCACTATTTTAACACTTATAGGCTCTAAAGTCATATGCTCAAAACTTAATTCAATTAAAGTCATATTTTAGAGCTAAAAGACCAACATACCCTTAATTGTAAAAAAAACGCTAATTGTGATACTGTTAAACCTATGATTTTGTACTATTAATGGAACACTTTAAGAACAATATTATTCTCTTGTTTATTCTCTACTGATTAATTCGTCTATCATTAAACACCATATATATTTATACTTATCTATCCAATGAGAATCTATGTCCTAATTGAATCTCAAACATATTCATAGTCTCGATAGATCTCTCTAACAAGTTGAAATTTCAATAATATCTAATGAATGGTTTACCTTGAGATTCATGAATCAGCTTAAAATCTTGGAGTTTTCGATATGACCATGTTGGAGTTTTTGATATGACCATATCTGCATAAAATACATTCAAACACCAGTTTTGTGATAACTATTCAGAAGGTTTTGGTGTTATGAGTAGTCAAGTACAAGTTTATGATTCTTGTAGTGAACATTGTTTAGTCAAGAATTGGGAATGTTAATGAAAAATGATCAAGTTCAAAGGATGTTCAACAAGAGAAAGATGAAGGGTGGCTTCAATAAAAATACATTTATCTGTGATATTGTTTTAGAGAATTTGTGATACTGTTTTGACAAAAAAAAATTAAAGATAGCCAATTTAAGTTAAATAGATGACTTCAAACAGGTAAAATCTATCACACGCAGTCGCAAAGCGACTGGTCTTGACCGTCTGGTCGAGACCATTTCGAAAATATATTATAATAAAAATTCTGAGCACATGTGCAAATTCTATATTCATTTTTATTGTGATATTGTTTTTTGTGATACTGTTTTGCATAATATAATATCAAACAACACACATGACTATGATACCATGCTTTTTATCTTTGATACTGTTTAATTAGTCATGTGTTTTGTTTGATACTGTATTATGCAAAACAGTATCATGGATTAAAACAGTATCAAAATTACTAATGCACATTACCTAAATAAAACAGTATCATGGATTAAAACAGTATTATAGACAAAACTAAGACATTTAAACAGTATCACATGTTCAAACTTTGCCATAATTAAACAGTATCAAAGATAAAAGCACAGTATCATAAATAAAACCCATTCCACATAGATTCAAACAGTATCATGGAATAAAACAGTATCATAGATTAAAACAATATCAAAATATACTAATGCACATTAACTAAATAAAACAGTATCATGGATTAAAACTAAGACATTCAAACAGTATCATAGATTAAAACAGTATCAAAATATACTAATGCACATTACCTAAATAAAACAGTATCATGGATTAAAATTAAGACATTCAAACAATACTATATGATTAAAACAGTATCAAAATATACTAATGCACATTACCTAAATAAAATAGTATCATGGATTAAAACAGTATCATAGACAAAACTAAGACATTCAAACAGTATCATATGATTAAAACAGTATCATAGATTAAAATAGTATCAAATTATATTAATGCACATTACCTAAACAAAACATTATCATGGATTAAAACAGTATGATAGACAAAACTAAGACATTCAAACAGTATCACAGGTTCAAGCTTAAACAGTATCAAAGATAAAAGAACGGTATCATAAATAAAACTCATTCCACATAGATTCAAACAGTATCATGGATTAAAACAGTGTCAAACAATATCTGTGATACTATTTTCTATAATCTGATCAAAAACAACACATGACTAACAATGTTTTCTGTGATATTGTTTTATAATACAGTATCAAACAACACACATGACTAACAATGTTTTCTGTGATATTGTTTTTCTATAATACAGTATCAAACATCATGCTCTCTTTTAACGATGAAAACTTCTTGCCACTTCCTCAGCACAGAGTCATAACTTTGGAGGACATCATGCTCTCTTTTAATTCTCTCTTTGCAACAGAGATCATTCACTAGCAAATGTCTAGGATGCTTATATAACTGAATAATTTCCTTACCTTGTTGTGCTTTCTCTTTACTAGCAAATATCCAGGATGCCAATTGTTCCCTAATATATATCCAGGACAGTTACACCGTTAACACCACAACCACCTTTCCAAACACCCAAGCACCGCCACCACCAGTCAAATCCGCCCACTACCACCCACGTAAGTGTAACACATGGATTTGGGATAGTGTTGTGGTAGGTGGGTTCTAGAAATTATGGTTAGCGATGAGGTGAATATGGATGGTGATGGTCTGATAGGTAGGATGAGATTTTGAGTTTGTTTAATTAAATGAATAAAAATATAAAATACTTACACAGTAGTTTTAAAATAAATACATACAGATTATAAATACACTCGCCGGAGGTCACCGGAGGTGGAGGAGGTTGTCGCCGGACGTCACCGGAGGTGTATGAGGTTGTCGCCGGAGGTGGAAGAGGTTTGTGGAATTGGAAGATTGTGCCAATGGAAAATATGGTTAAAAATGGTGATTTTGGAATTAATTTAAAATAGTGATGTAAAGTATGACTTAATCACAATTTTAAAAAAAGTTTTGACCTAATTTGAAACAAGTCATGTGGAGATGACTTATTGACAATTTTTCCAAAAATAAAAAATAGCTCCCCTGGATCAGTTGCACGAGCTATGGGCCAGGGCTGTCTGGCCGAGCCCAAAGTTTAAATCTTGCAATTCACATTCACATTCACATTCTACATTCTACAAATTAACCCATTTTAAATTACATGTGAAAACGGTGAAAATACATTGTCATCTTCATAGGGGTGATAATAGGTCGAATCGAACCAATCTATGAGTCCCAAACTCTAGATCAGCTCAACTTGTGTCTTATATGAGCCCAGACCAGCCACCAGCGAGTCGGGCTTGTTTGCCCAAAAGTGGACACGAATTGGCTCGTGGCTTAGACTTGCCATGAGTTGAGCCGAGCTGACTCACGAGCCTGTTGATTTTTTTTAAAAAAAATATGAAATTACTGAAGAAAAAAAAATCTTACAACATATACGTTATACAGCAAATTACAAATACAATATGACAAAATTGCAACAACAAAATAATTATTATGACAATTTTAAGCTTGAATTTGGCCAAAAAATGAGCTGTCAAGCCTATGGGTCTAGGCACATGGGCTCGGATTGGATCCAGGCTCTCTAGAAAGGAGCCACATGTGACTCGCGTCCAGGTGTTTATTGCATGCTTGGCGTGCCGCTTAGCCCAAATTCTAGGCTCGGCTTAGCTCATGTCTTATATGAGCTCGGTCTTTTAGATCTATGAGTCAATCTGGACTTGATTTGTTGCTCAAAAGTGGGGCTCAATCTGGCACGTGGCTTGGACTCGCCACGAGTTTGTCAATGTTTTTTTAAAATTTGTAATTTATTGGGAAAAAAATAATAATATTACAACAAATACTTTATTTGTATGACAAATTACAAAGTGGAAATTAGGCCCCATACGTCATTTTCCCAAAAATAATAATTAAAAAATATGGTTATTTTTAAAAAATTTATAAAATATATTGTATCACTTTTTGTTATAAAAGTGACAATTTTAGTATTTATCAAATTCCTTTAATAGTTGAAGTATCATGTATACAATTTAATGTTAAATGAAAAGTTTTACATTATATTATAATGCCATGACCTACATACAAGTAAAGTACAGGAATGTCAACACTATTTTGAATAGAAATTTTCGACTGTTATCCTATAATAATAATAATAATAATAATAATAATATATGATAAGTTTTTCATTCCATTATATGTGAAATTTTCGACTGTTATCCTATAATAATAATAATAATAATAATAATAATATATGATAAGTTTTTCATTCCATTATAATGTTAGGACCTATACAAAACGCAGGAATGTCAACACTATTTTGAATATAAAAATCAATATGTATGAAGAGTAGTGATCTAATGCTCCTAGTGGGCCAAATAAGAAGTGCCCACTAGACATTTGTCCAGTAGGCAGTGGGCATTGGCATTGCGCCCACTGGACAAGTGTCCAGTGGGCACTTCTTATTTGTGTCACTTTTTGTTCTAAAAGTGACAATTTCACTATTCATCAAATTCATTTTTAGTGTAAAATGATAAGTTCTACATTCTATTAAAATGTTAGGACATATACAAAAGCAAAGCGCATGAATGTCAACACTAATTTGAATAGAAAGATCAATATGTATGAATAAGTGACATTGCATCATTTTTTGTTATAAAAGTGATATTGTGTATCACTTTTTGTTTTAAAAATGACAATTTCAGTATTCATCAAACTCATTTAATGGTTGAATTATCGTGTATACAATTTAGTGTTAAATGATAAGTTTTACATTCTATTATAAGGCCAGGACCTATACAAAAGCAAAGTACAGAAATGTTAACATTATTTTGAATATAAAAATCAATATGTATGAATAAGTGACATTGTGTCACTTTTTGTTATAAAAGTGACATTGTGTGTCATTTTTTGTTCTAAAAGTAACAATTTCAGTATTCATCAAACTCATTTAATGATTGAAGTATTATGTATACAATTTAGTTTTAAAATGATATTTTTTTTACATGCCATTATAATGTCAGAATCTATACAAAAGCAAAGCGCAGATATATCAACACTATTTTCAATAGAAAAACCAATATGTATGAATAAGCGATACTTCCCACATAAAAAAAAAAAAAATTCATAAATCTTGCAACTTTTTTTTATTGCTTCTTCTTCAAATGTGCTGGTTTTTGACACAATATTCGGTTGTGGCCATACTTCTCACATCTACTCCATAATTCACAACAAATATCAAATTAAATCTAGAAATTAAATCAACTATAGAGAAAATTTTGATTCAAATTTGTTATTTCACTTGTACACATTGTCGCATGTCACTTTTTAATCAAAAAATGATAGAACATGTCACTTTCTTTTCAAAGTCTTGATTCATATTCAAGATAAAAAAACGATATATTATTGTTTCATCATCCTCAATAATTCATGTCACTCCATAATTCACAACAAATATCAAGTTAAATCCAGAAATTAAATCAACAATAGAAAAGATTTTGATTCAAATTTGTTATGTCACTTATATACATTGTTATGTTACTTTTTAAGCAAAAAAGTGACATATCATGTCACTTTTTTTTACAAAATCTCGATTCATGTTAAAAAAAAATGATACATTAATGTTTGATCATTCTCAATAATTTATGTCACTCCATAATTCACAACAAATATCAAATTAAATTTAGAAATTAAATCAACCACAGAGAAAATTTTGATTTAAAATTTTATTTTATGTCACTTTTTAAGTAAAAAGTGATATAGCATGTCACTTTTTAATCACTGTCACTTTTTAATCAAGAAGTGATTAAAAAATGACAGAGCATGTCATTTTTTTTTTCCAAAGTCTCGATTTATATTTAAGACAAAAAATGATACATTAATGTTTGATCATTCTCAATAATTTATGTCACTCCATAATTCACAACAAATATCAAATTAAATCAACCACAAGAAGATTTTGATTCAAATTTGTTATGTCATCTTTTAAGCAAAAAGTGACATAGCATGTCAAGTTTCTTTCCAAAGCCTCGATTCATATTCATGACAAAAAAAAACGATATATTAATATTTGATCATTCTTAATAATTCATGTCACTCTATAATTCACAACAAATATGAAGTTAAATCCAGAAATTAAATCAACCACAGAGAAGATTTTGATTTAAATTTGTTATGTCACTTGTACACATTGTTAAATCATTTTTAAGTAAAAAGTGATTAAGCATGTCACTTTTCTTTCAAAGCCTCGATTCATATTCAAGACAAAAAAGAAAAAACGATACATTAATATTTGATCATTTTCAATAATTCATGTTACTTCATAACTCACAACAAATATAAAGTTAAATCCAGAAATTAAATCAACTACAGAGAAGATTTTGATTTAAATTTGTTATGTCACTTGTATACATTGTTATGTCACTTTTAAACAAAAAATCATATTCATATTGTTATTTTTACAAACATATTGTATGAATCCCTGTAATTGGTAATTGATATTTACAAACATGTTTAGAAGACTTTACTCAATACTATTGATTTATAATTAAGTAAATAAAGAATGATGTGTCTAGATTGAAATCGGAATATGAGATAATATAACTCAAAACCATTTGTATACAGTTACTAAGCATGTTATTGAATATCTCGAAATAAAAATCAAAAAATTAAGTAATTCAAATAGAAACTATAAGAAGAAATAAAATTTAATATATTACCTGAGAATTTTTTATTTTGAGTTCTGATTTTGTGTTAAATTGGAGAAGAAATAACGAGAAATTTGCAACAATAATCTGGAAGAGATCTATTTTTATTATGAATTTGGATTTATATAGAATTTTAGTTGAGAGGTTTTCAGTTTGATTATGGAATTGAAATTAGAATTGATTTAGTTTTGAGCGTATTACGTACGTTTTTAATGTGTAAAATAGTTTTAGGATCATTTGTCTAAAAGTTTTCAATTTTATGGGTATATGTGTAATTTGCCCTATTACAAATGCAACATATAAAATTTTTTTTTTTTTTATCACAATAAATTTAAAGTCTGAGTTTGGCTGGCCCGTCAAGCTTACGGGCGTAGGCACATAGGCCCAACTAGGCCCATTTAATCAAAATTGGAGCAGCTCGTCTAGAACAAGCCGCCTGGCCCATTCTGCTCCACAAATTCACCATCCAAATACGATGAAAAAGAACCAAATGATTTCGATCAAAAAAAAAAAAAAGAACCAAATGAGGAGTGTTAGGTAAGGGAAAAGTTTAGGAGAGCGTGTTGAAACCACGTGTAAAGCCCAAATTGGGCAATTTTCTATTGTACACCGTGTATCGTGTCATCTTCCTTGCCTTTCCCACTCTCTCTCGCTCTATCTGCAAATTCCTCAGCCCATAACGTAGCACAGAACACCCACAAATACACATAATACCACATCAAGAAGGAAAATAAAGAAAACAAATTGCAGTACTCATTGAATTATTTTTCAGAATGGCTATGGTGAATGCAGTTTCTGTTTCTTTTAGACAAACCCCTTCTTCTTTTCTTCTGCCTTCCACTTCATTATCCAGTTTCCCCTCAATTTCCCCCACAAACAATTCTGAATTGTTGACATTTGCACTGTCAAAAAGAATGGCTCTTTTTTCTCCAATTTCTGCTTTCAAGAACAAGAAGATATGTAATGTCTCTGTGGATACAGCTGAAGACAAAGATGATGCATTGGAAGACTCCAATGAGTCTCTCTTGTATTCATTCTCTCCTTTGCCTTTGTTGTTTGTGGCTTCTCTTCCTGGAGGTAATGCTGCTTTCACATTTACTCTGTTAAAATTTGTATCGACTACACTTTTTTTCGTGTCTAGCTTCTTAATTTACAACTTATACATTGTAATTTCTTTCTGTTATATTGTGATGCCAACGGTATGATGGCAAATTGATTCAAGAGTCATTTAATATATTTAGTTGAAATATTGGCGAATAAAATGTCAAAGAAACTTAAAGCTTCACTAATTATGCATTGAAGTGATGATTAAAGGACAGCCCAACCACTCACCAAAACAATGGGAGGTAAAAAGAAAGAAAAAAGGGTTAGTGTCAAAGGTGAGTAAATCAAGTTCTTAAATTATAATTATTGTTTTCTAGATTTTACCGTTAGTAGTAGGTTTCTAGTTTGCCTAGCTACAAAATAGCGAGATAGTTTTTTCCTTCCTGGATTGAGGATTGCCTCTTGGTTCAGAATCTGGTGGCTCTGAACTGCATAAGTTGATTAAATAAAGTTAAAGGAGTATTGTTTATATAGTAATTCTTATGTACAAAAAATATGTTCATTTTACTGAGACCATTCTGCTCTCTTTTTTTGCTAGTGTTACTTGTGGAAGATCTATCTTTGTGCTCTTCCTTTTAAGACTATAACACGAAAAAGGTTCTTGGGAGCGCTCTTTCATTGAGTTACATTCCAAATCTAAAGCAATTTGGACCAGATATATGTCGTTCTCCTGCTGTGCGACTCACTATACATCTGTACAATGACAAACTTATAACTGCATATAGTAATTAAGTCTGTGTAATGTTCTGGTTCGATTGTTCTTTCATGTAATTTCATTCCCTTGTGTCCTTATAATATGTTGCCAATTTGTTGTCGAATTCAGCTTCAACTGTGAGATCTCTCTTTGGTCCTTTTGTTGAGCTTGTCAAATCATGGAACCTTCCAGACTGGCTTGTGCACTGGGGTCACCCTGGTAACATGGTAATTTTCTTTCCTCCTCGACAACATTTTTTTCATTCAACTTTCTGCATGACATAGAAAGCTTCATTATCATTTTTTCCCCAAAGAATTTCAATAATGGTTTCTAACGAATCTCTCACCGTTTATTAGGCTGTTGTGCTCTTTGCTATGGGTGGTTATGGAACTTATTTGGGTTTTCGTATTCGCTTCTCTGATGATGTGGTAAGGACCAGACTGAGACGATACAATTATTGTTTATGCTTGATTTGAGCTTAAGAAACAGTACATTCCCATCATTTGTTATTAGTCTTCTACAAATTTCCTCTACCGTTTTTCCCAGGAGGAGAAGGCCAAGGCCAAAGATTTGCATCCTAAACTTCTTGGAGGAATGTTCTTCTTTTTTGCTTTGGGAGCCACTGGTGGAATTACATCTCTTCTAACTTCAGATAAACCTATTCTGGAAAGGTGTGCAGGAATTTCCTGAAAATTGTTCAATTCTTCAAATTATGTCACTTTTTTTAAAGTACAAAAGTCATTTCCTTTTTTCTATTGTCTTCTGCAGTCCTCATGCTGTAACCGGTTTTATCGGGCTCTCTCTTTTGACACTTCAGACCATATTGCCTGCATTGTTTGAGGTAACTTATAGAACCTTAATACTGTAATAATCGGATTCATATCGATATTCCTGCTACAATAAATCATTCTCACTTCATGGCTCTAGCAATGGTTACACGATTCTCTTTGGATAATTCCTCCAACGCGAAGATAGCTGTGAACTATGATTCTCTCGTGCATGTGGTCTAATTCTGGATTTTCTTAAACAGGGGAATCCTGGATTGCGCAATGTTCATGGGATATTGGGCAGTGGCATTATGACATTGTTTCTTGTCCATGCCGCCCTTGGACTTCAGCTTGGCCTGAGTTACTAATCCCTTGAAGGAAGTCGATCGATAGTGTTTTGTTGTAGTTCACTTCTGGCACAGATCATAATGTACGTTCTTGATAGAGCTGAGGAACTACCTATATATAGGTTCTAATAGCTTGAACAATCTGATGTACTTTTCATTTTTTATTTTATCCATTATAATATATATTCACGTATCAATCTAACACTCCATTTTGTTTGTCAGAAATAACAAATGCTGGCTATTTCTGGTGCCACGACAACCTATGACGCCATTTCTTCTTACTGCAATTTGCGAGTGGAGTAATATTGTACATTATCTATCCCTATAATAATATAAGAATCTTAAATTTTTTACTGTTTAAATTTTGTCCAATACGACATCGTTTCATTTAAGTTTCACGTTATGTATCTTTATACTACCTAATTTCAGACACCAATTACTCTCTTGAATTTCTCTCAAATTATTCAATATCACCAATATTTTCCATAATTCCCAATTTCCGACTAGGCGTTAATACCAGTCTAAATTTCTTCTCTCACTCAAAAGCTGAAGTTATCATATCTCTATGTAAGTTTATATTCGTTTATTTATATTACTTGTTATTTATCTACGTAGTTCATATTAGTCTAAATTTCTCTCACTAGAGAAATCATAGAAGTTATCAAATCTATTCATTTTTAGATTTGTTTATTTATAGATAATTTATTAATTTTAGATGAAATCTCTCTCCAGTTTGTATGTTTGAGCATGGTAGTTAAAATTTTGTTATATAAAAATGTAGAAAAAACTGGGTACATTGTAGCTTCGACCTTCCTCATAAATATTTTTTTTGTCAATCACCATCCTCATAAACTTCTTTTTTTTTTTTTGGTTGAGTAACTCGGTAGATAATATCGCCAAAGCATATCGTCAGATTTGGCTATGAAGTTATGGAATAACTTGAGTTACTCGACGAAGAGTTTGTCCACGAACTGGAGTTCTCGACAAACTGAGGATTTTTTTTTTCCTCATTTGTCTTATAGTTTACTTTATTATAAATTTTATTTTATTTTTGCTAAAACTCTAGAATTCTAGTCTAAATTTCTTTCGCTGAAATTACCCAATCTCTCTGTATTCACATTTGTTTATTTATATCTCTTCAGTTATTCTCTCTATAAGTTCATATTTGTTTCCAGTCTAAATTTCATATTTTTTTTTTGTCGAGTAACTTAATAGATAATATCGCCAAAGCATATCTTCAGATTTGGCTACGAAGTTAGGGAATAACTCGAGTTACTCGACAAACTGAGGATTTTTTTTTTTTTTTTTCCCATTTGTCTTATAGTTTACTTTATTATAAATTTTATTGTTTTTACTATAACTCTAGAATTCCAGTCTAAATTTCTCTCGCTGAGTTATCAAATCTCTCTGTATTCATATTTGTTTATTTATATATTTCCAGTTATTCTCTCTATAAGTTCATATTTGTTTCCAATCTAAATTTAACTTACTTGGGAACTAATAGAAAAGTTATGAAATCTCTTTATATTTGTTTATTTATAGATTATTTTAGATCAAATATCTCTCCAGTTGGTATGTATGAGCACGATCATAGTAGTTGAAATTTTGTTATATAAAAATGTTGACAAAATTGGTAATCGACCTTGGATTTATTATTTATTCGACAATCACCATCCTCATAATGTTTTTTTTTTTTTTTTTGTCGAGTAACTTGACAAATTAAGTTATGAAATAACTCGAGTTACTCAACAAACTGAACACGGTGGAAATTTTCCCCTTTTTTCCCATTTGTCTTATAGTTTACTTTATTATAAATATCAGTCATTTATTTAATTCCCTACGAAGTCGTTGCAATTCATAGAAGTCATCAATTAGATTTGTTTATTTATAGATTATTTGAGATTAGCTATTGAAATATGTTGGTATATTTGACTTTCTGGTATACATAAAAAAAAATTGGGATTTATGTTCTCGACAAATGACAATACTCATATATATATATATATATTTGGGTCGATTAACTCGACAAAAATTCTACCAATTCTACCAAAATTATATAGTAACTTTTTGTGTCGAGTTACTCGACTCTAGAAAAGTAACTCGACAAACTCGAGTCAGTGGAGTTTGTCGAGTAACTCCACTCGAGCACGAAATATATCAATATATTATCATTTTAATACTTTACATAAAATACAATACTATTTTAGTTGTTATGATCCACTTCAATATCTATTGTTATTTTTTTTTTTGGTGAATCTGGATGGCACGAAGGTATCCAAAAGTGTAAACAAATAGTGTTGATACTTATAATATTATAGAAAATTTGTTAGATATAAATATTATAAATTCTGCAAACGAATTAATTGAAAACGAGGATACAAGTTATTATTCCAAACACAATCCATTATATTTTGTAAATTTATTGTTCCATATTCAAAATTGATTGTGGTCTCTTATTTTTTTACTTTCTTTCTTTGTAGTTATGAGGAGGACCAAAAAGAGATCACAAGTTTCTTGTCGTGCATACTACTGTTACAAGTTACAAGTTACAGGTAAAGGATACTAATAAATGCATTTTGCTTCATGCTAGAAGACTTTTTCAATAAAACGTGGTTGATATGTATGTTAAGATTGAAACAAGTAGATTAGATTATTTTAGGAAAAATCAAAATGAAATACGTGCTGAACTTTATCAAGGAATTGTGGATATTATAGAAAATGGTGTAAATAGAAGTTATAAAATAGGTAGAAAAATTATTTTGCGGTCTTCTTTTGTTGGTGGTCCTAAGATATGAAAAAAAAGAGATATACGGATGCAATGACTTTAGTTCAAATATTTGGTAAACCAGATTTATTTTTAACGATAACTTGTAACCTTAATTGGAATTAAATAAAACATGAGTTAAAACATAATGATATTAGTCAAAATGTATCTGATTTAATTGCTCGTATATTTAAAACTAAATTAGAAGAATTAAAAATTGATTTATTGCAAAGACAAATTTTTGGAGAAGTTGCTGCTTATATTTATGTAATAGAGTTCCAAAAAAGTGGCCTTCCACATGCACATTTTTTTGTTAATTTTAAAACCAAGTTTTAAAATTAATCATGTTGATTTAATTGATCAAATTGTTTCTTGTGAAATACCTAACAAAAATAAAAACTCTCATTTACATTGTATTGTAGTTAAACATATGATGCATGGTCCTTGTGGTATATTAAATCCAAACAATGTTTGTATGAATAAAAATGGAAAGTGTAAAAATAAATATCCAAAGAAATTTGTTATGAAAACTTTTCTTAGAGGAAATTCTTACCCGAATTATAGACGTCACAATGATTATCAAACGGTTACGGTTAGAGGGAGTTTATTAGATAATAAATGGGTTGTTCCTTATAATCCATATTTATCTGTGAAATATGATCGTCATATAAATGTAGAAATATGTTCAACTGTAAAAGCAGTAAAATATTTATATGATTGTGAAGACAAAAAATACAGAAGTTTAGAAAAAAGACAAATAGAATAAAGATGTAGTTTACCAGTAGCAAATGATAGATGATTAATATTAGAATTAAATAATTGCAAACCCCAAGACAGACCTAGCACTTTAACTAAATAAAAAAATTCTTTAATTAGAGCATGTAATAGTTTACCTATACAAATGATTGTAGAAGAAATGTGGGCTTATTTAGAGACTTATTTAGGAAAGACACCTTTAGATATATATGTTACAACCAAAAGACTAAAACCAGATGAAATAAGATTAAGAATGGTTGGAAGAGAAAATTCTAGAAATTTTACTAGTTTTATTCGAGAAATAATTATAGGAACAGACCCAAGTAAAGACAATGTTTATGAACAAAATAAAGTCTTAGAAGAATTAGAAAAACTAAGTATAAGTAACATAAAATACATACAACCTTTTTTATTAGACATTGAAAGATTAGTTAGTGCATCTGGATTAGCTTTAGATGTAAACATATTAAATAGACTATATAGAAAGATTCCACCACCATGGAATGATAAAATTAAAAATGAGGTAGAAAAATAGGATTCAAAAGGAACAACTATTATCGCTACCATATAATTTATAACAGATAAATTAAAAGAATATTGTATAGAAGAAGTAGCTAGAAAGCAATTAAAGAAATTAAATTATTCTTTTTGTTCAGATTTATACACATCTCAAACCTATGACTATAGAAAGAAAAAGAAAAGAATGTATAAAAAAGATAAAGGACATAAATATAAAAGACAATACCAAAATAGAAAAAAAATATAATATTAGATCAAGTAGGACATACTATAAAAATAGGAAGCCCAATTATAATAGATACGTTAAAAGATCGAAAATTAGAAAAGATTGTAAATGCTACATTTGTGGGAATCCTAGACATTTTGCTAATAAATGCCCAAATAAAAATAAAAATAGAAAAATATTAAATAAATCTATAATAATCGAATATATACAGTGTCATATCACAGAATTATCATATAATGAATCTTGTAGTTCAGTAAATAGTATATACACAGATGAAGAGTTAGACAATTTAGAAATTGTAGAAAGTTCTGATGAAAGCAATAGTAGTACAGAAGATTTAGATTTCTCAATTCTTGATATAAAAATGATGAACATAGAGCAATAGTGTATTCGTGAATGGATTAGAGGATAAGGATCTATGATAGACAGATGCACGATATGTAGAGTATATCCAGGGCATAGAAATATATATCGGTGTAAAAATTGTTTAGAAATTTAATGTAATTATTGCTTAGGAATCCAAGATGAGCCTTACAATAAATCCAAAGACTATATTGAAACCATAGAAAAATTAGAAGACAGAGTAACTAATACAAATAATAGAATTGATAAAATACATGAAACATTATGAGAAATACAATATAGAATTATAAATCTAGAAAAAAGAAATCAGTCCATAGAAAGCTATACTGAGAATAATTATTTAGAAACGAAAAATCAAGAAGAAAAAATATGTCAAATATCTAGAATAAAACCAACCAAAAGTATTAGAATACCCATAGAAGTACAAATCAATAAGGTGATTAAATTAAATTTAATAGCTTTAGTCGATACAGGATGCACAATTAACATAATTAGAAAAGACATAGTCGTAGAAGACTGTAGACAGAAATTAGAATATAAAATAAGAGGAAGTCAAATGGATAACAGTAAAATGGAGTTAGAAGAAATACTTTTTGACTATTGTAAAATTAGATTTCAAGAAAGACAATATAACTTAACAACTACTTTAGTAAGTCAATAAATTAAAGATGAATTTGTTATATGAATAAAATTCTTATTAAGTAGAAATGGAAGTTTAACAATTACAAATGATGCAATAATCCTTGAGAAAGATACATCTATTATACAGACTATAGAAACAACAGAGTTGCAAGTTAAGCGTGGTGGACCTTTAGCATCAAAAACACAAAATGATTACAAAGATTTAGAAAGTTTAGAATTTTCAGATTATTTATCTTTAGAAACCTTAAAAACAGATTTTGTACCAAGAGCAAAAGACTTGATTGTTTTTAATAAAAAGATAGATCATGTAAAAAATATAGATAAAATTTTACAATTAGCTGAACAAATCCAAATAATAGAAGAAGACCCTTTAAAACATTGGGATAGAAATTATAATTGAAAATATAAGGATTAGAACCTCAGAAATAAAACATACTAATCAAGATATAGATGACTTTAAAATTCAGATTAAAGAATTGTTAGAGTTAAAAGTAATAAAACCTTCTACTATTCAACATAGATTAACAGCTTTTATAGTTAGAAATCATAGTGAAATCAAACGAGGAAAAGCTAGAATGGTTATAAATTATAAAAGACTAAATGATAATACAGTAGAAGACGGATATAAAATACCATATAAAGACATGATTTTAAATAAAATACAAAATAGCAAGATGTTTTCAAAATTTGATTGTAAATCAGGATTTTGGCAAATTAAAATGTATAAAGACTCTATTCAATGGACTGCTTTTACAACACCGCAAAGACATTTTGAGTGGAATGTCCTACAATTTGGTTTAAAGAATGCTCTATCTATATTTCAAAAAAAAATGGCTTTTATTTTTAATTCTTTACCATTTGTTTGTGTATATATTGATGATATTTTGGTACATAGCAAAATTCATAAAGAGCATATAAAGCATTTAGAAATTGTTTTAAATAAATTTATAGAAAATAGGTTAATTATTAGTAAAAAGAAAACAAAAAAATAAACAAAAATTAGAATTTCTAGGAATAATTATAAGAGAAGGAAAAATTCAACTTCAACCCTATATAGTAGAGACTATTTCACAATTCTCAGATAAAATAGAAGAAACTACAAAATTGCAAGCCTTTTTAGGAATATTAAATTATGCTAGAAGTTTTATTAAAGATTTAGGTAAAAAGATTGGACCTTTATACAACAAATTATCAAGCAAGGGTCAAAAGTATTTTAACCAAACAGACATAGAATTAGTAAGACAAATAAAAAATAAAGTCCAACAACTACCACTTTTAGAATTATTTTTAGATAGTGAATATAAAGTAATTGAAATAGACGGATGTGAATTAGGATGGAGATGAATTTTATATTCTAAACCAAATAAATATAGTGATAAAAAAATTTGTAGATATGCTAGCAATAAATATAAAATAAAAGGAAAATACTTAACCAGCCTAAATTATGAAATAATGGCTATAATTCATAGTATAGAAAGCTTTAAATTATTCTTAAATACTGAATTTACTATTAGAACAGATTGCGAAGCAATTGTTAAATCTATTAAAAAGACTAATTTTGATAAAATTTAGACATAAAGGGTGGTTAAAATTGTATGAAATATTAAATAGTTATAAGGTAAGTATTGAACACATATATGAAAAAAAATAACGTTTTAGTCGATAATTTAAGTAGACAAGTTATTAACTTTCTAACCAATTTTTTCATATTGCAAATGGATCAAAGGATGATGAACTTTGAGAACATCACTTTAAGAGTGGTCCCTCAAGGATCTAATCTTCGATTCAGAAGAAATAATTTAGAAAGACTTTCCGAAAAAGAAATGTGCCTACTAGATAATCTTTGGATGGCCAGAGACTCTACACAAAAATTAGACAGCATTAATGCTTTAGCAAACTATTTTAGACACATTCATAATCAGGTAGAAAGCAAAAATTTTAGTTTCTTTGTAGTAATCAAAGGAACACAACCAATAGTATATAACTACTGGCCAGAAGTAATTCAACAGATAGACAAATTTCTAGAACCTCTTTTTAAAGGATTTTACACTCTTGAAGAAGCTTTAAATCATTGTAGACAGACTATCATATTTAATTTTTACTTATTTGAAAAAATTAGACAGACAATACATGCACCTATTTTTCGACCATCTTCATCTTCCTCTCAAACATCATCTTCATCTTTGCAACTTTGTAACAGTTGTGAAACTATGACTAGAATTGTTAGAAATCTTAACTATAAAAAGCATACTTTAGAAGTAAAACTAGAAATTTTAGAAGATCAAGTATCTTCTCATCAACAAGAAATAACTAAGTAGCAAGATGAAATTATTAAATTGCACGAAACCTTAGAAAGATATAATTCTGAAGATATTGATAAAGAAAATTGTTCAAAAAATATTATTACTTTTTGCAGTAGAAAGTATCTTCCTAAAATAGAAAGGCTTATTGAACTAACAAATTCTACAGCTGTATGGCAAGAAAAAATACTTTACTTTTTGATCTTGAACAAAATATTGGAGATTGTGTCAATATTGTCTGAAATTCCATAAAAATTCACTTATTCAAGAAATTATTGATTTCTCCCAAACTTTATAGTATTATCATAATGAAAATCAATATTTCATCCAATATGACCCTCTCTATAAAATAGCTATCCACGACTCTTCATTTCTTAGACACAATTATCCTACGATTTCATTTGACTATACAATTTCTCAAGAAGAAGATAATATATTTTATTTGTCATTACAATATGGTATGATTGACACAATATATATCTTAAACAGACGTTTTAACTTTTTTCTACATACACTTAAAAAGATTTTAGGTCAGCTTAAACAACACCCTTTAATGATTCAATTTATTTTCAGACCACCAATTGTAAATAATGATATTATTATTCCAGCATACTATTTTATAACAATTTTTGAAAGTTCCAAAAAATTTAGGCCTTCATCAAAGACTGATATCAAGATTAAAGTTAGACAGATTGATTATGAAAGAAGAATTTCAAAAACAACTGCTCTCATAGAAATGCAAAGGACCAACTACAGACTTGTGGCGCAATGGAATAATATGTTGTGAAGAATTTCTAGCAAGAAAAATCAAAATAGAAAGATTATATGTTCCGAATACTCATCAAAAAGATTTATATCTTATGACTTTTCAAGAAAATTATGGTGAAAGCTATTGTGAAACGTTAGAGAACCATTCGGATACAGAAAATATCTCAGATGGAGCAAACAATGAAATGAATACTGATCTGGAAGAAGCCTATATTAAAATGATGGACATATAATAAAGTAATTAGACAACACATGGACAATAATTCAGCACAAGGACAATAATTCTAAAAGAAAGGCTACATGAAAGACAGAAAATGATGCGTAATCAAAAAGGTGTAAAAAGTGAACTGGAAAAGCATTGATGATGAACAAGAAAAGCATTCATGGTGAACATGAAAATCATTTAAAGTGTGTAGAAAAAGATTTGTATTTATCTTCTTTAGTTCCCAATCTTACAATTGTAAAGATTGTACGATTTTTTTTTTTTTTTATATCTATAAGTACTTTTGCTTATAGCATAAGGAACACACTCAGAAACACTCGAAAAAATAGAACACACACAAATTTACATACTTTCTCTTGTATCGCTCTGAATTGTAAGGATATTCTTAGAAATTTCTCAATAAAAGTATGTTATTCATCTCATCTTGTTATTATCTTTTATTTTATTATATTTTTGGGAAAGGCCTAAAGGAGGAAAAACCTAGTAAGTAATTAATTCTTTCAAAAATATTATTTTTAGTTTTCAAGTAATTTTTTTTTAAACTTATCATCTTTTTCTGGATTCTACGGCTAAAATGAAAGAGTAATCATCTGAGTTAAGAAATGTTATGTTTTCTCCTGAGAATTGGAATTTGTTCAAAACCTATTTAAACATGACGAAATTTCATTTTTAGCTACAGTCTTAAGCCTTTTAGGAAGGTCAAGAAAAAAGTTTAAAAAAAAAATTTGAAAGAAATTAATTTGCTGAACGGTAAATTACTTGAATTAAGGCCATTACATCAATATTGTTTTAAGCTTTCTTATCTATGCTATTAGACTTCATATATTTGCTTAATTATTTAATTTAAAAGTTTTTATTAATATCTGTTTATTATCATTGTTAGATAGAAATAAATGTGACTCCTCTTAACATACCAAGTTGCGAATTGTTGAAAACTCTATCTCTCAACATCTGAGTTTCTTGATTAAAGATCATGTAGAATAACATAAAAATAGAAATATTCAAATACTAAGTTAGAATACGTTAAAAGACAAAGACTAATACTTATCATAAATTGGTACTATAAATAGACAGACTTATCATAAATTGGTATCATAAATATACTTATCATAAATTCATTACTACATTTATTACTCATATTTATGATTTGTTATGAGATTTTCAATTTCTTATAAGTATTATAAATCTATAAAGCTACGTAGACTAAGATCAACTTTAGAGTTTTGTTTTAGATTACATAGAAAGAAATTTGTAGTATTTACAAGTAATTTATATTTATACTATTTATTTCCAGACTGTTAATATTTTACCAGTAATTTATTACTCACTCTTAATTGTTCAAGAAATCGTCCTAAATTGATATTAGACAAATTTATATAATAATTAATTATGTATAAATACAAATATTTACAAAAAAATCACATATAAATTCATCTAAAATAATTAGCTTAATGAAAAAAGGATAATGTTTGTTGTACACCCACACTTACCCCCCCCCCCACCACACTTACACCCTATACACCCACACTTACACCTTCACATGTGTCAAATAATGATTTGCTCAAATCATTATTTAATTGGCAAATCATTATTTGACACATGTGAATGTGTAAGTGTGGAAGTAAGTGTGGATATACAACAAGTATTGTCCATGAAAAAAAATAATACTAAATGAATAAAGTAAGCAAATCATTATTTGACACATGTGAAGGTGTAAGTGTGGGAGTAAGTGTGGATGTACAACAAGTATTGTCCATGAAAAAAAAAATAATACTAAATTATAAATATTTAGAGGATTAGATTGTGTTATTGTAAGAAAATTTCGGATGAAATTGAAGATTTTGGATGATAAACTTTAAAAGCTCTAAACTCTCTAATTCTCTATGAAGGTGAATGAAGAATGAAAATGAAACTTCCATGGCATAGTTCAGTGGTTAAAAAGATGGGAGTGAAGTAGTTTCAGCTTTGCTGGCAGCTGCAGTGTGGGAGTTCGAATCCTGTTTTTGGTATGGATTTGACCCTTATAAAGACAAATGATTAAAAAGCAACATGGCAACCTTACTTCATCGAAGATATCCTACGATTTATATCTTTCACCAAAGCTCCAGAACAGAAGTAGTAGGGGTCCTCAAGATTGGAGTTCAACTTTTTTTTTAAGAATAAAAATGAAAATGTAGGTAGGTGGGGGATGAGGGGGAATTGAATCACTAGTGGTTAAAGGTTTGGGGGTGGGGGGAATTGAATCACGAGTGGGTGAGAGTGATTAAAGGTAGGGTAAGGTGGGGGTGGAGTGGAGTGGGGGGAATTGAATCACGGGTGCGAGGGGGAAATTTTTGGTAGGTGAGAAAGAATAATTATTTGAAGGGGTTGGTATAATTTATAATCTTTTTTTTAATCTTTTTTCCAAAACCAATTCTTTTTTTTTTTTTTTTTTTTTTTTCATTCAGTTTTCGAAAAGAACATATTTTTTTTAATTCAATTACATGACATAAAAATGAAAACAATTTATTTAAAAAAATTTATTTCATATTTTTTATAATTTATTATTTCAATTACATTTTCAACTTAAAACATTTCCTCACATTTTTCACGTACATGCAATACACGTAGTTAAGACTAGTATTAGAACGAAGGTGTTAAAACACAACTACTATACAAGAGGTGATAATTAATTGCATAGGCAATATATGACCAAAAAAAAAAAAAAAAGAGTTAATATATGAACCCATGTGTATGAAGTATGAACGAAATGCAAAAGTCCACAATTTTTTTTTTGGTGCACCATAATTTAATTACAGTGAAGATCTTAATTTTTTTTTTTATCACATTTTTGTTTACAACCTTCTATTATTAGCACATTTTATTTTTGGTAACAGTTTTCATCCAAAAATTTGTTATAAGGATATAAAAAGACTTATTTGTTTTTCATATTTTTAAATAAGAAAAAAAATACGTACTAAAGTTCGACAAAATATTTGCTTCTCATTGCAAAATACACTAAAAAAAAATGTGATAATTAATTAAATATTGATGATAAAAATACGATGAAGAAAATAGACACAAGTGCGACAATGAGCAAAGATTGAGGAATATGATTATCCAATGCAAAATATATCTTAATTTGTTCCAACTTTGACAATTGAAAAGGGAAAATCACATGTTAAATATTTTCGAAACAGGTAGTAAAAATTGTTATTGTCAATTTAATTATTCTAAATTTTGATGTATGTACTTAAATAAATTCCCAACAGTTGTATTAGCGTCGACTTTATCATTTGCTAGAATTTGTTAAAAGCTTTTGACATGAGAACAATAATTGTTATGGTCAATTTAATTGTTTGAGCATGAATACTCTATGAAATTGGAATTTTCTGTAGATTTGGGTTTGAAAATGGAGGCTGAGTTAGGGCTTGGAGGTGACGGAAGTTGGTGGGTTGGTGACGGGCAATCAAAGATGGTGGTTAAAAAAAAAAAAGCAACAGCGATGTTGCCTTGCAATCATAGTGTGTGACGCTCCTTCGCGGAGGAAATGTCCACTACTGCCTCGCTATGATAGCGAAGGCGACAACAGTTGAACAGTCTAATTCAATATCACATGACATTTTCTATTACATGGATTGCTTTGACACATTGTTAGATCTCGATTGAGAATGACAATTTGAATTAATTTAATTTAGGTGAATTAATGGTAAATTAAAAAGAGTGTTTAATTTATCTTATTCTAATTAGATTGAAATAATAATTTGCTATAGTGATCGGGAACCTGACTGGTCACACACACAATGCAAAAATTAGAATGGTATGATTGATAAATTAATTGACAAATGTGGATATTTGTGCAAATTAATTAATCAATGATTTAGATTATTTATTGATAAGCATAAATTAATTAAAGAGGTTTAATATAATGGTAATTTACATAAATGCTTGAAATATTTCAATAAACTACAATTTTACTGGATTGAAAATAAGAAATAGTATAATACTAAATTATAATTAAAAATATAAAATTTATTGGATAATAAATGCAAGATAACATTTCTCATTCCTTCCATTTTGGTTCAATCGTTACTTCTCTTTGAGATAGATGTCCACAGTTCCACAATAATATCCAAATTTGAATTTCAAATATCAAATTTTCATTCGTCTTCCACAAGAGATAGTTTCAAAATCAAATTTTGGTGTACTCTGTCATCGTTTCTGAAGATTGTTGCAGGTAAGATAATCAAAATATCATATAGACTTACATCGAAAATATTTTCCGGTATTTAAAGTGAATTCTCGGTTGAAACATGTTCGATCCCTTGTGAATGAAAGTACGTTGTTGTTCATAACTCACTGTGTTACTTGATTTTGGTGGAAATCTTTACTGTTGTTGATAATTTACTTGTTACTAGATTTTGGTGAAGAAACATATAGTACTAAATAAAATTGCACATTTCTCCTTTCTTTCACTGGTAGTGTGTTGCTGGATTTTGGTGAAGAAACATAAGGTATTTTTGTTGATAACTCACTGTGTTACTGAATTGTTGGTGGAAATTCTTACCATTTTTTATAATTCACTGTGTTACTAAATGTTAGTGAATAAATGTATGGTATTAAATAAAATTGTATATTTTACCCTTCCTTCACTGGTACTGTAATCTCCTTCACTACGGGACAGTTCCATTCTTAATTTTCTGGATAATGAAGCAGAAAATTGAATACATTAAAAGTGAGAAGAATGTATTCTACAGTTGAAAGAACTCAAAAAATATAGAGTGATGCAAATCAACAATGGAATTGACGAATATAATATACTCACATTAATGGAATCGGTGTAATCTCTTAATTAATCTGATTGAAAAAAAAAACTCTTTACTAGATTTTTGGTGGAGATTGATTGTGTGATTAACAAAAAGATGGAGACTTAGTTTTGGGTTTTCACGTAGAGAAGAAACCAAGAACAGTATGGGTTATATTGAAATTGGAATGACTTCAAGAATATTTTTGGGTACTTTCAAATATTAATCCCAATAATTAAGAATGATATGATTTGGTGCATGAATATAGCAAATTAATTTTTAATTACATTTAAATTTCAAAATATATAAATTAATGATTTATTTTAAATACAATAAATATATATATATAATATATATATATATATATATATATATATATTAAAAAAAAATAAAAACAATCTAGTATATTTCAAAATCATGGGAAAAAATTAGGTAGGATTCCTAATTATCACTTAATATAAGGCTTCCACTCGTTGAACTGACTTAGGATTAATTACTATCTATAAATACATAGTTTTGATTAAGGATTATAACATATGATGCATTATAATCTTGCTAGCACAAGAAATCAACACCCCTAACCCTAGTCTCTCCCACTGTCATCGCCACCTTAAGTTGGTCGGAATTCTATTCATGTACTCTTCATGTGACATTCTGTTAGAGGTTGGACATGTAGACAACTGTGGTGACAAAATAAATGAAACTCTTGTGGTTCAGATTTATTCAAAAGTTATGAAATTCATCAAAAGTATAATTTTTATCACACGTTCTACCTAAACACAAAGATGATCTGATGAATGGAATCGAAAAATATTTTAAGTTCTGTTGTGCGTATTTTAGTAAATTTCCAACAAAAATATTATTTTGAAATTCCCTAACTCAAAATAGATATGAAGAGAATGTTTATGGTCGACTTAATAGATTAAAACAAAGTCACCAATAAGTAGTGTTCTAAAAAGCGTAAAGCGTAGTATAGAGGCTGAGTTTCAAGCTTTTCGAGTCTAAGCGATGCCTAGGCGTGGGCGAAGTGAAGACAAGACGTGAAAAAGTGTTTTCTTGTTTTAATATTATTTTAAAAATGAAAAAGAAAAATTCAAATAAAAAAAGAGTGCGCCTAAGTGTGCCTAGGCAAGGCTAAGTGTGCGCTTTTTAGTTAAAAAATACAGTTGAGCGCTTATTCATGTTTTAAAACTAAGCTTTTGTACTGTTATTTTATAGATTTTCTACTTAAATTTAGTTTACTTTCATTTGTTTTCAGTATTGAACCTGTTTATAAGCAATTGAAGAAGAAATGACGGAAAGAACAACAATTTGGCGAATGTTTAGAGAGTATTTCACTCAATTTCACTCAATTGGAACTTAAAAGAGCATATTGGATGCTATTGCAAGAATTGAGGACTAAAGTAACTAAAATCCAAAGTTGGAGGATTAAAACACGCATAATGAAAAAAAATGGCATGAGCGATCGCCCGGTCTCTTATTTTACAAGCAGAAACCAATTTTTTTTTGTTTGGGCAATTGCCCACGAGTTTACACTTGACGATTGCCCAGTGCAAATTTCTACCATGAGATTTTTTTTCCTTTTTGAGTTTTACTCCAACTAGAAAACCTTTTGGGCCTCAATTTTAAGATATTTTGGGATCTTTTTGGGTACTATTAAGAGACTATATATATGAATTCTTAACAAAAAATTAGGATTGGAAAATTTGGGAGATTTGAAGAGAAGAAACAAGAGGCAAATCATTGAAAACTCATCCGGTCAAGATTTAATCGAAGATCAAGATTCATTCTTTTGAGTTTTCTATTATTCGGGTGATGGATTATATATGTTTATACTGTTTTCTTCCTCTTAGTATGTTAGGCTAGATTATTTTGTCCTAGAATTACAATGAAACTTGTATCATGAACTATTAATTCTTTAAACATAATATTTGATATTCAAACATGTCTTTAATTTTTAATAATTGATATTGATTTCTTTTTATCTACAATTATATGGGCAATGATTATATGAATTTTGTGGTTTATTTTACCGTCGAGAAATTGAAAATAAGTTAAACATAGTATCCATTGTCATATAGTCTGATAGATTAAACATAGTATCCATTGTCATATAGTCTGATAGATGATAGAAATATACCGATATGCTTTATGCGATTTTTAAGTATTCATAAATTCTAATGCATTATTGTATGTTCGCATCTGTGATAGATATATAGTCAGGTCATATATGGATATGTTTAATTCTATTTGAGAGAGATTGTTAAACAAATTATGAATATCGATCTTTATAATTAAATCGTGTTATCAAATTCAACTGTTCGAGTTCAAAGGAATTGGTATCAATAGATTCGAGATCCTAATACGCTTTTCATTATTAATTCTTCATCACATTTGCATTCATCTCAACTTTGTATTAATTTTAGTTAATTTAGGTATTGCATTGAGTAGTTAATTAAATAGTTTGATAATTAAATCTTAGAAAATTATTTGAATTCTATAGTTTCGGTTAATGTTAAATTAATTTGAAAGTAGACTAACACAATCTCTGTGGGTACGATACTTGGACTAAAAAATTTATTATATTATTTGTGCGATCTATACATTTGGCAAAATAATATTGCTAACAGAACGCTTAATTGTGTGTCTATTATCTAAGCTAAACGTAGAGGTCGCACTTTACGCTTAGGCGTATTTTTTAAAACAGTGTCCATAAGTAAGTTGTGACTGGATTTATCACCACTAAATACAATTGAGATCTCATATAAATAGAAGAAAATTCTAAATATTCAAAGAGAGAAACATAATTATTTATTTCTATATTTTCTTGCGAAATGCAAGTTTTTTTTCCCCCCAGAATTAAGCTTCGTTTGGGATTGATTTTGGAGCTCAACTTCTACTTCTCAAACAATCAGAAGTTGATTTAGGCGTTTGGCTAAATTTTTAAAAATGATTATAAAATAATCTGATTCACTTGGCAGCAGATTTTGAGAAGTAGCAAAATGGCAGTTTTTCAGATTCTGCTTTTAACTTTTTCATTTATATATTAAAATAATATCCACTTTACCCCTAATTAATTAAACTAATTCCTTTAATACCCATTTGAGAAACCGAATTGATGTAAGTTGGATTCATACAAAATAATATAAATTTAATTAATTTTTGCACTATATGACTACTTTTATTTTGTAACTTTTATAAAATTTGAAATTTATTAGGTGTTTATTATTTTTATTTTAAAATAATAATAATAAATGCATTGTCTTGTTAAAAATTATTTGACTAGGAAAAAAAAATGAATTTTATCACTCGTGATAATAATAATAATAATAATAATAATAATAATAATAATAATAATAAATAACATTATTATAGTCAATATCTTTTTTAGTAATTTGATACCGTTACAGCAATAAATCACTTTTATTTATTAAACGCTCAAATGCTGCTTTTGAAATATACAACAATTTTGAAATAAAAGTTTACCAAATATTTATCTAATTTTTTCACAGTTGATTCTTTATGCAGCACAATAGAAACTGATTCTTTAAAAGTACGATAATATCAAAATCAAGTTTTGACAACAATATCAAAATCAAGTTTTAGATTGTCAAGATATGTGATGGAGGATTAATCAAGTAATTCAATGCGATCCAAATCCCACGTGGGAGTCCAACAGAGGATTTCACCAACCGTCTTTCACCAACCTTCGTTCACCAACCAGCGTAAATTTCCTGAAACACGTGGTACATTTACTAAACAAAAAAAAAAAAAAATCAAAATTTCGTTACTTTGAAAATCACTACACGCCCCCTTAAAACAAGAAAAGTAAAATAACGAAGCAACTACGAAAATGAAATCATCATCGTTGATCAATTTCAACTTGTCAGTTTAAATTTCAGATCTGTGTCCCACAAATACAATCCTCCACAAAAACTAGAGAGAGAGAGAGAGAGAGTCAGATATCGCACGGCTTCATATCCGCCTATAAATATACCTGTCTCTGTATTGCATACCACTGCACATTTCTCCTTGATCTTTGTGCTCGTCTTTGCGGATCTGAAGATTTTTTTTTTACTAAGGTACGCCCTCGTAATGGAAAATTTATGTTTTGTTCAGATTCATTATGTTTTTGCAAGTTACTCCCTGTATCAAGTGGGATGTGATTGAATTTTGCTTGGAGTTTTTATGTAGTTTTGATTCGTTTGGATTTTACTAATAATATTCTTGCGAAGAAATGGATTCTTAAACGTAAGAATAGAATTCGTTTTGGAGTTCAGGAATTATAGCATTTCGTATTGTTGCCCCATCAGATCACATCGTGCATATTATGTACGAATAAGTGCTTAAAATTTCGATACCGGATTTGCATTTTGCTAAAATGATGATATGAAAGATAATTCAGAAACTGAAAATTATTACAGTTTGATTTTGGCGTGGTGGACATGGATATGCTCTGTTGCTTGGACATAATCATAGAAATGATGTTAAGTGGATGATTTGGATAATGTTTCTCCTAATGCTACTTTAGTTTCGTCAAATCATGAACTTCGATAAAAACATACAATTTCCATAATTCAAGTTGATAAAATTTTGGAGTTTGTGACTAATCCATCTCTTATTTAAAAGATTTTTTTATAGCAGCAAGGGAATATATTTTTTGCCATGATTCATCTACCAAAGTAGCAAATTAGGCAGTGGATCTGTAACCATATGGGCCAAAATGTTTTTATGCTGTAAACTGAAATCAACTGGCTTTGCTCTTTTCATTTCTGGATTGTACGGAGTAATGCTTTTGAAAGAAACAGTTGCTTGTGTTGGTCGAACCCCTTACCCCTAAAATGCACTTTACCCCAAATCGTTTCAGATTCAGGGTACACATGAAAGAGTCTAAAAACATATTTATGCGCTTGAGGTCAGAAAGCACAGACAGCATACTTATGGAAGTCACTATAGCTTTTTAACTTAGAATCATAAGAGTCAAATCATTTTTGATATGCATGTAATTAGGTGATTGAGATATTTGTGCTATATCATCTTCCAAACTGTTGAGTTTTTAGCATAGATGAACTTACATATCCCTCTGAAACTTTTTCAGATAATACATGGATACCTTCCTCTTCACCTCAGAGTCTGTCAATGAAGGCCACCCAGACAAACTTTGCGACCAAGTTTCAGATGCCATTCTTGATGCTTGCCTAGAGCAAGATCCAGAAAGCAAAGTTGCATGTGAAACCTGCACAAAGACCAATATGGTCATGGTCTTTGGAGAAATCACAACGAAGGCCACTGTAAATTATGAGAAGATAGTTCGGGATACCTGCAGAGGGATTGGATTCATCTCACCTGATGTTGGCCTTGATGCTGACAACTGCAAGGTCCTCGTTAATATTGAGCAACAGAGCCCTGATATTGCCCAGGGAGTTCATGGTCATCTTACCAAGAAACCTGAGGAAATTGGAGCTGGTGACCAAGGCCACATGTTTGGCTATGCCACTGATGAAACACCAGAACTCATGCCACTCACTCATGTCCTTGCCACGAAGCTTGGGGCCAGGCTTACTGAAGTGAGAAAGAATAACACTTGCCCTTGGTTGAGACCTGATGGTAAGACCCAAGTTACTGTTGAGTACAAGAATGATGGCGGTGCCATGGTTCCTACTAGAGTTCACACTGTCCTCATCTCAACCCAGCATGATGAAACTGTTACAAACGAACAGATTGCTGATGATTTGAAAGAGCATGTGATCAAGCCTGTGATTCCTGCTAAGTACCTTGATGACAAAACAATCTTCCACCTTAACCCATCTGGTCGATTTGTTATTGGTGGCCCACATGGAGATGCAGGACTCACTGGTAGGAAAATTATCATTGACACCTATGGCGGCTGGGGTGCTCACGGTGGAGGTGCTTTCTCGGGCAAGGATCCAACCAAGGTGGACAGGAGTGGTGCATACATTGTTAGGCAGGCAGCAAAGAGTGTGGTGGCATCAGGACTTGCTCGTCGTTGTATAGTGCAAGTTTCTTATGCTATTGGTGTAGCAGAACCACTTTCAGTGTTTGTTGATACTTACAAGACAGGGAAGATTCCGGACAAGGATATACTGGTTCTTATTAAGGAGAACTTCGACTTTAGGCCTGGAATGATTGCAATCAACCTTGACTTGAAAAGAGGAGGCAACTTCAGGTACCAGAAGACTGCTGCTTACGGTCATTTTGGCCGTAATGAGCCCGATTTCACTTGGGAGACTGCCAAGATCCTCAAGCCGAAAGCTTGAGTTTGTGGGCTGCCAGTTACTGTTCTTTAATTGAGAGATTTGGGAGCTTGGAGCATTTGTTTTGGAGTTTTTCCTTCTTTTTCTCCTTTTTTGATTCTCTCTTTTAGAAAGTTATTGTTGAACAAGTCCTGCAACAACTCGATTGTATTTGGGAACTCTGAGTCGCTCATTTGTTTTGTTTAACGGTGTTTGAATTTGTTAAACCATTTTCATTGTTCGTTGGATTGATGACGGGCTGATTTATCATGATGTCCGATATGAGCATCGATTTATAGTTTTTAAGGGTGTATTTGATTGAGAAGGGTGAAAAATGAAAAAATTTCTACCTTACAAGGAAAATAAAAATCTCCAAAATGGTGAGAAAATATTTTTCAATAAAGTGGCCAAATCTATATAAGGCTGTGTTTGATTGCAAGTGAAAAATTTGGGTGGAAAGAAAATATTTTCTATAAAAATGAATTACCAAAAAATTATGGTTAGAAAAGGTTAACAAATTTTCGATGGAAAATAAATTTTCCTATCCTACAAAGAAAATATTTTCTTGAAAACAAGGAAACTGTGGTCAAAAGTGGAAAACTTTGAAAAAAATTTCCATGGAAAAAAAAAAGGTTGCAATCAAACAAAACAAGAAAAATAAGTGGAAAAATGCCTTTTCCATGGAAAATTTTTGGCCATCAAACAAACAAGTTAGACGGAAAAAAGACATTTTCTATGGAAAATAAATGCCAATCAAACACACCCTTAAGTGATTGTGCTTTAGAATTTTTTTTCTTTTTTCACCTTGTATCAAACAAAGTTTGGAAAACATTTTCTATGAATGTGATATTATTTTCCATGGATGTGAAAAATGGTGCAATCAAACACAGCTTTAACAAAGCTGTAGTCACAAATAGGAAATGAATTACCTTGAAAATTAAAGACGTGGAGAAAAATTACAAGTAACAAAGCTGTAGTCACAAATAGGAAATGCTAGAGACCATTACACGAGGTAAATAACGAACTATATATTTCAAGAGTGCAGCCACAGGCGGTCGTGTAGGCGCTCTTCTCCGGCACCAAACATCTCATCAACTCTTTCACCATCTCTGTAGAAATGAAATGTGGGCGTGTAACGAATGTGTTGAGTCGTTTCTGGGCATTCATCAATATCAGCATACACAAAAGAAAGCTTCGGAAACTTGTTGCTCAGTTGGCAAAATGCAGGAAAGATCTGACTGCAAACACGACACCTGAAAATTCACAAATTTCAAATTTGAAAAGAAATATTTAAGCAGGTTCTACAGGCATCGAACTTCAGTCAGACATTTTATCAAACACCTAATGTTCACATATTTAACGTACCAAGATGCACCATAGTTGATAACTGCCTGCACACACATATTCAAAATTACAACTTTGAATGAGTTTTTTACCAACTGGAATTTAAAGAACAAAATTCTAAGCACCGAAACACAAGTTAAAGAATAATTGTTTACAGGGGTTTTAGAAGTTCTGATTTGGTGAAAGATTTCCTTGAGGTTATCATCACTGGTGGCGGTGACGAGGGTTCCCTGAGGATTTTTTGGTAAATTAATACCACTTTTGCTTTCTTCAATGCCTTTCTCCATTCCTTGGTCTTTTTCAGTTCCTCCTCGTTTTACTTCCTATTTTCCCTGTTTCTTCAAGTTTCTTTTTATCTTCGCCTTTTTATGTCTTTTATTACTTATCCTCCAATCAAAGAATCTTACAAAATTCTTTTTGGGAATAATCAGGATCTGCGCATTTGGTAGAGTTTATAAACTAATTTATTTGACAAAAATAGTTTATTTGATCAAAAATAGTTTATTTGATTAAAATTTTTGCTTTGGTAACATGATATTTTTTATTATTATTGGTCAAATAAACTGATTTATAAACCCTATCAAACGGTTATGTGAAAATTCATTTAAAAGTAATACTAATATTTTCACTAGGATAAAATAACTATTTTCTTTTCTTTGAAACAACAATCAAGAAGTTTTGCCCCATAAGTGCAAGGTTCAGAAAAAGAAATTCAGATATTTCATAATCAACTCAAATGCAGGACTGATGAAATTCAAACTTTCCTCGACAAATTCTTCACAGACCAGGAGGTGTTTCAATTATAGTAATGGCTTAGCAAGTTTCTTTCCTGTGAAGTTTTGATCCAGGTTTCTCGACTTTTCTAACAGTGCGAGTCATGCGAGACAGGGACAGATTCAAATAGAAATTAAAAATTTTTTTAGACCAAACTAATATATAAAAAAAAAACATTCCATATAATTTTTTTTTCTTATATTAAAAAAAATTCTTTTTTGAACAAAGAGAGAATCCAACAAAAGAAAGTGTATCTGCCATTGATGCCAGCCTTGTAACCGAAGAAGGTGGGGGTAGAATCATTCTTAGGGAATGCCTTGTAACACTTTCAAATACATTTTATAATATCGTATCATTCTTTCATTTTCATTCTTCGGTGGATTATTGATTATCAATACATCTATTTTTTACACTTAACATCATAATCATAAATAACAAAAGGTTGCATGGTGAAAAGGTCACAAGTATCTAGAAATTGGATCAAATTCTATAAAATGCTAATTTTGAGCCATGGCGAAGGCCACCTCCTTTTCATCTTTCAGGCCAAGAAAATTCAATACTCTCAAATCCGAGCAAATTTTACTCTGGTAATAAGAAAAGGGCGCGATTGAAGATAAAAATAAATAACGATAAATAAGCACCTCAGCAAGCATCTTCACACTTACGAGCCAAAAATCTATACTAATCTAAAAGGGGCTTAAAGGGAAGGGGCTTAAAGGGAGAAACATTTTTGGACAAATATACTCTCATTAATACTTTATATTTTCTAAATTGTCCTTGAGTTAATGTTATAATTAAATAATCTCATATTTTAGATTTTTCAATTTGCCCTTAATTAATTTAAAATGCCTTTTAAAATTTGTTCAATTAAATCTTAATTAAGGCATCTAAAATTCTCCACATATCCATCAATCATCATCTCTTCATTTCATAAATTGAAAACACTAGCCTCCAACTCTAACTATCACTTATCACTCCAATTCACTATGATATCAATTTATTCATGAGTCGGATTTTTTCGCAACAGTAGATTTAAGATCATAAACAAAATTGTGAATGGACAATGGATCATGAAAACTGTAGTGAAAAATTACTCTGCATGCCTATTAGGTAAAGTTCTAAATTATTATTACCATAAAGGACCTAATTATCTTAAAATATATGTTGATATTGGTAGCTCAACAATTGCTACCACAATTTTTGTGCCTGGCTTTGGGGTGCGTTACAGTGGACATGGAATTCTTGGTAGAGGCACAGTCGGAGGAGGAATTACATGAGAAATTGTTTAGTCTTCATCAAAATTTGTCAAATGGAGATCACTTCTACAACATTTGTTGATAATGCCATGCCATCAAAAAATATTTTGCCCTACGAAGATGAAAATGAAAATGAAGATGAATTGTGGGTTTTATAGTAAATTTTGTCATCTGTAAGTTTATGATTTTTCTCAATAATGATGAAAGGGTGAGTAAAATAGACAACTTTTGAACACTTTACATATCTGTGATTTTCTACACCTTATATTAAAGACATAAGCCTCTAATCTTTAAAATTAAAGAATATTTAGAAAACTAACATCACAACACGCGACTTGAGTATCTATATTTTTTAAGAGGTTGAAGAAGCGACTTTTGAGGTATTCCATTGTTTTTTTTAAATTTATAAGTAAATTGACAACTTTTGTAATATTTTAAATTTTAATCAAAGTGACTGCAGAGATCTTGATGGAAGGTTGGATAGATAAAATAAAGAAATAACTATCAAACTTTTATTATTTAAAATTTTAACAAAAATAAATAAATTCACGATATTATTATAAAAATCACGTGCAAAGCACGTGTTTTTAACTAGTCTATATAAAGATGACTAATTTCAATTTTCAGAAAATACAAAAAATAATTCATACTTAAATAAAGTACATATTCATAAATATATCATCATTGATTACAAAAACAAGGGACAACAGGATTAGCAAGTATACATAGTTGATATGCTAAGACATGGTTAATTAATGGCTATTTAATTTCCTGCTACACAACTTCATTCATAATGATTGAACAGTTTTTCTATCCTAATGCGGTAAGGCTATTCCACGCTTCATCATAATCAGCCCTGCTATTTGTTTTAGCCTGTATCAGTGCCAATTTCAAAATTCCTCCTCACAAAATTTAGCCCCCAAACTTTGGTGATTACTTTCAGGCCACAATCTGGCGGCGTACAACCGGATCTGGTTAGTTGATTTCGGAGAATGATTCTGGCTGAAACTTCTTGCGTAATGCTTCCACAGCAGCATTTATTCTCTCTTGATCCTGCAACAATTCCAGGCATTCTGTGAAGTCGACTTGTAAATGTTATGATCTCAAAACGACTAAGCATCTTCAAGCAAACATCCTTACCTTTCCTTCAAAAGCGACAACAAGAGGCCCTTTCCTTGATTCACGGTAACCTCCTTTGTATCCGATAAAGGGTAAACTTAATCAGTAACAATAAATACCAACACTCCTGCTGGCATAGTAAACTATTGTCAGAAGAATCTTACCAATGTAAAGATCAGGAAATTCAATACAGATTTGTGAAAGTGGATGAGCCGCTTCCACCTGCATCACGGTTGAGGACAAAAGTGTAAAAAATCTATACAGGCCACAGAATAAAATATCATATGTCTAGACAGGCTATATCACCTCTTGATGAATCAATGAACCCAGTCCCCGCTCCCGACAATTCAAAAGACTCACCACCAAATCAATTAACCATGTTATCTTAAGTCAAAAGACTAAGGTCCACATATGTAGTCTGTAGCATGTTAAAAATGATGAATGTATGACTAGATTCTGTGTCTGTGCATTTGATGTTTTCCTTATAATGACATGCTAATTTTAGTACAAATTGAGGAAGCAAAAACTCCTATCTATAGCTTTATGCCGTGAATACTTCAAGTACATAACCACAACGAGACCTTTAACTTTTCAAACCATAGATTTATATAGTAATTCAAGATGAGCAGAACCAGATGCTGACAAAATCATAGCGTACCACCTATGGAAATAACATTTCCAACTTAATGACAGGAAGTACTTCATGCATCTTGTGAAGAACTGCCCATTTTGCCAACTCAATAGCTCTTACAGTATAAAAAAAAACAAACTGGTATATCCTTAAAATAAAGAATGCAGCCAAAAGATGGTAAAAACTTGCACATATTATATTACAGGTTAACACTAAATTTCCATATAAACGAACAAATCTTGCATAGCAACATAATGTAAGAGGATATCTAATGCACACACACACACACACACACACACACACACAGATCTTTATAGACACTCACGTCAGAAAGAGTTGTTGCCAGTCGCTTTGATACAAATGGTTCTGCAGCTACTAAATGACTGTCGGAACTCATAAATTCAATCAAACAATCCCATTCCTGGTCCAGCTCAGCAACATTCGTTGCAGTAAGAATGATCACGTTTTGGCACTTGATCTACAAAAGGCAGTCATAAACAAGTATTCACACTTCCACTTCAAGTGAGATATTATACATGTCAGGTAAAAGCAATGACAAGAAATGTGCATTTGGCAACTGCAAGGAAAAAACTTATTCATAACAGAGCATAGTTTTCAAAATAACTTGCAGTGTATAAGCAGAAAAAGAAAATTGCATAAACAGATTACATACGACCTACCAAAGGCACACGAAGCTGTTCATGATGCAGCAATTCGGTGATACCCTCAGGCAACTGTGCCATCTGGTCAGGGAAAAACAAGAAAATATTAGCAGACATACAGAGTATTAAATCCCATCCTAACTCCCCACTCTCTCCAAAAAGAAGAAAAATTCTATCCTTGCAAACGGAAGAATCTACACATCGTAACTCAAAGAAGCAGGTGTGGCTTTCATTTGTCCCGGCTTCTCAATAATGGGTTCCAGGAAATACCAGTTCAACATCCCACCACCAAAAGTAGGTACGATGCACATCAGCAGCAAATTTTCAGCATGTCTTAACTTCATTTTCCCAGAAACCTCTCAATTCATACAATTCACCAATTGATGTAGGATATGTCATCATTTCATTTTCATCAAGATGTACTATTTCTTTTCCTTGTTATATTAAGACATTAATATGCTAATCCTAATAATGTCTGCCCATTATTTTTTAATTTTATACTACCTAAAAGGTATGAACCTCTGAAACAATCTAATTTTGCATTACCTCATTCCTATCCCCAGTGCACTTCTCACCGATAAGATGCCTTAAATATTCTTCAAATTCTTCATCAGGTGCCTGTAATAGATAATTGAACAAGATAATAAGGTAAATACTTGTAAATGTGAGCACGGTAATAATAACAGTTCACTGGTGCTCTTTACAAGGGTTGCAAAACATTGCCAAACACCATTTGCCTGTTTTGTTGATCCATCAAAGCACCATATTAAGGACTAAGAGCATGATTTGCTAACCTTAAAAAGTTTGTATAAGTAAATAAGTTTGTTTAAAATAAAAATGTTTCATTGGTCAAAATTGAAATTAAGTAACTTTTCTTACTTAAAAAGTACGAAAAAGTAACATAACAAAACATTTATGGAAAAAAATTAACTTGTGCTTTTTTCCAAGCTTAGGTAAACATGCTAAGATAAATATCTTAATAAAAGATATAACTAACCATGCGAACACCAAATGCTTTTGCAACTCCAGCTACAGTGACATCTGAAAGCAATGGACCAACTCCTCCAAATATGAACACCTGAGAGCAATCAGCTTAAAGTTTATCAACATTTAAAAGAAAATCATTGATAATACCTTTATAATGAAAAATCACTGAAGGAGCAAGACTCTCCTCTCTCTCTCTCACTCTCACTCTCACTCTCACTCTCACTCTCACACACACAGACACACGGCCGCATAGGCATAGAATGCAATTATTTACCGTGTCATTTCTAGACTTTTGTCTCTCAACTTCCTCAGCAACAGAATCAACCTGGATTTGAAGAGGATATCATATGAAGTTGTTCTTAGAACAAAAAATTGTAGGACACAAATATTTAAACTTCACAAATATTCAACTTCAATTACCAAATACACAAAATCATTTAAAACATACAACAACTTACATCATTTTGGGTTACAGAAAATTGTGAGACAGTCCAACCTACAGAATGGAGCTTTCTGCACAAAGTTGATCCTAATCGATCCTCAACAGTGCCAAACCTGAGCTATGGAACCAATAGAAAATATCATATACAAAATTACAGGAATTACATATGACAGTCATAGAAAAATTTAGACTATCACTCATGCAGACCACTATTATCCCCTAGATATGCAAAATGAAGGGTCCTCAGTTTTTACATAGATTTTTCATCCCAGGATGTCCTCTAGGCCTGAGTCATCAAGTCAGTTAAGTAAAAAATCACACATGATAGGGTACATGTAGAATAAATGAAATAATTTGCTGGAAAAATGTTAAACTTTTGCACAAAAGCAATATGATAAAGAACGAGTTTGTGCAATGGAAACTTAAAGAGTACATTTCGGAAAGAAAAGCAGATACAGTATAGTCAAGACAGAGAGCATAAATTATTTGCACAAAATATTGACACTTTGGTAGGAAATAGGGTTGTAGAGAGAAGTTAGACAGGTGGGATTCTGCAACTAAACAAGCAATATGCAACTATACTTGACCTCCTGATGATATGTTAATTGAGAAACACATCACATTGGCATGGCAGACATGGAACAACTGGTAAAGGGAGTCAGCGAGGAAACTTGTCAAATAAAGCAATGTAGAAACAAAAAACTTACAGAATTTCATCTCCCACAGCAATGACCGAGGCTGTGAGCATGCATTTCCGATGAGGATCCTCATTTTTCACACCATTGCTAATGGCAGATAATGGCCGAGAAGAGAATTTTTTTATTCTACCTGCTCTTTCCAATCTCCCGTCTGGAAGCAGGTATGCAGGTTTGAATTTTTCTTCACTGTTGTTGGGGTTGCCAGTGGACAACAAAGCATTAGGAACTGTGTCATGAATGCTACCAATTGAAGTATAACTGCAAAAATTGAACAAATTTACGTAAACACAAATTCCATGCCAAACAACTCAAAGAAACTCAGAACCATTTTGAAGAAAAACTGTTCTATATACAATTGTTTCATAACCCAAAAACTTCGTTACTATTGACACCAACTCCCAAGTACTTTAGACAAAAGAGAAAGTCAACCCAGAAGATAGGCTTTCTCTCAAATAAATACAGAGGAACGTGTACTATACAATAAAAACTCCAATATCCCATTCAATTAAATTTCAAACAATTTGAGCAAAGATTTACCCCTGATCATAAAGGCTGCAGTATCGAACCTTGCAAGTCAAGAGGAAGGCCCAAATATCTCTGCGAGATTAACATTAAAGGTTAAACCTTCGTATTGATGCAGAATATAAGCCAAGTAAGAAAAGTATAACTATCAACTTAGCTACAGCCATGAAGAGACTGAAATACAAAAACAAATATGGTTTGGCCACTAAATGTCTCTCTCTAACACTGTGTGTAGAGATGTAAAGTAGGCTTTCAGAATGGGGACGGGGCGGCCTGGGACAAAAAAACTGACCATTGCCAATTTTTGGAGCTTTGGCTGTTTTGCCAATGGCCATTTTCAGATGACTTGAGACTAAGTGCATGTTTGGCGGTGCTGCAATTATTTTTTGAGTGGTTATAAATTGTGGGTCATATAGAATATGTGGATAATAAATGGGTACTAAGTTGTGAGTCCTACAAAACATGTGGATAAAAAATATGTTTGACCAGCTTAAATTATATTATAATTTAAGCTTAGCCAAACAAGTTGTAAGTCATAGATCTTGATTCTTGAGTCCCATGAGGGAAAAAGTAGAAAGGAAGGAAACGCTTAAGTTCCCACCAAAGGTTTGATATTGAACCCAAATCAATGGACACTGCATCAGAAAATGCAACATCTAACATATTTTCATTACTTCATGCTTTCCTATTGATCAAAACATGCATGATAGCTGATCAAAACATGCATGATAGCCCTACACGATACATTGTATGTACTAAAACATATTTCTTGCATCAACTACCGGTCCACATATAAAGCTAGTTTCAGCAAATATAAATGCATACTGCAATCTCAAATGCCAATCTTCATTTGCAACTATGGTGTAAGTTGCTCCCATTCCACACATGTATAGGAGTTTGATGTGCATTGACAGACCTGTATGACCAATCGAGGATTGGATTCACTCTCATGAAAGGTGGCCATCCAGGCGAGCTAGGTGAGAATTGTTCTTGGCCTACCTGTAAAATTGATATCAGACATAAATAGCGAACTCTTCAGCACGCATTCGTGAATGTACTTGTGCTGAAATTAGAAGCCAATATGCAAGGTATAGAAATTCAAAAGTAAACTGAAATACCGCAGTAGGGTCACCAATTCGGACACCAAGATAAATAGCTCTAATAGGCTTAGCTTTTAAAAGAGCCTCCAGACCTGACTTGAAATCCAGGCGAATGATGTCCATTTGCAATTTGAAACTGTCAAAGTTCATCTATTAGACTCAAAAACCAATTGCAAGTAAGATGTCATAGACAGCAACGAGGGGGGGAGAGAGAGTGAGCACATGCAAAATTTTGAATACCAAAAAAACCACTGGAAAAAGAAAAGGAGGACAAGCAGCAACAACATAAAAAACATATTTTCTCACGTACGAAGTGGCTGTGTCATAAGTGAATGAATTGATTTCTGGGAAAGCAGATGGACTCTCAAAATAAATTATTCGTATTGGAAATGTGATTGCACAATCATCAGGATCACCAGTAGAGTGATCTTTTCCAGACTTGTACAAATAATAGCCTGCCCTAAGTAGGTGCAACAGAACCTACAAAAGTAGAATTTTACGCCATCAGAACTTTCGTAACATTGGCAACAAAAAGCATTGAAAGTTTGGGGAAAGAGGACGTATATGTAAAAGAACTCACAGTTGAATCTTTTCCTCCGTTGAAGCTGAAGGCAACCTCTTCAATACTGGGGAAAACAATTTAAGTGATTAACTCACTTTTCCTTGGAGGTAATTTGATCAGAAAGGTAAAAATATCCATGAAATATTGAACTCTTCTATTTTATCTCTACCATAGCTTCACATTTTAAAAGCTGAAAAACATATAAGATATATATTGAAGGCTCATTTGTTTCTTAAAACAGCAATGTCCAAATTTTAAAACGAATCAGAAACATAATAGCATGTAGATGCTTAATAATTCAACTAAATCAAGCTCTGGAACCATAAGAAAACTTTTAGAATTTTAAAAGATATACAGACTACCAATAAGTTTGGGGAAAATCACGCCAGTCCACCTTCCACAAGGATTTTAACATTAACTATGAGACAGAATCTTTACAGTTTTTTCAAATGATTTCTTTTTCCTTCCATGATGATATTTCAGAAAGTAAAATGTCCTGACATAACCAGGGCGCAGGCACAATTGTAGCAGTGGGGAAGGAAATAATTTATTGTTTTCAATCAATTCATGTTATTCATTTCTTGAACTTCATATAGATATTATGACTACCTGGAAAAGAACGACATACAAGTGGGTATTTGTTGAATTCAAATTCAAGTATATTTATGACACAAATATATAATAATCAATCAAGATATTGCATTTTCTCATTAACTCATCTTTTCACTCTTATCCAAAGGACTTAGCATAAAATTTTAGAAGGGTATCAGTCAAGATAATTGTGAAATAATAGTTCAAGTAGGCATGACGACTGCTATTATATCACTGTTACAAACTTAAGATTCCTTCTAATTTGCATGCTTCATTTTCTTTCAATAAGTACCAGTATGTCACTCACTGAACAATTTCTACTACGCTACTATCTAAGTTGACATGCACGTGACCAAGACAAATGGACAACACCGATCAGATCCTCTACACGGTCTAGGAGTTGTGATAGGTAAGCAATAATTTTCAATGTCTCACTTAGTTGGTTTTCAATAAACAACAACAAAATATTATTCCCAATAAATTTGAAATTGACCGACTCCCTCCCTAAACATAGCAAACCTTTAAAATATGTGAAACTGTGCCATGTTATTCAATAGTTCGGGTACAGATTGCATACTATAATCAGATGAATTTAGGGAATAAGAAATCGGTCCTTTTTAGTATAATGTGTTTGAAATATATTAGAAAGAGAAACCAATTTCTTAAACTGAAAATAATCCTTCCTGCAATATCAATGCCTAATTCAGACAAAATTTTAATGAAAAATAATTAAAACCTTGTAGCTCTAAACCTCAGTCATAAATAGACAAATCAATTAAAAATAAAGGCATGCATTCGAGGAAAAGGTTCCTTTTTTGGGGGGTGGGGGCAAAAAAAAAAAAAACTGAAAACAAATAAAATATTCAAATTTGAAGAAAATTAAAATGGGTCCTACGAGTAAAGAGCAAGAGCCCTTTGGATAACATAGATAGCATTGTTGTACTTGGTCTTCAGCCTTCGATCATCGCTTTCTCTTATTGCCTTATCAATCTCCATCTGTGCCTGGGTATATAATAGCTGAACCCTTCTGAATCAAAACCAAAAGAAGAAATCAAATTTCACCTACCAGCTGAAAAGTCGTTTTGAATTCAATTGAATTGCATACATAAAAATAAGTGAATTCAAGGAAAACAAATAATTCTATGATCTGTTTCAACAATGGGATTCACCAGTCTGTTGACTTTTTAATTAAATATTTATTTATGAAATCAAAAAGGGTATAAGTGAAGGACTCAATCTTCAAAATTCAAATGAAATCAAGGAAGATGGTATTAATTTTCGAGGGCTTTAACAATGGAATTCACCTTGGATTGAAGGAAAAATGAAAATGCAATTCAAGAACAAGAAAATATATTTATGACCCAAAATCAAGAATGAAAATTTTCACCTTGTGCTGTTATGCTGAAGGGCTCAAACACAGATGTTGGAAGGCTCAAAAATGCAGAAAGATTTCTTTTTTATTGTGATTCTCTATCTTCTCTCTTGTTGGACTAATTATTATGAAAAGGTTTCGGGCATACAAGGAAGGAAAATTCTTAATTATATACCACATGTTGTCTATCTTATTTATATTACATTTTGTTTTATTAATAAACTGGTAATATTCCTTTTTGGATAATATTAAACGCACAAGTAAGAAAATTCAAGGGAAAATGTCCTCAAAACTCAAAGATTTTCATACCTTAAAAGGATTTGGCGCAAATATCCCTAACCTTTGCTATTAATACAGAGATACTTTCTGATGTTTATTTTTAACACAAGAGTGTCTCACCTTTTAATGTGCAATTAATCATTATTTAATAAAAAAAACAAATACGTCATTAATTTTAATTAGAGAAAATTATATTTAAATTTCTAAGTTTTACAAAATATGCAAATGAATCTAGTACATTTATTAAATATATATAATTTTCATACTAAATATATTATTATAGTCTCGTGAATTAAATTTTTTATGAGAGAAAAATATAAAATTATTGTGCTTTAAATATATGTAACTGCTATGTGATGTAAAAATTGAATAAAAATTAAGTTAAATAAATAATAAAATTGCGTATATAATTTTATAATATTGAACCAATCTTATTATATTTTTATTTAACATAAACATACTAATAAAAATTAATTTACACATTATGTATTGTTTGTTTTTAAACGAAAATAAAATGATAAATTAAAACATGAAGAATACAGTTGGATCTCTAATATTTGTAGTTAATAAACATATAACTCAATTAAATTAAAATATTTGAACATCAAATTTGTGACAAAAATTTTTTTTTTTTTTGTTATAATAGATACAATAAAATTTTAAATTTTAAATAATGTAATTACTTAATAATAAAAATAATTATTTTATTTGACATGTTTATTAATAATTATGAGTTTAATTTTTAGTTATTTTATTATAGTTCGTAAAATATACAAAAAAAATTTAGTATATTATCAATTTGGTCAATAAAATATTAATTAAAAAAACTCATTATTTTTCTTTAATTTTTTATTAAAAAAATAAAAATATCGAACTCATTTTTACTTTTTGAAAAAGTTAGCAATTTAATTACAATTTTTTCAATTAAGGGTATATTAATCTTTTTATTAAACAATGACCAATTAAATACTAAAATATATAAGTTAGGAATTTTTGTCAAAAAATAAACTTTAGACACCACTTCTATGCTAGAAGCAAAAGTTAGGGACCATTTGCGCTAAAACCCTTACGTTAAATAAAAACTAGTGAATTCCATTGAATTTTCTTTACTTTGATTAAACTGTTCAAAATTCAGTTATTTTAATTACATTAAATGAGCTTCTAAACTGGTCAAAATTCTCTTTCACTAATAGAATCAATATTCAACTTTTAATCGGAGCATATATTATAGGAAAGATGTTGAGTATTGATTCTTATAACGGGCATAAAGTAATAAAGAAAAATGGAATAGATACTTGATGATGTTTATTCCTAAGGATAATTACACAAATACACTATATTTTTTATAGAAATTGAAATTTATTAGACAAAACTAAAAAATTATAAAAATACCAGATTTGAAAAATATTATATGAATTATACTGGACTATTAAAAAAAATCTTAAATTATGTATTGTTACCATTCAAATTATTCTTTAATCAATTTCAATTAAATTTTCTTAATCCATAATATCATCTCAAATTTAAAATTCAAAAAATGAAGTTTATATATCATCAACATATCAAATTATGACTCGTTGGATGTATAAAATATATATTCCTGCACACACACAAAAATGGAACGCACTAGATTAGCGTGTGAAATGGTATAAGAATTCTCTACTAATTTCAAATAAAATAAACCATGTATAAATAAATTGAAACACTTTCATATCAATTAAATGGTGAATTTCAAATAGTAATGTACATAATTTGCAAATTTCACGTTGTACATAAAAATATTCTTATCATTAAATTATCCATTGTATATGGTCTGAAAAAATAGCATTTAAAGTCACAATAACATTAAACAATGCATATTACACAAAAAGATAACAAAGAATAATAACATTATAAATTATCGATTTGGGATAACAATATGTAAATCGTAATAATATAAATTAACAAGCATGAAAATATATGTTGTTTGAGATTTGAAAAAAAAAAAAATGAACTGGTTTGATTTATGTACGTCCATTATATCGAAATGAATCGTATTTTATCACATTAGCATTTAGTAAAGCAATAACAATTATCATATAGCTGACACATTGACACATTCAATGGTAACAGAATTTACTAAAAAATAATTAACAATTAGTGTTTGACAAAAAAGTTTAGATGATGACAAAACAATGTTATGAATGTTTTTCAATGCATACATAAATAAAATTTGATTTATTTTGTTATCGACGAAAAACAATAAATAGGTATTAAATAACTTAAATTTATCGTATTTTATGTGAAATAAACTTCATTTACAAAATAACCCTAATTATTTTGAAAAAGGACACCAAATATTTGTTACTTTTTTGGGATCGAAAAATCAAATCTTTAAAAAAAAAAAAAAAAAAAAGTTAACATGCATAGCATACAAAAATAAAAAGAATTTTCCTTTTCTCCTATGGGAACCAACATGGTAAACTTCTTCTTCAATATCTCGAAAAGCTTTTTCTTTTTCATGATTGAATTATTTCATTTTTTATTGCTTTTATGTCTGAAGTTGTTACTGTTGTATGCAATATTATTGACATTGAAGAGAAATAATTTAGCTTATTCAATCTATTGTCGAGATTTCTCCTTCTACGGATACAAACCCAAAAAGAAGTTTGGAAATGGTAGACTGTGTGTTGGAAGAGAGATAAATTAGTAATTATCTTTAATCACTTCACTATTTATGGAATGATAAGAATTGATCTTTAAATAATAGGTTGAAATCGGTATTAATTGATATGTTTGAATTATATTTAAATAAAAAAAATTATTATACAGTATAATCAATGTATTTATAGTATTATTAAAAAAAATTAATATAGTATAATTCAAATTTTTTAAAAAAATATAGGTGAAAGATATAATTTTCTCTTATTCCTATCTTTTAGGACTTGATTGAGTCGAAGCTCCCGTGGCAAGTTTTTATTTAAAAAAAAAATTAAGATACCATGGAAATGGAATAAAAGCATTTCTAGGTTTGCAGCAAAAAAAAAAAAAAAAAAAATGTAAAGAAAAGTTTTGCTGAGTTTGTTTCACGGCAAAGTCTAACATATTTGGGTGCAAAATCCAACTTGATTACCACAACTTAGGCAACTAAGCAATTTCGTAGAAGCCAACGAAGAAAAAATTAACACAAATTCAAGTCAATCATCATGGTCAGCGTTGATTTTGACCTGCAGACTTTTTCTTTTCTTCACATTCATATTCGTTTTCAAAAACTGTACACCTTTTTAAGGGATTGATTCATATTTTAAAATAATTAGACGAATAAAATATTATAAAATCAAATTTTATTCTTGTAGGAAATCATAGAGACAGGAAGAACATGTTCTCATTTTAGATAAATACTAACCTAAATTCTCATGCATCGTTGTAAGCATTTTAACCTCCCACATGACAATGAAATTGTTATCAACAATCAAATTTCACAACGTTGGATAGACTCGTATAAAATTTCGGATTACGTAGGCGAACAATTCTATTATTATCATGTTTGGATATACTTTTTTTAAATTTATAAGTTGGTCAAATATTATTTTTAAAAGAAATTGAACAAACTACCAAAATTGAAACATATATTTTAAAGGGTTAATTACACAATGAATGGTTAAATTCTTTCGAGGTTTATAACGATTTCATCCCCATTCTTTTTTTTAGCGAGATATCATCTTCATTCTTCCATTTATACTCATATATGGTCCCCCAAATCACTATTTTTACTATTCTCACAATTCTTGGACAATTTTGCCCTTTGACTTAAATAAATTAAAATGATAAGAAAAAAAATACAATGAAAGTATTGCAATTGGGCCTTAATCTTTTCAAAAGTACAAATAAATCATAAACTATTTTATTTTATTCGGATAAGTGTTCTTCCCCACCCCACCCCACCCCCACCCCACCCAACTAAATTTCTACTTTGTACAATGCCTCCCAAAAGTCAATCTTTTAGATGTTGTCACCGACGTCGCATAATATACTACGAGAAATCAAAAATATTAACTAAAAGAAAACATGCCATGAGAATGGGATCCAAATGAGGGCTATCAACAATTTCAGCAGAAATCGAAAACGAAGGTGATGCTCTTGTGTGCGTAAAATACAAACCATACTTCATGAAAGAAACTCACGAATGTGTCGTCTTTAATAGAATCACGGCTTCAATTCCAAGCCTCTCTGCTTCCCTTTTGACAAGAATTTTCGTCCCGTAATCATTATAATTACCCTCCAATGACGACGAGAGCTTTATCGGTTGAATTCCATTGATTTTTTTGATTAATCGACTAATTATAGGAAATTTGATTTCGATAGTAGTCTGTAGTAGTTTTCGATTGGCGCAAGAGCTTGGAAATGAAGATGCCATTGGTGTGGAGAAGAACATTAATGGGAACATTTTCTCAAGGGCTCTGGGAATCGTGCAACTCTTTTCAATGTAATAGGACAACAACTCAAATTTTGGACTCGCGCAAGCGCTTATCTTGGGTCGAGATCTAATCCGTGGATTGCTCGTTAAGGAGCCACAACATCGGTTTGGGGTGAAGAGAGGAACAACAGAGATCAAGCAAAGATCCTTTCTTTGAAGGTGTTAACCGGGCTCTTATACGATGCATTTCACCACCGGAGGTGCTTAGACCAATAGAGTGAGCTTCCCAAAGTTTGGGCAAGTCGACCCTATTGGGGGGTTGGTAGTAGCAACAAAAGGGTAGTAGGAACGTACATGAAGTCGTGGTAGATATCTCGACTATGGGTTCTTTTAGTTTAGGAATATAGGATTCTTGTCCCGTGTTTTAGCAAAGGTCGTTAGTTGATCCTTCCCGCGGGAGTTTGCCCTCCAACTTTGAGGAGTTTATGGCCCCTGTGGCCTTATTGATTGGGAGTCCCTTTTGTTAATGTAATTCTAACGACAAATTAGTTTGGGATGGGATGGGATGGGATGGGATGGAGTGGGTAGGTGGGGTGGGGTGGGGTGGTGTGGAGAAGAACACTTATTTAAATAAAATAAAATAGTTTAGGATTTATTTGTACTTTTGAAAAAGCTAAGGGCCCAATTGCAATACTTTCATTGTATTTTTTTTCTTATCATTTTAATTTATTTAAGTCAAAGGGCAAAATTGTCCAAAAATTATGAGAATAGTGAAAAATAGTGATTTGGGGACCATATATGAGTATAAATGGAAGAATGATGATGATATCTGCTAAAAAAAAGAATGGGGATGAAATCGTTACAAACCTGAAAGAATGGGGACCATTAGTGTAATTAACCCTATTTTAAAATATGCCTACTTTAAATAACATTTGACTAAATGTAAAAAATGTAGACAAAAATACCCATAATGTTTTAACTTTTCCATCTTAGTCTTTCTCTCTCTCACCTTCAATTATTCTCTCTTTGCAAGTTTTCACTTCTCTCTCTACAAACAGTTTCAGCCTCCATTGTCGTCCCTGCGAGTTTATTTTTCAATTGTTTTGGTTAATTTTGTGCCCATATTCTCAGATCTATTCGAGAAAGTGGACCGATTTGACATATTTGAAGTAAGTTATAAGCTTTAAATTTTTTTGTTGTCCATTACATTTATGTTTTATTGTCTATGTTGTTGGATATATATTTGTTTGGACACGGTTGTAATTAAATCAAACAGAAAAAAAAAGAGCAGTAGTAGAATCATCAAACAAAATGGAAAAGAAAAATATTTAAAATTGAGGTAGATTTTTAGAAATGTCGATGACATTGACATTATGGGAACATATGTCGATGTCTAGATTCCCATTTATGGCGACATACTGGACACCATATATTGTTAGTGTTAGTGTAATGTGCTTAATTTTGGAAACCATTAGTTCTCAATTACTTTCAACAAATAGTGTCAATTATCTGCCCATGTTTAATTTTGTTTTGCTAAAATTGTATATACTATTGTTAGTGTGATGATGTACAAGTAGCTTGAAAATTCACAATGATTTCCCATTTCAAAGAAAATGTAATGTAGAACTAATTATTTGCTTCGATGTATTTTGCAGAAGGACATTGAATATATTCTAAGTGAAAATGTTAGATTTGATAGACAAATCACGCAGATAATATATATAAAAGTGATTATGCAGAACTGGGATGACTAGCACATAGCTACTTTTTGTGAGAGCTATTTTGCACACTTTGAATTGCTACAAAAAACAGGACTTCAATTGAGAGGTAAGTTGGTTCATCAATTAATTCTCAACATCGTGCGTTCCAATAAACAAAACGAGGCATGGTTTAAAGTCAAAGAAAATTTAGCTAGATTTGGAATACAAGAATTTTGTTTACTCACGGGTTTGCTTTGTCACTCTAGTCCGAGGATTTTAACCGTAGCGAAAGTATTGTCAAAACACATATTTAGAAAGAAGTGGCTACACAATTTTGACAATATATCGTTAAATCAGTTGGAAAGTGCTTTTATTGGTTGTCATCATCATGGAAATAAGTACAAGCTATGATTAGCATTACTTATCGAATGAGTATTTAGACCAATGGATAGAACTAGTATTAATGTAGAAACGTTATCATTAGTAGATATGCTATATAGAAAAGAGAATGTTAATTCACGTTGCTACGTTTTTTGAAATGCTCTTGGGAGTGAAGGACAGCAAGGACAACTAGTACAAGCGGTCTCTTGAAGTACACTTTGTACAGTTTTTTCATTGTATTTCAAATATGTGTATAGTTTTCATAACTATCTTCATATTACATGGTCACAACATTTTAGGTTACTTAAAGTTAACGATGTCATTAATTTATTTATAGTTCTGGATCTACGAAACTTTTCATGAACTTGGTGCTAGATTCGGGAACAAGTTCCACGATGGATTCCTGCGAATTTTGAATTGGGATTCTCATCAGCAGACGCTAGACACATACAACTATCTATATCGCATTTATGTTTGTTACTGAGGTATGTTGAATAACCTTGTCAATTATTCGGTTGTAATACTTTTACTACTATTTTAATTAATGGTAGTTTGTTTTTTGTAGATGCATATTTTGTCAATTATTTGGTTGTCATACTTGTACTTGTACTACAATCAGAGTTGCTATAGCGATACTGTCATGAACTCTCATGTTGCTCCATGTATCAATCTCATATCGGATATGATCTAAAGGTTCAAGATATCAAAAGATCATCTAGAGTTCGCCAATAATAAACCCTTACAATACTGATAAAACCAAGGAAACGAGATTCCTCAACTATTACGTAAAAAGTGATACAACTTTCATTGTCTACTTATATGTATGAAACAATGTTTACAACTAGTATACCGCTTTTATATAGTGGGATCCGATCATAGAATCTATTAGAATTGTTAACTGAGATTTGAACCACTTTGTTCCTTATGAAGTCTTGATGGGAGATGATGACAATCTGAGTTGCGATGGTTATGGTTTTAGGATTGAGGCAGTGAATAGAACAATGAGAAGATCGTTTGTGGGAGAGTTTCATTTTTAAGAGAGATTGAAGACATAGAGACAATCGGACGTATATATTCTTTTTTTCTTCCAGTAGTGGAGAAAACTTCCCTACAGTCGTGATTATTGACCGATCCTATTTTTGAAGTCATGAAAGCGGTTTGTATGTAATTAAATACGTTAAGTGCTTCGTGGCTGGAATACCTTTTGATGCTGCTATAGAGGATCGAGTTAAGTTGTTCCGGCAAAAACTCATGGTTGAATTTTTTAACAACGGATTTTTCTTCTTTCCCAATGAACAACAACAAATATTAATGAATATGGACTGAGTACTAGTTCACCATATGTTGTTTTTGTTCAATTTCATTGTTCAAATTATTGTTTGATATGCAGATTTTATTTGGTTGAGGTTTATTGTCGTTTTCGATTGGATACAACTTAGAGTTTGATGAGTTAGTTGTAGTTTGTTGACTATGACGTACACAATATCTAAATCAGTATCTCAATGGTAAGATTTATTCTCAGTCACAATCCACGATACACAGTTATTCTCAATCAAAATCAACTTTACACAATTATCTCAATCAAAATCGACTTTATGTCTTGTAACGTCTATCATACTACTACAAATACAGTCTCAAATATTCTATAGTCCAAACTAGTCATTACTCATGTCATGAAATATAATGATTAGATTGTGGTAATTAAGTATTGCCATATTTAGCTATCAGTTTATTCAATGTCTACAAACAATAGTCCAACACATACAACCCCATCAACATCTAATGGACAATCACCATCTAATACTCCAGGAATATGATGGATCACACCTATGATATTAGATGATGATGAGCCCAATAGGGACATATCACCAATTTCGTTCAACTTCCTAGTCGATTACTCGGATGAGGAGGACACATCCGATGGCCAAGACATACCCCCATCTCCACCCCTCATCAGAATCATAAAGTCATTGTGATATCATCTGATGACGAGGAGGATTCTTCTTCAGAAGGTGTACAGTCTTGTGTGGAAGATGGATAAAATAATTTTATGTATTCAGCGTAATCAATGACATTACAATTCGACTTATATAGTGTTGTATTGGTTTGTATGTTGTAATCATGTGATCTTTCGTGTACTAAGTTCCAAGTTATGCAATGAATTTTTATTCAATCTACATAGACGTGTATTTCAATTCATTATCCATTTCATGTTGATATCGACATATTATACAAAAAATTCTTTTGGAGTCATGGATAACATATAAAGACAAAAAATATAACACTAATAGAATTTGTACAATAATGAAATAAATTAAACAAAATGTCAACTACAAAGTGGCATAGGATTTGTACATGTTTGATGGTTATGGCCATTGTTGCCAGAACGAATACACATTCGAGAGCAGACGTGAACTTAATGTCATGCACGTCGGCTTGGATAGGAAAACGACCAGCTTGACGGCGTACTAGTGGGGGCAATGTATGATTTGTTAAAACATTAGGTAGAAAGCTACACTGGCTGTCATGCTCTACAAGATTTATGACATCAAAATATTCTCCTTGCCAATATTCAGTGGTGTAATATGGTGAACAAAAATTATAAAAACTTAATCCTTGAGAGGTGACTGATGTGGTTGCATGCTTGCAAGACATGTGTTGTAATTGAAATTCTCGACAACTACAACTCTTGTTCAAAAGATTAACGATTTGTACTTAAAAACTTCACGCTTAGTTAAAACCAATATTGAGAGAATATTTTTGGTGTCGACCGTATGCACTCAATTAAATAGACCGTAACATTCAATTAAATGTATAACATTCAATGACTCAGCATTGTTAGACATCACGACGTTATAGCCATCTCCGCGGAAATGAACTCTAGACCAATATTAAACCCCCGCTAAGACCAAATATTCATGTAGCCGTTTGTTTATTAGTTGAATTTGGCCCATACAACTATCAAATTCTTCAATTCTATATGCACAAGCAACCTTCAAAAAAATTCCATGTTTATCCCCGCCATAACACTTACGAATGTTGCTTTCGAGATGCCACATGCAACGCCCAAGTTGTGCTTTAGAAAACAAAGCATGCACAGCATTCACTACACCATTATGCCATACGAAAACCAAATCATTGATGGTTCCAAAAAGTTCATTTAACTTAGTGAAAAACCAAAACCATGAAGAGTCATTTTCTAATAGGATAAATTTGCTTATTAGCATCTTGACCAATAGCTACGAGCAAAGTTCATTTGTATTTGCCCTTCAGATGAGTACTATCAACGCAAATAACAGGTCATATATATTATACAAATTCTCGTATACAAGGTCTGAATACAAGAAAGAAGTACAAGAACATGTTTTGATTGTCTCTTTCAATATACGTGTTACATGGTTGCGGACCTTTAATAAATGGCAATATGATTCTAATTTTTCGTAACTGAGCCCATTACGAGAACAAGTCCTTTTTCTTTCAGTCAAGCTTTGTCATAACTAATAGTTACACATCAATCTCGTTCCACATCTCCAATTATTCCTGCTGGGCCATATGGTTGATTGGAATCGATCAATCGATGCACAAAGTGATGAATAATTACAGTACTTGTTGTCTGTCTATGACCATTGTATTGATAATCCATGGCACAATTGTGGTTATTCTCAAATTTTCGAACTCTAAAGATGTCAGATGATTTTACTTTCAAAGCACGCAACTACCACTTACAATTACTATCAACACAAATAACACTAAGAGTGTGTTAGTCAGATTTCTTTATCTTGAATTGCAATCTATTTGATAATACAATCTTGTGAAGCTTCATATTCAACTGTCTTACTAAAAAAATTGATTCACTTCTAATTTCCTAGTTTCCACTTTGGTTAAACAATTCTCAACAATCCAATTATTTTGTGAAAGATGAGCGGGATTAGTGAGATGAGGTATGGAACATTTCGGTACCATATAATTTGGATTAGTATAGTGCTCATTATGTAAACCCATATAAATTTGAAAATTTTGCTGCTCAAAATTTTCAAAATGTTGCTACTAGAAGGTATCAATTTCAACATCGCCGATTCCACCAACCTTTCTAAACAACATACAAAGGTTGTTGCAGCATCAATGTGAGATGTAGAACACATCACTCACTGTACACAAATTACATAGTGCATTATCTTTGTGAATTGAAATATACTATTTCAAATCTTCATCTTGAAAAAGGTTGGTAGGAGGAAAATACGTTGATGGAACTTTGAATTGTAATTTAATTTCAATTAAAGAATTAACCAAATTTAACTTATTTTTCACTTTTGTCACCAGCTCATCATAAGTAATGTTATTGCTCACTTCAATTGAAGTTGTCATGTTACTATTCCATTGCCAATCATTACCTATCTTAACAAAATCTCCACAATGTATTACAACAAATCTAAGTATTTCAGCCATATCTGAAATACATAAAAATAACTTAATTAATTAACATATTTAAAAATAATAATATCTGAGCACTAAAAAAAAATTTAAAATTGAAAACGCATTTCTACTTGTGTTACACGGAAATACAGATTGTTACAAATGTTGAAATTGAAGGGATCATGAATTCTATTTGTGATTGTTATAGTTATTTCTAATACAAATAATATATATTTGACAGTTATAACAATAAAAGATTATATAATATATATATTCCAATCAATTCCGATTTTTAAGAATTCATTTACTATAACAATAAACGATTATATAATATAATACAAGTATTTCTATCAAATCTTGTTTTTAATAATTCAATTACTAAATTTAATATATAGTATAATAAATTAAAATAATAATTTTTAAAAAACAGCAATATTTTTTAGAATATATATAACAAGAATGAATTTTACAATTCTTTTTAAAAGGCGGCTCATTTATGAAAAAATTCCTAAATTTGGAACTGTCATAATATCATTAGACCCATAATTAGACGTAACTATCATAATATCATTAGACCCATAACTTTAATTGAAGTAGGAAGTTCGTTACTTGACGTAATATTCTAACTCTTTATGAGAACAATTTTTTTTGGATGACTAGGCTATGAATTTTCAAAATCTTGACTTACAAAAAAAAGCCTATTTTGAAAGTTCTAAATACTATTAAAAAATCTTTGAAATTTTTAAACAAGTACATTTTTCATGACTTGAGCAAGAAAATTTAATTTAATTTTTTTTTTTAATGTTCGGATAGTTTTTCAGATTTTTGAGGTCAGTCAAATCTTTGAACTTATTACAACAATAAATTGTAATTTTCATTTTTTAAAAAATAAAACTCTAACGAAATTGTACATACTCAATATAAACACTATATACTCAATTCAATGTAAAAAGATTCGTTTCATAATTATAAAAAGAGGATTTTTCAGAAATAATCACAATAAATAAAATATTTCTTAAAATATTGTCATATTTTTTTTATTCTAAAATACTATTTTTTTTATTTTTGTAAGACTTATTGTTATATTTGTTATTTTAGTTATAATAAATGTATTACATTTGTTATTAACAAATATAACAAATGTAACAACAAGTGTTACAAAAATAAAAAATAATATTTATAGAATAAAAAAAATTTAAATAGTATTTTTAATATTATTTTATATTTTATAGTATATGATGAAATTATCACTTATTAAAAATAAACAATTTAAAAGTTGAAATATACAAATAAATAAAGAGATTACATGACTGCACAAATGGGCCATATACTTTTTAGCAGATTTGAAAAAGTCCATTGCAAAATAGACAAAATTCAGTCCAAATACAGCTGGACAAAAGTAAAGAACAGCGGGCCGAGTTTCATATTATCTTTATTTCGGTAACATTCCTTTTCTGGCCCGCGCCAATCCAATCAATTCTAGCATTTAAATTTTGCTGGTCTTACCTTGATGAAAACTGTCAATATCTTTGTCAAAAAGTTACATGCTTTGCACGTCATCATTTATTGGAATTATTTTCATCGATCCACTTCATTTTTCTACAAAAAGGTTTCAAAAAAATCGGAAGGATTTTGTATTCGAGTCACTAAGATTGTAAATAAAATCAAAAGTTGTGGAGATACAATTTAAGATAAAAGGGTTGTCGAAAAAGTGCTTAGATGTCTTCCCACAAAGTTCAATTATGCATTCGTTGCTGTTAAATATGATTGTGTATGTGTTAACATGTTCCCTTCAAGTACATGATTATAGAATCAATGGTTCGACGAATTCAATAAGCGAACAATCTTTTCATTAAAAGCAAGAATAGAAGACAGATTCAAGCATCACGGAGAAAACAAAAATGGATGCTCGAAAAATTTGGTGCCAATGTTTATCTTCCAAGTCTATCTTTTGAAGATTCATCAAATTGGAAGATTCCTAACTTCGAAGATAACATCCAAGTTTTCCAAAATGGTGACAAACGCTCAAGGAAAGGTCTACCTAAAATCCACTATCTTCCGAGAAAGAAAGACGAAAAATTCAAAAAGAACTTACGAATCAACAAAAGAAATCAATGAAGATCAACAACCAATGTTGTTTGCTTTCTTTGCAGAGAGCATATATAAAAGTCACTGAAATTACAACATGAAAGAAAGTTTCAAAAATAGAAGCAATTGAAGATTACAAATTAAGAAGGGGTATTAAAACTCGGATAATGCTAGTTGTACACTCCACATTTACCTCCACATTTACACTCTCTTATGTGTCAAACAATGATTTGACCAAATTATTGCTAGTTGTACACCCACACTTATGTTGGATAAAATTCAACATGTGGGGTCAAACATGTGTATATTAAAATGTGTGGTGCTATCTTTGGGTTTTAGTCGATAAAGTGATCCACTAAAGACTATTTTGGACTAATGGGTATTAATTGTCATGAGATTAAAGTGTAGAGACGGATACAATGTTTTAAATTGATGAGGGCCAATTTAATAACATTGAAACAAAATAACTACTGCTGGGATTATATATATAGTCATGGTCCCCAATTAAGCGTGGCTTTTCATAACTCTTTGTATCCCCATCAACAAGAGACACTAAGGAGAAAACCACGGATCAATTGGAAGACCATAACCCGGATCGATCAAAGCAGAATCATGGATTCGAGTGCGCTTCCGCTTGGTCTTAATCTTGATAATTACTGACGTGATGGTTTTAAGTCATAATATGTAATCATCCATATTTATGAATTCGGTGAATTAATTCTAACAAGTGGTATCGAGACACCTTCATGTTGTATTATCGAGATATGAATATATGTGGACATAATTAGTTTTTACGAAATAATAAATTCATGGATTTGGAAATTAACAAAGAATTAGTATATATATATTATGCATGTATATATGGGCAATAATTGAAATACATGATTTCAATTTCGATAATTATACTAATTCTCGGATATATACACACAAACCCATATATATGAATATATACATGCATATATATATTCTAAAAATGGATTCCAATATACGTATGGGTTTTCAATTTATGCAATATGTATATTGGTTTTCGAATTGGGTTTTATGTGTGTCGGATTTTGTGGTTAAACATCTTGGATGATTTTAGTCGTCGGAATAGATTGGCGTCATTGCGTGTAGTTGAGACACGCGCATGCTCGCCGCTGCGGTGGATGGCGGCGTCGCGGTGCTGGTGTGGAGTTTTTGCGTGTGGAAATGAGATGGCTGCGAGATGGGACTCCGGCATGTGGCGCCGATCTCCGTCTCGGCGGCAGCGGCGGCTAGGTTGGGTTTCTAACCCTAGTTGCATTTGCTTTTTTAGCCTAGGGACCTTCTTTGAAAATTAGAAGATCTAAAGGGTTAGTTTGCAATTTTCCAAATTTTGGTTTATTTAATCTCTAGTCCTCATGGTTGTTCCCTCATTTAATTAAACCTAAAGTGTTAAATTCATTTAAGTTGGCCCTTTAGACTTATGAATTTATAAAATAAGTCCCTACAGTTTTAGTAATCACTTAAGTTGGGCCTTTAAAGTTCTGAATTTTATGATTCAGTCCCTAAAGTTTAAGATTTTAATTAATTGGCCACTAAAGTTTTGGTAAAATTGCAATTTAGTCCTTCAAGCTTAAAATCTTTCATAATTGGCCAATCAAGTTTAATTAAATTGCAATTTAACCCTCCAACTTAATGATTACTTAATCCTAAAGCTTTGAACTTCAAAAATTCAAATCCTAAAGCTTTAAAGATATGCAAAACAGTCAATTCAGGTTCAAATTTTGGTATGATGGACTCTTTTAAGAAATATAATATTCCAAAGTGAATTAATTGAAGCAACATGTTGCCAAAGTAACCTCTCTTGTGGAAATTATTTAACTTTGAATATTAGAAGGTTTTGTGTGTGTTTGTTCATGCGGATATTGATCGGTCCAAAGGAAGGTCAATGTTTGGTTTGGAATTTCACATGCACTGTGGTGATAAATGCGTGACGATTATTTGGTTTAACGTGTGATCAATAAATCGGTCCAAAGAAAGGTTTATTGATTGACATGTCTTATTGTCGATGTTTGATTGCTACATCGGTACCACTTACAGTCGATATTTCGTCCAAAGACTAAATATTGATGTTGTGCTAGGTATCTTGTGATGGGCCTTACCAATATATTTGAAATTATTATTTGCATAATAAAGTACTAATGTAAGCTATTTCTATCTCTTTCTCTATCTGACTCATTCATCCACTTCCACAATATTTGCAAATATCAATTCAATCCCCATGCTTAATGGGTCAAACTTCAAGGATTGGAAGAGAACGTTTTAATTGTTCTTGGTGCATGGATCTCGACCTTGCTCTCGGGATTGAGAAACACCTTCTCTTACGGATGTAAGTTCACACGATGACGGGAGGAACTTTGAGAAGTGGGAACGCTCAAATCGCATGAGTCTTTATGATCATTAAGCGCGGCATTCCGGAAGCTTTTTGAGGCGCGATGTCGAGAGAGGTGGCGATGCCAAAAGAATTCCTTCTTTGAAATTGAAAGCGTTTTGCGAAAAAGCGATAAAATTTGAAACAAGCACGCTCTGCAAAGCTTGATTTCAATGAAGTATAAAAGCAAGGGAATATAAGGGAGTACATCATGCGGATGTCTCATCTTGCTTCAAAACTTAAGGCACTAAAGCTCGACTTGTCGATGACTTGCTCGTGCATTTAGTATTAATATCGCTTCTGCACATTTCAATCAATTTAAGGTCGATTATAAGCGTCGAAAGGAGAAATGGACTCTAAATGAGCTCATTTCTTATTGTGTGCAAGAGGAAGAAAGGTTGAAGCAGGACAGGACTGAAATTGCTAATTTGGCAAGTACCTCCAAAGATAAGGGCAAGAAAAGAAAAAGCAGAATATGAAGGCGCTAAGGGTCCGAACAAAAGAAACCACATAAAGACAAAGAGGTTGTTTCTTTTGCGAAAAGCTTCTGGACATTTAAAGAAGGATTGTACCAAATATAATGCTTGGCGTGCAAAAGAAAGGTACATTTCTTAATTTGGTGCGTTACGAGGTTAATTTAGCTTGATTACCTAGAAACACTTGGTGGTTAGATTACGGTGCTACTACTCACATAAGTGTTTCTATGCGGGGTTGCTGATACACCGAAAGCCAAATGATCTTGAAAGATTCATCTTTGTGGGCGACGGAAAATCGGTGGAAGTTGAAGCAATAGGCACTTTTAGGTTATTGTTAGGGACTGGTTTTATTTGGATTTGAAAGACACTTTTGTTGTCTACCGTCGTTTAGGCGATTTAGTTTCTATTTCCTTATTGGACAAATTTGGATATCATTGTTCTTTTGAAAATTGTCGGTTTAGTCTTTCATTAAATTCAAATATTGTTGAGTCTTTGGTTCATTATATTCATACGATAACTTATATTTGCTTGATACTATTGCGTCATATAATGAAACCTTGCATGTGGAATCACGTGGTACTAAGCGAAAATTAAATAAAGAAAATTCGACAAAACTATGGCACAAGCGCTTAGGTCACATCTCAAAAACAAGAGTTGAGCGACTTGTGTCGGATGGCATTTTGGATTCCACGGACTTTCTGAGACTTTGATGTTTGTATTGATTGTATCGAGGAAAAGCAGACCAAAACAAAAAGGTTAGGTGCCAATAGAACTTGGACGTCTTAGAATTGATACACACGGATATTTGTGGACCGTTCCCTCGACTTCTTGGAATGGTCAACAATATTTTATATCATTCATAGAGCGATTACTCACGTTATGGGCATCTATATCTTATTCATGAAAAATGCGAGTCATTGGACATGTTCAAGGCTTTCAAAAGTCGAAGTTGAGAATCAACTCAACAAAAGGATTAAAAGCGTTAGATGCGATCGTGGTGGTGAGTACTACGGCGGATATATATGATTCGTTCGGTGAACAACGTCCGGGACCATTTGCTAAATTCCTAGAGGAATGTGGAATCGTCCCACGATTACACCATGCCGGGATCACCTAGCATGAATGGTGTGGTGAAAGATGAAACAGGAACTCTTAAGGACATGGTAAGGAGTATGATTAGTCATTCTACTTTACCAAAATCACTCTGGGGAGAAGCATTAAAAGGCTGCGACTTATATTACGAATAGAGTACCAACTAAATCTGCTTTGCTAAAACACCTTATGAGCTTTGGACGAGGGTGAAAACACATTCTAAAGCATTTCCATATTTGGGGATGTCCAGTGAGGCTAGGCCTTATAGGCCACATGAAAATAAATTGGACTCCAAAACTATAAGCGGCTATTTTATTGGTTATTACGAGCGATCAAGGGGCTACAAATTTTATAATCCCACACTTAAGTCAATTTTGAAGCAGGGAGCTGCAACATTTTTGAGGATGTTGAGTTTGGGGAGAAATAAGGTTAGAGACATTGTCTTTGAGGAAGAAAGCGAGGAGGGATCGATTTCGATTCCTACTATTACTTTTGATAATGTGCGGTCTGCGTACATCATTGATCAAGAAGTATATCCGGAACCTCGGCAAGATAATGTTGAAGAACCTCCCACCATTCCAGAAGTACAAACTCAACAACCTCAAGAACCAATACTATTAAGGAGATCCACTCGAGAAAGGAAAAATGCTATTTCGGATGATTTTATAGTATTTCTCCAAGAACATGAGGAAAATAATGGAATGATGGAAGATGATCCAATCAATTTCCATCAGGCCATGAAGGGTTCTGATTCTCAAAAGTGGATTGATGCCATGAATGAGGAGTATAAGTCTATGCAAGACAATAAAGTTTGGGATCTTGTCCCATTACGAGAAGGTCTGAAGCCCATTAGTTGTAAATGGATTTTAAAACCAAAGGGATTGAAAGGTAATGTGGAAAGATATAAGGCTCGTCTTGTAGCTAAAGGCTTTACACAAAAGGAAGGCGTTGACTTCAAAGAGACTTTCTCTCGGTTTCAACGAAAGACTCTTTTCGGCGGTCATGGCACTTGTTGCACATTTTGATCTTGAGTTACATCGGATGGATGTTAAGGCAGTTTTCTCAATGGAGACATTGATGAGGCGATTTATATGGTGCAACGAGAAAAAACTTCGTGTCGGGAGACTCGAAGAATATGGTTTGCAAATTAAAGAAATCTATCTATGGACTTAAGCAAACTTCCGTCGGTGGTACTACAAATTTCATCAAGTGATTATCTCGTTTGGTTTTGAGATAAATATTGTTGATGATTGTGTATATCACAAGTTCGATGGGAGTAAGCATATTTTCCTAGTTTTGTATGTTGACGACATCTTGCTTGCCACTAATGATATAGGCATGTTGCACGAAACCAAGAGTTTTTGTCAAGGAATTTTGAGATGAAAGATCTTGGGGGCGCCTCTTTTGTATTAGGGATTCGAGATACAGGGATCGCTCTCGGGGTATTCTTGGATTGTCACAAAAGAGCTATATCGATAAAGTTCTTAAAAGGTTTGGCATGCAGGATAGTAAACCAGGGGACACCCTGTTGCTAAGGGAGACAAATTTAGTCTCAATCAATGCCCGAAAAATAATCTTGAAGTTAAGGAAATGCGAAGATTCCCTATGCATCAATGTTGGGGGAGTCGATGTATGCTCAAGTTTGTACACGTCCGGATATAGCATTCATTGTTGGAATCTTTGGGCGATATTTAAGTAACCACAGGATGAATCATTGGATAGCGACAAAAAGGGTTATGAGGTACTTGAAGAGAACAAGAGATTGCATGCTTACATCAGCAGATCGGATCGATTAGAGATCGTAGGGTATTCGATTACGATTTTGCGGGATGCCAGCGATGAAAATCCACATCGTGCATATATACTTGCTAGTTGGAGGAGCTATTTCTGGAGGAGTGCTAAGCGGAGACACTCGTAGCTTCTTCCACTATGGCGGCGAGAATTTGTAGCATGTTATGAGGCATCTAATCATGGGATATGGCTGCGAAATTTTGTCGGCTGGGCTGCGCATTACGAATGGCATTGAAAGACCATTAAAGTTATATTGTGACAATAACTTTGCGGCGGTGCTATATTCTAATAACAACGAGAGTTTAACTAAGTCAAAACACATTGACATTAAGTTCACGGTTGTGAAAGAAATGGTGCAGAATGGACGATTTCCATAGAGCATATTGGGACAAACTCCATGATTGCGGATCCGCTTACTAAGGGATTACCACCCGTGGTTTTCATGAGCACACCTTTGCTTTCGTATGGGTGTTGTATTTCTTGAGAATATCATGTTTTAGTGGGAGTTTGTATTTTGGTTGCTTTATGTTTGTTTTTGGACACATTTGTGTATTTGGATAATTTTACGTGCGAAATAAAGTATTCAGTTCATTACATTCTGTTACATTATGTTTGGTATTGATCTCACTTAAGGAATAAAGTCGGACCAATTGAAAATAGACATGTATGGATCACATAACATGTAATTTTCATACTACACTCTCATGATTGATCTATGTCATTTGGTTGTATTAGTGTATGTGACCATTGATGGATTTAGTTACGATTAATGTAACGAAAGTCGCTTTGATCCTACATTGATATGATTGATGGACGAGATTGTTTGGAAATACTCTTAACAGTGATAGCAAAATTTTGAGCTCATAAGGTTGTGCACATTTATAAGGATACATGTATGGCCCAGGTGGGAGATTGTTGGATAAAATTCAACATGTGGGGCCAAACATGTATATATTAAAATGTGTGGTCTTATCTTAAGGTTTTAGTCGATAAAGTGATCCACTAAAGACTATTTTGGACTAATGGGTATTAATTGTCATGAGATTAAAGTGTAGAGACGGATCTGATGTTTTAAATTGATGAGGGCCAATTTAATAACATTGAAACAAAATAACGCCTACTGAGATTATATATACTGAGTCGTGGTCCCCAAGCGATGAGCATTGGCTTTCGTATCCCCATCAACAAGAGACACTAAGGAGAAAACCACGGATCAATTGGAAGACCATAACCCGCTCGATCAAACGTAATCATGGATTGCAGTGCGCCCGCTTGGATTAATCTTGATAATTACAAAGATGATGGTTTTAAGTCATAATATGTAATCATCCATATTTATGAATTCGGTAGAATTAATTCTAACAATTCGCTCTCTTATGTGTCAAACAATTCGATTTGGCCAAATTATTAATTTGGTCAAATCATTGATAATTACATGATGTGTTGATGTCACAACTAACCAAAGATTATCCAAAACTCAAAGTAATTTGCAATCTTCAATAACATGAAAAATTAAGATGACCACAACATTAAAGAATTGGAAGAAGAAGAAGTGTTGGCCATGGTAACTTGAATTTTTTACCATTGAAAGATGAAGTTGGCATTTGAAACAAGAAGACTTGCCTTGGAAATATCAAATCTTAAACATAGATATTTGAATGATTTGTTTAATCTCCAACAATCTAGAACATTCCCTTGATGCCAATATAAAGAGGCTAACTTTGTAGTGTTAAAGTGTCACGAGTAAAGTGAAAATTAGTAAAATATAGAGTGAGCAGTTGTTAATCTTTTGATCAGTCTAGATTTTATAAACACTTAGCTTCCACACTCAACAAAAATGACATTTGGTGAGGACCAATATGCATCAAAATAAAATTTTGGAGACCCAAAAGCCTTAACAAATTAGTTGGGGATGAACATGCTTTGTTTGTATAAGTCTGAGAACCAAAATTTCCTATTAGTGATAATTCTGGCACACATCTTATTGGATTATTGATTCAATTAATAGGTAAATGGTCGAGTCAATGGATTGATATTTAGATAATTTTATAAGAATTTTTCACATATTATTTGAACCATGTGAATCACATGATTATTTTTTCATGTTTTGAGATAAAATAAAAGTTTTAAATAGTTGATCATTAATTACTAAAATAATGATTTTTTTTTGTCTTTTTTTTTTCATGTTATATTTTTTACCATTTTGTTTGTACACATTAGTGATGACTTTTTTTTTTTTTTTAAATATATTTTAACATATCTATTGCTCAATCTAGTAGTACTACAAGCATGACACAACTAATTATGAAAAGTATTATAAGTTTATGTGTCAATGGACCGTCTTCGCAATTAATTAGTTTGAGAAACTAATCCAATTATGTAATCTGCAATCAATTGCAGCTGGACTCTACCGCACACATAGGCAGTGGTGATCACCGTGTGGTGATAAATAACATTATTCTTAAGAAAATCTTTGTGAGGAGACTCGAGTTCAAGCAAGCGTGTTAGGACCAATTAAGAAAGACTTTCTTGTGTCCGGAATGGCATTTTGGACTCCACTGGACTTTACGAAGACATTGATGTTTGTATTGATTGTATCAAGGAAAATGCAGACCAAAACAAGGTTAGAGCCAATAGAACTTGGACGTCTTAGGGTTGATACCTTACGAATATTTGTGGACCGCTCCTCTCGGCTTCTTACAATGGTCAGCAATATTTTATGTCATTCATAAGCGATTACTCGCGTTATAGGCATCTATATCTTTATTCATGAAAAATAAAGTCATTGGATAATGTTCAGGCTTTCAAAACTGGTTGAGAATCAACTCAACAAAGGATTAAAAGCGTTAGGTCCGGTTGCGGTGGTGAGTACTACGGTCACGCAGAAGACGGTTCGGTGAACAACGTCTAGGACCATTTTCCACTAAATTCCTAGAGGATATCTGGTTTGAGCCCTGACATTTACCGCCATGCCGGGATCACCCAGCATGAATGTGTGTAGTCGAAAGATGAAAACGTGAACTCTTAAGGACATGGTGGGTGAGTATGATTAGTCGTTACACTACCAAAATCACTCGGGGAGAAGCATTAAAGACTGCGACTTATGATACAGGCCTAAGGGTACCGCAACTAAGCCTCACGCTAAACACCTTGCTGAGCTTTGGGACGAGGCAAGCCAACCTCAACATTTCCATATTCTAGGGATGTCTATTTGAGGCTGTGCGCTTATAGGCGCATGAGAAAATAAAGGCGGACTCCAAAACTATAAGCGACTATTTTATTGGTTATTACGAGCGATCAGGGACTACAAATTTTATAATCCCACACTTAAGTCAATTTTAAGCACGGAGCGCAACATTTTTTGAGGGATGTTGAGGTTGGAGCAACAAGGTTAGAGACATTGGCTGAGGAAGAAAGCGAGGAGGGATCGATTTTATTCTACTATTACTTTTGATAATATGCGGGTGTACCCGCACTGCATCATTGATCAAGAAGTATGTCCGGAACCTCGTGAAGATAATGTTGAAGAACCTCCCACCATTCGGTAGGTACAAACTCAACAACCTCGAGAACCCGATACTATTCGTGAGATCCACTCGGGAAAGGAAAATGCTATTTCGGATGATTTTATAGTATTTCTCCAAGAACATGAGGAAATAATGGAATGATGGAAGATGATCGATCGATTTCATAGAGCCATGAAGATTCCCGATTCTCAAGGAGTGGATTGATGCCATGAATGAGTAGTATAAGTCTGGGCAAAGACAATAAAGTTTGGATCTTGTCCCATTACCGAGGAAGAATCAAAAGCCCATTAGTTTTAAATGGATTTTTTTAAAACCAAGCGGGATTACGGAAAGGTAATGTGGAAAGATATAAGGCTTTCGCTCTTGTATGCTAAAGGCTTTACACAAAGGAAGGTGATTTACTTCAAAGAGACTTTCTCTCCGGTTTCAACGAAAGAACTCTTCAGGACGATCGTTGCACTTGTTGCACATTTGATCTTGAAAGGATTACATCGATGGATGTTAAGACAGTTTCTCAATGGAGACATTGATGAGGCTATGAGATGGTGAAACCGTAAACCTTCGTCATCGAGACTCCGAAAGAATATGGTTTGCAAATTAAAAAATCTATCTATGGACTTAAGCAAACTTCCGTCCCGATTGGTACTACTGAAATTTCATCAAGTGATTATCTCGTTTGGTTTTGAGATAAATATTGTTGATGATTGTGTATATCCTGAAGTTCGATTAAGAATTAAGCATATTTTCCTAGTTTTTGTATGTTGACGACATCTTGCTTGCCACTAATGATATGGGCATGTTGCTTGCGAAACCAAGAGTTTTTGTCGTAGGAATTTTTGAGATGAAAGATCTTGGGGCCTCCTCTTTTGTATTAGGGATTGAGATACACCGGATCGCTTCTCGGTATTCTTGGATTGTCATGAAAGAGCTGTATCGATAAAGTTCTTAAAAAGTTTGGCATGCGGGGATGGTAAACCAGGGGACACTGTTTGCTAAGGGTGGAGACAAATTTAGTCTCAATCGATTGTCTTCAAAATAATCTTGAAGTTAAGGAAATCGTACATTCCCTATGCATCATCGTTGGGAGTCTGGATGTATGCTTCAGTTTGTACATCGTCCGGATATAGCATTCATTGTTGGAATCTTTGGGCGGTATTTAAGCAACCTTCGATGAATCATTGGATAGCGGCAAAAAAGGTTATGGTACCCGAAGAGAACAAGAGATTGCATGTTTACATCTGGCAGAATCCCGGATCAGTTAGAGATCGTAGAGTATTCCGATTCGATTTTGCGGGATGCCAAGCGGTAGAAAATCCACATCGGTTACATATACTAGCTAGTGGAGGAGCTATTTCTGGAGGTGCTAAGCGGATGTACACTGTAGCTTCTTCCACTATGGCCGCCGGGAGTTTGTAGCATGTTATGAGCATCTAATCATGGGATATGGCTCACGAGAATTTTGTCATTTGGGCTGCGCATTGAATGGCATTGAAAGACCATTAAGGTTATATTGTGACAACCAACTCTCGCAGCTAAGTATATTCTAATAACAAACGAGGAGTTTAACTAAGTCAAAACACATTGACATTAAGTTCCCAGATTGTGAAAGAAATGAAATGGAGAATGGACAGATTTCCATAGAGCATACTCGGAGGAAACTCCATGATTGCGGATCCGTTTACTGGAGGATTACCACTCAGGTTTTCATGAGGCACCGCTCGTGGATGGGTGTTGTATTTCTTGAAATATATCATGTGTTTGAGTGGAGTTTGTATTTTGTTTGCTTTATGTTTGTTTTTGGACACGTTTGTGTATTTGGATAATTTTACATGGTAAATAAAGTATTACGATTCGTTACGTCATTACATTATGTTTGGTATTGATCTCACCAAAGAAATAAAGTCGGACCGTTGAAAATAGACATGTTTGGATCACTGTAACATGTAATTTTCATTACTTCACTCTCATGATTGATCTATGTCATTTGGTTGTATTGGTGTATGTGACCATTGATGGTTGAGTTACGATTAATGTAGCGACTAGCATTATCCAAAACTCAAAGTAATTTACAATCTTCAATAACATGAAAAATTAAAGATGACCACAACATTAAAGAATTGGAAGAAGAAGAAGTGTTGGCCATGGTAACTTGATTTTTTACCATTGAAAGATGAAGTTGGCATTTGAAACAAGAAGACTTGCCTTGGAAATATCAAATCTTAAAATATAGATATTTGAATGATTTGTTTAATCTCCAACAATCTAGAACATTCCGTTGATGCCTATATAAAGAGGCTAACTTTGTAGTGTTAAAGTGTCACGAGTAAAGTAATCGTAAAATTAGTAAAATATAGAGTGAGCAGTAGTTAATCTTGTGATCAGTCCTAAAATTTTCATGAATAAAATTGTAGATTTTATAAACACTTGCTTCCACACTCAACAAAAATGACATTTAGTGAGGACCAATATGCATCAAAATAACATTTTGGAGACCCAAAAGCCTTAACAAATTAGTTGGGGATGAACACGCTTTGTTTGTATAAATCTGAGAACCAAAATTTCCTATTAGTGATAATTCTGGCACAAATCTTATTGGATTATTGATTCAATTAATAGGTAAATGGTCGAGTCAATGGATTGATATTTAGATAATTTTACAATAATTTTTCACATATTATTTGAACCATGTGAATCACATGATTATTTTTTGATGTTTTGAGATAAAATAAAAGTTTTAAATAGTTGATCATTAATTACTAAAATAATGAATTTTTTTTTTCATGTTATATTTTTTACCATTTTGTTTGTACACATTAGTGATGACTTTTTTTTTTTTTTTTAATATATTTTAACATATCTATTGCTCAATCTAGTAGTACTACAAGCATGACACAACCAATTACGAAAAGTATTATAAGTTTATGTGTCAATGGACCGTACTGCAATTAATTAGTTTGAGAAACTAATCCAATTATGTAGTACCAATCAATTGCAGTGGACTCTACTGCCACATAGACAGGTGGTGATCCCGTGGTGATAAATAACATTATTCTTAAGAAAATCTTTGTAAGGAGACTCGAGTTCAAGCAAGGCAGGTTAGGATCAATTAAGAAAGACTTTGTAGGAAAAATTGAGTTCAACTAAAATAGCGAATCTAGAAAGCCTTGAAGTCAGCCAAATGTGTCTAAAAAGAAGACCAAAACAAACAAAGCACGCCCAAAAGTAAATCTATCCCTTGACTACAAAAAAAAATACCATTGGATTTCAAAGTAGCACAATCTAATTCAAATTTTTCACCCAATTGAATACATTTATTAAATACTTGTGCAGATAGTTATAGTGTCTAATTTTTTTTTTTATTTTCATTCTATTCGAAACAGGCGGAAACGAAATTTATATTCAATGCAAAATAGAAATATGATAATTATTTAATAATTTCTAATCAACAATATCTCTAAATAATAGATATCTGTGTAACAATTGTTGTTCACTATAAATAATCCCATTAGTCCGTAATGAAACATTTGCTGATTTTTTATTTACAAATGATTTTATAAAATATTTACACCTAAATGCATGCATGAAATTTGAAAATTGAAATTTGGATCAAATATTCATTGAACCACAATATGCATAATGTCGTAAGTATAAAAACAAGCTATTTTGGTTCATGGGACCATATATGATAAATATTTTTTGGGGGGTTGCAAATGCAAAAAATATATAAAGCAGTCCTTTATTGTGCAGTGAAAATTGACTAAAATGTAATATCATTATAGCTTTACCTTTATTATTAGTTTCTAAGATTTCTAACCTTTGAACTAATAATTTCTGCATGTCTTCAATATTTTCTATTCTTCTTCTAAGAATTCTAATTTCAGAAATTTCAATTTGTTCAGTTGTAATTTCTGGCTTAATGTCTTCTTTTTCTATTAACTTGTTTACTTCTAAGCATTTAATACAAGCTTCTTTATAACATTCTAAACATTTAGCTCTAAGCTTTCTAGTTGGATACCAATTGCATAAAAAACATCTTTGTCTTATCAAGACTGCTCTTTTTAACCAATTATGATTACATTCATCTAATGAAATTTGTACGAATTTAAGTCTTCTTCAGATTCTGAATCTTCACTAATTTTAAAATTCGAGAATTCATCTAGAATTTCATAATCTGAATGTTCTTGAATTTCAAAATTTTCTTCTATAGACACAATACTGTAAATAGATTCATTGTCTGAAATATATTCATCTAATTGAATAAGATCTTCATTAGTTAGCAGTCCTTTATTGTGCAGTGAAAATTGACTAAAATGTAATGAATTTAAAATTACTATTTTAGTCCCTCTGGAAACCTCAAAAGTGTCGGCTGTCTAATACAACACTCTAATTCCCTCTCATATTCTATTTTTATATAATGGTCAAGTATTTATGGATTTAGTTGATGTACAGAAATGTGTGTGTGTTTGTGCGTGTGAAAGGCATAATTAATTAATTAGAAAGCCGAGAAATTAACCTAATCAAGAAATAAGATATATACAACAATAATTCTTATTCAGTCGACTGAACAAGTGTATAACTGAAAAAAAAAAATGAATTTCTTTTTAATTTTAATATTGTCTACTATTATTACTATCATATTTTTTTTTTTATAAATATGCTTTTTTCGGCTATTACTCGAGTAATTTTTATAGACTACATTTTGTATTTATTTTACTCATTCATTGTTAAGCAAATAGAATATTAAGATTTAATATAGGGACAATAATTGTCACTCTCTCTAGACAATATGTTGCTTTTGTTGTCACCATCTTAGGGATTTATCAAACTTTAAAGTGTGATTATGAGACAAACAATTTGGCTTAGCATTTTAGACTCGTGGCAGCATGGAATTTGATTGATCTGGGGTTTGAAAGAGACTTTTAATGTTCATGATGTTAGGTTTTTGTTTGGCAAACATTTTGCTGTGAAAATGACAAAATAAATGTAAAAATAAGTAAGTTTGGATATGCTTAAAACTTACTTAAATTTTACTTTCTAAAAACTAATTTTTATTAGTGAAAAAAAGTAACTTCAAAAATTTAAAAATCATGTTTGAGAAAATAAGTTTAACTTACTTTTAAACACAATTAAACATATCCATTAAAATCAATAAGTATGTTCCAAATAATTGAGAAACAATTATAACAATTCTATAACTCTTTTTAAACCCTACCTGATTTAGCTTTCTTAAATATATCATTTATTGCGATAAAAATACGCTCCGATCCGGCCAGCATATGTATAGAATCTAGTACATAACCAATTTGAGAAAATTCCTTTTTGCTTAAGGGGAAAGTTCCGAACCAATCCCTTGAGAAGATTGCTACATATGTCTTAGGAGAGATAATGCACTCCATATGACACTTCTATATTTCCATATCAAAATCGAATCTCAGGCTTTCTCCCAAAAAACTAAGATTCAGTCTTAGGAGGATAATGCACTGGTTCTATCCATCTGAAGAATCTCAGGCTTAAAAATAAGCAGAAAGGCTTCTTTATTTTCCCCCTTTTTTCGAGAAAATAAGTAATTTTAATTTTCCACCCAATAGAAATAGATCTGTTAGGGGGCTGCTTATTTATACTGTGGCCGACACAACAGTGAAATTTCTTACTTTTTACTTTATTTTGATTTAGACGACAAGGATTTCCTCGAACAACTACCTACTATGAAACTTAGATTTTATGTACCCAAGGCAGCAAACAGGCAGCTAATACACAGCCCAAAGTCAATTTTTCATCTGGCAAATCGTGTGAATTCATAAAAATTAAGGACCATACGCGTAGGATATAAATCTTGTCCTCATAACACTCCCTCGTGTGTAGACAATTTGTTTTCAATTAGTGCACGATTTTAAAAAATGATAGCGACGAGACTTGAACTCGAATATTTTTCCTAACTTTGATACTAAAGCTAATTATTTTATTTAAAAGTTTATGTTGTTAAATTTAGATTTAATGAATTTATTTAAATCATGTTTTCGAACAATACAATTTTTAAAATGTAAAATTGGCTGATCAAATACAATCCGTTCAGTAAGTAAAAATGGTTAATTCGATGAAGTAAAAAAAAAAAAAAAAAAGTCCAATTTATTGCAATTTGGTAAGTAGGTTTTAGTATTTATTGCATCAATATCAAAAAATCACACTTGCAGAGTATTTTAATTCACATAAACTCTGCACGATTTTAAAAATGTTATCTGAATAAAATCAAAATTTCATCTTTACAGATTTACTAATACAAAATCAAAATAAGTGACTTTAGCCAGTATAAATATAAGTTATAGACAAAACATAAAAGGGATTAACGTTGTATGAGCTAAATATATATACTTTTTATCTATATTTTTAAGGATTTTGGACTGACTATGTACTTATTTGGTAATTTTTTTAAAAAAATAAAAGTCGTATATTTTATGGAATACGTGTGGATAAAAGTGAAAAATAGCTATGAGGGGTGGAGTTAGGATTTTTTTTAAGGGGACTATTATTTAAAAAATAAAATTGAATTTTATGATCGGATTGCTACTAAAAAAATTACACTACAAAAGTTGATTTTCTCCGAAGTGGGATCGGACTACAGTCCGATCCTGCCCCCTACCTCCGCCCCTTCTCTAAAAATCTAAAATTATATTTAACCAATTTATAAGCTTAAAAAAACTCATCCAAATATGCTCTATATAAACTATGAATAAGTGCATAAAAAATCACATAATATATGGTTGTGAATCTTTTCTGTAACACTGGTGAGAGAACCAGCTGCCACACTCATTATTCAAAATCATGGAAATTTTGTGAAAAACAAATTGAGATTATAGATCATTATCATTATATTGGATTGGCTACTAATTATATGGGCAAATTTGAGTAACAAATCAACATCTAAACACATTGTTATCATAGTAGAAGACGCGTCTATCCCAAAACCCCCAGTTCATGGTTTTCCTCCTGAACTTCAAGATCTAATTAGGAATCGGACTCTTTTTATCATGACTTCAAATCTATCCCGTTCATCTTCATCATCTTCATTTAAAACATCCAGCGCTTCTAAAATAGATTTTTTATATGAAATTTCATATTTAGATTCTAATAAAATTCATGTAACTGATGTCCCTCTTATAAATCCTTATCTTGCACATACAAAACCACAATATTTTCTTTCTAAATCTATTTGTACCCTTGTCAAAGGAGTGCCATTGCACTACTCGTCTTCAACCTATTTTCTCTATAGCAAGTTGGTTCAAAAGGATGAACTTAGTATACGTAAACATTCAATTCTAAATAACGAAAAGTATTCAAATCTTCAATTAATTGTTGTCTAACCATGTGTTGACACACGATGTGTTGACACACGGTGATTTGATAGAGATTTGTATAGTTCATGTTTTTTGGGGACTAAACATAAAAATAAAATGATCAAATGACATTAATTTCTTTTTGTGAAAAGATTGAAAATTAACTTACTATCGTGACAATAAGTGGACGACCAATAATGCAATTTCCGCAACTAATTAATTGCAAAGATACCTGTGTCCCACGTCATTTAGAAAAAAGCTCAAAGATTGGCCCTTCATTGCCCAGTATCCGACATAATACTGGGGAGGTAAAAATTACATAAAGTGGGAGGGTAATCAGAAAATCGTAGCTTTAAAGGTTCAGACAAATGCACGTTGATGAAGTCCAAGAGCCATATTTGCACGCATAGGGTACACGCAAGCAGTATGTGTGTGTGGGGCCACAATATAGAGTGACATTTAATAGATACCCCTTTCCTCATCTACCCCTTGTAGATCTCTTCTTTTCTAAACTATTCCCAGGGGCGCACATAGGGACAACGACTCCTAGATCCGATTCCCAGGGGCTCATCTACCACTTCTCGATTCTTAGATCCGTCTCTCGAGTTCGACAAAAATACTCAATTGAATCAGATCAATCAGTTCGGTTCTAAATCTTAAATTTAAATTGAGTAATGGATATTGAAATCAAGAACCAACATTTTATGGTTGTGTTATTGATTTTAAACTCGAAGTCGAATTGACCTTCTTTTTTTTTCTCTAAAAATTTAGTATATAAAAACAAAGTATTCTATTACTATGTTTGTTATTTTGTATTGCAATGAAAAACTTGAATATATATATATATATATAGTTTAAAGTCTGAAAATTATACTTCTTTAAATTATTGTGTTCTTTTAAATAAGGAAAATAAAAATAATTGTTAGAAATATGACAATTTTAAAAATTTTAATTATGGTTTGGTTCTAGTTTAGTTCCATAATTCAAGTTGAAACCGATGATTCTATTTACAATATCCAGTAGTTCTCGGTTAGACTCGATTCAATCCTCTTGGGAATAGAATTAAATCGGACAACGTCCACCTCTAATTGGATCTCCTATGGACCCAAAAACTTTTTTTTAGTATAAGCTTTTCCCCTTTTAAAGAAAAAAAAAATTCTTTATATGAAAATTTTATTTTTTTAATATATTAATTCGGTCCAATTTTTCTTTTTAACTCCTAATTTGTTCCGCCCCTGACCATTCCAAAACCATACAACCAAATATGACTACGTTTTTCTCATTATACCCCAAGTGAACAAGATAATATTTGCCTACTGTGATTGATAGGAGATCACTCCTATATCAAGTAGATAAGATGAAAATAATTAAAGCACTTCAAATTTAGAGCGCAACATTCACTTAAATTTAAAAGTAACACACTTTTAAATAGACATTTAAATATATTACTTATTGTCAAAATTTTGACAATTAATAAATAACTTATTTATTTTTAAGTTTGATAAATTAAAAAAATAATAATTAGTTATATTAAAACTTACTTAGGCTGTGTTTGATTGGAACTTGGAAGCATGGAAAATGGGTGGAAAGAAAATGTTTTCCGCGAAATGATTTGCCAAGAAAATATTTTCCGAAATTGTAAATGTAGTGCGTTTGATTGGATGAAAATTCATCCTAGAAAATGTTGTAATTTTCCAACTTTTGGTGTTTGATTGTCTTTATTTTCCATGGAAAATGTAGTATTTTTCAACTTTTGTTATTTGATAGCAACTATTTTCTAGGAAATTATCACATTTTCCATGACTAAAATATTGGAGAGAAAATTGAACTTTTACTATTGACAATTGTTAAATTATAATTTACCATTTTTTATGCATATTTCCACCATACATTTTATATAATCTAATACAAATTTTGAAAAATTCTATTGTACGTTGAATTACCACAAGCATATGAATTTGTTAAAAAGTAACTAAAAAGTGAGTTAAATAGTAGCATTCTCATGAGGCCTACGATTTACACTTACGTAAACTAAAATAAAATGTCCTATATTTTGAATAAACACAATGGACTAACTTAGTTAACTACATTAAATTTACTTAATGATTTAGAGCAACTTAAATTTGCTTAAAATTAATAATTTTGCCAACTTAAAATTAATAATTTTGCTTAAAATTATTAATTTTAAGCAAAATTAATAATTTGCTTAAATATTAGAGCAACTTAATGATTTAGAGCATTTTATATAATTTGCTTAAAAATTAATAATTTTGCCAAGACATTATTTTGCCAACTTAAAAATTATTATTTTAAGCAAAATTATTAATTTGCTTAAAAATTAGAGCAACTTAATGATTTAGAGCATTTTATATAATTTGCTTAAAAATTAATAAAGGCTTCTTAATTTAAGGAAATTCTTGCCAATTTTCATTTGCCATGGAAAATTGATTCTACTCATTTGGCAAGAAAATATTTTCATCATTTTCATGGAAAATGGGTCACGTGCATGGAAAATGGAAAAAGTTTGTCATGGAAAATTTTGTGAATCAAACAACACAAAAAGTGGAAAATGGGTGGAAAATTTGCATTTTCCATGGCAAATTTGGTGTATCAAACAGGGCCTTATTAGTAACAAGTAAATTGTTTAGACTTTAGTCAAACATGGAATTAATGTATCCGTTGGTCAAGACTGAAAAAATGTATGAGCATGTGGCGTTAACAGCTAGAAGGAAAACCTTTGAGACTGTGTTAACGTTCACTAAACAAGGATTATGTGATCAACATGTCACAAGAATTGACATAATTATCTCAACAACTTAAGTTTATAAAATATATTGTTAAAAAATTGATAAAAATTGTAGATTCTATAAAATATGTGATTAAAATTAATTGTTAATTTTGATTTCAAAATTTTAAGCAAAACCAAACAAACTCTAAATATGATAAGATCATTTTCAATGCAACAATGTCGATTATTATACACTAGGCAAGTAAAATGAAGACGGATAGAAAAGCATCTCCAATGAAGTTGTGGATTGAAAAAATTATGGGCCAATTGTAGAAGAGAGAGAATGTAGATAAATTATAAAAATTAAATAAAAATAATAATTAAGACACATTATGATAGAGATAAATTATTTAAAAAATAAAAGAAGTTTTGACATGCATTTTGATTGAGATTTATTGTTAAAAAATAAATGGAAAATATTTAGCACATCGTCCAAATGTGGACGATGTGCTAAATATCTTCCATTTTTTTTCTCTTGCCATGTAAGTATTTTGAGATTATGTATCACACTTTTTAGTGACAATCTACGGTTGCATTAGTTGTGGATTGAAAGAATTGTTGTTCACGTGTACAATAAAGGATGGTAGATAAATTATAAAAAATTAAATAAATAATGATTAATACATATTTCGATAAAGAAAATTTATAAAAACTTAGATAAAATATTGTTAGCACATATTTCGATGGACATTAATTATATAAAAATAAATGAATGATGTCTAGCATACCGTTTACATTTGGACGATATGCTAGACATCATAAACTTTTTCTTTTCCATGTAGCAATTTGATGTAACAGATTTTTTTACTACAATCCGTGGTTGATTGCATTGGAGATGCTCTAATATGATGAAACTGATCTGAATTTTGGGATGGATTCTTAACCTGAAAAATGACTCAAAATCAATAATTTCAAGACTAATGACAAATTACCCTATTAATTATTGATCACAAATCACTCAATGAGAATTCCTGAGTAACTTGCAATAATTTGTCCCACCCTACAAATCTTTTTATTTATATAAATTTGTACAACCATGCTTTTCTCTTCATGTACACTCTCTCTGGTCTCAACCTGCATTTATTTACCCCAAAACTCTCACTCCAATCTATGCATAAAACACTCTCCCCATTCCATTCCTCCTCCTCCTTCATGGCTTTCCTCTTTCTCCCACTTCTTTTCATCCTCTTTGTCCCCTCAACCAATGCGGGTTATTGGCCACCCTCCCCGGGTTATTACCCAAGTACCAAGTTCAGGTCCATGAGCTTTTATCAGGGATACAGAAACCTATGGGGTCCGGGTCATCAGAATATAGACAATAATGGCATTGCAATTTGGCTCGATAGAACCTCGGGTAGAGAGCTTTTTTTTTTTTGGTATTTTAGCTTATGTGGTAAATAGTGTTAATATCATTTGATCATTTTGGAATGAACTTTTTTCTATGACAGGAAGTGGGTTCAAGTCGGTTAAACCATTTCGATCCGGGTACTTTGGCACCTCCATCAAGCTCCAACCTGGTTATACTGCCGGAGTGATAACGGCTTTCTATGTAAGACAAGTTTAAAATGAAGTGTGTTACAAAAATGATGTAACGGTCACTCAATTATTAAAATTGTAATTATTTGATTGCAGCTTTCAAACAGTGAAGCTCATCCAGGCTATCACGATGAGGTGGATATTGAGTTTCTTGGAACAACATTTGGGAAACCTTATACTTTGCAAACCAATGTGTACATCCGAGGAAGTGGGGATGGTAAAATTATTGGGAGAGAGATGAAATTTCACTTATGGTTCGATCCCACCAAAAATTTCCATCATTATGCCATTTTGTGGAGTCCCAAGGAAATCATGTAAGGAACACCTTCAAATTTTTCTTCTCCTAATAATAGTTATATATATATATTTACAATAATAATTGATAAAGGTTATGTCATATCATATGATGTACCAAGACATAGAGTCCAGCTGAATTTAGTCACAATATGTGTTAAGAATTTACGTGAAATTACTTTTCCTCACGATAAGACATAATAATATAGTACATAAAATTTGAACTTTTTCCTTTCTTTTTTAACAATTTGGGACGTGTCATTATGGTAACTATTTCAACCATAAATGCTAGCCTCAATTGACTTGAAGAAAAGTGTAGCACCGAAAGTGTCACTCTATCACAAGGTCCATGCTACAGTGTTAAGTATGGGGGGGAAATGTGAATCTCTCTTCAACATTGCATTCATTTCGTTTTATTAATTTTCATTTGGGGTGATGGAATTTGTTTCGTTTTTGTTTTATTATACTTTTGTATTTCGTGCGATTTTCAGATTCTTTGTCGATGATGTGCCCATAAGAAGGTATCCAAGAAAAAGTGTTGCAACATTTCCATTGAGACCAATGTGGGTGTATGGCTCAATATGGGATGCGTCAACATGGGCAACTGAAAACGGTAAATATAAAGCCGATTATAGGTACCAACCATTTTTCGGAAAATTCACCAACTTCAAAGCAAGTGGCTGCACGGCCTATGCGCCGCGCTGGTGCCGCCCAGTTTCCGCTTCTCCATTTCGCTCCGGTGGCCTTACTGGACAGCAGAATAGGGCCATGCAATGGGTGCAGAATCGCTACTTAGCATATAACTATTGCAAGGACTACAAAAGAGACCATTCTCTAACACCGGAATGCTGGCGTTAATTCAAGAATAATTTGATCCATGCACATTTATATATCATCACTCAATCTTGCCTTTAAAAAAAAAAATTGCATTTTTTGGTGGTACTTATGTGTACATTAGTTAAATGGACAGTACAAAGTGTGAGAGAGGAGAGAGGAGAGAGAGAGAGGAGAATTCAATAAAGAGAGATATTAGGGACATGGGCATTCAAGTGTGCATTCAGTTGTCATTTCTTAATAAAGCAAAAGATTTTTATTGTATTTTTTAATGCATCTACGTCAAATTTTTTTGTCGAATTGCTTGAATGTCAAATTTTTCGTCGTCTCTTATTTACGAGACTACTTTCATTTGATTTGAATTACTTTTCTTGAGTAAAATCACTTTAAATTATTAACTATTAGAATAATAGAAGAACAATTTATCTATTTCACACATAGACAGACATTAATCTATATACATATATTTGTTCCTTGCCTTTGTAGTTTTGAAAACATTTTTCTCCATCATTTCCAAACTCTCGAGACAGCCCTTTTCTTTCACTAGTAATTAATAATTTTTGTTACGTAAAAATAAAAAGAAAATAGTTTAAATTACTTTAGAAAATGCATCAAAGGACACGACTCAAAAAAAGCTCGTCAAAACCCATGTCCACAATGCCCCCATGTATCACCAATTCGACCCCATAGTGTTTACAATCGGAATGATACTCAAGACATTATAACAGTCATGTTAGTTTCAAGTTGTTATAACGAACCCATTCATGGGGATTTTTTATTTTTTATTTAGTAATAAGCATTATTTGTAGGACCCACCCATATTCTAATTATTGAAGGGACAATTTTGGAAAAGATTTGGATAAAACAAAAACATATATATGTGACCCTTGTGCTAATATATTGACAACGAGAAGAAGACACGTTCTTTAAAGTAATCAAACCAACTTTTGAATTTAACTAAATATTGCTCTTAGCAATTCAATAATTCAAAAGATTAGGGGGAGTTATTGAAAGAGGACTTGGGAGTCCCCAAATTAATAGGTTGATGAATTCTTATATACATATATAAATGACTATCAAGAATACTACTTAGCTCGTTCATTGTCTTAGAGCGCCTCTCGTCAAGCCTCATTGTCATTACGAGATTTTATCCTTTCCTTTGGGAGATTGTTATGAATTGGGCTAAAATCATCTCAAATATATTTTATGGATTGCAGTCTAAATGATATTAATGTCTAATGAATAGACAATCAGGTTTAAAATTAGTTATATCTACAAATCAATACTGCTCTCTACGTGTCTTTTATCTACCTTAAAATAAAAATATATAAAAATGAAGAGAGAGAAAAAAAAATTCAAAACTCTAAAAACATAAACTATTCAAATAAATTGTCAAAGACAACATGTTTAACAAAACTTCTGAATCTAGACGGAGTTTTAGACAATGTCTATTTTTTATTTTTTTTGTCACATCCGTAATCCCTATTGGATCGCATTGGAAAAGATTTTTTTAGTCAATGTCTATTTTTTTATTTTTTTTGTCATATCCGTCTAACAAAATCCCTATCGGATCGCATTGAAAAAGATTTTTTTAGACATTGTGTAATTTATTTATGTGACAATTTTCTTTTAAAAGCAATTCACATTAGCATTGGAGATGCTCTAAGTGAGAGAAGATGATGTGACTATTGAAATTGTCTGTGATTCCTTGATTTATTCCATGGTGCAAAATTCACTATTGGTTAACAATTATTCGATTACTTGACTATATGATGATTTAGAATTAAAGAAAAGAAACAAAAAATATTTATTCAATTATTTTACAAACGTACCAAAAATAAGTACAATATTTCCAAACAAAGTAGATATGGTAGATATGGTAGATATAGTCTTTTTCTCCTTTTAGCATCTTATGAGGGTTTAATTTAAAATTTGTAGGTAGTTCCAATACTGACCTCTCAAAAATAGTCGGGGTATCCATTCATTATCCTTCATACCAACAATTTTGCCACTTTAATATTATCCCAATCTTTTATATTTTTATTTTTATTGTTTGTAAATGAAATTAATAACACGACCGGATTAGCAATTGACCCAACTCATTAAAATAAAATAATCAAGAATCAATTTATAAAAGTTGAAGACATTAACTACGTGTTACTTACAAACATGAAAAATTTAAAATACGATATGATTAATTAATTTTTCTCTTAAAAAAGTAAATTGAGATCATGTGGTGATTTTTTGCATGATTTGAAACCAAAAATGAGTTTTCAGGAATATATTTATTTAATTTAAAATAAATGCATCAAAAATGACGGACGACGACACAATGGGTCATTGATGCCATGTCATGTCGAGATTGAGATGTTACATCTAATTTTTTTTTTTAAATGTATGAATCACATTAAATAAGAAGAAAATGGTGCCTCACTTGGATGGCTCCAAATTTGATTTTTGTCTACATTTTTTAATTGTTTTAATAGTCACAAAAGGCGGAAATTAAGTAAAAGTTAACCAAATTATTGTGAAGGAATCTTTTAGTAAAACAAAAGAAAAGGCCTACCATCAAATTTTCTTATTTTATCATAGAATAAAAGAAATTTGAAATATCGAATGCTATAGAAAGTTTATTTCGACCATTTTAAATTATTGTATAAAAAAACGAAGTACAAAACTTCTAATAAGTAAGGTATCGTTTAACAAGATATAAATAAACAAAATTTAATGCCATCTACTGAATTACTCCATCCGTTCCACAAAGATAGACCCATTTTTTTTTCACACATAGATTAAGAAAACTCATTTAATGTAATTGAAATTAAAAAATTTCACACAATTCTCCCATTATGCTCCTATTTAAGTTAAATAGAAATAAAAAGATGGATATATATATATATATATATATAGAGAGAGAGAGAGAGAGAGAGAGAGTTACGAAAAAAAAACATTAATGATGGTTTAGAGAGAAAGTTAAATAGATAGAGAAATTACATTGGAAAAAGAAAAAAATAAATGAAAGTTTAGAGATATATATTTTGGTTGATAACAACGTAAATTAAATAAGGATATATTAGGAAAAATAAAAATTTAATATATCCTCGATAAAAAGTAAGTAGTCTATAATTTGATGAGATAAATAAGGAAAACGGATCTATCTTTATGGGACGGAGAGAGTATTAACCAAATTGTTACATGAGTGGAGATCATCCATGAGAGAAACCATTTCTGCTAAAATTTAAAAATATAATATTGAAGTAATAGGATATATATAAGTTAAATTAGATGATTTGTACATACAACCGATCTTAGCTCAGTTGGTAGAGCGGAGGACTGTAGTGGGCATAATCTCAAAGTAATCCTTAGGTCGCTGGTTCGAATCCGGCAGGTCGGATTTATTTTGCTACTTTTTCTCTTTTTAAAATCAAATAGGGTTTTGTTATTTAACAGGATTTTCTGTGCCAATTTTCAATTGCAGTTGATATTACATATTTAATAATTAATCACGTGAACTTTACACACGTCAAATCAATTATTATTATTTGCGTAACCTATGATTAAGGGGTCGGATTTTTTTCTTTTTTACCGTTAATTGCTTTGTCACTTTTTTAAATCAAATAGTTTTTGTTTACCACACTTTTGCACTTTTATTTTTAATCTTTAATTTTTGATAGCACTCTCTCCAACCTTGCGTGAGGTCTTTGTTGACAGAAACAGTTCAAAATGCTACGAGTTTAATCTTTAACAAAATAAATGATAAAAAAATTAAAAAACAAATAAGAACATCATCTTGTCACTACCTCAACCAACTCGATGAAGAAATGTATAAAATATTAAAGGATTAATCGACTACCATAGCCCCACGGCCCCGAACCATCATCACCGCAATTACACTACCTCCAAACGTAGCAACCAATTCAGATTTGAGGGCTGAACACAAAAGTGTAAAAGTGAGTAAACGTATCAACATCAATTTTATCTTTTTATTTTGTTATTTGAAAGGATTTTTCATACCAATATTTATATTTGATATTCTTTCCGTCCCACAAAAATATGCTTACTTTTTTATTTATTTGTATCAAATTATAGTCAACTATATTAATTTTTTTTTAATCTGTATGAAAATAAAATAAGTAAGTCTTCTTGAAATGGAGTAGGTATTATTTAGGAGTGTTGGCTCAAATGGTGTTCTATTTTTCTAACTTAACGTGCAAAAATGTGAGCACAATAAATGCAAGTAAAGATAAAATCTATAACAGATTATTTCTACGAAATTAATCAGGCAAAGAAAAATAAAGGACTTACTTGAAAAATTCAAATAAAAAACGTAGAAGAAAAATATTGCAAAAAAAAAAAAAAAAAAACTCCGACCAAGGTAAATTTAATGCGGGACAAATGACTTTTTATTTTCCCACTAATTTTCAATTCCAACTTATCCAACAATTTCTATATATCAAGGGGTTCACTCTCGACTTTATTTTTCATTCACTCAAAATTGGTTACAAGAAATTAAATATATTATAATAATCTACACACGGAGTAGAATAATTCCACCTTTGAATTCTCATAATCAACTTACAAGCCCTCTTAAATAATTTGTCAAAGTTGGTCAAAACCAACTTTTACTAACCAATTTTTGACTAAACCTCGTATGATTGAAAAATTAATGCAAATGACTGTGTAAAACATTAACATAGAATACATGAGGAAAACTATTGTATCAGGATAGATGATTTGTGGTTGAATATTTCCTAGTAGAATACTATTAGATTTACTTGGATAATAAGTGAATATTAGAACTCTTCAGTGTAAATTAAGACAATAGTACCCACATAATATCTTCTTTAACATTTTTTTTCTTATGGTTGTGTTAAGTTTTGACTCTCAACAAGTCTTAGGATTTCATAAGTGCTTTTAGATAATTTTAGCATAAAAATTTTTTATAGGATTGGCTCCACTTTACACTTACATAGGTAATCTTTTAATAAAAATATTATGTCATACTCCACTTGATTAATCCAAACTATATGAAACATTAAAAGTATATCTTACCCTAATAGACTTTATAGACAACACTTTTCTATCACAAGAATATGTAGTAACTCTAAATGATAATTGAATCTTAATAATTTAATTATTTCATTTAAGTTTAACCAAGATCTTAGGATCTCCAGACAACAAAGTTGAGTTATCTTTATTAAAAAATTAACGTAGTAGGTTTCAAGTTCATTTTCCTCGATCTCTTGGTAAACATTTGATTAGAAAATCCTGAGATTCTCATTTGATTTCAAATTATCGATAGAGATTATACTATTTGAGATCAACTATTTTATCCTATCATATTTTTAACGTATATGTCGAGACTTACCATTATACATACTACTTTTTGTCTTTTCACAACCGATATTTCTACACTTGATTAATTTCTCGTTTGCCTAAATTATGAATAAGTTTAGGGTGGGGGGCTTCAAAGTTCAAATCAGCCTTGGCCATCATTTCCTTCTTGAGGAAAAATATGCCTAATGTATGGAGTATATAAGAACGATTCGATTCTATACATGTTGATAGTTAAACTACATATCAAGCGAAAAATCATTCGAAAAGTTTAGTTTTGAGCCTTCATGGATAGAGTTAATTAGACTTTGTAATTTCAAAATTATCAATGAGAATGGAAGCGACTCAAAGAATTGAGGTGAAGAGATAAGGACTATATTATTTAATTTACTTTATATTTAAAATAAAGAATAATTTTCAATTAAGTACATAAATTTCTTTGTTGGGTTGTTGGGTAAGAGAATACACATCAATTAACACAACGGACCAATTTGAGCTACACATTTTTTTTTATCAAACTACTATCAATTTTGTGGGTTCATAAAAGCGCAACTGGTTGAGTTTAACTTTTTAAGCCACAATATGAAGCCCAAATTTAAAATATGGGCTAAACCTGAGCCCAATATCACCCCAATTTGCAGGGGACTGTATACAGAGAAGATTATGGTGAGGATCGGGTAGTTGGCTTATTTTCTTCAAAATAATATAATTAAAGTTTAGGGAAGATTATGCTAGTTACCTTGTTTAGTTTTTAAATTCTAAATTTACTAGTCTCAATAATAATACTACTATATCATATTCACATCTTAAACTTTAAAAGCAATACCCTTCAACATTGTCGTCAGCCACCACTAACCATTATCATAACTATTGTTGTCGCCACCATCGTTCATATTCCTCCCAAACCCTAATTTTTTTTTTTTTTTTTGATGTCTAGATTGGCTATTGTGGTGGTTTGTGTTTTAAATTTGTCATTTTGGTGGTGTGACTATTGAATCTAGTGTCTGGTGATTGAAGGTGGTGGCGGTGCTTGTGATGGTGATGGTGAACTCGAAGTTGCACATTATCTCTTCTCTGCAACATATCTATCTAGGGAAAAAGTGTTGTTAAATTTCAAAGTTCTAAAATACGTAATACTTGATAAGGCGGCGAGGTGAAGCATCAAGAATTATAGATTTAAGTGCGCATATACAAAGTCTTGGATTCAAAATGCGTTTTCGACTTTTAATTTTTTTTTAGTGCTCAAATTTTAAAATTTAATAACATAGCTTACAATTTACTGATTTATATTACAAAATTACAAGCCTAGTTTTCAAAAAAATAAATAAATATTACACGAGTTTTCAAAATTAGATGCACATTGTACAATGAAGAAAAATTAGATTGATGTTAAGGAAAATATCATGATTCAAAATATCGCATTCAATGAGATTCAAAAAATTAAAATTGTATGCCTAATTGTAATAATATAGCTTACAATTAGATTAAAAAAAATAAGAGGCCCAGAGTTGCAGTTTTCAAAAGTTAACATAAACACAAATTACTTAATAATTTTCTACAATAGATTACTTCCAACATATCCTCACTTTTGTCTAACTCTTTATCGAATTCCAAGACAAGCTCTTCTTCTTCTTCTCTTAACTCATCTTCCGTGCCATCCGATACAAAATCATTTTCATTGGGCTCCCTTATTTCATCTTGAGCATTTCTAGTAGCTCTTGTAGGTTGTAAGATATCATTCTCCACTTCCACCTCATCATCATCACAACCCTCAACAATCCAAAATTGTGCATTATTATCATCACTTGCTAATAGAGTTTCTAATTTATCATTCCTCTTATTCTTTTTGTTCATCAACCTTGCATTAAATTGAACATAAACTAAATTTTTCATCCTTATGGCATCTAAGCAATTCCTCTTCTTGGTGTGCATGTATATGAAAGAAGTTGAAATTTTTAGTATACTTTAAATTATCAAACAACTACCAAAGTGATAACTAAAAGGATAAATAGCACTAGGGGTCTCGAACTTTTGAATCTTTGTAATGATGAGGTCCTAAACCTTTAATGTTTAGCACCCCGGGTTCCTTAACATTTAAAAAAGGCGCAAGCAAAGTCATTCTATTCAAAAAACTGTTAGTTTGACCATTAAATGGTCAAATTTTTTTAAAATGACCAATCTGTCCTTTTTGAATTAAAATAAAAACAAAAATAAAAGAAAAATTGCAATCAACCCCCTCCCATTATTCTTCTCCAATCAACCCCCTCTTCCATTGCCAAAATCACCGTCGGAGGAGATCTACCACCAGAAAATAACAACACCAACAACAACGGCAACGCAAGATATTCTCTGATGAAGGGTTTCTCGTCTATCAAAGATCACTAGGTATTTGTTTATAGATGTGTAATATGATGTCACGCCTTAAATTTTAAAGCTAAAATTTGGTTTCGTTTGAAAATAGGTTCTCGACGAGGACCAAAAAAGATTTTTTGTGTACTAGGGCTCTACTATCCTCCGACATTGTTGGTTATTTCTACATTGACATCGCTTTGTTAGGACTTTACTTGCTAAAACAAGAACCCGTTTCATCTATATAATCAAGAAATTGCAGGAAATTCTTAAGTCCATATTGGTTGTAATCATATAAGTGGAATCTCTAACAATTTGTGAATGTAGGAAGCCACAAGTAGGTCACAAACCAACTAACATAGAAGCGCTCGGGGTAGAGATCACATACTTCAGCTTTATCACCCATGGTCATTTAAATCTGTTCGCAAATTTATGAAAAATGCCATTTGGTTCCCTCTAGATATGGACTCAATAGGGAGTGAGATTGGCAATGAGTGGAGTGAGTGTTCTTGAGTAGCCCGTGAGTCGAGGGTGAGTTGAACAACTCAATCGCTGCTGCAAGTGATGCCACAGGTAAAATGAGTGAAGGAATGAGCATGTCGGTGGAGAAATTCCAGGTAGCAAGGCAAGAGTTGTGAGGGATGGATGCAGGTTTGATGGCAGATTTGAAGGCTTGAAGGGCTATAATGTCAGAGGAAAAGGTAAAGGAATGGACAGAAAGAATGGAGGAAATGAAGAAGTTAGATTTAGGTTCGGACATGGTTAATTTTTGGGTTTGGTTTGAAGGATTTTACATCGATTCTTGTTCTTTGTTGGATCCTAGTGCCTTAAAGACGCATGCGAGTAGTGATGGCAAAAATATCCGATCCGCCCCGAATCCGATGGATACCCGATCCGAATGGAGCAAAAATACCGATCCGTAGATCGGCGGGCGGATATCCGTGATCCGCCACGGATCTCGGGGCGGGATGGGGCGGGCGGGGGGGTGGGGGGGCGGGCGGATCGGGGCAGCCCCGATCCGCCCGCCCGAGATCCGTGGCGGATCACGGATATCCGCCCGATCCCCGATCCGCCCGCCCGCCCGAATTAAAAAAGGATTCAATTGTAAAAGATCAAAAAATGGGACTAGGACTGAAAATGCAATTTTAAACTTCCTAAACCTAATGAAATTGAAATCGAAATGAAAATGTGAAATGTGAAATCTGAATCTCTCTCTCTAACTCTCTTCTCTCAGAACATCCGCGATCGGTATTTGTGAGCTTCCAGTCCCGAGTTCCAATCCGTGACCGTGAATCCCGCTTCATCTCTCCGCTGCTCGCTTTGACCTTCTCCTTGAAGAACTTCTTCTCCATTTTCTTGGGTAATCAAATTTCTTCAATTTCTTCGACAAATATCCCTTCCATCGGCAATTGTGAAGAAGGTTTTGAAGGTGTCAAATATGGCTACCGAGCATCTTTGTGACAATATTGTGGAGTTTGTCTTTGTTTATTTGGGGATAAAAGGCACAAGAATCAGAACGAAGAGCAATGGAATGGCCAAGATATTCTTTGCTTATGCAAAGCAATTGTTCGTCTATGATTAGGCATATGTGCGATGATTTGCTTAAGGTTTTAGATACAAATCTAAATCTTCTTTTCTTTCTTGTTATGATACGAAGACTACTCATATCATGCCATTTTGAGAATTACATTTTGTAAATTCAAAAAAAAAAAAAAAAACAAAAGCAATTTTGTTGATTAGGAATGGAATTCATTTGATTGAATATAAGCACTTGATTTGATAGAATTTATTCCCAAACATCAATTGGTACTTGTTTGTATTTTGTTAGAATAAATTGACGTAACACAATCCTCATTGTAGATTGATACTTAAAAACGAGCGCCCGGGTGATCTAAAAAAAGCGCCAGTGCATGATCATAGATCAAAAAAAAAAGCGATCAAGATACGGATCGGGGATCGATCCGCCCCGATCCGCCCAAAATGGCGGATCGCGGGCGGTTTGGATCTCCTACAATTATTGCGGGCGGATTTGGATCGGGCCGATCCGCCCGATCCGTCCCGTTACCATCACTACATAGTTGGCGGAAGATCTCCTCCCATTGGCGGCAAGATTCCCTCCGCGGTGATTTTGGTAATGGGGGAGGGGGTTGATTGCAATTTTGTCTTTATTTTAATTTGAAAGGGTATATTGGTCATTTTAAGAAAATTTTAACCATTTAAAGGTCAAACTAATAGTTTTTTTAATAGAAGAACTTTGCTTGCGCGTTTTTTAAAAGTTAAGAACCCGAGGTGTTAGATATTGAAGATTCAAGACACCATCGTTACAAAGTTGAAAGGTTCGGGACCCCTAGTACTATTTATCCTAATTAAATTGTAACAACATAATTATTTAATTAGTACTTACACTTTCAAAGACAATTCAATTTCTCTCACAACATGATGAACTTGTAGTCAAACCAAGGATTCTCTTTGCCATTATTTTCAAATTTGGTGTTTCATTGCCATAGAAGTCCCACCAACTTACTAGTAAATACAAAAGAAAGAGATAAAATATTATAATATATACATGTGGTATATTAATTATTAACAGGAAAGAAAAATAAAATAATTTTAACATAATTTGGAGTATTGTTCTCATATCTACTTGTTGCTAGATTTCTTCCAAATGCACATTCTTTTTTAGTGTATCTTTGCAACTCGATGTTTATAACATGATGTTGTATTTGAGCATCGGTGTTTATAACATGATGTTGCATTTGCACAAATAATCACATTATTTGTTATCAATTGATCATCTATGATACTTGGATCCTTGAACTAATAAAATGGATTCAAAAGATAAGCCGTTGTATGAAGTGGACTATCAAGCCAATCCTTGGCTTTTGCATCAATAATGTTTAAGATTGGCTTATAGTCACTTTTTCTTCAATGTCTTTCTAATGTCATCATTTGCCTTTAGTAGCTCTCCATAAACAAAGCTTGTTGAAGGCTTTTCTCTCCATCAACTAGTTTAAAAACTTTTACTAATGGAGTGAACACTCTCAAACACAACTCTATCAAGTTCCAAAAATGGTTGGGAACAACAATATCAAACGTCTCTTTTCCCTTGTTGCTCTTAGACCATTTACAATTATCCCATTCATTACTAGTCATCATATTTCTCAACTCTTGTTTTTTATCAAACAAACTTTTTAATGCTAAGAAAGAAGTAGTAAATCTAGTGACTCCCGGCCGAACTATCTCTCTTTTTGTAAACTTCTTCATTAATGCCAAAGTTTTATGATGTGCATAGATGAAAATAGTGAATGATTTTGCCTTGTTAATCACTCTCTTGAATATAGGAAGTTTAGATATTCCTTCAAGCATAAGGTTCAAGGTGTGAGTTACATACGATGTCCAAAAGATGTTAGGCCTTTGTAATGATAACAAATTTGCGGTGACCATATTATTGGAGGCATTGTCGGTTACAATTTGAACCACATTTTCCTCCCCAGCCTCTTTAACACATTCGTTGACATAGTCAAATATGTATTGAGTGGTGTGAGCATCATCGTTAGTTTTTTTTTAAGAAAGAAATGTGGTTCCCAATTTACAATTCACACACAAATTCATGATGCTTATTCTTTTTCTATCACTCCAAGCATCGGTCATAATAGAACACCAATTATTTTTTCAATTTTCTTCTTGCTTTCTAAGAGTTTTTTTTTTTTTTTGTTCTCTCCACCTCTCCTTTCAAAAGTTCCTCCCTTAATTGGTATTGTGAATGAGGGATGTAACTCAAACCTTATTAACCAAGAGCTTCAACAAAATTTTTAAAACTATCATTATCAATGACACTAAAAGGAATTATGGCTTCATATACCCATCTTGCCAAATATTGATGAACTTCTAATCACATTTTCTTAGCAATTGCATCATAGATATTTTGTTGTTTCATTTTCTTACTTGTACTCATAGTAGCACCATCTATCTTGATTGGTCTTGAAAAATTATTCATGGGACCAACATGAATAATTTTTCCTAGAACCTCCTTCAATGATAGAAATTTCATCCATCTCTTCCTCACGTGAGACAAAGATATAACTACATCATCCCTCAACTTAGCCTCATTCAATACATTTTCTAACTTCTTAGACTTATTCTCTTCAAGACACTTGGCCATTTGCTTTTTACTTGCACTAGGACATGGTTTCACACAATTTCTCTTGATTTCTACTATGTGAATTTTGTGCCTATTAATTCTTGTCCTTATAACTTTAGTACACAATGTGCATTTTACATCATTAGGTTTAGTAAGATCTTCAAGAATTTCAATTTCCCATCCAATGTTCCTAGAACTTTTTTAAATCATTATCTTCAACAGTAGAATTAGATGCCATGAAATATTCATTTTGCTCCATTGATTCCTAAAAAACTAAAGCAAAAAAATACCTTGCCCACAATTCAGAAAAAATAAAAAAATAACAACTGAAAAATAAAGTCATAAAAAGTATTCAAAACAAAAAAATTTATACATGTAGCTAGAAATGGAAATACCTCAACTGGTCAGTTCGGTCCTCTCAAGGCCGGATATTTTCAATCCTCAACTGGTTAATTCATAGCCCATCCAATTTTCAGACAACATGGAAATCTTATATTTCAAGAATCTACACATAATGAGAATTAAATTAAACACAATACAAAAACGTATCTTCAAGTTTCAACAAAAAAAAAATAAATTTCATATGAATAAGTCATAAACCACCTTCAAAGTTTTGAAGAGGGAAAGAAAACAAATGGACGAAGGGGGAAGAAGAATGGTGTGTGCAGTAAAAATATGGAATGATTTGGTGATTCATTGACACGTGAAAAAATTAGGATAATTTGTAATTTTGGTGCTCAACTTTTCAAATCTGTAACTAATCTATCTCCTACCAATTTTTAACACCAGACATCCTCTAACTTTTCAGTTTGTTACAAATCACTTCTCTATTGACATATTTTGACGAATTTGCCCTCCTCCTTAAATAAACAAAAATAGATTAAAGATAAAAGCAATAAAAAAAAATTACAAATGAAGTTTCATAACTTTTAAAAAACACAAAATAACTTCATCTTCCCAAAATTCAGAATTGAAAACTTCTCGTGTCCATCTCTCCATCTTCCATTCAAAATCGAAAACTGCCACTTCCATGGGTTCTCTTCTTCTACTCAACGATGCCAAATCTGAAACTTGGTTTGTTGATGCACTAAGCAAGATCTTGGTTTGTTTGCTTCTAGGGCTCTCGAAATTTGCAAGCATTGATAACTTGTTGGAACTTGATGGGATTCAAAAGAGTGATTCTTCTGCCAATTTAGAGGCCCGAGAATGATAATTTGGGAGTTAACAAATAGGTGCATTCAAATTTTCCTGATTCTCCAATGGTTGAAACAAGATCATCATTTGGGTCAAGTTCTTCTTCCCCATTCATGTCGAATCTGCCTCCAAATAAAGTTAAAATTGAAAGTGGTTATGAAAAATTTCATGATTAGATGGTTGGATTGGATAAACAATTCTCACATGTGAGTATTGCTCCAAATGCAGCACCACCAACTTGTTTTAGTGGTGCCATGCCGCTATCGATTCTGTCATTTGGTTGGGGTTGCATCAACCAATGAACATCTTAGTCGGGTCATTTCTGACGATGAAAAATAAGATCACGAGGCCCCAACTGGGCTTTGGAAGCCGCCATTGCCAATGCAGTTGGTGCAACGAAAATCTTGTTGATGTATACAATTTACAATCACTCGGATTCAAAGCATGTCGAAGGTTACAGCTTGCCGTCGCCGGACTCTAGTGTGAGGTACTTAATTCCAAATCAAATCTTTGCTTTGGATTCTATAGTTTTTTTTTCTTAATCAATTATATATCTCATAAGTACCACAAAGGAATTCTAGGGGGTCGAGAGACTACAAAAGACTTCACGGCCATCAATGGTGAAATTTGAGCACTATGGCTTCTGTGTATTTCCAAACTCATCGTCCCAAAACTTCTATTACCCAATTTTTCACCTCGGATCCAATCTATGGCTGCTATTAGATTCAAAATCAAATGAGCTTATAATATATTTTTGATGTGATTTTTGGTGAAGAATGAACAAAAAACACAAATCTACAATTGTATGTAAGATGAAGATGAAGTTGAAGTTGGGTTAGATTTTTGAGAAGATGAACCTATTTTATATTTTTTATAAGTTATGGGACTTCATTTGCAATTTTCTTTTTTTTTTTTGTTATTTTTAGCTTTTCCCTATTTTTTTTTATTTAAAGAGGTGGGCAAACTGTCAAAATATGTCGATGGGGACGTAATTTGCAATAAACTGAAAGGTTATGGATGTCTGGTGCTAAAAAAAATTGATTGGGGGTAGATTAGTAACATATTTGAAAGGTTGGGGACCAAAATTGTAAATTATCCAAACAATTAAAAACCTATTTAATGGCTTATATGATGGGCCGGGAAGATTTGGGCTAAATGTGAGGTTTGTTGGCTGGGCTATCTTTTTGTAAGATTTAGAAATGGTTTATTTTCGTCAAATCTAGAAATTAAATGGTTTGTTGGCTGGCTATCTAATGCGTGTTATGCACAATTATTCGCGCTTATTTTCATCTAATCGTGTTTATTCTCGTATATTCTTGCCTAGACGGTCAACAAAAAGAGTTGACCACATTTTTACGCACATACCCTCAATGCGATGTGTTTTGCAAACTCCCAAGCCTATGCTCGTCTTTTAGAACACTACTAAATTTATATCATCCGTTATTTTATGTATGGTACTTTTGGGGATGAAATGGTGGAGATGGAATGCGACCAAAGATTGTGGGCGTGGTGGAGTTTGATCGGAGATGGTGGCCTTTTCAGTTGTGGTGGTGTGTGGGTTTGGGAAGATGGTTGCTGGTAGTGATGAGACTGTGGTGGTGGTGGTGGTGGTGGTGGTGGTGGTGGTGGCGGCGGCGGTGTAACAACAAATTTGTTATAAATGTTACACTTTGTATAATGGTGCGACAATGGTTGTGGTGGAGGTAACGACAACGAAATACAATTTGTTACAAGTGTTACACTTTGCACACACGATGGTGTTGGTGATGTGTTGGTGTTGGTGTTGGCGGCGGCGAAAGCGTAACACAATTTATTACAAGTGTTACATTTTTATGTAATGACGTCGACAGCCGAAAGGAGATGTTACACAGTTTGTCGCAAGTGTTAAAAAAAAAGGTATAACACTTTTGTTACAAAAAAGTCAAACAGTGGTTGAAAAAAAGATATAAGTGAAACAATATTTAGTTAAAAAAAAGTTGGAAAGTGTTTTGAGAAATACTTTATTATTATAAGAGCATTTCCAAGAGACTCTATATTTATAAAAAAATATTTTTTTTCCCATTTTTAGAGAGTATATAAAATTTAGAAAGTAAATTTTTTGAAATACTCTAACAACCTCTTTATTTTTAACACTTCATTTTATTTTCTCCCAATAAATATTTATTATTTTTTCTTATATTTTATTTTGACATGCTTTCCTCCTAATTATTATTTGATTTTCTCCATTTTATTTTGTATCTACTATTTAATATTTATGTTTGTGTGTACTTATAAGTACTTATAAAAGCTAGTCAAACATCATTTTTATCAACACATTTCGTATGACTTACTGTTTATGAACTACAAAAATCTTTACCAAACATACTTTTAATTTAGTCAACATATGAGAATTAAAAATTGAAATTCTTTAAATACATTTAATTATAAAGAGTGGGTTTGACTCTTTAAATTTGGAGAGTCAAACTCACTTTCTATTTTAAAAAATTAATTTGGATAGTCTTTTGAATTATAATTTTAAGAGTTGAGTCTCAAAAATAGAGAATATATTGTATTTAAAGAACTTTTTGAAGATGTTTAAATTATTTGTGAAAATTATCCGTTGTTTAAAACCCATTAGACTTGTTTAAGATATGGGCCAATGGGCCATCTAAATGTAAACCTTTCTCCGGCCCAGTAGTTTACCAGGTGAGGGGTATTATGATTAAGCATGACTAAACAAGCACTCAGTCAAACTAATATTAGGCTAAGACTAATTTTCCACTTTATTTCATACCAAACAACAAAATTAGCTGTCCATGAAGCACGTGCCTTTGAAAATATAGGACTGGAAAGCAATTTGTGTCCTTATTCAAGATTTTATTCCATTTTTTTTGGTAGGCCAATATTTTATCCATTAATCTAGAAAGTGGGTGGTTCTCATTTTCAAATTCGTTTCGGCCACGAAACTTCATCTTGAATGGTGTTTTATGAAATGCAAGTGGATTAGGCTCTATTAAAGTTTTTTTTTTTTTTTTTTTTATCCTTCTATTTGATAAAAATTTAATTAATAAAATTATGTGAAAAAATTGTAAAATTAATTAATTTTTAACAATGTTTTAAATTAATTATTAAACAAATTTTAATGCATTTGAAACCAATTCAAACAAATACTTATTGCATTTGAAAAATTTAGTATGACTTTATTGATTCCAAAATTTGGATGACACATATTTAACCGAGTTGGATTATCTGTTCAGCAAAATTAAATGTAATTTGACAAAAAAAAAATGAAAAATATGTTGACTAATCACTTGGTAGTAAAATGGGTATCAAACTGACACCCCTAGAAATTGTGAAGATCATCGTGTCACTTGACTTTAGAACATCTCTAATAAAATAATATGAATTATTAAATATATGACAAGTAAAATGGAGACGAAGAAAAAATATTCAATGAGTTTTAGATTGAAAAATTTGGTCCAACTAGGATTGTAGATAAATTATAAAAATTAAATAAATATTAAGTACACATTTCGATTGAAATATATTATAAAAAAAAAATAAGAAGAATGATATTCATAATAAGCCACTATTAGTATATATCTAACGTAGTATTACTTCAATTGATGAATTATTCAATTAATTAATGGTAAATAATTTACCCAATAGTAAATAATTTTATCCAATCGAGTAATGTCAATATACATTCTCTGATGAAATTTTTTTTATTCAAAAATAAAATATAGATTTGTACTAGACATCCCTACTGTGATATAAATATTTTGAGATGATTAGACACACTTTAGTGCAATTTATAGTTGCACTGAAAATGTTCTTAGTATTTTTAAATTTTTATTTTATTTTTCTTAATAAAAACAAGAAAAAATATATATAAAGGTAAGGTTCATTGCTCAATCTATCTTGGATCAAGTTACTTCGAATTTAGATGACTCGACTGTTTTATACATATAATTATAGTAATAAGTTATTTTCACATCTCTGAAACTGGAAAAAAAAAACAAAAAAGCATAGACAAATGTTTAGTGAGTTAGAGCCAGCAGAGGTCATTCGATATGAAACGGAAAAATACTTTATTTTATTTGATTTTGTGTGGAATTTACTAATTTCTTCTTTTTTAAATCTATGTGGCCAATGTCTGAGAGGACATTCCAACGTCCGATGTTGCAAATCTTTAATCAAAACAAAAATGAAGGGTGGGGAAATCTATGAAAGTAACATGAGATAAATCTAATAGTGGGTTTGTCACATTGTGTGTCCTATTTATGTAAGTGGTAAGTGGACAAGGGGCCCATCATGAAATATTATTAGTATAAGATTTGTAGACTCTCTTTAAATGGTTCGAGTCGTTATCATGCAATTTACATAGTCCACTGTCCACATAATTATTGTTACTGATTATACTAAAATAATTGTGGTTGATGTAACATGTATGCTAATTTCTTGGTAGTTTTGCTGCCCTTTAATGAGACAGGATTTTTTCCCTCTTATTTACCTATTGGTTCATGCATGCATAAATTTTACTTGTACATGTGGCTTGCGTTTTTTTTTTTTTTTTTTTTTTTTTTTTTTTTTTTTATCAAAAAATAAGAATGGAGGGATATCAATTATAATATTAAAAAGGGAATTACAATTTCTTAGTCAAGTCATATTTTTGAAATGTTTAGACCTAGAGGAAGAATATATAATAATAAAAAACTAAAATAAAAAAGGATCATGATACTTAAATAGTAAATTAGATCTCGTTTACTAGACTAAAACATCGGCCATTTTTTATCCTTTTAAACGAACTAAAAGCAATAATGCTCATGCCACATTTTTTTTTTTTTATGGGTTGATTCAAGTAGAACTGACTTTTCAAAAGGTGTAAGTCATGATCTGTAGATAGTTCGTACTTATTTACTTAACCTGCTATATATCTCTAAGATTCTTTGATCGACGTATGAATTTAAAGTTGTGAAAATTTACAATCAAGATATCTGAAATATGTTCGCCACCGATAATTAGATGTGTGGTTAAATTAACTCCTATATATATTTAGGTTTATTGTAGCGTGCTTATTATTGCATGCTCCTTGTGTGCATTGTCCCTACCTATGTACTTTAATTTTAATGTCTCGACTTAAGTCAACCTTCACTAAGTCAACCTTTAATTAGTGAGTTGAGCTTCTAACTTTGAATTTCTTTGTTTAGCTCGAGAGTATGAAAGTTACCAAATACAAGTTTGGACGTTCATAGTGAACTTGAGTGTGTCTAATACTTGGTTTTTGTATTTCAATTTCTTTATTTAATTTTTGTCTAGATCAATTTTGATGGTTGACATGTTCAAATTTATCTATCTATAATGGTTCTTAGTATACGTTCGATCGTGCTGAAACTATTTTTAAAGTATTTATAAATTGTGGTATCTATGGAATGTATGGGTAATAAATGTGTATTAACTTGTGGATTCTACGAAATGTGTGAATAAAAAAAATATTTGATCAACTTAAATTATAATTTAAGCTGAAACAAACAAGCACTTAATATAATTTGCTTAGTCCATGTTTTCCATTACTTAAATTATAATTTCAGGTGGTCAAACTGGTCAAACATATTTTCTATCTACACATTTCATATGACTCACAACTTAAATCTCATTTTTTATCTATACATTTACCTATAACTTATAATATAAGCACTTGAAAAATAATTTCAGCACTACCAAACACATCCTTAGTCATTTTCAGGAGTAAAATTATGGTTTAGTTTAAATTAGTGAAATGATATATTTATACGCATGAAGACAAGTAATTTGACGCTTCATAAATGAAATAGGTTGATTATGAAAACTTTTTGTACATGCCAAAAAAGAAAGAAAGAAGTTGATGGAATTATGTAAAAAGGACAAATTATGCAAATGGAACTAAATGTTGGAGACTATAAAATCTAATGATAAAGGTTGAGGATGTATTTATTATAAATACTATAGGTTAAGGACTAATTGTGCAAAATTTTCGAGGGAAAAAATAAATAGTAGCGTGGTTGGGAATCAAACCAAGTATATGTAGCAACAAAACGTGGCTTTTACCTCTAACGTACACCAACTTTCTCATCGATAGATTGAAATTTTAATATTTAATATATGTTTTCTGTATAGAATGTTTATAATTACAAAAATAATTTAAAATGTTGTCAGGACGATCTCCTCCTTTACCCCCCTCTCCCTTCTGCCCTTGGTCCTTGTTAACATTGGTGAGAACGACAAGGAGTGTATTGGTCATCCTCGTCATTCATCAACCTTGTCGAGATTGATGCAAGAATAACTATTAGAATGTTGACGAGTATGGCAAGGGCAACAAGAATGATGAGACTGTCGTAAATTGACTCTCTACTTTGACTAATAAATTCGAAAAGCATAAAAATAAAAAGGAAAAGGAAAAGGGGAGGAAAAGAGAAGCAAAGAAAAAAAAAGAAGATAAATTACACTTAGTCTCATTTTTTTTTTTAGTTTATCGCAATTTCGTTCATGTTCAATTTTAATAGCATGTATCATCATCTACTTTAAGTAATTCGCAAAAATAGTTATTCTTCACAATTTTGTCATCCAACTTAAATAAATTAAAACAACAAAAAAGAAAAAGAAAATAAATAATTACAGCCTTTAACTTTTTCAAAAGTGCAAATAAGTCCCCAACATCCCACTCACTTACCCAAGCCAAACGCCACGACCCCACCTCCTTTAACCCTAACCCACACACTCAACCCACTAGAACCCACCATCTCCCCAAATCACCGCTCTCACTCTCGCAACCTCAGTTCTTACCCCAAACACAACCATTCCCCTTACATCTAGCCACACCACAACCACAACCACAACCACCAAGACCAAGACTCTAGTTGTTGACACCACCACCACCACTACTAAGACTAAGGCTCTAACAACCCTCCCCTCTCCTCTAACCCGAATCAAAGTGAACAAGTCTTGACACCAACGTCGTTCAATTTCCTTGTCACCATCATCGCCACCAATCACAAAAGGATGACAAAAAGATACTTCATTTTAACTTATTTATTAATCTCTAGAAATCATTCTAATATGTTTTTCTATTTTTGCACAATCAACGTGATATAAAGCCTCATTTGGCTTATAGATAATTATGGTTTCATGATATTAATAATCATATATCTTTTTTTTTTTCTCCACCTATAATATGAGATATTTTCTTACGAAATTTTGTTATAGTATCTATAACTGCTTCCGGTTTAGGTGGACAACCTCGCAAATAGACATCCACTGAAATTAGCTTATCGATTCCCGAACAGTACTATAAGAATCCATACTAAACATCCATATTTATAAACCACAATAGACGAGGTCTTCCGAGCTCCCTTTGAGGCTAATTCAAGAAGAAGATTCCTTATCATGGGTCTCGTCCTACCGGGTAAACCAATTCTTATCCTTCCCATCCCACTCGCCAGACGAAAGGGAATTGGTCAGGCCTAGTGCTTAAGGCTTCTAACTCCTCTCCTGTTAATTTCATTTTTCACCTCACATCTTTCGTTTAAGGCTAAGACAGCGCCTCGCATATGGGTAGCAAGAGGGTGCTTATGCCCCGACGGTGGTGCCTTATGGAGAAGGACCCAACCTAATAGAGACAGCACATCCTCCACTTCAAGCGTACCTTTGTATCGATTGAATCACTCTAAGGGTCTAGTCGGTGGAACCGGTGAACCACGCCAGCTGGTTAGATGCGTGGGGCATGAGGCTCGTAGTGCTCTGTTTGCAAGAGGCACGTGATTCTCAGAGGCATAAGAATGATTTTTAGTCTTTTGAATTGATCGTTACATACATCGTAACAAAAAGAGAGTGAAGAAAAAAAAAGTAGTGCATAAAAATGAATAAATAAGCTAAAAGAACAAAAAATGTTATTTTAGAATTTTTAAAAGAACAATACATTTTAAAAACCTTTAAATATGGCAAATATTTTTTATTTTCTCCTTAAGAAATTAGATGAGCAAAGAGGGGGGATATAAGATTGAGTTCATATCTGCTGTCTCAAATATATGAGTTCTCAGCTGTCTTTCCAATAAAAACTTTACACATTATCAAATAAATAAACTTGAGAGCAAGTGTGAATACATTAATTATTGTCCATAATGATCATCTCATCTATTTATTTGATGATGTATAATTTTTTATTGAGGGGACATAAGAAAATACATATTTAAGACAAAAGATTTGAAAAGCTACGCTAAAGATGATGCCAAAGTTAAAAGCATAAAGTTTATGCATAAAATGGCATTTAATAATTTACAATACTCGGGGATCTTAATAAATGTAACACTAAAATAAATAGGGATATTTGCACTTTTGGTTTTTAATCTTTGCAATTTGTTATTAATCTACTATCAACCAATTTTATAGTAACAAACATCTACAATCTTTCATTTAATTACAAATCACGTTCATATTGATAGATTTTAACAGATTTATCCTCTTATTTAAATAAACAAAAAAAAAAAAATTACAAATAAAATGTCATAACTTTTTAAACCAATAGTGTGAATTTCCCAAATAAACACGACACGAGGTCCAATTTTATTTTGTAAAAGAAACTCGTGCTTATTAATAACTGTAACATTTCTCTTCTAGGGAGGCCAGCTGTCGAAATCACCATAGAATAGACAATTGAGAGTTGAAACAACAGCTCCCATATTTGACTAGAATGTTTGACTAATAAGTTTAATTTTTTTTTTTAAAAAAAATACGTAACATATACTACCCACTTAATATTTAATTATTTACATATTTCATAGAAATCAAACTTATAAATATTTAAAATATGACCAAGCAATTACTTACTTTTAAGAAAATTTTAATTTCCAAATATTATTTGGTTATATTTTCTTAAGTAATAAATTTACTTATTTTAACAAAATATAACTACTACTAATTATAAGTATAATTTTTAGGGTAAATTATATTATGCATCCCCAACTTTTCTATTCTGTCTCAATTTTATCATCATTAAATTTTAATAGCATGAATCATTCCAATAATTTAGTAATACATTCAAATAGTCCACAATAACAACTTCCGCCCAAAACTACTATTAAGTGAGGCAAGTGACGGTATGTGACTTTCTTGGCAAATTACAATTTCATTGTGTTATTTAGTATTTCTTTATTATTGTCCAATTAAAAAAAAAAAAATTCTAGTGCAACAAACACTTTTTCTCTAAGTGCTGATGGTGGATTAATAGTATTTTATCCAACAGATGATACTTTAAACAATTTTATACAGAGATAAAAGAATCTGAGTTCACATGGTCAAATTAATTGTTATTGAGTTCAGATGATACTTTAAACACTTGCCTCACTTAGCAACAGTTTGACCGAAGTAGTTGATGGGGGACTTTTTGCATGAATTATTGAAAACATTGAAAATAATAAGTGTTATTAAAATTAAATAAGATGAAATCAACACAAAGTCAAAAAATTGGGACCGATTATGTAATTTCCACTAATTTTTAAGCTCAGCCAAACATATTTGCTTTCACAAGGAACTCAAAAGAAATACAAGATTGCATATCGGCTGCTTTTTCACCAGTTCACTTTCATCACGTTTGGTTAGTGAAAACTACCCTCTCCTACCCCCTTCTTCTTGCTGTACACACATATCGGAAAAAAATAAATAAAAATCAAACCAAAGATTTCTACTTTCTTCAAACAAGAAATCATCTTTATTTTTGCTATTAACTAAGCAACTTTTTGCATATATTGAGGAACTGGCTCTGTTTTTATTTGAAGTTTTAAACTTCTTGTCAACACATAGCTAAATATTCAATCTTTCTTGTTGGAAATTGTGAAGAAGAAGACAGCAGGTGGGATTATGGGGATATTGTATGATGATTTGGTGTTAATTAGGCAGTCGGAGAAAGAAGGGGAGCCCAGTGTGATCACTGTCAATTGTCCAGACAAGACTGGTTTGGGCTGTGATCTTTGCCGCATAATTCTCTTCTTTGGGCTCACTGTTGTCCGAATTGGTATGTAATTCATCTGTTGCTTGTGGAAAAATATGATATTAAGAGACATACAAGTTACAAACACATTAACTATTTAACACTGTATATAATCGCACGTTCTTGATAATTATGGATAGACGAATTGATGAGCTGTTGTTGCAAAATCTCGTGGAATATTTGTGGTTCTATAAAATTTGCTGCATGTTTGTGTTTTCTTTTTTAAATCGTGATTTGATTAGAGGGCTAATTAAGGTTATTTGAAAGATTGTTTTCTCGTTTTATCTCTGAATCTATAGATGGAATAATGGATTCCTATTGTAAATTGAGGATGGATATACAAGAATTTCTGCTCCATGGTTCTCTTTTCTTTGTTTCTTTATTTTATTTTAAGATTTTGTTTTTCTTTTCCTTTATCCGACTATGTTAAGAAAAAAGCTTAGACAATTTAAAATCATAGGTGTTTCTCTCCGTAATTCATTCTTATGTTATTAACGTTCATTGAATTTTTGGCCCTTTTTCATCCTTTTGCATAAAATGTTGTGAATGAAGATGTATCTACGGATGGGAAATGGTGCTACATAGTGTTCTGGGTTATTGGTAAACCAAGTACAAGATGCGGTTTGTTGAAAAAGAGATTGATGGGGGCATGCCCTTCTTGTTCGTCAGCTTCTGGAATTTCATATTACAGGGCTGAGTTGCAGCCTCCGAAGCCACCTGATGTGTTCCTCTTGAAGCTCTCTTGCCATGATAGAAGGGGCCTTTTGCATGGTAATTGCTTTGTTCCACGACTCTTACTCTTGTCTCCAGTTGTTTCAGATTTGACTGTGACAATAGTTGTCAAATTTAGCACTTGTGAATACTAAATCTTATTTTTCGTGAATAATTACTTTCTTGATTATAATTCATAAAAAGAAAAAGATTCTTGCTTCTATAATTTGGATATTTGAGTTTTGAGTCTCATTGTGATATTATCAATTTAAGCTTGCGTTTGGTAGGGATTAAAAACCCATTTTGGTTTTTTTCAGATGTAATTTTTGACTTTTCAACCCATTTTTAACATGAAAAGTCAACAATTTCAACTCAAATAAACCAATTTTGGTTTATAAACTGATTATAATCTCTATCAAACGCACTACTTTTGGTCCTTTTTCCCCTTTTCAAAATTTTTTTTAGAGGTGAATGTATTGTGATTTTCTTTGCTTAACTCTTCAGATATTTCCTGTATTAAATTATCACTTTCTTTCCCTAAATCTGCGGTTGTTGGATAATAATGTATCTTGATTAAGAAGGATATCTGGGTCAGATCCATTAGTTGAATTTTGGTGAATTTCTTTTGGCAGATGTGACAGAGGTTCTTTGCAAGCTTGAGCTTACAATAAAGCGAGTTAAGGTATCAACCACTCCAGATGGGAAAGTGTTGGATCTCTTCTTCATAACCGACACAAGGTTCTCTATCCTTTCTGGTTCTATTTTTCTGAGGTTTCCTGCTCTTATTTCTTGTCTGTGCTCAAACTAACCTGTATTCAAGTTATATATAGCCTTTTAAGTACTCTTATCAATGAACGTCGGTCCCCCTTTCTGTTGACAAATATATTTAAATTATATACATCTAACCCTATTTAAGTGGTTTAACATCGTATCACAAATGTCTTGGGTCCAAGTCTCAGCGTCACCCATTTAAAGAATTGTCCACATGTTAGGCTTTGATGGAAATAATAAATTCTGTCTACAGGTGAGGGGACATGTTGAAGACAATATTTAAATGATATATATTTGGCCTTGTCTAATAGTTTAAGTTTTTAGATCAAGCAGTTTAATATCTTCAGCTCGTGCACACACGGGGAGAGAGATAGAGATAGAGAGAGTAAATAAATAACAAAATCAACTGAAATAATTCAGCTGCTGGCTTTTCGGCATTTTTCCCTGTTATTGTCGGTCTTTGGTTCAAAAACTTATTATGCTTCTCAAAATTTTCAGGGAACTTTTACATACAACAACGAGACAGAATGACACATATGACCATTTAAAAGTTGTTCTAGGGGATGCCATGATCACTTGTGACATAGAGATTGTAGGTCCTGAAATCACTGCATGTTCACAAGGACCCTCATTTCTTCTTGATGCAATTACCGAAGACATGTTCAATACAGACACGATTGATGAACACAAAAACGGATCTGTGTCCTCCAAAAGTCCATCCATCACGATTGATAACTCGTTGAGTCCTGCTCACACACTTGTCCAGATTGTTTGCCGGGATCACAAAGGTCTCCTGTATGATATAATGAGAACTCTGAAGGATTATAACATTCAGGTATTTACTTTTCCCTCTTTCCTTTTTTTCCTTTCCTGTTCAACTAAATCCTCTTTATTAATTTATCTTTTCTCTGAGGAACCTGCAAAATTTTCTTTCCAGTGTGTTGTCTTAAATTAAAGTTTCTGATTTGAATACATTATGGTTTATACTAGATTTCTTATGGACGCTTCACAAAAAAAGGGAAAGTAGACTGCGAGCTAGACTTGTTTATCATGCAAGCAGATGGTAAGAAAATAGTTGATCCCAACAAACAGAATGCATTGCTCTCCCGTCTTCGAGTAGAACTAACTCGTCCTCTCAGAGTAGCACTGGTCAGCCGTGGCCCTGATACTGAGCTGCTAGTTGCAAACCCAGTTGAGTTATCTGGCAATGGTCGTCCCCTGGTTTTCTATGACATAACTCTTGCTCTCAAGATGCTCAACAAAGCAATCTTTTTGGTATGTCCCTATAGGCATGCTTTAGTAGTTTCATATCGAGACAATTTTATTATGCATTTTTTTTTTCTCCCTTCTCGATTTAAGAATAGAAGCATCTTCTGAAGTAGGACTATTACAATGTCCATATCCACAGATGGTTGTTTCATTAAGTGTCCATTGGCTCCATTAATAGTACAACCCAAGTTATTGCATGTTTATATCTGTTTTGGTGCTGCGATTGCGTGTGCACTATACATTTCTAACTATATTGAGAAATCCGTGAGAGAAATTTTCAATGGAGCTTGTGAAAGGCAATATTTTGTTGTGAGACATGCAAATACACAAACTCAAAAGATAGAAAAATATACCCAGCCAAAGGAAATTGTGCATAGCGAAAGAGTGGTGTCTGAATAATGATCTGACTCATTTTGTAAGTATCTCTTCCTGATTTTCTTTTCAAATGATTAATGATCAGATCTGATTGCCTTTTCAGGCCGAAATTGGGAGGTACATGGTTGGAGATCGGGAGTGTGAAGTTTACAGAGTTTTACTCGACGAGGGGGATGACTTCTCTGTCACAAGTAAAGAGATTCAGGAGGCCGTTTGTAAGATGTTGATGGGTTGGTAGTTATAATGGTTAAGCCTAAATTTTTTGAGGGATTGCAATGGCACCTTTGCCTGTGTATGGTATACTTCGACCTTGATCAGCATCTACATAATGTACATATCTTTACTACGTATACATGTAGTAAAAAGTTTAGTTTTTTACAAGTTTTACTTAGCTTCTGCATGACTGACCTTTAGTGTAAAGCTAATATCTGATAAAAGATGAAAAGCTAAGCCTGCCTTCTGGCAGTGTTTCTCTTGAAGTAAAAGTCAATTCCTTTGGTAGGAAATTAGAACTTGTAACATCCTTTCCAACTGTACATGTGGATACTTCTTTATTGTAACATTTGCCAAAAGTTACCGGAAGCATAATCTGTACGGGATATTTTCTTGAGAGCTGTAATATATAATGTGTTACATCCTTGCTGTTTGGCTGCATTTTACCCACTTTTCTATCAGCAAATTTTATGTTCACATGTTTATGTATTAGAATTTTTTCCACCTTGTCCATAAAAAGTATCATGCATCTATTTTGTTGATGTTTTACTAGGCAAAAGTGTAAAGTCGATAGTAAGGTGCTATACAACGACAATAATTTTAGGTACATGAGAAAAAACCAAAGAAATCTGTAAATTTTGAATCATCCTTCAAAGTGTAATTGTCTACTCCATTACAATGCTGTAGAAATTCCCCCTCTATAATTTCCAGTATATGCCCAGTTTGTGCAAGATTCCAGCAACCACACCCCAGAAAGTGATTTCAGCAAATATTACATATAATAGAGTCCCCACTCTTTCAGATTTCCAAACATCAATAAAAACATGCTGCTGAATCCAGTTGACCTGAAATTAACAACAATTTTCAGTTTATATGATATCTTAAGGGATTTTATTTGGTACTTAAAGAAACTTTAGCATGAAATTATGGCACTTACTAGATTGTTGTCTGGATTCTTGTAGTACCATCCATTTATGAAAGCTGCAAAAATTCCCTGAGCTGCCATTACAAAAACCAGCATTGCATTCATTCCTATCCATTCCAGGAACAAGAATGGCGTACGCAGTCCCCAGACATCGATCTGTTAATGCACCGGAAGCACATGCATTTCAAATTTTCGTAGGTACTTTCTTTGACTAGTAAGATGAATACGCGAGGGGTGGGGAGCTACTTTACCAGTATGTAGAACCCTGAAAATACAATTCCGGCTGCACCAGCTGTGAAACAAACGTAGCTGAAGCTGTATAGCTGCTTGTTGATGGGAATAGCTGCGAAAAAAGTGAAAATGTGTTCTTATTTTCTTGAATGGTTCTTTAATTGGAAACAATTATGAGTATTACTTTTCTAATAAAAAAGTAGTCACCATCTGTAAAATGAAGAATAACTGCTACAATAAGTAAAACAAGCCCCATTGAAACCCAGTGCTTGAGCCTTTCAGCATGCTCCTGCAAGAAGTATATAATTCCACTGTGAATCATGTATTGCATTGTGAATTTGATCTTTTTAGTTTATTTTAATATACAATATAAATCATTTGAATTAATTATGCCCCAGATGAATTTACCTTAACATGAATCAATACATGTCCATAGTGAATGCCAATTGTGCCAGAAAGGATGGCTGAAATTGTGCTGAAAGCAAATACAAGCATGGTTTGCTCAAAATAAATTTCTTTCTTTTGAAAAAAAAAAAAGATATATAGGGCATCATTGCTTTGCAATATTAGACAAGACTGAATAATTCAGTTAATGAGATTTTAAATTTTTTATCTTTGATATTATTGTTTAGACACATATAATATTGTATACCGAACATGCCCATACAGTAAGTAGTATAGTCGAAATGTAAGGTAGAAAAACCTCAACAGGCCTTCGGGTTCGAACGGAGCGCGGCACCAACTTGGTGCATCCTTGCGAAGTGGACCAGAATCAGGTGAACTGAAGGTGCAAGCCTGAACATCGCGCAATATCAACATTCAAAAAAAAAAAAAAGAAATTCATACAACAAGCTTATTTTGAATTATAGTATATGAATTTTCTGTGATGTGATCATTCTTAAATGAATTTTCTGTGATGTGATCATTCTAAACTAACCTTTAATCGTGACCAAACGGGTTGTGAGTACAGGTGATTAATACCCCAGACTTGTCTATCCACATACCCAACTGCATTGCAGGCAGGTCCAAAATGCCCTCTCATACCACATTTTACCTGAAAATTAATAAGCTAAAGTTGAGTCTCATTTTCTCTGACTGCAACAAATTTTACTGCATCGGTAGAAAAAAAAAAAGTCATTTTATTACAGTGTATTTTTCAACTCCATGCTTATGGTGCAGGACAAAGGTCCAGTCAGGAACATATAAAGCGAATGCTGTGACCATGTATATCACAAAGGCAACAAACCCACCAAACCTGTAATTATTTTACATAAATTAGCAGTCGAGATTTTGGCCTTAAAGGGCAAGTGATATGTGTTTGGTAGGCATAATTGGACAGAATTGGACAATGCAATGAACATTGTCTAATCTATCTTAATGGACATACCGTATGTGCATACTTACCATTGCCATTTGTACGCAGTGAAAATTGAGAAATAACCGGGTTTTAGAACTGTTGGTCTGAGCTTGGTCGTGAGGATCTCTATAATAGCCACAACAAAGTATACCAAAGCTATTCTCTGCTTGCATACACAAGAAATGATGTTAATTTCTCATAAATTGCATCAATTTACTCCAAATTTTCAAGAGGACGAGAAATTATCACCTGGAGGATGCCACACCATCTGATTTGCTTCATGTCAACTCCATAGGACAGAACATCTGGTGCATGAGAGTATCCTCCTGCAATATGAAAATTTATCATCCAAACATGCATAATAGTCCATGAAGTAATGTTGCAGCCACAGATCCCTGCTTCAGGGAGTTCATGGATCATGCCACAGTGCAAAATAAGGCCTTCTGCCATCCATGAAGGATGCCAAACCGTCATGTATCAAGTCTTGAGATATCATAAAAGGTTAATAAGACCATCAGAACAGTTCTCTTGGTGAAGTCTACTAGAACAAAGATGAATATACCTTGCAGTATAATTCCCCAAAAGAGAAGCTTCAATGTTCTTAAGATTATCTTTCTGATAGCAGACTTGACTTTTGGAATTTTCTGCAACATTAAGATGTATTTTTATCATACAACTTACATTTTCAAACAATAGATGATGAATGTCATCTCCATATCCTTTTCGTGTAAATACAAAATGACAAGAACGCAGGACAATCAAGATAAAGAAAGGCTGTACCTTTAAGGCGAGGGCTATAGCAACCCCAACAATGAAGAGGAAAAAAGGCATTACGAAATCAGCCAATGTGCATCCATTCCATGGCGAATGATCAATCCGTGAATATGCTCCTCCAGCATCATCCACGAGTATCATCAACTGCAAGCGTAAATTTCTAGTTAAGACATAGAAATTCATGTATGGTTGCAAACAGAGTATCTATGTACTAGATTGACATTAGTAAATTAGCAATATACCACTATGGTGAGGCCTCTAAATGCATCCAAGGTTGCAATCCTCTTAGTCTTTTGCTTTATCAGGGGTTGCTCCTCCTTGATCTCCCCAGGATGGTCGGATCTTTTCACTCTCTTTTCCTCGTTCTCATTGCTTGTGTGAATGCCTACGCGATCTTCCTTACCTTGACGACTAGTGCTTTTGTTCTTATCCTCCTCTTCGACTACAAGTTGTGTACCGGTGCCAAACCCTTCTTCCAACCTCTTTTCAATTGGATTCTCCATTGAAACTTAGAATCTCTAGTTAGTACTAGCAAATTCTGCTATCACTATATAAAGAGTTGAAAATTTGATAAATTAAAGAGAGGGAGATAGAGAAGGACAAGAATAACATCAAAGGCCGGCCATAGTTGGAAATTTGAATTGGAAAGAGTAGGGTCCCTTTAGAGACAGAGAGAATTCATAATTGGAAGATTGTTGTATTCTGACAAATCAAGAGCAAACCTTAAAAAGACAGATAACAAGTCCATATGATCATGCTGACTGGCCTATACCCGCTCGTTCCCGTACTAGAATTAATGACATGTTAAGTAAAGTAGATTAGACAAAAACAATTAAAAATCCCACTAATTTAATGAGTACAACTTGAGACAGCCGGCTAATTTCAAAGAAAAGCAGCATAATTGATGTGTATATATGTGCTTATGATGATGTAAAATAGTCAAATTACAGATGAATTGTTAATTCCGTCTCCTTATCAAATGCAACATACAAAGAAGAAAATGACAAATGGAGAATGTAGGTTTATGCTTGTTCTCTTCCCAATTAATAGAATCATTTTTCAACTAATAATCAATATTATCTGTAATTGACAAAGATTCTTCAAATTATATAGGAATCTTTCTGCCTTAATATATCATAGGCCAGGCAATAGATGGACTTTGTGAACAAGAAATTTACAGCATAACTAGCATGTATTGAGACTATACAGTAAACAACATTTATTAATTTGGAAACATGCGGCCAATTAAGACACCAACTCTCTTGTTAATCCGCTCTCCCAAATACATGCCCTCTTAGATATCTCCCCAATATAAACTGTACACATTATCAATAATAAATGCATTAAATGTTATAATGATCCAGGCATCTATTTATTTGATGTTGTGTAAATTTTCTGTTAGGGGACAGCTAAGGAACATGTATTTGGAACAACAGATCTGAACTATTAATATAATGCCTTCGTGTTGTGTTTCAATTAGAGGTGTAAAATATGCTAGATTGGTTCCCAGCCTAGAGCTGGGTGATTCATTTAATTTTTTTGGAAAAAAGCGAAAAACAAAATAAATTGAAATATGTTGAGTTCGGAAGTTCCTTTTTACACCTCTAGTCCCAGTCATGTTTCGACTTTAGTATAAAAAACACCTCGATTATATTTGTACATAGTAGTAACATCGAATACATTTAAATCCCTATAAAATAATACTTTTGAGACTAAGAAAAACTATCATTTTGGAGGGGTTATTAATTTATAGATAAATGAATATTTATTAATTTAAAAAGTGTTTTATATTTTTACTATTTGCACATGTATTATTTTTTTTAACCTAAATACATGTAAAACTTATAAATGAAAACACAACGGACTAGGGCAAAGTATATATGCACATATATAGAAACTCAAAAATTAACACACGCAAGACCAAATGTACATACATACAAGTGTATACAATGGACATGATTTCAAAATTCAATGTCTTGTGAGATAAAGTGTTTCAATATATTTCATGGAGTAATGCTATTTATTATCATTAGTTGTGATCATTATCAGTTTAAGTGGTGGTGAGGCTTTTGATTCATTATCTAATAGAGTTGTAATACACTGGATAATGAATTAGAGGATCTAATGCAAAATAAATTGATGATGATTACAACTAATGATGAATATAATTATTCTATTTCATGTACATAAAATATTGAGAAATGTACATTTATACAATGTTGGAAATAAGTTTAGATAGTTGATTTTTATCAAACTTTGACCAAATATTAAAATGGGTCTCACAATCCGTTTTAAGTTGAACAATAGTTGACATGTTTTACTATACATAGGTCAACCCCTGGTGTCGACACCCACCCCTTGTTTTACCCAGAGACTCAGTTTGGACGGTATTTGATAAATGATAAATGATAAATGATATATGATATAGGAAATGATTTTTGGTGACTTTAGACTTCAAGTGGATTGATTGTATGGGATTTGGAGAAAAGAGTCCTTGAATGTTAGGATATGCAAAAATAGAAGTAAGTAATGGTCAAGCTACAATGCAAAACAATAGAATTTATATTATAATATACTATGTAATTACACGAAATGTACTATTGTTGCTATGTACATGTATATATTAATGGAATATAGTATTGCTGCTAAATATTTGTATATGATTGAAGCATTTGGGATATAATTTAATTATATAGTGTTATTATTAATGTACATGAATTTTTATTGGAATACTGCCATATGTCATTATGAGATGAACTGTTGTATTGCGTAGTGAAGTAGTTATGCATAACTCACAAAAGAAGAGAGTAAGAGCGGAGAAAGATGATTATGAATACTGACATATAATAGACATAATAAGAAGATAATAGTGAATTTAATGAAAGCGCTTTAAGGGTGTGCGGTATTGTTTTTCGCGTCTGGATAAACAACTTGATTGAGGCTTTCGACGATCATTAATGCCAATGATAGGATATTGGGGATCTGAAGTCGACATATGGGCAGTGTTAAGGGGTTTTTTGGTGGCCTTGAGACTACGAATAGGAATGACGAGCACCTTGTACATAGGTCATGCCTTGTATATGCTATTTTTTACTAGTGTAGTATCCTAAGTTTTTGTATGCAATGAAAGATACACTGTTATCTCTTGAGTCGTGGTGGACGATGATGTACCCACATACACTTGATCATATTGATATTTGAGATCATATGGTACATCGTAGTGGAATTCAGGACCCAAAGAGATAAAAGACAAATAAGCCGTGAATCTGAGAACAAGTAAAGATATTGAGAGAAGCTAGCGTCAATTCCTATAATGAAATCATAACAAAAGAAAGGAATCATGAATATATCCATGCATAATGTTACATACTGAGCATTCACTCATATAGTTTTTTTGAATTGTAGATAAACTAGGTACCTAATCGTGGTTTAGTAAGTCAATGACTAGGAAAATCCTAAAAGATTACAACTGATTCTAAAGTATTTATTGAACTTTTGAAAATATTGAAATATATTTTATAATGTTAATTCACGACTATTTTTTGCTCTCTATTTTAAGTAAATATAATATATTAACTTCTAAACTACACTATTTTTATCATTTAGTGTTTAAATTAAATATTAATATATTAATATAAAAAATATGTATTATTTTAATTATATATATACTAAAAGTAAGAACATTTTCAAGAGACTCTCTATTTATAAAGAGTATCTTTTGTATTTTAAAAAGTATATATAAATTTAGAGATTAAATTTTTTGAAGTACTCTAATATCATCTTTATTTTAACACTTCATTTTAATTTTTCACAACAAGTATTTATTATTTTTTTCTATTTTATTTTGACATGCTTTCCTCCTAATTATTATATGATTTTCCTCTTTTTTTCTATTTTGTTTTATATATACTATTTAATTTAGTCAACATATGAGCATATAAATTTAGAATACTTTGGATACATTTAATTATAGAGAACCCACTCTCTATTTTAAAAAGTTAATTTAAAGAGTCTATTTAAGTATAATTTTAAAAGTCAAATATCTAAAATAGATAGCGTCTTATGTTTAAAGAGCCTCTTGGAGATGTTCTAAGATAAAGAATTTTAAAGTTACTTAAGATCCGTTTGAGATTAATTTTGGAGCCCAAGACAATCATAAGTTGTTTTAAGTGTTTGGTAAATTTGTAAAAAGTGATTAAAAAAGAATCAGTATTATCTGGTAGCAGATTTTGAGAAACAACAAAATTGTAGTTTTTTAGATTCTGCATTTAGTTTTTCTATCTAACTATTATTAAAATAACAATTTTGAACTTAATTAATTTAAGTAATTCTTTTTATGTGATAGATTTATTAGTATTCTAATTATAATGCATCGTCACAAATAATTTAAATTTAAAATTTAATTGATTTTGTACAATATTAATATGCTTTTAATTTTTAATGTTTTAAAATTTTAAGATTTAGTAGATATTATTATTTTTATTTTAAAATAATTATGGTAAATGCATTGTCTTGAAAATATATTTGATAATATTACATATTGTTATAGATGTAAAAATAAATTACAATACTACTCATGATAATAATAACATAAAATAATATTATTATAATCAATGCTCATTTTAATAATTTTATACAATCACATCAATAAATCACTTTTGTTATTAAACGTTTAAATAATGAATTTGAAGCATACAACAATTATGAAAAAAGAATTTATCAAACACTTATTTAATTCTTTTTACAACTGATTCTTTCTGTATCATAGTCAATGTTCTAAAAAGCGTAAAGCGTGGATAGGTGTGGAGGTCGAACTTCAAGCTTTTCGGGCCTAAGCTAGTCCTAGGCGAGAGTGAGATAAGGGCAATGCGAGGACAATACGTGATGCGTGGCTAGGCGTGGAGGCCAAATTTCAAGATAAGCGAAGCTGGGTGAGAAACTTATCGCGAGACTTTTAGAAACGATGATTATAGCAAAAACTGAACCTCTTGAAAGTATACTAGTATAGCAATACCAAATCAAGCCTTAGAATAGCTACAATAACTTATCTATATTTAAAAAGCATCTTTAGTATTTTAAAAAGCATCTACAAATTTAAAGAACAGTTTTTTAAAATATTCTAGCAGTCTTTTTATCTCCATGCTCTTCATTTTACTTCTTCCAAGAAACATTTAATATCTTTCTCTCTTTTTTTTTATATGCTTCCCTCCGAATTTGTATATACTATTTAATTAAAGCCAATATATTAAGTATTAAAAATTGATATTGTTTCAATGAATTTAATAATAGAGAGTCTAAATTAAAATGTTAAATTAAAGAGTCTATTGGAGCAGAATTTTAAGAGTTGGCTATTTAAATTAAATAACATCATATATTTAAAAAGCTTGTTGGAAATGCTCTTACTTTTTATATTATATAATATAATTCAAAGATTTAAAAACTATTTTTTGAAAAACATTAGAGTTGCTTGATTTAATATTATTTTATTATATTTTAAAAATTCGATAATGAAATTTAAATACTATTGATAGTGATTAGTTGAGTAAGTGTTATTAGATAAGCTATTGCGTTTGCTTACATATCTCTCTCTTAGCTGAAACTCGTGCCCTTAATTATGTTGAGCATTTTCTCTCCTATTCACTATCAATAGTAGTATTTATTTTTCAAACACATTCCAATAAAATGCATATTGACTCTTAGATTAATTGAAATTAAAGATTATCTGTCAAACGGTCTCATTAATGTAATTCTTATTTTGATATGTTCACTTGTACTCCTTAAATATTATCTATTTCTATTTCATTTATTATTATTTTATTAAAATGTTGTATATTTCCCACCACATTTGGTTGCCATGAGAACTTTTCAACTGACTTCTGTAGTCGTCTGAAAATTCCGACGACATCTAAGGGACATCGGAAAATACCAACGAACATTTTGTTTCCTTCATAAATTTCGATCGATCATTTTTGCCAATGGAAATTTCCAACATATTTTTGGATTTCGATGGATAATACCATTTTTTATTTATTTAAAATAATCTTTTGTCTTCAGGCAGCATTTCGTCCATTATCCATCTGAAATATAGATAGATTTAATAGCTGCCAGAAAATTTCTTTCGTTGAAGGCATAAATTGTAGTAGTGGTCACGTAAACTGTGTCAACATATAATGGATGCATTACTGAATATTTGACCTAAAAAATTGCTCTAATGCAATTGGTGGATACAAGGCAATATTCTGCAAACTTTTCTTTCATTTCTAATTGTTAGACTATTCATTCAAAGAAAAGATGCCTTTTTAGTTTGGCACTTCTTTTGATAATTTTCCTAACAGATGTGATATATACCAAGTTTACACATTAGCAGGCTACATAGAGGATAATTCATGTTGTAAAGAGCTCGTTTAGATAGTGTTTGAGCGTGAGGTATGGGCTCTGCGCTTAATCCCGTCTTATGCCTTGTCTTCGTATAGTCTTTGTCTCTCTCTCGCCTAGACTCGAAAAATTTGAAGTTCGACCTCCACACCTAATTATAATTTACGCTATACTTTATATTTTTCAGAACACTACTTCAATATGGACATATCTTGATTAGTTCATCAAATCATCAAGTTTAGATCAACTTTTTTACACTAATGGATAAGTTAAAGAGAGCGACAAAATGTAGTTCATCTTGAGCTTCGTTCACAGATGTACTTTATTTGGAAAGTAATTGAGGGATTATTATTTAATAGACACATGTGCATGGAAGATAACTGATGTGTCTAATACGATAAAGTGATGCTAGGTGTGGTCATAAGTGTGATTTTACACTTATCTGGACTATCAAAAGTGGACAATTGTAAGTACTCTTAAGTAATTTTCTATTTAATTGTGTTGATTTAATTGTTTTAAGTCAAAATCCGAGTTCGAATAGAATTGAAGAAAAACAAAGTAAAATGAACAAAGAAAGATTGAAAATGCAAGAAGATTTGGAAATGAGGATCAACTTGAAATATTCAAAAGTTGAAGGACTTAGACTGTAAGTAAAAGAGGACTAAATTTAAATGAAAAAAGAAATCAAACGATTAAAGTGCAGAATATTCAAAAGTTGAAGGACTTGGATAGCAAATAAGAGACTAAAGAAGACAAAAAGGACAAAAACATGAAGTGGGAACCAAATAAAATAAATATCAAAACTTGGAGGACTAAGTCTGCAATTTTGAATTGAAATCAAATTTGGCAATTTTTTTACTGTTGGCCGGGGTCAAACCGCGGTTTGCACGGAAATCGCGTCTGGATTTTTTTTTTTTTTTTTTTTTTTGCTTATTTTCAACACTAGTCAAGATTTTTTTCGTCTTTTCACGTACATGAGTTTCAAAATTAGTAAAACACTATATAAAGACATAACCTATGTCCAAAAAAAAGGGTTGAATCTTTGAGAACAAAAGAAAAAATGGAGAAAAGAACACCGAAAAACACGAACAACAACCAAGATCTTGAAGATTGGAAAGCGAAGATAAAGAATTCTTGGTGCAAGATATTTAACGTTTTCTCCTCTTTTATTCAAGATCCGGTTATGTATTCAAAACTCTTAATCTTGTCTTTCTCCTGAATCATGAGTAGCTAGATTTAATGTTTGGATGAACGATATAACCTAATTTTAATTCTTTAATTTCGAATTTCAAGTTTTGATTTATAAATTGTTTAAATATTTGATTTAACTTCTTTTCTTAATGTTTTGAATAACTGGCCATTATTTCATTGATTTTGTGGATTGTAATGAATTGAGAAGTAAATTATTAATCTAGACCACGTAGTAAAATTCGGTAATTGGATAAAAGGTAGAGATATACTTTTATTATTGCTGGCGATCAGAATTGAATTTTTAGACGACTTAATGTATCTAATTAAGTACTATTCTGATTTTATAAGTTGACTTAATTAGATATGACTAATTTGAACTCGAGAGAGGTAAATTATCTTAAATTCGTGAATTCGACCAAATACAACATTAGGAATAAATCTTGAGAGGAGAAATTAGAGATGACAACTATAGTGAATTCGTTTGTCCAAACGTTTTAACCATCATTCTTTTCTAAATTTTTTTTATTTGCTTTTACATACGTTCTTATATTATTTCCTTAAATTCATAGTTGTACTTTAAATATTCAAATCAAATTATTTCAAATTATTTTCAATATATTGGAATTACAATTAATTTAACTAGTATTTAAATAAGTAGTATTCGTGGGAACGATAATTGGACTCAATAGATCCACTTTATTACTTATTTACGATATTGTACACTTGCAATTAAACATTATTTTTACAACATGTGGCAATGGACCGAGCTAGCTCGACTTGTATAGATTCGAGCCAAGTCTGACCTCGGTTGGTGATCGAGTAGGGGACTTGGCTGCGTGGGCCTCATGGGCCGAGTTGCCCATGCGATGGCTCGTTATTTATTTATTTTTTAAAACAAATTTTTTAAACAAATTCAAAAGTTTTTAAAAAAGGTTCCAAAATGTTACGACTCATTAAAAAAATTGTGGCTTAGTCCTAAACGAGCACAAGCTTGCCATGGGATGAGCCCAAATGGGTTGGTCGACCCATTTGTCATCCCGAAGTGATGCATGAAAACGTTTATAATTATGACTTGCTATTTACTAATAATTTAAATATATAATGTAGAATAATTAAAGAAAGAGTGCTATTTGAATGATAAATGAACTTTAGAGATTGAGTCATAGAGTCGTGTGCTATCTCTAATGATTGAATGGGCTAGGAATTGAGTTATGAGGAACATGAATTGTGGGGGGTATTATAATAGAGATATTTGTCACGATGATGAGAATTTCAACATTAAAAGAAAGATTTATTTGTAGCATACTGCATTCAACTCGCAATCACACGTGAATGAATAGTTAGAGGTCCATCTACGACGAATTTGTTAGCAATAAAGAAAGACGAATCAAACACGGCAGTACTTGGAATTTTGTTCATATTTTTGAACGCCAAATTCGCCTAACAGAGACCTACAAAATTGCCAATTTATGACAACCACTAGATATTGTTATGGTACCAATAATTGGTCTGCCACTTACACCCGTCCAACATCAACTTTGAATATGTGTTCTTAGTCTCACAAGTACAAAAATTAGTATGTGAACGTAATTGTACGTGTATGCATTTGAAAAGAAATTTATTAACTCAATAAGGCACGGTTATTTTTTTTTTTCAGGCTTTTAAACCAACAACTAAGGCAAGAGTCGCCACAATTGCTAGTTACGGAGTCTACCAAACAATTCATCTTGACAAATTTCAACGGCATATGTCACAGTTGTTACTTAATTTATAAGTTGTTAACTAATCAAACACTTCTCAAGTTGTGATAAGTCTCACATAAGTCTAGTGCGGACTAATTTAAATTTTAAAAAGTATAATAGAATAATCAATAATAGTAGACATAACCGTATACATATTTTGTAAATATTCTCGAAAAGATGTAATAAGTTGACCAGAAAGTCTTCACACAACCACAAATGAATATTAATTAGGTTTATTAATATTATATGTATATATATACACCCACACAGTATACTCTGTATAGAGAAGTGATCAAGAGATTCTCAGTTATCAAAAAGTTGAACACATTGCACACTACCCTATTATGGATCACAAATTCACATCTGCAATAATTACATAGGACAGACACCCTATTCTTGCAACCTTTTATGTGAGAAAACTAAGATTTGTTATTTTGTTCAAAAGTATTAAGAAAAAGGAAAAAATACAACAAATAAAATGGTTGCTGGAGAACTCAGTAGCAGCAGCGGTGGTGGTTGGAGGGCCATGGGAAGCTTCAGCTTCCATGTGCTAACCAGCCGGTGGTTCATGGTTTTCGCTTCCCTCCTAATCATGTCCATGTCCGGTGCTACCTACATGTTCGGCCTCTACTCCGACGACATCAAATCATCCCTGGGTTATGACCAGACAACCTTAAACCTCATAGGATTCTTCAAAGACCTCGGCGGAAATATAGGAATCATGTCTGGCATTATCAATGAAATTACACCACCTTGGGTTGTTCTTTCATTGGGTGTAATCATGAACTTTTTCGGCTACTTTATGATATGGTTGGCCGTCACCGGCCGCACGGCCAAACCCCATGTGTGGCAGATGTGTCTATATATTTGTATAGGTGCAAATTCACAAACATTTTCCAATACTGGGGCAATGGTTACTTGTGTCAAGAATTTCCCGGAGAGTCGAGGGATAGTTATAGGTCTCCTGAAGGGATTTGTTGGCCTAAGTGGTGCAATTATCACACAGTTATACCATGCTTTTTATGGAAATGATTCAAAGTCTCTTATTTTCCTTATTGGTTGGCTTCCTGCAGCTGTTTCTTGTATATTCCTCCGAACAGTTCGACTCATGAAGGTTGTCCGGCAAGAAACTGAGCTCAAAATCTTCTATAACCTTCTCTATGTGTCGTTAAGTCTTGCAGGTTTCCTCATGATTCTGATTATCTTACAAAACAGACTCCATTTTCCTAGAGCTGCATATGTAGGAAGTGCCAGTATTGTGATGATTTTATTTTTTTCTCAACTGGCTGTTATCATTAAAGAAGAATTCAATGTTTGGAAGAGCAAGAGGCAAGAGCTAAATAATCCCATTCAGTTGAAAGTTGTTTCTGAACTACCAAATCCTCCACCAGTTGAAGATAAAGAAATAGAACCTCAGGCTCAGCCAACAAGGGGTGATCAAGAAAAGCACGAAAAGCCGCCAGTTTCGTGGTGGAGCAACCCTTTCAAGCCACCAGAAAGAGGGGAGGATTACAACATATTGCAAGCAATTTTCAGTTTAGATATGATAATTTTATTTACTGTCACAACATTTGGAGTAGGGGGCACATTGACAGCAATTGATAATCTAGGCCAAATTGGTAAGTCCTTAGGGTATCCAAGTAAAAGCATCACCACATTTGTGTCACTAGTAAGCATATGGAATTATCTTGGAAGAGTAGCCTCCGGTTTTGCCTCTGAAATTTTCTTGGAAAAGTATAAATTCCCACGTCCCCTAATGCTCACATTAGTACTGCTCATCTCTTGCACTGGTCATCTTCTCATTGCATTTGGGGTCCCAAATTCTCTATATTTATCCTCTGTGATTATGGGTTTCTGTTTCGGAGCCCAATGGCCGTTGATTTTTGCAATCATATCAGAATTATTTGGGCTCAAATACTATTCTACATTGTTTACTCTTGGAGGTGGGGCCAGTCCACTTGGGGCTTATATTTTGAATGTTAGAATAACTGGTTATTTATATGATAAAGAGGCTATGAAACAAATGGCAGCTAAAGGACTCGTTAGGAAAGAAGGGCAAGACTTGACGTGCATCGGCGTGGAGTGTTACAAACTGGCTTTTCTAATAATCATGGCCGCGACACTGGTAGGCTGTTTAGTTTCAGTTATTTTGGTTCTTAGGACTAGAAAATTTTATAGAAGTGATATTTACAGGAAATTTAGAGAGCAAGCTGATCGACAAGAGTAGTATGGTCGTTTTGCCTGTAAGAATATATAAACCGTCATTATTTCTTGTTTTAAGGTTACTGTTTGTATGTAAGAACCATAGTCCATTTTCTATTTTTTATTTGGCCTTCTTTGATTTTCTTTTTACGTCACCGAATTGTGCATTCTGATTTGATGTATAGATTCACCCACACGGCACATTAAGTACAGTAGTAAAATAGGCCGACCGCACTAGTGCCCGTTTAGTAATTCCTTGATTAAAAAATTGAAGTATAACTAATGGCACTGGTTAATGTTTTGATTTTATAAACTTTGAACTATTAAAGAAATATGGTGAAGGGATAGCTATTGATAATGTCCTTCAATTTACAACCATAAATAGGAATATATAGAACATGGTATTTGGCTTTATTCTGCCCTTATCCTTTGTAGGGCCATCCGTGAGTCGTTCAAGAAATACAGATACTTGTCTACTTCTCAATTGGTTGGTTATAAATGTTTAGATAGTGATGTGTGTATAATTTCTATCAAGTGATGACGAGATTTAAACTTATAATTTTATATATTTAATTATTTTTCAACACGCAGTGATAAAAGTATAACTTTCTAAGGCGGTCAAGTCCTGTGTACGTGTTGAATCGCGTTGCTAACCTATCTAAGTGATCTATGTGACTAAATTCAGAACAATAATTGAAAAAGGAGTGAGCTAGCTAACAATTTTCGTGATGGGGTGGGGTGACTAACCAGGACCACCAATATTCTTGGATTCTTGCCTTTTGTTTTTAAGGTGACAAAGTAGTCAAGCTTTGCACATTTCTTTTTATCAATAATATCTCATTGCCTCCTAGGTATCTGGATATAAGAGCATCTCTAGTCCACCCCCATCAATTAAAATCTATGTTATAGGTATAATAAACGAATTTTTAATCTATGTTACACCAAGTCAAATTAAAAATTCATTTTCAATGAGTTTTATCTAAAACTACTATTATTGCTTATGTAACATTAAATTTTTTTTTTTTTAATTTCCCTCGTCTGACTTTTTTTTTTTTTTTTTAAAATAAAATACTTGAGTTAGATTTAAAACTTTGAAATCACTCGCCTCTAAGAAGTGCCTGCAGACAAAATTATACGATGTCTTCACATCGAGTTAAACAGTCTTCGTAAGCATATATTTGAGATTGTTTTTTTTATAACTCCGCATATATGTGCTTATGGGGCACGTCTAAAAATCAATATACGGAGTGCATTGAAGATGTTCTAATTGACATGTACCTACCAATACAAGCATTTCAGGCTAGAGACGGAACAAGTTATGAGTATGTTTGCTATTATTATAAGTCTTTATAAATTTGTCAAATCTTCCTCCGTCTCCATGAAGATAGACACTTTTTCTTATTTATCTGTAAATTATACTACTTACTTTATATCACGGGATATATTAAATTTTATTTTTCCTAATATACCCTATTTAATTTACATTATTATCAACCAAAATATATCCTCTCTCTAAACTTTCATTTACTTTTTTTTTTTTCCAATGTAATTCTCTTTCTATCTATATAACTTTCTCTAAAAACTTTCATTAATGTTTTTTTTTTAACTTGTAACTCTCTCTCTCTCTCTCTCTCTCTCTCTCTCTCTCTATATATATATATATATATATATATATACACATCTATTTTTTTTTATTTCTATTTAACTTAAATAGGGGTATAATTGGAGAATTGTGTGAAATTTTTATAATTTCAATTACATTAAATGAGTTTTAATCATGTGAAAAAAAAAAGTAGGTCTATCTTTTGTGGGACGGAGGAGTATCGTTTTATCCACACATTTTATAAGACCCATAATTTTCACCCACTTTTTATCTACCCAATATTTATAATCTACAAAAATCTTTACCAAACATACTCATATATTTTTTGGAATCTATTCTTTGTTATCAGTGGCAACAAGTATTTGTTCAAGTATTTGGTCGACCCAATTTGTGGTCATACTAGAGAGTAGTCTATTATTTGCCTAGAATTTATGAGGAAGTTCTTTCAGTAATAAATTGTCTAAGGTTTTTGTGTATCTCCACCATTATTGCATATTTTGTATAATATTTTATAGAATTTAATAGTATAATAAACAAAATTTTAACTTACTTTTCTTCTTTAATTAATACTTTGCAGACAAGCCATAATAATGTTTGATCATGTATGTTACGCCTCTTAATAACGTGTCCACATGGCACTCTATGTGTAACTTTAGTCGCTAACTCAGCCTTGCATAATACAAATCTAACAATAAAAGGCGACATGTGGAAGATGTTTTAATCTCAGTCGGACTACCTTTGTCAAGCAACAGGGCTTAATGAAGACTGGACCTCTATGATTAATTGATGGGACATGAGTAATACGACTATGTTAAACTGATACAGAGAAAGAGTGTAAATGAGATGAAGTGAATGTCTGCAAACCCAAAGTCAGACGCATAAAAGAACGATGACAATGACTACTTGATGGACGCATGTCAATCAAACACGTGTAAGAGTATAATGTTCACAGACCCCTTAAATCCAATCTATAAATAAGAGGAATAAGGCCAATAAGAAGGTAAGTTATTCTAAATCAACTAAAGAATTGAATATATTCTGCAAGTTAAACCAATCCGGCTAATACATAAACTCTAATTTAGGCATCGAAGCGCATACAATGGCTACTCCGATTGCCTATGTCTGCTGACAGTTTGGTGTTGAGTGTGCAGGAACAAGACATCTGGAATAAAGGAAAGCAATTTAGTGTTGGTCTAGAATCCATCTAGGATTGAGGTCAACAATGTACATTTTGTATAATGGCTAATTAATAAGACATTTGTAGGATCATTTCATCTGGAGATTTTTATGCGCGCTTGCTAAATTATAGGTCGATGAAAAACTTGATTTCATTATTTTTAATAGAGGGTACGATAAATTTATAATTTATGTTTTATTTTTTTAAGATCAACTTATTGACTGGATTCTCCTTTTTGTAATGCATATTAAACTAGTGAAATGAGATCTAAGTTATAACACTAATTTTTGTAATGCATAGTAAACTGCTGTTACTAATTAAATTATACAAAACACTACTAAACATGACCATTTCTTGCAATTTAGTGTATGGGGCCTCAATTTTCTATAAGGAAAATTGACTATAAGTCACTTTCACAAGACTTATTTTAAATTAGGTCAAAACATTTTTTAAAATTGTGATTAAGTCATACTTTCAATAATATTCTAAATTAATTCCAAAATCACCACAGAATCAACCTCTGGCGAGTGCTTGACCTTGGCTTCCGTCAATTTTCAATTCCAATGACAATCCTTCATATGTATCCTCTTCCTCAAAATCCTTCATCGGCATTAAAGAAGACCTTTCCATCCTATTCCGCGGTGTGGCCGCCTTTCTTTCACCACCGTCGCCCAATTCCTCCTCCATTGAAACGACATCGTCGTCGGGGCCTTTTACGGACATGATTGCTTGGAATAAAGAATGACTTGGCGAAATTGGGGTTTTAAATCGGGCCTCTCTTTATTCTCCTCGAAATTCACTTCCAATTTGTTACAGTTTCCGAGAGAAATGAATGATACCGATGATGATGATGAAGATTTGGATGAGGAGAATGATGGTATAGTGGAAATCCCTGAGGAAACTGTGGATTTTGTTAGCAAAATTTTATCAAGCTAGAGCTCGGGTGATTTTCTTATCTCTCTGCCTGATGGTTTACTTGCAATCTAAACACTGATAGATCCAAAATTATTATAAATTCAGAATCATTTTTCTATACTGCTAAGGAAGCTGCAAGAGCTTATGATACTGAGGCTCCGGAGGATCGAGGGCAAAAAAGTTAAGGTAAATTTTCTTGAAGATGCTCCGGTTTACGCCTCAAAACATGCAGCAAGGTGAATCTTCGTAAAGGACTTCCTAAGGAAAGCTCGGACTATGTTCAACCCAGTAGTGAACCGTAATGAATATTATTCGTTTGTATGGAATTATCTTGGAAGAGTAGCCTCCGGTTTTGCCTCTGAAATTTTCTTGGAAAAGTATAAATTCCCACGTCCCCTAATGCTCACATTAGTACTGCTCATCTCTTGCACTGGTCATCTTCTCATTGCATTTGGGGTCCCAAATTCTCTATATTTATCCTCTGTGATTATGGGTTTCTGTTTCGGAGCCCAATGGCCGTTGATTTTTGCAATCATATCAGAATTATTTGGGCTCAAATACTATTCTACATTGTTTACTCTTGGAGGTGGGGCCAGTCCACTTGGGGCTTATATTTTGAATGTTAGAATAACTGGTTATTTATATGATAAAGAGGCTATGAAACAAATGGCAGCTAAAGGACTCGTTAGGAAAGAAGGGCAAGACTTGACGTGCATCGGCGTGGAGTGTTACAAACTAGCTTTTCTAATAATCATGGCCGCGACACTGGTAGGCTGTTTAGTTTCAGTTATTTTGGTTCTTAGGACTAGAAAATTTTATAGAAGTGATATTTACAGGAAATTTAGAGAGCAAGCTGATCGACAAGAGTAGTATGGTCGTTTTGCTTGTAAGAATATATAAACCGTCATTATTTCTTGTTTTAAGGTTACTGTTTGTATGTAAGAACCATAGTCCATTTTCTATTTTTTTATTTGGTCTTCTTTGATTTTCTTTGTACTTCACCGTATTGTGCATTCTGATTTGATGTATAGATTTACCCGCACGGCATATTAAGTAGAGTAGTAAAATAGGCCGACCACACTAGTGCCCGTTTAGTAATTCCTTGATTAAAATATTGAAGTATAACTAATGGCACTGGTTAGTGTTTTGATTTTATAAACTTTGAACTATTAAAGAAATATGGTGAAGAGATAGCTATTGATAATGTCCTTCAATTTACAACCATAAATAGGAATATATAGAACATGGTATTTGGCTTTATTCTGCCCTTATCCTTTGTAGGGCCATCCGTGAGTCGTTCAAGAAATACAGATACTTGTCTACTTCTCAATTGGTTGGTTATAAATGTTTAATAGTGATGTGTGTATAATTTCTATCAAGTGAGGACGAGATTTAAACTTATAATTTTATATATTTAATTATTTTTCAACACGAAGTGATAAAAGTATAACTTTCTAAGGCGGTCAAGTCCTGTGTACGTGTTGAATCGCGTTGCTATCCTATCTAAGTGATCTATGTGACTAAATTCAGAACAATAATTGAAAAAGGCGTGAGCTAGCTAACAATTTTCGTGATGGGGTGGGGTGACTAACCAGGACCACGAATATTCTTGGATTCTTGCCTTTTGTTTTTAAGGTGACAAAAGTAGTCAAGCTTTGCACATTTCTTTTATCAACAATATCTCATTTCCTCCTAGGTATCTGAATATAAGAGCATCTCTAGTGCACCCATCTATTGAAATCTATGTTATAGATAAAATAAACGGACTTTCAGTCTATGTTACACGTCTATTGAATAGACGGTCAAATTAAAAATTCATTTTCAATAAGTTCTATCTAAAACTGCTATTACCGCTTATGTAGTATTAAATTTTTTTTTAATTTCCCTCGTCTAACTTTTTTTTTATAATAAAATACTGAGTTAGATTTAAAACTTTATTTGATCACTCCTTCAGAAGTGCATCAGAGCAGAGTCTATTTTTGTGTGTGCTACATCAGTTAAACAAAGTCCTCCTCAGCATATATTTGAGATGATTTTTTTATAACTCCGTCTATTTGTGCTTATGTGCACGTTTAAAAACTAACAGACGGAGTGCATTGAAGATGCTCTAATTGACATGTACCTACCAATACAAGCATTTCAGGCTGGAGACGAAACAAATTATGAGTATGTTTGTTATTATTTATAAGTACTTATAAATTTGTCAAACATTATTTTTATCTACACATTTTATAAGACTCATAACTTTTACTTACTTTTTATCTTCCCAATATTTATAATCTACAAAAATCTTTACCAAATATACTAATATAATTTTTGGAATCTATTCTTCGTTATCGTTTGGCAACAAGTATTTGGTCGACCCAATTTGTGGTCATACTAGCGAGTAGTCTATTATTTGCCTAGAATTTATGAGGAAGTTCTTTCAGTAATAAATTGTCTAAGGTTTTTGGGTATCTCTACCATTATTGCATATTTTGTATAATATTTTATAGAATTTTATAGTATAATAAACAAAATTTTAACTTAATTTTCTTCTTTAATTAATACTTTTGCACACAAGCCATAATATTGTTTGATCGTATATGTACGCCTCTTAATAACGCGTCCCACATGGCACTCTATGTGTAACTTTAGTAAGCCCTTGGAGGCCTTACATAATACAAATCTAACAATAAAAAGGAGACATGTGGAAGATGCTTTAATCTCAGTCGGACTCCTTTGTCAAGCAGTCCGGGGGCTTGATGAAGGCGGACCTCCATGACTAATTGATGGGACATGAGTGTCATGACTACTGTTAAACGATACAAAGAAAGAGTGTAAATGAGATGAAGTGAATGTCTGCAAACCCAAAGTTAGCGCATAAAAAGAACGGCGACAATGACTACTTGATGGACGCATGTCAATCAAAAACGTGTAAGAGTAGAATGTTCACATACCACTTAAATCCAATCTATAAATAGGAGGAATGAGGCCAATAAGAAGGTAAGTTCTTTTAACTCAACTAAAGACTTGAATATATTCTGCAAGTTAAACCAGTTTGGCCAATACATAAACTCTAATTTAGGCGTCGAAGTGCATACGGTGGCCACTCCAGCTGCCTATGTCTGGCGTGATCTAGTGTTGAGTGTGCAGGAACAAAACATCCGGAATAAAGGAAAGCAATTTAGTGTTGATCTAGAATCCATCTATGATTGAGGGTCAACAATGTACATTTTGTATAATGGTTGATTAATAAGACATTTGTAGGATCATTTCATCTGGAGATTTTTATGGGCACTTGCTAAATTATAGGTCGATGAGAACTTGATTTCATTATTTTTAATAGAGTGTACGATAAATTTATAATTTATGTTTTATTTTTTTAAGATCAACTTATTGACTGGATTCTCCTTTTTGTAATACATAGTAAACAAGTCCCGATCTAATCGTATCGATGGACGTTGTTATAATCTTGCCCACCATGTGTCGTCTGAACTTAACCGCTCATGCACAATTGCACGACGCCCCAGTGGACATTATAACAATGCCCACCGGGATGATTAGATCAATATTCCATAGGAAACTAGTGAAATGAGATCAAAGTTATAACAAACTGCTGTTACTAATTAAATTATACAAAAGACTACTAAACATGACCATTTCTTGCAATTTAGTGTAAGGGGCCTCAATTTTCTATATGAAATGGTAGTTGAATTGAAATTGGATAGGCCCAAGTCTGCTTCAATTCTAACTTTTGATGAGTCACAGTCAAGTTTGTTTATCATTTTGTGGATTGAATTTTAATTCAAGATTTACTTCAATGTTTTGGCTCGGTCATACACTAATACCTTAACGGACTAGTAGCTTTATTCCTACATTTCGAGATATATAATACGTGGATGATATTTTTAGATACATATATAACGACATTAAAGACGTATTTGACTTTCGAGAAATAGGCTATAATTTAACATTGATGAACTTCGATAACAAAAGCAATTATAAAAGTAGTCACGAACCATTGAAATATTTTACACGTCACACGAGGAGTGTGAGGAGAATACATGAAATAGAAAATTCATTTCTTTTTACTGTTTAGCTACTAGTTCTGTACACTCATAATTTTCCCTCCTAAATTTGTATTTTCTTTTTTATTTTAAGTATCAATAAATACTCCACCTCCGGGTTTAAATTAAAAAAAAAAAAAAAGAAATATGAATGTAATAATTAAATAGTTTGAGGGTGATGATGTAATTTCTTTAAGATTATTAGAGCAGTTTTTACTTTTTAGGAACACGACCCTGATCCGGCAACAACTAAAATCGCAATCGGAAACACACGCTTATTACAAAGAGCCTGATGAATAGTTATAGGATGTTCCCGTCTGGACGCCGCCGTCTTCCGCCTCACCTTTGGAGCTTATAATATCCAAATTCTTATCTTGTAACAACGATAAAACAGAGAAAACCCAGAATTTCTCATTCATAAGAAATCCCCATCCAATCATTTATCAATTAATCCATCTCCTTGTGCGCACACAGCATATTTTTTTGAGAGAATAACAGTAGATATACATTTAGCAACCATCCCACAACCAATGTCCAGAAAAGGAGGAGCTTCCCTACAAAAAGATGTGCCCTGGAGGGCATCCTCTGCTTCCAAGCCTATTCCTAAAATTCACCATTCCCCAATTCTTCGCCTCCCTGAAACCCCCGTTTCGGATTATGCACTCTCTGTTATGAAGGTTGATAGACATATATGGCACTTACGTTTGTGTAATCGTCGATAATTAAATCTATTAAATTGTTTTATTTATTTATTTGAAGTTCATATTTGGTGCTTTTGCTGGTGGGATTTTACAAAGTTTCAATAGTTTTCTGTAGAGTAGCAATATGTTCTGTTTTTCTCTATATATACTCGCATTTTAATCTTTTTTACGTTCTGTGCTTTTCTGGTATGTTGGGTACGGAGGATTGATAGCAATGGACAATATTATTGGAGAAGAAAAAGGTGCCAAAATCTTGTTCATTATATCACCACTTGATACCACTTAAAAATTCTTTTATGTTCTAGTGGGATTTAATTGAAGAAGAATAGAGAGGTTGTTCAAAGTTCTAATCTTCTTATGCTTAGTTCTAATTCTTACTGTGTTTCTATGTGATGATAAAAGTTTTTCTTCTCCTCCGAGTGGGGTGGCGACGTGGAGTCCTGCAAAATAGTGGTGGGGGCATCTATCCCCGTGTCCATTCCGGTGTGATAATCAATAGATGATCAAATTATATATGCAGAATAGCAATATAGAAAAATGGCAGTCACTTTTTACCTAGAGGGATCAACCTCTATTTATAGAGGTGATTGGAGAATCTGTCTTTAATGACCTGCGGTGCCCTTTCATGAGGGATGTTTTCCCAAACGTCAATGCTAACTGTCACTCCATGGGTCATGAGTATGACTGGTTCAATAACAGTGGGTTTATTGTTGTCCACCTGTCAGAGGCAAGCTATGAGACCATCGGGGCGGGCGAGCCGGTGAGGCGGGCGAATATTGATTTAGATATCAAATAATCAAATGTTCATTTTATATGGTTTTTATTGATTTTTGAGTACAAAGCTCCTTCGGATATGTTTTTGCTAGAGATGATTACCCAGTTTTGATATTTTCATATAAAGTTGCAATCTTTACCGTGCTTATCTCTGTTTTTTTTCATTTAATGCATGTCTCTTGACCAGTCTCTTTGATTTCTAAAATTATGAATAATGTTATTTGATATCGGGGTTCTGTAGAGCATTATGCTTTGTATCCTTATGGGTATATGGTGGGAATTTTCAGCACTCAGACCCCATCGGGAGCGGGCTAGGGAAGGAGGCTATATTGGAAGCAGCAGGCCCAGATTGCATTGTGCCTGGACAGACTGCACCCATTAAATTACTTGGTCTTAAGGTGCCTTCTGTGAGCCTGAGCTTTTTATTAACAAATAGTACAACTTTCTTTTCATCTCCTGAATGTTACTTGCGTGAAAATAAACACTTACTTTTTGTTTATTTCACTATTTATTTAAAGTCGGTGCTATGTTTTTCGTCTTGCAATATAGATGTCTTAATTTTTGAATTGAAACCCAATTTAGCTCCTTTCTCGTCACTTTTCACTCTGTTTTCTGATAATTAATGATAGCCTTTATAAATTGAAAATCCTGCATCATAGTTCTTAAGGATCCTCGGCATTGAAGTAATAGATTATGAACTTCTTCCCCAGCCTTCTGACACATGTAACACCAACTGATGCAAATACTTCTTTTCTCAAATTGTCCCTGGTTAAATGACCTTCCTAGTTGCAGTCATAGGAAGAAAACTGCCTACTTTGGGGCCTCACTAACCTACACAACATTTCCAAGGAAAGGTTCGTCAGTGCCATGAAATAAAAAGCTCATAAAATAACTTAAAGAAAACATGTCATTACTCCTGCCCTTCCAGACAATTCTATCCACAGTGCATCCACAAAGTCTAAACTCATTAAGCTTCACCATCAGATTCTGAACAAGCTGCACTTCCCAGTCTTGAAAAATCCCTTAAAAGATAACTTCACACCACCTTCCTCCCAGTAGAATCTATGACATTTGGAAAGTACAAAGAAAGTAAAAAAGTTAGCCTGTAAACTAGAAACCAATTACGTGGATTTAGAAAATTCAAAGTCTGTTAATATTTTCTGTTGAAACCCAAAAGTGTAAAAAGAAGATTCAGAGGAAGGTGTTGATGATTATTAGACTGCTAAGAAATTATGAAATTTCAACGAAGTAGCATACACAAATTATTCTAAAGAACTAAAGAGGAGGAAAAAAAGATGATGTCCAACAGTACAGAAGGGAAATTCACCGCAATGAGGTAGTTATGATTTTAAATCAACTTTAATTTGTGTATGATAAGTTAAGAATGGAGATTTGCCGCAGATTTTGAACAAACACAAATGTTGAATTTAGAAAAATGGTAGAGTACTGAGAGGAGGATTTATATGAGGCTATCTTGAATTTTATACACTTCTTAGATGTAACACAATGGGTTGTTTTACAGACTCTGGAATATTGGAGCAATCTCCTCGAAATTAGAAATAATTGCTTTCGGAAGGGATATTATTTATTTGTTATCTAACTAATAGATAATAGGAATTCTCAATTTCTTTGGTGGCCTTGGCCTGGTCATCCACTATCCCTCTGCTGCAGTGTATGAAGATTTTAGCTCACATTTTACAAATAAAATTCATTCTCCCCACAACTCATCTGTGCAGGTATGGCCCATTGAGATCGACTTGAAGTTCATGGAACCAGTTGGAAGGGAACTCAAATCAATTGGAAGGGTAAATTTCATGCATTTGAACTTTGTTCTACTTCAATGTTGTTTTATCAGTTTTTCTTGGGAGTTTGATTAATCAAGCCACTCTAGTACTGCATAGTCAATGTCAGATTCCTTGTTAGCATATTATCTTTCTCTAGATGCATCCCCTGGACCCCTATTTCTATTCTCGAATTAATGGAGCTGATTTTTCCTCGCCTCATGTCAACAATTTGTATATAAAGTGTCTTCTTAATCTAGTTTGTGTTCAAATGCACAACTGCATCAGCTTTAGCATTGTCTCTTAACTGATATGGCTACTTGTTCCTGTGGTGGCAGTTCATGGATTCAGCAGTCGATCTCATGAACAAATCCTTTATTGACCGCTAATACTTCCTGTTCCTTGAAATGGATGGTAATCTATGGTGTGAGGGTTCTACTATCTATATGGGCCATGCTGAGAATTGGTGAAGCCAAATATAGAGAGTGTGTCGATTTTGCGTTCTTTATATGGTTAAATTTTCCTTCTAAACTGAAAATCTGCATATTGAAGAGTTTGATCAAATGACAGATCTTAAAATTGTTTCAACTCTGAAGTTCCATGTCAATTATCTTTGAGGGAAATCTCCCACTATTCAGTGTCCTCTATGTGTTGTTACCTTTTTTTTTTTTAATTAATTTTTTTTAGCCTCTCAATCACTCTGTATGCGAAGCGTTTGTATTTGTGCGTGCATAAGTGTGTGTTCTTGGCTACTGTCAAAATTATAACTAGCAAGTAGCCCAAGGTTGCCTACTTTTCGTGATTGTTTAGTCTTATGTACGTGCACTTGCTTGATATTTTCATTTAGAACCTGACACACGTTCAAAAATCAATCTTTGCACAAGTGTTTTTATTCTCCGAAATACTAAAAATGGTGTACCATTTAGAGCTCGTATGGTAAAGTTCATAAACTAGTTTATTTGACTAAAATAGTTTATTTGATCAAGAATAGTAAAAAAATGTAAGACTATTAAGGCAAATTTTTTGATCAAATAAACCAGTTTATAAATTCTACTAAACGAACTCTTATTCTGGAGGGGAAAAAAAAAAGCACAAGGTAAAAAGGAGATAACACAAATGATTGTCTTAAGTGCGTGTTTGGTAGTGTGAAATTACTCTTTAGGTGCTTATAAGTTATGGGTCTTGTGTGGATAAAAAATATTTGACTAGTTTAAATTATAATATAAGCTTAGTTAAACAAGCTATAAATGGATAAAATAAATTTGAGAATTGTAAATAATTATTCTAGGTCTACATTTTACTCAACAAAGGACAATCTAAATCAATTATAATATAATTATATTCGTACCGTTAAATTTTAGCAATTTCAAATAGATAATTTACGTGTTATATTTTTTCAAAAATTATTATGTCAATATTATATGTCAAGTATGTGACAAATTAAGTTCGACTTAAACCTATTAAGACGTGGTGTATTTCCTTTTGAGGCTTTCAAAACTAACAAGCAAGAGCAGCCACAAATGCCAAGTCTTCGCACTAGCTAAACAGGTGTGACAAGTTTTAGGTCTACCTACTAAAAAATGAGACACATCTCAAAATATTTAACTCCATTAACCACAACGTTTGCGCCATTTCAGACCCTAAGAGTATCTCCAATGCTGGCTTCTATTTTGAATGTCTAGCTAATGTGGCGATGAGGTAAAGGGACAAAACTAATGTGACATCGTTTATTGTAGAAGGTTGTTCAAATACGATGTCCAAACTTTTAGACTAACTTGAATCTTTCTAAAATAAATCTTTCTTCACGTTGTGTCTACCTCTCTCTCATTTTTTTTTTTGTCTTTCTTCATTCCGCTATCTCTCTCCTCATTTCTTTTCTCTCTCTTGCCACGTAGACCTTTTAGAAAATGTCAAAGATCTCATTGTATTTTGAATGTCCAAATGATGTGGCGATGAGGGTGGAGGGACAAAACTAATGTGGCGTCATTTATTGTAGGCGTTGTTCAACATGATGTCCCACTTTTAGATAAAACTTGCTTGAGACAATTTCACAATAAATCTTTGTTATCGTTGTATGCATCTCTTTCATCTATTTTCTTTTTTTCTTCATTCTACTCTCTCTCCTCTTTTTTTTCTTTCTTAATTTTCTCTCTCTCTCTCTCTCTCTCTCTTGTCATATAGACTTTTTAGAAGATGTCGAGTATTGGAGATGCTCTTAGCTTTCACCATATTATGATGACTTCCATAACTTTTTTCATCATGGGCTTCTTTAATGATGAAAGAAATAATTATGATAGACAGTTTGAGTCCAAATTGAATTTTCGAAGACCTCAATTTTTCGAAAGTATAAAATGTCAAATAATTTTTTCTTCTTTTTCTTTCATTTATCTTGAAGTCTTTAAATAGAAGTACAAATTAAGGATAATAGTATATTTGGTTCTCAAACTTTCAAAAACATATGAGATATACCTTTAACTTTTTAAAATGGCACCAAATATCTCCTATGTTTGAGGAAATAAGCATAGTATGTCTATGATAACAAAATTTGTCTATTTTCTCCGTTATCTCATTCAAGTATACTTTACATTATTTGACCCAAAAGCGATGCCACCGCCTAATGTGAGACCACCTAGTATTCTTATAATGTGATCAAGAAATGAAACAGGAGTCATTGGATTCATCTTCCATTTAAGTGCTGATAAAACCAAAAGCTCCATTCTTTGAATGGTTTTACGCCTCCAACATGTATTTTTATCTCTCGATGTAATGAAATAAAGAAAATATTAAAAAAAAAAAAAAAACAAAAAACAAAAGATTTTGCTTTTCTGGACACAATCCTATCAAGATAATTTATTGCAATAATGGCGATCAACCTTGAAACCCCATAATAAATTTTGACTTTCAAGATCCATTCCGATTGCATAAATAACGTGCGTGCAGGGGAGAAAGAAAAGTTTGTAATGACTGGAACTTCAACAATGGTGAAATCCATTCAAAATCAACAAACTGGAACTCATTTTGTAAATCTCAACCTCTATTTAATAAAACTAGCTCAATTACAGAATGAGTAAAATTAAAATGAAGAACAAGAAGAAGATTAAGAAGAACGATTGCGAAAATGGAGAGAAAGCACTGAGAATTCAGTTAGCAATTACATCAATATGGAATTTCTCTTTCTTCAGCTGAATACATATATCACCAAACAAAATGAAAACGTGTTTCTAAAATGCAGCTAAAAAAAATATTTTACAATATTTATTAATTAACTAAGTAGCAAACGGCGTCGTTTCCCTTGCATTCAAAAATCAGTTAAAACAGTTGGCTTTATCTTTTTCATCTTCCTCAGTTTCAGCTACTGGTTTGTTCTTCTTCCTCCAGCTGGTCCTCCTCTTTCTTTCTTGCCACTGCATCTCATTCGTTCCATCATAACAACTCTCCCTCTTATCCAAACCTTGTCCCCAAAGTTTAAATGTAGGATATTGCTGCTGAATGTTGGTGGAGTCTTCCCAAGTAGTTTCCTATTCGATCTGGTTAGCCCATTTTATAAGCCAATTAACTCCAGGTTCACCTCCTTTGTTATATATTATGACCTCTAAAACTTTCCATGGTTGCTTGTCTAGAATTGTTGTAGAAGTGTCCACTGGAAGTTCAGCAATTCTTACTGCTTTGTCCCCAATTTTTTCCTTTAGCAAAGCCACATGAAATGTGGGATGAACTCGAGTCCCCACAAGAAGGTCCAACTTATATGCTACTTCTCCAATCTTTTCCACAACTCTGTAAGGTCCATAATACTTGGGACTCAGTTTCTGATTAGTTCTTTTCACTACAGATTGCTGCTGATATGGATATAACTTCAAATAGACCCAATCCCCAATCTAAAAGTGTCACTCTGTTCTATTTTTGTCAGCATAGTATTTCATTCTAACTCTTGCATGTGTCAAGTTTTTCCTCAATTGTTGATCCATTTTGTATCTCTCCTGTAAAAGATCATCCACAGCAGCAACATTGTTATACTGGTAAAGTCCCATGGCCAGCTGTGGAGGTGGAATTCCATACAAGGCTTCAAAATGAGTCATTTGAATGGCAGAATGATAAGTGGTGTTGTACCACCATTCAACTAAGGAAATCCACTTTGCCCATGCCTTAGGCTTGGCGTAAGTCATGTACCTTAAATACATCTCTAGGCATTGGTCTCTCAGTTTGGCCATCAGTTTGAGGGTGGTATGTTGTGCTCATGTGTAGTTTAGTTCCCAACAGCTTGAACAACTCTTGCGAAAGGTGGTGGTAAACACTCTATCTGTCGGAGATTGTGGATTGTGGGCATCTATGTAACTTCTTGATATTATCGAGGAACAAATGAGCTACTTTCCTAGGCGAAAAAGGGTGGGATAATGTAATAAAATGACCATACTTAGTGAATCATCAACTACTACCGATGATCACATCCTCGCCCTCGATTTATGTAGTCCTCCACAAAATCCATAATTATATATGACTCGAGAATCTTGTGGTTCGTGAAGTAATCAGTAGAAGACCGGTAGGGAACATGTTCCTCTTTACATTTTGGCATACATCACATTGCAAAACCTTCTTTTTGATTTCTTGTGTCAAGCTGGCCAAAAGAAATGTTGTTTGGCTCTAAAAATACTTGCTTGAATGCACGAGTGTCCTCTTTCCCGAGATGAATGAATATTCTCATGATATTACGCCTAATATTTTCTCCATTGCCAATGTGGAGTTTGGATTTATATTTTAGCATCCCATTGCAGTATGTTGACCTATGGTTAACTTTAAACCTTAATGTTTTGATTATAATAAACAAATTAGTTATGTTTACTAACAATCTATTTTCAAGTAATATTCAAAAGTGCTATAAATTGAACTCTCTCAAGATGTCAAGATCAAAACCAAATCAATACAAGAGTTCAAATATCTCAAGATCCGAAATTCAAGATTCAAGAATAGATTTTTAGATAAAATTGTAAAGTTATTAACTCTTTGATTTTTAGCAATTAAATGAATGAAAGCTCAAAAACATTTTATGCACAAAATATATGTTAATATCACTTGTATAAAATACTTTTATCAAAGTCACAAAGTAATTTTTTTCAAGCGTGGAACGGTCATCCGTTTATATTAAATGGTCGACCGTTTGGGTGAACCGGTCGACCGTTTGGGTGAACCAATTATGCATGGCCGTTGTCATTTTCTAAAAAGTGATCGTTCTAATTTTTACTATTCCAATGGCTAATTACGACCGTCGACGGCCGACCATTTGGTCATCCGTTTCAACGTAAAGTGACGAAAATTCATCTCTATAAATATCTTTCATTTATTAACATTCAACAACACTTACAAGAGCATTTATAGAGAGAATCATTTGAGAAAATTCATCCACTCTAGTACTGCATGGTCAATGTCAGATTCCTTGCTACCATAATATCTTTCTAGATGCATCCCTGACCCTACTTCATTCTCGAATTAATGGAGCTGATTTTCCTCACCATGTCAACAATTTGTATATAAAGTGTCTTCTTTAATCTAGTTTGTGTTCAAATGCACAACTGTATCAGCTTTAGCATTGTCTCTTAACTGATATGGCTTCCTGTTCCTGTGGTGGCAGTTCATGGATTCAGCAGTCGATCTCATGAACAAATCCTTTATTGACCGCTAATACTTCCTATTCCTTGAAATGGACGGCAATCTATGGTGTGAGGGTTCTACTATCTATATGGGCCATGCTGAGAATCGGGTGAAGCCAAATGTAGAGAGTTCTGTCGATTTTGTGTTCTTTATATGGTTAAATTTTCCTGCAAAACTGAAGACCTGCATATTGAAGAGTTTGATCAAATGACAGATCTTAAAATTGTTTCAACTCTGAAGTTCTATGTCAATTTTCTTTGAGGGAAATCTCCCACTTTTCAGTGTCTTCTATGTGTTGTTCCCTCTTTTTTTTTGAGCCTCTCAATCTCTTTATGCGAAGCGTGTATTGTGTGTGCATAAGTGTGTTCTTGGCTACAATTATAACTAGCAAATAGCCCAAGGTTGCCTACTTTTCGTGATTGTTTAGTCTTATATACATGCACTTGCTTGATATTTTCATTTAGAACCTGACACGAGGAAAAATCAAATTTAGAAATTTGTACGTGCACACGTTCAAAATCAATCTTTGCAAAATGTACCATTTACTCTGGAGGGGAAAAAAGGCAAAAAGTAAAAAGAAGAGAACACAAATGATTGTATTGAGTGCATGTTTGATAGTGTGAAATTATTGTTTAGGTGTTTATAAGTTATGTGGTCAGATAAAAATACGTTTCGATTACTTTAAATTATAATATAAACTTAGTCAAACAAGCTATAAATGGATAAAATAAATTTGGGAACTGTAAATAATTATTCTAGGTCTACATTTTACTCAACTAAGGACAATCTGAATCAATCTATGATATAATTATATTTGTACCGTTAAATTTTAGCAATTTTCAAATAGAGACATATATTATGTCAATTATTATGTGATTAGTACGTGACATATATAATGTCAATTATTATGCAAATTAAGTTTGACATAAACCCATTAAGACGTGGGTATTTCCTTTTGATGCTTTCAACCCAACAAGCAAGAGCAGCCACAAATGCCAAGTCTTCACACTCACATAAGTAGTTAACTAGCTAAACATGTGTGATAAGTTTTAGGTTCACCTACTCAAAATGGGACACATCTCAATTATTATTATTATTTTAAAACCTCATTAACCACGACGTCTGTGGCTCATTTCAGACCCTTAGCTTTCACCATACTATGATGACCTCCATAACTTTTTTTTCATCATGAGCTTCTTTAATGACGAAAGAAATAATTATGATAGACAGTTTGAGTCCAAATAGAATTTTTTTTCTTCCTTTTTTCTTTCATTTATCTTGCAGTCTTTAAATAGAGGTACAAATTAAGGATAATAGCATATTTGGTTCATAAACTTTCAAAAACATATGAGATATATATACCCTTAACTTTTAAACCAGTGTTTGAGGAACATCACAGAGTGCTCTTGCTATTGACAAAATTCATCTATTTTCTCCATTATCTCATTCAAGTACACTTTATGCATTATTTTACCCAAAATAAGCATCATTTCCGCCTGCTTGAAGACCCCTATTGCACCACCACACCCCCACCCCCACCTCCACCTCCACCGCACCACCACCCCCACCCCACGCCCACGCCCACGCCCCCGCGCCCACCCCTCTTCTCTATTTAAATCAAATCCAATTAACTGATCACACCATTTTAAGCTCTTCTATGACAAGAATTTTCACTCTCCTCCTTCAATTTTCCCCCTTAGAGAAGAGTCCTTGTGTATTCTGCCTTTTTAATGGTTTCTTGAACCGCTGAAATCTTTAAAGCAGAATATGAAGTGCCCATATTTCATTCTTTTGATTTTGGTACTAAATTTTTTCTGTTCATAACTTGGTATTTGGTTTTGTTTTGTCTTTTTTATTTTTTTATTTTTGTTCATTCTTTCTTGAAATTTGTTCTAGAATTTTTGGAGTTGCGATCATGGAATTGGAACGTTTTGGGTGGCAAAAGTGAGACACATATAGTAAGGAAGCTCATAGGATAAGATCACAAAACAAAAAGGCAAACTATGGTGGTACTTTTAATTTTCTTGATTTATTGTTTTATGTTTGCATTTTATAGAAATATTAATGTGATACAATGTAAATCGACTTGGTTGAGCAAGGCTGTTATGTTGTCCTTAGAGCATTTCTAATACACTACGTTTATTACTTTTTGACGCGGCTACATAAAGATATATGTATCGATTTATAAAAACGATCTCCAATGCATGCCGACAAGGATTCCGCCTAACTGATTTAAGACACACTGTAATAGATTTATCTAGAAGTCTGCCCAGATTTAGATGTACTTCAGACTTCGGAGCCGACCAAAGAATTTAAATCAATCCTAGATTTTATTAAAAAAAAAAAGCCGTATTAAAAAATATAAATTAAAAACTCCGCTAATTTTTTAAAAAAATTAATACCACATAAGCGGTAATATTAATTTTAGACAGAACCCATTGGAAACGAATTTATAATTTGACCGTCTATTTAATAGACGTAGTGTTACATGGACTAGAAGTTCGTTTATTTTACCTACCACGTAGAGTAGAACAGATGGAGTGCATTAGTTTAGAGCATCTCCAATGCACTCCGTCTATAGTTTTTTAGATGTGCCACATAAGCACATATAGACGGAGTTATAAAAAACCATCTCCAATGCATGCTGATGAGGATTTCGTCTAATTGACGTGGCACAAAAAAAAATAGACTTTGTCTAAATTAAGACGGACTTCTAGACTTTGGCGAGTCAACAAATTTAAATCTCCATCTGTTATGCGGGCTTTTTTTTTTTATTTTATAAAAAAAATTAATGTCACGTAAGCGGTAGTATTAGTTTTAGACGGAATCCATTGGAGATTAATTTTAATTTGACCGTCTATTCTATAGACGTAGTATCACATGAACTAGACGTTCATCTATTTTATCTGCCACATAATCGCAATAGATCTTCAATGCATCGAGATGCTTCTTAGTGGTAAATGTAATCTTGCCCATCTCTTATATGGCACACTCACATATGATCATTTGCCACATCACCACATGTCACGTCAGCAACTTTAAAATTTTCACTCTTCTTCCACAGATCTCACTCTCTCCTCTTTTTCGTCCACCACCACGTCGGACCACTACCAACTTCTTCTTTTTTCTCCTACGCTGCTTCCACTGTAATTTTGACCACCACCACCACCTCTACCACCATCAACAATGTCCGCCATCACCAAGCCGAACCACCTAGTCTTCTTATAATGTGATCAAGAAATGAAATAGGAGTCATTGGATTCATCTTCCATTTAAGTGCTGATAAAACCAAAAGCTTCATTCTTTGAATGGTTTTCGCCTCCAAAATGTATTTTTATCTTCGATCTAGTGAAATAAAGAAAATATTAAAACAAAAAATCACAAAAAACAAAAACAAAACAAAAGGTTTTGCTTTTCTCGGACACAAACCTATCAAGATAATTTATTGCAATAATGGCGATTAACCACAAAACCCATAATAAGTTTTGAAGTTTCAAGATCGATTCCCATCGCATCTCACATGGCTCGCAAAAGAGAAAGAAAAGTTATACTCCACTTAAAATGCATCATTTTCTTTGCAGAAAAGAGAGTTGAGTTCTTCATATTCTTAGAACAAATCTTGTTCTGTTAACAGAAGAGGAAAATGTGTTATGATGGAACGAATGAGCTGCAATGGCAAGGAATGAAGAAGAGGACCAGTTGGAGAAAAAAGAACAAATCAGTAGCTGAAGCTGAGGAAGATGAAGCAAACCATTTTAACTGAATTTTGATTGCGAGAGAAACAATGCCGTTTGCTACTTAGTTAATTAATAAATATTGTAATACATTTTCTTATTGCATTTTAGAAACACGTTTTTCATTTTGTTGCCGATATATGTATTCAGCTTGAAGAGATAATTTTCCACGTTTGATGTAATAGTTAACTGAATTCTTAGTGCCTTCTCTCCCATTTCTAGAATTCTACTATTCATAATCTTCTTCTTGTTCTTAATTTTAATTCTACCCATTCTGAAATTGAGCTGATTTTATTAAATAGAGGTTGAGATTTACAAAATGAGTTCCAATTTGTTGATTTTAAATGAATTTCGCCATTGTTGAAGTTCCATTCATTACAATTGGTATATGAGAACATAAACATCCTAGGCAAGATGGACACAAGACTAAAAGCCAACAAGGAAGGTTGGAAAAGAGTTGATAAGAAGATAAATAATTTGGGGTTTGCCTACACTATTGTTATTATGGTAAGATGGATTCAATCAAAACTGTAAAAACATTATCAAGGAAAAATGAGCTACTTTCCTAGCTGAAAAAGGGTGGGATAATGTAATAAAATGACCATACTTAGTGAATCATCAACTACTACCAAGATCACATCCTCGCCTCGATTTATGTAGTCCCTCCACAAAATCCATAATTATATATGACTCAAGAATGCTCGTGGTTCGTGAAGTAGTCAGAGAAGACCGGTAGGGAACATGTTCCTCTTTACATTTTTGGCATACATCACATTGCAAAACCTTCTTTTGATTTCTTGTGTCAAGCCTGGCCAAAAGAAATGTTGTTTGGCTCTAAAAATACTTGCTTGAATGCCCAGAGTGTCCTCTTTCCCGAGATGAATGAATATTCGTATGATATTCTCGCCTAATATTTTCTCCATTGCCAATGTGGAGTTTGGATTTATATTTTAGCATCCCATTGCGTGATGTTGACCTATGGTTAACTTTAAACCTTAATGTTTTGATTATAATAAACAAATTAGTTATGTTTACTAACAATCTATTTTCAAGTAATATTCAAAGTGCTATAAATTGAACTCTCTCTCAATGTCAAGATCAAACCAAATCAATACAAGAGTTCAAATATCTCAAGATCCGAAATTCAAGATTCGAAGAATAGATTTTTAGATAAAATTGTAAAGTTATTAACTCTTTGATTTTTAGCAATTAAATGAATGAAAGCTCAAAAACATTTTTATGCACAAAATATATGTTAATATCACTTGTATAAAATACTTTTATCAAAGTCACAAAGTAATTTTTCAAACTGTGGAAGCGGTCATCCGTTTATATTAAATGGTCGACCGCTTGGAGTGAACCGGTCGACCGTTTGGGTGAACCAATTGTCTCGTCTGGCCGTCATTTTCTAAAAAGTGATCGTTCTAATTTTTACTATTCCAATGGCTAATTCTGACCGTCTGACCGGTCGACCATTTGGTCATCCGTTTCAACAGAAAGTGACGAAAATTCATCTCTATAAATATCTTTTCATTTATTAACATTCAACAACACTTACAAGAGCATTTATAGAGAGAATCATTTGAGAAAATTCATTCAAAACTTCATTACATTTATAACTTCAATATCACTAATTGAAAAACTTTGTTTGATCAAATCAAACTTTTGATTCATCATTATCAACAAATTTTTTTTCTAACACTTGAGCTTACTCATCTATTGCTATTCATTAAAGTGTTAGTCTCTCTTAGAATCAAACTTGTATTTATCATTCATCAAGAGAGAAATACATTCTCAAATCTATTTTTTTCTTTATATCTTTGGGTCGTATTGAGGTCCCTTGCAAGCTCAATATTATATAAGTATCGGTGCTCCTTATTTGTAAGTCACGGATACATTGTAAGAGTTTGATTGCACCATAGTCAATCAAGATAGTGGAAATGCCGTGCTCATGTTGGAGAGCTTGGTAACGGGGGACGTAGATCATTGGTTGGATCGAACCTCCACAAAAATATTGTTTGCACTCTCTCTAACCTTTTATTTATTTACATTGTGCTCATATTTTTGTGGATTAATTTTTATTTCTTAAATTTCTTATTTTGAGAATATTTTACGAAAAAGTTTGAGAAAACCAATTCACCCTCCTCTTGGTTAGTTATTATTGGGCTATCAGTATAGAGGGTCAGTATTTGATCCAATTATCAAGGCCCTAATTTTTCCTCGGCAAATGTGATCATCCTCATAGCTGTCTATTACTTCCTGTAACCAAGTTGGAATAAGCTGAGTTATAGCATTGCATTCACTTCTCTCTCTCTTAAAAGGACATCAGCCACCACATTTTCTATCCCTTTCATGTATTGTATTTCATAATCCAAGCCCATAAGTTTAGTTAGCCTTTTTTTTTGTAAAGGTGTAATGACCCTTTTCTCCAGCAAGAACTTCAGTGATTGGTGATCTGTTTTAATAATGAAATGGCACCCTTCAAGGTAATGTCTCCACTTGACCACATCATTCACCAATGCAAGTAGTTCCTTCTTATATATAGACATCATCAAGCTTCTCTGCCCAAAAGCTTTCTTGATATAGGCCAATGGCCTTCTGTTTTGCATCAAGACAGCACCCAATCCTCCATAGCTAGCATCAGTCTCTATAATAAATGGCTGTGTGAAATTAGGTTAGGTAAGTACAAGGGTGGAACTCAAAGCTCCCTTTAGAGTATTAAATGCTGATTCAGTGGTTTCATTCCATAGGAAGCTGTCTTTCTTTAACAATTCAGTTAAAGGTCTAACCAAGGTGCCTTATCCTTTGACAAACTTCATATAGTAATCAGTCAAGCCAAAAAATCCTCTTAACTGCTTTAGATTGGTGGGAGGTGGCCAAGATTGCATAGCTTCCACTTTCTTTGGATCTGCTGCACCACCCTTGTTGGTCAATCATATGGCCTAGATACTCCACCTTAATCTGCCCAAAAGTATATTTACCCAGCTTAGCATAAAGTTGATGTTTCCTCGGGAGTTGGAGAACAGTGTCCAAATGCTTACCATGGCTGGCCAAATCCCTACTATATACCATAATATCATCAAAGAAGACTAGCACATACCTCCTCAATTGTTCTTTAAAAACTTCATTCATTAGACTCTAAAATGTGGCTGGTGCATTAGTCAATCCAAAGGGCATCACCTTAAACTCATATAATCCTTGGTGAGTTTTGAAAGCTGTTTTAAATACATCATCAGGTTTCATCCTAATCTGATGGTAACTAGCCCTAAGGTCTATCTTGGTGAAGTACTTGGCCCCATATAGCTCATCAATGAGGGTCATAGGATATTTATCTTTCACAGTCAAATTGTTGAGTTGTCTATAATCAACACAAAACCTCCAAGTTCCATCATTCTTCTTGACTAGTAGAACAGGATAAGCAAATGAGTTGTTGATTGGTTGTATGATCTTTGTGGCTAACATTTCTTTTACCAGTTTTTCTACCTCAGCTTTCTGAATGAAAGGGCACCTATAGGGCCTGATTTTGAAGGGATGAGCCATTTCTTTCAGTGGAATATGATGATCATGTAGCCTATCCGAGGTAATCCTCAGGTTCTCTGAAAACATCTTCAAATTCATCCAAAATGGGCTTAATTTCTTCTGGTATAGCTGTTATCCCCTTCTTTCAAGATGGTATAAAGTTGTCCCGCTAATTCATATGGTTGTTGGGCCATCAAGGATTCCATCTGGGGACCTTGGATTAATTCAAACATATAGTCAGATTCTCCATTGCTGAGAGTCAGTTTCTTTCTTTTATTTATAAAGCTAATGTGTCCATGGTTGAAATCAAATGTTATAGGTCCAAATTGGCTCAACCAATTAACCCCTAAGACCATGTCACTTATCCCAAGCTTCAATGACCTCAGTCTGTACTGAAAATCCATCCACTGCATCCTCCAGATTAGTGGTTGGTTCATAGATCTACTTTCTAATTTTTTCCCATTGGCCACAGTTACAGTTAGTGGCATTTTGTTATCATTTTGATACCTCAATGCATGTATTAATTTGTCATCTATGAAGCAATGAGTGCTTCCACTATCTATCAAAATAGATATCTTGTTTCTCCTTATCTCTTTTGGAATTCTAATGGTTTTAGGCACAATGTTCCCCATTAGAACATTGAGAGAGATCTTCGTAATCTCAATATCTTCCTCATCATTCATTGTATCCTCCACTACTTCCTCATCCTCATCCTCAACATCATCAATTAACATATAGTTCAACATTCTGTTCTTACAGACATGTCCCACAGTTTATTTCTCATCACATTTAAAGCACAATCCTAAGTTTCTTTTGGTTTGTAACTCAGTAGGGGTTATAGTTTTTTAAGGAGGAAGTTGGCTGCTTCTTTTAGAGTCTGAATTAGGTATGTCTGGGGCTTTTGGTTAGGAAAAAGGTTTAGTAGTTTTGGAATTTTTACTGATGGCTAATATTGTGGTTTCTTGTAACAAGGCAATCTCAAATGCTTAGGTTAGGAAAGAAGGTTTGATCATTTTAACCATGGATTTAATTTCTCCTTTTAACCCACTTATAAACACACCGATATAGTAAGACTCATGTAAGTTATGTAAAACCCGCATGGCTTGAGCTTTTAATTCCTCAAATTTCTCCATATAATCAAGAACCCCCATATTGTCTAATCTTTCTAAAGATTTCCACTACTTCTTCACTAGTGGTTTCAAAGAAATCTCCTCGCATACTTCAAAGGGCCAAAAGTCCCCAATCAGCATTTGGGTGGCTAGATCAGAACCCGTGAAACTACACATCTGCTTTTCCCTTCAAATACATCTCAGCTACACCCACTATCAATTCCTCTGGTATTTGATGTAATTGGAAGTATTTATTGGCTTTTCTCATCCACTCTCTCAGGCTTTCACCTCAAAATTGAGAGAAATCAATTTTAGGGAGTTGTGATTCATTTTGGTATCATTTGCATTTCTCGCGGTTCTAATTTCACCACCAGATCTTCCACCCAACACACTACCCTCAGTTGAACCTACATGAAGTCCTTCCACTTGTTTATCTTTAGACATACTCATTTTAGCAAGCATATCAACTATACATTCATATTTCTCATTCATCTCTAGCATATTGTTTTCATGTTTAGTGCTCAAATGTTTCTAAGAAGTTTTTAGATGAATCTACCTTACCAAAGAATGTTGAAAGTAAGCAACCCCATATCATTTATCTCCTTATCAACTCTTTTCTAACCTTCTTCCTTAGCTTTTAGTCTGGTTTCCATCTTGCCTATGATGTTTATTCTCTGATACCAATTGTAATGAATGGAACTTCAACAATGGTGAAAACCATTCAAAATCAACAAACTGAAACTCATTTTGTAAATCTCAACTTCTATTTAATAAAACTAGCTCAATTACAGAATGAGTAGAATTAAAATGAAGAACAAGAAGAAGGTTAAGAAGAACAGAATTCTGAAAATGGAGAGAAAGCACTGAAAATTCAATTAGCAATTACATCAACGTGGAATTTATCTTTCTTCAGCTGACTACATATATCAGCAAACAAAATGAAATCGTGTTTCTAAAATGCAGCTAAAAAAAATGTTTTACAATATTTATTAATTAACTAAGTAGCAAACGGCGTCGTTTCCCATGCATTCAAAAATAAGTTAAAACGGTTGGCTTCATCTTCTTCATCTTCCTCAGCTTCAGCTACTGGTTTGTTCTTCCTCTAGCTCGTCCTTCTCTTCATTCCTTGCCATTGCAGCTAATTCGTTCCATCATAACAAAGTTCTACTCCACTCAAAATGCATATTTTTCTTTTCGTAAAAGAGAGTTGATTTCTTCATCCTCCTAGAGCAAATCTTTTCCGATAATGTAAGAGGAAAATGAGACATAGTTCTGCCATTAAAACTATTCTTGATAAAGGTGATTTTTTCACTCCGACAAGTGGGTGGCCGACGTGAGTCTTACGTCGTTTCGGCTTGGTTGTTTCTCCGGTGTGGGTTTGCGTGGGGGAGGGACAGAGGAGGAGGGAGAGGGTTAGGGCTTGAGATAAATGTTCTATGACGGGAGAGAGACCGATTTTTACAAAATAAGAGTCTTGACGTAGTAATAGTCGATTAGAATAAGTTTATCGACATGTCACTACTAGTGTTTTAAAAAACGCACCTAGGCGCCGGCGTGGCCTCCACGCCGCTTAGACCCTAAGCGTGTGCTTTTTTGGTCAACTATATTTTAAAATAAAAAGCGCGCGCCTATGCTCGCTTAGTCACGCCTAGGCGCTTTTAGTTACGTCCAGTGCGTTTAGCGCTTTTTAATTAAAAATATATTTTTATCTTTTTTTAATATTTAATATAATATTAAAAATAAGAAAACCTCTTTCATGACTCGCTCACGCCTCACCCTCGCAAGCCAAAAAAAAACTTGGTCTTCACATACATACACTTCACACTTTTTAAAACCGTGGTCACTACTAACTAGGATGTGGGCAAATTAAAATTACCCATTGTGGGGCAGGATATTGGGTCTGCTTAGTTGAGAAGCTAATATATGTTGCTTATTTTTTAATGCGTTATTTTATTGAAGGATCCATTGTATATATAACGTAGGGTCCATGAATGTTGAATGTTTCAACTTTAGTTGAAAGGAGCTTCAAAATCTAATGTGAAGAAAACAAAAGTTTGGGATGGGAATCCTTCTTAGTTTTTGGGAGTAATGATGCTCTTATTTTGGATCAAATAATGCATAAAGTGCAATTGAGTGAGATAGCAAAAAAAAAAAAAAAAATAGACAAATTCTTTTATTATAGGCCTATCATATATCTACCTATAATGAAAGCGGCTATAATTGTTTACTATTCTTATTGCCATGTGTCAACTTCACATGTGGTTGTCTTTCAATTTTGACCAATTATTTTTTTCTATTTTGTTTATTGTTTAAACTAATTAAGAGCACCACAAAATCAGCCCAACAACCTAACAATATAGCACTCCAATTTTGGGCCCAACAATCTAATTATATAAACCTATAATAAAAGGTTAATTTTTTTACTATTTCTATTGCCACATGTCAGCTTGAAATATAGTTATCTTCCATTTTTTTTTTTTGTATTTAGATAATTATATTTAAACCGTACTTTTTTTTAACCACACCATATTTTAATAATAATAAAAGTTTTCAACAATATCTAATTTTCACATTTATGTTCCTAACTATTTGTTATCATATTTTTTATCATCAACATATTAATTAAAGACATCTTATCTTTTTTTTCACGATGATGATTTATTGCTTAAAAATTAATTAAGGGGATGTAAAATATTTTTTTCTCTCTTATATTTTACATAAATAAAATAAAAATATAAGTATCCTATATCTATTTTCTCAAACATTTAAAAAAAATTAAAAAAATCTAAAATTTAAATATTCAATTATCCCTATAAATTACATGATTCCACTAATTGCTAAAAACTAGACCCACTAACACACTATGCCAAATAATAGCACAAATATAAATCAATAACCACGACTCCTATAATTATATTTGACTCTTTTAAATTAGAATAACAAACAAAAAGTATTAATACTCTTAAAATCCTCCTCCTCCCTAAGAATACCATTGTCTTCAAGAGTGGACTTCTTTCAAACTATACATCTTCTTCTATTTTTTTAATTTATAATTTATAATTATGGTAGACTTGTTCCAAAGAATATTGACCTTAAAATTGAGTTTTTGAAGAACTCAAACCTCTAAATGCATAAAATGTCAAATAATTTCATTCTCTTTTTTTCTTTCATTTATCTTTGCACTCTTTAAATTGAGAGAAATTTACATTTATAAATCCGTAAAAAGGAAAAAAAAAAATTAGAAATACCCATGTTGACTTTATTTTAGGTAACCAGTTGGGATAGAAGGAAAATATCATACTGGAATACTCTAATAATTATAATGCACCTAAATTCAAATGGGCCCATTTGAATTTGAGAGCGTCAGTTCTTGCAATCGCATCAGAGGCCGAAAATTTACATATTAATATGATTGTGTACATATGATTTCACATTTTGATGTGTAAATTTCAACAGATATGTTCCCAAAAAATGTGTGGTGAGTGAGATACATATTTGTAAAATTTTGTTAGAGTTCATACTTACCTAGTCCAATGATTTCTACTATTTAAATTAAATATTGTAACATCGAATGATTTCTACTATTTAAATTAAGTATCGTAACAATTTTCTATGGTGTAGAGATCATAATTTTGATTTGTCTTTTGAAAAACAAAATTAATGTTATTAATGATCTTGTGTTTAGACAATTAGCATATTATCTATATTCAGTGTACTTACTGCATCATTGTCAAATGAATAAAAATACTGATGTATCATTAGTCATTACTAGTATTTGAATAAGAGTGGTGTTTTCCTACACACCAATGACAAGATGTCATCTTGTGATAAGTTTATAAAATGTGTGTATGGGTACGCATTCATATTTGATTAAAATTAATTGTTGATTTTGACTTTAAATCATTTTTTGAATAATTGAAAACAAAGGAATCCGTCTAAGTATATTCCACTCTATTGAACTCTCTTTTTATTTTACACGATTAATTATGTCCACTAAAATTTTGACAAAATTTTAGCAGAGTTTTAGTCTTTAGAGGTGGAACGGAAGACAAATATGCGTTCAAATATTGATGTCCAGATTCACAGCTCCAATCATGACATAGGACTATTCTTGCAACCTCCGTGCTCTCAGCCTCCAATCTGCAGTTTTATACAGTGTCCGAGATTTCTTCGGGAAGTATCAAGCAAAAGAAAACACAGCATGGCTGATGGTGATCTCATTAGCGGTGGCGGTTCTTGGAGGGCCATTAGAAGCTTTACCTTCCAAGTGCTCACCGGCCGGTGGTTCATGATTTTTGCCTCCTTCCTAATCATGTCCATGTCTGGTGCAACCTACATGTTCGGCCTCTACTCCGGCGACATCAAATCATCCCTGGGTTATGATCAGACAACCTTAAACCTCCTAGGATTCTTCAAAGACCTCGGCACAAATGTAGGAATCATGTCTGGGCTTATCAATGAAATTACACCACCTTGGGTTGTTCTTTCATTCGGTGTAATCATGAACTTTTTCGGCTACTTCATGATATGGTTGGCCGTCACTGGCCGAACGGCCAAACCCCATGTGTGGCAGATGTGTCTATATATTTGCATAGGTGCAAATTCTCAAACATTTTCCAATACTGGTGCACTGATTACTTGTGTCAAAAATTTTCCGGAGAGCCGAGGGATAGTCATTGGGCTGCTTAAGGGATTTGTTGGGTTAAGTGGGGCAATTATTACACAATTATATCGTGCTTTTTATGGAGACGATTCTAAGTCTCTTATTTTGTTTATTGGTTGGCTTCCTGCGGCTGTTTCTTGTATTTTCCTACGAACTGTTCGACTCATGAAGGTTGTCCGGCAAGAAACTGAGCTCAAAATCTTCTATAACATTCTCTATGTGTCGTTAAGTCTTGCCAGTTTCCTCATGATTCTGATTATCTTACAAAATAGACTCCATTTCCCTAGAGCTGCATATGTAGGAAGTGCCAGTTTTGTGATTATTTTATTTTTTTCTCAACTGGCTGTTATTATCAAAGAAGAATTCAATGTTTGGAAGAGCAAGAGGCAAGAGTTAAATAATCCCATTCGATTGAAATTTGTTTCTGTACTGCCAAATCCGTCACCAGTTGAAGATACAGAAATAGAACCTTGGCCAACAAGGGGTGATCAAGAAAAGCACGAAAAGCCGCCAGTTTTGTGGTGGAGCAACCCTTTCAAGCCACCAGAAAGAGGGGAGGATTACAACATATTGCAAGCAATTTTCAGCATAGATATGATAATTTTATTTACTGTCACAACATTTGGAGTAGGGGGGACATTGACAGCAATTGATAATCTAGGCCAAATTGGTAAGTCCTTAGGGTATCCAAGTAAAAGCATCACCACATTTGTGTCACTAATAAGCATATGGAATTATCTTGGAAAAGTAGCCTCCGGTTTTGCCTCTGAAATTTTCTTGGAAAAGTACAAATTTCCACGTCCCCTAATGCTCTCACTAGTACTTCTCCTCTCTTGCACTGGCCATCTTCTTATCGCATTTGGAGTCCCAAATTCTCTATATTTATCCTCTGTGATTATAGGATTTTGTTTTGGAGCCCAATGGCCGTTGATTTTTGCAATCATATCAGAATTATTTGGGCTCAAATACTATTCTACATTGTACACTCTTGGGGGTGGGGCCAGTCCACTTGGGGCTTATATTTTGAATGTTAGAATAACTGGTTATTTATATGATAAAGAGGCGATGAAGCAAATGGCAGCTGAAGGTCTCGTTAGGAAAGAAGGGCAAGATTTGACGTGCACGGGCGTGGAGTGTTACAAACTGGCTTTCCTAATAATCACGGGGGCAACACTGATGGGGTGTATAGTTTCAGTCATTTTGGTGTTTAGGACTAGAAAATTTTACAGAGGTGATATATACAAGAAGTTTAGAGAGCAGGCTAATCGATTAGAATAGTATGTTTGTTTTTCTAAGTAAGAATATAACTAACCGTTATATCTTTCATTTGGTTCTGTTTGAATTTCATTGTACTATTTGTCACTGTATTGTGTAAGCTGATTTGATGTTTAGATTTATCCACATGTCACAATATGTTAAGTAGCTGTATAAAATAGGTCGAGCTGTTAATGAACATTTAGTTTCATTATAGAAACGGAAGTATAACTAATGCCACTAGTTAATGTTTTGATTTTGTAATCTGTGAAGAGCTATCTGTTGATAATATCCCTCAGTTTTACAACCATAATAAGATACAGAACATGATGTTTGGCTTAATTCTGCCCATCCATAACTACCTGTCAATTGGTTATACATCCTCCATAACGAGGTTTAAACTCATATATACTCCCATACGACTTCATTTAAAAAGTTTAAATTGTCTCATATAAGACAATTGTCTCTTAACTGATATGGCTACTTGTTCATGGCGTGGCAGTTCATGGATTCAGCAGTCGATCTCATGAACAAATCCTTTATTCATCGCTAACACTTCTTATTCTTGAATTTTAGCAATTTAGCCTCTCAATCACTCTCTATGTGTGTGTGTGTATTTGTGCGTGCATAAAGGTGTTTCGTTATACACACATTTACTTGATATTTTTCATTTAGAATCTGAGACAAGGAAAAGATTGTTTTTTCTTACTGAAAATCATAATCCAAATGGAGTTTTAGATACTGGTGATGTAAATTGAAGAAAGGAGACCATACTTTTGTGTCCTTCCATTTTCATTAATCCAAATGGAGTTTTAGATAGCGGTGATGTAAATTGAAGAAAGGAGACCATACTTTTGTGTCCTTCCATTTTCATTTCAGAATTCATACTACAATAACATGGATGCTGCGGTGACATGTAGAAACAAGAAGATTGATAAGAAAATGGAACGAGAGTGTGTCTTGCAGCTCCCGGAATATTCATCGTAGTCCTCTAGAACACCTGAATTTGCATCCAAATCTGTTCCACCACCATTGTCTCCGGCTGTCCACTTGCCCAGATTGTGTCCATTGCTGACAATATCAATTGCAAAAAGTTCAATGCAAATATTCCCCCCATAAACTAGACATGTCAAAATGTGTTGAGCTATTCAGACCCAAGCAGCCTGGCGTGAAAAATTCTTAGCCTAGGCTCGGGCTTGTGCCGTGCTATGGAATGGCCTATATCTAGAAGAGGAAAAAGAAGGAAAGTGAAAGTCCATAGACTTGGCATGGCACATGCTATGCGGGGCCAGGGTTGCTCGGCCTGATCGGTCTCAAAATTGGTCATGTGACTCATGTTAATTCTCTGTATTCTAAGAGCAGGTTTGAAAGTGTTTATAAACAGTTTAAAGCTTATTGCTTATAATTTATAAAAAGTTTTATCAAACAAGTACTGGGCCTCCTATCCAATATTTTAACAAAAAATACTTGAAAAAGGAAGAGAGAGAAAAGAGAAAAGAAAAAGAAGTAAGAGAAAGAAAGTAAAAAAGACCTGCTAGTGAGGACACCAGCGTTCATTACGAGTTGGTCAATGTTTGCAGCAGATTTGGGCTCCACACTATAAGCCTTCTCATATTTCACCTCTACACCCTGTCCAGAGGCTACAAAAAATGCACCATTTGCCATTACATCCCCTTCACTCCTCCAGTTCCAATCCCTCCATTTCTCCTCTTCAGTGTCCACACGTTTTGTCACCTGTCAAAACAATTTTCGTTCCAATAAATGTATATACTAAAAAGGGTTGGGTTATTCGTCCATTATGCTAGACTCAATACCTCCTTTGCATTGCGATCAAAGGGTGCAATGTATCGATTTCCCTGGCTATTGATGGTGGGATTACCGCTCCCTCCAATTGCGTACATTTCCCATTGTGTAAAATCATTATTGACTACATGTATATACCCTCTTCTACACCTTGGCATTCTTTGAATAAGCTTTTTGCCAAAGTGATTAAAAGCAATAGTCACTTGCATACCGGAATCTGGCAAATAATCGTCGCTATGACCTAATAGCATGACCTCGTTATGGTGCGAAAAATGATTATTGGATATTGTGAGCCCTGTCGATCCCATGACTGCATCGATCAACCCATCTTTGCAATGTGACAATGAGCAATGGTCAATCCATATGTCGCGAGCACCGAAAATGGAAATCCCATCACCGTCTGATTTTGTGCGCCATCCATAGTGTGTTGGACTTGACCTTATATTAGTCTCGCCAGCTTCATAGCAATGATGAATGTGTATATTGTGGATGATTACATTCGTTATGTATTGTAACGTTATGCATCCACCACCGGTAATGTGCACGTGAGCCCCACGCCCATCAAGGGTTTTGTATGAATTGAAAATTAGTTCTTCGGAGAGTTGTATGAGCATGTTGGTGGCGAAAAGAATCCATAGGGGCTCGGTTTGGATGACAGCGTACCGTAGGGTACCGGGGGCTGGATTGACCGGATCATGGTCCGAGGAGTCCGTGACCACATAATATTTGCCACCCTTACCACCAAGGGCATACTGGCCAAATCCGATGGCACAATCGGCTAATCGTTGACGGTTTAGCTGCCAATTCGGGTCACACCGCCAACAATCGTCTACAGGGTTGCCCGTCAGGCAAGTGGAGGACTGGTCATTGGTGGTGTAGGACAACATTTGTCTTCTTGAAAGTGACACATTTACTTTTCTGCAACATATAAATACATCAATCTTTCAATTTTCTTTAGTGAAAATACAAATACTTCATAGGATGCCATGGCAGACAGGTAAATCTAAAGAGTTTTTTGAGGGGCCCCCTAAGACCTATTAGAGTAAAAGCAAACAAGGAACCAATAACTATGCAGATCTACCCACCTATTGGCCAGAAAATTGAAGGGTCACTGCAGATAAAGAGTGAAGCAGGTGATGAATATTGCATTCATCATTAAACCAATAGAATTAATGAGGTATCTTTGACTAAGAACTGCTACTAAATACTAATTAATTGCCACCAAGAATTAGTAACTGTTTACTAGTAAATCATGCATAAAATCCTAAATGCAAAGTGTGTGTATATATATATATATGTGTGTGTGTATGTATGTATGTAATAAAAAATGGTAGTAAGTGGACAAGGTGTTGGCATAGTTTGGGTTTGGTTCGGTTCCAACGAGAACATTTAAGAGACAAATGTGATAGCTTGTGATGAGTGATGAACACAGAAAGTTAAAAATGCAGATGCCCAGAAAATAAATGAGTAAGAACTAAGAACAGAATGGTTTTTCGAACCTGTGAACATCTTGAACTACATCTTCAGGAAAGGGGTGTTGACCAGGAAGAGTGAGGTTCACCATTGCTGAACTGAGTTGAAAAAATGAACCCAGAAGAAAGATAAACACAATGCAGCTTCTGCTAAACATTTTGAGACCACTCTGAGAGGATAATGGATTTACAGAGTGAGTACTGGAGAAGAAGACTAGTACTAAGGGGATTTTTTCTTCTTCTACTCACTGTGTTTTAATGTAATTAGTCACAATTTGTAATCATTGTGAAAGAATCCTTTGGAGAGGTAAACTTGAAAAAGTAACAGGATAAAAGTGCGCTCCGGTTTTTATGTTTTAGTTTTTTTTTTTTTAATGCAATTTCTCAACATGAAAAAACAGCGCTCCACTCTTTATGTATTATTTTTTTTTTAATTCCATCAAGATATGCATTATTAACTATAAACAACCTTTACTGTAACTAAATTTCAATTAATTTGTTTTGATTTATAATTACTTGTTCAGTCCAATTTTATAAAAGACCTTCCATCCTATAAAACACAAGTTTAATATTTTTTTGGTTTTCTAATATGTTTATATGTTTTATTATCAAATTATAACTACATAATTAAATTTAATATATATTAATATAAAGACATATTAGAAAAAATGTCAGTTTTTAACTCAAAAAACCCAGTTTTTTTCATAGTTGCATTTTTTGTTTTCAACTTTTTACACTACAAAATTTTTTAAAGAAAAGTATCCACTTTTGGAAAAACACTGGAAAACCAATGCCCATTTTTAATAATAAAAAAAACTACACCAAAATTTGGATTTTCCCATAGATTAATTTCTTAGTTTCTTAATATGTTCATATTTAGATATATGTTCGATAGAGTTTTTTTCCAAAATTGCATGGCAAGCCCAAATCTAAATCCATTTTTTTTTTCTCCATGGGGGTTCCATCGACATTTGACTTTTCAATCCCTTTTACACTACAAAAAAATTGCCTCACCAGTAAAGTCAAAACCTTCTAAAAACCCATTTTTTCAAAAAAAAAATAATGTCGGTGGATCATCACATGAACATCGAACCGCCAGCCTTTAATATGTCTTGTTATTAACAAATATGAACTACATTAATTAAATTTAATATATATTAATATAAGGACATATTAAAAAAAATGTAAGTAAAACATGTATAACTTAAGACTAAACCCTAGTGGCTACCTTTTTCATAGTTGCATTTTTTCGGGTCACCAATTTTCCGGGTCCTGATTGGATTAAACATTTATAAAGTGGCCCGTAATTTATCCACTTTTGGAGAGCGGAAACACTGGACCTACATATACCAATGCACACATAATTTAATAATGTATGGTTATACAGTATAATTTGTTTCACTGCTTTTTAATTGGGTAATGATACTTTTACATTCCTACTTATATTTGTTTATGTGATAAAATAAAATAATAATAAAAAATTTTAAATAACATTTTTGTCAAATATTTCACCCCTAAATCTTACTGCCATATAATCAATTATAAGTGGGGATATACAAGTAGCATTACTTTTTAATTACACTAAAATCTTTATTTTTTACATGGATAATATTTGTTGTACACCCACACTTACTCTCACACTTACACCATCACATGTGTCAAATAATAATTTGCTCAAATCATTATTTAATTGACCAAATGAATAAAGTGAGCAAATTATTATTTGATACATGTGAATGTGTAAGTGTGGGAGTAAGTGTGTGTGTACAACAAGCATTGTCATTTTTACATTTTCGATCAAAAAAAAAAAAAAAAAAGCATTGTCCATTTTACATATTGTTACACTTATGTCTTCACTTTTTTTTGTTTCATTCTTATCCTCAATTTTTCATTTATTAGCACATTTGGTCATTGATGACACTTTTTGTCCAAATATTCTATTAATGTACTTCGATGAGTGACAAATAGGTCTTTTTATGATATGTTAACGAATTTTTTGGATGAAAACCTTCATAATGTGCTAATTAGTTAAGCATATAAAGGTGACTATAAACAAAGGTAAAAAACCTTTAGTGAAATTTAAAAGTAATGGAATAAAAGAAAAAATGTGGTGCTAATTTGGATGGGTAGTCGATAGTGTGAGGGCAGGGGGCTCATCTAAGAGGATCCAAGAACAAATGGGGCACCCGTTTTCTCTTCCTTTACATGATATGAATGGCCATCACAATAATACAAACTTTTTTTATTCTGTTTTTACTTTTTTAGTGCTTTAATTCCGTAATTAGCTCATTGCATGGTGTAATGCTGCCTTAGATTATGGTGTATTTCTTCCTAACTCATTATTTCAAGAACTTAAAGCGTGAGAATAAATTATAACGAACATTAAAGTACGAATGTATGATTATTTTATTTTCTTAGTCGAAAATAGTTGATTTATGTAGATCTCTGTTCAAAAATATTTTCAAGAAGATTAGAATGCAACATTTTCACTTTATAGACACAACTTTCTATGCAAGAAAATGAGCTACTATTGTCCAAAAAAATATTCCTTTAATTTGGTCCCAAATTAGGACCCCCTTTGACTTTTTAAACCCATGAATATATAGAAATTTCAATCAATTGATAATTTTATTTTATTTTTTATAAAATTTTAAAAGAATTAACTTTAAAAAAATGAAAAATTCAAAGAGATATTTATACCCTTGTGGCAGAGCAACATGAATATTCCTTTCCTCTACATCTTTGTAAAGGATTAGAGAGCACACTTTGTTTATGCTACTTTAACTGAATTTGGGCCCAAACCCTAAAAGAAAATGAGATGTGCATCTTTCAAAGCATCTTCAAAGTATTCTTGAACTAATTAACAATATCTATGCTCAAAGATACAAGCATGCATGCAAATATATATATTAAATATCTCGATAAAAACTCCGTGTATTAAGGTTTGAAGACTGTGCGTGCATATGCACATTGTAAATTACGGATAAAATATTTTTTCCTTAAACTCGTTTAGTTTATGGATAAAATTTAGTTAGATAATAGTTATTCAGATAACATATTTATCATTATCGTGTATGATTCCACTAGTTATAAGAATGGAAAAAGTCATTGTTAAAAAGTTAGATTTTCGTTAAAAAAAAAAAAAAAAGGGAAGACAATTCTACCTCATTCTTAATTAAACGAAAAAAGTAAATAAAAAAATTAAATGAGAAAAAACAAAACAAAACAAAATCGTCGATTGAACCAAAATCACCGTCGAGCAAACTTCCAAAATTTACCTACAAAGAAACAAAATTACTAGTTGATAGAAGAATTAAAAAAAGATTAGACGAAGTTCCGAACTTTTACCTATTCAATAAAATCAATTAAAATCATTTGAAAACGTGAATGAAGCAAAGATTTAAAGCGTAATGGACGATTGAAGATACGCAATGGAGATTACGAGTGTAGAAGATTTTCAATTTTGGGTTCATAGATGATGGGTGGAGAGGCAAAGATTATTCCATGGAGTCTGGATAGTTGATTTGGGGGTGGTTATGAAGGTGGCGTCGCCGTTGTGGTGGTGATGGGTAGAGCGGCAAAGGACGGCGATGGTACGAAAAGAGTAAATGATAAACTAATTGATGTTCTAATTAAACGGTATGTTCGTCTATTAAAAAATATTAGTGAATCCTTATCTGGATAAATATTTTCGTCAATCTCTTTCCGAGAATAAAAAATGTCCTTGTCTTTCTGTTTAAATTGTTATTCAGATAAAAGTATATACAGACATCAAATCCAGTCAAACATGATAAGACAAATTTTATCTGTCATCTTTAACAATTGATCATACATCAAACGAGCCCTAAGAACTTAAAAAAAGAAAACAATCCAATTTGTCTGTCGCCTCAATTGTTCTAAAAAAAAGTATGTTTTGTTTAAATTGTATAGTCCTATTACCGTACAAATAATGTTCAACTTAAGATCAACTGTACTAAGGAAAATTAATACTTCTTCCGCCCTAAAAAGATATATTTACTTTTATATTTACACATATTAAAAAAATATAGTTATTATAGTTGTAACAATAAATTTTACTAATGCTTTTCTTAATATATTCATATATTAATATCATTACTCTATTAAAACTAGTTTGTACTTTGTTGATAACAAGACACATTAAATATGTGCATATTAGGAAACAAAAAAATCAAACTATACTCTCAACAAAAAAATGACTTATAATTTGGGACGGATGAAAAAGAAATATAAGCCTATCTTTTTTGGACGAATAAATTAATTTATGAGTATTAATTTTAATATTAAACAACGTGGAATCATGTTGTTTTGAAGATGAGGTGTTGCCTCATTTTCCCCTTCAAAAAAGGAACTGTTATTTGCTTTACTTTCCCTATTTGAAAAATTAGGGTATTTGTTAACGGGATAGAATCTAGTAGACACCATGTTCATCATTGCTACTGACCTTTCGTGTTCTCAACTGTATTTGTAGGGTATATATCTTTTGAAAATTCACTCACTCTGCTACAAGCTTTTGTTTGATGCTTTATCAGTGACATGCACGAGATTTGTAGCCTTTCGTTTCGTATGTATTCTGTATTCTTTTTCAACGTGTCATCTCCAAAATTATTTAAAAATGCTCTCCATGTAAGCACATTTTTGACTTGTGGTAGTTGTAGGTCCATCAACTTGACCTTTTATTTCTTGCTAGCGTGACTTGTGCCTTTAGTTTGATGTATATATATATATTCACATTATAGAGATTAAGGAAATGGATCCCCAGTAGTCCATTTTATTTGACACTTTGTCCTTCTCCTTAATATTTTATTGTTGTTTTTGGGGGGAAAAACAAGAGCCCAATAGTCCGGTTTATCGCGTGGAAAAAGGTGTCTAGTGGTATCAGTATGCATGGAGCCCCCAAATCCCCAGCAAAAAGTTGGAGAGTTCAGACTGGAATCCCATGTCTATTTGTTTTCATTATTAATTGGATAAATTACACCTATAGTCCTCATTCTTTTAATTTTATTTGTAGATATAATTATCGTCTTTTCATTAATTCGTACAGATAGTCCTCAAATGACTTTTTTGACGATTTAAATAGTAAAAAATAGAAAACTTAATGAAAAAATTGGAGTTGGAATATCTAATTTTTTTCTAAAGTGCAAAATAGTTTCTTTACATTATATTATTTAAAAAAATTAAAAAAAATACCTTCTTTCCTAACTCCAACCCCAACCCCTCATCCCTGTGACCAAATCGACGAGTTTGGTTCTAAATCGAGAGAGAGACCGATTTCATGCTACTGGTGTGCACCAGGATGTAAACATAATATTGATAATCCAAGAGCAGGACTTCTGAAAACTTTTAGAACCCTCCAAACACATTACAAGAGAAAGCATGGTACCAAACCCTTCATGTGCAGAAAATTTGGGAAGCCATTTGCAGTGAAGGGTGATTGGAGAACCCATGAAAAGAATTGTAGTAAGATTTGGTATTGCATTTGTGGTTCTGATTTCAAGCACAAAAGGTCTCTCAAAGACCACATTCAAGCCTTTGGACCATGGAGCAACTGATTTTGAAGAGGAGGATGAATCAACTTCTGAGATTGAGCTTATTGTTTATTACAGTACATAATTAACTGAAATTAGTTATAACAATCCATTAAATCACGAAGTTTAAACTAATTTGTTGAGTTAGACAAGATCAAGAAGTCTCGTGTTGAGTTGGAATCACTTATCGTGCAACTCCTTAAGACATCAACGGAAGGAAGAGTTTATCTTTTGATCAATTGATAGAAATGTAAGTTAGCATGTATCTGATTTCCTTTTGTAAATTGAGTATATGTCAATCTCTATACGTTCCGTCATTTGCTGCTAAGTTGTTACCAAAGATTATCCTTTGGACTGAAACAGTCTAAAAAAACCCTTAAGGTCTCGCGATATGTGGTTTCGCAAAACTCGAAATAGGAGGGATTTTTCAGAGGTTACGGACCAAACTCCGACGAGTTTGGATCTCAAATCGGGAGGAGAAATCCTCCCGATATGGTCACATTAGCGGTGGCGGGGGCGGGGGCGGGGGCGGGGGCGGGGCGGGCGTTGATGAGGTTTTTTATTTTTATTTTTTATTTTTTAATTATTTTAAATAATATAATATAAATAGACTATTTTGTACTTTTGAAAAAGTAAAAGAACACAACTAAAATTTTTTCATTAAATTATTTATTTATTTTAATTTATTTAATGTAAGGGCAAAATCGTCAAAAAATCATTCAGGGACCATCTATGTGAGTTAATGAAAAAATAGGGACGATATCTGCGAATAAAATTGAATGTGGATGATATTGTTATAAAGTTGAAAGAATGGGGATTGTGAATATAATTTACGCTTAATAATTGGAAAGTTCGCATTTTTCACCTCCAATCATTTTGTAGTTTGTTACTAATCTACCTTCAACCTTTTTTTAGCACTGAAAATCTCCGATCTTTCACTTAATTGTAAATCACGTCCCTATTGATAGACGATGATAGATTTGTCCTCCTATTTAAATAGACAAAAAAAAAAGCAAAAAAAAAAAAAAAAACAAAAACTAAGAGAAAATTGTAAAAGAAGTCCATAATTTTTTAAAAAGTACAAATAAATCTCACATAAAACACTCAAATACATAGTAGCCAAAAAAAAAAAAAAAAAAAAAAAGTAGACATTTCATCTTTTCTAACTAAGCTCATCCTACCAACCCACATCTACCCCCACACTCACCTTTGGTCAAACACCACATTCACAAATACAATCACGACAACGCCACTTTACAAAAATTAATTCAGAAGAAAACAAAAAATAAATAAATTGATTGGATAAGAAAAGACACAAAGAAGAAAGAATGAGATACTACTTAGGAAGAAAATTATAGACAGTTTAGAAGGTAAAATTTTATGGGAAGTTAGAAAAGACAATTTTTACCGAGCTCCCACAATTTGATATTTAGATATAAGTTTTGAAATGATCACAAATATTCTCATCCATTCTCAACTCAAAGAATGACCTAAGATTCAGAATCGGAGCTCCAAAATTTCATCCCCGAAATTTTTATGGGTTTTTTCTCCCAAAATTTTGATGGTTTTAATTTCTTGATTTGAGTTTGAATTGTTAAGCTTCTAGTGTTTTGTGGTGGTGAAGTTGGGAAAATGTTGGAGCATGATTTCTACCTTTGGTGTTGTGCATGTAAATTCACAGATTTGGTGTAAAAAAAAATTATAGATTTGTTCTTGTTTGGATCGATTTTCACTATTTTTCAAATGTCCCCACCGATAGATAGTGGCGGCTTCGGTGGCGTCAGCATCGACGCTAGCATCGCCTGTGGACGGTGGTGATTTGTGGGATTGGATGATGAAGACAAAGCAAGGGTGGGTGTGGTTAGCTTGGATGTGAAAGATAAAATATTTATATTTTTGTTTAATATGTATTAAATTGTTTTAAGTGAGATTTATCTATACTTTTTAAAAAGTTATGAGACTTCTTTTACAAATTTTTCTTAGTTTTTATTGTTTTATTACTTTCATTTATTTTAATTCATTTAAAGAGGAGGACAAATCCATCATTATTAAGGACGTGATTTGTAATTAAGTGAAAAGATTGGGGACTTTTGGTTCTAAAAAAAAGTTGAGAGTAGATTAGTAAAAAATTCTAAAGGTTGAGGACAAAAAGTACAAATTTTCCTTAATAATTTAATATAATATATGAAAAATAGCATATTTTGTTTCCAACTTTTCAAAAATATAAGAGATATATATTTAATCTTTAAAAATAGCATCAAACATTACTAAAGTTTGAAAAAATAGATGGTAGGTCTCGATGAATAAATTTGTCTATTTCTCTATTATCCGACTCAGTGAACTTTACGCGTTTGTTTGACTTAAAATTAAGCACTTGAAATTACATGGATAAAATCATCATACTACTAAAAGTAATAGTGAATCCCCACCCCACCCCACCCCACCCCACCCCACCCCACCCATAGTGTGGCACCGACACCAAATTCCACCCTTCCACGCCCAAAATGCAAACACCACCACCCAACGAAATCGCAACCCAAAACAACCGAAAGATACCACTACTAGATATAGGGATACTAACATGTTTGGTAGTATAGAAATTATTTTTTAAGTACTTATAAGTTGTGGGTCACATGGAATATATGGATAATAAGTGTGTAGTAAGTTGTAGATCCAACGAATGTGTGGATAAAAATATATTTAACCAATTGAAACTATAATTTAAGCTTGACCAATCATGCACTTTAGTGAGAGAAAAATTATTAATCTAATTAAGCTTTGTTTGGTTTGCGATAATAAGTGCGTGTTTGGACCACTTTTTTAAACTCTTTTTTTCTTAAATTTATTTTCAACCACATATTTTATGGGACTTACAATTATTATCAACTTTTCAATTACACATTTTATCAAATTTTTAAAAATATAATATCTTAAAAACTACTTTTAAAACGCCACCAAACATACACTAAATTGGTCATATAATGATTGAAGTGATTTTTTTTTTTGTCTTAATCTTATCCAATTCTGTATAATGCATCCTACTCAACAACCACCAAGGCATTTATAATTTCTAATAGAATAAATAAAATTATATGGATAAAAAAGACAGTTATTATATTTTCAATTTGAAGAAAACAAAAAACTAATAAAGAATAAAGGCAATCCATCCCACACAGAGTTGCTTCATTAGCGTTTGTTTGGAATCGTCAATCGTGTAGGTGAAACGTGTTGTAGTGCGAGACATGTTTGGCTAAGTTTAAAAATAAGTTAATTTACTTTTAAGTATATTTTTACCTCTAAACATATTTCCATATATACCTTAGTTCTGCTTATAACTAAACTTATGAGAATTTTTTAAGCTAAATTAAACATGCACACACATCCATCTCTGTTGATCATGGGCTTATTCCAGTAATGAGTTTGTGGAAAATGTTGACATCAAAATCTGGTAATATTAAGATGTCAACATATTTTTATCACATTCGTACGGTTAGTTTGTAAATGAAACCATCCAAATGGAGAATGGTGGGTAAGGTTCAACTTGTTTCGTCTAGTCAAGAGTTTTGACCAGACGCCAACTATTGATCGCTCTCTTTTCTTTGTTGGTGAACTGGATTATTAGATTCATATCATTGAAGCGACTCGGCGAGGTATATGGAGGTTCGCAAAATCATTTGGGTAATTCGCAATAACATGGCCATCATGTGACATGTGGTCTTTGCGTCCAACGTGGCTCGCAAGTGACATAAATGATTTTCAAGTTTACTTAGAGCCAAGGGCGGAGCCTTGTGAGGCCAGTCTCCCAATGCCTCGCACCAAGTCTAATTATCTATGCCTATGGGTTTGAGAAGCCCAATTAAAAAGTAACAAGAATTTGAAGAATTTTATCTTAGAGAGATGGTATTGCTTCTTCTACATTTGATAAAGAAATGAGGGTATTGTAGTCATTTCATAACCAATTAATTAATTATCATGTGGTAGTGGGGGAAAAAAGTGAATTAATTAATTATCATTTTTTTAACGAGTGAATTCATCGAAAGAGAATGAAAATAGTTCTCTTTTGGTATTACCATGAATTACTTCATCAATTAAGAAATCATACGATTTGATTCTTGAAAATAGGATATATCAATTATTAAATAGATTTGACTAACAAATAATTAATAAATATTTTTTTTATAATTATAGTAAATATAAATTATAACTAGTAATGTTGAAAAAAAAATTCTATCTAGTATATTTCAAAATGTTGAAATAAAAAAGATAGAGGTCCTAATTTTCTCTTAACAAAATACATTGATTTATGATGTCCAATAATCCATCCCATCCATTAGTCCATTGAAAACAGAGTCAAATTTGAGAAAAACCTTTACGGCTAAGTGACTCTGCCATGTTTGATAATGAGATCATTGTACAACGATATTAAAGTATGACAACTCGCAATAAACAATTGTAATGTAAGTCATATTTTGTATTGTTGTGTTATTATATTATTTTATATTCAAATACTTATTAATTTCCGCCCGCACTGAAAAAAATTTCAGGCTCCGCCCCTGCTTAGAGCTCCATCTTTGCAAGCATATTACACTCAACTTAGTAATTTTGTTGGGCTAAGATTTTTGGGGTTAAGACTTGATTTCTCTGGAAGACCTCGTATAATTGGCGAATCTTACATCGAAGCAGTAAAAGAAAATTTTCTTTCGGGTCGTTTCATTTAGAATTTTGATATGGGCTTATGATAAATAATATTGGGCTAGCCTTTGAAGCAACTGAATTCATTTTTGTCGCTGCTTCATATGTATGTATGCATATAAGTATACAGCACTGGACATTTACAACATAGAGATTAAATTATTAAAAAACCACGAAATGTTGGGTAAATTTACAGAAAGAAGTTTAGGACAGATTAACTATTGTTGTCTTGTATGTTGGAGGGGGCCTATAGGGAGTTTGGCTGTTATCCCATGACTCCCTAGGAATAGTATGGTGATTTCTTATGTCAGGTTGGTTGTCTACGGCGGAGCTCGGAGTTGCCCCCTCCGCGTCGGCGTCGGCTCTCATCCCTTCAGTATTAATCATCATTTTCCTATCCATGGAAAGAGTGAATTCTCCCGTCACCAAAAGCATCAGATAGAATAATTAGAAAGAATTTAATAGCCATGTCTGTATTGCAATTGTGGGTGGACTTGTTGACGCAGAGCAGAAACGTAAACAATGAAAACAAACTCAAAATCAATTCGTCTGTATAATATTCTTCTTCAAAACAACTAACTGCACTTGATAACTAAAATGCAAAAAGACAAAAATAGACATGAAACTTAAAGTGCTCCACCATCGAATCGTTTAGCATTGGTCTTGTCCGCCTGCCGAGACGCCCGAAACATATAATAATAAAATTTCGAGCCCTATGTCCGCTTTTTGATAAATCACGATTCACGATCCTCAAGCGTCCGGATAAGCTAAAAAGCTGGGTCCTCTACGCCATCACTTGTGCTCGTTATTTATAGAATTGGAAGTGGCCAGTGGGTGGAGGAGGACTTAGAAAAATCTGAATGTGGGTTTTCCACCAAGAAACACTACAAATTTGTGTTGAGTGAGTGCTCAAAATTAATGCCCCATTTTTTGGGCCCGATCAGAAACTGGAAAATATATTTCCTCAAGTAGGAAAATGCCACCTTGACCTTGCATGAAAATTGAAGGCCACATGCATTTACATATTACCAACATTAATATCTTTGTTGAATGATGCCTGGAACTGAAGTTACCATAATTTTTGTAGGTAATACACTGAGGAAAAGTTGTTGAATCTGGAAATTAAGTGCAATCCTGTGCTTTGACTTTTGTGATTTCTCTAATTTGCATGTGCATTATGGTCTAGTGATTGTAATGAAAATGCATTGGTGCTCTACAACTACTTGTAGTTGATCTACATCATCAACTTGGTAGAAACGGTGTTATTATATTTGTTTTTAATGCCCTGATTTCCCACTATAAGGCATGGTTGGTGTGAATTGAGCACAACAAAATTCAATTTTCCATTATATTTTCATTAAAAAGTAACACACTTTGGCTAATTGTGGCGAATTTCATGGAGCATGCTTGGACAAGCTTAAAAATTATGACTATTAAGAAACTTTTAGGATAATAGTAAGTTGTTTATTTTAATTTTGTTTTGCTAGTTTTGAATTGATATTCTGTGTTAGTTATATTTTTAATATCTTTCTTGGTTTGGATCTGACAATGACATATATTTCTTGAAAATGGAGCTTGGACTTGGTACATAGAGCATGTCTTGGATAGTCTGATAGATGTTTCTTTTTTGGTTTTACTTGTGTTGGCTTCAAAAAAAGTTTGTGGAATAAAACGTGACATACTTTTATCCTTAGAAGGTAATGTAATCTAGATTTTGGGTCGTTTCATATATTATAAAAAGTATTTAAGCCAATTATTAGTTGTATGTTATGTTGTGTTAATTTTGAATTAATTTTCTGCATTATCAAGTGTTACTTTTCATTAAAAAGTATTATACAGTGGATTTTTCAATTATTTTACTTGGCATGTTTGGCTAAGCTTAAAAATACAATTATATAAACAGTTTAATCTAATAGTTAGTTATTTCTTTATGTTTTGTTGTGTTAACTGTGGAATAATATTTGGAATGAATTAGTATCAAGATGTGTAAAAAATAGCATATGCCCACATGGTTTTGAACGATATAATCTAATGGATAGCTGTTTATTTTCTATTTTATTGTGTTAATTATGAAATAATTTTCTGAATAAACAAGTACTCATATGCCCACATGGTTTTGAAGAACTCAACACTGCACCATCCTCATCAAGAAGACCATATAAGAAAAAAGGGCATAGTTTTCAGAAAACAATGTAATACAATGAAATTTCAAGAATAATAAATTATTCTTGCAAATTTACAATTGTTCGAAAATAATGAGATTTTAATAAATTATTTGTTATCTTTTAGAATATGAGAATGAAATAATATTATCATAGACAATGTCTTCCCTTTAATGTGGCTCTTGTCATTTTGCAAAATAATGAGGATTATGAACATTGTGTGTTAAAGACTGTCAGCAAAGAAATGATTGATCGAAATGGAAAGAGTCATACATGCAGAGTTAAAGTCTTTAGAACAATGTGAAGTGTTTGGACTTGTAGTTCAAATACCTAAAAATATAATATTTGTAGGATATATACAAGTGGGTCTTTGCAAAGAAAATGAATAAAACAATAAAATTACAATATATAAAGTCCGACATGATGTCCAAGGTTTCTCACAAAGATCTGTGATTGATTATAAGGAAACATATTCTCTTGAGATGGACGACATTAATAGAGAAACAGATTTTTCTCCTACTGCATAATGGCTAGTGTGAGCAGGACTGTGGACTGTAATTGCTTTTCAGATTCTTTTCCTAAGATCATGGTAAGTCAACTGGTGCAAACAATGATTTAGGACTACAATCTTGTAATTGATTCTCCGCAATTGATCTACTATTATTCAGCTTTGGATTGATTTAATTCTGTAAATATATTCATGAAGTTCTGTATATAAGTCATATATATAGTAATACAAAAATCAACCTTTCAGCAAACTATTCTATTCTTTAGACATTACCTTTATATTTTTAATTAGTTTGGTTGTCTCAAAAAATGTTTGACACGCACCTTATGGATGTAGTAACTAATGTATTGTTCACTTGATAGTGACATATATACATGAAAATTTATGAAGGATCTAAAGTGCTAGAAGCAAATGATTTTATTCCCAAAGCTATGTATCAAATTGCAAATATTATTATATGGATTAAAACAATCCGGACGTATATATAATTCATCAATCTTCTTATGCACAAAAAATCTTCAAATATTTTTATATACATAAAGTACATCTACTAATATCGGGCGCTTTGGCTAAATGACATTGTCAAACCTTCGGAATGGCAGAAGGACCTAACTTATATCAAATATGCCTCTTTTAAGTAGAATAAACTAAAATATCCTTATTTTTTAACATCAGTTAACATACCATCTGTTAATTGATGGTCTATTAACCGACCATTACCGGACCCGGATCTACCTTGGTTGGTCTCATTAACAAATCGATATATCTGTTAAGCTAATTTTGTCCTTCAAAGCTAATTTTTGCTTTATAATGAGTTCACATCATCCCATGTTAAAAGGCATTGAGGTCTGTTAAAACCAATTTTGGCTTGTTCACACCTGTTAACAGACCCACCATGGGTCTATTAACGTGAATTTATACAATTACAACTAATTTTTTCAATTAATCCATCTCAAATCAACTTAGATTTGTAAAAATTTAAAGTAAAAATCATAATTCATACTCAGATTTATACATATTTTCATAATTTATACTACAAAATCTACAATTTCTATTGAGAATTAAAAGAAGAAGATGGAGAATGATGAATTTCTACTTTGAAATGAAATTTCTTACAAAAATAAAATGGGTTGTATTCTAACATTGAAATGAGTTAGATTCTAACCTTGAAATCTTCTCTTTTTTACAAGCAAATGAATTTGAAATCATTTGAAATGGTTATAAGCGGGGAAGAAGATAGAGTTATATTTGATAATTTACACACCAAAATAGGTCAACGGCCAATTTGGCCATTCAGCACCATTCCCACCTAACATTGCCTATGACCGTTATATCACATGAAGTGAAAAAAATCTCTTTTGCCCACTTGAAGATGGAAAATCTGTTCTTGATCCTAAAAGACCATACTTTAGTACAATATGAATTAACCTTCATTGCAAATTACACTCGATTAAACATATTTTTTTTTTTTTTTTTGCAAATCTCCTTACAAGATATAATTTTGCACCAACTTAAAGACATTGGAGTAGTGTTAAACACGTTTTCCAATACCTGAAATATACTATTGACATGAAATTATTTTATTCACAAAAGTTAAAATTTTATTTAGTGGAATATGCAGATGCAAGTTATCTCTCCGATCCACATAAAATTAGATCACAAACATGATATGTATTTACATGTAGAAGAACAGTTATATCATGAAGATTTGTTAAACAAACTTTGCTAGCAACGTCTTCAAATCATTATAAAATTATTCAATCCACGAAGCAAGTCAAGAATATGTATATTTTTCTAAAATTATTCTATACACATGAGGTGCATATAAATAGTGACATCTATGTTTAAAAAATTCACCCGAGTGATAATGTAATTGACTTATTCACAAAAAAATATTGTTGACGTCTATATTAAAGAAAATGGTACATAAGATAGGAATGTGTTGACTCAAAGATCTTCAGTGATTAACATCAGGAAAGTAGTTGTAATATTTTTCTTTTATCCATGTTTTATCCTATTGGGTTTTCCTAGAAACGGTATTAATGAGACATCACTTTTAGTATTCCAAATTTTTAACAATTAACTATACTATTTTTTTCCTTTTGTTTAATATTTTGTTACACTGAGTTTTTGTTAAATAAAATTTTTAGCGAGGTAGTTATTATATAAATAGTCATAAAATGAAGAATTATAAAATAATAAATAATTATTTATGACTATTTAGTCTTATCAGAATATGTAAAAAATAATCTTATTTACTTTAAAAGTCTGTATATTTCAGTTTGTAACTTACATTGGAACTCTATATATATGAATCCATCTTTAAAATAAAATTATGAATATTCACCCTTGATTCTCTTATATCTTTTAATTATACAACAAATTCAATAATATTACAAAAGTTGCATCTTTTTGCAAACATTATATGCGAAACTTCCATTTGGTTCTTGTTGAATCCAAAATTATCGCCACTATATTTAGTTATTATCAATTCAAAACCATTACCATCATTAAAACAAATTACAATAACCAAAATGGTGCATTTTTGTAGAGAATTGGGTTGTCAACATTAATTTTAAAGCAAGTTGTTCATCCTCGCATAATTTGATTCGAAAAAATTAAAAATAATATAATGGAATTTTAAAATTTTCTCCGAAGTTATGGTTGACAAATTGCTTTGAGCAATTAAGAAATTAAATATATAATTTTAATAATAAGATTGCAAATTTATAAGAATCTATTGACACACAAAATATTTCTAAAAATAAAGGCTTAAAACAAAGCCCAAAACATAGAGTTTGAGCAAATGGCCAAGATAAGAATCGCTCAAGGTATATAAAGGCATGGAAGATAGAATGAAGAGGAACAGGGTTTGGACGAATGAAATGATGACTGCATCGCGCAAGGAATGAAGCGGTTTTACATGTGGTCCATGATCCAAAGTAACCGTAAGATGATGGAAAGAGCATTATAGGAGGTTATGAGAAGCTATGATATTCATGGAAGTTACTCAGGATAAGTGTTATGAGATAATGGTCCATCATGGATGAGAATTGTGTAAATGGTAATCAATATATAAACAAGGCAAGGCAATGGAAGAAAGAAGGAAGAAAAATTCTCTCTCACAAATAAATATTTGAATTTACATTTGAAGTCTTTTACTCTTTATTTACGAATCTTGTAACCTTGTGTGTTTGTGCCCTTTGTAGACAAGTTGCATGATATAGTTTTTCAATTCAAACACCCATTGTTGAGGTATTGTCTCAAAATGTTTTGTCCCTTACACATCATCTAAATAATCTCTTAATTGTTAGCACGACAACCAAACATGCGAAACAATTTAGCACGACCTTCATCAAGCCAATTACTTGACAAAGAGGTAAGTATTAAGTTGATCTCTTTGTTGAAAGAATATAATGATTGTTTTGCTTGGGAATATGAACAAATGCTTGGTTTAGATAGAAATCTGGTAGAGTATAGATTGCCTATTAAGCTAAATTTTCAAATCGCATTGACAACCTCCTAGACGTTTCACACATAATGTGTTACTAGAAGTAAAAAAGAAATTGAGCGATTGTTGAAAGTAGGTTTTATAAGAACAGCCAAACACATCGAATGGTTATATAATATAGTGCATGTTTTAATGAAAAATGAAAAAATAAGAGTGTATAAATTTTAGAAATCTAAATATAGCCATTCCCAAAGATGTATACCTAATGCAAACGGTAGATTCTTTAGTCGATTCCACCGCAGGATACATAATGTACTTGTTCATGAACCGGTATTCTGGGTATAATCAAATATACATAGTCGAAGAAAACATCTATAAAACTGCTTTTAGATGCCCAGATGCGTTGGGGGTATTACGAATGGTTAGTAATGCCTTTCGGCCTAAAGAATGCTGGAGCCACTTATCAAAAGACAATGAATTTAATCTTCCATAATATGATTGGTGAATTTATCGAAGTATATGTGATGATATAATAATGATATAATAATCAAATCGCTTAAAGAGGAAGACCATCTTTGCCAATTAAAACGCTCATTTGAGCGAATAAAACAATACAATTTGAAATTGAACCCTTTAAAATGTGTATTTGGTGTCAATGTAGGAAAATTCCTAGGTTTCTTTGTACACAAAATGGAGAATTGAGCTGGATAAAAATAAAGCAAAAGTCATTTTAGAGGCCAAGTCGCCCAACAATAAAAAAGAGTTGCAAAGATTTTTAGGATAAGTCAATTTTTAAAGGCGTTTTATCTCTAATTGTGCAGGGCGAACAAAAGTATTTTTGCCTCTCCTAAAGCTCAAGGGTCAGGACGAATTCGTCTGAAATGAAGAAAATCAAAAGACTTTTGATAACCTGAAAACTTACTTGTCATATCCACCAGTCTTGGTGTCACCTATTCAGGGACGGCCAATGAAGATATATATATATATATGAGCCGAGCAAGAATCTATAGCTGGTATGATTGTTCAAGAAGACCAATTAGGCGAGAAAATAGTAGTCTATTATCTTAGTAGACAGTTAATTAAATGCAAATGTAATTATACAGCTATAGAAAAGTTATGTTTAGCTCTCTATTTTACATGTACAAAATTAAGGGTCTATCTTCGGCTTGTGACTGTGTATTTAGTGTGTAAAGTAAATCTAATCAAGTACATATTTTCTCGCCCTATTTTGCATCAAAGAATGGCCTTTGGACTTAATTCAAAATTCAATACATCCCATAAAAGACTATAAAGAATCAGGCTTTGGTTGATTTTTTAGTTGATCATCCATACGTCAATGTCCCAAATGGAATGGAACTAGACATTGATCTGTGCGAAGTAAAACCATGGACACTATATTTTGAAAGTTCAAAAACAACTAAATAAGTAGGAGTATGTATAGCATTAATAGATGCTTTTGGTGTAAATTATAAGTTTTTCTTTACACTAAACGATTTATGCTCCAATAATCATGTCGAATATAAAGCACTTATAGTAGGCCTAGAGTTATTACTAGAGATGTGAGTTGAAAATGTGATAGTTAAAGGTGATTCTTAGCTAGTGATTAACCAATTGAGCGGCACGTTTAAATGCCAAAGTAGCTATGTTGTAAGCTTGTATGAAATCGCTTAGGAGTTATTGGAAGAGTTTGATCAAGTAGAGCTTCAATATGTAAATAAAATATATAATGATTTAGTGAACGAATTGGCCCAAATGGCCTCGGGTTACTCCAAAATATTGAATTGGAGTCTGTGTGTGAGTATGGAATAATAATGCCTACAGTACAACGAAGGGGGCAATGAAATTTGATATCCATTGTATAGAAAATGAGAATATAGCAAATTGGAGAGAGGAGATAAAAGAGTTTCTAGAAAAATCTGATAAAAAGAGTGAAAGGAAAATTAGGAAAATTAGGTTGCGCGCCTTAAATTATGTATTCATAGATGGAGATTTGTATAAGAAATGCGGAGATGGAGTTTTGTTAAAATGTGTTGATTTGGTCGATGCCGAAACAATAATGGCAGAAGTGCATGAAGAAATATATGTGGGGCACATCAAATTGGCTAAAAAATGAGATGGTTAATCATTAGGAGTGGATATTTTTGGCTAAAGATAGGTAAACTATGCACTCAGTATGTAAATAGCTGTTTAGTATGTCAAAGGCATGGACCAATTCAAATGGGACCAGCAAGAGAAATAACACCTATTATAAAACATTGGCCATTTAGAGGTTGGACCATAGATTTGATAGGAAAAATATACCCCATTCGTCTAAACATCATACATTCAACATAGTGGCTACGAATTGTTTTACCAAATGGGTAGAGGCCATCTCGCTAAAGGAAATCTCGTAAGGGAGGTCATCAAATTTATTCAAGATCATATAATATATAGGTTTGGGATACCGTAAACCTTAATAATAGACATGGAACTTCTTTAAATGGAGATCAAGAAAAGTAATTTTTATCAAGTTGGTGAATTCCATACCTTATTACGCTCAGTCTAACGGCCAGGCAGAATCTATAAATAAGATCTTGAAGAATATTATAAGAAAGATGATAAAGGAAAACGCCAAGATAGGACATGAATATTTAAACAAGGCTTTATGGACATATAGAATGTCTCTACTTTCAAGTCCGAAAGTTACTCCATTTCAACTTATTTACGGGCAAGATGTGGTATTGGATGGAAATAAATATAATTTGAATGGAGAGCAACACGTAGTAATTTGAACGGCTTAAAATCATAGAAAATATGTTAAAATGAGGAAATGAAGATAGACATCCTAAATAAACTACAAATTCAAAAACAAAAGGTTGCCAAGTATTATAATAAGAAAGTTATGGTGAAATGTTTTAAAATAGGTGAGTTAGTCTGAAAGACCATATTGCCTTTGGATAGTAAAAATCCAAAATATGAGAAATGGTCGCCCAATTGGGAAGGGCCATATAAGGTGAAAAATGTATTGCCCAATAGACTTATCATTTAAAGATTTAGCTAGTACAAAACATGTGACATCTATAAATGGCAGATACTTAAAGAAATACGTTCTATCTGTTTGGAAAAGTAAACAATTAGATGTTTGAAATATGAATTCATGTAAGCCAATGAATAAATTGTTCCATTAAAAACATTAAAGATCAGGAACATTATAAAATTCATGACGTCATTGTCCGATGTTACATAATAAGTTGGAAAATACTATTGATTTACTCTATCTAATTCTTCTAGTATAAATCGCATTTGGTCTCTAAGTTTGGACCACTCAGAGTGTTGACGAGTATCAACAATGGATAAAGTCTCCATAAATGCGTCAGGGTCATCCACTATCACTTCTGAATAAAGCGCCATCAGAGCCTTAGTTCGCTCAATCTCTAAAGAAGTGTTACGTTTCTTAGTAGCCAACCTCATCTTGCAATCATCAATTTTGGCATGGAGTTCCTTCATCTCAGATTCTAGACTCATCAACAAAGAATCTTCAACATTACCTCAGAAAAAGTTCGTTCAATTTGGACTTGGCTAAATTAATGTCAATGTTCAAAGATTTCTTTTCAGCCATAGTCTGAATGAAACTCGTCTTCTTAGCCCTTAACTCAACGTTCTCAGACAATAAAATGCTTACTTATTGATTAATCCCTCTCAAAGTCAATCTGGTTGAAGCTGAAAGTTCAAGAGAATGGTGTGTGAAAGCAGTAGCCAAATCTTCACTGAGACGCATAATCAACTACTTTTGACTGTCAACACTCGCTCTAGATATATCCTTATCTGAAGGAAGTATAAGCTAAAATGCCCTCTTTAGAGCATCCATATTCTCAATAGAAGGAATAGAAAAGTTGAAGGACGAGTTGTAGAGGAAGCACGAGGGATGGAACTCGCTTGGACTTGCTCCCAAGAGGTGAATAATGCTTGAATGGACCGCAGGACAGAGTCATCATCTTGTGAGAAAATGATGGTTTACGTTATTCCCACTTGTTGTCATTACAAAGATGCAAAAGTGGAGAAAAGAAAGAATTACCACATCAGAAGCTTTGGGCGAAATGGGGACTTCTCTAGATAGATTGGAAAGGATGTCAGTTTGAGATTGGCTTTTGAACGATGCAGGAGCTTTCTCCTTGTCATCTAGACGAGAAGGCGCTACCACTACGGGAATCTCAACAGGAGCTTGGTCAAATATGAAAGCAAGGGTCAAATATGAAAAATGGTACTACCTATATAGAACTAGTATGGTATTGGAAATGGTACTACTATAGCCAAACCTTCTAGAACTAGATGGAATAAACGAGCATATTGGGATTTCGAGGAGGCTGTAAATCACTATTAGCTACTATGAAAAAAGGATTCAATTCCCGCTGTTGAGGACACAGGTAGAAAAGAAAGAATTACCTCATCGAAGCTTTGATAAGGGCAATTTCGAGCTGTCGGTTTGAGATTAGCTCCTCGAGCTTTTCTGTCATCCGGAATCACTATGAATCAAGAATGATTGGGTCAATTATGAAAACTTCGAATATAATAGAATAAAATGGATAGATCTTCTCGTTCTATAACTATTGACAAATATTGGGATTGGGAGTGTAAGTCACTATCAAACATATGCGGATGGAGATGGAGTTCTAACAATCGTCTGATAAATTTCGAGCTTTGAGGCTCCTAATCATCACCGGAGAATCAAGAATATTGGTTTATGAAACCTTCTTTCTAATAAGAGCGGAGTATCCTTGCTGTCATCTAAAAAGAAATAATCATCGGCCCGATTCTTTCTAATAAGAGAAGGATTATCTTTTCATCTCGTCATCGGCCGATGTGGGCTTGGCCGTTCTTTGCAAGATCACTTGGGACCAGTTTGAGGAGGTGGAACCGATTAAGGATCAGTTGAAGGAGAGATAACGCCTTTTTTAGAACTAGGCACAGAAGAATAAGAAGTTTTTCTATGAGACTTTGAAGGAGGATTGGATTCAAGAGTGTGAAACATAAAATGAACATTGGAAACAAAAAACCTACGCTTAACATTGGGCCAAAATTCATTAAAAAAGAGAGTGAGTAGTAAAGGTAGGATTAAAAGGTACAAGAGAAAAATCAGTCATGAGAGAATTGTTGCGACTCTCAATAATTCTCACATCATCTCGAATAATGGTATAAAAACGCTCCTTGATATTGTTGGAATAACAAGGAGGAATTGGCCAAGTAAACCAAAAGGTAGAGCAAAGAATTGAGGGGTATAAACTTCAACCCTAGCGTTTGCATTCGTTCCATAATCAACGTAAGAAGGCAGAGAGTTCAAAGTAGAAATAAGTAAAATATCCCAACTGGATTGAGTCGTTTAGATAAGTTGGTTGACCACCAATCCATACCATCCGACTAGGCGAGTGGTCGATGAATGGACACCAAAATAGAGAAAATACGCCTAAGCCATAGTTGGGCAAAGCAAAGGGGCCCCGCCGATAGGAGAAGCGGAAGATCGTAGTTGGTATTGGAGGGTAGCCATGTCTCTATAAAGACCAGCCAGGACGAAAGAGCCAAGATTTATGAGTTTACCATGGGCGAGTTCGTTGGAAATAGGTAAGTAACCTATGGAAGGTTTAATATTGGGAACATAGATAACGAACTTACATAGCCGAAGAATGGATAAAGGCCACACATTCAACATGATTAGGCTAAGCCACAGTATTATTGCGAAGTGTTAAAAGCTGCTTATAAGAGCCAAAAAATTGTTTCTCGATTGAAAGAGGAGTATGGGTAACAACCATTGCAGGTGAAATAGTGGCCCCAATTGGAGGTAGATTAGTTAAAGCACTAATGTCCCTAAGGGTGATAGACATTGGGCCCAGAGGAAAAAAAATGTGTTATATTCAGAAGCTCAAAAGCATAGGGCGATGAAGAATAAAGTGGGTAAAAAACAGGGATATCTAAAGTGAGCTCCAAAATGTCCAAAATTCTTGCTCGATCAAAAAGCTCTCTAGTAGGGCCATGACTAATCACACGTCTATGCCAAGCGCAAAAGCTAGTATCTAATTTGGGCCAAGTACGTATGCCAGCACCACGAAGCGAAGGTAATGTAAGTGATTCAAGAAAAGGAAAAGTATGAAACGTAGGAAAAATTTGGGCGACAGATGAACACCAAACAGCGTCAGCAACGTTAAAAGCTGGGCCTAAATGAAACTCAAGATTTCGAGTATTTGCCGGTAGTAAGCAACCGGAGAAGTGACGAAGGGTGGGAAAGAAAAGCCCGATAATCTTCAAAAGAAAGAGAGTTTGTTGATGTCATTATAAAGTAAGGGCAAGAATTACAATGTTTTCTCTTTGGTGAAATGGTAAAAGAAGTTGAGATGTGATGAAGAAGAATGAATAATGGACGTGGCAAAGTTTTGCCAAAAAAGCAGGACGCACGTCAGCGCCGCCAAGAAGAAGATATCAAGAGGTATTTTACTTTTTGAAATTCCAAAAGACGTGGGAAAAAGTGTAAAGTTTTGAATATGGAAAAATTAATGATTAACTTTAATTAAGCCATATTATGGGGTAATTGTTGACACACAAAATATTTCCAAAAATAAAAGCTTAAAACAAATGCCCAAAAGTAGAAGGCCCAAACATAGAGTTTGAGCGAATGGCCAAGATAGGAATCACTCAAGGTATATAAAGGCGTGGACGATACAGCGAAGAAGAACAGGGTTTAGGCGAATGAAATAATGACTGCATCGCGCAAGGAATGAAGTGGTTTTACACGTGGTCCATGATCCAAAGTAACCATAAGATGATGGAAAGAACATTATGAGAGGTTATGAGAAGTTATGACATTCATGGAAGTTACTCAGGAGAAGTGCTATGAGATAATGATCCGTCATGAATGAGAATTGTGCAAATGGTGATCAATATATAAACAAGGCAAGGCAATGGAAGAAAGAACGAAGAAAAATTCTCTCACACAAATACACATGTGAATTTACACTTGAAGTATTTTACTCTTTATTTACGAATCTTGTAATATTGTGTGCTTGTGCTCTTTAGAGGCAAATTGTACAATATAGTCTTTCAATTCAAACACCCATTGTTGAGGCATTGTCTCAAAAAGTTTTGTCCTCTTACATATTGTCTAAATAATCTCTTAATTGTTAGCACGACAACCAAACGCGCGAAACAGAATCTATTTAAATATAGATTTTGACTCTAGTTGTCGTCTCTTAATGTGGTTGTTGCACAATTTTATATTTTATGCCTTTTCATTTAAAATTTTGACCGAAGGCTGAATCTTTAGATCTATAGTCAGACCTAAAGGCTATATATATATACTAGTTATATGTACGTGCTATGCACGTAAGTTGTCTGTGATAATCTACTAATTAAAAGCGATTGTGTTAATATAATTTTGATAGAATTTAAATATTTTTTGTACTTGTCAAATAATGACCTCATTAAATTTTGTAAAGTTATGTTGTTCCAATGGTTGGATTTTATTTCTAATTGTCCCATGCCTTTGCTAAGTTAAAAAATTCTAACTCTTTGTTTAATAATCTAATAAGCTTAATAATCAGTTCTCCAGAAGCAGCGACAAAAAATAATACAACTCTTAGCATTTTCAAAGTGAATCATCTTAGATATGCACGCATGAACTCTCAAAATCGCACAAAAATCCTCCCTTTTCCTTGTGAATAATTTTAAATATTAAAAAGTGAAAAATATACTGAGAAAAGAGGGTCATAATATAATTAATTTTTGTTTACACCTACTCTAATCAAATTTTAATTTATAACATTATTAGTAAGAATGTTATAAATAATAGTTATAAAAATAAAATATGTTGTTGATTTTTTCATTGAAAAAAATTAGAAATGTAAAAGCTCACCATAAAAAAAAAAAAAAATTTCATGAGCAAGAACTTTTTGAGTTACTATTCACCTCGAAAAAGTTTGTCGAGTTGAATAGTAACTCGACAAACTTTTTCGAATTTTATAAAAAAAATAAAAAAAATTTATGAACAATAACTTTTCGAGTTACTATTTACCTCGAAAAAGTTTGTCGAGTTGAATAGTAACTCGACAAACTTTTTCAAATTTAAAAAAAAAAAAAAAAAATTTCATGAACAGTAACTTTTTCGAGTTACTATTCACCTCGAAAAAGTTTGTCGAGTTGAATAGTAACTCGACAAACTTTTTCGAATTTTAAAAAATTAAAAAATAATTTTTTTTTTAAATTCGAGTAACTCGATTAAAATTTTTAAAATATATATATATATATATATATATATATATATATATATATATATATATATATATATATATATATATTTTTTTTTTTTTTAAATTGAATAACTTCGACAAAAGTTAATTTTTTTTTTTTTTTTTTTTTAAATTCGAGTAACTTCGACAAAATTTAAAAAAAAAAAATTTTTTTTTTTTTAAATTCGAGTAACTTGACAAGATTTAAAAAAATTGTTTTTTTTTTTAAAATTGTGGAACTCGACAAAATTTTTAAAAAAAAAAATGTTTTTATTTTTTGGCTAGTAACTCGACAAAATTTTTTTTTTGGCTAGTAATTCTAAAAATTGTTTTTTTAATGTTTTAATTTTTTTAACATCGAGTAACTCGACAAAATTTTAATATATATATATATATATATATATATTAAATTCGAGGAACTCGACAAAATGTAAAAAAAAAAAAATTATTTTTTTGTCGAATAACTCGAGAAATTTAAAAAAAAAATTTCAAAAATGTCAAAATAAAATTGGGCTACTTTTTAAAAGTTGTAGGACTTCATATACATTTTATTTTATTTTGTTGTTCTTTGTTTTTTTTTTTTATTATTTAAAGAGGTGGACAAAATAAAATTTGTAACAAAATTTAAAAAAGTCGGAGATGGCCAAAGCAAAAAAAAAAAGTTATGGGTAAATTTGTTATAAAATGATAAGAATGTGGACTAAAAGTGCAAATTACAAAAAAAAAAAAAATTTAATATTTCCCACTTTGTCGAGTTACTCGGCAAAGTGGGATAAATTAAAAAAAAAATTTCCCCCTACTCGGCAAAGTGGAAATTTTTTTTTTTTTTTATATTTGTCATGAAAAAGTCCACCTACAACAAAAAAAAAAAAAAAAAAAAAAATTTAAACAAGAACTTTTCCATTTGCACGTGCGTGGGAAAAAAATTTCAAAACTTCATTTAGTCATGGATTAACAAAAATTCATTTGACATGAAAGCGATCACCGAAAAATATGAAATTTTCGGGAACATAGAATACTCATGTAGCTACCACATATCAAAATTTGACAATCCGACGGCATATTTCGACTTACGAAAATGCTAACGAAACATCCTAGTTAGTTTTTCGATTTATCTTGTCACAGTTTACAAAATTGTCCATAAATTGAGTTATATAACATGAAATTATGTAAAACCAATGCCAATGGTTAGGTAACCCATAGGGCTATCGTCTCCAACTGGAATTATGTAAAAATACTTAATATATAAGGTGCGATAAATGTTTGAGTTGGACAACGAAATCGTATCTTAGAAAAACATGAAGTTTAGCAAAACCTTTCAAGTTCACATCATTAACGTGTAACCAAAACATGAGAATCCACTAAAACTACCACAAAACCAAGGTCCACAAAATTTTAAGAAGATATTTACACTACTTAAAGTTTTTTGATTGGTTTATAATAGCGAATCCGTGACGCGCCGACGCGCATAAATCGAAAAAACAACAGTGGGAGGTTTCGCGATGAGTATTTTAGTATGCCTAAACATGCCGTCGGACTACTAATTTTTGATATGTGGTAGCTACCTGAGTATTCTATGTGACTTGAAAATTTCGTATTGTTCGGTGATCGTTTTCTATGTCAAAAAATTTTTGTTACTCCATGACCGGTGAATAAAAATTTCAAAATAAGGAACATGTTACAAAAATTTCTTCACCGGTCATGAAGTAACAAAATTTGTTTGACATAGAAAACGATAACCGAAAAATATAAATTTTCAGGGACATAGAATACTCATTTAGCTACCGCATATCAAAATTTGGTAGTCCGACGGCATGTTTCGACTTAAAAATGCTCACCAAAACACCCTAGGCAGTTTCTCGGTTTATGCGGTCCCAGTTTACAAAATTGTCCATAACTTGAGTTATATACCATGAAATTATGTGAAACCAAAGCCAATGGTTAGGTAACCCATAGAGCTATGGTCTCCAACTGGAATTATGTAAAAATACTTAATATATAAGGTGCAGCATAATTCTGAGTTGGTCAACAAAGTACTGATTTAGAAACAATTCACACAGTCATGGAACAAAAATATTTATTTGACATAGAAAAGCGATTAGCGAACAATATAAAATTTTCACGGAACGTAGAATACCCATGTAGCTAACACATATAAAAATTTGATAATCCGACGGCATGTTTTGACACACTAAAATGCTCATTTGAAACATCACGAGATAGTTTCTCAGTTCATGCTATCGCAATTTACAAAATTGTCCATAACTTGAGTTATATAACATGAAATCATGTGAAACCAAAGCCAATGGTTAGGTAACCCATAGAGCTATCGTCTCCAACTGGAATTATGTAAAATACTTAATATATAAGGTGCAACATATTTTTTAGTTGGTGAACAGAAAAGACAATTTAGAGAAACAATTCACCCGGTCATGGAGTAAAAAAATTTATTTGACATAGAAAAGCGATCACCGAACAATATGAAATTTTCAAGGAACGAATACCCATGTAGCTACCACATATAAAAATTTTATAGTCCGGCCCGGCATGTTTCGGCATACTAAAATGATCACCAAAACATCTAAGTCAGGTTCTCGGATTCATACTGTCGCGTTTACAAAAATGTCCATACCTTGAGTTATACAACATGAAATTATGTGAAACCAAATCCAATGGTTAGGTAACCCATAGGGATATCGTCTCCAACTGGAATTATGTAAAAATACTTAATGTATAAAGTGCAGCAAATATTTATGCACATAAAAGGAGAAGTAAGAAGAGCGAGAGTTCAAAGTATAGAAATAAGTAAAAATATCCCAACTGGATTGAGTCGTTTAGATAAGTTGGTTGACTACCAATCCATAGCTTCGACTAGGCGAGTGGCTGATGAATGGACACCAAAATAGGAAAAATACGCCCTAAGCCATAGTTGGGAAAGCCATAGGGGCCCATTGCCAGTAGGAGAAACAGAAGATCGTAGTTGGTCTTGGAAGGTAGCCATGCCTCTATAAAGACCAGCCAGGACGAAAGAGCCAAGATTTATGAGTTTACCGTGGGTGAGTTCGTTGGAAATAGGTAAGTGACATATGGAAGGTTTAATACTGGGAACACAGATAATGAACTTACATAGCCAGTAATGGATGAAGGCCACACGTTCAACATGATTAGGCTAAGCCACAGTATTACTGCAAAGTGTTAAAAGTTTCTTATAAGAGCCAAAAAATTGTTTTTCGATTGAATGAAGAGTATGGGTAATAACCATTTCAGGCGAAATGGTGGCCCCAATTGGATGTAGATTAGTTAAAGCACTAATGTCCTTAAGGGTGATAGACATTGGGCCCAGAGGAAAAACAAAGGTGTTATATTTAGAAGCTCAAAAGCATAGGGCCATGGAGAATAAAGTGGGGTAAAAAACAGGGATATCTAGAGTGAGCTCCAAAAGGTCCAAAATTCTGGCTCGATCAAAAAGCTCTCTAGTAGGGCCATGACCAATCATGCGTCTATGCCAAGCACGAAAGCTAGTATCTAATTTGGGCCAAGTACGTATGCCAGCACCACGAAACAAAGGTAATGGACGTGATTCAAGAAAAGGAAAAGTTTGAGATGTAGGAAAAATCTGGACGACAGGAGAACACTAAACAGCGTCAGCAACGTTAAAAGCTGGGCCTAAATAAAACTCATGATTTTGAGTAATTGCTGGTAGTAAGCAATCAGGAGTGACGAAAGGCTGGGAAAGAAAAGCCTGATAATCTTCAAAAGAAAGAGAGTTTGTTGATGTGATTATAAAGTAAAGGCAAGAATTACAATGTTTTCTTTTTGGTGAAATGTTAAAAGAAGTAGAGATGTGAGGAAGAAGAATATGAATAGTTGAGTTTTATAGGTGAGCGACGTGGCAAAGTTTTGCCAAAAAGGGGGACGCACGTCAGCGCCGCCGAGAAGAAAATACCAAGAGGTTTTTTACTTTTTGGAATTCCAAAAGACGTGGGAAAAAGTGTAAAGTTTTGAATATGGCAAAATTAATGATTAACTTTAATTAAGCTATATTATGGGATAATTGTTGACACACAAAATATTTTCAAAAATAAAAGCTTAAAACAAATATCCAAAAAAAGAAGGCCCAAACATAAAGTTTGAACGAATGGCCAAGATAGATATCGCTTTAAGGTATATAAAATGGCACAGACGATACAACGAAGACAAACATGGTTTGGGCGAATGAAATGATGACTGCATCGTGTAAGGAATGAAGCGGTTTTACGTGGTCCATGATCCAAAGTAACCGTAAGATGATGGAAAGAGCATTATGGGAGGTTATGAGAAGTTATGACATTCATGGAAGTTACTCAGGAGAAGTGCTGTGAGATAATGGTCTGTCATGGATGAGAATTGTGCAAATGGTGATCAATATATAAACAAGGCAAGGCAATGGAAGAAAGAACGAAGAAAAATTATCTCTCACAAATACACATGTAAATTTATTTACGAATCTTGTAACCTTGTGTGCTTGTGCCCTTTGGAGAATAATCTTTTAATTGTTAGCACAACAACCAAACGTATGAAAATGAATCTATTTAAATATAATATAGATTTTGGACTCAAGAGTTGTCGTTTCTTAATGTGGTTGTTGCACAATTTTATAGTTTATGCCTTTTCATTTAAAATTTTGACCGAAGGCCACAACCTTTACAAATGGCTGACTCTTTAGATCCTTAATGTGGTTGTTGCACAATTTTATAGTTTATGCCTTTTCATTTAAAATTTTGACCGAAGGCCACAACCTTTACAAATATACTCTTTATATAAATATATATATATATACGTTGTTTCATAAAATATCATTTACTCTTGTGTACAATTTTATTTTAGTATTCTTGTCAATTTTTGATTGATTCAATCAAAATCCATTTGCACAAACAAGAAAACTGGCATGTCTTCGTTGGCTCGAAAGTCAGACATATATGAGAAGAACCGATGAATATAAAAGAACTCCAAGCACATGAAGACTTGAATTCAATTGATGATGACGTATGTGCTTTGTATTTAAAATGTTCGACAATCTTGACTAAATTAAACAAAAATTCTTCATAATTACACTTAATTAAAAAAATATTATGTAATCAATTACGCAATGGTAATCTCATGATTTTATTTTTAATTACCTTAAACTTAGGTCAAAATTTGTCTTATGTTGAGTATCAAAGGTATGCAAGAACACACTAATAAATTAATCTCGTGATTTTGTTTTTAGGGTTTATTTGATTTCAATTTTGATTTTGCTAAACAATTGAAGTCAAATTCAACAATTAATTTCAACAACATATTTCATCTACTTTTACAAAATAATTAAATAAACAATTTTAATCAAAATCAAACATATCATAAAAGTCTGTTTGGCACAACTATTGTGAGTAGAGAGTTAGTCGCAAGATCTTTTTTTCCAAACAGAATTGTTACTAAATAAATGTTAATGGTTTGATTCTCTGAATATAAAATTGACTATTTGACCACATAACTATAAAAATATTTTTGTTTACATATAATTGTTTCTTATATTTCTCATATTCTTTAAACATATTTATTTCACTCCTAGAAAATCTATTAAAATTGATATTTTAATTAAATTATCATGTCGCTATTATTTTAAGATATACTATATCATTTAAATATTAAATCACACACATTATGTGTAATTGTTATTATTTATCACATTTTTCACCTTTCGTAAATCTAATTATAAATAAAATAATATATTGCAAAAGTTATTTAATTTGTTTACTTTATCACATTTATTCTCTCTTGTTTCTCGTAATAATGTTTTCAGAAAAAAAAAAATGATTAAGAAATTAATTTGTTTCCTTAATTTAAATCGTATAATTTATTAGCTACTCAAATACTAATTCCATGGTCATGAATCATGATAATCAATTATCAATATTTTGACAGAGTTTTAAATAAAAATTTCGTCATAGACAAACTTGGACCAAAATTTAATAGAACTTAATTAGTGAATGGAAAATTTCAAACTTTATGTAATTGCATAAACTAACCAACAAAATTTGGATACATATTGTGGATAAAATATTACTGTGAAGTCAGTGATAAGGATTTTTTTAAAAATAGAAAATTTTAAAATATAAACACTGTAACAGCAAGAAATTACTAAAATGAATAATTTACTTGGAATGTAACGGACAAAGTTTAAACACTGTAAAAGTAAGTATTAGGCAGGAATTATATCGTGTTTTAAGACATTTCATACATAGGTAGTTGGCACAAAATGTTTTTACTTTTTGAAATGATTGTGCAAATTCTCATTGTCTATAAAATTTTGATATTTTCACCCTCAAATCTACTTTTGCTTGCGCAAAACATCCTTTCCGTCGATTACCATATGTTAGGTATTTGTTGTCAAACAACTTCAAACGGACAATAATAATTTAAGATTAATTTCATAGGTGTTAGTCGAGGATTAAAATTAAGAGAAAAACGACACCACTTAGCAAATCCAATTAAAGCTCGACAAAAAACTTAACGGACCATTTAGAGTGACTTATCTTGTAGTTGCTCAATAGTCTACTCTATTATTTAGGCCCAAAATAAGTTACTTGTGTGTGTTTATTTGTGGCCCAATTGGTTGTAATAAACCTTTGTGCCCTATTTTTTTTATTCATTCCAGCAAACATTTTGGAGTGCCTTGTGAGAGAAACCAAGAAGAGAAACGGCTGTTGTTTTGTTTTTCACTGTGGCTTCCATTGTTAGTTGTTTTGGTTTCTCTTTTTGTTAGATAGATTAGTTCTTAGTGGGCTATACTTATTTGGGTTAATTAGGTGTTATTAGGTTGAGTTTTTCTTGTGGTTTCTAGTGGTGTTTAGCTTTAAATCTGAGCCTAAACATTTAGTGGTGATATATTTTCGACAAATTGGTATCAGAGCTTCGATTTAGTATCATTGGGTGTGAAAAAATCATCAAAATCATTGAAGAAACCGGAGAACTCTAAAAAACCGAGACTTCCGACCCATTTTCCGGCCAAACCAAGAGTCCATTTCGTGGATGGAGACCATATTCCAACTCCTGACGGCGAGGCGATCCTACCTAGACGGCGCGTGTGGCGAGTGTAACAATGTAGCGGCAGCGCGTGTGCTTCACGCACATAGGCGTTGGAGGCACGTGGTTGCTCTGCTGGTTTCTAGCCAAAAAGACATATTACTCCTTGCTGTTTTTTGGACCTTTTGGTGGTGTTGGTTTTGTCACCGGTGTAGTGTGCAAACATTTGGACGTTTTTTTCCCTTAGGGTGCGTTTATAGTTTTCGGTTGCTGTTGCTATGTTGTTGCAACTCTATGGTGTAAAATTTTTGCATCTCTCATAGAATACGAACAACAGATTTGTTCTCTCTGATATTGTATTCTAACTATTTAATTTTCGCAGTCAAGGCTATCGCGTGGGGTAGCCATTTATTTTTCCGCAATAGAAATCATTGTGTGGGGTGATCATTAGGATTGAGGTTACCGTGTGGGTTACCATTGCCTGTTGCTAGACCTAGGATATTATTTGTTGAAATTGTTTACTAATTATTTTTGTTTGGTTGATATAAGTTTTGCGTAACCTATTGTGTGAGAATTGTTTTAGTGAGAATTTTTTTGTTAAATTGTCTCTATTGTTGCTAAATTTGGACTATTTTAGTAGTTTTGTGAAAATTTGTGTATTTTGTATTTTTGTTTGATTTGAGTCCTAAGAATTATAACTCACAATTTTGAAGTGACAAATTTTAATGGAAAGGAGATTTCTCAATTTGGCAACAAAAGATTAAATGAATTTTGATACAACAAAAGTTTCAAAATTTATAGATGGTAATTTTCCTATAGATTTGACTAAAGAACAAAAAGAAAAATCAGATGATCTTGCTTACTCTGCCATAATATTACACTTATCAGATGCTGTTTTGAGAAAAGTTGGTAAACATAACACTACAAAATAACTTTGGAAAAAGTTAGAGGTCATTTATTTGCTTAAATCTATTCCTAATAAACTTTTCTTGCTAGAGAGATTTTTCAGTTTTAAAATGGATCATTCAAATGATCTAAATGACAATGTGGATGTATTTCACAAACTTGTACAATATATTGTTAATTATGGTGAAGTGGTGCACGAAGAGTATAAGGCTATAATATTACTTAATTCTATTCTCGACATTTATAAAGAAGTAAAAAATATAATTAAGTATGGTGGGGACGCTTGAACACCTAAAATTGCCATTGATTTCTTATAAGTAAGGATATGGAGATGAAAGCTAAAAATATGATAAGAAAAGTGGTGAAATTCATATGATGAGAGGGTAGAACACAGTTTAGGCAAACTGGTAACCAATAATATCAAAGTAGTGGTGAGCCAAGCAATAATAGGGGTCAAAAGAAGAGTAAGAGTTGGCCTAGATCTAAATCTAGAGTGAAAGGTAAAAAATGTTATGGTTGTCGAAACACTGGGCATTTTATAAAAGATTGTCCCAAAGCGAGAACAAACAAACCAATAAGGAGAGAGATGAAGTGAATGTTATGTCTTCTTCTAATTCTGATCAAGGTGAAGTCTATATGGTGATACTTCTGAATTGAATCTAACTGCCAAATCTTGTTTGCATGAGTGTGTACTTGATTCTGGTGCTTCTGTTGGGTATCTGTTGCCAAACAATCTCAAACAGGCAATGATGATTTAAGATTAATTTTATAGGCGTTATCCGAAGATTGAAATTAAGGAAAAAAACGACACAACTTAGCAAATCTATTTAAAGCTCGATCCAAAACTTAGCGGGCCATTTGGAGTGACTTATCTTGTAGTTACTCAATGGCCCGTTCTATTATTTAGGCTCAAAATAAGTTGCTTGTGTGTGTTTATTATTATTGGGCTTGTGGCCCAATTGGTTGTAATAAACCTTTGTGCCATATTTCCTTTATTCATTCCAACAAACATTTTGGAGTGCCTTGTGAGATAAACCAAGAAGAGAAACGGCTGATGTTTTCTTATTCATTGTGGCTTCCGTTGTTGGTTGTTTTGGTTTCTCTTTTGTGAGATAGATTAATTCTTAGTGAGCTATACTTATTTGAGTCAATAGAAGTGTTACCGAGTTGAGCTTTTCTTGTGGTTTCTGATATATTTTCGACACCATCCAAAAAGCTCTGTTAAGTGGCCTCCTCAATACGATTCGTACCACTTTGGAAGGGTAATTTCATCTACACACCTATTGGAAGGGTACTTTCGTCCATTTTGGAATGATACTCATTACCAGTCTCATTCTTCTTCTTGAAATATTTGCATCTCTTATTTCACCTACATTTGAGGTCGGAAGTTGGCAATTTTGTTGGAGAAATAGAGAAGAAAATGAGGAAAATTCTACCATTCATGTTTGTCGATTTATTTCTCTTTGTTTGAACAGTAAGAAATGAGAAATAGGTGTGTAGATGAAAGTACTCTTCCAAAATGGAATGAGTCGTGTTGAAGAGGCTATTTAACCGATTTTTTTTGGATGACAATGAACAGAAATGATATTTTGTACAAGCAAATGTTGATTTGAGGGTGAAAATGCTAAATTTTTGTAAGGGTGATTTGTACAATAACTTCGAAATGTAATGACGTTTTGTGCCAATTATCCCTTCAAACACCATTATCTTTGGAAAAACATTGAATTTGGAGCTATTTTTTTTTTAATGTATTAATGTGGTGTAGAATTTTATTAAAAGCTTTACTAAATTAAATTTTAATTTTCCTAAGAGCTGAAATTAGTGTTTTTTTAGAGAAGTACAAAATTTAAACTTATCTAAAATAGTTTACAATGATGTTTATTTGTGTCAAAAAATAGTTATTGACCTTTAAGAAACAATTATTTTTTAAATTAAAATAGTTTTTGCCATTCAAAAAGTACTTTTGAGCGTTAAAAATACCCCCCAAACACATTCTAAACTTGGGTCAAAATTGGTCTACTGTTGATTATATAAGGTATACAAGAAGACACTAATAATTTATTCTCAAATATTGAACACTCTTTGGTCCATGAGTTGAATGTTGCATCAGCACAGCCATTCAAATCTGATCAATTCAATTCAATCAAAAGATAATAAATGGAAGAAGAATACAAAGCGATGAATCCAAAGATATGGCTGCTATTGTTCTTGCCATTTGAATATATCTCATGGTTGCGGTCAAGAACTTCTTATTTTCCCAACTACTTATATATATAATCATTACAAAAATCAATAATAATTGTAATTATAAATTTACTTACTTAACACATCGTGCTCTGTAATTTAAGATTAATGGCTAGAGAAAGAGATGACAATAAATAATGAACAAATTAAATTCGAGACTAGTGATATAATGCTCCCATGAAAGATTATTGTTATAATCTTGTCCGTACAACAAATGTCGCGAGCCATTGAATGAGTATAATGCCCACTTTACATTCATCCAATAAGTGTACGACACTTGTCCCAGTGGGCATTATAACAATGCCCACCGGGAACATTAGATCACTACTCTTAAATTTAATGTGTATTCTTGGGTTACTCTATTACACATTCTGTCTCTCAAAAATAGGTTTACTTTTTGTATTTATCGTCTGTCTCAAATTGTAGTCCACTTTTTTTACTAATAGTATAACTAATTATTTAATATGTCTTATTATCAACAAATATGAATTATTATTATATTAATGTAGAGGTATATAAAGAAAAACGTAAGTAAAACTTATTGTTCCAATGATAATAATTAAATTTTCTTACTCTGTATGAAAATAAAATAGAAGTAAGCATATTTTTATGGAACGAATGGAATAGTAAATATAGGTATTGAAAGAAATTTCTTTTAGAATTGCCCACCCAATATTCAAGTGATATTTTTAAAGACTAAAATTTCACTTGACCGATAATTTGTAGGAGGACTAACTTTCTTAAGGTCATGGACTGTCTCATCTATGTTATTTTTGTGCCACGACTTTTCTAGAACATATCGATTTGAAGCTTAATACATAGTAAGCAAATTTACAAAAAAATTCAAGTTTTAACTTAATTTATATCTGTTGTGGTACATCATGTTTGACTAAGCTTAAATTTTAATTTAAAGTGGCTACATCTTTTTTCTTACGCATACATATTATTTATTTATTATTCACATATTCCATATATTCCATATGACACAAAACTCGTAAATATTTAAAAAATAATTTTAACACTACCAAATAGAGATGGCAATGGGCGCGATCTGGAGCCAATCGGCCCCGCCTCGTGAAAAATTAGGAGTGCCCCACCCCGCGACCTACCAATTTGCGGGGACCTCCACTACCCCCACGTCAATATTTTTTTTTCTGTAAATTGAAAATAAATAAATAAACAAATTCAAGTGGAAGAATTGAAATAAAAGTGATTATGAATATAGAATGTTAGGGTTAAAGAAATAGGAATTTGGTATAATATTTATAACAAATAAAATAAAAAAAATACAAAATTAGAATTGTGGTGTACTAGTTAAGCTTTATAATTTAACAATTTCAACTCAAGATTAAATCCCATTTAGTCAATTCGTGGTAAAAAGTGTGATTTGTAGTTATACTTTACAATTTTTTAAAAAAAAAAAAAAAATTTGAGGGACGGTCCGTACCGCCAAGACATCAGATCAAATTACCATCCTACTACAAAACATGTACTACATAAATATAACAATGACTAGCTGAATATATGAAGAAGGGAGAAAATTAGTTGAAATCGTGTTATACACCCTCTTCTTTCCCATTTACTTTTTCTTTTAGTCAAAGCAAGCGCAATTCTAGAAAAATCTGATTGAAAAAGCGCATAAATTTTGTAATTTGAAAACGCGTTATTCATATATTATTATTGCCAACTTTAATCTATTTCAGGAACCACACTAAAATTAAAAAACGGTTATAATCGGCAATTGCTGTCTTTTTGCCAATTTAGAGACTTCTGTGCAGCTGCGGAGGCAGCGGGTTGGCTTTTTTTAATTATTATAATTTACCGTTTATTCATTTTTCTTGGAATGGAGTCATAAAGGTAGGTAAGATTAATAACAAATATATGTATGGTAAGACCCCACAATTGCTTTTTATAAGTAATTTTCCAGCTCACGTACACACATGAAAAGGCAAGAAATTTGCAGGAAAAATCCCATATCTGCACGACATTACCAAACCAAATAATTTATACCCACAATTCTTGTTATATAAATCCTTAAATCCATTGCCAAAATCAAGAATTTTCAGTCCATCACCTGCAATTATAGAAAAGAAAAGAAACCCCATGAAGAAATCCACCTATATTCTTGCTTCAATTCTTGCATTGCTTTTCCTCTTTGATGCAAAATCAGTCAAGGCTCAAGAAGTTGGTAATGCACGAAATGCATTATGAATATGCTTGTGTAGTTTTTTTCTTTCATTTTCTTGAATCTGATTTGGGTTTTTTGTTTTCTGTGCAGAGGATGAGAGAGAATTTGATTACGCGAAGGGAGGCGAAAAGGGTCCAAAAAAATGGGGAGATCTGAAGAAGGAATGGGCAGCATGCAGAGATGGAAAATTCAGTCTCCCATAGATATGTCAAATGAAAGAGTTAGAATTATTTCAAACCCAGAAAAGAAGAATTATAAGCCTTTCAATGCCACTGTCAGGAATAGAGGTCATGATATCTCGGTAAGGACATTAAACAAAAGCTTAGTTGGCTTCATGTTCTTTATAATTTTCCAGTATTTTATAATTCAATTCCTTCTTGTATCAGTATGTAGCTTATAGGAATTATAGTCGGCACGTTGAAGATATAATTTAAATAAATTAGATGGTCTCGTTTTCAGTAGTTAACTTTTGAAAACCCTCCACACACAGCTTCGTTGGCACGGTGACGCAGGATCGATATTGATCAATGGCACGAAGTACCCACTTGTACAAGCCCATTGGCATTCTCCTTCAGAGCACACTATTAATGGTAGAAGGTACGACATGGAACTACACTTAGTACACCAAACCTCGGACCTAAATGTGAAGAACAGGATAGCAGTTACTGGTGTCTTCTACAAGATCGGCCGACCTGATAAATTTCTCTCCAAGGTAAAAACTTCGAAATACTTGATAAAATTTGCGATAATTAGTCCTCGATAAATCTTATTCTCGAAGAATAGTCGTCTACATAAATTCTTTCTAGTCACTCCATCCAATTATTACTATGCCATAAATTCTAATTGCATTGACCCCATGATCTCCCTTTGCAGTTAATGACAAATATATCATCAATGATTGATAAGAAGGATGAAGACAGAAATTTGGGAATAATTAATCCAAAAGATATTAAAATTAACAGTAAAAGATATTACAGATACATGGGATCACTTACTGTTCCTCCTTGCACCGAAGGTGTTATCTGGACTTTAAACACTAAGGTATGCCTTAATTAAAACCTAAACAAATTCTATATTTTAATTTTTTGACTAATTAATTCAAGTAATTAATCATTCCTAATCTTGAATTATTTTAGGTGAAGACTGTTTCAAGAGATCAAGTTAAGTTGCTTAGAGAAGCCGTCCATGACGTAAGTTATCAAGCATTATCACGTTATTTTGAAGCTTAATAAGATATTAGTCGCTAAAAAACATTGTTAATATAAGTAATTTTATTGATTAATTAATTTCATTTTTTACAGTATGCTGAAGAAAATGCAAGGCCATTACAACCACATAACAGTCGAGATATTTACCTTTACGACTCGGGAGATACAAGTGATTGATTACTACCATTTATTTATTTTTTATCCTCTGATACCTGTCAACAGTATTTTACTAAATCATTTTTTCAATTACTGAATGAGATATATATGTTTGAGGCATTTGTTTGATTATTTGCTTGTACTTTGACTTTTATATGTTACTCGTCGCGGTAGATTATTAAAATTATAATAAATTTACAATTTGATTTTGGGGTCTCCAATCAAAATCAATCCAGTGAGAATTGTCTAACATTTTGTATTGATTTCCAATCATTGATAGACAAACAAACCTTATATTTATGAAAAAAATTCTTTAATTTCTTTTTCTCATCATGGAACAAAAATACTTTGTATAATATTTATTAAATTTTTTCTTTAATTTCTTTTTCTCATCATGAAAGAAAAAGTACTTTGTATAATATTACAAAGTGAAAACCTTTATCTTTCAAATATAAAAAGGATCTCAAACAATACGAAATAATTAGTATATTACATATCTCGTCCATTTTTTTACTAAATTTGACACGTTGTCCACAAATTAATAATATCATCTAAAACATTATCGATTTTAACAATAATAACAAAATAATGTCTTTTGCTTTTTTTTTTTTTTTCTAAAACTCTATAAAGGTACTTTTTACGTAACGCCTTAATATATCTTTACAATAATATAAGAGCCTTAAATTTTTTACTGTAGCTTTTTTCGTTCAATATGCCACCGTTTTGACAATGAAGACAGTCGCAATTTTTTACTTTGTCCAACATTTCACCCAAAAAATGTCCTAAGCACAACTCAACCTTGATTTCTACCGTTGGTCTTCCATGTTTGTCGCCATTTTTTGTGTTAATTTCTTTTTCTTGAACATAAACTACTGAGTTACCATTGTTTTCTGTTTCGAAAAAATTTTCAACACTAAAATTGTTTGTTTTTTATTCGATTATAGAAGATTTAAAATTCTCTCAGATTCTTTCCAACCTTTCAATTTCTTGCTCGTTCTATTGAATTGGGGATATTTTTGGACTTAATGGAAGTTGATGTATAAATCTATGGAAATAGAAACTTGAGATTCAATCCCATTAGTTTAGTTAATCTCTCTCCATAAAGCATCAAAATATATTTGATTAGTCAAAAATATTGAAGGAAAAGCGAAAAATAAGAATATGAAATCAGACAATTTGGATAGTTCATGCAATACAATTTGATGGTTAATACGACAGCATTATCATTTGAAATGGCAAACCCATTTATTTTATGGGCTACATAGTACAACTCAGATGAAATCAAACAAAACAACGAAACTTCACTAAATGCGGATCAAGATAATTGATGGTTAATACCATTTGCTGGTAACAAAGGCAAAGCTCCTCTTCCAACCATGCAATGGCCAGAGGCTGATGATTTTATTAAAGACCATCAAGAAATCATTTGTGTTTGTTATAGCATAGTTTCTGGAGATATTTACCACCTGTAGAATAGTTTGTGAATCCACTTTAAGGAGCCGGGTGAAGAACAATTTAAGGGCATAAAAAAATACGAAAATAGTTTATAAGATTACTAATGGCCACGGTTGTCGAGTTGGCTTGGCAACCGTGCTAGTTGCCAAGTAGCTCGACAACCATGTTGGTTGTCAAGCCAATTCGACAACCAAGTTGGTTGTTGAGTTGGCTCGACAACCAACGAGTCTCTGCTCGACAAATTTAAGAGATATTTGGGTGAAGTTACTGTTCATTAGCGAGTAACTCGCCAATGAAGCCAATGAACAGTTCATTGGCGAGTTACTCACTATAGTTTTGAAAAATTTCAAATCAAATATTGATGTTTACTTTGTCTAAAGGTTACATTTGTCACGAATTTTTTAGTACATGTGGTGATGCTATGTTATATTCGCATTGGTTGCTTGATATTTGGCCAAGGTTGCAGAGCCATCTGTTTGTCGCAACCAGGCTAGCCACTCGGCAACCGTGCTGGTTGCCGAAAGCAGATCGACAACCACATTGGTTGTTGACCAACTCGACAACCAGCTTGGTTGTCGAGCCAGCTCGGCAACCAGCTTGGTTGTCGAGTTGGACAACCAATTTTGTTGTCGAGTTAGACCATCATCTCGACTGTATATCCATTATTTAGTTGATTTAGTTTTCTTGCGTAATGAAACTGTGGGATCAATTTTATGTTATAAATTTTATATTTGATATTTGTAAGGACACATTCTGTATTTATAAATTTTAGAAAATTTCAAATCAGCTATTTATGTTTAAGTTTTTTTGAATCTTACATTTCTCCTGAATTCTCTGCTACTAAATTTGTCTTAATTGTGAATAATCTTGAGCCCAATTGAGATTTCAGTGGTCTCCTATATTTGATTACCAACCAATAACCGATCATCAAACTTTGCGTGGAGCCGAATATTATTGGTGGTCGAGTTACTCGACAACATTTGCCGCCGATTAACTCGACATCGGTAATCTTGCTGCATCCATTATCTTTTTTTTTTTTTTTTAGTTATATTGAATAATATGAACACTTAAGCTTAGCAAAAGAATTGGTCCAGTTTCATGTCACGAGGAAAAGAGGAAATTCAAGTATTTATAAGGATCATAAAAACATTCATGTCACGAGGAAAAGAGATAATGTTTATGAAACTGTGTATGTGGGAAGGATGGATACAGCAAAACAAAAAAGAGAAAAACAAATGACTTATGAAACTGAAACTTGAATGTTTTTATGATCCTTGTAATTACTCTCTGATGATGTTCAAACTGAACTTGTAGACAAACCATGATGGTGCTGATTCAAATGACTTAAGAGAATTGGAAGATAAAACTAATCTAAATCCTCCATCCAACTTGATGTCCCTCATGCAAGTCTATAGAGAAGCGATTTTAAATGAAGACGGCAAGACTGTATCTGATATTAAAGCTAAGATAAGCATAGTAGAAAAAGAGAAAAACGAATTGGTCCAGAAAGTTTCAGATTATCCATTATCTTTTTTGCCTTGTTCTTCTTGAAATCAGCAAATATGCATTATAATTTTGAACTTCACGTAATAGTTGCATCTTCGGTTCATTTATGTTTTGGTTTTGGAAACTACAAAATAATGCATAATTGTTACGGCTGTATTTGGGAGATTGAACAGATGATCATTAGGTGGCCGAAATGTAGAAACTATGTAGAATATTTGGAATCTAACATTTTTCCTAAAGTTCACACTCGACAAGAAAAAAATCTTGTCAAGTGAAAAAAAATTAGAAAAAATCAAAGGAAATGGAAAAGCCCACCGAGTTGCTCGACGATGAACAGTAACTTTCGAGTTACTAGTCATCTGATTTTTTTTTTTTGCCTTTTTCTAATCTTTTTGACAATTTTTTTTCTTTAGTTTATTTTTCCTTATTTGTATTTATTTTACACTTTCTCATTCAATTTTTTCATTAATCTTTTTTATTTTATCTTATAAGCAAATTTGAATTTTTTTATTTTTATTTTTATTTTTTATAATATTGTCGAGTTACTCGATAACATTGAATTTGAATTTTTTTTTTACACATGTTGGGCATTGACCCATTTTTATTTTTTATTTTTTATTTTATTTTAGGAATAATTGCATGAAAGGTCCCTATCGTTTCAAAATCATTGGTGAGTTTTTAGTACTAGATTATTCGAACAGCTACTCACAGTAGATAATACATGGCTGACAAAGCATGGTTGTAGAATATCGTCCTAAATCTTTTATCCGTCTATCTACATTCGAGGTTGCAATTTTTTTCACTTTTAACAGAAAAATGTGAGAATAAAGGAGTAAAACAAGTGTTTTTATATAATTTTTGTCCCTTATTAGAGCTATTTCTCCCAGAAAACTGGACTCTCTGTTATCTAATTTTGCTTACTACTTGTGAATCAAATATTTTGAATACTTTCACTTATTTGTTGTGATCTTTTGGCTTACAAGGCTGCAAAGAAGTCTTGGTTCCTTGAATGCTGAAGCTTTGTTGATCTTGTGTGTGAATCAATAAATTTGGCATCTGATATGAGGAAGGCATTATTTTCTCATTAGATTTTGTGAAAATTAGTCACAATCATGGGTGGCTATGTTTCAAAACTGAAACAAAAGGTGAAATCAAATGCCAAGTACTTCTACATGTCTTGCAAATTTGGTAGAAAGATTGCCCCAACGGTTCCAGTTGCACCTGTGAACACCTTACTCATGCAGAAAATTATGCGATCACTTTTTCTGTCCAAGAATTAGCCTCTTTGGACATTCAAAGTACCATCTGCTACATGTCTAAGTTACAAATTCTAACTTTCCAACGTTCCAAGTTGCAACAGAACCATAATGAACTTGGGACGAACGATACAATTCTCCCTCTTTTCTCCTCTTTATTGTAAATGTAACTCAAAATATTCATCTTATAACACTTAAAGATTTATTATTTGTGGAACATAATATATTTTTTTGGTGTGTGTGTTTTTTTTTTTAGAGTTTAGTAGCAAATAGATTTTCATTTACTTTTTTACTATTTTTTTTATTTTATCGTATAAGCAAATTGTACACAATTCTCTCTATATTTTTTACATTTTTCAAATTTGTTCATGTATTATTTTTGTCATTTCAACTATATTTAAAACTTAAAATTTTTTTCTATATTTTTCACTTACGTTACAACATAAGTGACTAAGACTAGTATATATATATATATATATATATATATATATATATATATATATATATATATATAAAGTATGTCTTAATTTTTTTATTGTAGCATTTTTCGTCCAACACGACGTAGTTTTGGTATTTTACTATTCTTAGTTTTGTCCAAATCATAGCCGCAATTCTTGACTTTTGTGTGTTTGGTGGAATCCCATGTTTTGTTTACACGTGAGCCATGAACAATAAATCCAATTGTTTTTTGTTTTTTTATAAGGAATAATAATTGCACAAAAGGTCTTTATTGTTTTAAAATCGTGGGGATATGCCCACAACCTTTTCTTATTTTTTTTGCTGTCCTTGATTTTGATTCAAGAGGTCATTCAATTTTTTACTAATCTTGTTTTTTTATTTTACCTTCTACAAATTATTCTAAATAAATACTAAAAAATGCCATTCAAGAATTTCAAAATCCACGCACTATGAAATCTTGGTGGCAAATTGAATGTTTTTATTTTTTTTACACTTTTTCATTCAATTTTTTTATTAATATCTTTTTTTATCTTAAATTGAATGTTTTTATTTTTTATAATGTTGCCACATTAAAAAAAAAAAAAAAAAAAACATGAATAGTAAAATAGGGACTTTTGTGCAATTATTCCTTTAAAACAATAGGGACTTTTGTGCAATTATTTCTTTAAAAAAAAACACTGTTCCACCTCGGCAATCAATTGATTGCCGAGGTGGCTCGGCAATCAACAATCAATTGATTGGCATGGTTGCCGAGTTGGTTGCCGAGGAACCTCGGCAACCAAGAAGGTTTCCATTGCTCGTGGAAGATTGATTCCTTTCCCAGACTGAACCTCCACCGTCAACACCAGTTCTTCCTGAAGCCGAGCTCTTGAACCTCTTATGTTTCTGATTCTTCAAATCAGAAGACGGGAAATTCTTTGAAATTCTTGGGGAGCTGTTGATGGCACGGTGCAACTTCCTGGCTAATTCTTCATTTGTTTTGCAATTTGAAATTCCTTTTTGCTTATTGTACAATGTTTGAATAGGGACGTGCTTCTTCATCTTGTTCTTCTTCAGATATTTTTCTTTGTGAGCACTCTCGTCTGTAAGAGAAGCAACAAGTTCCAAAGCATTCTTGGCAGCAACCACCGCCTTTGCTGCTTTAGCAGCCTTCTCTTCAGCAATAGCTCTTGCAGCCTCTGCAGCCTTTTTCGCTTTTATAGCAGCCAATCTGGAGGCTTCCACAATATCCTCATTGGAAAGATTAGGGTTAGCCAAGTTGGATCTCAACACATTATTAAGGCGAGCATCATATCTATTCCGAGCATTAGAAGAAGCGAATGGGGTGTGGCATTTAATATCAGAATTCTGTCTCTTCAATCCTGCCAGAAGCCGCTTTCGATGTGGGAAAAGGGCATCCGAATCCAAGTGATTAACATCACATGTGTTTGTCTCCATTGCTTTCTACATCTATAAGCATACCAATTGCTTCAAAAACCTTCACACTCCAAACAACAATGAAATTCAAACCATTAGCACACTATTCTCACTTCTCAGCTACAACCCCAGATCCATATTCATCAAAAATTCCCAAAACCCACTTCAGATTTTCCACAATTTGACCTAAAACAAACATAAATTCAATCATCACATAAATTTGAATCCAAAATAAGAAGCTGCACAAAATTCAATTCAAACCCATAAGAAGCACAACGATCAAAAACCCCTTAAAATATAAAACAAGAAATAAATATTAATCTTTTTTTTTTTTATCTTAAGCAAATTGAATGTTTTTATTTTTTATAATGTTGCCACATTAAAAAAAAAAAAAAAAAAACTTGAACAGTAAAATTCTCGGCAATGAATTGTTCATTGCCGAGTTGCTCGGCAATGATCTTTATTTTACTGTTCACCAATTTTTTTTTAAGCCTATTTTCTTTGACACAATAAAATTTAAAAAAAAAAAAATTAAAAAGTGATTGCCGAGCCATCTCGGCAATCAGAATAAATTTTTTTAAAAAAAAATAAATAAATAAAAAATTTAAAAGTGATTGCCGAGATGGCTCGGCAATCAATGGCTCGGCAATCAATTGATTGCCGAGAATCCTTCCGTTGCTTCCTCCGACTCGAGGAAGCTAAGGGCCTGTTCTCTTGCTTGTTTTCAACCCATTTTCCATTTTTTATTTTTGAAAATAGTGAAAACGCTGTTTACTTAATCTATTTTGAAAACAATTTTCCAAAACGCTCAAAAATTAACAAAGAAAGCGGAAAACGGCTAAATATCCGTTTTCGTGTTTTATGTGCAAAAGAATGGCATTTTCCAAAATGGCAAAACGTGCGTTTTGCAAAGGGGAGGTCTGGGTTTCGATTCCTCAATGCGGCTTCCCTTTTTTTTTTCAGTTTACACCACGAAAAAAGATGATAATTTAAGGGATTTTCGCGTGTTTTTAACAAAACATGTTCCTTTCCAAAGTGGCAAAGGACGCGTTTTCAACCTAAGGAGGTCGGCGGTTCAAATCCCCTATGTCACATTCAGTTTTTTAATTCTTTTTAAAATGATTTTAATTGTATTTAATGATTTTTAAATGTTTTTAATTGTTTTTAATGATTTTTAAATGTTTTTAATTCCATAATTAAATATTTTTAATTGTGTGTAAATGTTTTTAATTGTTTTTAATGATTTTTAAATTTTTTTAATTCCATATTTAAATGTTTTTAATTGTTTTTAATGATTTTTTAATGTTTTAATTTCATAATTAAATGTTTTTAATTGTTTTCAATTGATTTTTAAATATTTTTAATTCTATAATGAAATTTTTTTAAATGTTTTTAATTCCAAGTTTAAATTGTTTTTAATTATTTGTAATTGTTTTTAATTAATAATTATTTTAATTCCAAGTAAGTCCAAATTTATAAAAATTTCAAGAAAGCCAGCGTTTTCGAATTTCTGTTTTCATAAACAATTTTCGAAATTTAAAAAGAACGATTTTCAAAATCTCAAACAAACACTCAAAACACAAAATACAAAATGAATTCAAAACTCAAAACTCAAAACTCAAACACAAAAGAGAACACCACCCAAGAGTCTTGGCTCGAGTTAGTGACATTAGCCCAACTGCGAAGCTTCCTTCACACATTGTCTACCTTGTAGATCTCGGCATGGAACTTGAGGCAATCTGGGAAGTGATACGCAAGTTCCCAGCTTTTGCCTACTATAGTTTGGATGGGAAAATCAAGCCAGTTGTTGAATTTCTTCTTGATCTAGGTGTGCCAAAATCAGACATTCCCACCATACTAACCAAAAGACCTCAGCTTTGTGGAATTAGTCTCACTGGAAATCTGATCCCCACCATGGCATTTCTTGAGGATTTAGGTGTGGATAAAAGACAATGGGCAAAAGTAATCTATCGCTTTCCGCCTCTTCTCACTTACAGCAGACAAAAACTAAAAGCAACTATTGATTTTCTCTACGAAATGGGACTCTCAGCCGAGAATGTGGGTAAGGTTCTCACACGCTGCCCAAATATTATAAGTTACAGTGTGGAGGATAAGTTACGACCAACTGCTGATTACTTCCGTTCTTTGGAGGTTGATGTCGCTGTTCTTCTTCATCGATCTCCTCAAACTTTTGGTCTTAGCATTGAGGCTAATTTGAAGTCGGTGACTGAATTTTTCTTGGAAAAGGGGTACATTTTGGGGGATGTTGCAACTATGATCTAAAGATACGGGGCATTGTATACTTTTAGCTTGCCAGATAACTTGATATCAAAATGGGAGTTTTTCTTGACCATGGTTTATCCAAGATCCGAGTTCATTAAGTTTCCACAATATTTTGGTTACAGTTTGGAAGACAGGATCAAACCCAGATATGAAATTATGAGGAAATGTGGAGTCAAGTTACTACTGAACCAAATGTTGTCTCTCTCAGAAGAAGACTACCATAAACTTCTGAAGAAAAAAATGGAGAAAATGCTTGCGAATTAGATTCTATGCATTGAATGTAGTAGATACAGTTCAATATTAAAGGGCCGAGCGGCTCGGCAATCAATTGATTGCCAAGCCATCTTGGCAATCAGTTTTAATTTATTTTTATTATTTTTTTTTTGTAAATTTTATTGTGGCTTGGCAATCACTTTTAATTTTTTTTTTTTTTTAAATTTTATTGTGTTAAAGAAAATAGGTTTAAAAAAATCACTACATTTTTTTCATACTTGCATTCTAGCCAAGTAAACACAGGAACCAAAAAAAATTTCCAACCAGATCATATTAATTCTCCACAATCATCATCTTATTCATTTATTTAACACATCAATTTTACAAATTCTCTAACATATTTAAGTGTATATTTATGTTCAGAATTTCGTTATACAACAAAACCACGCTTACTCCTTTCACTTATGTAATTGGTTATCGGGCATCTCGGCAACCCAAATATTTTTTTTTTTTGTTTTGTAAATAAATATTTTAATTTCAAATATTTTTTATACATGTTATATTAACCATTTTCATATATTTTTTTATTTTAAAAATGATTGTATGAATAATTCTAAAACTTTTCCCCGCATTTTTTTTACATACGTGCATTGCATGTAGCCAAAACTAGTATATATATATATATATATATATATATATATATATATATATATATATATATATATATATAATTTACACTATTCTTTTCACATCCTCACACACTAAGTAGACCCATAGATCAAACCTTTTATTTCCCTTCTTACCTTTGTTGGTGGATATTTCGCAAGTCCACATACGTTGATAAGTAATAATAGTGATAAGAAAGAGTATCATTCCAAAATGATTTAGAATCTAGTTTAAATTTTTTTAACAGAGTTCAATTCAAAACACACATTAATCAATTATGTGAGTGATATGAACTAGTAACTAATCAATCCTACTAAAGCAATTTAAACGCTCGCACTAAAATTTGGAGAAAAGTAAAAAAGGGAATATAACACTGCTATTTTGACTATACCATTGTGAAATTCAAATTGAGATTGACATATGATCACAAGTGAAATTCATGTCTTTTCCTCTTATTATCCAATTCTTTGAACTCTTTGAAGTGTAGGAATTCTCCTAATTATAATAGTCAAGTAAAGGTTGAAATTTCGTGCACAAAAGTCTCCAAAATGTGCCTTCAAATTCTGTAAAAAATAGATGTAATGTACACTGATTTGAGGGTGTCTGCTCGAACGACCCCATTCTGCTTGAGCGTAGGGGTTGGTATGGGTTGGGTTGGTTCGATTTTGGGCCCAAACCGAAACCGAACTGACTACTTCGGTTTGGCGTTTCTCCCAAATCGAACCAAACCACCTTGTTGGGCAAACCGTTCCAAACCGAACCGACTAATCATGGGTCGATTCGGTTTGGTTTATGCGGTTTGGGTTTGAATGATTTGGGCTTACATTTGTATTCTAAAAAAATAACAATAACTCCAATTTCAAAATTTCTTTTGGACATGCAACAAATTATTTACAAAACATTTAAATATAACTTCCATTTACAAATTAACCAACATTTACAACTTTTTTTTGGACATGCAAGTTATTAATTTTTGGACATTTACAACCGGTTTAATTTAAATTTTTTTCTTATAAGTTATAATTCGGTTCGGTTCGGATTGGTTTGGTTTGATTTATTTATCACAAACTGAAACCGAACCAACCAAAATTTATTTTTTAGCTTGGTAAACCAAATCAAACCGCCAAGGTGTGAAAAATCGAACCAAACCGACCCGAATCAGTTTAGTTCGGTCGGTTTGAACGGTTTGGATTCACACCCCTACTTAAGCGGACAAAACCATATGAAATTTTTCCCCAAATCCGCTCGAGCGAATAGGTGGCATGTTTTCTTGTGTAGTGGCCTCACTCGCGTGAGGCTTCCTCATGCTCGTCTTTTTTATTTTTTTTTTTTCCACTTTTGTCTTCAAAATACCCTTCAAGTTCGGGTTTAGTCCTAAACACAAAAAATAAAACGAAAATCAACATAATTTCCATTCAATTATCCAAAACATTATATAAAAGTCTTTTTAAGACGGTGGAAATAAGTGTACAAAATACACTTATCCACCCTCATTTCCGATCTCTAATTTCACTCTCTTCAAAGAGTTCCATCATTTGCTTCTAAAAGATGAAAATGTAAATTTATCTCATGACAACTTTGTCCTTTAGAAATACCAATTGGATTCATAGTGTGCAAATATTATATTGCTCTAGCAGGATTCCAACTAATTAGTTGGCCTTTACTTGCTAAATAATTAAATTTTCGTTTTGAAAAGCAAAGCTAAATTCTTATATGCAAACTAAAAGTGTTATTTGAAGAAGCTAGCATTTCTTCTAGATGACAAGTGGACTCATGCTGGCCATTGCAGTTTTCGACTTTTCCATTTGTAATACTAAGTCCCGTTCTCCTATCTACAAACATGGCGAATGCATTTAGATGCTACTTCAGCAAAAAAAACAAAAACAAAACAAAACACTTAACCCACCAACCCCAAAAACCCCACCCCAAGACGCACGCGTACACACACACACACACACACACATATATATATATATATATATATATATATATATATATATATATATATATATATATATATATATATATATATCTACCCATCATTTGCGAAACAACCACCACCCCATCGCCAACGAGCAGAGCCAACCCAACATTCCCTACCAACAATAGTAGCGCCTGTCTTCGCCATCTCTTCTCACCATCTCTCCAAGTTCAACCTCACCAACACCGCCATAACCTCCACCTTCAACATCACTTTTAGTGCTCGTAATCTCAACAAAAAATAGCCTTCTTTTGCAATCCCATATCGATAAACCATCGACGAGAGTTCTTTAGCGGGCTTTATTCATGGTAAAAAAAAAGTCACACTTTGAGATCTGTAATATCAAGCTAAAATGTCACCACCATTGAAGTGCAACTTGAAGAACAAGAATCTGCCATTGAAAGAAGAAATTTGGGGAGGAGGAGGTGAAGACCCATGGGGGAGGAGGAGGAGGAGGAGGACGTGTGCGTGTGCGTGTGCGTGTGCGTGGGGGGTATGAAATGATTGTTGGGGTGGGGTTTTGGGATTGGTGGTTCAATTTTTTTTTTTTTTTTTTTTTTTTGCTAAAGTGGCATCTGACTGGACTTGCCACATAGGCAGTGAACAAGAATTCTCCTGCCCACTGTAAGTAGAAGAACGGGACTCTTGTAATACTATTTAGTCTCTATGGTATTAAATATTAGATGACAATAAAATTACTATTAGTAATAAATAATATTATTTATTCTGAGAAGGCAAAATATTAAATCAAACAATCACAAATATGTGATTTAAAATAAAAAAAAAGCAAATTCAATATAATGTGTTATCATAATAATTTATAAAACTATAAAGCAGTAAATTGATGAGTTTCAAAACAATCTCCACAAAATTGAACGCCTATAAACACACATATTCCTTTTCATATAAGTATCAAAATTTGATGCAAATCAATTTATAAAAATAACCGAAGATTGGATTGAATTTTGATTACATCGTAAGTCGTAATCAATCAATCGAGATAGAGCGTTTTGCACGTTGAAGCTTAGGGGTTAGGAAATAAAAATGATATTTTGTATTTTTTAAAAAGTTTGAGGACTTCTTTTTGCATTTTTTTTAGTTGTTTTTAACTTTTTTTATTTTTGTTTATTTAAAGATGGGGCAAATTCGTCATTTGTTGTTAATAGGGATGTGATTTGTAATTAAATGAAGAGTAATTATATTCACACTACTTTTTTTATTATTCACACCACGTTTTAATTGCAATAAAAGTCCTCCAACATTTGATATATAGACACTTATGTCTCTAATTTTTTTCATCGTATTTTTATCATTAACTTTCATTTAACTTTCATTATGTAAAAATATTAGAGGCAAAATAAAATTTACGCCCTCCTAATTAATTTTTTGGACAAAATCATCATCAAAGGCAAATATAGGGCATGCAAATTAATAAGTTGATGATAAAAATTTGCTAAAAAAAGTTAGAGTCATAAATACGAAAGTGACCAATAGTTGAAGACTTTTATTACAATTAAAATGTAATGTACTTAACAAATAATATTGTAGTAATATAATTACCCTTAAATGAAAGATTGTGAGATGTCTAATACTATAAAAATTGATCTGAGTAGATTAGTAACAAATTAGAAAAGTTGGGAACAAAAATTGCAAAATTCCCTTTAATTTATTAGGAGTAGGGATATTAAAGCTACGCAATTAACTGCGAGACGTGCTATTAATATCATTTTATTTGTTTGACAGAGAGATCCCCAATTTACTGATTTATGTGTTTACTTAGTCTTTTTGTTAAATTTCTCTCCATTTGACTTTTCAACACAGTGTGAGCGTGAGTATGCCGTATGCGGAAGGAGAAGAACTGAAGAAACACTGTAGTGGGACTGGGATAATGCCATAATGGGATTGGATGGGTTGGACTTGGGAAAGATGAAGCAATGTTTTATTTTTTGTTTTATTTTCATATTTTCTACCATTTTTTTCTTTTTTCTTTTATTTATTTTAACTAAAAAAAAGGCTATAATATTCTATTTAGTGAAAATTTTATAGAAGTATATGTACCATTTAGATTAGATTTATATATGAATCTATATTAAGTTGAGTCACGAATAGATTAAAAAGTAAACAATTAAAATTGACGAAAAAATTAATTACGCACCTACTCCTATACATTGGAGACTATGTAGCCAAACAAATGGGATAAGAACGATTTTGCAATTACCCCTACAAGTTGAGGATGAATGTTAAATGTTGAACATGAATAGTACACGTACATTTTTGGTAATGTTTTTCTTTTTGTAGATTATAAGAAGTTAATTTTATCAAATTTTTGGGTAAAAGTTGTAGATCCTATAGAATGTGTCGATAAATAATATTTGATCAACTTATAAATATTTATAAACACTCATGAAATACTTGTTGGTGTCTTGTAGTAGAATTCATAATGTATTTTTTATAATTATTAAAAAAATTCAATTTGATTTCAAATCCTCTTTAAACCAATGAAATTGAAATTTTTATGGATATACATGATCTCAAACCATTCGTTTCATGGAGATGGTTTCAAGGGGGGCACGTGCTTTTGCTAACACCTATAGCTACGAGTAGAGGTGTCATGTGTCAATTTTACTGTTTAGTTGAAACGTTTTATACAAATCAAATTTATAATTGTATTAAATTTCTTTCATTATGAAATCATTTATTACATGTAGGTACGAGACTTTTCATAGATCAAGCCACTCCGTGCCCGATCCGACATGACATGAAACAGAGAAGTTGAGTCACACACGTGCATTGAAGGCTAGTTGAATATTTTAAGAAGTTCGAAAATAAGCCAAAATCATATTATACTTTCTATCTTTTTACTTTATTGTATAGAACATATTAGCATGTGCATAAATTCTGAAATTTCAAAGTGCTTTCTTTAATTTGTTGTTGCTAAGTTTTAGCAATTTCATGAACTACATTAAAAACCAAAAATGATATAGTTTTATTGGAAAGGAGTTGTGAAAGCAGGTAAGGAGAAGTATGCAAGAGCATCTCCAATGATCAATACACTTCATCAACTGAAGTCTACATAGCAGGTAAAATAGATTGATTTTCAGTTCATGTGTCACTACGTCTATTGAATAGATTGTTAAATTAAAAATTCATCTTCAATGAGTTTCGTTTAAAACTAATATTACCGCTTATGTAGCATTTTTTTTAAAATTAGCGGGTCTTCAATTTTTATTTCTCTTGTCTAACTTTTTATATTAAAATATTGAGTTGGATTTAAATTTGGGCTAAATATATCCGTATCACATTTTTTTATAAGTACATTTGATTTAAATTATATAAAAAGTCCATAACTTTTACTTATTATTACATTTATGTCCATAATATTTTTTCATCGTATTCTTATCACCAACCTTCATTTAATTAACACATATTGTCTCTGATAATGATTTCCGTCCAAAAATTCTATTAAGAAGGAACAAAAAGAATCATTTTCTCATCGTATTTTTAAATAAGCAAATAAATAAATAAATACAAAATTTCGATTAAATATTTTTTCCTCATTTTAAAGTACACTAATAGAATTTTTAGGCGAAAATCGTTAATAGGAACAATATGTGTTAATTAATAGAATGTTAAGTATAAGAATTCGATGAAAAAAAGTTAAGGACATAAATGTGGCAATAAATAAAAATTAAAGACTTTTTATACAATTAAAATATGGTATGAATATAACTACTTTTAAATTTGTTGAGCATCCATCTAGAAGTTCGTCTAAATTTAGACGGACTTTTAGATGAAATATATTTTTTGGTGTACCACATCAGTTGAAAGGAGTACTCGTCAACATTCATTGGAGGGGGATTTTTTTTTTTAAAACTTCGTCTACATGTACTTATATCGTACGTCTAAAAATTAATAAATGGAATGTATTGGAGATGCTCTAAATAATGATATCGTGTAGTCAAAATCAATCAATAATGATATGTATAATCAATTATTAGACTGTCTAATAATTATGTGATATTAATTGATATGACATCTTAAATATAGAATTTTGAATCCCATTCAAAATAGTATATTCATTAATGCCACCTAATTACCACGTAGAATGAGCAACATAATTTTCACGTAAATTGACTATAATAATCAGTCTACATGGTAATTATGTAGCATTAATTGATATAACATCTTAAATGTAGAGTTTTGAGTTTCATTTAAAATGATATATAAATTAATGTCACATAATTATATTGCCACATAGACTGACTACACTGATTATAAATAACGTTACTCAAAATCAATTAATGTGTTATTATTGCTTATTTTAAGTTTTTTTTCCATATGAAATCGCGAAAGTTGCATGTAAAATCCCACCGACCACAACTTAGGTTGCACGGGAACGGAAATAGGGGACGCAACATACCTAAAAACACTATTTTTGAAAGAGAAAAAAAAAAAAACACGAAATGTTGTATATTATAAATTATAAATAGTTGTTAAAAATTCAATAAATAGTTCCTTAAAGATTATTTAACTTAAATTCGAACCCACTTGTAGTATATAGGTTAAAGCCTACAATTAAGTTAATTTTTAGTTGACGTCTGCAATTAAATTTAGGGATAGTTTCATTATATACCATAAAAAATAAAAGAATTTAGAAAATATTATTTCACTTTTTTTATTCTAAAAATATAGTTTTTTATTTTTGTAACACTTATAACATTTGTTAAAAAAAAATACGTGTTACATCTGGAATTTAAAATATTGAAAAGTAATTTTATAATTTTAATATAAAACCATGTGCAAAATTATCACTTAAATTTATTCTTGCAGCAATGCAACAAGAAGAAGCAATTTGTAATCATAGTTTTCAAATATTTTGATAAAAAAAATTCTTAAAAGTTTCCGTAAAGTTTCCGACTTTCATAAAAAAATAAAAATGAAATGAGAATTTTCTTTTTGAATTTTAAAAATATTTTCTGGAGTTACGTAAGAGATACGGTTTCTTAAATAAAAACGTTGATATTTTAAAAACTACCATGCGACTTACGCAACAACATTACATTAAATAAAAACGTTGACATTTTAAAAACTACCATGTGACTTACGCAACAACATTACATTAAATAAAAACGTTGACATTTTAAAAACTACCATGCAATTTACGCCACGACATTACATGACGCAACAATTTATACTCACAATTTTTCTTATATAAACCCATAATACAACTCTTGGTCCATCACTTGCAATCGTTGTTTCTTCAAAAATATAGAAAAGAAACCATGACGAGCCAAAGCAAATGCACTTATATACTTGCTTCAATTCTTGCCTTGCTTTTTTTGTTTGGTGCAAAATCAGTCATTGCTAAAGAAGTTGGTAATGCAAGAATATACATAAATATGTATATGTGTGTGTTACTTTTCTTTCATTTCTTTAATCTCATATGGGATTTATGTTTTTTTTTTTTTTTTGGCGCAGAGTATGACAGAGAATTTGATTATATAAAGGGAAGCCCAAAGGGTCCAGAAAAATGGGGAGAGCTGAAGACAGAATGGGCGGCATGCAAGCATGGAAAAATGCAGTCTCCCATTGATTTGTCAAATGCAAGAGTCCAATTTATCTCACAGCCAGAAATTAGGAATTATAAGCCTTCCAACGCCACTCTCAAGAATAGTGGACATGATATAGCGGTAATGATAAATTGCTCTCATTTTAAAATATCATTTTTTTATTGAATCAATTGATTGGCCAAATTTTATTTGAGTTCTGAATATACAATTTTTAGATCACTCTGAATTTTAAAGTCGAATCGCTCAGATTGTGTCAATTTATGCAAAAACGAGAATGTTAAATATATGTTTACAAAGCATGGATCAAGATTGAACTCTTGAAATCCCTCTAAATGCAGGTCAGTTGGAACGGTGACGCAGGATCAATATTTATTAATGGCACGGAGTACCGTCTTCAAGAAGTCCATTGGCACACTCCTTCTGAGCACACTATTAATGGTATAAGGTATGTGCATGCACCTCATGTGCTTGTAGTTTTTTATTTTTTGTCTTAAAATATTACAAGTTTCTTTAACAGATATGACATGGAACTACACATGGTACATGAAAGCCCCGACCTGAATGTGCAAAATAGGACTGCTGTTATTGGTGTCCTGTACAAGATTGGCCATCCTGATGAATTTCTCTCCAAGGTAAAAATTTCAAAAAAGATAAGTTCATGATAATTCTTTATTGCAAGGTGGTGTGAATAATAAGTTTATAGTAAGTTGTGGATCTTACTAAATATATAAATAAAAAGTATGTTCAACCACATATATTTCATAGACCTATAACTTTTTAACTTTTATCAACTTTTCAACCACATATTTCATCAACTTTTATCAAAATCTCATAAAAATTTACTTTTAAACTCCATGAAACAAGCACATAACTATCAAATAATAAAGTGAAAAAATGTGTTATATAAATTATAAAGTGACATTCGATTGTGTTCTTTTAGTGGCAGGTGTTTAAATTATAATTTAAGTTGATCAAATATTTTTTTTATTTATATATTTTGTAGGACTCATAATTTACTATCTACTTATTATTTACACATTTCATAAAATATTCACAACTTATAAACATTTAGAAAATAATTTCACTACAACCGAAGATGCACTTTATTTTCACTTTTTAATCTCGATTTGCAGTTAAACCAAAGTATATCATCCTTGATTGATAAGAAGGGTGAAGAGAGAAATTTGGGAATAATTGATCCAAATGATATTCAAGCGGAGAGTCAAAGTTATTACAGATACATGGGATCACTCACTACTCCTCCTTGTACCGAAGGTGTTATTTGGTCCGTAAATACTAAGGTATGACCTTAATTAAAACCTTAATAATCAATTCCTTAATTAATTAATATGTGTAGTTAAATCTGAACTGCTTTTAGGTGAAGAATGTTTCAAGAGATCAAATTAAGTTGCTCAAAGAAGCCGTCCTCGACGTAAGTTATTGCTAAAAACATCGTTAGTCGTAATAATTTTCTTTGTAATTTTCTTGATTAATTTTCATTATTTACAGTATGCGGAAGAAAATGCAAGGCCATTGCAACCACGTAACAATCGAGATATTTATCTCTACTTCTCGAGATATCCTACAAGTTATTGATCATTGATCACTAACATTTACAAATTTGCATCCAGTACCGGAGGCAATGTCTAAAATAATATAATGTCTATAGTATTGTACTGAATAATGAAGCCAAATATTGCATCCAGTAGGAGGCAATGTCTAAAATAATATAATGTCTATAGTATTGTACTGAATAATGAAGCCAAGTATTGCATCCAGTAGGAGCAATGCTTAAAAGTAATAATAAAAACTTTGAAATAAAATAATAATACAAGAATACTTCTAGTGTTATTATGTTTTATAATTATTTGTTATGAGTTTCTTATTTTGAAGATGTCGTATAAAGAGAGCACTATAAATAAAGAAATTGGTGCAAATGGTTATTAACTTTTGTTCTTAATGCGAAAATGATCTATAACGTTTGTTTTTTGGTACAGTAGTCCTTAACCTATTAGTACGCAATTTGTTCTTATTTGATAAAAAAAAAAAAAAAAGCCAATATACACTTAATTTTAATAAGAAAAAATTGCAGTTGAATTGCTAACCTTTGAAAAAAGTACAAATAGGTCTCATACTTCTATTTTTTATAAAAAAAAAAATTAAAGGAAACTAATAATTTTTTTTAATTAACATTTTATTGACCAAATTGACAGTATTCTAAATTGTTGTGTTTATTTTACGAACTATTATAAAATAACTAAAATTTAAGCTCATAATTATTGACAAATATGTTAGTTAATTTTTTTTATCTAAATTATTAAGTAATTATATTGTTTAAAATTTAAACTTTTATTTTATCGTTACGACATAAAAAAATAACATTGTCACAAATTGATACTCAAATACTTTTATTTTTATTAACTACAAATATTAAAGTTCTAACTGTATTATTCATATTTTAATTTATCGTTTTATTATCATTCAAAAATAAAGAAAACATAATGTAAAATTAATTTTAATTAGTATTTTTATTTTTAGAAAAAACATAATAAGATTGGTTCACATTTAACATAATTTTATTTATTCAAGTTTTTTCAAATCACATAACAATTATATATATTTGAAGCACAATAATTTACATTTTTCCTTTTATGAAAAATTTAATTGATACGACTATAGTGATTTCAACGATCATTTTTCTTTAGACGTTATTTATCTCTATGATTTCAACGATGCACTAAAGAAAGTAAATACGATAAAAACTCTTCTCGTTGTTTGCATTGTACACTAGCGAAGTCAACCCGAAACAAGAAACATGAAAGAAAATTTTGATATTAGAGGCTTAAAGTATCTCCAACTAAGATCTTCAAATTTGTGCAACTTTTATACCAAAATAGTTCTTATTTAGTCATCTCCAACTCATTACATCAAATAAATAGTATACATTTTCTTTCTTTATTTTTTAAATTTTCAACAATTAATTTATTTCAAAAATTATTTAATTACAAATTCTATTACTACTTAAATTTATAAATTAAAATTTTAATTTAATTAAGGTAATTATATTCACACTATATTTTTTTTTATTATTTACACTACATTTTAATTATAGTGAACATCTTCAAACTTTTTTTTATCATTAATATTTAATTAATTTTCACAACTTATCTCTGATGATGATTTTTGTACAAATATTCTGCTAATGTGCGTTGAAATGAGGGACAAATATTTTGTCAAACTTGTATATTTATTATTTATTTTGTTTATTTAAAAATACGAGAGGCAAAAAAAATTTTTTACGTCATCTTAATTAACCTTTTGGACAGAATCAATCATCAAAGACAAAGATAAGATGGGAAAAATTAATAGGTTGATGATAAGAATGTGATAAAAAAAATAGCTGAGAATATGCGAAAAATTAAGCAAAAATTGGAGACTTTCATTACAATTAAAATATGGTGTGTTAACAAAAATGTAGTGTTAATATAATTATCCTGCTTAAATTTATAAATTAAAAATTTAATTTTATTATCGTACTATTCGTTTCAATTTTGTAATTTTTTATTTTAATGAGTAATTCACATCAAAATGGCGCACATTGGAGGTGCTCTAAATATTGTGTCTTTGTAGAACGACACAACAAAATCAAGTTTTTGAAGTATGGAAAGAATGCAGAAATCATTGAAGGAAAGAGAGAATATAAATATTCTGTATTTTTCTGTTACTTTTTCCATTAAAAAAGTTGAATCTATTTATAGATTCTGAAGTAACCATTCACAAAATGGTTACACCCTTTGAGCTTTGAACTGTGACTTTTAGATTAGAATTAAAATTTTAAACTACTATATCAAAATAAAAATTAACAATAAAAAACTGTGCAGAAAAAAAGACACCAATGGTGTTGGTTCAAGGGTTCGCTCTAAGCGGTTCGCTCTAAGCGAGCAAGAGCAAGAGCAAGAAAAAATTCATATTCTATGTCTACTAAGCAACACCATAAACTTTTGTACTTGATTGAAAATCACTTTTTTATTAACTTTCGCACTTTGTCATCAGAAACTAATAATTATGTCGTTCATTTCTATACCGTGATCCCATCGTCACCGTTTCCCACCGTCTACTCCCACTTCTGCCCAATCCTTGCTCACGCCCATACTCATGTCGATGTTGCCTTTGTGAAGTGGGTGCACTTCTTGAATTGACCTTTACATGTGGAAGTTGTATTGTATTTAGGTAATTAGTATAATTTATATTTTTGACTGTTATACATTATCTTAACTAATCAAGATTAAAATTTATTTAAGATCAATTTTATTTTCTCTCAAGACTCAAAAGAGCTATTGAAACCCAAATGGCGAACTTATTCCAAACTACTTGGCCTTGCATATGGTTTAAAAAAGATCGTTACGATAAATAGATAATGGAAGATAAGTTGTGAAAATGATGAAAGGATCAAATCAAACAATACTCATAATAATGAGAATTAGACATTTTACTTTATGTCAAGACTACGTATTAAAATTATAGTTGATAGGATTCTCCAAGCATTGTATTTCATCATGGATAAAAATACGTTTAAGACCAAGCGTGACATTGTTCCAAATTACTACAACAAAAAAGAATAATTTATATATCTCTCTTTTTTCCTTTTCTTTTTTCTTAGAACAACTTGTGAGAGAATTTTATTAAAACTAAAAATAGAAAGTACATCTTAGAGAGGTGGGGCCAAGCCTGTCCTTTCATTGACAATGACAGCTTAAAAAGAGATTTGGTAGTGAAATATTAACTAACATCAATTTAAAGTATTAAAGTCCTAGCCAATGGGGGCGTGGCCCTAGCAAAGTTTTGAATTTTTTTTTTTTTTTTTTTTTGGTATGTGCTTGGAAGTTCAATTATAATTTGTTCAAATAGTTGATCAAAGATTCTGGAGACATCAGAATCTGAGAATAAATACTCATTTTCTTCAAGTTCCTTCAAAATCAGAAGATTCTTCTTTTGAACTTGTATTTTGCTAGGTTTAAATTCCGGCTTTGGTTTCGAACTTGAACTTGATTTATGTAAAGTGATAATGGTGGAAATTATCATGGCTTCTTCTTGGACTTACCTAACTAACGTCCTTCATTGGCTTCTTTCTTGGGATCTTTCTTCTCACATAGATTACTTGAGAAGTAACTTTCGTGTCTTGCAATCTGGATCTCTAGATCATAAGCACGTGTGGCCAACTCGGCATATTTTCTTGGAGATTATAAAATAATCCCCAATGCATGGCTTAGACAAACATGTCAACAGATGATTCTTCACTAATGCATTTTTTGCAGTTGAGAACGAGGTTTCTTTAGCGTTCGATATACCCTACGATAAGTTCTTCTTTGCTCTGCTTTGTCTTGGAAAGTTGTAGAAGGTTGAATGTCCGACTAGTGCTTTAGAAGCGTGTTATGAACTCCCCTCAAGTTGATCCAACAAACAAGTCTATATACCATTCAAACGTCACGCCTTTAAGCAAACGTACAAACTGTTTCACCATAGTGCCATTGTAGGTGTCGTCATTGTTAGATGTTTCAATGAAATGAGCAACATGTTACTTTGGGTTGCCCTTTCCATCAAAACACCAAAACTTTAGAGGTTGGTATACAATCGGCATCCTCATTTCGCCAATCCGACGACAATAGAGCTTGGCATAAACAATGAAGACTGTGGTGAGATATCATATTGGGCATGGATGGTGTCAGCAATCATGTGCTAGAGTTGTTGGACGAGAAAAGAGCCCATGGACAATTGAGTGGTGTCACATACAAACTGCTTCACCGTAGTGTTATTGTAGGTGTTGACATTGTAGATGATTCAATGAAATGAGCAACATGTTACTTTGGGTTGCTCTTTCCACCAAAACACTAAAAATTTAGGGGTTGGTAGACAATCGGCATCCTCATTTTGTCAATCCAACGACTATAGAGCTTGGCATAAACAATCGGGTCTTTAGTTTTGCCTTCTCAATGGGGCTTTGCAACTCCAGTTGGTTGGTGTATGAGTGCAGCAATTTGTACATCTTTGTCTTCCATCAATTTTATCAACTTTTCAATAGTGAAGGTCATTTGTTGAATTTGATTATCAGAGCAAGGCTGATTTTTGTGAACATCATTGGCTCGAATGATTATTTAGAGGTGGTATAATCGCCTCATTAATTATCACGGAGAAATGACATAAATGAATTCGCAGACAGATCTGTCACGGGACATAGAATCAGAACGAGAACTTTTCGCTAAGTTCTTGGGCTTTTCTGCTGAGCATGAACTTGACTTCTTGAACTTAAAGATTTTAATGTTGCCTTTGTTAGATAATTTTTCTCAATAGTGAAACCAATTAAGTTTCTCTAGTCTTCGTCCGGGCTTGGTTGCGTGGAAGAGTTCAACAAGTGTTTCCTTGAAAAGAGTCATGATTTTATTTGCTTTTTCTCTTGCCACAGTTGATATAGTGGTTGAAACTTGAAAACTTCACAGAATCAAAAGATGAGGAGGACAAGAAGATCCCACAGGGCAAGCCAAGAAATCTACAACAAATTTCGTGTATTAAATACAAAAATTGTTGAAAATTAGAATTTAAATAATACAAAGTAGATGATCCTCTTGTGATTGTGTATGTGCACAATCCTTTAATTAGCGATCCGAGTGATGAAGACGAGGGAACACATGGCTTACTTCTTTGACTTCAAGGCTTGATGTTCTTTGAATTTTCAAGATTTGCATTTGAACTTGGCTTTGATTTGAAGAAGGCTTTGATCTTCAAATCGTACTTTGATTTGTTGAAGACTTGGATCTTTTTTGGATTCGAATTTGATTTATGGAAGATTCGATTTTCTTGGAATTTTCAAATTTGGACTTGAGTGATTTTTTTTTCCTCTAGACTTTTAATTTTCGAACCTCTGTACTTTTTTCATCACTTTATGATTTCTCTTGGACTTCATGTCCTATTTATGTAGAAATTATGTAACCACTTTTTTAATTATATTTAAACTACCGGTTTCAAAACAATCTCCACAAAATTCAACGCCAATAAACCGAAGATTGGATTGAATTTGATTATCTCTCAATCAATCAATCAAGATAGAGAGACATGGCAAATCGAGAGCGTTTTGCACTTTGAAGCCTAGGGGATGAAAAAGTTCGTTTTTTTCTTTTTTTTTTTTTTGGATATAATAATATGTAATGCTTAATTGAGATATATTTGACATTTTATTAAAATAGTTAGGATAAGATTGTAAATATAAATGTTTAATTTCAGTTTCACATTTAAGTTGAAAATTGAGTATTTTTAAGGAACTTCTCTAAAAACAACATTAAAATACTGTAGTTTTGGTCGACAACTGTTTCTTTAAATGTTTATTGAATACTTAGTGTTGGAAATTGAGACCAATTCCTTTATTGCCCATAAGATCCTTGTTAAAAAAAACGAAACAAAAAAATATAAAAGATAGAAAGATTTACGGATTGTTAAAACTTAATATATGAAAAATTGTTACCACTGTTCTAAAAAGTCCGCCTAAGCTCCGCCTAGGCTTGAAGCTTGGCCTCCACACTTAGCCATACATCACGCATCGCCCGCCTTGTCCTTATCTCGCTCTCGCCTCCACGCCTAGCCACGCTTTTACGCTTTTAGAACATTGATTGTTACAATAATATAGATTTCATCCACCTAAATTTTCAAGTATATTAAGAAAAATAATATCTTAAACTTTATCGCACCTACCAATTTCTACTCTTTTTACGACCCACAAAAAAACAAGAAAAACAACTATATGATGCTAGGATTACAATTTTTCTTTCAAAAACCCTCAAGCCACAACAATAAAAGAGAATAAATTACGTCAATTTATAGTTAACGAATGACCTAATTTTCTTCCAAGTTTAAACTGCTAAGGAGTCTAAGATTTGAAAACTTGTTCAATTTTAGTTGACCCAGATGTCTTCCAAGTTTCGACTACCTAAGTGTCCAAGATTAGGAAACTTGTAATTTTAGTCGACTTAGATGTATTCACTTTCAACAATTGGTGCATCTTTTAATTTTGGCAAGTTTTGAGAAAATATCCCAACAATCTCCACCTTGACGAAAAACGAGTCAAAACTCAATCATCTTTTCTGCAACTCTTCATCTTGATACTTAAAAAAAATCCAGAACTTTGACAATCTAAATTCTCAAAACAGAGAATTAACATACTCCACCATATAAGTATAATCACTTAAAATTAAAGAATTCTAAGAATTTCATTGGCTTATGTCGAATAAATTTGCTAAAATATTAGGGAAATTGGCACAAATGGTCCCTAACGTATCACGTTAGTGCGCAAATGGTCCTCAACCTTTCATTTTTGGCGCAATGGTCCCTAACCTATCCATTTAGGTGCGGAAATGGTCCTTGTGGACGGATTCCGTTAAAAATCCGTTACACAACCTTTCATTTAGGTGCGCAAATGGTTACTCTCATTGTTTTTTGTCTTTATTAGTGGGAGTAAAATTGTCAAGTTATATTTTTCTTTCAATTGGCGCATATGGTTCCTAATCTTTACCTTTTTTGGCGCAAATAGTCCATAACCTATAATTATATTTTGGTGCACAATTGATCCTTATTTGATGAAAAAGACAAAATATCCTTACTTTTAATTAAAGAAATTTGCAATTAGATTCTCGACCTTTAAAAAAGTGAAAATGAGTCCGATACTTAAATTTTTATTAAAAAAAATTAAAGAAAACTAACAAATTGACAATATACTAAATTATTTTGTATATTTTACGAACTATTATAAAATAACTAAAATTTAAGCTCATAATTATTATGAATGTGCTAATTAAAATTATTTTTATTATTATTAAGTAATCATATTATTTAAGATTCAAACTTTAATTTTAACGTTACAATATAAAAAGAAAAATAAATTTGTCACAAATAAAAGTTTTAATTATGCTCAACACATTTCGATTTTATCTGATCTCATATTTATTGAGTCAATCAAACCCACTTTTGAACCACAAGACTCTCGGACAGCTTTATTTTAAATTTTAATTTAATTTTGTATTTAAAAAAAGTTTCATGATCTTCACACCCCACCCCACCCACCCCCCACCCCACCCCACCTGAGAAAATCCGACCAAAGGGGAGGAGAAATCCTCCTCTAGTCGCAAAACCAGGATTTTTCCCACCCCCTCCTTTTGGCAAAACCGTGGTTTCGCGACCCGGAAGGAGGAGAAATCTCCTCCCTTCCGGTCCTGGATTTTCTGGGTGGGGTGGGGTGGGTGGGAAGATGGTGAAACTTTTTTTAAAATACAAAATTAAATTAAAATTTAAAATAAGACTGATCCAAGAGCTCATGACTCAAAAACGGGTTGGATTGACTCAAGAAATATGATAATCAGATAAAATCGAAATGGGTTGAGCATAATTAAAGCTTTTATCCTATGACAAATTTATTTTTCTTTACATTTTAACGTTAAATTAAAGTTTGAATTTTAAATAATATGATTACTTAATAATAATAAAATAATTTTAATTAGCACATTCGTTAATAATTATGAGCTTAAATTTTACTTATTTTATAATAGTTCATAAAATATACAAAATAATTTAGTATATTGTCAATTTGTTAGTTTTCTTTTAATTTTTTTTAATAAAAAAAATTAAAGTATCGGACTCATTTTTACTTTTTTTTAAAGGTTAGAAATCCAATTGCAAATTTTTTTAATTAAAAGTAAAGATATTTTTGTCTTTTTCATCAAATAAGGATCAATTGTGCACCAAAATATAATTATAGGTTAGGGACTATTTGCGCAAAAAAAAGGTAAAGGTTAGGGACCATTTATACGAATTGAAAGAAAAATGTAACTTGACAATTTTACCCCCACTAATAAAGACAAAAACAATGAGATGGACCATTTGCACACTAAATGAAAGGTTGTGTAACGGATTTTTAACGGAATCCGTCCACAAGGACCATTTCCGCACCTAAATAGATAGGTTATGGACAATTGCGCCAAAAATGAAAGGTTAGGGACCATTTGCGCACTAACGTGATAATGTTAGGGACTATTTACGCCAATTTTCCTAAATATTATGATGCAACTCTCTTGCTTGACTTCTTTGGGAAGTTCATCACCATCGACATCAATTCCACCACACACCTTGCATTAATATCAAGCTAATGCTCGTGTGCAAACATGTGGACCCGCTAGTAGTAACGCATCCTCTATCATGACAATTAGTGCATGCCACAAGGATGTAAATATTTACTCGAGCGACATCATCATCTTCCATAAAGAGACATATTGTCTATATCTGATGTCGAACAGTTAGCCGAGCATGTTCCACATTTTGGATAATTTTCCTCGCGTGACCGTGTTTTTCAAGATCTTTGTCAGAAATAGGGGTTGGTCTCACTTTCAAAACATTGTGCAGTCTAGATTGAATCAAAACATTCTTGACTTGTACTTGCTACAAGCTAAAATTGATTCTTCCGTCACCTCGAACCCGTCTCGCTTATTCGTGTAATAGGGACGGGTTCGAGGCAGTTTTATCGCCTGCTGGAGTTCGCGGGCGGGCGGGCGAGTGGCCGGGCAGCCCTTCCCGCCAAATGACCAGCCCACCCAAAAAAAATTTTTGTTGTAAAATCATAAAATAGAATACTAATTAAAACTTTGCTAAAAATAGACTAAAGAAGAATCGAACCCGGTTGAAATTATAAACTATAAATCTCAACCATTATACCACAATCCCATTCTTAAATTTTTTTTGTTGTATGCTACAAATATTTAAAAAATTATTTCTTTTTAATTTTTTTCCAGTTTTATAAAATAAAATAAAATAAAAATTTGTGGGGCGATTGATGGTCAAAAGATTGACCCGTCCCATTGCCATCCCTAGATTGAATCAAAACATTCTTGATTTGTACTTGTCATAAGCCAAAATTGATTCTACCGTCAAATTTCTCCACGTCATATTTGATAAACATATCTTCTCTATATGCCAATACTCTGAACGACCTGATTCTCTGATACCACTGTTAGGAATTTAGACCAATTACTTTATTGCCCACAAGAACTTTGTTCAAATAAAACTAATGAAATGAAAATATATGAAAGATATAAAGATTTACTTGACCACAAATCTTTCACTATATATAAAAATTGTTACAATCATATAGATTTCATCCACCCAAATTTCCAAGTATATAAAAAAAATATCCTAATATTTATCGCACCTACCAATTTCTACTCTTTGTACAACCCACAAAGAAAACAAGAAAAACAATTAGGATGCTAGGATTACAATTTTTCTTTCAAAAATCTTCAAGCTACAACTACAAAAGAGAATAAACTACGTCAATATAGTTAATAAATGACCTAATTTTTTTCCAAGTTTAAATTATCAAGGAGTCCAATATTTAGAAACTTGTTTAATTTTAGTTAACCTAGATGTCTTCCAAGTTTCGACTACCAAAGTGTCAAAGATTAGGAAACTTGTAATTTTAATCGACTTAGATGTCTTCTCTTTCAACAATTGGTGTATCTTTTGATTTTGGCAAGTTTTGAGAAAATATTCCAACACTCAGGAAGGTGTATTTAAATTGAGATTTTAAAGAACTTTTAAGTACTTAAAAATTTAGAGGTATTCAATGTAGACTTTTTAAAACTCTTTAACTAGTATTGGTGTATTCAATTAGAACTTATAAGCTGGTCAATTTTGTTATTTATTTAACTTAATTTTTATTCAATTTTTTCACATCACATAGCAATTACATATACTTAAAGTGCAATACTTTTATTTTATTTTTATGAAAAATTTAATTGACACAACTATAGTGATATATTTAATATACTAAATTAAATATTATTTAATAAATGTATCAGACCTATTTGCACATTGTACAAATGTTACAAATCCAATTACAATTTTCTTATAACTAAGGGTATTTTTATCTTTTTCATCAAATAAAGATGAATTGCGTAACAAAATACATAAGTTTAGGATTGTAGCGCTAAAAAACAAAGGTAAGGGATCATTTCCATAATAAAGAAAAAGGTAAGGGACCATTTGCGCTAATTTTCCCATAAATAATTTTAAATTTTAAAAGTAACTTTTTTGTTCGTAAAAACTTCTGTCAAGTGCAGACTTTCCTATAAAGTTATTGGAATTAACCCTAAAGCGGTTTGTGAAGTCGTAATGCTTGTGCTCGATTAAAAGTACGAGACTTTCTCGTGATTAAATTCTAATAAAAAAACAATTCCAATTAACCCTTGGTGCATTTGTGCTTAGTTATTCTACTTGGCTTGATTCTAAGAAACATGACATAATAGAGAACATAATTGTGAAATACTGCATTGGCGTTTGACTAGGATGAGGTAGGTGGGTAGATGGGTGGGGAAAATGATATTTTGTACTTTTTAAAATGTTTGGAGACTTCTTTTTTCATTTTTTTGTTGTTTTTAACTTTTTTTTATTTTTGTTTATTTAAAGAATGGAGAAAATTCGTCATTTGCTGTTAATAAGGACGTGATTTACAATTAAATGAAAGATTGGGGGATATCTAATGCTATAAAAATTGAACAGGGTAGATTAGTAACATATTAGAAAAGTTGGGGATGAAAATTGCAAAATTCCCTTTAATTTATTAGGAGTTGGGATATTAACTGCGATACGTGCTATTAATATCATCTTATTTGTTTGACAGAGAGATCCCCAATTTACTGATTTTGGTGTTTAGTTAGTCTTTTTTGTTAAAGTTCACTTCATTTGACTTTTTAACCCAGTGTGATCGTGTGTATGCGGAAGGAGAAGAACCACTGTAGTGGGACTGGGATAATGCCATAATAGGATTGGATGGGTTGGACTTGGGAAAGATGAAGCAATGTTTTATTTTTCGTTTTGTTTTCCTATTTTCTACCTATTTTTTCTTTTCTATTTTATTTTTTTAACTAAAAAAAGGCTATAATATTCTATTTAATGAAAATTTTATAGATGTATATGTATAATTTAGATTATATTTATACATGAATCTATATTAAGTTGAGTCATGAATAGATTAAAGAGTAAACAGTCAAAATTGATGGAAAAAATTAATTACGCACCTAAACCTATACATTGGAGACTATGTTGCCAAACAAATTGGATGAGGACGACTTTGCGATTACCCCTACAAGTTGTGGATGGATGTTAAACGTTGAACATAAATAGTACAAGTACTTTTTTGGTAATGTTTGTGTGTGTAGATTATAAAAAGTTAATCTTACGAAATGTGTGGATAAAAATTGTAGATCATATAGAATGTATCGATAAATAATATTTGATCAACTTATAAGTATTTATAAACACTCATGAAATGCTTGTTTGTGTCTTGTAGTAGAATTCATAATGTATTTTTTAAAATAAATATTAAAAGAATTCACTTTGATTTCAAATCGTCTTTAAACCACTGAAATTGAAATTTTTATCAATTTACATGATCTCAAACCAGTCGTTTCATTGAGATGGTTTCGAGGCGGGCATGTGCTTTTGCTAACACCTCTAATTACAAGTATAAGTGTCAATTTTACTGTTCAGTTGAGACGTGTTACACATGTCAAATTTATAATTGTATTGAATTTTTTTTTATTATAAAATCATTTATTAAACAAGACTTTTCACATATCAAGCCACTCCGTGCCCGATCCGACATAACATGAAACAGAGAAGTTGAATAACGCTCGTGAATTGAAGACTAGTTGAATATTTTAAGAAATTTGAAAATAAGCCGAAATCATATTATACTTTCTATCTTTTTACTTTATCATATAGAACATATTAGCATGTGCATAAATTCTGAAATTTCAAAGCGTTTTCTTTAATTTGTTATTACTAAGTTTTAACTATTTCTTGAACTACTTTAAAAACCAAAAATGATAAGGAGAAGTATGCAAGAGCATCTCCAATACACTCCAGTATGAAAAATATTTGAAATGTAAAGAAACCAATTTTTTTATGGAATCAAGAATCAATGCAACAGTTTCTTTTGCACAATCTGCTTATCCCAAAATATCTTCTCTAACTTTAAATAGTACCATAATTCCATAATATCCTCTCAACTTCAAATTTAATATTTAAATTCCAAAAAAATAGCATCAATTGATAATACCAATATCAGTGATTCCCTAATATCCTCTCAACTTCAAATTCAAAATTCAAAATCCTTAATCAGCAATAACAATTCTAAGAACATCTACAATACAACAATGTCTACTATACATACGTGTCAAAAGACATTGACATTATATCAAAAAACTTCTCCAATACAACAATGTTTATTGTACAAATGTGACAAATTATTATTAATTTTTTAGAAAAAAGAAAAATATATTGATTGGAGAGATTATTAAATTAATGATGGACATTATTGTCAAGAACAATGTTTAGAATTAGATATTGTGCTAGACACTTTCTAGTATTAATTGTGCCACATAAGCATTTTTTGGCCATTTGTCAAGAAAAGTATTAGACATTGTGTCTTGATATTATAGCATAAGAGCATCTCCAACAAGCTGTTTAAACATAGATTACTCTTTAATTTAAAGAGCTAAAGCTTAAAATTATACTACAATGGACTCTCCAATTTAACATTTTAATTTAGAGAGTGTGTTTGGCTCTCCACATTTGAAGAGTCAAACTCACTCTCTATTATTAAATGCATTGAAATAATTTCAATTTTTAATACTTGATGTGTTGGTTTTGATTAAATAATATATACAAATTGTGAAAAAAATATATGATAAAAATGGAGGAGAGAAAAATATATTAAATGCTTATTGAAAAAAGTAAAATAAAGAGACTGTTGGAATGTTTAAAAAAAACTACTCTTTAAAATGCTAAATATGCTCTTTAAATATATATAAGCTGTTGTAAATGTTCTAAGGCTTCAACAATAATATCAAGAAAAATAGATAGTTTAGATTTAAAAACATGCAGTAATAACAATTCACATCACCAATATATTTAAAAAAAAATGACAATCTGTAGTTAAAAATTACAGTAACAAATATTGTTCGAAAAAAGAACACAAATTGCAGCAACAATTCGTAGTGACAAATAATGTTCAACAACAGCTTTGATCTTAGTGAAAATATAGGTTTTCTATGTAGCTTGTGGTTTGGTCAAAAATTAGGATTATAAATATAGAAAATAATGTTATTTATTATTGGTGATTATTACGACTTTATGAGGCAATTGTATTAGCATTAAGTAATATGTTCAATAAAATGTGAAGATATAAAACTCATTTTATTGAGTTTATCATTTAATACCACATTAACTGATAATCACCGACCGTTTTGAGGTTTTTTACTCTACAATTATTAAAAAAAAAAGTACTATGTGTGTCACTACATCATCACTTTTCATCTCTTTCAAAATTTGTTATTCAATCATCTTCTTCAACGAACGATCTCAAAATTTCCAGTTCAATCATTTTCTTCAACGGACCATCTCTAAAATTTACAGTTCAATCATCTTCTTCAACGGAACATCTCTAAAATCGGCCCATCTTCTCAATTCATCCCCTCAATCGATCATCTCCCTCCACCGATCATCTCCAAAATCTGTTTACCGCTTCAATCTATTATCATAATAGAGCATATGGTCAAATTCCATAGCAGAGAAGCGGTATACTAGTTATTATTACTCTAATATAGAGGGACTTCACTTTTGGGATTAGGGTTTAAGACGTTCATAGACGTTGAAGATTCTCCTATGAGTATATATATGTGATGAAAATATTTCTTAGAAGAAAGAGAATTACAGAAGAGAGAATGTTACGGGTTTGGTCTCATAAATGTGATTATATTTCTTTACATGATATATATAAGAAGTTTATGGTTTTGATCCTTTAATTTGAGAAAATTTCGATTTTTTTCTTTTAATTTCTGGAATTGATATGGAAAGTGAAAAATATGTAAAATAAATTAAATGTTAGTAAACAATAAAAGTCAATAATTTTTAAATAATAAATAGTATTTATCAATACTATTTCAAAGAAAAGTATATTATAATTTTCTTAAAATAAGTTGGTAGTATACCTAATTATCACTGTTAAATTTAATTTCAATAAGAGAATGTTTGGTTTAATCAATTAGAAGTAGGCCTTTTGTCATATTTTATGTTCGTTTGATTTTTAGATAAAACTGTTTATCTAGATAAAAATTATTCGGATAACAGATTTATCATTATCTTGTTTAGTTCAGCTAGATACAAGAATGAAAAAATCACTATTAAAAAATGAGTGTTTGGTAAAATGAAAATTCTACCCTTATCTTAATTAAACAAAAAATAAATATATAAAAAAATAAACTAAAAGAGAAGAAAAATTAGGTGGAGCGGTGGAGGGCAGTGGCAGCGGAAGGTTACGGAGTGCGGGTGGTGGTGACGATTATCTTAGGGTATGAATGTTAAAAAAATAGATTTGTTATACATTATAAATGATACGTTCGTCTTTTATAAAAAAAAAAAAAAAGGTGGTTCTTTATCCGAATAAACAAATTTGTCTCTTCTTTACGAAGACAAGACTTATTTTTATTTTTGGCTTAAATTATTATACGAATAAAAATATATTTGGACATTAATTTCGTTCAAACAGAATAAAATAAATTTTATTTATTATATTTAACCATTGATTATATACCAAAATGTGTATTTGACAAAATGTTTGATTTATTTTGAAAGGCGGAATGTCTGGTTTAATTTATTAGGAGTAGGGATATTAAAGCTACGCAATTAACTGCGAGACGTGCTATTAATATCATTTTATTTGTTTGACAGAGAGATCCCCAATTTACTGATTTATGTGTTTAGTTAGTCTTTTTTGTTAAAGTTCACTCTATTTGACTTTTTAACAGTGTGAGCGTGTGTATGCGGAAGGAGTAGAACCACTGTAGTGGGACTGGGATAATAATGCCATAATGGGATTGGATGGGTTGGACTTGGGAAAGATGAAGCAATGTTTTATTTTCATATTTTCTACCCTTTTTTTCTTTTTTCTTTTATTTATTTTAACTAACAAAAGGCTGTAATATTCTATTTAATGAAAATTTTATAGATGTATATGTATCATTTAGATTAGATTTATATACGAATCTATTAAAGAGTTAACAGTCAAAATTGACGGAAAAAATTAATTATACACCTAGACATATACATTGGAGACTATGTAGCCAAACAAATTGGATGAGAATAATTTTGCAATTACCCCTGTAAGTTGAGGATGGATGTTAAACATTGAACATGAATGGTACAAGTACCTCTTTTTTTTTTTTTTTTTTTTTTTTTGTATGTGTGTAGATTATAAGAAGTTAATCTTATGAAATGTGTGAATAAAAGTTGTAGATCCTATAGAATGTGTCGATAAATAATATTTGATAAATAATGAGTCCAGATTAACAATCCACAATTCAATGGAATATATTTCAAGCATTAAGAGAAGAAGTAAAATCAATACATAATTAATTTATAAGCAAAACTTAAGAATTGAAATTAAAGAATCTAAACTATATTACATCGTTCATCCTAAATATTAATTTAGCTAGTCATAATTCGGGAGAAAAAAAACATGAAGAGTTTGGAATACATAACCGGATCTAAATAAAGGATGAGAAAAAGTTGAGTATTTTGCACCAAGAATTCATCGTATTCACGTCTCAATCTTCAAGATCATCTTCGTTCTTCCTCTCTTTTTTCTTTTGTTGACTTTTCTTTCTCCTTGATTCAATAACCACAATTTGACCTAGATTGGGTCTTTATATAGTCTTAATCCTCTCCGACTTATTTTTGTTATCACTTGATTTTGATAAGACCTCCATGTCAACAAAGGCCTCCTAAGCCCAGGTCAAGGCCCGCAAAGGCCTCGTGAGCCCAGCAAAGGCCTCGTGAATTCGTAGAAGGCATCAAAGACCCAGCAAGATCTTAGCACTCCTGAATCAAATACAGCGAAGCCAATGAAGGGCCTCACAGGCTACGGCTGAACCGGTTACAACAAAGCCCACAAAGGGCCTTGACCCTATGACCAACTTGGGATGCTTCACTGGTCTTAGAATCCATCGTACCTCTCAGACATAGTGATATTTTAAAATGACTAGAGAGATATTTAAAAGAAGATTGCGTTTGATTATTGCACGGATTATCACAAGGAAACCAAATCTCAATCTTATAATGATTAGGCAACGTGATATTGGAGATCAATTCAAATAAGAGCTGAAATTTAGGAGATTGCGTTGACACCCAATCATCCCTTATCCCATAAGGAAGGAGAATCTCAACAGATGTCTAATTGATTGCTTACCTAAATCAATTAGAACTCTAGAGCTATAAATACAACATTTTCCGTTGTTCTAAGGTACGCATTTTTCTTACTCTTAAACTATGCTCAATTTTCTGCCTGCTTGTCTCTTCCATACTCAGATACTCTCATCCGGTATATATTACTCTATATATCGGCAGTTGACTTGATCGTCGGAGTACCAACGATAGTTGGCCCCTTTTTCTGGGTGATCTTAGTGCCTAACGATTGTCCTAGTGTGCAGGTAACATACAGGCTGGCTGAGAATTGACTGGATATATGTTGACACGTGGATAGTGCAGATTCTCGGGGTCAGCAGATTGGTGCCATTTGTGAAAATGAAAATCGTTACACAACCAAAATACTTGTGGTAAAAGTGTTTTCTACCAGAAAAAGTATGGCGACAAATAACTTCCCGAAAGAAGAAGTTGAGTCCCACCACACGACCCAGCGACAGGAAAGCGTTTAGGATCTCCAGAATGTAACACGCCACCGGATGAGGAGACAACGATAGAGACGAATGACGGAGCAAGATATCCTGGACTTGAAAAAGGACAATGCTCGAATGAAGGCAGCTCTTGAATGGTTGGGAAATCAATCTCTCCAATCTGGACCCAAGCGTAACCATGATTGGCGAAGCCCTTCGAGGTCCATCTCGATCGAAAGCTGTCGATCTCAGGATGACCCATCGATATCAGATGGCCAAAACCCTCGGAACCTGAATCCAAGGCCCTTACACGACAACCAAAACAAAAAACCTCTTCTAGTAGCAAGAAATCAACCGGACGCTAGCGTCACAATGTATTTGACATATTAGAGGTTGGATCATCTATGGCCCCCACCCAATCAATGAACAGCAGGTACATTGAGCATAGTGGGGCTCGCCCGAAAGTAAGGAATGACCCAAAGGTTACAAATGCGAGGCTCGAGGATAAAAGACCCAAACTGGAGTGTGACCTCGATTACAATGACAAGAACCTCCGTGTTTCCAAGGAATTGAAGGCTAGAGAACTCCCCGTCGGATTCCAAATGCCTCTCATGGAGAAGTACAATGGGAGAGGTGATCCCACGAATCACATCAAGTTGAGTCACGAATAGATTAAAGAGTAAACAATTCAAATTGACGAAAAAAATTAATTACGCACTTACACCTATACATTAGAGACTATGTAGCCAAACAAATGGGATGAGAACGATTTTGGGATTACCCCTACAAGTTGAGGATGAATGTTAAACGTTTTGTAGATTATACGAAGTTAATTTTATCAAATTTTTGGATAAAAGTTGTAGATCCTTTAGAATGTGTTGATAAATAATATTTGATCAACTTATAAATATTTATAAACACTCATGAGATGCTTGTTAGTGTCTTGTAGTAGAATTCATAATGTATTTTTTATAATTATTAAAAAAATTCAATTTGATTTCAAATCCTCTTTAAGCCAATGAAATTGAAATTTTTATGGATATACATGATCTCAAACCATTCATTTCACGGAGATGGTTTCAAGGCGGGCACGTGCTTTTGCTAACACCTATAGCTACGAGTAGAGGTGTCATGTGTCAATTTTACTGTTTAGTTGAAACGTTTTACGCAAATCAAATTTATAATTGTATTAAATTTTTTTCATTATGAAATCATTTATTACATGTAGGTACGAGACTTTTCGTAGATCAAGCCACTCCGTGCCTGATCCGACATGACATGAAACAGTAGAAGTTGAGTCACGCACGTGAATTGAAGGCTAGTTGAATATTTTAAGAAGTTCGAAAATAAGCCAAAATCATATTATACTTTCTATCTTTTTACTTTATTGTATAGAACATATTAGCATATGCATAAATTCTGAAATTTCAAAGTGCTTTCTTTAATTTGTTGTTGCTAAGTTTTAGCAATTTCATGAACTACATTAAAAACCAAAAATGATATAGTTTTATTGGAAAGGTGGTGTGAAAGTAGGTAAGGAGAAGTATGCAAGAGCATTTCCAATGATCAATGCACTTCATCAACTGAAGTCTACATGTATGAGAAAATAGATTGATTTTCGCCTACGTGTGTCACCTCGTCTATTGAATAGATTGTTAAATTAAAAATTCATCTTCAATGAGTTTCATTTAAAACAAATTTTACCGTTTATGTAGCATTTTTTTTTTAAAATTGGCGGGTCTTCAATTTTTATTTCTCTTGTCGACTTTTTATAATAAAATATTGAGTTGGATTTAAATTTGGGCTAAATATATCCGTACCATATTTTTTTATAGGGCAAAATTGACAAGAGCCCTACTTTTTGTTAAAAAGTTGAAAAATACTTCTTTTTTTTATTATTCAAAAATACCTTATTTTCTTGGTTTAATTTAAAAATACCTCATTTAATTAAAAACAATATTTTATAATGTGGAATGATGATGTGGCATTTATTTATTGTATAGTAGTCTATGTACTTTATATAATATTCACTTTAGTCCTTATATTTTTAATTATATTTTAATTAAGTCATCCAAAAATTACATCTTAGGTCCTTAATCTTTTATATCTTTACACTTTAGTCCCCAAATTTTTAATTATCTTTCGCTTAAGTCCTCTAAAAATTGCATCTTAGGTCCTTCAACTTTTATATCTTTACACTTTGGTCCCCAAATTTTTAATTATCTTTCGATTAAGTCCTCTAAAATTTGCATCTTAGGTCCTTCAACTTTATACATATTCAAAGTTTGGTCCTCCAAATCCTTGATTTTAGGGCCAAAATAAGTGTAATTTTAGTGGTCAAAATAAGTGCACTTTCAATTAAATCTTTGACTTTGGCTTGAATTTTCATCTAAACGAACAAAATAAATATTTATATACTATTTTAAATTATGGTACACATATGTTACTTTAATTTAAATCAAATTAACACGATGTTACCACCACCTACTATCATATTTATCATATTTGTATACTATTTTAAATATAATAATAACTATAATCATATTTTACAATTATTTTCTTTGATAATTGTTTAAAAATACAGTATTTTCATAAAATCAATATTTTTATTTTTTTAATTTGAAAAACAATATTTTTACACGAGTAACATATGTGTTATTTCATCATTTTCATTGAATTAATACTTTATAATTTACTCATTTTATTATTTTTTAAAAAATATGTTATTTTCATTTAAAATTAATATTTTAATTTTTAATTGAAAAACAATATTTTTTACATGGGTAACATATATGTTACTATATATGTTACTTCTTCATATTTCATTAGAATCAATATTTTACCATTTCTCTAATTTTATTAATATTTTAAAAATATATTATTTTCATTTAAAATCAATTTTTCAATTTTTTTTTAAAAAATATTTTTATACTAGTAACATATATGTTACTATGTGTTACTTGCTCATTTGCAATAAAATCAATATTTTATAATTATTTAAAAATTAAGTCATATTTCTTTAAAATTAAAATTTTAATTTTTTTAAAACAACATTTTTACACGGGTAACATATATATTACTTCCTCATTTTCATTAAAATCAATATTTTACCATTTCTCTATTTTTATAAATTTTTTAAAAATACATTATTTTTATTTAAAATCAATATTTCAAATTTTCATTTTAAAAAAATATTTTTATACTAGTAACATATATATTACTATGTGTTACTTGCTCATTTGCAATAAAATCAATAGTTTATAATTATTTAAAAAATACATTATTTTTCTTTAAAATTAATATTTCAATTTTTTTGTTTTAAAACAAATTTTTTTACACGGGTAACATATATGTTACTATATGTTACTTCTTTATTTTTCATTAAAATCAATATTTTATCATTTCTCTATTTTTATAAATTTTTTAAAAATACATTCTTTACATTTAAAATCAATATTTCAATTTTTTATTTAAAAACAATATTTTAATATTAGTAACATATATATTCTTGAAATTTCTTCTCCTCCACCTAGTGAAAAAATTATTTTGCTTGCACCTGACACACTAGTGTTTGACTTTAATATCAAACACATTTTGTTCCTCCAAATATTCATGGGCTAAATAAATCTCCTATTGAGTGGAGAAGATCAAATTGTTATGTCACTATGTGTTAGTTGCTCATTTGCAATAAAATCAATACTTTGTATTTATTTTAAAAACACTTTATAATTGCTATCTTATAATTTATCTCCTTTTAAATATTTTTCAAAAACTACATTAGTTTGGTCTAAAATCAAATATTTCAAAATTTTATTTTTCAAAAAATAATTCTTTTACGCGGGTAACATATATGTTACTGAATTTGTTACCCTATGTTACTTCCTCAATTTCATTAAAATCAATTTGACACGGGTAACACATATGTTACCACATGTGTGACCCTATATTACTTCCTCATTTTCACTACAATTGCTATTTTATAATTTATCTCTTTATAAATTTTTTTAAAAAATACATTAGTTTGGTCTAAAATCAAATATTTCCAGTTTTTATTTTTAAAAACAATAATTTTACGTAGGTAACATATATGTTACCGTATTTGTTAACATATGTTACTTTCTCAATTTCATTAAAATCAATTTGACACGGGTAACATATATGTTACCACATGTGTTACTTCCTCGTTTCAATACAATTGCTATTTTATGATTTATCTCCTTATAAATATTTTTTAAAAACTACATTTATTTGGTTTAAAATCAAATATTTCTAAATTTTTATTATTGAAAACCATACTTTTACGTGAGTAACATACATGTATTCTTGTATTTGTTAACATATATTACTTCCTCAATTTCATTAAAATCATTTTGACACGGGTAACACATGTGTTACCCCTATGTTACTTCCTTATTTTCAATACAATTGTAATTTTATGATTTATCTCCTTGTAAATATCTTTAAAAATACATTAATTTGTCAAAATAAAATATTTTCAAATTTTATTTTATAGAACAAGATTTTTATGCGGTAACATATATTCACCGTATTTGTTAACCTATATTACTTCCTCAATTTCATCAAAATTAATTTGACATGGATAACACATATGTTACCACATGTGTTATCCTATGTCACTTCCTCATTTTCAATACAATGTTATTTTATGATTTATCTCGTAAATATTTTTTAAAAACTACATTAGCTTAGTCTAAAATCAAATATTTTCAAATTTTAATTTTGAAAACAATACTTTTACGTAGGTAACATATATGTTACAATATTTGTTAACCTATGTTACTTTCTCAATTTCATTAAAATCAATTTGACACGGGTAACATATATGTTACCACATGTGTTACCCAATGTTACTTCCTCATTTTCACTACAATTGCTATTTTATGATTTATTTCTTTGTAAATGTTTTTAAAAAATACATTAGTTTCGTCCAAAATCAAATATTTCCAATTTTTATTTTTAAAAACAATATTTTTACGTGGGTAACATATATGTTACCGTATTTGTTAACCTATGTTCCTCCCTCAATTTCATTAAAATCAATTTAACACGGGTAACACATATGTTACCACATATGTTACCCTATGTTACATCCTCATTTTCAATACAATTGCTATTTTATGATTTATCTCTTTGTAAATATTTTTAAAAAAATACATTAGTTTCGTCCAAAATCAAATATTTCCAATTTTTATTTTTAAAACAATACTTTTATGTGGGTAACATATATATATTACCATATTTGTTAACCTATGTTACTCCCTCAATTTCATTAATATCAATTTGACACGGACAACACATTACCCTATGTTACTTCCTCAATTTCTATACAATTACTATTTTATCATTTATATTCTTGTAAATGTTTTTAAAAATACATTAATTTCATCTAAAATCAAATATTTCTAATTTTCATTTTTGAAAACAATACTTTTGTGGGGTAACATATATGTTACCGTATTTGTTAACTTATGTTATTTCCTCAATTTCATAAAAATCAATTTTTAGCAAATTATATCCTTCTATAATTTTTTGAAATATGAATTATTATAAATAAAAATAATATATTTAATTTATTTACTTTTAATATCAACAATTTGACATGGGTAACACATATGTTACCATATGTTACTTCTTCATTTTCTATAAAATTACTATTGTATAATTTAGATTCTTGTAAATGTATTTAAAAAATACATTAATTTCGTCTACAATCAAATATTTCCAATTTTTATTTTTGAAAACAATACTTTTACGCGGGTAACATATATGTTACCATATTTGTTAACCTATGTTACTTACTCAATTTCATTAAAATCAATTTTTAGGAAATTATATCCTTCTATAATTTTTTGAATTACGAATTATGTTAAATAAAAATAATATATTTAATTTTTTCATTTTTAATATCAACAATTTGACATGGGTAACACATATGTTACCCTATGTTACTTCCTCATTTTCAATACAATTACTATTTTATGATTTATCTCATTGTAAATGTTTTTTAAAAAATACATTAGTTTGGTCTAAAATCAAATTATATTCTATGTTACTTCCTCAATTTCATTAAAATTAATTTGACATGAGTAACACATGTGTTACCTTATGTTACTTCCTCATTTTCAATACAAATGCTATTTTATGATTTATCTCCTTGTAAATATTTTTAAAAAATACATTAGTTTGGTAAAATCAAATATTTCTAATTTTTATTTTTAAAACAATATTTTTACTGTGGTAACATATATATGTTACCGTATTTGTTATTATATGTTACTTACTCAATTTCATTAAAATCAATTTAACACGGGTAACACATATGTTACCACATCTAAGATGCATTTTTGGAGGATTTAATCGAAAGATAATTGAAAATTTGGGGATCAAAGTGTAAGGATGTAAAAGTTGAAAACCTAAGATGCAATTTTTGGAGGACTTAACTGAAAGATAATTAAAATTTGAGGACCAAAGTGTAAAGATGTAAAAGATTAAGGACCTAATATACAATTTTTGAAGGACTTAATTGAAATATAATTAAAAATATAAGGACTAAAGTGAATATTATATAAAGTACATAGACTACTATGCAATAAATAAATATTTTAAAAGATTTATATAATAGAGAAGAAATGTATTTTTCATAAATATTATTTAGACGTGGGTAAGAATAAAAATTGAAAATAATTGAAAATTTGGGGATCAAAGTGTAAGGATGTAAAAATTGAAGGACCTAAGATGTAATTTTGGAGGACTTAAGCGAGAGATATTTGAAAATTTGGGGATCAAAGTGTAAAGATGTAAAAAGTTGAAGGACCTTAGATGCAATTTTGGAGGACCGAATGAAAGATAATTGAAAATTTAGGGACCAAAGTGTAAAGATGTAAAAGATGAAGGACCTAAGATGTAATTTTTGAAGGACCTAATTTTAATATAATTAAAAATATAAAGACTAAAATAAATATTATATAAAAGTATAAAGTATTTTTAAAAGAGTTTATACTCTTTTTCATAAATATTATTTAGCAATAAATAAATATTTTTAAAAAAGAGTTTATATAACAGGAGAATAAATGTCTTTTTTCATAAATATTATTTAGGACCTAAGCGTGGAGTAAGAATAAAAAATTGAAAATTATTGAAAATTTTGGGGATCAAAGTGTAAGGATGTAAAAAAATTGAAGGACCTAAGATGCAATTTTGGAGGACTTAATCGAAGATAATTGAAAATTTGAGGACTAAAGTGTAAATATTTAAAAAGTTGAAGGACCTAAGATGCAATTTTGGAGGACTTAATTGAAAGATAATTAAAAATTTGAGGACCAAAGTGTAAAGATATAAAAGATTAAGGACTTAAGATGTAATTTTGAAAGACTTAATTGAAATATAATTAAAAATAGAAATACTAAAGTGAATATTATATAAAGTATGTACACTACTATGCAATAAATAAATATTTTTAAAAGAATTTATATAATAGAGAAGAATGTATTTTTCATAAATATTATTTAGATGTGGGTAAGAATAAAAAATTTAAAAAAGAGGGTATATATCAATTTTTTATAAAAAAAGAGGTATATGAGCTAATTATCCCTATAAAAAATCCACCCAACAACCCGGTCGAATAAAATTCATTAATATCTTGACAATGTGAACTACTTTATCTATTTCATCATTTCCCTTTTGATTTTTCCTTACATGCATTCAAATTCAAAACACATATAAGCTTGTTTTATAATTGGTATTGCCGTATTGGATAGATAGCTATTGCGTGTAATGGAATTTGAAAATCAAAATTCAACGTCGGATCATCAAGATTCAATTGATTAAGAAAGTCCAAGAAAGTCCACAATGAATTCGAGAGCTTTTGTCCTTATGGCACGTTATGGAAGAAGGTGGTTGATGCATTGGAAGCGAAATGATGGATACAAGTGAAATTCAAAACGTGATAATCAAGATTTATTCATTGCAAAAAAAATTCGATAATTTATTTTGGTCCACAAAATTATTGATTCATTCAAAATACCGATTATATATGGGAAAAAAAAAAATCAGTGTTTATTTCTTCAATAAAAACAACAAAGAAAAAAAAAAACACGAAGCTATAATGAAAATTTAAAATGGTAATATTTAGAAAGAAAAACTTAATATATCAAAACCTGATTCTCTCTGAATTAGGGGTGGCAAACGGGTCGAACGGCTTGTGAACTCGTTGGCTCGGATTTATAGGTATGAGCTTGGTATCGGGCCGAGTCTTAATTTTTTTTTTATGAGCCTGCTCGTATTCTTTATTTTTTATTTTAAAATTATTTACAAATTTGCTTTCAAAGAAAAAAATTGAGCCAACACGTGGATGGCTCGACTCGACCAATGAGTCATGGGCCAACAGAGCCATCTAGTGGATCACGAATCGAGCTCAGACTCTGCTCAACCTTACTCGTTGCCATCCCCACCATGAATTATTAAAGTTAAAGGTATTAAAATTTAAAAATATGCTAGCAAATTGGCTAAGGTGGGAAAGAAAAAATGGCCGTGTGTAATTTCCAATATTATCGTAGAACGAACAAATTTATAGCCTTTTTTAGTTAAAAGAAATTAAATAGAAAAGAAAAAAAAGTAGAAAATAGGAAAATTATGAGTATAAATTGTCGCATCATGTAATGTTTTGGCGTAAGTCGCATGACAGTTTTAAAATGTCAACGTTTCTATTTAAGAAATCGTATCTCTTATGTAATTGTAGAAAATATTTTTGAAACTCAAAAAGAAAATTCTTATTTTATTTTATTTCTTATGAAAGTCAGAAACTTTTAAGATTTTTTTTTTTTTTTTTATCAAATTATTTGAAAACTATGATTAGAAATTGCTTCTTGTTGTGGCTTTGTTGTAGATTTCAACTAAGGGGGGTTGTTCGACTCAAATTTGAATGAATTTTAAAATTGATATAAATTTAAGTGTTTCCATCTCAGATTTTAATAGATTTTATTAAAATTTAAGTGTTCTCAACTCGGATTTAAATAGATTATTTAGAAATATAGGTGTCCCCAACAACAAGTGAATTTCTAAATATTTTATTAATTCATGAATTTTAACAGATTTCAATATGTTTGTAACCATAATTATAAGTGATAGTTCTAAAACCTAGATTAGTTAAATTAAAATAATTTTAATCTTAATTAAACAAGCAGTGGACATAACACAGTCAAAACTAGCGAGTTCTAACTCACACACACAAGTTTCAATAGTGTTCATTTGACAGTAGTTTGTTAAGTGCAGAATTTAAAGAATTAAACATGAACACTAGATGTAATGTGGTAAACCCCGAAGGAAAATATCCACAGGCTCCCATGCCATGGGTACAACAATTCACTAATAATCTTGTTTAAAAATACAATAGTATCGATTTTTGTAATTTTACAAAATTTTACAAAATAACAATCAAAAGAATATAAATTAACTCCCTTTCGATACTTCTTCTTTTGACTTATTAATGAAGTGGAATCAAACCCACTAGTCTTAACTTTATCGCCACTTTTCTATTATACTTGACCGCAACTACCACTTGGATTAAGAAGCTATGTTCTTAACTTCACGCCCAACAGATTAAGCAAAATATAGAATTGTTCCTTGAGCACCTATTTGTTTTTATTCTTCAATGAGTTTGAAGAAAACTTGTTTGCTTTGAAACTTAATCAATGAAGCTTTGTGTCTTGTTCATCCACCAAGAATTCGACTGGTTTGTGCTTGGAGAAACAAGAACCAAAATTGTTTGTTCAAATCTTAATACCTTATTGATTTGTACTCTTAGTAATAAATAAAGTAATAATCAAATTATGAATTATTTCTTACCTAAAATCTACAATAAGAATAGTAAGACAGTTAATAGGAAAAAATATATAAAAAGATATTCTAAATTTGTAGAAGGATGGTATTTATAAAACTCGAGATTATCTTTAAATATTTCATTCCTAAACAAATCTAAGAGAATAAAATAAGATCTTTTAACCTACTAGAGGATTGTTCCTAATCTTCACGTGATCATATTGTTTTATGTAAGTAAACAGAATAAAATCCTCAACCCACTAATCTGAAAATAATCTACTTATCATCTCAGTCAGTTAGAACTAGCATTAACGTAACCAGTAAGAACGTACAATCTACCCTCTTCTTTTGTCATTAAAAATCAGTAATATTAATTAAGTAAGCCAATATAAAAATAGAAAAAATATAAAACTATATTTTTTTTCCAACAATCTCCCCATTTAGCATTGCTTAATTACAAAACATAACTCTCGAATTTTTAATGACTATGTGATGTGTGTTAGACATGGGATTGATTAAAAAATGAGCATCATCATAGAAGAGTCATTGCTCCTCCTTAGTGTGTAAACCAACAACTCCTGCAATGAAGGTATGCTCACATATTATATGAGTAAGTAACATTGCGAACACCACACATACCAAAAAAATAAAATAAATAAACACCAAAGTTTATAGTGTACTACCACAAGTTCAAAAATATAAAAAATCTACTACTCCCCCTTTTTGCAATAAAACAGCCAGAGGGAATAGCGGGAGAGATAGAGCAAAAAAAAAAAAAAAAAAAGCAAAGTGTATTAGTTGATACAGTCATCTAAGATCAGTTAGAATAAAAAAGTTAGAGAGACGAGGTTAGAACCACAGACAGTCAGTTCTAAGAGAGTTTGGACTTCTTTGCACCAGACATAGATGGTCTTCCGACTCTCTTGCAGGTAGGAGCATCAGGTGGATGGGCAGTTTGCCTGACCACATGATCGGTATCCGGAATCTCCTCTTGCTCTTCAGGGTGTACGAAGAATTCCGGTGTGACAATGTGGTAAACAGACTTGATACGATTATCGCCCAGATATTCAATTTTTTCCAAGATCCTACGAATGAAATCAAACTCATCAGAGAAACTTTTGGTCAAAGAAAAAAGTTGTTCTACCTGAGTTCTGACTAGCCCCAACTGAGTCTCTACAGCATTAAATCGGCCAGACTGGTCTAAAGAGGATAGAACTTGCTTTGGAACCCTAGGACTGGGATGTCGTGTTCCACCTAAGTTTGAAAACTGATGGATACCCAAGGAAGGAATATCTTCTAAGAACTTGTCTGAATCCATAGGAGGCACTCTTTATGAGCAAGAAAATGATGAATAAAATCTGGATGTGGCAGTCTATACTGCTTGGCCCTTCGTGGCACCTCATAAACAATTCTGTAAAAAAAAAAGCGAAGTTTCACTAATTGACTTCTTATTAAAATCAAACGAATATTGAGAAAACTTTTTTGTCAATTACGCATTTAGCTACAATTAATATAATTTTGTTTGAAGCGACATACTACTTAAAGAAGTTTGTGTTCACATTGAATTTTAATAGTACAACGTAGGGTTTTGGACTAACGTCTATAGTCGAGTGAAAATCTATTGAAAAAACTTTAAAATTTCACCATACCATTTCAAATCTATTTTTATTTTCTTTTCAAACTAAATTATGTCTTGACGAGAAACTTGCTCTAAAATTAATGTTGGCAAGTCAACTCTTCATAAAAGTACACAATTTTCTTTTTAAAAAAACTAGACTAATAAGAAAAAAAAATAGACAACTAGTTCATGATATATTGATGTATATAATTTTCATTTTAAATATTAAAAATGAGTAACAAGACGTTTTTACTTTTAATAGAATTTTAAATTATATAAGTTAATAGAGTTCGTACAATAAAATTTTAATTGCAAATCACGTCTTTATTGACAGAAAATGACGAATTTGCCCCATTCTTTAAATAAAGGAGAAAACATGTTCGACGAATTTTACGTGACGGCTTGTATACACATGACCAGTGGAAATATCGAGGCAGTAGTTGGCACTTTGTGAGAGACTATAACCTAGAAAAACACATGGCTTGGAGCGGGACTCAAGTTTGTGAGAGTTATACGGGCGTAGCCAAGGATAGCAGAGACACCCAAACACCCGTAGTTTGGAAAAATTGGGGGAGAGTGGTAGAGTTTTTCAAATGAGGTGAGATAGTTGATGTTGATTTTAGGAAGTCGATTAATCAGATATGTAGCTGTGGTGAATGCATAAGGCCAAAAATGCGTGGGAATGGAGGCGTGTTGAAGGAGTGCCAAACCAGTTTCAACAATATGGCGATGTCGCCGTTCAGTATAGCCATTGTGTTCCGGTGTATGAGAAGGAGTGGTAAGATGAGTGATACCATTTGCCGAAAGGTAGGATGTGAGGGCAATATATTCACCACCATTGTTCGTAAATAACGTGGTAATGGATTTATTAAAAACAATTTCGACAAGTCCACGAAATCGAATAAAAGTGTTACGAATGTCCGATTTTTTCTTTAAGGGGTATAGCCAAACATATTTCGTGAAATGGTCAATAAACACCACATAGTATTTATATCCTTCGGTAGAGGTGATAGGAGATGTCCACAAAACAGAGAAAATAACTTGTAACGCTGCAGAACTAGGCACAGTAGAGTTGGAGAATGGCAATTTGTGACTTTTATTGCAATCGCATGAATTACAATTAGATAACGACTGTTTCAATGACGATAAAGATAAAAATTTGCTTGACACTAAATGACGCAAAATTTTGAGGTTGGGATGTTCTAAACGGAGATGCCAAGTGTCAAGGTTGGTGGAGATAGAGGAAAAGGCGTTCACTGGTGCAGATGGAGCGAATGGGAGTGCGTACACACCATCTTTAACTGGTCCGCATAGGATTGGAGCTTCGGTCTGCAAGTTTTTCACAATAAAAGAGATGGGTAAGAATTCAATACTAGCATTATTTTGCGAGCAGAATTGAGAGAAAGATTAAATTACGCGCTATTTGAGGAACACAAAGAATATTAGAGAGAAGAAATTTAGAATTATGAGAGTAATTACGAGTGTAACCAGTGTGTGTGATGTGTAAACCGTTACCGTCACCAATTTGAACATGGTCGGGTCCATAATAGTTGGAGTGGAGTGAGAGATTTCCAAGATCATTGGTTATGTGATGGGATACGCCAGAGTCGAGAAGCCAGTCTTGAGTTAGTGGGGTAGTGGAGTGGGTGGCCAAATTTGCGTGGTACTGTCGCGGCTGTTGGGTAGAATTTGGGTTTGGGATGACATGTGAAAAATGATAAGTAGTGCAACGTTTAGCGGAATGACCATGTTCTCCACATAATTGGCACTTGCCAAGGTATGGTCAAGGCGTATAATTTGTGTTATTATTGCTACGGGGTCGGGAATTGTTTGAGAAGGGACATTGCTGGTGATTGTAGTTGGATCGAGATCCACTGGAGGGAGGATGATTTGGCCGTGGAGCGGAGGGATTTCGAGATGCAAGATTGACCGTGATTGGTTGGAAGGGAGAGGAAGAGGCGGATGAGTGGGGTTGGAGTTGGGATTATCTGGTAACGAGTTTTTCATGCAACTCATCAAACGTGATTGATGTATCATGAGCACGAACAGCCTGCCAAGCCATTGTATTCGGAGCCAAGACCGCGAAGGATGTGAAGAACCAGTTCATCTGGATATGGTGAAGAATTCATGAGGTTAGATTGTCGACAATACTTTTAACCTCATGCATATATTCGGTTATAGTGGCATCACCCTTTTGAAGATTACCGAGAGCATTTTTGAAATGCATAATACGTCCACGGGAGGGTCTAGCGTAAGTATTGTTTATTGTAACCCACACTTCTCGTGACGTTTGTGTTGCGGCAATAAAGGAAACCAGATTTGGAGAGAGAGGGCTAATGATGGCATTGAGAAGGAGTTTATCCTGTCGGATCTAGCGTGTATGTTCGGGGTTGAGAATGTTGGTTGTGTTTTCTGTGATCAAGGAACGCACTAGACAGGGAAAGGTGCTGTCGACAAAGCCTAGTAGGTCAAAGCCAACAAGCAGACTGTGGAATTGGATATGCCATGCAGGAAAATTTGTTGGAGTAAGTTTAATCGGTAGTTGAGCTTGAGCATTGATGACAATGGGAGAGGGTGGAGGTGGTGGGTTGGTGTTGAAGAATTGTGGGTTGTTAGGATTTGCGCTAGATGATTCTATCGAGGCCATGATCGAAGCTTGTTAAGCATATAGCTCTGATACCATGAAAGAGTCGATGAAAGTTTGGCTGAAACTTTTCTTGTATTGATGATGACGAAGAAGGATATATATATATATATATATATATATATATATATATATATATATATATATATATATATATATATATATATATACATACTATACTCGACCAAAGACATCCTTGGCCAACCCTGATTTGGGTTTTCTAATTATGGTAAACTCTAGATCTTTACCATAATAAACTACACAATTATGGTACAACAATATTCATTATGGTACAACAATATTCTGGAATGAATACAGATCACAGAATATACATATACTAAAAATAAGTTATTAGAAAATGATGAATTTGTCCATACTGTCTTTACATTCTTCTAGGATTTTTTATTAATGCAGCCTCTCTTCCACGCGCCTCTTATCCAACAGTTCAAATTTTGGGTTCCTCATTAATGGCTAGGACCAGGCACTAAGCCTATATATACTCACAGAACCTTTCACTTCTCTTTTTCATTCCCACATATTTTCCAGAACCTAATAATCCATATTGTTCTAGAAACCCTTTCCGGTGAATGGATCCCCCACCAATGGAAAAGTTCATCTTTTCCAAAATCTCCATTTTTAGCATCGAAAAAAGAGAAGAAGACAACGGGAACGTGACTCATTTTCTGCAACATTCGGCACTGGTCTCAATTGCCACTACCCTGTTGGCACCAGAGCCGGTTGCAGGTGCCTCATCTCTCTTTCTCTCTGGAGAACCTTTACTTCCGTCATAAAGTATCAAACAACAAGGCAAAGGAAATAAAACTGTCAAGGATGAAGGCAAGGACCGCACGCAAAAGTGGAGTTCGGAGATGAAGGTTTTATGGAGGATGTAAGGAAGAAACAACAAGGCACTGAGGCCAGGCGAGGTCGAGTGTTGACTCTTTCTCAGGAAATTGAGAGATCAACTCAATCTCCTCGAGATTGGACCGAGCACATCATCATTGGGTCTTGTTGGGATGAGTTGGATCTGGTCGTTTTGGATATGCTACTAATTCCATCGGCAATGGCGACTACTTCTGTCCATAAGTATTGGACTTCTACCTGGAGAAAGGCAGCGGAGCAAGCAAATCTGTCAGAGTTGGTAAAGATGGCAGAGATGAGTACCGTCCGAAGCCATGTACTTAACTGTGAATTGTACAAGGTATTGACGGGCTATGAGGAGTCGAAGGCCATGGGTTCTAAAGATGATGATGAGTTACGATCGTAGAATAAGATCTTCTATTCAAAGCTTGACTTTGTTAAGGAAGCCAGGCATCAGGCCGAGTACAAGACGATGTAAACTAAAACAATACAAAATGTGTGTAACGACACCCGTATACGAGCGGAGATGAAACTTTAACTATACGAAGATATGGCCTATGTCAAGCATAAGAAGTTGGCCAAGGCCCTGGTAGAGCTCTCGGAGGCCAAGGAATCGTTGGCTAGGCTAGGGGCCCAAACTTGTGCCGATCCTAAAGAAGCGGTGGGGCTGTAGGACCTATATTTCTCTTTGTGTAGTTTCATTACTCCTATAATTACAAAATGCATTAATGAAAATGGATTATTTCTCAGTCTGTTTTCTCTACAAGTGTTATTGCATTGTTTTATCGACATTTGTATATGTTAAGTAGTTCACCCAGCGAGCCACACTCCCTCGCTGCCTTACTTTCTCTACTTGCCTGTATATATGTTAAGTTTACAGCGAGTTGAAGAATTGGCCAAACCATACTCCATCGCTGTCTTACTTTCTTTACTTGCCTGTATATGCTTTAAGTTTTTACCAAGGAGTTCAAGAGTTGGCTGCGAACCACTCTCACTCGTTGTCTTGCTTTCTTTACTTGCATGTATAAGCATTAAATTTTTAAACAGTGAGTTCAGGAGTTGGCTGCAAATCACACTCTCTCGCTGCTTTGCTTTCTTTACTTACTTGTATACACGTTAAGTTTTTGCCCAATGAGTTGAGGAGGTCGCCGCGAACCAACTCCATCGCTGCCTTGCTTTTTTTACTTACATGTATAAGCGTTAAGTTTTTACCCATTGGCTGCGAACCATATTCCCTCACTGCCTTGCTTTCTGTTGGCACAATTTAGATGAGAGAATTTCAACTTGAAAACAACTGAACTTTATTGGAATAATATCTGCGGATGAACAAAGCTGAAAGCAAAATTGACATACGACTTAACGCTAATAAAAAACAAAACCTATTGGTAGTACGGACGAAGATGAGTGATATTTCGTGGATGTTTCATCTCTTTCCTCTCTGAGTCTTCTATCTTGTAGGTTCCCGTTCGAATCTTTTCAATAACCTTGTATGGTTTTTCCCATGTGGGTCCAACAGTTCTGGCTCCCAATTTTCTATTAGTGAGGAAGACTTTTTTAGGACGAAATTGTTGACTAGGAAGCTCCTATTCCTGACTTTCAAATTGTAGTACCTAGCCATCTTTCTCTAATAAACAAACAGGCGAAGCTGTGAGTCAGCATGTCTTTCTTCCTATAAGTCAAGGTTTGCTTTATGCAGATCTTCATTGGCCACCTCGTCGAAATGCAAACGTCTTGGAGAAGGTAACCCCACTTCAATGGGGATCATTGTCTTTGCCCCGTATGCCATAACGAAAGGAGTCTTACCAGTTGCCTTTAGGGAGGTAGTCCGATATAACCATAGGGTCTCGAAAAGTTCTTAAGCCCATCCCCTTTTGGGGATTCCAACTTTCTTTTCAGAGTGTACTTGATGATCTTGTTGACAGCCTCCACCAAGCCGTTAGACTGGGGAAGGTATGGGGAGAGAAGTCTCTTCTAATACTGAGCTCTTCGCAGTTCGAGTTAAATTTTTTTTGGGTGAATTGTATGCCATTGCCTGAGACAAGAGAGTGAGATATCCTAAAACGGTAGATTATGTTCTTTGACACGAACTTCCATGTATTCTTCTCTATGATTTTAGCCAAGGGCTTAGCCTCGTACCACTTAGTGAAGTAGTCTACAGCCACAACCGCGAACTTGACGCCACTCCTTCTAGTTGAGAGGAGACCTATGAAGTTGATCCTCCATTTGGAAAAAGGCCATAAGCTGGTAACTGAGGTGAGGTTCTGAGGTGGGAGCTTCAGCACAATGGAGAATCTTTGACACTTGTCACACTTTTTCACAAATGCATGTGAATCTTTCTTCATAGTCGGCCAGAAATATCTCTGCTTCAAGGCCTTCTGTGCTAGAGCCATCTCCCTTGCATGATTACCGCAGACTCCTTTCATGTATTTCCTGCATGACATAGTCAGCTTCGTCCTTGGTAATACAGCGGATGAGTGGATGGCTGAATCCCTTCTTATACAAGATTCTATCTTGTAGGATGAACTTCGTGGCCCTCATACAGAGTTTTCGAGCTTCATCTTTATAGTTTGGTAGGACCTAATCGATCAGGTATGTGACAAATTCATTCATCCATTTAGGAAATTCACTGATTATCATGGTATCCTGCTGCGGAGCGTCATCAATGGTCGGTCGGCTAAGCTTTTCAACCGTAATAGCTTTCATCAAGTAGGAGTCTTTGCAACTCGCCAACTTGGAGAGAGCATCTGTAGCCATTTTCAACCCTAGGGATTTGGAGTAACTCGAATTCTTTAAAATGGGTTAGGAAATCCTTGGCCTTTTTAAAGTAGGCCACAATGGACTGTTTACGAGCCATGAAAGTTCTATTAACTTAACTAACCACCATTTCTGAGTAGCATCAGAGATTTGGATATTTCTTGCCCTAATCTCATGCTTGCATTAAGGGCCTCGTACTCGACGGCGTTGTTTGAGGCTTTAAATTCTAGGCGGAGTACACAGTTGAGGTTATCACCGTCGGGGCTAATTAGCTGGATCCCAAGTCCTGCTCCACCCTCGCCTGAGGATCCATCAACATATAATTTCTACGTTGGTACCTCCTGTGGCTTGGTCTCGAGCAATCTTTCTGGGATGTGGGCAAACTCAACTATAAAATCTGCTAGTCCTTGACCTTTTATGGAGGGCCTTGGTTTGTAGGAAATCTCAAACTGACTAAGCTCTACAAACAATTTCATCAGCCTCTCGGAGGTTTGGTTTCTGGAGAATTTTCCTCAAAGAGAGGTTTATCAGGACGTCGATGCTATGTACCAGAAGTATGGCCGAAGCTTTCTTGATGCAACTACCAGGAATAAGGCGAGCTTCTTCATATCCAGGTACCTCATCTCTGCATCCTGCAAGGCCTTACTAACATAGTAGAGAGGAAGCTGCGTCGGGCAGTCTTCTCGGATTAGCACTGAACTCACTGCCTTTTCTGATAGTAGATAAGCAATCTTTCTCCAGTCTTCAGCTTGGTTAATAGTGGGGCCTTTCCAAGGAGGATCTTAAATTCCTGAAAGGCACTCTCACATTCTTCTGTCCTTTCAAACTGCCTTTCCCTCTCGATGGTCTGGAAGAAAGGCTGGCATCGACTAGTCGCCTTCGATATGAATCGATTTAAGATTGCCTATCTTTCCATAAGGCTCTGAAACTCCTTAGGAGAGGCTGACGAGTGCATGTTGATAAGCACCCTGATCTTCCTAGGTTGGCTTCTATCCTGCACTGATTTACCATGTAGCCCAATAACTTCTCGGATGCGACTCCCAAAGTGCATTTTAGGGGGTTAAGATTCATTCGATATTTGTAGAGAATTCTGAACATCTCCTCTAGGTGTTTGATATGATCTTCTGCATCCACGCTATTTACGAGCATGTCATCAACATAGACCTCTATGGTGTTTTTGATCTATTCCGCAAACATGCGGTTTACTAATCTCTGGTAGGTTGTCCCTGCATTCTTCAAGCCGAATGGCATCATCTTATAGCAGTATAAGCTCTGATTTGTTATGAATGACATATGTTCTTTATCTCCTGTAAACATGGAGATCTGGTTGTAACCAGAGTACGCATCTATGAAGCTAAGTAGCTTATGACCAGCACTTGCATCCACCAGTTGTTCAATGTGTAGCAATGAGAAGTTGTCTTTGGGGCATGCCTTATTTAAATCGGAGAAGTCTATGCACACTCTCTACTTATGGTATTTTTTCTTCACTCACATGTTTGAACACCCATTGGGGGTAAACTGTTTCTCGGATGAACCTGTTTGCCAGCAGTTTGTCCACTTCTTCCTTTAGGGTGCCATATCTTTCGATGCTCAAGGGTCTTCTTTTCTGTATCTTGGGACGTATTTTGGGGTCCACTTTCAGGTCATGGCAAGCTACAGATGCCCTACCATGTCGGTATGCTTCCATGCAAAAACATCAACGTTCTCCTACAAGAACTATTTTAGTTTATCTTTCATCCCATCTTCTAGTTTCTGCTCCAACTGTAACATTTGGGAGGGATCTGAAGGGCTTACTGGGAACACTTCTAACTCTTCTTCTGGTGAAGCTAATAAATCCAAACCAACGATTCGTGGGTCAAGGCCTTCATCGAGGACCATGTCCTCCTCACCTCCCCACCTTTCATTGGGTCAATATCCATCACCTCAGTTTATATGGTCATGATAGCGGATGAAGTGTTTCCAAGAGTGGCTACTTTACAAAGTGCATTCATGTAGCACGCTCTCGCCTCTGTTTGGTTGCCTCGAAGTTTGGCGACTCTGCCTGGTGTTGGGAATTTCATCGCCAAGTGATGGATGGAGGTGACCGCCTGCAAATTCTTAAATGCGAGCCTACCGAAGACCCCATGATACGTAGAACGGGTATCCACCACTAAAAATTCTATGAACTTTTTCAAGTGGTACGGGGGCTCTCTGAAATCCACAACGAGGGTGATCTTTCCTCGAGGGACGAGGCTGTCTCTCGTAAATCCGAATAGAGGCTCTGAGATGGTTGGCAGCTCGTGGTCTATCTCCATTTGGTCGAAGACATTGCCAAATAGGATATTCACAGCATTGCCATCATCAACCAGCATTCGTCCTAGCCCATTCCTAGCAACAACGGCACGGATTACCAAGGTGTCACAATGTGGGTAGTGGACACCGGCCTTATTCTCCTTCGTAAACGTGATAGGTAGGACCCTAGGTTGGTATACCTACCAACTTTTTACTGATTCTTCCCACGCTGCTTTTGCATAGTTTCATCAGGAGTTCATTGTATGCCCTCCAACGTAGGGCTCTCCAATTATAGTGTTGTTCTCCCAAACTGGGGAGCTCTTGTGGGTCTGTCCAGTCTAGGCAGATCTACGTTTCTGTCATTCTCTCTGTCATTGCGGTGAGGATTGTCATCTTGGTGACTAGGTTGGGGTTCTCGCCTTCAGTTGGGCGGTCCTTGTCTTCATCACGCCTAGTGGTTCCATTCTCATTGCCACTGATTTCATCGATCAATCAGTTCTCACACGTTAAGACAGTCTTCCGCATTGTGTATCTGAGTTTGGTGTATACGAAAAAACTTGGGATGAGAAATATGTGACTGAGAGACCTCTGCATGCGGTCCAAGCAGGGGGGAGATGCGGGATTACTTTTGTTTGGTTGAACCTGCAGTAGCGATTAGTGCAAGGCTCAGGAGAATGCCACTGGTGCGAAGCTCATGAGAGCGATCTCTTTTTTCTCTTTCTACCTTTTCTCTATTCTCGATGGTCTAATATGAGCGAATTTCTAGTTGGATCAAATCCAACAGCTGAGTATAGGTCTAGGGCTTCCTATTTTGGACGTCTCTCCAAAATGAATGAGGTTCGCATGTGAAGCCCAGTTACCAGTGCATCTAGCGCCTTATCATCATTGACGTTCTCAATTTTGTTGATGACATTGCTAAACCTCTTTAAGTGCCCATTTACTGATTCTTCTTCACTCTGTCTAATGTCGTGGATATAAACGATAGCTGATATCATTGTTCGATTGCCAATAAAAGCATTGATGAATTCTTGCTTGAGTTGTGGCCAGCTCCTGATGCTCCGATGCTTCAACTTGTTGTACTACCTCTTCGCATCAGAGACAAGGATGGTGTGGAAATTTCTGCACTTCGCTTTGAGATGTAACCTTGGAACCTCATCTTATACACATTGATGTGATCCGTGGGATCACCTCTCCCGTTGTACTTCTCCATGAGAGGCATTTTGAATCCGACGGGGAGTTCTCTAGCCTTCAATTCCTTGGAAACCGGGAGGTTCTTGTCATTGTAGTCGAGGTCACACTCCAGTTTGGGTCTTTCATCCTCGAGCCTCGCATTTGTAACCTTTGGGTTATTCCTTACTTCTGGGCGAGCTCTACTATGCTCAATGCACCTGCTATTCATTGATTGGGTGGGAGCTACAGATGATCCAACCTCTAATATGTCAAATACACTGACAAACGCGTCTGGTTGGTTTCTCGCTACTAGAAGAGGTTTTTTGTTTTGGTTTTCATGTAAGGGCCTTGGATTTAGGTTCCGAGGGTTTTGACCATCTAATATCGATGGGCCATCCTGAGATCGACGGCTTTCGATCGAGATGGACCTCGAAGGGCTTCGCCAATCATGGTTACGCTTGGGTCCAGATTGGAGAGATTGATTTTCCAACCATTCAAGCGCTGCCTTCATTCTAGCATTGTCCTTTTTCAAGTCCAGGATATCTTGCTCGGTCATTCGTCTTCATTGTTGTCTTCTCATCCGGTGGCGTGTTACATTCTGGAGATCCTGAACGCTTTCTTGTTGCTGGGTCGTGTGGTAGGACTCAACTTCTTCTTTCGGGGAGTTATTTGTCGCCATACTCTTTCTGGTAGAAAACACGTTTTACCACAAGTATTTTGGTTGTGTAACGTATTTTCATTTTCACAAATGGCACCAATCTGTTGACCTTGGAATCTGCACTATCCACGTGTCAACATATATCCAGTCAATCCTCAGCCAGTCTGTATGTTACCTGCACACTAGGACAATCGTTAGGCACCAAGATCACCAAAAAAAGAGGCCAGCTATTATTGGTACTCCGACGATCAAGTCAACTGCCGATATATAGAGTAATATATACCGGATGAGAGTATTTGACTGTGGAAGAGACAAGCAGGCAGAAAATTGAGCAGAGTTTAAGAGTAAGAATAATGCGTACCTTAGAACAACCGGAGATATTGTATTTATAGCTCTAGAGTTCTAATTGATTTAGGTAAGCAATCAATTAGACATCTGTTGGAATTCTCATTCCTTATGGGATAAGGGATGATTGGGTGTCAACGCAATCTCCTAAATTTCAGCTCTTATTTGAATTGATCTCCAATATCACGTTGCCTAATCATTATGAGATTGAGATTTGGTTTCTTTGTGAGAATCCGTGCAACAATCAAACGCAATCTTCTTTTAAATATCTCTCCGGTCATTTTAAAATATCACTATGTCTGCAAGGTACGATGGATTCGAAGACCAGTGAAGCATCCCAAGTTGGTCATAGGGTCAAGGCCCTTTGTGGGCTTTGTTGTAACCGGTTCAGCAGTGGCCTGTGAGGCCCTTCATTGGCTTCGCTGTATTTGATTCAGGAGTGCTAAGATCTTGCTGAGTCTTTGATGCCTTCTACGAATTCACAAAGTCCTTGCTGGGCTCACGAGGCCTTTGCGGGCCCTGACCTAGGCCTAGGAGGCCTTTGTTGATATGGAGGTCTTACCAAAATCAAGTGGTAACAAAAACAAGTCGGAGAGGATTAAGACTATATAATGACCCAATCTAGGTCAAATTGTGGTTATTGAATCAAGCAGAAAGAAAAGTCAACAAAAGGAAAAAGAGAGGAAGAATGAAGAGGATCTTGAAGATTGAGACGTGAATACGATGAATTCTTGGTGCAAAATATTCAACTTTTTCTCATCCTTTATTTAGATTCGGTTATGTATTCCAAACTCTTCATGTTTTTTTTCTCTCGAATTATGAGTAGTTAAATTAATATTTAGGATGAACGATGTAACATAGTTTAGATTCTTTAATTTCAATTCTTAAGTTTTGCTTATAAACTAATTATGTATTGATTTTACTTCTTCTCTTAATGCTTGAAATATATTCCATTGAATTGTGGATTGTAACGATTATCTGGACTCATTATTTATCAAATATTATTTATCGACACATTGTATAGGATCTACAATTTTTATTCACACATTTCATAAGATTAACTTCTTATAATCTACCCAAAAAAAAAAAAAAAAAAAAAAAAAAAAAAAAGGTACTTGTACCATTCATGTTCAACGTTTAACATCCATCCTCAACTTGCAGGGGTAATTGCAAAATTATTCTCATCCAATTTGTTTGGCTACATAGTCTCCAATGTATATGTCTAGGTGTATAATTAATTTTTTCCGTCAATTTTGACTGTTAACTCTTTAATAGATTCGTATATAAATCTAATCTAAATGATACATATACATCTATAAAATTTTCATTAAATAGAATATTACAACCTTTTTTTAGTTAAAATAAATAAAAGAAAAAAGAAAAAAGGGTAGAAAATATGAAAATAAAACATTGCTTCATCTTTCCCAAGTCCAACCCATCCAATCCCATTATGGCATTATTATCCCAGTCCCACTACAGTGGTTCTACTCCTTCCGCATACACACGCTCACACTGTTAAAAAGTCAAATAGAGTGAACTTTAACAAAAAAGACTAACTAAACACATAAATCAGTAAATTGGGGATCTCTCTGTCAAACAAATAAGATGATATTAATAGCACGTATCGCAGTTAATATCCCTACTCCTAATAAATTAAAGGGAATTTTGCAATTTTCATCCCCAACTTTTCTAATATGTTACTAATCTACCCAGTTCAATTTTTATAGCATTAGATATTCCCCAATCTTTCATTTAATTGTAAATCACGTCCCTATTGACAGCAGATGACGAATTTTCTCCATTCTTTAAATAAACAAAAATAAAAGAAAGTTAAAAACAACAAAAAAATGAGAAGTCCCCAAACATTTTAAAAAGTACAAAATATCATTTTCCTCACCTATCTATCCACCTACCTCATCCTAGTCAAACGCCGATGCAATATTTCACAATTATGTTCTCTATTATGTCATGTTTCTTATAATCAAGCCAAGTAGAATAACTAAGCACAAATGCACCAAGGGTTAATTGGAATTGTTTTTTTATTAGAATTTAATCACGAGAAAGTCTGTACTTTAACTGAGCACAAGCGCAGCTTCACAACTGCTTTAGGGTTAATTCAAATAACTTTATAGGAAAGTCTGCACTTGACAGAAGTTCTTACGAACAAAAAAGTTACTTTTAAAATTTTACATTATTTATAGGATTAGCGCAAATGGTCCCTTACCTTTTTCTTTAGTGTGGAAATGATCCCTTACCTTTGTTTTTTAGCACAACAATCCTAAACCTATGTGTTTTGTTGCGCAATTGGTCTTTATTTGATGAAAAAGATAAAAATACCCTTAGTTATAAGAAATTTGTAATTGGATTTGTAACATTTGTATAATGTGCAAATAGGTCCGATACATTTATTAAATAATATTTAATTTAGCATATTAAATATATCACTATAGTCGTGTCAATTAATTTTTTCATAAAAAAAAAATAAAATTATTACACTTTAAGTATATGTAATTGCTATGTGATGTGAAAAAATTGAATAAAAATTAAGTTAAATAAATAACAAAATTGACCAGCTTATAAGTTCTAATCGAATACACCAATACCTCTAAATTTTTAAGTACTTAAAAGTTCTTTAAAATCTCAATTTAAATACACCTTCCTGAGTGTTGGAATATTTTCTCAAAACTTGCCAAAATCAAAAGATACACCAATTGTTGAAAGAGAAGACATCTAAGTCGACTAAATTACAAGTTTCCTAATCTTTGACACTTTGGTAGTCGAAACTTGGAAGACATCTAGGTTAACTAAAATTAAACAAGTTTCTAAATATTGGACTCCTTGGTAATTTAAACTTGGAAAAAAATTAGGTCATTTATTAACTATAAATTGACGTAGTTTATTCTCTTTTGTAGTTGTAGCTTGAAGATTTTTGAAAGAAAAATTGTAAGTCTAGCATCTTAATTGTTTTTCTTATTTTCTTTGTGGGTTGTACAAAGAGTAGAAATTAGTAGGTGCAGTAAAGATTAGGATATTATTTTTTTTTCTTTACTTGGAAATTTGGGTGGATGAAATCTATATGATTGTAACAATTTTTCATATAGTGAAAGATTTGACAGTCCGTAAATCTTTCTATCTTTCATATATTTTCATTTCATTAGTTTTCTTTGAACAAGGTTCTTGTGGGCAATAAAGTAATTGGTCTAAATTCCTAACAGTAGTATCAGAGAATCAGGTCGTTCAGAGTATTGGCGTATAGAGAAGATATGTTTATCAAATATGACGTGGAGAAATTTGACGGTAGAATCAATTTTGGCTTATGACAAGTACAAGTCAAAAATGTTTTGATTCAATCTAGGGATGGCAATGGGGCGGGTCAATCTTTTGACCCGCCAACTGCCCCAGGAATTTTTATTTTATTTTATAAAACTGGAAAAAAAAATTAAAAAAGAAATAATTTTTTAAAATATTTGTAGCATACAAAACAAAAAAAATTTAATAATGGGATTGTGGTGTAATTGTTGAGATTTATAGTTTATAATTTCAACCTGGGTTCGATTCTTCTTTAGTCTATTTTTAGCAAAGTTTTAATTAGTATTCTATTTTATGATTTTACACACACACACACACACACACACACAAAATTGGTGGGGCTGGTCGCTGGGCGGGGAAGGGCTGCCCGGCCATCCCCGCGAACTCCGCGGGGCAGTAAAACCCGCATCGGACCCGTCCCTATTACTCGAATAAGCAGGGCGGGTTCGGGGCGACTGAAGAATCAATTTTAGCTTGTGGCAAGTACAAGTCAAGAATGTTTTGATTTAATCTGGACTGCACAATGTATTGAAAGTGAGACCAACCCCTATTTCCGACAAAGATACTGAAGAACCTGGTCACGCGAGGAAAATTATCCTAAATGTGGAACATGCTCGGCTAACTGTTCGACATCAGATATAGACAATATGTCTCTTTATGGAAGATAATGATGTCGCTCGAGTAAATATTTACATCCTTGTGGCATGCACTAATTGCCATGATAGAGGATGCGTTACTACTAGCGGGTCCACATGTTTGTACATGAGCATTAGCTTGATATTAATGCAAGGTGTGTGGTGGAATTGATGTCGATGGCTGATAAACTTCCAAGTAAGTCAAGCAAGAGAGTTGCATCATAATATTTTGGAAAATTGGCGTAAATAGTCCCTAACCTATCACGTTAGTGCGCAAATGGTCCCTAACCTTTCATTTTTTGCGCAATTGTCCCTAACCTATCCATTTAGGTGCATAAATGTTCATTGTGGACGGATTCCGTTAAAAATTCGTTACACAACCTTTCATTTAGTGCGCAAATGGTCAATCTCATTGTTTTCGTCTTTATTAATGGGGGTAAAATTGTCAAGTTACATTTTTCTTTCAATTGGCGTAAATGGTCCCTAACCTTTACAATTTTTTGGCGCAAATAGTCCCTAACCTATAATTATATTTTGGTGCACAATTGATCATTATTTGATGAAAAAGACAAAAATATCTTTACTTTTAATTAAAAAAATTTGCAATTGGATTTCTAACCTTTAAAAAAAGTGAAAATGAGTTCGATACTTTAATTTTTTTTTTTAAAAAAAATTAAAAGAAAACTAACAAATTGACAATATACTAAATTATTTTGTATATTTTATGAACTATTATAAAATAACTAAAATTTAAGCTCATAATTATTAACGAACGTGCTAATTAAAATTATTTTATTATTATTAAGTAATCATATTATTTAAAATTCAAACTTTAATTTTAACGTTAAAATATAAAAAGAAAAATAAATTTATCACGAGATAAAAGCTTTAATTATGCTCAACCCATTTCGATTTTATACGGTCTCATATTTCTTGAGTCAATCCACCAGCTTTTGAGCCATGAGAGCTCTTGGACCAGATCTTATTTTAAATTTTAATTTAATTTTGTATTTAAAAAAAAAAGTTTCACCATCTTCCACCCACCCACCCACCCACCCCAACCCGAAAATCCGACCGAGGCGAGGAGATTTCTCCCCCTCCCTACAGTCGCAAAACCACGGTTTCGTTGCAAAGGGAGGGGTGGGGAATCCCAGTTTTGCGAGCGAATGAAGGAGATTTCTCCTCCTCACTCGGTTCGGTTCGGGTGGGGTGGGGTGAAAATGAAATGGGTGGGGTGGGATGGGGTGGGTGGAGATGGTGTGGAGTGTGAAGATAGTGAAACTTTTTTTTTTTAAAATACAAAATTAAATTAAAATTTTAAATAAGATCGGTCCAATAGCACTGTGGCTCAAAACCGGGTTAGATTGACTCAGTAAATATGAGACTGTATAAAATCGAGCTGAGTTGAGCATAATTAAAACTTTTATTTGTGACAAATTTATTTTTCTTTTTATATTGTAACGTTAAAATTAAAGTTTGAATCTTAAATAATATGATTACTTAATAATAATAAAATAATTTTAATTAGCACATTCGTTAATAATTATGAGCTTAAAGTTTAGTTATTTTATATTAGTTCGTAAAATATACAAAATAATTTAGTATATTGTCAATTTGTTAGTTTTCTTTTAATTTTTTTAATAAAAAAATTAAAGTATCGGACTCATTTTCACTTTTTTTAAAGGTTAGGAATCCAATTGTAAATTTCTTTAATTAAAAGTAAGGATATTTTTGTCTTTTTCATCAAATAAGGATCAATTGTGCACCAAAATATAATTATAGGTTAGGGACTATTTGCGCCAAAAAAAGGTAAAGATTAGGAACCATATGCGCCAATTGAAAGAAAAATATAACTTGACAATTTTACCCCCACTAATAAAGACAAAAAACAATGAGAGGAACCATTTGCGCACCTAAATGAAAGGTTGTGTAACGAATTTTTAACGGAATCCGTCCACAAGGACCATTTCCGCACCTAAATGGATAGGTTAGGGACCATTGCGCCAAAAATGAAAGGTTGGGGACCATTTGCGCACTAACGTGATACGTTATGGACCATTTGCGCCAATTTCCCTAATATTTTAGCAAATTTATTCGACATAAGCCAATGAAATTCTTAGAATTCGTTAATTTTAAGTGATTATACTTATATGGTGGAGTATGTTAATTCTCTGTTTTGAGAATTGAGATTGTCAAAGTTTACCGATTTTTTTAAGTATCAAAATGAAGAGTTGCAGAAAAGATGATTGAGTTTTGACTCGTTTTTCGTCAAGGTGAAGATTGTTGGGATATTTTCTCAAAACTTGCCAAAATTAAAAGATGCACCAATTGTTGAAAGTGAATACATCTAAGTCGACTAAAATTACAAGTTTTCTAATCTTGGACACTTAGGTAGTCGAAACTTGGAAGACATCTGGGTCAACTAAAATTGAACAAGTTTCCAAATTTTAGTCTCCTTAGCAGTTTAAACTTGGAAGAAAATTAGGTCATTCGTTAACTATAAATTGACGTAATTTATTCTCTTTTATTGTTGTGGCTTGAGGGTTTTTGAAAGAAAAATTGTAATCCTAGCATCATATAGTTGTTTTTCTTGTTTTTTTGTGGGTTGTAAAAAGAGTAGAAATTGGTGGGTGCGATAAAGCTTAAGATATTAGTTTTCTTAATATAGTTGAAAATTTAGGTGAATGAAATCTATATTATTGTAACAATTAATGTTCTAAAAAGCGTAAAGCGTGGTTAGGCGTAGAGGCGAGAGCGAGATAAGGACAAGGCAAGGGCGATGCGTGATGTATGGCTAAGCGTGGAGGCTAAGCTTCAAGCCTAGGCGGAGCTTATGCAGACTTTTTAGAACAGTGGTAACAATTTTTCATATAGTGAAAGTTTTAACAATCCGTAAATTTTTCTATCTTTTATATTTTTTTGTTTCGTTTTTTTTAACAAGGATCTTGTGGGCAATAAGGAATTGGTCTCAATTTCCGACACTAAGTATTCAATAAATTTAAAGAAACAGTTGTCGACCAAAACTACAGTTTTTTAAAGTTGCTTTTAGAGAAGTTCCTTAAAAAATCTCAATTTTCAACTTAAATGTGAAACTGAAATTAAACATTTATATTTACAATCTTATCCTAACTATTTTAATAAAATGTCAAATATATCTCAATTAAACATTACATATTATTATATCCAAAAAGAAAAAAGAAAAAAAACGAACTTTTTCACCCCCTAGGCTTCAAAATGCAAAACGCTCTCGATTTGCCATGTCTCTCTATCTTGATTGATTGATTGAGAGATAATTAAATTCAATCCAATCTTCGGTTTATTGGCGTTGAATTTTGTGGAGATTGTTTTGAAACTGATTAGTTTAAATATAATTAAAAATGTGGTTACATAATTTCTACATAAATAGGACATGAAGTCCAAGAGAAATCACAAAGTGATAAAAAAAAGTACAGAGGTTCGAAAATTAAAAGTAAAAAATCACTCAAATCCAAATTTGAAAATTCCAAGAAAATCGAATCTTCCATAAATCAAATTCGAATCCAAAAAAGATCCAAGTCTTCAACAAATCAAAGTACGATTTGAAGATCAAAGCCTACTTCAAATCAAAGCCAAATTCAAACGCAAATCTTGAAAATTCAAAGAACATCAAGCCTTGAAGTCAAAGAAGTAAGCCATGTGTTTCCTCGTCTTCATCACTCAGATCGCTAATTAAAGGACTGTGCACCTACGCAATCACATGAGGATCATCTACTTTGTATTATTTAAATTCTAATTTTTAACAATTTTTGTATTTAATACACAAAATTTTGTACAAATTTCTTGGCTCGCCCTGTGGGATCTTCTTGTCCTCTCATCTTTTGATTCCATGAAGTTTTCAAATTTCAACCACTATATCAACTATGATAAGAGAAAAAGCAAATAAAATCGTGACTCTTTTCAAGAAAACACTTGTTGAACTCTTCCACGCAACCAAGCCCGGACGAAGACTAGAGAAACTTAATTGGTTTCACTATTGAGATAAATTATCTAACAAAGGCAACATTAAAATCTTTAAGTTCAAGAAGTCAAGTTCATGCTCAGCAGAAAAGCCCAAGAACTTAGCGAAAAGTTCTCGTTCTGATTCTATGTCCCGTGACACATCTGTCTGCGAATTCATTTATGTCATTTCTCTGTGATAATTAATGAGGCGATTATACTACCTCTAAATAATCATTCGAGCCAATGATGTTCACAAAAATCAGCCTTGCTCTGATAATCAAATTCAACAAATGACTTTCACTATTGAAAAGTTGATAAAATTGATGGAAGACAAAGATGTACAAATTGTCTTTTCACTCACCACCAACTCTTTGAGTTGCAAAGCCCCATTGAGAAGGCAAAACTAAAGACCCGATTGTTTATGCCAAGCTCTATAGTCGTTGGATTGACGAAATGAGGATGCCGATTGTCTACCAACCCCTAAATTTTTGGTGTTTTGGTGGAAAGAGCAACCCAAAGTAACATTTTGCTCATTTCCTTGAATCATCTACAATGTCGACACCTACAATAACACTACGGTGAAGCAGTTTGTATGTGACACCACTCAATTGTCCATGGGCTCTTTTCTCGTCCAACAACTCTAGCAGATGATTGCTGACACCATCCATGCCCAATATGATAGCTCACCACAGTCTTCATTGTTTATGCCAAGCTCTATTGTCGTCGGATTGGCGAAATGAGGATGTCGATTGTATACCAACCTCTAAAGTTTTGGTGTTTTGATGGAAAGGGCAACCCAAAGTAACATCTTGCTCATTTCATTGAAACATCTAACAATGACGACACCTACAATGGCACTACGGTGAAACAGTTTGTACGTTTGCTTAAAGGCGTGACGTTTGAATGGTATATAGACTTGTCTGTTGGATCAACTTGAGCAGAGTTCATAACATGCTTCTAAAGCACTAGTCGGACATTCAACCTTCTACAACTTTCCAAGACAAAGCAGAGCAAAGAAGAACTGATCGTAGAGTATATCGAACGCTAAAGAAACCTCATTTTCAACTGCAAAAAATGCATTAGTGAAGAATCTTATGTTGACATGTTTGTCTAAGCCATGCATTGGGGATTATTTTATAATCTTCAAGAAAATATTTCGAGTTGGCCACGCGTGCTTGTGATCTAGAGATCCAGATTGCAAGACATGAAAGTTACTTTTCAAGTAATTTATGTGAGAAGAAAGATCCCAAGAAAGAAGCCAATAAGGACGTTAGTTAGATAAGTCTGAAGAAGCCATGATAATTTCCACCATTATCACTTTACAGAAATCAAGTTCAAGTTCGAAACCAAAGCCATAATTTAAACCTAGCAAAATACAAGTTCAAAAGAAAAATCTTCTGATTTTGAAGGAACTTTAAGAAAATGAGTATTTATTCTCAGATTATGAATTCTCCATAATCTTTGATCAACTATTTGAACAAATTATAATTGAACTTCCAGCACATACCAAAAAAAAAAAAAAAATAAACTTTGCAAGGGCCACGTACCCCTTGGCTAGGACTTTAATACTATAAATTGATGTTAGTTAATACTTCACTACCAAATCTCTTTTTAAGCTGTCATTGTCAATGAAAGGACAGGCTTGACCCCACCTCTCTAAGACGTACTTTCTATTTTTAGTTTTAATAAAATTCTCTCACAAGTTGTTCTAAGAAAAAAGAAAAAGAAAAAAGAGAGAGATATATAAATTACTCTTTTTTTTTTTTGTAATGATTTGGATCAATGTCACGCTTGGTCTTAAACGTATTTTTATCCATGATGAAATACAATGCTTGGAGAATCCTATCAATTATAATTTCAATATGTAGTCTTGACATAAAGTAAAATGTCTAATTCTCATTATTATGAGTATTGTTTGATTCGATCCTTTCATCATTTTCACAACTTATCTTCCATTATCTATTTATCGTAACGATCTTTTATAACCATATGCAAGGCCAAGTAGTTTGGAATAAGTTCGGCCATTTGGGTTTCAATAGCTCTTTTGAGTCTTGAGAGAAAATAAAATTGATCTTAAATAAATTTTAATCTTGATTAGTTAAGATAATGTATAACAGTCAAAAATATAAATTATACTAATTACCTAAATACGATACAACTTCCACATGTAAAGGTCAGTTCAAGAAGTGCACCCACTTCACAAAGGCAACATCGACATGAGTATGGGCATGAGCAAGGATCGGGCAGAAGTGGGTGTAGACGGTGGGAAACGGTGATGATGGGATCGCGGTATAGAAATGAACGACATAATTTTTAGTTTCTGATGACAAAGTGCGAAAGTTGATAACAAAGTGAATTTCAATAAAGTACAAAAGTTTATGGTGTTGCTTAGTAGACATAGAAATGAATTTTTTTTGTTCTTGCTCGCTCAGAGCGAACCCTTGAACTAACACTATTGGTGTCTTTTTTTCTGCACAGTTTTTTATTTTTTATTTTGTTATAGTAGTTTAAAATTTTAACTCTAATCTAAAAGTCACAGTTCAAAGCTCAAAGGCTGTAACAATTTTGTGAATCGTTACTTCAGAATCTATAAATAGATTCAACATTTTTAATAGAAAAAGTAACAGAAAAATACAGAATATTTATACTCTCTCTTTCCTTCATTAATTTCTGCATTCTTTCCATACTTCAAAAACTAGATTTTGTTGTGTGTCATTCTACAAAGACACAATATTTAGAGCACCTCCAATGGGCGCCATTTTGATGTGAATTACTCATTAAAATTAAAAAATTATAAAATTGGAACGAATTGTACGATAATAAAATTAAAATTTTAATTTATAAATTTAAGCACGATAATTATATTAACACTACATTTTTGTTAACACACCATATTTTAATTGCAATGAAAGTCTTCAATGTTTGCTTAATTTTTCGCATTTATTCTCAACTATTTTTTTTATCACATTTTTATTATCAATCTATTAATTTTCCACATCTTATCTTTATCTTTGATGATTGATTCTGTCCAAAAAGTTAATTAAGATGACGTAAAAAGATTTTTTGCCTCTAGTATTTTTAAATAAACAAAATAAATAATAAATATACGGTTTGACAAAATATTTATCCCTCATTTCAACGCACATTAGAAGAATATTTGTACAAAAATCGTCATCAGAGATAAGTTATAAAAATTAATTAAATGTTAATGATAAAAAAAAGCTTGAAAATGTTCAGTGTAATTAAAATGTAGTGTAAATAATAAAAAAATATAGTGTGAATATAATTACCTTAATTAAATTAAAATTTTAATTTATAAATTTAAGTAGTAATAGAATTTGTAATTAAATAATTTTTGAAATAAATTAATTGTTTAAAATTTTAAAAATAAAGAAAGAAAATGTATACTATTTATTTGATGTAATGAGTTGGAGATGACTAAATAAGAACTATTTTAGTATAAAAGTTGCACCAATTTGAAGATCTTAGTTGGAGATACTTTAAGCCTCTAATATCAAAATTTTCTTTCATGTTTCTTGTTTTGGGTTGACTTCGCTAGTGGACAATGCAGACAACTAGAAGAGTTTTTATCGTATTTACTTTCTTTAGTGCATCGTTGAAATCATAGAAATAAATAACGTCTAAAGAAAAATGATCGTTGAAATCACTATAGTCGTGTCAATTAAATTTTTCATAAAAGGAAACATGTAAATTATTGTGCTTCAAATATATGTAATTGTTACGTAATGTGAAAAACTTGAATAAAAATTAAGTTAAATAAATAAATAAATGTCTTATGTAATTTTGTGACATTGAACTAATCTTATTATGTTTTTTCTAAAAATAAAAATACTAATAAAAATTAATTTACACATTATGTTTTCTTTATTTTTGAACGATAATAAAACGATAAATTAAAATACGAAGAATAAAATTGGAGCTTTAATATTTGTAGTTAATAAAAATAAAAGCATTTGAGTATCAATTTGTGACAATGTTATTTTTTTATGTTGTAACGATAAAATAAAAGTTTAAATTTTAAACAATATAATTACTTAATAATTTATATAAAAAAATTTAACTAACATATTTGTCAATAATTATAAGCTTAAATTTTAGTTATTTTATAATAGTTCTTAAAATAAACACAACAATTTAAAATACTGTCAGTTTGGTCAATAAAATGTTAATTAAAAAAAATTATTAGTTTCCTTTAATTTTTTTTTATAAAAAATAGAAGTATGAGACCCATTTGTACTTTTTTCAAAGGTTAGCAATCCAACTGCAATTTTTTCTTATTAAAATTAAGTGTATATTGATTTTTTTTCATCAAATAAGAACAAATTGCGCACCAATATGTTAAGGGCTACTGTACTAAAAACAAACGTTATAGATCATTTTCGCACTAAGAACAAAAGTTAAGAACTATTTGCACCAATTTCTCAATTTATAGTGCTCTCTTCATACGACATCTTCAAAATAAGAAACTCATAACAAATAATTATAAAACATAATAACACTAGAAGTATTCTTGTATTATTATTTTATTTCAAAGTTTTTATTATTACTTTTAAGCATTGCTCCTACTGGATGCAATACTTGGCTTCATTATTCAGTACAATACTACAGACATTATATTATTTTAGACATTGCCTCCGGTACTGGATGCAAATTTGTAAATGTTAGTGATCAATGATCAATAACTTGTAGGATATCTCGAGAAGTAGAGATAAATATCTCGATTGTTACGTGGTTGCAATAGCCTTGCATTTTCTTCCGCATACTGTAAATAATGAAAATTAATCAAGAAAATTACAAAGAAAATTATTACGACTAACGATGTTTTTAGCAATAACTAACGTCGAGGACGGCTTCTTTGAGCAACTTAATTTGATCTCTTGAAACATTCTTCACCTAAAAGCAGTTCAGATTTAAGTACACATATTAATTAATTAAGGAATTGATTATTAAGGTTTTAATTAAGGTCATACCTTAGTATTTACGGACCAAATAACACCTTCGGTACAAGGAGGAGTAGTGAGTGATCCCATGTATCTGTAATAACTTTGACTCTCCGCTTGAATATCATTTGGATCAATTATTCCCAAATTTCTCTCTTCACCCTTCTTATCAATCAAGGATGATATACTTTGGTTTAACTGCAAATCGAGATTAAAAAGTGAAAATAAAGTGTATGTTTGGTTGTAGTGAAATTATTTTTTAAATGTTTATAAATTGTGAATATTTATGAAATGTGTAAATAATAAATAGATAGTAAATTATGAGTCCTACAAAATGTATAAATAAAAAAAATAGTTGATCAACTTAAATTGTAATTTAAGCACCTGCCACTATAAGAACACAATCAAATGTTACTTTATAATTTATATAACACATTTTTTCACTTTATTATTTGATAGTTATGTGCTTGTTTCATGGAATTTAAAATTAAATTTTTATGAGATTTTGATAAAAGTTGATAAAATATGTAGTCGAAAAATTGATAAAAGTTAAAAAGTTATAGGTCTATGAAATATATGTGGTTGAACATACTTTTTATTTATATATATAGTAAGACTCACAACTTACTATAAACTTATTATTCACACCACCCAGCAATAAAGAATTATCATGAACTTATCTTTTTTGAAATTTTTACCTTGGAGAGAAATTTATCACGATGGCCAATCTTGTACAGGACACCAATAACAGCAGTCCTGTTTTGCACATTCAGGTCGGGGCTTTCATGTACCATGTGTAGTTCCATGTCATATCGATTAAAGAAACTTGTAATATTTTAAGACAAAAATAAAAACTACTAAGCACATGAGGTGCGTGCACATACCTATACCATTAATAGTGTGCTCGGAAGAGTGTGCCAATGGACTTCTTGAAGACAAGACTCCGTGCCATTAATAAATATTGATCCTGCGTCACCGTTCCAACTTACACGCATTTAGAGGGATTTCAAGAGTTCAATCTTGATCCATGCTTTGTAAACATATATTTAACATTCTCGTTTGCAAAAATTGACACAATCTGACCAATTCGACTTTAAAATTCAGAGTGATCTAAAAACTGTATAATCAGAACTCAAATAAAATTTGGCCAATCAATTGATTCAATAAAAAAAATGATATTTTAAAGTGAGAGCATTTAATCATTACCGCTATATCGTGTCCACTATTCTTGAGAGTGGCATTGGAAGGCTTATAATTCCTAATTGGGCAAAGTTGACAAGAGCCCTACTTTTTGTTAAAAAGTTGAAAAATACTTCTTTTTTTTATTATTCAAAAAATACCTTATTTTCTTGGTTTAATTTAAAAAATACCTCATTTAATTAAAAACAATATTTTATAATGTGGAATGATGATGTGGCATTTATTTATTGTATAGTAGTCTATGTACTTTATATAATATTCACTTTAGTCCTTATATTTTTAATTATATTTTAATTAAGTCATCCAAAAATTACATCTTAGGTCCTTAATCTTTTATATCTTTACACTTTAGTCCCCCAAATTTTTAATTATCTTTCAGTTAAGTCCTCTAAAAATTGCATCTTAGGTCCTTCAACTTTTATATCTTTACACTTTGGTCCCCAAATTTTTAATTATCTTTCGATTAAGTCCTCTAAAATTTGCATCTTAGGTCCTTCAACTTTATACATATTCAAAGTTTGGTCCTCCAAATCCTTGATTTTAGGGCCAAAATAAGTGTAATTTTAGTGGTCAAAATAAGTGCACTTTCAATTAAATCTTTGACTTTACACTTGAATTTTCATCTAAACGAACAAAATAAATATTTATATACTATTTTAAATTATGGTACACATATGTTACTTTAATTTAAATCAAATTAACACGTGTTACCACCACCTACTATCATATTTATATCATATTTGTATACTATTTTAAATATAATAATAACTATAATCATATTTTACAATTATTTTCTTTGATAATTGTTTAAAAATACAGTTATTTTCATAAAATCAATATTTTTATTTTTTTAATTTGAAAAACAATATTTTTACACGAGTAACATATGTGTTATTTCATCATTTTCATTGAATTAATACTTTATAATTTACTCATTTTATTATTTTTTAAAAAATATGTTATTTTCATTTAAAATTAATATTTTAACTTTTAATTGAAAAACAATATTTTTTACATGGGTAACATATATGTTACTATATATGTTACTTCTTCATATTTCATTAGAATCAATATTTTACCATTTCTCTAATTTTATTAATATTTTAAAAATATATTATTTTCATTTAAAATCAATTTTTCAATTTTTTTTTAAAAAATATTTTTATACTAGTAACATATATGTTACTATGTGTTACTTGCTCATTTGCAATAAAATCAATATTTTATAATTATTTAAAAAATTAGTCATATTTCTTTAAAATTAAAATTTTAATTTTTTTTTTAAAACAACATTTTTACACGGTAACATATATGTTACTTCCTCATTTTCATTAAAATCAATATTTTACTATTTCTCTATTTTTATAAATTTTTAAAAAATACATTATTTTTATTTAAGATCAATATTTCAAATTTTCATTTTAAAAAATATTTTTATACTAGTAACATATATATTACTATGTGTTACTTGCTCATTTGCAATAAAATCAATAGTTTATAATTATTTAAAAATACATTATTTTTCTTTAAAATTAATATTTCAATTTTTTGTTTTAAAACAAATTTTTTACGGGTAACATATATGTTACTATATGTTACTTCTTTATTTTTCATTAAAATCAATATTTTATCATTTCTCTATTTTTATAAATTTTTAAAAATACATTCTTTACATTTAAAATCAATATTTCAATTTTTATTTAAAACAATATTTTAATATTAGTAACATATATATTACTTGAAATTTTTCTCCTCCACCTAGTGAAAAAATTATTTTGCTTGCAACGACACTGAGTGTTTTGACTTTTAATATCAAACACATTTTGTTCCTCCAAATATTCGATTGGGCTAAATAAATCTCCCTATTAGTGGAGAAGATCAAATTGTTATGTCACTATGTGTGTTAGTTCTTCATTTGCAATAAAATCAATACTTTGTATTTATTTTAAAAACACTTTATAATTGCTATCTTATAATTTATCTCCTTTTAAATATTTTTCAAAAACTACATTAGTTTGGTCTAAAATCAAATATTTCAAAATTTTATTTTTCAAAAATAATTCTTTTACGCGGGTAACATATATATTCTTACTGAATTTGTTACCCTATATTACTTCCTCAATTTCATTAAAATCAATTTGACACGGGTAACACATATGTTACCACATGTGTGACCCTATATTACTTCCTCATTTTCACTACAATTGCTATTTTATAATTTATCTCTTTATAAATTTTTTTAAAAATACATTAGTTTGGTCTAAAATCAAATATTTCCAGTTTTTATTTTTAAAAACAATAATTTTACGTGGGTAACATATATATTACCGTATTTGTTAACATATATTACTTTCTCAATTTCATTAAAATCAATTTGACACGGGTAACATATATGTTACCACATGTGTTACTTCCTCGTTTCAATACAATTGCTATTTTATGATTTATCTCCTTATAAATATTTTTAAAAACTACATTTATTTGGTTTAAAATCAAATATTTCTAAATTTTATTATTGAAAACCATACTTTTACGTGAGTAACATACATATTCTTGTATTTGTTAACATATGTTACTTCCTCAATTTCATTAAAATCATTTTGACACGGGTAACACATGTGTTACCCTATGTTACTTCCTTATTTTCAATACAATTGTAATTTTATGATTTATCTCCTTGTAAATATCTTTAAAAATACATTAATTTGTCAAAATAAAATATTTTCAAATTTTATTTTATAATAACGATCTTTTATCGCGGTAACATATATGTTACCTGTATTTGTTAACCTATATTACTTCCTCAATTTCATCAAAATTAATTTGACATGGATAACACATATGTTACCACATGTGTTATCCTATGTCACTTCCTCATTTTCAATACAATGTTATTTTATGATTTATCTCGTAAATATTTTTTAAAAACTACATTAGCTTAGTCTAAAATCAAATATTTTCAAATTTTAATTTTGAAAACAATACTTTTACGTAGGTAACATATATGTTACAATATTTGTTAACCTATGTTACTTTCTCAATTTCATTAAAATCAATTTGACACGGGTAACATATATGTTACCACATGTGTTACCCAATGTTACTTCCTCATTTTCACTACAATTGCTATTTTATGATTTATTTCTTTGTAAATGTTTTTAAAAAATACATTAGTTTCGTCCAAAATCAAATATTTCCAATTTTTATTTTTAAAAACAATATTTTTACGTGGGTAACATATATGTTACCGTATTTGTTAACCTATGTTCCTCCCTCAATTTCATTAAAATCAATTTAACACGGGTAACACATATGTTACCACATATGTTACCCTATGTTACATCCTCATTTTCAATACAATTGCTATTTTATGATTTATCTCTTTGTAAATATTTTTAAAAAAATACATTAGTTTCGTCCAAAATCAAATATTTCCAATTTTTATTTTTTAAAACAATACTTTTATGTGGGTAACATATATGTTACCATATTTGTTAACCTATGTTACTCCCTCAATTTCATTAATATCAATTTGACACGGACAACACATTACCCTATGTTACTTCCTCAATTTCTATACAATTACTATTTTATCATTTATATTCTTGTAAATGTTTTTAAAAAATACATTAATTTCATCTAAAATCAAATATTTCTAATTTTCATTTTTGAAAACAATACTTTTACGCGGGTAACATATATGTTACCGTATTTGTTAACTTATGTTATTTCCTCAATTTCATAAAAATCAATTTTTAGCAAATTATATCCTTCTATAATTTTTTGAAATATGAATTATTATAAATAAAAATAATATATTTAATTTATTTACTTTTAATATCAACAATTTGACATGGGTAACACATATGTTACCATATGTTACTTCTTCATTTTCTATAAAATTACTATTGTATAATTTAGATTCTTGTAAATGTATTTAAAAAATACATTAATTTAAGTCTACAATCAAATATTTCCAATTTTATTTTTGAAAACAATACTTTTACTGGGGTAATATATATGTTACCATATTTGTTAACCTATGTTACTTACTCAATTTCATTAAAATCAATTTTTAGGAAATTATATCCTTCTATAATTTTTTGAATTACTTAATTATGTTAAATAAAAATAATATATTTAATTTTTCATTTTTAATATCAACAATTTGACATGGGTAACACATATGTTACCCTATGTTACTTCCTCATTTTCAATACAATTACTATTTTATGATTTATCTCATTGTAAATGTTTTTTAAAAATACATTAGTTTGGTCTAAAATCAAATTATATTCTATGTTACTTCCTCAATTTCATTAAAATTAATTTGACATGAGTAACACATGTGTTACCTTATGTTACTTCCTCATTTTCAATACAAATGCTATTTTATGATTTATCTCCTTGTAAATATTTTTTAAAAAATACATTAGTTTGGTAAAATCAAATATTTCTAATTTTTATTTTTAAAAACAATATTTTTACGCGGGTAACATATATGTTACCGTATTTGTTATTATATGTTACTTACTCAATTTCATTAAAATCAATTTAACACGGGTAACACATATGTTACCACATCTAAGATGCATTTTTTGGAGGATTTAACTGAAAGATAATTGAAAATTTGGGGATCAAAGTGTAAGGATGTAAAAAGTTGAAAAACCTAAGATGCAATTTTTGGAGGACTTAACTGAAAGATAATTAAAAATTTGAGGACCAAAGTGTAAAGATGTAAAAGATTAAGGACCTAATATACAATTTTTGAAGGACTTAATTGAAATATAATTAAAAATATAAGGACTAAAGTGAATATTATATAAAGTACATAGACTACTATGCAATAAATAAATATTTTTAAAAGATTTATATAATAGAGAAGAAATGTATTTTTCATAAATATTATTTAGACGTGGGTAAGAATAAAAAATTGAAAATAATTGAAAATTTGGGGATCAAAGTGTAAGGATGTAAAAAATTGAAGGACCTAAGATGTAATTTTTGGAGGACTTAACTGAGAGATATTTGAAAATTTGGGGATCAAAGTGTAAAGATGTAAAAAGTTGAAGGACCTTAGATGCAATTTTGGAGGACTGAACGAAAGATAATTGAAAATTTAGGGACCAAAGTGTAAAGATGTAAAAGATGAAGGACCTAAGATGTAATTTTTGAAGGACCTAATTTTAATATAATTAAAAATATAAAGACTAAAATAAATATTATATAAAGTACATACACTACTATCTGATAAATAAATATTTTTAAAAGAGTTTATATAATAGAGAATAAATGTCTTTTCATAAATATTATTTAGACGTGGGTAAGAATAAAAATTGAAAATTATTGAAAATTTTGGGGATCAAAGTGTAAGGATGTAAAAAATTGAAGGACCTAAGATGCAATTTTTGGAGGACTTAACTGAAAGATAATTGAAAATTTGAGGACTAAAGTGTAAATATTTAAAAAGTTGAAGGACCTAAGATGCAATTTTTGGAGGACTTAATTGAAAGATAATTGAAAATTTGAGGACCAAAGTGTAAAGATATAAAAGATTAAGGACTTAAGATGTAATTTTTGAAAGACTTAATTGAAATATAATTAAAAATAGAAATACTAAAGTGAATATTATATAAAGTATGTACACTACTATGCAATAAATAAATATTTTTAAAAGAATTTATATAATAGAGAAGAATGTATTTTTCATAAATATTATTTAGATGTGGGTAAGAATAAAAAATTTAAAAAAGAGGGTATATATCAACTTTTTATAAAAAAAGAGGTATATGAGCTAATTATCCCTTTTTATAAGTACATTACATTTAAATTATATAAAAGTCCATAACTTTTACTTATTATTACATTTATGTCCATAATATTTTTTCATCGTATTCTTATCACCAACCTTCATTTAATTAATACATATTGTCTCTGATAATGATTTCAGTCCAAAAATTCTATTAAGAATGAACAAAAGAATCATTTTCTCATCGTATTTTTAAATAAGAAAATAAATAAATAAATACAAAATTTCGATTAAATATTTTTCCCTCATTTTAAAGTACACTAATAGAATTTTTAGGCGAAAATCGTTAATAGGAACAATATGTGTTAATTAATAGAATGTTAAGTATAAGAATTCGATGAAAAAAAGTTAAGGACATAAATGTGACAATAAATAAAAATTAAAGACTTTTTATGCAATTAAAATATGGTATGAATATAACCACTCTTAAATTTGTTGAGTCGTCCAGTCTAGAAGTTCGTCTAAATTTAGACGGACTTTTAGACGAAATATATTTTTTGGTGTACCATATCAGTTGAAAGGAGTACTCGTCAACATTCATTGGAGGGGATTTTTTTTTTTTTAAACTTCGTCTACATGTACTTATATCGTACGTCTAAAAATTAATAGATGGAATGCATTGGAGATGCTCTAAATAATGATATCGTGTAGTCAAAATCAATCAATAATGATATGTATAATCAATTATTAGACTGTCTAATAATTATGTGATATTAATTGATATGATATCTTAAATATAGAATTTTGAATCCCATTCAAAATAGTATATTCATTAATGCCACCTAATTACCACGTAGACTAAGCAACATAATTTTCACGTAAATTGACTATAATAATCAGTCTACATGGTAATTATGTAGCATTAATTGATATAACATCTTAAATGTAGAGTTTTGAGTTTCATTTAAAATGACATATAAATTAATGTCACATAATTATATTGCCACATAGACCGACTTACTGCGATTATAAATAACATTACTCAAAATCAATTAATGTGTCATTATTGCTTATTTTAAGTTTTTTTTCCATATGAAATCGCGAAAGTTGCATGTAAAATCCCACCGACCACAACTTAGGTTGCAGGAACGGAAATAGGAGACGCAACATACCTAAAAACACTATTTTTGAAAGAGAAAAAAAAAAAAAAAACACGAAATGTTGTATATTATAAATTATAAATAGTTGTTAAAATTCAATAAATAGTTCCTTAAAGACTATTTAACTTAAATTCGAACCCACTTGTAGTATATAGGTTAAAGCCTACAATTAAGTTAATTTTTAGTTGACGTCGATACGCAATTAAATTTAGGGATAGTTTCATTATATACCATAAAAAATAAAAGAATTTAGAAAATATTATTTCACTTTTTTTATTCTAAAAATATAGTTTTTTATTTTTGTAACACTTATAACATTTGTTAAAAAAAAATACGTGTTACATCTGGAATTTAAAATATTGAAAAGTAATTTTATAATTTTAATATAAAACCATGTGCAAAATTATCACTTAAATTTATTCTTGCAGCAATGCAACAAGAAGAAGCAATTTGTAATCATAGTTTTCAAATATTTTGATAAAAAAAATTCTTAAAAGTTTCCGTAAAGTTTCCGACTTTCATAAAAAAATAAAAATGAAATGAGAATTTTCTTTTTGAATTTTAAAAATATTTTCGGAGTTACGTAAGAGATACGGTTTCTTAAATAAAACGTTGATATTTTAAAAACTACCACGCGACTTACGCAACAACATTACATTAAATAAAAAACGTTGACATTTTAAAAACTACCATGCGGTGATGTCAAATTTTAATTAACTCGCAAGTGTACGAATCTAGTGGAATATAGATAAGTAAAAACGAGGTAGATCCCACAGAGACTGCTATAAGGAAGGTGTAATTTAATCCAAACTAACTGTTATTCTAGGCTAGTTGAGTTGAAGAGTTTTGTTGTTGAAATTGTTTAACTAAATGACTAAAGAAATATGCTAAGCAGTTTATTTGAGAATTCAAGTTGTGTAAAAAGACCAAGGTTTGGAATCCACCATTGTCTAACTTAGCAACTACCCAATCATTCCTTAATTCCCAAGAAAAACACACATACGACAATCTGAACTCAATCTATTGTCGATCCTAAGATTTATCAATTAAGTCCGGAAGAAGAAGATCTAATTTAGGCTCCTCTTATGCTTCAAACATAAATTACTCAAGCATTTTTCATATCACATTCCATTGAAAGAAAACAAAGAATCAAAGATTACCTAAGCATTCAATGTATCCCAATACGAATAAAGAATAATGAAGAATCAAAAGCAATTCATAGAACAAATTCAATCACCAAGCATGGATTAATTAAATCAATATCTAACTATCAAAAATACATGATATTTAAGATGAAAGAAATCATATTTAATTAATCTCATTAAGAACAAGCCATGAACGTTAAAGCTCTTAAGAATGAATTAATCGAATAATTAAATAGTCACTAAATCAAGACAAGGTTTCATCGTCTACCTTGGCTAAAGAAAACTAGAAGAACATAATTAAACTAGAAAAACAAGAATTAATAAAACCCGGCATGGATCTTAGGAGAAGAAATCTTCGAAGAAATCTTGATAGTCGAGGAGGTCTTGATCTCTTGTTCTCTTGATGTCTTCTCTTGATTTGCTCCCCAAAAATCAACCCCTTGTTATGAGAATATATCTCATATTTATACTACCCTAATTGTGCCCCAAAATATCTCCAAAGAGTACAAAATTCGTGGGTCAAACGTTACCTATCGAAATTAGGGCTAAAAAAGGAAAGAAAATAAAAATTAAAAAACGCAGACCAAAATTGCACTGGGCGATCGCCCAGTGCTTTCCTGGGCGATCACCCAGGTTGGCTTATTTGGTCCCTGTTTCTTGCTTTGGCTTCTGGGCGCTCGCCCAGCATTAAGCCGGGTGATCGCCCAGCTCGTTACTTTTCTCATCTTGTATTTTGGTCCTTTAACTTTAACGGTCACCACTTTGGTCCTTCAACTTTGGGTCATGGTCATTTCAGTCCCCCATCTTTTCATAACATCTCATTTGGTCCTTCAACTTTGCATAATCTCTAATTTGGTCCCTCAACTTTGGGTTGAGTGCAATTGAGTCCTCGAACTTATGATATATCTTCTAATACATTGTTCTTTTCGCCCAATCTTCTCCAATTGTTCACCAACAAGTCCAAAACTGAAATAAAACAATAATAGACTAGATTAAGTAGAAAAGCACTTATATGAGGCATAAATGATTAATTCAAAGGCCATAATAAGTGCATAAAATGCACTTATCAAGCACCCCCAAACTAACCCTTTGTTCGTCCTCGAACAAAAAAAAACAAAACTAAAACATGCTTTAAACTAAGCTAATTGAATCCACGAAAAAAATGTCAATGTTAAATTCCTTACCATATGCCTCAGGTTCAAAAATAAAGCAACACTATTAGAAGGATATCAAACAACAACATAAAAATTTTCACTTATCCGATGCTCGACCTTGTGTGAGTGTGTGAATAGCTAAACATTAAACTTATACATGTATTAGACCATGACCAATATTGTGTGGTTGATATTTTAGCAATCCCGAACCCTTTGTAGTCATTTATTCCTTACACCTCTCGTAAGTTATCACACTTCTAAAGCTCTTCTCTCAAATCCCGAGGTGTTCTAGCGAAGTTGGTTTCTATTGATCATCACAATGCTCTTTCTTTTCAACAAAAGTGGTAAAACTTAGCACTTGTATTCTGAGAATTAGGATGGTTAGAGATTTCTAAATTCTCATCTTCAGTCTCTAAGGTTCTAATCTAGCAATCCTTCCTGAGCACTTCTACTCTTTTATTTATTCAACTCCTCATTAATGATCTTACATCACCGTGCAATACTTCTCTTTCACTAGCTTTACATGTGACCGCATAGCGAGCTTTGGGTCGATGACTCCCAAGTCGGATGACCATAGGGCACCAGTTTTGAAAATACCCTAGCGAGACTTAATTGCCCAAGTCCCACAAAATAATAGAGAAGTGAAGATGTAGATTTATAAATGTCGCTCTCTTTTCTTTTTCTTGTTTTAGATACTGGGACTCATGTAGCGAGCTTTGGGCGATGACTCCCAAGTCGATGACCATATGGCACTGTGTTTTAAGATACCCTTACAGAACTTAATTGCTCGAGTCGGATATTTCATTTAATTTTATCGGTAGCGAGTAGTGCTCGGTTTAGATTCCTTGACTATAACCCATTCAACCAAAGATGAGACCTAGAAAACCCAAACCATCAAAAGTCTTAGAACAAAAGTAGTAACTTTAACACCTCCAAACTGTTCTCAAAACAGCTTTAGTCACTAGCTCTAAGAATGTAGGAGCAGAATGTTTCATCATGATACTCAGTCAATAATATCAACACAAACACGCAAGTCATGTCTCCAATAAACGATAAGTCAAAGTGGCTATGTGCTTCTATAATCGGGTCTAACATGGATAAGAATTCATATAAAAGAACAAGTTCAAGTCTTTGTCTAATAGTCGACTAAAATGTGCTCAAGTTTGAACAGATATCATCATTGGCGGTGGGATATTCAACAACAACCAGACAAATATTTAAATTTTTTTTTTTTTTTTTCAAAACCATTTCGATTTACAGACCCGGAATGATAAGCAAGTCAGAGGTTCTTAAATAACATGATACTTTATAACCCACCCCCAAACAAAAACCTTACATTGTCCTCAATGGAAGAATAACATAAAGCATAAAGCAAAGAGTAGGATGGAAAAAATCAGTTACTCCCCAGGGATAGAGGTGGAGAGGAAGCATCTGGCAGGCCGAAAGATGTTGAACACCGTGGACACCGCAAGATCAGTTGTACAAAAGCAGTCCTAAAAGAAAAATTAGAGAAAACAACAAACAAACACAAACGAAAGCAAAAAAAAATTATTTTTTTTTTTTTTTTTTTACGTTTTTTTGTTTTTATTTTTTTTAAAAAAAAATGATTTTCAAGAATGAAGGGTAGGATCACCCAAATCAATTTCCTCCTCCCCTCGCGAGAGTGAAACTCCAAGTATGGTTTTAAACGTTGGCCATTAACTTTAAACAAATCACCATTTTTTTCGGGTTTTCAACCTCAATGACACCATGGGGATAAACAATGAGAACAATAAAAGGGCGACCATCGGGAACGTAGCTTACACGGAAATAAATGCGAAAGAGAATTATATAAGAGTACTTTCGACTGGACTAAATGATTTTCCGACTATGTGCTTGTCATGAAAGACCTTCATTTTGTGCTTGTAAATCTTAGCATTCTCATAAGCATCGTTTGAATTTCCTCAAGTTCACTACACCGCAATTTCCTTTTTGACCACGCTTCACGCATATCAAAATTGAATTTCTTAATGGCCCAATAAGTACGATGTTCTAACTCAACCGGCAGGTGTGAGCTTTTCCATCAAAGAATCTATAAGGGACATGCCAATGGGTGTTTTAAAAAGGCATCATATATGCCCATAATGCATCGAATGAGTCGTGAGACCAATCTTTTCTATCGGTCGAACTGCTTTTCTCTAAAATATGCTTGATTTCACGATTTGAGACCTCAACTTGACCACTAGTCTGCTGGATGATATGGGTGGCCACCTTATGTGTGATGGAGTATTTTGCTAGAAGGGTTTGAAAATGCTTATTGCAAAAATGAGATCCCCATCATGATAATGGCTCGTGGAGTGCCAAAGCGAGAGAAAATATTGCTTTTCAAAAATGCCACTACGCTTTTGTGATCATTGGTCCTACAAGGAATTGCCTCGACCCACTTAGAAACATAATCGACACCAACTAATATGTAAAGATAACCAAAAGATGGAGGAAAAGGTCCCATGAAATCAATCCCCCAGACATCAAAAATTTCAACTATAAGAATAGGATTAAGCGGCATCATGTTTCTTTTTGAAATGCTTCCCATGCGTTGACACCTATCACATGAAGAACAAAAAATATGAGTGTCACGAAAGAGAGTAGGCCAGTAAAAACCACATTGCAAAATTTTGGAGGTAGTCTTTTTAGCACTGAAATGGCCTCCACACGCGTGGTCATGACAGAATGATATAACACTGTGGAATTCACTTTCTGGGACGCATCTCCTTATAATTTGATCAGCACAGTATTTAAACAAGTAAGGATCGTCCCAAAAGAAATTCCTCACTTCAGCCAGGAATTTAGTTCTATCCTGTTTAGTCGATGTTACGGAAGTTTGCACGTAACAAGATAATTAACAATATCGACAAACCAAGGCACAACATCAATATTCATGAGTTGTTCATCCGAAACAACTCATTTAATGGTAGTTTATCTGCAGCGAGTCAAGCACAATTCGAGATAAGTGGTCGACCAACATTTTTTAAACCCTTTTGTCCCTAAATTCAATGTCAAATTCTTGCAAAAGCAAGACCCACCTAATCAATCTAGGTTTAGCATCTTTCTTAGTTAGAAGATATTTGAGGCGCATGGTCGAAAAAGATAATAACTTTACACCTTACAAGATAAGATCGAAATTTATCTAAAGCAAATACTCTCGCTAGCATTTCTTTCTCTCGTAGTAGAATAATTTAATTGTGCATCATTAAGAGTTCTACTAGCATAGTAAATAACGAAGAAGGCAACCGATCTAATCTACTGTTCTAAAAGCTGCTCCTACAACATAATCGGATGCATCACACATTAGTTCGAAAAGGCAAAGTCCAATCGGTGGTCGAATAACGAAAGTGCGATGGTCAATACTTTCTTAAGATGTTCAAAAGCTTCTAAGCATGAATCATTAAAGATAAAGGGTACATCCTTAACAAGTAAATTGCATAAGGGTCTAGAGATTTTACTAAAATCTTGAATGAAACGTCTATAAAACCCGCATGCCCAAGGAAAGATCTTACTTCTTTCACTGATTTTGGAGGTGGAAGATTGGAGATAAGATCAACCTTGGCTTTGTCAACCTCAATACCATTGCTAGAAATAATGTGGCCAAGAACAATACCTTGTTTCACCATGAAGTGACATTTTTCCCAATTTAGTACTAAATTCTTTTCCTCACATCTCTGCAAAACTAAAGTTAGATGGCGCAAACAATCATCAAACGAGTCACCATACACAGAAAAATCATCCATAAACACCTCAAGAAACCTCTCAACCATGTCAGAAAATATACTAAGCATGCATCTTTGAAAGGTAGCAGGTGCATTACACAAACCAAACGGCATTCGTCTATATGCAAAGGTTCCAAAAGGACAAGTGAAAGTAGTTTTCTCTTGATCTTCTGGAGCTATGGGAATTTGATTGTAACCCGAATAACCATCTAAGAAACAATAATAATCATGCCCTGCTAGTCTATCAAGCATTTGATCAATGAATGGAAGAGGAAGTGATCTTTTCTAGTGACTAAGTTCAATTTCCTATAGTCAATGCACACACGCCATCCTCACCAAGTTACTCTAGTTGGAACCAATTCATTGTTTGCATTAGTAACTACAATGATACCTGATTTTTGGGACAACATGCACGGGACTTACCCATTTGCTATCGAAAATAGGATAGATAATTCCGACATCTAACAACTTAAGGACTTGAGTTCTCACAACATTTTTCATGTTAGGATTTAACCTCGTTGCATCTCTCTAGTGGACCTAGAATTTTCCTCAAGATGAATATAGTGCATGCGATCTCGAGTTTATACCTATAATATCGACAATGGTCCAACCTAGCGCCTCTTTATGTTCGATTAAAACACCTAACAACTTACCTTTTGTGCATCATCAAAGGCGTAAGAGATAATTACAGGTAAAGTTTCGCCTCTCCTAAGAATGCATCTTTATAAAGTGTCGAGCAATGCTTTGAGCTCTAACTTGGGCGGTTGTTGAACCGATGGGATGTTCTTCTTCTCACTTATTGGAAGTGGCTCAATTTTCTGTCTCCACTTACTTGTATCCATGACGGTGTTGACTCGAGCAAAGTGTTTACCTCATCTATAGCACCATCAACATCAAAATCATGCACCAAAATGGGTTAGACACATCATTAAAGCATCATCAAAGTTAGTTGAAATACAAGAGTCATCAACCAATGCTTCTATCATGTCAACATCAACAACATCCTCGTTGTCATGTGGTTGCTTGTTGACATTGAAGACATTCAATTCAATTGTCATGTTGTCGAAGGACGGTTGCATGACTCCATTCCCCGCAATTAATTACGACATTAGATGTGGCTAGAAAAGGGCGACCAAAAATCACGGGAATATGCTTGGTGGAGTCTCGAGCAGGTTGTGTATCAAGTACAATAAAATCAACGGGAAAATAAAATTTATCAACTGTATCAAAACATCATCAACAATGCCACGAGGTACTTTCACGGATCTATTAGCAAGTTGTAAAATAACAGATGTTGGTTTTAACTCGCCTAGTCCAAGTTGCATATACACGAGTAAGGAAGAAGATTGACACTAGCTCCTAAATCTAACAATGCCTTCTCAATTTTATGGTTTCCTATGATGCAAGAGATAGTAGGACAACCTGGATCTTTAAATTTAGGAAGGGTGTTGCTTTGAATTATCGAGCTAACCTGTTTAGTTAAGAATGCCTTTTACGTACATGTAATTGTCTCTTTTTAGTACATAAGTCTTTTAAGAATTTAGCATAGGCGGGAACTTGCTTAATAGCATCAAGTAAAGGGATATTTATGCTTACCCTTGAAGATGTCCATCATGTCATTGATAGAATTACCTTGCTTTACCTTCGTCGACCTCACGAGGAAATGGGGCTTTTGGATGTAGGATGGCTCATTGTCTTCTTTGTGAGCTTCTTGGGTGAATCATCGAGTTGAGGTATTACACAGGAGAAATTAGTTGAGGTGTGTGTTGCTTTGAAAGATCCACTTTGTTGTCAACTAGTTTGCCCGTCTCAAAGTCATGATGGCCTTAGCCTCTTCATGTTGGTTGCTTGAATCATTTCCAATATTGTGCACCCTTTAGGATTAGGAAATGGTGACTAGGGAATTTACCTTTTTCGATGGTTGTTGCCGGTTTGTTGTCTTGATGAAGCCGGTTGCCCCATCATGTTCTCCATATTGGAAATGGATTGTGCACATGAGTTACGGCTGTACGCACCTCCTTCTTGAACTCGATGATGGTGTGATTACGATGCTCAAAGCGGTTTGTGTAGCTTTTGTCAAGTTTTGAATTGCCTCCTCCTATGGTTTAGGGGCATGTGAAAAGTTTTGGTTGAAGCTATGCGGTAGGCTGGCGAGGGGCTTGACTTTCTTTGTGTTATCCTGTTGATTACCACAGCTGACCAAGAAAAATTGGGATGGTCCCTCCAACCTGGGTTATAGGTGTTGGAGTAAGGATTGTAAGGAGGCTTCCTCATCATGTTGAGGGCATTAGCTTGCTCGGCACCTACTTACGGTTCATGGGACTATTGGTCATCAATGAGGTCAATTTGCGAGATGTCCTCTATCATGCATTTGACTTCCTTGATTTACGAGCTAGGTTCATCTTCTGCGAATTTCATAGATACCCCTTTTTGGTTCGAGTTCTAGATGATCGGCTCATTGTTGTTGAATTGTCGACCGCTTTTGAAAGAAGGTCCAGGATCTCGTAGCATTTTTAGACATAAGCTCTCCCCGCTTGTGGCCATCAACCATTCTTGAATATGCGATAGCAAGCCCTAAAAAGTATTGGCATAAATGCCATTTTCATACCCATGATGTGGACACTTCATAAGAAGCCCGTTGAATCTCTCCCAAGTTTCATAGAATGGTTCATCGTCTCTTTGCACAAACTCTGAAATTTCCTGCGAATAGCATTAGTTTTGTGAATGGAAAGTATTTATTCAAAAATTTAGCAACCATTTGTTCCCAAGATGTAATACTATTTGCGACAATGTATTAAACCAAGATCTAGATCTATCTTTCGAGAGAAAGGGAAATAGACGAAGTTTAACATTATCGGAGACACATTCTCATATTTAAATGTTTCACATACAGCATAGAAGTCAGTCAAATGATTATAAGGTTCTTCATTATCTAAACCATAGAAAGATGGGAGACAGTTAAGCACACTCGGTTTAAGCTCAAAATTCCTAGCTGTGACCTGAGGGTATTGTATGCATGAGGTGTTCAAATTAGCTAATGGACTAAAATAGTCCCTGAAAGGTCTCTCCTCAATTTCATCCCCCATAGCTACTATTGCTTCGGTTCCTTCAATTGTATCTAGATTAGTGGCACGTTTTTGTTGGTGAAAAGTCCTTTCAATTTCACTATCTAGATGTTCTAGCTTAAGTTCTAAAGATCTACGACCAAGCATGCACAATGAAGATTTTTGATTTTAATTTTTTTTTTTTATAAAACGAAAATAAAATAAAAAAAAATAAAATCCTAAATTATAACTAGTCAAGAATAAAATTAACTAAGATGAAATTAACCTTGAGACCTTGCAGTCCCGAACAGCGGCCTAAAAAAACTTGATGTCAAATTTTAATTAACTTTCATAAGTGTACGAATCTAGTGGAATATAGATAAGTAAAAAGCGAGGTAGATCCCACATGAGAGCTATGAGGAAGGTGTAATTTAATCCAAACTAAGCTGTTATTCTAGGATAGTTGAGTTGAAGAGTTTTGTTGTTGAAATTGTTTAACTAAAAGACTAAAGAAATATGCTAAACAGATGATTTGAGAATTCAAGTTGTGTAAAAGACCAAGGTTTGGAATCCACCATTGTCTAACTTAGCAACTACCCAATCATTCCTTAATTCCCAAGAAAAACACATACGACAATACTGAACTCAATCTATTGTCGACCCTAAGATTTATCAATTAAGTCCGGAAGAAGAAGATCTAATTTAGGCTCCCTTATGCTTCAAACATAAATTACTCAAGCATTTTTCATATCACATTCCATTGAAAGAAAACAAAGAATCAAAGATTACCTAAGCATTCAATGTATCCCAATACGAATAAATAATAATGAAGAATCAAAATCAATTCATAGAACAAATTCAATCACCAAGCATGGATTAATTAAATCAATATCTAACTATCAAAAATACATGATATTTAAGATGAAAGAAATCATATTTAATTAATCTCATTAAGAACAAGCCATGAACGTTAAAGCTCTTAAGAAGGAATTAATCGAATAATTAAATAGTCACTAAATCAAGACAAGGTTTCATCGTCTACCTTGGCTAAAGAAAACTAGAAGAACATAATTAAACTAGAAAAACAAGAATTAATAAAACTCGGCATGGATCTTAGGAGAAGAAATCTTCGAAGAAATCTTGATAGTCGAGGAGGTCTTGATCTCTTGTTCTCTTGATGTCTTCTCTTGATTTGCTCCCCAAAAATCCAACCCCTTGTTATGAGAATATATCTCATATTTATACTACCTTAATTGTGCCCCAAAATATCTCCAAAGAGTACAAAATTAAGTGGGTCAAACGTTACCTATCGAAATTAGGGCTAAAAAGGAAAGAAAATAAAAATTAAAAAGCAGACAAAAAATTGCCTTTGGGCGATCGCCCGGTGCTCTCTAAGCGATCGCCCGGGTTGGCTTATTGGTCCTGTTTCTTGCGTTGGGCTGCTTTGGGCGCTCGCCCGGCATTAAAGCCGGCGATCGCCCAGCTCGTTACTTTTCCCATCTTGCATTTTGGTCCTTTAACTTTAACGGTCACCACTTTGGTCCTTCAACTTTGGGCCATGGTCATTTCAGTCCCCATCTTTTCATAACATCTTATTTGGTCCTTCAACTTTGCATAATCTCTAATTTGGTCCCTCAACTTTGGGTTGAGTGCAATTGAGTCCTCGAACTTATGAGATATCTTCTAATACATTGCTCTTTTCGCCCAATCTTCTCCAATTGTTCACCAACAAGTCCAAAACTGAAATAAAACAATAATAGACTAGATTAAGTAGAAAAGCACTTATATGAGGCATAAATGATTAATTCTAATGCCATAATAAGTGCATAAAACGCACTTATCAGCGACTTACGCAACAACATTACATTAAATAAAAACGTTGACATTTTAAAAACTACCATGCAATTTACGCCACGACATTACATGACGCGACAATTTATACTCACAATTTTTCTTATATAAACCCATAATACAACTCTTAGTCCATCACTTGCAATCGTTGTTTCTTCAAAAATATAGAAAAGAAACCATGACGAGCCAAAGCAAATGCACTTATATACTTGCTTCAATTCTTGCCTTGCTTTTTTTGTTTGGTGCAAAATCAGTCATTGCTAAGGAAGTTGGTAATGCAAGAATATACATAAATGTGTATATTTGCGTGTGTCACTTTTCTTTCATTTCTTTAATCTCATATGGGATTTATGTTTTTTTTTTTTTTTTGGTCGCAGAGTATGACAGAGAATTTGATTATATAAAGGGAAGCCCAAAGGGTCCAGAAAAATGGGGAGAGCTGAAGCCAGAATGGGCAGCATGCAAGCATGGAAAAATGCAGTCTCCCATTGATTTGTCAAATGCAAGAGTCAAATTTATCTCACAGCCAGAAATTAGGAAGGGATAATTAGCTCATATACCTCTTTTTTTATAAAAAATTGATATATACCCTCTTTTTTAAATTTTTTATTCTTACCCACATCTAAATAATATTTATGAAAAATACATTCTTCTCTATTATATAAATTCTTTTAAAAATATTTATTTATTGCATAGTAGTGTACATACTTTATATAATATTCACTTTAGTATTTCTATTTTTAATTATATTTCAATTAAGTCTTTCAAAAATTACATCTTAAGTCCTTAATCTTTTATATCTTTACACTTTGGTCCTCAAATTTTCAATTATCTTTCAATTAAGTCCTCCAAAAATTGCATCTTAGGTCCTTCAACTTTTTAAATATTTACACTTTAGTCCTCAAATTTTCAATTATCTTTCAGTTAAGTCCTCCAAAAATTGCATCTTAGGTCCTTCAATTTTTTACATCCTTACACTTTGATCCCCAAAATTTTCAATAATTTTCAATTTTTTATTCTTACCCACGTCTAAATAATATTTATGAAAAAGACATTTATTCTCTATTATATAAACTCTTTTAAAAATATTTATTTATTGCATAGTAGTGTATGTACTTTATATAATATTTATTTTAGTCTTTATATTTTTAATTATATTAAAATTAGGTCCTTCAAAAATTACATCTTAGGTCCTTCATCTTTTACATCTTTACACTTTGGTCCCTAAATTTTCAATTATCTTTCAGTTCAGTCCTCCAAAAATTGCATCTAAGGTCCTTCAACTTTTTACATCTTTACACTTTGATCCCCAAATTTTCAAATATCTCTCAGTTAAGTCCTCCAAAAATTACATCTTAGGTCCTTCAATTTTTTACATCCTTACACTTTGATCCCCAAATTTTCAATTATTTTCAATTTTTTATTCTTACCCACGTCTAAATAATATTTATGAAAAATACATTTCTTCTCTATTATATAAATCTTTTAAAATATTTATTTATTGCATAGTAGTCTATGTCTTTTATATAATATTCACTTTAGTCCTTATATTTTTAATTATATTTCAATTAAGTCCTTCAAAAATTGTATATTAGGTCCTTAATCTTTTACATCTTTACACTTTGGTCCTCAAATTTTTAATTATCTTTCAGTTAAGTCCTCCAAAAATTGCATCTTAGGTTTTCAACTTTTACATCCTTACACTTTGATCCCCAAATTTTCAATTATCTTTCGATTAAATCCTCCAAAAATGCATCTTAGATGTGGTAACATATGTGTTACCCGTGTTAAATTGATTTTAATGAAATTGAGTAAGTAACATATAATAACAAATACGGTAACATATATGTTACCCGCGTAAAAATATTGTTTTTAAAAATAAAAATTAGAAATATTTGATTTTACCAAACTAATGTATTTTTTTAAAAATATTTTACAAGGAGATAAATCATAAAATAGCATTTGTATTGAAAATGAGGAAGTAACATAAGGTAACACATGTGTTACTCATGTCAAATTAATTTTAATGAAATTGAGGAAGTAACATAGAATATAATTTGATTTTAGACCAAACTAATGTATTTTTTAAAAAACATTTACAAGGAGATAAATCATAAAATAGTAATTGTATTGAAAATGAGGAAGTAACATAGGGTAACATATGTGTTACCCATGTCAAATTGTTGATATTAAAAATGAAAAAAATTAAATATATTATTTTTATTTAACATAATTCGTAATTCAAAAAATTATAGAAGGATATAATTTGCTAAAAATTGATTTTAATGAAATTGAGTAAGTAACATAGGTTAACAAATATGGTAACATATATATTACCAGCGTAAAAAAGTATTGTTTTCAAAAATAAAAATTGGAAATATTTGATTGTAGACGAAATTAATGTATTTTTTAAATACATTTACAAGAATCTAAATTATACAATAGTAATTTTATAGAAAATGAAGAAGTAACATATGGTAACATATGTGTTACCCATGTCAAATTGTTGATATTAAAAGTAAATAAATTAAATATATTATTTTTATTTATAATAATTCATATTTCAAAAATTATAGAAGGATATAATTTGCTAAAAATTGATTTTTATGAAATTGAGGAAATAACATAAGTTAACAAATACGGTAACATATATATTACCAGCGTAAAAAAATATTGTTTTCAAAATGAAAATTAGAAATATTTGATTTTAGATGAAATTAATGTATTTTTAAAAACATTTACAAGAATATAAATGATAAAATAGTAATTGTATAGAAATTGAGGAAGTAACATAGGGTAATGTGTTGTCCGTGTCAAATTGATATTAATGAAATTGAGGAAAGAACATAGGTTAACAAATATGGTAACATATATGTTACCCACATAAAAGTATTGTTTTAAAAAATAAAATTGGAAATATTTGATTTTGGACCCGAACTAATGTATTTTTTTAAAAATATTTACAAAGAGATAAATCATAAAATAGCAATTGTATTGAAAATGAGGATGTAACATAGGGTAACATATGTGGTAACATATATGTGTTACCCGTGTTAAATTGATTTTAATGAAATTGAGGGAGGAACATAGGTTAACAAATACGGTAACATATATGTTACCCACGTAAAAATATTGTTTTAAAAATAAAAATTGGAAATATTTGATTTTGGAATGAAACTAATGTATTTTTTAAAACATTTACAAAGAAATAAATCATAAAATAGCAATTGTAGTGAAAATGAGGAAGTAACATTGGGTAACACATGTGGTAACATATATGTTACCCGTGTCAAATCGATTTTAATGAAATTGAGAAAGTAACATAGGTTAACAAATATTGTAACATATATGTTACCTACGTAAAAGTATTGTTTTCAAAATTAAAATTTGAAAATATTTGATTTTAGACTAAGCTAATGTAGTTTTTAAAAATATTTACGAGATAAATCATAAAATAACATTGTATTGAAAATGAGGAAGTGACATAGGATAACACATGTGGTAACATATGTGTTATCCATGTCAAATTAATTTTGATGAAATTGAGGAAGTAATATAGGTTAACAAATACGGTAACATATATATTACACTGCATAAAATCTTGTTCTATAAAATAAAATTTGAAAATATTTTATTTTGACAAATTAATGTATTTTTTTAAAGATATTTACAAGGAGATAAATCATAAAATTACAATTGTATTGAAAATAAGGAAGTAACATAGGGTAACACATGTGTTACCCGTGTCAAATGATTTTAATGAAATTGAGGAAGTAACATATGTTAACAAATACGATGAACATGTATGTTACTCACGTAAAAGTATGGTTTTCAATAATAAAATTTAGAAATATTTGATTTTAAACCAAATAAATGTAGTTTTTAAAAATATTTATAAGGAGATAAATCATAAAATAGCAATTGTATTGAAACGAGGAAGTAACACATGTGGTAACATATATGTTACCCGTGTCAAATTGATTTTAATGAAATTGAGAAAGTAACATATGTTAACAAATACGGTAACATATATGTTACCTACGTAAAATTATTGTTTTAAAAATAAAAAGCTGGAAATATTTGATTTTAGACCAAACTAATGTATTTTTAAAAAAAAATTTATAAAGAGATAAATTATAAAATAGCAATTGTAGTGAAAATGAGGAAGTAATATAGGGTCACACATGTGGTAACATATGTGTTACCCGTGTCAAATTGATTTTAATGAAATTGAGGAAGTAACATAGGGTAACAAATTCATGAACATATATGTTACCCGTAAAAAGAATTATTTTTGAAAAATAAAATTTTGAAATATTTGATTTTAGACCAAACTAATGTAGTTTTTGAAAAATATTTAAAAGGAGATAAATTATAAGATAGCAATTATAAAGTGTTTTTTAAAATAAATACAAAGTATTGATTTTATTGCAAATGAAAGCAACTAACACATAGTGACATAACAATTTGATCTTCTCCACTCAATAGGAGATTTATTTAGCCCACTTGAATATTTTGGAGGAACAAAATGTGTTTGGTATTAAAATTTCAAACACTTAGTGTCCAGGTGGGCAAAAATAATTTTTTTCACTAGTGGAGGAGAAACGACCTCAAGAAACATATATGTTACTAATATTAAAATATTGTTTTAAATAAAAATTGAAATATTGATTTTAAATGTAAAGAATGTATTTTTAAAAATTTATAAAAATAGAGAAATGATAAAATATTGATTTTAATGAAAATAAAGAAGTAACATATAGTAACATATATATTACCCGTGTAAAAAATTTGTTTTAAAACAAAAAAAAATTGAAATATTAATTTTAAAGAAAAATAATGTATTTTTTAAATAATTATAAACTATTGATTTTATTGCAAATGAGCAAGTAACACATAGTAATATATATGTTACTAGTATAAAAATATTTTTTTAAAATGAAAATTTGAAATATTGATCTTAAATAAAAATAATGTATTTTTAAAAAATTTATAAAAATAGAGAAATAGTAAAATATTGATTTTAATGAAAAATGAGGAAGTAACATATATGTTACCCGTGTAAAAATGTTGTTTTAAAAAAAAAATTAAAATTTTAATTTTAAAGAAATATGACGAATTTTTTAAATAATTATAAAATATTGATTTTATTGCAAATGAGCAAGTAACACATAGTAACATATATGTTACTAGTATAAAAATATTTTTTTAAAAAAAATTGAAAAATTGATTTTAAATGAAAATAATATATTTTTAAAATATTAATAAAATTAGAGAAATGGTAAAATATTGATTCTAATGAAATATGAAGAAGTAACATATATAGTAACATATATATTACCCATGTAAAAATATTGTTTTTCAATTAAAAGTTAAAATATTAATTTTAAATGAAAATAACATATTTTTAAAAATAATAAAATGAGTAAATTATAAAGTATTAATTCAATGAAAATGATGAAATAACACATATGTTACTCGTGTAAAAATATTGTTTTTCAAATTAAAAAAATAAAAATATTGATTTTATGAAAATACTGTATTTTTAAACAATTATCAAAGAAAATAATTGTAAAATATGATTATAGTTATTATTATATTTAAAATAGTATACAAATATGATACAAATATGATAGTAGGTGGTGGTAACACGTGTTAATTTGATTTAAATTAAAGTAACATATGTGTACCATAATTTAAAATAGTATATAAATATTTATTTTGTTCATTTAGATGAAAATTCAAGTGTAAAGTCAAAGATTTAATTGAAAGTGCACTTATTTTGACCACTAAAATTACACTTATTTTGGCCCTAAAATCAAGGATTTGGAGGACCAAACTTTGAATATGTATAAAGTTGAAGGACCTAAGATGCAAATTTTAGAGGACTTAACTGAAAGATAATTAAAAATTTGGGGACCAAAGTGTAAAGATATAAAAAGTTGAAGGACCTAAGATGCAATTTTTAGAGGACTTAACTGAAAGATAATTAAAAATTTGGGGGACTAAAGTGTAAAGATATAAAAGATTAAGGACCTAAGATGTAATTTTTGGATGACTTAATTAAAATATAATTAAAAATATAAGGACTAAAGTGAATATTATATAAAGTACATAGACTACTATACAATAAATAAATGCCACATCATCATTCCACATTATAAAATATTGTTTTTAATTAAATGAGGTATTTTTTAAATTAAACCAAGAAAATAAGGTATTTTTTGAATAATAAAAAAAAGAAGTATTTTTCAACTTTTTAACAAAAAGTAGGGCTCTTGTCAACTTTGCCCTTTTTATATGGTCTCTTTCTCTATTGTAGGCCTTTATAAATAAATCCCAAAAATTAATTCAAAACATCTTGATTATTTTACTTAAAACTTTGAAAAAAAAAATGTAGCAATCATTATCTTTCAATTTACAAGACTGGGTCAATATGAGATAATGAGAGTTTAATCGCAATTTTTATTTGTGTGGAACCGGTAGTGGTTAGCATTATTGATTAAAGGATAAGAATTATTAATAAACAACTAATACGGCCTCTTGTTTTTTATTTATATATATTTTAAAACAAGCTAATTAATAAGAAGAACCCCAAGTTAATTATATAATTTTAATTTTTAAACTAGTATTAGTCTTTGTCATTTATTATTAGTCCAAAAGGGCAATATCAACCAAATTTAGACATCTAGTGAATCCACGTCTATTTGATAATTAAATAATTATTAGCTACAATGATTTTGCTAGTATGGTTAAATTTTAAGTGTCAAAGGTTGGTAGTGTTTAATTAGTGTTCATTAGCTTTATCGAATTATTTATTTATAGCACTTAAGAGATGATAAGAAAAAGACTTGCACAAAAATAGGGAAGAAAATGTTAAAAGACGTGTTAGGTAAAATGGACGTACTTCGAATTCTTGTGACATTACGTCTATTGAATAGACGGTCAAATTAAAAATTTATCTCAAATTAATATTATTAAAATATTACCGCTTATGTAGCATTCATTTTTTTTTTAAATTGGCGGACCTTCAATTTTTATTTCCCTAGTCCGATTTTTTTTTTTTAATAAAATGGTGAGTTAAATTTAAATTTGCTGAGTCACACTATCGTCTAAAAGTTCGTTTAAATTTAGACCGATTTCTAGTCGAGTCTTTTTTTGTGTATGTGCTACGTCACCGGGCTGAAGTCCTCGTCAATATACATTGGAGAAGATTTTTTATAATTCTATTTATCTGTACTTATGTAGAACATCCAAAAATCTCTAGACAGAGTGCATCGTAAATACTTTAAAATAAGATGATGTCATAGTTAATACAGTAGTATATTGTGTAGTCAAAATCAATGAATAATGCTATATATAATCAGTGACTATCCGAAATGAGTCTATTTGGGCTTGGTTTGATATTCTTTGTCTTTTAAGAGAATCAAACCTCTTTGTCATCTACTGCGAAAAGAATGAAATATGAGGAAGAATATGATAAGTGTTTGATAAACTATTATTTCAAAATAACTGTATGTTTCAAAAACAGCATTTGAGCGTTTGGTAAACAAAAGTTATTTATCGTTGTAACGGTATTAAATTTCTAAAAAGAACATTGATTATAATAATGTTATTTTGTATTATTATTATTATTATTATTATCACGAATAATAAAATTCATTTTTTTTCCTAGTCAAATATTTTTTAACAAGACAATTCATTCATTATTTTAAAATAAAAATAATAAAAACCTAATAAATTTCAAATTTTATAAAAATTACAAAATAAAAGTATAGTCATATAGTGCAAAAATTAATTAAATTTATATTATTTTTTATGATCCAACTTGCATCAATTTTGATTTCTCAAATGGGTAGTAAAGGAATTAATTTAATTAATTGGGGGTAAAAGGGGTATTTTAATAATATATAAATAAAAAGTTAAAAAGAATAATATAAAAAACATGTCGTTTCTTTGCTTTCAAAAGTCTCTTTGTCATATGAATTCAAATTATTTTATAATCACTTTTAAAAAATTTGTCAAACGCCTAAATCAACTTACGAGCGCTTAAATCAACTTCTGATTGTTTGAGAATCAAAAGTTGGGCTCCAAAATCAATCCCAAATGGGGGCCTTGATAATTATGTGGCATTAATTAATATGTCATCTTAAAAATATAATATTTTGAGTCCCATTCAAAATAGCATTTTTAATAATTACACATAATTACCACGTAGATGGAGACACATAATTATCAATTTATGTGACAATTATGTAGTATTAATTGATATGACATCTTAAATGTAGATGGCATATACTAATTACGATAATAATTGAATATGAATAACATTATTCAAAATCAATTAATGTGTATCATTATTGCTTATTTTAAGTTTTTTTTCATGTTCACACGTGAAATTGTGAAAGTTGCGTGTAAAATCCCACTGTGTATAATTATTGCTTATTTTAAGTTTTTTTTCATGTTCACACGTGAAATTGTGAAAGTTGCGTGTAAAATCCCACTGACTACAACTTAAGTTGCAATGTGTATCATTATTGCTTATTTTAAGTTTTTAACCTGTTCACACAAGAAATTGTGAAAGTTGCATGTAAAAAAAGAAAAACATGAAACATTGTATATTATAAATTATAATTAATTGTTAAAAATTCATTATTTAGTTTCTTAAAGACTATTTAATTTAAATTCGAACCCACTTGTAGTATATAGGTTAAAGTCTACAATTAAGTTAATTTTTAGTTGACGTATGCAATTATATTTATGAATAGTTTCATCATTTCACTTTTTTTATTTTAAAAATAAAGTTTTACTTTTGTAATATTTGTTATTACGTTTGTTACATTTTTACAAAAAAAAAAATATGTATTACCTTTGTAATATTTACTACATTTGAAATTTAAAATATTGAAAAGTAATTGTAAAATTTTTATGTAAAACTAAGTATGTGACAAAATTATCGATTAAATTTATTCTTATAAGGGTGTACTTAACTCAAATTTTAATAGATTTATTAATATTTATAAATTCTTATAGATTTAATGAAATTTAATAGAATTTGACAAATTTCATAAGATTTCAATAGAATTTTATATTGGGTTAATTTCAGCAACGGTCATTGCAGTTTGTTAAAATTTTTAAATAGTAATTAAAATAATTTTTTGCAAAAATAGTCACTCAATTTAGTTAGACTAACAGTCACTCGACCATAGACGTTAGCCCAAAATCCTATGCTATACTATGAAATTTCAATGTGAACACAAACTAATTTAAGTAGTATTTCGTTTCAAACAAAATTGTATTAATTGTAGATAAATGTTTAATTGTCAACAAGAAGCAATTTCTAATCAAAGTTTTCAAATATTTTGATTAAAAAAAAAAATTTTAAAACTTTCCAACTTTCATAAAAAATAAAATAAAATGAGAATTTTCTTTTTGAGTTTCAAAAATGTTTTCTAGATTAACATAAGAGATGCTGTTCCTTAAATGAAAACGTTGATATTTTAAAAACTATCATACAACTTATGCCAAGACATTACATAACACGACAATTTATACTCACAATTTTTCGTATATAAACCCATGAACAAGTCTTAGTCCATCACTTGCAATCGTTGTTTCTTCAAAAATATAGAAAAGAAACCATGACGAGCCAAAGCAAATGCGCTTACATACTTGCTTCAATTCTTGCCTTGCTTTTTTTGTTTGGTGCAAAATCAGTCATTGCTAAAGAAGTTGGTATTCCTTTTCTTTCATTTCTTTAATCTCACGTGGGATTTTTTTTTTTTTTTTTTTTTTGGCGCAGAGGATGACAGAGAATTTGATTACATAAAGGGAAGCCCAAAGGGTCCAGAAAAATGGGGAGAGCTGAAGCCAGAATGGGCAGCATGCAAGCATGGAAAAATGCAGTCTCCCATTGATTTGTCAAATGCAAGAGTCAAATTTATCTCACAGCCAGAAATTAGGAATTACAAGCCTTCCAATGCCACTATCACGAATAGGGGTTATGATATATCGGTGATGATATACTGCTCTCACTTTAAAATATTATTTTTTTATTGAATCGGTTGATTGACCAAATTTTATTTGAATATACAGTTTTTAGATCATCCTTAATTTTAAAGTCGAATAGGTCAGATTGTGTCAATTTATGCAAACGAGAATGTTAAAGATATGTTTAGAAAGGATGGGTCAAGATTGAACTCTTGAAATTCCTCTACATGCAGGTTAGTTGGAACGGTGACGCAGGATCAATATTTATTAACGGTACGGAGTACCGTCTTCAACAAGTCCATTGGCACACTCCTTCCGAGCACACTATTAATGGTAAAAGGTATGTGCATGCATCTCACGTGCTTGTATTTTTTATTTTTTGTCATAAAATATTACAAGTTTCTTTAACAGGTATGACATGGAACTACATATGGTACATCAAAGCCCTGACCTCAACGTGCAAAACAGGATTGCTGTTATTGGTGTCCTATACCAAATTGGCCGTCGTGATGAATTTCTCTCCAAGGTAAAAATTTCGAAAAAGTTGATAAGTTCAAGATAATTCTTCACTATTGGATCTTACAGAATGTGTTAATAATAAGTACGTAGTAAATTATAAGTCCTACAAAATATATAGATAAAAAGTATGTTCAATCACATATTTCATGGGACTTACAACTTTTATTTATTTTTCAACAACATACTTAATCAACTTTTTTCAAAATCTCATAAAAAAACTACTTTTAAACACTAAGCAAGTACATAACTATTAAATAAAGCGAAAAAATGTGTTATATAAATTATAATGTGACATTCGATTATGTGCTCTACTCTTTAAGGGTGTTCTTTTAGTACTTGTTTGCACATGTTTGGGAATGCTTAATTATAATTTCAGTTGGTCAAACATACTTTTAATCCACACATTTCATAGGACCCACAATTTTACAATCCATTTTTTATCTAAACATTTACCAACAACTTATAATATAAACACTTAAAAAATAATTTCACAAGTACCAAACATGCTTGACAGGTACTTAAATTATAATTTAAGATGACATATTTTTTATTTACACATTGTAGGATTCATAACTTACTATCTACTCATTTTATAAAATTCATAACTTAAAAACATTTAAAAAATAATTTCAGTACTATCGAACATGCACTTATTTTCACTTTTTAATCTCCATTTGCAGTTTAAAAAAAGTATATCATCCTTGATTGGTAAGAAGGGTGAAGAGAGAAATTTGGGAATAATTGATCCAAATGATATTCAAGCGGAAAGTCGAAGTTATTACAGATACATGGGATCACTCACTACTCCTCCTTGTACCGAAGGTGTCATTTGGTCTGTAAATACTAAGGTATGGCCTTAATTAAAACCTTAATAATCAATTCCTTAATTAATTGATATGTGTACTTAAATCTGAACTGCTTTTAGGTGAAGAATGTTGCAAGTGATCAAATTAAGTTGCTCAAAAAGGCCGTCCTCTATGTAAGTTATTGAATATTATATATCATTTAATCGAGGTAAAAACATCATTAGTCAAAATAATTTTCTTTGTGATTTTTTTGATTAATTTTCATTATTTACAGTATGCGGAAGAAAATGCAAGGCCATTGCAACCACGTAACTATCGAGATATCTATCTCTACTGCTTGAGATATCTTAATAAGTTATTGATCAGTGATCACTAACAGTTACAAATTTGCATCACAGTGGAGGCAATGTCTAAACTAATATCATGTCCATAGTATTGTACTGAATAATGAAGCCAAATATTGCATCCAGTAGGAGCAATGTTTAAAAGTAATAATAAAAACTTTGAAATAAAATAATAATACAAGAATACTCCAAGTGTTATTATGTTTTATAATTACTAGTGTGAGCACTTGTTGCACGTGATGTATCGATAATCAAGAACGTAATAGTATTTATTATATCTTACTTTTACGAATTGGCTTGATATTAGTAATTTAAGTAGAAAAAAATTAAATATTAACAAATTATGCGATTGAAACATAAATAGCATGTTTATAATTTAAAACCTAGTCTATTAAAATTCATTATAGTAGATGACTCAAACATATGATAAAATTGAATTCAATTTACTTGATAAAAACTACTATTCTTAAGTACCATTTTTCTCAAATTTACATTCCTCCTCAAAGTCTGAGTTTATTCATTTATAATATTTTAATCACGTAAAGAAAATCGAATGTCTTTGCATTAAGAAATTTCACATTTGCTCCAAAATAAGACTCTGGACATAACTATCTAAAACAACATCTGCACATTAATTTCAATTTTTTTTTCAAATAACTTAAATAAAAGATAAAAGAGGGTTGAATTGAACTTACATCATCAAATATTTGAGTTTTCAAGAACGAAAAATTAGGCTTCTTCGGTAAGTGTACCAATTCTATCATCACGATGTTTAGTGGCAGAATAAAAATCCATAAAAATCTTCTTTGTTGCTTTAGATGAAGCTCTAGAGATAATCAATAAGTTAATTGATCAAGTCGTTTCATGTTCGAATTAAAACTTTTAAAACAACATAATTTTTAAAAGTAAATAAATCACTTTGCAGTTGTCAATTAAGCATGTTAGTGGAAGTTGTATGTATTTGATGCAAGTCAGAGACTCTGACAAAAATTTGCTACAAAAGTGTAAAATAGTAAACAATTCCATAAATATATTAATTACAATTAAAATTGTTCCACAACCACCTGTGTGTAAAAAGTAGTATCTTATTCTTAAATACAAATTTCTAAAGCATTAATAAAGTTTGCATTGCTAATGTACAAACAAGTCATTTTCAAAAATAACACCCTAGAATTGCATTAATATTCAAAAGGAAAGTGACAATAAGTTGAGACATTACTGAAATGCTGCATATCAAAATCCTATAGATAAACAAACAATTTTCATTCCTAGCTCATGTAGTTCAAGAAATAATAATATTATTCAATTACAACTGAACAAACCAAATTCCAAATTAAATAATGTCTCAAATGATAGTAAATTTTCAAATTAAATAATATCTCAAATGATAGTAAATTTCAACGACATGCAATCATATGAAAATTCCAAGTTAAACAATGGTTAAAAGTGGTAGTATTATCAAATTACAACAAAATAAAACTTTCTAATAATACATGATATTACACTCCCCCTCAAACTCGAACAAATGAGAGGTCAAGAAGCGAGAGTTTGCCCACCAAGAATTCATGCCGAGCACGAGTGTGAGACTTGGTGAACAAATCTGCAATCTGAAGTCCTTGCTCATTTAAGGCGAATCCAAGGGCTCCGTCTTTTAATCCAAGCACTTCTCGCGAGTGAAGCGCCCTTGATTTCATTAGAATATATATAAGGGTAAAGCCACTTCGTTTATTATTGGTACGCTCATTAACGACAGGGTTGGTTGCAATCTGACTAGCGCCGTTATTGTCACAATGAAAAGGCGTTGCAGCGGTGAGATGAACCCCAAGATCAGATAGAAGCCTGTGTAACCAAACCACTTCACTAGTGGCTGCAGACATAGCCCAGTATTCTGCCTCTGCACTTAATTTTGACCATATTAAGTATTGCAAAATAAAGGGCCCGCTTTTTTTTTGCTCTTCCAGGAAATAAGAGAATTTCAAAGGAAGACACAAAGTCCAGTGGTAGAGCGGCGATCAATAGGGCAGCCTGCTTTCCATTTTCAAAATTAGATTTGAATAGGGGCCTTGTAGTTTAGGGGCGCGCTAGCCTGCTGAAAAACTACAGGTTTTTAGCGTCCTTACGTTTTTCAGCAGAATTGGAGCATGACAAAAGAAAGATTCTTCTGTGGCCAATAACACATCATGAATAACAAGTTCGTTGTACCTTACCTAATGTTTGTTGCCATAGTTGAGCCTCAGCCTCTATGCATGAATCATCACAAGATATACTATGAATGGCTAGTTGGAGTGGGCAGACTACTTATGATCGAGTGAGGCTTACTTCTATTTATAAAGATGCAAGTTTGATAGGGAATGGGCGGATGCTTCAACGGGAATGAAAGTTGTTGGGGGAAAATCTTAGGCTCAATAAGTGCATGGAAGCGTGCATAAGTTCCAAAAGGGAAGGGGGAGGGGGCGAGCGGAGTGAGCCGTTTCAACCGAAAAATGTTGAATTAAAATTTAGAAATTAAAATTTCTAAATATATAATTGTTGAATAAAACTATAAAGTATCTTCAATGAATACAAATCTCAAACTTTACAGAAAAAGAAACTAATAAAACAAAATTTGAAATGTTTTCTAAAATAATCAAATTGCAAATTTAACAGTCTAATAGACTATAAAAGTACAATTCTTCCAAAATTCAAACTCCTAAATAAAAAATAAAGTAACAACTCATATATCTTTCATTTTGAGTAAGAAAAGGTATGTGAGTAAAAAACACAACAAAAATCCAAAACAAACAAGACTATAAAAGTAAAGAACAATAAAAGTTAAATTTTCTGAAATAATTAAAAAAAATTGTAAATTCAATAATCTAATAAATAGTACAACTACAATTATTCTGAAATTCAAACTCCAAAACAACTAAAAATCAAAATCAAAACCAAAACCATGCGTCGTTAAATTTAACAAAAAAGTTGTTCAAAGCATTTTACAACAATTTTGAATTTGCCAATTATCTTCCTTCATCTTATTGTCGTCTCAGTATAAGATTCGAAAACCTTTTACATTTTGATTTCCTTAAAACTGGATTTTACAAAAAATATATCCAAATTAATGAATACATTTTGTAATGGACACATGACACGTATCATGTGGCTTTTATAACTCCTCCCCACTATGGAAAGAAGATCAATTCCCTTATATAATGTATAGGGTAAATAGCACCAGGGGTCCTAAACCTTTGAATGTTGTAACGATGTGGTCCTCAACCTTTGTTTACTAGCAGCCGGAGTCTCGAACCTATGAAACGTTAGCACCTGAGGTCCATTTTTGACAGAAACCGTCAATTTGATCGTTAAATGGTCAAAATTTTGTTAAATTGACCATTTTACCTTTAAATTGAATGATTAAAAAAAAGAAAAAAATAAAAATTGCAATTAAACCCTAACCAACAAAAAATAATAATTGCAACTAAACCCCAACTCAACCACTTCTTCTTCAAATTACCGCCGCCCATCACTACCACTGGAAAATCTGCTGCCGCCGCAGTGTACAAGACCACCTACACATCTTCCAAAATATCATGGACAAAACCGCCTACATTGACAACTAGTCCCCACCGGAAAATTTCCGTCGTCCATCACCACTAGTCTCCAAAATGGCCACTACATTTTCCATCACCAATGGTTTCAACAATGGCAACCCCATTTTCCATCAACAATGGCCGCTCCAAAGTAGATCTCTATGGAACCTAAATCCCAAAAGAGATCCAAATCAAAGAAAGAAGAGGAAGACTACAGTGATGTGTGTTGTGAGAATTGCGGGTCTCACTTGGGCTTTGGCTGCGAAAAATGACTCCTCTGTCGCCGCCAAATCTTTTCCGGTGAGTCTCTGAACCACCGGCACTCATGTACAGATCTGGCGTGCCTGCATATATATTGGATCTGTGAGACCGATGAGCTCATAGATCTTGGATCTGCTATGCCAACAAGTGCGTAGATCTAATATTTGTGCGGCCGGTGCGCGCACTTATAGCACCTATGCAGCCGAGCAGATCTGAGATTCACGACAGTCGCACAAATTTTGTATCTCTCCTGCGGTGGTCCTTCTTGTGTTTTGGACCATGGTTCAATTCCATGGATTTTCATGGTGGCTAATTTGGCGATGGTTGGCTGGTTCACGGTGGTTGATTTGGCGAGGTTGGCTGGTTCAATTCCATGGGTTTTCACGGTGGCTGATTTAATGGTGGTTGGCTGGTTCTGATTTGGCAGTGGTTGGCGAAGTTCAATTCCATGGCAACGTGGTTGTTGGCCCGGTGGGTGGTGGGTGGTGGTTGGTGGTGGTACAAATTGGAGAAGAATAAGTGTTTGAGGTTTAGTTGCAATTTTTTTTTTTTTTTTGTTAGGGTTTAGTTGCAATTTTTTTTTTCTTTTTTTAATCATTCAATTTAAGGGTAAAATGGTCAATTTAACAAAATTTTGACAATTTAACAGTCAAACTGATGGTTTCTATCAAAAAAGGACCTCAGGCGCTAATGTTTTATATGTTCGGGACTCTAGCTGCTAGTAAACAAAGGTTGAGGACCCTATCATTACAGCATTCAAAGGTTAGGGACCCCTGGTGCTATTTACCCTAATGTATATCCAAAGTCTGTATTTTTCTATTACTTTTTCCATTAAAAAAGCTGAATCTATTTATAGATTCTAAGGTAACCATTCACAATGGTCACACCCTTTGAGCTTTGAACAATGACTTTTAGATTAGAATTAAAATTTTAATTTATTATATCAAAATAAAAAATTAACAATCAAAACCTATGTAGAAAAAAAGACACCAATGGTGTTGGTTCAAGAGTTCACTCGAGTGAGCAACAACAAGAAACAATTCATGTTCTATGTCTAGTAAGCAATACCAGAAACTTTTGCACTTTGTCATCAGAAACTAATAATTATATGGGATAATTGCATATTTGGTCTCTAATCTTTCAAAATCGTTGGGATATGCCCCTAACTAAAAAAATAGCACCACATATCCCCATTGTATGAAAAACTTGGCATGGTAGGTTTTTTATGACAAAATTGTATTTTCCTTTAAATAAACAAAAAAAAGAAAAACATGATTGAAAACTAACCAAATGTATCCCAAAAAATAAAAAGTAAGAAATATACTCCAAAAAAATAAAATGTAAGAAATAGGTTATCTTCTCCAAAAACCCAATATCCACCAAAAATTTAATAGTTGCTTTGAATTATTTGCACAAAATCCTAATGACTCCCAAATTTTCAAATTTATTCTAAAATGACCCAGATCATAATTCACAGTAAAATCAAATAGAAGCAAACAAGAAAAATTCAAGAGTACAAAATGCTGAAAACTCAATTTAAAAAATCAAATCTTTAAACCAAAAGTAACATTAAAACCCGCAAAAATCATTTTTTCTGCTTAATAAACTCTAGAATACACTATGCCTGAAGTAGATAGAGTACTTATCACTATTCACATTCAGGATGCGAATAACATTTTCCTCGTTCAAGTCACATTTTCGTATCGCCACAATGGTATCTTTCATGATCGCCATAGGCAATATTGAATAACCTTCATAGTCTATATGCTCCCCTATCAAATTCACCCTCCCTGCACAGTAACAACTCAAAAAAATCAATTTTTTTAAGTTTTACAAACAACACATCCAAATTCAAAATAGAAGTAGATCATTTTTTTTAGTTTTACAAACAACACATCCAAATCCAAAATAGAAGTAGATCATACTCCATCTCATATTAACTATCTCGTTCCACTTGTTATAAGTCAAAATCACTTTTTCTCTCAACTCGTATTGCAAAATTAACACGAGAAAATAGAAATCACTTTTTCTCCCAACTCGTATTGCAAAATTAACACGAGAAAATAGAAATCTATTCCGCCAACCCAAATAAGTAATTATTTGAATACCAAACTAAATTTTTCAACGCGGTATTTTCACCATGTATTCGTAAACAACGAGACTATGCAATTCCAAATACCTTCATTCATATCAATATTTGTCTGCTCAACTATTGAATCCCATTGTTGGCAAGAGACGAAGTAGCAAGTTGAAGATTACTCAGATGCCCACCAAAAATCTAAGTAGACATTGAAGTTATATTGTTAAACAAATACTCAATAATGGCGGGTGCCACTAGTTTGAACAGAAATTTCAACTCCACCCATGTGGCTTTCTCGTGCACCGCCGAGAGATTAGCTTCTTTGTCGATGGCACATTCTCCGCCTCGAGACGGATTTTTGGGGTAGATTTTGAGTTTGATAAAGAAGATTACCTCTTTGTTACTTATTATTTTTTGTGGTATATTTCTTACTTTTTATTTTTTAGAGGTACATTTGATTAGTTTTCAATCATGTTTTTCATTTTTCTTGTTTTTAGTTTTTTTGTTTATTTAAAGAGAATGGCAATTTTGTCATAAATGACCTACCATGCCAAGTTTTTTATACGTTGGGGATGTGTGGTGCTATTTTTTTAGATTAGGGGCATATCTCCAACGATTTTAAAAGGTTGGTGACCAAATATGCAATTATCTCTAATTATATTGTTCGTTTCTATATCGTGATCCCATCATCATCGTTTTCCACCGTCTGCGTCCACTTCTATCCAATCCTCTCTCACGCTCATACTCATGTCAATAAAGCCTTTGTGAAGTGTGTGCACTTCTTGAATTGACCTTTACACATGAAAGTTGTATTGTATTTATAAAATTAGTATAATTTATATTTTTGATTGTTATACATAGGGCCGGGAAAAAAAACCGCAACACGACAATCCGACCCAATTTGGGTGAAATCCAGCCTAAAATCGACTCAATTTTGGGGTGGGGTGGGGTGGGGTGGGGTGGGGGGTGGGGTGGGAGGGGGGGGGAAATTAAGCTTTAATTGGGCCCAAAACCGAAACCCGAACCGAACCGAACCGAACCGAATCTGTTCGGGTTGATTTCGGGCCCAAATTTTTAAATGTTGGTTGGTAAAGCCAAACTGATTTTTTCATAGTTTGAGTCGGGTTGGGTCGAAAACCGACCCACCCCGGCCCTTGCCCACCCCTAGTTATACATTATCTTAACTAATCAAGATTAAAATTTATTTTTTATTTTTCTCTCAAGACTCAAGAGAGCTATTAAAACCCTAATGGCCGAACTTATTCCGAACTACTTGGCCTTGCTTATGGTTCTAAAAGATTGTTACGATAAATGGAGATGAAATGAATCAAGCAATACTTAAAATAATGAGAACAAGACATTTTACTTTATGTCAAGACTATGTATTAAAATTATAGAAATGTGCTTTATGATGCTTGATAGGATGCTCCAAGCATTGTTTTTCATCATGGATAAAAATACGTTTAAGATCAAGCGTGACATTGTTCCAAGTCATTACAACAAAAGAAGAATAATCTATATATCTCTCTCTTTTTCTTTTTCTTAAAACAACTTCGTGAGAGAATTTTATTAAAACTAAAAATAGAAAGTACATCTTAGAGAGGTGGGGCCAAGCCTGACCTCTCATTGACAATGACAGCTTAAAAAGAGATTTGGTAGTCAAGTATTAACTAAGATCAATTTAAAGTATTAAAGTCTTAACCAAAGGCCTCTCTACACGCCCTCGCAAAGTTTTTGAATTTGTGTGTGTGTGTGTGTGCGCGCACTCTGGAAGTTTAATTATCTTTTGTTCAAAGAATTGATCAAAGATTCTGGAGACTTCAGAATCTGAGAATATATACTCATTTTCATCAAATTTCTTCAAAATTAGAATACTCTTCTTTTGAACTTGTACTTTGCTAGGTTTAAATTCCATCTTTGGCTTTGAACTTGAAATTGGTTTATGTAAAGTGATATTTGTAGGAGCAGTGGAAATTATCATGGCTTGAGACTTCTATGGACTTACCTTACTAACGTCCTTCTTGGCTTCTTTCTTGGGATCTTTCTTCTCACGTGGATTACTTGGCAAGTAACTTTCGTGTCTTGCAATCTGGATCTCTAGATCATAGGCATGTGTAACCAAGTCGGCATTCCTGCTTGGAGATTATAAAATAATCCCCAATGTATGGCTTAGACAAACATGTCAACAGATGATGCTTCACTAATGTGTTCTTTGCAATTGAGAACGAGATTTCTTTAGCGTTCGATATACTCTACGATCAGTTCCTCTTTGCTCTTCTTTGTCCTGGAAAGTTCTAGAAGGTTGAATGTCCATCTGGTGCTTTAGAAGCGTGTTATGAACCCCGCTCAAGTTGATCCAACATGCAAGTTTGTATATTTTTTAAACAACACGTCTTTAAGCGAACGTACAAACTGCTTCACCTTAGTGTTTATTGTAGGTGTCGGCATTGTTAGATGTTTCAATAAAATGAGAAGCATATTACTTTGGGTTGCCCTTTCCATCAAACACTGAAACTTTAGTGGTTGGTAGACAATTGACATCCTCATTTTTTCAATCTGATGACTATAGAGCTTGGTATAAACAATGAAAACTGTGGTGAGCTATCATATTGGGAGTGGATGGTGTCAGCAATAATGTGTTAGAGTTGTTGGACGGGAAAAGAGCCCATGGACAGTTGAGTGATGTTACACAACACAATCTGCATCACAGTTCAATCGTGCAAATTTCGTTTCTATTGGTGCTCTTAGACTTTCAGGTCTTTAGTTTTGGAAGAGCTTGCATTTTCTGGATTACCTTCTCAACGGGCTTTGCAACTCCATATGGTGTATGAGTGCAGCAATTTGTACATCTTTATCTTCCATTGATTTTGTCAACTTTTCCATATTGAAGGTCATTTGTTGAATTTGATTATCACAGCCAGGCTGATTTTGTGACCATCATTGGCTCAAAGGATTCTTCTAAGGAGGTATAATCACCTCATTATCACAGAGAAGTGACATGAGTGGATTTGCACACAGATATGTCACGGGAGATAGAATCGGAACGAGAACTTTTCGCCAAGTTCTTGGGATTTTTTGATGAGGAGGAACTTGACTTCTTGAACTTAAAGATTTTGATCTTGCCTTTGTTAGAGAATTTTTCTCAATAGTAAAACCAATTAAGTTTCTCTGGTCTTCGTCCAGGCTTGGTTGTGTGGAAGAGTTCAACAAGTGTTTCCTCAAAAAGACTCACGATTTTATTTGCTTTTTCTCGCGCCATAGCTGATAGAGTGGTTGAAACTTGAAAACTTCACGGAATCAAAATATGAGAGGACAAGAAGGTCTCATTGGATGAGCCAAGAAATTTGTACGACAAATTTTGTGTATAAAAATACAGAAATGGTTACAAATTAGAATTTAGAGAATACAAAGTAGATAATCCTCTTGTGATTACGTAGTTGCACAATCCTTTAATTAGCGATCTGAGTGATGAAGACGAGGGAACAAGTGGCTTGCTTTCTTGATTTCAAGGCTTGACGTTCTTTGAATTTTCAAGATTTGCGTTTGAACTTGGCTTTGATTTGAAGAAGATTTGATATTCAAATTGTATTTTGATTTGTTGAAAACTCAGGATCTTTTTGGATTCGAATTTGATTTACAAAAGATTTGATTTTCTTGGAATTTTCCAATTTGGACTTGATAGATTTTCTTCTTCCTCTAGACTTTCAATTTCCAAACCTCTGTACTTTTTTTAGCACTTCATGATTTCTCTTGGACTTCATGTCCGATTTATATAGAAATTAAGTAACCATCTTTAGGCATTAATGACCAATTTTAAATCACATTTAATTTATCCAGATTAATTAGAAAACTAGTGTAAACATGTCAAGCATTTACTTGAGATCGTAATATCGTATTAGAAGACTTCAGATGAAAGCAAGCAAATCTGTTTGGACGACTACGAAAATAAAATGAAGACCACAAAAACCAAACTGGCCAAAACTTTACAAGACCTAACAGACATTACTGGTGTCATCAGTCCACGATTAGCAGCATGGGCCCCGGACTAATACAAAGCACAAGCACAAGCACGACAGAAGTAGGAAAAGAAAAAATAGAGGATAGTTTACAAATTGATTGTGAATTGGTCATCAGCAATGGCCCTCAGAGCACATGTTTAATGTGCCTTTCAACATTTAGGCCTCTGTTGCAGTGTTCTATGAGCAACAACCACCACTAGGAGGTGTCTGGTGTTCTTGCTTCTGTTTTAAGATGTTTCTCTTCCCCATATTAGATCCTTCTTCAAGAAGACTTGGCATCTCCATTATCTGTGGAAAGGAAAAGTACTTCACGATATAGTAATGAATTATATCGAGTCTAAATTACTTTATCAAGTATCAGCATTTTGTGATAAAACAAGACAAACCAACAGTAATTCTTTGTCAGTGTAGTAAAAAGAACTATTCATGAATTTGTATCTATGGAACTGTTTTAAGGAAGAGTATAGAGGGTGAGCAGTGTTGCACCTTCAATGCAAGCTCTTCAAAACATTGCTCCACATTTTCTCGAGTTTTAGCACTACATTCACGAAATAGACACCCAAGATCTTTCGCAAGGGAAGCCCCTTCTTCCCTACTTACAAGCCGTTCCGATTCCTGAAACAACATTCCAATTGAGATAATATTGAAGGACAAAGAAAGGCTGAGATAAAAACAGAACTTGATTAACATGTAACATCAAATATGTGATGCACGCACTGCCATATTAGGGACTACTAAATAGCTAATTTATATAATATCAAGGTAATGCTCCCCAGCAACATACGACTCTGGGAGTGTTTGATGCGTGGAGCATAATATATTGTAAACTTTTCAGTGGCGGGAGCCCCCCAAGGCGAAATTATTTAAGTGTTATGGGGGTAGTTTGGCAAGCTCGCACATGTATTAAGTTGCCTTAATATTTTCTCTTATATAAACGGTACTGGGGTGGGCCTCATTTTCTTGTGATAGAGAGAAAACATAGAGGCATGGTTCGAGAAACACATTGTAATCCTCTTCTTCAATATAGTGCATTTCTACAGTGGCATGTAATTGACGTAGCTCTCACATTGAGTCCATAATATAGGATTAGCTATTAGTCCATAACAGGAGTATGCTTCGCCGAAACACTGGAGAGTGGTATAAGATTGTGGCGCCTTAAATTTAATGAAATGTTAAAGAGAATGAAGAGAAATTAAACCACTAATTGGGCCACATAATAGGACGACTACATGTACATGGCATGAAAATCGTAATGTGCTAGTCATTGAATAGTCCAGACAAAATTTATGGACACATTATATTCTATGACACTTTAGAAATCCTCGTGAAAATAAATTCTTAAAAAATCTTTTAAACTCACATTTTACCTTGCAAAAGAAGTTAAACCAACATGCATTTGTATATCAGATACAGAAGTAACCGTGATAAATTGATATTTTGTCCATAGCAAGTGTCTAAACTTCCACATTAGCTTCAGAAAATGAATAATGACGAGACAGAAGACTCGTGTACAACAATAAAACAGTTAAAAAGAGGAAGGTAGAACAGAAAACTATTTAAGATCATATCGTTTGATTTCTTCCTGTTATCTTTTTTGTGTTTATGCACTGCTCTCTGGTCATCCCTACACAAATCAAAAGACTAAAGGAAATAGAAAGCATAAGGCTTACTCTATCAACTTTGTTTCCAACAAGCATCTTGATGCACTCCTGATTAGTAGAGTACAGTTCTACTTCTTTTGCCCATACGTCAGATAAATTTGTAAAGCTATCTCTTCTCGTCACATCAAAGACTACAAAAATGTAGTAAATATAACAGTGAATTGGACAGAACTTCAGTCAGATATCTGAATACTCTATCATAAGACAATCTACACATTGCATTAGAACTTAGAAGCTAAAACACCAAATCTACATTCCAGGAGGAAATTGAATATGGCCAACTGTTTCTTACCTTTTTGCATTTTTTTTCTTTTTTTTTAGTTTTCCCATCAAAAGTTTTTACCACATGCGAAAAGAAAATGATGTTAGCGCCTCTTCACTTGTTTTCAGTCAGATTTCTGCATACTTCAATGGAAGCATTTGTAATGCCAAACTACTGAATCTGGCTGTAAATACAATTGAATTGTAGCTTCCAATCACTTATTCTAGTTTCCTAGTGAGAATGGTTGAAATGAGAAGAATAATCGGAAGTTGGAGAAAACTTCATGTTGCAAAGACTTTTAAAAATATAAAAATTATTTGCATCCCAACCGTCGTACATTTGTCAAACCGTAAAAGTTGGTCTTTGTTAATATAAAAATGGCCCAACTATGATATTGCATTCTTCTTGTGACAAATACCACTATTCATGATCTCTATTGACGACAAACATGAAAATGCGGCAACTATGCTCCAAAACTAAAATGACTGCATGTTCAAGCAAGATCATCTGCATATGTGGAGACCAAGGAATTTTTATAAATCTAAATCTTGATATAAAAAACAGAGTAGGATAACCATCTCATAGTATAAGTGATTTTGGTTTGTCATGGTATACCAAGAATGATTGCTTGGGCACCTCTGTAGTATGAGCTTGTCAGTGTCCTGAACCTCTCTTGTCCCGCTGCAACAGATATTGCAAATTTTCAGCGCTACCCAAAAGAAAAGTCAACAGATGTGTGTCCAATAAAGATATGCATGAAGCATGCTCCATGACCCTAAAGGTTGGTATCAAAATGAAACAGGATAATTCTAGAGGATCAAAGAAGAAGATAAAAGATTGCAGGAAATTGTTTTACCCGTATCCCAAATTGTAAGCTTCACTTTTTTCCCTCCAACTGTTAGCAACTTGATCTTAAAATCCACGCCTAATAATGGAGTACAATGGATGAGATAAAATAAGCGAGTATTTATTGACTAGAAAGTCAAAATTTTCATGAGGATATGGGTGCTCGAACAAAAATCAATTTCACCAAAATCTTGAGAGCCTAACAATCCAGACAACTATATAAAAGCAGAGAAGATCTCATTCCACCTACTGATTCATGTAAGATCCAGATCATTTGAGAATGACAAAAGGAAAACATTCTTTTGAAGAAAAAACTACTTCAATCTGGTAGTAGCACTTCATGTATCGCCTACATGTAATGACATCTGTAACACTTCATGTATTAACGGCATTTTAAGATTGTGAACATTTTATTCCACAGGTCAAATATTCAAGTAATTAGTAATAATTCATAAAGAAAGAGATGTCGCCAAGTTATAATATTTCATACAACATAGTTACTTCCAAGAACATCTTGAATGTACAAAGAAATACATTTAGCCAAGTTTGCCAATACCAGAAGATATGTGTACACGGAAATTTGTGGACCTCGTGGTTGATCAGCCAACATACATTCATGTTTCAGTAATGGTAGAAAGAATTTCTATGAGATTCAAACAGTCCCAACTTTCTAACACAATTATTTAAACATAATTGAAAATTATGTAGTATGGAAAATGTCAAGAAACTAACGTTAACGTGCTTGATTACTTAAAAAGAAAGAACTCGAACTCCTTTACTTCTTCAGATTCTATAAACTATAAGAACAGCATCTGTACCCAGCAGGCCAGCACAATAAAACATGGTATCAAAATGAATACAGAATAGGAAAATCAGCTATTATAAACACGTCATTACGTGCGAGCGCACTAGAAATCTACAAATATGTGCCAAAAAATTGAAGTTACCAATCATAACTCAACTAAGCCTCACAATTTGTATCGAGCTTCCCAAATCATAACGATCAAGCAAAACGGTTCACGCAATTCAACACACAACACACACGTAATTACGTTAACTAATCCACACAAAATTGATAGAATAGTAGTACCAATGGTGGGTGCAAGATCGTCGACGGAACTAGAAATGAAACTGACGAGAAGACTACTCTTTCCGACACCGGAGTCTCCGATGAGCAAGATCTTGAACGACAGATCATAGTTGCTCTGCCCTTGCCCCGACATTTACAATTTCAACTTTTTGTCAAAAAAAATCTCTTTTAAGATAGCAGCTCAATTCAACCCCTCTGACATTGACTGTGCAATTAACGTGGTAGAGTACAAAAGGCAGGATTTTGAAAAGAGATAAAAAAAAAAGGGCTCTACAACTTCCCTTCTCTCTCTACAACTATCGTGCATATACACTCATATACATACAGTAGCTATTTGTAAGTACAGAGAGAGAAAGTGAGTGATTCCGTTCTTGCAAACGTGCGGTCAGTTTGACGGTGACCGTTAGTTAAATTGGGTCAGTGAGTGGCATTACTGTGATAAACGTCTGAATAGGGGTCGTTTGTTATAACTCAGTTGTGTACCGTTGGTTAATTATATTCACGCTTTCGTGCCGTATATTTTAATTGTTTTTAAAGGCTTCAATTTTTATTTATTGTAATACTTATGTCTATAATTTTTTTATTACATTATTGTCCTTATATTTTTATCACATTCTTGTTCTTATTTTTCCATAATTGCGCATTCAACAAAAAAAAAAAGTAATAAATAAAGATTATGAATTTTAAGTATAATTAAAATATGTTACAACAAATAAAAAATATAGTACCAATATAACCACTCTTTAGACGTCTTCAAGAAATTTTTTAAATATAAAATATTCTCTAAAGAGTCAATTTTTAAAATTGACTCTTTAGACTATAATTTTAAAAATTATACTCTAAGATATTTTTTAAATTAATTTTTTAAAATAAAGAGTGAATTACTCTCTATAATTAATTGCATTAAATATAATCCAATTTTCAATATTCCATATATTGATTGTATTAAATAGTATCTACAAAATAAAATAGAAAAAAATAGAGAAAATTATATAATAATTAAGAGAGAAGCAAGTTAAAATAAAAGATAGAAAAATTATTGAAATAATTAAAATAAAGTATTAATTAAATATAAAGAGATTGTTAGAGTATTTAAAAAATTTTATTCTCTACATTTATAAATGCTCTTTAAAATACAAAATATTACGCCTTTTCTATTTACTAATTACTATGCGGAATGTATGGATTGGGCTCCAGTGCAATGCTTTTGGTGGTGGGTGGACTTCTAGTGAGGGCCCATTTGCAATTGTCGTGTTTTTCAGTTCTATTGCAGAGGTTGTGACCCAAAAGTTTCGTCTAGTCTCATCATGCTTATCAGATTTTTGTTTCAACTTTGTTAGTGTTAAATAAAAATAAAAATTGCAGTCGACATCCTCAACTTTACTCGTTTATATAGTTTCTATTTTCTAACCTTCATTTTTTGATAGTGCTATCTTAAAGACTTTACCTTTCATTTTTTGGCAAGTGTAATTTTCTATTGACGAAACCGTCCAAAATTTGAGTTAAGTGCATTGTAAAAGTCAATTTTATTCTCTACATTAAAAAAATAATTATAATTATAAAATAAAATAAAAGACTGTGTGTCAGTGTGTGGATGGATTGTTAATTTCCAGTTTGCATTTAGTGTTATTTTTGTCAATTTTCCATTATATTAAAATATATTATTGGATCCACTCCCATCTTGAGTTTTTCTAAGTGCCCAAGAAGATGGGGCCTAAGAAACCCAACCCATACAAGGAACTGCCCTTTCAAAAGTGGGATAGGTGTGGAATGGTCGAGTTTCCAAAATAGTTGTTGACCAATTTTACTCTATAAAATATTAAATATAATCTTGTCTTTTCTTCTTAGCTTATATTTCTTTTAAACGATTTCAAATTCATCTGTCTGTGGAAAAATAGAAGATTCAAGTTAGAATCTAACTAATTTCAATGTTAAAATCCAATCTATTTCATTTGTGTAAGAAATCTCATTTGATGTAGAAATTCATCCGTCTCTATCTTCTTCTTTTTACTTACGGTAGAAATTGTAGATTTTGTAATATAATCATGAACATATGTATAAATCTGAGTATGAATTGTAATTTTTACTTTAAATTTCTGTAAATTTGAATTTATTTAAGTTGGGTTCACCGAAAAATAAATTAAAATGTGTAAATTTGTGTGTTAACAAAACCTGTTAACTAACCATAAGTCTGTTAACAAATTTTTGACATGTTAAGGCCAAATGGCCTTAATAGACCCACATACCCAGACATGTTGATATGTTAATTTGACCTTAACACACCACAAGCTTGTTAACAGACATGTGAGTCTGTTAAAGGTCTGTTAGGGTGTGTTTGATAGGCAAAGATTTTTCATGAAAAATATCTTTTTTCCACTTATTTTTCAACTGGTATGTTTGATTGCACAAATTTTTTCATAGAAAAGGCATTTTCTCACATATTTTCTTTGTTTTGTTTGATTACAACTTTTTTTTCTATGTAAATTTTTTTCTCATTTTTCCACTTTTGGCCACATTTTCTTTGTTTTCAAAAAAAAAAACATTTTCTTTGTGGGATAGGAAAATTGATTTTTCATAAAAATTTTGTTTTGTTTTCCACCTAAATTTTTCGCTTGCAATCAAACACACCTTTACTAATTTGGCGTGTTAAAGATTTGTTAACAGATTATTTATCTTAAAAGATACCATTTAAACTTATTTGATATAAATTAGCTCTTCTAAAAATTTGACAAGGCTATCTATTTAGCCAACGCGGCCCTCTCAAAATCGTGGGAATAGTGGTGAATGGTAGGGTGACCAACCAATTTTCCAAATGGCCGTTGACCAATTTTAGTGTGTAAATTACCAAATATATCCTTGTCTTCTTCCCCGCTTATAACCATTTCAAAGCGATTTCAAATTCATTTGAAATGGTTATAATCCAACCCATTTCAAATTCATTTATGCGTGAAGAAGAAGAAGATTTCGAGGTTAGAATCCAACCCATTTCAATGTTAAAAATCCAACCCATTTCATTTATGTAAGAAGTTTCATCATTCTCCATCTTTTCTTTTAATTCACGGTAAAAATTGTGAATTTTGTAGTATAAATCATGAAAAAATGTATAAACGCGAGTATGAATCATGATTTTTACTTTAAATTTCGCAAAATCACGAGTGAAAAATCGAATCTGCGTTAACGGACTATAAGTGCGTTAACACACTGATAACAGACCATGGGTGCATTAGCGAACCCAAACTGCTTAAGGCGCCAAATTGGCCTTACTGGACGGTCTCGCTAACGACCCCCTTACGTTATGCACACGGGGGTCTGATTAAGGCCAAACAGTTCGCACAGCCCCTGATGGTCTGATAACGACTAGCAAATCTCGTTAACGGACTTGAGGTCTGTTAATGGTCGATTAACGAGACCATATGTTAACCCAACGCATTAATGGATGAGTGCGTTGTCGATGGTCTGTTAACCAAGCGCGTTAACGGATGAATGCGATTAACAGATAGTGCGTTAATTGATATTATAAAGTAAGGATATTTTAATATTTTACTTAAAAGAGCGCACAAAACTTATTTAGTATAAGTTGGGTTGTTCACGATTCCAAAGCGTTTGACACGGTATTTCAAAAATTCACCCTCAAAATCTTAAATAAAAAGAACTCCCAGCAAGTTCCGCTTTTTAAGACTCCGATCGACCTAGTGACACCACTGACCCGATAAAAATGGATAGAGAGTGGGGTTCGAAGCCTGGAAGCGGTGGCGCCGCCACCGCCCAGAACGAGGCCATCGACCGCCGTGAGCGGCTGAGACGACTCGCCCTCGAAACTATCGATCTAGCCAAAGATCCCTATTTTATGCGCAACCACCTTGGCAGGCATACCCTAATTCCTACTACGAATTTACTGCGTGTAATTTCTTTTTTCTTTTTTATTGTTGCATACTAATGTACAATGATTTTCCATGTGGTAAATATTTTGCAGCTATGAGTGTAAGCTATGCTTGACGTTGCACAACAATGAGGGGAATTACTTGGCACACACACAGGGGAAGCGACACCAGACAAACTTGGCCAAGCGAGCCGCTCGCGAAGCCAAGGAGGCGCCTGCTCAGCCACAACCTCATAAGCGCAAAATCACACTTAAAAAATCAGGTAACAATTAACACAAAATTTCCCTTTTTCTTAGCTTCGTCAATAAATTGCTGTAGATTTTTTTTTAAAAAAAATTTCTTCGTGGGGATGGGGGGTTGAAATTTAAACTGTTTTTACTTATCAGTGTCACTGAACATTGGTGGGTAGAGTGTGTATAATTTGTGTGTCTGTAGAATCGATGATTTTGTAGATTCTTTCTAGTTTTTTGGTCTTTAATTTACTATGAACGATTTTCTTTTATTTCAATTCACTGATGTTGGGTTTTGTTGTTCAATCAAGATTGTTAATGCTCCTTTTCTAAAACTCATGAAGGAAAGAAATCACAGGGCACATACTTAATACTTTTCATGAAGGCTTTCTAATTTTAATTGATTTTATTTTTTAAGAAAGCAGAAGTTAAACAAAAGAAATGAAACATTAACTTGGGTTGCATGAGAAGCTGTCTAATAGTAAGGTGAAGGTGCTGGTTCTTTAATTCTTATTCTACATGTTAAACATTTTTATGTTGTGCTAGCAGTTAAAATTGGTAGACCTGGATACCGCGTGACTAAGCAATTTGACCCAGAGACGAAACAGAGGTCTCTACTTTTTCAGGTGCGAAAGCAGTTCCCCCTTCCCTTCTTCTTTGAAATGATAATACACATTGCCGACACTATACTCTTCTAGCACATCTTTTGAGGATTTTTAATTTCATGTAGTAGATACTTGTTAATCGAGTTATGGCCTCTATGTCTTTCTGAAACTGAAATATGGCTTTTGTACATTGTAATTTTTGTAAACCCTATCAAGAATTGCCTTTGGCTTTTGAGACGAACTCTAGAACCAAGAATAAGTTGATGTGCATGATGTAACAAACGAGGTTGTTTGCGAAACTTTGAATATCTTGAAAAGTTGTCTGAAAAAATGGATCTTATAAAGACTATGCAGTTGATTTGTGGAGGAAATGAGTTGATTGGAAATCTCCATTGGTTTATGATGATTATCCAAGTGAAGAAAATTTATGCCAATTAGATTTTTTCTGTATGTGATGAAGATGCCACATCAGATTCAGATTTTCTTCATGTTAAATTTATGATTTTCGCCTAAAGATAGAGAAGAAATCTGATGTTGAACAGTTCAACACATTGCTTGATGAATTCCTTCAATTTTTACTAAAGCTGTTGCTGTGTGCTGTTTAACAAGAAACAAATTCTCAAAGTTGTTGAATAGAGTAAGGAAATTTGTCAATATAAAAAGATTCCACGTGTTTAAATCCTAAGTGGGAAATTTAATGGCATAGTGTTTGTCAAAATATTAATATTACATTTGGTCTGTGGGTTCAAGGTAACATTACTAATATTAAGAATGTAATAGTTTCTATGTTAGGAAAACATTGGGATTGATGTTGTCTTGCTCAACAAAGTAATATAAGCGGTGTAAGTAACTCTAGTTAAACTTCAAATTATCTTTTTGGTCAGAAAATTTGAGACAACCTTGATGTGGTACATTGCTCGTTTGTATTTGAGAAGTGTGGGGGAAAGGAAGCAATCTCTCTCTATTTGACACGCACTCACTTGCACGCCCAAGCGCACGTGATCATACAGAGAGAGTTTGTGCCTGTGTTACTTGTATTCACAAGTGTTGATGGATGAAACTAAAATAAGAAAATAGATTAAATAGGAAGTAAAGAAAAAAATATTAAGAATAGGTTCAATCAATGTTTAAAAAGGCTTAATTGGTACTGAGGCATTTTCCTCTATGAAGCAAGGCATAGGCCTCAACAGGCCAATAAAAGAATTCAAAAGAATATAATAATACAAGAACATGCTCATAATAAACTATTAACCATCTTTAAAAATCCATTATAAAAATAATTAACAAAATTGAAAGTCTCATTTGCAAACAAACATAAAATATACAAGAAAATAATAAGTTCTCAATATTAATCATGTAACAAAATAGAATCTATTACTAGAAGAAAACAAATTTGAAAGTTGAAACCATCACTACTGATGTGTTCTTACTATTATGATCGTTAAGGAAATCATTAGAACCATCTTTCTCGTCACTAACATTCTTCTCATCATTTCTACTTGCAATGGTGTATTCTACTTCCCCTCTTCCTTCTGTATAGGTAGAGCAAAGTAAATGAAAGAACCACTAACACATTTTAGCTTATAAAGAAATAGTCCAAAAGGCTAAGGCCACAAATAATAGGTCCGGAAAATGCAATACAAGTGGGCGAACGCCTTACTCGCCTTGAGGCGTAGGGCTCTGTATATTGAGGTGTAAGCCTCACAAATGGCACTTAAGGGGCGGGATTCGAGGCGTAAACTTCAACTAGTTTTTTTTTTTTTTAATGGGTTCAATAGACAAAATATTGTGCATTGTGTTTATTTTAAAAGAAAATGTTTCGATAAAGATTATACATTGAGTTAAAATGACAAGATCTATGACTGACCCAAACAAGACGTTTTTAAGCAAAACGTAAAAAATAAGTCTCAGATTTGAGTGGACTTGTCCCCATGGTGTATATATTGCATTAATGAATTATTGATAATTTTATAATTCATTATGGTTCTAACAACTTACAAATAATGATAGCTTTTAGGATGAGGGATAAATAAAGAAAATTGCCACAATCATTACAGTTATTTATTATTTTGATTTATTAATAGCTACTTTTATTTGATGACTTTACATTGGCAAACAAATGTATTAGACCTTGTATAACATATATCTGTTGGAGCTTAGACCTATTAGACCTTTATTTTGCTTCTATGGGATATGAATAAATAAAAAAACTAAAGATTTATGTGTTACATATTCAAGCCGGTGGATTATGGCTTAATTAGACCTTGGCCTTGTGTATTGCCTGATGCAACGTACAACAACTGTATGGTAAGACATGATAATACATGGGATACAGAACTCCATTTTGTTTTGCAGCCACTTGGATATGAATCATAGGATATGGTAATTACATTGTGACTGATATAATAGTCCATCTTATCATTTTTATGTTAGTTTAAGGAGCTAGCAATATTAGGATTATAAATGATACATACAGGGGTTTAATTATAATTTTGCAAACTAAAGGCTATAAGGCAAAATTTCTGACTTTTGAGCTTCATATTAGTGGCTGCCAAATGTCATTTGAGAAGCCTAGTTAAAGATTAGGTATTGAGAATGTTGTTTGGATAGGCGAACACTTGTTGTGTTTGTGTGTGCCACTAAAGTGGGATGTGTCCACAGACAGTTGCCTTCCACTAAATGGAAGATGTGCTCAAGATTTAGTGATGTGGCGCCCTAATCTATATTTATATGACTTGGTTCAGATTGAATATCCTGAGATTGAAGACAATACAAAGCCACGCCACCGATTTATGTCATCGTTTGAGCAGGTATATTGTCTTCTCAAATTCAAGTATTTATTTCGGCTTTTGTAGCTGATTCTCTTCTTCCAACACAAGATTTTCAGCTAATGATGCACTTTCAATTTACTGACCCTCTTTTCATACCGCATGCAGAAAATCCAAGCCTTTGATAAAAGATATCAGTTTCTTTTGTTTGCTGCTGAACCATATGAAATTATTTCTTTTAAGGTAAATTTGATCCCACTGTGTGTGTGTGTGTGTGTGTGTGTGTGAGAGAGAGAGAGAGAGAGAGAGAGAGAAGGTTGCTTTATCATTGGGACTTAATGGAATTTTAACCTTGGAATTTTTGAAGGTTCCAAGTACAGAGATTGATAAATCGACCCCCAAGTTTTTCTCACACTGGGACCCTGACTCGAAAATGTTCACGGTATGTCTGCGTGCATCTTTTCTTTCTTTTTTTTCTTTTCATTTTCTAGGTTTATAGCTTTCCGTGTTCAACATTTCAAGTTTTCTGTTCCTTTATCATGCATCTGACTTGGTGTAGAACTGTTTTAGATACAAAATAATTGATAAGCAACATGAACTGTATACAGAAATTTTTCAAACCCTCGACCTCTTATGATGAGAGTGCATGTGTAATATTTATTTTATATTTCTCAGTTTTGTAAACTTAAGGTTTAAATGCCCTCAAGAGTAGTTGATTGGTTAGAAAGATATGTGGCCAACAAAGTAGTTCTAGTGATGGTGGATGAACAGCAGTCTTCTCCTCACTTGTAAGGCAGGAGAGAACATTTATAATTGCCTGATCATTCAGTTAAAATGCATTTAAAACTGGATTAGTATCTCCCCGGTTTTACTTGAGGACATATCTGACATCGTTTTATGGGATAACTCGAATGCAGTTGCAGTTATACTTCAAAACAAAGCCACCAGAGGCAAATAAACCTCAACCTCCTTCTGCAGCCAATGGGACTGCAGCTCCTGGTGCCCCTCCAAGGCCGCCTCCACCCCAAGATCTGCCCCCACCACCACCTCCACCACAAGGACTCCCTCCCGGAGCACCTACTGGAAATGTTCCCAGGCCATTGCCGCCACCACCTCCTATGGCTAATGGGCCTCGGCCTATGCCTCCAGGTGCTAATTTACCTGCTCCACCACCTCCCCCAGTTGGCAGTGGTTCAATGGCAAATTTTACTCCTGGCATGCAAATGGGAAGGCCTCCCATGCAGCCGCCTCAAAGTTTTCCAGGGCAACAGATGCACGGCCAGGGGGTACATCCTCCCCCTCCACCTCCCAACATGGGTTAACGAGTCTATTGTGCATTCAATACCATTATGCCTACAAGTAGATTTGCAGATTTTTTGTTACCCCAGTGTGTTTAACCAGAATGGAAGTTGGACGAGGTTATTCTTGTAGACAATGTAGTACAAAACAAATTGAAGAAGTTGTGTATTTTGAATTATTAGCTGTGGTCCACAGTTGATTTGTGCCAAAATATACTTATAAACGTTACCTTCCTATAGCATGTTTGTCGGTGTCGGTATCTATAAGTATTTATAAATTAGTTAAAAACCATTTCTTTATCTATTTTTTATCCACATCAAAATTTTGCTTATTTCCTTATTTTTTTGGATTGACAGATCAAATAATGTATTCATTGCACACGAATGTGTGTATGCAAATACTCGGTTGATTTAACCCTTGTCATGTGCTCCACCAACTCCACCAACAATTTGAAATCTTACTTTTATTTTGTTTCTCTCTTCATCTATATAAGTAATGCTATTCATAGTCATTGACTACTGGTAATCATTCTATGTGATATTGCTCAATTAGATGAATTATTTATATTTAATAGTTATAAATACATAACTCAATTTGAATAAATAATTCATCAAACTGAGTAATACTATGTAAGATAATGGCCGATGATGAAAAGACATGAATAAAGATTATTCATATAATTTAGGAAAAAACTTTACTTCTAAGGTTTTAGAATAATTATTCATTACTAGCCGGATCATTGATACAAACAATATCTAAATACCAAATCAACTCATATTCTCCCGGCGGAGTGGAAAGATCCCAGAGTTCAACCAGCATTGGGCTTTAGTTGTCAAAGTGGATTTAGGAATCCCTACACCCTGATATTTTGTTAAAGAAGAGACAGTAGTTGTATTTATTTAAAATTCTATCTATAACAATTCTACTTGGTAAACTCTATTTAGTTTATCGAAGAAAAAAGATGAAACTATGGCGACTCAACCTCGTCAGTAAGAAACAAAGCTGAGGATAGGGCTAAGTGAGTAAACTACCTAGTACCTACAGAAAGGGTGAGTTGATCCAACTAAAACGACAGTGACTAACAAGCGAGCAAGTAAAACTACCTCATTCACTCACACAAGATGTAACCCAAATATGTGAACTTGTGGGAAAGTGCCCGACTGGCACACCAATCAAATAATTTTTTTTCTTCACACAACGGGACCTAACATGCAACTTACAAGGCACGTAAAATCGAGTTGCAATCTCCATAGCTACATCCATTTTAAAATAGGAGCTTTCATAGAAGCTTTTTGGAAAGATAAAGAGGGGTGGTTGGATTCTGTTAAATACGTTTTAATTTTTAGTTTTGAATTTTGAATTCATTTTCAGTTTTTTGTTTTGAGAGTTTATTTTAAGATTGTTGAAAACGAATTTAGTTTGTCATTCTGAAATACTATTTTTAAAAACAGAAAATGAAAAAACACGTTTTGTTCGAAATTTTGAGAAATTGTTTTATAACATTTTATTCAATAAATTTGATTATTCAGTAAATAGAACAATTTTATATTAATATATTATCAAGTAATATATACATTTTAAAGTTAGTAGATATTACGATTTTTTTTTTTTTGTTACAAAAATAAAATACAAGCAAATAAGGAAAAAAAAAATTAATGACGTAGGTTGAAAATTTTAATCTACTTTCTTTTAAATAAAAAATTTTAAAATTTCTTCATTTAAATAACTAATAAGGACTTGAATTTTTTTTTAGTATTTTAGTATTTTCATTTTTATAGAATTTTACTTTTTTTTTTTTTATAATTTATAATTCTTTTTTTTTTTTAGAATTTTTATTTAAATAATTTTTTTTTTTGTTTTGAGTGTTCACTCAAAACGTTAAAAATATTTTCTGAATTTTGTTATAAATTTAATTTTGTTTTCGAATATACATTTTCAAAAACGTAGTACACAAATTTTGAGTGACGGAAACAGCTTGAAAACAACAAATGTAACAAATCCTTAAGTTTCTAATGAAACAAAACGAATTGAAGCTTCATTAACCGATGATAGGAAAGTGTCAACGTGAATTAAAGAAGGGGTAAATTAGTTCTGCTTGACGAATACACACAAGTACAATTTCCCACCATCTGATTAAACAAAAAAAAAAAGGAAAAAAGGAAAAACGGTTGAAATGTTGAACTTCAGGGATGGGGCAATAGAAGCCAGGAGAGACGATCAATCAGGTCTTCTAACTTGCCACAGTATTTGGTGGAAAAACCTTCCGAATGAATTCTAAAAAGCGCTGAGAATAAAATGTAGGGTCTACTACGGAGATGGACACTGAATCAAATTGGAAAGATTTATAAGCATGTTCAATCTTCTTACTTATGTTGTACTCTTGCAATATGTCGATGATACCCAAATACAGGACAACATCGTACACCTGGTGAAATATATGTGTGTCATCTTTCCCGGGGATATGCTCTGCTCTTGCTGGCATATTCACTCCCAGCTGGATTTGGAGTCTGTCAAGGAAAAACCAAGAAACCAAAATGTAAGAAACTAGAGTTTCTATAGAACTACTTCGAATCTTCTTAAATTCATTCGCCAATCATCTCAATGCATTGATAGCTTTTCTTTCAAAACCAAGTATTTAACTGGGATCATCTGACTGCACAAAAATCCCATTTATGCTTTCAGATGTTCAACTGATGCTTTTGGTATTCTTGGTAGCTCTTCAACCTTTTTCCACTTAATCCGTTTATGAACTTTTGAACTCCAGAATTTGTTGCTATGTGAAAAGATAACTTGAGGAAGCAACAGTTGTTTTGTTGACGGGATTGGATATCAATGACAACAATGAACTGCTTTTTGGAAGAACCTAAATCAGCAATCCTAGAGATTTTTATTGAAGTTTCATGGAAATACCTTGCTGTACCAGGAAGTAGAAGATCCACTTCCTCATCCCCAGTTGCAGATGATGCTCGCAACCGGCTACCTCTAATATGAGGGCCCGTAACAACACTATTATCATCATCACCTCGAGGGACCAAAACAAGGCCTTGTGGAGATATATCATCTTCGATAGACTCTGATACAATCAGCAATTGGAAGTAAGAAGCCAATAATAAAATTATTTGGAAAATGCAAAGAATCAGCTATGAATAATGTAGAGACTGTATTTTTTAACGTTATTGGTTAAATGGTCAATGCGTAGGACTTCTCTATTATTCTCGCAACAAGGTGCTTTAACATTTCAAAGATGAATATGATCATGTGGCCTCCTTGCATTTATCCAACTATCTGTTTATCTCTATTAGATGGGATGTAAACCCTACCTTCTGCCACAATTCCCAGTCCATCCGGTGATATATGCTGACTGTAAGACATATGAGAGCGGAGGTGTTGGGGTGCTCGGTAATGGACCCCTAGCAAGAGGCTGTAATCCATTATGTGCTGTGCTTCCAAGAATTTGCTATCTATTTCAATCTGCCTGCATATAGTAGAACCAGTGAACATCATAAGTATGTAGTTAAATATACTATACAAAATCTTGATGCAAGGTGTTCTTGAAATTAACATGACAAGTACTCAGAACATTGGATATTAAATCTCCACTTCTAGACTGTATTTACACTTTGGAGGCTTCCAAAAAAAATGTCCAGAGAAGAAAATCACCCCCTTTCCATTGGAATTGAGTTAGTTGATTTAGATAGACTTATTGAGATTAAATTACATCTTAAGGTTACAGGTCATCGTAGAATATGTTCCTTATGAATGCCACTATAAGCATATTAACTGAGACCTGCATGTTAAGTTCTCATCGGAGCATGCTACAAGGCAAAAAAATTAATACTTGAACTACGTAGATTTTCTGGCAGCTAAAACTTAGAATCCTATCGCAAAGTCATTACTATAAAAGTCTATAACATGTTTCATTGAGGAAAATTATAATCCAAGATGTCGATAAACTAACAAATTATGAGTTGGTGACTCACTGCACATTGTTAGTATGGACAAACCCACCGCATATTATTGTTAGTATGGACAAACCCAAAATGAATACAAATTTCCACTTACTGTAGGAGGGCATCTTGCCAAGAAGGTTCCAAATAAAAGCAGTAATTTAAATCCAGGTCCTTAAGAATGGTGTTTTCATCGATTTCAACCTTAGCTGCAGAACGTCCTAATGAAGAACCTTTCAAATCAAATCTTCGATGAATCCTTAACTCTGTGCAGAACACATTTCCCATTACTACAAAACGAAACTGCAAAGCAAGAAGAGGTGTATAAATATTAGCCTATTGCTCGAGAAGGCCAAAGTAACTTCGATCAAAATACTGAACACAAAGATGTATTTTCCTGAGAAGTTTTCCGGGAGCAGTAGCGTGTATTACCTTTTGACCACCTTCTTTAATCCTGTGAAGACCAAAAAATTTAGTTATGAGAGTGTTCTCATATGTGCGTACATGGCGATGATAGTCTGGAAGCATCCGAAGCAGAACCTACACGTGAGATCACCGGTCATTAACGATTTAACAAACATCAGTATAGGGAAATGATAAAAATAAAGATAATACAACTTAACTAGACTGTATAATAGGTGCAACCAAAAATGGCACCCAGTAAAATTATAAACTTAGGAGAGAGCGGTACCTGCTATCTGAACTCAAATTTAAGCAACTCGATGTAACAAAGTGAAACAATTGAAAGCTTAATAAGGGAAATTGTTTAAATATACTTAAGTGTAACTTCCTAAAAGAGATAGACATTAGAATACTAACATGGATCTTCTCTTCCTCATTTTAAGTAAAGAAGACCATTTTATTTGGATGGTCAAAGACGGACTCTTTATTTACCTACCTATTGGAATATAATTAACTAGTATACCGCTTTTCTTTGCAGTGGGATTCGACCATAGAGGATTTTAAATGATTGAGATGTTGAGAAGAATGAGAGAGAGAGAGAGAGAGAGAGAGAGAGAGAGAGAGAGATTATTTGAGGGGGCTTTGATTTTGAAGAATATGGAGAAATTGAGAGAGAGAGATATGGGTTTTATCATTTTGGTTTGAGAGGGATGAAGACGCAGTGACATACATACTACTTTTTTATGCCCTTGGTAGAAAAAACCTCCATACGGTCGGTGATAATAGTTTTCCACATTTTAATTCTCCTGAGAAGTTGTAATTGTGTTAATACTCGTCCTTTTCGGATATATATCCATTAACGGTTTCATTGTTAACCCTATTTTGATCCTCCTTTTAGATGTCCTTTTAAGGCACAAGCTTTTCAAAATATTAATGACAATTCAGGTAGTTCCTTGTGTGCTTGATATATTCAGGTGTCCAGAAGCAGAAAGTATTCCATGTGATGCAATATTTTTGACAAATTAATAACAAATTGATAGTAGTTCAAACCCAGTTCTTCAGCAAGGCCTCAACAAAATCATGTAGCTTGAGTTCAACTCAAACCCCATAGATCCATCTAAATAGTTTATTTTAATTGGGATTTCTGTTGAATATCTAGCCCAAGTTTAAAAAATTAGTGTATAGTAAAGGAGGCTTAGGAACGTAGCATTTCTGAATTAAAAAATCAAGTGATTGATATCCTACTGTGTGAAAATTGTTTTAACAAAACCCTTGTGCATCAAAGTTTCCCCTGGCTAACCCAACCATCCATGCAAAAAAAAGTTCAGCATTTAAAAGATTCCAGACAAGAACTAAAAAGCAATGAAACCAAAGCAGGCCAGTGAGAAAGGTCCAGATCGAACTATCAAACCTTAACTTCAGATTTTCGCAGTGTCTTGATCATGAAACGATCATCTTGAGACAGGAAAAAGACACTGCCACTTTTCCCAGGAGAAGAAAGTTCCCTGAGAGCATCATTTCCACAAATGGACATCATGTAGTCAGCAGCATCAATCTTAAACATCTCTCTCAGATTCCTGCAAGGAAAAAAACAAACCTTTTGAGTTTCAGAAAGAATGCATATCAAAATTTACAATGAAAAATTAATTCTATTGTAGGACAATGACTGTACTTTTAAGATGCCAATAATGAAAAGGGAAAGTGAAAATAAAGGAGAAAAAGAAGCCAAAAAGTGATCAAGTGACAAATAATATTGACAAAAAAATGTACTTATATTCCATTCTACCCACTACTCCAATATTGTTTTAGTTTGTGTACAGATTGTGAAGAATTCACCTAGCATGACAGTCAAAGTAAATAAGAATGGGAAAGGTACATCTAAGACAATCATATGTCAGTCATATGTCTAATGAATGTACTCAATGAGAGACCAGGTGATAGTATTGGCAGGTATGAAGAAAATGACAATATGACAAATGAAGCTACTCCAAGATCGTTTTCAGAGAGCTTGTAGATAAAATGTGATAAAAAGGAAAGATAAAAACACAAGTACGACAAATACAAATAGAACACTTCATAAGTATACAATTTCCTTATAACAAACAAATAAGAAAGGAAATCACATCGCTGAAACTCACAGAATGCTGAGGAATTTACTACTGGACGAAAAAGAAAGTTACAACAAACCTGAAAACCATTGGACAATAATCTTTCCACTTGAAATCCTCCGACTGATGTCGAGGTGTCAGTTGTGACCCCTCTTTAGGAAAATTCATCCAAAAGCTGGCAGGAAGACCGAAATCAGTAGCCCTAACTTCTCGCCTTTGTATGGGAGTAATTTTCCCCACAGTGTATCTGCCAAAATTTTAATAACTGAGTAGTTGGAATTTGTATAATAGATGAAGGAAAAGGTAAATATGATACAAACTGATGTGTCGGCAACTTTAATTAGCAAATATGCATCATCCCAAAAATTAAATATAATGACAGACAAAGAATCAATAATATCCAAACATCTTGGTCTGCAAATGCAGGAATCTGTTAGCACATAATTAAACACAATCATATTCACCAATGTAAGAGGAACTATATAATACTATAATATTCATATCAAACTTAAAAGTTGTCAATAACTTCTTAACAGGATTTCGTGTGTAATTTTCCCATGTCACAGCTAAATACATACTTTGACAGGGTATGCTGCACTGCATTATAGTATATTTGTTTATGGCATAAATGATCAGTTTTGTGGCTCTTGATTATAACAGAATCAATCACACTTGTGACTAACAAGCATTATGAGCCCAGAAGGGATCTCTACACTCTTGCCCAACATGTTGGGTGATTTAATATGGCATTTCAACTGGGCATCACAACTGGGCTTTGGGAAGTTTAGGACAAGTCTCGTTATCTCAATTTTATCAGTTAACAACCATTTGCTCCTTAGTTTGAGCCAAGCTATTAGGTAGCCTCTGTTCATTGTCATGCCATAGTTAAATCTTGCTCTCAGTTCAACTCTCAACATGCAAGTGGGGATTACGAATGCAGAGAGTGGTAGAGCTTGTTTTTGGTAAAATATCAACTACCAAACTAGCATATAAGCCTTTTGAAGCTGTCCACTTATTTCCACTTTGACTTGGATCTGTTAGCAAATGCTCCACTCCATTTGTGAAAGATCATTTGTTTTCAATCCTGGATGCCAAAACGGCAATTCTTCCTGTCATTATAATGAAGTCAGATATTTTAACATTTGGCTCTCCAAATAAAGAAAGAAAGTAAAAGGGATATATCCCCACCGACAACACATATTAAGAAATATCCTGGCAGTCAATATAAACAGAACAACTCACAGATGTACTAAGACAATTTTTTGGTAGAGAACATCTACACAGTTTTCAGATATGAATTAATAATAATAACCCACTGGACAATTTAGATGACATTTTAATGAAAATAACAAGCATGTAACAACGAAAACATCCACACACAGGACCTCATAGAATGAATATATTAAAAATAAGAAATGAAAGAAACACCTGAGGAGATGAGGAAGCAACCTGCACTGGTCAAGAAAGTTCACATACCTGATCCCAAGCTGTAGACTTAGCATCAAATCATAACTCCTGTGGCCTTTAATAATTTGTTCTCCTGGCCTTTTTATCTCCCTTGCAAGTTTCTTTTGCCTCTTTTTTGCTCTTCTGGATGATGGTGAAAACCGATTGCTTAATACAAGCTCACTGATTAGAACCCCTTGCATGTATTCTCTTTCCAAGATTGGAGAATTTATGTCATCCTCATTGTCTCCACCCTCTAAGACAGACTCGGATATGCTCGATGAAAAATCATGTCCAATAACTTTCTCAATTGATACTTCTAAACTCCAACGTCTTTCCAGAGAAACATTTGTTGTGCGAGATTGTTCAAGATTTAATAAGTTTCCCTTAGAGATCTTATCAGATGAATTCCGATGAGAACCTCGGTTCCCACCAACCTTGACATCTTCCATATCTACTGATGTAGCATGATGAATATGGGAAACTTGATTCTGTTTTCTCAAATCTGGAAGCAACCCTCGTTTTCTCAAAGCATTGAGGTATAATTGCTGGACAGCTGGAAACCTGCTTCCTTTTGGATAGAATGTTCCTTTTCCATCCTTCAGGCCCCGGGTCCAAGTTCCAACATAGCAGTCACCATTGCTCCACGTGTATATTCCAAATCCATGCATCATGCCGTTTAACCAGCTTCCTTCAAAAGAGTCCCCATTGATCCAAGTAAGAGTTCCCTTGCCTGACATCTTTCCCCCCTTCATATTTCCCAAATACAAATTTCCATTAGCCCAAGTATACTTACCAGGTCCTTCTGGGGTTCCCTGAATCCACGAACCTTCAAATGCATCTCTATTAGGAAATATTTGATATCCCAAACCATGTTTGAGATTTAACCTCCACCGACCCTTATAGGTCATATTGTCAGGTCTAGTATATGTTCCCGTGCCATGCATATAATTACTTGAAAAATCACCTTCATAAAGAGCACCAGATGGCAATAGAAGTTTTCCATATCCATTCCTCATCCCGTATCTCCACTCACCCTCATACTTACAACCATTTGACCAGACATAGCTCCCCAAACCCTCAGGTATATTGCCCAGTAGGGATCCAAAATAAGATTCCCCATTGGGTAATAGGATCTCTCCCAATCTAGAGCCAGTGGTTTCAGAAGAAGCACGACAAATCTCCCCATTTAATTCAGTGAAGCCCCCTTTGTCATTAAATAATATGGCATCAAGAGATCTTGTCCTATCTGACAATGATAGTTCCCTTTCAACACCATCAACGACGGACACAGGGCCAGACATGCATAATGCCAAAAAGTTTTCAGTTCCAAGCACAGATGGAAATCACCTGAATGTCCTCATGAGGTAGAAGAATCTAGATTTTCTGTCTTCAATGCTTTGTAAGTAGACATACACATCACCAGTTATGTCTTTTGGGCATAGAAGCTCGACAGATTTCAACAAACCACAAAATTTAACAAAAACAACGTGTTCCCAGATATGGATTATTCACTTGCCTGTAGGTCAAATAAAATTTTACGACAAATCACTAAAAATTGATGCATGATGTTTACAGTGCAACAAGGAATGGAGAAATAGAGAGGATAAAAATGAATTTGCTAGCATGCCAGAACATGAGTAATAAAAGAAGCTATCTAAATCCCGAAAATAATAATGTCATAATCAGAAGGCATTAATAACACATTTGGAGATTACTGAGAGCAACTAGTGTTTCGAAAATTATCCGTTCTCGATGTATCTGTACAGTAAAAGAAAAAAGAGCATTATTTGACCTAAAGATCTCTATTAGTTGAATTCAACATACATTAGAAAGAATAAAAGCCTCTAATCACGATCGTAGGGAGTTTCTCCTCTACTGGCCCATATGCATCTATCTTCACATTCTCCAAAAAAAAAAATTTCAATTTCCTCAATTCTCTTCTTCCCAGTTCTCTTTTTCTTCACCATTCTTCTCCAAATATTTCTTTCTAACCTTGTTCCTCCTATCAATTTTCATTTATTTTTCTACGGTCGAATTCTACCGATAAGCGGTATAGTAATATTATCTAGAGACATGCGCTAATTACGAATAATTGTTACTGCAACTTCACATTAAATTTGAGCATGACATGCACAAGTGGATCCCATCAATGACATGGCAAGGCAAAGACTCATAGGGTAAAAATGACAAATCATGTTGAAGGCCTTGGCTCAGCATAGGAGCGATGTGGGACTAGGTGACATAGGAAGCTAGTACTGCAAATGACAAGAGAAGGCCAGCCAGTCAAGACTAGACCCAAAAAAAGCAGCTTGACAGAAAGACCATTCGTCAAGCGAATCCAATCCATTCCAACAGACACTCGGCTTGAACTCAGCATGTGCAAAAGGCAGGGGAATAGTTTTTTCCATGGACAGGTCAATTGTCAAAGCTCAACTAACAAAAGGGAACAAGTTTTAAGGACGGACGAATCTGCATTTTTATAAATGCCAATTGAAGGGCGACGGTCCCCTCTTCCATCTATACCCCCCCACCAAAGGCCATTCCCTCCAATGGTAACCAACTGCCCAAAGACAAAGGTTATACCTAAAACTCCTCTTCAAATTCATTTACTTTTACATGCGTTCAACAACAACATTCTAACTTGACCATGGATTTGGCTAACTAAAAAATGTCTATTTTTGCAATCATCCAGATGAAAAGGACGAGATCCTCAGAGTAGGCGGAAATTTTCGAACCTCAACAACTTTTATATATGTTCAGAAAAAGGTGACCCAAGTTCCAAAGACAAGAACGAACGACCGAACATCAAAACAAAAGGACAATGAAATAAAACAACAATAGTTCAATGATTTTACAAAGATTAATGTTTACTTGCCAGGTTAAATCTTCCTTTCTCCCTTTCCTGCAAAATTTCAGTGAAGAAAACAATGTGAGATTAAATTCTTGTTTCGGTACGTTGACTCCTTGTCAAGCTACGAAAGACAGTACAAGAGAAAAAAAATATGAAATATTGATCCGGACTCCAAACTAAAATAAACAGACAGCTGTGAAAAGATTATACAATATTGCCTGAAAGAATAATCCCAACATTCATGTTCCTAATGTTTGCTTCCAAGATTTAAATTTTTTCTGAAAAAACAAAAATATAGAGTTGTAGAGAGAGAAACAGGTTACCTTGAATTCAAAGAAAAGGGAGAGAAAGACAAGCTGAAGAACAGTAGTAGAAGAAGGAGAGGCGAAATGATGCTTTTCCTTTTTTCAGTTAATTTTGAGTTTTTGATGGGATTCTATTCTGTATGCGAAAAGGAGAAATGAAATCCAAGCGGATCCAATCCCAAGAACTATACTTGACTTCAACTGTAACCACCTCCGGAATTAGAAGAACTAATTGTTTAATGCAATTAGCAATATAATAATCTAATATATTATGGTTGTTCATTATCTTCTGCAATTACTGAATAGAGCAGGTCAATGTAATCCAAAAACAATTTACCTTCTTAATAATGGAGGAGCGCATTCACAGTCATCATCAATATTATTTTATCCTTCTTTGATTTAGCTTCAAAAGTTGATGGAAATTAATATTCAAAATCGAGATTTCATTTTAAGTGCACATTTTATAAAGTTTATAATTACATATTTTATCAATTTTTTATCAAAATTTGATAAAACTTTTGTTAAAATTTTTATAAAGGCCCTTAAAGATATATAATATACTAGTATACTACTTTTTGCGGTGGAATTCGATCGTATGCTCTATTATAATGATGAATTGAGACAGTGAACAGATTTTGGAAATGGTTGGTGAAGGATAATGGTCAATTGAGGGAGATGGGTTGAGAATGTAAAATGATTTTGGAGACGATCGGTTGAGTAAGATAATTGAATCATAGAGATAGATTGAAACGGTCAATAAATTTAGAAAAGATGATTTTGTCATAAGAGAAACGCAGTGACACACGGAAGTTTAAGTACTCTTTTATTCTCCTAGCAAAGAAAATTCCCTACGATCGTGACTAGTGTTCTAAAACGTAAAACGTGGCTAAACGTGGAGGTCGAGCTTTAAGCTTTTCAGGCCTAGACGAGATTTAGGCGAAGTCGAAATAAGAGTGAGGTGAGGACGGGCTCACGCTTATGCAAGTTTTTAAAACAGAGTAGTACGAAAGGAAAAAAACGAGATTTTCAATCGTTGGACGACAATTTCTAGTTAGAAGGCATTTGACAAGATTAATTATATTCTATCTCTACAAAATTAATCTTTTCGACCTAATATGTCATTAAACATTCAAACTTGAACATTTCAATATTGTCAAAGTGAATAATGATCTAATGCCCCTAAGGGGGCATTACATGTTTGAATGTTCTATCTCTACAAAATTAATCTTTTCGACCTAATATGTCATTAAACATTCAAACTCAACATTTCAATATTGTCAAAGTGAATAATGATCAATGCCTTATTGATTCTTGCCAGATTCTTCGTGACAACAAAGGCAATCTAAGATCAAACAATTATTGATCGGATTCCTGACGCGTCGACACCTCAAAGAAAGATGCATAGAACATTGGGGGCATTAGATCGATACTTTTGTCAAAGTATGAATAATTAAAAATTTAGACATACTAGTATAAATGTTCAACTAAAAGTTGTTATTTGAAAATTTGAAATTTTGTTTAGGTAGGGGCGGGCCGTTTGGTTTCCTAAGTAAAAGTCAATTTAGTCGCATTCTCAAACCTAAATCACGATTACTTGCTTTGCTTTGTATAGTAATACAATTGACCACACTAGAAAAAATTATCAAAATGTCACATCGGATCCTCTATGTCGCACTACACCAGCCCATTATACAACGTGGAACACTTGGCCTATGGGCCATTTGGGCCCACCATGCAATATGGATTTGGGTTGATTAGATCCTGCATTGTAGCTGGACCCATGTAAAGAAAAAGACATTTTTTTAAAAAATATTTCAATAATATTAGTTATTCCTTAGATGAAGAACAAGAACAAGAAAATCACCAAAAGCAAGAGCCAAAACAACCTGCAAATTTCAAGAATGATTGTGAATTTGCCCTTTGGAAGCGAGGCTTAGATTTGCTGATGCTGCTGTTGTGTGTGTAATCTTCAAAGATTTGCTTTTTTAAGCTGGTTGGAGTTGGGTCCAGAGCGTGATAGAGACGGTGAAGGCAGTTTGACAATGTTGTTCGATTGAGATCGGTCGAAAATGAGATATGGAATTTCATATGGCTTTTAATCTTTATTTTAAATTGAAAATTCCAACTCTGAAGAATATTTGCATTTACAAAGAAAGAATTTGGCGCCTAGCATATTGGAGGTGGTTTCTAGTCGTTGTCGTTGTGTCGTATGGGTTGTTCCGACGCTGCTGCTAATAAAATAGTAGTCGACGGAAATTGGTAGTTTTTGTGTGGTGTTTAATTCTAAAAAAAATTTATATATGATATACCAAAGATTAACAAACCGTAATGGAATTTAACACAAACACTGTAAGTTGCAATTCAAAAAATTATCGTAACACGATTATAATAGAAAGTGTAAGTTACAATCATTCTAACTTATTAAATATAGGGTTTTCCAAATTTCACCATCAAATTTATATATATTTATTGTATTTTTCTATGAACGACCATCTATATTATAATATTTATAATATTTATAAAAAAAATCAATATTTTTCAATTCACTCCATTTTTAGCCTATGGATTTTCCACAAGGTTTTAAACCTTTTGGTCCAGGATTTAATTAGCTGAGCTGGTACTTAGTTTATGCTTTATATATGTTAATTTAATATTACCAGGAGGAAAGAAGTATTTTATAATCTTACTTGCATTTTGCCAAAAATTTATGATTAATGAGAGTATATTATTAATAAAAGTGCAAAATTATTAAATTCAGGCTCGATGTCTAAAGTCTAAGTTTCGACATATGGAATTAGTGTTCCAATCTTTGAAGTTTTAGACAAAAATAATTAAATTCGACATATATCGTGTTTAGCCTTTACAATTTTAGTTTTTCATTCTCTTTTTCTCAACCAAACAAGTCGATTCAATTCAATTTTTAAATAAACTTCTAGTTAGTTCTAAAAGTATACAAATAATTAATATTGGTCAAAATTAAAATTAAAGAAAATCGAAAAACTATGAAAAAGGGCTCAATGGGATCAAATAAAAGTCTGTTCATAATAAACAAAAATTGTGGGTAAAGCATAAATCCACTATACGCATCTATATCGGCAATTTGTCATTTTCAATAAGCATCAACCGCCCATTCCATTTGTCCGACTGCCACCGCCTTCCACCGCCGCTATATATATTTTTTTCCAAGTTTTCTCTATAAAATTCAAAGACTTCCTATTTTACACTAGTGGTGTCTATTTTAATTTGAGTTTTTAGTTTAAAATGTGACCCCTTTATTTGGTAGTGGATGAATGTTTCTATCACGAGAAGCAAATACACCAAACTTCTTATAAAGATATTTTGATTTTTAAGTATTCTTGTACTTTTGGATACGCGTTTTAAATATTTGTATTCAATTAACTTTGTCCTTTTTCTTATTTCGTCTCTTTCTATGTTTCCATGATGTTTTATTTAAATATGATTTATAGAAGAAATTAAAAGTTATATAAAGTAAAAAATAGTCAGGTCGATGAAGTCGACATCTAATTGGTTGATTATAGACTTAGATAGGTGTTTCATTGTCATCGATAGACTTCAGCTAGGTTTAATGCATGTTGATATAAAGATTTTACTTAGGCATCAAAAAAAGAATCTGTATAATGTCTTAATAATTGAAGATGTGATTTGTCTTGTGCTAAGACGCCTAATTAGACCACACATTTTCACGAGGGATTTTGGCTCCTTTTTCTTATTGGACCAATAACAGAATTTTGTAATATACATTAGTGGATCTTGATCTCCTACTCACTTATGTTGTTTATTTATAATGTCCACGCTGAGGTGGCATTACATGATTGATAGTTCATGGTCTCACGCTCATTATTTTTACTAATTATATAATGTCAATTTAACGTGAGTATTATAAGTTTGAATATTATAAGTGGGTAGAATATCATGGCCACCATGTATTAACATAAAACATTGTTTTGGATCCTTGTACGAAGGTCTAAGTGCCAACCTTTGGCACAACAATGGTATCTGTTTTTTTTTTTTTTTTTTTTTATTTTGGTTTATATTGTTTGTAGAGTTCAACAAATAAAAGTGCGAGAAACTTTGGCACCTCCCAAACATTAAGACATGTGACTTTCTAGATGTAGATTATGTGTTAATATACAAGAATTTTATATATATATATATATTATAAAAATTGCGGAGTTAAGACTTTTCGATCAGCATTCCTATAGCTGGTGGTTGACAGCGTAACAGTAGTTAGCAAAAAAAACGACATTGAAGAAAACAATAAAGTTACATACTTAGTGTCAAGAAACTATAGAAGTAATCAATTTTGAATTAATTATACATAAAAATGAATGAAGAAAAAAAAAAAAAAAAAAAAACAAAAGGAATCTACAACATTTATTTTTAAAAAAAAAAAAGTGTTAATTATATAGAAATCGAAATAGAAAAAATTAAAAAAATAAATGAAAATCATAGTTACTCATTTAACACCAAACGCCGTATAAAATAAAATAAAAAATATCTATAGTCTATCAAAGGCACCCTAAATGTTTATTATAACACAAATTCTTAAACAATTTACTAACATTAATAAAAAAAAAAAAAAATTGGTATCACGCATTTGCTTGGTAGGCACTAGAAACGAAAAATTAAATTAAGGGCAAGAAGCAATATAATATAAGTTGCAACAACTTTATATTTAATTAATTGTAAAAGTTGAGTAGTGGGATCAAAATGAAAAGTTAAGGATAAGTTGGAGTTAACTTATTCTTATGAAATTAAATAAGTAGGGCTTCTACAAAATCCAATTGTTATCATCTTTTCAGACATCACTAATTTTCCAGGGTCTAAGGTCTACTGAAAAATGATCATCCCATGTTGTGCTCTTTTAATTGCTGTCTGTAGGACCATGTTAGCTATTTGTTCTTTCACATTAAAATGTTTTTTTTTTCATTATTATTATTTTGACTTCGTCAAGTTTACCATCATGATGGAGAAAGATGTCCTAAACCACTAAACGACGGGGGCCGACTTGCCCAACCGCCCTCATACTATAATCATAGTATGAACATTTTTTTGAAATTGTCAATATAATGGAGTAGTATAATTAAACCTGCGAGATCTTTCTGTTTTTCAAAATTGTATAGAATTAATGTCTGTGTTATAAAATTTCCTAGACAAAATAATTTTTTTAGATAATATGATCAAACATATAGTATTAGAAAGTAAAAATTTTGAGTTCACATCTCGACGTTGTTTATTTATAGAAGCTGTGTACATAACTTTAAATGCACATCTTGCACATGAAAAACATGTTGAGGTCACAATTCAAAACAAATGAATTTGTTTGTTATACGATACTATGTTGAAATTACACAATTCAAAGAAAAACTTTAGGGCTCTTCCCTAAACGAACTCGAGTCAGCCATGGGTTGATTCCAAACGGGCCACTCTACCCGTTTATAGCTTCATTTTATTTTATTTTTGGTTGTTTTTATTGAAGAAATAAACATTGAGGGGTTTCTTTTTTTTTTTTCTTTACACTTTTCAATCCATAATTGGTATTCGAATGAATCAATAATTTTGTAGACCAAAATAAATTCTCGAAATTCTTTTGTAACCAATAAATTTTGATTGTCACTTTCTAAATTTTGCCTATATATATCCATTATTTCGCTTCCACTGCATCAACCACCTTCAATTTTCGAATTTCATTACACGCACTAGCTATCTATCTATCCAATACCAAGCATATAAAACAAGCTTATGTATTTTGAACTCGAATGCATGTGAGGAAAAAATCAAAAGGGTTATGATGAAATAGATAAAGTCGTTCACATCGTCAAGAGATTAATGGATTTTATTCGACTCGGGTTGTTGGGTGGATTTTTTATTAAGTCTCTTTCTCTATCGTAGGTCTTTATAAATAAATCCCAAAAATTAATTCAAAACATCACGATTATTTTACTTAAAACATGAAGGAAAAAAAATGTAGCAATCATTATCTTTCAATTTACAAAAATGGGTTATTTTGAGATAATGAAGTTTAATCGCAATTTTTATTTGTGTGGAACCGGAAGTGGTTAGCAAAACAGTAAAAAATCAGTTTGTTAAACACATATTTGATTAAAGGATAAGAATTATTAATAAACAACTAATACGGCCACTTGTTTTTTATTATTATTTATTTTAAAACAATCTAATTAATAAGAAGAACCTCAAGTTAATTATATAATTTTAATTTTTAAACTAGTATTAGTCTTTGTCATTTATTATTAATCCAAAATGGCAATATCAACCAAATGTAGACATCTAGTGAATCCACATCTATTTGATAATTAAATTATTATTAGCTTAATTGATTTTGTTAAGTATGGTTAAATTTTATGTTTGAAAGGTTTGTTGTGTTTATTAATAGGTGTTCATGATTAGCTTTATCGAATTATTTATTTATAGCACTTAAGAGATGATAAGAAAAAGACTTGCATTTGCATAAAAACATAGAAGAAAATGTTAAATTAAGCTATGAGCAGACTTTGTCAATATTGGATTCGCAGGGCTTGTTTAGTGATGTTATGACGTGGTTAATGAGGTGGAGGGGGGATAATGAAAACTAATACTAAAGAAAATATAATATTTTTTGTTAAATAATAAATACTATCTATTCTAATTTGCAACATTTGCATCAATTGGAGATTTATTATTAAGTCCCCAAGTTTGGATTGCTTTCGAGCTTGTTTCTAATTGTCAAATAATTCATAGTTATTTTAGGCATTTGATAAAGTTAAAAAAATAATTTTATGAAAAAATTTGTATAATCTAACAGCACTGTTCTAAAAAATATGAATGGGCGGCGGTGGCGCCTCACGCCTCTCTCTCGCCTCGCCCTTCCCTCGCTTAAGTCCGAAAAATTTGAAACTCGGCATACTCGTCTAACCACACTTTATGCCGTTTAGAACACTGTCTGGCAACAGATTTTGAGTATCAGTAAAATAGTAGATTTTCATATTCTGCTTTTGGCCTTTTATTTATCTATTATTAAAATGTCAATTTTAATTCCAATGAATAAAATTAGTTAATTTTCTATTATAAGTTTGTTGGTATCCTATATTTATTAGTATTATATAATGATAAAGTCTCATTCATCGTTCATATAAAAAGTATTTCCATTTTTTTTTATGTAACTGACATATCAAATTTATTTTCTAGTTTTCTAAAATTTGAATTGTCTCAATTGCATCCTCATTTAATTTTAATAACACGTATCATCCTAACATTTAAGTAAATTCACACTGGATGTTCTTTTATGACAATTCCGCCATTTGATTTAAATAAATTAAAATAACAAAAAAGGAAAATAAAATGAGAAAATTGCAGTTAGAATCCCTAACATTTTTAAAAATACAAATAGATATTGAATTTTTTATTTTTTTTATCGTTCTTGGAGCAAATGGTCCCTAACCTTTGCCCTTAGTATTGAAATGGTCTCTAACCTTTGTTTCTTGGCTCAGCAGTCCTTAACCTATGTGTTTGGTGCGCAATTGATTCTTATTTGATGAAAAAGACAAAAATATCCTTAGTTATAATATAAGAAAATTGTAATTGAATTTGTAACCTTTGTAAAATGTGTAAATAGGTCCGATACATTTATTAAATTATATTTAATTTAGCATATTAAATATATCTGTATAGTCGTGTTAATTAAATTTTTCGTAAAAGAAAAATGTAAAATTAATGTGCTTTAGGTATATGTAATTACTATGTGATGTGAAAAACTTGAATAAAAATTAAGTTAAATAAATAACAAAATGGCATATATAATTTTATAACATTGAACCAATCTTATTATATTTTTTTAATATAAAAATACTAAAAAAAAATTAGTTTACACATTATGTGTTCTTTATTTTTGAACGATAAATTAAAATAAAGAACACAATTTGAACTATAATATTTGTAGTTAATAAACGAATAGCTAAATTAAATAAAAATATTTGAGCATCAAATTTGTGACAAAGTTATTTTTCTTTTTATGTTGTAACGATAAAATTAAAGTTTGAATTTTAAATAGGGATAATTGCATGAAAGGTCCCCAACGTTTCAAAATCGTTGGGGATATGCCCCTAACATAAAAAAATAGCACCACACATTCCAAACGTATGAAAAATTTGGCGTGGTAGGTCCTTTATGACCAAATTGTCCTTCTCCTTAAATAAACAAAAAAATAAAAACATAATTAAAAAATAGCCATATGTACCCAAAAAATAGAAAGTAAAAAATTGTACCCCAAAAAAATAAAAAGTAACAAATAAGTCATATTCTTCAAAAAATCCTAAAATTTTATTTGTACCAAATTCGTCGGAAAACACTACAACACACCAAAAAAACCACTCCTTATCTTACCAACGGCTTAGTTTCCACCGGCATTTAGCTGGGCGACTACGCAACAGTACTCCTCGGACTCAACGACGACGCCATTGCCCTGGGCCGGGCCGGGCCGGGTCGTCGCTCGAAACCAACTTACATTTTTCCAATGGAACCCTACATAGAACAGAGTTCTTCTCAAACGCCGACGCAAGAAACCATGTAGCGAATTGGGTATCTCGTCGGCTAGTGCATTACCTGAAACATTGAAATCCTGCAAACTCGACAAGCTCAAACCCAAAATAGAACCCAAAAACCTATTTCCCTCCAACCTCAAAGTAAGCAAATATGTCAAGTGGTTCAGGCTCAAAGGAATAATACTCGAGAGATTATTATACGACAGATCAAGTCGGTAAAGCTTCCAAAAAGAAGCCACTGACACCGGAAAATCACCAGAAAACTCATTGTGAGACAAGAACAGGAGTTTCAAATTGGTGAAATTCGAAAGCACCGGAATGGGACCAGAGAAATTGTTCTGTTTTAAATCGAGGACCCGTAGTTGGGTTAAAGAAGTAAGTGGGGTTAACAGGCCCTGTCCTTGGAGGTTCAGATTTTCGAAGACTAAACGAGAAACCCTGTTGTGGATACAGGAAACTCCAAGCCATGAGACAATGCATGGGTCAGACGTGGAGTTCCAGGTGGTTATTTTGGTGAGTTTGTGGTGTTTTCCGGCGAATTTAGTACAAATAAAATTTTAGGACTTTTTGGAGAAGATAACATATTTGTTACTTTTTATTTTTTTTTTGGGTATATTTTTTACTTTTTATTTTTTAGGATACATATAGTTAGTTTTCAATTATGTTTTTCTTTTTTATTATTTTTTGTTTTTTTAAAGAGAATGACAATTTGGTCATAAAAGACTTATCACGCCAAGTTTTTCATACATTGGAGATGTGTGGTGCTATTTTTTTAGGTTATGGGCATATCTCCAACAATTTTGAAACGTTGAGGACCTTTGATGCAATTATCCCTTTTAAATAATATGATTACTTAATAATAACAAAATAGAAAAATTGCATCAAAGGTCTCCAACAATTCAAAATTGTTGGGGATACGCCTCTAACCTAAAAAATAGCACCACACATCCCAACGTATGAAAAACTTGGCGTGGTACGTCTTTTATGACCAAATTGACATTCCATTTAAATAAACAAAAAAACAAAAAACAAGAAAAAAGAAAAACATAATTAAAAATTAACCATATGTACCCAAAAAATAAAAGTAAAAAATGTACCCCCAAAAAATAAAAAGTAACAAATAAGTCATCTTCTCAAAAAAGTTCTAAAATTGTATTTGTACCAAATTCGCAGGAAAACACCACAAACTCACCAAAAAAATCACTCCTCATCTTACCAATGGCTTACTTTCCACCTACATTGAGCTGGGCAACGACGCAACAGTACTCATCGGACTCAACGGCGACGCCATTGTCCCGGGCCGGGTCGGGTCGGGTCGCTCGAAACCAACTTACATTTCTCCAACGGAATCCCACATAGAACGGAGTTCTTCTCAAACGCCGATGCAGGAAACCCCGATAGCGAATTGGATATCTCGTCGGCTAGTGCATTACCCGAAGTATTGAAATTCTGCAAACTCGGCAAGCTCAAACCCGAAATAGAACCTGGAAACCTGTTTTCCTCCAACCTCAAAGTAAGCAAATGCGTCAAGTGGTTCAGCTCAAATGAATAATACTCGAGAGATTATTATATGACCGATCAAGCGGTAAAAAGCTTCCAAAGAGATGCCATTGACAATCGAAAAATCACCAGAAAACTTATTGTGAGACAAGAAAAGGAGTTTCAAACTGGTCAAATTCGAAAGCACCAAAATAGGACCAGAGAAATTGTTCTGTTTTAAACTGAGGACCCGTAGTTGGGTTAAGGAAGTAAGTGGGTTTAACAGCCTCCGTCCTTGAAGTTTCGATTTTCGAGGACTAAACGAGAAACCCATTGTGGATGCAGAAACTCCGAGCCATGAGGCAATGCATGGGTCGGTGGAGTTCTAGGTGGTTTTTTTGGTGAGTTTGTGGTGTTTTTCGGCGAATTTGGTACAAATAAAATTTTAGGACTTTTTGGAGAAGATGGCCTATTTGTTACTTTTTATTTTTTTTTGGTACATTTTTTACTTTTTATTTATTATGGTACATATGGTTAGTTTTCAATTATGTTTTTCTTTTTTTTTTTTTTATTTTGTTGTTTATTTAAAGGAATGGCAATTTGGTCATACATGATCTACCACACCAAGTTTTTCATACGTTGAGGATGTGTAGTGCTATTTTTTTAGGTTATGGATATATGTAGGGATGGCAATGGGGCGGGTCCGGGCGGTCGGCCCGCCCCGCCCCCCCGCCATGAAAAATTTTACCCGCCCCCCGCCCACGACCATGGTCGTCAGCGCAGGCGGGGCGGGCTCATGGGCGAGCGGGCGGCCCTTCGACCCCCAACCGCCCATGAAAATAATTTTTTTTTTTTTTTTTCAAAACTGAAAAAAAAAAAAAAATTTTTTTTTTTATATATTTGTACTAAACAAAACAAAAAAATTATAAAATTGAGGTTATGGTGTAGTGGTTAAGATTTGTAGTTTACAAATTTCAACCCGGGTTCGATTCTTCTTTAGCCTATTTGTAGTGAAAATTATAATTTGTATTATATATTTATATTTTATGATTTTTCAAAAAAAAAAAAAAAAAAAAAAAAAATTTCTAGGGCGGGTCGGGCGCGGGCGGTCGGGGCATGCCCGGACCAGCAGCAGGCGGGTTTTTCTGCTTTCAACCCCGCCCCTATTGTCCAACAGGAGGCGGGCGGGGCGGTGCTTGGCGGGCGGGGCGCGTGGCGGTCATGAGTCGTGGGTTTTTTGCCATCCCTAGATATATGCCTAACTATTTTGAAACGTTGGGGGACCTTCGATGCAATTATCTCTAATAAAATAATTTTAATTAATACATTTGTTAATAATTATGAGCTTAAATTTTAGTTATTTTATAATAGTTCGTAAAATATATAAAATAATTTAGTATATTATCAATTTTTTAGTTTCTTTTAATTTTTTATAAAAAAAAATAAAAGTATCGGACTCATTTGCACTTTTCGTAAAGGTTAAGAATCCAATTGAATTTTTTTTTATTAAAAATAAGGGCATATTTGTCTTTTTCGTCAAATAAGGACTAATTGCGCACCAAAACACATAAGTTATTGACTGATGTGCCAAAAACAAAGATTATGGACAATTTCCACACTAATGACAAAGGTTATGGACCATTTGCGCTAATTTCCACCCACTTAATTTTTTTAAAAAAAAAATAGAGAAAAACAAAAAATCAAAATTATTTGTTTATAACTCTTTGAAACAAAAAATCCAGTTGGAATTCACCATGACCAAAAGATTTGATTAAATCCATTTCTTTGTTCATTAAATCAGATCGGGTAGGAATTCAACATGACCATAGATTTGATTAACCCAATTAATTGTTTATTAATTCGTTGCAATGAACAATGCCGTAGGAATTCAAGGGCCAAATTAACAGTAATTGCAGAAAACTCTGACCATCGTATGGAGTTGAAGACGAGAAAAAAATCAGAGACTTTCGCGTGCTCAACCATACCATCCAATTTCTTCTCGATCCAACTAAGAGAAATGGCAACTGGAGAAAAATTCAGAAGAGAAAATCCAACCAAACTCTGAGCATGGCGACTGGAACCGTAAAAAATAATATATAGTGGTTGTACGGGTAAATTTAACAAATACTCACTGAACTTTCATTTTGTTAATACTTACTCACTCTACTTTGAAGTGTCACTAATAACTCACTCAACTTTGGAATTTTTTCTACCATTAATCACCCGTTGAATAACCGTTAGAAGAGGATGACGAAAAATGCATACGTGTCTAACGGCAAACACGTGACACCAATCAGATGTTGGCATTTATCCAACTCAACAAAAGGGGTGCCACGTCAATAAATTCCAAAAGTGAATTTGTATCATTGTTGGATGAATTATGCTATGGAAGACCAATCTTCATCATCTTCAACTAACACAGGGACCGGAGCTGCAATTTGCCAGCGCCTTCACCAGCAGACTCCTTATACTCTGGCACCTCCTACGACGGAGGAAAGTCACGCCTGACGTTCAGAACCGCGGTGGGAGATGACATGGCGCCGGCAAGTATCTGAGAAAACGATCGACAGTCGTTTTTGGGGTCATTTTCAGCAATAAACTTGGACACCAAAGTCATCGGACCAGGGCTTGCTCCCGAACCGCAAACAAAAAAACTATCCATTGATCTCCGTCTTAAAAAAAGTAATCGTCGGCCATACGTGTCGGAGGTTTAGACGATGATGGTTCGCTTTCCATCATCGGATTTAGCTTGAATTTGACTTTTTATGTATGAAAATTAAGATTTTTCACGCCTAAAAGGAAAAGGGATTCTTGCAGGGAGAAAATCTATGTTCCATTTCTTGGTTTTTAGCTTAGAATCTGAAAGTCGTCTATGTAAAGTTCCTGTTTTTCATCAAGAGAAGTTAAGAAGTGGGTGGATGCAGTTGGTGCTTTTTTCTGTCGACAGGTGGTTCCGTTCAATCTTTTTCCATCTCCGGCGAAGGCAACGAAGTTAAGGGCTAGGGTTTTGGCAAATTCCAGCTCCGGTTCCTGTATTAGTTGACGATGATGAAGATTGGTCCTCCATAACAGAATTCGTCCAACAATGATACAAATTCACTTTTGGAATTTGCTAACGTGGCACCCCTTTTGTTGAGTTGGATAAATGCCAACATCTGATTGGTGCCACGTGTTTGCCGTTAGACACGTAGACATTTTTCATCATCCTCTTCTAACGGTTATTTAACGGGTGATAGATGGTAGACAAATTCCAAAGTTGAGTGAGTTATTAGTGATACTTCAAAATACATTGAATAAGTATTAACAAGGTGAAAGTTCAGTGAGTATTTGTTAAATTTACCCGTAGTTGCACAAAGTATTCTCATGGTGGCGGCAATGTGGGGTGGGGATGGATGAGTTTGGGAAAGATACATTTTATTTTATTTTGTGGTTTTTTTAAATTATTTTTTCTAAGGTAGGATGGTGCCGTCGGTGGCGGCGTGATTGCATTAATGGTTAAATTTTTTTTTTAAGTGAAGAATTGTCAAATATAAAAGGTTGAGAATCTATTTGTACTTTTAAAAATACTAAGGACCCTAATTACAATTTTTTCAATTTTTTTTTTTTTTTTTTAGAAGGTATATTCAATTGGAACTTTTAAGAATTTTTAATGATTTAAAAAATTTAAGGATATTAAATGTAGACATTTTAAGAATTTCTAAACGTATTGGTTTATTCAATAAACATTTCAAGAGACTTTAAAAAAGTCTTTAAAAGTCACAAGCTATTCAATTAATTTTTTTTAGAAATATCTATAAGTTACAAGGTATTCAAATTGCCATACTTTACCAAATCTCTAGAGACTTTTTGGTGAAAAGTATAAATAGCAAATCTCAAAATAAATCTCTCATATATCGTGAGATTTGCTAAGACTCCAGAGTCCCACAATAAAGAACGTATCTTATCTTTTCACGTATATCTTCTGGTAAGAATTTGATTTTGCTCGTTCTAGTATACGCTATTTTATTTAAAATCCGAGTTTACAATTTATGTGAAATCCAAATTTACTATTTTATAGTATGGGTTTTTCTTGATTGCATAACATGAATTATTTTAAAATAAAATATTTTTTTGTTTAATGAGTTCTTATGATTGTAACATATCGTTTTACTTTTCAATTACAATAATTTTGCCTTCATGGATTTTTTTGATATATGATTACTGGGTTTTACCTGATATCAGATTCGTTTTTCCTCAAAAAATATCATTGAGTTCTTGATTGCACGTGTTGTGAATAATTTGGACATGCGAAAAGTTGTTCGTATTAATATTACATTATATAAGAATTTAGCTTAACATTTTTTTAAAAATAAAAATAAAGTCTTTAATGACATTCTATAGAAGTCATTAATGTAAGTTTTCAAAAATTTAAGAGAGACTTTTATTAATTCCTAATAAATTCATAAAATTCTCTTAAAAGTCTATGAATTCCACAAAAGTCACTCACTTACAAAAGTAAAAAATGACCATCAACGTAAATTTACTGAACTTGCTATTAAAATTGAATGGAGATGAAATAAAAACGAAGTGAAAATGATATTTGATGGTGCAATTTGTGGGTAAGAAGAAGTATGCAAGGGTATCTCCAATATACTTCGTCTATTGAAATTTACGTGTCAAGTAAAATAGACGAATTTTCAGTTCATATGTCACTACGTCTATTGAATAGACAGTCAAACTAAAAATTCATCTTTAATGGTTTTCGTCTAAAACTAATATTACCATTTATGTACCATTATTTTTTTTTAAATTGGCGAGTCTTCAATTTTTATTTCTCCCATCTGACTTTTTTTTAATGATATGCTGAGTTGGATTTAAATTTGCTGAGCACTCCGTCTACAAGTCTGTCTAAATTTAGACGGACTTCTAGACAAAATATTTTTTTTTTGTGTGCCACATTAGTTAGACGGAGTCCTCGTCAACATGCATTGGAGTGGTTTTTTTTATAACTTCATCGATTTGTACTTATGTGGCACGTCCAAAAAAAATAGATAGAATGCATTGGAGATGCTCTGAGATAAGATGACCTCGTAGTTAATACAATACTATATCGTGTAGCCAAAATCAATGAATAATGATATTTATCATCAGTGATCAGTTTATGTGATAATTATGTAGCATTAATTGATATATCATCTTAAATGTAGAGGTAATCGCTGATTATGAATAGCATTACTCAAAATCAATTAATGTGTGTCATTATTGCTTATTTTAAGTTTTTTCCTGTTCACGCCAACCACATGTAAAATCCCACCGACCACAACTTAGGTTGCACGGGAATGGAAATAGGAGACGCAACACGACATGACACATACAAATGCTATTTTTGAGAAAAAGAAAAACATGAAACATTGTATATTATAAATTATAAATAATTGTTAAATATTCAATATATTGTTTCTTAAAGACTATTTAACTTAAATTCGAACCCACTTGTAGTATATAGGTTAAAGCCTACAATTAAGTTTATTTTTAGTTAAAACCCCTTAGTTGAAACCCGCAGTAAAGCCACAACAAGAAGCAATTTCTAATCATGGTTTTAAAATATTTGATAAAAACAGTTCTTAAAAGTTTTTGACTTTCATAAAAATAAAATAAAATAAGAACTTTCAAAAATGTTTTCTAGAGTTATGTAAGAGATACGGTTTCTTAAATGAAAACGTTGATATTTTAAAAACTACCATGCAACTTACGCCACGACATTATATGACGCAAAAATTATACTCACAATTTTTCTTATATAAACCCATAATAGAACTCTTAGTCCATCACTTGCAATCGTTGTTTCTTCAAAAATATAGAAAAGAAACCATGACGAGCCAAAGCAAATGCACTTATATACTTGCTTCAATTCTTGCCTTGCTTTTTTGTTTGGTGCAAAATCAGTCATTGCTAAAGAAGTTGGTAATGCAAGAATATACATAAATATGTATATGTGTGTGTTACTTTTCTTTCATTTCTTTAATCTCATATGGGATTTATGTGTTTTTTTTTTTTTTTTTTTTTTTTTTTTTTTTGCGCAGAGTATGACAGAGAATTTGATTATATAAAGGGAAGCCCAAAGGGTCCAGAAAAATGGGAGAGCTGAAGCCAGAATGGGAAGCATGCAAGCATGGAAAATGCAGTCTCCCATTGATTTGTCAAATGCAAGAGTCAAATTTATCTCACAGCCAGAAATTAGGAATTATAAGCCTTCCAATGCCACTCTCAAGAATAGTGGTTTTGAAATATCCGTAACGATAAATTGCTCTCACTTTAAAATATATATTTTTTTATTGAATTGATTGATTGGTCAAATTTTATCTAAATATACAGTTTTTAGATTATCCTGAATTTTAAAGTCGAATAGGTCAGATTGTGTCAATTTATGCAAACGAGAATGTTAAAGATATGTTTAGAAAGGATGGATCAAGATTGAACTCTTGAAATTCCTCTACATGCAGGTTAATTGGAACGGTGACACATGATCAATATTTATTAATGGTACGGAGTACCGTCTTCAACAAGTCCATTGGCACACTCCTTCCGAGCACACTATTAATGGTAAAAGGTATGTGCATGCATCTCATGTGCTTGTATTTTTTATTTTTTGTCATAAAATATTACAATTTTCTTTAACAGGTATGACATGGAACTACACATGGTACATGAAAGCCCCAACCTGAATGTGCAAAACAGGACTGCTGTTTTTGGTGTCCTGTACAAGATTGACCGTCCTGACGAATTTCTCTCCAATGTAAAAATTTCAAAAAAGTTGATAATTCTTCGTTGCTGGGTCATGTGAATAATAAATTTATAGTAAGTTGTGAGTCTCACTAAATATATAGATAAAAATTATGTTCAACCATATATTTCATAGGACGTACAACTTTTATCAGCATTTCAACAACATATTTCATCAACTTTATCAAAATCTCATAAAAAATTTACTTTTAAACTCCACCAAACAAGCACACACATAACTATGAAATAAAGTGAAAAAATGTGTTATATAAATTATAAAGTGACATTCGATTGTGTTCTTTTAGTGCTTGTTTGTCAGGTGCTTAAATTATAATTTAAGTTAATCAAATAATTTTTTTATTTATATATTTTGTAAGACCCACAATTTATTATCCACTTATTATATACACAAACATTTAAAATATAATTTCAATGCGACCAAACATGCAGTTATTTTCACTTTTTAATCTCGATTTGCAGTTAAACAAAAGTATATCATCCTTGATTGATAAGAAGGGTGAAGAGAGAAAATTGGGAATAATTGATCCAAATGATATTCAAGCGGAGAGTCAAAGTTATTACAGATACATGGGATCACTCACTACTCCTCCTTGTACCGAAGGTGTTATTTGGTCCGTAAATACTAAGGTATGACCTTAATTAAAACCTTAATAATCAATTCCTTAATTAATTAATATGTGTAGTTAAATCTGAACTGTTTTTAGGTGAAGAATGTTTCAAGAGATCAAATTAAGTTGCTCAAAGAAGCCGTCCTCTACGTAAGTCATTGCTAAAAACATCTTTAGTCAAAATAACTTTCTTTGTGATTTTCTTGATTAATTTTCATTATTTACAGTATGCCAAAGAAAATGCAAGGCCATTACAACCACGCAACAATCGAGATATTTATTTTTCAAGTTATTGATCATTGATCACTAACATTTACAAATTTGCATCCAGTGGAGGCAATGTCTAAAATAATATAATGTCTATAGTATTGCATTGAATAATGAAGCCAAATATTGCATCCAGTAGGAGCAACGCTTAAAAGTAATATAGTAGGAGTTTATAAACAAGTCGACAATTAAGTAAAAGTATTTGAGGATGAAATTTATGACACGATGTTGTTTTTATTTTTTTGTTATAACCATAAAATAAAAATTTTAATTTTTAAATAATGAAATTACTTAATAATGAAATTAATAATTTTTTAACACGTTTGTTAATTAATTATGAGCTTAAATTTAAGTTATGTCATAATAGTTCATAAAAAATATACAAAATAATTGACTTATATTATCGTCAATAAAGTATTAATTCACAACAAAGAAAAGAACTCAGTAATTTTTATAAAAAATTGAAGTACGACACCTTTGCACATTTTGTAAGAAATCCAAGGTACATTTTTTTTAAATTCAAATTAGGGACATAATGGTCATTATCAAAAAAAGATTAATTGCACACTAATATATAAGTTAAAAACGTCTGTGTCAAAAATTAAACTTAAGAGACGATTACTACACTGAGCACAAAGATTGAAACCATTTATGCATTCACAGAATGTTTTACAGATGTTGACGTGGAGTAAGAATACCCATTATATTCTTATATTGCTTTCCCTATTTTTGCACACTTTGGAGATAATTATTTATCAACGATTAAAAAGAAAATATCATCCCATTCAAAATTCCAACATGCAACTGGCGACTCATTCACATCCCCGGGAACCAATTTCATCATAGATAACAACAATACGTGTTCGTCATATTAAACAAAGAGCAAGACCCAAGGTTTAACCTCAATCTAACAAACCCAATCAATACATCTTTCTGTCATTGTTGTCGACTTCGCCGGCGATGATGGTGGAGAAGAAATGTCGCCGGTGGTGAATTCAATTTTTGGATTCGAAACCACTGTTATGTAATAGGTTTTTTGGCAGAGAAAAAAGATGTTGAATTCTTACTCCACGTCAGCATCTATAAAACATTATGTGAATGAAAATGTACATATAGCATTTCTCTTGTGTTAAACTCAAGGCTCAAAGTTACAGAAAAATTCAACCGAAATTTATGCCTTCGTAGGTTTGACCAAATTGCCAACTTTTAGGGGCGACGTTCGATGAAATTATGGTTCTGCCGTCGCCAGTGGTTATACGAAAACTTAGTGTCTCGCCAACAAGTGTTGCATTGGCTTCCCACTTCGTACCCCAATTACGTGTCAATTCTGTCCAATAATTCAACTTGTCGCTACCTTTGACCTCTACTTTTTTGACACTTCCGGCCCCTCCTACGTTAGATATCGACACCAAGTTGAATGTAGGATTCCCTGATATGGTGAATTTTATGCCTCCTTGTTTCTTGCATGGAACCCTGCAACGAAACTCAATTTGTGATATTCTAGACGCATACTACAAGAAACGTGACAATTAACAACAAGATTTTTAATACTAATGAGAAATATGGTTGTTAAATGCTATTTTGTCAAACGACCAACTGATTTTCAACGAAAAATTCTTATTTGCGAAAAGTGAAAATTCTTGGAGTGATGGTATTAAAAACGATAAACCCAACACACGATTAATTTATGTTTATTATGTTTACATTAGTATACCACTTCCGTAGACTCTATTATGATGATGGAATGAGACGGTAAACAAAATTTGGAGATGATCGGTGGATGGAGATGATTGATTGATGGAGATGGATTGAAGAGGTGAGCAAATTTTGGAGATGATCGGTTGAGGGAGATAATTGAACCAGAGAGATTGATTGAAGTAATCAGTAAATTTTGGATGAGATAATTTTGTAAAGGAAGAAATTGAAGACATAGTAATACACGGACGTTTGAGTACTTTTTTCTTTCCGTAGTTGAGGAAACTCTTCACGGTCGTGATAAATAATCTAACACATATACGATTGCTTCAAGATTGATTAATGCATACCTGCGAAATTGAACAGGAATAACTCCAGCAGAGTATTCAGCAATCTGAGTAAACGCAGGCTCCGACAAGTCGAAATGGTGGGCGGGCGGGCTGCACCAGCCGCCAGGAGGGCAATAATTGGTGGCAGTAACAAAAATGGAGGGTGTTCCGGGTTTGCACATTTTGTTTTTGTTGTCACATTTGATTTCATAGCAAGCTCCACAATTTGATCCGTTTTTGTACATTACAGTGCTCAATGCTGCTGTATAGAACCCGTATTCTTTTCTCGGGTCTTCGAAACCACAGGCACCTCCTGCAAAAAGGAGTACAAGGTTTTTCTTCATACCTCTCACACGCTCAAAACCGTCCTCTAAAAATCCTTTACATAATAAGAATAATAAGGTCACCTTATCTAATCTAACATATAAATCATGAAGTTTGGACTTAATAATTGTTATCTACCTTGAAACGTCCCTTAGCTCTATGCATTGTTACATCTAAAAAAAAGTAATTAAGCCTCTGTTTGGTTTTAATTAAGAAGTTACTAAAAAATTGTAGTCAAACTCAACAATTAATTTTAACCACATATTTTACCCGCAACTTTTATCAAAATCTGCTAAAATTTTTATCCAAAACTTTGTCAAACAGTTTCTAAAGACGGAACATACCCACGGTTCCCGAGGCATCGGCTCCACCGTAGAAAGTGGCGTGACCATTCTTCCACCGATGTAATGTAGGTCGATGCAAGAACCTTGGTTTTGGAATTTTACCTATGGGGAAGGCATTTGCAATAGGCAATGCAAGCACAAGAATCAGCAAAGAAGATGACACGAGTGCTTGCAAAGTACCTGCCATGATTTTTGTTTTTTTTTTTTTTTTTTTTTGCAATTACTTGAATTTCTCTAAGCCGCTCGTTGGTTTATATAGCTGAAGAAAATCGACCGGTGTTTGTTTTAAGGCTATTTTTAAACCAACAATTGATTGATAAGCCGTGAATATTGATGTTTTTTGCATCTCTCTACTTGCTAATTTTAGATTTCTGTTGAGAAATAAGAACTTGTCCCACAAATGTGTTGGCCCCTACACCAAATAATTGGATTTTTAGGCAACATTTTTTATTTATTTTTAATTGGTTAGCTTTTTTTAATTTTAGTGAATTTTAGGGTCGAGATTCCACGTGCTATATAGGTTTGATGGAAACATATTTGGATGGATGAAGAGTTTAAAACTATGTTTAGTTGAATGAGTTCACATACGTGTTCAAAATCACCAATAAACTTCTTTTGCAGTGAGTTCACGCTCACATTCGAATCCACTAGTACTTTTATAACAACTGTATAAGAATCAGCAAAAGCAACGTAGCAGGAGTTTCAATCAAAGTCGAGTCCCATTCTCCCAAAGCAGATTAGTATAAACAAACCTCAATCAATATCTGTGAATAAGCTTCTTCCAGGCATCCTTATTTTCTGAATAGTACTTTATCTCAGCCTGCATAATCAGAAACTACACTCAGCATTTACTTTTTTATTCGAGTTACAAAGCAATTTATTAGCCGTCAAAGTTGGAATTGCATCTGCTTAATCACACTTGCTTTTCAGGATCCGTAAGTTAATAGTCTACATAATTGCAGCAGGGCTTCTAAACTTCGGATATGTTAAATAAAAACGAGCATGATCCATTTTCATTTCATCTTTGTTTGTGTTGGGAGGTCGCGGGTGGGGGCGGGCAAGACACCAAGCATCAAACATGGTAAAAACAAGGGTAATTAGCACATTTCATCCCTATCCTTTTAGTCTATTGCACAAATCGTCCCTATCGTTCGAATTTTAGTATTTGGATCCTTGAATCAACATTTCTTTTCGCAAAAGGTCCCTACCGTCAATTTGTGTGAACTTTTGCCATTAAATGATCAAATACAATGCAGTCTCTCATTTTTATAAAGGGCAATTTCGTCAAATCACAAAATATAATGTGGAGAGTGTGTTTGAATAAAGAAAAGTTCTTTTTTGTTCAACGTTTCAAGAGCCAATGATGAACAAACAAAACAAACAAAGAATATCCAATTCTGGAAACTCACTGGGAAAAATGTCGAAACCAAAGGGGATTGGCAACTTAAATCAAGAAGAATTCCACATGAAGAAACTCCTCTCCCTCACATCCCACAAAATCTGCCTCAGCAATCACAAAGGTCCACTCCATACCACTTGTTGTGAAGCAAGAACCAGTGCCACTAAGAACAATTGAAATCCATAGTTCCCCACATGGATTGAATCCCCAGACACAAACTGAAATTTCAATCTTTATCCGAGAGATGTTCTGGCAGATTTAGGAATAGATGGAAAAACCCATACGAGAAATTTCATACCACATTTCAAAAACACAAAAGAAAGACATGATCAACATGTAAGTGAAGCAATACAGACATTGAAAACCCTTTCAGATTTACAGTACCCACTATAAATCACCTAAATCCAAAAATCTTAAAACTTGAGAACCTATATCGATAAACAAGAAATCAGCACTACCCATATGAAGAAACTTCAAACCCACATCCCAAAACACCTCAAAATTCACAAAAATAAATATAATAAAATTCCCAACCAATAACTTGTAACTAAAGGCAGTCTCTTATGGTTTTAGATCCCTATATCCCCAATTAAAAAACTAAATTGAAACAGAACCTTTCTTTATTCAAACATGCTCTCTAGTTATATTTTGTGACTTGACGAAATTCCCTTCATAAAATGAGAGAGTGCACTGTACGCGATCATTTAACAGCAAAAGTTCACATAAATTGACGGTAGGGACCTTTTACGCAAAGAAATGTTGATTTAAGGACCCAAATGCCAAAATTTAAACGATAGGGACGATTTGCACAATAGACTAAAAGAATAGGGACGAAATGTGCTAATTACCCTAAAAACAATAGATGTGCAGTTTAAGAATTTTAGTTAAGTAGCTACCTTTCGGACCCCTTTGATGGCAGTCAAAAGCTTTTCACCAATCAAATCTCTCATTACCACGTCTTTTTCAAGAGCTTCTACTGATTCAGATAGAGACTTGGGTAACCTTTTCACTTTATCTTTGACGTTATCAGGATTGTCATCTGTTTCAAGAAAATATTAACTCATGAGTTAATAATACACAGATAGAGTCATCAATTTCAAGATAAATAGCTTCTTTTGAATGCATTCAGCATTCAGGACTCGGTAATAGGAGAAAGAAGAGGCAGTACCATAATTTCAAGCTTTTGTTATAATCTAGTCTTGCGTCCATTACTAATGGAATACTGGTTTCCGATTAAGCCGTGCTATACAGCATACCCCCATTAACTCATTTAAGCACTCATTGAAAAAAAGTAAATGCACATTCTCAAGTCGAGACACAGTCCACTGAAACTCTGAAAGTGTAAGCAAGCAAAAATCTAATTTAAGAAATATAGCAAGAATAACCTCATACCTCATAAACTTTCAATTCTCGTCAGTTATGTACATAAACAAAACTCATTGCAATAATGATCACTTCAATTATTTTCATTCAGCACCATAACAGGGCAATGTTTGGCAAAAGCCCTCATAGGGAAATGATTTCATCCTAATGATCTATTTATGCTCAGGTCAGTTCCGAAACTCTGAGGTATAAATATCTAACAGATTATAAGGATTTGCATATTCATTTTGACATCAGACATTTAGATTTATGTGGATGTCACTCTGGACGAGTCACGAGATGTCTCCAGCTGTGGCCTGCATGTGGCTTACAACTTGAACTCTATTGAAAACCAGTATTAAACCTGAGTCTGGTGACTCCACAAGAATGAAAGAAAGAGAGAAATTAGCAACTTGTTAAACTGACATCAAATGGCGATTCTAAGCAGTGTAACTAGGTTCAAGGGGAAAATTAAACAGGGAGATTTCAGGTGTAGAACAGCCATATGCTTCACGGCCTTCAAGATCAGAGCAGATATTCAGATCACTCAAGAGAGATTTTTTTTTTTTTTTTTTTTTTTTTTGTCTGGAGAGTTATAAATTATTTAATATGAGGATATATCAGCATTAAATGGCATGAAAGCACATCAAAGTTATTCGAGTCACCCTAGTGCAGCATTATATTGCATAGGATGGGCTTGGAGGACATTACAGAAATTAAAGGATAGCATGTTAGCCTTCCTAGAATAAGAAATCATTGAGATTGATTGTGTCATCACGTAGATGATAAAAGAATTTAAATGACATGCCTTGGAGTTATCTTTTGACCAGAAACAACGAAATACAGAACAGCATGCACAATAGATTTCGTAGATATGATGTTACTACACGTACATATCATGTAATCTTACCAATTGGTTCGGGCAGCCTCAAGTGTTTGCGAAGGCCGTCAATCCCTGCAGCAACTATGGAGGCGAGGGCTAGATGGGGATTTGTGCACCCATCAAATGTCTTGATCTCAAAGTTGCTTACAGCGCCATCTGGGGCTCCTGGTGGGCATGCAGTTCTCAAAGAAGCCTCTCTGTTTTCCTTTCCCCAGCATAGGTATGCTCCACTCCATGTATTAGGTTGTAGGCGGTCATAACTAGAGGATATTAACATTTAACAAGAAGGAACTTGAGCAAAACATAATTGCTTCTGGCTCATCATATTAATACACAAAATTCATAAGCACAACCAGATATTATTTTGTTTTTCTTCCCATGTTTTTATGTCGGGTGAATATATTTCAATCAAAATCTTAGAATCCACATCCTCTCCAATTATTTTCCCAAATATTGTAAGAATACCCTGTTTTAACATTTTGGCATTGTAGACAGTTTCGCTTTTTTCTATATTAAATTTTATTGGTCCCTCGATGCAATGTGGTATAAGATGTGCTAGTAATGTCATGTGATATATATTATACCAGAAAATGGTAGATAATATAACTTGAGCGTTATAGAAGATCAATGCAACAATGAACAAGTGACAACAGATATAATTTCAAAACTTTTGAGTCTTGTTAAAATGGAAATCTACTATAAAGTATAAAAAGCACTGAATTTAAGCAAAAAAGGATTTAATTCTTTGTTTACCAGAATGTTGTTACATTCTCAGCAGATAATTTTCTTTCTTTCAGTATATCTACTAGCTACTTCTATTAACTTACTAAAAACAATTACAAAATAAATAGATGAAGTTGCTAGATCAATAAACTATATTATAAGCATCATAATAATCATGAAATCATATAAAGTTGCCTAATATTCTTATCAGGTGGTAAACAAGGCTGATCACAGCATTTAGTTGAATGGTGCTCGCCGAATAAGAAATAGATGAATATTTGAATGAAAGACACAAGGCTACAGAATACCTCAATGAAAGCAGAGTTAAATTATCATTTAATTTCTATTTATGTTCATTTTAGCATGATTGGTGCCCAAAAATATTGAGGCAGGAAAAAATGTGTATCAAGATACTTTTTGCATCAGTAACAACATCGGCTGTCACTGAAGATGAACTGATGCTTCCACAGTACTGGCCAACCTACTTGTTTGATCTTTAAGTATGAGGATAGGTCATGATAATATTATGCAAGGACAGAGCATCAGTAAAAGGAAGCAACATCAATCATAAATAAAAAATTGTAAAATACAAACCTGTTCGGAACAGGTGCTGTAAATGCCATTATTGAAGGAAGATGATTCAACACTCCAGCCATGAACTGCTCTCCAATCAGGGACATTCCATGTTGAGTTGATTCACCATGTGCCATAAATACGTTTTCTCCATTCTTAGACAAACTGATGTGCACATGCGATCCAGAGCCAAGATCATCTAGTGCATACCTAGTAAGAAAAGAAAAACTGGGTGTCATATGATGAAGACCATCCACGTGCAGTTTCCATTAGCATTGATCAGTGCTGCAGAAAACTGAGAAATCGAGAAGCACAGATAAAGCAACTCCAATAACATCTCTCAGCTAAATGCAATCAAGTTTCTTTCTCAGACAAGGACATGGTGTTTAACTCATCTAGAAGGTTAATATCCACATAACTAAATTAATCATCATAGAAATGACATCATGACATGTCAAGAAAACATTACTTCCAAGAATAACATTAATTACATCCCATCTGACAAAACTGTTAAGCTACCCTCTTCTCTTAATCTTTCTGTGTTTGATGCTCAACTTGAGATTATACAGTCATTTTGCATTCATCAGTGAAGATTGCTTCTGGTGACAATGGAGAACACAGGATGAGCTTTGAGATTTATCAATATACGGTACATAACTTACAAAAGAGATTTTCCATACACTTCATAGAAAATAAATTATGATAGGAATTCAGGAGCAAAAATATGGCAGAAAATGTTAGGTGACTGATAAATATAGCAGTGCTCTGGCTGAGAATGAGTTATGTTTAACTGGTGGCAAGTGTTTGAAAGCAGCAACATTAAGTTCTTCAGGTCTTTAAGACAGAAAGAGAAAATGTAGAATAGGTGTAGCCCTCAAGGCTGAATGTTCTTAGCTGGTGCGGATTAAAACTGACAGTCACTTCTCATATATTTTCTGTATATAGAATTTGATGGAGTATAACATAAACGGTTCTTCGTCTAAATTTATGCATTTATCTTATCAAAAAAGAAACTCATGTGGATTATGCAAGTCATTCTATTGAACTTACAAGAGGTATCTATTTTATTTACCAAAAAGAAATATATTGTTTGGTAAAGACATAAAGTTGACATCAACACAGTAATTTGACTTTCACAAGCTTAAGCCTTGGGAATTTGCATTCTCAGAAACCAGTATTCGAGACACACTAGCCAACTTCAAAATATGAAGGAACAAGAAACAAAATAAGAGATGCTTTCTGCGAAACCAAGATTCAATGATACAGCTATTTGCGAGGAGGATGTGATGAATTCTCTTTTGCTCCTTTTACTTTGATCGGTGAGAAAGTATGAAAAATGTTGGAAACAAGTAGGACAAGACTAATAATTGAACTTTGACAAATGATTGTGAAAGAAATCCCTTTGAGAGTGAAGAAGCCATGATAAATCTCCTAGAACCATGTAAAGGACATCACCTGTAAGAACAAAATGATAATAAACTTACAACTTTCATACTAAACAAACTTATGCTGACTTTAAGAAATTTACTTCTTTCCCAGCATCAAATTCAGAAATACAAGTTTTCCATAGACCATTATAGAACATATGTCAGACAATGGAGATTCATTTATTTTGCCAAACATACAATGATTGGACAATGTAAAAAGCTAAAACGAAAGCCATGAGTGGCAAAAACTTTAATAGACCAAAATCACTTCGCATATTAATTAATTACGGAATCTATAAAAGAGAAGGCATATAGTTAACTAGTGCCAGATTCCTAAAGTGAATACAGAGAAATTGCTCAATATAGTACTCTTGGTTAATATGTTACCTACTTTGGCACAAAAGTTGCCAACAATCCATGTTTTCTGGCCACAGCTCTAATAGTTTCGCGTGTGTAAACTAAGTTATCAGCTGCAATGCCACAGGCCGTGTATCCCAATGCAATTTCAAATTGACCATTCCCAGCTTCTGCATGTACCTACAAGATTTCCAAAGACAGAACCTTAATACAAGGAGTATTTCTTAAAGTGAAACGAACAAACTTGTACCAGGACAAGAATTGAGTGTCTACTTTGTTCGAAGTATTACAACAATACTTGGCAGTTCTATTCAAAAAATATAGCTACAGTTGATCTATTAATTATGAGCTATCATTCAGGCTAAATCAAAATCTCTTTTCCGAAACAAGTTTCACTATTTTAGGAATAGTCTAGCTCAAAATTACCTTATTTTGGGGGCAAAAATACCATGAGGGTTTGTGGGAAGACACTGAAGTCGTCATTGCAATTTTAGAAGGAAAAAGAAAAAGAACATGACTTCCCTCAATGAATGTTCTTACATCTCATAGGATCTTGCTATCATCAAAAGAAACTAAACCCACTACACTATAAATTAATGATCAAATATTCCAATGAAATCTATCAAATAAAACTTATGATCCAGAAACATCCCAAATTTGTGAGGAAAAAAAAAGGATGGAGATTCTTAAAGATATGATATTGTAGACTTGCCAACTTTAATTACTTTTATTTCAGTTTATTGTAATTTTTTATTTTGACACAATTTAGGTTTTCTACTTAAATTAGACTAGCTAAAACCCTATATAACTAGGGTCAATGAATTTTATTAGTCAAACTTTTGATGAACTGAATAAACAATATTTTCTTCTTCATCTCTCCTCTATTCTTCTCTCTCGGCCCCCTCTCTCTCCCCTCTTTCTCTAATTTCTTCTCCCCTTTCTCCTTCTTTACTTATCTCTTCTCTCCTCTTCTATAATTCTCGTGTTTGTTAGCACGTAATGCATCAAAAAGGAAAATACACATCCCAGAAATTTGAAAGTTGACCTCTATACAGAGATCAAATTCATAATTCTTTGCATACAGCAGAAAACTCAAGTCAACAAGCATTAGGACAACTTTTGATTCAGCAATCTGTCTTCTAAGTTTACTTTCCTCCATAGTCCAATTCACCATTAAGGACCCAAAATACATCCAGTTATTAATAGTTGCAATACACAATGGCAAGAATTTCTTCCCACCTGTTCCACTTCAATATTCAAGGATTGAAGAGAAGCTACAACTTCATGAAGTATGGGGAAAGCAGCATCAAATGCTGACGTGGAGCAGTACGGTGTTGAGTCAAACGGTATCCATTGTTCTTTCCCCTCCCTGCAAAGTTCTTCATCAATAGCAATTGAGTCATAATGCACGTGGGGAATTCAGAAGGATAAAAAGGTGAAATGATTTACTGTCATACACTAGAATACTCTTTAAGAGAATAAACTCATTCTCAAAGCCTGCATTCATTTCCTGCACATATAGCAGATTTTCGTAAGATAATGCAGACATTTTAAACAATAGACAAAATAATCTAGATAATACCAAGTTAAATTCATCTTTCAAAACTTTTGAAACTCTTCGCAGTGCTTCTCTCGGACAATATTCCCATGCTTCTCCAGGTTTAAGGTGCATATCAGCTAGAACCATTTCCTGTTGTTTTGCCCTATGCCATAAAGAATCATACAAAAACCATTAACAAGGTCAGACACTTGCCTCTAATAGGAGAATTTATATAGTATAATGTAGATAACAATGTCAGCAACATAGACTCCTGATTGCCGTGTCCTGAAATAAAGAACAAACAAAAAATAGCACAGCCAAAACAATTACAAGCAAAAAAAAGGCAAGATCTCATAAGGTTTATAAGCCAGTAAGACAGAGGTCAAGCTTTCCAAATGTACACATCACAAGTTTCTTCTATATTGTAACTAAAATAGGAGGTATCTCCATGCTCACGCTTCTCCAAGGAAGGATGTTTACCAAATATGAAATGCATGTAACATACCTGCTTCCTGCTAGATGCAAAATACGTGTCCAAATCATCTATTTATCCTATAAAATCCACATCTAAGAGAGATTTGGTTTTATCATTGAAGAGTGGCCAAAAATGTCTTTCAGTTTCTTTCACTTTTGTTCACAATCAGTTCAAACGGAATAACGGCGAAGGGTAAAATGTCCAGAGAAATGAAAACAATAATAATATGTCACATTGAATGGCTGGTGCCATGTTTTTGAAAGTAATTTCCTACCACGGAATTATGCATTTGGTTGTCGTATCAGGAATGAGTCTTATCTCACCCACTCCACTCAGATTAGTTCCATCAGCAGGACCATCTATTGCTGAAGACATTCCCATAGAAGCACAAGTTAGACCAACACCATTCTTCGTGACAAGATCATGGAAGCGTTTTTTAGGAACAACCTGATACACATGGTGTCAACAAAATCATACTAAATTTTGATCAATACAATATGTTTTTCAAAAAATCATACATGATTGCAATGCCATAGTCAAAACAAATAATTTGATCAACTCTACAAATTACAGACCAAAAGTAATTGTGTGATTGTAAACCAAACTTGACACAATGAAGGTGTCTCTTTTGTATACAGAAGTTTTTAAACCTGAAAAACAAAACACAAAACCATGAAAAAAAAGATGGAATTTGTCTGTGGGTTTGGTAGTTGGAGCGACAGAAGATAAACCTTTCGAAATATTCAGGCAACCATTAAAGCTGTCTTTTCTTCATAGTGTAGATTATGTAAGGTATCTCTGACTGAATTTCTGGAGAACTTCTAGAACCTAACAAAACACATAGTGGTTCCTGCAGATCTACTTTCTTGATGAGTTATACCAATTCCAAAGTAAAATGCTACCTAGCATAGCCAAACATTGAATCAAGAACTCATCCTTAATGTTCTACTAAGATCTAGGCTGTGGATGCACATTACACAATAAATCTTGTGAACTAACTATAGTAAGTACACCATCAAATAACTCCTACAATATTCTTTCTGCTATTCCATGTGGGAGAGGTTGAGGCTGCTTTGAAGTTGTCTGACTGATTGAGATGTATAAACTAGTAATGTACAAGCATTGCCCCAAGTTCAAAAGGCTTAAGCTAAAGGGAAAAGTTGCATTTTGAACATGTATATAGTTTACTCCAGATTCTCCCCATTTCTCCTGAGAGATGTCTTTCGATGTGAAATTTGAAGAGTGGTGACAGATTTCAGATATTGAATCTTAAAATTATAGTATATAAGGTTAAATGCTGCATTACAGCTTGTTGTTTTTCTGTCACAAAGAGAATAACATTCACAACTAACTCGTCTGGATACTTGTAGGACGTGGACGAGGAGTATTCACCAGACATTCTACACCAGAAGTTCAATCCCCCTTGCTGGGTATATGTGGTGGCTGGTGGGTTGTCCCTCAGTGCCACATTCTATTAGGCTATGGATTACACAAACAAATGTAGTATAATGGAATAGCAGGGTAGGTCACACGGGTTGTTTGATATTTACCATCATAATAATGCACCATGATTATGTTATAAAGATCAAGGCATTGTTTGGCTATACTGAATGTTAAATTCCCAAAACGAACTAAGAAAGCCAGTTTCCTGCATCATGAAGGTACGTATGAAAGTAAATTATCGAGGTCTTATCAAGGGTCTACACTATGAGATGTGTAGACTATATTTCCCAGAACAAACGCCTTAATCCAATGTTATCCAGTCAACAGATGGAGAGTTAATTTGGAGTGTCATAAGATGATAAAAAGAACTTCATGACAACAAATAAAGCATCCAACATAAGTTAGAAAGCTGAAGGAACAAAAACCTTACGCGACATCTGTTCTGTCCAGAAGCATCTACCCAAAGAATGCGAACTAATGCAACATCTTTAACACGGTTAATTATCTCCAATTTCGGGGGGAGAGATGCAATATTATTCAAATCAAAAGATTCTGCAGCAGCTTTAATCTTGTATAATTGAATTGAATTTTCAGCAAACATGTCTTTAACTGCTTGAAGAGCTTCTGAAATCGAAAGATCTCCATCAATGCATGCATCACGTAGAACAGCAAATACAATCTCGCGTGCTTTCTTTGCACCTGTGAAAGAAATCACATCCAGATCACAATTTAATAATGGCAAAAAGTTCCTGTTTGCAATGATCCTGTAGTAACTACTTATATGCAACTGCAAGTTATCTTTTAGACACCACTTTTTTGGCATGATTTTAGGTAATTTACTTCATCACATCAGACATGCCTTAGAAATGGTGTCACAACTGTTTCCTTATCAAATGCAAATTATCATTTCTAACTTTCATAGACTTAGCCAGGCCGAAAGCAAGCAGATATGGGAAAATGTTGAATAAGGTTGCAAATGATCATGTAAGCTTGGGATATAGTAATCCATCACATGCCATTCAGTGTCTGGCGGCAATATTTGTGCAAGGATAGGTGGTTGCTTAGCTGTGAATTTGCTAATCTTCTCTTTGATTTTGGGAAAGTAATAGACATTACTCACGAAGAGAATGTTGCAAGGCTACATCCAATCTCACACGTGAGATGGTGAAATCAATTCCCTTTTGCTCATGTGCAGGACGAATCCATATTTTGTTCAAAGCCTTTACACATGAAATTTTTGTAAATGAATGGCTTTGAAACTTGAACAAGCTACTACCAGATGGGAGAAATTTATTTATTTATAGCCTCCACACGCCCCTTAAGTTCATTCTGAATTCATTCATTCTTCAAATGCTTGACACATAATTTTCATAAATGGGTGGTGGCAGATCTAAACTAACCATGTTGAATGACTAAAAGCAAAAAGTATTGTGGTGTCATAACATCACTCTTTCTGAACTGGCTGGCGGACCTGTTGGATCAGTTCATTGTGGTAACAGGCAGGTCTGCCAGTTCTAGTCCAGTTTGGTTTTCAAAACATTGGTTCTTCCACCCATTGTTTGTGATGTTTCAGTCTCCATTGAATGGCTCGTATAACCAAATATTTGCAAGGAACTCTCAATATCGTACATGGAAGGCAAGAATGGGACCACTTATGTCGTCAAACACTTCATTCAGTGGATTAGACACTCTGAGCCCATTCTTGATAGAACCTTCATTGTCTCCTTGAGCCAAACTGATATAGAACGTAACAAGAAATAGAAATAGGGAATAGAAAGAGAAGAAAGAGAGAGAATAGAGAAGAATTAGAAAGAAGAAATAATCACTTTTTAATTAACAATAATAGTCTATCTTGTATATGAAATCCTAAGTTCAATTTATAAGGTAAAGAACTTCTAGTAAAATAACAACTACTAATTAGATAAAATCTTATCTAATAAAGCTAGTTCAATCCTATTCAAATTCAACTATGTTTTCTGTGACATCTAGAACTTTGTCTCTAGCTATTAAATTTGAATTTAGGACTTTCTGAAAGTATAAGGACATAGTAGTGTGTGATAAGTGGTTGAAGGACCATGGTACAATTTTTTAAAAGGTACAATTTTTTAAAAACAAAATATATATATATATATATATATTTTTGTTTTCTTGTGCTACAGTACCCGATTTTTATATATATATAAGTTAAATATGTTAAAGGGATTTTCCTTATATATGTGTATTTATGTAAATAGGAAAGAAATTTGTAATTATGTAAAGAATATATAGGATTGTTACATGATTTAAATTAGTACAAAATTATGTCATTAATTAGGTACAATATATGTGGAATGATGTGTGTGTATAATGAGAAAGACGATTTTCTTACCTTTTACGTAAATTAAGGGGGGGACAAGAATTTATTCTTTACCATGTTTAAATGATATGATTTGACCTAGCTCTACCCTATTTAAAGGCACCAAAGTATAGGCCACTTTACACCACTTTTCATTACACACACTCTTTCTCTCTCTCTCTCTCTCCTTCTCTCTCTCTCATATACGCTTACAATTTGTATACGCACAAATAAATCACTATCCACGCGTGTAGTTCAAGGTCGGAAGTACAATCAACACTTTATTGTCATCTTTGACTATCCTCACGCAAGGTAAGCGTGTATTTATGTTTACGTATAAGAGTACAGTTTCTTCATGTATTTCACGGCTATGGATCCATGTTATGTAAGAATGAATCGGAGTCTAGTAGCGCTACGCACTAAAACTGGCACCATCTAAGTTCGGTCCAATTTTCGTATCTCCCTATGCAAGTATAAATTTTTCGTTGAAATATCTATATATGAATTAGCTATGCATACACACTTATTGAGATTTATTTTCTCATCCCTCTTACATTTTCCTATTTCAGATAATTGACGATTCGAGACCATTGGCTCGGGGTGGTATATGGCTGTAGGAGTTCTCTATCAAGAAATAAATAAATTAAATATATAAACAAATAATTTTTCTGTGTAGGCAATTTCTTTGTTTTCTTTTTTCTTGAGAAATTTCTTCCGTCTTTAAATTATTAAGAGTTATTTATCTTTTATGAATCCAAATTATTTAAATTCATTGTTTCAAATATGTACGTTTATTATGATTAAATTCTTGAATTTATTATTTAAGTCCCTCAACGAGAATCTTAAATGTATGTTTGGTGACACTCGATCCCTCAAGAATTTGAGTTGTTACATTTGGTATCAGAGCATTTACAATTCTTGGAAAACTTTCAAAAAAAAAATTTTACAGCCGCAACTTCAGTGTTCACATGAACAGTGCTTAATCAATGCTAACTGTTCACGTGAACAGTAAAACAATGTACTGTTCACTAGTTCCCTTTAAGTTATGTTATGTTATATATATATATTAGGTAAATTATTATTACCTTTTAAAGTTATGTTTAGGAGTAATTTATTATTTTCTCGAGTTATGTTTGGAATAAGTTATTAGTTTTAATATAAGTATCTACTTATAAATAAAAAAAAAATTATATATATATATATATATAATTTAATTAATTTAAGTCACCCAACTGCACCATACCCCAAGCCACGGCTCTTCAAATCAGATAACTTGTGTACCAATTTACGGAATTTTTATTTTGTTTTCATCATGTATAATTATGTAGAAATTATGATTATGAAAGCATGAATAGAAGATGATAGGATGACATGTTAAAGGGTCCAAACGTATAAGTTTAATTGTTTATATGTTAGCAATTCATGTTTAGTTGTCATAACCAAAATGTTCGTGATTAAGTATAGGCTACTTAAATAAGTATATGTTATGTTCTCAATTAATCATGTGTTACTCCCCATCTAAATTAATTCTGGAGAATCGTAACATGATGAATACTACTATGCAAAGCCTTTAAGTTGAAAGTGCCGATTAAGGATTAACCAGGTAGGGAAAAAAAAAATGTTTACCTTAGACATCTTCACCTATTGTCTGAGTTTTCTAATTTGTATATTCGCAAAATTGTAAAGCTTTGTCAAAAGGACCTAAACCGTCTAAGGAGAGCTTGGAATTTAAGTGGCCCACTTGTGGCCCCCCTCCACACTTGGAAGCCTCTCAAAATGCATTATTCAAATCAGCAAAACAAAGGAAAAAAAATGTTCGAACTAAAGTACTTAGTAGTTTTTATACTTTTTTTTTATAGATGCCTAGTGTTTCAGCTCAAATAAGAAGAGAGAAGGTCAGAAGACAGAACCTATCAAGATTTTTACACCTTCTTAGGTTTTATACAAAAAACCCAAACCATAACATCATGGAACATCTGTAAGCTATTGAAGAAATTCATCGGGGAGCTAGCCTAAATGGTCATGAGCTTTGTAGAGACGAGGCAGTCTTCCACCTCCTTAGAACCGAGAGATTTTGCTGAACAGCTCAATGTAATGTTCGATCGTCAGATGTCTGTCAAACTCCTTATTGCTAACCTTAGAGAAAAATGGGTGATCAACAGCAAAGATTACCGAATGATAAGAAGGCCTAAAGGATATGAGCCTAACCACTATCGACACCAGCCTAATAATGCGTCCTGGGAGGGGGGCCATGAGCAAGTACCGAAGGTAGATAGTGAGGGCCACATAATAGAGTATGTTCTCGGAGATCCAGAAGAAAAGGAAGATCCTGAGGAAGACGAGGACCGAGAACCAAACGAGAGCGCTGGAGAAAATTATTAGACCATAGTTTTTCATGTATAGCGTTTTGTTTTCAGTTTAGCGTTTTGTTTTCAGTTTAACGTTTCGTTTTAGTGTAGTATTTCTTCAATTGTTATGAATTTCCAAAGGCTTTTGAATAATGATATTAATAAAATCAATTTCTTTCCTCACTCGGTCTTTAACTAGCTTCATACTATTTGTTAAGGCTATGGCACCTCGAGGTTGAAGAGTTAACAACAACGGTGAACGACCTCAACAACCCCAACCTAACGGCGTAGACCTACATTTCGCCCAGCAGTTCCTGGCCATGATGCACACTTTTTCCCGAGCAACAATACCCCCACAACCACTGCCAAGCGACCGACCCCCAAATTTCATCACCCCAGGCCCACAGGCACCAACTATGGCGGGGGACACGAGAATCAATGTCGTTTGTTATCGCTGAGCTATTCAGAAACAACATCCCCAACTTTTGAGGGTAGTATAGACCACTTTAGAGGCGAGAGGATTGGGTGGTGGAATAGAAAGGATCTTCGACCTCATTGATGCCTTGCCCAAAAAAAGGTTACATGCGCAACATTTATCTTTGAAGAAGGGTGCTAGACATCGGTGGGACTCAACCGCCAGTCGAGGATCCGCAATGACGCGCAAGCACATCCGGACATGGAACAATTTAAGGAACTTTTTGAAAAAGTACTATCCTACGAGTATTCAAATCGAAAAGAGGCCGAGTTTCTCACTTTGACTCGTGCTCATTATCCTTAATCGAATATGAGCGGAAGTTTGAAGATCTATCCCATTATGCCCCTACTTTTGTGAATACACATCAAGAAGAAAAAGCGCGAGACGTTTGAGCAAAGATTGAGGATGACTGAGGCAAAGCGGTAGTAGTCTTGAACCTGGGACCTACCATGAAGTGCTAGCAAAGGCGGGTTAGCGAAACTTCAAAAGCCGCTTCTAGTGGGAGAGCAAACAAAGCAAGGAAGAGCTTAGAAAAGCGCAAATGGGAAGATAATAAGGACAAAGAGAGACAAGACTATGCTAAGAAGGGTAAGATAGGGCCAACCCAAGGTGGAGATAAGAGCTACTCACTTTGCAATAAATGCCAGAAACACCACTTGGGGATTTGTCGTATGGGGACGAATGCGTGTTTTCGGTATGTAGAACAAGGGCACGTGGCCATATTTTGCCCAAAAAACAAACAACAAGGAAATGCACAACAAAAGCAGGGATATGAACCTAAGGGGCAAGCAATGATCTTCACGCTGACAGAACAAGAGGAGAGTCAGAACCGTAACATTTTAGGAGGTAACGTCCTCGTATCTGACTTACTTGCCTATGTACTAATAGATTCTGGTGCCACTCACTCCTTTATATCCCTTAAGTTCGCACGAAAACTTGATGTGGTTATTGAACATGCGTGTTCTCCCATAGAAGTATCTATCCCTTCTGGAAGTGTGTTGAATACAGATAACATAGTTAAGGCAGCAAGAATAGAAATTAGCGGTAGATCTTTAGAGATGGAACTGTATGTAGTGGATTTGCATGAATTTGACGTTATTCTTGGAATGGACTGGTTATCCAGAAATCATGCGACCATTCGTTGTTTCGAGAAAGAAGTGGTCTTCCAAAAGTCAGGAAAAAAGAAATTTCGATTATCTGTAACAAATAGAAAATCATTACCACATGTAATTTCTGCATTTCAAGTACGACAGATCTTACGATCGGAAGGTAATGTCGGATTTCTTATGTCGGTAGTAAGCTGCAAAAGAGATAAAGATTTGACTGTCAATGATTATAGAATAGTACAGGAATACCCTGACGTTTTTCCAGACGAATTACCAGGCGTGCTGCCGGAACGAGAAGTGAAATTCACGATCAATCTCATCTCTGGGTCAGCACCAATTTGTAAGGCTCCTTATAAGATGGCACCTAAAGAACTACAAGAATTAAAAGTACAGATAGAAGAACTCTTAGAAAGAGGTTTCATTCGCCCAGTGTATCACCTTAGAGAGCACCAATATTATTTGTTAAGAAGAAGGATGGATCAATGAAGATGTGCATCGATTATTGAGAGCTGAACAAAATCACTATCAAGAACAAGTATCCTCTTCCCAGGATCGAAGACTTATTTGACCAATTTCAAGGTACGATAGTATTTTCCAAAATCGACCTTCGATCCGACTACCATCAGTTAAGGATCAAGACCAGTGATATTTAAAGATGGCAAAAAAACACGACCAACCCGCCTCGCGCCTGCCCCGCCCGGCCGCCCCGCCCGCTTATTCGGGTAATAGGGGAGGGTCCGAGGCGGGTTTTTCCCCCCCACGGAGTTCATGGGCGGATAGGGCAGCCCCCCCGCCCATGACCCGCCCCCACCAAGATTTTTTTTTTTTTTTTTTGTAAAATTATAAAATAGAATACAAATTAAAATTTTACTAGAAATGGACTAAAAAAGAATCGAACTCGGGTTGAAATTATAAAATATAAATCTCAACCATTACACCACAACCCCATTCTTGATTTATTTTTGTTTTGTTGCTACAAATATTTAAAAAAAAAGAATTATTATTTTTTAATTATTTATTTTTCAGTTTTATTAAAAAAAAAAAGGAAAATATTTTTCGTGGGGCGGTTGGCGGGTCAAAAGATTGACTGCCCGCCCCCATATACGAGGGTCGCGGTCGCGGGCGGGCGAGTAAAAATTTTCGTGGGGCTCGACGGGGCCGACCTGCCCCGGACCCGCCTCATTGCCATCCCTAGTGATATTCCAAAGACGGCTTTTAGAACTCGATACGGTCACTATGAGTTCTTAGTTATGTCATTTGGTCTAACCAATGCTCCTGGAGTATTCATGGATTTGATGAATCGTGTCTTTCGTGAATACCTGGATTGTTTTGTCATCGTATTCATCGATGATATCCTAGTCTACTCCAGAAGCGAGAAAGAGTACGAGGAACACTTGAAGATCGTGCTGGAAACTTTGAGAAAGGAGAAATTGTACGCTAAGCTTAAGAAATGTGAGTTTTGGTTGAAACGAATAGCATTTCTCGGACATGTCGTCACAGTACGAGGAATAGAAGTAGATCCAAGTAAAGTGGGAGCAGTTCTAAATTGGTCGAGGCGAACTAATGTAGGAGAAATTCGTAGCTTTCTGGGCCTAGCCGGATATTACAGGAGGTTCATTGAGGAGTTTTCAAAAATATCTGGACTATTGACACAGCTAATCCGTAAGGGTACAAAGTTCGACTGGACCGAAAAATGCGAGCATAGTTTTGAAAAGTTGAAACAAAAATTAGTGAGTGCACCAGTGTTAAGTGTTAACTATACTGGAGGGATCGGAAGGTTTTGTAATCTATAGTGATTCATCTAAGCAAGGCCTTGGTTGTGTCTTGATGCAACAAGACAAGGTGGTTGCATACGCTTCAAGGCAATTGAAGCCATATGAACAAAACTACCCCACACATGACTTAGAACTTGCTGCAGTAGTTCACGCCCTAAAGATTTGGAGGCACTACCTCTACGGGGGAAGGCGTGACATTTATACGGACCACAAGAGCCTCAAGTACATCTTCACTCAAAAAGAATTGAACATGAGGCAAAGGAGATGGCTCGAGTTTGTAAAAGATTATGACTGTGAAATCCATTATCACTCCGGCAAGGCAAATGTGGTGGCTGATGTCTTAAGTAGGAAAACGACTGGTCAAGTGGCAATGTTGACCGTGCAGAGACCTCTGTGGAAAGAGTTTGAACAGTTGAGTCTCGAAATTGTCATTGATCCACCTGATGCCGTCGCTAGGATGACAGCACTTTTCATCTGACCAACACTCTGTGACAGGATTAAAAGTTATCAAAAGGGCGATCAATCTTTTGAGTTTATCAAAACTGAAATAGATACAAGAAAACGAAAGGACTTCACCATAGCTGAGGATAAGTCGTTATATTGTCAAGGGCGATTGTCGTCCCTGCACTTGTGGAATTGAAGAGAAAATTCTAGAAGAGGCTCTCTGCTCTGCTCCCTATTTCAGTCTTTCTTGAAGCACAAAGATGTATCGGGACCCAAAAACAATGATTGGTGGAAGGAAATAAAAAAAGATATAGCTGAACATATTGAGAAGTGTCTAGTTTTTCAGCAAGTGAAGGACGAACACCAACGACCTTCTAGGTTGCTTGAACCCTTAGAAGTTTCAGAATGAAAATGGGAACATGTGACGATGGACTTTGTTGTCGACTTTCCAAAGTCAACAAAAGGTCATGCGCTATTTGGGTAATCGTGGATCGACTACACCAACTCATTTCATTTTCTACCAAGACTGAATGACATTTTCTATAGACCAAATAGCACAATCAGATGTAAATAAGATAGTAAAATTGCATGGGTTCCCATTTCAATTGTTTCAGACAGAGACGCAAGGTTCACATCAAATTTTTGGAAAGGTCTACACCGAGCATTGGGGACTAAGTTGAAATTTAGCACAGCCTTCTATCCGCACACAGACAAGCAATCTGAGAGGACGATTCAAACATTAGAGGACATGCTTAAGATCTGTGTCCTTAAATTTGGAGGGCATTGGGAGAGGCATTTACCATTAATTGAGTTTGCTTACAACAACAGTTATCACTCATCTATTAACATGGCACCTTATGAAGCATTGTATGGGAGAAAATGCAGATCGCCAGTTCATTGGGATGAGGTTGGTGAGCGTAAAATTTTGGGCCCAGAGATCATTGAACAGACAGTGCAAGCTATTGAGAAAATTTGAAACAATATAAAAATAGCTCAGGACAGACAGAAGAACTATGCAGATAAGAGAAGTAAGGAGTTGGAATTTTTAGAGGGTGACAAAGTGTTTCTCAAAGTTGCGCCCATGAAAGGAGTATTACGTTTTGGCAAGAAAGAGAAGTTACAACCAAGATTTATTGGCCCATTTGAAATCTTGAAACGCATTGAAAAGGTAGCATATCAGTTAGCCTTACCCTCCAGAACTTTCAGCACTACATGACATTTTTCATGTATCTATGCTCACAATATACATACCAGATCCGAGCCATGTAATTAATCACCAGTCGATTGAGTTACAACGTGGCTTAAGTTATGAGGAGTTTCCGGTGAGAATCATTAATCAAAAATTTCAGACGCTCCGTAACAGAGTGATTCCTTTAGTAAAGATGCAGTGGTGTAACCACTCGGCTAAAGAAGCAACTTGGGAGCGAGAAGTGGAAATGCGCGCCAAATTTCCACAACTCTTTGAGGAATTTCAAGGTAAATTTCGAGGACGAAATTTATTTTTAAAGAGAGTAGATTGTGACATCTAAAACTTTGCCTCTAGCCATTAAATTTGAATTTAGGACTTTATGAAAGTATAAGGACATAGTAGAGTGTGATAAGTAGTTGAAAGACCATGGTGCAATTTTATATATATATATTTGTTTTCTTGTGCTACAGTACCCGATTTATATATATATATAAGTTAAATATGTTAAAAGGATTTTCCTTATATATGTTTATTTATGTAAATAGGAAAAAAATATGTAATTATGTAAAGAATATATAGGATTGTTAGATGATTTAAATTAGTACAAAATTATGTCATTAATTAGGTACAATATATATGGAATGATGTGTGTGTATAATGAGAAAGATGATTTCCTTACCTTTTACGTAAATTAAGAGAGGACAAGAATTTATTCTTTACCATATTTAGATGATATGATTTGACCTAGCTCTACCCTATTTAAAGGCACCAAAGTATAGGCCGCTTTACACCACTTTTCATTACACACACACTCTTTCTCTCTCTCTCCCTCTCTTTCTCCTTCTCTCTCTCACTCATATACGCTTACAATTTGTATACGCACAAATAAATCACTATCCACGCGTGTAGTTCAAGGTCGGAAGTACAATCAACACTTTATTGTTATCTTTGACTATCCTCACGCAAGGTAAGCGTGTATTTATGTTTACGTATAAGAGTACAGTTTCTTCATGTATTTCACGATTATGGATCCATGTTATGTAAAAATGGATCGGAGTCTAGTAGCGCTACGTACGAAAACTGGCACCATCTAAGTTCGGTCCAATTTTCGTATCTCCTTATGCAAATATGAATTTTCCATAAATATCTATGTATGAATTAGCTATGCATGCACGCTTATTGAGATTTATTTTCTCATCCCTCTTACGTTTTTTTAATTGAGATGATTGACAATTCGAGACCGTTGACTCGGGGTGGTATATGGCTGTAGGAGTTCTCTATCAAGAAATAAATAAATTAAATATATAAACAAATAATTTTCATGTATGGCCAATTTCTTTGTTTTCTTTCCTCTTCAAAAATTTCTTCAGTCTTTAAATTATTATGAGTTATTTATCTTTTATGAATCCAAATTATTTAAATTCATTGTTTCAAATATGTATGTTTATTATGATTAAATTCTTGAATTTATTATTTAAGTCCCTCAACGAGAATCTTAAATGTATGTTTGGTGACACTCGATCCCTCAAGGATTCGGGTCGTTACATTTTCAATCCTTATCTTCTTCGATATCTTCAATTATTATCCTTATTCTCTATCATTTCTCCCCTGTTGAAGGAACTCGACTCTGATGAGTTAGACTGTAAAAATCTAGTCATGGAGGTCGATTTTTCTTTTTAACTAAGTATCGAAGCCACTCCCAATCACAGTACATATACAAATCCTCTATATCATCTACAAGGACATCAATTTGCTTATTAAAAAAATGAAAGAAGCATAAGGGACTGAAATATGTTCCGTAATAACAAATTCCCACCATTGTTTTTTGAGTTTTAGTAGTTCTTCGTTGCCATCACTTATAAGATCCTATGCTTCTTTTGGATGGAATCAAAAGAATCAACAACTCTTTCATAAAAGATGCAATTTGGTGGCCACCAAACTTAATCCTTTGAGCTCACTACATTTTCACTACACTCTACAAACTTTCTTTTAAATATTTCGGATAGAGAAAGCAGAATCCAAGTCTTTTTTACATTGTCCAACTGTTTTGTTGCTTTCTGAATATCTGCACGAGTCAAAATTCCTTTTTTTCCAGTCTCTTTAACTTCTTTGCTCACAATTGACTTCGGTGACATTTTATCATTGGGGTTTTCTTCTTCAACCATATCTTTTCATTAATATCTTTAGATTCCTGAGTTACCAAAGCTAGGGAGGCACTAGTTAACTTCATCTCAACAACCAACTTGATTCCATATATAATGTTGTTATTTTGATCAATAGTACCATTAGTCCCTTTGCACACCAATGAGATAACTGTACTATAATCATCCAAACAAACCCTTGAAGATTTTACGGTTTGTGTTAGATTTTACGATTTTACGATTGTCACTTTCTTCTAATATAAGAGTCATAACTGTCTCCATGGATATGAAGATATTCTCTGGATAATAATCTCTTAAGGCTTTAAGAAAATGTTAAAACATGTCAATTATCATTTGTTCACATTCTAGATCCAACATAATGATGCAATACCTCACATTGGCCATAGTTTCAAGTATCATGACCCTCTTAGAATACAATGTGCTGCTCAATTTGTCAGAGAAAAGTGCAAATGATGATACAACCAATTAAAAGATATCTTTCATTTTCTCATCACCATATGGGGCATCACGTGCAATAATTCTTATTATTTCACTTATGCAAAAATCTATTGTTACTTTTATAGCAACAACATCTGGATGTTTTAAAAGCTCATCTGTAACCAATGCCTTCATTAGTGGAGAAAGAGCTGCAAGGACATGGGAGGTGATTGTTCTACTTTTGAGAGCAAATCCTCAATGTGTTCAAGCAAAGGTAGGAGTTCATCAAGAGAACGCGGAGGCTGAAGAAGCTTTTCCCATCAGCTATCAACTGTTGTCCCAACCTTTTATAGGCACGCCACAACATTTTGGCAACTACACTTTGTCATATTATTATTTATACTATTTTGGATGGGGGCAAAGGCAAAAATAAGAATTAAAAATCTTTGAAACCCTAGAATAACAACCAAATCCACACACTAACAATCTTAGGGCAAAGCGGGGAAAATTACTTACTCTCTCCTCTTTTTTCTTTTCTTTTTTTTGAAAACTAACAACACGAAACAAAAATCAAGATAAATCAACATGCTTCTTCACCATTTTTTTTTTCCAAACTAAGCAAACAAGGATAAAAAATTCGCTACTTTTTTTTTCTTTTTGCTGTTTTCTTTTTTGCGTGACCAATACCCACGCGTCAACAGTGTTTCGTCTTTAAAAAAAAAAAAAAAAACATTGGGGAGATGAACAGTGACTTTTCAAAAAAAATGTTGAAGATTTTATGCTCGATAAACAATGCGGTCTGAGAAAAGAGTAGGCTCTGATAACAAAATGAAATACAACATAACAAGAAATAGAAATGGGGAAGAGAAAGAGATGAAATGAAAAAGAATAAAGTAGGAGGAAGAAATACTCACTTTTTAATCATCAATAATAGTTTATCTTATATACAAAATCCTAGGTCCTATTTATAAGGTAAATAACTTAAATCTAAAACAACAACTACCAATTTGACAAAACCTATCTAATAAAGCTTGTTCAATCCTATTCAAATCCAACTATATCTTCAATCCTCATCTTCTTCAATATCTTCAATTTTTATCCTTATTCTCCATCACATACACAATTATTAAGAGTCGATGCAGTTTACTTATACGACCTTTTTCCTTTTTGGTCTACAAGAAAAATGGAGCAATACCCATGAACCACTTTCTCACTTTCTTTTAGCTATTATTACTCCTTTTGAACTGATCAAGCATAAAACTTATACCACAATATTTAAACACACTACAATCAAAATACAAACAACCATCCCAGTCCTGTATTCTTCACTTACGAACTGAACTATAACAACTTATAATTGCAAAGTCAAGCTGGACAATGTTCAGGTTTTGTACATATCAAATATGAACTATGGTCGGATGGAAAGCTAACAATTGAGTGAATATATTATTATATGGGTAAAACCAACCTAGGTAGAAGCTCTCAGGAAATGCACATCCATCGGTACTGAACATCACCTGCCAATTACAATACATGTGATTTCATGCATGGAAAAACTTGACTTAACAAAAATGTAGCCTGGATACAGAAGAGAACGTCAGCATGAAACATGCAATTTTGGTCCCTGTACTACAGAAATGTTCAACTGTTATTTCTTCATAAAGGCTTCATTTTATAACTGCAAGGTCTAATCTTCCATTGTGTCCCAAAGTGAATGAGAATTTCACCTTTTTCATTGGTGCCAGCTCCAAGAGTTCTTTAACTGAGGATAGCATCCCATGGAAGCTAAGTTTAGGAACTGCCAATCCGAAGTCCAGATAGACCTATAGTTTACAGGTGTTACTCCTATTAGGAGACTCACAAGACAAACCTTTCTCTCTAACATCAAAACAACTTGCCTAATTAGCTTACAATTGAAGCTTCCAGACCCTTACCTGAGGGTACACAGAGGCCAAAAATGATGCTTCCCTAGAAAAAGGATACGACGCATGTAAAAGCACAATTCGGCATTTGCTAAATCTGCTGTCCTCAAGGAGACTGCGGAGGTGAAGGGGATTGGATAGCCTTAAATCCAGATCTTTGTCCCCAAAACTAACAAAGAGCAATAAAAGAAGCAGTTGTCTATTAGTACTTGCAAATAAATATAAATTGTCACCAATTGTTGTTCCATTGTTATAATAGGATCAAGAAATCACTACAAAATCAAAGATAACAAACGAATGGGCATAGCATAATTAGCCAATAGAAACCCATCAATATAAAATACATTCCAAGTTGATTTCCTCATACTGATACCAAGCAATCGTATAAAATAAAAGCTTAAACCACTGAACTTATAAAAAAAAATCCAGTTACCCCGTGTGTATCTGCATTGGTAAGTCGAAACATAGAGCAACCTCCAAAGCAAGCATGAAGATGTGATCAATGAAGTTTTTATTTGTGATACGGATAGGGTATCCAGCTGGCAAGATGTAACAATCAGAATACTCAGTGCTAACTCATAAGATATAATAAATCCATTTATGCAAAACATACCACGTAGAACATCATTGAGGCCCCCTTCGGCCTCCATCCTTGAGACATTTGTATTAATTTCAAGTCCACTGCGGTATGCAGCTACACTTTTAAAGCCCAAAACTTCATTAGCATGAGTAACAGTTTTAAGGAAATCAACTACAACTTGGAAGCTGTTTATGAATCAATTGAAACTTTGTCCAATAATGTGCAATAAGCAAATACACAGATAAAAATTTGAAAGGATATGACTTCAATTTTCCCATAAATACTTCTGTGAATGAATCCAATGTCCATGTTGTTCCACCTGGACTCTCCTAAAACAGAATTTTGGAAATTAAAAGAAAGAGTGAGTGAAGGAGGTAAACTGATGGATCTGTAATTTAGAAACATAAAGGAATTTGTGGGGGGATCTAAATAGGGAATGCTCAAAATACAAACAACTTTCTTCTGTGTGTATGTGACGCCAGAATTTAGATTTCCTCTACTTGATAAACCAATCTATATTAATCAAATAATGGAACTCAAATAAATGGATGAACAGGATACAAAACATATAAAAGAAGCAGTAGATGAAGAAGAGCCATTCCAATTTATCTTTAATTCTTTTAAAATTCATAATATCCAAATTATGAATCCAAGATATATATGGATTCCACCTTGTACAATAAGTACTCCGGTATCTGCACTTGCTAATCTTCTACTCTTTCACTGGGATCTGATGTGGCCTTTACAGGTACAAGGAATTGTGAAATGAAAATACAGCCAAATCAGAAGATGGAAGTATCTCACCTCATCAAGAATTTTCTCAGCCAGACGCTCAATTCTTAATATTCGACCAACCACAGGTACAAAATTCTTGTGCCACTCAATATCATGCTTCTTGTCTAATTCAAGTCCATCATCAATGAGTATGACAGAGATTCTAGCAGCCTTGAGGCATTTTGCAGTAATTGATTCCACCCCACAGCTGGTGCGATATTCTTCAACAGCACGCAAGGATAATTCAGAACCATACAGTTCAGCAATTTCCTTCAAGCTTCTCTAAAATATGTATCAAACAGTTCTGTAAGAAGTAAATCTCCTCAAAAAGTTTCTACAGTTGAAGTCATAAAAAAGTACTGATGGAAAAACAATTATTTTTGGTAGATCTTGCTGATGGCAGACCCATTGAAACGAGAATGCATAAACTCTTCCTGGTGACCAGATATGCTGACCTTAAAGTTTCACAATATGCAAATTTGATGTGCTCCGCATGTACACTTTTGTTAACATCAATACAAAACTTGTAGCGAAATGATTATCATATTTTATATGCAATACAACATAAATATGAATTGTTATTTTTTATTTGTGAGTTCCTTCTTATCAGATGAACCAGAATAAAGATATGTTGCTACATACAATTAGGTGACCGAGTTAAGATTCTTTTCCATATACTTTTAAAATGAAAAAAGCAGACAGAATTCATATCCCTTCAAAAGGTGTAAATTGGGCATAGAAATTGATGAGATAAAAAACTACGGTCCTACTAATTAAGATACTGGCTCATAAGTCATTATGCATTCGTGGTTGCAGGTGCACTTGATAAGATAGTTGAAAGAAAACTAACCAAGTTTGAGAACTTCTATAGCACTAACATATAAACTAGTATCTGACACAATTTCTTGGCAAGAACCTGACATTTGTCTGATTTTCAATTCACATTACTTTGCATTGATGGTTTTCCAAAATCTTTTTATGGACATGTAACTTAGAACAAATTATAGTTAAAAACGAGGTCGGCTGCACATTGGACATCCAAAGGGGAATCAGAACATTTTCAACCGACCGTAATAATCACCAAACTTCGAAAACGATTGAGTTGATCCAGGTGTCCTCTAATCAGATTAAAGAGAAATGTAGGGTGCCACATTACACGAAATCACCACCATTAAATCAGGTAAGAGCCTTATACCGCCAATCTTGATCGAGCAGAAGTGTAGGAATTACATCAAAGTTGTTTCTTTTCATTACAGAAAGACCAGTAAAACTACATAGACGTGTACCCGTTTGAGGGACTTTTTTAGTTAGAGCGGTAATAAGAGCATCTCCAATACAATCGTGAATTGCACTAAAAAGTGCGCCACAATATCATTGGAGATGATATCATTCGAAATACTCTTCTATCCGTGTGTCGTGTCTATTTTACTTGCAACGCGTACAACAATTCACATTATTGCATTAGATCTTGTCACAAAACGGAACATTTGAATATTACCGTATGCTTATTACAAATCATATAAAGTTGTATGTATAAGTTGACTTTTGACTTTGCACTAGTTGGGGCAGGGGAGGTGACGCAGTGTTTACCTTGAAGTTGATGGTGTGAGGTGCGTAGGATAAGGCGTCGCCTGTGGCCTCGGAGAAGCAGTTGAGGAAAGGAACGGTGGAATCTACATCTACTATGTTGTGCGCATGCGAATCAACTAGCTCTACCGTCTCCACTGCCTCTTTCAGCTCTGCAAATCTCTCCATTCTCTCTCTCTCCAAATTTGACTAGCCAGTGTGAATTTGATGCAGTAGTGGAGTGTCGTGTTTTTATGAAACTGTAAAGCGCGATCACGCGTGGACTTGGAGATTCAAGTTTTTCGAACGTCAAAAATACCACACAAGAGACGCACGAGCAAAGCATAAAAAAATGTTTTATATTTAATATATTATTTGAAATATAAAAAAATACACACAAAAAAATGCATGCTTTGGGACTAGGCGAAGTTCGGTGCGACTAAGTCTAGACGTGTGTTTTTTGGTTAAAGTTAGTGATACTTTGCTATTCACAACTATGTACACTATTGCACGTTTAGTTGACGTTCAAGTTGGAGATGATTATGTTTATTTTGAATTTTTTATGGTATTTATGTCAACAATGACTATAATATTATAGGATTTCATATCAATTTTTTTTTTGGCATCAGCTATTCGTGTCTATGGGCTTTGGTTTTCTGAATAAATTATGAGTTTTTCTTGTTTTGCTCGATTTGTATTTATGTTCGATATCCGATATTAGATTTTTCTTGTGATATTGGATTAATTACTTTTTCTTTTTCTTTTTCATTTCAAATTAAATTATTATACTATTGATTGAATTGAGTTTTAAAATCAATTATTTTTCACAAGTTGGTGTTACAGGTACTTAAACAAAGGTAAAAGAATAAAGAAAAAAAATGCTTATATGATAAGGATATAATAAAGTGTAACATTGTGATTGCATGATTTTATGACTTGATTGTTATAAATTGAAGTTCAGCGACAATATTGCAACGAGATGAAAATTTAGTGACTTTTAGTGTTATTAATTTGTTGATTGGGATGAACATATTGGCATTTCATTAGTTTTGCTGAACATATTGGCATTTCTAGTAATTTGATTGTTCCAAATTGAAGTTTAATAACCCCGATTGCAACTAAGCTAAAAGTTTAGTGGCCTCAAGTGTACTTTACCCCCATAAGAAATTGGATGTGCTAGACCATTTTTTCAACCTTCTAGTTTCATCTTTTTCAGGATAAATTATACTCACAATTCACAACCTTTCAAACTTTGTAATAATATCATCTTTATTCAATTTTATTTGTAAACATCGTCCTCATCTTTTCATTTATTCACACAGATAATCTTCAAATAATTTTTTTGAAAAGAAATAGCCGAACTTCAATCTTATTGAGAATTGGAAAAACCATTTGATACATTGAGATTAAAATGAAAATGAAAATTGTTGGCTCTTGCTAGATTTTTTATCGATCATTTTTTATGTAAATCTCTTTACATCATCAACAATTAGTTGGTGGTAGTTAGTGGAGGATTTGGATGGCGGACGCCAACAACTTGGGGTTGGGATAGGGGATTAGGGGTGGGGATGTTGGGGAAGATGGATATTTTTCTTTTCTTTTTCTAAATTCTTTTTTGTTTTTTTAATTTTTATTTATAATTATTTTAAATAAATAATATAGAAGTACCTTTTTACTTTTCTTTGAATTGGTCAAATTTTAGTTGATGAGTATTTTTGGGTCGACTGGCAGTTATTTCAACAAAAGGATCTCGCACTACATATTTACTTTAAGGTTTGAGACCTCACAACACTTTTTTGAAAAGTTTGGAACTTTGAATGCAATTTACTCTTGTTTTAGGATTTAGGATAAATTATCAAATTAGAAAGTTTAAGACTTGATTAGTTGATTACACAATTTTTTTATTATTTTATGTGAAAAATTGTAAAAAATTAAAAGGTTCAAGATAAATTTACACTTTTAAAAAATTTAGGACCTCAGCTGCAAATTTTTCATTAAGTTTTATGATTTTTGCTATTTTAGTTTATTTAAGATAAGGGCAGAATCGTCAAAAAATTATTTGGGACTATATGTGCGAATAAATGAAAGGATTGAAAGATAGCTGCAAATAAAATTGAATATGGATGATATTATTACAAAGTTGAAAGAATATGAACTGTGTGTATAATTTACCCACTTTTCAATGAGTTTGTATAAGAAAATTGGAGTTGTTAGCTCGTAAGAAATATAGCAAGTATTTTATTTTTTTTTATTTTTTTAGTGTTTGTTTGGTGGAGTTTAAAAGTTAATTTTTAAGAAATTTTAATAAAATTTGATAAAATTTGTAGTTAAAAAGTTGATAAAAAAATGTGTCCCATGAAATAAGTAGTTCAAAATGAATTTAAAAAAAAAAATTAAAAGAAACTCCACCAAACATGTTTTTAATTAAAACCACATGTGGCGACGTGTTTTATTATATTGAAAATAAATAAAGTATAATTTAAGAGGAGGTCGAGTCTGACCTTTAAAAAAATAAGTTTACAAAGAAATTGTAGAATCAATAATGGAAATTAAATTTTGTGTGCTCGAGCCATGCTTGATATCATCATGTGCCTAGTTAGATACTTGGTAGAGTTTAAAATAAATTTTCTTTTTCTCAAATTCACTTTCAACTACATATTTAACGGGTTCGACAACTTTTGTCAACTTTCAACTACACATTTCACCAATTTTTTTTAAAATATTCTAAAAAACTCTTTTAAACTCTACCAAACATACATTGGTAGGCTCGTGATCACTGTTTGAACTAGCCTCTAATTATCCCAACGTATAATTATATTTCATAATTGAATAGTCCATTATATTATTTGTTTCTCCCATTGATATATACAGAAGCATCCCAACGATATATTATTTCAGATAGAAAGGCACATTCTCTGCCACGAACTCGTTATCTATAAGACTATAACTAGTTGGCAGAGCTTTGGTGTTCGATCCGTTGGAAGCAGAAAGCGGAATTGCTTTTTCATTTTTAGCACACATTTTTTTTTTTTAATATCCAAGTATCTCAACTTCGTCAGACTAAATCCTGGACCCCCAACACATTGTTATACCTATAAAGTCTATGTCGTGCCTAAAATAATTAAGCTAGCCACCACTTTTACGAATACAATCTAAAATAATAAAATATCGTGCCTATCATTTTTAACTAGAAAATTACTCTTATAAACATTTATCATAAATTAATTATATTTTAATCTAAAATCCGTTTTTCCAAAACAGACTTATAATCAAACGCACCAAAAGCAACTAAACACTCCATAATCCCTACATCAACGAGAGAATCCAAAATCACAATTGTCTTCATCACCACCATCGTCAAAGAATTCCAAAATCACCCAGACCTTCTGAAATCATGGCACCACAAACCAATTTTCTGCAACAAAATTAGATTTTCGTCTGAGTTATCTTCAGAATATTCTCATGGTGACGTGGACCTACAATTTCTTAGACACACCTTTATGTGTTAGCTTACTTTGACCTTTAATATGTTGCTTTTTTGTATTTGATAAAAAATGTGATCTTTAATTGACGGGGTTTTAATTGATAAAAATGTGAACTTTAATTTGTCACTTTTAATTAATTATACGAGTACTATATTTTGACTAGTTGATATTAAGTGTGACTCTGTATCACTAGACGTGACCTCAATTTTTTCTTATTAATTTGACATTTAATTAGTTATTTTTAAATTCGAGATATGACAAGTGTATTTATAGTTGTTCAAAATATATGTAACTCTTAATCTCTCGTATGTGACCTCAGTCATGTTGATGCTTATGAACTTAAAATTATTATCTGTGACTCCATTTCTAACATTAACAATGATGTTAAAAATGCATTTCGAAAATTCCACGGTTGTGACCTCGATTTTTTTTTTTTTAATGTGACTTGTAATTTGTCGTCTTCTAATTCGACATGATGGTATGAAAATTAAATTCCAAAAGATTGATGTGTATCCGCTAAAAAATGAGATTAAATAATTTAGAGTGCTTTTAGGATCTCATATTAGAGAGAGAAAATTGTATTTCAATTTTCACATTTGTGTGTATTCAATTGAGACTTTTAAAAACTTTTATGGACTTTTATATGTGGGTGACTTTTGTGGAATTCGTGGACTTTTAAGTGACTTTTATGGATTTGTTAAGAATTAATAAAAATCTTCCTTAAACTTCATGACTTTTTTATTAAAAACACTTATGTAGACTTCTATAGACTTTCATTTTTTTTTTTAAATGTCAAGATAAATTTCTATATACTATAATATTATTTTAAGTAACTTCTCCTATATGTAAAACACCCACAACACATATAATTAAGAACACATATTAATAAATTATATTTCTCATGTCAATAAAAATATTTATTAACAAATATAACAACTCAATAAAATTAACAAATAACATAAATCCCAAAAAGAATTAATAACATTTTAGTAGATTAACATATGTTATTGTATATAAAACATAAGTATCGATCGATTCATTCTTTATTTTCAATAAAAAATTCTCTAAAATAGAGAGAAAACATAAAAAAAATTGTGTATTTTAAATTCATTTTTGGCACAATAATCTTTTAGCGAAGATATATAATAATATAAATGATGAGAAAAATAATAGTTTTCCCACCTAAAGACTCCTATTAATGGCACACCTATTTTCTAAAAAATTAAATGCCAAATCAATTCTTGGCTAAATACATTAATAAAATAATCAAAGTACAACAGAAGATTTCCATAACAATGCTAAACTACCACGATGGAATAATTTCTAATGATTAAGCGAAAATTTTGATTCCCACCAAAACATTAATTAAAATACTGCAAATTCATTACGCAAAATATCCTCAATTTTTACACAAGAGACAATGTAATGTGATATCAAAGTTTTGATTATCGCAAATTTCTAGATACAATTGCATATAAATTATTGATTACACAAATTCTTGCCTCGAATGGAAGAGATACGAAAAAAACCTAGAAGTGAAAAAAAAAAATGAATGTTCTTTATTTTGGGGCTCAAGTCTTCACAAATCTCACGGTAGATGAGAGACTTTTTTTTAGATTTGATATATATACTTTTCACTAAAAGTCTCAAAAGTCTCTGAAGTCTAGTAAATAGAAAATTCAGTGTTTCTTCTCAATTTGAATAATTCCCCATAACTTATAGAGACTGCGTCTGAAAGTTTAAATTGAATACCCCATGATTTTAAAGACTTTTTAAAAGTCTCAAAAGCTCGAATTGAATACACCATTACTTTTGAGATTCTTAAAAAGTCTATCATTGAATCTCTAAACTTTTAAAAACTTAAAAGTCTTTAAAAGTCTCAATTTGAATACACCCCCCAAGTTTCTATACATGTATTTCGGTCACTAATTTACATATTATTAATTCAAAAAATATCAGAATTTTATAGAAATAGATGATTTTTCTAAATAATGTAAATATAAATTAGTCTTTTAGAATGTCACGACAAAATAGGCAACATACCATTTGTTCCCCTTCTGAACACCTGCCAAAATTTTACCCCATAAAATATTGAAGAAATTATAGAAAATGTCAATTTCTCAATATTCATTTTAAAATATGGAAATTTTTAAAAATATTTGATAAAAAAGGCTATTTAATTTTTAACATGACAAAAATATCCTCAAACAATTAACTAAAAAGCTATTTAGAATTGTAAATCGATAACACTCTGCAAAATCCACTCTCTCTTACCACCACCATCGCCACTGCATTGCACTGTACCACCACACGACAAGATAGTGAAATAACATTTTATCACTTGCCTTCTTGTCTCATTTTTTTCTATTGAAATATTAATAAATTCAAATATTTATGGTAACAATTCATGATGAATTGTCGTTTTTTATTTTTATTTTTAGACAGTTCAATTGTCTTTAAAAAAATGACAATTCATGGGTAAACTATCGTTTTAAATAGTTGAACTATCATTTTTTTAAAGATAGTTCAACTGTCGTTTTGACAGTTTATCCCATGAGCCGTCATTTTGCAAATTTGCGATTCTTCAATGTTCGAGAAGGGTACTATAACAAGTTTCAAGTTCTTAATAAAAAAATATATATATATTAACATTATGAGTTAATTCACATTATCTTGTTTGTAATTGTATTATATTTTAAGTAATTGTAAGATCTTCTTTGAAATAGCTTCTTCTAGAACTGGAGGTATTGTATAAATTTCACCACACAAAAATGTGATTATTTTTGCAAAATATTTTATTTGACATTTTTGCATAAAAAAAGGATCGTACTTGCAAATGTTATCAAAATTACTATATTTTCAATCCACCCATTATTTTTGGCCACTTTTGAAAATTCCATTCAAGTATTCAGTCTCTGCTTGTGGACTCAATCCCAAATTGGGCCTCTAATTTAAATACACATATCCAGCCTGCTCCACATCTTGCCCCACGTCCTATTTTTGCTGCTCATTATGTTTTCGAAATATTCCATTCCCGCCGCTATATCGAAGCCCACATTATCCTCACATGCCTCAACATGGAAAAGAGCTAATTTACCATATATAGACTCCTTAAAATGCTCCCCAAACCCCCTTTACCTAATCAAAACTTCTGCAGATTTTCATCCCAAAGTTAGGAGACTTTTTTCTATTACATTTAAGTCATCAATTTTTCGAATTTGTTGTATTTAGATTTTCGACGATGTTTCCATCTATTTAACAATTAAAAATTTAAAAAGCTATGCAAATATTTATAGAGTGTATTCAACTTAGATTCTAATAGATTTTAAAAATTCATGTAAATTTTGGTGTTCCTAACTCAAATTTTAATAGATTTAATTGAAATTTAGGTGTCATCAACTCAAATTTAAATATATTCCTTAAAAAAATTAGATGTCTCCAATTACTAGAGAATTTCTAAAGATTTCATTAATTAGAATATTTAAACAGATTTGCATGGATTTCGAGCTCATAATTATGAATACGAAATTAGAATTATACTTAAAATTTCAATCCAAATTTTCTCTTACGCATCTCTTTTCGTCGCCTCTCTCCTCAATTTGTGCTACAAGTTTTTGTAGTAAACTCTTGTTCTTGATTTTCAATTTATGTTAGTATGGAAGTTTATTGAATTTTTAATTTTTTTTTATACAATTGTCAAACATCGTCTTTAAAATTTCATTCTTGATGTTCCATGACCATTCATTGAACCAAATAATTGGCTGAAAATTGTAAATAATCTATTGGTAAATATTAATTAGATAATTAGTCTAATACCATATAAGGTAATTAGATATTGGACTGTAAAATCAGTATAGCATTAAAAATTCTTTTTTGAATTTGAAAATATTTACTCGTCAACTGTGATACATGTAAATTATCTTTTTAAGCCATAAAATAACTTTTTATACAAGATGGTTAAAAAACTAATTTTGAAAGAGAATGAATCCTAAATATCCATCATCTAGTCTCGGATATGAAATAGAAAATTCTATAAAAAAAGACAAGTATAAAGAAAGTGAAAATTAAACTTTATTTAATTTTTTTTTTTTGCAAGAAGACTTGCTCTTTAATCTTTTTTTTTTTTTTTTAATTCAAAATTGAGGAAATTGATAATAGTAATGTAAGCCCAAACAATAGATCTAATTACGCTATCAAGTTTAGAGACGACGGATGACCTATTTATTAGTTTATTCCATAGGGCTTATGACACAGCTGTTGGATTGGTATATCTTCTAATCCATCGAATCATTCACCTCTTTAACTGAAAAGAGTTCTTACTTCTTTATATTTCAAGAATTTTTCTCTTTTCAAAATTCTACTCAAAATTTTTGTTTATATAAGACAGTCAATTGAACTATTTAAAATAAAAATAATATAAAAATAATATTTTTAATAAAAATACCACAAATCCATGAAAATTCATGGAAATCCATAAGAATGTATTGAAATTTATAATATAGAATTCTATTGAAATTTTATCAATTCAGTGGAATTCTATTCAAATACCTGAAATTCATTTAAATTCATAAATATTAACAAATCTTTTAAAATCTAAGTTGAGGATACCCTCTCCTATTCTCCGAGTAGATGAAAGGTGGGTGGAGGAGGATTTTTTGTTTTTTCTTCGAGAACACGATACAACTTTTTTAATATCTATTGACTAGGGGTGACTTAATGTGAGAATTTGTTTGTGGAAAATGTGTGTAATCAGGTCATGGTGAAAATTGACAATTAAACCCTACAACACGGAGGAGCAATTTTTGTGGTGATGACTTGAATCTTTACTTCGTCACCAACTTACTTATAATCGAATTTGAAAAATGAAGACTCTTAATGTTCTCCTCTTAAATTAATTTTAGTTGAGGATCGCAATTTCAAAAAGATTTCTCTTAATACTGCTTATTATTTTATGTGACCAAAAAATCTTCGTTCGACTCATTCGTAGTGTCCGTTACCTAAATTCGTATGCTAGTGTGTACCCTCTGGAATCCTAACTTGCTGATTCATTGAAATCGTAGTATGTTTGTTAGTGCTTATAAATACTTATAAACTAGTCAAATATCATTTTTATACACAAATTTTGTAGGACCCACATAGTAGACTTACGTACGTATCTTATCTTGTTATTAGAGAAAGAAAAATGCTCTTTCCATCACAATAGGTTACGCGTATTAGGTGGTATTAGGTGGGACAAAGTGATATGTAAGTTATCAATTTGGCTAATTAGGTGGAAACAAAATTTGCTTCATCTCCCGGGCAACATTTATTAGGTAATAGCCTAATAACATGGGAAGTATGAGAGAGTTGGATGTGCTGGTAAGGACTCTTTTCTACCTTTTTTTTTTTTTTTATTTCTTATTTTTGAATAATGATGTCACACAATTTTCACTTCTAACTTTCGACAGGATAAATAAGCAGTATTTAAGATAAAAATAAATAATAATTCAATCTATCAATCATCATTTTCAAAGATACGTATAGAAAAAATTATTAATCTCGAAGTCTATTGAATTTGTTCTCAACCCAAATCATTTTAAAAAATCTGGTTCTTCATGTTATCTATTTTAACCATTGGTGTTAGAACAACTACACCTATCAATCTAACATGGACAACACCAAGCAACTTGACATAAGAAGACAAATTATACAAGAATTGTGATGAATATTTTACCCTTATTTCTGGAAGAAGTTGGTAAAATTTAAATTGTATATGTCAACAGAAGTGATTGGCCTTGATAACATGGCAAACTTTCTAGAAGGATACCATATAATATGTAATTATTGAGCCTGCAAATTATGGCATGTTCTGAAATGCATTGTCATTGTTTTGGATATTTGCAAAGAGCAGAGTGTACACGTGTCTTGTAACATTAAAAAAAAACAAATAAGGGCACGTTGGACAAAATTTTTTATAAAAGTTTTAACAGATTTTGATAAAAATTGATAAAATTTACAAGTGTTAACTTTCATTTCAATTTTTTAACAATTTTTAAACTAATTCAAACGGACGCCAAATAACAATTCTCATAGAAAGAAAATACTTCGTCTTACGGTTGTCGATACCCCTAGTGTCTTAGAAGGTTTTAATTATAAAAACGAGCAATCTTTTAGATCCTTGACCCGCTCATTTTTAAGATTGTGACGGAAGAAGAAGTTGCTAAGCCTAATGACTACAGCCAAAAGTGCGCTAAGTTAGTCATACAAAATCCTTTGAGATCTTTCTAAACTCTAAGAAAAAACAATTATTTTATACTTATTCTCAATAAATTTAAGTTGTTGAAATGTTCACAATTTTGTTGTGTGTTTATTGAGTTGCTTTCTTGACAACTCATCCACTCTGTTGGAAATTTTATTAATTTTACAATCACTATTTTCAATCAATATCTGATCGTAGAAAAGTAAAAACATGTTTGAGAGTGCTTACCGTAGGATCTACTATTTTTATCTATATATTTTATAGGAGCAACTACTTATATTATAACGACCACAAACTTTCTCCTACAAACCTCTCGTCCATGGACTATTCCGTACACCGTTAGCATATGTACTCTCCACTGGAAATTTCGCCCCAAAATAGATTTTTATCGCGTTTCCAGCGATTCGAACCCTTTACCTCCCCCTTAAAAAGAACTTATGTTGAATGATGGTACCAATTGAAATTTTGTAACAACCACAGACTTTTTTCATACAAGCCTCTCGGCTAGTGGCTATTATGTGCACCATTAACATATGTACTATCCATTGGGGTTTAGCCCCAAATGAACTTGTATCGCGTCTCCGGTGATTCAAGCTATTGACATCTCTCTTTAAGAGAAACTTATGTTGAATGCTGGTACAAATTAGACAAGTTGTCCAATAAATTTAAGTTGTTGAAATGTTCACAATCTTATTGTGTGTTTATTGAGTTGGTTTCCTAACAACTCGTCTACTCTGCTGGAAATTTTATTAATTCTACAATAACTATTCTAAGCCAGTATCGGATTGCAGAAACTAGTAACATATTTGGAAGTAAACTTATAAGCACTTATAAATTGATCAAACATTAATTTTATCTATATTTATGAAGTAAATTTTTATCTATTTTTCAAGTAAAACCTACTATTAAATCTATCAAATTTTATTAATTTACAATAACTATTCTAAGCTAGTATATTATGAAACTAGTAACATATTTGGAAGTAAACTTATAAGCACTTATAAATTGATCAAACATTAATTTTATCTATATATTATGTAGGATCTACAATTTTTATCTATTTTTTCCATAAAATCTACTACTTATAATCTACAACCAAACAAGCACTAATCGTAGAAAAAAATTCTTTTATACTAAAAATACTTCTAAATTTTTTTAAGTATGGAATCACTCACTAGTCAGTAAGATTTCTTGCGTCTATGAGGCCTTGAATTTCGGATAAGTCTTTTTATCTTGAGTAACCCTATTTATTTGATAATTTTGCTACATACTTAATTTTTATTAAAATTTACAATTACTTTTTAATATTTTAAACTCCAAAATTAACAAATGTAACATACATCTTTTATAAAAATATAACAAATATAACAAATGTAACAACAAGTGTTATAAAAATAAAAGTATTTTTAGAATTAAAAAAGTTAGATGATATTTTTTAAATTATTTTATATTTTGTAGTTAATAGTGAAACTATCCCCCAACAAGTGATAGTCGCCAATTTATATTTCTTTAAATGATATAATCCAATAAAATAAATTTTATAGTCCACATTTCATTTGACCTATCATTTAATATCAAAATCGCGTATTCTTTTTGTCTTTGGAGATATCCCTAAACAAAACAATGTTTTGCCATCCTTTTAGGTCCCAGTCAATGCTCGATTATTTCTAGAACCAAGTATATGTAATATACACTTACACTTGTAATCCACTCTTTTGCAATCTGTTTTCATCCGCTCATCTAGCTAATTGTCACAAGTTTCGTTCCACTCAATCTATCAATGGGTTCCGAATTCCATCAGCTTCACTTTCTCCTCGTTCCATTGATGTCCCAAAGCCATATTATTCCCTTGACAGATTTTGCTAAACTACTCGTGCAACATGGCCTAATCGTTTCTATCATCACAACGCCCCTCAATGAGATCAGGCACAAGGCGGCCATTGATCATTTAGTCGAGGCCGGCCTAAAAATACAAATGATTCCACTGCAATTTCCATCTCAAGATGTTGGATTGCCCCAAGGATGTGAAAACATGGATGCACTTACTTCTATGGAATTAGCAAAGGACTTTTTTGTAGCATCTGAAATGCTACGTGTCCCTTTGGAGAAACTGATTGGAGAGTTAGAACCAAAGCCAAACTGTATCATTTCCACTAATGCTCTACCTTGGACACAACGAGTTGCTCAAAAATTCAACATTCCTAGGTATGTTTTTGAAACGATTTCTTGCTTCACTCTCTTGTGTTCTGGCATCATGTCTCGGGCCAGTGTTCTAGACGACATGGTTTCAGATTCGGATCCAATTTTGGTGCCGGATATACCACACAAAATCGAATTTACCAAGGCTCAGTTGCCTGAGGCGACGAGAAAAACTTCATCAGATGACATTCAAGGGATTATAGATCAAATAAAAGAGTCTCAGAAATTGGCTCGTGGGACTCTGGCGAATACTTTTGAAGAATTGGAGCCATTTTACGTGGAAGGATTAAGAAAGGAAAGGAAAAATGTTTGGTGCATTGGTCCAGTTTCTTTATGTAACAAGGAATTTTCTGAAAAGTCTAATAGAGGGAGTAAAGCATCCATTGATGAGCACTTTTGCATAAAATGGCTTGATTCAATGAAGCCAAACTCGGTTATCTACGCCTGCTTTGGAAGCCTTTGTCATATATCTTTTCCACAACTGAAAGAAATTGGATTAGGATTGAAAGAATGCAATTTTCCTTTCATTTGGATCATCAGAGGACACAATTATTCAGCAGAAATCGAAAAATGGTTATCAGAAGAGAGATTTCAAGAAAGGGTCGAAGGCAGAGGCCTAATAATCCATGGATGGGCGCCTCAAGTGTTAATATTATCCCATCCCTCTGTGGGAGGATTCTTAACACATTGTGGCTGGAATTCGACGCTGGAAGGAGTATCAGCTGGCGTGCCTATGATCACTTGGCCTATGTTCGCAGAACAATTCTATAACGAAAATTTTATTATAAATGTACTAGAAATTGGTGTAAGCATTGGGGTTAAGGTACGAATGAAGTCTGCAGGGGAAGAAGCAATGGTGAAGAGGGATAGTGTAAAGAAAGCTATAGAAAAGGTGATGGGTGAAGGAGAGGAGGCGAAACGAAGAAGGGAAAGAGCTCGAAAACTTGGAAAGAAGGCAATGGAAGCAATGGAAGAAGGGGGTTCTTCTTACAAGAATATCACATTGTTGATTCAAGATGTCATGCAGCAAGACATTCTGGGACGAGAATTGAGTAGTTCTTGAAACCTTAATATGCACGCACATAATAAGGTTGAATACATTGCATTCAGATCATTAATAAACTCTATGGGCATGTTTTCTAAGGTGGAATTGATGGTATTACAAATATTTATGTTGTAATGTCCAGTCCCATACTGTGTACTACTAAGCATGTCTTACATGTAAAAAGAATGGAATGAAATGAAATATCAGGTTGTTGATTCAAGATGTTATGCAGCAAGACAAACAGAAAAATTCTTGGTCGAGATTTGAGTAGTTCTTGAAACGTCAATGTGCACGTACGTATTAAAGCTTCAATATGTTGCATTAACTTCATTACTAAACTAAACGAGAATGTTTTGTAACGTGCAATGAACGCTATTAAGCGCATGTTTGGGAGTGCATAAATTATTTTTTAATTGTTTATAAGTTGTGAGTTCTATGAAATGTGTGGATAATAAATATACAACAAAATATGTGGATAAAAAATATATTTGATCAGTTTGAACAACTTAAATCATAATTTAAGCTGCTGTAAAAACTAAAAAGAAAAAAGTCTAAGTTTCCTTTCCTTACCACAAATCCTCAAATTATTAGTTCACCAGCATGGTTCTACAATCTTCAAGGCTTGTTTGAGAGTTTTAGGGTATCGGTTATGAAGATTTTCTAAAGTACAAAAAAAAAAAAATCTTATGGACTTATATACTAATCATAGTTAAAATTTTATACTTTGATAGCAGTTTTTAAAACGTTCTAATTCATGCTTGTGGGTTTATTATCCACCAGTTTATAAAATTAATTAAAAGAATAAAATTACATACATAACCATATATTAAAAAGGTATGTATGTGTAAAAAATATGAAGTATGTAATTTTTTTTTTAATGTAAATAGATATTCGACTGCAAAAAATTTCAAAAATAATTCAACGGCACATACAAAAACTATTGTTTGGAGAGAAAATACAATATGCGTTTAGAGAGAAGAGAAGAGGAAGAAGAAATTATGTATTTTAGATTTAGGATAGATTTGAAAATAATTATTTTAGGAAGGATAAATTGGAAGATAATTGAAAAACGGTAAAAACCACCGATTTAAGGGTTGAGAAATATACTCTAAATTACACCACCAATTTTAGGTAATTTTAAACCATCCAAAACCGATCACAATCGGTGGAAAAAGAGGGGAGGGGGGATTGGGGCAAATGGTCCCTAACATTTGCTCTTACTATGGAAATGGTCCCTAACTTTTGTTTTTTGGCGCAACAGTCCCTAATCTATGTATTTTGGTGCACAATTGGTCCTTATTTGATGAAAAAGACAAATATGTCCTTATTTTTAATTAAAAAAAATTCAATTAGATTCTTAACCTTTGCAAAAAGTGCAAATGGATCCGACACTTTTATTTCTTTATAAAAAAGTAAAAAAAAAATTAACAAATTGATAATATACTAAATTATTTTGTATATTTTACGAACTATTATAAAATAATTAAAATTTAAGCTCATAATTATTAACTAACATGTTAATTAAAATTATTTTATTTTTATTAAGTAATCATATTATTTAAAATTCAAACTTTAATTTTATCGTTACAACATAAAAGGAAAAATAAATATGTTACAAACTTGATGTTCAAATTTTTTATTTAATTGAACTATTCGTTTATTAACTACAAATATTAGAGCTCAAATTGTGTTCTTCATATTTTAATGTATCGATTAAAAATACAGAACACATAATGTGTAAACTAATTTTTTTAGTATTTTCATGTTAAAAAAAATATAATAAGATTTGTTCAATATCATAAAATTATATACACAATTTTTTATTTATTTAACTTAATTTTTATTCAAATTTTTTACATCACATAGCAATTACATATATTTAAAGGCTAAAGCACAATAATTTTACATTTTTCTTTTATGAAAAATTAATTGTCACGACTATAATAATATATTTAATATGCTAAATTGTATATTTAATATATTAAATTAAATATTATTTAATAATTATATCGGACATATTTGTACATTTTACAAATGTTATAAATTCAATTACAATTTTTAATTATAATTAAGGATATTTTTGTCTTTTTTATCAAATAAGGATCAATTGAGTACTAAAATACATAGGTTATGAACTGCTGGGTCAAAAAACAAAGGTTAAAGACCATTTCCACACAAATGGCAAAGGTTAGGGACTATTTGCACCAATTTCCCAAAAAAAACTCAGCAAATATGTCCTTAGTGTTTAGTGTTTTGTTGAATTTGATAATTACGTTTATTATATTTTAATTGACAACTGTCCTATAGTGTCATAGTTTTGCTGAATTTGATAATTACGTTTATTATATTTTAATTGACAACTGTAAGACTAGATAATTTAGGAATTTTTACATAAATAAGCTACTATTTAAAATAATTTCAAAAATCTATTTTTATTTCATTTATTTTAAAAATATCTTTTTTTAAAAACTATTATTTTAATTTATTATATTAAATAATATATAGTAACTGAATAAGTAAATTTATTGTTTGAGTCTTTGATATTTGTATGATAACTCATTCATCTTTATAATATCTCCATTTTAGTCCCTAAACTTATTCTTTCATTTCAATTTCATCCTTTTTTATTTACAATTCAAATCCTTCAACTTTTGATTTTTTACAAGTTGATCTCCATATTTATACTTTTATATCAATTTAGTCCTTTATAATATCACTATTTGATACATATGTTACAAATGATATTGTGTATCAATGTTTGATACAAATGTTACAAATAATATTTTGTAACAATATGTGTTATAAATTGAGACGTAAAACATCAGTGATACAAAATTATAATTCATGTAACATATGCTTTGTAAAATAACATAATATAATACTCCCTTCGTCCCACAAAGATAGACCTATTTTTTTTCACACAGATTAATAAAACTCATTTAATGTAATTGAAATTATAAAATTTTACACAATTTTCCATTATGCCCCTATTTAAGTTAAATGGAAATATATATATATATATATGTAGAGAGAGAGAGAGAGAGAGGGTGTGTGCGTGTGTGTGTGTGAGTGTGTGTGTGTGTGTGTTACACGGATTTTGAAGAAAATATAAATGAAGGTTTACAGAGAGTAAGATATATAGATAGAGAGAGTTACATTGAGAAAAAGAAAAAAATAAATGAAAGTTTGGAGAGAGAGCTATTTTGGTTGATAACAATGTAAATTAAATAAGGGTATATTAGGAAAAATAAAAATTTAATATATCATGTATAAAGTAAGTAACCTATAATTTGAGACAGATAAATAAGGAAAACGAGTCTATCTTTGTGAGACGAAAGGAGTATGTAATATATTCAGTGATACAAAATATCATTTGTATCATCCATATCAAACAATGATATACAATATCATTTGTAATATTTGTATTAGATCGCGATACTAAATAAAAACTGTTACAACTACAAAATCAACTCTAAACTTCAACAAGTTCGTATTAATATACACATTAGACTCTAAAATCCTATTGATACTGTGTAATATCAGTGTGATATAGATATGTAATACAATGCCAAATTTAACAAATAAAACTACTGATTTCATCATTTGTAACACACGTAACATTAGTGATATAGAATACATTCATGTAACATGTAATGTGTAAAATAACATAATATAATCTATAACATATTCATAATATATTCAAGAATACAAAATATCATTTGTAACATCTGTATCAAATAAAGTGTGATACTATAAAAGACTAAATTGATATAAAAGTATAAATATGGGAACCAACTTGGACTTGAAAAATAAAGAGGACTTGAAATGAAAGAGAAAATACATGGACTAAATAAATATTATAAAGATAAAAGGACAAAATTGAAATGAAAGAGAAACATACATGGACTAAAGTAGAGATATTATAAAGATAAAAGACTTATCAATGCAAATAATCAAAGACTCGGTGGGCGAATAAATATAAGTAAAAGTTCTCACTTGAGAATTCAAAGTTCTTTAAAATTCAGGAATTCACGGGTATATATTTGGTTTTAATTTATTATTTTATTAATTAATATAATTTTAGGAATGTAGTTTTTTAAAATAAATTTGTTAAGTTGTTAGATTTAGAATTATTTTAAAATTGATAAGTATAGAGTAATAATCTCGATAATTTATTATTTTAAGTAAAAGGCAAGCCTCATTTCCACAAACCTTTTGAAAGTGTTTTCCACTAGTGAGACCTATAAAAGTGATGTTTAATATAAGTTTATTAGAGAGTACTAAGATTTCTTTAACTAGGGATGGCAATGGGGCGGGTTGGGAGGGCCTTGCCCCTCCCTTCCATGATCCGCAAATTCGTGGGATCACGCCAACCGTCTCGGTTAAATTTTTTCTCTTTTTTTTTTTAATAAATTTTAAAAATAATTTTAAAAAAGAAGAAATAATTTTTTTTATATATTTGTACCAAACAAAACAAAAAAATTATAAGATTGAGGTTATGGTGTAGTTGTTAAGATTATTAGTTTACAAGTTTCAACACGGGTTCAAATATTCTTTAGTCTATTTGTAGTAAAACTATAATTTTATTCTATTTTATGATTTTTTTTTTTTAAAAAAAAATTGGAGGGGGGTGGGTTGCGGGGTCAGGTCGGGCGGGTTGGACCCACCCCGGACCCACCCGGGCAGAAAAAATTCTACCCAAACCCATCCCTATTATTTGGTGGCGGGGGGGGACCGTGCTTGGCCCGGCCTTGAGAAGCGAGTCGTGGGTTCGTGGACTTTTTGCTATTCTTATCTTTACCGCCTCATTTTGGTGCTAGTTTGTCAATTTCAAGCCTTTTGTATAAACAAGCCGGTCCAGTCTATTTTGTGTGATCCAATTTAGGTCTAGCCCAAATAATAGACAATATTTTTTTTCCCCCTATTATATTATTGCTAAAAAGAAGTACTTATACAATAATTACTGTAGTGTTTTTCAAGTTTAATTTCTTCTTTTTTCATTCTCTTGAATTAATTTATGTTCTATTAATAATCTAAAATACTTTTTATTCTAATATAGTATACTGAAAAAATTGACCCATAGAGTGCTAATGTCAATCAGGGTGGACCATAGTACATAAATCGGACTAATCTCATTTTCATAATAGAGATGAATTATTTTGCCTATTACACACTTATTCACTTTTTATTGGATAAATGGAACTTATTTAATATTAACTATTTTTTATTGTCTAGTAAAAAGTAGACAAATGTACAATGGGTAAGATAATTCCTCTTGTGGAGAGGAAATCAGGACCGTTACATAATTATTGAGATATTTCCCATTTTCGAGTTTAGTCCCAGTTTCTATGTTGATCTTGTTACAGTGTATTTAATTTTTGACAATTTAATTAAAAAAAATTAATAGAGTTGTTAGTTGCAAATTGTAATATAGTGGTTTATTTATTATTTTTCTATAGTTCGTATAACAAACTGTGTAACAATCATATTACATTTTGTATTATTTGAGTGTGTAATAATCATATTACATTACTATATTTTTTAATTGAGAATTTGATCTAAATAGTCCTTTAACTTTTGTTTTTAGTGAGAAAATAGTTTCTAACGTTTGTTTTTTTAGTCCGGATGTCCCTAACCTATGTGTTTTAGTACAATTGGTCCTTATTTGATGAAAAAGACCAACGTGCCCATAATTTTAATTAGAAAAAATTGTAGTTAAGTTCCTAATATTTGGTGCAAATGAATCCAATATCTTTTTTGAATAATATTTAATTTTGCTTACTAAATATATCATTATAGTATTGTCAATTAAATTATGGTGTTTTAAGTATATGTAATTGCTATGTGATTTAAAAAACGTGAATAAAAATTAAGATAAATAAATGACAAAATGACGTATATAATTTTATTATATTCAACCAATCTTATTATGTTTTTATGTAACATAAAAATACTAATAAAAATTAATTTATGAATTATATGTTCTTTATTTTTGAATGATAATAAAACGATAAATTAAAATATGAAGAATATAATTGAAGCTCTATTATTTATAGTAAATAAATGAATAACTCAATTAAATAAAAGTATTTGATGATCAAATTTTGGCCATTGAATAAAAGCTTAAATTTTAAATAATAAAATCAATAATTTTATTTAACACGTTTGTTAATAATTATTAACTTAAATTTTAATTATTTCATAATAGTTTGTAAAAATATACAAAATAATTTACGTATATTATCAATTTATTTTGAATTAAGCTTAAATAAGTCTTAATTTAAAATAAAAAAAGAACTCGTTAGGTTTCCTTTAATTTTTTTTAAAAAAATAAATATACCAACTCATTTGCATATTTTACAAAGATTAGAAATCCAACTGCAATTTTTCTTATTGAAATTAAGGAAATATTGGTCTTTTCGTCAAACAATGATCAATTGGCACTAAAACACATAAGTTAGGGACGTTCGTGTCAAAAATAAATGTTATAGACTATTTTCACACTAAAACAAAGGTGAAGAACCATTTTCGCCAAAATTCCTTTTTAATTGCTTATTGTAAAATTACAGAGCAAAATTACATGTTATGTAATTTTTTTTTTTTTTTTTTGTTTATTTATGGACCCGTTAATTTGCATTGAGGATCATAATCTCACCATAATCAAATAAAGTGGTAATTGGGGACCAAAACAACGAATACATGTAACATACTAGTGTCGTTAAGGGTGGCAACGGATCGAGTCGAGTTAGCCCATAGGCCCAAACTCTAGGCTCGGCTCGTGTCCAATATGAGCTTGGGCTTTTGGGCTCACGAGCATGTTTATTTATTTATTTTAAATGCAAAATTTAATACAAAAAAGTAAAAAAAAAAAAAAAAAAAAATTTACAACAAATATGACAATTACGTTATTTGTACGGTCATGACAAGTTACAATGAAAAAATTAAAAAAATAATTATTATGATAAATTTAGCCCAAAAACAAATCGGCCCATAGGCTAGCTCGTGGGTTCTCCAAACGAGCTTAGTTGAGCTTACAGGTCTAGGCACGGGTGCTCGGCTTAGCCCACCCAAAATTTGAACTCGGCAGAGGGCCAAGGTTCATCTAAAAACAAACTGCGGACGATTTGTGCTTGGGTTTTTACTGGCCAGCTTGCGAGTTTGGCGAGCCGCCCAATCCAATTTCCACATTTAAGTGTCGTTAAAGTAGAAAAGAAACAAGAAAATAGAATTATAGAACTTGTATTCATTAACAAATAGCATTATACTATGCAGTGCAAAATTTGAACCTTTAAGATGTACTATTTTGTTGTTGGATTCAACTTTGTAATTTTTTCAAATTTCACCACCAAATCATTGTGGCATGCCTCCACCATAAACTTTCAACATCAGCAGAAAATTCTGCAAGATCCATTTCCAATGGAAGAAACCATGTAAATAATTCATTTCAAAGGGATTCACTCTTATTTTTTATTCAAGTTGAGAGATCTCCTAGTGAACATAGTTAACTATCGAAGCAATCTCTTCCAAAAGAGTGAGCACAAAGCTAGCTAAGAGCTTGAGTTCCAGCATAGAACTACACTGCAAGTTAAATTTATTTGAGATTTAACCTCACATTACACGTTATAAATTTTAGTCTATTCTAAAATACTGTTCCAATTCTTTACCAATTTGCGTGCACTTAAGTATAAGCTATTGGAATTTGAGCTCCAAATTCATAATTTAATGATCATATATTCGAAATTTCAATTAACAACAAACAATATTTAATACTGAATGTTCCACGTTGTTCAATAATTTCTCTTTCTCAACTTAAAAAATTAAAAATAAAATAAAATAAAATTTAATTGGTTTGGTTTATTTTCGGGAAACACGTGCATTGACCTGTGATTTGACAAGTAAATGCATGTTGATATGTACTCCAAATTCCAAAATGAAGTTTCTTGTAATTTGTTCGCATTAGCCAAAATCAAATTCGCACCATTTGGTACGTCGCACATCCATCCAATTCTATGACTTGGAATTCAAACAGCTTCGTCACGTATCTGTTACTAATACACGCGCTCCCATATGCGTGCGTACGCATTTAGATATTAGCACTAGGCTTAGGAGTTGGGTGCGTCGATCCGAATATTTCAATATCCGAAACCACCCGTTACAATTCTGATATTTCATAAATAGAATCATTCGATTCTACGTAATTATTGAAACCAAACCCGAATCGGAATCGTCGATTCGAATTCGGGTTCTGGTTATATTCTACCCATAACGTTTTTAATAAAATCTTTAGTTGACAACATGTTTTAAAAAAATTAAAAATTACAAACCCGTTAACATTAAAGTATGTTAGATATTAAAACAAGTTGTGAAAGATATAAACATTGACTGGAAAAATAGACACCAAAATTGCAAACTCATAAATTAAGATTAGAAAAATAAAACTTATCTATCAAAATTAAGGATTCTATTCAATTAAAAAGGAGTTTTGCATTCGCCGTCTCACTATGTGTTGAGTGAGAGAGGAATGGACGAAAGTCCGAGAAAGTAGACTCCGACAATGTTTGTATTGAACATCTAAGCAAATAGCGATTGAAAATTTGATATTTGAATAATTAGAATTGGGTCAATTGAGTTAGAGTTTAAGAGTAATGGATTTTGTACTTTTTATTTGGATCTTGGACAGTTAGACTCTTGTCTTTAATACCGTGGTGTTCGATCGTGGGTCATTGAGTTTGGGTGAATAAATTGTAAAAACTAAAAAATTTATAAAAAATGACAAATTCGGTTCGAATCGGGTACCCGCAGTTTTAGTTCAAGAACCAAGAACCGATCCAAACCCTGTCGGTTTCCGGTTCCTAATTTTATTTTTTTGGAACACAGCGGAACCTCTGGTTTCGATTCAGTTTCGATTCGGTCGGTTCGGTTCGGTTCTGGTTAAAATGCACACCCCTAATTAGCACCATGAGTCCCTTACCTTAACTGTTATATAAAATATCCCAATTAATTTTTCTTGTCGTTTTGAATTTAACTTCAATTTTACGACACTTTAGGGTGCTTTTGATTTGCTATTTTCAAGTTATTTTTAGTTTTCAATTTTGTAAAATACTTAAAATTTGTTTAGTCTTGTATTTTTGAAAATGCATTTCTAAAAATAAAATTAAACTTATAATATAAAACTCAAAATAATTTTTTTGATTAATTTAGTGAAAACACTCATAACATTAGAAATGAAAAAAAAAAAAGGTTTTACTCAAACCCAAGAAGTTTGTCGGTTACAAAAGAGGAAGAAACAAAGGGTTCAATTACGATTTCACGATAACATCCTTGAACTCATTCACGTCATGATTTTGTTTCGACATATGCTTATAGAACTATGACAGTAAGCTTCGACGTTCACCCTCCTCAAATCTAGATATTTTTATTGTGCGATTGATCTTTAATTGCTAGAGTTGTGCTGTTTTCTTGTATTTCTTATATTATTTGGTAGATATGCCTTTTTGGGTTGTCCAAAATTCTGTGGAAAAAAAGGTATATAAAATTCTGTGTTTTATAATAAACAAAAATTGACCATAGTATGTTATATGTTAACAAGTAATGAAGCAATGTTCTTCATCCACAACTAAAAGTGGTCGGCTAGGATTGTTCCTCATCAACCACTTACAATCGGTGAGAAACAATTCTAAAACAATTTTTTCATAATTTCAACCAAACACATTTTTCACTTTTTTGTGTTGAGAAATAAATTTTTAGAGTGACAAATTAAACATTTTTTCAACAATCTTAAAACAGACCCCCAAAACTAAAGTGAAATGCAAATCAAACGCACATTTACCTTCTCTTACAAATTATATTCAATATGTTCATTAAATAGTCGAGTATCATGCAAATGATACACTATAAGAGGCGCTCAATTCTAAACCTATGTGACTATTTAAAATAAATAATGGACAAACTTTGTCGGTCATACCATATAAAGTAGAGTTAGAGTGTAATACACGACATTAAACGTATACCACTATATTTATCTATTTCACCCCCACATCATGACTCGAATCACATTCACAGACAAGAACAAGTCGATGATGTGATATGCCACTCAGTTTGTCCTCTTCCAACATATCCATCCCTACAAGATTTGCTCCACATAATAGATTTCTTTTAACATCAATTTGGCGTATTAGTTGGGATTGAATTTTGGTGTAATTCCATACAAAATAAAAGACTAAGGTGGACCATATTTGACTTGTCTGTATTTAGCCACCAATCAGCGTTTCTACTTTTCATAAAAATAAACTTATCTCACCATTGATCAACTAGTGCTTCACCAATAAGCTGAACATTACAGCACAAATTTTGTAAAATTACAACCCCATACTGCACAAAATTTTTAATGTAACAAGAGGATTCATATAGGACATAAACAGATAAACAGCAGCCAAAAGATCATAATCATGAATAAAACACCCAAAATTTCTCATCAGAAAATGAAAATCTAATAAATTCTGCTTATTATTGGATCATGAAAGCCAGGCAACTGGTCACAAAGATGGATGTTTGTGCAGATCATAACGTAAGAACTGGGTCGGTCCGGTGTGTACGATTGAATTGACTCGATCAAACTCAATCTCAATGTATGCAGTCAAACCGCAGCAAAGTGCACCAATTGAGGCGCCCACTACAATGTGTTTTCACTTTGCCAAAATCAAAATTTAGAACCAGTCAAGCTAACTTTAGAAGACTTCAAGAGATTCTAACAATGCAAAACCCCCTTGGCCTTAGTTAAGTATTTTTTTCTACTTCCTGTCCGGAAAATATATCCCAGAAAATTATCCGATATCATGGCGGCAAATCCACAGAGACTTCACTTTGTGTTCGTCCCGTTATTGGCTCAAGGCCACATGATCCCCATGATAGACATGGCCAGGTTATTTGCTGAGCATGGAGTGATGACGAGCTTAGTCACCACCCCACACAACGCATACAGGTTCGTCAGTAGTATTCATCGCGCTCAAGCTGCAGGGTTGCAGATTCATCTAATTGAAATTCCATTTCCCTGTCAAGAAGTAGGATTGCCACTGGGATGTGAGAATCTTGATAGCGTTCCCTCGAGGAACCTCATAAGGAATTTTTTTCGCGCGCTGAATAAGCTACAACATCCATTGGAACAGTACTTACAGCAACATAATCCTCCTCCAAGTTGCATAATTTCTGATAAGTGCCTTTCTTGGACATCTCAAACGGCCAAGAAGTTTAAGGTACCGAGGCTCGTTTTTCACGGGATGTGCTGTTTCTCACTCCTAAGTTCCCATTATGTGAAACTTTATAAACCTCATCTTTCTGTAAAATCTGATTTAGAACCTTTCGTGATTCCTGGAATTCCCATGCGGGTTGAAATAGCAAAAGCTCAGTTGCCAGGAGCATTTGTTACTTCGCCGGATTTGGATGATATTAGGGACGAAATGCAAGAGGCCGAATCGAGTGCTTATGGAGTGGTGGTGAATACATTCCAAGAATTGGAGCATGGCTGTGTGGAAGAATACAGAAAGGCTATCAACAAAAAGGTATGGTGCGTTGGCCCAGTTTCTCTATGCAACAGGGATATTTTGGACAAGATTGAGAGAGGCAATAAATCTTCAATTAATGAAACAAAGTTCTTGGAATGGCTTGATTCCAAGAAACCGGAGTCTGTTCTTTACGTGTGCCTTGGCAGCCAGTGTCGTCTGGTTCCATCGCAACTAATAGAACTCGGACTAGGTTTGGAAGCATCAAAACATCCATTTGTTTGGGTAATAAAGACAGGAGAAAGATTTCCGGAGTTGGAGAAATGGTTATTGGAGGAGAAATTTGAGGAGAGGATTGAAGGGAGTGGACTTTTGATCAAAGGTTGGGCACCTCAAGTTCTTATTCTATCCCATCCTGCAATAAAAGGGTTCTTAACACATTGCGGTTGGAACTCAACAATAGAAGGGGTGTGCTCTGGCGTGCCAATGATAACATGGCCTATGTTTGCAGAACAATTCTTCAATGAGAAACTTATTGTAGAAATTCTGAGGATTGGGGTTCGAGTAGGAGTCGAGCTCCCGGTTAGATGGGGAGACGAGGAGAAAGTTGGAGTTCAAGTGAAGAAAGACCAAGTTAAAAGTGCTATACAACTACTAATGGATGAAGGGGAAGAAGGGGACAAGATAAGAAACAGAGCCAGAGAGCTGAAGACAATATCACAGGGTGCAATGGAAACTGGTGGAGCTGCACACTTCAATATATCAGTTTTGATTCAGGACATTATGGAGCAATCCTTCAAAAAGGGAGATTAAGTTTTAATAACCTATTTTCATAGTCCAGATGCTTCCAATTCTACTGTGTCTCAATTGTTTCCTCTAATGGGCAAAATATCTGAAATTTACAAGCTTACTTTCATACTTCTAATACAAATTCAAACTCGGACTTAAAACATTGAAGCCATGTTTGGTAAGACAGGACATTATTGCACATGGTTAATGAAATTAATGAGAAGGAAAAAAAAAAGTCAAAATCTTGTTAGGGCATTCCTGGTTGAAAAGCTACCAAAAATCGATAAGATGCTTGAATAACAAGAGCTGCAAACAAAAAAGTTCTAGCCTTTTAACTAAATAAGCCCGGTGAAAAAGCTCAAGAAAAGAACGTTGTCCATATTTCTTCTCCTTCCTCTCTATTACGGACCGGAATTCAGAGTTGATCATGTTCAGTCGTGCAACAGAATCAAACCCTGTTCCACAAGATGACCATATCAGCCATACATCATTCTTGCATTTATGCACCAGTGTTGTGGGTGGGTCTACCATCCTACTATTTTCAAATATGGTTGAATAGGTTCCCTCAACTTCATGCAAAAGCATGTAAAACCTTTTCAGCCAAAACTTTTCACTGAATCAAATTGGCAAGCAAAAGAGCTCACTTACTCTCTCGCTCAAACCTCACTCCTTAGAGGAAGGGATATTAAGGCCTGGGAAAGCTGTCGAGTAGCTTAAATCACTCCTATGTCAGTTTGGGCCAAGATCTTGCTACCTTCCTCTGCACTATGGGGCTCTAGTTACTATGCTCTAGCATGCCTTAAATCATTATCTACCATCTTACGCATAAAGAGAATCTCATAAAAGAAATCTGCTGAACACAGATATAAAATTAAACTTCAATATATTAGCTGCTTAATGTGTATTAGGCCATTGGCTAACCAGAGGATGCTCTAAAAGAAACGTACGAATAATATCAGTTGTCATGTAGTCTGAGTCAATATCGATCTTATATTATAGCATGTACACATTCACGTCCAAAAGAAGATACAATAAACTAAGTACCTCAGAAACAGAGGTGGATTTCCTCTAAATAATTATTTACAAGAAAAATAAATTACCGAAGATGAAAAATAATATATTAAACACCTTGCCCCAAATTAAGCCAATAATAAGCTACTGTGACGACAACTTTTTACAATTCACAACCATTTTGCAGCAATATGAAAAACCTCATGGTGTTTCCTATTCCTTGTCTGCTACCGTCTACTGCTAATCTGCAACTTCCAATTCAGCCCTGAAACTTGTAAAATATGTAAATAAATGAAAAAACCCATTTACATCAGCCTATAAAGCCGCAAAGAAAATGGCTTAAATGGCTTCATTTGGCTAATCACTGCAGGGGAATTTCAGAATCTGCTTCATCTTGATTAATACTAAGACATTTTTGAACTGTTTTTCCTAACATAGATGTTCCCTTGAAGCTTATCATTTGCCAACAGATCTTTCTGTAATTCAAAAGCTGCAAGACAAAAAGGATAAATCATGAATGACGGGTCAAATAAGTGAAAGCTGCTTTAATAATTGATGTGCTTTTATTTTTCCCTTCCCTCTTTTGGAACTGAAAGGGGCGGGCAAGTTGCTGTATAGTATGCCACATTCAGATACCTGTTCTTGTTGTATATTATTGAATCCAAACTTCTCTGTCCATATTGACTTTGCTTCGTCTGCAGCCGGGAGAACAAAGCTTCTCACTTTCAAAAAAGAGAGCAAATTCTCGATGCAGGAGAAAAGGGTTTGGAAGTATCCCTGCACAAATGGATACGGATGATGCAAAACGGATGCTTCACAGATGGAAGATGGAAGCAGCAATTTTTTACCAGAGAAGAAATTGATAATTATCACAGAAATTGCATTACATAAGAAGTTGACTGGGAAGCATAACATAGTGCACAATATTAGCAAAAATGGGGAAGCTTGAATATTAACCGACTGGCTTCAGGAAATAGCTAAATGCCAGTAAGACTGGTAACAAAGAAACCCACCAAGCCTTTTTCCAAGAAATTTACCATTTCTTCACTAAACTTGCCCCTAAAATATTGAACACAGCAATTCCAATTTCAACCTTACTCTTAGTTGCAACCCATGTTCCGCAAACAGTACATTTTAATATGCATGAACATCATATTTCCAAGAAGAGGCCTTCCACATGTAGGAAGAACACACATTTAAGGAAAAATTTAAATTGAGTCCACTTTCATACTTGCCAGGTAGGTAATATCCGGGCATTTGTTAAGAAAAATACAGAAGAAAATCAGAAGACAAGGACTTAATAATTATTCTCACAGCCTTTCCATTCTTAGAATAAAAAGGCTTCAGGCTTTCCTTTATTCTTTTTGTAGTTGAAGTATGGAAAAGAAGACAGCGGATAGCTTCATTAGGAAAATGAACTCAATTTCAGACCGATCAAAATGTAGAGAGAACCCTCAACGTTCAAGATAGGGAAGAATGAGTGCCTTGCTGGAGGTGGCCAGCAAGCACTAATCTTTGATCGATGTATATAATCTTTAAGATCAGTGGCATGAGCCAAAAATCAGTTACACCAGAATTTAGGTAGCTTAAGAGCTAAATCTAGGAAGCTCTTTAAGAACCGGACAAGTTAAAAAACAAAAGAAAATAACCACAACTTGCCAGATTAGCTCCACCAAAGAGAAGAACTGTGCACCCTTATCAGGACAACAACACTCTCCTTGGAGATTCATATTGCACCTTTTTCAGAGGAATAAAGAATTCCATATCATAAAAAACTTTGACTTCCATTCTTCTTCATCATTTAGAAACTGACCTTGCAGCAAATAATTATCAATATAACATGCAGTCTGTAATCTTCTCATAAAGCAGCGATTAATTGACCTTTTGGTTAATTTTGCATCAGGACTCGATTTTATTTTCTATTTCAAAAGTCAAGACCCTCAATTAATAATAATCATAATGAGTATCCTTGATGAGCCACAAAGCCGTAAATAACTTACCTTCCCTTGATTACCAATGCGCGTTGCAACTAATGGGAGTTCAGCTATTTCTTGACCGAAAATCCGAAGGATCCCTGCTGATACAACTGTTGAGCTACAATGTCAGAAAAATAACTGGTTAACAGAGAGAACATATAAGCAACATACGAATTATATAGCATGGTTTGACAAAATGGTTCTTACTTCACCGTCAATATTGCACAATACATTCCACCGAAATCTTGTCCCCTTATATTCCTTCTGAGTGAGAGAGGAGAGAGAGTAAGAAAACATGATGGAACAACATAGGCAAGAAAACCAACCATCCTTGACAAAGTGCAGAAGAACTCGTGCTTACCCATAAACCATAGATGGAATGAAGTCACGTCCGGTTTCTGAGTCAACAATTGGGTCAAAACAATCCTGAAAGACAAGTCAATCAACAATTCAATGTTACCGACTTCACTTGAGAGATTCCGAGTAAGAGAATAAAGCCTCGTTAGGATAAACTGCTAACAATGTAAACAAGGTCAAGTCAGAATTAACCATATCAACTTAAATCAGCCAAAAAAATTGGTAACCACAAAAATATATGGGATGCAAAAGCAGTAGAGTCCAACGAGAGGAAAACGAATTCTAAGTCATAGGACAGAAAATCATTGGAACAACTAGAACCATTTGTCTACACCCCATTTGACAGTTGAACTGATTTCTCATACATATGTAATCAACGTCCTTACAAAAATGCATGGAAGTAATTACTATTTGCCTTACACTGCAATATTAGGGCAGCCACCATTTCATAACTTGTGCAAATTGACTCAATTTCACTAATACTTTGTACTAGCTCATACCAATGTATGCATATAAAGAACAAACATCCTGCAAACTTGGGAGCTCTGAGCTACCCATCAGCCACAAGACCCAAAGCAATATCAAACCTACTTGCTCTAGTTGCATAACATGAGTCAATTATCTGGCGTGAACGCTCACATGAAATATAGCTACAGCCTGTGACAGCAACACTCTGGTTTCACGAGAAGCAATTTTCCCATTCAAAAGCCTCCATCTCACATCAAAGTCATCACCAGCATCAAAACAGTTCCCCTCATGCTTCTTCTTTATAACATCCAAGGAAGGATCAGGGAGTTTCTCTTCCCCAGCATTTAGCAAATCCTGCAATGCGGAATATATCCTCTTGCAATCTGCAGAACAGAACCATTTTCCTTTCGGAAGTTCCTGTTGCACAGGAGCATCAATTTCAGATCCAGAAAGGTGACAAGTAGTCAAATATTAAACAAGGAAAAGCTACTTTAATTGCACTTTTGCACACCTTTAGATCAGCCATTTTGCATTTTTTCAGACAGCCCACATGATATTCCTTCTCACACTAGGAAAAAGTGGAAAATAGTTATTGTGATTCTCCAAATTTATGCCACTTCGTTGAAAAAGAAAAGTTAAGATGAAAAATAGGAAGAATACCTGATCACATAGTATAACCGTGCGTGGACCAAAACCAGATTTACTGAAGTCGTAGCCTCTGCATATAAAACAAGTTCATGTAATAACATACAACAATATTTACTAGAGAGATAGTTGTCCAATGTGAATCACAATAACATATAAAGATAGATGGAAAAGGTGATTTTTTTTTTTTTTTTTTTTTGGGTATATTACAATACCTGCAAATTACACATGCTATCACTTCAGCTTCTTCTGGGCTCTTAACTATACGGATGCAACGGTTTGTTATCTGCTCTATCGGGTCAATACCTGATACTCTTCCAGCTGCAACAGCATTGGCATTGTGCTCAACAAATCTCTCCCTCAGGAACATATTTTGGCAGTACGTGCAGTACCATTTGCCACGAGGGATACTTGGGAGGGATGCACATTCTGCATTTGAGTGGACAAATGACAAGTGTAGACAGGCAATAGATCAATCAAAACAAATGATGACAGTAAAAGCTAATCAGAATGGTTGGTGGAAGCAGCTCACTCACAGCATTGCAATTTTGAATCTCTAATAAGGAAAGAGCACTAGAAGAAATTTCCAGATACAAATAACGCAAGATACTAATTTAATTAGGTCCGTAGAAATTATTGCCTACTTGAGAAGCAGCCGTCGTTTAAATCAAGAACAAATATAACAGTTCAATCATTATTCGCGCACATTATATTCTTCCACGGCTTAAACCCCCATCGCCTAAACATGCACACTCAAAGTAGGAGCAAAATAATGCTCGTGTGTCAAAATAGTACGTAAGCATATAATCGTGACAACAAAACATGAATGTCCCTACTTCCATCAAAACTTCATTCACGTAAACAAGCTGGTGTGGAACAAGAATTTAGGGAAAGAAAACAGGGTGCCGTCGAAAACTACGACATCCATACAACACAGCAATCAAATGAAATTTATCGAAATTGCCAATATATGACAAAACAAATTGGTCTAACACTGTTTGACAAAGAAATCAAACCCAACTAGTACAAAATGGGGAGAGTAAACAAATGAAAACAGGATAAAGACAGAAGCAGCCACTGACAAGAAGCAAAAAGATGAAAGGAAAAAGAAGAATCTCAAGAAACGTTGGGAAAAGGTTCAATTGGGAAGGTAGTTGAGAAAAAAAACATATATCGAGGTCAACCTACATATAAATTTAAAATTCACCTTTATGAAAGGCTCTTGGACATCCATCACAAAGCACAAGTTTCCCACCATCTGCGCAAATGATGCACAAGTCATCATTATCTTTTGCTGAATATTTGCGACCTTTCGAAAGAGAAATGGCAAATTCATGTAGAGACACCCCGTTCGATGTATAGATGTACATATAGCTGCATCAAACACACGCAACAACAGGTCTTTAATGTAAACACAAAAAGGCGGTTAAAAACTGCCAATGTTTGAGAGACACTAACGGCTTCCTACGAGAGGCCCAACCAGCATGAGCTTCAAACTGAGATGGACTGACCTGCTCATAACAGATAAAAAGAGTAAATACATCTGCTTGAACATTCAGGAAACCGAACCCAATAATGAAGAATCATACCAGGATGTTGCAGCAATGACAAACTATTCCTGATCCCCTTTTATAACCATCGCGCAATTTCTGTCAATGGACAAGCAGAAAATTACAAATACTGAAATTGTAAAAATAATGTACTACACTTAGAATTATTTGAACCACCTTTCCATGAGAGTAGTAAGCAACTTCAGTACCATCAGGCAATCCACCGTCTTCAAAAACCAGCTTGTGCATCCTCTGATCTCTGTGTAAAATAACATCAGAAACCATAACATTTTCTCATGTGTCAAAGTTAAAAGAAATAAAAATAACACGAAGTATTGTATGATTAGGTAAAATCTGAGTAATTGTACCAACTTTTTTGTTATCTTCCATGAAGCCTTAGATTGAGCAGAGACAGATGTGGATGTACTTTTCAGAGAGTTGGAGTGCGAAATGGAATCTGACAACCTAAAAATCAGAAATCAAACAAATGAAGAGAATATACAAAATTTAAACAGAGTGCAAAATAGAAATGTATCAAGAACAGAACATACACCAACTTCAACATCTTCCTTGGGGTCTTATTCTTTGGTGAGCAGTGCAAGGAAGTACTACTATTTGAATTCAGATCAGCAGTTGGTTCCAAATACCTCACTGAAGCACTTCCAGGTGAATTTAGGGGAGAAGCTGATTGTGACAACCTAATTATGCCAAGCAGAAAAATATAAGAGGAAAAATATTCTACAGACTAAAGCTAAACATGGTCGATTTGTCCAGTGCAAGTAAGGGTAGTTAAATCTCACTAAACATTAAAAGAAATTAATGAAAATAACCAACTTCTTTTTTATCTTCCAATGGCTAGCATTTCTTGATGAAAGGCACACTGAAGATCTTCTCGGAGACTTTACATTAGATGTCAATTCTGAATGCCTGAGAAAGGGAAACGACAACATAATCTTAGTTTCCTTGGTACTCCAGTGGCAGGGAAATGCAATCAAGCAGCAAGAGTAACAGCAAAAAGATACAAACTTTCTCTTTTTCTTTCCTCGACGACCTTTTTTCCTGGGAGCGGTATGCACTTCGCCACTTTCGGGTGATGTTAAGCCCAGAAGTGGCTCCAAAGGCCTGAAAGATGCCAAACCAAATTATAATGTGATCAAGAAGTGGAAAATCTGTAACATAATTGCAATTTATAAACTTATAAATTGATAAAATCACTACTTGCTCTATATTCATAGCAGAGCACCACATAAGAACTCAAATAGTAGAAGGTAGTATGTGAAGTAAAGATTATATTATGATACAGATAAACTTAAGTTGAAGTTAGGTCTCTGTTGAGATCTCAACAATAAACAGGGAGCACAACTTAAGTACATAGTCCTTTAACAGAGTCTAGAATCCAGTGGAACAAAAATCATTTGAGTTGCATCTGGTGACCTATAATCTCATGGAATTATCGGTAAATCTTTGAAAGATGAGTACGAAAGTCTGCAGTTTTAGCAATTGAATTCTCCGGAAGCATATCAGATAAAGCTTTAGTTGGTCCCAGCTCTTACTTCGCTGCTATGTGGACCGCGTGACTAATCTGGTGCTAATTATGCATCAAGTCACAAATAGCACAAAAAAAATACTCAACTCAGCCAAAATCCCCAAGTTTTTTAGCACACTCACAGCTTCAAATAAAGCAAAATTGTGTAAAATATTTCAGCCATTCAAAAAAATGTGGAGCAGCTGAGAGCATCTCAAACAAGCTCTTTAAACATAGATTACTCTTTAATTTAAAGAGCCAACGCTTAAAATTATGCTCCAATTTAACATTTTAATTTAAAGAGCTATTATTAAATGCATTGAAATAATTTCAATTTTCAATACTTGATTAGTTTAATTAAATAATATATACAATTGGAGGGAAATATATGATAAAAAAGAGAGGAGAATAAAATATATTAAATGCTTCTTGAAAAAAGTAAAATAAAGAGTGGAAATAAAGAGGCTATTGGAATGTTTAAAAAAAATTGCTCTTTAAATTTGCTCTTTAAATATACATAAGCTGTTGTAGATGCTCTGAGCTGTTCATGAGCCAAACAACAAAAGTTTAAGTCAAAAACAAGAGACAAACCAGCAATTACTTTTAAAGAAAGAGTACCTAGATTTCACGCATTCTGTATCAGCTTCGGAGTTTAGGATAATCGTACACGAATCACAGAGTTGGTCCATCTTTCCAGCTGATGTTGCAAGAAATAACCCTAGAAATTGATGACACCAAGCCGCCTTCTAAATGTGGTCGCAGTAAAACATTCAAGAAGATCAAAGATAATAAAAGCAAGCTCACCCGCACAATTCCGACAAGTAACAGATTCCTTCACAGGCATAGGTCCTATAAAGTTTTGAATTGTGTCTTCTAGTGTCTTTAAAGAAGATTTTCGACATTCCTTCACCACATCAAGGAGACTTTTTCCATTCTCTAAGCAAATATACTGTGACGCGCGCCTATATGATTTACAAGCATGGATCTCAAATTGACAAGGCGGAACTACCTATTAATATCGAGATGCAAAATAATTAGTCATGTGCTAGATATTAACCCAATAAATAAGTGGGAAAATGTTGATGTGTTGACCAAACCAACTCATTAAAATTTAGTACTCACCCTAGCTCCCCTGCACAAACTGCAAGAACACAGAATTCCGGCGTCTTTTATAGTTCCCCGTAGTGGGAATCCCTAAAAGGAAGATAATGTGTTAAAACTTATGAGAATCCCTAAAAGGAAGATAATGTGTTAAAACTTAAGTTTGAAATGAAAATTTTTAAATGTACAATGACGACTGAATAGTTTCATCAAATACATGCTGGTGAAATCATCACCAGTGTTAAACATACCTTTTTATGGACAATAGCATGATAACATACGAACGAAATTTAAACTACAATCAATCTCCCATTCCTTGATTCTCATAAAAGCTTTACACAAGCATGCATAAGTTTCAAATAAATCCCTCTTCCCCTGATTTCTGAATTTGTACACGATTATCCATCTTCCATGGTTTATCAAATAAATAACACCTTGTATGTGTATAGGCACATACACACATAAACATCAGCAGTTTTATATTTCCATATATGAAGTGCTAGGATTTTTTCTCAAAAGTACTATTAACCCTCTGTTTATATTTGCACTGATACGGAATTAAGCTGTTATGTGTACTCTAGTGCCAAAATTTGATTCATCATAAATCCATAACTTAAACCAGAATTACCATAGTGTGAGTGGACAAAACAGTTTTTGTAGCAAATCAAATGTACGAAAGCTTCACTTCTGACTCGCGTCAGGGTGGAAAATTTTCCTTTTGCTTATGCCAGCATCTGGAATGAAAAGTTCTTTTTTTATTTTTTTTTTTGAGGTGACTAGGCAAATGTAGTTTTAAAGTTCTCATTCTGTCCAGGCACATGCAGATACATGTGTTAGTCATTCTTTTTAGTCAAAGCTATCATAGGAATTTCAACACTTATATATGTTAAATCCTATAAGGCATCATGAAATCAAAAAATGGTTTCCAATATGCTGTAAACATGCTCAAATTATATGTCTTATTTAATTTCACACAAATTAACAAATAAGCATAAATAAATACTCCAAATAGTACCCTCTTGCCACCATTGTAGAAAACCGGATACCCTTCCAGCAACCCAGTCTCAAAAAGCTCCCTGACAGTTGTTGGCCGCCCTTTTATCGCGATTTTCTTCGACATCTTCATTTCCATCTTCCTTGCCGAAGTGCCCAACCCACTCAAATTCCCATTCTCTAATCTTTCCGAGTCCAAAACCACTGCATCCTGTAATTCTCCCAAATTTTCACTTTCCGTTTCCGAACTATCAGCATTCAATTTCAAGGTCGACCGCGTAAATCTTCTGGGTAAGTCACTCCCTGCTACTACTGCCATCGGTTCCTCTTTCACTTCAATCTCCAACATTTCGCTCTCATCATCACCTTCTTTAAACCCCGCTAAACAACCGTCGACCCCACCGGCGTTCACTAAATCACCTCCAAGACGTACAACTCCACCATTTGAACTCACAGATTCTACATCTCTATACGAATTTCCACAACGCCCCTTAAGTTTATCGAAATACCCAGTTCTCTCCTGGCTTTTACCTCCACCGTTCTTGAACCTCTTATTCCTCGCATAAACAGCAAATCCATTGGCCTCACTCTTCCTAACCCTAGGCACGTAACAGTTATCCAACCCGTTCGAATCGAACCGGGTCTCGTCCGACTGTTGAATACTTATATCCTTAAATCCGGATTCAGGTACAGATCCTTCAATTTGAGCCGAAAATTCTACTTCAAAACCCATTTCGGACTTCATCACTGATTCTCGTTCCTCGACTTAGTTCTCTAAATCCACTGCTGCAATCTTCAAAAACACAGCATCAAAGAAAGGAGAAAACGAGTTTTTGGATTATGGATCTGTGAACAAAATAAATTTAAGAGGGTTTAATGTTATTTTGGGTATAGAGAAGAGAGTGAAACCCTCGAGAGTGAGGGAAAAAGGAAACAAGATAGGGAGAGAATCTTACAGTGAAAAATAATATTTTAGGGTTCAAGGCATACTGTACTCGTACAGTATAACGGGTCGGCCTCCGGGTTCTGGACTCGGGAGTCGTGGGAATGGTACGGAATGACGGGTGACCTGGCTAATTTTTTAAAATGATTATTGACCTATTTTGATGTGTAAATTACTAAATATAACTTTGTCTCTTTTCCTACTTACAATCATTTCAAACGATTTTAAATTTATTTATTTGTGAAAAAAGAAGATTTTAAGGTTAGAATCTATCTCATTTTAATGTTAGAATCCAACTCATTCTATTTATGTAAGAAACTTCATTTCAAATTAGAAATTCATCATTCTCTGACTTCTTCTTTTAATTCACGGTAGAAATTATAGATTTTGTAGTATAAATCATGAAAATATGTATAAATCTGAGTATGAATTGTAATTTTTTCTTTACATTTCAGCAAATCTGAGTTCATTTAATGTGAATTAATTGAAAAAATCAGTTATAATTATATAAATACGTTAACAGACTCTGTTAACTTATGTTCACACTCATGTCTGTTAACAGGAACACTTGTTAAAGCCAAAATTGGCTTTGACAGATCCAGATCTGTTAACGAACACCTGTTAACAGACTTATAGTCTGTTAACCGACCATCTGTTATGATTTGTTAACAGTCGTGAGTAAGTAAAGGAATTTATATCTTTTATGTATAAAAGAGATATTTATAACTTATTTGATATAAGTTAGGTTATTCTACGATTCTGAGGGTTTGACAAAGTCTTTAAAAAATTTACCCCTCTGGAATCTTTAATGCAGTAAACACTCCATTCCTATCCTATTTCAATTAAAAGCTGCTTACAAAAGTGCGCTTATATTCATAAGTATTGTGGAGAAGAGTTATGATGTTGGCAATTGGCTATTTGCTTAAAAAGAAGGGTAAATAGTACTAGGGGTCCCTAATCTTTGGACTTTGTGACGATGGGGTCCTTAATCTTCTATTTTGAACTCCCGGGTTCTTAACCTATGAAACGTTAGCACCTGAAGTCCTTTTTTGACCAAAACCGTTAGTTTGACCGTTAAATGATCAAAATTTTGTTGAATAGACCAAATTACCCTTAAATTAAATGATAAAAAAAGAAAAGAAAATGAATAATAAAATAAAAATTACAACTAAACCCCAACCAACAAAATAAAAAATTGCAACTAAACCCCAAACACTTCTTCTTCTCCAAAATACCGCCACCAACCACCACCCACCACCCACCGGAAATATTTTTGAGCAATTGCCGCCAACCGCCTCCAACCACCTCCTGCCGGTGAAAACTCCAGCTGAGACCCATTGGAGCAGGAGATTATGTGAAAACTGTGAGTTTATGCAAAAAAATAAAAATAAAAAACCTCCATGAGCGATTACTTCAATCCGACCCCCAGTTGGCCATGACCCGATCCCTCCCTTGCCGAAACCGGACTCCAATGAGAGAGGACCACCCTCACCACCATCCTTATCGGTCTCACGCCAACCCAAAAAGGCCCAGTGCCAAAAAACAGCACCACATCCACGGCAGACCTAGGTTTAACCTCTAGCACCGTCGCGATCTACTCTACCAGACGCGTGACCACCGGCCAGCCTCCGGTCAGTTCGCCTACCAAGGACTACACCAGTTTGATGTCTCCATTGGCACCCTAGGGTTGGCGCATGCTAAATTGCCATCGAATTCCTCGCGTGGGGCGACCCACACCCATTTTGAAAAATCAGTGAATGCAGTTTCATTTAATTTTGTTGTCATCGCCATTCTCATATCTATGTTTCTTGTCATGGCTATCTTTGAGTAGACCCTTAGGAACACCTCATTGTCTCTCACGATGTCCGGTGGCCTCCGTCGCCACACGAAATGAAGCGGGCGTAGGTGAGGCCGCAGACGATCAGGAAAGAAGAAGAGAGTGAAGGTGGATCTAAGGTTGGGTTTAAGCTGGGGTCTGGGGGTGGGTAATCTCTATTACTTTGCATATTGCGCTTTTTGGTGTTAATGGAGATGAGAAGCTCATTTACCGATGGATGGTGGTTGGTGGCGGTATTTTGCAGAAGAATAAGTGTTCGGGGGTTTAGTTGCAATTTTTTTATTTTGTTGGTTGGGGTTTAGTTACAATTTTTATTTTATTATTCTTTTTCTTTTTCTTTTTCTTTTATCATTTAATTTAAGGGTAATTTGGTCTATTTAACAAAAGTTTGACCATTTAACGGTCAAACTAACGGTTTTGGTCAAAAAAGGACTTCAGGTGCTAACATTTCATAGGTTAAGGACATGGGAGTTCAAAATAAAAGGTTATGGACCTCATCGTCACAAGGTCCAAAGGTTATGGACCCCTAGTGTTAGAAATATATTAACATTTTTCTATTTTCACTTTAACCAATATCCAATTGTTACGTATGCAATTGACAACATAACTCCTTCCTACTGTGAAAGAGAAGAGCAAGACCATTCATAAGTATTTATAATTTGATTAAATATTATTTTTACCTACATATTTTGTAGAACGTAAGATCTACAACTTTTATCTACTTTTTATTCACACATTTCGTAAGACCCACTGTTTATAATTTACAAAAATTTCTATCAAACATAGAATTGAGAAGTCTATATTTAAGAATTGAATAAATTACACTATAGTCTTCAATTTTTCACTTGTGTCTCTCTTTAATTTTAACACTACGTATCATCTACAATCTTTCAATAATTTACACATATGGTCTTTACTGACAATTTTATCATCTAATTTAAATAAACTAAAAATAATAATAATATAGTAAATTATAGTCGAAATTCCTAACATTTTTAGAAGTACAAATAAATCCACCACATTCTCACCCACGCTAAACTCCACAACCCACCCACTCTACCCTACTCCCAGCACCACCACTATTTTTTTGGCAGAAAAATTCTTTGCTACACACTTTCATCTTCTTTTTTTCAACTCCAAAATATAATTGATATTTTTATTAGTAAACTCTAGCTCTATAATTCAAATAAACTTTAACAAGCTAAGGTTTAACACTTTAAATTCATAAAATCATTTAAAGATTCATTTCCTATTCACTGTAACGTAAACTCCAATTTGATTTGCCAAAATTCAATTATCTAACCATGGATACTTGTCAATGACCTTAAATAGATGTGTAGATAATTTTAACCATCACTAATATCACTAGCTACTACAAACATGTGTTGTACGTTATTTAAAGATTTTTAAAATTTTTGTATAAATGTTATTTTTAAATTTATAGTCAATACTAATTGATAGTTTTATGGTATATATATAAATTGTTTATGATTTCATATACAATATATAACATTCTTATAAAATATGTAGACATTACATAACCTCTAATAGGATAAGTATGGAGAAATATTTTTGGATGATAACGTCTTCTGTGATATTTCATAATAACTATTCCATCATTCCATCAATATTATTTTGTATCTTAAAATTCTATATTATTATCATTTTGTCCCTTAATATTTAATTTATTTACACTAGTATACTGCTTTTTGTTTGCGGTGGAATCCAACCGTAGAGGATTTTAATGGATTGAGTAGTTGAGAAGAATGAGAGAGAGAGAGAGTTTTATTTGAGGTGAGTTTGATTTTGATGAATATAGAGAAAAATATGGAGGAATCGAGAAATTGAGAGAGATATATGAATTTTAGTTTGAGATGATAAATATGTAGTGACGGACAACAATGTACTTTTTTTTGCTTGTAGCGAAGTAAACCTCCTTACGATCGGTTATTAATACAATTATCATTATTTATGTATCCATAAATTACTACATTCATCTTCTTACATAATTTATATATGTAGCTAGTATATGAATCTACATAATTTCATATGTCTATTTAATAAAACACAAATATTACTATTACAATTATCAAATAGATGAATGCATAAAATTTAACTAATGTTCCAATACATATTAGCCAAATGTGTGTCGCACATTAATTTTTAAATTTTTAAAGTTGTGTAAAAGTGTTATTTTTTAATATTTGATCATAGTAATGCATAACATATAAATATATCAAATAATAAATAGCAAACTTTTATGCATGGAGTAACATTCAACATAATAGGAAAGTGCTATCAGCATTTAATTCATGACCTAAATATTTATTTTGTCTTTAAATCGTAGAATACAAAATGCATTGGCATTTCACATTTACGTTGAAAAATCAAATCATGTTGTCTACATCACAGATGTCCACTCTAATAAAATATTTATTTTTCGTAATTATTCAGGAGGAATACCAAATAACAAAAAAGTGTCTGGCACTCAAACAATATGGAAAAGAAAACTCTATCCAAATTTGAAAATAACTACTACTACACCGTGTCTATACGTCGTCATCACTAATCTAGCTACCATGCACTGTATAAACTTTTTCATTGCGGGGCCTCGTCATTTGAAATAGATGAATGTGCATCTTCATGAATACACATCTCAGTAAGTACGCTATAGTCCTCGGAGAACTCGAGTGTAAATCGATTCGATCATCTCTAGCCACTCATCTGGCAATGTATCAATGAGGAAGCGGGTGTCTCACTGACTAGTGACCGTATAGCCTAGCTGCCTCAGCTCCTTCCACCATACTAACATCTCTTGAATATACTGGTCCACATCGAGCACTAGTTCCCACTGATACTCCAAATACTGCCAACGATATCATATCTATGAAGCATCATTGAACATGTCTTTATACATGTCCTCTTAGTCCGTAGCATGAATGAAATATGAAAAAGGAAAAAAGAAGAAAAATGATTTTGTGAGTGAGAGACAGAGAGAGATTTGAATAGATTTTTAAAATGGATTTTAATATAATAATGTTTAAATGTTTACATTAAATAAATAAATTAAATACGTATTGAAAAACCAAATTAAGGATATTATTGAAATAATATAAGTATGGTATGGATAGAATAGTCCAAAAATGATTCTCACATCATGTGATATTTAATATATCAATATTGTAACACTTCGAGTCTAACAATCCTAGGTTTAGAAGTGTTATCATTTAATTATCATTAAACAAAAATCATAAATATGAAAAAGTTAATAAAATTTTCATTCTATTTTATTTTATTTGAAATACATAATAAATACCAATGACTTTCAATAATGACAACACGAAACCATAAGACAATTAAATTAAAGTTTAATTTTGTTTCAAAATAAAATTAAAAATTTATCTTTATTAGTATTGAGTTCATCTCACCCTAAACAATCGTTTCAAATCATCTAACTCTCATCATTTGAAAAGTAAAGAATATAGAATGAGCTCACACCCAGTAAGCAAACTTCATGCAAGTGGAAATGCATGCTTATGGTATGCATTTATTTGAATTAGTTTTCCAAAATATGTATCACATCTTCTTTTATCTTTTTAAAAACTTTAATAATTGTGAGCTCACTTTTGCATATCGCTTATCCAATCACGATGCAGTTGACGATTATTATTTGGAACCCGTTCAATCTACCATTAGTACAGCAAAACAGTTAACATTAAACATTCAATATCATTTGTCGGGATGCGCCAGTCCCCTACACCCCATTATCCACTCACACTTTCATGGTATAGACGTACACCATTTTTTTTAAGACTATGCTTCATGCATGTTTGTGGATGCATTCTAGACTATATTACAAAACGTACGTTGCATGTTATTCAGATATTTTTAAAAGTCTTATATAAATGTTATTTTTAAATTTTAAGTCAATACTAATTGATAGTTTTATGGTATATATATAAATCGTTTATGATTAGATATACAATATGTAACATTCTTATAAAATGTGTAATATTGTATAACCTCTAATAGGAGAAATGGGGATAAACATTTTTTGAAGATAATGTCCTCCGGGATATTTCATATTTACTAATCCGTTCTTCCATTAATATTATTTTGTTCCTTATAATTTCATATTATTATCATTTTGTTTTTTAATATTCAATTTATTTACACTAATACAATTATCATTAATTATGTGTCCATAAATTACTATATACACCTTCTTACATGTTGGGGAAAATAGTTCACCGGATCTTTGATTCTTGCAAGAACAATTGACAGGGCTCAGATTAATACTGTCCAACTCCACAAAGGTAACACCAAGTTACAAGGACAAACTAAGAAGGACCTATTTCACCAAAGGAAATAAAGGGAGGAAGAGGGTTGCAATTTCCACAAAGAAAATATCACAATTGTCAATGGCTGAAGTTCTTTTTCTTGGTTGGCTGCTTTTCTGGTTTTGGCTGATTTCACGTGTGCATGTATAATATGGTTCTAAATCGTGGTTAATAGTGGTATTTCGTGGTGAATCGTTGCCAAACCAACTCTCATATATATATATGGGTAATAATATATAATATATATGGTATAAAATATATATGTATATATGGTAATAATATAATAACCCATATTATATTATACCCCTAATATATATATATATATGTTTCCTAAACCTAGCCGTCCCACTTTCAACCGGTCAAACACAATGGGCCAATCGAAAGAACGACCCAAAGGTACATTAAAACCTCCAAGTGACCCACACACGCCCTTCATTAATTTGGGCTAACACACTTGTGGAGTGGACTATACAATTATCATTCAATCCCGGGCTCAAAGCCTATGAAGATATAACGGTCTATTAATCATCACCGCTCCTGGGATTTATTTGAGATCACAAAATCCCAACAAACCTCCACCTTGATCCAAATATAACCGCAAACCCCAAAAGTAAAAAAAAATAGCTTGGTAGTTGTTAAAAGGGATTCCAAACAAATTGGAACTTTACATACTTTTACCGAAGTTTAGAAGTGTCAGCCAACTTCTAAACTTTACCATTGTGAGCACCTTAGTGTCCATATTTGCAAGGTTATAAACCTTCAAATACCTAAACAACAACTTTAAAACTTTCCAATGTTTGGGACTTGGATCAAACATGTACCTGCTTAAAACACTAACAATAAAGGCCAAGACTGGCCTAGTGCGAACCATCAAGTACATAACGAAGCTAATAACATTTGAGTAGGAGTTTTTACTCATAAACTCCTTTTTCTTATCCTATTCCTCAGATAAGATAAATTGGTTACCAAGAGGCACATAAGTAGGTTTGCAATTAACAATGCCAAATTTCTTAAAAAATTTAAGCACATACGTAGTTTGATACACATATAAGCATGAATTTGACCTATCTCTATCAATCATACCAAGGAACCTTCTAGAATATCCTAGGTATTTCATGTCAAATTCTTTACTTAACTCAACACTTATCTTGTTTACCACTTTCATGTTAAGGCCATCCAATAACATGTCATCCACATAAAGTAACAAATACACACAATCATCATTTGTCTTTGTGGTGCGAGTAATACAAGCAATTATCAAACCCACTCATCTTATAACCAAAAACATGTGAATCAAACATTCTATACCACCGACCTGGCTACTAGCCTAGCCTCGTATCTCACAGTGCTCACTCTTAGTGGTACCCTTTTCACCTTATAAACCCATTTGCATCCCACTATGGATTTATCCTTAAGTTTAGGAACTAAATCCCAAGTTTGATTCCTAACAAGAGAACTCATATTTCCTCTCATGGTACTAAACCATTCTATGGACTTCTCACTCTTTATAGCCTCCACAAAGGTATTTGGCTCCTTATCAACTAGTTCCTGATAACTAACATAGGCTATAGTGAAGTCGAATAGTCTTTGGGGTTCCCTACATGGTCTCCTCTCTCTATCTCTGGCTAATTGATAATTAGCCAAATGATTTTGGTCAACGGGATTTTCCTCTATCACATCTTCGTTACCTACTGCATCTATATTCTGCCGATTTTGATGTGTGTCACTCTCCACCTCACTAAGGGTGATGGGGATGTGGGTACTCACTTTCTCCACCTCAACTAGGGACTCTTCCCTAATGGTTTCTTGTTGTTTTCACTCTCTAAACAAGGCATATCTCGACTCATCAAAAATGACATCCCGACTAATGATGATTTTCACACCCTTTTGCTCCTATCCCACAACATATACCCCTTATCACTCTCTGGGTATCCTAAGAAAACACATTTCTTAGTATTGGGATCTATTTTTCCTCACTCGATGAAAGAAAGCAAAGATGACCAAAAAGTCTTAAGTATGGAGTAATCAAAGACATTTACCATACCATTTTTCATACGGTATCACCATTTAAAACAATAGAAGGAGTCATATTAGTCAAATAGCAAGCAAATAAAAGTTTCACCCCAAAACGATTCAGTATACTAGAACTCAACATCATACATTTAACCTTATCAAGAAAAGTACGATTCATCCTTTCAAAGAACCCCATTCTCATTGGGGAGTGTAAGGCACAATTTTATATCTAGTAATGCCACACTCATAACACAAATTATCAAAGTCAACACCGCAGAAATTCAAGTCCATTATCATTACGCAAATATTTAATCTTTCTACTGTTGATTCTCCACCGAACTTTCCAATTTTAAATTTAATGAAAGTTCCACTTTTATCTTTCAATAGATAAACCCACACACGTCCGGAGAAATCATCAACAATAGACAAAAAATATTTGTTACCACCAAAAGTGGGATTGCTCCCGGACCCCACAAATCAAGATGAATGTATTCTAACACTCTACTTGTCTTGTGTGTGCAAGATGAAAACGATATCCTACGATGTTTTCCAAGCACACAATGATCACAAAATGGGATGTCGACACCGATCCTTACCAAACACACCCTTTGTCGTTAAGGAACTTAAGTCCTTTAACACTAATGTGAGCTAACCTATTGTGCCACTTATGTGTGATCGGTGTCAATAGAAGGGATTGTGGAATTTAGACCACTCATCACTTCAAAGATGTGTAACATATATGCCATTTCTCCTAGTAGCTTTAAAAGCTCTAAGTACACCCTTACACATTCTAATCATGCCATCACCAAGCCTACCCATGAAACCTCAGACTCTCTAACTCCCCTATAGAAATCAAATTCCTACCCATATGTGGAACATATCTCGACTTCTTTTAATGTATGCACAAAGCCACCACAAACTTAATAGCTACATTGCCAACACCAAGAATTCTATATGCAACTCCATCACATGCAACTACATGTCCATGATCGACCTCATGCAAATGATCAAACCAAAACTTATTTGAAGTGACATGAAAAGATGCACCGGAGTCAAGAATCCACTCATGTATATGGGAGTTCATAGACAGTTAATCTCACCAGTGCTCGAATTTAAAAGCATGTAAACCTCACCGCACTCATCACTAGAGGTCACTAAATTTGTCTCTCTCGATCTTCTCCTCTCTCTTTGTTCTTCTCTTTATAACACTCACTAATGAAATGTCCTATTTTCCCACACCCGTAACATTTCTTTCCTTTAGCCCTCCCATGTGACTTAGAAACGACTTCTACCATTTCTATTGCTACCACTATTTTGCCCACCTCCACTTCCACTTCCACTCCCATCCCCGATCGAGGTCTATCCTCACAAAATGGACTTCACCATTTTTCTCTCATTTTCTCGAACTTCAACTCTCCTCCTTACTTTTTAAAGAGTCTATGACAATGTCGGTGTAAGGGTCTCCTCCCATACTTAATGGCATTCTTGACTTCCTTATATGAATCGGAATGGCATTTAACAAAATGATAGCTTTGTTAATTTCGTGGATCGTTTCACCACGCTTTGTAATATCTTGCACAAGCTTATTAAAACATCAAGATTGTCATCCAAATCCTCGAGGATCAATTTTGAAGTCGAAAAATTTTTCAAGGAGATAAATTTTATTTGGAGTGGATTGGATTAAATAAAGCTCTTCTAATTTTTTCCAAAGCTTTTCTGTGGAATCAAATTTTCCAACTTTTCGCAAAACAGGGTCTGACAAATGCAATATAATAGAAGTGTAAGCAAGTTCATCAAAATCTTTTTTCTCGATTCTCGGAACATTAGGACCATAAGAATTATCAATAGCTTTTGAAACTTTTTCTTTGAACCAAAATACCTTTCATTTTTTGTTGCCAAATAGAAAAATCACCTTTACCAGTAGAGACACTCAAGTCAAAATGATGTGCGCACATCTTAACAAATACGAATACACACCAACAAGCACCTCAAGATAATCACGCAGAAATACTTAAGGCCTCATATACCGTTTTAGATTCCTGTGGTTTCGTGAGATTCACGATCTCGGATCAAGGAATTGTCAAACGGGTAAAGTCTAGGTGATAGTTCTAAATAATAATGCACAAAAATAAAGTATCGCAAATAATCAGCACCAAACAAAAGCTAACACAAGTCACAATAATGGGCACATAAAATTTCTAGCAGCAGCAATGGTTACCCCACACCAGTAACCCCAAAACCCATTGGCCACCCCACACGATGACCGCTAGTACTAGAATGTAAAAGAGATTAGCCAATTTACAGAAGCGGACCAAATCGGCGGTCCGTATTAAATAGGAGAGATGCGAAACAAATTAAAAAAGAAATCCAGCAGCAACAGCAACCACACAAGCTGGAAAAACCACGAAGGTTTTGCAAACGCCGAATACGTTTACTATCGAACCGCTGTTCAAGCTGTCCGGACCACCAAAATTATAACTGACCACCACAGAAGGTCAGAAATAGGACGAGGATCACAACGCCACCAGCCACTCGCCGGAATACCCTCACACGCGCCCCCACGCGCCGCTGGAAGAAAACTGCAGCCGAATTTCACGCGCCACCCACGCGCCGCCTCCTCTGCTTCACGCGCCGCACGCGCCGCTCAGCCTGCTCCGCCTCGACGTCAGAAACCGGAATATGGTCTCCGTTCACAAAGATGACGTCTCCTTTGGCCGGAAAATGGACGGACAGATTCGGGCAGATTCTTGTTTCTTCTTCTTCGTTAATCTGACGACCCAAAATTAATTTTCTTGCACTACGGAATGCCACCAAGGCTCTGATACCAATTGTTGGGGAAAATAGTTCACCGGATCTTTGATTCTTGCAAGAACAATTGATGCGCTCGATTAATCATCATCCAACTCCACAAAAATAACACCAAGTTACAAAGACAAACTAAGAAGGACCTATTTCACCAAAGGAAATAAAGTGAGGAAAGGGGTTGCAATTTCCACAAAGAAAATATCACAATTGTCAATGGCTGAAGTTCTTTTTCTTGGTTGGCTGCTTTTCTGGTTTTGGCTGATTTCACGTGTGCGTGTATAATATGGTTCTAAATCGTGGTCAATAGTGGTATTTCGTGGTGAATCGTTGCCAAACCAACTCTCATATATATATATGGGTAATAATATATAATATATATGGTATAAAATATATATGTATATATGGTAATAATATAATAACTCATATTATATTATACCCCCTAATATATATATATATATATATATATATTCCTAAACCTAGCGTCCCACTTTCAACCTGGGTCAAACACAATGGGCCATCGAAAGAACGACCCAAAGGTGCATTAAAACCTCCAAGTGACCCACACACGCCCTTCATTAATTTGGGCTTAACACACTTGTGGAGTGGACTATACAATTATCATTCAATCGCAACTTCAAAGCTCATGAAGATATAACAGTCTATTAATCATCATCGCCTTGTTTATTTGAGATCACAAAAATCCCAACATTACATAATTTATATGAATCCACTTAATTTCACATGTCTAATTAATAAAACACAAAAAAGAGTATTAAAATTATCAAATAGATGAATGCATAATTAAATTAAAATTATGTTTCAATAGATATTAGCCAAATGTGTGTCGCACATTAGTTTTTAAATTTTTTAAAGTTGCATAAAAGTGTTATTTTTTAATATTTCATCAATACTATCCACAACATATAAATATACAAATAATAAAATACAAAATTTTATGCATGAAGTAACATTGAACACGACACATAGGAAACTTCATATGGGTTCAATGTACTTTTATTTTCAATGCAATCTTTTATTTAATTTAGGATCTAAATATTTTTTAGAAATTATATATATAGTATATGCAGACAAAATGGATTGGAAAATGCGGTCAACATTTAATTTAGGATCTAAATAATTTTTTTTGTCTTTAAATTGTAGAATAAAAAATGTATTGGCATTTCACATTCACCTTGAGAAATCAAATCATATTGCCGACATCATAGATGTCTATTTTAATAAAATATTTATATTTCGTAATCCTTCAATCCGAATACCATATAAATCACTAACATGTTAGTTTGCAATGTTTTATTTTAATGAAATTTGTTATTCAATGTACAATTTATTGGGCAATCATTAATAGCATATAAGAGTACATCAAAAAATATTTTTTAAAATATTTTAATATTTATTGTACTAGATTTTAAAATATTTGTTAATATTTATGAATTTGAATAGAATTTCACATAATTTACAGAATTCTATATTATAAATTTCAATATATTCTTATGGATTTATATGATTTTTCATAGATTTGTGGTCTTATTATTAAAAATAATAATTTTACATTGATTTTATTCTAAATAGTTTAAGTGATTGTCGTACATAAACAAATATTTTGAGTAGAATTTTGAAAAGAGAAAAATTCTTGAATATAAAGAAGCAAAAACTATTTTCAATCAAATATGTGAATCATCTGATGGATTGAGAGGTATACCAATTCGATAGTTGTGTCGGCTAAGCTAATATAGAATAAACTAATAAATAGGTCATCCGTTGTGTCTTAGCTTGAGGTCCAATTAGATCCATTGTTTGGGCGGGGAGATTGACATTACTATTATCAATATCCTCACTTTTGAATTAAAAAAAAATTAATTAAAGAGCAAGATTAGTTGAAAAAAAATTGAAATAGAGTTTAATTTTCACTTTCTTTCTACTTGTTTTTTTTTTTTTAATAAAATTTTCTCTTCATGTTCGAGACTAGATGATAAATATTTAGAATTCATTCTCTTCCAAAATCAGGTGTTTAACCATTTTGTATAAAAAATTATTTTATGGCTTAAAAATATAATTTATATGTGTCGCATTTGATGAATAAATCTTTCCAAGTTCAAATTTTTTTTTAGTACTATATTGATTTTACAGTCCAATATCTAATTGACCCATATGGTATTAGATTAATTATCTAACAATATATTATTTATAATTTTCAACCCAATTGTTTGGTTTAATGAATGGTCATGCAACATCAAGATTAAAATTTCAAAGACGATGTTTGACAATTGTAAAAAAATTAAAATTAAAAAAAATTAAATAAATTTCCATGCTAATATAAATTGAAAATTAAGAACAAGAGTTTACTACAAAAACTTGTGGCACAAATTGAGGCGAGAGGCGAGGGGAAAGATGGATATATGCGTAAAAGAAAAGTTTGATTGAAAATTTGAAAGGTAGGGATAGAATTCTTAAAGAATTTGGTTTTTATATTTATAAGTTCCAAATCCTTGTAAATCTATTTAATTCTTTATAAATTATGAAATCTTTAGAAATCCATTAATAATTGAGGACACTTAATTTTTTAAAGAATCTATTTAAATATGAGTTGATGATGCCTAAATTTCAATTAAATTTATTAAAATATGAATTAGGAACACTAAAATTTACATAAATTATTAAATTTCATTCAAATCTAAGTCGTGAATACTCTCTTTAGTCACACAAAGGAAAATAATCATAGCATAAAAAATTAGATACCTAATATCCCTTTTCTATTTTGAATGACCAACAATGGATAAAAATTCATAACTTCAAATCTTACCCGTAAAATTATATATACATAAAGAAAAAAAACTCTATATTTATAACAATACACATTGTTCTGAAATATCTATATACTTAAATAGTGTTTATTTAAGAAAAGTGCCACATTTTTTTAGAATATTATTATATCGAAATTATGCTTTTTCAGAAAATATGCTTTTTCAGAAAATATTAACTCAATATTTTTATAAAAAAGCAATATATATAATTTGTTTTTTTCCACATATAAAGTTGTGATTCTTTAAGAATAAGAATGACAAAAAAATATGTTCCCATCTTGTCTTGTTCCATCCGCTCCGAATGGAGAAGGAATGGGGATTATGGTCTCCGTCTCGAATTTCTTGAACCTATCCAAAGCTATCCTTTTATTTTATTTTATTTTTATGTTTTAAAATTTAAATTATATTTTAAAAATTAATATTAAAAATTAATTAAACGAACGATAAATGAAGATTTTCCAATCCCGTCCTGCCTTCCAAAAATCCCCGACGGAGCCAGGATGATAACCTTGCCCCACCCATACCCTACTCTACCCATGAACAAAACAACAAAATTCTCCAAAGTTATAGATATGTATAAATGTATGCTTTTGTAGGAACAATATTATAATATTTTTATATAAAGTTGTGTTTCTTCAAAAGTAATAAATCAACATTTTTATGGAATAGCGCATTTTAGGAGCAATGACATAATATTCTTCTGGAATATTAGTATATTGTAATAAATAATTTTCAAACAATATATATCCACCAATAATCGATATAGTGGATACAACATAACTATATAAAATAATATATACAAATTTGTCACTTTGTAAAATAAAATCAACTTAATAGTAAGAGCACGTTCTCTTTGCTGTGTTCAAGTTTTCAGTTTTGTAAAATACTCAAAACTTATTTTGTTTGATATTTTTGAAATTATATTTTGAAAACAAAGTAAAATTTAGAGAAATTTGCACTTTTCATCCTCAATTTTCGCCATCAACTTTTTTTAGCACAATCTATCCCCCAACATTTCAATTATGTAGCAAAACTCTTAATTTTCTTTATTTTGTCCATGAAATGATGAATTTAGTTTCTTTTTTAAATAAAAAAATAAAATAAAGCAATAAAAAGACCAAAAAAAAAAAAGAAAAAGAAAATTGCAAAAGAAATCACATAGCTTTTCAAAAACTACATATAAATCATTTAATACATATTAACAAAAAAAGAAGTAAACATTTTATTTTTCCCATCCAGATCACCCCCCACCCCCACGCCACCTCACACCCACTCCACAAATACAATCACGTCGGTGATGACATCACCACCTTAGAATTTTAATTCGGAAAAAATAAAAAAGAAGAAGATTAAAACCGATTGGATAAAGAATCGATAATTGCGATTTTGTTCTTACAAACGGATGGCGGATGACTAGTGATGTGCCTACTATCGGTTTATCCAATGAATTTTTTTACTTACTTCTACGTTAGTCATAATTTTTTATTTTATTTTGTTTTTTTCTGAACTAATTTTATTGTAAGGTGGAGGCGGTGCCACTACTATTGCATTTGTGGAGGTAGTGTTTTGCCATGTGTGCGTGTGAGATAGGGTGAGGGTAGGTTGGTGGGGTGATATTGGCAGAGAGAGATGAATGCTTCTAAATTCTTTTTTTTAATTAATATGTATTTAATTGTTTTAGGTGGGATTTATTTGTACTTTTAAAAAAGTTACGGAACTTTCTTTTCATTTCTTTTCTTATTTTTTGCTGTTTTATTATTATTTATTAGTTAAAGAGGAGGAAAAATTCGTCATTTTATGGCCAAAATAGAAGGAATGGCGAGTTTTGCTATATAATTGAAATGTTGAAGATGGATTATGATTAAAAAAAGAGGTGGTAGATTTGTTACATTTTACAAAGATTAGGGATAAAAAAATACAAATTTCGCTAAAAATTATAACACAAAAATCAAAACACATTTTTAATGTTTTGACTATTTTCAATGAAAACATAAAAAACCTCAAAACAAAGAAAAAATTATTTAAATATAAATTAAAAAAAAAAAATGGTTCAATCCATTATTGGTTATCTAAATAGAAGTTTAAAAAAATTTATTTAAATGAAATCAGATAAAAAATCTCATTTCACATCATTAATTTTTATTTTTTATTTCCTATTTTTGGCAAGTCAATTAATTATTTTTTGTATTTTATTTTTGTAGAGGAAAAAAATATTGTAAGATTCACCAATTTTAACGAATATATATTATTGAGTTAATCTCATTGATGGTCACTAAAGTTTCAGCGAAATTACAAAACATTTACTGAAGTTATAAAGTTTCATTGTCGGTTATTGAAGTATAATAATCCGTTCACCATCGGTCACTCTATTAAATTTATAGTGTGAATTGATGACATGTCACCGTTTAAATGTCCAAGCACACAATCGATCGATATTTGATAAAAATTGACGCCACGCGAACTTAATGTACTAATAACAATAAATTTGGATCACAAAAGATGCACCTATGAGGACCTAGCTGCAATTTTTGGACAATATATAAATGAGATCTCAAACTATTTGCACAAACCGATTCAACCGTTTTTTTTTGGGGGAGGGGGTTTAGGATTATTGTTTGGGAAAAAATCGGGTTGTGCAAATAGTTTGAGAATCTAATTTAGATATTGTCCATAAATTACAGATAGGTCTTCATATTTTATATGCATCTTTTGTGGTTCAAATTTATTGTTATTAGTATAACAAGTCCACGTGGCACTAATTTTTGCCAAATGTTGACCGATTATGTGTCACGTAGACACTTAACGGTGACACATCGTCAATTTACGTTGAGAATTTAATAGAGTGATTGTTGGTGAACTCATTAGTATACTTCAGTGACCGACACTGAAACTTTGTAACTTCAATGACCGTTTTATAATTTCACTAAAACTTCAGTGACCGTCCAATGAGATTAACCCATATATTATTTGATAATATAGTAACATAAATGTTTTGTAATTTACCGAATAATCAAATTTATTGAATAAAATGTCAAAAATATATTTTTCTCAAAATTCAAAATCAAACATGTTTTCAGTTTTTTTAGAAATAGACAAATCAAACGCATTTTCAACAATATTAAAACAGACTATCAAAACCGAAAACTAAAAATAAATTCAAAATTCAAAATTGAAACGCAAAGAGAATGAGTCCTAACATTTTTTTAAATAGAAAATAGGAACCGCTTTGCTAATTTAATAGACTAGAACTTGTGAGTTTTCTTTGAAGAGAAAGAAAAACCAATTTGTATTAGTTAGGCCTGTTCTCTTTGGTATTTTCAATTCGTTTTCTGTTTTGTGTTTTTGAAAATAGTTAAAACGTGTTCTTTTTACTATTTTCGGAAAGGCATTTTTGAAAACACAAAAAAAATACAAAGAAAACGGAAAACGACTTTTTTATTATTTTGGGCGTTTTGTAATAAAATGAGGTCTTGGCAAAACACGTGGTCGGTGCTTTGAATCTGCGCCGACGCTTTTTTTTTTTTTTTTTTTTTTTTTGGCGAAAAAATTGATGATTTGACCATGTCTCGCGTTTTTTTTTTTTTGACAAAGGGTGGCTGCTTGTCTAACTGGCCAAATGCTTGAGTTTCGAAATAAAAGGTCACGGGTTCAATTTCCAGCTCATGTACAAGTTTTTTAATTCTTTTTAAATGTCTTTAATTTTGTTTAAATGTTTTTAAATATTTTTAATTCTATAATTAAATATTTTTAATTGTTTTTAAATGTTTTTAATTCTATAATTAAATATTTTTAATTGTGTTTAAATATTTTTAATTATTTTTAAATATTTTAATTATTTTTAAATGCTTTTAATTCTATAATTAAATATTTTTAATTGTTTTTAAATGTTTTTAATTCTATAATTAAATGTTTTTAATTGTGTTTAAATATTTTTAATTGTTTTTAATTCTATAATTAATTGTTTTTAATTATGTTTAAATATTTTTAATTCTATAATTAAATGTTTTTAATTGTTTTAAATTGTTTTTAAATGTTTTTAATTCTATAATTAAATGTTTTTAATTGTGTTTAAATATTTTTAAATATTTTTAATTCTTTTTAAATGTTTTTAAATTCTATAATTAAATGTTTTTAATTCTATAATTAAATATTTTTAATTCCATAATTAAATATTTTTAATTCTTTTTAAATGTTTCTAATTTCATAATTAAATATTTTTAATTGTGTTTACATGTTTTTAATTCCAAGTTTAAATTGTTTTTAAATAATAATTGTTTTTAATTCCAAGTTGAAATTGTTTTTAATTTCAAGTTCAAATTTTTCAAACGCGTTTTCGAGTTTTCTGTTTTTGAAAACAATTTTCGAAAACACAAAAAAAAAACGATTTTCAAAAATCTCAAGACAAACACTCAAAACACAAAACACAAAATGAATTCAAAACTCAAAACACAAAACTCAAATTCAAAGAGAACACAACCTTAGAATTTCGTGCTTGTTATAAAATTAGAGAAGAAGAAAAGAGAGTTGAGAGAGTTAAAACTCAACTGTATCAATTTATTATAATAATGACCAATTATATGTAGGGTTTCAATGAAAGTTACAATTTGAATAGAACACATTTTTTTTAGAATAAGTAAAACAATAATATAAACATCTAGATAAGACCAAATAAACATATATTATTATCTATTATTTTACAACAATATTAATACTTAATTGCTTTCAGAGACTATATAAGACTCTTATTTTGTGTAGGAAAATTAGTGCAATCCATCTTCAACCTTTCAAGAAAGTTGCAAAAATATCTTTACTTTTTTTTTTTTTTTCGCGCAAATCATCTTTTGAGACATTATATGATATATTTGCCCTCTTCTTAAGTGTTAGTTTGGTGAAGTTTAAAAGTAATTTTTAAAGAAAATTTGAAAAAAATTAGTAAAATGTGTGGTTGAAAAGTTGAACAAAATCATAGATACCGCGAAATATGTGGTTAAAAATGATTGAAAAAAAGAGTTTGGAAAAAAAACAAACAAACAAACCAAACATGCTCTCAATAAACAAAAAGAAAAACTTAAATGGGAAAATTGCTGCAAGAGTGTCAAAACACAACCTTTGACACAATAATTATTATTATTATTATTTTTTTAAAATTTCAAGTTATACCATGATGCATCTATAGTACATAATTTCTATTTGGGGTATGTCAAATTTTTAGAACATCTCTAACAAATTCTTTTAATATAAGATGCTCTTTAATTTAAAGAGTCAATTCTTAAAATTATGTTATAATGGATTCTCCAATTTAATATTTTAATTTAGAGAGTGAATTTGACTCTCCAAATTTTAATATTTGATATATTGACTTTAATTAAATAATAGTATATATAAATTTGGAGGGAAGTATATGAAAAAAAAAAAAGAGATAGAGAAATATATTAAATGTTTTTTGGAAGAAATAAAATAAAAAGCATGGATAAAGAGACTGTTAAAATGTTTAAAAACATTTTCTTGAAATGTTTATATCAACCAAGAATATTCTAACACAAAGGAAACTATTTTCTTGTACTAAATTTAGCTACAAGGTGAAGCATAAAAATACCACTAAACAACAATTAAATATTCCTATTCCAATAATCTTCTTGTAAAAATCAGTGGGCATTTTTCTTTAATCTTTTCTAAACATCCTCGTTCCCAATAGAGTTTAAGCTTGTAGACGCAACGGCACCATAATCTTCGGGTAAATTGAAATCAAACCTAACGGAGACAAGAAAAATGCAGAGAGGACCAAGAAAATAAAGTACGACTTAAATAAGACAAATTGTGGCCAATTTAGGCACTTATTAAGTAGCAATCAAGTAGTACATTAATTAACACTAATACATTAGCATAATCTGCCTCGCCCTTGAGATTAATTCTATTCTTGAGCCACCCCCCATCAAGGAGAGAGTACTCTAAGGAACTGATGAAAATGCCAAAGGATAGAAGTTGCCCTTGTAATAAAAATATGCCACCACCCTTAAGATGACCATCCCTTACCACACACACATATATAGGATAACTTGATCATTCATTCATCGGGAAAGGCTTCAGATAGGTGGATCCACTGCCACTTGCCGCCACACGCTGCCACACACCGCCAGGAGCCATTGGCAAGGGGTGGCGGCAGCCGATCGCAAAACCCGAAACTTCACATAAAAGGGGTGGCAATGCTAAGAGGGTTTGATCAAGAAGATAGGAGTGGATGTTATAAGTATGTTGGTAGTCATGAGAGCAATAAAAGAGTGAGGTGACTTAAGTAGGAATATGTGGTCACTTTTAGTTAAAGGGAAGCAAAAAGGAAGTAAAAAGGGTGAAATGGAGGGAGGCTCTTAGCATCTTCCAAGGGATATGCCATTGGCATCTTCACTGCTCACATCACCATCATTTTTTTTTTTTTTTTGCCCATTTTATTTTCAAATTCAAATTGCTTTTGGCCCATGTTTTTCTGCTGCCATACTGAACTTTTTCTAGCAATTTATTAAGCAAATACTTATAAAGTTTTATGGTGTTCAATATTATGCATCATTAGAAGATGAATTTGAAATCACTTTGCACATGGCAAAACTTTTGAAAAATCTGGTAAGATCAAGGTGATCTTATTAGAATGGATAACAAATGAAATTATACGCAACGTCGAACAATATTAGAGATACCATTTCACGTTTATAAAATTATACTATATATACCTAGTGATCAATATTTGGGAAGCCCAAATTATCTCGAAACATAATATTTACCTAGTGATCCAACCCAAATTTCAATTTAAAGTAAGTTAGTAAACTAGTCAAATATTTTTTTATCATCATACATTTTGTAGAACATACAACTTTTACTCACTCTCCTCACATTTCGTAGAACCCACTGTTTATAAACTACAAAATCTTTACTAAACATACTCAAAATTTCTCCAACATCAAGGGCAATTTAAATGATATCTTCTGTCAAGAAAAACACCCGTTAACCTTAGATGATCAACTGTTTGATATGTATAAATGTACTAACTCATTATTATTAGGGTTTAAATTATTATCCAATTGAGGGGAGATACTCAGTATACAAGAAATAATTCTAAGTTATACAACATTTTTCTTATATCATTTTATTATAGAGAGACAAGTCACAGAATTTCTATTTTATTGGTTTTCCTTAAAATATCCAAAACACAAAATATTTGAATCTAGGTACTTGTGTTTCGGTCTAATTATATGTATTGTCTTATTATACTGCAGAATTATAGAATAGCCGAATATGTCGTGTCTTAAAAAATAGATACTCTATTTCATCATCTACAGGAAAAAATATTTTTTTACAAAAGTTAGATCCAATTTGAATTAGTGGATATTCTTCTTTAGTATTCTTTTTTGCTTGGTTTTGGTCTGATTGAGATTTTCATGTTCATGGCTGACACAACCAGAATCATTAACTTAAACATATTTTGATACTTTTTGTTGATTGCGTAATGCCTTTGCACAATAAAGATTTCGGTACTTGAGTCAAAAGAAAGTGCTCTCTTGTGTAATATATGTTTTCTCCAAGTAGTTATAAATTCCATTTTAAATTATAATTTTGTTAAAAAAAAAATGGTCCAAGTCTTTACTATCAATTTGGGACTTAAATGAATTGAATTACTCGTTTGAACTTTTTGCACTGAAAATCATATTGAGATGAACAATTGATACCCATAAATGTTATCGTAGTACAAATGTTTTTAATCATGTTAAACTCAATTCAATCTAACATTCGATTTCTCAATTTCTCAATTCGTTTTAAAGTGATCTTATTCTATTGTGGAAATTTGAATCTTAGGTTGACTCATGACATAATATGCCAAGCATATTATTTGATGCTAATGAGCTCGCATCATGCAGTGAGCTTTCTTTTCATTTATTATTTAATTTAATTTAATTTAATTTGCTGCTTACGTATGCAATGTGCTTTGGCATGTATAAAGTTGACGTGCAATATCAATTGTTTTCAAGTACAAAACATGAGGTGTGTGTAGGATTATTATGGGCATATTGGATATTCCGATCCAAGTTATGATTAGAGACCTCCGGTGCTATTTTCTCTTTTGTTTAAGTGCTGGTAACGGTTGAATCCAAGCTATAGTAGTGCACGTCAACAGAGAACCTCAGAATAGGTACTACAAAATTTTACAGATTCAAGAATATATTCAAATCTCAACCAAACATGTTCCTGCATATTTTCTTAATCATGGGAAATATCTTGTGAGAATCAAAAGGAACACAAAATATTTAGATATGCCTGAATTTAGAGTTTCCTCGTTTCTTAAATACTAACTTAACAGGAACATGTATACAATCATGCTAATCTCGGACTCTGGACGAGATTTCGACTCTACTAACCATTATTCCTAAAGTTTCAAATAAGGTTTCATCCATCAATTATTCCTTGGAAGTGAAAATTTCACTCTACTTGTCTTTCTTCGTTTTCGTTATAGGCAGTGATAGAGATAGTTCTGTTTTAAAACTGCAAAGTATGAGCTATCAGGTAAATTTTTCGATCAACTCCTCATGTCAGGGAAAGGTTATTCTTTTTTAACCATAAAAAGATGACAATTTATTAAACCAGAAATAAAAGTACAGTAAAGGAAGAGGGCTCGGCCTGACTGCCAACCAATGAAAAAATAAAGACGACTTCAAGGGGCAAAATACCTCCATGAAGGTAAGGTATGTTATTCCTTCCAAGTCCAATCTAAAACAAGGACAACCAACTTAAACGCCAATCCATCGAAATCATGGAAGCATCAGATTATCGGAACAAACAAAACCAAATATTTACCAAAAAATCTCTCACATAATGAGCTTCTAACAGAATATGGGAAAATGAACATTCAGTTGCACAAGCAGTCTTTGGATATGTTCTAGTACATATTAGATACCCCAAGGGAAAAGGTAATTAATAGAGTACATAGTTCATATAAGGTGGTCATCTCAAATGGGAGGCAATTCTATTTATTTCATTGACTGTATATAATCTTACTCACAATGGCTTGAGTTCTGCCCGTCATGGTTTATTAGTCCTTCTTATTGCAAGCAGTTTTCCTCTTCGACTAATTAATTTTTACTTATATAAGACAAGTACTTATTCTATCAAAAAATATGTATTATAAACTTGTATACTAGAACTGACCTATTAATGTAAATAATGCAGATGTATTTTGCTGGGGCTGGTTTCATAGGAACCACCTCTTTCCTCCCTTGGTTTCTTTGAGCTTCATCACAAGATCCTCGCGCTGAGCCTCAACTTCAGCATATTTGAGACTCATTTGGAGATAACGCTCTTGGAGGTCTCTCAACTCTGTCTCCAATGATGATTTTGTTCTTTCATGACTTTGTCTTGTCACTACTTCGCCAGAAACTTCTGATTGCTTGGAAGCAGTTGTATGGTTGTTCTGTCCCATGGACATAAACCTGCGGTAGATGTTAGCCACAACGAGTTAAGAATTGCGAGTTGTGAACATATCTACTGGCTTAGATGACTGGGTGCTTTTAAATGAGGTTAACTTAACAGCATTTTACAAAGAATAACTTAAAATAACCCAAGGTAGAAGCAGCTATGAGAATCATCTTTAAGAAGATAACTGAGAATTTGGATACCTTTTGGGACAATCCATTATAAAAACTTTTTGTTTCTAATGATTTGCTTGTTGATTTAAATTTTCTCAAGTATGGACAGAACGGAGATTTTTGTATGAAAACTTAATGCATCAAGAAGAATTAATATAAACAATATATCTAGGAAATTATACTGGATGAAATGAAGCTGGACATCACACTGCTAATGTGATAGGGATTGACAAGCAGGCCATTCTAGCAGAAGAAAGGGAAGTTACACGAGAAAATAGACTGAATGCTTCAAAAGAAAAATCATGACACAGACATGCAATGAGGCAATGAAGCCAGAATTTATCATGTCAGTATTTAGAGTATACCCACCTATGAAGCTGAATTTTGTATTTGTTATTTGCATCCAAAGCCTCAGAAAGCTCATTCTCAAGACACTGTATTTTTGATAAATGATCCATACTGATAGCATGAAGATTTTCATCATGACCGTCAAGACCATTATAACCCTGAATGAGGGAGGAGAAATATAAAGTAACTCAGATGTAAAAGGTAATTATAGTCTAAAACAACAACAATTATGTTAGATGATTATTAAAGGTCACACCTCTCTTTGATATTGACTTTCATGTGTACTTCGCTCATTTTCTTGATGTTCCTGTTCTGGACTAGTCTGTGTTCGACTGGTTCTCTTCAAAGTTCCATTCTGTCATTGCATTAATAAATTCTAAGTTTTCTGTTCATACTCTGTACTACAAAGCTTTTAGACATAAACAGACGATAGACATGGGAAAATAAGAAAAAAAATACCATTCTACGACGAGGTTGTATCTCCTCCTCCATCAATTTTAGATCTCCTTCAAGGGCTCGTGCTTTCTCCAAGCATTCATCTTTCTCCTCCTCGAGTTGATAAATCTTTTGCTGAAAATGTATGTTTGCCTTCTTTATTTCGCTCACCTCATTTCTTAGGTCTGCATTCTCAATACATAAGGTCTCATTTGCAATCAAAGCACTTTCCATTTGCAAAAGCTTTTCTTCTAGGGCTATCTTCTCCATTTTGCATTCCTCAAAATCTGACATAGCTTTCTGCAATCTAGAAACCTTTTCAGAGAATATAATCTTTTCCGCCTTAAGTTCTTCATAATCTCTAGATACAGTCTGTAATGTGAGCTCTAGTTTTCCCTTTGCAGACGCACATTCCATGAGCTTGCTTTTCAAGACTGAGACTTCATCCTGAAGCTCTGGTATGTTCACCAACTGAACCTTCAAACGGGAAATTTCTTTAGTAAGTTGCTGGCGTTCATAATCAGAGACGGTAAGCTTCAGCTCAAGGTCATTCATTTCTGTCTTGAGTCTTTCTTCACTTTTCCTATAACTTCCCAACAATTTCAACATCTTTTCATTTTCAGCCATCAGTGTTTCATAGCTTCTCTGAGAAGCAGCTAGCTCGCCTTTTAAGCCTTGAAATTTCAACTGAGATTCTGCCTGGACTGCATCAAGTTCCTTTTTGGTTAATTCAGCTTTCAACAGAACTTCTTGAAGGGAAGATTCTAGCTTGGCCTTGTCAGCAAGTAAAATGGAAATTTCACCTTGAGTTTCAAAAGAAATTCTTTCCCTTTCCTTATGAGCATCATAAATCTGCCCAGTTAGATGTTCTACCTCTTTTTGAAGACTCCCAAGTTCAGTTGTCTTCTCCAAGAATGTCTGCCTCAAACTTTCCACCAGAGTAAGTTTCTCTTTTAGATTCTTATTTTCTCTTGCGGAAAAATCTTCTAGCATTGAAGTGAGATGATCTTCCAATGATTTAACCTTTTTGGAGCAATCAGACAGACTGTTTTTTGATGCACTCAATTGAGATACCATTTCAGAACAATGCTCATGCAGTTCTAAATTTTCCCTGTTCAATTCTGAGTTTGAATTCTTAAGTTTCATGCTTTCTCCTATAAGAGTTGCAGCAGACGCCTGTAGTTTCTGATTCTCTGTTTGAGATTTTGACACTCTGCTTGAGCTTCTAACCAGTGTTTTTGCATATCTTCACATTTTTGTTTGAGATCAGATATATAGATATCCATTTCGAGTTTCAAGTTTCGGATCTCATCTTGGAGACCAATTGCAACAGATTTCGAGTTATCTAGTTCCAGTTGACAAGATTCTTTCTCATCTTTCAAACGACTTATTTGAGACTCCAGACCAGATATGTATTCCTGTAACTGCAAGTTTTCTTCTTGCAACTCCAATAAGTTCTTCTCTAATTTGTGTTTTTCTGACTCTAGCTCTTCCAATTTCCTTTCAAGCATCTTGTTAGCTGAAACATGGGAACTCGCAGTGTTTTGGAGAACTATCAAATCATTTTTTAGATTCTCCAAGCACTCTGAGGCAACATTGCTTTCCCTCAACGCAAGTTCCACGTTTTTCTCCAGATGGCTATTTGTCTGTTGAAGGTCAGCAACTTGAGCTTCTAATTCGCTCAGTTGCTGCAAAAGAAAGTTGGTGTTTTCTTCCTTTGAAAGCAAATCAGCCTCTAAATTCTCCACCTCACAACTTTTCTGAGCCAATTCCTTCACTAAGTTTGAATAACTCTCTTCAACTGTTGCCTTTAAATTCTCGTGTTTTTGAAGCTCCAAGATGCAGTTATCCAGCTCCTCCTGAGTCTCTGCAAAAACAGTGCTTCTCTGTTCGATCTCGACTTCACGATGTTTAAGAATTTCCATATACTTGGCGATCCTTTGTTCCAATATCTTATTCAACTCGAGCAAAGAGCTAACAATATATTCAGCTGGTGATTTCATAGTTGTTGTGTTTCCCTTGCTTGCAATCATAATAAGATCCTGAAGAAAATAATCACACTTCTCACTTTCATCAGAGGATATATTATCCCATGGCTTGTTCAGATGGTGAAAAGCCATTTTAAACTGTTCCAATATATCAGTAAAATGTTTTGAAGTTTCAAAACGAACAAGCTGCACCTCCTCGGCCACTTTCTTCTCAAGCTCCTCTTCCAGTTGAGACATTTGACATTTAGGATCAATCACCTCAGACTCATCGCTATAGGATCCACAATTTCTAATGTTATTCTTATCTGATTCCTCAAGCTTCAATACGAGGTCGAGATTTTCATCGGTGAGTTCAGCACAATCCTTCTCCAGCTCCTGAAATTTTTCTTTCAAGGCTTCAATTTCTCCAGTGAGATTCATATAATTTTCATTGTTGTGATCCACGTCCTTCGAGTGTCCTCTTGGAATAAAATTTGACATTTTTCATCTAATCTGGCAATTTCTTCTTCCTTAACAGATAGTTTATATTTGTATTCTTTTTCGGCATGCAAGAGATCCTGGCCATTCGAATTCCGTTCATTCTCCATCTCATCAGTTTTGTCTCTTAATGCTTTCTCGAGCAATTGCACATTGACTTGCAATGTCTTCTCTGATTCCTGAAGTTGTTGCAACTGGAGCAGCAAACTCTTATTATCCTGGGAATATTTTGCAATGGAACTTTCTATCTCCTTAAAGTCAAATTTTAAAGATGAAAGATTCTCTATTTCGACTTTCTGCTGTTCTATGGTTTCCTCCAGTTCTTGAAGAAGAGAAACAAGCTCGATATTTGATTCTTGACTTCTTTTCAGCTGTTGGGCTAAATTAGCATTTGATTCTTGCTGATATTTTATCTCATTCTCCAGTTCTTTTTGAATCTGAACGAGGCTTGCAGGTTTAGTCATTGAATCTGATAGTGTAGCCTGTTTCATTGTGGATTCCTCAAACAATAACTTCAACTCTTCTCTGTCTCTCCTCAGGCCATCACATTCTGCACATGATGCCGAGAGCTTAATCTCTAATTCTGCCTGCTTTTTTGACAGATCAGCGAATTCCTTTCTCGACAGATCCAAATCAAGCATTAGCTTCCGGGCATTTCTTTCCCACATTTTAGCCTCTGCAAGTAGTTCCTCAATAACGTCTTCTGCAGCTACAAGAAGATCTTTTGATGTATTAACATCGGTAAATGATGACCTGGCAACTTCCGTTTCATTGTGCACATCTGCTCTTAAATGTAACCTTGAATTAAAAGATGACTGGTTTGATGGAGAATGATCATCAAGAAAATAATTATCGGGTGGACTATTCTCCAAGCTGCTTCCAACTGGTCTTCCATGAGAGTTGCATTTCTTACTCCTTGAGGATGAATTTTCCTTTGCTATAGAACCTTCAGCTGAATCAAAACTGCGATTTGACTCAGATGCCGTGTGACTTGTTTCCTGCAAAGAGAAGAAGAGAGATATTGCCAATTACATGGTAGTAAAAAGTGAATATTGAGAGGAGTCTCAAAATTGATTGAGGATTAGGCAAATTTCTGTAGCATACTGTATCTGATCTTTTCAAAACATGGATATAATTAGGAAATCCTTGTTTTGAAGTATGTTTAAACAACCATAGATAAGACCCATTGTTTATAGAAATATTTTTGTTTGCCAAGGTTTTCGACTTTTCACGCAAAGATATGTGAGTGCCAAAAACAGGGATGAATGTAGGGCCATTAAAAATGTCCATAAGTTGATAGTAATTGAGGGTCTTAAGATGGATGTGTGGTCATAATAGAATGGATAAGGTAAAAAAGAGTATATCTCAAAAATGGAGGTGACACCAATTGAGGTTAAATTAAGAAATGATGACTTAGGTTGTTGGGGGATATCTTGCATAGATATAAAGATGCTATCAATCATAAGAGTGATGCGATCTCAATAGAACACGTTAGAAGAGAGAGAGGTAGACCAAAACTAACATTCTTGTTCTAGTTGCTTTGAATCTTTGAGTAGATATAGCAACGAGCCAAATGGAGTGGCAAAAAAAATTTATGTAGCCGACTCCAATTATTGGTAGCATTCGGCATGAAAATTCAATATTGAGTTGGCAAATATAACGGAGAGAAAGTGAACCAGATATGAAGTTGTAAAAATACCTCGCTATCTAATTTCACAGGATATGAAGTATTGCCCAGGTCTTGATGTCCAAAAGTACTATCACTTGAATTATCTGATCTATTTGATTTACTGCTCATATCTTTCTCACTGGCATTGGAGCATTTTGATTCATCATCCCTAGACACAAGGAAAACAAGTTTCAGCTAAATGTTCAAAGTCCAGAAGGAAAATTTTTGCCATAAGCTACAAACCTGGTCTTTGGTCTTGGAGTTAGGCAATGGATTTTGAACTGTAAACCAGACAAACGAACACATTTGTGTTAGCACTGAAACTCTGGCGCAAATGAACTTTCAATATGGCATCTTTGAAACTAGTAGAGGCCAAAATCAATCATGCCCAAATTTAAAGAAAAAGAGTGTAACAACAGTTAGTACACATAGGCATACGGATTATGAAAAATCAAATAAACTAATTTTATTATTCACGAATACTTAAACCATTGGGCATTGCAGTGTGCATGAAAATTTTATGAGTTTTTTGAAGGTTAACAAGGCAGAATTGCATGTCTAAGATGTCTGCATCAAATCACTACCAAGATGAACAAATCAAAATTTATTACCAAGTCAATTTTGCTTATTGTATGTGTATGTGTCACCTCATTCCAAATTCAAGTAGAGTAGGCACGGCTTCATTAAGTAGGTTGTTCTACACTCTATTTGTTTGGAGAGGAAGGGTAGGAAGGAAATAGTTACTTACGAGGGGAATGGAGGGGAACCAACATATTACACAATGAGGTGCCGTAGAGATTTTGAAGCATTCCCTAAATCTAACTCAAAAGTACAAGACATAAAAATTCAGTCCTCTTCCCTTCCATTCCAATCACTTGAATCCTCCTTAAAACAAACAGGACTCGTTATGGCAATAATATTACCAGTTTTTTCATTGAAATGTGGAATTTCCATCTTAATTGCTTGCTTTAGTATGACTTGAAATTTTCATCTTGCACAACTCACCTGCAAAACTGTCCCGTGATTGCAATTCTTCAGAGGTTGTGAAACAGCTGCCGACACCCTTGAACTTATATAACGTGCCATATTGATAGTAGCCTCTCCAAGGATGCCGGATCTAGCCATGCCCTATAAAGAAGGGGTGAAATTATTTTCTATGAGTGATTTGTCATCTCAATTTTCTTGAACCTTGAAATAGAGCAAACCAGAAACAGTACTGAAATGTTATATGGTTAAAGTAATATATGTAACTTCATTAAACAGATAAAAAAAGATTTACGTCATACCATGGATACAACAAGCTTGAAGAGGCATTCTTCATATTCTCTCGAAGAATCATTGCGTGAAAGCCATATAGATTCCAAGAGAGTCTCAGACCATTGGCAAGTGCCATTTTGCACAAGTGCTTTGCCCAATTTAGCAACTGTTTTCCCTGTTTCTACAGAAATTAAAGAGACAAAAAGCTTGTCCCATCCTTTTGGCACCTGCTGCACAAAATTTATATATAACCAATAAAAACGTGAGATATATTACTAAAAAGTTCCACAAAATACAGAGTTTCATAGAACCATGATTCATTCTACCATTTAAACCAGAAACGAAAAAGTAAAATGGTTAGAAGAAAATGTTGAGACACATCAAAGGGAATGGATAATTTGGGCCATTGCTTGATTTTTATTCCTCTGGTAAGCGATTCAGAAATTGATGTAGGAATGATGAAAAGGATTCATGTAGCTGTGAATACAAATTTATTCAAATTGAAATGTTCGCTTGAAAAACAAAAGTGCCTCAGTGTAAAAAGTCACAGAAATTGCTTGCATATCATATTCTGCATTAAGGTTGTGTTCATTCGGTGGGAATTGAGGAGTGAATAATATAGGAATTCACAAATTCTTGGAATTGCAAAATATGGGTGTTGGATTGTTGAAGTTCAATCCTTGGGCATAACATTGATATTTCATTCATGCTTCTTATTAATTACAAATTACAAGAGAGTATGCAACTCATAAATAGAGAGATGAATAACTAAAAAACAGTAATTAAAGAATTCACAAACTAGTGAGATTGGCTCATCTTTGAATATATATGTATATGTATTTATCTTTGTTTTACAACTCAATAGTAAAAACTCCTCAATGTGTTTGGTGCCATGGAATTGGGGCCAAATAATTGAAACCTTAGAAATGTGAATCAATTGTTTCTTGAATTCCAACTCCAACGCTCCCAATTCATTGCCATTACACTCGTATTGAAGATTCGAATTCCATAGAATACAAAGCTCTTGAGAACTCAAACAAACGGACTGTAACTCAGTTAAATTCTGAAGCCAAAACAAATATTTTATGAATGATCAAAAAAACCAAATCTTTGGAATCACCATTCCTGATCAAATAAATAAGAAAATGAAGATAGAAGAAAAAGAAAATGTAAGCATTAACACCTGAAGGGCTTGGAAATTGGAGAATTTGAAATCAATCTTTTCTCTTGAATTGGTTATCTTGTTGTCGTTATGCCTCTGCAACTTGAACATTTTCTTTCAATCTCTTTCTTATGAGTAGAATTAAGTGGGCATTGCTTTAAGATTTTGAAATGTTGAAGTAGAGTATGAAAATTACTGGCATTGGATTTGGAGTGAAAGAAACAAGAGAGAAGCAAAACAGGGGCGCTGTTAGATAGCCTGTCATTATTGTTCTCAACTTCTCGTTGGTACAGTGTAGTTTTCCAATTCTACACTGTAGAGTTTGGCGCATCACATGATGATCTCATGGTGGGTGTGGTGGATGTGTAATATTCACTCAAGTTCCAGTTCAATTAGCAAACAACGAATCCATTAGTTCTACCAAATCTTGTTTTGGTGACTGCACTCTAGTCACATTTTTCTTTTTTACTTGTGAAATGACAATATTAGTATAAAATTTTATTTGATGGTCTGTTGAAATAATTTAGGAAGAGTTTGAAAATAATTTGTTGTTAAGAGTCATAATATTTCAGCATTTGTATTGATAGTGTCGATTTTATTTTATTTTATTATACTTTTGTCATATCGTGAATGTCACGTGTAAGTCATACGAGAGAAAAGATACAACATAGAGACAGAGTTGCAAAAAATCACTACAAGCCATGAGATGATGTGGGAGCCTTGCATGAACAACAAGTATGTCACTGGAACCAAGATTTTCCGTCTAAATTTATGAACACTTCACTGGTACCATAAGTGCCTCGATGAGGTCCCCAAGGTCACACATACCCTGCATGGGGGTTTGCCTACAAGAAAACCCTTGGCCAGGTGAAGAAAATGGGTCCAAACCTTGATCTCTTTGTTGATCGAAACACGCAGAGAATTCTTTGCCTTTAATCCCGACACTGATTGTGATGATTATGGCGAGGTCTATAACATCTTTTCAAGTAAGGTAAAAATCTTCTGACACGTTTATTATCGGTTGCAAAACTTTCTCCATTTAGAAGGACCTAGGGGACAAGTAGAGATTCTTGAGGTGACATGGTGAGAGGCTCATTGCCATGTGTACAAGTTACAAATGAAACATAAGCAAATATATGACGTTTACATGTTCAATGACCTTAGAAAAACTCTATACATTTTTTTTTTGTAACACTCAATTTTTTTTTTGAAAAATGACTTGATCGTTGAAGTGCAAACGGTCGTCGAACCATTTCTAGTACGATTGCCTTACATCTTAACAATGTCCAAGTACGGATAACACATGTGAATTAGAATCTATTGATAGTTGTATCATTCAGATTTTGAGTTAGTAATTCAAACTTTCTTGAATCCATTTGTGTCCTTTTGAATCATATATTCGGAAGTAAAACTTGAAGTACTTTTTAACGACGATTCAAATATCATCAATGTGTATGTGTGCAACAATTTATAAAATATTTTCCGCCAAAAAAGAAAAAAAGAAAGAAAAAGCCACTCAATCTTAAAACAACGTTTTATTCATAAGTTTAATAATACATTTTGAACCTTATAATTGACCTTAATTGTAGTTTAATTTCTCATTTTATTTGTGTCATAGGGAGTTTATCTCCATTTTCTAATATAGTTTTTGACAACTTAACTATTAATTTTTTAAAGTTTTTTACAATCTTGTCTTCAATGGATGAAATCTATTCACTTCAACTTAACCGTTAAAAGACATGTGAATTTTACATCTTTTAATTTTTTAACCGTTAAATACTTAATTTCAATTAAAAATAAATAAAAAGGAAAAGAAAAAGAAAAGAAACACAAATAAAATTGTAAACATCATATCTTCCAAGTTCCAACCTTCGCCCAACCCGCCACCCTATGGATAGGCTCTACGCTTGTTTCTTCCCTTTCATTAAAATGAAAGAAAGAAAGAACGCCAAGATCAATTTTATAAAAATAAGGGGGAAGAAGGAAGATGAAGCTCGAGGGTTTACCAAAAACTTACCGCCCCGTGCATACGGGATCTAATAATCTTTCGTGTATAATATAAATAAATTAGTGTCTGTTTGGTAGAATTTAAAAGTAAAATTTTTGAAAATTTTAAAAGAAGTTGATGAAATGTGTGGTTGAAAAATTGATAAAAGTTGTGGATCCTCCAACATATATAATTAAAATGAATTTGAATTTTTTTTTAAAAAAAAACTATGGTAAACATGCTCTAAATAAGACAAAATTAAAAAAAGTTCGATTGTTCATTTAAAATATATTTTTATTGTTGACGAAAAAAAAATATTTTATATTGTATCAATTTTGGATGTAGCATTTGTTTTGATCTTCTTGTTTTGAAGGGTCAACAAAGCTTTTTTCATTGGAGATTTCAGCTAATTTTAAGAAGAAACAAAGAATTGTCGATGATATCCAGATGTTAATTACGAGACTATGAAATGCATACCAAATATTGTTCTTGTTAATTTTCATTAGAGTATATACTATACAAAAATATTCATGTAAAATAAATGAATTTTTTTTTTAAAATACATTAATTAGTAAATTACACTGCAAGTCTCCAATCTTTCTATTTTATTTTAATTTCATACCCATTAAATTTTAATAGCCCGTATCATTTCTAACTTTTTAGTAATTTACGCAAATACTCAACACTAATGAAATCCGTTAAAAACTTCTGTTAAGTGGCGTTAAAACATTTTATTCCTAACTTTAAATCTACAAAAAAAAAAAAAAAAAAAATTCAATAGACCAAAGAAAAAATAATAAATATTGAAAATAGAAAATAAAATGAAAAAATTATAAAATAAAGCTCTTCTTTCTTCTTCAATGACACCACACTCCCATCACATTTTCATGGGATCGGTCCGGCCTGCGGGCCAACCCATATAACCCAGATTTTAAGTTGGACTGGCCTTGACCCAAACAATACCGGACCTATATGGCCAGGCCCGTCTAGCTTGCCGGGCTAGTTGGGCTGGCCCGTAATTATTTTTTATAAATTTTTTTTGCTCCTTAAAACTAATCACTCACAAATTTTGTGAATAGCCCCAATATAATTTAAATAATATCAATCTAAAATGGTCTAAGCTTAAGTTTCCAACTAAAATTGTCTTTTTTCAAAACATTATTCCAAAAATCTCAAACTCCAATATAAAATTGTTTAGATTTAATTAAAATTTAGTTTAATTCAAATTTCAATCCAAATTATGTTTGGTGTGACAAGTAAATTATTTATTTTAAATTTACTTGTAAGTAAACTTTTTAATTTAAGCAAAATATGTTTATATCTCAAAACAATAAGACTAGCATGCTTTTACTATTTATATATTTTTTAAAATGTGTCAAGAAATAGTTTACAAATTAACCCAAAAAAAATTATTATTTTGAAAGAAAATTGATGTTTATCTATTGAAAAATACATGAGAGTTTCAATTTTATAAATTAGTCTCTTTAAAAATTTTAAAATATATATTGTCTAAGTTTATTTAAGATTGTATTTGATACAATATATTATATTGTATAGTTTTTTTTAAATAAATAAAATTAAAATCGGGTTGGCCCAATGGACTTGTTTGGGCCAGCGTGCACAAAATTGGGCTGGGTCAATCTAGTCCAGTTTCAAGTATGGCCCTATTCTGATGGGTTGGGCTGGTCCAATCCAGCCTATTTGCAAGCTCTAGTGGCAATAGCGCATATGGTGTGATGGAGTGGGTGAGGTTTGATGGGTTGGGTTGAGTTGGGGTGGGGTGGCTCAATGAAGAAAAAAAGTTTTTATTTTATAATTTTTTTAAATCTTTTAATTGGATTTGGTTGTGTATCTAAAGTTACGGGTAAAAATGCTTTTTGTACTATTTTTTTGATGGATTACATGAGTTAGGATTATTTTCATGAATTACCGATAGATTATAGATTATAGATGATATATGTCATTAAAAATTAATTGAGATGAAATTAAGATAAAGTATAAAGGTTGGGGACCTATAATACAATTTACCCAATATCAATATAAATAGAACGGCCGTTCCAATTATTAAACATAAAATTGGCATTATTAGAGCCTGACCCTAGGTTTCTCAGCCATTTAAAAACTTGAATTAAAATTGAAATTAACTTCATTTTGTATATGAATAATGCCAGTGTTCTAAAAAGCGCACTTATGCGACGTCTAGGCAGCGCCTAGGCGTGAAACGTGACCTCCACGCCTCGCCTAGGTCCTAGACGCGCGCTTTTTTAGTCAACTATTTTTTTAACTAAAAAACTTGCGCCTAGGCACGTTTAATTACGCATAAGCGCGCGCTTTTTAGTTAAAAAAATATATTTTTATCTTTTTTTAAAAAAATATTTAAAATAATATTAAAAATAAGAAAATGCTTTTTCACGCTTCGTTCTCGCCTCATCCTCGCCTAAGTCTCGCCTAGGCTCAAAAAACTTGAAGCTTGGCCTCCACGCCTAGCCACACTTTACGCTTTTTAGAACCTTGAATAATACTATTTATAGTCGTTCACTATTGGTAGTGAACTTACGTGACATTACTCAATTATTGACTATAAATAGATTACTCAATTAGAATAAATAATTGAGTAATTGAGTAATGACACGTAAATTTACTTTCAGTAGTAAACGACTATGAATTATATTACTCATATAATTTATAATTTAGCAAACGATGCATATAAAAAAGTTAAAAGTCAAACTTTCTAGTTGAATTATTTGTGTTTGACTTTGACTAGAAAAGTTTAAAAAATAACCTTATCTTAATATCTTATCTTATATATATAAAAGAAAGATAGCCATCAAAACATTTGCAAGGCTTTTCTCTCCAAATCTTGTCTCAATTCGTGAGATAATGTAATAAATAATATATATAAGTCAAAATATTAGAAATGCGTGTTTCGATATTTTTTAGTTTAAACTTTCAATATATTCTTAAAACATGTATTGATATATTATTGTTTAATTTAGTTAATCAATGTGCTCGAAGTTTCAGTCATTATTAATTACAACTATTCTATAAAGTAACATTACGTTTTTTCAGATTACTAACAATAGTAATATAAATGAAAAAATATTAACATTAAATATAACAATTTATATATTAAATTCTAAAAATCTTATAAATATAACAATTTATATTAAATAAACTTATTAAGCTTCTCAAAAACGAAATGAAAGGATGTCAGGAAATTTATTGTTGTATTGAATGCACGTATATTATTAATATGATATGAAATTAACGCAATCAGCATCTATACAATTTAGAAAATTAATTTTCAAATTATAATATAAAAATTAGTGAGTTATTTAATGAGCCGCACCAAAAATTAAGCCGGAAGCACTTCTTAAAAGTTAGAAAATGATAATCAAGCATTCCCTTAAATTATGTTTGTTTGTTTGTTTTTCACGTTAACTAACAAACAGTTAAAATTAGTTGCAATTTACAAAATATATATACAAATACACAATCTGACTGTTAAATAGAGATATGAAAACACATTCATTTGATTTAAACAAATGATAAGATTTAAACTGTTATTGTAACTGAAAAATCAATCAATCTAATAATATTTGTATCAATTATTAAAAAAATTATCTATGAATACCCAAAAATTATTTTTCAAATTATAATAGAAAATTATTCAATAAGTTTTAATATTATATTATTTATATCATATATTAAATAATATATAAGTATTTATATTATATTTTATAATAATAATAATATTATTATTATTTATATTTACGCAAAGTCAATAAAAAAATATAATTAAATTAACAGACATAATTTTAATATTTAATAATATTAAAATTTAATTAATTAATTATCCAACTTTAGATAATTAATAGTTAGTATTCCAATACAATTTAATCAAGATGAACTTTCCAATGTTTCAATTTTCTATGATACTCGGTAAAATGAATAAAATTATGAATTGACATTTGTAATTAAAAAATACACATATTTCATAACAAAATAAATTCATTTCAATTAGTAGTAATAACAAATTTGAATGCTGCATTAATTAATCAATATAAGATTTAGAGTATGTAAATATAACTAATTGTCTATAAACAGAAAACAATAAATTTGCAGAATATCGTTAACCAATATGCATTTTTACAATTTAAAAAATCAATTTTTAAATTATAATATACAAATTAGTGGGTTATTTAATAAGTCGTGCCAAAAATTAATTAATTATCTCATACACTATGACAATGAATAAGAGTCAGGGTTAATCTTTCTTCCCCACGTGGGATTATATATGAAAAAACCAATTTTAGTTATGGACAATTTTATGTAGCATTTTCTAGAGTTACAAATCGTATGAGATTCCCACAAACATAGTTTTCAAAGTGGCGTTTGAAAATCTGGATTATTATGTTGTTTGTTTGTTTGTTTTTTAATATGAATGTGTAATCAAATGTTATTTATATGATACTTTTTTATTTGAATGTAATAAATAAACAATATACTATTAAAATATTTTAAAATCATTATCATGAAAAACAAGTACCGTGCATCGCACGAGTGATATACTAGTTTGTGTTAATGAAAACTAGTATATCACCCCGTGCGATGCATGGCACTTAATTTTCATGATAGTGATTTTAAAATATTCTAAGAGTATATTATTTATTTATTACATTCAAATAAAAAAGAGTATCATATAAATAACATTTGATTACTCATTGATATTGAAAAAAAAAAACAATATAATTAATCCACATTTTGAAACACTTATTTGAAAACCACGTTTGTAGTCGAACTGCGGCGTTCTTTGAATAGTATGAATTTAATTTTGAAATTATCATATTTAGTTTATTAGTTTAATCGACTTATTATTTTTAATCTATAAATCAGATCGTTTGATAATATAACATAATATGTTTTCCGTGTATTGATTTTTTTTTTTTTTAAACTGCAACCTATTTAAATTCACTATGTGAAGTATAAAAAATTTGTGGGAAAAATAAATCAATTTTTGGAAAACTATTACATTATTGCCAATAATTCTCGTGCATTGATGTTTAATTTTTTTTTGAAAACATAACTATTTTAAATTCCTCAACCGATATAAATTAAGACATTGGAACACATAACCTCATATGTTTTTTGTTTTCAATTGAATTTATTTTGCTATGGAAGTTGTGCATTTTTTTTAAATGTTAATTTTTAATATTATTCATTTTAATCAAGTATCATACAAAATTAAAACATTGGAAAACTCATCCTAATTAAATTATATTTGACTATTGATTATTTATATTGGAATAATTTTTATTAATTACCTAAAGTTGGACAATTAATTAATTAAATTAATTAACTATTAATATTATAAAATATTAAAAAAAATTCATTTGATTTAATTATATTTTTTACTCACTCTGCGTAAATATAAATAATAATAATATTATTATTATAAAATATAATATAAATACTTTAATATTGTGTAATATATAATATAAATAATATAATATTAAAAGTTATTGAGTAATTTTCTATTATAATTTGAAAAATAATTTTTGGGTATGCATAGATAAGTGTTTTTTAATAATCGACACAAATACTATTACATAGATTGATTCTTTAGTTACAATAACATTTTAAATCTTATCATTTGTTTAAATCAAATGAATGCGTTTTCCTATCTCTATTTAATAGTCAGATTTTGTATTTATATATATTTTATAAATTGCAACTAATTTTAACTGTTTCTTAGTTAACGTGGAAAAAAAATAAAACAAACAGAATTTAAGGGAATGCTTGATTATCATTTTCTGATTTTTAAGAAGTGCTTCCGGCTTAATTTTTGGCACGGCTCATTAAATTGCCACTAATTTTTATATTATAATTTAACAATCGATTTTCTAAATTGTAAAGATAGAGATTATGTTAATGATATTATGCAAATTTATTGTTTTTCTATTTGTAGATAATTAGTAATATTTATATATTCTAAATCTTATATTGATTAATTAATGCAGCATTCAAATTTGTTATTACTAATAATTGTCTACAGATATTTAAATAAGAATCTGTAAATTTGTGTGAAACTAATTAAAGAATCTGATTTTTTTTTTTGCATTTATCGTATATAATATTAAATATTACACTTTGTTTTTGCAAGAAAAAAACAATCAATGTGTGAAACTAACTAAAGAAAACAAACTCCTATACAACATTTATGGTCGAATTTACCAAATTAATGTGTGAAACCAATTAATGAAAACAAACTCCTATTCAGCATTTATGACGGAATTTACCAAACCAATGTGTGAAACCAATTAATGAAAACAAACTCCTATGCAGCATTTATGGCGAAACTTATCAAATTTGGAAAGGAAAAATAGCAGAAAAATGTGTGCGTGAAATTTTCGACAGTTATAATATATATATATATATATATATATATATTGTAAAGAACGGAATTAATGAGGCATTGAGATTGCTGCAGCAAGAGTTTGGTTGTGACCAAAGCCATCGTAACGTCTAAATAAATGAAGCGATGGCTTAAGTTTGAAGTTTAAGTAAGGCTCTCAAGTTTTAAGACATATATTTTAAAATAATTTTATCATGAAAATATTTGAATTATATTTTCAGTGTTTAATAATTAAGGGCATTTATTTTTACAAATTTAATTTACCCACAAAAATTATGGTGCAAAATAAAGTAGTAAAAGAAGAATTAATATTATCGTCGAGAAAGCCTATAGGTAAAAATAATAATAATTAAAATTAACTTAAAATTTCATTGGCGATCAGCTACAAAAACACTGTTGATGATTGTCGATAATTGTTAATGGAGGTGTATCGATGATAACCGATGATATCGTGTCGATATTTCCGTCTAAAATCATCAACTATTGATTTCTATAAAAATCAACTAAAGTAATACCGTTGCCAATCATCAAACTTTTGTTTGTGATAGTTTGATCCATTTAATTTTATTATTATTTTTTAAAAGTTCTCATCGGTGATACCAAAAATATTCTTCCTCTTCCTTTTGTTAGTGTCATGCCAACAACTTCTCAATCAGCGACAAAACGATCGATGATAATCGCTTACAACATTATCAACAAAATTATCGTCAGCAATTATTGATGGAAGTTTGTGAATTGTAGATGATACCATATAACATTAGTGTCGACGCCTATTGATTTATATCAAAATTAGCTACAATAATACCCTCAGCTATCATCAACATAATTTTTGTTGGTGACTATTCACTCCATTTAAATTTATTATTATTATTATTATTTTTATAAAGACCCTTAGGGTGTGTTTGATAGCTTTCCATGGAAAATGAAAACATTTTCCATGTAAGTTGGAAAAGAAATTCCACCAAATGGGTGAGAAAAAATTTTCCAAGAAAATGGCCAAATGATAGCTTTAGATGATTGTACCAAGAAAATCTTTTCCATTTTCCATGTGCCAATCAAACAAGAAAGTGGAAAAATAAAAGCCATTAAGGGTGTGTTTGATTGGTAGCATGGAAAAATGGTGGAAAATGAAAATATTTTCCATGGAAGTGGGAAAATAAATTCCACTATCTAGGCAAGAAAATTTTTTCCAAGAAAGAAGGCAAATCCATGCTTTAAATCTTTGTCTCTGCTAGAAAATGTATTTGCTTTTCCATGTGCCAATCAAACAACAAAGTGGAAAAATAAAAGTGTTGGATTTGACAAGATTTTCCATGGAAGTGACATTTTCCATGGAAAATGTTTGAATCAAACACACCCTAATTTGACAAAATTTTCCATGGAAGTGACATTTTCCATGGAAAATTTGTGAATCAAACACACCCTTAAATTTTTTTTGTCTAAGATCTCTAAATTGGTAGAGCAATCTCTGACTGGGCCAATCATTAGACCAATCCAATGAGCATACTACAATACTATGTTGTACCAATAGTAAATTTAATATATAATCACCCAATTTTACCAAATATTACCGCCTGCTCCCCAAATTTTAAAATATTACACATTACTCACAGATCTATCTCAAACTATTTTTCATCCATCACTCGACTCATTTTCTTCAATCCACCTTAACGAAAAGTGCTACGATGCGGACTGAATCCAATATGGCACAAAAATCTGTTAAAATTTACCTCATATGTTCAATAATTAATAATTAACAAATGCTCATCCAACGTTATCCACCATTACTACTTGGTCACCAAACTTTGAAACATTATTCATTGCTCATCCATCTATATTGAACAATTTCTCATTCATCACCGACCCCAATTCTATCCATTCATCTTGACGAAAAATGACCCGTGACCGATGGAATCCAACGTGGTACAAAAATTCAATTAAAATTGCCACGTGGCCAAAACACACGCCACGTAATACCAACTATTGGGCCACTAAAATAAAACACGCTTTCTTTCCCCACTGAAACAACCATCTCAGTTCCCCCAAAAATCAAAAGAAGACTTACAATCATGGAATCGACTCCACTGAGAATCTAGTAAAAAACAAATTTATCGAGAGTTCGAGACAATGGTTTTTTCGTCAAACATTTCCAACAAGGTCAGACGACTCTGATTCAGGAACAAAGAGATGAATCAATGGTTTTACAGTATGTTATGCACATAGGAATACAGATGTAGATTATTGCAAAAATGTTGAGGAAGCTGAAACTTGTTAAAGAAACTAACATTTTATTCATGTTTACAAAATTATATCCTTTTAAACATAACTTGCAGTCACCCTAAATAACACGTTGGTTACCTGATAAAACAGAACAACAGGAAATTTATTAGCAGTGTTACATTTCTTTCGAGTAACTGGTGTCTACAAGAACGCTTATGAATGAGGGACGAAACTCACCTGAAAGAATTCACTGCAGCTAAGGTGGATGAAGTTTTCCTTTCGGTCACTTTCATGTATAAGCCCTGCCATAAAACAATCGTGTCTTTGTTTATACAGTGAATGGGGCACAAATGTGCAAGTCTTAGAACCAATGCTGACATCTCAGTGTTCTGGCAAAAACAAGGGGGAAGATTTGAACCATTAAAAGATGAGATTTATTTAGATTCAAGTTCGTCCCTTTTCTGTCAAGCTTCCAGTGGAATAGCACTGTGCTTTGAGTCACAGATTAAAGTTGTAGCTTTCTATCCTCTTGTCATTTCCAGGGGGCATACATGCTGAGTTAAAGAATTACTAGCTTACGAGGCAAAGATTTGCATGGAAAAAAGCATTCTTGATAAAATATTTTAAATAAGTGAAATTTGAAAATATACAACAGCAGAATTGTGTGAAATATGAACATAATTTATTCAATGAAATAGACAGAAAAGACACATGAGATAAGGAGAAAATATTAGAAATGAATAGCCTGTTCCCATCCCCATCAACGCCATCAATGTCAAGCTAACAGTTGTTTAGAGGGAGAGAATAAAGCATAAAGTTTGCATGGCTGACATTGTTTTCCCATGTAAAAAGTGATAAGAGCATAAATGAGAAAAAGTATCACAAGTTGAGAATATTACATCTGTTGTATGAATAGTGGCTCCAGTGGTCATGCCAATATTTTGATCCGGGATCAACTCGAAATCCAGGTTCTGCACGAAAACTGCAAGGGAAACAATTGCTTCTAGCAAAGCAAACTGATCACCAACACATTTACGTGGTCCTCCACTGAATGGAATAAATCTGCAACATCGAACTTGTTGAATTATATTCCACAGCATTTGGAAAAGGACCTATAAATGATTGCATGTATACCTATAGTCGGTACTTGTTTCATTAGGAACTGGCCCTTCTAAGTCAAATCTTTCCGGCATAAATTCCTCTGCCCTATCCCAAACCTTTTACAAGCACACCGAGCACAACATAATCAAATAAACGAAGATGACATGTTTTCAAAGAGGTGAAACTACCTAGTAAGTAGACGAGCACTCAAATTAATTCACTATATGGAGGATCTGAAGGTTGCACTCTATCCCAGTAAAGCAACAATTTTTACAGGAATTTTAGTATTTAAAGCTGATAATCTTGATTGTTGTTTAGATTGAAATCCAACGCAGCATTACTCTAATAGTCCCATCCGAAGATGCATTTCGAGTTTCTGGGTAGGGAGTGAAAGTTTTAGGGAAGAGATCAAACGCAGCCTTAAATATAATTTGTGAACAGAAGACTATTGAAAGCCTCCGCCCTCAGATGGTTCCTGAAAAGAAGAAATGAGATCGGCAGAACTAAAAGAGAACAAGTTGAGGTTTGGGATGGCAATGGGGCGGGTCGGCCCCACCCCGCCCCCACCCCATGAAAATTTTTACCCGCCCCGCGTCAATCTTTTGACCCGCCAACCGCCCCACGAAAAAAAATTTCCTTTTTTTTTTTTTTTTTAATAAAACTGAAAAATAAATAATTCCTTTTTTTTTTTAATATTTGTAGCAAACAAAACAAAAATAAATCAAAAATGGGATTGTGGTGTAATGGATGAGATTTATAGTTTATAATTTCAACCCGGGTTCGATTCTTCTTTAGTCTATTTCTAGTAAAATTTTAATTTGTATTCCATTTTATAATTTACAAAAAAAAAAAATTCTAGGTGGGGCGGGTCGCGGGCGGGGCGGGGCAGCCCCGGACCCGCCCCTATTACCCGAATAAGCGGGGCGGGTTCGGGTCGGCGGGTTTTTTTGCCATCCTTAGTTTTAGCTAAAGCTTATGTGTCCAGAACATCCAATCTCAGTCGCAAGCAATTAATTAGTTTACAAAATCAATCAGTGTCTTTCTAGGCTTCGCTTACAGCTATTTGGCTAAGCTTTAAAGTTACTTGAACTTACCTTTAGTAACTTTATATTTTCAAACATGTTTGAATAAGTAACTTTTTCCTTTTGCAAGTAAAAGAAGTTGCTTATTTGATAGTAAGATAGGATAGGAGTTACATTCAAAATAAGTAACTTATTTCCAACTTTGACCAATAAAAATTATTTACTTATAAATAAACTTGCTTTTAAGTAAATATGCCTTTAGACTTCATTGTATTAAAGGCATACAGATGCATCATTATTGTATAACGACCTATATAATATCTAGAATAAATCGTACTAGCCGTTAAATTTGAATATATATAAATATTATGTTTATCGAAAAATAAGGACCAATTTGGAAGTAAACCAATAGTTTGGGACAAAGCGTAATTTACCTTTTTTCCACATGTTGCGATTGTATTTTAATTGGATAATTAGATATAATTTATGTATATCTTTTATCTAATTAATTTAAACCCGATAGTTGGGATAATTATTTTGTAGTGAATATCGTTTAAATTATTGGATGAACTTTTATCTAATTAATTTAAAGCTTAATTATGGTAGATAAATGTGGAACCTTTGAGTTATCCTCAACAAATCCTATCTCTTAGGATATGATTGTTTTTAAAGATAAGAGTTCAAGATAAGGTTTATCTTTTAAAGAGTTTCGATTGGTTTCAACGGGGACTATTGGTAACCTATAAATAGAACTGGGTCCATCATAATTTTCACACCTCTCTCGGTTTATACATAAGTACGATTCGAGAAATAGTGAAGTAAAAAAGCAGTTTAGCAAATTCTTGTTTTTCATTGATTCAAACAAGGTAAGTGTATACATGTTTTATATTACATGTTTATGGAATATATGATGGGTCCATGTATGTTATAAGATCGGATAGGAGTTTAGTAGCGCTACGCATGAATAACTATTACCATCTAAGTTCGGTATAGTTTTTATGTCTCCACCATGAAAGTTCAGTGAATGTTCGAATGAAAATTCGATGAAAATTCAAGTACAAGTTTCATGTTTCAAGTTAAAAGATTCCATAACATTGTAAATGTATAAACATGTATGTACTACTTGAGATTTTCTCACCCTTTCATTTTTCCCTTCGGGTAACTAAAACATGAAGATTCGAGCATGGACAACACCGTGGTGGAATATTTAGATTAGGAGTCTTTAATTAAATAAAATTTTGGAACATATGTTTCGATTAATGTTTGTTCTAAATAAAATGTTCTTTAGTCATTTTTTAGCATTAAAATTTTAAATGTTATTAGGCGTTGATTTATTTTCTAAAGTTCATGTTATGTCATTATGACTCTCGGGTTTTAGGATCAAGGCGTCATGAAAGTGGTATCGAGCAAAGGTTTACATTTACGTAGACTTTTCAAAAAAAAAAATAAAAAATAAAATATTTATATATATATTACGTGCGTGAGCGGTGACGATCTGTTTGTTCGCGTCCGTCAACGATGATTAAAAAAAAATTATTTTTTGGTTTATTAGTTAAGTAGTAAAGACTATTTCATGATAAGGTGATTTAAAGTTCACGGGGTGATCGTCGAACTTGAATCTCAAGTCGGTACAAGTAATTTTGCATAATGTATTTATTTATTTATTTTTTTAAATTATTATCGACGAATATGAATGATTAAATGTTTGAATATGTACATGATGGAAATTAAGAATTATATGAAAGCACGTTTTACATTTAAATGTTAATTAAGTATCATGTTATTTATAGTATAAAAAAAAAAAAAAAATGCTTTACATATCTGAGAAAACCGTTAAGATTCTACCCTTTTGTTTGAGTTTTCTTGATTTGATATTCGCAAAATTGAAAGAACTTTGTCGAAAGGACTAAAGCTGTCTAAGGAGAGCTTGGGATTTAAGTGGTCTAAATGACCCCCTCCTCTCTTTGGAAGCACTTTTAATTGTGCGATATTCAAGTTAATGAAACAAAAACAATTAATTACGATATGTTTCTTTCTTTTTAGATGGTTGATAGGCGTCCACAAGAAATTAGAGCCCGGGCGAGGCGTGAAATGTTTTGAAATTACATAAGGCGTATGTAAAGAACTCGAACCATGTCTGCTAGAACAACTTGGATCTTTGTGAACAAAATTATAAGAGGAAGCGAGAGAAATGGGCGCAACTTTCATAGAGATAAAATTGTGTATCACCTTGAGAGGACACTCGGCCCTTCTTTGGAAAGCGGTTTATGGATGAGATTGAATAGAGATGTTTGAATATCGACACCCCACCTTTTTAATGATGAGTTTGAGGAGAAATGGTTGTCGCGAACAATAGGGAAATGATTGAGCTCGACCTCACGTTGAGTACCCTCGATTGACAATAATGGTAACATTATTGAGGAAGACCAGGAGGAAAGCCACGAGTACAACCCCACACCATACCACGAAGAAGCGCGTGAGCGAAACTATGTGGATAATCAAGAAGCGAGAATAAATGAAAGCGATGGAGAAATTTTAAGATAACTAGATAGCTATGTTTTATATTCTAAGTTTTGGACTTGTATGTCGAGTAATCCTTTCCTTTTATGCAAATTATCAAGATTTATGAAATAAAGTATGTTAATCTTTTGCGAGTTTAGTACTTTGATTGATTACGGCTCTACTCATTTTTTTTATAACCCTGGTTTATGAAAGCAAACTCGATACTCTAGTGAACATGCAAGTACTCCACTTAGATGTTGCTACCCCTCGGAGAAGTATTGAGTGCGAGACCAGAATAGTAAAGGCAGACTAAGGTAGAGATTGGCGGTAAAACTTTGGAGACAAACTTATATGTTTTGAACATGCGAGAGTTCGGCGTGATTTTAGGAATGGACTAGCTATCCGAGAATCACGCAACTATTTTATGCTTTGAAAGGGGGTGGTGTTTAAGCGACTGGAGAGGTAGAACTTCACCTTTCGGTAACGAGATAAAACCTCTACCCGTATCATTTCAACATTGAAAGCGAAGAAAATTTTGAGTCGAGGAGGATATCTGGGATTCTTAATGACGATGGTAGCTAAGGAAGTTAAAGAACTAACAGCAGGGTGGCGTTAAGGTAGTGCGGGATTTTTCGGATGTTTTCCTAATGATTTGAATGAAATGCCACTAGAGCGAGATGTAAAGTTCACGATTGATCGATTCTTGGATCCGCACTTTATTTCTAAAGCTCCTTATAGAATGGCGCGAAGGAGTTACATGAATTGAAGGCCCAAATAGAGGAGTTATTGGAAAAAGGATTCATTCGACCCGATGTATCACCATGGGGAGCACACATGCTTTTGTTAAGAAAAAGGCGGGTCGATGAGGATGTGCATCGATTATCGGGAGTTGAGCAGAATTACTATTAAGAATAAGTACCCCCTTTCCTAGAATTGAAGATTTATTTGACCAACTACAAGGGGCAAGTATTTTCAAAGATCGATTTAAGATCGAGGATATCACCGGTTGAGAATCAAACTGGTGACATTTCAAAGACGGCGCCAAGAACTCGTTATGATCACTATGAGTTCTTAGTTATGCCATTTGGCTTAACTAATGCTCTGGTTTTCATGGACTTGATGAATCGCATTTTCCATGAATACTTGGACCGGTTTGTCATCGTATTCATTGGCGACATTTTAGTCTACTCTCAAAAGCGAAGAAAAGCAAGAAGAACACTTGAGGATTGTGTTAGAGATCTGAAGAAAGGAAAACTCTTTGCAAAATTCAAAAGTGTGAATTACGGTTGGAATGGGTAGTATTTCTTGGACATGTGGTCTAACACGCGAGGAATAGAAGTGGACTCAGGTAAAGTAGAGCGATCTTGAGCGGTGAAAGCCAACTAATGTAGGAGAAGTTCGTAGCTTTTGGGTTTAGCGAGGATATTACGAGAAGGTTTATTGAGGATTCTCTAAAATATCGGGACCATTAACACGGTGACTCGCAAGGGTATAAAGTTTGATTGGACGAGAGAAAAGTGTGAAAGCGGTTTCGAGGAATTGAAGAAGAAGTTAGTTAATGCGCGGTGATTGACTATACACGAAGGATCGAAAGTTTAAGTAGTCTGTTGATGTCGTCAAGCAGGCGTTGGATGTGTATTGATGCAACGAAATGAGGTAATTGCGTATGTATCGAGCAGTTGAAACTTCGTGGCGGAACTATCCAACGCGTGATCTAGAGCTAGCTGCGGTAGTCCAGCTCTAAAAATTTGGAGGCGTTATGCATGCGGAGGAAAGTGTGACATCTATCTGGATCATAAGAGCACCAGTATATTTTCACTCGAAAAGTTGAATATGAGGCGAGAGAGATGGCTTGAATTGGTAAAGGATTACGATTGTGAAATCCATTACCATCCGGGTAAAAGCGACGTAGTGGCCGATGCATAAATAGGAAAACAAGCGGGACAAGTGGCGATGTTGGCGATCAGAACCCACTATGGAAGGAATTTGAAAGATTAAATCTCGGTGATTGTCCGCGCCGATTACATTGCTCGGTGCGGCACTTTCGATTCGACCAACTCTTCGTGATCGGATTAAGAGCCGTGAAAGTGATCGGTTCTTGAGTTTATCAAAGTGAGATTGACCTTGAGAAGCGGAAGGATTTCAACATAGCGAAAGATAAAGCGTTATGTTATCGAGGGGCGTCTTTGTGTCTTAGAATTTTGAAGAATTGAAAATGAGATTTTGGAAGAAGCTCATTCTACTCTTTATTATTACATACATCCGAAGTAAAAGATGTATCGTGACTTAAAAACTATATTTTGGTGGAAAAAGATGAAGGAGGATGTAGCTAAATATGTAGAAGTGCACGATATGCCAACAAGTGAAAGCCGAACATCGGCGACCGTCGGGATTATTGCAACCGTTGGAGGTTCCGAATGGAAATGGGAACATGTGACGATGGATTTTGTGGTAGGTTTTCGAAGTCGATAAAAGGTCGTGAGGCCATTTGGGTAATTGTTGACCGATTAACCAAGTCGGCCCATTTCTTACCTATTCGCATGACTTTTCTATGGATCAATTTGCGGTTGTATGTTAAAGAAGTGGTGAGGTTACATGGTGTCCCGGTTTCAATTGTATCGAGATAGAGACCCAGATTCACCTCTAACTTTTGGAAGAGTTTACATCGGGCTATGGGTACTAAATTGAAATTTAGTACGACTTTTCATCCTCAAACAGGATGGACAATCTAAGCAGACGATACAAACTTTAGAAGATATGCTCCGATTGTGAGTTCTAGAGTTTGGAGGCCATTGGGAAAAACATATACCTTTAATTGAGTTTGCATATAATACTGACTACCATGCCTCATTAGCGTGGCACCATGATGAGGCGTTGTATGGGCGAAAATGTAGATCACCCGTTCATTGGGATGAAGTTGGCGGCGTAAAATCTTGGGCAGAAAATTGTTGAACAAGCGATGCAGAGCGATTAAGAAGATTAGAGTTAGTATGAAGAAGGCTCGAGATGAGCGAGAAAAGTTATGCAGAGATAAAAGAAGAAAAGACTTGGAATTTGTAGTCGGAGATAAAGTACTCTTAAAGGTTACGCTTGATAAAAGGAGTACTACGATTCGGTGAAGGGTAAACTTAGACGAGTATATCGGTCCTTTTGAAATTTTAAAAGCGAGTTGGGAATGTCGATTTACCGATTATCTTTGCCACTTTGAACTTTCGTTGTACATGATATCTTTCATGTATCGATGCTCGAGAAAGTATATTCTTGACCAACCCATGTATGGTGAAACTTGACCTTTGGAAATTGACAAGATCGAGTTATGAAGAAGCAGCGATATGTGTTATAGCTCGGAAGGTCGGAAGCTTCGCAATAAAGAAATCTGGTTGGTTAAAGTATTATGGCGATACCATTCGATGGGGAAGCGACTTGGGAGCGTGAGGATGAAATGCGATCTAAGTATCCCCATTGTTTCTTAAACGACAGTGAAATAAATTTTCGAGACGAAAATTGTTTTAGGTGGGTAGATTATAATATCTAGAATAAGCGTTCTAGCCGTTAAATTTGAATATATATAAATATTATGTTTATCTAAAAATAAGGACCAATTTGAAAGTAAACCAATAGTTTGGGACAGCGTAATTTACCTTTTGTCCATGTTGCGATTGTATTTTAATTGGATAATTAGATATAATTTTGTATATCTTTTATCTAATTAATTTAAAGTGGGATAATTATGGTAGTGAATATCGTTTAAATTATTGGATGAACGCTTTAAGATAAATGTGGTTGAGTTATCCTCGACAAATCCATCTCTTAGGATATGATTGTTTTTAAAGATAAGAGTTCAAGATAAGGTTTATCTTTTAAAGAGTTTCGATTGGTTTCAACCGGGACTCTTGGTAACCTATAAATAGAACTAAGGTCCATCATAATTTTCACACCTCTCTCGGTTTATACATAAGTACGATTCGAGAAATAGTGAAGTGAAAAGCAGTTTAGCAAATTCTTATTTTTCGTTGATTGATTCAACGAGGTAAGTGTATACATGTTTTATATTACATGTTTATGGAATATATGATGGGTCCATATGTATGTTATAAGATCGGACCGGAGTTTAGTAGCGCTACGCATGAATAACTATTACCATCTAAGTTCGGTATAGTTTTTATGTCTCCACCATGAAAGTTCAGTGAATGTTCCAAATGAAAATTCATGAAAATTCAAGTACAAGTTTCGTGTTTCAAGTTAAAAGATTCCATAACATTGTAAATGTATAAACATGTATGTACTTCTTGATTTTCTCACCCTTTCATTTTTCCCCTTCAAGTAACTAAGACTTGTGAAGATTGACGTGGACAACACCGTGGTGGTGGAATATTTAGATTAGGAGTCTTTAATTAAATAAGAATTTTGGAACATATGTTTCTGATTAATGTTTGTTCTAAATAAAATGTTCTTTAGTCATCTTTTAGCACTTAAAATTTTAAATGTTATTAGGCGTTGATTTATTTTCTAACATTCATGTTATGTCATTATGACTCTCGGGTTTTAGGATCCGGGCGTCGCGGGCCAGGTGCCAACAACGTAGATCAAGGTGATACCTGTGCAGAGTGATGAATATTGTATACTGAAATCATGATATCTTGACCAGCATTGACCTTGTAGTTCCCAGGTAATACGTCGGTTACTTGAGCTCTTCTTAACAGTACCTAATAAAATTCCAGGAAAACAATCATCAGGAAAAAGAGTGTACAACATTCAGTCAAATGGAGAAGGAAAATTTGCAGCTTACAGGAGGATGTGGATATAGACGCATTGATTCAATTATGCAATGTGTTAAGAACTTGAGATTCTTTATGTCCTCATATGTTGGAAGCCGTCCCTGTAAAACTCTGTCAACTTCTTCTTGCACTTTGCTCAAAGCGGATGGATCCTGAATTAAAATGTAAATTGTGCAGGAAACAAGAGACAAATAAAATCATGATGGAGTACAAAATTTAATGCCAATCAACATTTTCATGCAGTTAGTAAATAAGAAGAAAGATGCAAGCTAAAGAACGGGAACAGATGATAGTATGCTTCCCGTCATTTCATCTAGCCTTCAGCCGGAATCTCTCTTTATGGAGGTCTTGTTAGGTGTGGAGCGCATTTGTTGGGTAGAATTTATTTATTTATTTATTTTTTTCCCATTGTTACTAAATGTTACAGCAGGATACACAGCGCGTTCCTATCGGTTTTAAGACTTTAAAAAATATATATTTATTTTAATAGAAATCAAACATTATAAAGATAATATAGAGACATATTTTACATAGCTGAGATCAAGGCAAGTAATGATGATAACGCCAGTGCAAAAAACGAGAGACACTCTTACATGTAGTTCTTCACCTGTAGACTACAAACATTTTTACAAGATGTCCCATTTGGCAAAACAGTGACATTAAAGAAAGCATTTGAGAGATTAGTTGAACATACTATCGCACGATGCATTCAAGAAGTTTTAAATGCCATTTCTTGCAGATATGGAATTAGAACTCAGAGAATCATTGTTAGTTCACAATTTAATATATACAGAATTGAATGTTCACAAAAAGTATGGCAGATAGATTCATTAACCATTTCTTGTTTCTGAAATTTGTATATAGACATCTATTCTATACATCTTTCCATTAGATTTTTTCGTCAGTTCAAGATACTAAGTATTCAAGCACAGAAACAACGGCACCAATTTAATTTTTTGTTTTGTTTTGTTTTTTGTTTTTTTAAATCTGGATTGAGCTTTTGAGGTTAAATAATCTTATGGTGTTTAAAGGCAAAGACATCCACTAAATTGGAAACACAATTTACTCTCTCACAATCTCATTTTCTGAAAAATTCCAATTTAATCTTTTTGGGACAACATTCAAATCAGCAATATATACAATGAATTAATTGAAAGAAAAAGGGTATAGATTAAGAATGATACCTTACTTAGCAGATATGATGTCCAAGTTAACACTGAACCAGTGGTTTCATGACCAGCAACTAACATTGACAAAAGATCATCTCTTAGCTGTGCACTTGAAACCTAAAACAAACATACTAACCATGTTTACAACGTAAGGAATAGGAACACAAGAGGTAGAATGTGTTGATTTTTTGTATTGATTATTTAGCTAGGAATTAATATGGTAATAGGATTGTATAGTTTTCATATTCTAAATAGGATTATACTTTTGAATGTATGGAATAAAATTCATTGAGCCCAATTATCAGTCGCAAGGAATAGATACACCAATATAATGTTAAAGTATGTTTTTTAAAGAAAACAAGTAATCAGTGATCAGTTGTCTTAAGAGTGGAAATAAGTTCCTTAAATAATTGAACACATTATTCAATTATCTTCATGCCGGGACAAAGATACGACTTGATGCAAAATAGAGCAAGGTTATTTTATGCTTACGAACCTCCTCTCTGCTAGCAAGCAAGAATCGGAGAATGCTCGGGTCTGTGTCATTCACATACTCCTCCTCATTGATCCTTTCACCCTCATTTTCCACAATCTCTCTGCACTTTGATATGAGTTCTTCAACAGTTTGTCTGATCAAGCAAACGGCCTTTTCAGCTTTAATTTGTCTTGGTACTACTTTACATAAAGCATTAATCTGTAAAAGGAATAGAGGATGAGGACAAATTTTTATTATCAAATATAACGATACGAAAGGAAACCTAATGGTTTCAAACAAAAACGTGCCTTCCAATATGGCAATAGATCAGTTGAACGCAACTCAGCTTCTTTTAATGCAGTGTAAACTGCATCAATAACTGGACTATTGGTGGTAAGAGAATCAAAATTGTAGTTGAATATAGCTAGACCAATAACATCAAGAGTAAGTTGAGAAAAATTTTCCTCCATGTTCACAGAAGAGCCATTAAGTACATCCGACTTGAGCTTCTCCACTAACCTCTGAGCACATCTGCAAAAGACCCGCTCAACTATTATCGACAAGTACTTCTTGTGAAGAGATGGAACCACTGCCCTGCGTCTTACCTATAAGAAGGACTTTGAATCTCAAAATAGTGCATCATAATTAAGCAACAAGGTTTCTTCATGAACTGTAATTTTATTTAACTATCGAAACACGCATCATAAACAATAAATCAAATTCATAAATGCCAATTTTTGGCTAGAATACCTGTATATGATACTATTTTCCATGCCTATTATATATAGTTTACATTGAATACTAAAAGCAAAGTGCATTATGAGAAAAATCTTCAACAAAATAAAGAGTGATTTTCCATGGTCAGAATTAACTAAAACACACGTTATCTGACAAGATAACTGAGAGCAAATTAAAAGCTGCCAAAGTGAACAGATGCGACCTCACTAAAACTATGGAACTTCCTTGAAATGCATCCCTTGCATTTTCGAACATGTGATTAAGTGCCAATTTTTCAATCAGCAAAATGAACTGTCATGGCCAATCTCAAATGACAGGAAACTCAATAAACATTAAAAGAAATAAAGAAAATAAATACAACTTGACTTCAAAATCTGTGATAAAAGAATGATAACAGTGGTCTCAAATAGTCAAAATCATACTTGATAAGCAACATCAATACATTGTGTGATAACCTAGAATAAGTTGCCCCCCATATGCAAATCTATAAAATAGTCTAAAAACAGTTCAAATTCCCTATCAAATATTAAAAAAAAAAAATTACAAATTCCATCAAACTGAGTCCCAATTATCCAATTATCCGAACAAACAAAGAAAATAACCATTTATATTTTAAAAAAATAAAAGCCCTAAAGAGATGAGATTTTTGTACAGACTTACAATCCATTAATCCAAGAAACTAATAAAATAACCTAGAGCCCACATACTTATGCACGAATCGAGTCCAATCCAATTGTCCAAAATATCAATAAGAAACCACAACATTTAATCAAGAAACCAAAAAAAGTTGGGATCTTTTTCCAATTACCGTCCATAGGGATCCTTCAGCAATGGCAAAACCAGAGCCAAACAAGAACTCGGAGACCTCTGCCACAAGCCCTTTAGCATATTTAGTCCCATAGTTTCTCAATACATGCTTGGCAATGGCAGGGTCACTGACCACCACAAAATTCCGGGGCCCAGCATCCAGTCGATATATGGGCCCATACTCATTCATCCACTTGAACAGGGGGAGGAAGAGGGCCCCACCTAAAAGGTCTGAAACATCCTCCAGCTTTGCACTGGCAATGGGTATGTTGGAGTCATCTTTGGGGCCAAACGTTGTTAAAGACTTTGTTAATGAGGTTAGCCAGTCGGGGCTAACCCATGAGGTGGGCTTAGTGGGCTGTGGCGGCGGTGGCGGTGGCGGTTTGTTGTTTGTGGAGTTCTTGATGGAGAGTGAAACGGAGTGAAATGGGGTTTTGCGGTGGATTGCGGCGGATTGGTGGTGGTGGCGAGGTTGTGTGGGGAGAGAAAAAGAGGAGAGAGTTAGTAAGGATGGCATGGTGGTGGAATGGAGAGGTTTCAGTGGTTAGTTCTTGTTTTCCTGGTTCCAAGTTCCAACCACCATGTCCATACAGTGGGGCATCTTTGCTTAGAGCATCTCTGATTCTATAGATTTCTATCCAGATTGCACGAATTTTGGACAACTATTTGTATTAGTGTTTATTAAAACTAGATTATCTTTAAATATCCATACAAAATTAAATTTTGTTGGCTCAATATAACTTCTAAATTTAGACAAAATTCTAAACATTGTTCATTTTTTACATTCGAACTAATTTTTTAAAAAATTGTTTATTTTACCTATGTAGTAAAATATTTTTTTAGCAATCTTCAGTTGCATTTGGAGTTGCTCTTATGATTGTGATTCTTGTTTGGCTAAACTTAGTTTTACTTATTTGTACATGTAAATTTCATATGTAGATTACTAATATTTAATTTATCTCATTTAGGTTATTAAATTTTAATTTATTTTTATTTAAATCACTAAGAGCTTGTTTGATCGGGCTTAAAAATCCATTTTGATTTTTTTCAGTCGTCATTTTTAACTTTTCAACCTACTTTTAACATGAAAAGTCAATCATTTCAACTCAAATAAACCAATATTGGTCAAATAAACCAAATATTGGTTTATAAACTAGTTTTTAATCTCTGTCAAACGGGCCCTAAACTTCAATTTTAATTTTATATTTCACCTCTCCTTCACATGATGTCTTCCAAAATTGATGAGTATTACTTAATTGGCGGCTATATCACAATAGATATCTCTGCGTACCATACCAACTTACTAATACATTACGTCATAAAAATGTTAAGATAAAAAAGAAGACATCTTTTAACATTTTAATATAAAAATATTGCTATGACCATATTTTTACCATTTTGTTTTTAGAGTATCACGTGGAAATTAGACAAGTTACAATAAGGCTGCTAACTAAATAATTTTCACCATTTTTGAGGACGATATGTAACGAATATGACAGTGATGGAATTTGAAATAAAATTAAAATTCAATGACCAAATTAAAATTTTGCTAAAGTTCAGTGATTGAGGTGAAATTTACCCATATTAGTACGTTTTAAGATTTTTTTCCTTTTGTCTACTTGCATAAATGATAAATCCATACATGTATGTGCAAATATATGTTTCTTTTAATTTTGAATATACATACGCAAATATCTATATACATGAATTCGCAAATATCACGCTCCATGCATGAATGTGTGTGTGTGTGTGTATATATATATATATACACTTTATTCGTCCTATAAAAATAGATTTATTTTATTTAGTTATTTATCTTAAATTATAGTTCACTTTCTTTATTAGTAATATAGTTAATTTTTTAATTTTCTAATATGTTCATATTTAATGTGCCTTGTTACTTATCAATAACTATAAACTATTATTATATTAATGTAGGAGTATAATAAGAAACACAAATAAAATTTATTGTTCCAACTTAATAATTAATTTTTTTTTAAAATTTTGTAAAAATAGAAGTAAGTATATTTTTATGCGACAGATGGAGTATTTCTTTTAATTTTGGGGTCCATTTGATTTGTGGATAAAACTATTTATCTGGATATAAGTTATCTAGATAATAGTTATCCATATAACAAGTTTATTATTATCATGTTTGGTTCAACTAAGCATAAAAATGAAAGAAGTCAATGTTAAAAAGTCATTTTTTCGTAAAAAATACTATTCTACCATTATTCTTAATTAAACGAAAAAAATAAAAGGAGAAAAATAAGTATAACGGCGAGGTGGTGGGAGAGGCTAAGGGTAGTGGCAGGGGGCGGCAGGAGTGATCAGACTAGGATATGGATGTCTGAAAAAAGATTTGTTTTATATTATAAAAGGTATATTTGTCTTTTAAAAAAAATTGAGGGAACTTTTATCCCGATACAAAATTTTGTCTTCCTCCTTTCGAAGATAAAATTTAGGGTAAATAGTATTAGGAGTCTTGAACCTTTGAACCTTGTGACGATGGAGTCCCGAACTTTTAATTTCTAGCACCCAAGATCCTAAACTCTTTAAACGTCTGCATCTAAGTCCTTTTTTGACATAAAACATTAGTTTAACCGTTAAATAGTTAATTTTTATTGAAATAACAGTTTTACCCTTATTTTAATTCAGGACAAATAGCACTAGGGGTCCTTAACTTTTAAATTTTGTAACAACGAGGTCTAAAATCTTTGATTTTTAGCACCTGAAATCTAAAATCATTCAAACATCTACACTTGGAGTCATTTTATGACAGAGAATGTCAATTTGATAGTTAAAAGAACAAAAAAAAAAAAAAGAAGAAGAAGAAAGAATCAACCACTCTCCGCCAAACCAATGATCATGATGTCACACAAACCATACATCTATTTTTTAACATCAAAACTCAAAAAATCAACAACCAAGAACCACTACAGACTATTTTTCTATTTCTGAGCTTGATGTTGGCTAGGAGTAGATTTAGGATATTGGGATTGAGAGCAGATTTTGACTGCGATTGTTTTATTTATTTATTTTGAAAATAGTGTAAGTTTCAGGAGTTTAGAGATAGGTGGTGATCAACGGAAAAGACGAGGATTGAGAGGTGTGTGGGTTCTTAGGTGTTGCAAATATCATTTCAATTAGTTTATTTTTCGGTAGGTGTGGTGGTAGTGCCGCTGCCATAGGGGTCAGGGTGGGTGATTTGGAATTAAAAAAGATGATTGTTTCTTTTTTGTTTTCGTTTTTGTTTTTTTGGTTTTTTTGATTTAATTTTATTTATTCCAAAATTAAATATGGGTACACTAATCATTTTACTTCAATTTTGACATTTTAAAGATCACACTAACATTTTTCTATCACAGGACCTCAGGCGCAAAAATTTAAATGATTTGGGATCCCAGATGATAGAAATCAAAGATTGTGGCGCAAACTTTAAAGGTTGAGGACTCCAAGTACTATTTATCCTAAATTAATATAAGGGTATAATTACCATTTGAATAAAAATTAATCATTTCCGTCACAAAAGGACCTCAAATGCAGATGTTTGAAAGATTTGGGATTCCGATTGCTAGATATCAAAGATTTGGAATTCTATTGTCACAAGATTCAAATGTTCAGGACTTCTAGTGCTATTTATCATAAAATTTATATACATTTTTTGCTTAAATTGTTATTCCTCTTCAAATAAAATTAGACAAATATTATCCGTTATTTATATGTATTGACCATATATCAAACGGGTTGATTAGATAAATATGCAAATATCATGCTCTATGCACGGATGTGCAAATATATGTTTCTTGCGGATCAGAGGTCTAGAATTGTCAGCCCGGTAATGATGTTTTGAGCATGCATGTCGTCCATTGCGGGTTGGCCAATTTGTGTACCATGCTTGCAGCAATGAGGATTATGGCCCATGGACTAATAAGCTTTGGAAGGTACGTTAAGGAATTGACAGAAATAGCATTAAAATGTGATATTTAACAATCTGCGCCATTCGACTTCAATTAACGCCTGATTCAGTGATTCTTGAGCGTGTACATATATATAAAAATATTATTTTTTGATTATTAAAATTAGATAAATATAATTAATCTCAATTGTGAATTATTAAAAAAAAAAACAAATAACAAAAGCCAGTGTTAGTTAAAACAATATACACTTGGGGCCAAAAAATTATAAAGCTATTCGAGTAATCGAGTCCAATATATTTTGATTCCTCTGGATGAAAAAAATAGATTGACAAGTTATTATTAGAGTATCTCTAATGCACTCTTTCTTCATGGTGAAAAAAATATAGTCGGAGTGATAAAAAAATTCCTCTAATGCATGCTAACGACGATTATGTCTAACTAATATAGTACACAAAAAAATAGTCTTTGTTTAAATTTAGACGGCCTTCTAAACGGAGTCAGCAAATTTAAATCCAACTTAAAATTTTATTATAATAAATCGGACGAGGTAAATAAAAATTGAAGACTCGCCAATTTTTTTAAAAAGAAATAATTATACATAACGATAATATTAGTTTTAGACGAAATTCATTGGAGATGAATTTTTAATTTGACTGTCTATTTAATATACATAATACCAAATAGACTGAAAGTCCGCTATTTTACTTACCACGTAAAATTCAATAGACGAAGTGCATTGGAGATGCTTGAGACAATTCTAATAGTTCCCTAAGAGTATGTCCAATGCTATACACCTTCTAAAAAATTTATGTAGCAAGAGAGAGAAAATGAATGAGGAGAGAGATAGTCGAATGAGGAAATAGAAAGAGAAAATAGATGAGAGAAGTAGACACACAATTTAATAAAAAAATAGGTAGATGATCGTCTAACAGGATGTCTAAAACTAGACGATTTATTTGACGAATTTCTATAATAAATACTGCCACATGAGTTTTGTCCATTTCATCTCATCGTCATATCAACTGGACATTCGAAGTAGAAGATATTATGAAAAATGCTATAAGCATATTATATCTTCGAGGGCTGCTAGATGAGAATGTGAACTTGACTTGGAAAAGTTATTAAACAATATGTTGACGTCGGAACCTGCAACGTCCACGTGCCAACAGATCTCTAGTCACTCCTCTGCCAATTTGTATGTTACCTGCACACTCGAACAATCGTTAGGCATCAAGATCTCCGAAGAAAAAGGGTCCGGCGATCGTTGGTACTCCGACGATCAAGTCAACTGCCGGTATCAGAGTAATACACCCAGCCGAGGGAGGGCAAAAGTAATTGGGTATGGGAAAGACAAGCAGACAGAGATTTGAGCAGAGTTTAAGGTGGGATTTTAAGTACAAAAAGAGCGTACCTTGGAACAACCGGAGACGTTGTATTTATAACGCAGGAGTCCTGATTGATTTAGGAAACAAATCAATCAGATACCCGATCGGATCCTCATTCCTTATGAGATAGGGATCATTCATTACCCAGGCAATCTTCAAGATTATCTTCCTTATTTGAACTTATCACGTTGCATGATTTTAGGAGATTATGATTCGATTTCCTTGTGAGGATCCGTGCGCCAATCCAACGCAATATGTCTTCAATTATCTCTCTGGTCATTCCAGAACATCATGCTGCCTGCTAGTTAGAGTTGACACGAAGTCCTGCGAGGCCCTATGGCTCGGCCGTGAGTGTCGAGGCCTTCCATGGGTCTCGCGGTATTCTAGCTGCAGAAGGCCAAGATGTCTGATGGACTTCCGAGGCCCTTTTCAGAATTTACGAGGCCTTTACTGGGCTTATATGAAGGGTTCGTTGAACTTTTGCTGACGTGGAAGTCTTATCAAAATCGGGTGGTAACACAATATAAAATAATAATTTTGACCTCATTAATTTATTGTCCATCTTTGTTGGGACGCATTTTTACATTGAACAATAAAAGTAAAGAATTGATATACAAATGCAAGATAATGCATTAATGCCATATTTGAAGAACCCATTAATCGATTCGGTGACTTCTGTGAAAAAAATCAACGGTCGCGTCCATTCAGACCATTATTGGTTCTATTGTAATACTATAATTACATGTTCACATCACAATTTTTTCGACTGCAGTACAATTTAATTGAAATGAAGGTTTTCAACATTTATTCACTACTGTACTCGTGTTTCATACTTTTTTTTTTATCGCATTATTATCTTTAACCTTCTATTAATTAGTACATATTATTTTTGATAACGGTTTCCGTCCAAAAAATTCTGTTGTGAAAATATAAAAAAATTTATTTACTCTTCATATTTTAACATAAGCAAAAATAATAATGAATACAAAAGTTCAACAAAACATTTGGTCCTCATTATAAAGCACACTAACATAATATTTGGATAGAAACTGTTATAAAAAACAAGATGTACTAATCAATTAAAGGTTAAGGATAAAATACAACAAAAAAATTGAAGACATAAATACGATAATAAAAATAAGTTGAAGACTTTCATTGCAATAAAAATACAGTGTAGTAAACAAAAAAATAGTATGAATATAGTTAAAGTGGTTATATTGACATCACTCTTTTTAATTGTTGTTCCACATTTTAATTGCACTTAAGATTTTCAAACTTTGTTCATTTGTAACACATATATTGATGACTTTTTTTTCCCGTTGAATTCTTATTTTCATTCCTCTATCAATTAGCACATCTCAACCTTAACGATGATTTCTTTCAAAATATTTTGTTTGTGTGCTTTGAAATGAGAAAAAATTATTTTGCCTACAATAGTGAGGATAAAAATGTATTAAAAAAAGTTGAGGACATAAGTATTACAATAAGTGATAAGTACAATTTATACACTCATAAAGACTCCTTAATAAAAAGTTTTCGTATAATTTTAAATATTTTAGAGTCGATATTTATTGAGTCTTTGTTCCTTTTTGTGATGTTAGGACAAAATTCTCGAACTCAAGTCACATTGGTAAAATCGAAGAGTAAATGAGAATAAATTGAATTTTGAAGGTGAATATCAAGAGTCAAATATTTGAAGATGAGAAAGAAGATAAAAGTAATAAGTTTAAGGTGAGTTGGAGTGACAATGAAAAGTTGAAGTAAATGATCAAACATCTGAAAGTCGAAGAAGCGAATTGAGAAACTACAACCAGAACATATGGACAAATTAAAGTATAAAGTTTGGTACAAATATTTTCACATAGAAAATGATATACCATTGAAAATATAATTGAATTACGAGTTCAAAACTTTTTATGGATCTCAATTCGGAGTTTTTTACAAGAAGTTATGCTGGTTTGAAAAATAGTCGCGTGGCAGATAGAACTCTGTCCGCTTGAGCGAGCTTCCAGCCCGCTCGAGCGGACCATCAGCCAAAAAATGATCGTTTCTGTCTGCTTTCGAGCGAACGGTCCCACAGCCAAAATTTTATTTGAGTTAAAATTCTATTTTTGACAATTTTTTGGGACTTAGGGCACAAAATTCAACCATAATTGGACCATTATAAAGAGTAGAACTCTTATAACGATTGGAGGGTTGAACTTTGGAGAGAACGAGAAGGCAAAACACAAGATCTTTACAAAAATTTCTTCATTCGGACAAGATTATTGAGATTTCAAGCAAGAGACAGTTGAGATTCTTGGACAATCCATTAAAGACATTCAAGGGGGTCAAATTAATCTTCAAAGTTCTTCTTACAATTATATATTTCGGGTGATGAATTCTACATTTATTATGTATTTTTTGTAAATCAAACATGATGGGCTAAACTCTTTATGCTAAGGATGCTGATATAAATCATATGTTGAAGTTTTAATTTAAATATTCCCGTTTTTAATCTTAATTTGTGTTTGTTTGATTTATGACATGGTTTTAATATCAATTTGAATGATTGATCACCGTTTGAACGTGTTTGTAATTTATTTTTGTTTTCGAAAGGTTCAAAATAGATTAGCTCATTATGATTTTAAACAGTAAGTTTTATAGAAATTAGAAATAATTTCTTATGTTTGGTGCAATCAAATTTGATAATCTTGATATTGAAAGCGTTTTTGTATATTCGAAATCAAAATAGGAATATTTTGGAACGTATATGAAAATATGTTTAATTCTACTTGAAAGAGATTATTAGATAATTTAGGATTATTAATTGTCAATTTCAACATAAATTGGATTAGAATGTAGAATTTCGAGGATTAGAATAGATACTAATGGTAGAGTCGAATTCCTAGCATTATTTTTTCACTTAAATTTTCTCCAAAAATCATACTTGATCGTAGTTTAAATCATAGTCATAATTTATGAATAGTTATTGATGATATAAATAAATGACAATTACTGTATGTTATTTGGTTATGATGGCACGCCCGCCTCAACGATTCACCTGCCTCACCAGCTTGCTCGCCTTGTTGGTCTCATGAGTACGCTTCTGACAGATAGACTGCAACAACCCAACTGTCGTCAGGTTAGCTAGACAAGCGACCCATAGAATGACAGTTACCACCAGTTATCGAGAATACGAAACACCTCTCATTAACTCATAATAATGAGGGAGATGAAAGGACACCCGTTATCAAACGAAGAAGATAAAAGGATACCCTTATCAATTGAGGGAGATGAAGGGACATCCATCATCAATAACTGCAGGCCATCTCTATAAATAGAGGCCAACCCCCTAGGTAAAAATAGAACACACAACTCTCATACACTCCATATTGCTATTTAGCACAAATGCTTTAATCATATACTGATTATCACGCCGGAGTGGACACAGGGAGAAAAAAGCCCCGCCACCTTTTGCAGGTCTTCACCACTGTCACCGCCGTGCTCAGAGGAGGAGAAAATTAACTATCATCAATTGGCGCCGTCTGTGGAAACCGCACAAGAAGTTATGGCTCGAACCAGAAGAGCTAGGAATGTAACCGCCCCACCAGCCCCTATCGAGGATGTAGGCACCGAGTCCAACGCCGCCACTAATCACCCACAACCAGAATTTACCTCTGCCGCTCAACTTACAGCACTGCAACCTCAGGTGGTGGCTTTAACGGCTCTACTTCAAGATCAGAACGCTGCGGTTTCTCAGCTACCACAGGGTCCTAACTCTCTGCCGGTAGGATCTTCATTACCAGGGGCTCTGCCCTAGGGTCCTAGCCATCCACCGATAGGGCCCTCACCACTAGGGGCTCCTCCCCAGACTCCTAACTTTACAAAGAATAGAAACACATGCGGCAGCCCACCGCAGCTCCGGTTTCTTTAATTCCACCTTCGCACCCCACTTCTATTCATTGACATTTGGCCCAAATCCGTACAGAGGGCAATCATCATGGATGCCCACGCCTACGCTGGTTGAGACACTAGTGTTAAATATGGAGCAGAGATTAGAATAATTGAAGGGTCGCAAAATAGCTGAGACTATGTCCAATAAAAGTAGTAGGCAACAATCCATGGTGTTGGAAGAAGACCATTTTTTCCTAGAAGTGATGGCAATCCCCTTGCCACGAGAGCCAAAGATGGAGAAGTATGACGGATCCTCTGATCATGTCGACCACCTCAGGACTTTTGTTAACTTGATGAGGTTGCAAGCCACTCCAGATGCGATTATGTGCAGGGCTTTTCCGCCAACAGTTAGGCGCGAGGCCAGGGACTGGGTAGCCACCCTTCCTCCAAAATCGATCCATACATTTGACGAGTTTTCCAAGAGTTTTGTTGCCCACTTTGCCAGCAGAAAACGTGTTAAGAAAACCGCCATCAGTCTGATGCAATTAACACAGGACAAGGATGAACTGCTAAAAGATTTTATTGCCCGGTTCAATAGAGCAACGCTGGGAATCAAAGATCTGCAGATGTCTGCTATAGTCACTGCCATGATGAGTGGAACTAGAAGTCGTCCTTTCAAGATGTCACTCTCCAAAAACCCATCGAATACGATGCATGAGTTACTCAATAGAGGAGATAAGTATGTAGACGCTGAAGAAGCGTATCTCATTACCAAAAGTATGAATGATCGAAATGAACATGAGTCTAACAAAAAAGAAGATTCAGGACGAGCCCGAACCTTGAAATAATAGAGGTAAGCTCACCCAAACTGAGGCGAGTCAACCAGGCGAGCTCACCTAGAGAGCCAAGCGACCTCAAAAAAAAAATAAAATTAGGCGAGGTCACTCCAGGCGGGTGACCTCTCCTAGGCGAGCTCACTCCAGGCGGGCGACCTCACTAAAAAAAAAAATTAGGCGAGGTCACTCCAGGCGGGCGACCTCACTCCAAGAGAGGTGACCTCGGTAAAAAAAAAAAAAAAAAAAAATTAGGCGAGGTCACTCCAGGCGGGCGACCTCACTCCAAGCGAGGTGACCTCGGCAAAAAAAAAAATTAGGCGAGGTCACTCCAGATGGGCGACCTCACTCCAGGCGGGCGACCTCACTCCAAGCGAGGTGACCTAGGCAAAAAAAAAAAGAAATTTGAGATGTGCAGGTGCGTTTGATTACTTTTACTTTTCATTAACGATAGTATATGAAAAGTAGAGGGGCTTATAAGGCAAAAAACAAGGTCAGCTGCTACTGTCTGAAAAACAAGGTCAATGAGCCTCTATCTAAAAATCAAGGCGATGAGCCTATATTTAAAAATCAAGGCAGTAGCCACTATTTAAAAATCAAGGTGATAGCCACCATTGAAAAATAAAGCGATGAGCCTATGTTTAAAAATCAAGGCGATGAGCCTATATTTAAAAATCAAGGCAGTAGCCACTATTTAAAAATCAAGGTGATAGCCACAATTGAAAAATAAGGCGATGAGCCTATGTTTAAAAATCAAGGCGATGAGCCTATATTTAAAAATCAAGGCGATGAGCCTCTGTCTGAAAATCAAGGCAATGAGCCTCTATCAGAAAAACAAGGCGATGAGCCTATATTTAAAAATCAAGGCGACAAGCTCTCATCGAGAAAAACAAGGCGATGAGCGATGAAAAACAAGGCGATGAGCCTATGTTTAAAAATTAAGGCGATGAGCATTTGTCCGAAAAACAAGGCGATGAGCCTCTGTCAGAAAAACAAGGCGATGAGCCTATATTTAAAAATCAAGGCGATGAATCTCTGTCAGAAAAATGAGGCGATGAGCCTATATTTAAAAATCAAGGCGATGAATCTCTGTCAGAAAAATGAGGCGATAAGCTTACATGCGAAAAGTTAGAGAATAGCGGTGCGATGATTATTTCTACTTCCCATTGACAACGATCTATGAAAAGTGGTCTATGGGAAGTAGAGGGCTTATGATGATATAAATAAATGACAATTACTGTATGTTATTTGGTTATGGTGGCACGCCCGCCTCAACGATTCACCTGCCTCACCAGCTTTCCCGCATTGTTGGTCTCATGAGTACGCTTCTGACAGATAGACTGCAACAACCCAACTGTCGTCAGGTTAGCTAGGCAGGCAACCCATGGAATGACAGTTACCACCAGTTATCGAGAATACGAAACACCCCTCATTAACTCATAATAATGAGGGAGATGAAAGGATACCCATTATCAAACGAGGAAGATGAAAGGATACCCTTATCAATTGAGGAAGATGAATGGACACCCATCATCAATAACTGCAGGCCATCCCTATAAATAGAGGCCAACCCCCTAGGTAAAAAGAGAACACACAACAGTCATACACTCCATATTGCTATTTAGCACAAATGTTTTAATCATATACTGATTATCACGCCGGAGTGGACACGGGGGAAAAAAGCCCCGCCACCTTTTGCAGGTCTCTGTCAGCGATTTTGTGTTTTTAATAATTCCGCAAGTGCACGGATCGCTCAAGTAATAAAGTGGATTATGAGTCCAAGTATCGTTCCCACGAAGATTTAGATAGTTCAGTTCAATTATACTAACCTTAACCGAATCTAATGAACTTTGGATGATTTTGTTGTTTAAGAACTAATAAGAATTTGAACTAAAAACAATAAACTAATTATAAATCAAATAACTAAAAATTAGATCAATAAAGATTACTTTAAAATTGAGAAAGAAGAGTACTAGGATCCCGAATCCGTTTATAATCGTTAATTCCTCTATCTTAATTCTTGGTTTTGACAAAATACATCAGTTATGAAGATCAATATCCCTAGATTGTTTAACAGTTTCTCTCGAATAAAATTAAACCTATTCAATGCATGACTCGACTATATCTCTATGACGAATGCGAATACAAATGAAAGCATTAAATTTTTGTGGATACTTAAAGATCACCTAAAGCATAGCGGTATATTTCTATCCCCATCGGACTTTAAGATAATTAAAATAGTGTCTAGCATGCTTTCGATCTTTCGATAGTAAAACACACCACAACGATCATACAATTATTAGCATATAATTATAGATTCATATAAATCAAAATTAATTATTCAAAACTATAATGAAATAAATTGTCAAAAACAAGTCTTAAGATGGAAGAATTTAGATTACAAGCTTCATCGTAATCCTAGCATAAAAGAAACTAGCCTAACATACTAATAATAAGAGAAGAAAGAGGATAAGAAAACATAGAGTTCATCACCCGGATATGAAGAAACTTGAATAAGAAGAACTCTTGATCTTGATCTTCGTTCAATTCTTCAAAGGTTAGTTCTTGATCTTCGCTTCTTATGTCCGTCTTGTGTTTTTCTCTCCCAAAATCCTCCTCTAAAAACGGCTCCCCTTGATATGAGTTAATAACTTGTATATATACTTACCTAATTGTGCCCTAAAAGACCTCAAAAAATCATGAAAATCGTGTCCAAACAAGTTTCCTAATTGGAGTCGAACACAAAAAGAAACAAAAATTCCTGCAGCCAGAAATAACACCGGGCGGCTGTTTTTCAAACGGTCATAACATCTTGTAGGAAACTCCAAATTGAGATCCGTAAAAAGTGGTGGACTCGTAATTCAATTATCTTTCCAATGGTATATCATTTCCCTTGTGAATATTTTAATACCAAAATTTGTGCACGAAGTTTCCCACATACTTTAGTTTCTCAATTCGATTCTTTGACTTTCAAGTGTTTAATAATTTGCTTCAACTCTTTATTGTCACTCCAGCATACCTTAACTTATTGATTTTATCTTCTTCCTCATTTACTCGTTGATTTAACCAAATTGTTGCTCTTTCCGTCCATTCTTTCCCAATTGCTATTAAACAGGTCCAAGACTGAAATATGAAGAATAAAATACCAAATTAAGTGAGAATTCAATAAAATGACCGAATAAAAGCTTAGTTTAAAGCCCTAAATAAGTGCACAAAATGCACTTATCAGTCTCCACCATTGTCGCCGCCGTGCTCAGAAGAGGAAAAAATTAACTATCATCAGTTATAATTCTTCATTCGATCATATATTGTGTTTATTCAATTTAAGCTTGAATTGGTCGAAATTAAGCTAAAGTCTAAATCCTCGTGGGAACGATACTCTTTTACTCACTTTTACTAGTACTAGTCAATGAACTCATATGCTTGCGGGATTTCACTTAACAATAAGCAAATATTGAAGATCTTAAGAACAATTAAAATATAGTATAACAAATAAAAATTGTATTTTAAATATAATTAGCCATATAATTACCCTAATGATAAACTAATTAAACAAATGAGAAGTGAAAAAGACTGTACTAGCCCATATCTAACAAAATATAACTATATAATGTTAGACTTAAAATACAGAAAAAATGAAATATAATTATTATTTTAATTAGAAACACAATATGATTACAAAATTTTAAAAAAAAAAAAAAAGCTGCAGAATAAGAAACAATTAATAGAAAACAAGAGGAAGCAAACCGAGGCCTGTGTATTCATTGTCCTTAAAACAAATTCGCTCCCTCACCGTAAGTTCTTGAGGTAACTGAGTTTCTGTCTCCTATGATACAACGGTAGAAGAAGCAGCAAGTTTAGCACGAAACTTATGCTTGGGCGAACTGACCGTTGGTTTGAACAAAATCACCAAGTGCTAAAACCAGACGAAAAGAATGACTATAGAGTAAACTAAGATTTTCTGGACTGAATGATGAAGTAGAATCAAATTCGTGTGTTTGATTGTGGAAAATTGAACCATGTTATATAGCTCCCCAAAGACCTTTCAATTTCCTATTAAACATGCCAGTTTCAGGTGTTAAAGAATTAATGGTAATTAGCACGTTTCGTCCCTATCCTTTGGGTCTATTGCGCAAATCATCCATATCGTTTGAATTTTGACATTTGGGGTCCTTAAATCACCCATTATTTGCGCAAAACATCCCTACCGTCTAAATCTATCAATTTTTGCCGTTAAATTAGCGCGTACAGTGCACTTCTTCAATTTCTGAAGGACAATTTCGTCAAATTATAAATTCTACTATTCTCCACCACTACCACCAAGAAATCCACACTTTTAGTATTGCGATTTCTCAACCATGGTACTATAACTTGTAGCACTTGGACTCGGCAAACTCTAAAGATTAACTGTCGCCGCCGTCGTCAGTGCTATGTTAGCGCCACCAGTACGGTGGTAAAAATCGCAGATATAGGCCCTGTAGCTATAGAAATATTCACAAATTGGGGCCTATTTTGTACTGCCTGTGGAATGATAAAAAAAAGTTGGGGATGCATTTGGTGTTGCTGCCAGAATAGCCCACATAGTGATTAGCGGCACAAGTGCGTGAGCTAGAGATGGTACAGTCGACATTAATGGAGCTGACATTGAAGAATTCGTTGAAATAATAGCCGGATTTGCAGTTGTAGGAATATTATTAGTGTCAGAAATTTTGTTTCTGATGGTGTTTATGTCCACAAATTCGCTGTTAGTGGGGTGTTTGTGTTTCCGGGTTGAGTGGCCCTCGTCCGTGGGGGCGGTGGCGGCCGTGGAGGAGGTGGTGGGGATTTTTAAGGTACCGTTGACTGACATGGCAATGGCTGGGATAGTATCGGAGCCCGTGGTGGCTATTATTGAGGGTTTAGCTTGTTCTAAGAGCCACCTATTGGTTTCGCCGTCGGACTTGTGGCCGAGTTCTCTGGTTAGATGGAAGACTCTGGTGGCACAGGTGGCTGGCATTCGGTGGTGATGGCGGTGGTCATGGTGGTGGCTGGTTAGGGTGTCGGAAGTATGGGTTTCTTGGTGGGAGTGGTGGGGAACAGTAGAATTTATGATTTAACGAAATTGCCATTCAGAAATTAAGGAATTGCACTGTACGCGCTAATTTAATGGCAAAAATTGACATATTTGGACGGTAGGGACGTTTTGCGCAAAGAATGGGTGACTTAAGGACTCAAATGCCAAAATTCAAACGATATGGATGATTTGCACAATTGACCCAAAGGATAGGGACGAAATGTGCTAATTACTCCATAATTAATACCTGAATTAACACAGAGTTAACATCATTTTAGAATTAAAATAGAGAAGTTGAAAGATTCAGAAATGAAATTGAAAAAGAAAAATGACAAAACGTATGCCCCCCATAAGGGTCTAGTTTCTGTTCGACATTTGTGTATGCAGGTCACGCTCGCTCATGAGTTCTATGTTTAAATCGGTTCGTGATTTGCACCATCTGCTGGCGCGCGCAAGAGAGAGCATATATGCCCTACAATATTACACCTTTGTAAATTGTGGACATTTAAATTGTAGTCAACCTTTCATCATTTTTTCTATGTGGGATAAACTACTTATTTTTTCCTTTCAACTATTTTTCCAACTTCACTTTGAGTTTCAATTTCTCATTCATCCAAGCATCAATTTTGTCAAGTAAATATATGATTTCAATGTTCATGTGGAGGAAAACACGAATCTACTTTTATCTTCCATATTGAAGAAACGGGTCCCCACACAGAATTATGTCCAAACATGGCATAACCTTACTAATTTTCACTAATTTTCCAATTTTCCAACATACAATATATTACATATTAACAATTAAATACAAGTAGTTCAACGTATCATTATTCTTAGTTGATTCTAATAGAGAGGGAGTGCTTGTCTAAATGAAGCCAACTATGCCCAGACTTGGCATGTTGTTCACTTTGTTGATAAAATTGAAGTAAAACTATGTAAAAATCGTATATCAATTGAGAGTATTATTTGATATTCTTCTATAAAATTTCGAATCTGAGCACGCTTCTCACCTAGCAATCTAAAGTGCAATGTTTGGAGAATTTTTTTTTAGCTCTTGAGCATTAAAGAGGCTTGAAATGGGTTCTCTAACTATCTTATATTCTTGTTGTTAGACAAGAATGCGAATACAAGATAACATCCCGATAAGTCTTCAAAAAAGTAGATTTTGAAAAATCCAATCAATTAAATTATTTTTATTTTAAATTAACATTTTAGAATATACAATAATGAGTATTCGATAAAAAATAATATAATAATTGGTCAATTTTATGAACTATCTTGGAAGGGCCTGATCCCTTTCTCACATTTAGACCATGACCATGGAGTCAAATCTGCAAATCTAGAAATGTGGCCGCCTAAAACTAAAGTCAAAATTATGGTCCAACCCCTATTAATTAATCGAATTATGGAAACTTTAAATTCTAATCACCAAAGGCTGCGTCCGTATTATGCATGCACGGAAGACTATCTATGAACAGTCAAAATTCGTGGCTTTGTTCATTGTTTTTTTTGTACAATCTTACGTATCACTGACTCACTTTCACTTTAATGTTAGGAGGAATTTGTTTACGGGTTATTTGAACTTGAATTAAGGAAAAATGTCCACATTTGTTCAATTTTGTTTAAACTAGACTTTTAATATTAAAAAAAAAATTATTGAAGTACTATTTTCTATTTTCCGTCATGTTCGTCTTTGTTTTCTTTTTCTTTTTTTATTCATTTTTACGTTTCAATAAAATTAGCTCCCTGCATTAAATCAACTTCGGTGTCTCCATATCCACTATCCACCCTAAGCTCAACTCTTATATGTCGGAAATTGAGATCAATTTTTTTTTATTGTCCACAACATCATTGTTCAAAATAAAAGAATGAGACAAAAAAGATTTATGGACTGTCAAAGTTTTCACTATATGAAAAATCTTTACAATCATATAGATTTCACTCACCCAAATTCTTCAAGTATCTTAACAAAAATAATATCTTAAATTTTACCACACCCACCCATTTCTACTATTTGTATAACCCACATAGACAACAAGCAAAACAACTAAAATGTTAGACTTATAATTTTTCTCTCAAAAACTCTCAAGTCACATCTACAAAAGAGAATATACTACGTCAATTTATAGTTAACGTATGATCTAAATTTCTTCCAAGTTCCGATTACATAGATGTCCAAGATTTGAACACTTGTTCAATTTTAGTCACCAAATATAAAATAATATAATATGACATCTTTTCATTTTCAACAAATTGTGCATCTTTTGATTTTGGCAAGTTTTGAGAAAATATCCCAACAATTTCCACCCTGGCGAAAAACGAGTCAAAACTCAATCATCTCGATATTTAAAAATAACTCAGTAAACTTTGATAATCCCAATTCTCAAAAAAGAGAATTAACATACTTTACCATATATGTATAATCACTTAAAATTAATGAATTCTAAGAATTTCATCGGCTCAGGTTGAATACATTTGCTGAAATATTATAGTGCAACTTCCTTACTTGACTTTCCTGGAAGTTCATCAGCCATCGACATTAATTCCACATCACACTTTGTATTAATTTCAGGTCAATGCCTGTATGCATACACGTGGATTCTGCTACACATCTTTTATCATGACAACTAGCGCATGCTACAAGGATGTAAATATTTATTCAAGCAATACCATCGTCTCTCATAAAGAGAGACATATTGTCCGTATCTGATTTCAAGCAGCTAGTCGAGCCTGCTCCACCATTTTACTCACGTGACAAGGTTGCCCACTATTCCAACAAGATACTTTATTTTTCATAGAGTTATTATTCTTCTATTTTTCAACAACAAGTAATGGGGTTTCAGATGAAATATTACTTCCACCACTTAACCTTCTTTCTTCAGAATTTAATTTACTTGTGACTTCTGCAAAACTCACACTTTATTTTCCATACATCAAAATTGGTTAGATGTTTTCATAGGAGGATAAAAGAGACCAGACGAGTCTTAATGTTTTATCCTCATCGCCAATTTTAACTCCAATAGTTTGCAGTTCAGAAACGATCTTATTGAAAACACTCAAGTGGTCTGAGATTTTCGTACTTGTATTCATTCGCAAAGAATAAAACTGTTTCTTTTGAAAAACTCTTTGTTTGATACAATTGTTTAAATTTTTTCCAAAGTTCCTTTACAGCAAATCTTTCCAATCCTCATCGCTCATACTAGATTTTTCAGTATCTTTCTTAGAATTAGGAGTTGGTTTCCTTTTCAAAGCCTTGTGCAGTCTAGATTGAATCAAAACATCGTTGACTTGTACTTGCCATAGCCAAAATTGATTTTCCCGTCAAATTTTTCAACGTGATATTTGACAAACATATCTTATCTGTGCGCCAATACTTTGAACGATGTGACTCTCTAATACCACTGTTGGGAATTGAGAGCAATTCTTTTATTGCACACAAGATCTTGGTTCAGAGAAAAATAACGAGACAAAAAAAAATATAAAAGATAGAAAAATATTTATAAACTGTCAAAGCTTTCACTATATAAAAAATCGTTACAATCATATAGTTTCACTCACCCAAAAATTTCATGTATCGTAAGAAAAATAATATCCTAAGTTTTACTACACCCACAAATTTCTACTATTTGTACAATACACAAAGAGAATTAAAAAAAAGGTAATTATATTCACACTACACTTTTTATTATTCACACCATGTTTTAATTACAATAAAGATCCCCTAACATTTGATATTTAGACACTTATGTCTCTAATTTTTTAATCGTATTTTTATCATTAATTTTCATTTAGTTTTCACATCTTGATTCTGATGAAGATTTTTGTCTAAATATTCTGCTAATGTGCATTGAAATGAGGAAAAAATATTTTGTCAAACTTACGTATTTGTTGTTTATTTTAATTATATAAAAATATTAGAGACAAAAAAAAATTTACGCCATCCTAATTAACTTTTTAGACAAAAATCATCATCAAAGACAAATATAAGACTTGCAAATTAATAGGTTGATAATAAAAATTTGCTAAAAAAAAGTTAAAGTTATAAATGCAAAAGTAACCAATAATTGGAGACTTTCATTACAATTAGAATGTAGTGTACTTAACAAATAATGTTGTGGTAATATAATTACCTTTAAAAAAATAACTAGAATACTAGGCTTACAATTTTTCTCTAAAAAACTCTCAAATCACATCTATAAAAGATAATAAATTACGTCAATTTATAGTTAATATGTGACCTAAATTTCTTTCAAATTTCGATTGCAAAAGTGTCCAAGATTTGAAAACTTGTTCAATTTTAGTCACAAAATATAATATAATATCTTCTTATTTTCAACAATTGGTGCATCTTTTGATTTTGACAAGTTTTGAGAAAATATTTCAACAATTCTTATTAGGATCGAGTTTTAATCATCTCATGTGAAAACCAATTAATGTCCAGTGAGGACATGCTAAATGTTTTATGGCATTTGACTACCATCATTTGAGTGACCCAACACATGGGTTTAAGAGCGGTATTATTGCTCCCCAACAATCCCTCCTCAACATGATGCTCTTGTGACTTGAACTTATGACTTTAGCTCTAATATCACTTATTAAGATTGAGTTTTAACCATCTCATCTAAAAACTAATTGGTGTCAAGTGAGAACATGTTAAATCTTTTATGACATTCGACCACCACCATTTGAGTAATTTATTCTATAGACTTAAGAGTGGCATTGTTGATGTCAAACACTATATTCCCATAAATTGTTCTTCCCATTGTGTCATTTTCTAAAGAAGAGTTTGTCCAATAAGGATGAATGTCAAATTTGAAAAATCTAGATTTATACGGCACAAGAAATTGATGATGGAGAAAAACGAGAAGTGATTTTGATCGAATTGAAATTAATTTAACATGTTGAGATCTATTTTGAGTGAATGAATGTCGATTTGATTAATTTAAATAAGAAGATGGCATTTATAATAACTAGTTATTGCATTATTAAAAAATTTCTAAAATTTGGTATAAATATTATTTTTAAATTTTAAGTCAATACTAATTGATAGTTTTATAGTATATATATAAATTATTTATAATTTCCTATACAATAACTAATGTTCTTATAAAATGTATAAACATTACATAATATCTGAAAGGAGAAGTGAAGAGAAATATATTTTTTTTAATGATTATGCCCTCGTGAATATTTCATAATTATTAATTCGTATTTCTATTAATATTATTTTGTTCTTTAAAATTTCATATTAATTTAATTTTGTCCTTTAATATTCAATTTATTTACACTAATACAATTATTATTAATTATGTATCCATAAATTACTACATTCAACTTCTTACATAATTTATGCATGTAGCTAGTATATGAATCCACTTAATTTCATGTCTATTTAATAAAACACATAAATGATTAGTAAAAATCTCAAATAGATGAATGCATAATTCAATTTAATTTATCCATTATATGTTAGCCAAATGTGTGTCGCACATTAGTTTTTAAATTTTCTAAAGTTGTAAAAGTGTTATTTTTTAATATTCGATCAATACTATGTATAACATATGAATATATCAAATAATAAACAACAAACTTTCATGCATAGACTAACATTCAACATGAAAAGTACGATCAATATTTAATTCAGACCTAAAAATTTCTTTGATCTTTAAATTGTAGAATAGAAAATGCATTGGCATTTCACATTCACATTGAGAAATTAAATCATGTTGCCTATATCATATATGTCTATTTTGATAAATTGTTTATTTTTTGTAATCCTTGAAGAGGAATACCAAATGATAAAAGAGCGCCCGATGCTTAAACAACACAGAAAAGGAAACCATATCAAAATTTGAAAAGAACTACTGCTGCTGCTGCTACTCCGTCTCTATACGTCATCATCAATAATCCAGCCACCATACACTCTATGAACGTTTCGCTGCGGGGCCTCATCTTCTGAAATAGGTGAATGTGCATCTTCATGAATACACATCTTCCGAATGTGTTGGCCCATATCATGCGCTAGATCTCACCGATACTTCAAATACTGCCTAACGATATCACGTCTATGAGACATCAGCGAACATGTCTTCGTACAAGTCTTCCTAGCTAACCCGTAGCATAAATGAAATATGAAAAAGATAAAAAGAGAATGATTTTTATTGTGAGAGAGAGATTGAGAAATGTCGATTGTATTTTATAGTTGGTGATTCAAGTATGAATTTGTGTTTAAATAAATGGATAGATTGAATGAGAAGTCAATATAAAATAAGAAAGATTCATTATCATAAATGGATACGTTGAATTAGAAGTCAACATATACAACTAAGTAAATTGAATAAATTAGTAAAACGGTTCAATGAATGTATAACTTTTAATATAATAATGTTTAAATGTTTAATGTCTTTTTGGTAGAGTTTAAAAATAGTTTCTTAGGAGATTTTTAAAAAAAGTTGGTGAAATGTGTGATTGAAAAGTTGATAAAAATTGTGAGTCCCATAAAATATGTGGTTGAAAATGAGTTCGAAAAAGAGAGAGTTTATAACAAAGGAGAATTGGACTAACTATATAAATCCAAAAGAATATTTTTGAAATATACCTATTTTTTATGATATTTGAAGAGTTACCAAATTTTAAAAAATTAGAAAAAATTACCCTAAATCATCAACTGAATATCTATTATATTTATTTTCTTATCTTTCCAATCTTATTATTTCTCTCTCTAACTAAAACACACTCTTTCCTCACTTCATCCACCATTGCCACGGCCATAAGCTCCATTTTCTACTTTCTTTTCTTATTTTTGAGGCTAGATTCTCTTATTCTTATCACAGATTCAAATACATTGTCAGATATATTACTGGTTTTTGAACCATTTGAAGAAGTCGACCGATTTAAAAATTTTGAAATCAGTTATAAGCTATTAAAAAATAAATAATTAGTGTATTTTTTATGTAGATTACATAAAACTTAAATTTGACATGATGTATCTCTATTTTTTTGTCGATATATTTTGTTAGTGGGTAATTTTTTTTCGATATTTGTATATCAGTGTATTGTATTAGATATTGAGTTCAATTTACAAAATTTTTCGATAATTTGTTGGTATATTTTGTTTTTTGGAGAATGAAATTCATCACATTTGGTCGAAAACATGCAAAAAAAAGAGCACAAAATCCATCTATTCGTTGATAAAATAGACGATCATTTTGTCGATATCATCGATAAAAAATATCAATAAATTAGGCGCTCATTTTGCCGATGTCGACAAAATGGTCCATTTTGCCGACATCGACAAATTAGTTCCTATTTTAACATCGACAAAATGGGCAATATAAAAAAGATATTAATTTAGTGTCCATTTTGTCAGTGCCTTTTTTGTCGATATCATCTACCAAAAAATTGTCGACATTGACATTATTTGGTTGATGTCGACCAAATATTGTCGATGTATTTTTTGATATCGAAGTATTTGGATTGAAACTATTGTATGACTCTCAACTACCATTAAATCTTAACCATACAAAAAAGTGGTCATTTTTACAAAACAGTATATTTGAAATTTTACATTTAAAAAATGATATATTTGCAAATGTTATAAAAAATTGTCTTTTTTCCAATCCACTCTTTAATTTTGGATACATTTCAAAATTCTTCTTATAAAAATTCATATCAAACATGCTCTTACATTAAATAAATAAATTAAATACGTATTGGAAAACAAAAAGTAAGGATATAAGCATGGTAGGGATAGTATCGTCCAAAATTTATTTCTCACTTCATGTGATATTTTGCTCAATTGGTAGCAGCATTCGCCACAAGTTTCTTTTAAGAGAGAGGTCAATAGTTCAAATTGTTGGGGACGCGAAAGAAATTCAATTTGGGGCCTAACCTGCAGTGGATAGTATGTAAACTAATGTCACACGAAATAACTTTTGAGTGAGAGGCTTGTAGGAGAAATTCCGTGGTTGTTACAAAAAAACGAGTATTTTTTAACGATTTCGGACTTTCCTCTACAAGCATGTTGCCTATGGGCTATTCTGTGTGCCATTAGCATACGAATTGTCCACTGGAGTTTCGCTCCATAATGGATTTCTTTTGCGTCCCCAGCTATTCAATTCATTAACCTCTCTCTTAATAGAATCGCATGGAGAATGCTGAGTATTAAAAAACAAAAAGTAATGATATAAGCATAGGAGGCTTGATCTCCTGTCTACCATGGACAGGAAATCAATTGTCCACTACTGATGTGGACTGATGTAGAAGTACCACATTAACAGTGGAGCACACAACTGTATGTGGACACAAATATGTCCACACATGGTGGACAACATATCTCCAGATCAATCCCCATAAGTATAGTAGAGATAAAATCGTCCAAAAAATGATTCTCACCTCATGTGATATTTAATATATTATAAATTATATATATTATATATTATATATATAGATATAGATATAAATATTTAAATTTTTTAACATAAACACTAGACTTTTAAATAAGGCTATTTTTTACCGTGCAGCATGAGAAAGCCCATTTATGAATTATTTCAAACTGGATTATTATTTTGGCATAATTTTTTTTAGTGGAAATTGCACTCCTAATGTGCATTTGAAATATATTTCCACATCTATTTTTCATTTGTTTTTATTCTCAAAATACTGTATGATATTTAATAATTAAATATTATATTAAAATAACAAATACCAACAAAACCCTTTCATCTCCAAATTATCACACACCTAAATCACAATCCCAGAATTCCCGACTTCAACTTAGTGACCAAACCTATTAGAGAGAGTGATAATTTTCTAAGATTCTTGAACAATCAACCATTATTCATGTTTCCTCGACAAAATGCCATTCAATTCTTCATTATTCAATATCGGTAATCCTCATTAGTGAATCCCTAACCACGAATTTTAATTTATAAGTATTGACAGCCAATGATTCACTATTATTGAAGCCAAAATGGTGCAATGGATACTCCAACTCGAATATTAACTCGGTCGTTCTCAAAAAATGATTTGCCGGAACACGAGAAGACGACGTTGCAATCCAAGCAAACCTTCAAATCACAGATTTTGTAAGCCGACGCTACAAATCTGTTACATGTTTGTTGTTACCTTGTCCGTTACATTGCATTGAGTGTAAAAAATATTGCGATTGATGTTACAAAATTCTGTAGCAATGTTAGTATGTTACATTGGTCGTGGAAAGAAGTTTTGCATGCGTTGTTACAAAATTGTGTTGAGTGTTAAAAATATTTTGCATGTGTTGTTACAATATTATGTAGTTATGTAACATGGGTTGTGGAAAATAAATTATTGCGCATTTTTTCAATTGAATTGAGTATTAAAAAGATGTTGCATTTGTCGTTACAAAATATGTTACATCACATTGAATTTTTAGTATTATTGCACGAGGTGTTACAAAATGTGTATTCATGTCACTAGTATTCATTCAAATAAATATGCAATCCAAATTTTAATAGTAACAATTTTTTGATAGTCTTCTGTAACCCGAATTTTGCAATGAGGATTCCGAATTTTTTTTGCAGGAGAGAGAATATACAGGAGAGAGATTATAGTGATAAGAGAGATAAGATCAATTAGTTAAATATGCCATCCTAATCAATATGGTAAATGACTATAATTAAAGATTCTGTTAGAGTAATAACTTAATTAATTAAATAAATAAAAATTTGAAATAATCCAATATTTTGGGAATAAATAACATATAACAGTTTTTTTATATATATAAATATTAACATAATGTGGCCTACTTGTGAAAATTTCCTTTTTTCGTACTATATATTTTCTGATAAGGGGAAAGTCTCGAAGGTGAAGCCCCCCACCTGTGTCAGAGACTCCTTGACCAGGTGGATTGTAAATCGATGGATGTGCATGAATGGCAGGGATATGAGGGAGAGAGCCAACATGTCAACCCCCAGGACAGACCCCCACATATTTCAGTGAAAATCTGCCCCACACGAGAATCGAACCTGCATTGTCGGAGGATTTCTCCCCACGTCACCTCGAGCCTTACCAACTCGCTTATGCCCCTGAAGGCTACTATATATTTTAATCGCACTTAAGGTCTTTAATCTTTACTTATTTTGACATAACCTTTTGGTTTCAGAGTCATGTACCTACATTTCCAATTCAAGAACCAATAATCGACCCAGACCCGGTTGGTTCTCTCTTCTCTATTCCAGTCCCTAATTTTATTTTTTTCACAAGGTTCGATTCCAGTTAAAATACCTACCTCTAATAAGAATGCTATGAAAAAAATTAAGAACTTAAGTATTACAATGAACAAAGATTGAAAACTTGAAATAAAATTAAACTATAGTACAATAAATAAAAATTGTAGTTCGAATATAATTACCCTTTCAAAATTTGTAAAGACTTAGTTCCATTGAATGAGTTCAACCTTGATCCAAACACTTCAATAGTTTTTTCATTTTCAAGTATCAAACGAAAGTAATAAAAAAAAAAAACAATATATTAAGTTGACATTTGATCCCTTAATATAAAATTTGTTTTTATTCCATTAATTATTCCCACGATTTAAAAAATATAGCATTTAAAAAAAAAAAAAGAATATGAAAATGACTTATGAGTGTTCAACTGGGGACGAATTCTTTTGAAGATTAAAATAAATGAGCTTAGAGATATGTAAATAAGGTTAATATTAATTTATTGTCTTATATAAAAATATGTAGAGTCGGGACAATAATAAGATAAGTATATACTAACCTTTATATATTAAAACAAAATATAATACGTGTGAGAATGGTGCAAAACAATTCAAGTATCACTTATCAATTAAGAGATAACCAATTATCACGATCAAAATTAAACGTTCTAGATATGATTAAACATATTTGGACTAAGAAAAATGTCTCCCATAAGTGGCAATTTTGCCTACAACTCTGTCACGCAGCAAATTGACAATTGATTTAAAAAATAAAAATAAGTTCTAAGAAAAATACATATAATGCATTGGAAAATTGGTGTAAATAGTTTATAATCTTTCATTTTTATTGGAGAAGTCTCAAACCTATGTTTTTAGGTGTGTAAATGGTCATTTTGGACAGAAGTTGTCCAAAATGTTTGTTAGTTTTGTATGTGGTTTACTAGGAGTAGACAAAAGTATCCAACCGAATAGATCCGAACCGAAAGTTTAAATTGGGTAATGGTTATTGGAACCGAGAACATTCTATTTATAGTTCGGTTATCGGATCTAGATTCAATACCGAATAATCGAACCGATCTTAGTGTTTTTTTAATTTTTTCTAAGAATTTAGCATATAAAAATAAAATATTTTATTTCTATATTTTTTATTTTTTATTGAGATAGAACCTTGTGTCTAAAATTTGATATATTGTTATTTTTGTGAATAGATTAATGTTTGAAAATTATGATTTTCTTTTTTATTATTGCGTTGTTTTAAACAAGGAAAATAATTGTAGTTGTTAGAAATATGACAACTTTGAAAACTTCAATTATAGAACCAATCTGGATTCGAGTTGGAACCGATTATTCTATTTACAACATACCCAGTAGTTCTCGATTCAGTTCGATTCTCTTTGGAACCGAACCAAATCGGATTGCGCTCACCTTTATAGTTTACACTTTCTTTTAATAGTAAAGACAAATTTGTTAATTCTAAAATAATTTTTTTTTAAAAACAAGATAAATTAATAAGAAGATCATATTCTTCAATTCATCCCACCACACCCATCATCACAAACAACCACCACCGCCATTTTGTGCCACCATACCACTTATCTACAAATTTGAGGAGGAGAAATTCCCTCTCAAATCAACAGTTCTGCAGTGGTTTGCCGTTGGTTTGACAGTGACGGTAGTTGTTGCTGGTGGTGGGGTGGGTTGAAGAATATGATTTTTTTTTTTTTTAATTTTAGAATTGTTAACTTTATTCTTAATTAAAGAAGAGTGTAAATTATGTGCAAAATTAACGAAAGTTTTGAACAAATATAGTAAAAAATCCTCCTTCTACTCTCTCTCCTACTTACCACGAGAAAGGAGAAAAGAGGTTCAAGCAAGTGAATGTGATACCGCCCTTCATCTTGACACTAAATCTTGATTCTATGACTATTTGCGTATCTTTTTTTTTTTTTTTTTTTTAATTTAACACACAATCACATTCCCAATGTGATTGTCAAACCTCCACTAGGAAAGGTTTTGGGAGTTCGGATACCACAATCATATATAAATAACTCATAAAAAATACATGGGAGGGGGGCATAAAGCCTGACCTACAACCATAAAAGCTAAAGCAATCAAATAAATTAATAAATAATGAGATACTACTTCTTAAACAAATAGTCCTAAAAAAATTCTATATACCCATAATTGTAGGAAGTTCATGCCTATCAATCTGAACTAAACTGCGGTAATGTCGTGGTCCTGAGCGCTGTACTCAAAATAGCAACGACGTTCACAATCATTTGAAGCAAGTAAGTCAGCCACCTGGTTGTGCTCACGATAAATATGAAAAATAGTATCACAGTCGAAAGCAATGAGATGTCTGATGTGGCGAAGAGTGGCCTGAATAGACCAAGGTCCTTCACTTCTAGTGATGCAGTTAATGGCCAAAGTAAAGTCGGACTCAATCCATAAATCTGAGATGACTATTTATGTATCTAGAAACATAAGTAACTTCTCCACCAAAAATATAAAATTAAAGACAATATACACATGATAAATATACGTTAGAAACTATATGCACAGCTCTCAGGGCATAGCTTAGTGGTTGAAAGGACGGGAGTGAAGTAGTCTTAGTTTCGCTGGCAGTTGCAGTGTGGGGGTTCTAGTCCTGTTTTTGGTATAGATTTGACCCCATGTAAGCGCAATTAAAAAACTAGTTCTCAACCATGCTCCACTAAAGTATATCATACGATTTATATCTTGTACCAACGACTGTGATCTGCTGCCCACAAGTGGGCGGCTTATTCCACTGCTGAGGTGTCGTGGTTGGGCCCGTCCATAATAAAATATTACTTTATGATGGATGGCCCACCTGCGACACCCCTCGGTGGCTTGAAATAAAATCAAATGACAGAGATCGGGACTACTTGTACCAAAACTCCAGAATAGAGACGGTTGAGGTCCTCAAAGTTAAAGTTCAACATTTTTAAAAACTATATGCACCAATTTTCCGTACATATTTGACCCAACCAAAAGTGGAGATTATTATGCATTTATGCCCGTGGCAAAATGCTTGTGTCAAAATATTATTTTAATATTACCCATTCCTAATCACCTACTCAAAGATTTTTAACCTTTGAAGTCAAAATCCTTGAACCTTGATCCCAAAAATATTCGGGTCTCTCTAATCGCTTACACGCAATAAACAAAGATTCAAAGAGGTCCATGCACGTGCCTGCTTATAAATACAACGGCGGCTTAATAATCAAATGACCCCACAAAACATGGTCCCACTACTAGAACCTAGCTATGTTATTAATTAAATATCAAATCAAATAATAATAGTTGGCAACAACTTGGTATCACGAAAAATCATATTTACTGGACCGTACCATGATAGAGATTAAACTTTTTAATAAAATAATTTTTAATTGTATCAATCATATATAAGATTTTCCAGTTCAAAAATAATAACCAATCATCTAAATTATTCAATAATTAGATCTTTATTAAAAAAATTAATTTTATCTTCAAGATAAAAAGTTCTATTAATCACTTATTAGATCTTTATTAAAAAAATTAATTTTATGTTCAAGATAAAATGATCTTACACATCTTTCGATAGTGAGGGATATAAAGTTTTACGCCTTTTGCAACTCCAAAATTTTCAAATTATTATGATTTAAGTATAATAATATATAAATGTTGATTTTTCCCCCTATTTTATTGAAAAAAAAGTATTCCTTTTTTCTAGTATTAGTAAGATATTGGAAGTTGTTGCTAATGTAATAACTATGAATATAGAATAATGTTATTCATAATCGTTCACTATCGGTATTCATTCTACGTGGTATTATTCAATTGGATTAATTATTTACTCCAATTGAGTAATGTATTTATAGCCATTAATTATGAATAATTTATCCAATTGATTAATATCATGTATGATGACTACTGATAGTGAACGATTATAAATTGCATTATTTATGAATATAATCAGACATTTTAGTTCATATTTAGAAAGTTGTTTTAAAAAAAAAAACTAAATATGTCTCGTCCTTGATAAGATGATTCAAGGTATTATTTAATATTATCTATTATTGTACAATCAATCTTGTCAAATAAGCCATAATTATCAAATTTGAAATATATCCACATTTCTAATTGATTTTATGGTGGAAGAATTGTGAATTCTATAAAAATAAATTTAAAAAAAATAGTTTATTTTAGACTCTACCAAACAAGTAAAATTGTACTTTGCCTTTTATTTTCTACAATAATCTTAAACAAGAACTATTGTAATAACAAATGATGAGAGTCAAACACAAGAACTACTGTAATAATAACTCAGAACTTTTTAAAGAATATGAGTCGAACAATTACAGTAATATTGGTCCAACAATTCTTTCGAAATAATTTTTAATTATTTTAATAACACGAAAACACAAATAAATCTCTCAACCACCACTGCAGATATCATGCTTCTCCATCCCTTGCATACATGAAAAATGAATAAAAAAAATCTCAAAAAAAATCCCTTAAATGAATTTCGAAATTAAAACTATTGAATAATTCAAGGAAGAAAGTAGATGGATAATTAATAGAAAAATAATAATTCCATTTATGAAGCTCGTTATTTTATATATATAATTTCCAAATAATATATGTTGTCAACTACTGCACTCCATACATGAACCCAAACAATCAATTTCTCTATAATTGATTATTTGATACTACAAAAAGTCAAAATACAAAAAGTCTACTCCATTTTTTGGATTTATTTAATTTTGTTTATGAAGTCAATTTCCTGGAGTGAATGAAACTCTTTTTTGTTGAATCACGAGATTTTATGTAATCTAGAAATGTCGCAAAATCTGTGTCCATGTAACGCCTTGGATTTGTTTCACTAATGAGTTTGGGACATGGTTGCACTGTGCTTTTGAAAGGAAGACTGTGTAGAGAAGCCACTGATATTCTGTAATTCATTGAATTCACAAGTACTCTATGCAATACGCTCTTGTACCTCCCATTGCTGAATATCTGCTCAAAACATACCAAAATAAATATATTAATTTTATGTTATTAATTAATGTATGGAAAAGATATATATAGAGTAAAAGATCGATCTCACGAGTTATTAAAAGTTTATATGAGTCGAAAATGCCAGTGATTACAAATTTCTTTGTGAAATATCGTGACTTAAAATAATGTTTAAGTTCAATTACTAACTTACAACAAAATGAAATTTAGTGACCATGACCATGTCCCATTTTTAAAAACTTTAGAATAGACCGTTCAACAAGTCTCAATGTCCTATTCACGAGACTTTTGATGAAATAAATTTATTGTGGAGTAAGGAGAAATATAAGGGATTAAATTTAAATAAATAAATGTATTGATATAACTTGAGGCCATAATAATACCTCAAGATGATCTCCAACATTGACGACAAAGGATCCAGGAATGGGTTCAACAGTAACCCAGTTTTCCTTATGTTGAATTTGCAGTCCCTTAACCTCGTCTTGGAGGAGAAGAGTGAGGAATCCATAATCAGAATGAGGTGGCATTCCCAGTGTCAAATCAGGTTGTGGACAAGGAGGGTAACAGTTCATTACCATTAGCTGGCTTCCATCTTCGAATTCTTTTAATATTTCTTCTTTTATGTCCTCGTCCTCGTCCTCATCCTCTTTTGTCGTATTCTTCTTGTTCATTAGCCCAAGGCTCTCTAGGATGGCATCCACTAGCATTAGAAACAAGAATTTGACTTCTTTAGCATAACTAACAGCCAATTTCCTGTTTGAATATTAAATAATTAGATTAACCAATCAATACTTGTTTGGAACAGATGTATACATCATACTAAAGTACAACAATTTTAAAAATAATTAATTACCATCAATCAGATTAAAACCCTAATCCAGAAAAATGAAATCAAAGATACACAAAAATTTACAGTGATGTGAACCAAACTTTATTTTACAAGTTTTTACTATAGTGATCTCAAGTCTTGATCTCTCTCACACAGGAGCGGTGGGGTCCTTAAGGTTGGAGTTCAACATTTTTTAATAAATATATTAGGGCAATTGAAAAACCTAAATAATAATTGAGCTCCACACAGTCCAACAACAGTACTCTTTTAATGTAATGCCGTCTTTAATATTTTATTGTCAGCTCTTACCTAAAATCCAATGGAGAAGAAGGCCAATGAGGAAGGAGATCTGGTAGAGGGTGACAAACCAATTTGAGAAAGTCCCTCCAACAAAAGACACCATCATTTGTCTGATTATAGCTTGTTCCATACCGAACAGGCGAGCCAATATCTGCTGACATGTATTTCTCTCTTTCTGAAAATGGGAGCTCAAAGAACCTTTTACTCACATCCACCATATTGCTTATAATCTCGTACGGAATACCATGATTCACCAGCTGCATTTATCCAAAACAGTAACAAACTTTTTATCAGTCCCTAAACTCATTTGATTCTTAACAAAGTCCTTTTCGGCATTTATATTGCTCGACTTTTTATGACATGTTTGGCATGGAGTTGAATATTATCGTACAATCTTAAAAAAAATAAGTTAAAATATCAGCACTTCTCGGCGCCAAACACAAATAATAGTTCAAAAACCCACCTGGAAAAATCCATAGTTTTCGCAGGCAGAGGCGAGAGAAGTAAGGACTTGAGACCGATTAGGACCCTGCAATTCGGAAAAATCAATGATTGGTAGCTTAAGATTGATGTGGTGGGTGGCATCACGTGATCTTTCATTTACAACGTTGGGACGTTCTGAAGCTGGCAATATGTACTTCCTAGGAACATGTTCAATTCCATTGTCATACAGATGTTTCACTCCTTTCTGGTATTGGGTTTCCAGGGAATCATAATCAGCTTTTCTACTTTCCTTTGGCATTACCATTCCTGGAGACATTGACAGTATAAGTTCCTGTTACACATACAGAAAATGTTACATGCAGGCCTAAAGAAATTACGTTTTAGTATTAAGTACATAGTACTGCATACCAAATATGGCTACGAGGTTGGAAAGGAATTGGAATTAGATACCCACCTGGTTAACTCTTAATGGGAAGAGAGTGCAAATTATGGGAATTAAGAAAATGAATAGAGATGTATTTATAGAGGGAATAAAGAGACTATTTAACAGTATCTAGTTTTCAGAAACTGGTTAGGGAATACTGGTTTCCATGCAATGATACCATTGACAAATTATGTAAGACCAATAGGTTTTGTGGGGACAAGATACGCCCTCCACATACGATTACCAATAAATTCAACGTCATATTTTGCAGTCCTCTTTCCCAGGACCTATCCCCACCCACCCCACCACTCATGGCTGACTTTTTTTTTTTTTTTTTTTCTCTTTTGGCAATCTCAAACATTCAAATCTTCAAAACATTTGACTGATTCGAGACCGTCGTATATTAATTACATCAAGTCTTGAGAGCCTGAAACACATGTGATCGGTTTCCTAGAGACAAATGTTAGACATAATAATTAATGTGCACTTCATGTAATAAATAAAGTTCATTTCACATTTTGTAGTATAATTTGATTGTGTTTTTCACACTATTGTGACTTTTCTCTTTCTATGATATTGTTGAATTTAAATAAGTAATGATCAATTTTGTATTAATCATAGATGAAAACTCCTTTCAATTCTAGATGGAAATGAAATTCTTGAATTCTCCCTAGGGTTCATACATGGAGCTGGAGTAGAATTTGAAACGAAATTAATCGGAAGAGCATTCTTATCCACTAGCTAGCACTGAAAATAAAAATTTCAAGGAAAAATATTGAAAAATCAAAAGCTCATATAGAATATGTTTGATAATGATTTTTGTCGATTATAAGCAGTGGTCCTACGAAATGTGTGAATAAAAAATAAGTAAAAATTGTGAGTCATACAAAATGTGTAGATAAAAATGATGTTTGACTAACTTATAAGTGCTTATAAACAATATCAAACATACTCATAATTTACTTTCATTTAATTTATTTCGCAAATTATGCTCACGACATGTCGATGCCAAAGTTAGGTGGCTGGCTGACTCTTGAGTGGAGTCTTTGTCCAAAGTTTGGTGAAGGCAAAATTGTAACCGTGTTGGAGCTGTAGATGTTTGATTCATTCTCAGGCATAGTTAAAGACTACTTAGTCTCGATACACGCAATTCTTGACTAATTCATTTGAATTTTTTATCTGTCACTGATGAATAAATTAGAGTTCCAGATGAAATGACTTGATCAATGAAGAAGACCTCAAAGAGGCTTGTAAAATATCTCGAGAATTTTACAATAACATATATATAAAAATTTAAGGTACATAACATTTCTAGTAAAGAAAGTAATGTCTATTCAATAGAGTTTTAACAAAACAAAAGTGATCGTTTATGTAATTAAAGTCCTACTTTAAAAAAAAAATGAATATCTATTATGTATCGTGTCGTATTGTGTACTTCTAAAACTTTAATGTCAACTGCAATATTGTCAAAATTTTATTATAAGAAAATGGGGATCTGCAAATTGGATATATGTCTTCTTCTATTTCGTACCGTGGCAGAGTTCATATCTATTATAATTTTTTTTTTTTTTTTTTTTTAATGGTTTGACTTCATATCGATAATAATTCATTTAGTTCTTCTTGTGTATGTTTATGTTCTCATGCATCTATTGGATGACTTTATATATATGTGATACGTCAAACCAACCGACCAGCCAATGGCTTCTCTCTCGGTACACGTAGTACATATTAGTTTCGCATGTCATCAAGTGTTACAATATATATTTGCCTCCTTATATATAAATAAGTTTTTCTTTTTTTAGTAACTTAAGATTTTAAATAAAATAGTTTAAAATACTAATTAGAGTTGCTACCTATTTATAAAAATCGTGCATGAATATGTCAGGGTTTTCATAAAAAAATAAATTATCTCACCCGTGAAAAGTGTTGAAGGTATTAAGATTTGACGTCTTATCTTAAAATGTTAACTTTCTTAAAAGGAATAGTTCAAATATTTATATGTCGGTTAATATTTAAGTATTTTAATTGACGTGAGATTCATCCCTTAATATGCCCTCGCAAGCATAGACTGACTCACCAATGGACAAAAGGGGTCAATTAGTCCCGCAATTTTTTTGAAAATTGCTCAATCCCAATTTCAAAAGAGGAAAAGCCCATTTTGTTGCCTTATCAACTTATTATTAAATTATTGTGCCTTGTTGACATGTTTTTTTACTTATTTAAATATTATTGAATTTAATGTCATTTATGAAGAAATTTTATAAAATGAAAGTTCCATTTGTTATTGAAGAAAAAAATATTGATGGAAATAAATCAATGATTAAATGACAATTTGATTGTATATATTGAGAATGATATATTTCACGAAATTGATAATGATGTAATTAACAACGTTTTCAAAGTATGATAATGCGTGGGGAACAATTGTAGTAATATATCGAAATATTTTTATTAGTGTTATATTATTTTTTTTAAAAAAATTGCTACATAATTTTTACTCACCCAAGAAAAAGTTTCTGGCTCTGTCGTTGTCCGCAATATGGTGGCTCGTATCAAAACACCAATTTTAGAATCTGTGTGATAATTTTTTAGTCTTAATCGGATCGAATTGCTCATTGAAGTTTAATGAGCTCTAATACCATATTAAGACTTGACGTTCCATCTTAAAATGTCCATTTTTTGGAGAGGAGTAATCCAATTCCTTATATGTTGGTTAATATTAATTCGATATTTTAACTTATATGGAATTCATCCCTTAACAGAATGCATAATTTAGAGTATGAGGTTAAAGATGCTACAGGTTTAATTTATTAAATTCAAGGATTCATTCTGATAAACTAAAATGTACTCTATTAAAAAGTTGTAAATCATGGATTTAAACTGGTATATACTTTCCATTTCAAGAAATCTGTTGAGCAGTTTCCTCAATTTTGCAGCAAATTAAAATAAGAATATATTGTTATCCATGCATTACAGCTGTTGACCTAAAACTTTAAAATCTTTAAAAAATAAAAATAAAAAAGTATTGTCAAATTTCTTATCTTCTTCTTCTTGGACAATCATATAATAACAGTATCAAAAAGTCTACGGACTAGTCCCTATATATTTTAAATCCAGAAAACCTAATTGTATATCGAAGTCTTGTTTGTGGTTAAGCTATTACTTATTGAATTAATTAATGATTCCCAACTAATAACCAAATTTGAAAATATCAAATCATTAATTAATTTCAATAATTAGTTCCAAAAATGGTTTCAATTCCTTGAACCCCGCATGCCCTTTTAATTAATATTCATTTTAAGGCACGAGATACCTAATTTTAATTTTTTATATATGCCCTTTTGGGCCTTAGATCACTATGAATTAATATATTTATTTCTTGGAGGCAGAAATGACCTGTGATTTAATTTTGTAATTCCAGCAAAGTCAAATCCAAAACCCTAATGGCTATAAAGTGACCCCTTCAATAAAAAAGATTGATGTATATATATGATGTGTGGTTAGGGTGGTGCCAAGCTGGGGAATAGGTGTTTTATTTTTGTCCTTTGTTCTTCATTCGTTGCATGGGTTAAGGTCCATGTCAGCTTCCTTCTATTTTAATCTTTTTTTTAGATGTAATCTGTATTATTTTTTGTTTTCCACCATTAAATAACAACTCATATATAATAAAGAAAATAAATAGTAAAGGAAATTAATTAGTTTACAAGCTTTTTTTATGTTAACCACGTTCGACCATTTTATTATTAGAAGAACTTGAATACGAAAATAGAAACTAATTACAGTATTATATATATATGGTTATTAAAGAAAAGAGTCTATATATATCAATTGTAAATTCAAATTATCACGACCGTAATCAAAAAAATTCAAAAAAGTGTTACGAGAACTTTGAAAATCTATTCGAATCTCGATGAAATGTAATACCGTGGGATTCACGGCGACTACATTGTTGACAAGAGAAGTTAGGAACCACGGAAAAGACACGAGAGCATTTCAACATTTGTATCCATTCTCTAAGTGAATAAATGATACATTCTTTGTTTGTGTATCATCATTCGTTGTTACCTGTCACATGTCCTTAACAGGTGTTTGTTGCTAAGGAATGGGACAAATATATCTCATAATTGGATGCTGCTTACAGTTGACTTCGTGGCATATTGGAAGTGAAAAAGGGTCCCAAGAGAGGGAGAGGGAGAGGGAGAAGGGGTGGGGTGTAAGTTAAAAGATTTTTAGTTTACGTGGTATTGATATTTAATGAATAGATATTAAAGTTTAAATTTGATCTATAATAAATTTGATCTACAAACCATTAATATAGTATGTCATTTAGTTATTTTTTAAAAATTCACATTTAAATCTGTATAAAAAATATAATTTTTGTTGAATCAGCATATCTAACAGAACTTATGAATTTAAAATAAGGTATAAACAATCCCTGTTGTTTTCTTTTCATGTTGAATTTTTTTGTTTAAAGATTATTCATTTTTTGCTTATATGGAAACTTTTTTCTAGCAATCAACCGTGACATTGGAGATAATCCAAAAGCCTACATATAAATTTGCTTTAAAAAGTTCATCTAAACTTTGTTTGCAGGTTTGAAACCCGCCTTACTACGCCACTACGCTTTTATGTTTTTTAACATTGCATATAAGTAAAGACAGTAAGGCTTTCATATTTTAAAAACTTCCATACTAATTATTTTTTGTCTTTTTTCCTATTTACTAATTAAATTATTTTAATAAATTTAATTTGTTGAAAGACATTTTGCTAGTAAATAAAATAATAAAAAAGAGTAAATATTATTGGGGAAAAAGTCCGTTGATAGCAAAATAACAATTAAAAAATTAATTCAAGATTACTGATAAAGTTTTACGTGAGTGGTAATTTTTTTTTTTTTTAAAAAATTATCTTATTAAATTGAATTTACCAATGAAATTTTCATCCATACACAACTTAATAAAATAAAAAAAAAAAATTATCATTTAAGAAATTTTATGTGGTTCACTTGCATGTTAGGTCTTATCCCTATGAATATCATTCTATGTCTTGTGCAAGCTCTGGAATTGTATGGCTTCGAGGACTCCTTGCATATCTTGGAGTAAATCTCCAGTCTCCCCAAGTCAACGCACAAATTTTAGTGGTTCTCTTGAGAGCTACTATATTGGGGATAAAAAAAATAACAAGGTTTTCTCACACATCTCACAGGCTAGAAAACAACTCCTAAAAATTCCTTTATTTACTAAGAATAGTCCAAATTAGTGTTTGTACGAGTCTTGAGCTAAATAATCTTTGTAGAACAGAATGGTACTTAAAGACTATCTAGGAGCTTTGCAGACCCGCGCCTATTCCTGAGTCCGATGAAGAAATAGAGTAAGCTAGTCTACTGTACATTTCTTAAGCTATTGAACTATCCTCGGACTTGACTATTCCTGACAAGGAATAGAGTAAAAGTCTATCTTTCTTGTCATGAGCTAGAGAGTTATTAATATGTCATTTTATTCCTCTTAAGGCTCTTGAAAGTATCTTTAATATCATTATAGTTTGCTTGCATGAGTTAACTATCATTATAGAGCTCAATTAATAGAGCCCTTGATAATATGTGGATAATAATATATAGTTTATCTCCTATAGTTGTGGTGATAAAATAGTAGAAACATATATCAAGAGAATGAATAGATGAGAGTTATCATTTAGATTAAAACTTATCTCTACTTCTTTGATTGAAAGAAGTTAATTAAGATTAAAACCCTATAGTCGGTCCTTGCCTTAGTCCAATAAATATCCCGTGTATCTCTATCAACGAATATTAGGATTCATATAGAGCCTCTATTGATCTTTTTAGGTGTCTTCAAGTTGCATAGTTTTTCTTGTTAAACAATTATATTTATTTTACCGCAAAATTTCATTTTCACAAATCCCAATATGAGAATTTGAATGAATAAATTTAATAAATAATCACCAAACTTTAACCAATGTTACCTTTGCTCACTCAACTTTAAAATATATATTACCTATTGCTCACTCATCTATCTCAAAATCATTTCTCTATTCATCACATATTGCTCACTCATTATCCATAGTTCAATATAGATGGGCGAGTAATGAATAATATTTTAAAATTGGATGAACAAATAATAATAGTGAATAAAATTAGATGATCATTTGTTCATTTTCTCGGAATTTGAAGTGTGTAGAAACCCTCTTCTTTCTTGTAAGACCAGTTGAGGGCGACTTTCCCTTTTGACACATATTGGCGCCATCCAAAAATCAGGTTGTTTAATAGTCAGATTGAAATACGGAATCAACTCAATTAGTTAATTAATATAGAACCACCTGTCACTGAACTGAGCAAAGTTTTAACTGACAGAATCATGATGACTGCGGGAATCGATCGACCCGTTGGTCGACCTTCCCTCCTTGACCTATTATTATTATTTTTTTATCACATACATAGTGCCTTATGAATGTTTGCTGGTGTATTTCTCAACATGAATGGATTTTGATTTCAGTGGTGTCATGAAATCCATACGGCTAGCCACGAATGATGAAGGACCCACCCTTACTCCTCATCTGCATAAAAAGAGAAAGACTTTGGAGAAGGAGACAGGTTGGATGGACAGTGGCAAGGGCCTAACGTCGGTTGAGCCTGGTAAGCAATGGTGGAGTTAGAAATTTTTTTTTGGGGTCAAATTTTTTTTGCTGATGCATCTGTCAGACCTTAAACTTGCTAGGTAAATTCATTTGATTATTCAAGAATCAACCACTAGCCACTATGAGTCTAGTGCATGTCTGTTTACTGAATCACATGAAATTTTACCCAACTCCATATTTGCAATGGAATATATGAACTACGTATGAACGAGGTCAAACGACGAATTCAAAAATGAACCAAAGATGGCACTACAAGAAATATGTGCAACAGTGACAACAAATAGCGGCGACTTTTAAATCGTTACTATAAAATAATGGATATAGCGACGACATACTCGTGTCGTCACTATAGTATAGAAAGAGATATAGCGATGACAATTGTCATCTCTATAAATCAATAGGGATATTTTTTTTATCTTCTAATTCTCATTTGACATCACTTCTTTCGACTTATTTTATGACTACGTTGTTCACTTGTCGAGTAAGTTCTTGATACCATTTCAAAATATTCACAGAAAACTTTGGAAGGTATCTTTTGGATTGAAAATTGTTAAATAGAAAATTTAAAATAATAAGTTAAAGATGACTGCTAGAATAAATATAATAATCTGATTTTTTATTTTTTAGTTGACATAACCTATTTTGGCTTATATTTTGGTTATATTTTTTCACTTGTTCGAAGTAGGTTCTTTATACCATTTGGAAATATTCACGTCAAACTTTGTAATGCATTTTTTGAATTAAAAATCGTTAAACGGAAAATTTAAAATAACAAGTCAAAGATGTCTGCTAGAAAGGAATTTAATAATTTGATTTTTCACTTTTAATTTCTATTTTGATGTTACCTCTTTCGATTTATTTTTGGGATATGTTTCTTCACTTGTCGGTGTAGGTTCTTGATACCGTTTTAAATATTCATAACAAACTTCACAACACATATTTTGGATTGAAAATTCGATAAATGGAGAATTAAAATAATAAGTTAAATATAACTACTAAAATAGATTTAATATTCTCATTTTGTTTTCTGTTTTAAATATCAATTTAATTAAAATTCTATATGACATCAATTTGACTCGTCTAGCTTGTATAATTAAATATAAAAATATAAAGAATCTTTGTAGTGTTATAACGAGTTCCTAAATAATTTTTTAATAAAAATATTTTAAAAAGTAAAAAATAAAAAAATAAACTGAAAAATTAGGGGCGAGACCCCCAAGGCATCTAACAAAGGTAGGTCGTTCGACTATGGACATGAAGACCATTTGGACAATGACGAAGTTTTTCACGACTTACGATTTCTTTTCACCAATGCAAAAAAAGGATCTTGAGATCTTTCAAAACTGTGTTTTTGAGCCATTGTTCAAGGGCTTAGCTAAAACGATGGCTTCGACCGTGTGAAGAAGTTATGGCAGTGCATGGAAGGAGGGTAAAATCAAACCCATACATCAATCTCATACCTTTCATTGAAGGAAGAATTTTGAAGATACTGGTTTAAATGGATTCAGAAGAATAAGATGAACTGTTAGCTTAGCCGTCATGGATGCTCATGGGACTATTTTAATCAGCCGGCTTCCACTGCCAATTTGCCTGCCTCTAGCGGTGGTTCACTTGGAATCTCATCGTTGGTGTGAATTGACTTTATCACCGAGCCTGTCAAAGACACTAGCAGAGCTAACAAGTCCCCGAATTCACTTGCGTGGGGGAATTATTCCTCCCATCGTATAGCGGGTCACTTGCAGGGTCAAGTTTGGACTTATGGAATCTTTGGCGACCACTATGAGAGAGGAAGCGGCTCTACTCTATGATTATTTCCTTCAAATTCTATGAGAAATATGTTGTTATGACCTGTAAAAATATGAAAGAGATGAAGAAATATAAAAGAGAATATGTGTAGAAAATAATTCTCTGTATTGATTCAATTGAATAATGATTGAATAATGAATATTACAAGAGTACAATGTATATATACTAGTAGGAAAAGAAATCGCTAAATATATAAATATTACATATATGATATCTTTCTATAAATACAATTATACCAACAAGGTGAATATAAAATATGGTAAGTAAATATATGTTAATATTCTCCCTCAAGTTGGAGCATGTATGTCAAAAGTGCCCAACTTGCAGTGAAACTGTGAAATGCCTCCTTGCCCGGTGTTTTAGTAAATAAATCATAATCGATTCTTTGCTTGAAACATAAGCGATCTTGATCTCTCCCTTAATGATTCGTTCACGAACAATATGACAATCAATTTCAATGTGCTTTGTCCTCTCATGATATCTTTGGATTAGGCGCAATATGTATTCTTTGCTTGATTATCACAATATAAGGTTCTTTGCTTGTGGGTGATCCACACATAAGCCTCGTCAAGAATCGTCTCAACCACGTAAGCTCACAAGTAATGGAAGCCATTGCCTATATATTACTTCTTTGAAGATTTGGACACGATCGTTTGCTTCTTGTTTCTCTATGATATAAGTGCATTTCTCAAGAATACACAATATCCAAGTGGCGGCCGTCGTGTAGTAATATCTCCATTGAATCTGCATCACAAAATCCCGCTAGCTACAATTTCTCACTTGATGGAAAATATAATTCTAAATCACAGGTGCTCCTTTCAAGTATCGAGCAATCGGTGAACTTTGCATCAAGATGGGGTTGTCTAGGTGCACCGCATGAATCGGGTGTAGTGTATTGACCGAATATGAGATTTTCGGTCTAGTAATAGTGAGATAATGAGCTTCCCTACCAACCGTCGATAATATGTGGGATCTTTCAACAATTTTCCATCTGTCGAATTAAATTTTGATGATCGCTCCATGGGAAATGCTACGGGTTTTACTCAAGTAATCCGGCCTCTTGAAGAATGTCAAGAGTATACTTCCTTTGATTTATCAAGATCCACGATCTCGGCGAGCAATTTCTACTCCAAGAAAGTATTTTAGTGTGCCAAGGTCCTTCAACTTGAATTGAGATGCAAGAAACGTCTTCGTGGAAGAAATCACTTCTTTATCGTTTCTGTGACAATCATATCATCCACATATAATAGAACAAATTGTAAATGAATCACCACCGACCTTGATAAAGAGTGAATAATCGCATGTGATTTGTTTGAACCCAAATCCGAATAATAGCGAGATACAAATTTTTGAAACCAAGAACGGGATGCCTGTTTCAATCCATATAGAGATTTATGAAGTCGACATACAACTGGTGTCTCCTCCTGTCGACGAAATCTAGGTGGAGGAGTCATATAGACTTCTTCATCAAGGGCACCATGAAGAAAGGCATTGTGTACATCCATTTGATGAAGCGTCCAGTTGCGAATAGAGGCGACAGCGAGTAAGCATCTGACTGTTGTTAACTTTGCAACTAGAGCGAAAGTTTCATTATAATCAATCCCTTCTCGTTGTGTAAACCCTTTTGCCACCAGCCGTGCTTTGTAACGTTCAACAAGACCGTCAAAATTAAATTTGACCTTAAACACCCACTCACAACCAATAGGATGAGAACCCGGGAGGAAGTGGGACAAGGTACCAAGTGTTGTTTTCTTCCAAGGTGCGGTTTCATCATTCATAGCGACTACCCACTTGAGATCCCGACAAGTACCTCAAATGTTCTTGGCTCAACAATATGAGAAATATTGTATGTAAGGGCACGATGAGCGAGAAGAAAGATTGCTATATGACATATACCTTGATATAGGATGTCGAGTCTTTGGATTTGTTAGGAAGAGACCCGGTTTGAGTAGGCAGAGCATGATTGATATAGTAATCTTTCAGGTGAATTGGGGTTTGAATTGATCTTGTGGATCGTCGAATTTGGTCATTGGGTATGACAGGAGGTTGGTTTGGCTGTCTGCCAGGTGAAGGTGGAGAAAATTGCTCAACCGGTTGACCAAAATGTGGAGACGGTCGACCGTCTGAGCTCTCTGTAGAAACAGATGAGGGAACCGGCTGACCAGAAGATCGACCGGGTGAACTCTCTGTTAAAACAGATGATGGAACCGACTGCTCAACTGGTCGACCAGATGAACTCTCTGTTGAAACGGATGATGGAAACCGGTCGACCGTTTGAATAGTGTTCGGGACCTGCAGGCAATGAATCTGTTTCTGCTAAATGTTGGTCATCAGGACAAGGTAAATGTGGCATTTCAACATCCAGAGGCATAGATTGTGGTAATGGAATGGAGTTAGTGTCTGCATTTGGCTGTGAGGCATATGGAAATATGGTTTTATGGAACACAACATCCCGGGACACCACTAGTCTTCTATCGGTGAGGTCATATAAAAGGTATCCTTTTTGCCCTAAGGAGTAACCAAGAAACACGCATCGTCGGCCGGCCCGTGTGTCAAATTTATGGCTGGGTTTGAGGTTGGTGGCAAAACATAGGCAACCATAGACACGCAAGTGGGAATAAGATGGCAATTTCTTGTGCAATCTCTCGTATGGTGTTTTGTGTGAAAGTAAAGGAGAAGATATCTGGTTGATAAGATAACAAGCCGTTTTGATATGTTCTCCCCAAAATTTTAATGGAAGGTTAGCTTGAAATCTAATAGCACGGGCTACATTAAGGAGGTGGCGGTGTTTTCTCTCTACAACTCTATTTTGTTGTGGGGTATAGGGACATGACTTATGAAAATGGGTACCATGTTGATCTAAAAAGGCTTGCAAGGATAAAACTCACGCCATTATCGGATCTCGGGACTTTTATGGGCGGGTTGTGTTGTGTTTTAATCCAAGCAAAGAAATTCTTAATTATGCCTTGAGTTTCAGTTTGTGGCGCATAAGGTGTACCCAAGTATAGCGAGAGAAATCATCAACGATTGTAAGAAAATATCTAGCACCGAATAAGAATAAATTTTATGAGGGCCCCAGGATATCACAATGAATTAAATCAAATGGTTTATTACTAGAAATTTGGCTAACTTTAAAAGGCAATCTAGATTGTTTTGCCAAATGACATACATTACAAATATCGTGAGAATCAAAACTAATATCTAAGATATTTTGTGCTAGGAATTGAAGAGGTGAGGCTGAAGGGTGTCCAAGACGTCTATGCCACAGATTGGTAGAACGAGTGGTAGTATGATGTATTTGCGGTCTTTGTGAAAGGTAATATAGGCCGTTACTCTGCCTTTCCAAGCCAATCGTCTTCTTCGTAGTCAAATCCTGCATGACACAAAAATCAGGAAAAAATGTCACAGAGCAACCTAACTTTCTAGTAAGTTTACTGATAGATATATGATTAACTTTGAAGTTGAGAACATAAAGCACATCATCAACAGTCATATTATTCCCTATGTTCACAACACCAATAGATTTAATAATTGCATGACCCCCATCCGGTAATTGAACAGTTTTGTGCTTTGGCATGGATTGATTCTCAACGATCCCATCTTTCGTCACATGGTCAGTGGCCCAGCTATCAATAATCCATGAATTACTCACAGAGGTAGTAGAGGAATTGATACCTGATGTATTAATATGAGACTTATCATTACCCGTCTTGCCTTTTAGAAGTATCATGATCTACTCGTATTCCTTGGTTGTGAGGGTTTTTCCTTCATTTGGGTCAGGTGTAGAGGCAGCGGCAGTGTTTGTGAAGCGTTTGTTTTGTGGCTTCACGTCCTTCCCATGAAACCTGTGCCCTAGAGGGAAGCCATGGATAAAATAACAGGTATCAACAATATGGCCAGTCATTCCACAGTGGGCGCACTTTTTCTGTCCAGTTTTCGTCGAAACGGTCGATCGGTAGGATGAATCGGTCGACTGGTTGGGCCGATTGTCACTTTTCCAGTTTGATTTCTCCCAATTGATTGAATGTTGCCCTTCACGATCTATTGCAACTTCAACTTATCTTTCATGTTGCATTAAAATAGCGTGTACCTTTCTGGTATCTGGAAATGGGCTCATCATAAGTATGTTTCCTGACTGTGGAATAAGAATCATTCAACCCCATCAGGAATTGCATGGCTTTCTCCTTCTCATCCCTTGCAGCTAGTGTCTTAAGATTTCCACAAGTGCATCCAATTGGGTTGTGATAAGAACCTAATTCATCCCATAGTCCTTTTAATTTGGTGTAATAAGTGACACCGATTGATTTTCTTGTCGATGGTCGACAATTTCTTGACTTAATCTGATATATCCGCTCGTCGTTACCTTGAGAAAATCGATCTCGTAGGTCGTTCCATACTTACATGGAAGATTCGAGTATATGATACTTTCGACAATAATGGATGTCTTGAGTTAAGTATCCATGATAGTACCATGTGATTACTCGGTTCCCAAATAGAATACTTCTCATCTTACATACGGCACTTTGATCTTTCCATCAATGAAGCCAATTTATTTTTTGGCGATGAGGGCAATTCTCATAGCCCTACTCCATTGTCCATAATTGTTTCCATCAAGTGGTTTAGAAACAAGGATTAAGCCGGGATGAGCGGATTGTTTGTAGAGCCATGGGATCCGATTGGGCAATTGTCGCTTCTATGATTTTTGTATCAGACATCGTTCCTCAGAAGCGTCGCTCTGATACCATGTAGAAATACGAAAGAGATGAAGAAATATAAAAGAGAATATGTGTAGAGAAATAATTCTTTGTATTGATTCAATTGAATAATGAATATTACAAGAGTACAATGTATATATACTAGTAGGAAAAGAAATCTGCCTAAATATATAAATATTACATATATGATATCTTTCTATAAATACAATTATACCAACAAGGTGAATATAAAATATGGTAAGTAAATATATGTTAATATGACCATCCTCGTTTATGCCACCAGGTGGGACATGTAGGTTCCTCAAGTTCTCTAGCATGGCTCTCTTGGTGGCATTTTTATCAAAGAGGCGCCTCATTTTCACGGTCATATCTGACAAAGTTTGCATTAGGGAGGTTACATCTGCTTATTCCTGTCATAGTGGACCCTCAGTTGTTGGTTTTTCGGGATTTGTTTCTTTGATTCTTGTTGCCTGTTTGGATTAACATCACTAACCTCATGGTTTTCACCCAGACTTACTTCTTTTTCTATCATTTTTCAGGGTTCTAGGCTTTTTTCTTATTTTCGCTCATAGTTTATCATCTCTAATTCCCATAGACGGCACCAATCTATTGATTGCAAAATCTAGTAGACTAAGGTGTCAACAAATCATTGCCACTTTTCTATCAACCTATGAATTACCTGCACAATTGGACACCGTTAGCTTGTGAATGCAACCGATCCAAAAGAATGGTTCGGGGGCCGTTTACACGATGGTCAAGTCAGTTGTCGAAAAAATAAAAACAAATATGTATGAGAAACAAAATGGACAGAGATGGCTAGAGGTTTGAATTTTCATACCTTTTTCTCCACGTTGCATGAAGTATTTATAGAAAAAAACCAAGGTCAAAGGTATTTTGGATATTTTAACTTATATGAGCACGTGTCGCTCCATTATTGGTGAGGTTGTTGTTAACAATTGATATTGTTTTGCCTTTTTAATGATTTTAACCGACTTGACATTGGTCCTTCTGCCACTTGGCAAAAATAAAATTTTGTGTTCCTATTTGAAGCAAGAAATCGGATGCAGGACGGTCTTGTGATTTTTGGAGTCTAAAGCGAACTCCATAAATTAGGCCCAAATGGTAGTATACATTCAAAATCCACAACTTTTTTAAGGAACAAATTGTTAACTTAAAACTAAAAAAAATAACAAACAAAATTTATTAAATAAAAAATTTATATTATAATCAAATAACAAGGCAAAAAATGTTTCAAATTATCACTTAAATACAACTCGCCTTGCAGTTTTAGAATAAAAAATATTGATCAAAATTGAATAATCTAGTTATTCAACAATTTTTTTTCAATTGATAGTGTAGCCAATCCATTCAATCTTTATTGTAACTGTTGGATATTTGTTTCCAAACAATTTCAAACGGGCAATGATGATTAAGATTAATTTCATAGGCGTTAGCGTGGATTGAAATTAAAGAAAAAAAACACCACTTAGCAAATCCAATTAAAGCTCGACTAAAAATTTAGTGAGCCATTTGCTACTTATTTTGTAGTTGTTCAATGGTCAACTCTATTACTTAAGCTAATATATAGTGTTTTGGTGGTTTTATTCTTATTGGACTTCTGGCCCAAATTTGTTGATTAATATGGTTGCTGCCCTATTTATCATCCTTATTCCAGCATTCAACTTTGGTTTTGCCTTGTGTAAGAGAACAGACATTACCGTCTTTCTTCTTCTTACTGTGGTTGCTGCCATTATTGGTTTTTAGTTTTTTTCTGGAGTGAGATAGATTAGTTTTTAGTGAGCTACACTTATTTGGATCAATAGAGGTATTTTGGATTGATCTTTTCTTGATGTTTCTAGTGGTATTTAGGTTCCAAACTGAGTCCTAAACATTGTGGTGATTTATTTTCGACAAATTAGTATCAGAGCTTGGATTTAGTATCATTGGAGTGAGAAAAATCATCAAAATTGTTCAAGAAACTGTATTTTCAAAAAAAAAAAAGAAACTTCCGACCTTGTTTTCGCCAAACCAGGAGTCCATTTTGTAAACGGAGACCATATTCCAACTTCTGATGGTGAGGTGATATTACCCAGTTGATGCATGTAACACTGTAGTGGCGGCACGTAAAGCACACACGCGGAGACCTTAGCGGCGCATGCAGTGCGCTTGTGGGAGCGTGAGTCATCTGCTGGATTCTAGCAAAGAATACAAATTGTTCCTTGCTGTTTTTGGGACCCAACAGTGGTGTTAGTTTTTTCATCGGTGTAGTGGTCCATAATCTAGACATTTTTGCCCTTAGTATGCGTTTGGAGGTTTTTCCGGTTGCGGTTGTGGTTGTGGTTGTGGTTGTGGTTGCGGTTGCGGTTGAGGTTGCGGTTAAAAATTTTCGAATCTCTCCTAGAATACGAACATCAGATTTGTTCGCTCTGGTATTGTATTCTAATTGTTTAATTTTTCGACAGTTAATGCTATCGTGTGGGATAACCATTTATTTTTCCGCAATATAGGTCAACATGTGGGGATGATCATTAGGATTGCATGTTGCTAAACCTAGAATATTATCTGCTGAAATTGTTTACTGATTATTTTTGTTTGGTTAATATAAGTTTTGTGTAACTTATTGTGTGAGAATAACTTTAGTCAAAAAATTTTGTCGGATTATCTCCGTGGTTGCAAAATTTGGACTATTTTTAGTAGTCTTGTAAAAATTGTGAATTTTGTAATTTTGGTTGATTTGAGTCCTAAAAATGACAATTCACAATTTTGGATTGAGAATTTTTAATGGAAAAAGAGATTTTTCAATTTGGTAACAAAAGATTAGGGGGATTTTGATACAATAAAAAGTTTCAAAAGCTATAGATGGTAATTTTTCTGCAGATTTGACTAAAGAACAAAAAGAAGAATCAGATGAACTTGCTTACTCTGTCATTGTATTACACTTGTCAGATGATGTTTTGAGAAAAGTTGGTAGACTTAAAACTACAAAAGAATTTTGAAAAAGTTAAAGGAATTTTATTTACTTAAATCTACTCCTAATAAATTTTTTTTGGTAGAGAGATTTTTTTTAGTTTTAAAATGGATCTAGATGACAATGTAGATGTTTTTAACAAACTTGTACAAGATATTGCTAATTGTGGTGAAGCGGTGCTCGAACAGTATAAGGCCATAATATTTCTTAATTCCATTTCTGAGACTTATAAAGATGTAAAAAATACAATTAGGACACTTTAACACCTGAGATTGTCCTTAATTCTCTTAAAAATAAGGAGATTGAAATGAAAGTTGAAAAACATGATAAGAAAAGTGGTGAAATTCACATGATAAGAGTGTTGGGATTTTTGTGATCTCAAATAAACCCGGAGCACTGATGATTAATAGACCCGTTATATCTTCATAGGCTTTGAGCCCATGATTGAATGATAATTGTATAGTACACTCCACAATGTGTCAACCTAAATTAATGAAGGACGTGTGTGGGTCACTTGGAGGTTTTAATGTACCTTTGGGTCGTTGCTCAGTGGCCCAGTGTGTTTGACCCGGTTTAAAGTGGGACGACTAGGTTTATGGTATAATATTATTGGGGTATATATATTTAGGGTATAATATATTATGAGTTAATATATTATACTATTACCATACCTATATATTATATTATACCATATATAATATATATTATTACACACATATATATACTTGGTTGGGCCGCCAGAAAAGATAACCACCATCAACCATTATACCATACGTGAATAGCGGCCAAAACCAGAAAAGTTCCAGCCATTGTTATTTGATATTTTCTTTGTGAAAATTGCAACCCATTCCCTACTTATATTTCCTTTGGTGAAATAGGTCTTTTTTAGTTTGTCCTTTAACTTGGTGTTATCTTTGTAGAATTGGACAGTATTAATCTGAACCCTGTCAATTGTTCTTACAAGAATCAAAGATCCGGTGAACTATTTTTCCCAACAATTGGTATCAGAGCCTCGGTGGCATTCCGTAGTGCAAGAAAATTAATTTTGGGTTGTCGATTAACGAAGAAGAAGAAACAAGAATCTGCCCAAATCTATCCATCCCTTTTTCCGGCTAAAGCAAAAGTCATCTTTGTGAACGGAGACCATATTTCGGCTCCTGGCGTTAAGGCGGAGCTGACGGTGGAGCGCGTGCGGCGCGTGGAGGCAACGGAGGCGGCACGTGGTAGCGTGTAGACTTCAGCCGCATTCCAGCGGCGCGTGCGAGGGATTTCCAGTGAGTGGCTGGTGGTGTTGTGATCCTTATCCTATTTCTGACATTTTGTGGTGGTCAGTTATAATTTTGGTGGTTTGGACAGCTTGGACAGCGGTTCGATAGTGAACGTATTCGACGTTTGCAAAACCTTCGTGGTTTTTTCCAGCTTGTGTGGTTGCTATTTGTGGCGACCTCAAAATTCTGTCTTAACTTTTTTTTTTATTCTGCCCAGTAGGGTAGTAGTACCCAGATTTGAAGGTATTGATATGTTGACCTATTGTTAACTTTAAACCTTAATGTTTTGATTATTACAAACAAATTAGTTATGTTTTCTAACATTTTATTTTCAAGCAAAATTCAAAGTACTACAAATCGAACTCTCATGCAATGACAAGTTCAAGGTCAAAATCAATTCAAGAGTTCAAGCATCTCAAGATCCGCCAAAATTCAAGATTCGAAGATCAAGATTGAAGAATAGATTTTTAGATAAAATTGTAAAGGTATTAACTCTTTAATCCTTAGCAATTAAATGAATGAAAGCTCAAAATATTTTTATGCACAAAACACATGTCATTATTACTTGCATAAAATATTTGTATCAAAGCCAAAAATCATTTTTCAAAACTGTGGAAACGGTCATCCGTTTGGATCATCCGTTTGAACCGGTCATCCGTTTGAAATGAACCGGTCGACCGTTTGACGCCACTGTCCAAAAAGTGTCCGCTTCGACTTTTTGCGGTTCAACGGCTGAGTTCGACCAATCTGACCGGTCGACCGTTTGGTCATCCGTTTGGTCAGAAAGTGACGAAAATTCATCTCTATAAATACCACTTCATTTATTATCATTCAACAACACTTATAAGAGCATTTATAGAGAGAATCATATTGAAAAACTTCATCCAAAGCTTCATTGTATTTATATCTTCAATATCTCATATTGAAAAACTTTGTTTGATTAAATCAAACCTTTGATTCATCTTTCTCAACAAAGTTTTCTTCTAACACTTGAGCTTTCCTTATTCATTGCTATTCATTAAAGTGTTAGTCTCTCTTAGAACTAAACTTGTATCTATCATTCATCTAGAGAGAAATACTCAAATCAATTTCTTCATATATTTGGGTCATATTGAGGTCCCGTGAAAAGCTCAATATTGTATAAGGATCGGTGCTCCTTGTTTGTAAGTCACCGGAAACATTGTAAGGGTTTGGATTGCACCATAAGTCAATCAAAATAGTGGAAAGGCCGTGCTCGTGTTGGAGAGCTTGGTGACGGGGACGTAGATCATTGGTTGGATCGAACCTCCATAAAAATCGTTTGCACTCTCTCTTCTCTTTTATTTACTTATATTGTGCTTATATTTGAGTGAATCAATTTTTTTATCTCTTAAATTTCATTTTAAGAATATTTTTCAAAAAGTTTGAGAAAACCAATTCACCCCCTCTTGGTTAGTTATTCTTGGGCTATCAAGTGGTATCGAGCAAGGTGCTCATTTATTTGATTTCACAATCTTGAGTAATGGCTAACCAAAATTTTCAAAACCTTGAGGGTCATTCTACAAATCGTCCTCCCTTCTTTAATGGCTCCCACTACAATTATTGGAAAACTAGAATGATGATCTATATTCAATCAATTGATTATAACATTTGGGAAGTCATTGAGTTTGGACCATATGTGCCTACAAAATTATCAAAATTGATGATAAACCGGACCAAACTACTTCTAAGCCTAGAGAGGAATATGATGAAGAGGACAAAAGAAAGTTGTCTTTGAATGCTAGAGCCAAAATTTACTTTATTGTGCTTTAGACAAAAATGAGTTTAATCGTATTAGCACATGTGATTCCGCATATGATATTTGGCATGCATTAGAGATAACTCACTTAGGTACCAACAAGGTTAAAGAAACCAAAATAAATCTTTTGACAAAAGATTTTGAAAATTTCTTTATGAAACAAGATGAACCTATTGTTGATATGATTGCTCGTTTCACCGATATTATTAATGGCCTTAAGGGCTTTGATCGAAAATTTACTAACGGTGAACTTGTGAGCAAAATGCTTAGGTCTTTATCGGAAGATTGGAACTCCTTGAGGATGTTGATAGAGAATACAAAAGATATCAACACTTATCCATTGGAGGAGCTATATGGAACATTGATGACGTATGAGCTCAACAATGCCGAAACAAAGGAGAAAACAAGGAGAAGCAAAGAAGAGATGAAGGAGCTTCCCAAGAAGCAAATTGCTTTAAAATCAATAAATGATGAAGGATCCTCCAATACAAACATGAGTGATGAAGAACTTGATGACTTAGTTCTTCTTGTCAAGAAATGGAGAGGATTTCGAAACAATAGGCGATTTCAAAAGAAAGAAGACAAAAGTGAAGAAAAGAATAAAAAGATCATATGTTACGATTGTGATAAACCCGGTCACAAGAGGACCGAATGCCCAAACAAGAAGAAGTTCATCAAAAAGAAAGCACTTCAAGCTACATGGGATGATAGTGATGAAGATGATCAAGAAGAAGATGAAATTCAAGAAGAAATCGCTAATATGTGCTTCATGGCTATTGAGGATGAGGTAAGTACAAATAACAATAACTCTTACTTTGACTTATCTTCTTCTTATGATGAAATTCTTGAAGAGTTTGAGAAACTTATGTCAAAATACTCTATTCTCAACAATAAACACTTCTTGTTGAAAAATGTAGTCAAAAAGCTTTTATTGCTCAAAAGGACTTTGAAAAAGAGAAAGATGATCATAAGTCCTTAATTAAAGAAAATGTTTTATTGAAAGAAAAAGTAGTTGATTTAACAAGCATTGTTCACAAATTTACCCAAGGAAAGAAAAATTTTGAATTAATGCTTGGTGAGCAAAATGTGTGTTTAACAAAGGAGGGATTGGATATAAACCTCTCTTGAAACAAAAATCCTCGAAACTATTTTTGTAAAATCATCCAAGTTTTCTCAACAAAACATCACATGTAGTTTTTTTGAAAAAGATGGTCATGTTGCTTATAATTGCTTAACTAAAAGAAATTATTCTTTGAAAGGAAACACAAGTGGATAAAAGAATCCACAAGCTCTAACTATCAAGGACCCAAACTTATGTGGGTACCAAAAATCAAAAATTAAAATTATTTTTGTAGGTACCACAAAAGTCAAGAACAATTGGTTCTTGGATAGTGGGTGTTCAAAACATATGACGGAGATCGATCCTTGCTATCAAATCTCAAAAGAAAAGATGGAGGTCATGTGACGTTTGGAGACAATGCCAAAGGAAAAATCATAGGCATTGGAAATATTGGTAATCGTTCTTCTCCATCTATTGAACATGTTTTATTAGTTGATAACCTCAAACATAACTTGTTTAGCATAAGTCAATTATGTGATAAAGGTTATCTCATTAAATTGATTCTTCCAATTGCCTCATTGAGGATGCTATATCTAAAGAGGTATTGTTCATGGGGAGCCAAATAAAGATGTTTACATCATATCTATTGAATTTGAATTTGAACTTGAAAAGGAAATAAAATGTCTCTCAAGTATAAAGGATGATTCTTGGTTATGGCATAGGAGATTAGGTCATGTTAGCATGGACTTACTTTCAAAAATCTCCAAAAACAACTTTGTAAAAGGGTTGCCAAATATAAAGTTTGAAAAAGATAAAATTTGTGATGCTTGTCAATTTGGAAAACAAGTAAAAGTTCTTTCAAACTTAAACAATACTCTTCTACTTCAAGACCTTTACAACTTCTCCACATTGACCTATTTGGACCTTCTAGAACCGCTAGTTTTTAGTGGAAAACATTATGCATTTGTTATTGTTGATGATTTTCAAGATATACTTGGGTCATTTTCTTGAATTTAAAAGATGAAGCCTTAAATGCATTTAAACATTTTTGCAAAAGAGTCCAAAATGAAAGGGATACACCATTACCACAATTAGAAGTGATCATGGTGGAGAATTTGAAAATATAGCCTTTGATGATTTTTGCAAATCCAATGGATATGAACATAATTTCTCGGCTCCTAGAACTCCTCAACAAAATGGTGTAGTAGAAAGAAAGAATCGAACATTGCAAGAAATGGCTCGGACCATGTTGAATGAAAACAATTTACCAAAGTACTTTTGGGCGAAGCCGTAAACACTTCTTGTTATATCTTAAATCGAGTTTTGGTGAGTCGAAAAGAAAACCAAAACTCCATATGAGCTTTGGAAAAATAGAATTCCCAATATTGGATATTTTAAAGTTTTTGGTTGCAAGTGCTTCATTTTAAACACAAAAGAAAACTTGGGAAAATTTGATCCAAAATCCGATATTGGAATTTTTCTTGGATATTCATCTACTAGCAAAGCTTTTAGAGTTTTCAACAAAAGAACTTTAGTAGTTGAAGAATCCATGCATGTTGTTTTTGATGAAACTAACTCAATTGGGCAAGAAAAAGTCATTGATGATGAAGATTTGGAAATCCCATTTGAGCAACTAAGCATTCAAAATCAAGACAAAGGAATTCAAACAACATTGAAATTCAACATGAGGAGGAAACAACTATGCAACAAAATGAAGAAGAACCTCATGAAGATCTCAACACTTCATTACCAAAAGAATGGAGGTTTGTCCTTCTCATCCAAAAGATCTCATCATTGGTGATCCATCAAAAGGGGTAAGTACAAGAAATACTTTTAGAAATTTTCATAACAATTGTGCATTTCTTTCACAAATCGAGCCAAAGAATTTTAAAGAAGTCGAGTTTGATGAATTTTGGATTCTAGCTATGCAAGAAGAACTAAATCAATTTGAAAGAAATCATGTTTGGAATTTAGTTGCTAGACCAAATTCACAAACCGTAATTGGCACAAAATGGGTTTTTCAAAACAAAGAGATGAAAATGGTATAATTGTGCGTAACAAAGCTAGATTAGTAGCTCAATGTTACAATCAAGAAGAAGGTATCGATTTCAAGAAACTTTTGCCCCGGTTGCTAGATTAGAGTCAATTCAGATGCTTCTTGCTTTTGCATGTCATAAGAATTTTACTCTATTTCAAATGGATGTCAAAGTGCATTTTTGAATGGAGTCATTCAAGAAGAAGTTTTGTTGAGCAACCACCGGTTTTAAAAATCATAAGTATCCGGACAAAGTTTTCAAACTTAGAAAAGCCCTTTATGGTTTAAAACAAGCTCCTAGAGCATGGTATGAGAGATTGAGTAAATTTCTCTTATCAAATGGTTTTTTTAATGGGTAAAGAGGATACTACACTATTTATAAAAACCAAAAAGAATGATATGATAGTTGTTCAAATTTATGTTGACGATATCATTTTTGGTGCTACTAACATTTCCCTATGTGAAGAATTTTCTAAGTGCATGAGTAGGGAATTTGAGATGAGCATGATGGGTGAACTCAAGTTCTTTCTTGGTCTCCAAATCAAACAAACCAATGATGGAATATTCATTAGTCAAACTAAGTATATCTTGGATATGCTCAAAAAGTTTGAAATGGAAAACTTGAAGCCAATGAATACTCCAATGAGCTCATCAATCAAACTAGATAAAGACGAGCAAGGTACTTCCGTTGATGTAACAAAATATCGAGGTATGATCGGATCCTTCTTTATTTAACCGCTAGTAGACCCGATATTATGTTTAGTGTTTGCTTATGTGCTAGATATCAATCTAATCCTAAGAATTCCCATCTTAGTGCAGTAAACGCATTTTTCGTTATCTTAGTGGAACTAGATCTTTAGGTCTTTGGTATCCCAAAGAAACTCATTTTGATTTACTTAGCTATTCGGATGCCGATTGGGCGGTTGCACAATTGATCGTAAAAGTACTAGTGGAACGTGCCATTTTCTAGGCTTTGCCTTAGTTTCATGGTTTAGTAAGAAACAAAATTCCGTTGCCTTGTCAACCGCCGGGCCGAATATATCTCCGCCGCTAGTTGTTGTGCTCAAATCCTATGGATGAAGCAAACTCTAAATGATTATCACATTTCATTTGAAAAAGTTCCTATTATGTGTGATAATACAAGTGCCATCAATTTATCTAAAAATTCCGTCTTGCATTCTCGTACAAAACACATTGAAATTAGACATCACTTTTTACGAGACCATGCACAAAAGGGAGATATAACTTTGGAGTTTGTAAACACCGAAAAACAATTGGCCGATATTCTCACAAAACCATTAGCTCTTGAACGATTTTCTTACATTCGACGAAATTTAGGTATAATTGATGAATGTGAAATATGTGGCTAACTCCTTATATTTTCTACAATTGATTGCATTTTATGTGATAAATATGTTTCAAAATTATTTGACAAAAGATCAAATCCATGTTTTTTTTTATAAATTTTTGCAAAACTTGCCCAAACGGACGACCGTTTTACAAACCGGACGTCCGTTTCATGTCAAACGGATGAACAATTGTTCAAATCCGTTTGATCATCCATCTAACCAGAGATTTTTGCAGAAAATTAAAAAGTTTTAACGATCAACCGTTTAATTTAAACGGACGTCCGTATTATCTAAAACGGACGACCGTATGTCATCCGTCTAATCATCCGTCTGACCAGAGATTTTTGCAAAAATTAAAAAGTTTAAACGGTCAACCGTTTAATTTAAACAGACGTCCGCTCTAATTTAAAACGGACGACCTTATGTCATCCGTCTCGCTCATCCGTCTCGAACAGAGAATTTGAACTTCAAAATTCATCAAAACGGTCGACCGCTTTTAGTGTTCGATCGTCCGTCACGGAAATCGAGGTTTTTAAGTTGGAATTTTTTCAAATTTCTTCATTCCAACTTCGCGCGAACTTACGGTTTTCACTCCCAATCTCTTCCATTTCACCAATCATCCTAAAATCTTTCCATTTTTTCACTCAAATCACAAAACCCATATCTTTTTACACCAAAAAATCGAAAGATTCCCAATTTTTGTCCATAAATTCTACCTATTCCACCCAAACGGACGATCCCTAAACCCTAGGCTTTAAATCCGTTTTAGACACCATGCCTCGAATGAAAATGGCAGCCAAACGTCCAAGGAGGGATAGGCAACCTACTCCATCATCTGAAGAAGAGGATTCTCCCTCGGAAATTCGGATTGCCAAATGTCCCGTCCTCATTGGTAAGAACGTAGACCTTGCCTCATTTACTTTTGAAGCCCCTTCCTTTCATATAGAGGATCTTTTCGTAGGTATGGGTTGGGTTAGTATTCTCACATTAAATGACAAAGTTTACCCTTCCCTTGTCAAAGATTTCTATAAAAATATGTCTTCCTCTCCAAGGTCCGAAATTTCTTGTCTAGTTCGGGACAAACGAATAAAGATCACTCAAGATCTTATTCGATCACTTCTTCATCTTGAGGAAGGCGGTATTCACATGTACACCACAAAAACCATTCCTCATACTGAAGCATACGACCCAATCGAGGCTTGTTGTCATGTCACGGCAAAGCAATTTGAGGTCGCCGTCCGTCTTCATACGAACCAACTTACTCTTCCTTGTCGAGTCCTCCATAACATCATTGCACATATAATTGTTCCTCGTAAAGGTCACTTAGATGAGGTTAATCACTATGATGTATTTCTTCTCGACTCTATCCTTCGTGGACGTAAACTTGATTTTCCATACATAATGATCCAACACATGTCATCCGTCCTTAACGGCACTAGGACTAAGGGGCTTCCCTACGGAATGTTCCTCACTAAGATTTTTCAACATTTTGAAGTTTCCTTCCGTAACTCGGTTGCCACTCTTCCCAAACCCACCGACACCATAAATATTCTTACCCTTCGCCGTATGAAAATTGTCAAAGAAAATGGGCAATGGGTAGCAAAATCCAAGGGATTTGACGATGAGTCCAGCCCTCGACTTTGCCATTTGAGGATGAGGAAGAAATGGACGAAGGTGGCAATGCCAAGATGCTCCGCCTCCGCGTCGACCCGATCATCTCAAAGGCCGTCATCCTCCACCTCCGGCTTCAACGAGGACCATTTTAATCTTCTTAATGGCGGATCGATTCTCTTGCATCTACCGTCGATGGCCTACAACATGCCGTGAGTGACCTCAAACAAACGGCGGCTAGCATTCAAACTACGGTTGGTGGACGCAAACTTGATGAGACGGCATCACATCCTTGCTTCATGCTCTTCACTCCCGCCTCTAAGCACGGATTTCCTCCGCCTCCGCCACCGGAGTCTTAGTCTATTTATTACTTTTGTTTTTGTAGCTATGTTTTGGAAACGAAGTTTATTTTTATTACTTTTGTTTTTGTAGCTATGTTTTGGAAACAAAATCTATGTTCTATGCTTTTTTTTTTTTTTTTTTTTTAAGTTTATCAATGAACGGCATATTTTGTTTCATTTAGGGGAAATTATTTTAAACCTTAATGTTTTATCTTTTTGCCTTTTTGTTTATGCCAAAAGGGGGAAAATAACTATGTGATGAAATGTGTGATGTGATGGATTTGTGATCAAATGGAATTGATATCATGTAATGACATATATGATAAATTTGGCAAATCAAATGAAAACGATATAATGTGATACAAATTTATCAAATTCATCAAATCATGTTTACTTGAAAAGAAAGGGGAATATATATGATTTATTGTATATTATTATCATATATTCTCACATTGTTTGTCATAATCAAAAGGGGGAAATTGTTGACCTATGGTTAACTTTAAACCTTAATGTTTTGATTATTACAAACAAATTAGTTATGTTTTCTAACATTTTATTTTCAAGCAAAATTCAAAGTACTACAAATCGAACTCTCATGCAATGACAAGTTCAAGGTCAAAATCAATTCAAGAGTTCAAGCATCTCAAGATCCGCCAAATTCAAGATTCAAGATCAAGATTGAAGAATAGATTTTTTAGATAAAATTGTAAAGGTATTAACTCTTTAATCCTTAGCAATTAAATGAATGAAAGCTCAAAATATTTTTATGCACAAAACACATGTCATTATTACTTGCATAAAATATTTGTATCAAAGCCAAAAATCATTTTTCAAAACTGTGGAAACGGTCATCCGTTTGGATCATCCGTTTGAACCGGTCATCCGTTTGAAATGAACCGGTCGACCGTTTGACTGCCACTGTCCAAAAAGTGTCCGTTCTGACTTTTTGCAGTTCAACGGCTAGTTCTGACCAATCTGACCGGTCGACCGTTTGGTCATCCGTTTGGTCATCCGTTTGGTCGAAAAGTGATTTAAAATTCATCTCTATAAATACCACTTCATTTATTATCATTCAACAACACTTATAAGAGCATTTATAGAGAGAATCATATTGAAAAACTTCATCCAAAGCTTCATTGTATTTATATCTTCAATATCTCATATTGAAAAACTTTGTTTGATTAAATCAAACCTTTGATTCATCTTTCTCAACAAAGTTTTCTTCTAACACTTGAGCTTTCCTTATTCATTGCTATTCATTAAAGTGTTAGTCTCTCTTAGAACTAAACTTGTATCTATCATTCATCTAGAGAGAAATACTCAAATTAATTTCTTCATATATTTGGGTCATATTGAGGTCCCGTGAAAAGCTCAATATTGTATAAGGATCGGTGCTCCTTGTTTGTAAGTCACCGGAAACATTGTAAGGGTTTGGATTGCACCATAAGTCAATTAAAATAGTGGAAAGGCCGTGCTCGTGTTGGAGAGCTTGGTAACGGGGGACGTAGATCATTGGTTGGATCGAACCTCCATAAAAATCGTTTGCACTCTCTCTTCTCTTTTATTTACTTATATTGTGCTTATATTTGAGTGAATCAATTTTTATCTCTTAAATTTCATTTTTAAGAATATTTTTCGAAAAAGTTTGAGAAAACCAATTCACTCCCCTCTTGGTTAGTTATTCTTGGGCTATCATGATACCCTTTTACACAGAAAGCAGTACTACTTCCTGGTTTGATGAAATACTGATTTGAAACATGTTTTCTTTATTTTCTTTTGAGGAAAATAGTTAGACACTAATCTTAGACAGTATTTGGAGATCACCATTTCTCAATTTGCTTCGGATTTGCTTTATTCTTTGTTAATTAAAAACATGTATACTTGATGAAATAAAGAACCATAAGGTAGAGTATTTAAATATAGCGGAAGTTTAAAACATGTAAATCTGGTCTTTTAGTTCATTTCACCTTCAATGGTATAGGTTACCGCAAAATATGGGCCCAAGTAAGTAAAATAAGTACCTCACATACATTTTTGTTTCAAAACGGTTCATGACAAATCATTACGTCTCATGAACACTCCAAAAGCTTGAGCCCGTTAGCAAGTACTACTACATACTTTATAAAAGAAGTGATATGATAAAGACGAGGTTAATCAAATTGTTTCACTTCATAACAACGAGTAATAAGATACTCCATGGTCCAAAAATCTTATACGTCCACGCAAAGGTAGGTGGTTTCATGCTTTTGGAATCCAGGTTGAAGAGGATTGGAGGACCATATCTCAATCTTTGTGATCAAATGGTATTCATGTTCATCGAAGGCCACTTCCACCCGTTGCCCCCTGACTTCATACATGTCTCGATCCATTTCCTACAAGAGTCATAAAACGACTATGAATGGTGACATTCAATGAGTAAAATACGGTGCGTGTGTGATATTGCACATAATATATCTTTTATCTTTCTTAGGGCCCTTTCCACAAGTAATATTTGTACACCGAGCGCTCAAACTGAATATTCTTGGTGCATAAGCACAATGGCCAAACTTCTTGGGACACTAATCGCTCTTTCTTGGCCATAGTTGATCAACTCATGAAGGATACTGTTGCCCTTGGCTATCTAATTAGACTTTAAGTCCGCATGTGGGTCAATCTAACCCTTGGCCAACGTTGAATCAACTTATGATTTGGGACCCTAATCGTCCCCATGATGGGCTGCAATTGCTCCCTGAATGGTGTACAAATAGGCTAGGAAAAACTGATTGTGTTATCACATAACTTGTCTTCATCTGCTTATGAACTTATTTTCTCAAGTACAGTATAAATGAAGTAAAATAACTTTCTTTATTCTCATTCTTCCTCATTATTGCATACATAGCAAAGAGGCTCAAGATGCTCATAATATCTCATGGATCTCATTGATAAAAATCATTTGGAGCACATATAACTTATGCACACATGTAGATGTACATTCTTATCATTTTTACACATAAGGTAAATAATATGAGCCATTCACAACTTGTCATATCTTTACTTAAATTAATCATATTGGCATATCTCATTTTAGAGCATATAAATTTATGAGATATGTATACTTATCACTTGCATATAAAGCATATAACGTAATTTACTCACAACTTGTTGTTATCCTTGATCCACCTAAAAAGAAAGATTCTAAACATCATGATCTTATGTTAAATGTTATTTAAAATCTAAAAATGGGGAGTATTAGGACCGCGCAGAAACTAGCTTCAGGTATTTCTGGTGCAGAGATTTTAGGGTATCGATACCCTATCATAGAACTGTGATATAGGGTATCAATACATTTCGGGGCAGAGATCTGATGAAAGTATTTTATTTAAAGACTAAGTCCTCGGCCCAAGGGAACTAACTTTCTACACCATGAAATCTGAGTTTCTTGGTCCCTCTAAGCTACTGCCCGAAATGGGGCTTTTGTGCTTGTGTTGGAGATTCATCTATTGAACTAGAGAACCTCTCATCCCTAGCTTTCTTATTAACCAAACCACTCACCTCTTCTCTCTGATTTTTCTCTCTTATTTGAGATTTCTTTCCTCCTGATTGTTACCAGAAAAACGTGAGGGAGAGTTGTGGGAGTGTTATGGGAGTTAGAGAGGAGGAAAGGGGCAAGGGTAACTTGGAATAGAGGGGGTATTTATAGGGAAAATTCAACTCCTTCCTCATGATTGCATTCATCCTCATGATGACACATGTAAAGTTGAGGAGATTTGCTGAAGATACACCAGTTGGGACTTCATAAATTCGTTTCCCCAACTACCCACATTTAAGAAGATACTAGGGGTAGCTTATAGGATAATTAATGCTAAATTTCTAGTTTAGGCAGATTTTGGACTTGTTTTTGGGTCAAATTTTGAAGGTCGAAATGTGCTCATCTTTCGACGTTCCTTATACCATCTCGAAGATCTCATGGAGATCTTCACAACGAACTTTAAATCGTAGAAAACGGACCAACATAAAGGTTACAGCATCATTCTAAAGATGGCTTCCCGAAAACGATTTTGCTGGAATTTTGGCTGATTCCCAGATTTCTAACATCTTGGAACGTTTTTGACATAATTCTTCGGGACTGTTTTCATAGTTGAAAGTATGCATATTTGGTACCATTTCGAAGGCATCGATGTGTACTTTGCAATAATGTAAGAGTCGTAGAATTTCAACCAATACTTTACTCACAAGAGCGCACCAAAGATGGCTACTTGACTTTAATCAAAAAGATCAAAACTTTGTTTTCTCACTTTTTGGGTCTTTACCCAACTTTTTCACTTTTATCCAAACAAGCCTTAATAAAAGTCATTCACTCTTAAATTAATTCATCTTAATCCCTTCACAACTCATTAGATCCGATTTTTTCCCTTTTTAATATTGGGATTTAAATTAATTTCTAAGTGCTACGACTTTCGAAATACTTTTTGGGACAACTCAACCAAATTTCTTGCTTCATTTTCGTTTTCTTATTTAAATTGAAAATACGAATTTTTAGAGCGTTACACTATTGCTTCTGGATTTTTTTTAATTTGTTTCGCATCTCTCCTATTTAATACGGACCGTCAGATTTGGTCCACTCTGGTAAATTGGCTAATCTCTTTTACATTCATGTACTAGCAGGTCATCGTGTGGGGTGGCCATTAGGTTTGGGTTACCGTGTGGGATAACCATTGCCTGTTGCTAGGAATTTACATGTCCATTATTGTGACTTGTGTTAGCTTTTGTTTTTGGTGTTGATTATTTGCGATACTTTGGTTTTTGTGCATTATTATTTAGAACTGTCACCAGGACTTTACCCGTTTAACAATTCCTTTGATCTGAGATCGCGACATCTCGCGAATCTCACGAAACTTTGGGAATCTAAAACGGTGTATATTGAGGCCTTTAGGTTTTCTGCGTGATTATCTTGAGGTGCTTGTTGGTGTGTATTCTTATTTGTTAAGATGTCTGCACATCGTTTTAACTTGAGTGTCTTTACTAGTAAATGTGATTTTTCTATTTAGCAACAGAAAATGAAAGGTATTTTAGTTCAGTAAAAGGTTTCAAAAGTTATTGATAATTTTTATGGTCCTAATGTTACTGAGGATCAGAAAAAAGATTTTGATGAACTTGCTTACACTTCTATCATATTGTATTTATCAGACCCTGTTTTGCGAAAAGTAGAAAAATTTGATTCTATAAAAAAGCTTTGGAAAAAATTAGAAGAGCTTTATTTAATCCAATCCACTCTAAATAAAATTTATCTCCTTGAAAAAATTTTCAGCTTCAAAATTGATCCCTCAAGGAATTTGGATGACAATCTTGATATTTTTAATAAGTTTGTGTAAGATATTACAAACTATGGTGAAACGGTCCCTAAAATTAACAAAGCTATCATTTTGTTAAATGCCATTTTTTATTTATGTAAGGAAGTCAAGAATGCCATTAAGTACGGGAGGGAGACCCTTACACCTGACATTGTCATAGACTCTTTAAAAAGTAAGGAGAGAGAGTTGAAGTTTGAGAAAAATGAGAGAAAAAATGGTGAAGTCCATTTTGTGAGGGGTAGACCTCAGTCGGGAGATGGGAGTAAAAGTGGAGGTGGGCAAAACAGTGGTAGCAATAGAAATGGTAGAAGTCGTTCTAAGTCACATGAGAGGGCAAAAAGAAAGAAATGTTACGGGTGTGGAAAAATAGGACATTTCATTAGTGAGTGTTATAAAGAGAAGAACAAACAGAGAGAAGAAGTTTAGAGAGAGACAAATGTAGTGACCTCTAGTGATGAGTCTAGTGAGGTTTACATGCTTTTAAATTCTGAGCCTTGTGAGATTAACCTGTCTATGAACTCCCATATACTTGAGTGGATTCTTGACTCTAGTGCATCTTTTCATGTCACTTCAAATAAATTTTAGTTTGATCATTTGCATAAGGCTGATCATGGACATGTAGTTGCATGGGATGGAGTTGCATATAGAATTACTGGTGTTGGTAATGTAACCGTTAAGTTTGACAGTGGCTTTGTGCATACATTAAGAGAAGTCAGATATGTTCCACATATGGGTAGGAATTTGATTTCTATAGGGGAGTTTGAGAGTACAGGTTTCATGGGTAGGCTTGGTAATGGCATGATTAGAATGTGTAAGGGTGCACTTAGAGCTTTTAAAGCTACTAGAAGAAATGACATATATATTACACATGCTGAAGTGATGAGTGGTCTAAATTCTACTATCTTTTCTATTGACATTGATCACACACAAATGTGGTACAATAGGTAAGCTCACATTAGTGTTAAGGGACTTAAGTTCCTTAACGACAATGGTGTGTTTGGTAAGGATCAAGTATCTGACATCCCATCTTGTGATCATTGTGTGCTTGGAAAATATCGTAGGATATCGTTTTCATCTACCACACACAAGACAAGTAGAGTGTTAAAATGCATTCATACTGATTTGTGGGGTCCCGGGAGCAATCCCACTTTTGGTGGTAACAAATATTTTTTGTCTATTATTGATGATTTCTCTGGACGTGTGTAGATTTATCTATTGAAAGATAAAAGTGAAACTTTCATTAAATTTAAAAATTGAAAAGTTCAAGTGGAGAATTAGACAGGTAAAAAGATAAAATAGTTGTGTAATGATAATGGTCTTGAATTCTGCAATGCTGACTTTGAAAATTTGTGTAATGAGTGTGGCATTACTAGATATAAAATTGTGCCTTACACTCCCAACAGAATAGGGTTGCTGAAAGGATGAATCGTACTTTGCTTGATAAGGTTAGATGTATGATGTTGAGTTCTGGTATGCCTAAATCATTTTGTGGTGAAGCTGTTATGATTGCTTGCTATTTGACTAATATGACTTATTCTATTGTTTTAAATAGTGATACACTGTATGAAAAATGGTATGGTAAATGTGCTGATTATTCCATACTTAAGACTTTTGGCTATGCTGTTTTCTTTTATTAGAGTGAGAGAAAAATATATCTCAAGACTAGGAAATGTGTTTTCTTAGGATACCCAGAGGGTGATAAGGGGTATAGGTTGTGGGATATGAGCCAAAAGGGTGTGAAAATCATCATTAGTCAGGATGTCTTTTTTAATGAGTCAGATATACCATGTTTAGAGAGTGAAAAACAGCAAGAAACCATTGGAGAAGAGTCCTTAGGTAGAGAAAGTGAGTACCCACATCCCCATCACCCTTAGTGAGGTGGAGAGTGACACACATCAAAATCAGTAGAACATAGATGCAGAAGGTAACGAGGATGTGATAGAGAAAAATCCAGTTGACCAAAATCATTTGGCTAATTATCAATTGGCCAGAGATAGAAAGAGGAGACCACGTAGGGAACTACAAAGACTATCCGACTTCACTATAGCCTATGCTAGTTATCAGGAACTAGTTGATAAGGAACCAAATACCTTTGTAGAGGCTATAAAGAGTGAAAAGTCCGTAGAATGGTTTAGTACCATGAGTAGAGAGATGAGTTCTCTTGTTAGGAATCAAACTTGTGATTTAGTTCCTAAACCTAAGGATAAATCCATAGTGAAATGCAAATGGGTTTATAAGGTGAAAAAGGGTACTACTGAGAGTGAGCCTGTGAGATACGAGGCTAGGCTAGTAGCCAAGGGTCAGTGGTATAGAATGTTTGATTCTCATGTTTTTTATTTTGGTTACAAGAGGAATTAGTTTGATAAATGCTTGTATTACTTGCACCACAGCACAAATGATGATTGTGTGTATTTGTTACTTTATGTGGATGACATGTTATTGGATGGACTTAACATGAGAGTGGTAAACAAGATAAGTGTTGAGTTAAGTAAAGAATTTGACATGAAATATCTAGGACATTCTAGAAGGTTCCTTGGTATGATTGATAGAAATAGGTCAAATTCATGCTTATTTGTGTCAAACTAGGCTTATGGTCTTAAATTTTTGAAGAAATTAGTGTTTTAAGCGTACATGTTTGATCCAATTTATCAAATATTGGAATGCTTTAAAGTTGTAAAACTTTCTCAGGTATTTGATAGGTTTATAACCTTTGCAAATTTTTAAGGGTACTATCCAGTTCCAAATATTGGAATGGTAAAGTTTAGAAGTTGGTGACAACTTCTAAACTTGGGTACTAAGGTGCTTTATAAAGTTGGTGACACTTCTAAACTTTGGTAAAGGTAAAAGTTCCAATTTGTTTGGAATCCTTTCTTTAACAACTACTAAGCTATTTTTTACTTTTGAGGTTTGCACGTATATTTGGATCAAGGTGGAAGTTTGTTGAAATTTTTGTGATCTCAAATAAATCTGGGACAGTGATGATTAATAGACCCGTTATATCTTCATAGGCTTTGAGCCCAAGATTGAATGATAATTGTATAATCCACTCCACAATGCGTTAGCTCAAATTTATGAAGGACGTGTGTGCATCACTTGGAGGTTTTAATGTACCTTTGGGTCGTTGCTCAGTGGCCCAGTGTGTTTGACCCGATTTAAAGTGGGACGGCTAGGTTTAGGGTTTAATATTATTGGGGTATATATATTTAGGGTATAATATATTATGGGTTAATATATTATACTATTACCATATATAATATATTTTATTACACGATATATACACACACACACACACACACACACACACACACACACACACACACATATATATATATACTTGGTTCGGCAGCTAGAAAAGATAACCACTATCAACCATTATACCACATGTGAATAGCGGCCAAAACCAAAAAGTTCCAGCCATTGTTATTTGATATTTTCTTTGTGAAAATTGCAGCCCATTCTCTCCTTATATTTTCTTTGGTGAAATAGGTTCTTCTTAGTTTGTCATTTAACTTGGTGTTACTTTTGTGGAGTTGGACAATATTAATCTGAGCCTTATCAATTATTCTTGCAAGAATCAAAGATCCGATGAACTATTTTCCCCAACAGAGAGGTAGAACACAATTTCGGCAAACTGGTAGCCAAGACTATAAAGCAGTGGTGAGTCTAATAATAATGGGAGTAAAAAGAAGGGTAAGAGTTGGTCTAGATCTAAATCTAGAGTAAAAGGAAAAAAATGTTATGGTTGTGGTAACACTGGGTATTTAATAAAAGATTTCATCAAGAACAAACAAAGGGAGAGATAAAGTGAATGTTATGTCATCAGATCTAGCAAGCCTATTTTTAACCTTTTAACTTCTTGCAAATCTAAGTTAAGGTTAGAGAACCATATACAATGAGGCTTGCTAGATCTGTTGACAAGGCAGCTGCGCTTAAGATGTTATGGATGAAGAAAATAAATGGAAGACTTAGAGGTATAAGGCTATCAAAGTCGAGAAAATTGAGTTGGTAGCATTTTTTGTTGTTCTTAGATTATCAAAAAGGAATTTTGTTATACGGATGAAGATGGATGAAGCTTACCGTGCTACTACTTTCTCATGCCAATGAGGGCTTCCTGTGTTTGTTTTTTAGTCAGTCAATGGGAGAAAGAATTATGTCTCTCTTGATAAAATTTTAATTGTCACAATAATGATTGAATGAATTAGCTATGCTATCAATTGAGAAAGAAATTGTTGAACAACTAGATTATTCAAATTTGATCAATATTTTTGCTTCTAAAACCGTATGACGAGTTGTATTTAAGTGATAGTTTGAAACATTTTCAGCCTAGTTATTTGATTATAATATAAATCTTCTGTATAATAAATTTTGTTTGTCGTTTTTTTTTTTAAAGTTTTAAATTAACAATTAGTTCCGTAAAAGGTATGTAGATTTTTGATGCATGCTACCATTTGGGGACTCATTGTGGGCCTAATTTATAGAGTACGCCTCATACCCCGAAAATCACATGCCCGGCCCTAATTAGAAGCAATGGCAGCATTATGTATGATCCTAATGCAATCGGTTCATTTCATGCAACACAGCAGTGTATATAGACAACAAGAAATTTAGGTCCTGATATTGCATCATGTTTGAGTGTTGCATTGCGCCGTGGTTGTTTACCATTGCAGCGAGCTATACTGATCGACGGATAATTGACCAAGTTACTCTTGGAAATGGAACAAAAATATTTGTATGTATTGTAATATTATCTCTAATTACTCTGTGATATATAGAATGTGGGTGAATTGTTTAAATTGCTTAATTCTATCAACATGAAAAGTAAAACATTCCCTCTAATTGATTCCTAGTTTATGGAGTAGGAGCACGCAGAATAGAATGCAGTGAAGGTGATGCCTGGTAAATATCATCTCTAAAAAGCACTTTCTTTGAAACTTTGAATATTCATTCAAAAATTACAAGAATTTTGTTGCAGGGGCAATGCACATAGGACTCTTTAACTCGTGGAAAGATAGTATTATGTGGCCAATACAGAAGCATAGAACAAGCTTTCAAAGTTGGAGCGATTGGATCAATTGCAAAGAGTTGAGCTATTTCAAGACTTTGTAAATGTTGTCCCTATGCCTCCATCTGCTTTGACTGATGAAGAATTTACAATGTTCTTGGTTTAATAGAATTAATTCAGTTTCTAAGCCTCCATTTTTTCTTTTTTTATTTTCATTGCTCGGATCCTGGATGCTAAGAGACATAAACTTGCTGAATTCTCCTATGGAGCTGGACATAATGATCCCATAAAAGCAGTAAATTCTGGATTAGTATACGAGACATTTAAGAAGGATTACCTAGGATTGTTATGCACATGAAATTCGGAGGTTCACAACTTGTAAGAAGAATGTTTAGAGATGAATCCATCAGTCCTTGTAGATGCTATAGGGTCATATACATTGCACAACAATTAGAGGAGAACAAACTCAAGTTTAGAAGATTCACTCTTTTAAATGCACTGCTGGTCACTCAACTTCGAGCAGAGTTATATCGAGATCACTCATCTTCAATTTGATACAATTAGGTCAATCAACTTCGATTTGCTTGAAAATCTAGCCAATTTGTTCACCGGCGTTAGTTTAACTAATGTAATATGCTGACTTGAATGTTAAGATTCATAGAGATCCTCGAAGCGAAGAAAGTGGATTACATTTGATTTTCCCCAAAAACTAATAGAAGGCTGACACACTACACGTCACTCATTTTTTTATTACACACTTTTTTTTTTTTTTTTAAAAAAAGCACGTATTGGAAAATTGGTTTTACACTATTTAAATGCAATTTTGAATTCTGACATATATACATACGTGCTTGTGAACATTGTAAATGAGTTTGAAATGATATCTACAAAATAACAATGTTTCACGATGAACTATGTTGTTACTTTATTATTTTTATCTAATACTATTCAACCACGGATAAATATGTACGCAAGTTCAAATCAAAATTTTTATAATCAATAATTCGTAATTTATGATTTTTTTACTGCTGTTAATTTATTATCCACCAATAAAATAGAATTTCCTAGTAATCTTAAAGGCTTCAAAGTCAACATTCTCATTTATAAGTTCGTTAAGAGTAATTTTTTGAATGATAATGAACTCTACCTATTGCTCAAAAATGCTCCTTAAAGTTGAAGTAATGATCTACATCTATTGTCCAAAAAAGCTCCTTTACAGAGCTTATGAGCTTAGCAAAACCTGCTGTAATATATGTTTTTTTTTTTTTTTTTCACATTCACATTCACATTTTAGTTAGGACTTGATAGGCCATTTGTTCTTCCATTTTGAACTTTTATGACATCTTTGATAAATTGATCGTAAGGTGTAGTCCTATCCAATATTGCGTGCTGAATATTCTCCCAAAACAATGAGGTATATAACATGAATGCCACTTATACAATGAAGCGGTCACATAATTCGTTCACCGTAAATAAAATATATTGTTACAAAATTTAAAAATAATAATAATAAAAGTTGAACATAGAAAACTAAGGTGTGTCAGGTAAAAGAGGAGTTCTGAGCTCATGATTATTCTGCCTGCCTTTCAAATATGAAATTAGCCAGTAAAGGATCCCTGCTAAGAAGAAGCTAAAGAACCAAGCATTATTGTATATAATGATAAATGCATTCGGGATTGTACTCAAAATTTCAATCTTTTGCAGGAAGCCTGGAATTACTGGCAAAATCCCTATGATCAATGCCCCAATTGCAGCTAAATTGAATCCACCAGAATAATAATAAGCCCCTCCAGGACTCGACGAGTACAAATCCTTAATGCTTAAATTCATGCGTTGAATTAGATAATAATCGACTAAAATTATGCTTCCGATTGGTCCCAACAACGCAGAATATCCAACAAGCCACGTGTAAACAAAGCTCTCGCTCGACTGAAGAAGCCTCCATGGCTGAAAAGCAATCCCGAGCAACGCTGTTAGGATTACACCTTTTCTAAACGTGAAGTATGAAGGGCTAAGATTGACTAGTGCATTGGCTGGAGCCACAACATTTGCAGCAATATTAGTTGTAATTGTGGCAAGACTTATGCCTAAAATAGCAAGAATTTTTGTAAAAACCCCACCAATTTGCCCCAAAAGTTGAATCGGATTGGAAATAACATTCCCGAATATAACTTTGGTCGACGAGGTCACTGCTAGGCCAACAAAAGTGAATGCACCCATAAATATTGGGAGCCCGGATTGGCCTATAATTTGATCTCTTTGGCTCTTGGCATACCGGGTAAAATCCGGTATGTTAAGTGCAAGAGTAGCCCAAAAACTTATATTTGCTGTCAATGAAGGGAAAAAAAGTGACCAAAATTCTGAAGATGAGAGTCTTGAAGATAAAGATAGCATGTGACTAAATCCACCAGCCTTAATATAGGACCAAATAAGAAGGCAAGATGTGAGAAGAATAAGAATTGGGGCAGAGTATTTTTCTAGATCACGGATTCCATCAATTCCCTTCCATACAATTCCCAATTGGGCTAGCCAAAATGCAATAAAACAAGCAAATTCAAGAGGTGAAGTTCCAAGCCAAGAAACAGGTTGAGAAAAAAATGATTCTTTAATGGTTTTTGGCAAAAGAAGGAAAATAGCTTCACCTCCAATCCATGATTCAATTCCATACCAGCCACAGCCAACCAATGCCCTGAGAAGAGTTGGAATGTGGGCACCTCGAATGCCAAACGACGATCGAGCCAAGACTGGGAACGATATCCCGTAGCGCGTCCCAGGATGTCCTGTAAGGACTAATGGAACTAAGAGGATTATGTTGGCAGCAACAACAGTGGCAATTCCTTGCCACCATGACATACCAAGGTCAACTAGACTACCAGCAAGATAATATGATGGCACACCTACCACAAGTCCCACCCACAAACTGGCCATTTCGAGCCCGGAAAACGTTCGTTCATCAGAATTCGTCGGGCGGAGATCGTCATTGATGAGGGTAGGATCTGAATCGAGATCATCAAATTGGAGTTGACTTGATGATGCCATTGGTGTAACAAAGTGACATCTCTTTTGAATGGAAATGTAATTGGAGTAAGCTTGATGTTGGATGGAAATCTGTCTAGGAATTAAGATTTTTGAGATTTTGGGTTTGGGAATCGAAAAGAATGCAAGGTGGGGATGGAGGCTCAAACATTTGGACACCATGATTCCACACAGATTCTAGGGGGCTTGTACACTGGAATCTTTCTGGGACTTTTGGGATTGATTATGAGTGGTGGAAATATCATCATGTGTCACATTCACTATTTATATATATTTTTTTTGTCATAAATATTTCTCTCTCTCTCTCCCCTCTAATGGAGTAATGGGCCGTGAGTTGTGATTGAGTGAGTTAACAATTGAGGAAATTACACCTCACTTTTAGAAATAATAATAATATTTCAAACATTATCATTAAATCTTAAAAATAATACATATTATTTTATATTTTATAATATATTAAATTAAAATAGTTTGATAAATATAGAAATCAATTTTATCAATTTCCTATAATTTAACTTTCAAATTCCGAAATGAATCCTTAACGTGCTATATTATCATAAGCTTTTTTATTTGTAACACAAACCGTTACAAATGTGATCTTGTTGAGATTTTTGAATTTTTTCATGTTATATTAAGTGATTGCGTTGTGCAGTTTATGACAAATGAAATGTAATGTGAAGTGATACAAATGTTATGTATCTTAAAGTCTTTGCAAATATTATTATCATGAGATTTACTTATATATCCGTTTGGTATAGATTATAAACTGGTTTATTTATTGAAAAAAAGAGTTTATTTGACCAAAAACAGTTTATTTGACCAAATTTTTGTGTGTATATAGCATGACATTTTTGACCAAAAGTAGTCATAATAAACCATAAACCGCTTTATAATCTATACCAAACGGAGCTAAAATATAACACGAATCGTTACAAATATTAACTTGTTGAGAATTTTGATTCCTGACATGTTATATTAACTGATTGAGTTGATGTTTATAAGCATGCCGATTATGACATTTTCAGTCCGAAGTGAAGTCCAAAAATTAGGCCCTCAAGACAAAGTCTTACAAGTCATGGGCTAGGTTTTAATATATTTTTCCCCCAAAAAATAGGCTACTTCAATTTTGGGCCACTACCTAATAGTAGTCATAATTCTCATAGAATGCGGCTTGTTTTGCTTTGTTGAATTTTAAACTTTTACACAAATATTTTTTTTTTTAGACAACTTTAGTAATCAAATTTTTTTTAATGAAAATGGGCCCCTTCGATTTTGGACTCGAGGCAGTTGCCTCACTCGCTTATGCACAAAAACGGGCCTGCTTGTAAGTAGTTAATAATTGAGAATTTTTTCTTTTCTTTTTGTGAAGAGAGATTTTTTTTCAAACAGATATATCAAAGTTATATTTGGATGATTCAAACAATTATCCCATCATTAAAGATTTTACAGTCTTGGATTACAATGGTTATTAATTAGCTTTCATTTATGGTATATAATATAATTAAAAATAATAATATTACTAATTAAAAAAAGATGGGCTAAATATATTTGAAATTTATGGTACATATATGTTTTCATGTAATTATTTTCAAATAGTAGTCTATTTATGTAAAAGCTCCTTAACAATTGCGTCATAGATCAAGTATGATTTCATTTGTTGGGGTCTGTTTGACATGACTGTTGTGAGTCGAACTTTTGTTCGTATATTTTTATTAATAGAGATTTTTTTTTATAAGAGTCTTTAGTAAAATGTTGGTCACTGTTTGGTTGTCAATATTAAATAATTGTTGAATATCATAACTATAAAAATATATTTTTGTATAAACTACATATTTATTTGACTAAATATTAATTATTTTCTACATATTTCATAAATTTCTCTTTTATAAATAATATTTATTTTAATATACTATCAAATGCTTTAAAATTACTATTTTAATAGAATTATCTTGATACGATTATATATGTGTGTGTGTGTGTGTGTGTGTGTGTGTCGAAATCTGCATTATCCACATGTCAACAGATCTCTAATCACTTTTCTATCTGTCAATATGTATGTTACTTGTACATTATGACGACCGTTAGACACCAAGATCACCGAAAAAAAAATTCGACGATCGTTTGTACTCTGATGATCAAGTCAACTGCCGGTATATAGAGAGTAATAAACGGTGGAATAACAAAATGGGTATGGGAGGGACAAGCATGCAGAGATTTAAGCAGAGTTTAAATGTGAAAATAATGCGTACCTTAGAACAACCGGAGATGTAGTATTTATAATCTCATAGTCCTAATTGATTTAGGAAAACAATCAATTACATATCTGATTGGATCATCATTCCTTATAAGATGAGGATAATTGGTTGTCAACGCAATCTCCCAAATTCTATCTTTTATTTAAGTTGATTTCTCTTATCACGTTGTCTAATCTTTAGGAGATTGATATTTGGTTTCCTTGTGAGAATCCGTGTGGCAATCAAACACAATCTTTCCCTGAATATGCCTCTAATTATTCCAAAATATCACAGCGCCTACAGTTTTGTGATGGATCCGATTGATGGTGAAGCGCCAAGGGTCGGCCATGAATGTCGAGGCTCTTCATAAGTTTCGCCAAACTTAATTCGAGGATGCCAGTATGTTGTTGGGCCTTAAATGCATTTACGAGACCTTCGTTATGTGTGTAAGGCTTTTACGACTTTGGAAGGCCCTCGCTAGATTTACGAGGTCTTAGTGATTTCAAAAAGCCCTCGTTACGCTTATGAAGCCTTGGCGATGTTTAACTTGGGCTTTCACTGGGCTTCTATTGAACTTTTGCTGACGTGTAGGCTTTACTAAAATCTAGTGGAAACAATATATATATATATATTATGTCAAATTTATTTACTTAAACTATATACATAAATGTGATTTATTTAAGAGGGAATTGAACAAATTACCTAATTTCAAAATTGTGTTTTGAGATATGCTTATTATTTATAACATTTGAAGAATCGAACAAATTCAAAAATTTAGACAAAATTATTTATAGATTATCAATTGAATATCTATTATATTTATTTTCTTATCTTTCTACGACAACTCTTTCTCTTTCTAACTTAAACATCCTTTTACTCACATCATCCATCATTGCCGCCTTTCTAAGCTCCATTTCTCACTCCTATTTGTTATTTTTGTGATCGAATTCTCTTATTCTTATAACAGATTCAAATACATTGTTAGATGTGTCATTGGTTTTTGAGTCATTTAAAGAAGTCGACCGATTTGAAATTTTTGGAATCAATTATAATCTATTAATAATTGAGAAAACTAGTGTATTTTTGTTGTAGATTACATGAAACTTAAATCTGATATATTGTATCTCTATTTTTTTGTCGATATATTTTATGTTGTTGGGTAATTTTTTTCGATTTAATTTTTATTTTTGTGGATTGTATTAGATATTGAGTTGAATTTACAAATTTTGTAAATATAATTTATTGGTATATTTTGTTGTCGGAGGATTAAATTGGTTCAATTTGGTCGAAAACAGGTAGAAAAAGGGCACAAAACTCATGTCTTCGTTGACAAAATGGGAAACAAGGTTCATTTTGTCGATATAAAAATGAGCATATCGAAAAAATGGGCACAAATCTGTGCCTATTTTGTTGATATCGTCGACAAAAATAAACAAAAATTGCGTGGATATCGATAAAAAGTTTGTCAACATCGACAACATGTCGACAAAATTTTTGTCGTTGTCCACAAAGTTTAGAAATATTTGTTATGAGATAAAATGTTTTCTTGATGTCCAGTTCAAATTTGAATTCAGTAATTAATAGTTGAAATTAAATAAGTATTTAGACTAAGTGATATAAATTTGTGTATATAATCGTAATACAAAAAAATTTCAAATGTCGATTTTTTAGACTAACTCTCGATTTTCTTTAACAAAAAAATCAACTATCGATTTTTTGTACTAATTTGTTGATTTTTGAACTGATAGCTTCTCTTAGAAACTATTATATGACTGTCAACTATCGATAAATTTTAATCACGCAAAAAAATAGTCATTTTTACAAAAGGGTATATTTGAAACTTTACATATAAAAAATGACATATTTGTAAATATTATCAAAAGTTGTCATATTTATAATCCAATATTTATTTTTAGATACATTTCAAAATTCTCCTTTATTTAATATATGTAACACACCAATATATGACATATATTTGTTAAAATAAGTAACGCTAATAACAAAATAAAATGATAAATAATAACAAAATTATAATTAAAATATTTCATAAATGATAATATTATGATTTAAAAGTTTTTTTTTGTGAAGGAAAATTTGAATATATTTGAAAATTTAAAAATTGCATTAAATGTAGGTTTAAGTTTCCGTAAAAGCTAAATTTATATCTTTTTAGAAAAGTTCTAAATTTGAGTTTCTTTAAAATTTTAAATTGTTTTTATAATCAATAAATACTTATTGACTTTAAACAAACAAACAAAATTTTAATGAAAAATACTTTCGTCCTCTAAAAAACACTTTAAAACTTTAAAAAACTTTGTCAAACAGTACACACTCAATCAGTTTTATCTTCAATCAAGATAATCTAACGAGAATCTCCACCTAATACATAGGAAGGCAAAAATTATGAAAATATAATTTAAATACTGGAAAAAATTCCAAGTAATTATTTTATTTTATTTTATTTTTTATTTCAAAAAAGAACCTGTAACATTGAAAAGCCAGAGTATATTTCATCATGTGTTGGGGGTAATTTAAATTTAGGACGAGATAATAATAAATAAATAAAATTTGAATAGTATAATAAATAAAATTTTAATTTTCTTCTTTTTTAATATTATTTAATGCAATCTAATCAATATTACCAAACCAAATATTTAAATATTAACGGGTTTGAAGATTCTACTACGTGTTACTTAGTTTATAGTCACCGCTGTAATTGTCATCATACTTCGACAATTTACATCATTTATTGTCAACATAACGTGTTTGGTAGTAAGTTATATTCATTTTTTTCTTTTTTTTTTTTTTTTTTTGAAATTTTGTTACTTGATAATTATTTTGAGTGCTAGGTGAGGTCCCTGGCGAACCCAACCCTATCTAATGTTGTACAGTTGTACTTGACTATTGAGAATAATAATTAACACAGCCGTTCCCCTTTGAACATTCTCCTACGTACCTTATCATGTGCAGTTTTAAATCAAATACATATTTTTATTTAGTGTGAATAGAATCTAAAATAAAATTTCTTTTAAGAGATTCTGTGTCATAATAACTTAATTAAATAATTGCTTTTCATTATGATCTCTTATGGAGATTCAAAATTGACGTCAATTCTTGAGTGAAAATTACAGCCCTGCTTCTCCTGCCCACAGTGGGCAAGAATTATCTTACTTGCTACGCCCACGTGGCATGCCCCGTCAAGAAATATTGACCAAGTAAAAAAATAACACATGTCAAGAAAAATTTACAATTCACCTCCCAATCTTCTCATCTCCTCATTCTCTCTCCCGCCTCCTCTCCCCAAATCATCTCGCCTCAACTCATGGGACCCACCACCACCTCCTACCTCATGGACCCACCACACCTTCTACCTCACGGGATCAACAATTCACCACTCCCATCTCCTACCTTAAATCACCAACCACCGTTTCAAAGAAACCCATTTCAACAAAAATTCACCATTAACAAACCCTTAAATCTCCACTTTTTCTCGTATACCAAACATCTAATCTCGAAAAAAAAGATAAAAATGATTGTTCAAATGGTGCGAACAAGCCCACCTCTCGTTTGACAACAACCGCGCTTAACAACCACCATCGCCTCCAACTCTCCCTCTCTTGTCACCGCCCGACAAACGCCGGGACAACCACCATCGCCTCCAACATCGACAAGAAAGCGCCAACTCCTCCGCTTCACAAAGCACCAACAAACGCCGGAAACCACCATCGCCTCCAACATCAAACAAGAAAACAAAAACTTGAGAAGAGGAGAGAGAAATGATTGCTTGGCGCCTGGTGGAGAGAGAGAGAGAGAAAGAGTCATTGGTGTGGTGTGGTGCTCTTGCTCCGTTTGCGTTGGCTTGGGTTGAGTGGGGTGGGTGGGGGGGTGGGTGGGGGGATTTAGAAGCGATTTGGGGAGAGGAGACGGGGAGAGAATGAGGAGAGGAGAAGATGGGGAGGTGAATTGTAAATTTTTTCGATGACATGTGTTATTTTTACTTGGTCAATATTTGTTGACAGGGCATGCCTGTAGCAATGGGCAAGATAATTCTTGCCACCGCAAAGGCGTGAGAACCGGGTCAGTGAAAATTAAGTCTTCATTCTGCAAAAAGAGGAAGATGGCCAACCACGCTTTACTACTTAAGTTTGTCGACACGCTCAACCAGTGAAACTAAAACTAGGAATTTGAACAAAAATCGATCTGATTATATGGAAAAATCCTATATTTAAAAGTCCACTAATAAATTCGTCGATCCGCCCGATTTTGAAGAACCTATTCAACAGTTTCCAATTTCACCGGTTTTAAAAATTATTATTTTTTCCATAATTAATTATAACTGACCATTGAAATTCATATTTCCCTACACAAAATAGATCAAAAGATTGAAAAATCAAAATTTTGGTTTGAGCAATTTTTATGATTTTCAAAAATTTGTTTTTCAATTTTTTTTCTTTTTTTTTTTTAAATTTTTTTATTTTTTTTAAAATCACCGGTCAACTCCGATTTGACCCTTGACACTTGACTCCTTTTTTTCTTGAATCGATGCTCTTGTTAGTTTTTAAAATATTGAGTATAATACATATTTGATAGATAATACCATTGTTACAAAAACAAAGATAAGCTCCAGCCAGCGCAGTTCGACCACGCCTCCACGCATCACGCATCACGCATCACGCATCGCCTCTCGCCTCCTTCTTATCTCGCCTCACCCATGACTCGCTTTAGATCCGAAAAGTTTGAAGTTTCTGCCCATTTAAATCATGCTTTCTGCTTTTTTAATATTGGATAATACTGAACAATTAATTGGGCTCCACCAACATTACATACAATCAACCACACAAATAACATCACTTAGTTTGAATCGAAGAAAAATGAAATACGAATAAAAGAATATCATTTACATGCATTGAGCCATATTAAACTAATTAAAGCTGTTGTTCTTTATGTAAACGGCCCATGTGGGTTGGAGGACCCATCAAAACTATTAAAACGGACTCCGCGAAGACTTGCTTTAATTTCTTAATTATGTTTACACCTTGGCACCTCCCAATAACAATTACAAATTATTTTCCTTTCCAACAAAATAAAATTAAAAAAAAAAAAAAAAAAAAAAGAAAAAGAAAAGGCAAAAAGACTAACCTTTTGCTCGTGGGTTGTATAATTAAAGTATGTAAAAAAAAAAAAAAAGAGTAAATTAAATAATAATAATAATAATCAGGACCTAAAGGGTGCCCTATGAGGAATGCCCTTTCTTCTTCTTGCACTAGAAGATGGTGTAGGAGGCGTGGGCCTGTATATGTCTTGTTTTCCGCCTTCACGCAATTCTTCTTCCTCTTTTGTTGATGTTCCATCCCCATTATTCCTCTTCATTGCTACAAGCTTTTTTTTAAAAAAAAATCAAATTACTAATTAATTCAAATAATGGTGATATTGATAAATGATAATGATGTGTATGTTACATAACAAAAGGATGATAATTATGTGGTGGGATTTTTTTTAATATTAAAATTGTAATTATTAATAAATTCATTTCATAATTATGGTGATGGAGATCGATGGTCTATGAATGTGGGTCATGAATGATGTATAAAATAATATTCGAGTATTTAAAAAAAAAAAAAAAAAAACCGAGCGTTACAATGTACTGACCTTACATCCCAATGAACAGAAACGGAAAGCATCGACGAGGTTTCTCCCACAGATTTCACAAACGTGAGAAACAGTTTTTCCACCTCTAGGCTGAGGTCTCTCGTTCAGAAACAAAACCCTTGCGCCGTTTATTACATATGTCTGTACTCCACTTATGTCCAAAACCTTCTGAATTTCCGAAACCCTCACCACATCATGATATGAAGATCGCCTTATCTATAAACAAACACGCAAACATTAGAACAATTCAAGTCGGAAATTCCGCCTCCGATCAAACTTTTGCCCGACTGAAATTTTGGCGTCACATTGGGAAATGGGAATGTATAACAATTATGTTTACTACCACTTACCATAATATTTAAGATTAATTGTGGCGTGGGTTACAATTTTCAAAGATTTAAAAAAAAAACACCTGAATCACTTGATGATCTTCGTGTTTTGATGAGCGGCAATATAAACAAAATGCATCAGTATTGCAATCTAAACAATACATATTGCATTCGCTCCTGGCGGCGTCGCCGTGACTCCGGCAGACCCTGAAAAAGGCTGTGTTTAACAGCTGCTCTAGCCACGGCGGAACCAGCATTGTGTCCTGCTACAACCCAAAAAAGACAAAACCATAGAATATAGTGATAGAACTCAAACAAAATCTAGAGAGAGAAATATGGAAAATACATATATTTACTTATTGATATTGTAAACATTACCATTATCGAATTGGAGAATTTTCACAGGAAATTTGTAGAGAGAGAAAAGGGAGAGACGGAGAGAAAGAGAGAGAAGAGAGAGGGAGGGAGGGAGGCCTAACCTAAACAACCAGCAACTTAGAATTCAACTACAAAACATTAACTAGTATGGAAGAGGGACAAAAGGCCTAATTAAGCAAAAATAAACAAAATAAACGGTAGAGATTGAAGTGGGTGGCTCAAGATGTGTATCAGCTGTTGATCTAGAGAGAGAAAGTGGGGAGGAGTTTGGCGCTTACGCGACTTTAATCTTCTTTGCGTCTCTACGTAGGCACAAGGGTCGGCCGCTAGACACGCTAAAGAATTTACAGTCAATGAAACGGTGCCGTTTTAGTCATTTGGATTTTTCTAACGTGGCAGACGTTAAGTGGTTATTAATATGGGACCCGCAATATGGTGTTATATTGTTTTTTGTTGTTGATGACGTAGGAATTGAGGTGTTCCATCTGTATAAAGTCTAAAGTACCCTCAAGATATTGCTATATTCACAATAATAGGGTAGATCCATCCTCAAGGAACTCTACATAAATTTAGGCAGCATGTCACTTCGAAATCAAGATTCTTAAATCTAACCCTTTATTAGGACAATCAGTTTATGTGTAGTGCTCTTTGTATCGAAACTTAGACCGAAATTTAGATTATTATTGAAAAAATATCAAATACATCTTTTGTAAAAACATAATTTGAAATTTGGATTATATTTTTTGTAAAAGGTGTATTTGATATTTTTTTAATTGTGGTCTAAGTTTCAGTTTAAGTCATTGTTCAACGAGCATTACTCTTAATTTATTATATTTTTGCATAATCAAGATAAATATGCCCGAAAATAATGGCAGCAAGAAAATTGATTGTAAAATAATTTTTTTTGTAAATAAATAATAACGTAAATTAAATTATAGCAAATTACACATAATTAAATATGAAGAATGAAATAAATAAAATGATAAAATAAAACATTGAGCATCTGGAATTTATAATTACAACTAGAAACTTTTAAAAGTAAGATTTTACACTATAAACCACACTTTTTATTAATCACGCCACATTTTAATTGTAATGAAAGTCTCCAACTATTGCTCATTTTTGCATTTATGTCCCTAATTATTTTTTATCATATTCTTATTATCAACTTATTAATTTGCATATATTATTTTTGTCTTTGATGATGGCATCTGTTCAAAAAATTAATTAGGAGGACGTAAAAAGATTTTTTTTGGTCTATCGTATTTTTAAATAAACAAAATAAATAACAAATAAAAAATTTTGACAAAATATTTGCTCCTCATTTCAAGGTGCATTATTAGAATATTTGGACATATCGTTATCAGACACAATATGTAAAAATTAATTGAAAGTTAATGATAAATACGACAAAAAAAGTTGAAAAATAAGTGTCAAAATGTCAAAAATTAGGAGATCTTAATTATAATTAAAAATATAGTGTAAATAATAAAAATTGTATTGTGTTTATAATTACCCAAATAAAAATTACATGGGTGCCCACATTATGAAGTTTGGTGCCAAATTAGGTGCACAATGTGCAAATACAAAATGTGCAAAGTGTGGACCACTGGGATTAAGGTCACCATGCACAATATAAGGAATTAGAATTTGTATTTATGAAGTGGTCACAACTCACATTGACCTATGCCAAATGTATAAAACAAGATTGAGATTACATTTTTCAGTCCATCGATTTTTCTAATGCTAGCAACCCATTGCCTCATATCGCTACCGTTGTGCCCATCGCGATATCTTTTAGGTTCAAATTTTACTTATAATATTGGCATTATTAATCTAGTTTCAAGTATCATACTAGTTTTTTTTTATCTCGTTTTTTGACTTCTATTACGCTCGTCATTTAATTCCAAATTTATTGATATTTTTATGACAGCATTTCGTTCGCCTATGGGATTTATTGATATTGAATATTTCATGCACATATTTGTTGCACTACTTCAACAAACTATTATACTAAGAGAGTGAGAGTATATTCAATTGAGACTTTTAAAAATTTTTATAAATTGGTGATTTTCATAGAATTTGTGGACTTTGAAGTGATTTTTATGCTTTTGTTGAAAATTAATAAAAGTATTCATTAAACTTTTGTAGATTTTGATTAAAGATTTATGTATACTTCTTGTTACCACCCGATTTTGATAGGGCTTCCACGTCAACAAAAGTCCAACGAGTCCCCCATATAGGTCCAGTAAGGGCCTCATAAATTCTAAAAAGGGGCCTCCGATGCCCATTAGACATCTCAGCCTTCTTCAGCTAGAATACCTCGAGGCCCATGGAAGGTCTCGACACTCACGGCCAAGCCATAGGGCCTCGTATCAACCCTAACTAGCAGGCAGCACGATATTTTGGAATGACTAGAGAGATAATTGAAGACAGATTGCGTTGGATTGGCGCACGGATACTCACAAGAAAATCGAATCATAATCTCCTAAAATCATGCAACGTGATAAGCTCAAATAAGGAAGATAATCTTAGAAATTGCTTGGGTAATGAATGATCCTTATCTCATAAGGAAGGAGGATCCGATCGGGTATCTGATTGATTTGTTTCCTAAATCAATCAGGACTCCTACATTATAAATACAACGTCTCCGTTGTTCCAATGTACGCTCTTTTTGCACTTAAAATCTTACCCTAAACTTTGCTCAAATCTCTGTCTGCTTGTCTCTCCCACACCCAATTACTTTTGCCTCCGTGTATTACTTTGATCATCGAGCGGTGATCGAGTACCAACGATCGTCGAACCCTTTTCTCGGAGATCTCTGGTGCTAAACGATTGTTCGAGTGTGCGGTAAATATACAAGTTGGTAGAGGAGTGACTGGAGATCTGTTGACACGTGGACGTTGCAGGTTCCGACGTCAACACTTCTAATTTCTGTAGATTTCTATAAACTTCTATAGAAGATTTTTATTTTTTTAACAAAAATATTAAGCACATATAAATTATCCACAACATATATAATATAATATTATATTATTTTGAGTAACTTCTCTTATGTCCAAATCATCTACATCACATATAATTAAGAATTCAAAATAATAAATCACATTTCTTATGTCAACAAAAATATTTATTAAAAATATAAAAATATTAAGTCATATCAATTAAATTAACAAATAATATAAATAAAAAAAAAATTAATAACATTTTAATAATATTCAATAAAAAAATATCAAATATCCCAAACATCTCAGGTAAACAAGAGAAATACGAAAAAATCCTAGAAGTGAAAGAAAATATATGTTCTTTATTTTGGGGTTCTAAAGTCTTCACAAATCTCATGGTCGACGAGAGAATTTTTTTTAGATTTGCTATTTATACTTTCCACCAAAAGACTCCATAAATCTCTAAAAGTCTAGTAAGAGCTTGTTTGATTGGGCTTAAAACCTTTTTGGTTTTTTTAGTTCTTACTTCTTTTCACTTTTCAACCCACTTTTAATATGAAAAGTCAACAATTTCAACTCAAAAAATCCATGACTTAAATAAATAAAAATTATTAAAAAACTAATTTATAATCTAATTGAATACCTCCTTAAAACTCCTTCTCAATTAGAATACTTTGACTTATATAGACTTCTAAAAATTTTAATTGAATAAACTTTTAAAGACTTTTTTATAATTTCTAAAAATCTATATTAAATACACCAATACTTTTAGAGAGTCTTTAAAAGTCTATATTCAATACTACTAAACTTTTAAATCCTTAAAAGTCTTTAAAAATCACATCAATTAAATTAAAAAATAACATAAATCCCAAAAAGAATTAATAACATTTTAATAATATTCAATAAAAAAATATCAAATATTCCCAACATCTCAAGTAGACGAGAGAGATACGAGAAAATTCTAGAATTGAAAGAATATAGGTATTTTTTATTTTGGGGTTTTGAAGTCTTCACAAATCTCAAGGTAGAACGAGAGATTTTTTTTTTTTTTTTTTTTTAGATTTGTTATTTATAGTTTCCACCAAAAAGCCTCCAAAAGTCTCTAGAAGTCTAGTAAGTAGAGAATTTTTAAAAGTCTCTCTCAATTAAAATACCACATGACTTGTATAGACTCTTAAAAAATTTTAATTAAATACCTCGTGACTTTTAAAGACTTTTTTAAAGTTTCTAAAAATCTATATTAAATACACCAATACTTTCAGAGAGTCTTTAAAAATTTACATTGAATACTACTACACTTTTAAATCCTTAAAAGTCATTAAAATCCCAATTTGAATACCCTCTCGGTTTTGTTCTATTTTGTATTATTGAGTATTTGAGTTTGACCCATAAATCTATTGTTAAGAAAAATAGAATTATAGTGTATGATCGCAAAATCAACTTTCTTTTATATTTGAAAGCTTGTTTATGTATAAGTTGATATTTTATATGATGAATTTAGTGAGTCAAAATATATAATAAATAATGGGTCAACATGGTAATATAATTATTTTATTTAATAAAATGGATTATATAACACAAACAACCATTTCATTATCCAAAATTTCTCCTCAATAATATTGGAATATAAGCACCTAGAAACAAGTTAGAACGATATGGTTGCCTTCAAAATTTGGCTCGGTCAAGTTGTCAAAAGATTATTTGCTATCAATTCATCCACATATATGTTACATGTACAATCAGACACCGTTAGCGTGCAGAAGCCTCAGTTAGAGGCATTCGTTTGCACTCAGAATGTCAAGTTAATTGTTGGAAATTATATCATTTGGGTGTCAGAGATAAATTGACAGAGTTTTGACTAGGGTTTGAATATTGCATACTTTTTTCTTTAATTCTCCAATGCAGTATTTATAGAGAAATAAAGTGAAGACTGTTTTTTACATGTTATATTTTCTATCGACCGTTTATTAGTTTGGTCACTTTCATCCTATTTGATTTTGTTTTCTTTGTAACGATTTTTGCACACGTGACAGTGGTCCCTTCGCCATGTGGTGTTAGGAATCTTCGAATGTCCCTTGCTTCTCCCAAATAAGGCATATTATATGTAGCCCTCTGTCATAACCGCTATTTTTTATGTAAAGGAGACGTGAGAAGAGGATTTTCTTCAAGTTAAACAAGTTCTTTTACATCGCTTTTTAGGATTGATGAGGTTCGGACCCATCCTCTTCTACCTAGGAGGGTCGTTGGGTGTGAACCACCTTAGAGGATCCCTGAGATATGACATATGTAAGGTTATGTGTATTGTGACAAGACTATTTTAGTCAAGGAGAGGTGCTCTTGTGCCTTAACATAGCTTGTAGATTTTGGCGAAACACTTATGATTGGTACGAGGCTCTGATGTCGGTCATTGTGACGTGGCAATCGTGTCCTAAATGGCACTCTACTCTTACGAGTATGCACATGGAGGCCACGTATGGAAAAGTAATAACAATATCCATTTAATTCTGTATAATCTCATTTGATCTCATAAGAAATAAAAACAGATAAAGTACGGAAAGGAGTTTTTGTTCTATTAAGGGCATGTTCGGTGTAGTTTTTTTGGGAAAAAAATAGATTTTTTTGATACTTTATTGATTTTTCAAATTTTTTGTAGTATAAAAAAGTGGAAAAGTCAAAATTGTAGGTAAAAAAATGAGTTTTTTTGAGAAAAAATGATTACCGAACATACTCTAAGATAAAAGTTTATTCAAATTTTATCAAATTATAATATTGAAAAATATAAAAAATATATATATGTATTGGATTGCACTAAAGTAGAACGAGTAATAGGAAAATGTAGTATAAAAATCATTATTTATGAGATGCTTGGTGTTGACTTTAAAATATGGCTGACCTTTTAGTCAACCTAGCCACCTCTCAGTCTATTTATATGGCACCTACACACCTGAATATTAGAATGCAAGACTATTATTATAGTTGGAGATGCAACGATCACATGCACTCCAACAATCAAGTCATATATAAAAAATTGAGTGTAGGTTGACAGAGTTTTTGCTAAGAATTAATAGATTTCATATACCTCGGCTTTGTGGATTGTGAGTGTATTTATAGAGTTCAAGGCGCAATGGATCATTTCAGTTTGAATTTACACAAACTGATATAATAGATTAATTCTGCTTTTTATTCCATTGCAAATTGCTGGTATATATATTATAGATTGTTGAGCAAGCAATACATACACGTTGAGCTATATACACTATTAATCAATCACCTAGTAACAAGTGTATAACTAATTTGTACAATTCCTAGATTTTAGGGGCGAAGAATTATGTGATTCATTCTTGATACCAGAATCTAGTATGATAAGGCTCGATTTTGCAATTCACCCTTATACTCCTTAACTGTTGTATATCAGTCATCAATGTTGGTAAATATAGTTAGATTGGCCCTAATCTTCAGTTTTAACAATCTCTACCTCCTGGAAGGGTTTTTTCCTGTCCATAAAATGACAGCGGACGAGTGGCCGACCATCACATCAATTTCTCGAAGTTGGTTATTGATGGATGCCACTTCTTCGTGTGCCTCATGCAAACTTTCCTAAAATGGAAATTGTCAAGAGGAGCCAAATTGCTTCCTCCTGCCTTGTCCTATCTGATATGATGTATGACACTTTAACCTGATGGTTGGAAGGGCTTTTTCCCTACCATAGAATGATAGCGAATGAGCGGTTGACCTAAGCATCCCTTTACCGAAGTGGGTTATTGATCGAAGTCACTTCCTCATGTGCCTCCTGCAGACTTAGGGATAGCAACGGGGCGGGTCAGGGCCGGGGCCGCGCTCTCAACCCCCACCCCGCCGTAGATTTTTCACCCCAATACCCACCCCATTCTCCATTTAAAATGGGTCGGGCGGCGGGTAGGTAGGCGTACTACTTGCCCGCTTAATATTTTTTTTTTTTTTGGTAAACGTAATTTTCATTGAGGGCAATATATGAAATTATAAATTATGAAATGGAGAATTAAAGTTAATTCTAAATGGTATGGTTAAAATTTAAAAATAAATTGTGTATAATATGTTTATTAAATAAAATGAAAAAAAAAATACAAATCAATGGGTCTTAGTATAGTGGTTAGGAATTGTAAATCAATGTTCATAACTCGAGTTCGACTCCTTCAACACCCATTTCATCAAAATATTTTTTAAAATTTAAAAATTAAAAAAAAAAATTCGGGGCATGTCCGAGGCGGAGTAGCTCTGCCCCGAACCCAACTCAGGGACATTATCCCACCCGAATATCCGATTATCCGGGGCGGAGAAATTATAAAAGGGATGGGGGACGGGACAAATTGCCATCCCTATGCATACTTTCCTAAAATGGAAATTGTCAAGAGATGTCAAACAGCTTCATCTTGCTTTGTCCCATCCGGTCATTCATCTTTTCTTTTTGGGTGATATGACGTATGACACGTTGGCCTAATAGCCTAAACACGCCTTATTTGAGAACTTTGTTGATAACTTGTGTATGCTATCGGATTCTTAGTGATAAAATCTTTGGCTCATTGCTCAATGTTTGTCAATTCGCAACTTTCTTGGGCATTTTCTAAGTGCACAGGCTGCCAACTTCGGTTCATACGTGGAGGTGTTGATCCTTAGCTCCCTAGACCTTGTTGGGAATTTCTAAGTGCCTAGGCCACCAGCTTCTATTCATAAGTAGAGGTGTTGAGCCTCGGCTTTAGCCCACCATTAAGCCCCTGGTCCTCGATATTTGTGTGGATGTGATTAAGACTCCACACAAGGTAGAGATGCAACAGTAGTCTTTTAAATCCAAAGCTATCATTTATGTTAGATAGACTTTAGGACTTAGGTTATTTTAAGATTGTTCTCAAATGTTTAGGTGCTCTGTCCACCGTTTTATTAGGGACGGTTTAACATCTACTTGGACACGATTAGGATTCCACGCAAAGTTGAGGTGTAACAATTGATACTATCAACTGAATAGTACTATACATAATTATTTTTGTTTAATGAAATATACATGATTAATTTAGAAAGTAAAAAATAAAAATATTTTTAATGGCTCTGTATGTATCGAATGTTGTGCACGAGCGTTCAAAATTTTCAAATATATAATTAGATCTGAAAGGACTAACTATAATTCCTTTTGAGCATATTGATGAGGTAATAAAGACAAAGAGGATGACATGTTATACAAGAAAGGACAAACAAAACCTAAAATTGAGGGGTGGAATTGCGTGGATCCTTCAAATAAAGGCATAATCTTTCCGTGATACAAGGAAAAAGAAGGGTAAAATGATGAGATCCAAAAGTTTGTTCCAAAACCCATACAAATAAAAGAAAATGATAATGTCTAAAATTTTTAATTTTAATTGCAAATGTTTGTTCCAAAAGTTGTTTTTAATTGCTATTTTTTTTCTACATAAATAAAATAGATAATATTTAATATAATTCATCTTTAATACTACCGGCCACGACTTTCACTTTTGTCATAACGCGAAAAAAAAAAAAAATAATGTCTAGAGCATATCTAAATTCAAAAGTTCCATTAGACATGCTAAGCTAAATTTAAATTTTCTATGTAGATTTAAATTTCATGTGCATATTTAATTAATTTTATTTTTATTTTAATAAAATAAAATATACCCAGATAACAATCCGTACAATGTATTGGAAACTAAATTTGAACTTAAATATATATTCATTAAATATCAATACCACACAAATTAAAAGTTTTTCAATATTTATGTCACCTAAATAATAATTCATAGAATACATTGTACATACTCTTATATAGAGAATGATATATATAGATACCACCAAATGGGCATGATAATGGCACTAGCATGCACATTTCTTGTTTGATATAGAATACATCTCGCAATTTACATTAGTTCGTTGTTTCAGAGTCTATTGATGAAGTGGACTGTTTTTCGTCATACTATGATTATGGAAGATAAACTTTCAATTTCAGTGAAGGAAGTTGAGTGTTAGAAGGGTATTTAGGTAGAGTGTATGCACGAAAAATCATGTTTATGTGTGAGTTAGATATACACAATACAGTTAGCTTATCGACTAATTTTTCTTTTTATTAAGAGTTTAGTGGGCATGTGGTAGTTCTTCGAACTTCCGACTAATGCTCATTTTCTAGAAAATTCTTGTTAGATCTTGGTCACAACATTTTAAACCAGGCGTGTGGGAATTTAGTGGGCATTTGGTAGTTCTTCGAACTTTTGATTAATGCTCATTTTCTAGAGAAGAACATTTTGTTAAACGACGTGTGTGGGAGAAATGTCAGATTGAACATCTGTGTCTAGACTGGTATAGATCAGGTTCATCCAATCATGCAAGAATCCTCCAGTTGGTTAGTTTGTGCAATCTCAATTGGTCCCCCAAGTTTACTTTGAGCACGATAGGATAAGATCGTTCTTAACAACTCTATTGATTAAATATTAGAGTTGTGATGGTTAATTCTGATCTACACATATATTTCACGTGTCAATTTTGATATATTATGTCATGTTTGCGACCAAAAAGATTTCTACTTCAAATCTGCTTAAATTTGTACAAAATTTTTAACTACCAAAGCTCGAATATATCACACTTTTCTCAATTGAAGGGGAAAAAAAAAATTACCTCAAACCAATTGAATTAAGATTAAAATTGGATAATGTATTATTTTAAAATAAATATCAATCTATAAACATATAAAATTTATGAACCTAAACAGCATCCAAGTGGCAATTTCGGAGTATTATGAGATTCCATGAATCTTGATCTAATTGTCACCTAAAATCATGTAAAATGAATAATAAATATATTTTATATAATATAGGATGCCTTTATGTGCTTAACAAGGGTGATCAAGGCTGGCAAACAACATGCATAAAAAAAAAAATACTCTCTTTACTTCTTCACCACATGTTATAGATATCTCCAATCATTTGATTCTAATATTATTTTATGATCTAATATGATTAAGTGCATGCTTGACTTTGTTAATAACTTATAAGTACTTATAATCATAATTATATTATAAAATGTAGATAAAAGTAAAAATAGATAAAAATATATTTGTGGATCTTAAAAATATGCAATGTGATAAAATGCCTCCATTATTGTCTTAGCATGAGATTTTATAAGTGTTGAATTGAAGAATTGGCAATGTGGCTTTGCATGCCTCCACATGTCACATTGTCTTAGCATGAGATTCGCTTTAGAGAAATAGGTCAACTGTCTTCTACTATCAAGTAAAACAGGCAATTCTTTGGTAATTGGTTTGTTTTTGCTTAAGCATAAATGCTGTTACTTATTAAATTAGCTCCAAAATAAATCAAAATTAGAAGTTATACTACGTTACTTATTGGACCTCAAAGTAATAACAAATCAATATCACTCGATGCCACATTGTCAAAACAAACAAATTGGCCCGGCTTATGCCTAATCAAGTTTTCGCGAGTACGGGAAACTGAGGCAAATGAAATCTACAAAAGGCGAACAATACACTTTTTATATGAAAAAATCACATATTTTTCTCAATAGACCGCAGAAAGAAAAAATAAATAAAGAAATAAAGAAAGAGAGAGGGAAGAAAAAAAATCAAGATCGATCACTCATCATATGCTAATGAGCTCCAAAATTATATGGTCTAAACTTAATTCAATTATAAATTATATTTTAGTGCTAAAAGACCAACGTACCCCATACAATTACAAAACCGTTAATTCCAACACAACTGTTATATTAAGATACTATTTTCTATTACATTGTACATTATTAAGATACTATTTTCTATGATACTGTATTATTAATATATTGTTTTATTATGATATTATTTCATTAAAATATTATTTCATTTAGATAATATGCTATGATTTTATGTTAAAATATAACATTTGTGCTCACATAAACATGTGTTTAATGATAATTTGCTTTTGATTCTATTATATTGTCTTAATTTGTTTGCTATATTTAATCATATGATATTGTAATCTATAATATTGTTATTAAGAATTGATATTAATGTGCTTCTGATACTGTTTTATTAATATACTTTTTATTAAGATAATTTCCTATGTTATTTTTTTAAAACATAACATTTGTGGATACCTTAGCATGTGTTTGATAATAATGTGCTTCTAATATTATTATATTAGCTTAACTTGTTTGCTATCTTTAACCATATGATATTGTTATCTATGACATTGTTATTAAGATACTGATATTAATATACTTCTGATACTATTTTCTATGTTATTGTTTACGATACTTTTCTTCTGCTGGATTGAAATTTGTGTCATTGTTTCCAAATATATTAATATTAATGTACTTGTTATATTAATACAATAATGTGATTCTGATACTGAAATATTAAGATACTTTTTTCTGTAATATTGTTATATTAAGATGTCGAAATACTGTTTGTAATATTGTACTTTCTTAATAAGATACTGTTTGTGATACTGTTTTAGTAATATATCGTTTGCTATAATAAAGTATCAAACAACATATATGAATGTATGGCAGTAACATTCCAAAACACTTAAAAATGTTAAAGTATGTGAAACAAATGTTGCTTTCATTTATTCAGCCAAAAAATGATTACAAAACAATTGTGTTCTTATATATGAAAAAACAATATCTTTAACAAAAACAATCTAATTCAAGAAAAATAAGAGAAACCATTCATAAAAACTGAATTCACTTGCAAAATAACATTCAAATAAGCAATTGTTTCCAAAATTTTACAATCTAGTGACAGTCCTATTTGTGATCATATTTGTGATCTTTGTTTTATTGATCTTATTTTCTACATGATACAACATGAAACAATACACATAAATGTGTGACAATAACATCTCAAAACACATAAAAATGTTGATGTATGTAAAACAAGTGTTGCTTTCATTTATTCGACCACAAAATAATTATAAAACAATTGTGTTTATATATATATATATATATATATATATATATATATATATATATATATATATATATATATATATATATACAATATTTCTAATAAAACAACCTAATTCAAGAAAAATAAGAAAAACATTCATAAAAAGCTGAATTGTTTCCAAAATTTTGCAATATAGGGACTACCCAATACGTCTTAGAATATCCGTATCTAATAAAAATAAAAAGCTTTTAAAATTTCAAAATTTTATCTTTTACATGATTAAGAGGAAAAACAACATTAAAAAATCGTGAATCCTCAATTATCACTCACGAAAATAGTGAGAAAAAGTTTTAGTGGCTAGCGGCAAATTGTGCAACGCTAGTGGAAGAGCCGGGAGAAGACAGTAACCACGTACTTGCTGTTGAAGTTTAATTCTAATTAATTTAGATCACATGTGTAATTTTGAGATTAATTGAAATATACTTAAAGGAGTATGACTTAATGATATTTTAAAAAAATTTATACCTAATTTAGAATAAGTCACGTACGGGTGACTTATATGCAATTTTTCCCCAAAAAAAATAAAAAAGTTTAGCCCTATGGGTCTTAGTAAAAAGAGTAAATTACAAATATACACTAGTTTATAACTAGAAATTGAAAAATAATGGTCAATAAAATTAAAGTGAAATGTACTATTGAATTATAATATAAATTGAAAATTATTGGACATTTTAAAGACTCTTCATTTTTTTGGAATGATACCTTATCAATATTAGTTCTACCATTTCATCACATTCTTATCCCATAATATCCTTCTAGTGTGAAATTTGAATTTGAAAGTCACCAAGAGATTGTCTTTTCGATACAAAACCAAATCAACAATTAACCGTAACGAGAATAAGTTTTGACGTTAAAGAAATAATTTTTAATATCATATTCTATTTTCGATAGTGATAACAAGTTGTAGTATCCAACAACAAAGTAATAAAATAAAGTAATAATCTGCAGCAACATGTACTAATCACCAAAAATAACATATTTATAAAAATTTGGTTTCCAGCAATGAATTAAAAATAAAACTTAATTCTCAAACGCAATACATTTTTGGGAATGCATGAGTATAAAATAATAGAAGAAAATGGATAAACATTTAAAATGAAAACGAAATTGGACAACCTTGTTTGATTTGAGATCTAGAATTGTCATTTTGTTTTTTGTAGTTTATTTTAAAGTTTATGGCTAATTTTGTTTCTCTTCATTGTAGGCGTATAACAATTAGTGTTGCTCTCTAATCGCTTCGAGTAATTTTGCCACCACTTCAAGTAATAGCCATCTATATATGCCCGAAAAAATAAAAAATAGAAACAAAGAATAGTTAGTAGGTTGGGTTTGGAGAGAAGAAAATAGGAAAAAGAAAATGGAAAACACATTTTCATGTGGATTTTCTCTCTATTTTCGAACATGTAGAAAAATCTCCGGTGGTGGTAGAAATCTCCGGTGACGAAAATCGGTGGAGAATGGATTGATTGAATCGAAAGTGAAATGGAGATGATGAATTGTGAACGTGTAGAATTGTGATTTGATGTAATATGATAATTAATGAGTGGTCAATTGAACCCATTAAGTTTATGATTATCTTTTATTATAGATAAACTAATATAGAAATTAAATCTGTAATTAATGAATATAGATGAATTTAAATTTTTTTAATGATCTAATAATTATCATTATAATTTACGCGTGTCCACTAATATTCTAAAAAAATTTAAAAAAAAAACTAGTATATATCATTAAAAAATTAAGAACTAAGTAGAAGACCTAATTTTTACTACCAGTAAGAACACAAGATTATCACAGCCCCACACGTCACAACTTGCACCACAAATAACACGAAGGTAGAATATTATCTGAATTACTTTCGTTTTCTAAACAAATATTAATAGGAAATAAAAATAAAAGAATTTAAATAATTGTTGGACAAGTGGGCCCCAGGTTTATCTAAACGGGCCAGATTGACCCATAGAAAAATGTGAAAATTAAGACCTTTACCTATTTTTCCTTGCTTTTTTAGAAATATGGTCCTAAACTTTTTATTCATTAATATTGATTATGTTTCATATTTACTATAAATTTAAAATATATTATTTCCTATTTAATATATAATTAAATTCAATTAAATTGCTAAATTTTAGGAACCAAAAAGTATCTTCCATATTTAGTAGAATATGTCACATATACTTTCAAAATCCTTGATTAATCGTCTTTCACTTTAATACACGTTTCATACTTTACCACCTCCCTCGTGTAACTCTGCCGTGAATTCAACCAGTTCTCAATTTTTTTTTCATGATTTCCAGCTTCATATTCAAAATGGTTCATTTTTGGGACCACTCATTTGATGTAATCTCACGTTTCTTCATTTTTTTATGGATATAAATTTTCAAATTGTTGGATATGACTGCTTCACGCAACGGTAGCAAAATATAGATATAAAAGTAAAAGCAAGCGACATATTTCTTCTGTGAAGAAAAAAAAACGTAGCAGCAAACTTCTAAATATTCGAAAAGAAGAAGTATATCATTTTGGTGCTAGGAAGAAAATAACGTATTTTTTTATGTTATTTTATTTTATTTTATATAGGTTTTTTCTTCTGATTTTTGCTTGTTACTAAACATTTTCTAAGTGTTTTCTTCATTTCACATATTTGATGAGACAATGTAGTTTGATTTTTAATTTTATGTTGTCTACTTTTTTTTGCACCTGAATGTATCTGCTCTTGCCATTTTAAAACCTTGTATATTTTTCAACTTATCATCGATGACCCATGCTGAATATTTTTAAGGGTTGACTGTTATTTGAGTTTAATACCAAATATAAAATTACTTTCACAGTGCTAAATGTTCTTGTTATCATTTCTTAATAATTGGTGTTACTACTCCTCAATGTTATCTCGTAGTAAAAGTCTACAATGACTGTAGGGGTAGCAAATGTGTCGAGCAGTCTATGAGTTCATTGGTTCGGCCCATAATAAACTTGGATACGTTTAGGACAAACTCTTCACTCGCCAAAAAAAAAATATGAGTCAAGTGAGCCCAAAAAAATACTGAGTCGAGCTTGTTCAAACCTTGTATGTTAGACGAGAAATAAAAAGAACATGCGCCGGATGGGCGGATTTGTTGGTCCGATTAGAAGCTTGTGGCCACCAATGCCCAATTGTTTTTAAATTGTGACTATTGGAGTTCAAACAATTTTTTTTTAATCTTAAAAAAGAAAGGTTCAGAATTTTACTTCTATATAAACCCTCCTTCAACTTCAATATTTTTCACAACTCTCAATCTCAAAGAATTATATCTCCATATTAGTTCTTTTATTGTGCAATCTATAATTTATTGTCTCAAAATGTGCTTATATAAGTTATTTGTTCCATCCAATTGTAGTATACATTGTCTTTATTTTACTATATTTCTACTACCTCTCTTTATTCTAAATGAATTACACTTCATGAACTGGTCACCAAATATATAATGATTTCAATGGTCTCAATTATATTCTTATCGTTTTTTTTTTTTTTGAAGACTATGGAACACGGATCCAATTGATTCGAAACATATTCAAGAAGATTTTGAAACACACCAATGCAACAACCGGTTTGAACACTAAACGACGGATCCAAAAAATAATAGGCTATGTGTTGAGAATATTTTAATTTAGTGACAATTGGTACAATAGCATATGGACAACCAGAGTACAAAGCAATTTGTAAACATTGCAGAGAAGTTTTTGTGGCAAGAGGGTAAGGGCACGACCTATCTAAACAGATACTACCTAAAGTGTCTGCTCAAACACGGAGGATTAGATACTAATTAGGCGCAACTCCATTTCAAATCTCCAAGTGCAACTTTCAGTTCTAGTCTAAATTTTAACAATTAGGTATATTTACAGGAAAACATGCGTCGCAAAGGCATGGCGATGTTGGTGGCAAGTAGTGAGTTTCAGGTTAACTTAGTGAAAATCATTCACTTCACCAACTTCATACAAATGTATCTCCAATCCAGGTACAAATCCTATTTTAGAAACACTCTTCATTCAGACACAATTAACTTATACAATTAAAAAAAATACTTAATAACTGATTTAAATAATTATTATGGTGTTTTATAATTTATTTCAGACTTATGATCCAGTAATAATTATAAGTGATACATAGCTACCATTGCACACTATATAGATAAACAATAGATCGTGCATAAAAAATATTGTCTTTAGAGTAACTGACTCCTTCACAATGGAAATAATATTTTTAATATTTTATTGAGTATTATTCGAGAATTTAATTGCGAAGATAGAATCCACAGTTTCACTTTTGACAATGCTACTCCCAAAAATATAGTAATAGAAAAATTAGCAAATCAACTAAATCCTCATTTTGGTGGCATATTATTTTAATGTTCGTTGTGTATGTCATATTTTATTTTTATTTTCAAAGATGGACTAAAATTTATAGACCAACAGTTGAAAAAATCAAGTATGTTATAAATTTTATTATAATCTTACCCGCCTGAAAACAAGTGTTTGATGGTTTGTGTTTAAAAAATTCACTTGCAGTAAAAACTTTCATCATAGATGCAGGTCATAGGTATAACTCTAATTATCTTATGTTTGAATCATATAAAGTGCTCCATATTATAACGGTCGACACTCACACGGTCCAGAGTATGATTTGCATTCATATGATTGAGAAATTTTTGAAAGTTTTTTCGATGTCGAAAACGCATATTCAAAGCGTATATACTATTCGACGTGTCTATTAGTTCTTAACAATTTTTATTATATTGATAATATTTTTAATAAGTATAAAGAATTTCTGATTTTTTTCTAATATTATAATAACGATGGAGGCTAAGTTTAAGAAATATGGGAAGGAATTGCCTATTTTGTTTCTGTTAGTGTCTATAATGGATCTGAGATAAATTTAGAAGGTACAAAATATACTGTGTCGATAATTTCAAATAAATTAACTTATGTGAATCCACTAACGTATGCAGAGACGGAATTAGGATATAGTAAATGGGTGGGCTGGGGGAGGAGGAACCCTACACACTTTCGCTTCCGAAAATATTTTTAGCCAATTTTAGTGAGAATATAATATTTTCAAATAAATCATAATATTTAAAAAACTTACAAGAAGTAATTGCTTTTATATTACTTTGGGTCTAGTTTTATTGTATTATCTAAAGCTTTCTGGTAAATGGCGGCTACTAAGACAAATTTTGATGTCAAATAAACTATTTTGGTCAAATAAACTAGTTTATAATCCCTACCAAATGGACACTAACTGGTCTTTCCTTTTTGTTCGAAATACTAGACAAGATCTAAGAGATTTTTGGAAATACAAAGAAAGATTGAGAGAAACCAAAAAAGAGTACAACTTAAAAACAGCAATATCACTGCACAAGCAATCGGCAAGCTCGAAATTTGTTGAAACAGCTGAAGCCCATTTTCGCCTCAATATTGATCCAAAATATAATGGTTTAGGGATGAAATGGTTTGGGCCTTTAGGACTTTGGGCTGTTGGGGGTTAATATTGGTGAAATTATTGGGTTGGGCCACTTTTTTTTAGCACTGGACCTGAACTTTTTTATTTTATTTTATTTTACATATTATACATGTGGTCCAAATCAGAGTTGGGCTGCGCCTAAATGTATGGTAATCCAGAAACAAATTATGTGACATGAACAAGATAAATTATGTGAAATGAACAAGATATATGTAGAAAAAATTTCGTCGTCATCAAATGACGATAACGATTTATGAGTTACATTAGTTCAGTTAGAGGAACTCAACATTTTATTACTTCTTTTTCATTTTCCCAGACACGAATGTAGAAACATGTACAACTATGAGTGACATACTATTATATTTAGTTAAGTATTTTGCTCACGACATAGTTAGTATATTGTATGGAGATGAGATTTTTTTTTTGATATACTAAGACGGTGGAGACAAGACAAGCGTCAATATCCAATTATTTCTATTATAACACATGATCTACTAATATCTCCAGATTTTAATGCAACATTGAAGTTTGCTTTTAGTACATGTTGTGCTTGATTATAGTTCATAACTTAAAGTAGACATATTAAAGAAGTTAATGTATCTAAAGGATTGACAGGAGGCGAGTTTCAATTCAAGAAAAAGTTGATGAATAATACTTGAAGAATTTGAAGACCTGTCTTCATAACATCATTAAATTGTAAGCATTGTTTGCATAAATTTCTTTAATTTTTCTTACTTTCACAAAAAAAATTACACAATAACAACTTGTTCGATACAATTTTAATTCCACTTACACTAAAAGTAATCCTAAGTCCGAAAAAGGAGAAAATTTTCAATTGTCAAAATTTGCATACCCTAATTTATTTGAAAGTTATAAATTTTCAGGAACAATATTACATTTTAAAAAATTTCGAACTAGGCTCGTGCGTGGCTCTGGTTGGCCCATGAGGCCTACGAGTCATAGGTCGAACCGAAAGCGACCCACGTGAGAAACGAGCTAAGCTGGGAGCCGGTGGTAACGGGCCAAGCTAATCCTACTCAGGTCGACCCATTGCCACCCCTAAATGACTACATTTAGGAAACGAAACTTATCCATAGTTAAATTTGTTAGCATCTTATGTTGTTGTGAATGTGTATGCATTGTGTTACAAATTGAATATTATTAACTAATATATATCGCTCAGTATGTTATTTGTTCTTGTTATATATATTTTTTAATTTGTATTAATGCCTCTTCAAGTTACTTAATGGCGATTCCACAAGCGAGTAATTATCATACATGTGTCATATATGTCTATAATTGTCACGTGTACTGGTACATTCATGAAGTGGCATAAGATTAAGACATGTGAGTTTGATTCTATTCTAACTCTATTGACGGTCAAGAAAAATGAAAGTTGTTATTTTATTTTATTTTTTTATTTCACTGTTTATGTTGGTTTAATAGTTTATTGATCGACGTTGTCAATAGTTCTATATCTTGAGACAATTGTATCATGTTTTCATTTTGGATTGTTTACTCGTGGAATTTTTCTTTAGGGGGTTTATCACGTTATATTGTGTTAAAAGTATACTTTATTTTGTTATTGTTAGACTGCTTGCTTAATTAAGTCAGAATTTCATTTCAAAGTACACTAGAGAATTATGTGCTGGAATTGTTACTGCAATTATTTAACCAGCTTGTTCATAACAAGATACTAACAAATATAGAAATGACATGAAAAATAAATTTCTGATATCCTAGGTTATAAAAATTTTGCAATCTTATGATTGAGAAATTTTTGAAAGTTTTTTTCGATGTCGAAACGCATGTTCAACCGTATAATATTCGACACATCGCCTATTAGTTCTCAACATTTTTATTATATTGATAATAATTTTAATAAGTATAAAGAATTTCTGATTTTTTTTAATATTATAATAGCGATGGAGGCTAAGTTTAGGAAATATGAGAAGGAATTGCCTATTTTTGTTTCCGTTAGTGTCTATAATGGATTCGAGATAAATTTAGAGGGTACAAAACATATTGTGTCAATAATTTCAAATAAATTAACTTATGTGAATCCACTAACGATGCTTGGGACCGGAGTCGATATGGGTGGGGTGGGGTGGGGTGGGGTGGGGTGGGGAACCTTACATAGGGTTCAGAGCGGCCTCAAAAAATTTTTAACCCATTTTAATGAGAATATAATATTTTCAAATAAATCATAATCTTAAAAAGTTTACAAGAAGTAATTTTAGGTCTAATTTTATTGTATTATCTAAAGCTTAATATAATATTTTCAAATAAATCATAATCTTAATAAGTTTACAAAAAGTAATTTTAGGTCTAATTTTATTGTATTATCTAAAGCTTTCTGGTAAATATTCTTTTATCTTACTAATTGGTCTTTCCTTTTTGTTGGAATTACTAGGCAAAGATCTAAAAAAATGTGTTTGATTGGAAGCATGGAAAATGGGTGGAAAGAAAATGTTTTCAGGAAATGATTTGCAAGAAAATATTTTTCGAGGGGAATTGTAAATGTAGTGCGTTTGATTGGATGAAAATTCATCCTAGAAAATGTTGTAATTTTCCAACTTTTGGTGTTTGATTGTCTTTATTTTCCATGGAAAATGTAGTATTTTTCAACTTTTGTTATTTGATAGCAACTATTTTCTAGGGAAATTATCACATTTTCCATGACTAAAATATTGGAGAGAAAAATTGAACTTTTACTATTGACAATTGTTAAATTATAATTTACCATTTTTTATGCATATTTCCACCATACATTTTATATAATCTAATACAAATTTTGAAAAAATTCTATTGTACGTTGAATTACCACAAGCATATGGATTTGTTAAAAAGTAACTAAAAGTGAGTTAAATAGTAGATTCTCATGAGCCTACGATTTACACTTCACGTAAACTAAAATAAAATGTCCTATATTTTGAATAAACACAATGGACTAACTTAGTTAACTACATTAAATTTACTTAATGATTTAGAGCAACTTAAATTTGCTTAAAAATTAATAATTTTGCCAACTTAAAATTAATAATTTTGCTTAAAATTATTAATTTTAAGCAAAATTAATAATTTGCTTAAAAATTAGAGCAACTTAATGATTTAGAGCATTTTATATAATTTGCTTAAAATTAATAATTTTGGCAAGACATTATTTTGCCAACTTAAAAATTATTATTTTAAGCAAAATTATTAATTTGCTTAAAAATTAGAGCAACTTAATGATTTAGAGCATTTTATATAATTTGCTTAAAAATTAATAAAGGCTTCTTAATTTAAGGAAATTCTCTTGCCAATTTTCATTTGCCATGGAAAATTGATTCTACTCATTTGGCAAGAAAATATTTTCATCATTTTCATGGAAAATGGGTCACGTGCATGGAAAATGGAAAAAGTTTGCCATGGAAAATTTTGTGAATCAAACAACCCAAAAGGTGGAAAATGGGTGGAAAATTTGCATTTTCCATGGCAAATTTGGTGTATCAAACAGGGCTAAGAGATTTTTGGAAATACAAAGATTGAGAGAAACCAAAAAAGAGTACAACTAAAAAACAGCAATATCACTGCTCAAGCAATCGGCAAGCACGAAATTTGTTGAAACAGCTGAAGCCCATTTTCGCCTCAATATTGATCCAAAATATAATGGTTTAAGGATGCAATGGTTTGGGCCTTTAGGACTTTGGGCTGTTGGGGTTAATATTGGTGAAATTATTGGGCTGGGCCAATTTTTTTTTTCATCACTAGGCCTGAATTTATTTTAGGGTAATTCGGGAATGACCGTCATTGTTTGAAGACTTATAAGAACTAAAAGTCGTATCTTCAAAACTTAATTGAATTAAAGTCGTATTTTAGAGTAAAAAGACCAACATACCCTTAATTGTAAAAACGCTAATTGTGAGTGGTATGAATTAAGTTTTGAAGCGTATGACTTTAGTTCTATAAGTCTTAAAACGTTGACCTACCTCGAATTTATCCTATTTATTTTATTTTTCATATTATACATGTGGTCCAAAATGGGCCACTGACCCACGATAAATTAAGCCCATGAATGTACGGTAATCTAGAAACAAATTATGTGAAATGTACGAGATATATGCAGAAAAAATTGATAGGAACGTTAGACGACATCTTGTACCAATAGCTTCGTCGTCGTCAAATGACGATAATGATTTATGAGTTACTTTAGTTCAACTAGGGAAACTCAATATTTTATCACTTCTTCTTCATTTTCCCATATTACGAATGTAGGATCATGTACAACTACAAGTGACATACCATTAGATTTAGCTAAGTATTTTGCTCACGACACACTTAGTATGTTATATGAAGATGAGAATTTTTTTTTTTTGATATACTAAGACGGTGGAGGCAAAACGAGCGTCAATACCCAATTTTTTCTATTATAACATGAGATCTACTAATATCTCTGGTATTTTAATGCAAAGATTGAAGTCTCATTTTTAAAATACATATGGCGGGGTTACTGCTGATTATAGTTCAAAACTTAAAGCAGACATATTAGAGAAATTAAATGTTTCAAATGATTGAGAGGAAGCAGAGTTTCGAATCCAAGAAAAAATTGACAGAAAAATGGCTAATGAATTGGAAGACCTGTCTTCATAATTTCATTAAATTGTAAGCATTGTTTGCATAAATTTTTTTAATTTTTCTTACTTTCACAAAAAAATTACACACGTAACAACTTGTTCGATACAATTTTAATTCCGCATACACTAAAAGTAATCCCAAGTCTTAAAAAAGGAGAAAATTTTCAATTGTCAAATTTCACATACCCTATTTTATTTGAAAGTTATAAATTTTCGAGAAAAAAAATTACATTTAAAAAAAATTTCGAACCGGGCTCGTGGGTGGCTCTAGTTGGCCCATGAGGCCCACGGGTCATAGGCTGACATGCAACACAAATATAATGTTCTATCTGATTGAAGAGTTACTTTCAAAATAAGTATTTTTTAAACTTCAAAGTGAGAAAAAATTTGACATATTTAAACATGTTTGGAATAATTTTACTCTTTTTAAAGCTTAGGCAAACATGCCCAACATGCAACACAAATATGATGCTCTACCTCATTGAATGACGACATATCCACAACTATTTCTTTGGTAAAAGTTCTTCCAGCTCCTGGTGATCCTATTAATACTGTCGGCTTGATGGACTGGCAAAATGAAACAAAGAGACCGATGGTGAGCACAAAAACTAGACAATATAATAAACAAGACATTTTGTATATATGTCTATAAATGTCCCGTGTACTGTTAACAAATGATTATTCTTTTAAGAGTAGTACAACTTATTTTCACATGTTGTGTGTATGAATTGCGTCAGAATCAAATATTTTTAAGTATATAGGTCTTTTACATTATTATTTGTAACTCGTATTATTTTGTTAATGTGAATTGCTGCTTACTATGGACACTAGAGTTTGATATCATATATAACTTCTTGGTTCCCAATTCTTCCGAAACTTTGTTCGTGAAGGTTTGAAAAAGCTGTGTGAATTGAAATCCGCTTAGAAGATGGCATTTCAGTGTGACAATGAGAACGACATTCTTATTCCAGTTTGTGGAAGAGAAGTCGGGTAGACGGGTACATTCATGGAGTGGCATAAGATTAAGACATGTGAGTTTGATTATACTCTAACTCTATTGACGGTGGAGAAAAATGAAGGTTCTTACTTTTTTTTTTTTTTTTTTATAATTTAGTCGTTTATGTTGGTTTAATAGTTTATTGATCGACGTGGTCAACAATTCTAAATCAGAGACAATTGTATCATGTTTTCGTTTTGGATTGTTTACTCGTGGCATGGAGTCCGTTGAATTTTTCTTTAGGGGTTTATCACGTTACATTGAGTGTTAAAATATTCTCCATTTTTGTTATTGTTAGACCGCTTGCTTAAGTAAGTCAGAATTTCATTTCAAAGTAGACTAGAGAATTATCTGCAAAAAAATGTTACCGCAATTATTTACAATTAATACGAACAAATATAGAAATGACGTGAAAAATAAATTCCTGATATCCTAGGTTATAAAATTTTCAATTGATATCTTAGTGTTACTTATTATTCACTCGCGTTTTGATAGATTCAGTTAAAAAAATTGAAAACTAAATATTTTTAAGTTTGACAAACTGCTGCTAACTATTTATAATAAACAAAACTTGGAGTAAACCTATTCAACTCACATCTAAATTAAATTTATCTTAGATCACAACTTTACAAAGAGTCAAAATCCAATTTATGGAGTGCTTTCCACAAGATGTCCACTAATTAAAAACTACTTAGTACACAACACATTAGTCATTACAAACCAAATTTACGCTCCTAGTTCCTATTCAACTATCTCTATGTAATATTCTTATGCTAATTATTTCTTTAGTATATTCAAATATAATATTGCAACGAGTAAACAATTTTTTTATTTATTAATAAAAATCTAGTAAACACATATTATTGAAATGAAATAATTTTTTGTTGACTAAACTAAAAAAGAAAGGAAGATCTAACTTTCACTTCAATCATTTTGGCACAGGAAAATCTTTATCTGGACTGATAAAGGACTTTAATATCTTAGAATTATAATATTTTTATTAATAAAAGAAAGCTGTTTGTTAAATTTTTTTGGAGGATGCTATTTTCATTTCCTCGCTCTAAATTGGGCTATTTTAAAAATAAATCGTATGTAAGCCAAAACGCGCAATAAGTCAATAACTACGGGGTGGGATATCGCCGTATGGGAGTAGGCTGGTGGGGAATAAAAAATGAAAAATAAAAAAGAAAATAAAGAAAGAGAAGAGAAGAAAGGGTAAAACAAAACCTCAAACGCGCTTCAGATTCAACATTGAAGTTGTGAAGTATAAATTAAAGTCAAAATGATTTAATAGGACTCCAAGTTTTAAAAAAAAGGAAAATTAGTATTTCAGGCGAGCTGATTCTCTCTCTATTTCGGTTTCGATTCTCTTCCTTGATCGATTATCCGTCGAAGGATTGACGATTCAGTTTCCGCTTCAAAGATATGTTCAAATTCTGGTATCCATTCAATTTTCACCTTGGTTTTTATAGATTTCTGAATACTTTGATCATTGAAATTTTATGCGAAACGTAATGTTAGGGCAGCAATTTTAAAATTTGTTTGATTTTCCGATAATACGATCTACCAAAAGTTTATTGTTTCTTTTATTAACACTTCGAGGGTATGCATTAGGGATGTGATTTTCTCGTGATTGGTGTTTAAGAATTTTCTGAGCAGGAGACGACTTCAGATTGTGCATTGCATGAGTTCATTATTTTTATTCTATATATATTTGGGAAACGGGTGAACTCTGGTTTTATTTACTTATTCTGTCTCATGGTCAAAATTCTAGTGCCCATAATAAAATTTAGGAATTGCTTGCTTGCTAATTGAACTTTGTTTTCTGATTAGGGAAGAAAGCATTGTTTTTGCTCATTTCCGTCATCGAGTTTTAAGAATTTTAGGAAATCAAGGAACATAAGCTGATATATGTGTCGGCTTCCCCGATTAACTGGGAGGAGAAAGTGAAGAGAGAAGGGGTGAGGGGGGAATATCCTGCTCTAAGCAGAGTAATCACATATGTTGCACTGTTCATTGTGTTACAAACATGGGAAGGCATAGGGTTGATGCCATTTGCTTTTACCATTCCTATGTACTCTGCCTTCTTGATTTTGGTCTGATTGGCATTGAGCTACTCAATTTGTGATCTAGTCAGTCATGTTGAAAATTGAAGTCTTGAACAGATAATCATACATAGTGCCTTATAGCCCTAGGGTGATGGAACTGTAGCTTCTTCGGTTTTGTCTTTTTGTTAACATCTTTTCTCTTTGTTTAGTTTGAAACTGCATATGGTTGCTGTCAAATGTCGAAGAAACTTTGCAGTTAATGTTGTTTCCGTGTCTAGGATATAGAAGCTTCAGATCAAGCGTTTTCTTTTATGCTTTAACTGCATTTACCCCAGGGGTTCTCAGGAGCAGCAAGCTCAGCCACACCCACAGGAAATGCCCAGAGATTCATGGTACCCGCCATCTATTGTCAGCTCGAGTTCTTCACACCCCACAACACCTAGTGCTGGCTCTTCCAGCAGCTTCAGCATACCAAGACCTGCTGATCGCGCAAATTCTTTATCAAGTGTTTCACCTGCAGAGGCTGCTGGCATCATTGCTACGTTGAAAGATAAAAGGTAAAATCTTGTCTTGTAAACTGTTAGATGGTCAATGAAACCATTTATTTTTTATATTCAAAATTATAAATTAATATATCTTGCTACTCTTTGTTGATCTTGTGTAAAAATCTTTGCTGGATTGTTGTTTAACATGTTAAGTGTTGATGAGCTTCGGAAGCTTTTGTCTGACAAGGATGCTTATGAGAGCCTCTTACTTTCACTTGAACCTGTCAAAACTCAAGACCGGGTAAGTTGTCTTTCTAGTCTCATCACATTTGTTTCTTTCTTCTTGGTTGCTCTAGGCCATCATTATCAACAATTAATACTTAAATGAATTTTAATGAGTTCATAACTAGGTAGGCTATGTAGAAGTCTGTGAAATGAATAGTTGAAGTTGCAGGTGAATAATAATTTCTACATTACATTTATCAAGCTCATAATATGTTGGGTGTGTATGCTATTTGGTACTATAATAAAACCTTGGACAGTGTTTGGAGAAATTGCATTGACATAAATTTTGTTTACAATAATGGTACTTTATGATTATTGCTTCTCCAGATGAAAGTAAATGTTTAATTCGGGTTGATGGTCTAGTGGACGATGAAACTGTATCAGTTGGTAATCGGATTAGTGACCCTTCTAAGTTGGACTTTTGTTGTTTGAGTTTGATGCATGTCAATTGGGGATAATTCTCTTGTAACATGTGATCCAATTTCAGTATCTACTCAATTGGAAAAGGTATGGTGTGGCTTTGCTCATGTCTTGTGTTTATTTCCCTGAATTCTTCATATCCAGCTTTCAACTTTCCACCTCATAAGGAATATGATTTACCTGGTCTGTGTTTGTTATTTTCATGATTAGAGGCACCGGTACCTTGTATTGTTGTGTTTCTTAACATACTGAATTCTCTTAAGATGGTCTTTTTTGTGTTAATGTTTGCAATTACACTTGACACATTCTGGATCCTGTAAATTATTACGTAATTAGGTTCGAGATGAACTTCGCACCGAATCGCTGCAGCTTGCTAGTAAGTTCTTAATTTACTTCATCGTCAATTCTGTATTGAGAATGTTATTAAGCTGCTGTATCAAGCACATTGATCTGAACTTATAAATGACCTCGTTTTGCAGGAGAGAATCTAGAAAAAGAGCCACGCATGGTGGAGTTAAGGAATCAGGTCATATACTTACCTTTTCTGTGAAGTTCCCTTTAAGTTCGAACTTATGCTGATTGTGGAACTATTTTATCTACTCTTCTTTTTATGAGTACAGTGCAGAATTATCCGAACAACTGAGCTGGCTACTGCTCAAGAAAAGCTGCATGAATTAGAGAGGAAAAAAGAAGAGACTTTGAAGAATTATTCTCCTGCTTCCCTTCTCCATAAACTTCAAGGTACATAACTAGGCATTTCAATTATCTTTGAATCTATTACGCACTAGTTATGTACTGGGCTAAATTGAACTTTTCAAATTGAAAGTTGGGAAATGGTTGCATGGTCCATTAATTACAGGTTTGTTAGGTTGTGTTTCATAAGAAAAAGAATATTTTAATGATACTGATTCTTCTCTTCAAGAGCATAAAAGGTTGATGGAGATAGCCTATAAGCATTTTTGCATTTGCAAGGGAGAAATTTGTAATTATACAGCTGTAAGCATCCTCTATCTCTATAGAACACAAGCAAGACATTCACATTAGCAAAACGTCTTAACTTTTAAAACAAGATCAAGCCTCTTCCACCAACTCTGATAATCATTTTTTTTTTTTTGGCCCCAGTATACTGCACTGTTCTCCTAGTTAATTACTACCAGCATACATTGCATCATGCACATATCCGGTCATGACCATTTCCCTAAATTAACTTGATGTAACTCGTTAAGATCACCTTATCGAAGTTGATTCCCCTATGCTGCTACGGAAGTGTTTTCCCACTATAGAAGTCCTCCTACACACTTTTTTCTTCATCTGTAATTGGTTATAGTACTTCATTCCTGCATGATTTCAGCATTGGGTACACCTAGCATGTTTGCTGACAAGCCAGCTATTTTATCCAAATAAGCATGTTTGCAGACAAGCATGTTCGGCGATAAATTATCCAAATAAGCATGTTTGCAGACAAGCCAGCTATTTTATGTCCAAATTGCCCCTCAAACTGATGTTATCCCTTTGAATATACGCGAGGAAAGGGGAGCCTTTTTGTTGGTTTCTGACATGGTCCCCACACCCCCGCACATGTGCAGGGGAAACCTTTTTGGTGGTGGCGGATGGGGGTGGAGGCGGGTGACTGACTGATGGGTGTTGACACTGGTGTTTTGACTTCAATAATCTGAATTAGAATTCCACTTCTGCGTTGTTTGCTTCACACTTTATGCACGTGTTAGCTTTTTTTTTTTTCTCTAATATCTTACCAATCATGTTAAGGAAAATTGTGATCTTGCTATTGGTTTTATGCTTTCAGTCATATTGGGATCGTCTCTGCGAAGAATAAATTAAAAAAGGAAATAGAGTTTGTTAGAAAATTAAAAGAAAATAACTTCTATTTATTGTTTCAGAGGCAATGAATAAAACTGACGAGGAATCTGAGGCCCTCCACAGGCAACTTCTGGATAGGGAGATTGATCTCACGGCTTTTGTACATAAATATAAGAGGTTACGCCAGAACTACCATAAACACGCGCTTACACATCTTGCCATGAAGACATCTGTAACCAGCTGAGCCGTGGTACGAATTGTCTTGCTTAAGAAAAAATGTTCCATCTGAAATTATACATCTTTTCTCCCTCTGAACTATGTTTACCTTATATCATTTTTTAGGCAAAAATTGTTATGTAATCTTTGTTGAGATGTTGCCAGCTCGTTTTCGCTTCAAAAAGTTAAGAGGCGTCTTCAAAATATTGTTCAATAATCAACATATCTATTCAGATGTGAACTGTACCAGATCATTAATTTCCCAAATTGTGTAATTGCTTGATCCAGCTGTGTTGCAATTGTTAGTTTCTCAGTTCTTCTTTTCACTTTCCCTGCGTGCTTAGGAATACGATTAATCAAGTATACTTTACAATTTGAATAACATAATAATCTAATTTCTTTGCCATCACCTTGGTGAAATTAGAGAAGTGGACAATTTTATTTGTTCTATGCAGTAAAAAGAAAAAGAAAAAGAAAAAAAGACTGATTATAAAGGTTTTTAATATGCTAATTTGAGAGTAGAAGTAAGAAGTATAGTGAAGAGTTAATTACATCAATGGTCATTGAAGTTTGTAAGGAATTTCAAAATGGTCATTAATTTTCGTAGTATATTGGTCCTTAAGGCTGTGTTTGATTGGCAAAGATTTTCTATGGAAAATGTCTTTTTCCGCCTATTTTTCAATTGGTATGTTTGATTGTCCAAAATTTCCTATGGAAAAGGCATTTTCTCATCTATTTTCCTTGTTTTGTTTGATTGCAACATTTTTTTTTCATGTAAAATTTTTTCTCATTTTTCTACTTTTGGCCACATAGGAAAATTTATTTTCCATGGAAAATTTGTCTTGTTTTCTAACCCATAATTTTTTGGCAATTCATTTCTATGGAATTTATTTTCTTTCTGTCCAAAATTTTCTCTTGCAATTAAACACAACCTAAAATTTATAATGATTTGACAAAGGGTCATTCTAGGTGGTGTTGTTGAATGCAACCGTGGACTATGGACTAAAGGTTGTGTTTGATTGCAATTAAGGAAAATGGGTGGAAAGAAAATATTTTTCGGGAAATGATTTGTCAAGAGAATATTTTTCTGGCAATTGAAAATGTAGTGTGTTTGATTGATTAAAATTCGTCTTAGAAAATGTTGTCATTTTTTATCTTTTGGTGTTTGATTGTCTTTATTTTCCATGGAAATTGTAGTTTTTTCTAACTTTTGTTGTTTGATAGCTACTATTTTCTAGGGAAATTATCTCATTTGCCATGACAAATATTGGGGAGAAAAATTGAAAGTTTACTATTCGCAATTTTTAAATTATAATTTACCCCTTTTTATCCACTTTTCAACCATACATTTTATATAATCCACTACTTTTACAAATTTTGAAGATAGTTCATTGTACGTTGAAATCCACAAGCATATGGGTTCGTTAAAAAGTGAGTGAAATAGTAGCAATCCCACGAGGCCTATGATTTGGAATAATTATGTAAATGAAATAAATTCGATCTAATTTTAATAAACACAATGGACTAACTTAGCTTACTACATTAAATTTGCTTTATGATTTCGAGCAAAAATAGAATTAGACAAAATAGGGTAGGAATCCGACTCTACCGTTTATATTCATTTTAATTTTCGAATTCACACTTTCCAATCCAAATTAGACTTTCTATTGACAATCAACAATCCAAACTTATCTAAAATAATCTCTTTCGCGTTACTTTATATACCTATCTAAATTCTCACGAGGTTGAGAGTCTCACAAAGGTAAACATACACATTATTGACTCGTACCAAAGAGCAGATATAATGCACAAACTGACTTCCAATCAATCACAAATCATTTTGAGTTGGCAAATTGTTGACTTTCTTACACAATGGATGATTTGAAATTTTGTGTTTTTGTTTTTTGTTAACATAAAGCATTGAAGTGATTAGAATTCAAACATCACTACCCCATTTACATGTAATTATTAGATACCGAAGATCCACCCACTAAAAAAAAACGAAAACGTCCCAATCATTGGAGAGGTGGCGGTGGGTAGAGATCGAAATAGCCGAGCAACAAGTCAATCGTGTCGCGGATAACGCATCGTGCTCCGTCTGCGAGATTCGGCCTATTGGACTTGGGCTTCCCGAATCTCTCGAATCTGTGCTTCGAGTTCCGCCTACGAGGTACGCCATTGAAGAAGCTCATGAGAAATAGATGCCAATGTTGGTTCAGTAAATGTTTCATGGAGGTCCTCGGCCATTATATCATCCTGAGCAGGCTCGATTTCACTAAGTAAATTACCCTGGCCGTCAATGGGACCATGTGTGATTCGCTCCAGGTTGCGAGTCATGTGTAGTTCAGAACTACGAATCCTAATTCGGTCTATCTGCATTGTACGCTTCACTTGGGTGATTTCATGGGAGAGGTCAATGCTGTACATTTCACAAAGTCCTGTAATTAGCAATGAGAACACCAAACATCTCCTGTTGTTTCGAATATGCGAGACATTCGCGAGAATATATAGTTACCGATATTGAGGGTCTTAGTCTGGAGCCAGTGAAGTAGGCGTGCTCGCTCCATAGTTACCGTAGAAATATGTGTCGTAGGGAGAAGGTTGACGCTCACCATTTTGTCCAATGTGCGTACTTGAGGTAAAAGACATTTATAGTGTAAGTCTTTGCTTCCATCGTGCCAATGATCAATTTCTTCGACAAATGGAGGCGACTACTTCATGAAGATTAGTAATGGGCCGCTTTGAAAAATGTCGGTCTATGTGTTGTCAAGTCGGTAGTAGCGAGAATGGCTAAGGGGAGAATAGAATATATTGTCCTCGCATGTAGACTTGTCGATACTTAGGATGCTCGGGGTTGTCGAGGTTATCATGGATATTGGCGTAGAATTCTTTGACGATCTCTATATAGGCAACACGCGGAGTGGCTACAAATGTTTCCCACTGATTTCTCGCAATAACGTGACCGATCAATTCATTTGCAAAATCCGATGTTAACACCCTTCGCTCTGGTATAATATTTCGTATGCTTGTGTCGTTCTTGTAGACCAATCAAGCTGCCTTCGTCTCAAATTTATTGTCGTCATAAGTGACCGGTTGTTTGGAAGTCTTCTTTGATGGAGCCTTTCTCTTTCTCGAGCTCGGTCCCGCATCTTGCGTTGGTTTCTTTGATCTCGGCATTGTAACTATCCATTTTAGAAGAGAAAAAAACATATGGTTACAATCAACACGAATTCATTCAGCAAATTAGGCGTGCAAAGTGGTTCAGCAACGTAGACGGTGGTGGATGTTGTGTGTGTAGCATGCGGTGCTCTGTAAAGAGTGGCATTGCCGTGAAAAATCATGTAGACCAATTAAGCATTTGAGTTATTGTGGTAAGGACACAAGAAAAGTGAAACATGTGGGTGAATCAATTTATCAAACACTTGGTGGGCGTATGCTACAACTAGTTAAGGAAAATAACTTGGATAAGGTAGTAAACCCAAAATTTGTGAATCAAACAAAGAACCCAACAACAAATCAATCATTCAAACCAAGAACAATTCATTGTCCAACCTCCTCAAACAAAGAAAAACCAAAAGCATAGCACACGAATTGGAGAAATGTTGAAGAAAAGTTAGCCATGTTACCTTGAGTTGTAATGAGGGAGGAAAAAGCGTGACGTAGAAAAATGGATGGGAATGAAATCAATCCTTCACTTGATTAGGTATTGAAGTCCAACTAGTTTCTTTTTTACGTGGGATGAGAAGTGAAGATTGTGGGACAAAAAATAAAAGGGCAAATGGAGTCACCATGGGTTTACTCTTGCCGAGCGCATGTAAAAAGCCATTCGAGACTTTTAGTTATGCTGCGCAATGACGAATTGCCCCCCATGGGGCTTTCCTGTCCGGTTGAGCGGACATATTCGCAATGTCGTTGACATTTTTTGAACAAGTATGACAATGGACATAATGTCGTGTGCGTGTGAAATAGCCCCAAATGAATCAACTTCAAATCATTTCCATGCAAGTCCTACACATAAGAATAAATTTCCAAAAACGTGCATTTTAAAAAAAGTACCAAATCATATAACGTTTAGATTGCAGTCATTTTCCCTACATTCGTCGTTGCAAAGGCTGCATTTCATTGTTTTGGTATCTTACACATGTACAACAGTGTTGCGGACTTCGCTTATGCAGAGTCTTCTCGAATATTCATATGGATTGGAATTAATGATTTCAAAGTGGTTCATCCGCAAGACATGGTTTGCTATGAGATGAAAGTTCCACTATACAACAACAATATAAGAATGGATTCAATTGTAGAAATTTCTCTCATGGCTAACAAACTACTTTGTGATTCAATGATCGAGCCACACCGCGAAAAACATATAAGAAAGTACATCTATATGAAACAAAGTGCGCCGACCTTGAAGTGTCAAGCAAATTGCACATAAATGATACTCCATACCATGATGGAGTTACAAGACAATGTTCCAGCCCACAAGAAAATGTTCCAGCTTTACAAACAGGGATCTTACCCAGTATTGCTTGCATTTGGACACCGTTTTCTACCAACATACAACACAACTTGCTAGACGTATATGACAAAATTATACATGCTCGTTTCAAACCAGCCCCAACCTCATGTAGACGGACCAACGTTTTGCCACGAACACATATGACACAAAAAGACAAGTATCCTACAAGTTGGAAGTCACCTACAACATACTAGTGATTACATATGTACGACATACGAAAGTGCAATCTACGGAAGTGGAGGCGGATCACGACCAAGCTGCTCAAACACCAAAGCACACATGATTGTTGTATTTGTCAAGCTCATAAATACCTTCGCCAAATCACCGTCCGATCGAAAGGCTTTCATGACTTTCATGATGTCAACCAAGTCTAGGTCTATTGCTTCTAGCTTTTTGGTAATCAACTGCCAATTGACGTAATTCAGTGTATCTAATGTTGCTTGCATGTATATAGCGTCGGCAATTTTTTTTATGACTCTGCTATTAATGCTAAGGACCGATGACTATCATCATCATGGGGTTTTGTGCGTTTATGCCGACCTATGGTGACTCCTTCTTCGGCATGTCTCTTACGCGAGGGAGTTGGGCTTGGATCAGTGTCCTTAGTTGGAGTGTGAAGCTCGTTAACACTTTCATCAACTGAAATAGAAAAACTACAAAATAACCGACTGCAAGTATAGTACAGTACAAATAACATATATATTTATGTGTAACATAATCGAACTACCTTGCATAGGTGAGAAATTGTCAAAGTCCGATACTGCCCGATCTCCAGTAGCTATATCGTTTCCAAAGATACACTCCATATCATCATATCGACGACACAGTTTAGTCCTCTATTTTCCAAAATCAGGTTTTTCCTACCAAAATATAGAAAATGATCATAGTTTTGACCACTAAAGTGTAGGAAGACAATGGAAAGAATAGCTAAAATCCAATGAGGACAAATTTTCCTTTCAAGATCATCCCAAGCAAGTGAATCGAAGCAATGATTCGTCCTGTTTCGACATCCCACCCGAAGTCGCTAATACTTAATAGCTGGTTTACTTCAGCATATTCTTTCTTTAGAGTCTTCAATCGCACCCCAACATTCTTGTCTGACACGACTATCCTGCACCCGTGTTTCACGCTTTCAATTGCTTTCGATATTTGAAATGATGTGAAGCCATTGTCACTTCTTTTGTGACCGACCAACACTTGATTAACTAGGACAATAATCATGAACTCATCCATGTCGTCATTCCAACGTACCTGCCAAATCTTAGTACTAGGATCAACCTGGGTACTGTTTGTATCATTGTCATCCATGTTTGTTGCGGTTGTTGTTTCTTGGAACTTGGAATGAGGCTGCAGTGTTATGTCGCTGATACGCCATCAAATCTATCTACAAACAAATCAAGACTTGAAATGAATATCAAACCTGCAAGCACAAGTTATGTGGTTTCCAAACTGCAAAGGCAGCAATATGCAAAAATATACAATTCGACATATTTAGAAGTTTGATGGACAAATGATGAGCGATGTTCGCTCAGTTACACACTGGAATAATAGCATCATGAACTGTGCCAATAGTTGCTTAGTTATAGAGATGGAACGTATTCTGAATTGAAGTACAAGCTAGAATGTTTGTAGGATTACATAAGATTAAAGTCCAGAAAAGGGAAAACAACGGTTTAATCAAATTCAATTTCAGCGTCGGCATTGGGATTATGATTAACCCACATTGATTGAGCCCTTGCATCCCTATTATTCGACCAGGATACGTCAGCAGATAAAAGATATATGAGCATTTATCGTCGTTTCTTCCGGCACATCAGCATGAGTAGGGTTAACCTCATCATCGCTGCTATCGAAGTCCTCTTTACACACATCCTCTGCATCATCAATCCGTAGGAAGTTGTGAATAGCACAACAAGCGAGGTCTATCTTCGCTTGTGTGCTAATGTCGTGAAAGGGTTGATGTCTCAAATAAGCAAATCTTTTCTTAAGCGGATCTATGGTCCTCTCGACCGCATTGTGTAGAGATGAATGTCGAAAATTGAATGACTCCTTACTATTTTGAGGGCGTTGACCCTCGATATCTCTACGATGATAACGAGTTCGACGATAAGGTGAAAGAAAACCCAGAACCAAGGGGAATCCAACATCGGCAAGGTAGTACTTACCTATGAAAGATCTACATTTAGCATTTGTGCTAACAATTAAAATCCATAATGAAAAAGCTACAAAACTACTAACCCACAGGAATTGTTAGCTTATGTCTTTGGCGTAGTATTGCGCTTCTTAACAACCTACCATCGTGTGCCGATCCCTCCCAATCGGCGAGCACATATGTAAATTTCATATCAAAGGTACAAGCCACTAAGACATTTTGAGAAATGACTTGCTTCCTATTATGGTATCTAGCTTGATCCTCTACAAGGACATTTGCAGCAATGTGTGTACCGTCTATTGCCCCTACAACATCTTACAATAAAAAAAAGAAAAGTATGTGAAAGTTTGTACAATATGTGCTCTCTAAAATATATAATGAAGTAGCTATGAATACCTCACCTGGAAATACGAGTACCACGGCTTCACATTATTCTTCTCGTATGGTGAGTTATGGATAGTGGCATCGGTCACAACTTCTCTATCACATTACTGACAAAGCGTGCAAAACTATATAGAAATAATAGGTCACTGTTTGTCCAAATCTGAAGAAAGTATAACTTCCAGCACGATTACGTTGGTCGTGCCCGATGGTGTTGAGGAAAATAGCCACTTATTTCTCAACTCTGACTGATTTACTATCAACCAATCCGAAGGTTCGTAGACGAGCACATAAGCTTTGGAACGGACCTATTTTCATCCTAAGAAGGTCACGACATATTCTGTCACTCCTACCAAACATTTGTGTCAAGGTCATTTGTCTCTCAATTTCCCAATTTCTATGAGGGGCCCTAGGAAGATGACGGGCACGACGTCTAATACCGTCATATATCACAATTGTTTGGATGACCATGGTCCAAATCCCACGCGTTGTATTTGGCACCGACGTTGCCTCCTTTGTGCATCCATAAGACTCTACTACCACGTATTATTACATACGTAAAGCAAACATATACAAATTAGTGTATACATTATATAATATTAGAAAGTTATTTCCAAACCCTACACCTCGGTAGTGATTTATAACCTCAGTAGCAATGGCCTGGAGCTCATAACAAAAAAGCACGCAAGGTGCAGATTTTAATTACATACATGAAGGAAACACTAATAGAGTTTGAGAATTCAATAACTCAGTAGTTGTGATATCTAACTCATACGATCAATACATGCGTACATTGAGTTTAGATGAGATAATTAAGTAACATATATGTGCAATATGTAATCCATTACAAATTTTATGTGGACGGTCATAATTTCAGTGAGTTTTGTATTGAGAATTTGCCTAAACAAAATGGGACTTGAGGTACAAAATGTAAAGGTTTCGAATACGGTCTCCGAACTTGCTTTTCTCCATGTTCATTTCGAAATTGGTTCTATTACTTTGGCATCCACCTCATAGGGTAGTTAGTCTTCAAGTGCAACAATTGGAGAATGCTAGAGTGTGTGAAGTTGATCTAGATATAATGCACAAAGTTGTATTAACTATGTTTCACATGGCATAAGTGCCAAGTATAAGTATATAATACCAATACATCCAAGTTTTACATTTACACTACACATCTCCACTCACTCATTATATGATTTCTAGTTACTTTATAGATTTCATTATTTTTGTTTCTTTATTCAACTTAAGTACAATAATCATCTGTATCTATACTCTATGTAAGCCTCACGAAATTAATAGAGAAATTAGTAAAGGAAAATCAGTTTCCTCAATACAAAAATACAAAGTGAAGGAAAATTAGTTTTCTCAGCAGTTCAATAATTAGTTTGGCTCCCCAATTGGACTGCAAATATGTCAAAGATAATGGCTACATGAAGACACGTTTTCATCATGAAATGCAAGAATACAGCAGGCTTCAATTTTAAGCATGACAAATATAAATACAAAGTGGTGTGGAGCATGTATATGTTAATCATTTGTCTCGCATTTAAACTTACTAGAATGATTATGAAGTGATGATTTGAAATGGTCATTGAGATTTGCCAAGAAATTGGGGCACGAGCGGATAAAATGGTCACCGCAATCTTTGAGCTCCTCAAGCTCTGCGATTTCCTCGATGAAATGGGTCTTTGCCGAAATGAGCGAAATAAGGAAACGAGAAAGAAAATGGGTGCTGCGATTTTCGAGCCGGGAGAAGCTTCTTTGCGATTTCTGAGCGTTATGAAAGGGTTGGAAAGAAAAGTGAGTGAAATGGGTGGGCTTCCTCAAATGAAATTGACGTGAAAAATTTTCTCGGAAAATTGATTATCCTAGCCCCCAAAGAAAATGTTTTCTCGCTTTTAAAGAAACCACCATCACGTGCGAAAAAATGGAAAAACATTTTACATGAAAAATTTTGTCAATCAAACAGAGCCAAACCTCGAAAATAGGTGGAAATTTGTCATTTTCCATGAAAAAAATAGGCAATCAAACACAGTCTAATAGACGTTATTTCTTACACAATATAAGACATTATCGTGTTTCCAATAGGGAGAAAAAATGCACATGTAAAAAACGACGTAAATTTTGGAGTAAGATCAAATTAGATCTAATTTTCACTTAGAACAATAGATCAATTTTTGGCAAGTAAGTTTTTTGTTTTTTTTTAAATATGGAAATAAGATAATGTTTTGCGTGGCGATTAGAATACGGCTATTAGTCTACTCTAGAACTTAATGGCAAAAATTAGGATTTTACGCAAGTTTTTGTAACTGTGAGATATCTCGTGAAACTGTTATAAATATTAATTGCTAATTGTTGTGAGAAATATGTGTAATTGCAAGTGAACAATATCGCAAACAAATAATAAAGTGGATCTATTGAGTCAGAATTATCGTTCTCACGAAGACTATCTTATTTATATATTAGTTAAATTAAACTTAATGCTAATTTATTTAAAAGAATTTGAATTGAGTTGATTTGAAATATTTAAACTAGAACTATGAATTTAAGAAAATAATATAATAATTTATGTGAAAGCAAATAACAAGAATTATTCAAGAATGATGGTTGAAGAATTTGGATTCAAGAGTTCACCATAATTGTCATATCTAATTTCTCCTCTCAAGATTTATTCCTAATGTTGTATTCGGTTGAATTCATGAATTTAACATATTTTACCTCTCTCGAGTTCAAATTAGTTCTATCTAATTAAGTCAACTTATAAAGTTAGAATGATCCTTAATTAGATGTATTAAATCGACTAAGAATTCAATTCAAGCTCGCGACAATAACAAAAGTGTATCTCTACCTTTTATCTAATTGTCGGATTTTACTACATGATCTAGATTAATAATTTACCTCTTGGTTCATTACAATCCACAAATCAATGACAAATAATGGCCAATTATTTCAAGTATTAAGATAATAACTAAAATCAAAACATAATTAATTTATAGACAAAACTTGAGATTTAAAAATAAAGAATTAAAAATAAACTACACCGTTCATCCAAATTAAATAATTATCTACTCATGATTCGGAATAAAGACAAGATGAAAAGATTTGAATATATAACTAGATCTTGAATGAAAGAGGAGAAGATGTTGAATATCTTGCACCAAGAATTATTTATCTTCACGTCCAATCTTCAAGATTTTGATCGTTTTTCGTGTTCTTCATCGTTCTTTCCTCCATTTTCTCTTCTGTCCTCAAAGATTCAAACTTTCTTTTGACCTATGTTAGGTCTTTATACAATGTTTTACTAATTTTGAAACTCATGTACGTGAAAAGGTTAAAAAAGTCCTGATTAGAGTTGAAAATAAGTCAAAAACAGTCTAGACGAATAAGCCGTGCATTGCACACTTAGTCCTCCAAGTTTTGATGTGTATTTTATTTGGTCCTCACTTCATAATTTGTTCTTTTTGTCCTCTTTAGTCTTTTATTTGCAGTCCAAGTCCTTCAATTTTGAATTTTGTCCTCTTTAGTCCTCTAATTTTTTTTTTCATTTCAATTTGGTCATCTTTGATTTGCAACCCAAGTCTTTCAATTTTTAGATATTTGCAAGTTGATCCTCATATCCAAGTCTTCGTACGCCATTAGTCCTTTTCGCCTATTTTGCTTTGTTTTTTCTCCAATTCCATTTGATCTTGAGTTTTGACTTAAAATAATTAAATCAACATACAATTAAGTTAAAAATCACTTAAAAGTACTTATAATCGTCCATTTTTATAGTCCAGATAAGTATAAAATCATACTTATCACTAATATAGTAAGAAAATTATTTTATTGACCATTTCGAATATCTTACAATCTTCAATGACCATTTGTGAAACTAACCCTAGAGTGAATGGTCTTAGAAACATTATTTAAAAGAATGACGTTGATCATGATTTGAACATGAGGATGGACCTATCCGTGACGAATTTTTAAGTAATGGTCCAAACAAACAGTGTTAAGTGTGGATTTTGGAAAATGCTAGATGAACAACAACTTGGACATAAAGTTAGATCACCATTTATAAAATGTCAAATATGTCATTTGAAAAGACATAAATAGAAATTTGAATTATGTCTTTTTAAAGGACAAATTTAATATTTTAGACATGGTAGTCTAACTTTATGTCCAACTTGATCTTCATCTAGCACTACTCGTGGATTTTTGGGTCTATCCTAGATGATAAAGGGAGCCATATGCATCTCTTCTGCAAGTTTTTGGGAGAATTAATCATATCACTTGAAATACGTAATCTCTGCTAGTTGTTAAGAGAATTGATCGTGTCACCTTGAATCATCTAATCTGAAAACTGAAATTTAAAAATTTGATATTGGTTTGCGACTACACATTAGATATATTCCCAGAAAGTGTAATATGTTGAATGTTATGTAGAATCAAAAGAACTAAATTGTACAATATATATAAAATTTAAATTCTTTTACGTAATGTTCAGTCTAAAGTCTACGGTCTACTGTTTCAAAGTAACTTGCCAAAGGAATTAAGCGGAGGCAAAAAAAGATAAGCGCATATTTGGATATATTTAAATTATAATTTCAGTTGGTCAAACATATTTTTTATCAATACATTTTATAGGACCTACAATTTACAATATATTTTTCTTCCACACATTCACCAACAATTTATAATATAAACACTTAAAATAAGTAGATACAAGATAAGCATAGTTGAAATGTGAGTTGGAGCCAAAATAATCAAATCACCCAGCATGAGTTTACAGGTTGACAAGGATTTCCTTAATCTTTGTTTCGGCAGAATTATGGGATAAGAAACCCCCTCCTCAGTCCTTTCCAACTCATCAACTGTACTTCACATGTATTAAAAATACTTGGGACCCATGTTTTGTACAAAGGTAGGATCATGGAATAAAGCTCGAATTTGAAAGTTTATTGCTCTATTTTATATTATACGTATTTTATTTATATCCATATGATACGTACGTATGTATAGAAAAAACTAAAAAACATATAAAGATGATGTCCACATAGATAACTTGAAATACATGCCTTGTTGAATTTTTATTATACTTATTATTTTTCTTTTAGATTAGATAATCTCGATAGAAAATAAAGTTCTTTTCTTGCACTACATCCATTATCCATTTATGAAAAATCATATACTTAATAAATTTGAAGTCGTTCACATGAATAAATTTACCTTCCAACACTAATTTTTAAAAAAGTGATGTAGATTGACAATTGTGTTTTGATGGATTTTGAGAGTCAAATTTCAAATTTTAAGCTGAAATTTAAATGGATCGTTTCATTCAAAAGATAAAAGAAGAGAATGGTCCCAACTCCCAAGCCATAGTTATTGAATAAAAGGATGTCATAATCTCCAAAGTACTTCTAACTTTTCTTCTCCTTTTTAAAGTGGAAGAGTTGTCGAAGTCATATTTTTAATGACCATTTAATTAGTCATTTTCTATTGATCCTTTCACAATTAAGACATCCATATCTTTTTCACTTAACCTATTCGAGGAGGATGTTATAGTATTTTCATTTGTAATGTAAATGCATGCTTATTTGACCGGCTCTATTTTGACAACCTGAACATTTGTCCATCTAAAAGTAAAGTAAATCAACAATACAACTACTCTTTCGACACAAAAATAATTATACATCATTTGTATTCGGACGGTCTAGAGTCGAACAAAAAGCTCCTAACACATGTTTAGAATCGACTTGGCTAGACTAATTGTATTTTTATGATGAATATATTGCCCATTTCTCCTGGTATTATGGATATTTTCCTTCATAAATGTGCTGACACTACCATTGCTGCATTTCAAAAAGACTCGAGAGTCAAGAAGCATGTCTTTTCTAAATTTATTCCATATTCTTGGTCTTTTTCTTTTCTTTTTAATTTTTGATTTAATGTAGTCTCAGATACCGCATTTATTATGATGTGAGTCTCAGATTCTTCTAATAGGGCAATCTTTACTCTACCATATTTTAGATTGTTTTGTTCAGAATGGATCTGAACAGGGACTCCCTTTTGTTGGAGTTCCTCTTGGCCTATTTTCTTTTTAGTATAGAATTTTTTTTATACATTAACTTGGTCTAAATTTTTCTTTAGCTCCCATCAGGATTTGTTATGTTACTTTCATTTCCATTTTCTGCATAAAATTCAACCTACCAATTAGTGTATTGTATTGTTGATATCTATTTTCAATAAATTCGAAGTTGATTTTGGTTTTATATGCTGTTTTTTCTTTCTATCAATCAATTTTACATTTAGTGAAATTAGCGGACAACTGTTGTTACTATGATTCAAGTTGGCAGAATCGAGAGAAGAATTTATGTTTTAAATATGGAAATAAGATAATGTTTTGCGTGGCGATTAGAATACGGCTATTAGTCTGCTTTAGAACTTAATGGCAAAAATTAGGATTTTACGCAAGTTTTTCTAAGTGTGCGATATCTCGTGAAACTGTTATAAATATTAATTGCTAATTGTTGTGAAAAATATGTGTAATTGCTAGTGAACAATATCGCAACCAAGTAATAAAGTAGACTTATTGAGTCAGAATTATCGTTCTCACGAAGACTATCTTATTTATATTTTAGTTAAATTAATCTTAATGTTAATTTATTTAAAATAATTTGAATTGAGTTGATTTGAAAGATTTAAACTAGAAATATGAATTTAAGAAAATAATATAATAATTTATGTGAAAGCAAATAACAAGAATTATTCAAGAATAATGGTTGAAGAATTTGGATTCACGAGTTCACCATAATTGTCATATCTAATTTCTTCTCTCAAGATTTATTCCTAATGTTGTATTCGGTTGAATTCACGAATTTAACATACGTTACCTCTCTCGAGTTCAAATTAGTTCTATCTAATTAAGTCAACTTATAAAGTTAGAATGATCCTTAATTAGATGTATTAAATCGACTAAGAATTCAATTCAAGACCGCGACAATAACAAAAGTGTATCTCTAAGTTTTATCTAATTGTCAGATTTTACTACATGGTCTAGATTAATAATTTACCTCTCGGTTCATTACAATCCACAAATCAATGACAAATAATGGCCAATTATTTCAAGTATTAAGAGAATAACTAAAATCAAAACATAATTAATTTATAGACAAAACTTGAGATTTAAAAATAAAGAATTAAAACTAAACTACATCGTCCATCCAAATTAAATAATTATCTACTCCTGATTCGGAATAAAGACAAGATGAAAATATTTGAATACATAACTGGATCTTGAATGAAAGAGGAGAAGACATTAAATATCTTGCACCAAGAATTATTTATCTTCACGTCCAATCTTCAAGATCTTGGTCGTTTTTCGTGTTCTTCGTCATTCTTTCTTCCATTTTCTCTTCTGTCCTCAAAGATTCAAACTTTCTTTTGACCTATGTTAGGTCTTTATACAGTGTTTTACTAATTTTGAAACTCATGTACGTGAAAAGGTTAAAAAAGTCCTGATTAGAGTTGAAAATAAGCCAAAAACAGTCCACGAATAAACCGCGCATTACACGCTTAGTCCTCCAAGTTTTGATGTATATTTTATTTGGTCCCCACTTCATAATTTGTCCTTTTTGTCCTCTTTAGTCTTTTATTTGCAATCCAAGTCCTTCAATTTTGAATTTTGTCCTCTTTAGTATTCTAATTTCTTTTTTCATTTCAATTTAGTCATCTTTTATTTGCAACCCAAGTCTTTCAATTTTTGGATATTTGCAAGTTGATCCCCATATCTAAGTCTTCGTACGCCATCAGTCCTTTTTCGCCTATTTTACTTTGTTTTTTCTCTAATTTCATTCGATCTCGAGTTTTGACCTAAAATAATTAAATCAACATACAATTAAGTTAAAAATCACTTAAGAGTACTTATAATCGTCTATTTTTATAGTCCAGATAAGTGTAAAATCATACTTATCACTAATATAGTAAGAAAATTATTTTACTGACCATTTCGAATATCTTACAATCTTCAATGACCATTTGTGAAACTTACCCTAGAGTGAATGGTCTTATAAAAATTATTTAACACAATGATGTTGATCATGATTTGAACATGAGGATGGACCTATCCGTGACGAATTTTTAGGTAATGGTCCAAACAAACGATGTTACGCACCAATCCCATCTGGCGATCCACGGTGCCGCGTAGGCATCGGCAAGGGCATTTGGTCCGACCCACAACTTTGTTCCGAGGCGTCCGACCGACCCTAACCTTGCTCCGAAGGCGTCAAAAGACAAGTGAAACAGATTCCCGAGTCTCCGGGCACCGAGCGGTTGGTCACCGACCCCAGGTTGCGTCTTGAGAAAGCCTCTCTGCTAAACCGGCAAGTCAATCTCCGTTTGATTGATGGGACGACTGCCATTCTGACTTGTCACTATCATAGCCCTTTAGTTTGCGGCGAAAGTGACCTCCCCATTAATCTGAATGACGTGACGTTAAAGATGTGACTTAAGAACCCTTCGGATGGAGCCATGTGTCGCATCGAGGGGGTCACTTTCACAAAGTTGGCTATAAATACCAAACTCATTTCACGTAAAAAGGGACGTTGAAAATATTACTCTCAAGTATACATATAACAAGTCCTCTAGTCTAACTATTCTCAAGTATCCTAACAACACAGGAATCATTGGTCCGAGGCCCTCGAAGCTTTCACCTTTGCTTTTAAGAGTGTTTTTTTTAACCTTCGTATTCCTTTGAATCTTTCTTCCATCCCGGACGGGGAGTTATCTACGTGGTTGAATAAACCACGTGGCGATCTTAGGAAAAGGAAAACACACGTGAGCACGGGGCGTGGGGATCTGTTGGCAACCATTTTTGGGGTCAGCAGTTGATTGCCGTCTGTGGGAAACGAGACAAAAAGCTTCTTTTTCCTTGATCAAAGGAACCCCCACGAAAAGGGATCAACCGACCTACAAAATGAGTGGAAGCAACGAAGAAGGGAACCCTAGAAGAACCAGGCCCGTAGAAAAAGAAGTCGGGGCTGAAGAAGCCCCCCGAAGGAGACGAGGAAGAAGGCCTCCCACGAACCTCGAACGAGAAATGAGAACGATGGCCGCGAGCGTAAGGCAGCTGGCTCAGCACCATGCGCAAATGCAGGGGTATATCCAAATGATGCATGCAAGGGGCGAGGACCACCCCCGAGAGTCTGATCCAGACGAGCCCGATGAAGAACCGGAAGTTAACGAAGCGCCCCCGTGACCAAGCGGTAGGAGAAGCCTCCCATGCTAGAACCCACGGTGGGGACAAAGCCGCCGCTCGAAAGGAGGCCCCAGTGACAATGTCGGCAAGTGTGTTTGAAAGGTTAAGCGAGCGGGGAAGGCGGAGATGGCCCCAAAAACCCACAAAGGAGAGAGATGCCCCAAAGTCCCCTAGGAATAGGCGAAAGGAGGCGAAGGAAGCCGAGGCTGGGAGAATCAGTTACCGGTAGTATGCACCCCACCCGCCATTCAACCACAACAAACTATGGGGCGGACGAAGCCCAATGCCATGCCCCATTACCTCAGGAAGTGAACATCGGGGAGAATATCCGAGGCCCCTACGAGATCGTTCGAGGTAGATGGCGATGGCGAGAACCTTCCTTTCTCGGTACCGAATCCGGAACGCATCCATTCCCCACGAGTTTCGCGTGCAAAAATTACCCCTTACACAGGCGGGGGTGACCCGGTTGGATCACGCGAACACATACAAGACGGAGATGAGCCTCAGAGAGCAACCCCGGCATTGAAATGCGGGGCCTTCCACCGACTTGTCGGGAGGAGCAGCGGTGGTATAACAAGCTCGTCGCGGGGAGCATTTCCACCGGCCAGGTGAAAAAGACTTTCATAAATTACTTCTCCTCACAAAACCCGCATCGGCCCGTTTTGACAACGCCTCCACGATGTGAGGCGGGCCCCAAGCGAGCCATTGCAAAGTTACAGGCCGCTTCAATGAAGAGATGTTATTCGTGAAAGAATTACCGACGCCAAGCCTTGTCGCACTTAAGGCGGGACTAGACATGAACCATCCGCTACGGAGGATGTGCGCAACAAGAACCCCAAGCACTTTTGACCAATTGGTGGAAATGATCACGAAGAAGAGATAACTAACGAGAATATGATCCTCCACAGAATCGAGGCGGGTTAGGAGCAAACCCTGCGTCGAGAGCCGGGTATATCCAAAATCCCAATGAACCGCTCCCAAAGAAAATCCCGACGAAGAAACTACCCATCCGACCCACAATGTCGGGATGAGTTCGTGGCCTCTGCGCAAGAAGGCTCTCCTCCTTACACGGCCCCCACCAACGATCCCCGCGGTAGGACTATACAACTATGGCGCTCCTCCATCCACCTACTACGAGGCCGGGACCAGCACGCCTCCAGTAATTCCTCCCACTCAAGGAACTCAGCCGAAGTACTGCTGCGTTCACCGAAGCTACGGACATAGCACGGACGAGTGTCGAGAAGTGGAAGAACTTGCCAATCAGAGAATGGTCAACTCAGGGGCCAAGCGCGAAATGAACACCAGGCGAGGAAATCAAGCCCCGGCAAGGGGACGTGGAGCCAATTTTCAAGACAGGCGATCCCAAAGAATGGGATAGGAGGCCTCGGTCACGGCGGCGATCGGGCGTGGTTCAAGAAGCCCCGCCGAGACAACCCGGATAGGCGCCACGCCGAGCCCCGTATGATCAAAGGGCGGAAAAGGCTCGATTCGGAGATTGACACCATCCACGGAGGACCTTATATTGGTGGCGGACACGGGCGCTCGAAAAGCTACGCCAAAGAGGCCGAAAGGGTCCGGATGACTAACGGCTTATCAATAGCGAGCCCTCGGGATCAAAAATTGCCGACCCCATCACCTTCACGGAAGAAGACATGAAGGCGTACATTACCCCATCGCGACGCCCTCGTTGTAAAGCGTTGGTGGCTCATAATGGGCTAGGAAGAATGTTGGTCGACAGCGGAAGCTCCGTCGATGTCATCTTCCTAAGCACTTATGAGCAAATGAACGTGGATGTGCGGCTAGGACCATCTACCGAGCCCCTCTCGGATTCACCGGGATTGCGTAACCCGAAAGGGATAGTGCGCCTCCCGGTTAGCATGGGAGAGGAGCCCTCGCATCCCATACTTTCATGGAGTTCACAGTGGTTTGACAGAGGGCTCGGCTTATCACGCAGAGTCTTGGGACGACCGGCCCTCGAAGAACTTTGGGCAATAACTTCCATCCACCACCTCTCTGCATAAAATTCCCCACCAGGAGGAGGAATAGCAACGATGCGACGGTAATCAACACGAGGCTCGGAAATGTTATCGCAATGCCCTAAGGAAGGCAGAGAAGAAAGAGGTTAACATGACTTTGCTAGACGTAGAAATGGCAGAAGCAGTGGCAGAAGAACCAGAGGATATTACAATGGAGGAAGCAGCGACCCCCGTTGACATTGATCCAAGAATAACGGGGGCTGACTCCCAGACCACATCCAGCGGGGAACTAGAACATTTTCAGGCGGATGGCAGCGACCCGACGAGGAAACTTCAGATAGGAAAAGACCTCCTTGAGGAGCCCAAGGAAGCCCTGAAAAGGTTCCTTCGAGAAAACCTGGATGTCTTTGCGTGGAAACACGAGGATATGGTTGGGATCAACGCAAAGGTGAGTTGCCACCACCTCAATATCGACCCCAAATTCCCCTCCCACAGGCAGAAGAGAAGGCCACTGAATGCTGAAAAGTACGAGGCCTTAAAGGAAGAAGTAGGAACACTCTTACAAAACAACTTTATACGAGAAGCCAGATATCCGAAGTGGGTATCTAACCCAGTGCTGGTTAAGAAGCCTAACGGAAAAATGAGGACCTGCATAGATTTCTCTAACCTCAACCAAGCCTGTCCCAAAGACAGTTTTCCTCTGCCTCGGATTGATCAACTGGTCGATGCCACGGCAGGACACGAGCTCCTAAGTTTTATGGACGCTTACTCGGGATACAATCAAATCCCGATGTATCCACCGGATGAGGAACATCGTCGTTAAAGCGGACAAGGGCCTCTCTCGCTACAAGGTCATGCCCTTGACTGGCAAAAACGGAGCTACTTACCGGAGGCTTGTTAATAAGATGTTAAACTTCTCGACTTGGTGCAACTATGGAAGTATATGTCGATGACATCTTTGGTTAAAAGCCTTAAATCGAGGGACCATATTCGCCACCTCGACGGCGAGGCATTTCAATTCTTCGGGCATATGGGATGAGGTGAATCCTGAAGTGCACTTTTGGGGTGTCCTCGGAGTAAGTTCTTGGGATACTTAGTCAACCAAAGAGGAATCGAGGCCAATCCCGAAAAGATCCAAGCATTAATTGACATGGGTTCCCAAGAAAGCCAAAGGATGTACAATGCTTAATCTGGGAGGATGGCGGCCCTCAGCGAGTTCGTCTCAAGGCAGAGATAAGTGCATCCCTTTCTTCAAAATACTAAAAGGAGGCTCCGTGTTCGAATGGACGACGAGAATGCGAAACCGCATTCCGAGCTTTGAAGGAACACCTCGACCGCGCCGCCACTGTCAAACCAAAAGGGCGAGCCCTGCTATTATATCTTCTTGCCTCTCAGAAGAATCGGTAAGCTCGGGCCCCGATCCGGGAGGAGGAGCACCAACTGCCGTGTACTATGTAAGTAAGGCCACGATAGAGGCGTAAACGCCATTACCCGATATGGAGAAATTGGCGCTATCACGATTCTGACCTCAAGAAAGTTGAGGCCATACTTCCTAGCACACAACATCCACGTCCTTACCAATTTCCCTTTAAGGCAAGTCTGCAAAAGCCGAAGCCTCGGGAAGATTGCTAAAATGGGCGTCGAGCTCGGTCGATTCGACATTGTTTATAAGGGAAGATCGGCCATCGAGGCGAGGCCCTAGCCGACTTTGTGGCGGTCGGTTACCAATCCCCCATGGTGGATGACCACATGGCACTAGGCGAACCGCCCGTGGTGCTGTTCGTTGATGGCTCCTCCGGAGAATTGGGCTCGGTAGGGATAGTCCTCATCGGCCCAGGAGAGGTCGCGGGTTAAATGCGCCATCGGGTTCGATTTCAAAGCCTCAAACAATGTCGCCGAATATGAGGCCCTCTGGCCGGCATTCGCCTCGCCATCGAAATGAAGGTGCGAGGGCTCTCGGCGTCGAGTGACTCCCAACTCGTTGTGAGCCGGATAAGCGGAAGCTTAGCCGGGGAGAAAGGGATGGCCGCATATCTCAAGTGGTGAGAACTCTTATTCCACGCTTTGAAAAATTTGAGATAATCCACGTGCCCCGAGCCGTGAACTCAAATCTGCGCACGCACTATCAAACCGGCCAATGGTAAAGATTACGAACTCCTCAAGATGGTTCCGATCGAGCACCTCGTCCGACCCTCTCATCAACCTGCCGAGGAAATATTGTCGATTGAGGAAGGTCCCACGTGGATGGACCCTATCCTCGCCTTCTACGAAGGACCAAACCCTCCCCAGCAATACGACTGAGGCGAGAAAAATGAAAAGGAGATCAGCGCACTTCCTACTCTCGGATGATGTTTTATATAAGCGAGGCTATTCTTCGCCCCTCCTCGGATCGTCGGCCAAATAGTGACGATTATATCCTCAGAGAAGTCCACGAGGGAATATGCGGTAACCACACTGGTGGAATGGCCCTAGCCCAAAAGATCCTAAAGCAAGGATACTTCTGGCCCACTCTAAAGAAGGACGCCCAACTTCATGTCGAAAATGCGATAAATGTCGGTAACCGCCACAATTCCGAGACACTACCTCACCAAGAACTCACGGTTGTATCTAGCCCTTGGCCTTTCGCCAAATGGGAATAGACTTCATAGGCCCAATGCTTGAGAGGAAGAGGAAATGCTTGCCACGCCATAGTCGCTATAGACTATTTTACGAAATGGGTCGGCGCGTAACCAATGATGAAGATTACCGAGGCCAACACTTCCAAATTCTTGTGGAAAATATTATTTGCAGATTTGGGATCCCCACTCTACGGTCTCGAGATAATGGGAGGCGATTCGACAACAAGAAGGTCAAAAATTTGTGCGAAGAACGGGGATAGCAAAACACTTCTCAAGCCCCCATCACCCATGAGGCTAATGGTCAAGTCGAGGCGATTAACAAGACCATCAAGTATACTCTCAAGCAGCGGAGGCATCCAGGGGCATGGGTAGATGAACTCCCTCACGTTCTATGGGCCATCGAGAACCACATCCAGGACCCCACGGTGAGACCCCCTTCTCCATGGCTTATGGATCCGAAGTCATATGCCGGTCGAAATCGGCGTACCCTCCCCGTCGGCTATTGTTCAACGAACAAACCAGCGATGACTTGATGAGAATAAACTGGACACGATAGACGAAAAAAAGAGGCGAGTCCCAAATCCGTTTGGCCTCCTACCAAAGGAAGATGGCGAGCACTTCAACAAAAGAGTAAGGAAGCGATCGTTTCGTCTGGAGACCTTGTTTTAAGAAGAGTATTTTATCTTCAAAAGGCGGTGGAGGAACTTGGGCCCCAAATGGAGGGTCCCTACTTAATCACCGGTGAGGCGCGACACGGAACCTATAATATCGAAGACATGTGTTGTAAACGACAGCCCCACCCATGGAGCAGCCCGAACATCTGCGTCGATATCATCGATGGGTCGATGGGCGATTTCGTTACAAACACTTCGGATGTTTTACTGACCCGACCCCCTTTTTGTAATTGTATTATCAACATGTTTATTTTCAAGATATAATCTAAATACCTATGTTGCATAAGGGAGGCGTAACAAAATAACAATACGACGAAGTCCGAAAAGAAATTTCATTTCATTATAAACATCCTATCTATTACAAATATTAGTTATCCTCCTCGCTCTGACATCAGCCGGGGAAACTTATTTACAAGAGATCCTATATCTAAATCGGGGTACTCGGTTCGGGAGAGGCGAGTACTTCGATGACCAATCTTAACAAAATAGTCGGAGAAATTAGTGTAAGCCTCGGTCTTATGAAAATTGGCCACAAAATCACCTCCGCGCCCTCCAGGTTTGGCCTCCAACTCACCCTTCTCGGTACATGAAACGAGTGAAATCGACTTAGAAGACTCCAAATCCCCTTCAAATTTTGAGCTCCTCATCGTGGGACTGGCCTCGTCCAAGAGTCTTTTCTTCTCCTTGTTGGCGACCTCTAGAGCACCGGCGATCACCTTCGAAAGCGTTGGCGTTGTCCAACTGCCGTCAAATTCAAAACATTAGAATCGACTCCGCGGATCGGCCTCCAGCGCTCATAAGCAATGCGAGCACCGTCCGGTGCTACTGCCTGCGAGACCTTGAGCACCGCTTATGCTCTTTTTCATGCTTGGAGGCTTGAGCGCTAAGTTTCCGTTGCTCCTGCATGCGCGTCCGGAACTCTCCCAGGACTTTCATCTGCATTGCCGAAGCCCGGATCGCCGAAGCCAGGCTCGCCTCCAGAACATCCTCCAACTCCCCATGAGAAGAAAACTCTTCCCATTTAGGGGTGAAGTATTTCTTCACGGCCTGGGCGCCCATCGAGGGATAAAAGGGCAGAGGCGTAAGGTCGTTGTCAGGAATCCTGGCTCCAGATTCTCGATCAACTCCGTAGCTTCTTAAAAGTCATAAGGTCCCCACCGATGCCTCCCACATCCACGGGACTTGGGCCCCTCTAGAACCACCTCCCAGCGTGTTTACGGCCAGAGTCTGGCCCGGCCCCGTCGGGCAAGGCAAATCACATCTTCATCGCCTCCACGCGCCTTTCTTGGCTCATGAAGGTTCTGACGAGCGGCTTTAGATTTCCTCTTCCTCATAAAGGCTCGCCGCCCTGCAGGGACGCTCACGTCATCGACCTCAACAACCTTCGAGGCCTCGGTGTCGACCCCCTACTTCCCTCCCGGCTCGGTCCTCGATGACCTTCTTACCGAGAGCCTCCTCTTTAGATCCGTGGTCGAGGCCCTCGGTTGTTGCCTCGCCCGGCGGGCGAGGTTGGCTTTCGGGCGCTTGCCTTTATCTATATCATTTGCATACAAAGGGGTTTTAGTTTCACCTCAATCCTAAACAAGGCTCGAACCAAGCACGAATATCGAACATTACCTTTCGAGGCCATTAAACCCAATTCACTCAAACACCGTTGCGGTTTAAAAAAAACCGTATCTCCTATTCGGTGGAGGCGGCGGTAAATGGATGAAGCACGTCCACCAAGTCCTCGGACAACTCACAACCCAAAGAACCACGAAAAATAAACCAAAAACATTAGATTTTATCTTAAACCACTTGGAATCAATCACGTCCCACATCCACCACTCACGGGCTATTAAAATAAAACCGGATACATCCAATCCGGTTACGGGTCGTCTGTTACCCTACGCCATTACCCGTCACCCGAACCGTGGACTCTTTCCACTGTTTTATGGAGGAGGGGCGGTCCGTCACAAGGGCTTATGTGCTCCCCATGGGCGAAAGTAGTACCACCAACCTCCTCCTCTTTGTCCTTCTTCCTCGGTAGTTTAAAGGGGCTGATATAGGGTTTGGAATACGATGCAGAGCATCTCCAACCCCAAGGAATGCACGAACCACGGTACATGCTCCCGCCATCGACTCCATCCGTTCGAGCCACACGAGTCGGAGCCGGGCCGTGGCCGTAGAATCCGTCGGAAGAAGGGATGCGGGCGATCTCAAGCCCCCACGAAAGCATTGAGGTGCAAGGCGGTCTGACCCCTCCCGGTACAGGCTGTGCTCGCTGCTTCGCCTCCGGGAGTATAAGTTCAATATCTCCGGTGCCCCCAGATTGCTCCTCAACGACACGGGTCCCCTTCCACCATGATCGAAGGGACATCCATCGCGGTCCACCTAAGTGGGTCGGCCGCGACAGTCTGTTCCCTCCACCACCACAGAGCGGTGAGGATACATTCATCACCTCACCTGTTGATCCACACACCCCTCGCAGAGGTAGTACCTCGGCCAGTTCAGGTGAGACGGGTCGGGACCCCTCGTTCTCAACACGACCAAAAGTCTCATTTTCACCAAAGTTCGCAGACATTGTTAAAATTAAAAGAAATTCAGTAAATAAAGGGACTCTAGGTGAAGGGTTTACCTAAACCTAAATCTTCGCCGGAAACGGAGATGGGAACAAACGCCGGCAAATAACACTGCAATTCTCTCGCCTGAAGTTTTCAAACACAATGCAACACACTCAAAATAGTGAAATGAACACATATAACCCTTCACGCCTACTTATAGGCAAATATGGATGATTCCACACCGTTAGATCAACCAGAGATCCATCTGCACCGTCTGCTGCCATCAGGCCATCTCAGCCCTCGAATCCGAAAAGGCACAATCAACTATTTGAATGAACGCCTACGAGTGATCGTCTTAAACTCTGCTGCGTCATTTCTCGGTACCACCAAAGCCCCCATAATTTAACGCCATCATTACCTGCGGCCGTCTTTTCACCATACCCAAAAAGGACATGCGTCAGGCTACCCAATCAATCCATAACCCGTAGGTTGAGCCATTAATTGCCTTGCAGCATGCCTCTTCCTCTTCCTGGGACTCGGCCGCTTCGCCTCTCCCAAACTTGGGACTCGGCCGCTTCGCCTCTCCCAAACTTCGGACTCGGACTATTCGCCTCTCCCAAACTTGGGACTCGGCCTATTCTCCTCTCCCAAACTTGGGACTCGGTCGCTTCGCCTCTCCCAAACTTGGGACTCGGCCGCTCCGCGTCCCCCAGGGACTCGGCCGCCGCCTCTCCCAAACTTGGGACTCGGCACAGTCCCTCTCCCAAACTTGGGACTCGGCCACCCGCCTCTCCCAAACTTGGGACTCGGCTGTCGCCTCTCCCAGACTAGGGACTCGGCCGCCGCCTCTCCCTAACTTGGGACTCGGCCGCCGCCTCTCCCAACTTGGGACTCGGCTTATTCGCCTCTCCCAAACTTGGGACTCGGCCGCCCGCCTCTCCCAACTTGGGACTCGGCCGCTCCGCGTCCCCACGGGACTCGGCCGCCCGCCTCTCCCAAACTTGGGACTCGGCCTGTCGCCTCTCCCAAACTTGGGACTCGGCACCGCCTCTCCCAAACTTGGGACTCGGCTGTTCGCCTCTCCCAAACTAGGGACTCGGCAGCCGCCTCTCCCAAACTTGGGACTCGGCCTGTTCGCCTCTCCCAAACTTGGGACTCGGCCGCCCGCCTCTCCCAAACTTGGGACTCGGCCCATACCCTACAAAGACGCCAAACCACAACGACACCGGTTGCAAGGCCCGCCACCCACATAAATGGCGTCCCGGCGCATGGGACTTAAATCCCTACCTCAAACTTTAACAACAAACATCCAAGTCCAAAGATCCCACATAAATGATGATTACGAACTTGGGGACTATTATTACGCACCAATCCCATCTGGCGATCCACGCGTGCCACGTAGGCATCGGCAAGGGCATTTGGTCCGGCCCTAACTTTGTTCCGAGGCGTCCGGCCGACCCTAACCTTGCTCCGGCGTCGCCAAAAGACAAGTGAAACAGATTCCCGAGTCTCTCGTGCACCGAAAGCGGTTGGTCGGCCGACCCCAGGTTGCGTCTTGAGAAAGCCTCTCTGCTTAACCGGCAAGTCAATCTCCGTTTGATTGATGGGACGACTGCCATTCTGACTTGTCACTATCATATAGCCCTTTAGTTTGCGGTAGAAAGTGACCTCCCCATTAATACTGAATGACGTGGCGTTAAAGATGTGACTTAAGAACCCTTCGGATGGAGCCATGTGTCGCACATCGAGGGGGTCACTTTCACAAAGTTGGCTATAAATACCAAACTCATTTCACGAAAAAGGGACGTTGAAAATATTACTCTCAAGTATACATATAACAAGTCCTCTAGTCTAACTATTCTCAAGTATCCTAACAACACAGGAATCATTAGTCCGGGCCCTCGAGCTTTCACCTTTGCTTTTAAGAGTGTTTTTTAACCTTCGTATTCCTTTGAATCTTTCTTCCATCCGGACGGGGAGTTATCTACGTGGTTGAATAAACCACGCGTGGCGATCTTAGGAAAAGGAAAACACACGTGAGCACGTGGAGGCGTGGGGATCTGTTGGCAACCATTTTGGGGTCAACAAACGATGTTAAGTGTGGATTTTGGAAAATGCTAGATGAACAACAACTTGGACATATAGTTAGATCACAATTTGTAAAATATCAAATCATCGTTTGAAAAGACATAAATAGAAATTTGAATTATGTCTTTTTAAAGACAAATTTAATATTTTAGACATGATAGTCTAACTTTATGTCCAACTTGATGTTCATCTAGCATTACTAAATGATTTTGGGTCTATCCTAGATGATAAAGGGAGCCATATGCATCTCTTACGCAAGTTTTGGGAGAATTAATTATATCACTTGAAATACGTAATCTTTGCTAGTTGTTAAGAGAATTGATTGTGTCACCTTGAATAATCTAATCTGAAAACTGAAATTTAAAAATTTGATATTGGTTTGCGACTACACATTAGATATATTCCCAAAAAGTGTAATATGTTGAATGTTATGTAGAATCAAAAGAACTAAAGTGTACAATATATATAAAATTTAAATTTTTTAAGTAATGTTCAGTCTAAAGTCTACGGTCTACTGTTTCAAAGTAACTGGCCAAAGGAATACAGCGGAGGCAAAAAAAGATAAGCGCATGTTTGGATATATTTAAATTATAATTTCAGTTGGTCAAACATATTTTTATCAATACATTTTATAGAACTCATAACTTACAATCTATTTTTTATTCACACATTCACCAACAATTTATAATATAAACACTTAAAATAAGTAGATACAAGATAAGCATAGGTTGAAATGTGAGTTGGAGCCAAAATAATCAAATCACCCAGCATGAGTTTACAGGTTGACAAGGATTTCCTTAATATTTGTTTCGGCAGAATTATGGGATAAGAAACCCCCTCCTCAGTCCTTTCCAACTCATCAACTGTACTTCACATGTATTAAAAATACCTTGGACCCATGTTTTGTACAAAGGTAGGATCATGGAATAAAGCTCGAATTTGAAAGTTTATGGCTCTATTTTATATTATACGTATTTTATTTATATCCATATGATACGTACGTAGGTATAGAAAAATCTATAAAACATATAAAGATGATGTCCACATAGATAACTTGAAATACATGCCTTGTTGAATTTTTATTAAATTTATTATTTCTCTTTTTAAATTAGATAATCTCGATAGAAAAAGAAGTTCCTTTCTTGCACTATATCCATTATTCATCTCTAAAAAAATCTTATACTTAATAAATTTGAAGTCGTTCACATGAATAAATTTACCTTCCAACACTAATTTTTAAAACTGATGTAGATTGACAATTGTGTTTTGATGGATTTTGGGAATTGAATTTCAAATTTCAAACTGAAATTTAAAACGATCATTTCATTCAAAGGATAAAAGAAGAGAATAGTCCCAACTCCCAAGCCATAGTTATTGAATAAAAGGATGTCATAATCTCCAAAGTACTTCTGACTTTTCTTCTTCTTTTTAAAGTGGAAGAGTTGTCGAAGTCATATTTTTAATGACCATTTAATTAGTCATTTTCTATTGATCCTTTCACAATTAAGACATCCATATCTTTTTCACTTAACCTATTCGTGGAGGATGTTATAGTATTTTCATTTGTAATGTAAATGCATGCTTATTTGACCGCCTCTATTTTAACAACTTGAACATTTGTCCATCTAAAAGTAAAGTAAATCAACAACACAACTACTCTTTCGACACAAAAATAATTATACATCATTTGTATTCGGACAGTCTAGAGTCGAACAAAAAGCTCCTAACACATGTTTAGAATCGACTTAACTAGACTAATTGTATTTTTATGATGAATATATTGCCCCTTTCTCCTGGTATTATGGATATTTTCCTTCATAAATGTGCTGACACTACCATTGCTGCATTTCAAAAAGACTCGAGAGTCAAGAAGCATGTCTTTTCTAAATTTATTCTGTATTCTTGGTCTTTTTTCTTTTTCTTTTTAATTTTTTGATTTAATGTAGTCTGTATCCCGTACGATTATGATGTGAGTCTGTATTCTTCTAATAGGGCAATCTTTACTCTACCATATTTTAGATTGTTTTGTTTAGGGGCGATACAAGGGAACTCCCTTTTGTTGGAGTTCCTCTTGGCCTATTTTCTTTTTTAGTATAGAATTTTTTTTATACATTAACTTGGTCTAAATTTTTTTTTTTTAGCTCCCATCAGGATTTGTTATGTTACTTTCATTTCCATTTTCTGCATAAAATTCAACCTACCAATTAGTGTATTGTATTGTTGATATCTATTTTCAATAAATTCGAAGTTGATTTTGATTTTATATGCTGTTTTTTCTTTCTATCAATCAATTTTACATTTAGTGAAATTAGCGGACAAGTGCTGTTACTATGATTCAAGTTGGCAGAATCGAGAGAAGAATTTATGTTGTATTTGTTTTTATTTTATATATTTTAGACACACTTGGTACAAAGTAGACGATAAAATTTTTTTTTTTTTTTTTTAAATTTCTTTGAATGATTGTTGCTACAAATACGCAAAACACACACACCACCACCACTCATATGCATGCAGTATATGCCTACCCCCAAAAAGGGAGAAAAGGAAAAGGGAATAAGAAGAAGATATATGCCTTGAGTTGAGACTAACGCTTTTGCAATCAAAAGAAGTTCCATCTCTTTAAGGTAAACTTAGGCGTTAAGTTGTCAAATAAAAAAAAATAAAAAAATAAAAATTGTAAAATGAATTTAAAGAGTGAACTTATTCACGTATTAATAAAAAAAAATCTACATCTCCACACAGTCGTCCCTTGAGGCAAGTCGTCAGACGAACTAGTCAACAATATTGAAACATCTCGTGACCATTGCGAAGGAGGTTAGTCATCTTGACATTCACAATATTTTTTCGATTATGTACCCTTTTTGATTAATAGCTTATTTGTTTATGTTGAAATTATAATTTAATTTGATTAATCATGTACTGAAATTGTCCCTATAATTTAAATTTAAATTTGTACATTACATATATTTTCTTGAATTCAATTTTATTATATTTTATTTAACGTACATGTACAACTTTAAGTGTTACAAGAAACTTTAATGTTTGTTATGTTACAAGTAGAAAATTATGTACAAAAAATTGGAATTCAATTAAAAATATTTGACGTCTCCCTCACTTCACACATTCACACTGTATTTAAACGGTAACATGAAAATTCAAGCGTGTAAATTACCACATACCCCACGAGGCCACGACCAAATCCAATTCACGTCAACTGTTTTACAAATATACAGGAGTCCACTTATTTTATTCCTTTTCCTTATTCCTTCATAAAATATTATTTATATTAACACTATTTTTAATTTTTAATCAAGTATTATCTCTAATCATCCCCAAATTACCCTCGCTAATCCTGCTCAATGCACTTCATCTATGACTATTATTGACTTTTCTCTCTCTCTATGTATATATACTGATTTCTTGTTCGGGTAATGGTAGAACACAGAAGTGTAGCAAAACTTACTTTCTCTCTCTAGATATAAGAAATTCAAAAGAAAAAAAATGAAGAAAACTGTGTGCTTTAATTTTCATTGTTTATAACCTCTATAATTCTTTCTCATTTCATACATACATTTACACGTACGCATATTGGATATAGATTCAGAGTGAATAAAAATTATACAGTGGGATTTTGGAGTTCCGGCAATGGTGGACGGGGGGTTCTTGGTGATGGCCGTGGCGATGGTGGCGGTCTCCGCCGTCTTTATGTCGGAGGCGGCGGCAAGTGGCGGAGGTGTCAACAGAGTGCTGACTCTGGAGAGGGCGTTTCCGGTGGACCAGAAGGTGGAGCTGGAGGCGCTGAAAACTCGGGACCGGGCGAGGCACGCTCGAATCTTGCAGAGCTTTGCCGGTGGTATTGTCGATTTCCCGGTCGTTGGTACCTCGGATCCCTACCTCGTCGGGTAACTTTATTGCACCTTTTCATTTGTTTCTTTACTTTCTGTTTCTGTGAGTGATATGCATAAAAAATATTACGACTTCAATTTGGAACGTAAACTATTGTTTCTTTAATTCTTCTTTTGGGTGGGTGTAATAGTGAGTGCAATAAATTCATGAGTTTTTTTAAATCAATTCATAAATGGGCCAGAAAAATGTGATCTTGATAGTTCTTGGCTGCTTTATGTTCAACAATTTCACCACACACAGACACAAACAAACAAAGTTACTTTAATTAATTATGACATCGAGTCACTAAATAGTACGTATTTAACGGTCAAAGTCATTTCAACATGGAAATGTTGCCTGGTTTTGCTTTCCTGATTGTCTGATTTCATTCTTGAATGTTGATACTCTCACTTTGTTGGTTTCAATTTATTGTGATTTATTTATTTTTTCGAATTTAACATAAAACTTGGTTAACTTATATTCTCCTTTTCTAATCAATGATTCTTCAATTGTAGACTTTATTTTACCAAAGTGAAATTGGGTTCTCCTCCAAGAGAATTCAACGTGCAAATTGATACCGGGAGCGACATCTTGTGGGTTACTTGCAGTTCCTGTAATAATTGCCCCAAGACTAGTGGACTTGGAGTAAGATCTTGTCCTTTATCTCATTGTTTTCTCCTTCATCGGTTGAGTTTGACTATATATTGAAGTTTTTTGAGTTCCACAGCAAAGTGATATTTGAGTTTTGTTTGCAGGTTGAGCTCAATTTCTTTGATGCTGCTAGCTCATCAACAGTATCCTCTATTTCCTGTGCGGACAACATATGTGCTTCTATAGTCCAAACTGCATCTGCTGAATGCTCTACTCAAAGCAATCTGTGTGGTTACTCGTTCCAATATGGAGATGGAAGTGGCACCGCTGGCTTCTATGTATCTGATCTGCTCTATTTTGACACAATTTTGGGAACCTCATTAATTGCTAATTCTTCTGCTCCCATTGTTTTTGGGTGAGCTTTTATTCTGACTTCTATGTTATTGTACACATGCTTGCTAGTGGTCGGATGCACGTGTGCCTGTGGATTTGGAATCAATTGTTTAAAATTTAAAAAAAAGAGATAAACATAAGATTCAATTAGTAGTTTTCAATTGACCATGACAAGGTTTTTTCTCCCAAAAAACTTATTGCTAAATAGTTAAAAACAAATTAATATAATGACTGCATCAATCTCACAAATGTTGCACAGAAAGTGCTACCCCCACATAACTATCAAGATTTTGCAAGTTGGTTTAGAATTAGCATTCAGAGAGACAACATGATAGTTGTAGGGTACCTTTGCAGTTTACTGTAAGAACAGAACTAAATGTGCAAAATAAATATTTAGTTTCTTTCTGAATCATTTGAGCAATTGGAAGCAAAAGCGAACAAGTTGAATTGTTAAACATTTGAACCCTTGGGCTTGATGTATCTTAAGTAATGTATCTTTCTAGTCATTTAATATTTGTTTTTCCTTGTTCCTTCAATAGTAGTTTTGTAAAAATAAATAGTTCAGTTGGTTGAAACGTTTATTTTTACGTGTGGGAACAGGTGCAGCACCTCTATGTCTGGGGACTTGACTAAATCAGATAGAGCAGTTGATGGAATCTTTGGTTTTGGCCAGCAGCGTCTTTCAGTAATATCACAATTGTCATCACATGGGATTACTCCTAAAGTGTTTTCCCATTGCTTGAAAGGAGATGGAAATGGTGGGGGTATACTAGTTCTTGGAGAGATTTTGGATCCGAGAATCGTTTATACTCCCCTTGTTCCATCGCAGTACGTATTATTTACAGCATGGGAATTATTTTATTTTGGCTGCATATCACAGAGCTTAAAATAAGCTTCTTGTAGTGCATAGTTGTGTTTGTGTATGCACATTACCAGTTCCATCACATCTCTTTCATACAAGATAATGATGAGATAATTTTCTTGCTTTCTATTGTTTCTATTTACCAGCACGCGAAAATTAAGAAATATTGAGACATCATATCATATCATGATTTTGCAAATTGTTGATTTTTCCCTCCAATCTTTCAGGCCACATTATAATTTATATCTACAGAGCATTGCTGTCAATAGGCAGGTTTTGCCTATTGATCCAGCAGTGTTTACAACTTCAGGCAACCAAGGGACTATCGTTGATTCTGGAACTACTTTAGCATACCTTGTCGAAGAAGCTTATGATCCTTTTGTTGGTGCTGTAAGTTTGCATCCCCTGTTCCCTTTTCTCTCTCCCCTTTTGTTGTAGTATTGGTGTCACAAAGTTAGGAAAGTGGTGAAGATACCAGTTTGATGATGTCTGAGATATGCTTAAATACTCACACCATAACTGGAGATAGGGGTTGAAATTAACTTTCTAAACCAAATTTCTGGAACCAGAACACAAAATGTTTTCTTTACTTAATTGATCTGGCGGCCATTTATTTTTGTTTGGTCAATTGGGTAGGTGTTATAATCATAAACTTGTTTAAATCTCTTCAAACAACTGCTGGGGTCTTATGAAAGTTCTTCCACATGTGTGAAGAGATGCTCTTACTGTGCTTGAATCAATTTACTATTCCAAATTAGCATAAATTTAGTTGCAAATCTTTTCTGATTGCTTACTACTATGTCGGCAGCTAACTGCTGCTGTTTCTCAATCTGCGAGGCCAATCGTTTCAAAAGGAAACCAGTGCTATCTAGTCTCCACAAGGTTCTTTTCATTGAACACTGTATTGATAGTTCCTGAGAGTTATTCTAGACTAAATGATTGTTGGCAAATGGTTTATGATATGTCATTGTTTGGACACTTGACCAAGATCTCTTTTTGTTCGTACACAGCATGGCTCAGATATTTCCTCCAGTTTCTTTAAATTTTGCTGGCGGCGTATCCATGGTTTTAAGGCCAGAGGAATACCTCGTGCATATGGGATTTGTTGTAAGTATTGCAGTTGTCTCTACACTGTCATTTATTGCTTCCACAATACCCTGTGAAAGACAAGTATTATTTGTTTAAAGTTAACTCTGGGTCATGCTATCCACAGTGTTAACTTATATTTTCTTTTTTTTCTGTGATGTGAAATTCTTATTTTTACTATTTTCTTGCAGGATGGTGATGCAATGTGGTGCATTGGCTTTATGAAAGTTCAATCTCCCGGCACAACAATTTTAGGAGGTTGGTTACTGGACTAAGATACTTATTCTGAAAGGATTATTTTCAAAAGAACGATGATCTTCTAGATACTTCTTTTAGAGTATTTTACAAATTCTTCAACTCTCAATGCTTCAGTAGTTCTATTGAATTTATAGGTTATCCATCTGTGGTTTAACCCATTAGAGTATCTGTATGCTCAAGTTCAAGTTCAAGAAAATAAAATAAAGCTCACAATGAACCACCAAGTTAAGGAACCCGTAGTGTGTTTGCTGCACAAGTGAACTTAGAGTTTCAGGCTTGAAACTGGATCCCAATGGGATGGGCCAAATGGCCCAATTGTTGTAGCTCAAGCATGGCTTCATTATGTGATCGCCAAACTTGGTATGTTCACGCTTAGAGCAAGTTTCAGTATCCCAAAACGATCACCTTCTGTTTAAACTGGACCCCATCCATCAATATCCAGTCAATTCAAACAAAAATGAGCAGGAGTAATTGTAGTACCTTGAAGTCATTATATAGGCAAAAGTTGGAATTTTACCTCCACGTCTTTGTCATTCATTTTTTTAACTATAAATTACTAACCATACAATCTACAAAATTTAGAAATTGGAAATTCGGAATAATTCCATTAGGTTTGACCATGCAACTTAGTGTGTTGGTGGTTTAGTTTGATTTGAATGACTTGACAGTTTATCTAGTAAGTCCCCCCTCTCTTTCGTTCAGACTACTTTAGTTGCTCGAACCCCCAAAAGGTGAACCACTGTGCCAGTCCAAGCTTGAGTAGCTCTTGAGCAGTTCATCTCATTTTTCCCCTAAATTGAAGTGCAGAGTGGTGGTGTAATTCATCTTGCTCATGTGTCAACGCATCCTGTATCTTGTCATGTGTAGTAGATGGTGTCCAAACAAAAACTTCTTGGAAAGAAATGAAGGTGTACACTTTTAGCAAGCTTCTAGAAATTGACTTGATATCTGGATGTCTGTGTGCATGTGAATAAAATATATACCTGTATTGCCTTCATTTGAGATTGCAAGTAAAATTTTCCTTTTGTGTGGGCATCAAAGGGTCTATTCTTTCCTTTTGGGAGGGGTTCTGTCCTTTAACATACATGCAGCATGAATATTCTGGAAAGTCAAAGCTCGAGGGGTGAGCACATTAGTCTTTTGCTATAGAATCTTCTTGTTCTTTTGCATCTAGTAAACTAGACGAGCCATCTGTGGGTATAATATGACCTATTTTCTTTATCCTCGTCATTTTTTTCGAAAAAAGTTGTTATTGGTGATTAAATAGTATCTTTGGGCGACGTGTATGAAGCCATGTTTTTTGATAAAGGCATAAGAGGATTTTGTGGATTTCTTGAATGGTACAGAGGCTCTTATGAACTGGTTGTTACATGCTTGAGAAGGATGAACACCATAGGTGGAAGATAAATTCGCTGACTCAAGTACTTGCAGATATTGCTGACCCAAATGTATAATATTCAATTTCAAGCAAATATAGACATTAAACACGATCTGTGAAGTAGAATTCATTTTACAATTGTGAACTCGGCAAAAATTTGGATAATTACCTCAAAATATTCAAAATTTCAACTGTTTATTTTTCTTAGGAGAACAGTACCTTGCTAACCAAGTCACCTAAAGAGTATTGAGACACTGAAACTTAACTGGAATTTTCTTGTCTACAGATCTTGTTCTCAAAGATAAAATCTTTGTATATGATTTGGCTCGTCAAAGAATAGGATGGGCAGATTATGATTGTAAGTGTTGTATTTTCTTTTCAATTTGTTTCATCTTTTTAACAATATTTTATGGCAGGTTGAACGTGTAGCTCATTCTTCTATATCTGAATTTCTTTCTTCAGGTTCGTTGTCTGTGAACGTCTCTATAACTTCTGGGAAGGATGAATTTGTTAATGCTGGACAGCTGAGTGTGAGCAGCGGTTCATCAAGTAGTGTGCATCTCAAGCTGATAAATAAGAGCAAAAATTATCTCCTGCTGCATATATTGGTAGTTGTTGGACTTCTTTTTCTGTAAATTATTTATCAGTCTAACCCCATTTTTTGGCTTTGCCAATTTATATTTATAGCGGTTGGCAGCCAATTATAATCCATTTCTTTTTTTACAGAATTGTAGTCCCATTTTCCCCCTAAGAATAGATGTTTTCTTAGCCTCTCTATTTTTCCCTTATACCTCCTTTCGTGTAACAATGGCTTCTTGAAGGCTCCCATCTTTAGTCTTGCTCACCCCTACTGCTGGTAGAAGTGACCTCGACCTTTTCCTTGACCCTAACTGAAAATTTGGTCATCTCTCTCTCTCTCTCTCCCCATCCAAATTGTTCCTCCATCTTGAGCGTGAACAAAGTTCTAAATTATTATCAAAATTAGGCTTGAAGAATCAAAATGTTGGTCATGATCGAGCAGAACAAATCTGTTCACAGTGTTGCTTCTTAGGTGGTGAAATTTGTATAAATGAGTTGAAATTTTGGGAGCTGGTCTGTAGTTAAAACATTCTTATCTGTCTATGTTCCTTTATAATTTGTATCTGGGACAGGATGCTGTTCGATTGTTTTTAGTTGTAATATTTGCTGGTATGACAAGAAGACTTGACAAATTACAGCATTTTTGTTTCATTATTTCAATTTTCAGAGTTCTATTATTTGCTACCTTTTGCCATCGATCCGCTCTTTCTAAGACCTTTGAATGGTTTCTCCAATAACTTAATTACATGCTTAATATAGTGGATGTGATAGTATTATGACTTGTTGTATTATTTTTATTCTATGTCCTATTGAGTACTGTATAAAAATATTTATAAACATGAATAACATATTTGGTATGGGGATTAGATTGCTGTATTACAAAAGAAAAGAAATAATTTGAGCGTTCATGTTCAATATTGTGTATTAAACATGCATAATTGTTGTATTCCAACTTGAGTTTTTATGACTTAGAACATAACAAGAAAAGGGAAGAGAGAGAACAGAAGAAGAAAATGATGAGGAAGCTATGTATTTTTTATTCAATAATAATAAAGTTGTGTTTATGTAAAGAAGTCTTGTTGACTTAAGCCACCTCAAAAGGACGAGGATGGGGTTCACCACTGTACTTAACATTGGTAGACTTAGGTATGACATTCATGGTATTACTCTTGCCGATCACGAGTTCACGAGTTTGCAAGATATGTTCTTGCATATGATGTAGGTGTGAAACACCATGGTTTACTAACTTCCTTCAATGCATCAGAGTTAGTGCAGATAAAATACATAGCATGACGGACACTACATTGTCCTCTTCTACATAACCCTCAAGTTGCATGCCCTCGCACTCAAAATATTTGATGTGGTCAAGGGTGACATGTTCCTCGTCGTCTTGGGTCAAAGGAGTAGGGTTTTGTTCTAAAGTCAATTGAGAGGTGCCTCTGGTGTCGTAGTTGTGACACGTGTGGAATGCAAGTGCATGAGATGTGCAAAAGAGGAAGGAACGCTAATAGATGCCATACGAGTAGTGGTCGAGGCTTTGGAAGGTGGTCCAACAAGAGTGAGTCTGAGGAGATTGCGACCCACCAGTAGGCCTATTAACGATTGGGATGGGATTGGCGAGGTTCAATGGGTGGTTGAGGTGCACGTTGAAAGTTATAAGAGCAAAGATATTTTTTTGATTTATAAGGTCTTATGGTATGTATCCTCTACTGATTCGATAGAGTGTAATAAGAGTTCACATTTAATTTCAGGTTTGAGATTGTTAATGAATCAGAGGAATGTGACATATGGATCTTCGTGAATGTTACAACAGAAGTCCTCAAGAAGAGTCATGTATTCAGAAATGGTAGAAGGACCTTGTCGATCATTAAGGAAGCGATATACGAATTGAGTCCTTTGGGTTTTGATTGATTTTTTTTGTTATGGGGTGAGTGGGTTTAAGGTGGCAATGACGAAGGTGATGCGGTGGTAGTTGAAGGACTAACTTTGGTCGAATTTGAATTGTGACAACTATAATTATCTTTTTGCAAACCGTTAACACATATAGGAACAACAATTTAGTCAGAGGAGAGTTTTAAGTTTTGATATCAAATTGACGTAGAACTTAACAAGAAAAATAGAAAGAGAGAGAAGTGTAGAAGAAAATGAATGAGAAAAATATAGATCGAAAATATATCAACTTATTTCTTGAAGTAGACTTCTTGGTGTTTTCCATCACTTAACTTCTATTATGTATTTGCATTATTTCATCAAGGCCCACAAGAATCCCACCAACTTTTGCCTAATCCTAACAACGTCATCCTTTTGAATTCTACAAAAGCCATTCATAAAAAACAAGAATAAATGACAAATCGCATTTTAGTTCACACGTTTGACCTCCACGTCTTGTTTAAGATCCAGCGCATCTTTTTTGGCAACTAACTATATTTTAAATAAAAGTTCGCACTTGTGCCATGCTTAATCACTCCTAGCGCTTTCTTGACTTTTTTTTAAAAATATTTTTTTATATCTTTTTTTTTTAATATTTAAAATAATATTAAAAATAAAAAAAAACGTTTTTCACGTCTCGCTCACACTTCACCCTCGCTTAGGCTCAACAAATTTGAAACTTGGTCTCCACACTCAGTCACGCTTTACGCTTTTTAAAATTTTGATAAATAATATTACTCTTAATTAAACCCACGAAATCCATAATACGCAAGTTTTGTAATTTTGGACAATTTTTTAGTTGCCAAATTCATATGAATATTCACATGTATATGGTATAAAATGAATCAAAAACCTATATTTTTAAACTTGATGAAAACTTTTACATTTTTTTTTTTGAAAAATACAATATATATTTCCTCTGAATTGAAAAATAAGATTTCTATGTAATGCATGCAAAACAATATTTCGCGTGACTTTCACATGCCTAATGTTGTGGTACCATATTTTGTTTTCAATTCGAGTTATTGTCTAGAAATTTGAAGTGATATATGTTTGACGAAGATTTGAATGATTTAAAAGTTGAGAACAAGTTTATATATTTTTTAAAGTTGAGTATTAACTTGTTATTCAGACAATAGACTAGTGACTAATGATGCACTTTTTCTTAACTACAAAGAACACTGTTTTGATGATTTTTTATTTTTTCCCTCGGAAGCCAATGCTATAAACAAATTTACCTATTCTAATTTTATAAAGACTAAATATTTTTAGATCACATTTTTTTATAAGTGCACCATATTTAAATTTTATAAAATATCTATAAATTTTACTTATTATTACATTCATGTCCCTAATATTTTTTCTATCGCATTTTTATCATCAACCTTCATTTAATTAGCACATATTGGCTCTGATAACCATTCCTATCCAAAAATTTCATTAAGAAAGAACAAAAAAATTCATTTTTTAAACATATTTTTAAATAAGCAAAAAAAATAAATAAATACAAAATTTTAATTAAATATTTGTCCCTCATTTTAAAGTACACTAATAGAATTTTTTAGAAGAAAATTATTTGTAGGAACAAGATGTATTAATTAATAGAATGTTAAATATAAGAATATGATGGAAAAAAAAGTTAAAGACATAAATGTAATAATAAATAAAAGTTAAGAACTTTTTATACAATTAAAATGTGGTGTATTTATAATTAAAGGTGGTAAATATAACCACATTTTTATAAATCAATTGTTGTCATGCTATTGTGCGACGCATTAAGAACATGAAACTACATTGCTACCAAATTTCTTAAATTTTGGCAGGCAAATTAATGTCAACCGTTTCGTTCAAAAATAATAATTTTAATTATTTAATCACGGATATAAATAAGCAACCATCGGTATTTTATTTTAATTTTCTAATATATCTATGAAATACTATTATATTAATATAAGGGAATATTAGGAAAAAACGTAAATAAAATTTATTGTTTTAATAATAATAATTAAATATTTTTAATTTGTATAAAAATAGAAGTAAGTCTATCTATGTGGGACGGAAATAGTGTCTTCATAGATGACATATCAGCAATTGTGAATTTTGATTGTCATTTGAAATTATTAAATTAAAATGTTTTTATTAAATTGTTCAGATAAGGTTTTCTTGGCTAGACTCAAACATAGGTAATGTATATTGAATTTAAGGATCCGAAAAGAGAGGCATTAGAGTAGACTGTAGAGTCCGTTGAGAGGGGCTGCCCTTGTGGTTGAGGTCTGGTGGAGAAATACTCAAATTAGCTGACCCTAGTATGCATTTAGTGTTCTCTTTCTTTTTTCCTTTTTTATTTTATTTTTCAGTTTTGAAGGAGTCTTGGACTCTTATGGGATCCACATGCACTTTTCTCTTGCCCGTTTCTCCCTCTGCGCTGGCCTTTCCCTTTCACTTCCCTTTTTCCACGCGCATCCATATTCTGTGTCCTTCACACGTCTTCAATCCTGCTTTCTTTCACTTAAATAAATAATTAATCAAAGAGTAATTATATTGATACCATTTTTTTAATAAGTGCATTATATTTTAATTAAAAGTCTTTAATATTTATTTATTATTATATTTAAGTCTTTAACTTTTCTTTCATCACTTTTTTATCTTTAATATTTTATTAATTACAACATATTGTCGAAATGAGTAATGCTTTCATAGTCGTTAACTACTGATAGTCATCCTATGTGACATTAATAAATTGGATGAATTATTATAAATACATTTCTTAATTGGAGTTACTAATTCATCTAATTGAATAATGTCACGTAAGAGGACTACCGGTAATAAGCGACTATGAATAACATTATTCTTGTCTCGAAAGCATGCCAAGTGTGTACAAATATTTAGTTGAAATTTTTTTTTTTTATTTTATTTTTCTGCTTATTTGAAAATACGATGGAAAAAATTATTTTTTTCTTTTTTACTTTTAATAGAATTTTTCGATAGAAATCGTTATCAAATACAAGATGTTTTATTAATAGAATATTGAAGATAATAATGCGACAAAAAAAATTAGAAATATAAGTGTAATAATGAGTACATATTATAGACATTTTATGCAATTTAAATATAGTGTATTTATAAAAAAAGAGTAATGCTATTTATCACCATGAGATGATGATCACTAATATATATGTCAGTGTAATTAATTAGTTTGAGGAGACAATATAAAATATATCATTAATTAATTTTAGTAGGTCCCACAGACATATAGACTTGGTTATCACGACCTATAATAATAAATATAAGGGTAAATTACAGCTAGTGTCTCCAATCTTTTATTTCATTTGCACTTGTATCTTTAGTATTTAATTTTTGACATCCATCACTCCAACTTTTTATACGATTAGCAGCCAATGCCTTCATGTGAGAGCATTGACTGCTAATTATATAAAAAGTTGGAGTGATAGATGCCAAATTTTAATACTGAAAATACAAATATAAATGAAGTCAAAGATTAAAAACACTTGTTGCAATTTATCCTAAATATAATTATTCTATAGAAAATATAGAAAATATAGTGATAATATATTTAAACATGCATTTTATTTAATACACTTACACCACATGTTCCCGTGCCATAATAATATCTACTTACTGAATTTACTTAAAAGTATTAAGATTTATATAATCAAAAAATAACACATGCTGTCAATCCCTTGACAAGTTAATAGAATTTGTTGCACATCCCAATACACGTGGAGTCTCCATCCACACAACGCGCGTGGCCACATATCTCCTGCACACAATCTCTTTCTGGTATGCGCTCAGCGGAACGCCACAAAACTCCCGCGACCATGCAAAATCCGCCCATAAGCATAAACACACACGCACACTCGTCGTGAAATTCTAATTCTAATTCACATTCCTATTTTATCCTCATCTTCTATCCATAATTCCCTTTTCCTTTTTCCAATTTTTTCATTTAAACTACTCCTAATTAAAAACGCCATTGTATATGAGGATAATCGTATCCTCTTTTTCTCTCTCTCCGTATTCTCAATATTTACTCTCAGATTCATTCATTACCATCTAATTTTGCTTCCCCGTTCTCTCTCTCTCTCCCTCTCTCTAAACCGTCAGTTTCTTTACACAAATAGAATTTACGCATATTTACATACAAATAGTAATATACACACACATAAATATATAGATATATATAGTAATTTGTTGTGCGAAGGTATGGAAGTAGCATCGTTGGTACCGGGCCTACCGGCGACTCCGGCGTCGCTCTATGTGGGGGACCTGCAGCAGGATGTGACGGATGCGCAGTTGTTTGATGCATTTTCGGAGTTTAAGAGTCTGGCGTCCGTACGCGTCTGCCGTGACTCCTCCACCGGCCGTTCTCTCTGTTATGGATACGTCAACTTCATCTCCCCACAAGACGGTACTATCTTGTCTACATGCATTGTATTTATATTTATCTATTACTGTATATGCGTCGTCGAAGTGTGTGTGAGGGGAGGGGGAGTGGATCGGAGTGTTTTAGTGTTATGATCGGTTTTTTAGATTGAATTTTCCTTGAATTCGTTTATTCTAATTTGTCTGCTAAAATTCGATGGGAATTTTTGTTTGAATTGCCCGGATTAGTCATTTTCATAAAAATAAATAGATAAATGAATAAAATGATTATGATCTAGGAATATTACAAATGGTCACACCTATGCACATTGATGCATGCATGTTTTTTGCAGGATTTTAAGGGTATATGAGACCATTTCGGAATTCTTGATCACGATTTACTGATGAATTGCTTCAATTTATTTGTCAAGGTGGAAAAATAAGAATTGAACTAATTTGTTGATTTCCCCCTTTTTAATGGTTGAAGAAGAAAAGGTCTGTGTAATTGATTTCTTTTTATAACTGGAAAGAGACTGTTATCTTCAATTGAGTATTTACTCAAAATGATGATGCGTCTATGAGATTTACGTGCATGCGTTATCTTTTGTGTGAGAGCAGACCTAGTGGGATCTTCCCATCTGTACCGGATTAAATTGAGGTTTGAATTTTAATATTTTTTTCACGGGTTTGCATTTTAATGTATTTGACCACATCAATTAACAATTGGACTGTAACTGAGTGACGAGATGATGCAAAGTATTGCTTAGTGAATGCCTCTGGCAATTCAGTCTGTTATTAAGTTGTCAATACTATTTAGATTCGAGGGAGGATGATGTCTAGTCTGCAATTTATCATAATAGTTGGGTATTTTTATGAGGCTTGTAATTTTGAGGTGCAATGAATTTGATTCACTTGTTTGACATTGAGTGTGGTATTGTCTTTTCTAATTAGAGTTTCTATAATAATTCTTTCCCATTTTCTTTGAGTAGCTATCCATTGTATTGAGGTGAAAAATCATTCTACATTGAATGGGAAAGTGATAAGGGTTATGTGGTCGCATCGTGATCCAGATGCAAGAAGAAGCGGGATTGGGAATGTGTTTGTCAAGGTATATTGCTTTTCTAAGTCACAATATTGTTGGTTATTGAGAATTATTTTTATTTCTTTAGTGATTCACTTATTTGATAATATTGAACTTGTTCCGGGTCATGTCTGCAGAATTTAAGTGACTCTATTGATAGTGTGAAGGTTCAAGAAATGTTTCAGAAGTTCGGTAATGTATTGTCATGTAAAGTTGTAACATCTGATGATGGGAAGAGTAAAGGATATGGCTTTGTCCAGTTTGACTCTGAAAACTCTGCAAATGCTGCCATTGAGAACCTTAATGGCTCCATTGTTGGAGACAAACAAATGTATGTTTTATTTTCCTTACCTTTACCTTCTTGCATGTGTGCTTATATATGAAAATTTTTGATAACGTGCAAGATTATTTTCTTATTACCAGTAACGGTTTTGCTCCACAATTTAACAACATTTTACTTGCACAGTTATGTTGGCAAGTTTGTGAAGAAGAGTGACAGGGCTGTAACCAATCCTGAAGCTAAGTACACAAATCTGTACGTGAAGAATTTGGATCCAGATGTCACCGAAGAACTCCTTATGGAGAAGTTCTCTGAATATGGAAAAATTATAAGCTTAGCCATCTTAAAAGATGAGAATGGAGCATCAAGAGGCTTTGGGTTTGTCAACTTCGAGAATCCGGACAATGCCAAATGTGCATTGGAAGCTTTCCATGGAACACAACTTGGTATAGTCATGAACTTCTACTAAGGTTTATTGTATGGTGAAGTTGTCACAGCTGCTGCAATTTGAAACTCTTTTCTTATCATGTTACGTGTTGAGTAGGCTCAAAGGTTTTATATGTTGCCCGGGCACAAAAGAAGGCTGAACGTGAAGAATATTTACGCCGTCAGTTTGAGGAAAAAAGGAGGGAGAAAATCTTGAAATACCAGGTTGTCAGGAATCATTTCCTTCGTTGAAGGCCTGTAAAAGTTTTGTATCATCTATATGTTTATAATTTACTTTCGACCTTCTGATTTCAGGCTTCAAATGTGTACGTGAAGAACATTGATGATGATGTGGCTGATGATGAGCTGCGGGACCACTTTAGTCAGTGTGGTACCATTACTTCTGCGAAGCTTATGCGAGATGATAAAGGAATGAGTAAGGGGTTTGGATTTGTTTGTTTCTCCACGCCTGAGGAGGCGATTAAAGCTGTGAACACTTTCCATGGTGAGTATGTCTATATGTGTGAGTCTAGATTGAATGGAATATAATTCTAGCAAGGCATCTAAAGATAGGCAATTGATAATTATACTATTATATGAACTTTTCCTCGACATGATGCAAATACGCAATTGTCGTTGCATAAAATGGTGGTGATGATATTTCAGAGCTGGTTCCCTTATGCAGCTATCGTGACAGTGCATCACACCTGTATGTGTAATTTATTTTGCTTAAATGCTATTACTGAGAGACCTTAAAAGTGTTGCTATTTTACTTTTTTATAATTTCAGTTGAAAGGGTTGTATTTTATTGTTTCATTATTATATTACACCCCTTTTCATACATTCAAATATTTGGAAGAGTGTGAGTACCATTTGGAGCCAAGTTATTCATTATTGTCTTGGATGCATAGTACATTCTCTTTGATCAAACACTTACGGTTTGCATCCTTCAGTGTACGAGACTTTTTAAATAATAGTAGAGGCTCAAAAACCCAGCCTCGTCATATTCCCGTTGGTCACTCTCAACTTCCCTGCCCTTTGTGGATAGTCTCTCATAAATACGATAGCCTCAGGTTTAGGATCTGGCTAATGTCAGGTAGTTTAAAGATACATAGATTGTTCTCTTGGACGAATATTGTCTATAGATACCATGAGAATTTCTAAAACTCCTACTGATTTCTTTGAAAACCTGAGACTATTTTGTCTGGAATTTTGGAAGTTTCTGTTTGGTGCACTTGTGGTACAAAGTTTTTGTGGCGGAAGTTTTATTCTCCATCATGGTACACATGCTCTTATATTTTTTTGAACCCTGTGTAGAAATTGGTTGCTTCAGGTGGAAAGCTAGTTGAGCAATCATTTGCATAGCAATTGCAAATGACCTCTTAGAAACTTGCCATCCAATTTCCTTTCTTCTTCAGATGCTGGATGGTAGTTTGTCATTTTCCTAGTCTCACCAAATACCATTGGAAAGTCTCCTATGTCTATGTTGCCTACATTTGATGTTGAACTCATGTCCACAATCACTTTCTTATCTTTTTTCCCATAGTAAGATTCTTGATTTCAATTAGTTTTCTAGTGCTAAAAATTCAGTACTTGAACCAGTTATGTATCGTGATGCTGAAGTCTTGTCCATGAATGTTGAAAGGTTTCATGTTGCATCGGAAGCCACTGTATGCGGCTATTGCTCAGAGGAAAGAAGAAAGACAAGCTCAGCTACAGCTACAATATGCGCATCGTATTGCAGGGCTGGTAGGACCTTCGGCTGTTATTCCTGGCGGATATCCTACTCTTTACTACCCATCTCCTGGTGTTGTTTCACAAGTTCCTGCACGACCTGGTTTGATGTATCAGCCTCTGGGGATGAGGCCAGGATGGAGGGCAAATGGCTTTGCAGATCCTTCCAGACCTGGTTTTCAACCATCTCCAGTTCCCTTGGTTAGTTTAGTAAGATCTGTCTTAGAACTTAAGTCTTATAAACTGCTTTTCTCATGAATGCCAGTCCTCTGTTATTGTCTACGTAATCTCAAGAAGGTTATTTTCTTCCTTTTTCCTCATTTTTACAGATTCCTAATAATCCAAGACCCAATAGACAAAACAGGAGTAGGATGAATGGGCATGTGTTACCACAGGGAGGTGGTCCCACATATCCATCACATTTGCAACAACCAACTCAATCTATGGTATTCTCAAAAGATTCAAGCAAGCACCAGGTTTTTAACACTTCGTTTTTCGACTTATTTCCTGAGTATATCCAGAATGTTTTAAAATTGATATTTTGACTTTGTGCTAATTGATCTTCCATGTATTGTTCCTTTATCATATGTGGGGAAAATATATGCTATAATTAAGTACTTCATATCAATCTTTCAATGTGTTTCACATGAATCCGTAGTAGATGAATGTCACTGAAATAAGGAAACATCTTTTCCCAGCTAGGCCTGTCTTTTTTCTCTTCTTTTTGTTGATAAGCAGGCAGTTATATTGGGGGGGAAAAAAACTCTACTCCACTGCTTGAGTTTTTCACATTAGGCAACTCAGTTGCTCAGTCTGAAAATTTATATGGAGTTTGTTTATGTAACCCTTTCTTAGAAAAACCATCTTCAACATCACAATAACTGGCTAATATTTCCTGGAAGAAAATGGCTGGTGAGTGACTTTATGTTGTGTGTTGCTGCTAAATTTTACTTGAACTTCAGTAAGAACAAGAACCCAAATATTTCACCATTGCTTTATTTTAAGGGAGACGGGGCGCCAAATAAACCTTCTTATTAGATTGTGCAGACGTTTTCCTATTATGTTCAAACTTTAAACAACCTTTTCATAATTCAATGTTAACTACCAAGGTTTTAATTAATTCTGTTTAGATGAACAAGTTTTCACAAAATACCTGCTCATTTTTGTGAATTATGTCCCACTTCTAAAAGAATTCTATATAGATACTTTTGGTACTTAGATGTTTTATTTATTGTTCGATTCAAGCTAGAGTTCCTGATGAGCTACAAAATGTAATGTTTGTGCAACTTATACCAGTATAAAAAAATGTGTAAGCTTTTTCAGCATTCTGGGCATGTCAAATATGTGCCAAATGGGCGTTCACGCGAGATGAGCAAAGGATCTTCTGTTCCCATTGCTGATGGATCTGGTGCTGAGGGATCAGAGATGTTAAGTAGCCAGCTTGCTGCAGCTCCTCCAGAGCAGCAGAAACAGATGCTTGGGGAGCGTCTGTATCCCCTTGTCAGTCAACATAAGGTAAATCTTCTCTCCAGAATATTCCTTTCATTTTGTACTGCTATATTTGGATGTATGGATTTTGTATAGTTTTTTGGTCATTTTGTTTGATTCACATATATATATATGTTATGAATCCCGTGAATTGGTTAGAAATTTGCTATTGCAATTATAGCTTTTCTGATAACGATTCTTTGCATGAAATAAGTGATTTTTACTGAAAACATTGCTTGGAAGTAGATCGATTGAGGGGTTCATGATAATTCTTTAGATGGCTCGATCATGTTTCATTGCATGAATAAATGATTTTTGCCAAACATGGTGCTTGCTTTTCGTGAAAATCCATAAAACAAAGAAAAATGAAGGGGTCATCCGTCATCATAGGTTGTTAGACCTACTTTATCAAACTTGCAGCACGAAAAAGAAAGAAGAAATGGAGGGATTTCATAATAGATGGTTGGATGGGATGCTCATTTAAATGGAAATAAACGGTTCGTACTGAAAAAGTGCTATAAAAAAATGGAAAGAGAAAAAAGTCATTATAGTGTTTTGGCAACGTTATGCTCCCTCGGATAACAACTTTTATTATTTTTTTTGTCAGGTTAAAAAACGATTATGCTAATGGAATTCCTAAGCATATCTGTACTCGTTGCAGCCTAATCTTGCTGCAAAGATTATGCTAATGGAATTTCTGTGCAAATTTGTATTCCTTGCAGCCTGATCTTGCTGCAAAGATAACAGGAATGCTTTTGGAGATGGACAATTCAGAACTACTTCTATTGTTAGAGTCACCGGAGTCACTTGCTGCCAAGGTGGAAGAAGCTGTTCAGGTTCTCGAGCTCTCGAAGGCCAAAGTGTCAAGCCAAGATGCAATTCATTCAAATTACCTTTCTGCCCAAGTTGCAGTCAACTAAGAGGAAAGTGATAAAATTGCAAACACTGTTATTGGAAGATGCATGAGCAAAGTTTTTTGATAGTCATCGCCAGCGAAGTGCAAAAAATCCTTTTGCTAGCTAGAAACCCTTTCTTTTTCATCTAGTTACCTTTTCTGATGGAGTTGCAGTTATTATAGACTTCTCACTTAACTTAAGCCTATGAGAATTTAAACCTTATGACACTATGCGTTTGAGAATATTAATCTGATGAGTAGTAATTTTATTATTTGTGCTTTCTGAAGATACAAAGAGATCCATATGTAGAACTGTAGTGAAATTATAGTTTCTTTCATTGAAGCTCCTCCTACAGTTGGGAGATTAACTGAAAAGCACAGATTGCATACGTGTTTATGAATAATCTTGCACACATTAGGCTTGCTCTGCTAGTAGCCCAATGCTCAGGTTTCAGCAACTGCCACTTGGGTTGCTGGCTGGTTTTGCAATCAATTTGTTGCTCTTTTATTGGAGTTTGAGAATACAGATTGATCATCTTGACAGGAATTGGGTTCATTCGGTTCATATATTGGACCAACAACTTTGTGTACCTACAAACCATGCAGTTTAATTGTAGTAATTTTCCTGTCTCTTGCTGTTGACTTCGATTTTCTAAAGCACAATCATTTCTTCTTGATTTTCAATAATGGATGATTTTATTAGGTTTAGTCTAGTCATATCGTAATGTTTTGAATTGTTGAATATCACGTTGATGGACATGTCAAATTCATGTTCTACCGACTTTAAGTTAGGTATAGAAAGAAATGGCGTGAATCTATAAAAGACGGTACTTCATGAAAAGCATATAGAAATCCATTATGTTCTAGAGAGGTTTAGGTTTACAATAAATTATTTCAACCTCTCACATAACATACAACGCATTTTCAATAAAATGACATTTACGGATTGTAGGCGTATTTTTGTGCATGTTTTCAACCTTTATATTTTGGACACGAGCACGAAAGAACGGATGCCATAAGCAAAAGAAAAGAGGACTGAATTGATTGTTCCAATTTACTAGTATGTTTTTCTACGTCTCAATATTTTTTGACATGACTAGAACTTCCAATTGTTATTTATTAGCACAATTAGCTACATCTCACCCTTATTAATCTGGTTTTCATATCTAAAAATGAATGCGGTATGAAACAAATCTAAATTGTAATTGGTATGATATCAATTCATATAAATATAACACGTCCTGTGCATCAACAACTTAAAAGTAACTTATCCATGTATTATCAGTACCCAACTCTTGCAGAACAATGCAATTATCCTTCAACGACTTTCACAGGAGACCTGCACAAGAACAAGAAAATGCTGTTAGCATAAGTACGAAAGAAGTAATGTCATACGGTACAGAAAGATTAAGAATGTTCTAAAGACCGACAACTTACCCAAATGGACTTTGTTTGATGGCCAGTAGTTCAATGTCCAACTACAGTTCAATACAAGAGTTATGGACTATATTAGTGTATATTTGGTAAAGATTTTTATAGATTATAAGCAGTGGTTGACAGGCTTATAAGTGCTTATAAGCACACACAAACATTCTCTACAGCTCGAGAAAATAAAAAATGACAGATTTATTACCTCAATTGTTGCATTCGGGGGAATTTCTTGAACCCCCTTGCTACCATAAGCTAGCTTGGGAGGAACTATCAACAGCCGCTGCAAAATATAAATATTTCAGTTAAAACTTTATAACAAGCAAGATTGTGAATTTACTAACATTCAATGCACTTTTATATTCAGAAAGTAACAAAGAACATATTCATCTCACCTGGCCTCCTACTCTCATGCCTTGAACTCCCAAGTCTAATCCTTTAAGAACGTTCCCCCTCTCCGACTCACCAACATCAAATCCATAAGGCTAGATCAACCAGAAAAAATGGATATAAATCAGATCAGATTCCATGTCCGAGTGAGTTACTAAAGTTCAAAATTTTGTAACAAATTACGTTGGATATATTGAATAACTGGAATACACAATAAGGTACTACTCAAATTTTACCGTTCCACCACCAACACCAAGACCTTGTCTACTGGTCATGAAAGTGATTCCCTTCCACTTAGCAACGTAATGGACCTAAATATAATGAACACAGTGGCACGATTAGTTTATTGAGCAGTAAACACCGCACGGTTCAGAAAAATTATCAAAGTTAATGCCCAAGTTACAAGTCTAGAATAAGAAAATGTTGTGTATTACATACTAAATCAGTGAGCCAGGGCAGCTGATGAAGAAGTGTGTGCATTGCATATTTTAAAAATAAACAAAGTAATGTACTTAGATATTAAAGCTTATAACTGTGTACAGTCATACTGCAACCCGAGATCCCTTCACAGCTTCAGGTCCTCCGCCAACTTTCAAGTCATAATACCTGAAAAGTTATACATTATAAGAAAGTTAAGCAACTACCTGTCTCTGGGGAAAATGTGCGATAAATGCATCACTAACTTATTCAGTAGAGGAACACGAGCAGATGATATAATTTGATTCTTAAGACCGCTATGGACTATAGAGAGTGGAAAACCATACAAATTTCAGATTATAATATCGACTTTGTATCATATTAGAGTGCGGAAAACACGAATCCAGTAATATACACAGAGCAAAGAGTAACATTATTATTTCTTGGTATCATGACTTGGAAACTAAAATTTAGAAAAACCAAACAATAACTTTTAAATAGGCTAGTTTGATTTTGATATTTACAGCCTTACAGGCTCAAATAAGATTGACATATTGGACACCAAAAAATTGGAAAAGCATATATTTGAAAATTGTTATCATATACTAACTTTAGACCATTTGGGAGGGTTGTATATTCACTCTTGGGTACTTTGGCGCCCCTAAGCTGCAGAAAGTAAGAAAATTGAGGTAGATAAGCAATATGTTATACATTTACGTGTGAATGTGAAAACTTTTGAAAGTAACTAGCAATGTATTAGATTTTTATGCATGTGCAACAGATATCTTACAGCTCTTCTACTTGTGCTCGCAGCACCAGCTGCTCTGCAGAAAGAAATTCCTGCTGCTGATTGATTGCAGAAATGTAAATATGCTAGTTAGTAAGTGATAGCTATTTGAATCGTAATATGTGAAAGAAGTCGAGCATAACCAGAAAACAATAATAAATTGTCAAAGCACTGTTATGCACTGTATTACAGGAAAGATCTCTTTAGCATGCTGATCATTGCTTATAAGCTGGTCAAATATCATTTTTATCCACACATTTCGTATGATCCACAATTTTTACTCACTTTTTATTTACACATTTCGTAGAACCTCACTATTTATAATCTACAAAAATCTTTACCAAACGTGGGGTGAGATCTCAATAAATGATAAAACAAGAGACAAGAAGGCGTGGAGGGTTTCGTAACATGGCCAGCCAGCAATATTACTTGTAAAAACCTTATTTTTGAGCCAATGAATGATTCCAATGGAAGCATAAGACTGAATAATGGACAGAGGGGTATCCAAGGCTCCGTCAAACAGTAGTTCAATAAGAACTGAATTTTAGGTAATCATATACCTAATCAAGCAGCTATTCAATCTCAGCCGTTGCTAGTAGTAGTCTCACCTACAATTTCTCCCATATAACTCTTCTCACCAACGGCCTTTCACGTCAGCAATTGCAATAAGAAAATCCCAAATTCTAGCAACTGAACTTCAATTCCAAAGCCGTAGAAATTTAATTACCCAAGAACATTAGTTTGACGAGACCCCAAAATTTACCAATGTGAACTTCAATTCCAATTTTCATGAAATTTAATGACAAAGGATCAAATTGTGATTTGTGATCAAGATTAAACTTTAAGAATTGAAGAGTTTGATATTTGATTCAATGCTAATCGTACTTTTGCAAGAACCCTTTAAAATGATTAAGAAAATCTGAAAAATGCATAAGAGAAACTAGAGATCACGGAAAAAATAATAAAATCTTACAATAAAATGTGACAACCTGCAGCAAGAAGACAAGCCATGAATGCCCTCCTTCCATCGTTTTGCAAAGAAAATTTCAGCACAGGAGCCTCTGAAGAAAACGACGATAAACAGCGGCATGGCAAGAATGATGCATCCTTGTTGGAGGTTCTCTTTCCTGTAGACTCAAAATTATCTCATTAGTTTCCAAGAATCTTGATATCTAGAGAGAGAGAGAGAGAGAGAGAGAGAGAGAGAGAGACTAACTGGTAAAGCAAAGAGAGTGGTGAAAGAGAGTGGGTTTGAGAGGATGGTGAAGAACGAGAGAGAGTTCCATGACTTTCAGTTGAAATGGCGGTTGAGAAGTGAACGTCTCTTGTTGAGAGAGAGAGAGTGAGAGAAAGGGATAATAGTATTATCAATTGCAGCCACAGCTTTGCACATACACGATCCATGGTCCAATAGTGTGGTTTATAAAGATTTTCTAATAATCACCTCACTTGCACGTTTTGTACATAGCCGTTAATCAGGCAGCCAATCACTTTATAATTGTTTTTAAAAAGAAAATAAAAAATATCACACTGTGCATAAAAATAATATACGTTCCATTATGATCGTGCAACTTAACAAGATTCTATTGAACTTGTTCTACCAAAAATTAGTCAATAGAAACATGCCGTGTAAGTGGAGAAAAAAACATTTGTCTTTCACCTTCAGATTGTACCCTTAATAGTTGATTAAGTAATCCTTTCATTTTTGCATTTCTACAAAATCTAACCCATACAAAAAATGTAGTTTGGGGGAATAGTGTTATACTATTACGACACATTTAGTACACGATATATGATTATTATGAGGGTCTATTTATTTTGTGGATAAAATTATTTATGTGGATAATAGTTATTTGGATAATAGATTTATCATTATCTTATTTGGTTCAACTAGGTAGAAAAACAAAAAAAGTCAATGTTAAGTCGACTTTTCGTAAAAAAGATAATTCTACTTTTAATTTTAATTAAACGTAAATAAAAAATAACTAAAAGAGAAAAAAAAAATAAGTGGAGTGGCGGTGGCGGTGGCGGTGGCGGTGGTGATGGCGGGCGGGTGCTGACGATTATCCTAAGATATGTATATTTAAAAATAAATTTGTTTTATATTATAAATCATACGTTCGTCTTTTTAAAAAAATAAGTGAATTTTTATTCGGATAAAAATATTTGTCTTCCTCTTTTTGAGGATAAAATTTATTTTCATTTTAGCTTAAATTGTTATCCGAGATAATAGTGTATTCGTACATTAATTCCGTTCAAACAAGATAAGACAAATTTTATCCATTATCTCTAACTATCGACCATATACTAAATGGGTATGAAGGATAACATTAGGGATGAGAGGATTGGGGTAAATGGATTAAAGTGGATTAGTGTGGATTGTTTTAACACGAAGTTTGGTGTTACATGGTATTAGAAAAATGTACAAGTATTAAAAAATAAAAATTTTATTACAATATTTTTATTTATAAATAACTTTTCTTATTTGTATGTAAATTTACTCATAAGTGATTTTATAACTTATAAGTGGATTTTTAGTTATAAGTTACTTTTTTTACTTATAACTTGTAAGTGATTTTTCTACTTAAAAGTATTTTTATTCTTATAAGTGAATTTTCCTCATAAGTTATTTTTTTTTTCTTGTACACAAACTTTTTATTTATAAGTGATTTTTTTACATGTGCGTAAGTTTTTTTTTTTTTTTTTTTTTTATAATTGCATTTTTTTTCTGATTCGTGGTTTTTTACTTATATGTAAATTTTTTAGTTATATGTTATTCTTTTTGAAAGTGAAATTTGTAGTCTTTATTTGCTTGTATTCAACTAATTTTTTTCTTAAATAGGGTAATTTTCACTTTTGGTCTCCAAACTTTCAAATCTATTACTAATCAATCCTTAACTAATTTTTTTAACACCAATCATCCTCAACCTTTCAGTTTGTTGCAAATCACGTCCATGTTGACATATTTTGACTAATTTTCTATCTTCTTTGAATAAACAAAAATGGAAACAAAAAAAAGAAGCTAAAAACAACAAAAAAAATTACAAATAAAGTCTTACAATTTTTAAAAAGTACAAACTAATTTATCTCCCCTAAAAACCTACCCTACCCCATACCCAATCACCTCTTTTCTGCTCGAAATCTCCCAAAATAAGACATTGCCCTCTGTAAGGGTTTGTGCTATATATACTCTGCAAATAAATTAAGAGAAAAGAATTTAGTGCTTGAAATCAGGAGGAAGAGGGAGATATGAATGAGGAGACTACATTTGAGAGCTCTTTTTCTAGGTTATGTGTATGTTTTTTCTTCCTCCCATTTCCTCGTCTTGTGTGTTGGCGGTGGGGGTGAGGCCTTTGGTGGAAGGAGTTAAAAGAAGCAGCATTCAGTTTCTATTGATACCAAAGATAACTAATCGTAAAGATTGTTTGGTTTGGTTTGTTGCAGCATTTAGTTTTGAATATAATGAACTGATCGTCCATAGAGATTTAATATTCATATTCTTTTAGCTCCATTGTGACTAAAACCCGATAGATTATATATAAGAAACTGAATGCCATTGTGACTAAAACCCGATAGATTATATATAAGAAACTGAATGCTGCTTCTTTTCGATTATTCATATTCTTCTAGCTCTATTGTGACTAAAACCTGATAGATTATACATCATTATATTTTTATTTTGTCAATGTTACATAATTATATTATAACAAATAGCACAATTTTTTTTTTCATTTCTTTAATTATTTTTTTTCTTTAGTTTTTATTTTTGTTTCTTATATTTTAATTGTTTAAAATAAGGAAATATGAAAAGATAATTTTTTTCCTATGCTTGATGGAGTTTAGAAGTAAAAGTAGTTTTTTCACGAGATTTTGAAAAACAATTAGCGAAATGTGTGATTGAAAAGTTGATAAAAGTTGTAAGTCTCGTAAAATATATGGTTGAAAATGAGTTTGAGAAAAAAAAAAGTCTAAAAAGAAAAATCCAAACATGCTCTAAAGTCAGTCAAATTAAGGTCGAACCATTAACTTTTGGTCAACTAACGAACATTTGGACGAAATTCGCCAAGAGGTCCTTCGGGAGTACATTTATTTAAATGTTTGCGTCACATGTGTTATGATTATAAGATTTGAGACTTTTTGACATATTTTTGAAAGATTTTGTACTTCTATTGCAAATTTTTCTTTATGTTTTTTATGTCCAAAATTGTTCCAGGAATAAATTGGGCACTGTACGCACTACTTTAATGGGGAAATTGAATGGAAACAAACGAAAAGACTATTTGTGTTAAGAAAAGTTAAAATAGAGATGTTATTGTAAAAATAAAAAAATAAGCCCTCAATCTGCAATAAGAACAGATAATAGGGACCATTTGTACAAAAAAAAACTTTACACGTTCATACGCCAAGTCAGTCAATTCAAATAGTGTTCTTAAACTGGTGCACCCACTTGTTTACTAGAGTCTAGTCCGATGATAAAATTGAGATTAAATATATGGGGTCACCCATACTATTTTTTTGAGCCAATGAAAAAAATAATAATTAGATAATATGACCCTAGCATAAAATTAGTTATATAGGGACAAATTTTACCTTGCTAAAGATTTGTGGTACCTTTGGTGCTAAAATTTTGAGCGTTATCCCGAGCACTCTTATTTGTCGGAACTATTCCGCGTATAATAATCTTAAAATTAAGCTATTCAAACTACAATTTTGCTTTCGGTGTATTTGATTAGCACATTTTTCATAAAAAAATATCACATCTATAGAAAATATTGTCACATCCATGAAAAATATTTTTCATCTTTTTTTGTTGTTTGATTGCACATGAAAAATGAAAATGATTTTCAAAGTACAATCACTTAAAGCACACTTTTGACCACTTTCTTGAAAAATATTTTCTCTTCTATTTGATGAATTTTTTTTTTCACCTTACATAAAAAATATTTTCATTTTCCACCATTTTCCATGAAACCAATCAAACACACCCTAAAAATAATTATCCACCTTCTTAAGCACCTGGACCGTACTTCTTTAAATAACATCATAACAAAATGATCGTTACATTGTTAATCATTATGTCTCATCAACTGCAAACTTGATTGACTAGCCTTTTATTTTTATACTATGCACGTATAGAAGTGTCAATTCGGATTAGGCAAGCTGAGTCGATCCACTTCTGATGAAGCTCGATAACAGCCCACATTATAAAAAGTTCGTGCCGCGACAGGTTGCTAGCTAGGTTGAGAAAATTGAACGCGAACCCGGTTCACCTGTCGATCCATCTAGGTTGAGCACATATGGGCTGCAGTTCGATCCGTATGAATAATTTTTTTTTTTTTAAATTACAAAAAAAAAATTACTAACTTATTTTTTTTTTTTTTTAAAAAATGTTTACATTTATAACAAAAATTTGTTAAATTACAACACACTTATACACTTCTTTTTTATTATTTTTTTTCTAAATTTTCTTTTTCTTTTTAATATTAAACTGACCACTGGCCCATTTGACGCTGAACCGCCCGTCCGGTTCACGAGACGGCCCGAGGTTACGAGCCTCCATGGGTGGGACGATACGGGTTTGGCCGGTCGGTCCGTTTTGACACCTCTATACACAAGTTAAGAGGATCTCTAATAGCATTTTCAATGCAACAATGTGGATTATTATATATGTGACAAATAAAATAAAGACGGATAAAATAGCATCTCCAATGGAGATGTGGATTAAAAAAATTGTGGTCCATATGTACGAGAGATATTGGTAGATAAATTTAAAAAATTAAATAAAGAATTATTAACACACATTTTAATGGAGATAAATTATAAAAAATTAAAATAAAAGAGACTTAACACACGTTTCGATAGACATTAAGTAAATGGAGGATGTTAGCACACCGTCCAAATATAGATGGTGTGCTAGACATCTTCTATTTTTCTTTGTTATGTATGCAATTTAGGGTGATGTTGCACGCTTTTTAATGCAATTCACGATTGTATTGGATATATTCTAATGTTACTTTTTATTTTGAACGTTCAATTGATGTGACGATGAATTGAAGGAGACAAAACTCATGTGTCATCATTTATTTTAGAAGACATCCAACAGGCCTTCTAATTTGAGACATCATATTAGACTATCATTCATTTTTTTTTTTTTTTATTAAATCGTGTCAATAGCTTTCATTTATTTTTTCTTTCTCTTTCATTGTGTTTTTTCATTTTTTTTCTTTTTCTTGCGACAACATAATTTTTTTGAATAATTGCATCAAAGGTCTCAAACGTTTTAAAATCGTTGGAGATATGCCCATAACCTAAAAAAATAGCACCACACATCCCCAACGTATAAAGAAATAGGAATCGTAGGTCCTTGTTAACAATTTCCATCCATTTTCTCCGTTAAACCTCAAAATTGGACTCCAAGCGCTTTCTCTCTCCAAATTAAGCGATTGGAGATTTTTCTCCACAACTCCAAATGCTGCTGCAAGAGTTGTTCAAAGGCTAGCAATTTCATACTAATGCCTTTAAATATGTCCCTATCATCAATACCAAGTATTAAGAACTGGCTTCATTGTTTCATGTTCTTTTATACTAAGCGCAAGAAGGTAAAATGGCATGGATTCTGCAATTTGGGTGTTTATTTTCTACTGTGTTGCTTGTAGTGATGCTGTTTATATAGGGGTATCATAAAGTCAACTCGAGCCAACTCAGGATAAGCAAGCGCTCCTTGCTTTCCTGTCGCAAATTCTACACGAAAAACGTCTCCAATGGAATGAATCTCATTCGGTATGCGACTAGGTTGGCGTGCAATGTGACCCTACAAATTCGTCTGCAGTACTACTTGAGGCTTCTCGGGTGGGGACTCGTGGGTCGATTCCGCCTAACACACACGTCAACTCAACTAACTCGACCTTCGAGTCCCGAGTCTCGCGTTCCAACCACTTCTCGGTTCAATTCCGCCCGATTTCTCCAAACTCGAGCACCTACGTAGCCTCTACATCCAGAACAACCAGTTCTCCCGCGAGTTTCCAGCGAGTGTAATCGAGTTGACTCGTTTGGGCAAAATTTTTGTTGAATCTCTAAAAACATCAAGGACTACTGAACCATCATCTAGCTACGCTTCAAAGTTTCTTAGAAGTGCAAGTAAGGTTGATCCAATTGTTTCTTTTTCATATCTTTAAGATTGAAACAATGAACCTTGCTTGTTTTTGCAAGTAATTAGATATCCCTCCTCTTAGGATATATAACCCGAGCAACGAAGCTATGAGCACTTGGCCTTCCTGCTTATTGGACATTCTCAGCCACATCTGGGGTATTTGTTGGAGGCTTCTGATTAAGAGCTTGGGCTTCCTCCTTCGGCATTGTCTCCTACGAGTGCTTTGAGTGAAGGGAACTGATAACAGTAGCAGCGGCGAATATGTGACCCTGTAATTTCAATCACGTTTTTTGGAGAAAGAAAGTACGTGGAGTCCATTTTGAGGTTTAACAGATAAAATAGATGAAAAGTGTTAAGAGGAACCTATAATGCCTATTTTTTCATAAGTTGGAGATGTATGGTGTTATTTTTTTTAGGTTAAGGGCATATCTTCAACGATTTTGAAACATTGGGAACCTTTGATGCAATTATCCCTAATTTTTTTAGAACGTGGGTAGGCATTGAAAAATGTTAACAAGGGCCATCCCTCGCTGGCGGCTTTCTGCTTTTAGGCAATTCCACGTGTCATTTCAGCATTAGCTACTTTCGTCACCGTCCTGTACCTCTACACGCACCCGGAAAAACCTCGACTTTTCATAAATACCTGCAGGCCGTTGGGTACTTTTGTCCCACAACCACCACTCTCCTCTCTTTCCGTTTCGCCTGTAAACTGTTTCTATCCATACACCTATAATAAAATGGAAGTTCTCCGATTTGTACCTGCGCAAACCCCGCTGCTTCGCTCCATATTTACCACCAATGACACTGTCAAAACATCCTCCGCCGCCGTTAGAAACCGCCACGTGAAGCCGTCAATTAATGCTGTACTGGCGAAACAGGCGGCGGAAATCTTACCGTCCGTCGAAAGGGAACCACTAAGGGCTCCTTCAGCGGTGCCATTGTTGAGAGTTTCTCCGAGTTCTCTGCAGTGCGAGAGCGGTTATTTGATACCTAATAATCTAGATAATGGTGGGGTTAGTAACGGTACTTTGAATGCCATGGAATACTTGACGAATATTTTGGCCTCGAAGGTGTATGACGTGGCGTATGAGTCACCATTGCAGCTGGCAACCAAGCTATCGGAAAGGTGGGGGGTCAATGTCTGGCTCAAAAGAGAGGATCTTCAGCCTGTATGTACCATTTTTGAATAATAGTATTTCTTTATGTTATGTACGTATGCAGACTGTAGTGTTTAAATGTGTGAAATTGTTTGTTAGCTGTGGAAAGTATTAACCTTTTTTCGTTTAATTTATCAATAATTTATTTTGTTTCTCATTTCTGTTGATTGATACTATTTACATGGTTCAAAGATACAAGCGAGCCTGGTCTGAAATTTATGGATTTTTCCGTACAAGAATGATTCTTACTAAATTGTACGTTTCAAATTTGTAAAAACTGATTTCGGAGACGTTTAGGAATCTTCTAACTACTTCCTAGTTCAATTATGTTTCTTGAAGTTCATAAAGGAAACCAAAATCAACTAGTTGTCCGAGCTTACTCTTTTTCTGAAGGTTGAGTTTTCTGGATGTTTTCTTTTTTTATGAAATATGATTAGAAAATGTGAAGATTCCAAGTTTATGGTACTATACTGCGGTACAGAAGAACTGGAAATTGAGTTGATGAAGTACATTATTCATGCTATTCTTTTGGATTGTCAGGTTTTCTCGTTCAAGCTTCGAGGGGCTTATAATATGATGGCAAAACTTTCAACGGAACAGTTGGAAAGAGGAGTGATATGTTCGTCAGCTGGAAATCATGCACAAGGAGTTGCACTATCTGCTCAGAGATTGGGCTGCAATGCTGTGATTGCTATGCCTGTCACTACACCCGAAATCAAGGTTATTAATTACTGAATCACATATTTACATTTTCATTATGGTTTTCCATAGATGTTCTCAAGTCTTTTGCTACATACTTATAGTGGAGATCAGTTGAGAGATTGGGAGCAACAGTTGTACTTGTGGGTGACTCGTACGATGAAGCACAAGCATATGCAAAAAAGCGGGCTGAAGAGGAGAACCGCGTATTCATTCCTCCTTTTGATCACCCAGATGTTATCATAGGGCAGGGAACAGTTGGAATGGAGATTGTCCGACAAATGAAAAGCCCAATACATGCGATTTTTGTTCCTGTTGGGGGTGGCGGGCTTATAGCTGGTATAGCTGCCTACGTGAAAAGGGTCTCCCCAGAAGTGAAGATTATTGGAGTGGAGCCATCTGATGCTAATGCAATGGCACTATCCTTGCACCATGGTAGGAGAGTAATGTTGGACCAAGTGGGCGGTTTTGCAGATGGTGTAGCAGTTAAAGAGGTTGGTGAAGAGACTTTCCACCTGTGCAGAGAACTGATAGATGGTGTGGTTCTTGTTAGCCGTGATGCTATTTGTGCATCCATAAAGGTTAGTTACATTTGCAGTTGTTAAGATTATTCTTATCTTTTAATCTCTTCTTGATTCTTCTTGGCACATATTGGCGTTAATTTTGCTGTTATTGATTGGGGTTACCTCTGTGAGCGGTGTACTATATCATACAAAAGTTATATTTTATTTTCTTGTTTTTGGTAGTTTATCAGCTAAAGAGTTTAGATTAACAATAAACTATCAAGCCGTGACATAAGAACATGAGATTCTGGGACTACTAGTTTCGTCAACTGAGCATTATGGAAATTGTTTTGTGAAAGCTTGGTTTTGTCTTCGGTCTCAAATCAATTTTTTTCCTATTTAGCTACATTTGCTAGGTAAATGTTTGCATTAGACCCCATACTAGCTTTCCCCCGCACTAAATTTACATGAATATGTTCTCTTTTAAAATCTTGATGTCTATACCAGTTATCTGAAGCAGCATGTTCTATATACCATGAGTTGAATATATTTATCTTCATATTTATTGGTATCCTCTCTTTTTTAGATAAATTTACCTTCAGACTCAACATGAAATGCCAACCACACTGTTGGCTCCCCCGGCAACCCCACAATACGAAGTAAGTACATTGGTTCATTGGCTGTAATTAGTATGCTTCTAAACACTTAAAATATACATGATTTATTAAATGACATTTTGGACCAGTTAAGTTTAAGCCTCTTGGAAAGTCTGTTTTATTTACAATCCGTTGCTTCAGAATGACGTATAACTTGGCGCTGTGATTACTGAAGTTTTGAGTTTTAACGGGTAATTCTTAAATTGCCGTTCTTACAGGACATGTTTGAGGAGAAAAGGAGCATTTTGGAACCAGCAGGTGCTCTTGCCCTTGCCGGAGCTGAAGCATATTACAAGTACTATGGCCTCAAGGATGAAAATGTAGTAGCAGTAACCAGTGGAGCTAATGTGAACTTTGATAGATTGAGATTGGTAACTGAGCTTGCCGATGTTGGGAGACAGCGCGAAGCTGTACTTGCGACTTACATGCTGGAGGAACCTGGAAGCTTTAAGAGATTTTGTGAGCTTGTGTGTTGCTGAACTTCTCTTGACTTCTTCCCCATTATCTCAATTGTGGCTTCAATTTTAAATAAGTGCCATTGATTGGTTGCAGGTGGGACCTATGAATATTACTGAATTCAAATACAGATATAATTCTGACAAGGAAAAGGCTCTAGTGCTGTACAGGCAAGAGAACTATTATCTTTCAATTTCCTGTTGAACGAAGTGCATTTTTGGATATAATGAAAAAACTTTTCATGTTGGATTCGTTATCCTTTTAAACTTGTGCTACCCAATGAGGTAACACATAGTATGGATGGGAGTATATGTTTTAATGTACCTAAGAACAAAAATTTGGCAATCTGACTCAGAAGAAAAAATCATTTGAGATAGTTTTCTCTTGTTTTGTACAGTGTTGGCCTCCACAAAAAATTAGAACTCGAAGAAATGGTGGAAAGGATGAAATCAGCACGGTTGCAAACCATTAATCTGACAGATAATGACTTGGTCAAAGATCATTTGCGACATTTGGTAACAATCTTTCTAAACCTTTCCTTTTTTTTTAATGACTTCTAAGACCTCATTTATCATGGGCTCTGTTGATCAAGTGAATTGTGAAGCAAGTTGTTCAGCCTGGTCTGGGACACAGCTTCATGTTGGTAATTTGGATGTTGTAGAAAGAGAAGGATGGATTATGATCAACATGTCTCCAGCTTTTTTATTTATGACATGTCTCCGTAAAAACTATATTGTAATTTCACTTAAAGAGAAAAAAAATTCAGGTTAAATAGAGAATGATTTGAGGGTATTTGGGCTAGTTGCAGATCTGAGATTTTTGATGTGGCGGCTCAGTCCTCTGGTTCACTGTTTTGTACACACTACATTCATGTTCAATAACTTGTTTCGGTTTTAGAGTCAAATAATTAGGTGGTGTTGTTTTTGCGTTTGAGTTTTGTGTTTTGAATTTTGAATTCATTTTGTGTTTTGTGTTTTGAGTGTTTGTTTTGAGATTTTTGAAAATGCGTTCTTTTTGGAATTTTCGAAACTCGAAAACGCGTTTACTTGAAATTTTTAGAAATTTGGACTTACTTGGAATTAAAAATAATTAAAAACAATTTAAACTTTGAATTAAAAACATTTAAAAACAATGAAAAACATTTAAACACAATTAAAAATAATTAGAACTTGGAATTAAAACATTTATACACAATTAAAAATAATTAAAAACATTTAATTATGGAATTAAAAATATTTAATTATAGAATTAAAAACATTTAAAAATATTTAATTATGGAATTAAAAATATTTAAAAACAATGAAAAACATTTAAACACAATTAAAAATATTTAATTATGGAATTAAAAACATTTAAAAACCATTAAAAGAATTAAAAACATTTAAAAACAATTAAAAGCATTTAAAAACAATTAAAAACATTTAAACAAAATTAAAAACATTTAATTATGGATTTAAAAACAATTAAAAACATTTAAAAACCATTAAAAAGAATTAAAAACATTTAAAAAGAATTAAAAATATTTAATTATGGAATTAAAAATATTTAAAAAGAATTAAAAATATTTAATTATGGAATTAAAAATATTTAAAAACATTAAAAATAATTAAAAAGGAGCTGCATATGACCAACACCAACAAAATGGAAATCGCGCACATTGCTATTTTGGATAGGGGCCGCATTTTGTAAAGAAAATGCGGAAATTGGTTAAATCATCATTGTTTTGACCAATGTAAAATGAAAAAAAAATGCTGGATTTGGGACTCGAAATGCGGACCTCCATGGACAAAACGCGCATTTTAGCCGTTTTGGAAAACGTCCGAGTTTTGTAAAGAAAATGCAAAAACGGCTTAAATGTTGTTTTCTATTTCCTTTGCAATTTTTTGGGTGTTTTGAAAAATGGATTTTAGAAATGGCAAAGAGAACACGTTTTGACTATTTTTATAAACACAAAACGAAAAACGGATTGAAAACACCAAAGAGAACATGGCCTTAGTTTTTGGGATCTACTTTCTTTTTAATTTATTAAATAAACTCACATGATGATAAATTTTCATCAAATAATACCTTTGAGAATTTTTTGGGTCGAAAAAGGTAATAAATTGATACAATATGGTTCCAACAAGCATCCATTTGACTGCAAGAATCTAGAACCAAATCACTCAATTGTGGATGGAGAGGTTGTGTGAAATGAGATGCATTTGTATTCCAACCTATCATTTATTCACTAAAGACAAATTTCTTCCTTTTCCACTCTAAATTTCAAAATTTAGAAATCTACTCATTTTCCGAATAAAAATGAGCTTATATGTCCATGTACCTTTTAAATCATAAATTATATGTTTCTTCCATTGAACAATCTGCCGTCCAACAAAATTATGACTAAAATGTTAAAAATGTTATTCTCACTTTCCTCAAATACTTCAGTCTTCAGCAGTCATTGTGATGCACATTTGGAATAGACAGGGAAAATGCTATTCTTACCAGCCGATATGGTGGCTATAGGTTGCATGGTTTCTTTTGCACTTTAACATGCAAACTTTGAAGAGGTAAATCACTATTCAACACAATAGTGTAGGCGGATATTTATTTTGAGATTGTTCAGTTTGTACAATAATTCCCAGATAGGTGTTTATGTAGTGCCGTAAGCACATATGTGAGAAAGTACCTATAATATTGGGATTACTATTTTCATAGCGTGGACACTTTGGTTGACACATATAGCTCTAGATTCTCTTTTGAACACAAGGCATTGTGACTCTTATCCAAGTGCGGAATTGATGTGTTATTTCGTGTCAAACTTCAGAACATCGAATACTATTTTACTCCTAATTTATATCCCTGAAAGCCTTCAGTTTTTCTCACTGTTTATGAGACATTTGAATGGATAACATGACTTGAATTCTTCTGGGTTATTCTTGGGAGATCTTGTGCAGAAGAAAGTCAGTTGTTTTACAGCAGTTATTAATTCAAACACGACATTTTTCTGCCTGATAAATGGCAAAGCCTGAGATTTACTGAGTTCTAGATGTGCTTACTAGGAACTGGGTAGCTCTTCAACATTGATGGAGAAGTTCATATAATTTGACGAAGACGTTCATATAATTTGATGAAGAAGATGGTGAAAAACCATCTGCACAGAGCTAAATGAATGCCAAGGGTTTGATATAAGCAACTCACTTTGAAGTGTTGGATCCATTGATTTTCAAACGTCTTTACTATCTAGATATTTCAGTTTAAGACGTCTGTAATTATACATGGTGTACTTTTATGACACGTTCTTTTCGAGTTGGTTTTGGAATCTATATTAGATTGTTTATGGTTTTTCAGTGTGTTGCTCCTACAACAGGAGAAAATCTTTGTGAAATAATTTGACTATGGATTACCTCTTTTTCTGAATTAGTCTGCTTTCTGCACTATTCAAGATGTTAATAGCAATTGATGAAGAGTAGAACCTGAATAATTGACTGAATTTATGTTAAATTGAAAAGAATTTAAACAAAACCCTCTTGATGGAATATGGATGCACATTGTTAATTATGTCACTTGTAGTGCACAGTGGTTGCATCATATGGAGCTGTCAAAATAGTTGCACCTTTTCTTAAGCCTTGGTTAGAACCCTACATAGACCCTTTCATTTCTGGTCATTGAGAAATAAACTGAAAGAGTATCTAATACCTCCTTACCAGCATAGCCCCTCATAGTTTGCATTTAGTGTGTAGGCTAGGAATGCTAAGGGTGAGCCCTGGGCCACAGATAATTTCACTCATCGAGTATAAAGGGAAATGTTTGTTCTGGATTAGGAAGATTGTGAATTTGATCTTGATAGCTTGTGAAATTTATTTTGTCCCTAGCTTTCTATTTGTGTTCTAGTGCTGAAATATCCTACATGGATTAATTGGGTTACTTAGGTATTGATGCAGAAGTTCTTTCATATTTTTGTATATTATTGTTTGCCGCATGTGTATAATGTAGATTATCATTTAGGTCCTTGACTGAAAAGGTAAATGTCCTTTGTCTTCTATATAGATAGCACGATTAATGAAATTCATTAAGTAATCAGTTTATGAGTTGACTTCAATTTGGATCTCATTCAGATGGGAGGTCGATCAAATGTTAAGAATGAGCTTCTTTGCCGTTTTGTTTTCCCCGAGAGACCAGGAGCTTTGATGAAATTCTTGGATGCTCTAAGTCCACGTTGGAATATAAGCTTATTCCACTACAGGGGACAGGTTGGGATATCCAAGCTCGTCTTCATTATTAGTATTACATATAATCATTCTTGCTGTAATAATCTTGATTGACCGAATTAATCTTTCACTGTGGCTGCAGGGAGAAACTGGTGCAAATGTGTTAGTAGGTATTCAAGTGGCTCACTCTGAGATGGATGAGTTCCGTGCTTGTGCAAACAGTCTTGGGTACGAGTATGAAGTAGAAACCACCAATGAAGCCTTCCATCTTTTAATGCAATGAAAGTGGTTACTTTGTTATATAAGGTGGAAGGTGGATTGATTTATCCTTAATGTGGTCTGGTTTATAGTTATCCAAGCTAATTTGCTGAAAGAATGTATCTTTCACATCATCTGTTAGGGCAGATAAGGGAGTTGTCACTTTTTGTCCTCAGCCCCTTCTCTAGTCTTCTCTGTGATTAGCACGTCGAACCCTCATTACTTGTCAACAGTATGCATCCCGAGCCTCAAAAATTTGCTTATAATCTGAAGAGTACTCTCGAGATCAGATGTCTTCATGTGGTTTTCTGGTGATGCAATTATGCTTATTAGCATTTGTTCCAACAGCTAACTACGTTATCAATTCATTGAATCTGATCTTTCAGGATGAAATGGTACGTCTCATTCATCCCTTATTTTTAATCCAACTTTTTCCGTCGTTTGGTGTAATTGTTGAATTTAATGTTTTGTACCCTGTTCTTAAAAGAAATGCAGAAAGCAAGCCACGTGTGCATCTTTTTTTAAATCTTTCGTCCTCACGTGATAACTAGCTTTTTATTTGGAATAAAACCTTGCGTGGCTCTGGGTGAGTTTGGCTACAATAATATATCTAGTGATGTTAAACAGATTCGACGCCTAGATTATCTTACAAACATGAGAATACACTCATTTACATGCGAAAGTGCATTAAGTTTTGGGCAATGTTGTAAGCTGGTGTCGCTCATTTTCTGCAATTCATACATGGTTATTTTTCATGGATGGTTTAATTTTTTTCTGCTATTCAAATATTTGATGTGTCGTGGTATATACTCATGCAAGCTGGATCTTAATCATTTTGTAGTACGGGCTTGATGAACATTGACACACCTTGCATCAAATCTCAGAAAAAGTGCTCTTGTAAAATAGCAGCAGGCGTTCATGACTGGGCTGGCATGGCCTGTGCCAAGCCAAGCCAAGCCAAGCCTAAAATTATATGGACTAGCGACCGTGTTGACTGTGTGAGCCTATGGGCCCATATATTTTTGTATAGGGAAAATTCAGGGCCCGTCACTTATGATGTGCTTATGGGCTCTTAAGTCATATGGTCAAAATTTAATTTAATTAAAGTCACATTTCAGCGCTAAAAGACTAACGTGTCCTTACAATTGCAAAAAAACGCTAATTCAAACACGACATTGTTTTATTATGATACTATTTTATGAAAAATACTTGATATTGTTTTATTTTTAATATTGTACACTAGTTTTTGTTATATTATAATATCTTTGGTCAAGTTTATTAATTCTTTTTTTTTCAAATTTATTTTCAACCACATATTTCATGGAACTCACAAATTTTATCAACTTTTCAATAACATATTTTATCAAATTTTTCTCAAAATTTCCAAAAAAATTACTTTTAAAATCCACTACACAAACACACATTCAAAATTAATTTTTTTTATTGTTGAAGTAATGATACTGTTTCAAAATGTTCTATTAGTAGTACAAGATTATTGATAGTGTTTTTATTTAAAATGCTTGATATTGTTTCAATTTATGATACTATTCTTTTATTGTGTTGTAGTTTATGTATGTGATACTATTTTATTAAGATACCGTCATGTATCGTACCGAATAATTAAGATACTTTTATCTATGATGCTACTTTATTATGATATTGTTTTATTAATATGCTGTTTTATTTAGATATTGTGCTATGGCTTTTGTTAAAACATAACATTTGTGCTCACTTAAATATGTGCTTGCTTAATAACGTGCTTCTGATATTGTTATATTTGCTATTTTTAACTATACGATATTGTTATTTATGAAACTGTTATTATAATATTGATACAAATGTGTTTCTGATATTGTTTTTTATGATACTGTTTTGTGATATTGTTTTATTAAGATACTGTTTTGTATAATACAAAACAACACACGTGAATGTCTGACAGTAACATCCCGAAACGCATAAAAAAGTTGATGTATGTGAAACAAATGTTGTTTTCTTTTATTCGGCCAAAAAATTATTACAAAACTTTTCCTATATATCAAAAAAAAAAAAAAAATCTCGAACAAAAACAATCTAATTCAAGAAAAAAAAGAAAAAAAAATTCAAAATGAAAATTGAATGTACCTATAAAATAATCTTTAAGAAGCAATTGTTTTCAAAATTTGACAATCTAGTGATTGTTCAATATTTCTTAGAATCGTTGTCATTATCTGATAACAATAGCATGTTGTTAATGATTAAAATTTTATCTTTTAGGGAAGAAGAACAGAAAAAATTGTGAATCTATTATTATCACTTACAAAAAATAGTGAGAAATGTTTAGGTGGTTGGCGATGAGTTGTGAAATGCCGACAACAAGGTGTAAGAGTCGGGGAAGAAGATGGTGGTCACGTGCGTTGTTGATTTGAAGCTTAAATATGGATCACGGGTAATTTTGGAATTAATATAAAATATGGCTGAAGGGTATGATTTAATGTCAATTTTGAAAAGTGTTTTAACCTAATTTGGAACAAGTCACCTACAAATGATTTATAGATCTATAGGTAATTCCCTCTATTTTGTAAAGATATATAGAATATTAATTTTTAAGAAATTAAAATATATTGGCAGTTATCAAAATGTTGATAAATATTTGCTTCTCCCGTCCTATTTCTATTGATTTTTAGTTTCATAATCTTTGATTCACTATTTTCCTTTTTTCATTTTTATCCAAATCAATTCCATAGTTTTAGGATATGTATCACTTATTTTCTAAAATCAAAGGATTCAATTTTTACCTTCCCATCTTTACCAGATTGAATGAAATTTCATTCAAAATCAAGAAATTACACATTCAATTCTTCCTAGACTCGTCTTCTTCGACGAAAGTATTCAAATCCTAATTTTTTTTACGCCGAATAAGAGGAAACCTTGTAAAAACACTACAGATATTTCACCAAGCCAATGTTGCTTTGGATGGTGGTTTTTCACATTCTATGTTACTGGGAAAGCAATATGTATGATTTTTCAACCTACTTCCAAGTCTTCGGCTCTAGCTTCTTTCTTTGCACAATGCCTCTGGCACTCTTCAAATAACTCGACATCCATCTTCATGAACATCGTGTATGGTTGGATTCCAATGGAACATTATGTTCTTTTCCAATGCTTCAAAGTTGGTAAAATGACATTCCGGTTCTGGGCAATCAAGCTTACAATATGCTCATTTTTCCAAAGAAAGAGCTCATTCTGCAACCTAGAAGTGAGAGCTGTTGAGGCAATGAACAATCTGCCTGAAAAGAGGGACCATGAAGCGATGGAATTCAGCAGCTTGTGTTGCCTCCAACACTTCGTCAAGCTCCCCAAAAAGGAGAATTCTTTTGGCAATTTGTGACCTGTATGGCAATATCTGCTAATTTGTAGTCCTTTTGTATCGAACTGTGTAATGCAATATAACAATTGTTCATGACACGTTGCAATTGGCTTAAGTTTGTGGAGTGGTATCTAAGCCCGAACAATAAACAACTTGTGACAATTAATTGTTAATGAAGAATGATAAGTGTTTTTGTAAATCTTTGTATCGTTCTTGTTACTTTAAGGGTATGTTTGACAGTAATGATATAATTTTTATAAATACTTATAAGTTGTGGATCCTACGAAATATATAGTAAAGTATGAATAACTTAAATTATAATTTAACTATTAAAGTATCAATCATCTCAACTTCCTAGTGTTGATTTGTTGGGCTTCTTTTGTTTCCCTTTGTCACAATGTCCAGCGAGCACGCATATCAATTTATTGATGACCTGATGTATATCTTCACTCACAGAGAGCATTTATTTTTTGTATCTACGCCTCTGCATGCAATTGAATTTGAAAGGGAAAATTATGGCTTTGTTTCAGGTGACAGGATGAGATTGCAACCCTGGACAGTGGCATTGGTATCATTGGGAAACATAAATCAAAATTCTGCCCCATTTGACTTCCATTCTGCTAAACCCAATTTCTGAAACCTTGCAGTAGCATTTAAGATAGAAATCAAGAGATTGACCTCTCATATATAATTTAATTTTCTTGATGTTAACATCCACTGCACCTTGCAATTTAAACGACAATTTAATGAGACGATACTTGACAATTTAATAACACGTATCGTCTCGTGAGTTCAAGAACAAATGAAAAATGTTGTTATGTTTGTACAATCTTATTTAATACGATATGTCAAACATGTTTTAAATTCACAATTATTCAAATAGTTCGTATCTTTCACATATTCAGTTGTGAGTGAAACAAAATATTGAAAAATAGTTTGATCCCCAGAATTTATTTTGCTAATATAGAAAAAAAAAAAAAAAAAAAAAAAAAAAAAAAAGCTGTTCATGAGAAACATGTTTAGGCTATCTTAAAGTTTCTTAACTTTAACAGAAAACTTTGTCCCCATTCTTAAAACAACTGACCAAAATAGAAAATTTGAACGCGCTTTTTTCCTTTTCTTGTTTAGAAATCCTATGGCTTCCTGATGATGACAAATTCAGCTCACTTTACTGCAACATAAGGTACTAAACATGTTTCTTTGCAACTTTATTGCACCCCAGCTGTTATTTTACTTTGACCTTTACTCACAAGGCCCCTCTATAAATTCTCTCTAACCTGCTTCTGTTCCATACAGTCTCCGTCACCACCACCACCACCTCCGCTGCCGGAACTTCAGAAAAAACATCTTGTTCGAGTGTTTTCTCTGGTTGCAAATTAAGGAAAAAAAACATGGGATTCTTAAGGTGTGTACTAGGTGTAATTCTTGTTGTTTCTTTGGTTTTATCTGTTCGTGGTGATCCTTTAGTTCCTGCATTGTGCATTCTTGGGGACTCTGTTGTTGATGTGGGAAACAACAATAATTTGCAAACACTTATAAAGGCCAACTTCCCTCCTTATGGAAGAGACTTTGTCACCCACAAACCTACTGGAAGGTTTTGCAATGGAAAGCTTGCCACAGATTTCACTGGTATGTAGGGTTTCTCAACAAATTTGTCATCTCTTTCTCTCTCTATATATATTTATATATCTTCATCCATGTATTTTCATGTATATGCACAGCTGAGTACCTTGGATTCACTTCATACCCACCTGCTTATCTTAGCCAAGAAGCCAAAGGAAAGAACATCCTCAATGGTGTCAACTTTGCTTCAGCTGCTTCTGGTTATTTTGACAGAACAGCACAACTTTATGTAAGCACATGATACACACAAACATACATTAATGCGTATATAAATATGTGTATATATTTTGTAACATGGTTTTGTTGTATTTGCAGAGGGCTGTGACATTAACACAACAGCTATCATATTACAAGGAGTGGCAAAGCAAAGTGGTGAGTTTAGTGGGGAAGGACAAAGCTAATACTATATTTTCAGGAGGAATCCACCTTATAAGTGCAGGAAGCAGTGATTTTATCCAGAATTACTACATTAATCCAATGCTTAACAGAGCCTACACACCTGATCAGTTCTCAGACATTCTCTTGAAATCCTACTATACCCTTGTACAGGTAATAACTTTTAGATGAGATGCTTCGTAGTTTTAGAGCAAGTCTTACCACCACCTATTTATAAAAATTTTACATGGCCCTTTGGTGAAAAACTGAATCCAGCCTATACATGGGGCGTGTTGAAGACAAACTTTAAATAAATAATTGTGTCCTATCTCTAATAATTAGCGCAACATTGTATTGACATAAATGGGGTTTTTTCATTTTTTGGACAGAATCTGTATGATCTTGGGGTAAGGAGAATTGGAGTTACAACTCTACCACCAACTGGATGTTTGCCAGCAGCCATTACACTGTTTGGTTCAGGAAGTAACCAGTGTGTTTCAAGATTGAACCAAGATGCTGTTTCATTCAACAACAAACTCAACAACACATCCAGAAATTTGAAGAGCAAACTTCCTGGACTCAAACTTGTGGTCTTTGACATTTACAATCCTCTGTTGGAGCTCATTTCGAAGCCCACTGACAACGGTATTAAATTTAGATAACTATATGTGTTCGTTTTCTAATAGTTTTAAGTTTTTAGATTAGGTAGTTCAATATGGTATTTAGAGCACACAAAGATGCTGGTTTCAAATCTCACTTGCACCTATTCAAGAAAGTTGTGCACTATCAGGTATTTGATAAAAAAAAAAAATAAAAAAAGAAAAAGGGTCTAGTTTGCACTCGAGGAGACGTGCTATAGATTAAATTTAAATAAATATACGTGTTCACTCTCTAATAGGTCGATGTTTTGTCTAGGATTCTTTGAATCAAGGAGGGCTTGTTGTGGGACTGGTACAATTGAGACATCATTTCTGTGCAATGCAAGGTCTGTTGGGACATGCTCAAATGCTACACAGTATGTGTTCTGGGATGGATTCCACCCCTCTGAATCTGCTAATGAAAAGTTGGCCCAAAGTTTACTGGAACAGGGATTTGATCTCATCTCTTAAAGCCACCCATAGTCTGTTTTCCTGTTTTATAATTTCTCATATATTACATGTTTTTAGTATTACAAATGTTTTTGTTTCCTAATTAATTTGGTTACAATATCATGTTTGAGACAATTTTAGGTTTGGAAAAGAGGAGCAGGTTGAGCAATCCTATGTAAGAAAATGGCTTTTATCTTTGGGTTGATAGGAAAATAAAGTTATGAGTTTGTTTCTTGCATTTTCCCATATCATGACAAAATATAACAGTGTTATGGACGAGAATGATATAATTAAAATTGTAATGAATATATAAGTTTATTATTTAATTGTAATAAAATTAAAGTCGAGTATTAACATTATAAATTAAAATGAAGTTTAGTGATTAATGAAAAAATTACTAAAATTTTAATAACCACTATTGGTTTCAAGTAAGGGAAATTGGGGCAAATGGTCCCTAACGTATGACATTAGTGTGCAAATAGTCTCTAACCTTTCATTTTTTGTGAAATGATCTCTAACCTATCCATTTTAGGTGCGCAATTGGTCTTTTTTAACGGATTCTGTTAAAAATCTGTTAAAAACCTATCATTTAGGTGCAAAAATGGTTATTCCTTTTTTCTTTATTAGTGGGGGTAAAATTGTTAAGTTACATTTTTTTTTTTTTCTTTCAATTGGCGCAAATTGTTCTTAACTTTAGTTTTAATTAAAGAAATTTGTAATTGGATTCCTAACATTTGCAAAAAGTGAAAATGGGTCCGATACTTTATTTTTTAAAAAAAATAAAAGAATCTAAATTTTTTTGAACCCAAAATATTTTTTTGGACCCAAATCACCCAACCCATTAATCTACCCAACAACCACCCCCACCCACCCCACCCTGGGGGAATTTCCCCCACCCACCCTCCGTGGTTTCATCGAAATGGGGGGAAATTCCTCTTCACCGACGCCTCGTCTCGGCGGTTTCGACCGGGATATGGGAGAAATCCCCCATGATCTGGTTGACTTCCGGGGGGTGGGGAGAGAAATCCCCCCTGATCTGGTTGACTTCCGGTGGGGTAGCGTGGAGGTGAAGATTGTGTCGAGTTTTTTTTTCTTTTTTTTAAATAGAAAAATAAATTAAAATTTAAAATTAGGTTGGCCCAAGAACTCAAGGCTCCAAAGTCAATGGTGGCCCAAAGAAATATGAGATCGTATAAAATTGGGTTGGGTTGAGCATAATTAAAATTTTTATTTGTGACAAATTTATTTTTCTTTTTATGTTGTAATGATAAAATTAAAGTTTGAATTTTAAATAATATTATTACTTAATAATAATAAAATAATTTTAATTAACACATTTGTTAATAATTATGAGTTTAAATTTTAGTTATTTTATAATAATTCATAAAATATACAAAATAATTTAGTATATTATTAATTTGTTAGTTTTTTTTAAATTTTAATAAAAAAATTAAAGTATCGGACTCATTTTCACTTTTTACAAAGGTTATGAATCCAATTACAAATTTCTTTAATTAAAACTAAGGTTATGGACCATTTGCATAAATTGAAAGAAAGAAAAAAAAAGTAACTTGAGAATTTTACCCAACTAATAAAGACAAAAAAAATAAAAAAAGAAGGAGTTATTTGCGCACATAAATGATAAGTTTTTAACAGATTCTGTAAAAAATGACTAATTGCATACCTAAATAGATAGATTAGGAACTATCCTACAAAAAATGAAAAATTAGAAACGTACACGAATATCATACGTTAGAGACTATTTGCGCCAATTTCCCTTCAAGTTATACTACTATCTTTGGGTTTGATAACAAAATAAAATTATGAATGACGAGTTTCTGTCTTGCTTGGATTCATAATGACGCAAATTTTTATCGTAAAAACTTATTTTTCAAATTGTTTTATTAAACAAAAATTGTTGGAATTATTTTCAAGACACGTATATTCATCGTTAAATATAAATTTTTTATACTGATAAGGGGTTAGGTGGTTTCTTGATCCATTTCCCAAATCATGTCTGTATCATGTCGCTTAATTATGTTTCAATGATTACACCAACCCACCAAACAAAAAAAAAAAAAAAAAAGAAATAAAAGAAGACATTAAATAATATTTTTTAACTTTTTTTTTCCCCCTCTAATACTTTGAGTACCTTAAATCCAACAGATAAAAAAGCGAATAAGAAAGATACCCTAAGGGGTTGTTTGATTCCCATTAAGGCCCCGTTTGGGATTGATTTTGGAGCCCAACTTCTGATTCTCAAACAATCAGAAATTGATTTAAGCGTTTGGCAAAATTTTTAAAAGTGATTATAAAATAATCTGACTCATCTGACAACAGATTTTGAGAAGCAGCAAAAGGACAGCTTTTCAGATTCTGCTTTTAGCTTTTAGCTTTTTTATTTATGTTTTATTAAAATACCCATTTTACCCCAAATTAATTAACTAATTCCTTTAATACCCACTTGAGAAACCCAATTGACGCAAGTTGGATCATAAAAATAATATAAATTTAATTAATTTTTACACTATATGACAATACTTTTATTTTGTAATTTTTATAAAATTCAAAATTTATTATATTTTATTATTTTTATTTTAAAATAATAATAATAAATGCATTGGCTTGTTAAAAATATTTTGACTAGAAAAAATGAATTTTACCACTGTAATAATAATAATAATAATACAAAATAATATTATTATAATCAATGTCCTTTTAGTAATTTAATATCACATTAAGAATAAATTACTTTTGTTTATCAACGTTCAAATCTTTAACTTTTGAAACAAACAAAGAATTTTAAAACAAGAGTTTACCAAACACTTATCTCGATTCTTCCCACAAATGATTCTTTCTCGCAAGACAAGAGGTTCGATTCTCTTAAAAGACAAAGAATACTAAACCAAGCCTAAAATGGATTTATTTTTTAGCCATTTTTGACTTTTGAAGAAAATTGACAAAATGCCCATTTTTTCAAGTCAAATATTACTACTACTTTGAAAAGCAAAGGGCATTTTTTGTTATTTTGACCAAAAGTCAAAAATGAGAAAAAAAACTCATTTTAATAGGAATCAAACATGCTCTAAATATCAGTGTCTCGAGAGCTTGTTTGGTAGGCCTTTATTAGATTAAGGGATAAGATTAGACAATTGCATTATAAAGGATTAGGGTCATAGGGTGTATTATTATACCCTGTATTAAAAGAATATGTAAGAATTCAAAAATCAAAAAAATATTACAATGTTATAAATAAAGAGAGTAAATAGAGATCGATCACGTGTGTATTTCATTATAATGATAGACATATATATATAATAATTAAGATACAAATTTTTAAACTAACTACGACTATTTTGTAGGTAGCCTAATAAAACTTAATAGTAATTATAATTATCTACTATTTTATAACACTCTATTTGATGACTATTGCAAAATATCTGTGTTATTAAAAATTTTGTTTGACAAAATTTAGTGGGACAAAAACAAAAAATGAAGGAAAAAGGAACACAGTTAAATGTTAAATTTTTGGAGTAACTAAAAATGATGTCTCATCAAAACATTGTTAGAAAAACTAAGGCCCGTTTGTGATTGATTTTGAAGTCCAACTTCTGATTCTCAAACAATTAGAAGTTGATTTAAGCGTTTGACAAAATTTTTAAAAGTGATTATAAAATAATCAACTCACTTGCGAAAGAATTTTGAGAAGCGACAGAAATGCAGCTTTTTCAGATTCTGCTTTTAGCTTTTCATTTATATATTACTAAAATATCTATTATACCCTTAATTAATTAAACTAATTTCTTTAATACCCATTTGAGAAACTGAATTGTTGAAGTTGGATGCATAAAAAATAATATAAATTTAATTAATTTTTGCACTATTGAGTATTGACTATACTTTTATTTTGTAATTTATAAAATTTGAAATTTATTAGGTATTTATTATTTTTATTTTAAAATAGTAATAATGAATGCATTCTCTTGTTAAAAAATATTTGATTAGGCAAAAAAATGAAGTTTACCACTCGTGATAATAATAATAATACAAAATAACATTATTATAATCAATGTTATTTTTAGTAATTTAATACCGTCACATCAATAAATCACTTTTGTTTACCAAACGCTCAACTGCTACTTTTGAAACATACAACAATTTTGAAACAAGAGTTTACCAAACACTTATCTCGATTCTTCTCACAAATGATTATTTCAAGAAGACAAGTGAAGTTCGATTCTCTTAAAAGCACAAAGAATAGAATACCAAGCAAAAATGGGACAAAACTTAGACGAAAGAAAAAGAGTACAGTTACTTTCCTTAATCTTAATCATTGAAGATCTTTGAGTTGAAACATTCATATCTAATGTACTAATTTCTTGAATGTAGATGTCGATAATGCTTTTGTAAATAAGTCAACTACATTATGATTCGAGAGATTTGTTGAATATCAATGTCACAATTCTTCTGAATCTCATGTGTATAGATTTTTTTTTTTTTTTTTTGAAGAAATATGCTTTGCCCCATCTCATTTGGTATAGCTTCCTTTAAGTTGTGCAATACAAATTGATTATCTTCATATAATATTGTTAGATTATTTTTTGTTAAATATAATCTGCATGATGCTTGGATATGATGAGTCATATTCATCAACTATACATATTCTCGAATTGCTTCATGAATTATAATAATTTCATAATGATTTAAAAAATGTTAAGATGTCATTGGATGATTCAAAATTTACTTCCCATATCTCCATTATATAACTTTTCTTGTATTAAAAATGGCAACATGGCGTAAGAAAAATCTTGAAAACATTTATGCATCCAACGGAGGGAGGGAAGTCTGGGGAGACCAGACCAATACCCCCAACTTTGAATTTTTTTTTTTTTTTTTTAATTTACTAAAATGAATAACCTAAACAAAGATAAATAACTTAAACAAAGAAGGCCTAAAAATAGATTGATATTCATCTTCTTCTGCCATTGGACTTCACATCTTCTGGTCTGTGAACTTTAAATCACGATTCACGCATAGCAAGAGGCAGCAAGAATCATTTCGTCTAAGTTCTTCTGTCGAATCGAATGGTTGAATTGTCGTAAAAAAAATATTATATTCTCATAAAAATGGGTCCAGTAATTATGATTTGAAAAAAAAAAATTGGTTGCGTTGCCCCCGAACCCCCGTAGGAGGGATTCCCCCTCCCCTGGCCCACTATTTTGCCATATCCTGATTCTGCTCTTTTTTTGAGGACCCTCCAACTTAAAATAACTAGCTCCGCCACTAAATGGGACCGTCATACTTTTACAGCTAACTTTACATATCTTCGTGATAGGGCCATCATTAAGCTCAGTTCGCTTTTAATATTTACACGTGAAGTAAGATCTCCTCTTGATGAGTTTATTCCATGACGGCTACCTAGAAAAACGCTTCAATCGGCTGAACTCCATGACGCCCTATCATGGAGATATGCACAAGTATGAAGTAAAATTTATGCTCATGAATCTACAAATTATGTGACCAAAATTTACATAAATATGGATCTCACATCTTAATTTCTAACTAATTTGTCTAAGTTGCAGGAGTGACAGTAGAGATTTTGATCTATACAATTTGTAGATTCTTCAACTTATAAAAAGGTTCATTTTTGCCAAACATTATATTGTTCTAGAATATTAAAATGTATAATATTTATGGTTTTTTTGGAATAGTGATATGATATTCTTACAAATATTGATATATAAAGTTGTACTTCTTTAAGAACTATAATATAATATTTATATACTACATTGGTATAATCATCCTGTATTTTCAAGAGAATTAATACATATTGTTTTTCTAAATATCTATAAAGTTGTACTTTTTCAAGAGTTACAACACAATGTTTTGTCAGAACAATAATCTAACATAAGTTAATTATTCTTTAGGAGCATTTAATAGAAAAATCACAAATCATTGAATATATCCAATTTTACAAAATACAATTAAAGAATTTGTAACAATAAACTTATTTGGAATATGAGGCTAGCACCGGGGTGAAAGTATGATTTAAATTTGATAGATTTTAGGAAGATGGCCTTTTTGTTTCTTAGAAATAAAAATAAAATTTATCTTGTTAAATAATAAAAGAAAAAATTATAGCAAATGTCTCTTTGCATGCGATACTTTTTGAAAATGACAACTTTTGAAAACTTGTTGAAAAATAGTCATTTTGGATAAATATACCCCAAACAATTAAACTCTCACTATATTCTAGTCAAATATAATTTAAAATCAGATCTATTATTTCATTAAAATCGAATCTTGCTCTACCACGCACCGCCTCATGCCACTACCTTCGCGCCACTCGTTCGCCACCACCCAATTAAGTTATTTATTTAATATATTAATTTATATTATAAAAGAACAAAAATTCAATAGGTTTTGTGCTAAATTAGTTTTGTTGTTTTTATATTTGAAAATATGTTGAATATAATTACTCAAAAGTTGTTCGAAGATATTAAGTTCATGGATTAATGTTTGATTAAAGAAGAAGAATATGAAAACAAGAAAAGTAAATGAAGTAGGTTGATCAATTGTCGTTCGACAGCGTCAAATTGTGAGGATGTCGAACGACAATTAAATTGTCTTGGAAAAGAAGAAAGAATTTTTTTTTGGTCAACTGTGATACTGACAGTTTGGACTATAGACTTGATCTAATGTCCTCTTGGGCAAAAATTATAAAGCCCACTGGACACTTGTCCAGTGGACATTGGACCACTATTTGACTTTAATTTTAATCACTTTTTAGTGGTTCAATACCCATCAAACAGTCATCAAAGAGACATTATAATTTTTACCACTGTAGAGTATTGGATCAAGCTCCATTTGGACTAACCAATTTTATTTATTTTTCAGCGACGGTGGAGTGGAATGACAGAAAAAAATACAGTCAACTTTATTTGGACAAAAAGTTATACATGACTTTTTCGCACAAAAAATTTGTCATTTTTGTAAATATTATTAAAAGTTATTTTTAAAAAAAAATGATGTTCTCAATTTGTCTATATTTTTAAATTTTCCATAATAAAATAGTCAATTTACGGATTTTAAAGTTAATCTGACAAGCTCTTTTTCAGCAGTAGTCTACTAGTCTTCTTCTGCAGCGCAAATATCCTGACGTGACGCTAGTTACTCAACCTTGTAGATTTGTCTTCTCGTGCTGAGTTGATCACTTTCTCAGGTAACTTTTACTTTCGATTCTTATTTTTCTTTTCAATTTTCTGTTTGTGATATATGTTTGATCTTGGTTTTTAGTAAATTAATCGTTTAATACCTTTGATCAACAGTAGAGATTATGTTTCTGGGTGGATTTTATTTTCTTCATTCACTGTCTTTCTGTTTCTTGAAGCATTTCCTGGTTCTTTTTCGACTTTTTACTATATTGAAATTAGTCAATTATCCATTCATAGAAATGAACAAACGAGTTTTCATTCCTGGTGGGATTTGATTGTAATTATGAGACTTAATTTTGTCTAATTATTGTATACTATTTAGGCCAAATTCCAAGAAAGTAATGAAGCAATAAGTAGTTTGCTGGTAGATTAGTTGGATCAATGTACCCATATGTGTTAACTATGGAGTGAAATGTAATCAACACACTAATCTGTACTGTATAGGATGGCTTGGTTGCAATTTGGGTCGTATATTCGAGGACACGAAGTGAGGTTGTAATTTCCAATGAAGTACAATTTGCTATCAGGACACTATCACTTGAAAGATGAGAAGAGTTAATTGATTCATCTGATGTGAACTCTCTCAATTCGCGCTACATTGATAATCCTTATAATCAAGCTTATGCTCGAGTCTGTTAATTGCAAAAGGCATGATTACAGCATAAAGTTCATCTTAAGAAAGTTAACACAGTCACATGTTCCAGGGCAAAATGGTGTCTGAACCTGTCAATGTTAGTGAGTTTCAAGAACTCGCAAGGCAAGCCCTTCCCAAAATGTACTATGACCACTACGCTGTGGGAGCTGAAGACCAGAAAACGCTTGAAGAAAATGTCAAAGCATTTCATAGGATCATGTAAGTTCTAATACCTCTTTGTGCTTGGCCTAATTACTGACATCCTATTACACTTTTAACATGTTTTTTGTATGACTCAGCATTCGTCCAAGAATTCTGGTTGATGTGAGCAGAGTAGATATGTCCACAACTATTATGGGTTACAACACATCGGCCCCCATCATGGTCGCCCCAACTTCCAGGCACAAATTGGCACACCCTGAAGGTTTTTTATATTTACTTATAATAGTACTTGATTGAATATTAACGAAATTTTCAAGCTTGAGATTCTATTTATTATAGGAGAAGTTGCAACAGCCAGAGCAGCTGCTGCCTGTGACACCATAATGGTAATAAATAACTAAGAGAAATCGTTACATATTTTGACTTTCTTAGGTGCTTAAATTCTAATAGTAGCCGTAAATTGTAGGCATTGTCCTTCATGTCAACCTGCACGGTGGAGGAGGTTGCTTCCAGCTGCAATGCTGTTCGCTTCTTCCAATTATATGTATCCCTCCATGCGTTAATTTCAAGTACATATTCATGTGAATTCAAATCTGATTTAACAAATTTGGCATCTCTCTGGAAACAGGTGTACAAAAGTCGTGAAATATCAGCTTTGATGGTGCAAAGAGCTGAAAGAAATGGGTTCGAGGCCATAATTCTTACTGTTGATGCTCCTAGACTTGGTCGTAGGGAGGCAGACATTAAGAACAGGTGAATTTCAATACCTTTACCTTTTGGCATTTACTGTTATTATTCTTTTTCTTTTCTTCTCTTTTCTTTTTCATTTGTATGGAAGAATAGTTTCAGTCCTTTCCCTGCTATATTGGCCTAGTAATCCATGATCACTTCTGCAGGATGATCGCACCTCAGTTGAAGAATTTCGAAGGTTTGATTTCAACAGAAGTTCACACTGTGAGTGAAATGGAATTTTCTAATTTTTTTTGTTGAACAAAATTAACTAGACAGAATTACCAATCTTGTGGCATAAATCAAGAGGTGTCCTATTTGTCGTATATGGAGATTTGGACAATGACACTCTCATGCTTGGAGGAACTATAATTCTGCATCAAGAAAATTCCCATTCAGAATTTGATAAACCTTCTTTCTGCATCAACCAAACAAATGAAATGACACTTGAAATTGCATTGTCTGTCTAATGTGCTGTGAGAATGGGAATTAAAGTGCTATGGCATGGAGAGAATTCCTATATGGAAGGATAAGACTTACTAATAATGATAAGATTTAGAAGATAAACTAAAAGGACTTATTGACAAGGAAAACAAGAAAATTCATTTAATTAACGAGGGAAGTATTGGGGAGGGGGGATTTAACTATTGGGCATGTTCAAAATATCCGTATGCACAGAATATGGATGTGGTGTGTGAATACATATTTTCTAATGGGATTAGCTTGATGGAGTAATTTTTATTTTAACTAAATTATTAATGCATATGCAGGATAAGGGTTCAAATATCGAAGCCTTTGTATCAGGAACTTTTGATGATTCATTGTGTTGGAAGGTATTAACTAGGAATAACACAGAAACTGTAATTCTTGATTTGACATTTTCATTTTCTGCAAATGGCATATAAGGTGAAGTGATGAACTCCCTGCTAGTTAAGCATCCCTGTCAAACAGATCATATGAAAGAACACTCGTATAATGTTCTTGTTCTATTTCATCAAGATGAACGTATATAATTCATCAAATTCACATCTTCATATTATTTTTGTAGGACATAGGATGGTTGAAATCCATTACAAGTTTACCTATTCTGATTAAGGGAATTCTCACTTGTGAAGATGGTAAGCACCTTGTATGTGCAAGTGTTTTAAACCAGTTGGCCTCTTTAGTCGACTATTGTTCTTATTGAATTTTCATACTCGTCTGGCTACTGAATTCTTGCTACTGAATTCATACTCGTCTGGCTCAGCAATAAAAGCAGTGGAAGTAGGTGTTGCAGGAATTGTTGTTTCTAATCGTGGAGCACGCCAGCTAGATTATAGTCCCGCCACAATCACTGTTCTAGAAGAGGTAATTCTCTGTTCTTCTCCACATAATACATTGTCAGTTGTAGATTGATCAATTAGTCTTTAGATTATATAGTGCCTTTTGGAACTTGTAAGCAATTTGGTTTGACTGAGTTTACGTCGCTCAATTGGACAAGTCTAGTCTACGTGATAGTCTTTTGGGGTTAAAACATCGTTGTATTTAAAAATCATATGGTTGCAGGTGACTCTTGCTGTTCAAGGGAGAATTCCAGTTCTTTTTGATGGAAGAGTGCGGTGCGGAACAGATATTTTCAAGGCCCTAGCTCTAGGTGCACAAGCTGTTATGGTAAGTTACACTTTGATGGGGTTCAATCGTACAAGAATAATGACTATGATTTCATCCAACCCGTGCAGATTGGACGGCCAGTTATATTCGGGTTGGCAGCAAAGGGAGAAGATGGGGTGAGACAAGTACTCAGTATGCTGAAGGATGAGCTTGAGCTCACGATGGCCTTATCAGGCTGCTCTAGTGTGAAGGACATAACAAGACGTCATGTGATGACCGAGCAAGACAGATTCCATTGCAGACTATAGTTTATCACAACATCATTGTAGCATGTTTGATAAAGTAAACTCGACATCACTAGACAAAACATGTTAATACCACGTTGTATGTAGTATGTACCAAACATGTATTTGTTTCTTTTTAAATATTTTGATTGTATTAACATATGTGTCCTTACATTGCACGGACAATTTTAAGCAATGAGTTTTTTCTGGGGTAAATTAAAGATCGGTCACTGTTTTGGCACTTGTAGACTTTAAAGTCATATGGTCAAAACTTAATTCAATTAAAATCATATTTTAGAGCTAAAAGACTAACGTACCGTTACAATTGCAAAAAAAAACACTAATTTAATGATATTGTTTTATTGTGATACTGTTTTGTTGTGATAGTATTTTATTGCGATACTGTTTTATATGATACTGTTTTATCTATGATACTGTTTTATTTAGATAATGTACATTAATATATTTATACAATATTTTATCTTTGATACTGTTTTATTATGACAATATTTAAATATATGATCTTGTACTACTAATTGAGCATTTTAAGAATAGTATCATTACTACAACTATTAAAATATCTTGTACTTAGGCTCCGTTTGGAACAAATTGTTGTGAGTGAAACTTTTAGCGATGAAACTTTTGGTAAAAGTTCGCTGACCGTTTGGATATGAATCTAAAAGTTATTTGAATATTAAATTGAGTGTTTGGTTGCATAACTATAAAAGTACTTTTGTATAAACTTTATATTTATATGATTAAACATAAATTAATTATTATATATTTCATATTATTTGTTTTAAAATAAATAATTTTGTACATCCTATAATAACTATTAAAATTAATATATTAATTTAATTATCTTATTTTATTTTATTATATATGACTAACAATTATTAATTATTATATAACTCATATTATTTTTTTTAAAAGAAATCATATATTTTTATATCTTGTAATAACTGTTAAAATTAATATATTAATTTAATTATAATAACATGATTATTTTAGTATATTTAATTAAACAGTAATTAATTATTTAAATCAAATATATTATGTATAATTTGTATTATGTTATTTAACACGCCAATACCCCACCCCACCCCACTCCACCCCACCCGACCCCACCCCACCCCACATTATATAAGTATATAAAGTGACAATTTGATATAAGTAATTAATGTAGTAAATAAATTAATATCTTTTTTGGCGTATTAATAATAATTTTATTAAATTTTAAGTTCATTAAATGTTAATTACAATTTCTCGTAAAAGTTCAATTAAAACTTTTTAAAGAAGCTCAAAATTTGGACTTCTCTAAAATAACTTTTTTAAGCTACTTTTTTTAATCAAAAAGTGCTTGTTAATTTTAACCAAACAACAATAAAAATAATCAAAAGCACTTTTACTCTTTAGAAAGTGCTTTTAGACTTCAAAAAATCTTTTCCAAACACACTATTAGTTTTATATATGATCTTGTTTTTTCTACCATGATCATTGTTTATATAAATAATGTGTTATGGTACACTTATACTATCTTTTTATCTTTTATCTTTTTATTATGATAATCTTTCAACATATGATTTTTTATTATTATAATGTTTCAACATATGATATCCACTCAAACTTTTAAAGCGAGCATTCCAAAGAATCTATGATTCAACTTGGGACTAGATGCAAAAGCAGATCAATGATCTTATATTATTAACGGCGGTGCCGGACCGACATTTTAAGAACAATATAATTACTTCAACTAGCCTCCATCTTCATGATTCTATTTTGATGGGAATCTATGATAATGTTATTGGATGCGAAAGTGACTTTTCCATTAATGCTAATGATGTGACACCAAAGATGTGACTCAAGAACCCCTCGGATGGAACCACGTGTCGCACATCGATTATTCTTGTAAGAATTTGCCTATAAATACTAAGCTCATTTCCACAAAAAGGATGTTGAAAATATTACTCTCATTCAAGTCCTCTCGCTTCTAACCATTCTTGAGGATCTTAACCACTTGGGAATTTGTTAGTTAGATGTCCTCAAGCTATCACCTCTACCATAAAAGTGTCCTTGACCTTTGCTATTCTTCCACCGGCCCAACTTTCCTTCGTGGTTGAATAAACCACGTGGCGCCTTAGTAGGAAGAAAAGCGCACGTGCGAGAGTTATTTAGATAAAGTCTTATATTATATGGTATTTTACTTAATATAATTACTTCAACTAGTAAAACATTTTTTTTAATCTATGATCTTATTGATATTGTTTTATTATGATAATGTTTCAACAACTATGATCTATGACATCGCTTTTATTTAGATAATTTAATCTTTGATAATCGTTATTATGATAATGTTTCAACCTATGATATTGTTATTTATTGGGTTGTAGTTTGAGTATGTGATACTGTTTAATTAAAATATTTTCATGTATGATACTAATATATTAAGATATATTTATCTGTGATACTGTTTTAGTATGTATGATATTATTTTGACAAGAAAAATTAAAGATTACAATTTTAAGCTAAAAAGACGATTTCAAAAGACTAAAATTCATCGTACGCAGTGGCAAAACTATTAGTCTTGACCGACTTGTCGAGACCATTTCGAAAACAAATTATAATAAAAATTCTAAACACGTATGCAAATTATATACCCATTTTTTATGATATTGTTTTATGTGATACTGTTTTATTATAATACAGTATCAAACAATACACATGACTAACAACACAACAAATAATCTAATAGCCAACTTAATACATTATCAAGTTGCTATTCTATAATATAGTATCAAATTGTTTTCTATAATACAATATCAAACTGCTATTTACAGTATCAAAATAAAATTAGTCTAATTTAATTGTCCGACTCAGATCATCCTCCGATTCCAGCAATTTCTCCCAATCAATTTCATCTTCCTCTTCTTCCACCTTCCATCTCAACACCTCCAACATCCTACTTGCCTTCTTCTTCGCACGCTTACTTCCTGTTTTCTCCACATTTTCCAGTGTTTCTTCTGTCCCAACCTCATTTGCCAATCCCTAGAACCACAGCCCGCCATAACTCAGCATATTCACCAAACACTCTACCGCACCACCATCCAGCATTGCCGCTCTCCCTTCTACATTGGCAGCCAAATTACAGAGAACCAAAAGAACACGACCCATCATGTGCCCGGATTTCACCATGCCCAACAAAATCTGAACTGGTGACAGTTTCAAATTTATGGTAGAACATGCCAAAATTGTAAAGTCTTTTGCAACATCTTAAATTAGTGTGTTAGATGTTGGAAATATCAAACTGCTATTTACATTATCAAAATAACAAACCTCTTCTCCTCGAGCACCGACTTCTCTCCGGCTCTGATCTTGAGTAGGTAAACTATGGCATCTAGTTCTAGATTTTGGAAAGTTTAAATTGACAATTTGCTGTAATTGGAGTTCACAACAAAAAATCTATCCATAGTAAAGTCGACGGGGAGCTCCGGATAAAAAGCATTTGCCGGAGGTCGTCGGAGGTGGTGGAGGTGGAGGCGGTTTGTGGAGGTGAAAGAAGGCCGACCGATGAAAAATATGGATCACAAGGGGTGATTTTGAAATTAATTTAAAATATTGCTGAAAGTATGACTCATCACAATTTAGAAAAATATTTTGACCTAATTTGAACATGTCACGTGCAAGTGACTTATATGTAATTTTCCTTTTTTTTTCTTTTCTATAAGTATGTTTGGATACCTTAATTTTGTTGGCCCAATCCAAAATGATTTTTAAGGCCGATTCAGCCCATTTTATAGATCGTGACTGCTTGGACTAGGGTGGTAAAAAGCTCGTCGACTCGACTCGTAAAAGCTCGGCCCAACTCGAGCTCGGGCTCGAGAACGTCGAGCTAGAGCCGAGTTGAGAAAAAGGGCCGAGCTGGAGAAAAAAGCTCGGCTCTGCTCGTTTGGGCTCGTGCCCATGAGCCAATGGCTCGGCTCTCAGGCTTGTCCCCAACGGTCACGAAATCGTGACCGTTGGATAATCATCCAACATCCAACGGTCACATTTGTGACCGTTGGCCAACGGTCAGTGGACCATTTTTTTTTTCCTTTCATTATTTTCCTATAAATACCTATTTTCTAAACTCGTTTTTTCATACTTCAATCTCTTATCTCTCATTCAATTACATACTCAATCCATTAAAAATTCTCAAATTACATTCTCTCAAATCTCAATATTAGTGTTCTAATTAGTATCTAATATCTTATTATCTAGATATTACGCTATAATTTTCTACTTCTACTAATTTTCTCTCCATTTCTATTTTCTAGTTTCTACGTTCTAGTTCTACTACATTTTCATCTTCTCTTATTTTCTTTATTCTATTATTTCAAATGGCATACAACCAAAGTGATGATGATTTTAGTGGTCTTAATCACATTCCAATTCCAAATAATATTATTGATCAGTTTGGTGGTAGCGCTGATCCAATTGATTTGAAAGACGTTCATGACGATGCCGATACACAAACTACCATTGACTCTAGTACTAAACGAAAAGCCACCAAACAAAAAGCTATATGCTGGCAGCATTTTCAGTTGGTGCCGATTGGTAAACTAGTGAACGAAGTCCCTGAGTTCAAAGCACAGTGGAAACACTGTCGGGAGAAGTTTGCTTGGCACAAGGGGATAGGCACGACCCATCTAAACAGCACTTCAAAAAGTGTCAATACAAACATGGAGGTTTGGATACAAATCGCACAACTCCGGTTTGGATCTCCGGAGCCGGTCCGATGAGTCCCGCTCTCAACAACCGGATATACTCACAAGAACTCATGCGACACGAAGAAGGACTGCCGGAATTGATAGCATATGTCGGGTTTCCACTATGCTTGGTGGACAATCCTCATTGGGACGTCATTCGTCCAAAATATCTACAACCAAGGTACGTTAGTATTTCTAGAAATACACTTCGTAAATATACTATTGTTAGATATAATACTAAGAAAGAAGCTATTATTAATGATATTAATAATTACAACGGTGTTGTATCTTTTACATCAGACTTATGGACATATTGTAACAAAAAAGGATACGTGGTTGCAATTGCACATTATATTGATAATAGTTGGTTAATGCATAAAAAAGTGATAGCATTTAAATAAATAGACTATCCTCAAAATGGAAATAATATTTATCAAGTTTTATTAGGTGTGTTACATGAATTTAAATGTGATTCTAATGCTCGTAGTTTTACATTTGATAATGCAGGCCAAAATAATATAGTAATTGAAAAATTAATGCAACACTCAGTAATCCACAATTTGATGGTATTTTATTTTTATCCGTTGTGTGTGTCATGTCTTTAATTTAATTGCACAAGATGGATTAAAATTTATACTACCTCAATTGGAAAAAATTAGATATGCTATTAATTATATTTCGGTTTCACCATCAAGAAAACAAGTTTTTGCTGCTCTATATACAGAAAATGGGCTGCAATCAAAATATTTTGTAACTGATGTTGCCAATAGGTAGAATTCAACATATCTTATGCTTGAATTGTATGAAAGTTATGAAGATTGCATTACTTGTCTATTATAATGGCCGACACTCACACAGCTCAGAATATGATTTACAATTACATGATTGGAAAATATGTGGTCATGTTAGAAAATTTTTAAAAGTTTTTTACGACACAACAAATGCATGTTCTGGTGTTTATTACCCAACTACTCCACTTGTTTTAAATCATTTCTATTATATTGCTAACAATTTTAATAGGTATAAGAATTTTGCTCTTTTTACTAGTATTATAGATGTTATGGAAGCGAAATTTAGAAAATATTGGGAACAATTGCCTATGTTATTTTCATTAGCATGTATCATGGATCATCGACTTAACTTAGAGGGTACAAAAGTCACAATAATGACAATTTCGGATAAATTAACTTATGAAAATCCAAATCACGTGTCTTAATTTAGAACAAACTTTATATTCTATGTATGAGGTCTATCTTTGAAAAGGCCGGTTGCAAAACGTTGTCGACCCCCAATCCAACATATACTTCGTCATCAACTCATGACATTGACTTATGGAGTTACGTCGGACACATAGGGACCACTCAAGGTCAACAATTAGTTGGTTCTTCTTCTAGTTCTTCCTTTCCCCGTTCTAATGATATACCAGAGAGTTAGGTAAGTATTTTGCTCATGATGTGCTTAGTATGTTAGATGATGAGGAGAAAAAAACTTTAATATACTTAAATGGTGGAGACAACATCAACGTAGTTACCCAATTCTTTCCAAAATGGCACAAAATCTACTAATACATCCGGTCTCAACTGTAGCATCGATTGAGGTTGCATTTAGTATAAGTGGCGTGGTTTTATCTCGATATCGGTCAAGACTCAAGTTCTACATTTTAGAAAGTTCTTTCGTTTCTAAAGGATTGTGATGATGCCGAACTTCGAATTCAAATTAAAGTTGATGTAATAATGTCCAAGAAAAACTTGAAGATTTGAATATGGATTAATCATATTCGTAGTAAGTATTATTTTGCATTAATATTTACGTATTTGAAGAATTTTCATTATTTTAATAAAAATTGTACACGTAACATCTTGTTCGCCTACTTTTTAACTCCGCCTACTTTTAAAGTAGCCCAAGCTCGTAAAAAGTAAAAGGAAGAGGGTTTTAAATCTTACATTTTAACATAAAGGAATTTTTGATATAGTATTTCTTTTTTATTTTCAAATTTTAAAAATGTAAAACACAAAAAAAAAAAAGAAGTGAGTTTTAAATCTTTAAATTTTTACATAAAGGATTTTGTATTTCTAATTTCTTTTTTATTTTCAAATTCAAAACAAAAAAAACAAAAACATAACAAAGAGTCAAATATGAGGATTTTAAAAAACATAATAATTATGAGGATTCAATAAAAATTTTAACATAAAGATAAAGATAAAGATAAAGATAAATGATTCATATTTACATTTTTTTCTTTAACAAAATAGAGAGAATGATTTATTTTCAAATTTAGAAAAAAAAAAATTCAAAAAAAGAGGGCCGAGAGCGAGTAGACTCATTTCGTCCTACCCACGAGCTCGTGGGCCAACCGACTAGTCTAGAGATTTGAAGCTTGGTTCGTCCCTACAGAGCCAGCCAAACTGGGACTATGCTTGACCCAATGTTAAGAGTATTACGAAGGGATTTTTTCATAAACAAACCACTTTTTAAAAATAATTCTAATTTTATTAACTTAACAAATTTATTCTAAAAATACTACATTCTTAAAATTATATTAATTAATAAAATAATAAATTAAAATTAAATCTATACTACAATGAATTCGAGCCGAGCTTGGCCTTCATCCATCACTTTAGTCCCTATACTTCCTCTTTCATTTCAGACGAGCCGAGCTTGGCTTTTATATCAATCCCACATACGTTACTAATATTGTGTGTCGATGTTTTGATACAAATGTTACAAATGATATTTTGTAACAATTTGTGTTACAAATTGAAATATAAAATATCGTGTTTTATGGGCTGAATATAATATATTTAGTTTAGACAAAAATATTATTTAAACATTTGTATCAAACAAATGATCACAATATATATCCGGCCCGGCCCGGCCCGGCCGATTGGACTATGCTCGCCCAATGTTAAGAGTATTACGGAAAGTTACGCCTCATAAATAGAGGATTAAATTATTTTAATAACCGAGGACTGACCATTGAAATAAAATTCTTATTTTGGTACATGCTGGCGCCTTTCACTTTCATGGCAGCCCTTATCCACCACTACCACCATCACGCCACCACCCCCTCCGCCTCATCTCAGCCACCCCTTCACTCTTCTTCCTTCCACCACGTTTCAAACTCCGTTGCTCCACCCCCATCCCAGGTGTCTTCTTATCATTCTATCTCTAAACCCCCTCCTTCTCTCTCTCTCCCAAACCCCAACTCTTCTCAAACCCACCAGTTTTACTCTCCAAGCTACCATCTTTTCAACCCCTTTTCACCCCGAAGCCTCTTGAAACCTCTCAAACATCATTGAACCATGACTTTTCCCATTTACTGAGATTATCTGTCCACTATACTGATGTTCAATTTAACAAAGCGGTCCATGCCTCAATTCTCAAGATTGAGGAAGATACTTACTTATTCAATGCTCTCATTACATCTTATCTCAAACTGGGTCACATAAATTATGCCCAGAAAGTTTTCAGAGCCCTTTCAAGCCCAGATGTCGTGTCCTACACTGCAATGATTTCTGGTCTTGCCAAGTTGAATCTTGAAAACGAAGCTGTGAGACTCTTTTTTGAGATGATATGCTCAGGCATTGATCCAAATGGGTATACTTTTGTTGCATTATTGACTGCTTGTATGCGTTCATTGAATTTAGAGTTGGGGTTCCAAGTCCACGCCTTCTTGATTAAAACGGGTTATTTGGATTGCACTTACGTTGTGAATGCGCTTATGGGATTGTACAGTAAATGCAGTTGTTTTGATTTTGTTATCGAATTGTTTGATGATATGCCTAAAAGGGACGTTGTCTCTTGGAATACTGTGATTTCTTGTATGGTTAAGGAGGGTATGTATGATATAGCATTTGAATTGTTTCACTATATGTTGATAATCGATGGTTTTAGAGTGGATCATTTTACACTTTCAAGTCTCTTGGCTGCTTGTGCGGGATGTCTTGCAATAGGGGAAGGCCGAGAAATTCATGCCTATGCTTATAAAATTGGGTATGAAAACAATATGAGTGTTAACAATGCACTAATTGAGTTCTACTCCAAATCTGGGAATGTGAAAAATGCTGCGACTTTGTTCGAGAGGATGCCTGTGAAAGATGTTTTCACTTGGACTGAAATGATTACATCATACATGAGATTTGGGCTTGTTGATTTGGCTATGGATATCTTTGACAGGATGCCTGAGAAGAATTGTGTCTCCTACAATGCTCTTTTAGCAGGATTTTGTCAAAATGGAGAGGGCTTCAGGGCTTTGGGATTGTTTTGTAAAATGGTGAAGGAGGGCATGGAGTTAAGTGATTTCACCTTGACTAGTGTTGTAAATGCTTGTGGATTGATCATGGATTGCAAGATCAGTGAACAGGTTCATGGGTTTGTGCTCAAATCATATTTTGATTTAGATGATTATACTAAATCGGCATTGCTTGACATGTGCACAAGGTGTGGTCGAATGGATGATGCTGAAAAGATATTCGATCAGTTGCGGCTGAATCAGAGCAATTTAATTAATTTTACATCATTGATTTGTGGATATGCTCGATCTGCACAACCAGAGAAAGCAATTTCTTTAGTCTGCCAGTGGCAAAACGAAGAGTATAATTTTATGGATGAAGTTGCATTAGCTTCTATACTTGGCATAAGTGGAGCATTGGGGTTTCAGAAATTTGGTCAACAAATTCATAGTTATGCTTTAAAATATGGTTTCCTGTCTGACATAAGACTAGGGAATGCCATAATTAGCATGTACTTTAAGTGTGGTGACATGGAAAAAGCAATTAAGTGCTTCAATGTTATGCCTGCACGCGACATGGTTTCGTGGAACAGTTTGTTAGCAGGACATATCCTTCATAGGCAAGGGGAAGAGGCCTTGGCTGTGTGGGGGAAGATGCAAAAGGCAGGATTACAGCCGGATACGATTACCTGTGTCTTAATAATTTCAGCTTATCGACACACTAACTCAAATTTAGTTTCTCATTGTCGTGCTTTTTTTCTCACAATGAAATCTATTTACCATGTCGAACCCAATTCAGAACATTACGCCTGTATGGTTGGTGTATTAGGTTATTGGGGTCTTCTTGAAGAAGCAGAGGATATAATCAACGAGATGCCATTTGAGCCAAATGCTTCTGTTTGGCGAGCGATGCTTGATAGTTGTAGATTACATCTGAATGCAACAATTGGGAAAAGAGCTGCTAAGAAAATATTGGCAATGGAGCCACAAGATCCATCCACATATATACTGAAGTCAAATCTTTATTCTGCATCTGGTAGGTGGCACTGCTCGGAACTTGTCAGGGAAGAGATGAGGGCAAGAGGATTTCAAAAAATCCCGGGGCGGAGTTGGATCATTCATCACAATGAGGTTCATTCTTTCTTTGCACGGGATAAATCACATTCACAATCTAAAGACGTTTACAGTGCACTGGAGATACTATTCTTTGAATGCTCGAAAGCTGGTTATGTACCCGATTCAAGCTTCGTACTCCATGAAGTAGAGGAGCATCAGAAAAAGAATTTTTTGTTGTACCATAGTGGAAAACTAGCAGCCACCTTTGGGCTTCTGATGACCCGGCCTGGAAAACCTGTTCGGGTCATGAAAAACATCCTTCTCTGTGGAGACTGTCATACATTCTTGAAGTATGTTTCAACTGTTACAAAAAGGGAAATACATGTAAGAGATGCTTCAGGTTTTCACTATTTTTCTAATGGTGACTGTTCTTGCAAAGATTACTGGTGACATAAAGTTTTGGTTTAATTAATCACAATACGGATATTCAGGATGCTTTCAGTTTATTCTTTTACTTTTGGTGTTAATAGTACAAATATTTGAAGTTGTTGTAACATGTATGTAAATTTGCAAATGTTTGAACTTTGAACTGATAAAGAAACTTTTGGGATCATGTTCTGTTATTCAGGGTGAATTGATGTATTTCCTTGCCTACTTGCTGGAGAATAAGGCGATGTCTTGTATGATGGAAAAGATTTTAACTTAATCTCGTCCAATACGATATAATCAAACTGGAACCTGTGTTTGACCAAGAAACATAATAAATCATCATGCGTTTGCACATAATATGAAAATTTGTATTTCTCATAATATTCATCTTGTTGAAGAGTAAATAACCAACAAGCATGAATCAGCGAAGAATAATTGTTTTCAACACGTAAACCTGCTATTCCATGAGGCCTAATGATCTTAAAGAACATTGAAAACATAAACAAATCCTAAACTACATAGTAATTCGGCTAAAAACTAGTTCCTAACAAACAGCTTCAACTGCAAGTCTTTTCCTTTTCACTGAGGATCTGCAGCCACTAGGTCCAAAAGTCTGTTCTGATACATCAATTGAGCAACTTTCTTTGCCAATACATGTCTGCAAATTATATAGAGCAATATGAGAGAAATGGATAGGCAAATTAAAGTTTAAATAAAAACATAAATCAGAGAAAATCCATTATCTTACATGTTTCACCATTGATAAGCTTTTGGGAGAATGGCAGCTTCCTTTCCTAAGAGTTCCATTAACGTTTCTTGGATCTCCATAGCTAGCAAATTTGATATCGGATATAACTCGACCCCCATTACATGCCAAGTTCAAGCTATTCCCTTCATAAGCATGGCCAATAGCTTTTCCAACAGTAACAGTAAGAACGCCTACATTGCTAGGATTCCCCCCTAACTCTTCAAAAAGAACCAAATTGTTCTCTTCTTTATTTAAGTAGGAACGTGGGACGTGGTACCTGTAAAACACATGTATTTAGAAACAAAATAACATTTAAGTGACGAGAGGAAGATAGTAGAAAATCACATACCATCGCTGGGAAGATTGTCCACAGCCAGTCGTGCATTTACTACTGTAATATGCTCCACGATAGTCACACGATGAAGAACAGCCGTTATTGCCAGTAATATAGCTTGGCCAATATCGTCCAATATCATGTCCATTCACCCAAGCAGTTCCTTTTCCCATTCCCCACAAGTCTAGAACAACAGGTTCTTCACCACTTGGAGTTTTGAAGGTTGTCTACAACAAATTTTGGTTTGAGTTAGTAATGTAAATTTTTCCTGACAAAAACGTCAACATGAGTACAGTACATAGTATCTAGTGAAGTACCTTGTACCAAACAAACTTCTTGTTGAGAGGAACTTTATGATGCCAATTTCGTGACTTCCCATTATTGTCTTTGAAAAGTTTTCGTTCCCAACCATTCAATCCTACCTTGTAGCCCCATCTATTGTTCGTTAGGTCCTTCTCTCGACTGTTTGGTGCAATTAATTTAATCGGACCACCAATTCCGTTGTGTGTGTTGTCATAATGGTCACCATAATTCTGTTCATAAGAGAGAGAATAATTAAGTTACAGCTGAATATACGACGAATTTTGAGAACAAATAGTACAATTCTTACTTGCAGTCCAACTGTGACACTGAGCAAAGCAATATGGTTTGTCCCTTTCTTTATCTTAGCAGCTCTCTCAAACCAAAACTTGTAATCCCCACCTTGCGCGTATTTAGTTCCTAAAATCACGGACCATGTTATCAGCAAGCGAAAATCAGCAGAATTATGCTAAAAAAATAAGCAAGAATTACCTATGTGCTTGCCATTGACATATGCATGAAGGATATGTCCACTGTTCTGAATTTGAAGATTGACATCTTCGCAGCAGATAGGATCATCTTCATCAATTACAAAACTATACGAAAATTTACAGAGTTATTAACGACAAATACAAAATGTATTAGGCCAAAGAGATCAGAGGCTCAATACCTTGTCATGTACCATAAGTAGTCACTGGTATCATTTGTCACAAGTTTCTGATCAAGGAGTTGATTAGCATAAGTAAGATCACTTGAATGGGTGCCTGTGAGGTGCTCAAATTTCTCAATTCTCCACTTCCATTCCAAATTAAAATGCAACTTTTCTTGAGCTTCATCAGGGAGTTTCCTCACCAGCACAGATGTTTGAGTATTAACCTATAAGAAATTCATGAAACGAAAACTGTTAATTTAATATTTTCAAAATTATTAATGCATTAGTGCGAGATTAGTACTGCTTAGTTACCCGAGCTGTGTTGTAAACTTCAGTTTTACAGTCGGGAAGAATGCTGACAGACCAAGCTGGAACAGTATAGTTTGTGCCTTCAAAGTTGATTGCTATATCATCATGCTCATTTGCATTGCCAAAGAAACATACCCTTTGGCCATTGTAATTATAGATTGTATGCTGAATGTTGAAACAGAAGTTTAGTTTACTTTTCTTGCAATATTTTTTGCAGACAACATAAACAAAAAGGAAAATGCATATATACTTACAGACATCATACTTCCGTAATCTTTGTTTGTCACGTCTCCATGAGTTAAAATCTTCTCCATCGACATTAGATGGGAATGTAGCTCCTTAAGATGTCCATATTTGGGCTGGTTCGGTTCACCTAAAACATCAAATCGGATTTATTGAACTAGTTTAACATATATAAACCAGATGAAATGAACTAATCTGATTCTTTCACTACCATATTCATTGAGTGGTGCATCATAATCATATGTTGTTGAAATATATGGTCCCCCAGATACTCGGCCAAAATTAGTACCACCGTGATACTGCAAGTCGAATTTCAATATTAGTAAACATATATTTGGATTCGACTACATAATTATATATATAGAAACACTAAGAACAAATTGTTTGACAAACCATATAATAGTTCTGCACTGTGCCACCATATTGATAAAACCTGGCAACTGCAAAAGCAACATCTTCTGCAGTTCTATGAGGATTTTTGTCACCCCAACCCTTGTACCTTAAATGAAAAAATCCATGCAAGATCAGGAACATAAACATCGAAATCTTAAAAAAATAAAAAATTTTGAAATGAGAAATCTTGATACTTACCATCCAGTCCAATTCTCAGTCCAAATCTTTGGAACATTATTGTTGTTAGGAGTAAATTGATCACAATAATAGCCATTACATGTGTTCATCTGTTACAGAAATAGAACATTAAAACTGTAAATAGATTATCAAGTAAATTGTGAAAAATATTGTATATGTGTGTGTGACACTACATACCATTGGTGATGGAGCATCATCCTCTTGACACATGATCCAAGGGACACCGATGTCCAGAGACTCGGCAAAGTTAGCACACCAATTAATGTAAGATTTTCCGTCCCCTCCATATTTACCGATAACATTTCCATATTCGTTTTCAATCTGTTGTTATTTTCAGATGCAAAGTATCAACAAGCCTTCTAATTGCAAATGCATTAGATAATCAAATCGGTTTAGTTTACGAACCTGAGCAATTATAATTGGCCCCCCTTGATTAGCAAAAAGTTTTTTATCTTTCACCATGTCAACAATCAATGTTGTGAAATTTTTCATTTGATTCTGAGACAGAAAATCAAAAATCAAACATATGTTATCTAACTTTTAAGAAAAAAATTGAGAAAAACAAGGAGTGAGTTAAAGAAGGTTACAAATTTACCATGAAGGCATCATTTTTAGTCCTGAAAGCCATGTTAGGTATGCTTTTCAACCAAACAGGAATCCCTCTGCAAGAAATTAGTCAAGTTTATGGTCTTAAATCAAGATATATTCATCAAATAAAATAAAAAAAGTCGAAGAATGTTATACGTACCCATAATTCCATTCTGCACAAACATACGGTCCAATTCTAAGAATTGCATAAAGCCCTTCTTTTTGAATTGTCTGGAGAAACTTTATAAGGTCTAAATTGGCTTCAAAATCATACTGATATTCATGCAAGAAGAAAGAGTGAGTTACAAGTATAATGGTAGCAAACATTTGTCACTCGTGTTAAAATATGACAAACCTGTCGATATAGGGGCTCATGTGCATTCCAAAACACATAAGTTTCAATTGCATTAAGACCTCCCTCTTTTGCTTTCTTCATCAATGATGGCCACATCTGCAAAATATAATACATAACTTTATTGTTTCTTCATAATTTGTTAATGCAAAGTATGCTTATAATTTGTACCTCAGGAGTACTACGAGGATAATGAATAGCGCCGGATATGATAAGTCTCCTTTCACCATCAATTTTGAGAGCTCTTCCATCGTGAGCAATCTCTAAAGCATTCGAAAAAAGGTAAAAAGAGAATAAAACTAACGTCGCTACAAAAAATTTGTACGACCCCATTACTGTTTTAGCTATGAAAAACGATGAAAATGATCGAGTATTATAGAGCATATTTATAGTGAGATTAGCATAGTCTTAAACAAATAACACTACTCTAATAGATAATCTTGATTTGTATATTTGTATCTATCTATCTAAATGAGATAATTTGATAAATGTCAATAAAATTTCAAGTTATCAGCAAACATTTTTGTTTCTTTGCATGTTATTTTCTTATTAATATCTAAATGGATAGATTGGTTAACTAATAATTAGTTATTAAATTGATGAGAAATAATTAAAATTAACTAATCGATTCTTAAAGAGAGAAGATTTAGATTATGTATAACTCTTGAATTTTTAGTCTTATTTATCCATATGATTATCAGATTTTGGTCAAGAGTCCGAAAATTGGAGGTTTCATGGGTCTATATGATATTGGGCTAAGACTGGACTGGGCCAAACAGTGGCTAAATGGACGGGCCGTTGAGATCATGGGCATTCCTCTTAACATATATAAGTGATAATTATGCAATATACTGTTTAAAATTTTACAAAACTGAAAAATACTGTTTTTTAAAATATACTGAAAAATACTAATATTTTAAAATATTGAAGAAATTATTGTTGATTAGTCCAGTTATGTTTTGAAAGTAGGTTAATTGTTTAAAAATGACTGAACTTTGTTATACATCGCGGATATCTCATTGAACTTTAAAGTGTTGCTAAAACTTACTTTATCGTTTGAAAATACTCTTCGTCTATCACCCCAGTTCCATAGTCTTGTTTGCTAAGTTTGACGGATTGTCAACATGGCAGACACTTTTCACACGTGGCACACACTACCGTCCATATCTAATGTCTAGCTAAGAACATACCACACTACCGTCCATATCTAATGTCTAGCTAAGAACGTTATGTCATGTGACTGAATTGCACTTCAAAAACGTGATTTCTATTGAGTGAAGTTAAACGTTAAAACACTTACTTCAAAATCACAAAATTAGCCAAATCCAATTCACAATCCCAATTATGTTTTGAACCCTCACCCCATCTAGGGTGGGGTGGGGGGGTGGGAGTGACTTGGTCAATTTTTGGATCCAACCCAACACCTAAACCGACTTAGCCGGTGTGGGTGATTTCCATCCCAAACCGGCCAATTCCATGAGCTAAAACCGAACCAAACCAAATCAAATTTGGTTTGGGTCGGTTTAGTTACTAAGTCGGTTTTTTTCCCTCTTTTCACCTCTTTTCAATTATTATTTTTGCCTGTTTTGAAATTTTTTTTCCTAAGTTTTCTGTGAAGCCACAAAATGATTATTTTATAACTAAATTCTTGTAAAACTACAAATATACATAAAAATTTCTACTCTTCAAATTCTTTTATCCTAAATTAATGAGAAACAAGGAAAAAAAATTAAAATACCCCAAATCAAAATTTTTGCAACTAAATTTTCCCCCCTTAAACTACATTGATAAATCAATACCCCAATGTGATAAATTGAAAATGTAGATAAATAAACTACAAAAGACCGGGGAGGGGGGTTATCAACTTAGATTTGAATAGATTTTAAAAATCTATATAAATTTTGGCGTTTTCAATTTAGATTTTTATAGATTCAATTGAAATTTAGGTATTCTCAACTTAGATTTTAATATATTTAATTGAAATTTATGTGTAATCAACTCAAATTTAAATAGATTCTTTAGAACTTTTGGTGTCCCCAATTACTAGTGGATTTTTAAAGATTTCATTAATTAGAAAATTTAAACAAATTTGTATAGATTTCAAGCTCATAAATATGAATACCGAATTCTTTATGAATTCTATCCCACCCCTCAAAATTTCAATCCAACTCTTTTTCTTACGCATCTCTTCCTCTCGTCTCTCTCTCAATTTGTGCCATAAGTTTTTGTAGTACACGCTTGTTCTTGATTTTCAATTTATATTAGCGTGGAAGTTTATTGAATTTTTTAATTTTATTTTTAAATTTTTTTTGTACAATTGTCAAACATCATCTTTGAAATTTTATTTTTGATGCTCCATGACCATTCATTGAACCAAACAATTGGACTAAAAAATAAATAATTTATTGGTAAATATTAAGTAGATAATTAGTCTAATACCATATAGGATAATTAGATATTGAACTGTATAATCATTATAGCACTAATTTTTTTTTTTTTAACTTGGAAAGATACTTGTTAACTGCGACACATGTAAATTATTTTTTTAAGTCATAAAATAACTTTTTATACAAAATGGTTAAATAACTGATTTTGAAAGACAATGAATCCTAAATATCCATCATCTAGTCTTGGATATGAAAGAGAAAATTTTACTAAAAAAAAGTTAAAATTAAACTTTATATCAATTTTTTTTTTCAAGAAACCTTGCTCTTTAATCAAATTTTTTTTTTAAAAAAAATTCAAAACTAAGGAAATTAATAATAGTAATGTGAGACAATGGATTTAATTACGCTTTGAGCTTAGAGACGACGAATGACCTATTTATTAGTTTATTCCATAGAAGTGTAACTGACACAGTTGTCGAATTGGTATATTTCTCTCAATCCATTGAATCACCTACCTCTTTATATGAAAAGAGTTTTTACTTCTTTATATTTCAAAAAAATTTCTCTTTCCAAAATTCTACTTAAAATATTTGTTTATGTAAGACAAACACTTGATTTATTTAGAATAAAAACAATGTAAAATTATTATTTTTAATAAAAAGACTACAAATCCATGAAAATTCATATAAATCAATAAGAATATATTGAAATTTATAATATAGAATTCTGTTGAAATTTTATAAATTCTGTGGAATTCTATTCAAATTCATAAATATTAACAATTCTTTTAAAATCTGAATTGAGGACACCATTTTAAATAAAAAGATATTTTTCAAAAATTGTCTTCATTTCATATTGTCATTTTTTTTTTTTTTTTTTTTTTTTACCGGATTGGTTTAAGTGGGTTGGATTGTTAATCCGCAACCCAACCCGACCCAATTGACATATGCTTTCATTTAACCAAACTGGCCCAAGTAGGTTTGGGTCGGTCGGTTTCCCAAGTTTTTTGCCCACCCCTAACCCCAACCTCCTTTCCTCCACGAACATATTTCAGGATTGAGATGAAAACTCCTCCAATTTTTCGTAGATAATGGATGGTGATATGTGTCATTATCGTCAATTTCCAATTTTGAAGACCTCCAGGATGGAGGTTAATCCAGGACGTCAGTTTCAGGGTTGCAAGTTATATATGATGCTAGATACTTGTGATTTCTTTTGTGGGTGGATCCTCCAAGCATCCTATATACAAGTCATTCATCAACGAATTTCTACAAAATAAGATTGTGGATGAGAATGAAAAAGGAGAAATTCGCTTGAGCTTCAGAATTTATCAAATTGGTTTTTGGTTGCTCTTTAGCTTCATTGTTCTTTGTCTTGTCTTCTAAAATCGTATTGTAATGAATTTTGTAATGTTGGATTTAGTTTGATGGAAATCAAATTTTGTAATTGAATTCATCTTATGTTGTAATAAATGGAAGTTGGTAGTTTTATTTTTTTTTAAAATGAGTGTTGTTGCACTGGTTTGTGTAATGTTGAATTTAATATGATAAAAAGCACATTATCATAATATATGTCCTGTCATTGCAGTGGATTATGCCATCTGTGTCATTGTCGATTCATGTCCTTGTTTGGCAGTGTATTGTTTGATTAAGGTCACATTTTGTTTTGTTTTGGTAGTGTTCTTGGCAATGTTGACTGGGTTGTGGATGCATGTCCTTGTTTGTGGCAGTGTCTGGTTGGACGAAGGTCACATTTTGCCTGTTTGGGCAGTGTTTTTGGTAATGTTGGCAGTGATATGGATTAAGGTCCTAGTTTGATTGTGGTTTAAGTTTGCTTTATTTGATGAATGAGCTCAGTTGTAGTTTGTGTTTGTGTTTGGCAGTGTATTGATGGTGCTTTTGCCAGTGTATTGATGCAATCTTGAATGAGCAAAAAAATGTCATTTGAGCAAACTTGAAAGTAGCAATAATCTAACAATTTGCCAACAGTGCAGATCACCTGGTTTTATCTCTTCAAACAGCATTAGCATATTCAAACATATTTTGGTGGATGATTTAAATTTTATACGAACTCTTGAAGAGCACAATAAAACTGCATATTATTTGATAAATGGATTTGAAGCAAAAGATTTGGGAAAAATCAAATTTTTGTCTTGGCTTGTATAACATCTATTAGAAGGATTGTTTATTCATCAATCTTTTTATAAAGAAAAATTCTTAAAACGTTTTTATATAGATTAAAGTACATCCATTAGCATCACCTATGATCTTTGATCATTTGAAGTGAAAAATGATCAATTTCGTCCACTTGAAGATTGAGAAAAAGTTCCTCGTCGTGAAGTACTACATCTAAGTACAGTTAGAGCATTAACATAAAATTGCACTTAACCAGACATATGTTTTTCTAAAAATTTCCTTGCAAGATATAATTCTGCACCAACTCAATAAATAATTGTAGAAGAGGTTACTTTAATAAAAGACCAATTGTCAAACAATTGAATAATTCATGAACATTTAAAAATAAGTTTCAAAACGTTAATTAATTTGATAAATGAAAACCTAATACTAATAATCAAAATTATGACGCTGATCGTCTTTTTAATTTAAGGGAAATTGGCCAAAAACATCCCTAACGTATGGATCCGGTGCACAAATCATCATTATCTTTCAAATTTTGGCAATTACATCCCTTACCTATCCATGTAGTGTCCAAATCATCCTTTTGAACGGAATCCATCCAATATTCCGTTAAACCTTTGGGATTTTGGCACAAATGGTCCCTAACTTTTGTCCTTATGGTGGAATTGGTCCCTAACGTTTATGTTTTGGCAAACAAGTCCTTAATCTATGTGTTTTGGTGCGAAATTGGTCTTTATGGAATGAAAAAGACAAATATACTTTTAGTTTAATTAGAAGAAATTGTATGTGGATTCCTAATCATTAAAAAATGTGCAAATAAGTCCAATACTTTTATTTTTTATAAAAAAAATTAAAAAAACTAATGAGTATTTTTTTTTTGAATTAACACTTTAGTAATAAACATGTCAAATAAATTTATTATTTTTATTATTAAGTAATAAAAAGAAATCATTGTGAGAAATCATTTTTCTCTCTCTTTACTTATAAATTTTTCTCTCCCTATTTACTTTAAAAATTAAGTTAAATAAATAACAAAATGACGTATATAATTTTATGACATTGAACTAATCTTATTACATTTTTATTTAACATAAAAATACTAATAAAATTAATTTACACATTATGTGTTTTATTTTGAATGAAAATAAACGATAAATTAAAATATAAAGAATATAGTTGAATTTCTAATATTTGTAGTTAATAAACATATAACTCAATTAAATAAAAGTATTTGAACATCAAGTTTGTGACAAAGTTATTTTTTATATAACAATAAAATAAAAATTTTAATTTTAAATAATATATTTATTACTTCATAGTAAAAATAATAATTTTATTTTACATTTTTATTACTAAAGTGTTAATTAAAAAAAAATTCATTAGTTTTCTTTAATTTTTTTATAAAAAAAAATAAAAGTATTGGACTTATTTGCACATTTTGTAATGATTAGGAATCCACATACAATTTTTTTTAATTAAAACTAAGTGTTTATTTGTCTTTTTCATCCCATAAGGACCAATTTCGCACCAAAACACATAGGTTAGGGACTTGTTTACCAAAACATAAACGTTAGGGACCAATTCCACCATAAGGACAAAAGTTAGGGACTATTTGTGCCAAAATTCCAAAAAGTTTAACGAAATATTGGATGAATTCTGTTCAAAAGGATGATTTGGGCACTACATAGATAGGTAAGGGATGTAATTGTCAAAATTTGAAAAGTAAGGATAATTTGCATATCGGGTCCATACTTAGGGACGTTTTTGGCCAATTTCCCTTAATTTAAAACTTCCTAAGTAAATCTAAGTTTACTTGGCAACCATTGGCACAACAACTTCACCAATCTGCCACGCATCCAACACGTTAAATATCACCGAAAATTTGTTAAGAAGGAGGGATGATTACAAATAATTATATTCAGTAAAATGCATGCTATTCCACAATCAGTCTAAAAATTATAATTACTTGTAAAATCATCTTACTAAACTGAATTGGAAATTATCACATCATGACAATAATAATCCAGACAAGTGATGCAAATAAACCGAACCTCAAGATTTAATCGAACTAATCCATAATTTCTCCCCAATGAGCACTTAATTAAAATAATTAAATTTTATAAATAACTGCAATAATTAGAAAGTCGTAGAAATCAACTAATAGTATATAGCACTTCACCTTAAACGTAGAATTTGAATTTTTGGAAATAGACTTGGAAAAAAAAAAAAAAAACTAATTTACACACGAAAGCAACTTGACGTGAAATGCACTGGATGTTGAATGATTAGAGCAAAACTTACAAAAAAGTACTACAACGCTGCTGAAAATAATAAAATATTTTCTTTGCGTGGAGGAGTAAGTAAAACCTGCCAGCTGTTTTCCTTGAATAAAATGTGAGTGGTGAACTAATTTTTATTGATTAAGCTTTGCCCTTTATAAAAGAAACAAACTCTAGAAATTTAGTTTTATTGGTATCCTAATCTAAATAGGAAAGAGGGACAGAGATAGACTTAAAATAAAAATTGGAATTCAAATGCGAAATCTATAATCTGGCAAAAAATGCTATTCAAAAAAATAGTCCATTTTAAGATCATTTAACTATAGAAATTTTTAGTCTTCTCTGTCTTGAGTTCAACTTATTCAAAAATATTTTTTCTCGGGTCATTAATCGTAAATAAATGCAAGCTACCAAACGAGTCTAATATTGATATGCTAAAACTTATTCTTTTAAAAATAAATTATTTAACCTAAAAATAAATTGATTTTAAAATTTGACTTTCACTTAAGTCCTTGAATAACGAAGGAAAAATTTGGGGTTCTACAATTTATCTTCTTTAAAAAAAAATTTTGTCCTCAAAATTTACCTTAGCTAATCAAAGCGTTCTTGATACCTAGCTTCTGCTCCCTCCTGCTGGTTTAAGGCGAAAACCCTGGGTTCTCTTTCTTTGTCCTGTTCGTTGTCCCTTTCTGGGAGTTCTTGGCAATTTTGGACTATATGACCGACTTCATCGCATCGATAACATACATTCTTCTCGTCTGACAGATACTCGTCCTTATGGGTCCCATCGCACTCAAGTGGCGTGAGCAGAAATTTAATGTTGGGGGTCCTCAACAAATATGTGTGGGAGGCTTTTTCGGGTTCTGGGCGGCCCGATTTCCAAACCACGATTACTAAGTCAATTTTATGAGAATCTAATATTTTTTATGTCATAATCTTTAAAAGTTTATAAGAAAATATTGAATACAATCGATTCATGCGCTTAAACGTGATTCGATACTCACTTCGTGTTTGTTGTGATTGCTTGAAAAGACTAACTTCAATACTTTTTTCTTCCTTATTGAATGATTCTAATTTAATTCGAGTTAGATTGGACTTCATTTGTTTTCATTGTTGAGTTTGGGCTTTACTATTTTTGTTTTGGTTGATTTAAGAAGAATAAGTGATCTTAAAAGCATGTTTGATTCTACTATTTTGGAAAAAAATAGATTTTTCCTAAACAAATTTTGGCCCACATTCTATTCAATAAATTTGTACATATAGCATTATCCTTTCAATTTTACCTTTCTTTTGTGTATCTAATTATTAAATAGAGGACAAATTGATAAATTAGTAATAAATAAAGTAACCAAAAGTCAACATTTGTGGGCTACAATTAATTAATTGGCTCTATATTCTTTGCTATGAATAATCTATCTTACCTCCAAAATAGTAGAATCAAACACAATATTTAAAAAAATTAAAAAAAAAAAAATTCCAGAAAGTTGGGGTCCCGGTCCCCCAGACCCCCCCACCTCCGCCTCGACCGCACTTAAGGCATGGCGGGATGACTTCATTCGGTTTGCTTAATCCCGATCTATTATTAGCCTTCTTGAATAGTCTATTTTTATTTTCTATGGGCTTATTTGCACAAGTGGTCTCGACTTTTGTATTCTTCATGGGTTGAGGACCTATCATTTCATTTTGACAGTTAACCCCTATTTCAAATATTTTTTGTGGTAATAGTCCTTTTCACCAATTTCCATCCAAATCACCATGAAATTTGAACGTGGAATTTTTTTATTTAACATGGGTTTATTTGCACAAATGGTCCCGACTTTTGTAAAAGAAAATTTGTAGCAAAAATCCATAATCTTTTAGAAAGTGTTGAAAAGTTCCATAACCTTCTAATCCTAACACATGACCCCAAACCTTTTTACAATTTTACCCATAACTTAAATAAATTAAAAATAACTCATAAACCTTTTCAAAATACAAATAAGTCCTAAATCTTTTTATTTTTTTTTACGATTTACACTTAAAACAATAAAAAGTACGCTTAGAGCATTAACATAAAATTGCACTCAACCGGACATGTTTTCCTATAAATCTCCTTGCAAGATAAATTATGCACCAACTCAAAGACATTAGAGTAAATCATTATAAAATTATTACAATTTAATAATCAAGTTGAGAATGTGTATGGTTGAGGAATGTTGTAACGCCCTCAAAATTTCTAAGGCTTCGTGGAGTTACTAAAATTCATAGAGAATAAATAATTGTAGAAAAGGTTACTTTAATAAAGACAAATTGTCAAACAATTGAATAATTCATAAACATTTAAAAATAAGTCTCAAAACGTTAATTAATTTGATAAATGAAAGCCTAATACTAATAATCAAAATTATGACGTTGATCGTCTTATTAATTTAAAATTTTCTAAGCAAATCTAAGTTTACTTGGCAACCATTGGCACAACAGCTCACCAATTTGCCATGCATTCAACACGTTAAATATCACCTAAAAATTTGTTAATAAGGAGGGATGAGTACAAATAATTATACTCAGTAAAATGCATGCTATTCCACAATCGGGTCCAAAATTATAATTACATGTAAAATCATCTTACTAAACTGAACTGTAAATTATCACATCATGACAATGATAATCCAGACAAGTGATGCAAATAAACTGAAATTCGAAAGTTTAACTGAACTCGAAAGTTTAACTGAACTAATCCATAATTTCTCCCCAAGGAGCACTTAATTGAAGTAATTATATTTCATACATAACCGCAATAATTAGAAAGTCGTGAAAATTAACTAATAGCACATAGCACCTCACCTTAAACGTAGAATCTGAATTTTTGGAAATAGACTTGAAAAAAAAAAACTGATTTACACACACGAAAGCAACTTGATGTGAAATGCACTTGGATGTTGAATGACTGGATGCAAAACTTACAAAAAGGTATCACAAGGCTGCTGAAAATAATAAAATATTTTCTTTGCGTGGTGGAGTAAGCAAAAACTGCCAGCTGTTTTCCTTGAATAAAATGTGAGTGGTGGACTAATTTTTAGAGATTAAGCTTTGACTTTTATAAAAGAAACAAACTCTAGAAATTTAGTTTTATTGGAATCCTAATCTAAATAGGAAAGAGGGATAGAGATAGACTTAAAATAAAAATTGGAATTCAAATGAAATCTGTAATCTGGCCAAAAATGCTATTCAAAAAAATAGTCCATTTTAACATTATTTAACTATAGAAATTTTTAGTCATCTCTATCTTGAATTTAGCTTATCCAAAAATATTTTTTTTCGAGTCGTTAATTGTAAATAAATGCAAGCTATCAAACGAGTCTAATATTGATATGCTAAAACTTATTCTTTCAAAAATAAATTATTTAGCCCAAAAATAAATTGATTTTAAAATTTGACTTCCACTTAAGTCCTTGAATAACAAAGGAAAAATCCGGGGTTCTACAATCTATCTTCTTTAAAAAAAAAAAATTGTCCTCAAAATTTACCTTAGCTAGTCAGAGCATTCTTGATACCTAGCTTCTGCTGCCTCCTGCTGGTATAAGGGGAAAACTCTGTCTTTTCCCTCTTTGTCCTGTTCGTTGTCCCCTTTTTGATGGGAGTTCTTGGCAATTTTGGACTATATGACCTGATTTACCGCATCGATAACATACATTCTTTCCGTACAAACATTTGTCCTTATGGGTCCTACTGCACTTAAGGCATGACGGGATGACTTCATTCGGTTTGCTTAATCCTGATCCATTATTAGCCTTCTTGAATAGTCCATTTCTATTTACTGTGTACGGCTCATTCTATTCTGGCTTTTTAGAAACCTCAGAACTGGGTAGGACTTTCTCCTCCAACCCTAATCCAATAGAGATTGCCTGTGCCCGACGTAAAGCTTCTGCGTAAGTAGTATACTGTTGGGCGGCCATGATTCCTTTGATCTCAAGTCATAATCCCATCTCGAACCTCTTGGCCTTCATCAGCTCGGTGTTAACCATGTGCAGTACATATTTAGACAGCCGTTCGAATTTTCTTTCGTACTCTCCAAGCGGCATGTTCCCTTGCGTGAGTTGAAGAAATTCTGCCACATTTTGGTCCTTCAATGACAGAGGAAAATATTTACCTAACAATGCTTCCTTAAATTGGTTCCGGGTTAGATTACGTTGTTGCTATGTAGTCACGGTGCGAATCGATTCCCACCGGTGGCTAGCATCGTCGTCAAGATGAACCGCTGCGAAACCTTCTGCGTATTGTTGCGATTCGGAGCTCAAAATCCCTTCAAGTCTCCTCAGCCACTCCTCAACCGTGAAAGGATCATCCTTACCATTAAATGATGGTGGTCTAAAACGACGAAATTGTTCAACCATCGAACTTGTGTTATCAACTCTTGTCGTATTCGGGGGTGGCTCCTGAGCCTGCTGTCTGCCCAAGTCTTGCACAACTCTCATCAAGTTTCTGAACATAGTTGCTTGGGTTTGAGTTTGTCGAGACATTTTCTTTGAATAAAACAAAACAATTTTATCTTAGAACGCTCAACAACAACAACACCATACGAAGTATTTTCTAACGGAGAGGAAAGAAAGAAAAAAATAGAATTTATGCAATTTTATTAATTTCATTTAATAAAAGAAAAAAAAATTAAAAAAAATGTTTATAATTAAGTCCAACTAAAATTCTTACTAACCTCGACATTTTTTTTTGAAATAATAAAAAATGCAAAAAAAATAAAATGGAAAAACTATTATTCAAAATCCTAATCCCTGTCTTCACTTATCCAGCTTCCATGTACTCTTGGAACCTTGGCCGGAGAAGCTTCTCATCTAAAATAACACTTGATTTTGGCTCGGATTCCAGTTTAGCCTCGTGCCCAGCTTCGCCTTGTGCATCGACCTCAATTTCTTGTTCGACTTCAAGCTCAGGCTCAATTTCTTGCTTAGGTTTAGCTTCACCTTCAGGCTCGTCTTCTTACTCGGGTTCCTCAAACTCGAACTCAAAATCAGGTTCGTCTCCTAACTCCGGCTTCTCTAACTAGCCGTACATTAGCCTATATTGCAAACTCTTCCCAAGTGTTAATGAGAGCCCTACAAAAATCTTCAAAATCTACCATGCCCGGATCCAGTATATCCTCTAGGGTCCTAAGTATGGCCGTCGCAACGCGCTAGCCCTCATTTGAGAAGGTGTCTATTAGGTGTGTGATAGCTTGTGCATGAGTGCTCTGAAAACCGACTTTCAAAGCTCGTTCCTAGGTTGCATGGAATTGTTGCACGTTTTGTTCAATCGTAGAGTCAAGATCCAGAACAAAATGTTCGTATGCTCAAATTATTACGGTATTGGGATCCAAAGCGCCCCATACCCAATTCTTTTCCTTGCGGTCCCGCTAATTCTAGTCATGTTTGTCACCTATGTTACGACAAGTCTAACATGTCAAGTATTTAAAGTTCTAATTGTAAAGTATACATTATCATGTTTCACATACTACATAATCTTAAACAACTATACAGAATTACTAAATAGTTCAAATGCAATAGGAAAAAAAATAAATTAAGCCACAAATATTTTATAGAATCATGCTAACGAATTTATTCGGACTAACAAAAATAATTTAAGGCAAATAAATATATTTTCTTATTTCATACCTTGAAAAATACTGGATGGTGGCTGATCAATGAGCTCTGGGTGCCAAATGTCTCGTACCAAAATAGAATAAAATAAAATATTTATTATTATATTTTTTTGTTATTGTTCAAATTTTTTTTGAAAGTATCATTCACATGAACAAGATAAAATAATGTTCACCAGGAAAAAGATTTGTTTATCGCTTATGTGAACAGATGAAAACATTGTTCAAATTTTTTGTTTACAATGTTCTTTGTTTACGTGAGCACTAGACAATATTGTTCACTAAAAAAATATTTTTTTTTCTCCGAGTCTACAGAAAGGTATACCCGAGCTCTGATACCATTTGTAACGCTCCAAAATTTCTAAGGCTTCGTGGAGTTACTAAAATTCATAGAGAAATAAATAATTGCGGAAGAGGTTACTTTAATAAAAGACCAATTGTCAAACAATTAAATAATTCATAAACATTTAAAAATAAGTCTCAAAATGTTAATTAATTTGATAAATGAAAGTATAATGTTAATAATCGAAATTATGACGTTGATCGTCTTATTAATTTAAAACTTTCTAAGCAAATCTAAGTTTACTTGGTGACCATTGGCACAACAGCTTCACCAAACCGCAACGCATTCAACACGTTAAATATCACCTGAAAAATTGTTAATAAGGAGGGATGAGTATAAATAATTATACTCAGTAAAATGCTTGCTATTCCACAATCACCCAAAATTATAATTACATATAAAATTATCTTGCTAAAACTGAACTGAGAGTGATCACAATATGATAATGATAATTCAGGCAAGCGCTCCAAATAAACTGAAACCCGGAGGTTTAACTGAACCCGAAAATTTAACTGAACTGATTCATGATTTCTCCCAAAAGAACACATAATTATAGCAATTAAATTTCATACATAACTACAATAATTAGAAAGTTGTGGAAATCAACTAATAGCACATTAGCACCTCACCTTAAACGTAAAATTTGAATCTTTGGAAATAGACTTGAAAAACAAACTGATTTACACACGAAAACAACTTGATGTGAAATGCACTAGATGTTGAATGAATGAATGCAAAACTTGGAAAAAGGTACCACAAGGCTGCTGAAGAGAATAAAATATTTTATTTGCGTGGAGGAATAATCAAAAATTGCCGGCTGTTTTCCTTGAATAAAATGTGAGTGGTGAACTAATTTTTATTGATTAAGCTTTGCTTTTTTTAAAAGAAACCATGTCTAGAAGTTTAGTTTTATTGGAATTCTTATCCAAATGAGAGTGAGATAGAGATAGAGACAGACTTAAAATAAAAATTGGAATTCAAATGCGAAATCAGTAATCGGGCAGAAAAAGCTATTCAAGAAAATAGTGCCTTTTAAATTCATTTAACTATAGAAATTTTTAATCGTCTCTATCTTAAGTTTAGCTTATTCAAAAATAAATTTTTTGTACCATTAATCATAAATAAATGCAAGCTACCGAACGAGTCTAATATTGATATGCTAAAATTCATTTTTTCAAAATTAAATTATTTAGCTCAAAAATAAATTAATTCTAAAACTTGACTTCCACTTAAGTCCTTGAATAACAAAGGAGAAATTCGGGGTTCTACAAATGTGACCCATCGTATTCAAGAGTCAAGCAGATTAACTTCAACAAAAAATAGTCCAATAACATTGTATGAAAATAATGCAGTATGTATTGAACAACTTAAAAGAGACTATATCAAAGGAGATAGCACAAAGCATATTTAATCAAAAAAATTCTATACACGTGAGATTCATAAGAATGGAAACATCGATGTTCAACAAATTCACTCCAGTGATAGTTTGGCAGACTTATTCACAAAGACATTACCGGCATCTACATTCAAGAAATTAGTATATGAGATAGGAATGCGTCGACTCAAATATTTTTAGTGTTGACATCAGGAAAGTACTTGTACTCTTTTTTCTTCGTCTATGTTTTGTCCTATTGAATTCTCCTGATAAGATTTTAATAAGACAACATTTTTAGTACTACAAATTTTTAAAAACTAACAATATTTTTGTCCTATCTAATTTTTTCTCAAACAAAGTTTTTGACGAAGTAGTGATTGTATAAATAATCATCAAATGGGTAGTGATATAAAATAGATAATAGTTGATGACTATTTAGGATCCATTTGTGGTTGATTTTAGAGTTCAATTTTTGATTGTCAAACAATCGTGAATTGTTTTAGGTATTTGTAAATTTGAAAGAGTGATTATAAAAAAATCGATATCATTTAGCGAAGATATTTTAAAAAGCGGTAAAATAGTAGTTTATTATATTACATTTTAGCTTTTCCACTTATCTATTATTAAAATATCAATTTTAACCTTAATTTGTTAAATTGATTCCTTATATGTCCTAATTATAATGGATCTCTACAAATAAACTAAATTTAAATATAATTAAATTTTGTACTAAGACTAGAGGTGTCAATCAAGGTCGGGCAGTAAGGTGGCCCACCTCTCGATAAAGTCCAATGACTACCACATTAGAAAAAGCCCGCGCCACAGCCAAGGTTGCGCGGGTCAATCCAACCCACACAAAATTGAACACGAGACCGGTAGCACCGGTTGGCCCATCCGGGTCGAGCCCATGTGGGCCGCGGTTCGACCAGTTCGGACCAGTATAAATAAAAATTTTTTTTGAAATTACTAAAAAAATTTAGTTACTTATTGTAATTCAAAAAAAAAAAATATTACATATATAACAAAAATGTGTTAAATTACTAAATAAAAATAAATAACAATGATAAATTCATATTTGTTAATTTTTCAATTCAATTTCTATTTATTATTTATATATTTAAAGACTAAAACATCACGCATCTCATCATTTTTTTCATTTTAAGCGGCTATATCGCCATTTTTTTTTTTTTAAATATCATTTCAAATATGAAAGTTTGAATTTTACTCACCATTTTTTTTAAAAAAAAAAAAAAATCAAAGCGGTTCACGGAATTAGACCTCTTCGGCCCGTGAAGGGCCATGAGTTGGCCTCATCGTCGGCCCGTGAACAGTCCTCCCGGTTCAAGGCGGCTCATGTTTTGGTCGAGGTGGTGGGCGATGCGGGTTCGGCCCGCCCAGCCGCCCGCACCGCCTTGACATCTCTAACTAAGACTATACTTTTATTGTGTAATTTTTATAAATTTTAAATTTTAATAGATTATTATTTTTTAAATTTTAAAATAATTATGATGATTGCATTGTCTTGAAAAATAATATCATAATATTATAGGTAAATTATATTCACACTACTTTTTAACCACATTATATTTTAATTGCAATAAGAGTTTTCAAATATAGCACATTTTCGTATTTATGTCTACAACTATTTTTATCACATTTTTATCATCAACTTATTGATTTGCACATCTTATCTTGTCTTTGATGATTATTTATGTCCAAAAGTTAATAAAGAGGCGTAAAAAGATTTTTTTCCTCTCGTATTTTTAAATAAGTAATAATTAACAAATATAAAAGTTTAAAAAAATACTTGCCTCTCATTTCAATACACATTGAAAAAATATTTGGAAAAAAACAAATCTTCATCAAATATAAGATGTGGAAATTAATTGAAAGTTAATAATAAAAAGCGATGAAAAAATTGAGGACATAATCACAAAATATCAAAGATTGAGAAACCTTCATTACAATTAAAACATGGTGTAGATAATACAAATTATATTTTGAATATAATTACCCTAATATTAAATATTGTTATAAAAGTGAAAATGAATTGTAAAATACTACCTATTATAATAATAATACAAAAAAATATTATTATAATCAATGTTTATTTTAGTAATTTTATACAGTCACAACAATAAATCATTTTTGTTTACCAAACACTCAAATGCTGATTTTGAAATATATATCAATTTAGAAATAAGAGTTTATCACACTTATATGAAATTTTTCACAACCCAGATTATTCTTGGTAAAGACAACAAAAGTTTTATTCTCTTTAAGCATAAAGAAATCAAACCAAGTGTTATATCATGTTTGGTCAAGCTTGGATTATAATTTAAACTTATCAAATTAATTGAACGTATATTTTTTATCCACACTTTTCATAGGATCCATAACTTAATATACACTTATTATGTACACATTCAATAAGACTCACAAATTATAAGCACTTAAAAATTAATTTTAACACTACCAAACATGATCCTAGTCTTATCAGAATACCTAGAAAATAGTCTTACTAGAAGTTGGTAACTTATTAATTTGTAACTCTAATTTTTTTTTATACGAGTCCAACATTATAATAAAATAGAAACTATAATTATCTTATATTTTTCTTTTATTTTCAAAGAAAAAGTTTAAAAGACAATTAAATCCTATTAATAAAGAACACTAATAATAAAAATTTTACTTTTTATCTTTTCTATATTCAAAAGGTTTGGACTTTTGACAGACACTCATCTTTCATATCTGGTTCATCATACGTGGCAAGCAAGAGGAGCTTGGTGTTGACACTTGGAAGTGAAAGCTGAACCATGCTTGAACTGTAACAAAACTCGTGCGCACACACGAGTTTTGTTTCAATTCCAGAAATTGATACAGAAAAGAAGTGTTTATGCCATTCTTTTTGGCTTTTTATGACAAGTATTTAAGAGATGACAACAACGCTCCTAAGTCCTACCTTGGAAACCACGAAGACGATTTTGTTTTGCATTTTTAAATTATTTTAAACCACGAACACGATTTTGTTTTACTTCTATTTTTATACATTAAAAAAAATTAATTAATATATTAAAATTATAAATTTTAATTACATTTTTCTAATATACATCTACGTTGAATAATCTTAGTTCATATTTGTTGATAACAAAACAAATTAAATAAAGATATATTAAAAAACTAAGAGATCGACGACAGTGTTCCAAAAGAAACAATAAAAATGATCAGTATTATTATTATTATTATTATTATTATTATTATTTTATTTTATTTTATTTTTAAAAAAATTGTTGACAATTATGTGAAACATAGTTATGGAAATTTAATTTCAACCCATTCTAACTGATTTATCAACACAATACACCAAATCAATCAATATAAAAAGTAATGCTTTCTTTATTCATCTGTTCATAATTTTATGGTCATTGACAAATATGTTGTTTTTGAGGGTGTGTTTGATTTTGATTAAAATCAGATTTTTTGTAAAAATTGATAAAAGTTGATAAAATATGTGATTGAGAAGTTGTAAAAAGTTATAATCCATGAAATGTATGGTTAAAATCAATTGTTGACTTTAACTTCAACTTTTTAGTAAAATTTTAATTGTTTCTAAACATGCCCTTAATCATTATTTTGCTGTTAAATTTATTTTATATAGTAATTTAAAGTATGTATATATATAATTGTTTATTTTTTTCTTTTAAAAATGGATTGGTGTAAAAATAAAAATTTCGTACGTCAACTCGATTTGCTTTATATTTTATGTCCTAGCAAAATCCTCGTTTCACCATGCCGCATTACCATTTCTTGTCAAACACAGCACCTTGGCAAAATTAAAGTCATTACAAAATTCAAAACCTACGAAGTCACCTCCATGCAACAATAACAAATGTGGCGCTTCAATAGAGCAGTACAACCAACTTGTACTCACGAGTTGCAAAGTATGAAATAGGAAAGTTGTCGTATTCATGACATCATTGGATATAGTGATTTGTAGAAGGGTAAAATTGGAAACAGATATTTTGCATGAAGAATTCGAATTTAGAGGCCCATACCAACGGACGCGTAGCGGTGGTGCAACCAGCTTCCACCAATTGTTCATCTTTACTTCTATTTTCCAAAATAAACACCCGAAAATCACACACTTCATAGTGAAAATATACATGTCGAATTCTGTGTAGAGTAAGAAAAGTGAAGTTTAGAGAGAGAAAGGGTGGCGGGGGTGGAGATAGAAATGGAGGGGTGTAAAAAGAAGATGCGTTCCTGGTGGATGACGTCACCTTCTACAATTCTTTTGGGGTTTATGGTACCATTGATTGTGGTTTCTGGGCTGGTGGCTTTTGGTGGGTTTGAGCTCTTCCAATTGGTTGCTCAACTCAAACTACTATCCTTGGATGAAGAGCTCTATTTTCAGTACTGCTCCTTTTTCTGCTAACTTGAATTTAAGTGCTGCCATGTCTCCGCCGAAGGACGGCGGAGTGAGGTTGGATTTGCGGCGGAGGGTGGTGGGAAGTGGAGAAAGAGAGGAGGCGCGTTCGGATGACAATGGTCTCAACCGCTCCACTTCGCCCCGCTTGCCATTGATATGGACAATGCACTTCCATGGAAGTGCATTGTCCATAGCTATTATAGCTATTATACAGCAGTAGACACAGCAGCAGAGCAGCTGTGCTTTTTCCTAAATTAAACAATTTTTCAACTACACATTTCAACAACTTTTATTAAAAAATCGATTTTAATTAAACACATTTTTAAATGTCATTTTAGTGAACAAAATTAAAATTTTGGAATTTGATGACACACTTTTATTATTTTAAGTAAATCAGAAAAAAAAAAAAAGATTTAAGACTTATTTGTATTTTTGAAAAGTTTATGAGTTATTTTTAATTTATTTAAGTTAGAGGTAAAATTGTCAAAAAGTTTGAGGTCATATGTGTTAGGATTATAAGGTTACGCTTTTTCAACACTTTCAAATAAGCCATTTTCTATGTACGGCTGCTCCATTTCGCTTTTAGAAACCTCGAACTGGTAGGATTTTCCCTCCAACCCTAATCCAATAGAGATTACCTATGCCGACGTAAAGCTTATGCGTAGTAGTATGTCATTGGCGGCCATGATTTCTTTGATCTCAAGTCGTAATCCCATCTCGAACTTCTTGGCCTTCATCACTCGGTGTTAACCATGTGCATGCATATTTAGATAGTCGTCAATTTTCTTTCTTACTCTCCAAGCGGCATGTTCCTCGCTCGAGTTGAAGAAATTCGCCTCATTTTGGTCCTTTAATTCTTGAGAAAATATTTACCTAACAATGCTTCTTTAAATTGGTTCCGAGTTAGATTGCGTTGTCGCTCAGTAGTCCCGTGCGCGAATCGATTCCCACTAATGGCTAACATCAGTCAATCGCATGAACTTCACACACGAAACCTTCTACGATCGTTGTAGTTCGGATGCTCAAAATCCCTTCAAGTCTCCTTAGCCACTCCTCACCGCGAGAGGATCATACTTACCATTAAAGGATGGCGGTCTAAAACGACGAAATTGTTCAACCATCGAACTTCGGTTATCAACTCTTGTCGATTCGGGTGGTCACGAACCCCTGTCATCGCCTTAAGTCTTGCACAACTCTCATCAAGTTTCGATCATAGTTGCTTGATTTTTGTTTGTCAAGACATTTTCTTTGAATAAAACAAAACAATTTTATCTTAGAACCGCTCGACAAAGTGTAACACCATACAAAGTATTTTCTAACGGAGAGGAAAGAAAGAAAAAATAGAATTTATGCAATTTTATTAATTTCATTTAATAAAAGAAAAAATTAAATAACAATATTTTTGTCCTATCTAATTTTTCTCAAACAAAGTTTTTGATAAGTAGTGATTGTATAAATAATCATCAAATGGGTAGTGATATAAAATAGATAATAGTTGATGACTATTTAGGATCCATTTGTGGTTGATTTTAGAGTTCAATTTTTGATTGTCAAACAATCGGAATTGTTTTAGGTATTGTAAATTTGAAAGAGTGATTATAAAAAATCGATATCATTTGGCAAGATATTTTAAAAGCATAAAATAGTAGTTTATTATATTACATTTTAGCTTTTCCACTTATCTATTATTAAAATATCAATTTTAACCTTAATTTGTTAAATTGATTCCTTATATGTCCTAATTATAATGGATCTCTACAAATAAACTAAATTTAAATATAATTAAATTTTGTACTAAGACTAGAGGTGTCAATCCAGAGTGGTAGGGTCGCCCACCTCGATAAAGTCCATGACTGCCACATTAGAAAAAGCCCGCCACAACGGGTTGCGGTGGGTCAATCCAACCACAAAAATTGAACACGAGGCCAAGGGCACCGGTTGGCCCATCCGGTCGAGCCCATGAGAGCGGTTCGACTCGGTTCGACCGTATAAATAAAAATTTTTTTTTGAAATTACTAAAAAATTTAGTTACTTATTGTAATTCAAAAAAAAATATTACATATATAACAAAAATGTGTTAAATTACTAAATAAAAATAAATAACAATGATAAATTCATATTTGTTAATTTTTCAATTCAATTTCTATTTATTATTTATATATTTAAAGACTAAAACATCACATCTGTCACATTTTTCATTTTAAACGGCTATCGCCATTTGTTTTTTTAAATATCATTTCAAATATGAAAGTTTGAATTTTCCCATTTTTTTAAAAAAATCAAAGCGGTTCGAATTGACCTCTTGCCGTGAAGGGCGCTGGTTGGCCTCATCGGCCGGTGAGATCCTCCGGTTCAGGCGGCTCGCGGTTTCTGGCCCAGGCAGCGGCCGACAAGTGTTCGCCCGGCCTCGCTCACCAAGACGCTCTTGACATCTCTAACTAAGACTATACTTTATTGTGTACTTTTATAAATTTTAATTTTAATAGATTATTTTAAATTTTAAAATAATTATGATGATTGCATTGTCTTGAAAGTCAATATCATAATATTATATAAATTATATTCACACTACTTTTTTAATCATTATATTTTAATAAAAATAAGAGTTTAAATATAGCACATTTTCGATTATAAATTATTAACTATTTTTTATCACATTTTTATCATCAACTTATTGATTTGCACATCTTATCTTGTCTTTGATGATTATTTATGTCCAAAAAGTTAATAAAGATGTAAAAGATTTTTTTTTCTCCTCGAGTTTTTAAATAAAGAACCAATTAAACAAATATAAAAGTTTGCAATACTTGCCTCTCATTTCAATACACACATTGAAAAAATATTTGGAAAAAAACAAATCTTCATCAAATATAAGATGTGGAAATTAATTGGAAGTTAATAATAAAAGCGATGATGAAAAAATTGAGGACATAACCTGCCAAAATATCAAAGATTGAGAAACCTTCCATTACAATTAAAAACATAATTGTGAATAATACAAATTATGTTTTGAATATATTTTCAATATTATTAAATATTGTTATAAAAGTGAAAATGAATTGTAAAAATACTACCTATTATAATAATATGTCTGAAAAATATTATTATAATCAATGTTTATTTTAAATACTTTATCTGATCCTTGTGATAAATAATTTTCATTTACCAAACACTCAATCGCTGATTTTGAAATATGAATCAATTCTAGAAACAAGAGATATCCTTTCTTAGAAATTTTTCATGACCGATTATTAACTCAAGTAAAGCCAATAAAGAGCTTTTATTCTGTTAAAGCATGTGAAGATCAAACCAAAGTGTTATATGCTCGTGTTTGGTCAAGCTTGGATTATAATTTAAAACTTATCAGATTAGTCCAGTATGTTTTTGTCAGCTGGCTTTTCGTGGGATCCATGGCTTAATATACACTTATTACGTACCGTTCGATAAGGCTACAATGAATTATAGCGACAGGAAATGGTTTTCTTGTTCTACCAAACGTGATCCCTGGTTTTGTCGTAATACCTAGAAAATAGTCTTACTAGAAGTTGGTAACTTATTAATTTGTAACTCTAATTTTTTTTACTCTGAGTCCAACATTATAATAAATAGAAACTATAATTATCTTATATTTTTCTTTTTATTTTTCAAAGAAAAAGCTTAAAAGACAATTCGTCTTAGTAATAAGGAACACCAATAATAAAAATTTTACTTTTTATCTTTTCTATATTCAAAAAGGTTTGGACTTTTGACAGACACTCATCTTTCATATCTGTCTCATCATACGTAGCAGCAAGAGGAGCTTGGTGTTGACACTTGGAAGTGAAAGCTGAACCATGCTTGAACTGTAACAAACCTTCGTGCGCACACACGAGTTTTGTTTCAATTCCAGGAAATTGGATACAGAAAAGAAGTGTTTATGCCGTTCTTTTTGGCTTTTATGACAAGTATTTAAAGAGATGACAACAACGCTCCTAAGTCCTACCTTGGAAACCACGAAGACGATTTTGTTTTGCATTTTAAATTATTTTAAACCACGAACACGATTTTTTGTTTTATCATATTTTATACATTAAAAAAATTAATTAATATATTAAAATTATAAATTTTGATTACATTTTTCTAATATCACATCTACGTTGAATAATACTTGGATTACGTATTGGTTGAGCAACAGCACAAATTAAATAAAGATATATTATTAAAAACCTAAGTAGATTTAATTTACAGTCGTTCTAAGTTAAAACAATAAAAAATAATCGCATTATTATTATTATTATTATTATTGTGTATTATTTTATTTTATTTTATTTTTAAAAAATTATGATAATTATATGAAACATAGTTATGGAAATTTAATTTCAAATCCGTTCTAACGGATTTATCAAACACAATACACCAAATCAATCAATATAAAAGTAATGCTTTCTTTATTCATCTGAATTCATAATTTTATATGGTCATTGACAAATATGTTGTTTTTGATGGTGTGTTTGATTTTGACAAAATCGCATTTTTCAGAAAATCGATAAAAGCTCGAGCAAATACGTGATTGTGAAGTTGTAAAAAGCTATAATCAATTAAACGTATTGGTTAAAACCGATTGTCAATTTTAAACTTGAAACTTTTCAATAAGGCCTTAATCATTTCAAAATGATACCCTTAATCATTATTTTGGTCGTTAAATTTATTTTATATAGTACCCTTAAGCATGTATATATATAATTGTTTATTTCTTTTTAAAATGGATTGAATTAAAAATAAAAATTTCGGTACGTCAACTCGAGTTGTTTTATATTTTATGTCCTAGCAAAAATCCTCATTCTTCACCATGCCGCATTACCATTTCTTGTCAAACACAGCACCTTGGCAAAATTAAAAGTCATTACAAAATTCAAAACCTACGAAGTCACCTCCATGCAACAATAACAAATGTGGCGTTTTCAATAGAGCCAGTACAACCAACTTGTACTCACGAGTTGCGAAGTATGAAATAGGAAAGTTGTCGTATCTATGACATCATTGGATATAGTGATTTGTGAAGGGTAAAATTGGAAACAGATATTTTGTATGAAGAATTGAATTTAGAGGCCCATACCAACGGACGCGTAGCGGTGGTGCAACCAGCTTCCACCAATTGTTCATCTTACTATTTTCCAAAAATAAACACCGAAAATCACATACCATAGTGAAAATATACATGTCGAATTCTGTGTAGAGTAAGGCAAGTGAAGTTTAGAGAGAGTAAAGGGTGGCGGGGTGTGGAGATAGAAATGAGGGGTGTAAAAAGAAGATGCGTTCCTGGTGGATGACGTCACCTTCTTACAATTTTTTGGGGTTTATGGTACCATTGATTGTGGTTTCTGGGCTGGTGGCTTTGGTGGGTTTGAGCTCTTCCAATTGGTTGCTCAACTCAAACTACTATCCTTGGATGAAGAGCTCTATTTTCAGTACTGCTCCTTTTTCTGCTAACTTGAATTTAAGTGCTGCCATGTCTCCGCCGAAGGACGGCGGAGTGAGGTTGGATTTGCGGCGGAGGGTGGTGTTTTCAACACTTTCTCGAAAGATTAGGGACTTTTGCTACAAATTTTTCTTTACAAAAGTCAGGGACCATTTGTGCAAATAAGCCTTTTTTTAAATAAAAAAATTACACCATTAAATTTCACGGTCATTTGGATGGAAATTGATGAAAATGACCATTGCAGCAAAAAACATTTGAAATAGGGCTAAACTGTCAAAATGAAAAGATAGGTCCTCAACTCTACGTAAGTACAAAAGTCAAGGACCTTTTGTACAAATAAGCCATTTTCTATGTACGGCTGCTCCATTCTCGCTTTTAGAAACCTCGAACTGGGTAGGATTTTCCCTCCAACCCTAATCCAATAGAGATTACCTATGCCTGACGTAAAGCTTATGCGTAAGTAGTATGCTCATTGGCGGCCATGATTTCTTTGATCTCAAGTCGTAATCCCATCTCGAACTTCTTGGCCTTCATCACCGTGTTAACCATGTGCGCAGCATATTTAGATAGTCGTTCGAATTTTCTTTCTTACTCTCAAGCGGCATGTTCCCTCGCTCGAGTTGAAGAAATTCGCCTCATTTTGGTCCTTTAATTCATCGAGAAAATATTTACCTAACAATGCTTCTTTAAATTGGTTCCAGTTTAGATTGCGTTGTTTGCTCAGTAGTCCCAGTGCGCGAATCGATTTCCCACTAATGGCTAACATCGTCAATCAAGATGAACTTCACACACGAAACCTTCTACGATCGTTGTAGTTCGGATGCTCAAAAATCCTTTCAAGTCTCCTTAGCCACCCTCACCGCGAGAGGATCATACTTACCATTAAAGGATGGCGGTCTAAAACAGCGAAATTGTTCAACCATCGAACTTGTGTTATCAACTCTTGTCGTATTCGGGGTGGGTCACGAACCTCATTGTCTCGCCTAAGTCTTGCACAACTCTCATCAAGTTTCTGATCATAGTTGCTTGGATTTTTGTTTGTCAAGACATTTTCTTTGAATAAAACAAAACAATTTTATCTTAGAACCGCTTTCGACAAAGGTAACACCATACAAAGTATTTTCTAACGGAGAGGAAAGAAAGAAAAAATAGAATTTATGCAATTTTTATTAATTTCATTTAATAAAAGAAAAAAAATTAAATAACAATGTTTATAATTAAGTCCAACTAAAATTTTACTAATCTCGACATTTTTTTTTGAAATAATAAAAATGCAAAAAAATAATATGGAAAACTATTATTCAAAATCCTAAACCCCGCCTCTTCACTTATCCAGCCCATGTACTTTGAACCTTGGCCACAAGCTTCGTCATCTAAAGTAACACTTGATTCGCTCGGATTCCAATTCACCTCGTGCCAGCCTTCGCCTTGTGCATCGACCTCAATTTCTTGTTCGACTTCATGCTCGTGCTCAATTTCTTGCTTAGGTTTAGCTTCACCTTCGTGCTCGCCTTCTTACTTGGGTTCCTCAAACTCGAACTCAAAATCGTTCGTCTCCTAACTTCGGCTTCTCTAACTAGCCGTACATTAGATTCTCACCGCAAACTCTTCCCAAGTGTCAATGAGAGCCCCACAAAAATCTTCAAAATCTACCATGCCCGGATCCAGTATATCCTCTAGGGCCCTAAGTATAGCCGTCACAACGCGCTAGCCCTCATTTGAGAAAGTGTCTATTAGGTGTGTGATAGCTTGTGCATGAGTGCTCTGAAACCCGACTTTCAAAGCTTGTTCCCAGGTTGCATGGAATTGTCGCACGTGCTGTTCAATTGTAGAGTCGAGATCCAGAACGAAATGTTTGTATGCTCAAATTATTATGGTATTGGGATCCAAAGCGCCCCCATACCCAATTCTTTTCCTTGCAGTCTGCCTAATTCTAGCCATGTTTGTCACCTATATTACGACAAGTCTAACATGTCAAGTATTTAAAATTCTAGTCGTAAAGTATACATTACCATGTTTCACATACTACATAATCTTAAACAACTATACAGAATTACTAAATAGTTCAAATGCAATAGGGGAAAAAAAATTAAGCACAAATATTTTATAGAATCATGCTAACGAATTTATTCGGACTAGCAAAAATAATTTAAGGCAAATAAATATATTTTCTTATTTCATACCTTGAAAAATACCGGATGGTGGTCGATTATTGAGCTCTGGGTGCCAAAGGTCTCGTACCAAAATAGAATAAAATAAAATATTTATTATTATATTTTTTTTGTTAATGTTCATATTTTGTTGAAAGTATTGTTCACGTGAACAGTAGAAAATAATGTTCACCATGAAAAAAATTTTGTTTACTTTTTAAGTGAACAATAGAAAACACTGTTCATTTTTTTTAAACAATGTTACTGTTTACTTGAACCCTAGACAATATTGTTCACTGAAAAAATATTTTTTTTCTCCGAACCTACAGAAAGGTATACCCGGGCTCTGATACCATTTGCAACGCCCCAAAATTTCTAAGGCTTCGTAGAGTTACTAAAATTCATAGAAAAATAAATAATTGCAGAAGAGGTTACTTTAAAAGACCAATTGTCAAACAATTGAATAATTCATAAACATTTAAAAATAAGTCTCAAAACGTTAATTAATTTGATAAATGAAAGTATAATGCTAATAATCGAAACTATGACGCTGATCGTCTTATTAATTTAAAACTTCCTAAGCAAATCTAAGTTTACTTGGTGACCATTGGCACAACAGCTTCACCAATCCACCACGCATTCAACACGTTAAATATCACCTGAAAAATTGTTAATAAGGAGGGATGAGTATAAATAATTATACTCTGTAAAATGCTTGCTATTCCACAATCAGTCCAAAAATTATAATTACATATAAAATCATCTTACTAAACTGAATTGAGAATGATCACAATATGACAATGATAATTCAGACAAGCGCTGCAAATAAACTGAAACTTGGAGGTTTAACTGAACCCAAAAATTTAATCGAATCGATTCATGATTTCTCTCGAAAGAGCACAAAATTATAGTAATTAAATTTCATATATAACTACAATAATTAGAAAGTTGTGAAATCAACTAATAGTACATAGCACCCCACCTTAAACGTAAAATTTGAATATTTGGAAATAGACTTGAAAAAAAAAACTGATTTACACACGAAAACAACTTGATGTGAAATGCACTGGATGTTGAATGAATGGATGCAAAACTTGCAAAAAGATGCTACAAGACTGCTGAAGAGAATAAAATATTTTCTTTGCGTGGAGGAATAAGCAAAAACTGCCTGTTGTTTTTCTTGAATAAAATGTGAGTGATGAACTAATTTTTATAGATTAAGCTTTGCTTTTTTTTAAAAGAAACAAATTCTATAAGTTTAGTTTTATTGGTCTAATTTTTATATATTAAGCTTTGCTTTTTTTAAAAGAAACAAAGTCTAGAAGTTTAGTTTTATTGGAATTCTTATCCAAATGAGAGTGAGATAGAGATAGAGACAGACTTAAAATAAAAATTGGAATTCAAATGCGAAATCAGTAATAGGGCAGAAAATGCTATTCAAGAAGATAGTGCCTTTTAAATTCATTTAACTATAGAAATTTTTAATCGATTGTATCTTAAGTTTAGTTTATCCAAAAATAAATTTTTTGTACTATTAATCGTAAATAAATGCAAGTTACCAAACGAGTCTAATATTGATATGCTATAATTCATTTTTTCAAAAATAAATTATTTAAGCTAAAAATAAATTGATTCTAAAACTTGACTTCCACTTAAGTCCTTGAATAACAAAGGAGAAATTCAGGGTTCTACAAATGTGACCCATCGTATTCAAGAGTCAAGCAGACTAACGTCAACAAAAAATAGTTCAATAACATTGTATGAAAATAATGCAGCATGTATTGAACAACTTAAAAGAGACTATATCAAAGGAGATAGCACAAAACATATTTCATCAAAAAAAAATTCTATACACGTGAGATTCATAAGAATGGAACATCGATGTTCAACAAATTCACTCCAATGATAGTTTGGCAGACTTATTCACAAATACATTACCGGCGTCTACATTCAAGAAATTAGTACATGAGATAGGAATGCGTCAACTCAAATATTTTTAGTGTTGACATCAGGAGAGTACTTGTACTCTTTTTTCTTCATCTATATTTTGTCCTATTGAATTTTTCTGACAAGATTTTAATAAGATAACATTTTTAGTACTACAAATTTTTAAAAATTAACAGTATTTTTGTCCTATCTAATTTTTTCTCAAACAAAGTTTTTGACGAAGTAGTGATTGTATAAATAATTATCAAATGGGTAGTGATATAAAATAGATAATAGTTGATGACTATTTAGGATCCATTTGTGGTTGATTTTAGAGTTTAATTTTTGATTGTCAAACAATCAGAAATTGTTTTAGGTATTTGGTAAATTTAAAAGAGTGATTATAAAAAAATTGATATCATTTGGCAGTATATTTTAAAAAGCAGCAAAATAGTAGTTTATTATATTCTGTTTTTAGCTTTTCCACTTATCTATTATTAAAATATCAATTTTAACCTTAATTTGTTAAATTGATTCCTTATATGTCCTAATTATAATGCATCTTCACAAATAAACTAAATATAAATATAATTAAATTTTGTACTAAGACTATACTTTTATTGTGTAATTTTTATAAATTTTAAATTTTAATAGATTATTATTGTTTAAATTTTAAAATAATTATGATGATTGCATATTTGCATTGTCTTGAAAAATAATATCATAATATTATAGGTAAATTATATTCACTACTTTTTTTAACCATATTATATTTTAATTGCAATAGGAGTTTTCAAATATAGCACATTTTTGCATTTATGTTCACACCGATTTTTTATCACATTTTATCATCAACTTATTGATTTGCACATTTTATCTTGTCTTTGATGATTATTTATGTCCAAAAAGTTAATAAGAGGGCTTAAAAAAATTTTGCCTCTCGTATTTTTAAATAAGTAATAATTAACAAATATAAAAGTTTGAAAAAATACTTGCCTCTCATTTCAATACACATTGAAAAAATATTTGGAAAAAAACAAATCTTCATCAAATATAAGATATGGAAATTAATTGAAATTTAATAATAAAAAGCGATGAAAAAATTGAGGACATAACTGTCAAAATATCAAAGATTGAGAAACCTTCATTACAATCAAAACATGGTATAGATAATAAAAATTATATTTTGAATATAATTACCCTAATATTAAATATTGTTATAAAAGTAAAAATAAATTTTAAAATACTACCTATGATAATAATAATAATACAAAAGAACATTATTATAATCAATGTTTATTTTAATAATTTTATACAGTCGCAACAATAAATCATTTTTGTTTACCAAAAATCAAATGCTAATTTTAAAATATATATCAATTTAGAAACAATAGTTTATCAAACACTTATATGATTATTTTCATAACTGATTATTTTTGCAGCACAACAAAAGCTTATTAACTTAAAAGCATAGCAATATCAAACCAAGTGTTATATCATGTTTGGTCAAGCTTGGATTATAATTTAAACTTGTCAAATTGGTCAAATATATTTTTTATCCACACATTTCGTAGGATCCACAACTTAGTATACACTTATTATGTACATATTCAATAAGACTCACAAATTATAAGCAATTAAAAATTAATTTTAACACTACCAAACATGATCTTAGTTTTATCAAGATACCTATAAAATAGTCTTATTTTATAGTCTAGAAGTTGATATCTTGATTAGTTTGTAAATTTACTGAAATCCTTTTTATATGTGTCTATCATCATAATAAAATAGACACTATAATACTAATAAATCTTATTAATAATAAAAATTTACTTTGTTCTTTTCTTTTCTATATTCAAAAGGTTTAGACTTTGGACAGACCTCATCTTTCATATCTGGTTCATCATACGTGGCAAGCAAGAGGAGCTTGGTGTTGACACTTGGAAATGAAAGCTGATCCATGGTTGAACTGTAACAAAACTCGTGCACACACACGAGTTTTGTTTCAATTCCAGAAATTGATACAGAAAAAGTGTTTGTGCCATTCTTTTGGCTTTTATGACAAGTATTTAAGAGATGACAACAACGCTCCTAAGTCCTACCTTGGAAACCACGAACACGATTTTGTTTTGCATTTTTAAATTATTTTAAACCACGAACACAATTTCGTTTTACTTCTATATTTATACATTAAAAAAAAATTAATATAGTTAAAATTATAAATTTTAATTACATTTTTCTAATATACATCTACATTAAATAATCTTAGCTTCATATTTGTTGATAACAAAACAAATTAAATAAAGATATATTAAGAAACCAAGAGATCGACGACAATGTTCAAAAAGAAACAATAAAATGATCACTATTATTATTATTATTATTATTATTATTATTATTATTATTTTTAAATTGTTGACAATTATGTGAAACATAGTTATGGAAATTTAATTTCAACCCATTCTAACGGATTTATCGACACAATACAATCGAATCAATCAATATAAAATTAATGCTTTCTTTATTCATCTGTCCATAATTTTATGGTCATTGACAAATATGTGTTTTTGAGGGTATATTTGATTTTAATTAAAATCAGATTTTTTGTAAAAATAGATAAAAGTTGATAAAATATGTGATTGAGAAGTTGTAAAAGTTATAAATTATAAAATGTATGGTTAAAATCAATTGTTGACTTTCGACTTCAACTTTTTAAGAAAATTTTAATTGTTTCTAAACATGCTCTTAATCATTATTTTGTCATAAATCTATTTTATATAGTAATTTAAAGTATGTATATATATAATAGTTTATTTTTTTCTTTTTAAAAATGGATTGATGTAAAAATAAAAATTTCGTACGTCAACTCGATTTGCTTTATATTTTATGTCCTAGCAAAATCCTCGTTTCACCATGCCGGATTACCATTTCTTGTCAAACACAGCACCTTGGCATAATTAAAGTCATTACGGAAATTCAAAACCTACGAAGTCACCTCCATGCAACAATAACAAATGTGGCGCTTCAATAGAGCGAGTACAACCAACTTGTACTCACGAGTTGCGAAGTATGAAATAGGAAAGTGTCGTATTCATGACATCATTGGATATAGTGATTTGTAGAAGGGTAAAATTGGAAACAGATATTTTGCATGAAGAATTCGAATTTAGAGGCCCATACCAACGGACGCGTAGCAGTGGTGCAACCAGCTTTCACCAATTGTTCGTCTTTACTTCTATTTTCCAAAATAAACACCCGAAAATCACACACTTCATAGTGAAAATATACATGTCGAATTCTGTGTAGAGTAAGAAAAGTGAAGTTTAGAGAGAGAATGGGTGGTGGGGGTGGAGATAGAAATGGAGGGGTGTAAAAAGAAGATGCGTTCCTGGTGGATGACGTCACCTTCTACAATTCTTTTGGGGTTTATGGTACCATTGGTTGTGGTTTCTGGGCTGGTGTCTTTGGTGGGTTTGAGCTCTTCCAATTGGTTGCTCAACTCAAACTACTATCCTTGGATGAAGAGCTCTATTTTCAGTACTGCTCCTTTTTCTGCTAACTTGAATTTAAGTGCTGCCATGCCTCCGCCGAAGGACGGCAGAGTGAGGTTGGATTTGCGGCGGAGGGTGGTGGGAAGTGGAGAAAGAGAGGAGGCGCGTTCGGATGCCAATGGTCTCAACCGTTCCACTTCGCCCCCGCTTGCCATTGAAGACAGGAGTCTACACAAGAAGAGTCTGTAAGATCTTGTATTACTTTGTTTGTATATGCCCATTTTTAATTTTTCAGATTTTTCACTGCTCTTCTTATGATTTAATTATTTTATTTTATTATTTCAATTTTGTGACGGGATTACGAAAAAGACTCATGACTTTAAATAGTAATAATGATATTTTTACGGAAAATGAATTGAGACCTTATTGAAAAATGAGGTAAACAATGACCATTTTTATTGCAAATTAAGGAACTGTATCATCCCCGTAGGATTTCCCATTGATCCCTTTGTCTAATAAATTTAGCGCATGTTTGATGTTGCCGTAATTATTTTTTAAGTGCTTAAAAATTGTGGATGTTACCGAAATGGGTGGATAGATATGTAACATTAGAAATGTGTGGACCAGTTTGTGTGCTTGGGTCCTAACACGAACATAACGTCTAACTGAGATTGAGGTATACTCCGTCCTGCAAAACGGATTCGACCAGTACAATAATGAGTACTCTTATCAAGGCCATGAAGACGGACAGCCCTTTTAGCCTAGTGTTCTTTTCGATCATGCCTGGGGGCCTAAATTTTAGTTACAAATTTGCTATAAATAATCATATTTCCACCCTATTTGTATATTATCGGATTTTAAATAGTGGATTTTGAGTAGTAGTCACTCTGAAACAGGTGGAAAACAAGGAAGAGATTTTTATTATCGCCACGAATAGATCCCATCTTCTACCATCATTCAATGAAACTCATGCTCTTCCATTGAGTTCAAGAATAAAAAGAAAATTCAACAATTTAGAGTTTCTCGAGGCCAAACTGCAACGAGTTCGAGCTGCAATTAGAGACGCAAAAAATGGAAACCAAATGCACGACCCGGACTACATCCCAACAGGTCCAATCTACTGGAATCCCAACGCCTTTCATAGGTAATTGATCTGATGTCTCTTTTTGAGTACCATTACATGATTTATCGGGCTTGCACCTTTTTTGATGAAGTTGTAAATAAATTAGTATGCCACGATCAAAGTGACACATAGAAAATATGGTACAAATTAATTTGTCATATTCTTGGAGCTGAGATTTAATGTGTCTTGAGCTTCAGGAGTTATTTGGAAATGGAAAAGCAGCTCAAGGTGTTTGTGTATGAAGAAGGAGATCACCCTATTTTTCACAATGGTCCTTGCGGAAGCATATACTCGGTGGAGGGATATTTTATTCATAACTTGGAGATTTCGAATTTTCGAACAAGGGATTCTGAAAATGCACAGATTTACTTCCTTCCGTTTAGCGTGACATCCATAGTTCATTTTATTTATGATAAGAATGTAATTAAACATAGATGGCGTCCAATGAAGCAAACTGTTAAGGACTATGTTGATCTTCTTGCTGAAAAATATCGTTATTGGAATCGAAGTCTTGGAGCTGATCATTTCATGCTTTCTTGCCATGATTGGGTACTGAAAATTACTTTGCTACCTCGCTCTCAATTCCCCTTCCCTAAGCTAGCCAATCTATTTGATGCAGTGATCTCTAATTCTATCTACTTGCATTTCATAGGGTCCTGAAATTTCCAAGTCTGTTCCGGAACTATTCAAGAACTCGATTAGGGCTTTATGCAATGCAAATACCTCGGAAGGGTTTGAACCCTCAAAAGATGTGTCAATTCCCGAGATCAATCTACCCGGTGGTAGAATGAATGGTTTGATCGGTGGTCCTTCCCCATCAAGACGACCATTTTTGGTTTTCTTTGCCGGAGGCCTTCACGGTCCTATTAGGCCAATTCTTCTAGAGCATTGGGAAAACAAAGAAGATGATGTCCAAATCCACAAGTACCTTCCGAAGGATGTCTCTTACTTTGCGATGATGAGAAAGAGCAAGTATTGCATATGTCCAAGTGGTTACGAAGTTGCAAGTCCAAGAATGGTCGAAGCATTATATACTGGTTGTGTTCCGGTACTCATTAAAGATCACTATGTTCCTCCGTTCAGTGAAGTTTTGAACTGGAAGTCCTTTGCCGTCACGATACCAAAGGAGGAAATTCCGAACCTGAAGAAAATTCTAACGGCAATTTCTACGAGACAATACATAAGAATGCAACGAAGAGGCAAACTAGTGAGAAGACATTTTGAAGTTAATTTCCCTCCCAAGCGATACGATGTTTTCCACATGATACTTCATTCAGTCTGGCTTAGAAGACTCAACATTCGACTTCATGGGTTATAAGATGTTGATTGGTTGATTCTCAACTCCCTTTAAGGAGAGGGAGACCACGCCCTAGTCATGTCGGGAATGTTTGCTGTATCTAGTAGACGGCGACAAGATTATAATTTGTTTTTTATAGGTCCAACGTAGTTCAAAACATTAGCATGCCAGTAGAGTAAGTGGTAGCTAATTTATTAATATTCCAAATGGTGTTAGTCCGATCGATAACTTCTTGGGATGATAGGTTCAATAATGATAAAATTATATTTTGTGCCCAATATTTCATATGACTGGAAAGAGATCTTCACAAATTGGAGGAAAGATTTGAAGAATAATTCAGAATTTAGTTACATTAGTAATATTTTAAATTTGAGAAAGTAATCAAATAAGATTGAGAGAGTAACATCTCTCTTTTTATATTGAAGTATTTTAGGGGTTAAATATTGAGAGAGTAACATTTATGAAGTGAACTTTAGTAAATGTTTTAAAATTACTATATTGTGATTTCACATGTCAATTTATCATTGGCCGTTTTGAAAATTAATGGACTTGATGAATTTTTTATCACATTCTTCTGATAAGGAGAAAGTCCGAAGCGAAGTTCCCCACATACCCGTCGGAAATCGAGGATGTCGCACGAGTGGCGGGACCACGGTGAGAGCCAACTCCAACCCGTCAGACTCTCAATATTTCAACTACTCCACACTAATCGAAATCAAGACAATTTTTTTTTTTTTCTCCCTTTTATCATGTCATCAAGTCTATTAATTTTTATTATTGTCATCAAGTCTATTAATTTTTTTTTTTTAGAATAAACTCTAGTGTCACAATGTAACAAATAAAATAACATTTTTATAAATTCAGTGACAATTTGAATTTTTCTTATAATTCAATGGTAATTGAGAAAATATTTGAAAAAAATCAGTAATAATCCAAAAACTTTTAAATTCAATGTCACGTTCAAAGGCAAATCTAACCCTATTTTAAGAGTTTTTCTTTTCATTTCTTTTCTTTTTCATATCCTCAATCTAATATTGCTATCCTCTTTGTACCGACGGTTGAGAATATATTTCCAATCTTAATTAGTAATTTTCTTCTACTAATTTGACAGCTTCTTATTTTTTTTAAATATCACCAAACGACTTGTTTTATTATTAATAAAAATAAACATAGTATAAACTTTGGAGGGGTTTCACCTTGACCTCCATCTAGAGATGTAAGAGCATTTCCAATACGCTATATTTATTGTTTTTTAGACGTGCTACATAAGCACAAATAGACAAAGTTATAAAAAAATTATCTTTAATGCATGCTGATGAGGCCTCCGTCCAGCTGATGTTGCACACTAAAAAATAGACTCTGTCTAGACGGAGTAAACACTCAACAAATCCAACTAAGCATTTTATTTTTTTTTTTAAAAAAAAGTCGGACGAGAGAAATAAAAATTGAAAATCTGAAATTTTTTTAAAAAAATTAATGCCACATAAGCGATAATACTAGTTTTAGATGGAACCCATTGGAGATGAATTTTTAATTTAACCGTATAGATCACATAGTACCACATAGAAGTTCGTTTATTTTATTAGATGGAGTGCATTAGAGCGTAATATAGATTCTGTACCATTATATTGTTGATTTTGGATTTTTTTGTGTACTAAGGGTGTGTTTGATTCACAAATTTTCCATGGAAAATTCGACTTCCATGGAAAATCTTTCAAATCATTTTATTAGATGTGTTTGATTGTTACATGGAAAATGGAAAATATTTTCAGTAGTAATGTTTTTGTTTGAATGGAAAATTTTTTCCACCCATTTGAATTTCTTTTCAACTTTACATGGAAAATATTTGCATTTTCCATGGAAAGCTATCAAACACACCCTTTATGGAAAATGCAAATATTTTCCATGTAAGTTGGAAAAGAAATTCCACCAAATGTTGATTTTGGATTTTTGTGTACTAACATTTTTTTACAATGTGGGAAAATAAAACACATTTTTGACTTAATTTTTCCATGGATTACACTTTTGAAAATAACTCATTCATTTCAAGTATATGACAATCAATATTCAATTTCTATTCACCATAATTTCAATGTAATTTTTCATATTCAAATTTTGAAGTCAAATTATACCGTTTGAAGTGAGCATTAATTAGATGGATTGTATTGTTGACTGTATATTTTGGCAAAATGGCAATCTCAATAATTATTATTTTTAGACTATGTTCGGTAGTCATTTTTTTTTTAAAAAATCTATTTTTTCCAAAAAAGCTACACCGAATATGTCCTTAATTTTTTTTTTTTTATCATCTTTATAATTGTCCCTTTCTTCTGTTTGACTAAACTGAAAAATAAGTCATTTTTATTTATAAAATATATTGAGAATTTATTTTTTCCTTACTTTAAGCAAATAACTCATTTAAAAAATATTTCCTATCTTACAAACAAATTAAGTTAAAGAAACTTATTTGAAAGTAAACATACTTATAAGTAAATTGACAAATTATGCTTAGCCAAACAAAAATTAATGAGATCACGAGCACGGTCGAGGTAAGGAATATATTCATGAAAAAGGAAATTTTTTTATAATTATTGGCTTTCCGTTATTGCACTACCATAACGCACTTTCCAATTCTTTTCTCTTCCTACACGAAAACTCAAACTAAATTTCAAACCTCCCACAAGATTGATACAGTACACACACACACACATATAGAGAGAGAGAGATATGAAGAGACAGTAAGCGGGAGAGGAACAGTTTTGGAGAGAGAGAGAGAGAGATGTGGCGATCTTCGAAGGTGTTAAGGTTTTTGCTACCGTTGATTGTGGCAGTTGGTGTATTGTTTTTAACGAGTCGTAAGGCCTTTGTTTTCAGTAACTTGGCTTCTGACTATATAGAGAGTTACAAGAAATCAAGATTGCCGAATGGTTCCTCAGAATTGCATCCCAATCAAAACTCTAATTATCCAAAACAGCCTGTAAGTTCTCCTATCTTTTACACACACACACACGTTGTAATAAATCATGCGTTGTTCTCGAACTAGCTATATACTAATTGTTGATAACAAGACTTCAATGAATACACATGGTCTATTTCAATTTTTAGATGAGATAGTTCATATGTACGAGATCCATAATTAATATATTATTTGATCTCCTTACTTAATCAATCCAGTTTACAATTGATTTTAAATGAATACATTATACAATTAGTCTTCACATTAGATAATTAACATAATTAATATCTCATTTGATCTCCTTACTTCCACTCCTCAAAATTTAAAAAGAAAAATGAAGATTATTATTATTATTATTATTATTATTATTATAATAAATTAAGAGACATGAAAAATGGTGTGTATCGCCATTTTCATGTTAAGAATTCTATTAACGTTGATGATTCGACATATTTTAGGTCCCCAATACTCTCCCATGTTGATGTTCTCTTCTTTTCTTGGTTAGGCAAAAAAGTAAGGAAGGAGAGTAAATTCCAGTGGCTAAATACTCCCACTTTTCTATTATTTTGATTTATTGCTTAACAAAATCAAGCCATTCAAAGTTTATTATTCAGTAAATCGGTTGCAATAGGATCATGAGGGAATGCAAAAAAAAAAAAAAAAAAAAAAAAAAATTAAAAATTAAAAAATATATGAATATTGGGACAAGAGAAAATTTAAAATAGAAAACAATTAATTCCCTTTTGGTTTATAAATTTATTTATTTTGGTAATTATGAAATTTCAATAACCAAATTATTTAGGATCTTTCCAATAACTAGACTTCAAGAATTAATTCCCATTGTGTTTCTTCTAGTTTTTTACATAAAATTTTAGCAGATTTTGATAAAAGTTGATAAAAATTATAAGTATATATGTGATTAAAATTAATTATTAATTTTGACTTCAGCTTTTTAAATTAAATAATTCCAACGGACGCTAAACGCCGTTTATTTGCCTCTCTTTTGAAAAAATATGAATCCCAATATATGGAAATATATATTCTAAGGGAAAGTGAAGCAATTTTATAAAAGGAAGGGAGAACAAAGATGACTTTGGGCATGGAAAGCTTTGTATTCTTTTTGATCTTGTATACAAGGTTCATCATTGAAAAGAAGAAATGAATCTCGATGAAGAAAAGAAAAGTACAAAGAAACTATATAAAAAAACATATATTCCTTAAAGTGGATTCAATTAGCTACTGTTTGGTATAGTTTATAAACTGGTTTATTTGACCAAAATTATTTATTTCACCAAAAATTATTTATTTGATTAAAAAAATTGTCTTCAAGGCATGACATTGTTGACCATTCTTGGTCAAATAAATCATTTTTGGTAGAAAAACTGATTTATAATCTATATCAAACAAGCCTTTAGTTAGACATCTCATAAAAGACTTAATAGTTGAAGCATGCTTCAAAATGTTATATTTAGGAATTTGTATTATACTAAATAAGAACACTTAATTCTTGAACATGTCTCTAACCTGGAAATTTATTCGAAAAAGACAGCATTTGAACAGTCGATCATCTATTAATATATAGTTCAACAGGTACGAGAAAAGCAGGTACATGAAAATGGTACCAGGATTCGTAGATCACATAAAAACTACAGTAATTTGGAAAAGCTAGAAGTTGGTCTTGGACAAGCTCGAGCTGCCATTAGAGAAGCTCAAAATGGGAACCAAACTGAAGATCCTTTCTACGTCCCCAATGGTCCCATGTATTCGAACCCTAAAGCCTTTCATAGGTACATATTTTTCTCCATTTGCACCGTCCCTCAAAAGTCACATTAAACTAGTTACATTACTTTCAATAGTACGAATTATAACCAAATACTCGAAAAAAAGTGCAGGAGCTACTTGGAAATGGAAAAACGACTTAAGATATATGTTTACGAAGAAGGGGAACCCCCGGTGTTTCATTATGGTCCCTGCAAGCATACATACGCAATCGAGGGATTTTTCATTCAAACAATGGAAATTAGCCGTTTTCGGACAAGTAACCCGGAGGAGGCTCATATTTTCTTCCTTCCATTCAGTGTGACAATGCTAACTCAAGTAATTTACGTGCCTGAATCCCATGAATGGGGTCTCATGAAAAACACAGCCTCCGATTATGTCAATGTTGTTGCTCAAAAGTATCCCTACTGGAATCGAACCCTCGGCGCTGATCATTTCATGCTTGCTTGCCATGATTGGGTAAGAAATTACTATTTATGTCAACTTTGTTATTACATGCAGTATTAACAATTAACAATGGTGGTGTTGGTCAGGGGCCCGAGATTTCATTTGCAATTCCATACCTACACCAAAACGCAATTCGAGCTCTATGCAATGCAAATACATCAGAAAGATTTGACGCCTCAAGAGACGTTTCCATCCCAGAAATCCTCCTTCCAACAGGCAAAATCGACGGCATGCTCGGCGGTCCATCGCCGTCAAAACGTCCGATACTGGTTTTCTACGCCGGTGGAGTTCACGGCCCAATCCGACCAATTCTCCTGGAACACTGGGAAAACAAAGATCCAGACGTTCAAATATACAAATACCTACCCAAAAACTTATCCTATTATGGGATGGTCCGAAAAAGCAGATATTGCATTTGCCCCAGTGGATATGAAGTGGCGAGCCCGAGAATGGTGGAAGGTCTTTACATGGGTTGTGTTCCAGTTCTTATTAAGGATGATTATGTGATTCCATTCAGTGATGTTTTGAATTGGAAGACATTTTCTGTGATAATTCCGGTGAAGGATATTCCAAACTTGAAGAAAATTTTGCTAAGTATTCCTGAAAGGCAGTACATAAAGATGCAGAGAAGAGGGATTCAAATGAGGAAACATTTTGTAGTTAATTCTCCTCCAAAACGGTACGATGTTTTTCATATGATACTGCATTCGATATGGCTTAGGAGACTCAACGTTCGACTTCGTCATGTCCATCCAGAGGATTGAGTTCTTGTCGGAGAAATTAATTGATACCTCTTATGATGATTACATTATTGAAAGCTTAGAGCTTGATTTTACTGTATTTAAAGTTGTAATTTTGAAAATTATATCATAAAATAAGTGACTTAATTAGTAGATTTTACTTCTTAGTTTGAATTAATTAATATTTATGGAGAAATTGAAGAGGATATGATGCTTATGGTTAGAGCGCGTTGAACCAAATAGAGAATTACTACAAGAATAGTGCCACAAAAAGAGATTGTAGGAAAGATGCAGAAATAGTAGTGTTCTAGAAAGCGCACTTAGGCGTCACCTAGGATGCAAAGCGTGACCTCCACGTCTCATTTAGACCTTAGGCGTGCGCTTTTTAGTCAATTATATTTTTAATTAAAAAACTCGCACCCAGCCTCACATAGACTTGCTTACGTTTAGACGCGCGCTTTTTAGTTAAAAATATTTTTTTATCTTTTTTTTTAATATTTAAAATAACATTAAAAATAAGAAAACGTTTTTTCACACCTCGCTCACGTCTTACTCTCGCCTAGTTCCAAAAAACTTGAAGCTTGGCCTCTACGTCTAGCCACACTTTACACTTTTTGGAACCTGATAATTATATTAAAAGAAAATAATTATTTGAAGTAGACCAAAGCGGCAACGTCGGAGATAAGCCCACCGATCACCGCCCAGATGCAATCCATCTGTAACGCCAGCAACGTGCCACCTTGCATTGTCTTGCATGCATGCCCACTTGTCGTTGTTGGGCACATTTAACAATAACACACGTCACTTATCTCTCTCTCTCTCGCATGACCATAACAATGTACAACGCAATTCAAATCAATTTCCAGCACATTTTGATTAATTTCTGGAGCGATACTTACAATTTTAGTAGTATATCCAAAAAAATTAGTGTTTTTAGAGAGTTTGTGTGTGTTTAGAATAGGAAAAAATGGCTTCAAGACAAGCAGCCAAAGAAGAAAGAGCTGAGGAAGCTGCAAGAATTGCCGTGGCGGAGCTTAGTGATGTGAACAGAGAGAGGAGAGAGAGAGAAGAACTCTCTAAAATGGAATTTAAGTACTATACCACAGAAGGGCAAGAACAGAAGGATCCTGGCGTTATTGGGAGCATTTTGAGATCAGTCCAGGGGACAGTTGAGCATGCTAAAGAGGCTGTGCTGGGCAAGTCCTATGAAACCGCCGAGAAGACTCGGGAGACGGCGGAGGAAGCTTCAGAAAATGTGGGAGAATATAAGGATTACACAGCAGAGAAGTCTAAAGAGACGAAGGATTCTGCAGCTGAGAAGGCAAAACATGCTAAAGATACGACTATGGGGAAGATGGAGGACTACAAAAATTATACAGCGGAGAAGGCGAAGGAGACCAGGGATTCTTCAATGGGAAAGGCAGTTGAATATAAAGATTTTGCTGCACAAAAGGCGAAGGAGACTAAGGATTCTACGCTGGGAAAAGCCGGCGAGTACAAAGATTATGCTGCAGAGAAGGTCAAGGAGACTAAGGATTCCGCCATGGGTAAGGCAGGAGAATATACAGATTATGCTGCACAGAAGGCTAAGGAGACGAATGATGCTACGCTGGAAAAAGCCGGGGAATACAAAGATTCTGCTGCAGAGAAGGCCAAGGAGACTAAGGATTCTGCTTTGGGGAAAGCAGGTGAGTACAAAGACTATGCCGCAGAGAAGGCTAAGGAAGCGAAAGATGCGACAGTGGACAAAGCTGGGGAATACGAGGACTATGCGGCAGACAAGGCAAAGCAAGCAAAGGATACAACAATGGAGAAGGCCGGGGAATACAAGGACTATGCAGCAGACAAGGCAAAGCAAGAAAAGGATACAACAATGGAGAAAGCAAAAGAAGCAAAAGATACAACAGTGGATAAAACTGGTGAATACAAGGATTACGCTGCTGAGAAGGCCGTAGAAGCGAAGGATACTACTGTTGGCAAAATTTCTGAACTGAAGGACTCAGCAGCCGATGCTGCAAGGAGGGCTATGGACTATTTGACTGGGAAGACAGAGGACACAAAGCAGAAGGCACAAGAAACTGGTGAAGCGTCAAAGCAGAAGGCACAAGAGACCACTGAAGCAGCAAAGCAGAAGGCACAAGAGACCACTGAAGCAGCAAAGCAGAAGGCACAAGAAACCACTGAAGCAGCAAAGGTTACACATTTATAAAATTCCACTGCTTCTCTTGTTTAACTAATAGGCTCCTCATGTGTATGCATGTGTATATATTGGGTTATGGAAAGATTTAACTTAACAAGAAACTTGTGTAATATAGGAAAAGTACCAAGGGACCAAGGAAGAAGCAAGAAGGAAAATGGAAGAGATGAAAGTGGAAGGAGAAAGGGACAATGATGAGGCTGCGAGGAGAGCGGATGCAGAAAGGTAGCAACTCCTAATTCTTGCTGCAATTGTTCAGTCATTTTGATTACTCTGTATTAATTAATTTTTTGCATGTGGATCCAACAGGGAAAGTGGTGGGAGAGGAGGCGGCATATTTGGTGCCTTAGGCGGTGTAAAGGATGCCATAAAAGATAAACTGACTCCACATCCAACAGATGCAAGAGAAGAGGTCCATGTAACACGCGAACCTGGGGTTCCAAAGGCGGGGGAGAGATTGGCGGTGGATGAGGAGGGGATTCCGATCATAATGTCAGTGGATGTGGTGGAGATGCCGGTTGTAGTGGAGGAGACACCTGCTGGGGAGATGGTTTCAGCCTTGAAAGTGGCTGACCAAAAGTCTGGTCAAACTTTCAAAGACGTTGGACGGTAGCGTGCGTTTCGACTGGGTGGACCGTTCTAGAAAGTGTGGCTGGCTATATGCAATTGAGGGCTTTTGTGAAGAATCTGGTTTCCCTTTTATGCGTCAAGTTAAAGTTTTTCTGTATGTATTCAAAGATGTTAATAATCAGTCCTTTTGACAAAGATTATAAACTAGTTTATAAACTAATATTGATTTATTTGAGTTAAAATTATTGACTTTTCAAACTACTTTAACGAAAATGAGACATTTTATTGATTAAAGGTAATATGGTCATTTTATGTTAAAAGTAGTTTGAAAAGTTAAAAATTTCGACTGAAATAAACCAATCTTAGTTTATAATCTCTGTCAAACGGGAGCAATATGGATTATCCCATCCCCATACACTATTTATTAAAACCATTACATAATATTATTAAGTCCTTGTTTGGTCTAGTTTTAAAAATTAGTTTGATTATTTTGTGTGACAAATTAATTTTTAAACTAGACCAAACAAGTACTAAATATCGAAATAGTTCAAAAGAGAAATCGAATAAGCCCTCGAGATTGTTTTGTTGCCTTTTCTATTTCAGTTTGCTGGCTGCCACAATGTTTTGTTGCCTTTTCTATTTCAGTTCGCTGGCTGCCACAATTAGAGATGGCAAAAATATCCGATCCGCCCCGAACCCGATAAATACCCGATCCGAATGGAGCGAAAAATACCTGATCCGCGGATCGGCGGGACGGATCGAGATAGATATCTGTGATCCGCCGCGGATCTCGGGGCGGATCGGATCGGGTCACCCCGATCCGCCTGCCTAAATTTTTAAAAAAAGAATTAAAATATTGAATTTATATTTTATTTTATATGTGATTTGATAATTGAAATATTTTTTGAATAAAAAATTTATCACCTTCGACATATTGTGGACCTCGCACAAGGTTTAGTGATGAAGATGATGTTGTTTAAACTCTTATAGTATAGTAGTAAAGTTTGTTTCAATATATTTTAAATTTTTTTAATGCAAAAAAAAAAAAAAAAATATGGATCAAGATATCTGGATCGTGGCTCGATCCGCCTCGATCCGTGTCCGATCCGCCCCAAAAAATGGTGGATCGCGGGGCGGACTTGGATCTCCTACAATTATTGCGGGGCGGATTTGGATCAGGCCGATCCGCCCGATCCGCCCCGTTGCCATCACTAGCCACAATGTGTTGTTGGAATCTTGAGTTATTGCTCTTTCGCCGAATTTTGCCGCCAATACATGTAGGATAGGGCACAAATCAACCCATTCATTCATTCAAACTAACATTGCTCAAGTCACACCTTGAGAGCTTGTTCGACATAGATTTTTGGATAAAAAATAGATTTTTTTAGTATGATATATTTGACTTTTTAGAAGTTTGAATTTCATGTTTGGTAGAGATTTTTGGGTAAAAAATGGATTTTTTAGTATGATATATTTTACTTTTCAGGAGTTTGAATGTGAAATGATAAAATTATTCTTAATCAACACAATTTTATTTCAAAGTAGTAAGAGTAATTTTGTCATTTCGTTTTTAAAACTTTTGAGAAGTCAAATATATCATACTAGAAAAATCTATTTTTTGTTCAAAAAATTCTACCGAACAAACTCTTAGTGTGATGATGACATCTCTAAAATGAGAGGATGATGATGTGTGATGTGCATTTTCTGGGTCATTCAATTTTGATACACACTCTCTTCTCAAAATCTCTCCTCTTCAAGCATATGTTATTTCACTCTCATCTTTTATATTTCGTTGGTGATTAATGTAACTTTAATGAAATATAGTTTAATTGTTCTTCTATGAACAATAAAGCTGTATTTGATTGGCACATTTTTCATAGAAAATACTTTTGTTGTTTGATTATGCCTGAAAAATGAAAATGATTTTCAAGGTATAATTACTTAAAACACAATTTTGGCCACTTTCTTGAAAAATATTTTCTGACCATTTTGGTAGATTTTTTCCATCTTACATGGAAAATGTTTTCATTTTCACTATTTTCCATGGAAACCAATCAAATACACCCTAACTTTTTAAGCAAATGTGTAATTTGGAAAGAAAACACGGGTTTGGAGATTTTTGGTGCAGATTCTTTGATCTTTTGTAAATAGTTATCCTAATACTTTGGAGCTTTATCCCCAAGTAGTGAATGCTCAACAAGGATTAGGCTTCGTTAGTTATTTTTACTTGGTGCTCAATTGATCTAGTAATTTACAGCCTTAGCCATTTTTTGTCCTCTCTGCGCTCACGACTTGGATGATTGAATGATTTAGAGCCTTAGTCATCTTTTGCCTTTCTGGGGAGCAGAGAAACAATGCCATTTCCTAATTACAAATTGGAGCAAGAAACTTGTGTGCAAAATTCGATGAGATCATAAACTCTATAGGCGCATCAAGATGTTCGAACTTGGTCTTAATGCCCTCATCATTTGCTAATGTCTCAACTTTGAATTAATCATCGTTGGCTAGTAGTCTAAATTCAGAATTACAATGCGTCAAGGCCTTTTATGGAGATCAGTAGTTGGCGTTACATCGAAGAAAAATATGAAAATATAACAACTTATTACAAAACTTGAAACTGTACTGAGTTTGATTTAAGATGTTCACGATCCGCCCAAATAATTACATTTTAGATCTTTTAGAATGTTAGCGCCTTTCTAACACCCCTAATCACTTCAAAATGTGCTTTCGAATTAAGTGTCAACTTAGTATGTGGATGTCACGTAGCATCAACATTTTTGAGCACCAAATCTCCTTGATAGAATATTATCGATTTCATACTTCTATTAATTGCAAACAAGGAAAACAAACTGCAAACAAGGAAAACACACAGAAGGGGTTGCCCTCTCGCTCAATCCTTTCTAAGGAGCTTAACTTCCCAACCATTGAACCGAACAACCCGATGACTTTCCCAGAAATGACTGTCCGTACCTAATGGTGAAGTATTTTCAGATGATGCAATACTGGCCTTAGTTTCATAGTTTGAGTCAGGGATTTGCTAGGAGTTCTGGATCGAAGAAGAGGCATATCAAAATATGGTGCGAGTGCATAATGTGTCTCAATAGCCTAGCCATATTTTTCTCGATCAAAATGAGGCATAGTGACGTCTAGGGCACTAGTTAGCCTGAGTACTCGCTGTGGTGCTTGCTAGCTTGGACCGTTTAACTCGAAAGCAAGATTCACCGCTTCTTTAAAACAGTAAGTTGCGGATTTTATCACTACCCTCTCTCATCCCCTCTAGTAGGCATGTTTGGTCCTTGCAATGTCGGAGTCAAACCGGTTAATTTCCATTCTACCCATAGGGCTCAAAATTTCCACTAGAGCTACCGCCTCTATTCCAAAAGACAGTGTCCCTCATGTTGACTCTCTCGATGTAACATTATACTCCCATAATACATTATGTAGTTTGTTTGTCCAGGGCCATTTCTCTTTTTTCTAATTTGGTTTTCAAATCCTATAAGATGGTGTGATTAGTTACTTTGTTCTGTTCATTAGCTTTCGGGTGGGACAATGGAAGTGAGTATACAATGGAAGTGAGTATATGTTCGATGTTATAAATGTCACAAAAGGCCTTGAAGTTGTAGGCAATAGCCCTAGAATGTGCACGCCCCATTGTAAGAATGGACACATCTCCAAAAATTGTGGATTGTTGCTTTCTTGGAAATATAGGGTATAAAACATTGATTTATTTTTTAATTAAATGCCTCATTTTATTAAATTTTTTGTTTGATGGGAGGAAAGTTTTCAAAATACCCATATACATATTGTAATATTTTATCTGTCCCACAAAAATAAGTTTATTTTTCTTATTCACCTGTCTCAAATTATATGCCATTTTTCTTGTTGATACTTGATAATATAGTTAATTTCTTTGTTTTCTAATATACCACTATATAATTTATCTTGTTATCAAAAAATATAAACTACCATTATATTAATTGTAAGGGTATATTAGAAAAAATGTAAGTAAACTACAATAATTAATTTTTTTTTTAATCCGTGTGAAAATAGAAGTAAAATTATTTTTATGGAATGCGGGGAGTAATTATGATTATGATGGATTGAGCTTATACGAATAGTCTCATTCTTCAAAATTTAGAAAACGAGGTTGTAGATTTGAGACATCATCTAAAAGAGCAAATAAGAGTCGTCACACATCCGATCCAAATTTACTAAAAAAAAAAATTTTTGTTTCAAAAAAAATAAATAAAACCATTTTCCATTTATTATTAAAAATCTTTTATGTGATCTAGGGTAGGGGTATAAGTGGTCCGATTTGAGTGATTTTTGACTTTTTTTCAAATCAAACTGATTAAATCGGTTTGACAAAAATTCAAACCATGGTTTTAATTGTGATTTCGTCGTAAATTTTTTCTTTATTGTTACTTTAACGTTATTATAAATTCATTGATTATAGAATAGCTTTCTAATTTATTGGCGGTAAAATAAAACAAACTCTATATATCAAACTATAAATCTGAATACTATCAAAAGCATAATAAAAGTCACAATAAAAATCCCGACAAAGTTTCCAGTTTACTATTTTAAACTAAATTCATACAAAATAAAAGTTAATATAAAGTTACATTAATACAACTCTATTAAATAAAATATAAAGTCACAATACTCTACACACAATTTGATGGACTAATTCGTTTAGGCTTTATTTAATATCAATTTTGATTTTGATAAAAAAAATTGAAGTCAAAGTCAACAATTAATTTTAATCACACATATTATGGACCCACAACTTTTCAACCACACGTTTTATCAACTTTTACAAAAAATATGATTTTAATCAAAATCAAACGCGCTCTTAATTAAATTGGAGATATTGCTTGTAAGTGCTCAATGACCAGAGTGCTCATGTTTAATTTAAAATTTTGATGGTTATAATTTTATTTAGAAGTTAATATTGTAATTTAAAAATTCCAACTTTGTCTACTTTCTATTGGAAATTTAAATTTTTATTTATTGTTTGTTTTTCACTTGTGGGCTTTTGTAAGGGGGTGGAAGTGGTGTTGAATGTTGAACTCATTTAGGAATGGCAATGAGGTGGGTTCGGGCAGGTCGGGCCCCCCCGCCCCGTGACCCGCGAATTCGCGGGGTGTGGAGCGGTTTTGTCCCGCCAACCGCCCCGATTAAGGTCTTTTTTTTTCTTCCTATAATTAATTGTGGTTATAGAATTTGATTCATTAATATTTACCAATGTTCAGAAAATCGAACCGGACCGGTCGGTTCGACCGGAAAAATTGGGAACCAGCCTTAAAATCGGTCCGGGTGTGTATAAAAACCGCCTAATGAAGAACTGGACCGAAAACCGGGTTTGGGAGTGGTTCAACCGCTGAAATCAGAACCCGGTTTAATGAGCGGTAACCGGCTCGATTCTTTTAGGTCAAAAATCCAATTCTTTCCCAATTTTCTCCCAATTTTCTTCTTCTTCCCGCTGAGGCGACGCGGTTGGTTCCTCATTTCACTCATCTTCTCCATTTGTCTTGTCTTCAACACTGTGCTCTTCATCCATCAAAGTTTCTTGTGGTTGGTTGTTGAATCGCGAAAGTTAAGTCTTCTTCTTCAAGGCTTCAACAGAGTTCGCGCAAAAATTATGTTAGAACTCAGTTTGTTTTGTGCCAAATTTCGAATTGGAAATTGATGTTTCTTTTTTATGTTGGTATTCGTTTGCTACTTTCGAATTAGGCTAGAACTTAGAACTTATAACTCGGTTGTTGTTGTTGAATTTTTGCTACTGGTTTTCGATTTTTCCTTCACGGCTCCAATAGAGTGATAAATGTTTGTTGCTGGTTTTTAATGTCTTTGTTAATATTGTGTAATGTAATAATTTTGACATCAAATTTTTAGGTTAATGTTCATGTTCTAGAGTTCTGATTCTTCATTTTTTTTCCAGTCTAATTTTCGTTTTCCAAATTCAATTGTCATTGTTCTTGTTTTCTGATTATCCAATTGCAAATTGCATTGAACGAACACGAATCCAACCAGAAATTGTTGTTCTATATTACAGCAGAATGCTGAAAAAACAGAAATTAATCTGTATGTAGCTCTGTTTTCTCACTTTTCTGTGCACAAGTGTTGGAATTTTATTGAGGATTGATTGTGTACTGCAAATAAGAATTTATCTGCTTGATGTATTAAATTTTCAGTGATATAATTGTGTACTGCAATCAGTTCCCTCCTAATTTTTTGTAAGTTCATCAAATTATTCATCAAATGGACTGCAAAACACAGAAATGAAGTGATTTTTACATCAAATGCAGCTGCTACCTAATAAAGAATTGTCCTAATACTAAGAAACAGAAATGACTGAAATGTAATTCCTATTTTTAAAGTGTAGACCATTAAGAGTGTAATTGTTCTAGACCATTATTTTGTAATTATTATTGTGGTTGAGTTTGTGTTCGTTATTGGCATATTGGCTTGTTCTTGTAAGAAATTTATTTTTCAGCCAGTTTTTGTTTGCTTCTTCTTGCTACTTATTCATGTCATGACTCATGTTGCTTCTTGATTGCGTAGGATGAGCACTCCACCATCATCAGAGGGACAATCAACTACCTCCACTCTTTATGTTCGTGGGAAGAGTGATCCGGCATGGGAGCACTTCACTTCTACTCGTGATAGCGATGGTAAAGTTCATTACACATGCCTTTATTGCAGCAATACCTTTAAGGGTGGGGGTATTGAAATATCACTTAGTTGGAATTAAAGGTCAAATATCTTAATGTAAGAGGGTTCATTTTGATGTTAAGTCTCAAATGCATAAAATACTTACCGAAATATCTCAAAAGAAAAAGCAAGCAAAAAAGGCTCATGAATATACATTTGGTGATGATCCTATGGACATTGGAGAGAATAGGGATGATGATATAGAAGAGATAAGTGTCCACTTACAAGGAAATGAGAAATCAAAAGGAAAAAGAAAAGCAGTGGAAGGAATTGATAACTATTTTGCACCAAGAACTACTCCAGGTTCTCAACCTAGTATTAAGAGTGTTTTAGCTGGTAAAGAAGCAATAAAAAAAGCACATATGGCATGGGCTAAATGGTTTTATGATGCTTGCATTCCGTTTAATGCTTTGCAATCACCTTACTTTCAACTTGCATTAGATGCTACTTCTGCAATTGGCCCTGGATATAAAGGCCCATCATACGATGATGTTCGTATTAATTTGTTGAGAGATTGTAAGAGAGAATGCCAATTACTTATCGATGGTTATAGAAAAAAATGGGCTAATAGTGGATGTACACTAATGGCAGATGGTTGGAGTGATCAAAGGCAAAGGACCTTGATTAATTTTCTAGTGTATTGCTCTTCTGGAGTTACATTTATCAAATCTGTTGATGCATCTGATGTTGTGAAAGATGCTAACACATTGTGTGATTTATTCACAGAGGTTGTTGAATGGGTTAGGCCACAAAATGTTGTACATATGGTTCTTGATAATGCAACGAACTACGTGAGTCATGGAAAGTTGTTGCATAAAAATATGATCATATTTTTTGTCCCCTCAGGTCTTTGCATTGTTTGAATCTTGTTTTGAAGGATATTGGTAGTATGCATCATGTACACTCTCTTGCATTGCGTGCTTCAAAAATTACAATATTTGTGTATAATCACACCATTTTCTTATCTTGGTTGAGAAAAAGGTCCGAATGGAAAGAGATTGTACGCCCAAAGAACCACTCGTTTTGCTACTACCTTTATTACATTGAAAAACATTTATGAACACAAGCAAGTACTTCAAAGTTTAGTGACAAGTAGACATTTCACAACCCACAAACTTTCAAGAACTATAAAAGGAAAACTTTTAAGCTCTATTGTCTTAGATAACAAATTTTGGGATGATTGCTTGATGATAGTGAAAATTGTGGCACCGCTTATAAGATTTCTACGCATTGTCGATGCGGATGAGAAACCTTCTTTAGGATATGTGTATGATGGCATGGATAGGGCAGAGAAGACAATCAAGAACATATTTTTGAACAAAGAAAGATTGTACAAGTCTTATATTGATATGATTGATGAAAGATGGGACAAGCATCTTCGGCATGACATACATGTAGCAACATACTTTCTTAATCCCGCTTTCATTTACGAGGAAGGATTTTGTCAAAAAGTAGAAGTCATGAATGGTCTCCTCAATTTGCTTGAGATCAAAAGTATTTGTTTCGACGAGCAACAAGCAATAAGAGAAATAAGGATATATCAAGAACGTCAAAAGAGTTTCAGTAGACCATCTGCATTAAAAGCTTGCAAAAATTTGCAGCCTGGTAAGCATTAAAATTGTAGCTCTTGTTATTTTATTTTTACATAATCTAATATATTGATTGAAGATCATTTTACTTTAATTTAATATGTAGATGAATGGTGGAACCTATTTGAAGCAAGTGCTCCTAATTTGCAAAAGATAGACATTCGAATCCTTAGTCAAACATCATCTGCTTCGGGATGTGAAAGAAATTGGAGTGTTTTTTAGCGTATTCACACAAAGAAAAGAAATAGATTGGAACATCAAAGACTAAATGATCTTGTTTACGTGTCTTATAACATTAAATTGCGATTGAATAATAGGTATGATATCTCTTCAATACATTTTAATTGAATATCTCTATATCAAAATGTGTTAGTTAAATTGTTATTTGTTTGTGTTATTTTTTTTGTAATACCTTATAGACTTCATTACAAGAAGAGAAGTTATGATCCAATTGATTATGAGTGCATTGACAAGACAGACTTTTGGATTGAAGAAGAAACACCGCCTCAAGAACTTGATTATGAAGAGTTGGAGGATGCAATTTACGAGGACAATGCAATTCCCAATGTTGATTGTCATGTCAATGACGCTTCAACTCAAAGTTAGTATATACAATTATCTTATTCGTTCAATTTTATTTTTTCTTATACAAGTGAAATATTTATAATATAACTAATTATTATTTCTCTTAATATATATGTTTGTTAGATGACAATCAAAATATGTAGGAGCTTCATACTCAAGACGTGGATGATCCGGATGTCATTCATCGTTTTGGTGGTTCAAGTGATTTTGAGACACCGCATAGATTCATGCTTATAGATGAGATTGATTCAGATGATAATTGACCATGATTTCTTTGTTTCACTTTGCTTTAGTCATAATAGTTGTAATCACTTTGGTTGGTTGTAGTTTGTTCATTCTGTTTGTGCTACATTAATGTTTTGAAATTTAAATTTTGAACTTTGGACATGTATTTCGAGTTTGGACTATTTTCTACGAATATTGGATATGGATATTATTAAAAGTCTATTTAAAGCTAATTTTTGTGATTTATATTGTCTATAAATGTTAGTTTATTTGTAAATAACTTATTTTTAGAAATTGTGAGATTTATAGATTAATTTTTTATTTTTTTTAATTGCAACCGGTTCAACCTCGGTTCCACCCGGTTCCACCTTTGACCCTTGACCCGTTGCCTTTTCCGGGTCGATGCTCGGTCCGATTTTCCGAACATTGATATTTACAATAGTGGCATACAAGTGGAAGAGTAATTGACATCTCTGCATAAGACATACAATGAAAATCATCCTGTTGAAGTCTCGGATTCTCTTAAGGAGACTTCTTTTCATAGTTATGTAACTTATGTTGCCATGGATCTTTATGAAAATCATCCTGTGAATCCATCAAGAAACTCGTCACATGTAGATCTAAAACTCATCCTGAAAGTTGAATTTCACATGTAGATCTGAAATCCATTAGCTTTCACCTTCAGCACTCAGCCGTTCAATTTTTTTTCATCAGTTTTCATCCATTTTCCTAGTTCAGCTTTAGCCACAAAACAAAAAATAAAGACAAAAATTGGATTTCTATTAAAACAAAAATGAAAATAAGACACCATACAGAAAGTGAAAAACCATAAACGAATGAAGGCGATCAAAGAATGAAATTATGATTATGTAAAAGCTGATAAAAAAAACAAAAAAACATTGGAGAAGCTGATAATAACAAACCTAAAATCAAATACCCAATAAGGCAATAACCCAAAAGAAAGAAGATAATACTTAATTTAACTTCAAGAAGAGTTTTGATCTAATCTGCGTGTTCAATCCACCCTTAGCCGAGGTGAGCTGTCTGCCGTGAGCCAGAGTAGAGCTGCCGGCTGCGTGCGTGTTCAATACTTCAAGGGAAATGAAGAAATTATTGAAGTTAGGATTTTGATCTAAAAAGTAAGAATTATTTCTAATATATTTATTGAACAAAAGGAAAATTTTGCAATTTATGCTTGTGGTGCAATGGCTAAGAATTGAAAGTAATTCTCCACCCGGGTTCAAGTCACAGCAATGGTTAAGATTTGATTTTATTTATGAATTATGATTTTTTTAAATTAACAAAAAAAAAACGGGACGGGTCCGGGGTTGGTCTCCACCCCGGACCTGCGACGAGATTACAGCAGATTCTTTTGCCCTATACCCGCCCCATTTATCTAATTGTCCGGGGCGGGGCTCGGGAATAGTCGCGGGTCAAATTGCTAGCCCTAAACTCGTTTTCTATATGTCAAGTTTATTTGTTTTTGTATGTATTCAAAGATGTTATATGCATTGCAGTACTAGTCCTATGTTCATTCCACGCATTAAATAATATTATTTAAACACTAGTTCCAAAAATACCAGAGTAGCCCAACTTTGTACTGGTTTCTCTATGCACATTGCCAACAAAAAGAGTATCAAGCTCAATACTATCTTTTTCCCCCTTGTTACTTAGCGTTCCTTATTTTTTTGTACTACCACTACCAACAAATAGTTGTTATATATAGGACGAGCTATATCGGAAATTGGCCTGGTTGATTATGTACATAGAATTATTCATTTTAATTCAATTTCACTAACAGTCACTAAAATTTCAACGAAATTATAAAACGGTCACTGAAATTACAAAATTTTAGTTCCGGACACTAAAGTATACTAATGTGTTCACCGACGACGGTCACTCTGTTAAATTTACAACGTAAATTGATGACATGTCGATGTTAAGTATCCACGTATAGCACAATCGGTCGACAATTGATACCACGTGAATTTAATATACTAATAACAATAAATTCGAATCACAAATGCACCTAAAACATGAAAATCTAGCTGCAATTTCTAGACAATATCTAAATCAGATCTCCAAACCATTTGCACAACCCAATTTAACCAATTGTGGAGAAAATTAGGGTTTGTGATCGTTTTTGAGGGGAAAAAAATCAGATTATGCAAATGGTTTGCAGATTTGATTTAGATATTATCCAGAATTGTAGCTAGGTCCTCATGTTTTATGTGCATCATTTGTGCTCTGAATTTATTATTATTATTACATTAAATCCACTTGGCGGAATTTTTTACCAAATGTTGATCGATTGTGCGCCACGTGAATACTTAACAGTGACACATCATCAATTCACGCTGAAAATTTAACAGAGTGACCATCTGTGAACGCGTTAATATACTTCAGTGACCGACAATAAAATTTTATAACTTCAGTAATTGTTTTATAATTTTTCTAAAATTTCAGTGACTGTCAGTAAAATTTACCCTACAATAATCACAATTAAGTGAAGAGAAAGGTGAGGAAAGGAATTAGGGATTCAGGTTTTCGTTTTGGTTCGTTCTTTTTCTAATTTCCATTTATAATCCAACTATTTACGATTTTGATGAGTTCAATAACATGATAGTGCCACTCTTCAATTTTTAGAAGATGAGGTCTCATAACTCGGACATTTGTTGAACAAACAAAAACGAATCATCTCACATCGAATCAATTTTCACTAAAAATGTTTATCTGGTTTGTGAAAAGGGGAAAAAAAAAAAAGGAAATAAAGAGGAGCATTTTGTAATTATTGTGAAAAAATATTTGATCTGCTTAAGGCATGTAACAAGTCTGAATCAAACATATAACATGAACCAATAGCTAGACACTACTACGGGTTTTCTATATATAGAAGAAAACAAAAAACCAAAAGTGAGAAACATGACAAATTATCAAAATCAAGTTGGCAATTCATGTGGGAAAATTTTCAATCGATAGAAACACTCGAAGCTTCAAGGAAGATTCTGCACTTGGATTGATGGGGTTGGCTATTTTGTTTTATTGTATCAGATTCAATCAATGTGTGAAATTGTGAATGCCACCTTACAATTCACCACTGTTATTTGAGGAAGGGGACAGACAATAATGTTATTTAGTACAAGTGGTGTTTAGTACTAATTTATGTAGTATTAAATGATAGAATCAATTAAATGGACTCTATATCTTTACATTCAAGAGCATCTCCAATGCATGATGTATTTACTATCTAAGTGACACGGAAGTTAAAAAAAAAATCAGTCCATATGACATTGTTATTTAATTAATTGAAATTCAAGTCCAAAATTGATCGAGTTCTATCTATAACTCAATAATTGTGTCTATATATTTTATTTTTTAAATCAGAAATTATATAAATTTTACTAAGTCAGCGTGTCTAACAAAAGTTTATGAATTTAGACAAAGTTTTAGACAACGTCTGTTTAAATTTTACATCAGTTTGACAAAGTCTTCGTTAGATTGCGTTTGAGGATTTTTTTTAAAAAAAAAAACATTGTCTATTTTTTTATTATATAGAAAATTTATTTTAAAAATTTACAAAAGCATTGAAGATACTCTAATTAGATCAATTATTTATTTTTATTTTTTGAGTGAGAGTAAGGATGGATGGTATCTATATTTAAATTTTATATTAATGTTAAATAACGTTACTCGTTTGTTCTGTCACTTACAAATAGTTAGTAGCGGTCACATTCACAATTTCCGACATTGATTGAATTTGATACGATGGAACAAATATGGCCAACCACATAAATCCAAATTGCAGGATCAAAATGGTTAAGTATGTTTAGTACACTTCAGAATAAATCAGCTTTATGAATAATTAATTTTATTGACTTCATCCCAACATTTAATCACATTGGTAGTATTGCTATTCACACCAAGTACAAAATAAAATGGAGAATTTTACTTAACTATTACTTATTTTTATTAATTGATTAAGACCTTCAATTTTATTTTAATTGAGCTCACCATGTGAGTGTTTTTTTCTCTCTTTTTTTTTTATTATGCCGGTCGTGTTGTAAATAAAATATTAAAAATGAAAGGTATTTAATCGAGACGTTCACAAAGAATGAAGCTTTGTTTAAACAAGTTTCAAAAGTTCTTAAATAGTAGGATGTATAATCTAATTATGAATTAGCCTAAATAAATAGATTTGGGACAATTTGAATTCCCTGTATATTTTCATTCCTTAATTTCATTTATTACCATTAAACCATATAATATAAAATATTTGGACCCAGTAAAACATTCCGATAAAAAATTCTTTCACTGGAATATTTGTGGGCTCCATTTATTATTTATTCCGACATAGTTTTGGATTTTTATGTTTATTTATTGTCACGACAAACTTTTCAATCCGACATACTTTATAATGAAGTGAGCCCATTAGACGGCATTAACAAATAATTAGAATGATATATTTGACCTAAATATTAGGTAAGATTTTTTTTTTTTTTTTTTTTTTGATCGGAAGATTTTTTTTAATCATATTAAACCCGAGCTTTAAACAAATCAAATTGTTTCTCTTCATCGGTCATCATAATTTTTTTCTTTACAAAATGAAATATCAAAAATCAGTTTAAACAAAATTTAGAAAATAAATTCTTAATGCATTAACACATTAGATGGTATGCAAATCATTGTTGCATACTTGCTTCACGTACTAATGGATTCCATTTAAATCCAAATCATTATTAGTCGTTGTAGAACATAAATCATACACTGATACAAGAAAGGTTTTGGGTTTGATGGTATATGTTTTTCGTTCTCTTTTTTTTTTTTTTTGGGGGGGGGTCATCGAGGAGCAGATGAATTATTTTTTATCTTAATTATAAAAAAAAAAAATGCAATTGGAAAAAAATCACATACATGGAACGTACAATGAAATATAATAAAAATAGAATTATATTTTATCTTAATATAAAATACAATTCAGGTAGGGAAGTGAAATTTTTTTAGTTCTTTCCTGATAATGATATAGACGTATCCAATTCAAATTGAACTTCCTAAGTGCTACCATATCGTCACCAGTAATGACATAAATAAGTTCGTAAAATCTTATTAATTAAAATCTTGCAATTCAATGAATGTCAAGTTGCCAACTTTGCTGCTTGGATTTATCATTAAATCCAATCTGTGTACTACTTTACACTCCTCAGTCCTCACCAACCATGACAACTTGTACATACAAAATTGAACAGAATTAGGTTTTAAAAAAAAAGGAAAAAATGGGGAAAAAAAAAAAAATTTGTTTGTTATATTAGATAGTATAATTCAGTAACACGTACCAAACTCGTCCATCATGGGTTACAAACATTGAATTATGTTCAGAGAAATAAATTACACGACGAAAACCAATATGATTATGGTTTGGTTTGATATTATTGTGCTTTTAAAAGAATAGGTTTTTGTTGTGCTGTAGAAAGAATCAGCTGTGGAAATAATCAGATAAGTATTTGATAAACTCTTGTTTCATAATTGTTGTATATTTAAAAATCAGTATTTAAGCGTTTGGTAATAAAAGTGACTTATGGTTGTGATCGTTTAAAATTACTAAAATGGATATTGATTATAATAATATTATTTTGTATTATTATTATAATGAGTAATATTGTAAAATTTATTTGTACTTGTATAACAATATGTAATATTATCAAATATTTTTCAAGACAATGCATTTATCATAATTATTTTAAAATAAAAATAATATATATATCTATTAAATCTTAAAATTTTAAAACATTAAAAAATAAAAGCATACTAATATTGTGCATAAATCAGTTAAATTTAAATTTAAATTATTTGTGAAAATACATTTTAATTAGAATACTAATAAATACGTCAAAGGAATTACTTTAATTAATTGAGGTCAAAATTGGTATTTTAATAATAGATAGATAGAAAAGTTAAGCGAGTACGAAAAGTTTATATTTTCTTTCATTGTCAAAATAATGTTGCGAGATGATATAGATTGTTTTAGAATCAATTTTTAAAAATTTACCAAACGCCTAAAACAACTTTTGATTGATGATAAGAAATTGGCCTTCAAAATCAGTCACAAACGATCCTAACCACGTGTACTCCCTGTCCTATTTGGAAACTGCTAAGTATTTCACTATTTCTGACCCGTTACATGTGCTCTTATCCCCAATCATGTATCTATAGAATATAGATTATATAATTATTGTCCCAAATATAAGTTGTGTTGATTGTTGTTGTAGAATGAATAGTTGAGTTTTAAATTTTACATACATACTGTATCATTAATTTGGAGAACTAGAAATTAACATAAAGGGTGGTGGTGGCATTTGAATTCTGAAGCAGTTACACTTTGCTGCGCGGTGGCGGCGGTGGCAATGGCAACAAAAGGATTGGTGGTGTATCTGCTGACCAGCTTTTCCTTAGCAATTCTATCTGTTTATTTCATCAACGTCTATTCAAATGGAAGTTATGCAAAAGTGTCAGTTCTTTCATCTTCAAACTCTAACCTCTATGGATCTGAATCCAAAGTTTGGCCTGTGAGTTTTCACTTGTATTTCTCTATCCGTATATGCATGTATTTTTGTGTGTTCTTAATGCTTATATTCAATGTAAATACTTAAATAATAAAGTGTTACAAGAGCTAATATGGGTAGAACTCGTCTTTTTATAACTGGTTGGTGAAGAGAAGATAGCAGAGTGGTTAAAAGCTGACGAGTCCAGTTTTTAACTCAGCGATTTGGGACACAATTAGCGTCGTTAGATTTAGGGAACCAGTGAACCAGTGGTGTAGCCCTCTTCAAAACTTAGAAGCTGTCTTCTCTAATATCAATCGTCACAAAACGTGTAAGCTTGTGTGTGTCGTATGAAGATTTTCGATGTTCTGTTTTTTGGTTGTGGCAGGAATTGAAGTTTAGTTGGAGAGTTGTGTTGGCAACTGTGATAGGATTCTTGGGCTCGGCTTGTGGAACAGTAGGCGGGGTTGGCGGAGGTGGCATTTTCGTCCCTATGCTTACTTTAATTGTGGGATTTGATACCAAGTCTGCTGCTGCTATTTCAAAATGTAAGAACTAAAATCTGTCTCCAATCACTTGTGTTTGTTCATTCAAGCATTTCATGACAATTTACAAGACATAAAACATTTATTGTGATTCAAGGTTCGATTTCTTGACACAATGCGCTGCAGGTATGATAATGGGGGCTTCAGCATCATCAGTTTGGTACAATTTGAGAGTGCCTCATCCCTGCAGAGAAGTGCCAATTATTGACTATGATTTAGCCCTTCTCTTCCAGCCTATGCTCTTGCTTGGCATTACCATTGGAGTAACTTTGAGTCTTGTCTTCCCATATTGGCTCATCACTATCTTAATCATTATTCTGTTCATCGGTGCGTTCCGCAACTACTCGAATCAAAGCATTCCGAACCATTTTTCACTTAACATTCAAATCTATGGTTTCTTCTAACACCTATGACTGAGAATATGCTCCAAGTACCATTAAAATAACCAAAAAGTACTGATTTGATACCAAGTCTGCTGCTGCTATTTCAAAATGTAAGAACTAAAATCTGTCTCCAATCACTTGTGTTTGTTCATTCAAGCATTTCATGACAATTTACAAGACATAAAACATTTATTGTGATTCAAGGTTCGATTTCTTGACACAATGCGCTGCAGGTATGATAATGGGGGCTTCAGCATCATCAGTTTGGTACAATTTGAGAGTGCATCATCCCTGCAGAGAAGTGCCAATTATTGACTATGATTTAGCCCTCTCTTCCAGCCTATGCTCTGTTTCTTCTCGGCTTGGCATTACCATTGAACTCCTAAGAGTAACTTTGAGTCTTGTCTTCCCATATTGGCTCATCACTATCTTAATCATTATTCTGTTCATCGGTACGTAACTGCAAAGCATTCCGCATTTTACTACTTCAACACTAAGGTCTCACCTCTCGAAAGGTATCCCTACCATACTCTAGAGCATTTTTCAAATCTTGTGCATCACTAATTGAATTCAGAGAACCACAAGATTTTCAATTGATCTTGTGAAAGCTATGGTTTCTTGAATGACTGAGAATGAAATACTTTAATTTATTATACTATGTTTCGTATGGCAATTGAGACAGTAATTTCATTTCAGTGTATTATTTGAAGGGAAGTTAAATAATTAGTCATTTTCGTAAGGCAGAACATCATTTTCTATAGCGAAAGTAGGATGTTCTTAATGCTTTTCTGTATTGCCATGCCAATAGGGACTTCTTCAAGGTCCTTCTTTAAGGCAACTGAGATGTGGAAAGAAGAGACTATTTTGGAGGTTAGTTCCTCTAATTTATGGCCATACTACAAGTTTCTGCTTTTCTGGGCAGTATATCTCTATGTACTGCTGACAAAAGCAACTAAAAAAAGTTACTTTTAATCATGGCAAAAACATTCTCTATCGTTTGAGTTTGTCATCAGTGGCTACAAATATTTTATGCACAAACTCAAGTAATAATAATAATATATTGAAGAGATATCATAGCCTAAACTTAAATTTTTGATGGATATGCTACTAAATAATGTTTGTTATTAATTTGTTTTTCTCTTTGGATCCTGTAATTGCAGAAAACCATGGCAGAGGGACGACAAACTTTTGTTAACTCTAATGGGGAACGTAAGTACATAAGAAACTTGTGCTATTTTACAGAACAGCAAAAATTCTTTATTTTCTTTTCTTTTTTGTGGGCTGAGAGTTGGAAAAAAGAATTTACCCTGATTTTTTATATCAGTTCTAATTGATACGGAGTATGATCCATTGGTCCCGAAAGACGAGAAAACTGCTTTGGTAGGTAAACCATGTCTACCTTTCTTTTGTCTTGGCTTCTATTTTCTATTTATCAATGTTGAAGCATTATTCTTATTCTTTTCAGCAAATTATGAGGGATAACCTTAACATCAAGAGAATTCTGGTGCTACTGGTTGTATGGATTTGTTTCTTGCTTCTCCAAGTGCTCAAGGCAAGTGAATTGCACCGTTTTCTTTCTAAACTTGTGGGACATGTTTGATAAGGCAAATTGGACAGTCTTGGACAATATTCTTGTCCCCTCCTGTCCACTACTGTATTGCTGATCACTTAATATGAATGTTGGTCTACAGAATGACTTAAGGGCTTGTAGTCCAATGTACTGGGTGCTCAACTTGTTACAGGTATATTTTATCTACAGAGTTAGATTCAGGCACTTTTGTTGGTTGATATCCTCACTTGCCTATAAAACAAGTCTCAGCAATTTTTTGTTCCATTTTTGCAGTTCCCGGCTACTCTTGCGGTATTCTTTTATGAATGCATCAAATTGTACAAGGAAAGCAAGAAAAGGAGGCTAGCCGGTAATCCAGAATCAATATGTGAGGCTACTATTCAATGGACTGCTACTAATCTGGCATTGTGTGCCCTATGTGGTATCTTAGGAGGCACCGTTGGGGGCCTGTTAGGGTCTGGTGGTGGTTTCATTCTTGGTCCCCTCCTACTTGAGATCGGTGTCATCCCTCAGGTATTGTTGCTTTTCACCTAATATACATACATGTTTTTCGCATGATTGTTTTGCAATGAACTACATTTCGTTCAACAGTGTTTTAGAAGCATAGATAATGTTGATGTTCGAGTTACATAGTTCCATGGTACAGAAGGTCGGAAAGAGATTTTATTTTTATGGTTTGATAAGGTATAATAGACAATAGTGTACTATAACATCTATGCATTTTGCAGGTTGCTAGTGCGACGGCAACTTTTGTGATGATGTTCTCATCCTCATTATCTGTAGTGGAATTCTATCTCCTAAAAAGATTTCCCATCCCCTACGGTATATATTTTGTTTATTTTCCTCGCATTTTCCCTTTTTCCTCTGCCCTCGGCCGAGGAGCAACAATTTGTTGGTCCTGTTAGAAGTAATATAACCAACCAACTTTTTTTGCAGCTTTATACCTCATGTGTGTTTCAATCTTAGCCGGTTTTTGGGGACAATTCTTTGTAAGAAAGCTAATCGCCATCCTAAGACGAGCTTCACTCATTGTGTTTATCCTCTCTGGTGTCATTTTTGCCAGTGCTCTAACTATGGGTGAATACAACATTACTTCAAGAATTCTTTGTAGGCATAATGTTATGAAATATTTAACTCAATCTTTACTGAGTTTTTTTTTTAATTGGAAATTTCATACAGGTGTTGTTGGGACAGAGAAAAGCATCCGAATGATAAAGAATCACGAGTTCATGGGATTTTTAGATTTCTGCAGCAGTCAATAGTTTCTGGCCTAAAGATTATTTATGATGATGGGGAGATCAAGGAATAGAGAACACATGAATAAGACATTGATAAAACATTGTGCTTGTGCAACCTCAATAGAATGTAATATTTGGGGTGTGGTCAATGCCTAATTGACCAACCCCCAATTCATTGTTTTATGAAAGGTACATTTCTGTGGGACCAAAGGGGCACTCTGTGTTGAGTGTTAGCGCTAGCCACCAACCCCCAATTTGTTACCTTTTCTTTTCCCAGAATGATTGCTACATTATGGAAATGTTGTTCTAGAATGCACATTGCATTTTATTTTTTATTTTTTTTACAATAAATATGAACAAGTGTGTGATTTTTGAAAATAGGACGACACTCCGAGGCTTGGAGTTCGAACATTAGCACGCTGACATTTTCTTGAATTTTGAAAAAGACATTTGTTTGTACACCGTTGTCAAATTCAACAAATTGATTGATATAAATGTTGTTCTTGTAATTTTGAGAAGTGTACGTGTAAGGATATGACTTCTAATATTTAAAGCAAGCCAAACGGTTTTAGACTATAGTTTTTGAGGCGCAACTTTTAAATTACCTTGAATTATTCAAGCTCATAAACTCTGTCAAAAGTCCTTTACAAATATATAAATAAAGAGATTTCAAATGCTATAGTTGAAAAATGGATATACTGAAAGCACCTCAACGGCACTACCTCTATTTTTTCTTTTAATCTCGAATTACGACTTGAGCTCGGTATAGAAATAGCATTGTTGTTTGTGAAGTTTATACTTTACATTAGAAACTAGAAATAGCATTGTTGTTTGTGATGTTTATACATTTACATTAGAAACTAGAAATAGCATTGTTGTTTGTGAAGTTAATATATTTACATTAGAAACTACTAGATCTTTAATATAATTGAAACTAAAATAAATTTTCAATATCCCAATAGATTTGCAAAATATTTTCATAATCAAGAATAAATTCATTATCGTTCGTGCATACTATTGTGATATGATATTGAAGACAGTTGATCTACTAAACAACACTGACATGATTGATTAAATACCAATGTGCTAAAATGCGTAATGCATGACAACGCGGCGAGGTGAAATATCAAGAATTATAGGTTTAAGCGCGCATATGCGAAGCCTAGGCGTCAAAATGTATTTTCGAATTTTAATTTTTTTTAATGCTCAATTTTAAAATTTTAACAATATAGCCTAGAATATACTGATTTACATTACAAAATTATAGGCCTAGTTTTCAAAAAACTAAATAAAAATACACAAGTTTTTAAAATTAGAATTAAGAAAAATTATATTTATATTAAGGCATATATCATGGTTGAACATATCACATTCAACATGGTTCAAAATCAAAATTGTAGGACTAATTTTAATATCATAGCCTACAATTAGATTACAAAATAACAACATAGCATAATAGTTTTCAAAAGTTATTAAATTACAACAACCACAAACATAAACTCAAATTACTCAATAATTTTCTACAATTTGATTACATACCAACATAACTTAACTTTTGTCTAACTATTTATCGAATTCTAAGTCAAACTCTTCTTCTTCTTCTTTTCTTTTAACTCATTTTTGTGCCATCCGATACAAAATCATTTTTGTTAGGCTCTCTTATTTCATCTTGAGTATTTCTAGCACCTCTTGTAGATTTAAAAAAAGTTTATTTTGACCCAATCCGAAAATAAATTTAAAAAGAGGTTTGCTTGCTCTAATACGGTGTTATGCGTGATTATTCGCGCCTATTCTCGCCTAATCGTGTTTATTCTCGCATATTCTCGTCTATTCACGCCTAGGCGATCAACAAAAAGAGTTGACCGTATTTTTACGCGCATACCCTCAATGCGACACGGTTTTGCAAAAGCATCGAGCTTAGTCCGCGGCCTTTTAGAACACTGTTAAATATAGAACATCACCTTCTAAAAAATCTATATGTGACAAGAGAGAGAAAGTGGAAAGAGAAAAAAGAAGGAAAAAATAGATTGGAGAGATAGACACAAATTAATGAAAAAATTGATGGAAAATCGTCTAACATGATGTCTACAACTAGACGACCATTTGAATAGCTTTCTATAATAAGTGCTACCACATGAGTTTTATCTCCATCGCCACATCAACCGGATATTTCAAATAGAAGGTAGCATTGGAGATGCTACTAGCACCTTTTAAAAAAATTTATGTGGCAAGAGAGAGAGAGTAAAACGAGGAAAGAAAAGGAAAAAATGGATGAGAGATAGATACAATTTAATGAAAAATAGGTGGAATGCCATCTAACTAGATGTCTAAAACTGGATGTCTTGTTGAACGGCATTCTACAATAAATATTGCTACGTGAGTTTTACCCAAACTACATTATCTTCACGTCCGAGTTTTACCCTAATAAGGCTTTGTTTGTTTTCACTATAATTTTACTAAAAAATTTAAAAGAAAGTCAACAATTGATTTTAACAAAATCCCATAACCACACATTTCAACATTTTATCAACTTTTACTAGAAAATCTTTAATAAATCTTCTTATTAACATGTGGAAGAGTTCCCCCTTGGCCCAAAAAAAAAAAAAATTTAGTATAGACAAAAAATTTGAAAAATTGTATAGAAAACTTTTTTTCTATATTTTAATTCGGTCTAAATCTTTTTTTAACCTCCTTCTAAATCTAGCCCTGAAAACTCCCCTCGCTCTATTTAATGAATCAAAGAGAGACTTCATTTCGCCCACCCCACCCGACAAAGGTTGACCCTGCCGTAATTGATTCTAAACATTTTCTACAAAATTGGTCCAATCACTCTCCTCGTAATATCTCTCTCTCTCTCTCTCTCTCTCTCTCTCACACACACACACACACGTACTTGCTCGAGTTCAGATCTGATACTTAAAATGTGTGTTCTATTAACTGTCTCACCAATAAAATGTGTATATCATTAAATAAATACAATTATTTAATGTGTTCATTATTGTTAAAATTAACTTGTATTTATTTAATAATATGTACATTTTCTATTAGTATAATAAATAAAAAATTACATACATTCGGCACGATTCCCTGCACTCTCCCCAGCCCCCAAATCCAATAATTTATAGAAAAAATACATATTCATCAAAAATTTTCAGTTTTTTCAAATTTTCTCTCTCTTTTTTTACACGATCATAACCCATTTTCAATTACATCAATAAATTATTGAACTTTGGTTTTAAATCAAGCATTTGGAGAATCTATGAGCAAAATTAAACCTCAAAATTCTCGAGTTTTGAACTAAACACACTTGCTCAAATTTACACCCAAAAAATAAAAATAAAAAGTAAAAAAACTTAAAATTCTTCTTAGTTACACACTCTTGTTTCACCAAGAAAACAATTAAAAAAAAAAAAAAAACAGATTCAACTTTGTTTTTGCAGGAAGAATTCAAGAACACGATGAATACATAGGATCAAGGATTCAGAGCATGTTTCATTAAGATTTGTACTGCAAATTACTAGGGGGAAAAAAGATGAGTTCATGAATATGTTGCATGTTATGTGTGAAGACACTCATGGTTCATGGTTCATGGTTCATGTTAAGTATTTAACAATCAATTTATTTTTTTTGGTTAAAATATATCTTTTGTAAATTCTCATTTTCCACGTAGTAAACTCCATCCTAATCCAACTTTGTTATTATATAAGTCAGCTAATTAAATATCAAGCAGTTTATAGATTTGATCCTAAGTAGCTATAAGATGAATTGTGAAAGACCGCCCTGACGGAGGAAGCAGGTAGATGTCTTTTCAAACGATTGAATTTGATACCAGTAGTCTATTTTATATTCAAACTGTTGTTCATCTAGCATTTTCCAATTTTCATAGTAGCTCAAAAATGTTATTAAAAAATTGATGTGTAGAATCTAGTATCCACCGTCATCTAACATTTTCCAATTTATTACATATTGTAGCTCAAAAACCCGACGTTAATAAAAATTGAAGTGTAGAATCTAGTATCCACCGTTGGGAGGTGGGTAATGAGAAGTTTTTATAAACTACTTCTTAACCACTACACCATAACCTATTAAATGGAGTGATGTATAGTGTTAATTAAAAAAAGGGCCTCATGTGTTAATTAGATTTATTAGATTTGATACCTCATGTGTTAATTAGATTTATTAGATTTGATCTGTTAGACCAAGGTTGCTTAGTAGATTAAATCTTTGATTTTGAATATCCTGTAAATTATATAAATATAATTAATATAAATAATAATTTTATCACATACTTGATTTAATATTAAAATTTCATAATTACTTTTTAATATTTTAAATTTTAAATATAATAAATATAACAAATATAACACAATTTTTTTTTAAGATATGTAATAAACATAACAAATGTAACAACAAATATTACTAAGTAAAATAGTATTTTTAAAATTAAAAAAAAAAAATTTCATCCGTCTCAAAAAGATAGGTTTGATTCTATTTTTACACATATTTAAAAATGTAGTTATTATAGTTATAATAATAAATTTTACTAACGTTTTTCTTAATATACCCATATAATAATATCGTTACTTTATTAAAAATAGTTCATACTTTGTTGATAATAAAACAAATTAAATAAGGATATATTAAAAACTAAGAAATCGACTGTAGTCTCAACAAGGAAAATGGCATATAATTTGGAATGGATGAAAAAAGAAATGATAATTTACATATATACAATAGAATGTAAATAGAAATTGAAAAATACTATATTATATATATTAATTGAAAATACTCTACAATCTTAGAAAAATATTGCTAATCATAATTAATATAAATCAGTTTCCTAATTAAAAACAACAATCTCTCTCCATCTAAACATATTATCTCTCCCATCTAAAACACTTCTCTATGGAGTTTCAAAAAACAAGACAATCTATTATTTGAAAAATAGAAAGTAATACATTATATTATCAAATGTAACTTAAAAAAATTCTTCCAAACGATCAATAACAATATGGAGTAACTATAGTAACAAAGATTGTTTGACACCATTCAAAATGAAATAGAAAAAAATAGATTAATCAAATGTAGGATTTCTACATGATCTCAAAACAAGATAATTATTATACGCAATGAAATTAATATTAACAAAAAACATCGAGCAATAATCATGAAATATGGATCAAAATTAGGAATAATACATACCAGACAACGTGTGCTATGAAAATTGAGTTCATTTTCAAAGAGTAACAGAAAATTAGATAAAGATAGTACAAGAAAATGATAGAGTTTAAGATTTTTTTCTCAGCATTGAAGAAAGAGAATATAGTAAAAACGTGTTGCAGTGAAAGTCCATGGAGGATGATGTTTGAAACTTTCGATATTTACTCCATTTGATATGGAATATATGTTTTTGTCCATTAAATTTAGCAACTTTCAAATTTTAAAGATTTAGTTGATATATTAAAATAGATATAATTGTTGTAAAATTATAGATAATGATAAATGACTATTTGATTTTATCTAGATATATATGTAGTTATCTACTTACTTCTATAATAATGTATTCTACTCAAATTGTAACTCTCATTGGAACCCTATAAATAAAGGTCATTGTAATAATAAATTTATACACTTGCTCTCTTAATTCTCCTCTATTTATTTCTCTTGTTCTCTTAGTTTTATAACATGTTATCAACACGATGAAACTCACCCAAATAGAAAAAAAAAATTCGAGACCAATAGTTTAGAAAATTCAGAAATCTAGGTAGCATATGCAACTATGATCAAATTTGATATCTCAATGTTCCATGGTTCGATCGTTGTAAAATTTGTACAAAAAGTTTAAAATTCATTGTTCTTCAAATTCTATAGTTATGATCAAGATTAATTGGTCATTAGTGAGAAATTTTTGCATTAATAGTAATAAATTTTGAATTTGTTGGAAGAATTTGGACAGCCTGTGTAGCTATGATCAAAATTTTGATATATCGATCTATAGCCTGATCATTTTGAAATTTGGACAAAATGTTTAAAACTCATTAATCTTCAAATCCAATGGTCAAAATCAAGACCAAATAGTTCATTTGTAAGAAATCACTACGTGAATAATAACGAATTTTGAATTGTGCATATAAAGATGAAACTAATTGAATTAACAAAATGATCTTTAATTTTTATTCATGGACAAATGTTAGTATTCTATTTACATTTTTCTGCATTGATAAATGGTAAATAAATATTGCTTGAATATTGTTAATTATTACGTACCAATATTCAAAATAATATTGTTTTAATATTCCTGAATTTATACAAATCAACATTCGAGAGGAATATTTCGTTAGTATTTCAGAAGAAGCACAATGGAATACACTTGCTCTTGAAGAATATAATTTTGTAAGATGTAATATTAAGTTATGAAAAATGTTTGTTGTATAGAAAATGTGTACGAATGGGTGACAGATGATATGGAGTGAATAATGTAAAACTATTGTACCTTTGTTTTTTTTTTTTCTCATTCTGTCACCTAATATGTACACTTTTTCTATACAACAAGCATGTCACTTAAGTTATTGCTCTAGAAGAGCATAGTTTTATAATATCTTATTGCTCATGAAGAAGCGTCGATTTATTACGAATCAGTATTTCAAAATAATATTGTATTTTTACTCCTAAAGAGTATATCTCTATATGTTCCAATATTCTTATAGAAAATTGTGATGATGATCCTGAAGAAACATAACTCAACTATATAAATATTCAAGAAAAAAAAATTGTTATTCATGAAGAAATCAAAAGTTTATACAAATTAATATTCTAGAATAATATTATGTTAGTCTCAAAGATTAACTTTATACAAGTCTAAGTCTAATAAATATGTTGATGCTCCTAAAGAAACACAATATTATATTAATATTCTAGAAAAAAGTTATATGTCTATGCATGACATTGCAAATTTAATATTCCTGAAGAATATTGAGTTATTGCTCCTCCAATAAGCATATTTTTTGTATCTATATTATTAAAGAAAATGCTACCATCATTCTTGAAAAAATTGTCTATTATTAAGAATATATATTTTAGAAGAATATTGTATAATATTTTGAAAGACACACAACTTTACAAATATCAGTATTCTATTTGAATATTAATTGCTTCCAAATAGTATAATTATATATAATCTAACATCTATTATTTTTTTCTCTTGATAAGTAAATTGATACTTAATTTTATATTCATAAATAATAATATGTTGTTGCTTCTAAAGTAGCACAACATTATATTAATATTTCAGTACAATATTACTTACTCTTCAAGAGCAAATTTATACAGCTTCAATATTCTAAAATAATAATTTGGTGTTGCTCCTGAAGAAGCAAAACATTATATTCATATTTTAGCACAATTGTACTTGCTTATGAAGAACATGACATAACAATTTCTATATTTCAGAAGAATTGAAGAAGCATTAATCTATATAATATTTTATTGTGCTATAGAAGAAGCGCATGTCTTAAATAATATCATACCACCTAATTAAATGGAAAAAAAAATTGTGATATATATGTGTAAATTATATAAAAAAAATGTGTATCCCATAAGGGAAGTATACAACTTATGTCATGTGACATTGATTATTGCGCATACGAAAGAATTTGATATATGTTATTTTATTTTAATGGTAGATAAATATTTTTTTAAATTGTTTATTGTTACATACCAACATTCTAGAATAATATTATTTTGTTGGTTTTGAGAAGCGCAACTTTACATAAAATAATATTTTAATATTCTTCATTAGAAAACGTAAATTTATAAATTTGTTGATAAGTATATAACTATATATATATATTCTAGAAGAATATTTTGTTAATGTTCTCGAATAAGCATTATTTCTTATATATATCAATACTCTTGGAGATATTGTATTGTTCTTGAAAAATATATTTTGAAAAAATAAATTTGTTGATACTTCAAAAATTTCATCCCGATAAGCGTACATTATAAGATCTGTTTATAATTGTTCTTTTTCTCGAACAAACACAATTTTACAATTCTATTAATATTCTAGAAGAATATTATGTTATTTTTTTAAAAAAAATACAACTTAAACATATAAATATTGTAGAAGAATATTTTGTTATTGTACTGCATAATATTATTTGCTCCCAAAAAAATAATATTATAAGATCGTTGAATTAAATATTATCGCGAACCGTGAGTTTGTTAATCAAAGAAATTTTATGTTTTGACATGTTGTATAGATCATTTAGATTTCAGAGATGATGACAATAGTCATGTACCTATTGTATATACATAAATCTCATGAATCCCTAAAAGGAAAAAGACAAGAATGATGAAATAAATATTATATTATTCATTTTCTTTTAATTTGTACTATAAAATTTTTAGTACAATTAAATCAAGTACTACATTAAACCAGAAGTTCATTGTCCTGAAAATCTTTATTAATTGGCATGACTAGTTAGTCAATCCTTGATCAATATGATGTAAATTATTAATGAAAATATCTATTGAAAAAATAGAAGATTTTTCAATATAATGAATTATCACGTGTTGCTTGTTCCCATGGTATATAAACAAATATACCTAGCCAAAATCAAGATTAAATTCCATGCATTTTTGAAAATTATTTAGAGTGATTTATGGGGTTGGTTCGGTCACCCTCCATATTAACTATCTAGATATTATTTGTATCTAATATTTACATCTACTAAGTGATTGTATAGTATTATTATCCGCAACTTGAAGTTTACGAGATTATTTGCTCAAATTTTAAATCATGAGCATAATTTTCTGATTATACAATCAAGACGGTGGAGTATCTAGTCAATGCTATTAGGTCTAAATCTCAAATTTTTAATAAAAGTTAGTTGGGATGATGATAAATGGTTTAGCAATATTGTTTGATAACGCTCTCAATTAAATTCTAAACCATTACTATTGAGAACAAAGTACTTCCCATTTTTGTCTAAGGAATGCTATTTTATATGCAGCAACACTTATACAGTTATACGCATCATGCCAATATCAAAGTTATCCCCGTTATAGTTGGCTTATGGTCAAAACCTAATATTATCCATCTAATATTTTTTATAGTGTAATTATATGTACAATCGGTCTACCATTGTACACTGAGATGAGAATTAAAGAATGTTGAGAATATATATTTAGTTCGAAACCTTATAAAATATCTTAAATCCTAATGGGCGATATTTTATATAACACGATTTTTTGAATGTCATTTTGATAAGATAATTTTCTCAACATTAGGAGGAAAAATTAAGAAGCTGGTAAGAATACATGAAAATACAATATCACAAGACAATACAAACTAGAATTTCGACGGATAACTCATTTGTAAGTCAATAAGAAAATGCATATATAATATTTTCTAGATCCAAAATTTTACAATTTAGGAATTCCTTAACACTTCTCAGAATCACAGCCATTATCTAATCACAATAACATGTTATTAAATTTTAAAATTTTATCTTTTACATAATTGGGAAGAAGAATAATAGAAAAAAATATGAATCCACTATTATCACTTACAAAAAAAAGTGGAAAATGTTTGAGTGGCCGGCGGCGAGTCATGAAACACTAGCAATAAGGTGCGATAGCCGGTGGAGAGGCACGGAAGAAGATTATGGGCACGTTCGTTGATGATATGAAACTTAAATATGAATCACATGGGTAATTTCGAGATTAATATGAAATATGGCTGAAGAGTATAACTTAATGGCAATTTTGAAAAATGTTTTGACATAATTTGAAACAATTCACCTACATGTGACTTACAGGCAATTTCTCCTATAGAATTATATACTCTTTTTCTTTCACTAGGATTTTATATAGTAATGTTTTAACAAAGCTTATTCTTTGTATAAATGACATCTAATTAAAAGTGTTCTAAATCTTATAGTTATGAATGTCCATAACCTACAAAATATTTACTCTCATCATAACCCTATAGTTATACTCTCATAACCCTATAGTTATACTCTCTTGTGTAATAAATTGTATACGAGACTTCTGAAAAGAACAACAATAAGATCTGTTTTTAATATAATTGCATCATACCATCATGCTGACTACAGTCAATCAAAAGATAATGTATGAAGATGATATTACTTGGAGGTTATAACATGGGGCACATTTCACCATAATTATTTTATACAAGTTTTAAAAAATGGGACAATTGGAGACATTGACGTACAAGATATGGATTGCTCGATACAAACTTTTTTCATTGATTGAAATGAGGAGGAGGAGTTGTACTCTTTTTCCTTCGTTCAAGTTTTATCTCACTGGATTTTCCTTGACAATATTTTAATGAGGTAGTATTTGATTACTTCAAATTTTTTATAATTCTTTTTCTTCATTTGATTGGTATTTTTGTCCAATTAGATTTTTGTCAAACAAAATTTTTAACGAAGCAGTTATTATATAAATAAGTCAATCAATGGAGAGTATTGTAAAATAATAGATAATGATGAATAACTATTTAGTTTTATTTAAATGCCTATGTAGTTATCTATTTACTTTAGAAGAGTATATTATTAGAACATTATAAATAAGAGTCATTGTTATAATAAATATATACAATTGCTCTCTTAATTCTCTTCTATCTTCTTCTCTTGTTCTCTTAGTTTTATAACAATAATATTTTTTAATGATATAGTAAATATGAATGAAAAAATGAAAATTAGTATATTTCAAAAATGAATGTAAAAAGGTGGAGCTCAAAATTTTTCACAAAAAGAAAATAAGTCTACTTTTTATGACGGAAAGAGTAGTATTTTTTAAATTAATTTTATTTATTTATTTATTTTTATAGTATATGATCAATCTATCCCTTAATATAATGTAAGTCCATAAACATTTCATTTGAAGTTTCTAAAGCAAATCTCCTATTTAACAACCCAAAAAGAAAAGATGATTTCATAATTCATGTCTCTATCCTCCTTCTTTTCGCCTTCTAATTGACCCAATAAATATGGGCCCTGCAACAATAAACCTCAAAAAGCCCATGTCATTAAGCGAAGGGGAAAACGCAGAAATACCTTAAAATTAAAGACCAAATTGACGTTTTATCATAGCAAAAGTATTCTTCCAAAAAAAATTCTATCAATATTTTGTCCCAAGTCCAACGCGATTTCAGATGGAAAGATTTCAAAAACAGGAAAATCAATTCTAAGTGAAGACGACGACTGATTATTGGTTTTAAGTAAAACAATCCTCAATTTCAGCATTTTAATACAAGATTTTCTGTCTTTTTTTTTTTTTTTTTCGATGAGTTCTACACATAATTCAAGAGAGGGCTGTTCTCCGGTCTCCATCTTGCCCATTTTGCCGACGTGGCGGCAGGAGATCATCTTGTCCAAATGATCTCCTCATCGCCACGATCAAAAGTGGGCGAGATTTGTCCAACCCACTTGGGAGCAGGAGAACAGTGGTATGATTCAATATTATTAATTGCAGATAAAATAATTACCTGATTCTTCAATTTTTTTTTAACAAAATCCTAAAATTAGGTTAAGTTGAATAATATGCTTAAGTAAGTTTAAATTTATCTTAATGGTTCCTAAGGTGGGATAAGTTTAAATTTATCTTAATGGTTCCTAAGGTGGTGGGATAAGTTTAAATTTATCTTAATGGTTCCTAAGGTGGGCCAGTTAAACATTAGTTTAAGAAGCCAGAATGTCTGATAATGGTGATAAATGCAATAAAAAAATAATTCAGTTCAATTTCCTTCGTCATTTTCTTGAGAGAACAAAGCTAATTTCGATTTTAAGCATCTTTATATCATAATAAATCTGATCTTTAATCTCCATCTTCCCCAGATTGAAATAGCCATGCCTAATCTCTTCAATTTCCCCTCAACTTCCTTCTTACCTCTCCTGGCTCTACCTATTCTTTACTGGGCTTTCAACTTCGCCAGGCGCCAAACCAAACTCACTTTCTACGTACACGACTACTTGACTGGAGAAGACGCCTCCGCCGTCACGGTGGCCGGAAAAGATGGACACACGACAAGCATATTGCATTTCGGAACCCTTTTAGCCGTGGATGATCCAGTTACCCAAGGCCCGGAACCAAATTCCAAAGAGATTGGTAGAGCTCAAGGTATGTACATCAACTCTCAATTGGACGGTAAAGGACTGCACTTGGTATTTTCAGTTATATTTACCGAGGGAGCTTACAAAGGAAGCACTCTTGAAATTCAAGGTGCTGATCTTTTTGCCATGAAGGAGAGGGAATTCTCAGTGGTTTCTGGTACTGGTTATTTTAGGTTTGTAAAGGGTTATGGGATTATGACTACTGAGATGCTTGATATACCTAATTTGAGGGCTATTCTAAAGCTTGATATTACTGTCAAGCACTTTTGATTATTTACTTCTTTTTTCTTCTCCAAAATTGAATCAAATAATCTTTTAAGAAATGAGCTTATGTATCCGAGTTGTTCACTCGATCCTGCTACATGCTATGGACAGTCGCAAATAAGATTTCATTCTTGAAATTGGTCGCAATATCTTAGTGTATACTTGGTGGTGCTGGTAAGTTGTGAGTTCTAAGAGAATATGTGAATAATAAATGAATAGTAAATTGTAGATGCTACGAAATATGTAGATAAAATATACGTTTGATCAATTTAAATTATAATTTAAGCTTAACCAAACATGAGCTTAATAACAAGAGCCACATATGAAACATTATTAATTATCTTTCACATTTGACTTTCTAGTTCTAAAATGATGCTTTATCACTTAAACATCATTAATAATAACAGTCTTTCCTCTAGTAGCCTAAGGGCAGCCTCAACATTAAAATCTGGCAGTGAGCAATTAATTTCCTATTTTCTAAGAAAGTAAGTAAAAGTAGTTAGAACTTAGAACTTAGGACATGAACTAGAATTATGAAGCTAAGTATGAACAGAATAGAGAGAGAGAGCGCTCAGGGACAAGAAGGCAGAGCAGTCCAATATGGAGGCATCATATGATTGTAGTCATCCATGTTCAGAACATAGTTGCATTCTGCAATCTGATGATGAATACTCGTTCCTCGAGGCTTGTCGGAGCTCGGAATATTCGACGTGCTTTCGACTGTCTTGTTTCCAGAAACTTCTGTGTAACCGGTGGAGGCTTGCTTTTTTGTCAATTCCTCCTTTAGGATTCCCCTCAATGTCAAAACCTTGCGAATGAAACAGAAACAAATTCTTAAGTTAGAAGCTTGTACGCTGTTGGATAGCGTTAAAGATGATAAAATAAAATAAAAAGTTCCTTTTTTGCCGATAATTGTCTATTCATGTTCAATTAGTTGTACAAAACATACCCAGTATGTTTGAAGATGGACCAACTAGATAACAAACATAGATAAAAGGAACTTTTGGTCGAATACTGCATCACACTTTTTGATGGAGATGTACAAAGAAAGTCGATAACGGTCATGGGTTTATAAGGTAATTGGACTTCCACGCATTAATCTCTCCAGAAATGAAATTGCTATAAACTACACTAACCTCTTCCTGGAGCTGCTGTTTCTCTCTGGACACAGCATTGAACTCCTGCTTAAGTGCATCGTACAATCTCTCGAGTTGCTTCGCCTTCCACCTAGCCCTCCTATTCTGGAACCAGACCGCAATCTGGCGCGGCTGCAGGCCAAGATCCTTGGCCAGCTTCATCTTCCTATCAGGGTCCAGCTTAATCTCATCTTGAAAACTGTTTTCCAGTGACTCCAACTGGTCATTAGTCAATCGTTTCTTCCTGTCCTGGTTTCCATAATTATTAATATTGTTGTTCTTGTCCATTGTCGGGAGCACTGCATGCTGTGTCTGCATCAACTGCCTCATCTCTAAACCTGAAAAAGATGGAACAACAAAAGTTGGCATCCAGAAACTGCTATTACTTTTAGTTGTTGTTTTCGAAGTTTAACGAATGGAAGACAAACTAATGGATCAGACTTATCTGACAAGTTAATCACTCCTACCAGCCTTCATTTTAAGCTATAATCCCATTTACGAGAGCGATAATAAGCAAAATGCAATATAATGAAACAAGTGTACAAGAAGGGTGCAAGACGTAAAACAGCAAAGTAAAACAGCAAGGAACAGTGATTTTTTAACGTTGTCATAGAACAAAAGGCTGGTGATTTACCTGGAAATTGATCATAATTATAGTTGTAGAGGACGCTGAAAGAACTATCAGGACGAGAAACGAAAGGCACTCTAAGATTACCATTCCAATCCATTTTCTTTTTTCAAAATCTCTGTTCTTTTTCCTCTTCTCTTCCCAGAAGCAAATATAAACCCTAAATCTGTGTCGTTGGCTTTTCACCTTGGTAGAATGAGGTAGTGGACCAGACAGTAGACACAAAACACGCAGAGAAAGTTGAAGGGATTTTAGCTTCCTTTTTGATGCAACAAAGTGAAATGAAAACAGGTTTTTAGTGTTCATAAATAAATACTTCCAGTGCGTGTTCTGTGTGTGAGAGAGAAAATAATCAATGGTCTCAATCTGGTCCCCTTAAAACCCCTGCCCTATACCACTGACATATGCCTTCCCTTTCTCACGCCTTCTTCTGACTAGTTTTCTTCTCCCCCATAGTACGTACTGCTCCCTACCTCCCCCTCCCACCCACCCCAACCTTCTTCTCTCAATATGGAAACATAGAATCAGTACACACTCTGTCACCACTCAACAGCGTCAGTAAATGACACAGTTTAGAGAGAGACGGAGAGAGAGGATCGAATTGTTTGTTTCTTTACTACGTACAATTAAATGGGTTATTGGGGTATAGACAAGACAAAGCTGATCTCAAACCTTCTCTTTCGCAGTTGCATCATCTTTTTCCTTTCTCTGCAACTGCATTCATTCAATGGGGTCGGCTCTACAATGAGATCCTACGTACAAAATGAGCGTTGAGACAACTTTGTTAATACCAAAACTATGATTTACAGTTCATAATTGATTTTCTTAAACAGTTAAAGACTTCTTTGGTAAACTGAACTGCTAGATTATATCTTGGATCTCGGGTGAAAGAATAAGAGAGTGACAAGTAATGAGACCATGAGTAATCGTGTCCAAGCTTCAGTTTTTACACACAAAAATAAAAATAAAAAGAGTTAAAAATTTGTTATTAATGTACTATGCAATACATGAAGAAGAAAAGGGATAATAGAAAAATGGATGTGGTAAAATTCGAGCATCTCTAATGCATTCTATAAATTGCTATTTAAGTAATACAAATGTTGAAAGACTTCTATTTTATGTAGTATTGATGTTTAATGAAGAGACATTCAAGTTCAAATTTGATCTTCAATACATTCTATGAATTGTTATATATGTGTATTTTATTCTATTAAAATAAAAACAAAATGCACGTATAGATCTACGTAGGAAATTTAAATTTTGCTGAATCAATATGTCCAACAGAATTTCTGAATTTTGACAGAGTTGTAGACAGTTTATTTTTTTCTTTGTCCACCAATTTGACAGAGTCTTTGATAATTTGTATTGGAGAAGAACTTTTTAAGATATTATTTATTTTACTTATGTGACAAAAAATATTTAGCAATCCAGATTGAATTAGAGATGCTCTAATCCAAAATTAAACCCCTTGCCATGTAATAATTTGCATGCACAAGTCAATTTTTTTTATCCTCTTCTTTTATCGTCTTAAATTTTTCTATATACATAAAAAAAATTTAATCAGTTTCACACATTACTTGAGCAAAAGGACAAAAAAATGTGTACAAATCTATATTTTAAAAAGTGTAAAGCGTGACTAGGTATGTAAGTTGAATTTCAAGTTTTTCGAGTCTTGGTGAAATGAGAGTGAGATATGAAAAAATATATTATTTTTATTTTTAATATTATTTTAAATATTCAAAAATTCAAAAAAAAGAGGGCACCTAGGAAGGATTAGGCGCGCACTTTTTGGTTAAAAAACACAATCGACTACTTAATTAATTGCGTGCCTATGACTTCAGCGAAGCGTATAGATTATGCATTGCACCTGCGCACTTTTTAGAATACTGATACAAGTACACGTCAATCTCTTAGTTGTTTCCATATTGAATGTTTTACTTTTTAGTTGTTTAGGAAATATTATATATCTTTTTAAAATTGATATTTCTTGTCAAACATATATTGTATTACACGATATACAAATTAAGTGTTCTATATATAACCGTGAACTAATTCAAAAGAAGACATATCATTTAACGTGGATGCCCCTGGAATTCATAACTTGGGTTTTCATTAAATTTGTTGGAAAAATAATTTGTATAAGATAAATATAATATATTTACGTGACCAAAAGGAGAAATTGAGCTCTGAATGATCCAGTTATCATGAAAATTTCTAGAAGTAAATTTGTATTTCAGAAACAATATTATATAAAGAGTTTAATCATGAATACTTTTTAAAAATTAATTTCGGGTCTTGGACCTGGGAATGGGCATCTCTATTCAGTCTTTGGATTAAAACTAAAACGAGTCTTGATCTCCTATTCACTTATCTTATTTATTTATAATTTTCACGTTGAGGTGGCATCACATGATTAATAGTTCATGGTCCCACACTCGTGATTTCTACCAATTATGTTTAACTACTTCATCGGTGGACATTATATCTCATACCCACTATGGATAAGAGATCAGCCTCCTAAAACTATATATTTCTTATTAGAATTAATCAATTAATTTGCAATGTTTATGATGTGTAAATACATTAACTAATAAAGTGTCTACAAGTGGTAAATTAATTATCAGATAAAAAATAACATGTAGCACACTTCAATTTTGTGTTCCAAACTCCGAAATTATCAAAGCAATAGTATAAAGTATTTTACTATGTTACTAATTTATTAGTTAAAATATGTTTTTAACCAATTTTGTTGTTTCAATCCAGTTTTAATAATCACCATTTTTAGGTGTGAGACACAACCTCTACACTTAGTTACTAATCACATTTCGTCTTCGCCTCATTTTTGTGAGGCTTTTGGCTAAAAAAAATTGAAACTCGACCTCCACGCCTAATCACGTTTTACGCTTTTTAGAACATTGCTATAATATATTATTCGAGTAGAGAAAACAATCATTTTAACAAGTTTTACAGCAATACATTCATTTTAAGTAAAATCAAGAATGAGTGATGAGCAGCGAGAAGGTTGGTTTCAAATAAATACTGAAAATTGACCAATCAATACACATTGATTCAATCGATTATCGGGAACTAATTGAAATCATGATATTGTTGATTGTACACGAATACCGAGCATCAATCAACAAATTGTTGAGAATCCGATTTGATCAACAAATTGTTGTTGTTCAAATGTGCGGAGATCTCCGCCCTCTTTGAGTGCACTTGGGTGCAGGAGATCGGGAGTGTTAGATCGAAAGACTTGGAAAACTCTAAAGTTCCAATAGTTATTCAATAATCAACGCAAGAAAACAACAATATTATAACAAGAGTTTAAATAGTAAAATCTAACGAAAACTCCAACTTAAGATGGACATCATCACCCCTAACTAATCAAATAATGATATATATCATTAGTTGAGATCATCACAGCTTATGTGACAGTGAACCCCTTATTTATTGTTCAATGCCTTAAAATACATCACAACTTCATTGAACAGTGAATCAAGAGATTCATTTCTACTCTAGATTTTATAGTAAATTAGTGATGAAGCAGGTAAAGTAATGAAACGATTTATATAATTAATCTATATTTATTAGAAACTAGATTCAAATTTTCGAACAAGAAATGGGCTATAAATGAGAGCTGTCCGTTTTTGTCTTATCGTACAATGAAAACTGTTCCCCTCGTTAAGGACCTATCTACAGGATTGTATTAATTTGGACCCTCCAACATTGATATACCAAGTATTTATTTCATAACATCTCGGTTTTAATAAATATTGTAAAAATAGAAGTCGACAAGTAAAGAAAACAACAACCCTACAAAAATAGTAATTATCGAGATGAATGTGAAGCAATAAAAATCTACTTGTTTTAATTTCTAAATAGATCTAACAAAAAACTGAATAAAAGCTGATTTAATGTTGTATATGTATTTACATGTAAATGTCGTGTGCATGCGTACCAACTTGATGCATTTATACACTTTACAACTTGTAAAATTTATAGAGAAACGATATTATTGCTATTCTTCACCAAATCTTTATTATTCCATAAATTAATAGTCCATCTCTGCCTCATTTATATAGTTTGATTTCGTTTGTCACACGAATTAAGAAATTTTAATTAATGTTATTAGAAAACAAATTTGTAAAGAATTTTTCTAGAGTAGTATCAATTTCCACTACATTTGAAAGAGTACAAATTTATTTGTGTTGATAATAAAATACATTCAATAGGAGTATATTACGAAATGAAAAAGTAAGTTGACTATAATTTGAGATGAAAAAATAAAGAAAATCAGTCTATAAAAATGGGACGGAGGGAGTATTAGTTTAATCGCCACTGATCTCCCCGCCTCTCTGATAAGTTGTCCACCACTTTGAGGTGTTAGCAGTGTGCAATTTTTATTATCAATCGCCCACCACCGACACCTCTCGCCAGGAGAAGAGCGATTTCAGCCTATTAAGCCTTGTTTGACACAGATTAAAAATTCATTTTAGTTTTTTTCAACCGTCATTTTTTACTTTTCAACCCACTTTTAACATGAAAAGTCAACAATTTCAACTCAAATAAACTAATATTGGTCAAATAAACCAAAAATTGGTTTATAATTTCTGTCAAACAGGCCCTTAGTTTAATACTAAGGTCATGTTTGGTAGCCATTTTTTTTCCAAAAAAACCAATTTTTTTTCCAAAAAAACCAATTTTTTTTCCTACAATTTTTTATTTTTTAACATTTTTACCCTACAAAAAAGTTTAAAAAGTCAATAAAGTACCCAAAAAAAATCATTTTTTCCCAAAAAACTACACTAAACATGTCCTAAAATTTATGCTATTTGGGAAAAGTGGAGTGAAATTTATGTTGCCCTTGCAATGATTTCTAGCTGCACATTTTTGCAGCAAATAGTTAATCACTAGTTCAATGCGAAAATGATGTTACCATGTTTGTATGAAATCACATACGTACGTCACCTGCCGAGAGAGGATGAAAAATAAATACCCTAAGTGGAGCAGACCAAATTCAAGACAACATAAATCCCAGAAAGCCAAATATTCATGGCATTTCTATAAAACAGAGACAGTTACTGCAGTAGTCGGATCGAGTTAGCCCGGTAATAATAGTGGCACACGTTCAGAACACATTTCATTTTATCGTTTAATACTACACGCAAAATATCCAAAATGCAACTAAATGATGCTCCTAAGGTTGAGATAATCTTGAAATTTTCCCGATGCGAGGTGGCTACGTGAAATGAAGAGTGAATAAATTGAAGCCCGTGTCTCCTCCTAATTCACTATAAATTATCTCCAGAACAAGGACAAGATGTAGTTGTACAGAGGCTGCGGAGGCCGGCTAGGGGGTTGAGTACGGAATTATGGCCCCCCGCCCTCCTAAAGGGATTTAATGGGGAGGTGATGAGTACCCAAATCTACTATGGATCCACAGCAACAACGTTATAAATAACGCAGACATTACTAAATGTGGGAGTACTCCCAGACTCCCAACTACCAAAGAAACATAACCTCATAAAAATCAGCAAACTCGACATTAATGCACGGCCTGTCGAGGGGTATACGTAATATGTCCTCAACCATAATATCGAAAAGATATTATTATAAAAAAACTAAATTTCGACAATTTAAATTTTTAGGTAAGATAATCCATAAAAAGATGGAATGTAAAAATCTGAATGGTTTGGTATGGAATGTAAATATTCAGAGAAACCTATAGGAGTTTGAGACCTTTCAAGTGTAATAAATTCATAGAAAAAGACTGTAGCTTCTGACAAAGATTACCATTTACCCAAAGGATCATAAATTTTAACAGAGAAACAAATATAGTATGATTACAATCATTTAGATGTGATCTAAGCAAAGGACAGCAATTAATCGCCTTAAAAGTAAAATTTACAAAACTGAAGTAACAGTAAAATTATAGTCAGAAATGTCACGGGACACTCGGCAGGAAATTTACTAAACTGTACTCTTTTTACTTTGCTGAGATAGATTTTAAATTCAGCAAATAGAAGGAATACGAACCCACCTTCTGTACTACTTTCAAATTTAAAATTCATGACACGTGGTCACGTCTAGCTATAAAACTAGCTGAAGAAAATATCAATTATAAAGACAAAATGGCAGATGAATAAACTGTGTTTCAGGATTTGGATAAAAATAGCAAGTTAAAGAAGTAGCGTATTATATACCCACAGTTATACATGGCCTTCATAAGGGCCACTAATCTCGTGTCCCTTTGGATAAGTTGCCCACCTGTTGAGGTGTCAGCAGGTGGACAGCTTATTCTGTCGGTCAAGTTTTTGCATTTCAATTGACAATCGATGGGAAACAATAGAGCTGGTCATTAAAAGAAATCAGAAGGCCACAAAATTAGCAACATCTTGGTACAAATTAACCGTATATAACAAGTCTTAAACTTTTGCTGGTGATATGAGCTGTTAGTGTCCACATCGTGGGGGTGGGCAAGAAGATTATAGAAAAAGAAAGAAAAGTTTAAAGGTTGATGAAAACATCCATAAACACATCAGCAGAATGACTAGCTAATACCGGGAAATGGATCAAGCTAATCTCGGGTCTTAACAAAGGGGAAAGCAGACAGCATCAAAATCTTACCAGTAACCAATGATTCTGAATATTTCTAAACATTTAAATTTTAAGGAAAAAAATACCTATGCTCCAGGTATGTCAATTGTCAAAGTATTGAGCTGTACCTCTTTTGAATCTCATTAAAGAAACTAAACTGTATTTGGCAACAAAATCATGCAATAAAAATAGCACATTTTCTTAATGTTCTGCAGAAGTATGTGCAGCAAAACTGCATCAATTACAAAGCCATAAAAATTACATGGGTAGAGGACATGTACCTACTGCAAAAACATTTGAGATTATATCCTCCAAATATCAACGGTTTCATTAAGTATAAACTGCACGATAAAACCCAACATGGGCCTTCATGGGTTGCTCATAAGTTGAGAACATACACATCATTGTTACTTCAAAAACACTCTTCTTCTACACACTCTCAAATCACTGGGAATAATCGATACAGAATCAATACAAAGTCCCCCTTTGGAATGCGTACAATCGATTTGTTTCATTGAAAATCTCACTTCAGTCTCAGGATCTGATTCACTAACTATGAATTCGCCTACCTTGTAATCTATCCAGCAGCCACGCTTTTGGTTCCCATTTGCACCATCCTGTTCAGTATCATCTAAGAAGCATTCAGTTGATGCTTGCTGGCCATCTGAAGTGGACAATTCAAATCGTACTGGTTTTATATTCCAACCATGAGTGTGCTCAAAATTGCAAACACGACGTCCAAGCCGTTTGGAAAATTTTCCGCGGTGAATCCTAAATGACAGAGTATATACATCTGGATTGAAAGGGAACTTCACCACACCAGCTACTTCAAACCACCATATTTGCTGCAAATAGGCTATAACAGGAAATCTGTAATAAGACAGCAGCACAAAAGAGAGAATGTCATGTTCTAAAACGGCTCCAATATCGTCGCAATATGTATAAAGAAATATGGGCAAGCTGGTTAAATTGGCAGATGGTATTAATTTTGGTGCAATACATATTTCATGCAGAATTCTCAGTTACATAATACAATATACATACAGAAAGCTCCTCCACATATAGAATATTGCGCTTTTTCAAATAGACAAGCAAGATTTCGTCAACATGTGAAATCAATAGTCACACCCAAAACTGCATGCAGATAAGCTCAGGCCTCAGAGTGCCTAACATGTTAGAAGCAAGATTTTGTAAGTCCAAAAAAAAGCCCCTTCACCCTGCTAGAGTTCTTATGCAATCAGGTTTTGCACTTACTATAGATACAGATAAGATTTCATGATTCTGGTGCCAGGCAGAGTTGAATTAAAAAAAAAAAAAAAAAATTGGTTATTTATAGTTATATCAATGTTCACAACTATGCCATAAACAATAAGACTAGCGAGCCTGACAATAATACGTGTAGCACATGCATAATAGTATAACACGACAAAGGAAGATACAAACCAAGGTATATAGGAAACTTTGAGTTTTTATGAACCATCACAAGTCAGAAAGTTTCTCTCTAGCAAAAGAAAAAGTAGAAGGATTTATTGCTTCGTCTGATTCTTGACAAAATTGTCCTAAGAGAAGCCTTCAAGCACTTCACATATATTTGCATCCTCGATTTAAGCTTTATGGCTTCATTTTTCTACAAAGCTGTAGGAGCAAAAAAAGTTTTCTTTTTATAATGAAGGCAAAAGTTTCAGCAACGCCCATTGATCTCAATAAGTTAAAGAGTTAGCACCAAGCCTTGTTCATTTAATCAATCATGATAATCACTATGCTCGAGATGCATCACCACTAATTGAAGTTTCATAATATAGAAAACTGACAGCTAAGTGGCAAGTTACCCTTCGTATCTATCTCCTTCCTTAACATGAGACTAAATTGAAGTTTGGACATACAACACATCATTCATGATAGCTTATGGCCTTAATAACTCCCTAACTCCCTTAAATACACTCCAATAACATAATCTTGAATATTCAGAAATAACTGAATAATAATATTTTCCATTACTCAAGGCCAGGACTTTCAGGGAGCACTATTTAGATATGATGTCTCTATTACACAAGGCAAGGATTATTGGCTAGGGTATGCCAACTATGTATCTAAAGCTGGCAAAGCCAGTTCTTACCTTCAAATGCAAATGAAACAAGTAAAATGTAATATTTTGCTACTTAATCTATGTTTGGTATGGATTTTTTTAAACTCTTTTTTTCCCAAACCGATTTTCAACCACATATTTCATGGACCCACAACTATTATCAATTTTTCAACTACACATTTCACCAACTTTTTCAAAATCACCTAAAAAACCTCATTTCAACTCCACCAAACAGGCACTAAGTACTTACAAACGTGCTGAGGACATGGCACTCAGCAACATGAAGCATGTATAGTGACTATACAATCATAGCTTTAAAACTTAAATATACACACTATATAATTTTAATCATGATGCTGTTTTGTTAATGAAGGACCACAACCTGGGACGGGAAAGAGGTCGAAACCATACACTGAGCCTCTGGACCCCATAAGTGCATGGTGCAGTTGGGCTAATCCACCACCTAAAAGGATATTCCAGTGATAATACATTCCTAAGTCCCAAATTGATGCACAAACATAAATCTCTCACGTCTAATCTATGTTCAATCTCTTCCCTGGTTAAATATGCAAAGTCCTTGCACCACCTCCACAATGGAGGACACGCAGAATCTGGATCCAGTCACCACAGTACTTGCAGGAACAACTCTATCACCATTTATCATGCTTTGGGCTGGGAAAAAGGCCCAAAACTCATAACTGCTTGGGCCCACAAGTCAGAAATATAATTGGGCTGAAGCTGCTGAACACAAGTATATCCCACTGATAAATATGTCTCAAAGCATTTGTGCCCTTGTATATAAACACCTATCCACCTCTAATAGTTATAGCATATTAGCACATCACGAACTCACCAAATATAGGCTATTTGGTGCTTAGGAAGTTCTCTTACATGCTGGCTTGAAATTTGGACACAAAAGAAGGGTCATCTCAACTATAACTATATATCCCTGTCCCATCCAAAAAATCCATGTTAGGCTCTGTTGAGTTGAGCTAAATTGACGTTCTAGTGCATATGCTTAACTTCATACATTGATACAACATTATAAACTCCCCTGCTCTGATAACCGAAGTTCTACTATTTTCTTATAATAAATGCTTGGTCAACTTTATCGATCAAACTTACGAATCAGCAAACCACACGACATAATGCTAGTTGTCCTAACACAACTCCTGAGGAAGCAAAAGATAATTTCTCACCCTTCCAGAAATTCATGATATTGGGCAATGCTTATTAATGATGTCAAAAAAAGATTCTGACACCTACACGTTTTTTATCCTGATACAATAGTGTTTACCAGATATGAGTACAGGACAAATAGGTTAGTCATTTAAACCTGCAACAGCTCTGAACAACCCTAGCTCTACAGATATTAGTTCTTCCAGAATCATCAGAAAATTGAACATAGTGCAAAATATGTAGTCCATCCATTGAAAAAAGTAAAAGAAAAGATCCAATTATTTTTCCCAAGGACATTTTAACAAGAAAACTAGTCCATATGGGAACGTCCATCTTATTTAAACAAAATAATTTTCTTGATCCATGCATCATCAAAGTTGAGCTCCAAATACACTCATAAAAACGTTGACAAACTAGAACTACAAACAGTGACACAAAAAACACTGGACATATTGAATGCACAGTATAAACTTAAATAGGATTACCATTGAACAAATATATATATTAAACAGTTCAAAACTATTAACATCTTTTATGAATGTAACATGACATCCAGAAGCAAAGAGGTTTCTCAAAGTTGGATCAACTAAAAATAAAATGATGGTATCTACTAGCATCAGGTATTAATAATGGCTAGAATTAAACCTAGATTCTTCTGTAGGAACCCAATTCCAATATCTCCTGTCTTCAATCCCTGTTATTGACATTGCCTTGGCTGATATTGACATGCAAACCCGCCCCGAAAACCTGTCTAACCATACTTCCTGCAATTTCCCCAAGTTGAAAAGAAAGAAAGAAATCAATATAACATAAACCCAAATTAGAAAGACCAAAAAATAGATTTCTAATCACTCAATACACTAATATGAAAAGATCTTGCAAAAATTGTAGACGCCATAAAACTCAAATTGTAAACCTACCTATAAGATCTGAGAAAGAAAAGGACTTATATACCAATTAGAAAATTTCAACTTTCACCACCCTAGAATGCAGAAGCAGATATTTAACATCAAAACAACAGTCCATGCATTGAGACTAGAATCAAGATGAACAAAATAGTCTAAAGAAATTAATGATCAACTGAAAAACGTATTAGTTTAATATATAAATACGAGTAAACACTCAACTATCAACATCAAATTTCTCCAAACCATCGGGAAAAATTACGGGGGTTCGTTCACATTCTTATCCCAAATTAAGAAAAGGTTTTTCAGATAATGCTAAATTTTCCCAATTCCACTCGTAACATGATAATTTAAAATAATAATAAAGAACCTAAACCATAATCATATCGAAAAATTAAGTTGCACAAGATTCAAGAAAATCCAATATTAGATCCACCAGCCAATCATCTGACCACGGAGAGAGTAGAGGATTACAGTGACAGTATAATTATAACACGAAAAATAAAATAAAAATTATTTCCTTTTTCTTTAAGTAAAAAAGAATTAATTTTTAACTTGCCTTGTTGCCGTCGTCGAAGGGATGGGGCCGCGAGAGGATGGCAAAGATGGCTTTCTTGGAGAGCTTGTGGTGGGCGTCGCCGTCGGTCTGGGGGAGGAGGTCGAGGAGATTGTGGTAGTTGGAAGGAAGCTTGGCTTCCCAAACGGCGTCGGATGAGGCAGCACCGCGGAATGCGCGATTGAGGCGGGCCAGATTGCAAATCTCCGGCGGCGTTAGGTACAGAAACACACAGGCCACGCAGCTCTCGGGTATATCCCCCAGACTCGGACCCCCGTTGCCCGGCCCGTGCTCCGTCAAAAGCGATAATGATGTCCCCATATATAGAAAAAGTTCGCTTTATCAAACGCAAAATTATTATATCTGGGTGTTATTAAAGGAGGATTGGTATGTAAACATAAGAATCATGGTGGCGGATGCGGCGGTGGTGCAACGACGCGGGCGATGGAGGTTAGTGACGAGGAAGAGGACAGCGGGACACCGGGGGGGTAGGGGAGGGGGGGTTTCGTCCAAGACAGTTTTCTTTTACTATGATATGAAATTCAATGCCCCTGTTTTAGCTTGGCGCGCACGTTTTATTGGTACATTTTTTTTTTGGAGAGTTATTGTCAAAGTAATTTTTATTTTTATTTTTAAGATATATTAGTATATCGTTTTCTTGTGGTGATATTCAATCGTATGTTTTATTATGATTATAAATTAAGTTATTGAACAGATTTTAGAGATGATCAAGTGAACAGAGATAATCGATTGAGAAAGATGAATTGAAGAGATCAACAGATTTTAGAGATGAACAATTGAGGAAGATGATCGAATAAAATAGATGAATTAAAGTTCTCAGTAAATTTTGATGTATTTTGATGTATATGATTGTGTAAGGGGGAAAAATTAAATACGTAGTGACACGCGAATATTTAAGTACTTTTTTTTCCTGTAACGAAGAAAACTTCCTACGATCGTGATAAATTTTGCTTATTTGAAAGTTATTTTTATTAAGAAAGTTACATAAAAATTACATAAAAATAACTTTTAAAAATAAAAAAATATTTGTCTAAGTTTAAAGTTATACTCACTCTCAAAATAATTAAAATATATATTAACTTTAATCAGTAGGAAAAAAAATTAAATCAACAGATGTATTATTTATTAAATTTTATATTTACTAGTATCTATTTTTTTAAAACTTAGCCAAACATCCACAAAAACTATCTAATTTTAATAAAAAGTGTGTTTGATTTTGATTAAAATTTGATTTTTTGTAAAAGTTGATAGAATATGTGGTTGAAAAGTTGTAAAAGATTGTGAATTTTATAAAATATATAGTTAAAATTAATTGTTGATTTTAATTTTAATTTTTTATTAAAATTTTAATTGAAATCAAACGTATCTTAATTAAGTGAGTGTTAGGTTTTATCTGCAATTAACCTGTCTTAGATAAATTAGGCACATAAATTCTTGACACGTTTCAAGGAAAAAAAAGATGTCTGCCGTCTAATGAACATGGTTTCGCGTGAGGTGACTAAACAAAGCTTAAACTAGCGTATTAAACTAATAAGGTTTGATAGTAACATAATCAATGTCTGATAAGACTTGAGGATTTTACTAATATTCCTTTTTAAAACATAATCTTGTTTGACACTGTCCAATTTAATATTCGTGTGACAGATCGTGCCTCGTGTTGCGTGTAGGTAATTAGAGTGGTCAATTAGTAGTTGTTGCACATCTCCCATGACCTAATCAATTACATATGCTGATTTGGCGTTTTTATTAATGGCCATTGTCTCGCAAAAAAATGATAATATTAAAACATCACGATATTTTAAATCAAAAATTACAAATTACAAAAGCCTATTTCACCTATTTCAGTTTCAGTTTTAGTTTTGTCCACCAAAAATATAGAATTACGTATCAGTGAAAAGGGATCCAAAAATTGAATTCGCCATTGGTGACATTTCTTCTCTACCACCGCTTCCATCACCGCCGGCAAAGTCGATAACAATAACAAACACAAGTAAAGCTTGGGTCCCATGTTTTGTTAGATTGGTGTTAAACTCGATTGGTTCCCGATTGTTGCTCACAAAAATTTTTTATGCTTACCATGTATTATCTACGTTGAGACTGACTCCCACTTTTGATAATCGTCTTTGTTGTGGTTTTAATTTGAACATAATGATAACTAAAAATAATATTATTGAAATGTTTTTTTTTTTTTTGCTCCAATCGTCTTGGTGTTATCTGTCTAAATGTTTTTTTTTCTTCCAAATTTCGTATTTTGTATCTAGGAAATCAAATATCATCTTCCGATAATGAGGCAATAAATATGAATGTATTACGGGTGGATGACGAATGTTTGAAAGGTTCTGGTCATAAGATAGGAATGGATAATCGCTCAAGATTAAATAATGAAACATGTAGAGAAGATGGTAAAATTGTGCCTAATGTTGGGATGAAGTTTAAGGACGATAACAAAGTATTTGAATTTTACAATAGCTATGCGTATGGTCTAGGATTTCCAGCTAGGAAAATAAATTCATAGAAGGTAGCAGATTTGGCGGCGGAAAATGAAGAACGAACCCGGGAGATAAATGAAGTGTCTTGAATGTCATTCGAATAATTTGTATATGTCAAAGTCGAGACCTAGTTGTGGAAGTAATCTCCATTGCCAAAGTTTTTTTCAAGTAGGATCTGATTGTAGAGAAGCGGATAAAAATGCAAGCGTAAATATTTTGGATACAAATTGCTTGAAAACTAAGGGAGCCCCAAAGAAACTTTGTAGTAAATGCCCATTGGAAAAGAGCTCGATGAAATCAAATGTATGTTTTAATTCATGTATTAGTTTTATTATAGCAGCAGCTAGTGTTCACATATTAGATTATAATGATTGAACGTTTGGATGATGTACAAGTATGTTCAAAATCATACAAAGGCAAGAGTCCGAGCCAAAGTACCACACAAAAAGTTGTCACCTTCATTCAAGCATCTCAAGAAGAACAATATTATGTATCGATTCTCCTTTCTTACTCACAACACTTGCTGGTAATTGATTTTAAATCATAGTCTTTGAATCATTGTCACTGTTGTTGTATATTCTTCGTAAGGCTTTCATAATTAAATTTTGAGATCAAAATCCAATTATTGAACCTATGTTGCAGAGATTACACTATCAACCTTGGAGTTCAGCATATGGAGTGAATTTTGTGCATACTTTTGTGAATAATCAACAATTGATGCCAACGTATTCAAAGGGTCAACTGGTTGTGGGGGACAATGTGCTCGGAATAATAGATGAGGGCAATAGTGAACCAAGAAACAGACTTAACATATAATATGAATGCATATTTACTTAAACAAATTTGAGCGGATTTACAGACTTAACATGTAGGCGAGCGCTCATGCTTAAGGATAAATATGTTTTATACTCTTATTCTATCTTATAAACTTGATATATAATTGTAATTTGAATGAATTTCTATTTAATTTAGTCACTACAAGAAAGGTTGCCTATAGCGACGACTTTTGTCGTCCATATAGATCGAAAAATCGTTGTTTTAATGTTATAACGACGATAAAATCGTCGCTATAGGCTACTAAGTATATTTTTATTGCGACGACATTTTGTCGTCACTATAAGCACAGCTTCTCTAGCGACAAATTTGTCATCGCTATAGGAGTTTCAAGCGACTTAGTAGATTGGGTCAGGGCTCCACCAAGTATATGAAATTAATTTTTTTTTAATTATTAAAAATTTGACTTCTCTAGCGACAAATTTGTCATCGCTATAGGAGTCAAATTTTAATAATTAAAAAAAATTAATTTCATATACTTGATGGACCCCTGACCCGATCTACCAAGTCGCTTGAAACTCGACCCACTAAAAGTCTGACCAAATCTACTACGCTTTGTCAAGTATTTTTAATTTAGAATGATTGAAATGTGATTTGAACTCTTGATTTAAATGTTGTGAAGTTATAACCAAACAATTGGAGACAAATAAATTCTTGTGATTATTTTATTTTCAAAATATATATTAGTTCAATAAAAAACATTTTTCTATAAATGCTTATAAAGTAAAAAATGAATATTAGTGAAAAATCAAATTCCACACCAAAGTTTTCTAAAAAAAATAAATCTCACCTATAGGGACAACATTGTCGTCGCTATAGATAGATTTTGTCGTCGCTATAGATAAGAAAAAAAACGACGAAACTTTCAGCCATCTTCCAAAACAAAAGCGACGACTAAATTAATTTATAGAGACGACAAATGTTGTCGCTATATCTCTCACTACACTATAGCGATGACAAAAAAATCATGACTATTTGTCGTAGCTGCTGTTGTTATTTCTTGTAGTGAGTATAAAAATTGTCATTGTAGATAAAACTTAAAAAATAAAGGTAAATTGAGCAAAAATAGAGAATTTGAGCTGAATATGAGTTTATAGAAGCGTTTGAAGATTGAAATGATGACATGAGAGTGATAAGAACTATTAAAAGAGCCGTTGGAGGAACGTCACAAGTTTCAGGAGTAGATTTTAACTTACAAAAAGTTTAAAGACTGAATTGCACATTTCTAAAACTTGTAAAAGACCAAATTCATATGACTAAAGAGGTTTTGAGAACAATTTGGAAGCTCTTGGAAGTCTTGAAATCAATCTTGAAGGATTTGGAGCAAAAAGGGACCAAAATGTACAACTCTAAAAGTTTGGAGACCAAAATTGACGAAAAGTTTTATGTTTGCCACAGTTTGGATGTGGTTTGCAAACTGCGGCCCACATAAATTATTTTTTGCCTTTTTTAAGTTGTAACTCGGAGGTATTTGTGTCATTTTCAATTAAAACGAGTTTAATAGGCGTAAACACTATATAAGACCTAATCTATGTCAGATTAGTGGTTGGAAAAAGAAAAACAACAGATAACTAAATAAGCAAATGAAGTACGGCCATGACTTTGAAGATTGGGACGTGAAGGCGGCGAATTCTTGGTACAAGATATTCAAATCTTTCTCGTCTTTTCTTTAAATCCGGTTATGTATTCCAAACTCTTCATATTTTCTTTTTCCCGTATGATAAGTTGTTAAACTTATAGTTTAGATGAATGATGTAGCCTTGTTCAAATTCTTTAATTTCAATTATCAAGTTTTGATTATGTATTGATTTTATTTCTTCTTGTAATGCTTGAAATAATTGGTCATTATTTCATTGAATTGTGGATTGTAACAAAGCGAGAGATAAGTTATTAATCTAGATCATGTAGTAAAATTTGGCATTGGAATAAAAAGTAAAGATACGTTTTTGTTATTGTTGCGGTTTTAAATTGAATTCTTATGAGATTTAATACATCTAGTTAAAGATTATTCTGATTTCATATAGAGATATAGTGAGTTGACTTAATTAGATAGAACTAATTTGAACTCGAGAAAGGTAAATTAAGTTAAATTCGTGAATTCGACTGAATACCACGTTAGAAAGAAATCTTGAGAAGAGATATTAGAAATGATAACTATGATAAATTCGTGAATCCCAACACTTTAATCATCTTATTTGATAAATTCATGATATTTGTGTTCATATATGTTATCACGTTGCAATTATTTTCACAACACTTAATACACTAGCCGTTAAGCTAGTGCAGTTTTTGAATTGTTGGTGTCTTTTTATCAACATTTGTTTCTTTTCTTGATAGTATAAATAGTTGATAAATTTTTTATATTAACAACAAGGAAATATCAAAAATCAAAATTATTATCTCTATTTTCTCCTCACACTTAGATTTTTCAAAAAGCTTTATTGTTCCTTTTTTTCGGATATCACTTGTGATTGTACAATTCAGTTCGAAACTTGTAAATCCGCCAAAGGTATTTGCTTGAAGGCCCTTTAGCATCTCATTCACTGAGAGGGCGCAAATAACGCTTTTAAGATAGCATTCTATGGAATACAAGTTTGGGTGTTCGTTGTTTATGTTGCAGATTTTCTTCTACAAGATTGTGATGTGTTCGTGTCATATCAAAGCTTTTCCAACAGTCTAAAAGCGTTAACTTTATATGGCAACTGAGAGTGAAACAATATGGCAACAATCAAGTTGATGAACCAATATTTGGTACGTTTGGACCGATTTGATGGAACAAACTTCATCCGGTGGCAAGACAAGTTGAAGTTCTTATTGACTACGTTAAAGATCTTCTACATACTTGATCTCGACCTGCCTGCAATCTCTGAACCGACAGAAAATGATACGAATAAAGCGAGAGCTGAAAGGAATAAACGCTAAGAAGATGAACTCATTTGTAGGGGTCACATCCTAAATGCACTTTTCAATAAATTATATGATCTCTACACTAACACAACGTCGGCAATACAGATTTGGGTAGAACTGGAGTATAAATATAAGGTAGAAGATGAAGGTACTAAGAAATTTCTAATCCGTTCAAGAAATATACAGTCATTACATTGGTTCATCTCACAAGGTTGATATAGTGCAGTAACAACTTTGAAATAGCGTTGTATTTTAGGAGAGAATCGTCCGATAAATTTTATTGGCACAGGGGTAAAATATGTCTTAAAGAGGTTTGTTTCGACATACTTCACTTCATCTCTTTCTAACTTATTTATTTATTTTTTATTGTCCTAATCGATCTCCGACAACACTTTTATATTTAGATAAAAAATAAAAAATAGAAATAGAAAGTTACGCACTTGACTATATTTGATTTATCAAATTAGAGATGTGAGTCAATATATGAAAAATAATTCGAGTATTTGGAACTAATATATTTATTTCTACATTAAAATAGAATTCTCAATTCTATAATTAGAGGAGTTTAGCCTCCAGGGCATAACTCAGTTGGTTGAAATGGGAAAGAGGTAATCTCAACTTCGTTGGCAGCTGCAGGATAGATGTTCGATTCCTACATTTAGTATGGAAAAGGCTCCTTGCAAGCGCAGTTAAAAAGCAAGCTATCAATCCTGTTCCACTAAGACATATCATGTGATTTATATCTTTCACCAAAATTATAGGACAAGAATAGTGAGACTTTTTAAGATTGGAGTTCAACCTTTTTTAATTAACAGGAGTTTAACTTCAATGATTTCTTGTGCAGTGCTTGAGGAATCTGTATAATTATTATTCACACGTGATAAAATTTTGATTTGGAATACATCTATATTGAGACACCTATAATAAAGTTACAATAATTAGTAGTACCTTTTAGGAAATAGAGATGGCAAATGGACTCGACGGGCGGCCGGTCCGTGAAAAGACGGACCGGCCGGCCGGGCCGTGCCAGCCCGCCGAACGATGGACCACGGCCGGACCGAGCCGTGAAATAAATCACGGGCGAGCCAAGCTCGGCCCTTGAAGTCCACGGACCGCCCGTGGATCCGCCCGTGATCCGGTCCCACGGCCGGCCGTGGACTCGACCCGTGGTCCGTCCGGTCCAATGGGACCAAATTGGTCCCTAGCTATAAGTTGGAGACCAAAATTGCAATTAACAATTATATTTCCATATATATATATTTTTTAACTTTACAAAAATAAAAATAAAAAATTAATTTTCACGTGGGTCCGCGGACCGGCCCGTGGCTCGGCCCGTATGGCCCGCGGACCACGGGCCAGTCCGGGCCCTTTTTTTTTACACGGGCCGAGCTTAGACTCGGCCCGTCTCTTCAAGGGCCGAGCCGGACCCTATATATGGGGCGGGGCGGCCTCGCTCGGCCATTGCCATCTCTATAGGAACATATGTTTGTCTGTGGGTGCAGTGGTCACTTTTAATTGGGCTACAGTACAAACTTTTTAAGCATGGATTGGACTTTAGTTGAGAATTGAATTATATATAGATTTAAAAAAAAAAAAAAGATAAAAAGATAAATAAAAAAAAATTATTAACTGTCAAAAAACTTTTCACTATATAAAAATTTATTACAATCATATAAAATTTCCTACCACCCAAAATCTCAAATATCGTATAAAAAATAAAATAAGCTTTACCACACTCTAAATTTTCTATTATTTGTAGAAAACATCTAAGAAGTTAGGGTTATAATTTTTCTTTCAAAAATCGTCAAGTAACGTACTCAACTAAGAAGAAAAGCATCATCTATTTATATGGAACAATAGATACTACAAGAGTCTAAGATTGACTCAACCAAGATAGAAAAATTGTTGTAATTAATAATTTTAATTAGTTACCAATTAATGCATTTTCCCCCTCCCATAAGTAAAAGGACATAAAATTAATTGCAGAGGCAATTGATCATGTCTATTTATTTTTTATTTGCAATGGAAGTCCTTTTATGTTGAAACTTTTGAGACAAAAATCTCAATAGCTTCTTCTCCCTTTATTATTTGTTTTTTCTTTTTTGTTTTCAAGTTTGGTAGGAATTTTGAAGTCCTATCGAAGCATTTATTGAAAATTTTGACATTGTCTCTATCTTGATATACTAACGAAGAGATATTTACAAGCAATGAAGAGATGTGAAAACCTTACATCTACGAGTACATGAAAAATATAACTTACTCTTTGAAATTGTTCGTGATGTAGAATTCAATCTTCTCTCTTTCTAATGCGAACTATTTTGTAGCTGCATTGGCTTCTCACTCCATCGGTCCACCGTGATGACACGGATCCAACCCCAAAATACAAGGATAGCCCAATTGAGATGTGGGACCCATCAATCAATAGAATTAGTGAGGGTTAAAAACGTTTAACATAGTCTTGTTTTACTTTGGTCATCGAACAATTTTGTTATTTTAGATTAGTTACTCAACTTTCAATGTTATTTCAAGTAAGATAAATGTCTTTTGAAAATAATTTGAAAATAAAATTGTTCTCATTCAGTCATTCCAACTGTAGAGAAATCTTGACATTCCTTGGAAGAATATCAGAGATCCAACATTCATCAAAGCATGCAACTAAATACAGCATGAACTAAAGTTTTAGATGGAAGGGCTCTTTACGACTAGCTCTTGTTGTAAGAGCATCTCTAATGTTTAAGTGGAACGTTAAAAAAAAAAGTTTGCTACATAAGCAAGCAAGATAAAACGTGTCTAAAAAAATTTCTCTCCAATTCAATCTGACAGGAACTCTATCAAACTAATGTGTCAAAGTAAAAAATAATTGTAAAAAACTCTGTCTAATTCAGAAATTTTGTATACACAGAATGACTCAACAATATTTGTATTTCATATACATAGATGCAGTTTTATTTTTTTTTAAAGAAAATAAAAGATATCTAACAACAACACTACGTTGTAGATAGAAATCATTGAAAATTCATATCGAATTTAATTATCAATTTATTAAACATTAATGTCATATTAATAATAAATTTTTTAAGTTGCATGATATCTGAATGATAATTTATCACTTATATTGGAATCTATAAAATGTACTGGACATGCTTTGAAGTGTTAAGAAGGGGATAAGAAAGGTTCATTTAATATGTAATATGTCGTGTCCTTAATAAAATGGGTACCGCTAGTCAAGGGCAGTTTAAAATAATATGTACGTGTTACAGCATTATTCAAATATTATCTTAGGAAGATATTAATAATTGTTGAAAATCAGAAAAATTAATTGAATTTTTTTTTTTAAACACTCATGTTCTTTTAAAATATTTGCCAAATTGAAAAGAGGGAATTTAACGTAAATGATCTTTAATCTTTACTCTCATTGCAAAAATGATTCTTAACATTTGGTTTTTGACAATGTCATTTCTAACATATGTATATTGATATGCTCTCAATTTTAATTATAAAAAATTGCAGAATTAAAGAAAACTAACGAGTTTTGATTGTTTGTTTTGAATTAAGTCTTTATTGATCAAATTGATAATATACATAAATATTTTTGTATATTCTATAAATTATTATTAAATAACTAAAATTTAAGCTTATAATTAACGTGTTAAATAAAATTATTATTTTTATTATTAAGTAATTAAATTATTTAATATTTAAACTTTTACTTTATGGTTATAAGAAGAAAAAAAATAACTTTAACTACAATTGGAGCTCCAACTTTATTCTTCATATTTTTATTTATAGTTTTATTATTATTCAAAAATAAAAATACATAATTTGTAAATTAATTGTTATTTATATTTTTATGTTAAATAAAAACATAATAAATTTGATTAAATGTCATAAAACTATAAACGTCATTTTTGTTATTTATTTATCTTAATTATTATTCAAATTTTTCATATCACATAGCAATTATATATACTTAAAACACAATAATTTAATATTTTTTCTTTTAAGAAAAATTCAATTGATATGACTATAATGATATATTTATTATGCTAAATTAAAAATTATTAAATAAAGATACATGACTAATTTTCACATTTTGCAAAAGTTAAAAATCCAATTCTCTATTTAAAATTAGGGATATTGCATCAAAGATCCCCCAACGTTTCAGAATCATTAGGGTTATGCCCCTAGGCTAAAATAATAGCATCAAACTTCTCCAACGTATGAAGAAATAGGCATCACAGGTCCTATTGACAGTTTCCATCCATTTTCTCCGTTAAAACCAAAATTTGGAATGCACGTGCTATATATCCCCAAAAAAATGCAAGTGAGAATGGCACCAGCGCAGGTCCACCATAGACACTGATGCTGGATATTTTTTTTCCGTTCCCGAGCTTGATGTTGGCAGGGAAGTCACGATCGATGTTTCCAGCACCTACACTCAAGAAGCGACGTTGGTGACTGTGAGTCCTCCGGGCCCATTGTTGCCGCCAGAGGCGGACACGAATATTCCAGAGTCGGAGGCGCTGAACGCCTCGATTGCTATAGTGTCAAAGTAGTACGGCACAATAATTCCACCGATGCTTAAAGAGATTACGTCAACACCGTTAGTCACAACGACGTCAAATTTCGCAAGAATGTCACAATCATAGCAACCGGCATTCCAGTAAGATTCGACCCAAAATCTGAGTCCTTCAACAGCCCAGCACTGTCAATAGTCTTCAAGCCAAGAAATTCTAGGGAACGCGTCGAGTGCACGTGCCTCACTTGCTCAGGAATCATTGCTACTATCCCACATAAACTCTCAATTTTTTGAGCTTCCGAAGTAGAGAGCTTAGAAGAAAACCCATGGAAAACGGTTTCGTAAGGGTGAGTTACACTGCATACATCAGTAAAATCTGACAACTTGCCGTCAATTGCAATTGTGGAGAGTGATATGAGCGTTGATTCGTACTAGTGCTTATGGGTAGGGAAAATGGACGGTTTTGCATCGCGTTCAATGCGAATTATAAAGGTTCTTCTATGTTTTTCAACATCTGCTAAAGCAATTACTATAACTATTAATAGTAATGTGAGTGAAGATTTTGGCATTAGAGGGGTGGGTTTGGGGGATGGAGATTGGCACTGTTTTAGTTGAGCTGTCGAGAGTGTTTTGAGAATGCACGGCGGTCTCAGCAGATCTGAGCCGATTCTTCTCCTTCTTTGCAAGCCCCGATTCTGGGTTGTAGGACGGCAACTGTTGTTGCTGTTGTTGAAGATTGATGAGAAAAGAACTCATCAGAGAGTCTAGTAGAAGCTCGATGAACACTACATTGTCGTTGGATTTTTGATTCAGTCAACTCTAATCTTACTCGCATTTTTTGGGGATATATAGCGCGTGTATTCCAAATTTTGGTTTAAACGGAGAAAATAGATGGAAACTGTCAATAGAGACCTATGATGCCTATTTCTTCATACGTTTGGGACGTTTAGTGCTATCATTTTAGGTTATGGGCATATTCCTAACGATTCTTAAACGTTAGGGACTTTTGATGCAATTATCCCTTAAAATTAAGAGTATATTGGTCTTTTTCATTAAATAAGGACCAATTGCTCACTAAAATAAAAAGTTAGAGAAGAGATTAGGGACCATTTTCTCACTGAGAGCAAAGGTTAGGGACTATTTGCGCCAAATTCCCTCCAAAAAGATATAAAATAACAAGAGCACGCCCAGTGGGACTCGAACCCACAATCGCCTGATTAGAAGTCAGACGCCTTATCCATTAGGCCATGGGCGCTTCTTGTAATCTATTACAATAAAATCACTATTTATTAACTATCTGAGGAAAGAGGAAATTGAGAACAAACCCATAGTCCATCACAATTAGAAGTCAGTTTTTTTTTCTTCTTTTCCGGTCTAGCAATTTCCCAATGGACGTAAACTGTGGTACACTTCGTTACGAGGGTACTTTTACCATCATTTCTTATGGCCATGGTTTTTTTTCCCTAAAGAAACCCATTTCATTCTTATAAAGTTCATTTCATTTTGTTTGTTTGTACTTTCTTAGCATGTTTGGAAGTACTTATAAGTTGATCAAACATCATTTTCATCTACATATTTCGTTAAACCGCTTATAACTACAAAGGACTTTACCAAACAAACACTAATCAGCAGTATGTTCAATAGCCTCTGAAGTAAAGATATGGTGAAAATGCACTCTGATTGATCTATGCATGATTACTGTATTGTATAATATTTTACAGCAATCTAAACCTTGTTCACATCAAATCTATAATAGGTTCTAACATAAAACTGGGGTGCATATAATCAATTTGCATTGCAGCAGTTTCCATCAACAGGAAATAGCCCAATCTACATTCAGACTATACGCAAAACCGTGGGATAGTTATCAAAACCGACGCTTGAATCCATTCATGATTGTTCATCAACTGACAAAAAATGGCAGGGCTTATATAGCCCATAAATATTGGCCTAAGCATTTTAATCTTCAAGTTCAATAATCTTAACTACGGATGCATCCCCGACTTTCTGGCAGACGACAACTCTATCATGCGACTTCACAATTCCCGAGGCTTTCCCATGATCGAGTGCAACTTTCAGAACTGACTCGTTGGTTGCATCTGTTGACTCGGCCTGCAAGATAAACAGATGTTGAGTTTGAGTTAACTGCATCGAGGAGCACTTTATAGAAAGAGCAATGGGGTTTCTGAAGTTGATTCCAACCCAAACCAACGCTGAGGTTGAAAGGACATTAAAAATAAGTAAAGAAACAAAAAGAATGTCCTGTTACCAAGATAAAATCTCAATTTACTTGCCATAGAAAAATGATTCCCAATCAAGAGGAAACAAAATGAATACGACATAATGCAATAGAACTATGCATGATACTACTAAATGAATTTCCATTAACTATTTATGTTTATTCTGACTGAAAACTGCAAATATGGAGTATCGACCATAAATTACAACAAAGGACTTACAGGGTGTCGAGGATCAGCAAGCAAGGGGAAAAGACCTCGAACTATAAGTGATTGCCTTGCCTGGCCATGCAGAAAAGATCCATCGGCCTAGAACGTCAGGAGAAGACAAAATTGCAAGAAGAGAAATAACAATATGTATTCAATAGAAGAAGGGAAACATCAAATCGATCACCATGGAATGATGGGAAATAAAATCAAAGAAAACACGTCACTCATTATTGTAAATTCTCTAAAAGACAAAAAACATTGGCTATCAAGAAGCAACAACAAGGAAAAAGGTTTCTCTTTTGAGTGCAAATATCATTGTCTTAGAATTCTTCAAATGCATATTAAATAGATATATTACATTGAAAGCAAGTATAGTGTGAACGACGGATACTCCAAAAGAAAGTTGTTTATTCTTCTATAATGATAAAGTACTAGAGATCTAGAGAACACCAACACCTCAGTGTGATTGAGAGACGGGGAGAATGCCTCCCTGATGCACTGTACTTGCGTCTCTATCTCAGAAAAGAAAAGGCCTTTAATGATCAATTAAGAAAGCGATAAGAGTAATTTGGTCTATTTCAACAACTGGATGTTGTTAATGTGTATCCTATTTCTTAGGATTTGTCTTGCTCGGTGTTTGGTGTCAGTTTACTGTCATATGTCAATGCAGTGAGCTGGGAACTAAAAAGCTCAAGGATCCAATCATAGAGGAAGCTCATTTGCCTAGATCTTTATTGATGACAACCAAAACTACAACTGCGAACCAACTATGCAACCAAAAGAAAAGGTTAAGTATTTTAACATTAGAAACAGTAAAATTGAGTTGGTTGTAAAAGGTACTGTGTAAACAGTTCATCAAATGCATTTGACAAAAATATTTTAGATAACAAATACTACAATGAATGAGTTTCCATGGTTTACCTCAAATGCACCACTAAAACTCCATTTCAATTGGTTTGTCTTGAGACGAGGGATGACAACAGATAAAACAGGCATTGTTGGCCTATACTTAGCTATCAATCTGCATTTAGGGGTATTTAAGTAATTGAAGTCGTACGAGAATCAGTAACATAATACATAAATCAAGATATCCAATGCATAAGCACCACAAACAACTGTGTACCTTGCAGCCCTTCCGGAAGAAGTAAAACAAATGATAACCGATGCCTTCACCTTAATGGCTGCCCGAACCTAAAGGTGAAGAAAATAATTATTGAAATCCTCTGTGCAGATTCAAGAACAGAGAAACACTACAATCACAAGAAATATTCATCTGCCCAATTTTCTTTTTCTTCTTCTATCCCTTTTTTAGGTCACAACATACCGCAGAGGAAGCAATAGATTCCAAGTGTGTCATAGGTTCCCCAACATACTTTACAGTCTTCTTGAAGTATTGGTCTTGATTGAAAACCTTTTCTGCCTGCAAGCCAGTTTTGTGCAGGTTATGTCCAAAGAGAACATATTGCGTGAGTGGAATACAAGAAGTTCAAATGTTAAAAAGAAAACAAGAAAAAAAAATCAAATGTATGTTCCTAAATGAACAAAAAGATTATGAAAAATTCTCAGATGTCGTAAATGCACGTATAGTTAACTGAATGAGGTTATCTAAGTCATAATAACTATATATTCTCACCTCAGCACAGATTTTGCCAACAGTGGAAATAGTTTCAATAGGGTATAATCCACGTAAAGTCTCAGCCCCAAGAAGAATTGCATCACATCCTGAACAAAAGGTAATGAAAAGAAAATAACCCTTGTTCAGCTGGCTGTTAGCTTGCAATGAATATAAAATGCATAAAGTTTAATAATAAAGAAGCTAAGGAAATAGAGAATTCAGATTCAAACATATAAATGACTAAAATGCCATAATACATAATGTATTAAAAGTAAGATATAGCTACAAGTTGGTCTTAATTGAGCACAAGTATGTCATGAGCTCCTAGGTCAAGAACTCCCCCCATAGAACAGTGACATACCATCCAGAACAGCATTAGCAACATCAGTTGCCTCCGCACGAGTAGGCCTCAGATTGTTTGTCATAGTATCAACAACACGTGTTACAACAGCTGGCTTTCCAGCCATGTTACATTTGTAAATGGCAGACTTCTGAAAAAAGAACACCTGCAAATGCCAAAGAAAGTTAGCTAGCAAAAGGTTTTACCAGACCAATAAAATGAGATCAATAACAATGACAAGAACCACGTTGATGACTACACTTAGAATAATGACAAAGTTGGTACTCAATTTTCCCTCTATTGCATGTTGGTTCTACTTCAAATGGCCCCAATTCACCCACTCAACTTCCAGCGCGGATCCAATGCACCCCTTATATTAGAAAATGTCAGCCAATGGAGCCAATGGTCTCACATGAAAATCCGTAAGGGCTAAAAGGGAAACCGATTGATTAATTTTGAAATTTGACGAGACATAATGCACGAAACATACAATAACATGACAACATATTTGACATAGCTCCCAATCTTCAAATCCGAAGTAACCACCACCGACTATCCACCCCAACGGCTCATTCTTCCTTGCCACATACCCAACACTCTAACTGGTCAACAAAACTTATCTAACCCAAATACGCGCGCAAACACAAACACAAATACATAGAGAGAGAGAGAGAGAGAGAATACTATTGAGTTTTTAAGCATACGACTTTTGATGTCTCTATATGCTTGTATGTGACTGCAATAAATAAGAAAGAGCAATCTCACTTTCCTCTTCAATTTCTAACCTAGTTTCCTACTGTTTGCGACATTTGAATCAGCGAACTATTGGAAGCATTACTATTATCAGAAATTTGAAACTGGAAAATTGGGATAGGTCCTGTGTGGTGAATTTGATGGTGGGGATGGCAGGTTGGGTGTATGTCAGTGAGTGTTCGCATGACTTTGAATTTGGGATGGAATAGATTGTTCTTTGGGTGCTGGCAGGTGGTGGCCAGCATTCTTACTCAAGGTTGCCAGTGGTCGTGCAAGGTAGTCAACCAAGCAATTGTTTTGTTGGCAAAGGGTGAAATTGGTTGTAGAGAAGCAGCATGATATTTGTGGATGTTACAAGGGTGCGTGGCACCAATTGATTTATAGTGGGTGGTGGTGGCTACTTTTGAAATAATCACTATATATTTGATTGCTTCAGAAAATTGAATATAAATAGAAAGATGTCTATGAAGAATTGAGGCAAAGCCGCAAAAGGCGTTCATCCCAAGTAGTGAACATTTTTTGCAAACTTAAACCTGAGATGAATATGGCAAACCTTCAAAAAGTTGTCAGGTAAAACATCCTTGTCTAGGCTACAAGAATAATCAAGTCAAATGTCATATTTTATATGGAAATAAGTGTGCTTTTCTTTATGGAGGGAACTGCAACTCATACAAAACCTTCACAAATATAATATGATTGTATGTAGATATTCTACAAGTTGTCTCACTCCACACCAAGCCTCAACACAGGCTGATAAGGAAGAAAAAGACATAATTATTGTAAAATCTCATTCAAATATTTCATCGACACGGATCAAACTATTCTAAGAACATTTTGCCTTTTCTAGTTAGACCATCTACCTAAGCATTTGAAATTTCAATTAGGAGCCATTTCACTACTGACAAGACGGAGTAGTAAAATTTTGATATTCACCAAGAGTCATTTCATGGGTGGAAATATTAAAAACTTCAAAGTGCATAGAGAACTGAAGACACGTAAGGGAAAGGAAAACTTGTCCCCCCTTTGTGTTCTGCATGCAAATATAATCAATGATGCCATGCTTCCATTTTGGAAGTCAAAATAGTAATGTTGAAAGTTGACCCAATATGACGCAAAGTACCGAAAGATATCTTTATTGCCGAGAAATCAAAAGTATTCGGAGCCAGCCATTTACATATTCATCCGTAAGAAGCAATTTGGTGCATTACCTACTTAACATACTAATATTCTCCATTCAATCAAAAATACATCAATGGGCATTCCCAGAGGGAGGAGCATCTTTAAATGCTATCTTTAGGACAGAGGAATAGGAAAATAAACTCAATTCTATAGAACAAGAAAAAGAAAAATGATTGCAATAAAAAGAAGAAAAAAATTGAAGCATCAGCATCTAAAAGCTTTACTTTTTTCCCTGCAAGCAATCATAAGAACTAACCTTCTCAGGCGGCAGATCTATACCAAGGTTTCCACGAGAAAGGATGATACCATCTGCCTCCTGTAGGATCTCATCGAAATGGGTTAAACCCTACATAGATAGCAGTGAGAAATAAGTAAGCCGATGAACTTCTGCACAGTTACAGGTCTGCGTCATCATCTTATCAGACACACAATGAAAATATTTCTTTTTATAAAAGAAAGAAATAAAATGTAAAAAATTACCTCTATGTTTTCAATTTTAGCAAAAATTTGAGTTTGACTTAGATCACCATCACCAAGCTTAGATAGATATTCACGAGCCTGCATTCAGTTCAATCATCAGTATTTAAGAAATCCAAAATGATTGAGAAAACATACCAACGAACAGAGCAATATAGAGGAATCAAGAATCATTCTTTTCTTTTCATTTTTTTACCTCACGAACATCTTCTGCATGCCGCGTATATGACAATGAAAGAAAATCAATTTTATTCTGAACACCCCATGTGCTAATAACCTGAAGTAAAATTGAAATAACACCAAAAATTAAAGATTGCATCAATTAAAGGCAAACATAAAAGATGAGTGTGAAACTCAATGCCCAGTTTAGAGATATTAAAACCAATACATTGCCAATCCACCAATCACCAATTATCCCTCAGGAAATCTTCCAAATCCATGCACAAGTTAAGAGAGCAAATTGATATCCAGAAAAGCGCAGATATTGCCACAACTCACTCACCTGCTTGTCCTTATCAGATAGAGTGGGCAGATTAATACGTATCTGAGAAGCATGCATGGTAAATAATGACCCGGACAAGGTCGCAGAATTCTTTACCACAGAAACCACGTCATCACCTTTTACTTCATCTACCTGCCATGCCAAATCACAAACTTCAAGCAATGTACCAAAGTAAAACAAATTATCTCAGTGGGGTTATACAACCTCATGCGAAACACTATAGCTCTGTATCATGGTTTTTTCCCGATTTGATCGAGCAAACAATCCCACACAGAAAGTAACAGAAAAGGAAGAAAATGAAAGAAAAAAGTTTCACAAACACGCGCTCATTGGAACAAAGAAATCAACACAGCGAGAAATTAAATGAACTGAAAAAAATAACACACAAAGAAATCAACAAATAAGTCAATCTTCTTGAATTCAAATTAGCACTCCAGGAACTCTGCTTCATACCTCCAGCCAAACAGAAGTGGTCTCGCTTCCAGTAAAGAGGTATTGACCCAAAAAAATGGTGTCTCCCTTCTTCACAGCCTGCAAAAGAGTCTAGCTTAGTGCAGCGGCTCAATTAATTGCTATAATAAACATAGAGTGAAGTCATGCAACTATAGAGCTCAACGTCTGCTGAGAAAATTTCCATTGAATTTTAAGCACCCTGATTAATATAAACATTTGAAAACGACAGCATTCAAACTTCTGGTCAAAATCAGGTACTAGGAAAATTTCATACCGAGGCATTAACATGTATCTCAATACAGACAAAAAATTGTCAGAAAGCATGCGATATATTCAGACAAAACAAGTGGTACCTGAGAGAGTTTCTGCAATTATTTCAACATTCTACAACTTAAGTAAATAACACTAATCTCTGTGAGGACGAACATTTAGACTTTAGAGTGAAGTAGATAGCATGCTCTTTGACTTTTTCAATGTTAATCACAAACTCTCAAAAAGCAATAGCACTAATGTATTCAACCCCTGGCCACGTTATGAAATAAAGAAAACTGAACGAAGAAAAAAATTGATAAGATAATTTTATATAGGTTAGGAGCGTTTGAACCTTGGAGAGTCCAGCAAAGTTGATTGGCAAAACTTCAGAGGATGCTTCCTGGCCTTGATCGGGCGTCAGAATAACCTTGTCATCTGCCTTAAGTGTTATATCATTCTCAGTCTTATTAACAACCTGTAACTCTGGACCCACGGTATCTAACATAACCTGAAATAAGTTGATAACCAACATGCATTCAGTTCAGTTCAATAACAAATTGCCTTCCTGTCCTCTTCTCTGTCTATGAACAAAAAAATCTTTAATTTAATTTTAGATTTATCTTCATCATCATTACAAACCTTCACATATAAGAACCATCAAATTATTATTCTTTGGGACATCATAGAAGCAGCAAGATTCAAACATGACTTCATATTTTTAGTTTTCTCAATTTTCCCAGCAACCAACAGTCAAAAAATAAATATAAAATTGGGTATAACATCAGAAACAAATCCGTAAAGCCCGAATTTTTATTCCTTGTTCCCCTATCTCTCTACATTAAACATAATTGTTTAATCTGATTGAATCCTATGGCTTAGTATCTTTATTTCGAGATATTATAAACAATCAAATTACAGTGAAATTTTTGAGAGAAAAAAAATACATACAGAAGAGAGCTTCTTAGTGCTCTTCATAGCAGCCTTCAAATTCTCCAGGGTCTCCTGATGATACTCCGCATCATGCCACGAAAAATCAAATCTAGCCACTGCCCATAAAAAAAATAAGCACTATCCCAAGACAAAATAAAAAAAAAAAATTTGAAGAAAAGATTCGATTAAACTACCAGACATTCCAGCTTTAAGACAACCGGAGATAACCTCGACCGATCGAGAGCACGGGCCCAGTGTCCCTACGATCTTTGTCATTGCCGGAAAGAAATTCTGTACACGCACACCCGATTACTCCCCATAATCCAAATCATTCATGCAAAAGTGGATCTGTACGTAATCTTGAAAAATTGTTCAAAAAAGTACTTACAGCCTTGGATGGCTCGAGAATGGAGGCCATCCTGATTGGCTCTTCGAGTAGCAAGTGATTCGAATGCATTTTTCCTGGATTTTCTTTTTCTGCAAATACTCAAATAGAAGAGTGGTGTTCTGCACAATATTAATTAACGTAGTTTGTTCTTTCTTTTGGTTTGGACTTTATACAGAGAAAAAACAAAAGAAGTGTTGTACTTATATTGTAGACGGCGTTTTTTTTTTTTTTTTCTGTGTCTTTTTATTTAAGGTTTGATGGGAACATATGGTGGCCGGATTATCACTCTTTTTCCCAAATAACTTCTTTTATTTTCTCGATTTTTAAATTTACTTGGTTTTTAATAAATTTGACTTTGGTTGGATTAATTTAAAACTTTATTAAAAAATTAAAATTAAATCAATAATTAATTTAAATCATATAATACATGAAATTTATAACTGCACCCATTTCATAAAATTTTATCAAAATTTATTAAAGTTTTATAGAAAAACAAAATCAGCCTTTTACAAATTTAAAGCCATTGAAAATCGATAGTCCAACTGGGCAATTCTTACGTCAGTTGATGTGCATGTGTCAAATATTCCTGCGTGATTTCGACGCCATGAGTGATCAAGCTGTTGCAAAAGACAGCAAGTGTAAGTTTTAACATTGGAAAATTTTGCACTAATGGTGTTCGATTTATGGAATTGTAGTAATTTGATCTTTAATTTAATTTTTTAGTATTATCATAGTCAAACTTTTAATTTTGTAGCACTTTTTAGTAGGGCTGAACAACGAAACTGCAAAATCGAACCGAAATCGCTTTTTTAAAATCGTTGATTTGGGTCCACGTGAATCCGTCAACGTTTTGATTTTGAACCAAACCAAACCGCTTCAAAGTGGTTTGGTTTAGGTTTCAATTTTTCCAAACCATTTCAAACCGTCAAACCGTTTCAAAAAATAAAAATAAAAATAAAAATAAAAATAAAACCCAAAAAAAATTTATTTAAAATTTATTTAATCCAATTAACCAAATCCATCAATTGTCCATATTCAACCCAATTAAACCAATACCCATCTCAATTAAACTCAACTCAATTAAACCAAATACTCATCTGAATTAAACCCTACCCAATAGGCCAATACCCATTAATTTAAAATTTATTCAATCCAATTAAATCAATACCCATCACAATTAAACCCAAATATAAAATACCCAATTACCCATCTTAATTAACCCTACCCAACCAATAGGCCAATACCCATCATTTGAAAACCCTTGGAAGTCAGGAGGCAAGCGGCTGCGTGGAATACGCCATTGAAACCATCAAGGTTAGTATGGAAGTTGAAAAAATTCCACAAATTGCTTTTTGTTGTTGAATCTTTTGTGGATTTTGCTTAAAATTGATGTTGTTACGTGCGTTTCAGTTGGGTTCGACAGCAATAAGTATAAAAACTGAGGAAGTGGTGGTTCTTGCTGTTGAAAAGCGCATCGCATCTTCGATCTTGGTATGTTTATTATCGTCTTTTGGTTGGATTTTAATGTATTATTCATAGTTCTGGCTTATTTGATGGAATTGAATTCATATTTAAATTAGTTTGCAGACGCACATAAGCTTTGTTGATGACCAATGTGCAAGTGATGTGAATCAAATTTCTTCTTTTGTGGGTTTTAACTTTCGCAAAATATATGTACTCTTCATTGCTTGCATGACTAATAAAGCAAAACTTACTTGCTCGATGCATATGCAAAATTAAACTTTAAATTCTATGTATCTTACATCAGTCAGATTAAAACCCAAATTTTTTTTATCTTGATATTCTTATTTCAAAAATATTCACTAGATTATTTTTGTTTATAGATAATCACATATGGATCCGAATTTAAAAGGAAAAGTACTCAAGGGACGAGTGATGAAATTCCAATGGAGAGTGAAAATATGAATATGCAAGAAATTGGAAAGGGTCAGAAGGGACATAAAAGGTCTGATGTGTGGACTCATTTTAATGTAAAAATGGATGGGAATGTAGAATGTAGAATGTATTTATTGTGGACAAGTGTATAAGCATCAATCTAAATGTGGGACTAGTACATTGCAAAATCATATTGAGGGTTTGTGTAAGAAGTATCCATACAGGTTTCAAGACAAAAGGCAAAAGACATTGACTTATGTTAATTCTAAAAATGACGATGTTTTAGAGGGTGTTGGCAGTAGTGGACAACTTGTCAAGTTTACTCAAAAGGGGGTGAGAGAACAAATTACTAGGTACTTCATATTGTCTGAGTTACCTTTTCGACACGTAGAGGATGAAGGTTTTCAGTGTTACACAAGGTATTTTTTCCCAACTTTTGATTTTCCTTCAAGGATGACAGTTGCGAGTGATTTATATCGTTTGTTCCTTGATGAGAAGAATAAATTGAGGAAAGAATTAAGTAAACATAGGGTTTGTTTGACTACTGAATGTTGGACATCGATACAAAATATTAGTTACTTGTGTTTGACTGCTCATTGGGTTGATGATGATTGGAGACTTCAAAAACGAATCATAAGTTTCATCCAAGTCCCTAATCATAAGGGTGATATGGTAGGAAAGGAGTTGATTTCTTGTCTTCATGATTGGGGAATTAATAAGATTTTCTGCGTGACCGTTGATAATGCCTCATCCAATGACGTAGCAATAATGAAATTGAAGAGTAGTTTTCTAGATAAGAAGCATGGTCTAGTCCTTGGTGGAGAAATTGTTCATATGAGGTGTTGTGCTCACATTCTCAATCTTATAGTTTGTGATGGTTTAAAAGAAATTAGTCATGCTATTTCATCTATCCGTAATGCCGTACGGTATGCTACATCTTCCCCAGCACAACTAAAAAGATTTCGAGAGAGTTGCAAGGATGCAAATATTGAGTCTCGAGGTTTGTTATGTTTGGACGTGTCAACTAGATGGAATTCCACCTACATGATGCTACAGTGTGCAATAAAGTTTAAAATGCATTTGATGTTTTGGAAAGTGATGCAAACTATACAAAATACTTTGATGAAGAAAGATCTAATGGGAGAAATATAGATGGACTACCAACGCATGGCGATTGGGATCAAGCGAAAATATTTGTCAAATTTTTGAAGACTTTCTATGATATGACTTTGAAAATTAGTGGCTCTTTATATGTAACGTCCAACACTTTCTTACAAGAAATATGTGAAATTCATGGGGAGTTAAAAGCATTAGCTAAAGAGCCATATAGTTTGATGAGATCCATGGCAATTAGTATGAGAAAAAAATATGATAAGTATTGGGGTAATCTTGAAAAGTTTAATCAATTATTGTTCATCGCAACAATTCTTGATCCCAAGTGCAAGATGGAATTGCTTAAAGTTGGGTTTGAACTTATTTATGATGTACAAATTGTAAACATGTTGTGCAAGAAAGTTGAAAACACACTTCACAGGTTATATGGATGTTATAAGGAAATGATGAATCCATCATTAGCTCCATCACAGGAGGGTACTCAATCTAGTAGCCCAAGTCCTTTGCAAACTCCTTTGAGTATTTTCAAACCCATTCCATCAATTTTTAAAGCTAAACTTGAACGAGAAGCTCAGGCTGAGAAGAATGATTTGGTGGATTACTTAAATGATCGTTGTGAAGATTTGACCAATGAGCCTTTCGATATATTACTTTGGTGGAAATTGAATGTAAATAAGTACAAGATTGTCTCCCAAATTGCCAAAGATGTGTTAGCCATTCAAATATCGACAGTTGCTTATGAGTTTGCATTCTCTACTAGTGGTCGGATTCTTGATTCATTTAGAAGTTCGTTGAGTGCAAAGATGGTTGAGGCGGTGATTTGCACTAAGAATTGGTTGCATAGTAACAAAGAATCTATAGTGATTCGTCAATATTTGGATGAAGTAGAGGCATTAAATGATTCAGAGAAAGCTACTGAAGGTATTATCGTATTTGATATTTCTATTTATTTTCTTTTATTACTAGTTTTATAGAATTTAATTATAATTAATGAATACATATGCTATATTCTTATTTTATGCAGAAAATGAATCATGTGTTACAACTGGAGATATTGCGCCAATTAATATCGACTAAGAGGTTATTCTAAACTATTGCAATTATGTTGTTGCATTATAAGAATTAGAAGTGAAAGTGTAGAACTCTGTTATGTAATATCTTGTTTTAGTTGGCATTGATGCTAATATATTTTTTGTCTTGTCTTGTATTGGTACTAATATTTATGTTGTATCGTGAGATTGTAAACTAATATTTATGATTTAACTTGTTCAATATAAGTTTTTTTTTTTTTTGCTAAACCGTGGTTTTAAACCGAACCAAACCGCAAAAAGTGGTTTGGTTTGGTTTGGTTTCGAAAGTGAAGTGGTTTGGTTTGGTTTGGAAAAATTCCAAACCGCTTTAAGTGGTTTAGTTTGAAAATTTACCACAAACCGTCCAAACTGAACTGTGTTCACCCCTACTTTTTAGTTTAGATCTGTTTAATATCAATTAAAATTTTGTTAAAAAAGTGAAATCAATGTCAAACAATTAATTCTGACTACATATATCATGAGACCCACAACTTTTCAACCATATATTTCATCAACTTTTTTAAACAAAATCTGATTTTAATCAAAATCAAACACACCTTTAGTAAATAGAAATTGTCTACTTTGCTACTAAAATGTCTAAACTTATATTTTAACTAGACACGCGTGTGTTGCACATGTTTTTGTAATCATATTTATTACCACAAGATTCCGTTAAAGCCTCCACGTCGGCAAGAGTCCAGCTAAAGCCCCGTATAAGCCCAAGTTAGGCCTCGTTAGGGCTTCATGGGCCCAAGGAGGACTTCCCAAATTCGTCAAGGCCTCAGATATCCAGCGAGGGCCTCGCTAATACGCTTAAGGCCCGAAAACACGTTAGCACCCTTGAGTTAAGTGGAGCGAAGCCCCACAAATGGCCTCGACACCCCTGGCTAGTCTGAAGTGCTTCGTTGGTCTCCGCATTCTCGTAGCCTGATGTTTTGGGATAACCAGAGAAGTAGTTAAAGATAGATTGTGTTTGCTCGCCACAAGGATTCTCACAATGAAACCGAATATCAATCTCCTAAAGATTAGGTAACGTGATCAACTCAAATAAGGACTGAAAATCTTGGAGATTGCCTTGACAATCGATTGCCCCTATCTCATAAGAAAGGAGGATCAAACCAGATATCTAATTGATTACTTCCCTAGATCAATTAAGACTCTTGTGCTATAAATACAACGTCCTCGATTATTCCAAGGTACGCTCTTTCTACGCATTAATTTCACCTCTAAACTCTACTCAAATCTCTGCATGATTGTCCCTCCCACATCCAATTACTACTTCTCCCATATATTGTTCCATATATCGGCAGTTGACTTGATCGTTGGAGTACCAACGATCGCCAGCCCTTTTTTCTCTAGTGATCTTGGTGCCTAACGGTTGTCCTAGTGTGCAGGTAACATACAGGTTGGCAGATGATTGACTGGAGATATGTTGACGCGTTGACAGTGCATATTTCAACGTCAACAATATTGTTAATCTTTAATATTTTCAATTTTTTTATTTTTTATTTTTATAATTAAAATGTTAAAGTAGCAATTGCAATAAAGATAAAAAAAATATGGTTGTTGATAATATATTGATTTATATTGTTCGATGTTGATATTTTATTTACATTCATATAAATACAATTGCAATCAAATATGAGTTTTATATAGTAGTAATACAAATAGTAATTTGAATTCAGTGAAGAGCTTTTGGTAATTTGAGCTTTGATAATTGACGAACTATTGATATCAAATCGTATGGAATTAATGATGTATTAATATGGATCTTCAGGATTGTATTTTACGAAAAAAAAAATTAATAATTATAAATTTTATTGGAGATAATGTAATGATTGACTATATAATATTGTACATTTGTTAGAGTAGTAACTCATTGTAAACAATATTATTTGTGCATGTTATCTTTTTATTAAACACGTCTGATTTGACGATGTAAATGAAAACAACATAAATATAAGTAAGAAACAAAAACTAAAGAATTGTCAACGTTCTCTCTCTCTCTCTCTCTCTCTCTCTCTCTCTCTCTCTCTATATATATATATATATATATATATATATTAATTAAAATGTACTCAAAACAATATTTTCATCTCCATGATTTGAATTTAAATCCGGTAATAACAAAAGTTACAATTTTTTAATTCATTTTTTTTTTAAATCCATTTCTCATTTCTTTCATCTACGTAAGGCAAAAAAATTGAAATCGTATTTTCATCTTCATATTTAATTTAATATATTAAATATTTACAATTTTTAAATGTACATTTAATAAAATATTAAAAATTTAATGTAAAATAATAATAAACAATAAAAGAGTAATAAATAGATATTAAAAAATAATTGCATTCATTTAAGTACAATTACAATTAGAGGTGTGTTTTATATGGTGATATTACTAACAATAACTTGAATCCAGTTAAGAATTTTTGGTGATTTAAATTTTGATGATTGACGAACCATTGATATCAAATCTTATAATATTAATGATCTCCAGTGCTACATTTTACGAAGAATAAAATTAATAATTACTAATTTTATTGTGAGAAAATGTAATGATTGACTACATAACATTATACATTTATTAGAGTAGTAATTCCTTGTGAATAATATTCTTTGTGTATGTTCTCTTTTTATTAGACATGTTTGATTTGACGACGTAAATGAAACGTCATAAATGTGAGTAAGAAACAAAAAAAAAGTGTCAATACTTATCTATGTTGTAAGAATATCGTTGACGGACAAAATAAGAATATTGTTGACGGACATAAGTAAGATGAGAAGAGAGTTCTATATATATTAATTAAACTATATTAAATTAAAAATAAAAAAAGTTTAACACGTTAGTTCTAAACTATATTATATGTTTGGTGGGTTTAAAGATTTTGAAAAAAATTGGTAAATTGTGTGGTTGAAAAGTTGATAAAAGTTATAGGTCCCACAAAATATGTAGTTGAAAATGAATTTGAGAAAAAAAAGATTTTAAAAAAAGAACTGAACGAAACATGCCTGTAATCATTGTAATCTAATGTATTAAAAATAATATTTTTATCTTCATTTCAGTTTTGACAACTATGATTTGAATTTTAATGCGGTAATAAACAAAATTACAATTTTTCTTAGACTTTTTTGCACAAATGGTCCCTGACTATTTCACCTACTGCGGGTTGAGGATCTATCGTTTCATTTTTGGCAGTTTAGCTCCTATTTCAAATATTTTTTTGCGACAATAGTCCTTTTCATCAATTTCCTTCTAATTCTCCGTTAAATTTGACGCTGGAAAATTTGGGATTTAAAAGGTAAAGAAAAATTTGCAACAAAAGTCCCTAATCTTTTAAAAAGTGTCGAAAAGTCCTCAAACCTTCTAATTCTAACACATATGACCCTAAACCTTTTTTTACAATTTTACCTCCAACTTAAATAAATTAAAAATAACTCATAAATATTTATAAAAATACAAATAAGTCCTAAATCTTTTTCTTTTTTTTTATAGTTTTACACTTAAAATAATAAAAAATATGTCATCAAGTCCTAAAACTTTTAATTTTGTTCACCAAAATGATATTTAAAATGTGTTTGATTAAAATCAGGTTTTTTTTGTAAAAGTTGTTGAAATGTGTGGTTGAAAAGTTATGGGACCATAAAATGTGTGGTTAAAATTAATTGTTGACTTTGACTTTAGCTTTTTAACAAAATCAAAATTGAAAACAAATGGGCTCTTAGAGTCTTTACAATCATATAAGCATAAATGATATCTTGCTCTAAAAAATACATAAAATATAAGAACCCGAAACAAATAATCAAACACTCGAGTTAGAATAAAAAACACTTGAGTATGGAAGTACGAAACAACAAAATTTGTATTCGGTAAGAAATTTTGAAGAAGGCACTGAGAGAAGGCAATGCAAGGGTTGTCAACAACAGACTGATTTTTACTTCTTCGAAGAAATGAAAAACGATGGTTAGTGAAGCTACTTCAGTGACAGTAAGTTCAAACCGTTGTTGGAAATTGGTTTAAGAATTTGAGAAATTGACTAAGTTTTTAAAAACAACTAAAGTGACTTCGTATCAACTTGGCCAAAATATACAAACCTGACACAATCCGTTTAGACAAAATAGTTTGCCACTTCGCCGCTTCGGAGAAACGGGGTTCGACCTGATGAAGGGTATATTTGGCATCTCGAAATCAATATCGAATGAATGAGAAATTACGGAAAAGGACAAAATCGAGTCAATTTTTGACCATGCGATCGCATGGGTATTTTACACTGCGATCGCAACTTGCCTAAATTTTAAGAAGAATGTTTTTTTGTCCAACCATGCGATCGCAGGAGACAAAGCCATGCGATCGCATGGTTAGCTTGGATTAAATTCTGTCTTCAAAAGTGTACATTGCGATCGCAGTATGTTAAAACCATGTGATCGCATGAGTATAAGCGCGAACATGCATGTCCTTTTGAAGTATTGCACGATTTGACTCCACACCTCTTCGTTCTCAACACTTTATTAACGATAAAAAGGCTCTTCTGGACGTCCTTTATCATACAGAAAATATATACAAACACACAAAAATCATATTTCATCACTTGAACCAAAATTCTTGCATTTGTTGCATGAATTTCTAGTTTTTCCATTTTACTTTCATCATTTGGAGTACAAAACCAATTTTGGTTCGTTGTGCTTGTGTTTTGAAGTACTACAAACACAAGTAGAAGTCGTTGTATATTGGGAGTTGATTGCCATAAATTGTAGACACCGTTGCGGGGCAAATTCGACTTAAAGACAAAGTGTTCAACACTTGCCTCGACTTTGCATATCATCCATTTCATTCGATTTTCTTGTTTCTGCAATTTGGAGTCCTTTTACACATTAAATCCGCCAACAACCGTCACCTCCATTGTTAGAATGGAGAGTGCAATATAATAGTATACCAATAATAATAAAAAAATGATTTCTTATAATCACTGTAAGAAAAATTTATCTCCTAATCCCATTTGGGTAATTGCCTCCCACGGCTAAGTAGCTTTGCCATTGGGATGGGTGGGTGGTGGAAAAGACGGAGTTATCTTTTTTTTTTAGGGATGACAATAATTTTTGATTGTCTTCACTTATCTGATGACTAGTCTTGAACAAGCTAGAGATTTTCGAATTAATCGAGGAGTCGGGGGAGACCATGATTCACGTACCTATCCCTATTGGTATTTCAATAATTAAATTAATTTTTTTATAATTATATTTATAAAAATATAAATACAAATAACGTACTAATGAGCTAAAGCAAATCCACTTCGTGACCTATCTTAATGTAATAAAAACTATTTATTTAATGGTAAGTTTGTCCATCACTCATTTTTATAAATTTTCCTTTTACTTAAAGATTCGACTTAGGATCACTTTCAGCATTTATTGTCTAAGTGTTGGAGATTTACCAAGGAATTTCAATTTGTCCCATATCGAAAAGTTAACATTCGTATTAGAGAAGAAATATCTATGAGCATATTTGAGAGTGCTGAAATTATTTTTTAAGTGCTTATAAATTGTCGGTCATATTGAATATATAAATAATAAATAGATAATAAGTTGTGAGTCTTATTAAATATGTGGATCAAAAATATGTTTGACCACTTTAAATTACTAGTTAAGAATACGTGCGTTGCACGTGATTATGTAATAATATTATTAATTTTATTATAATCATGGATTAATATAATACTTTTTTTCAATCGTAAGTTTATCTATAACTACGACCAACTAAAGAATAACAGTTAAGTTCTTTGGCAAAACAGGTGGTTCATTAAAAAGTACATGGCCTACGTGGATGTGAAGTTTGAATAATTGCTAACGTAACATGTTAATATACTGTTGATACTCTTTTAATTATATTTTGAAGCACATATCTAATGGCATATCAAAAAAAGATAAATTTCTTTCATGAAAATTAGTATCAAATTCTAAAATACATGAAAAATAGTACGTATAACACAATTTTGTATTGATTTTCTTCATATCATTATAAAAAACACATGGAAACAATAAATTTAGAATTTTTTTAGGCAATTATTTTTCTTACAAAAAAAAAAAAAGAATCCCAAAATTATTTAACATAGAATAAATAAGAATTTTCTCATGCAATATCCTCACTAAAACACTAATAGAGGCATTCGGTTTTAATGCACCCATAAACTAAGGTTTTTGTTTTGTTTTGTTTGCTTCATGCATTGTTTCCCGCAATTCATTCTTAATAAAATTCACGATTTTAATTAACTCATGCATTACATTATTATTTAGTGCTTGTTTGGTAGTGCTGAAATTAATTTTTATGTGTTAAAATTATAAGCTGTTGGTGAATGTGTGGATAAAAAGTAGGTTATAAGTTGCGGGTCCTATGAAATGTGTAGATAAAAAGTATGTTTGACTAGTTGAAATTATAATTTAAGCAACTCCAAATATGTGCTTATTTTCATTAATTACAATATATAATAGAATTTAAAGAGGCAGTCCACCTTCAATGATCCAAATACAATATTTATTTGGTATTAAAATTAAAGTCAAAATAAATAATACTACTTGAAAGACTATTTTAAGAATTATAAGTTATTTGTGGGGGTAACATCGTTCATAAATATTTCTTCCATATTGAGACTTTTATATATAGTATAGATAATTGAGGAAATTACATCCATTACTATGTATATACAATATCTGACTTAGAGTTCTCACACTTGCAATGGTCAAAAATTATCTTGCCATCGCCTACGTGGCATACCCGTCGACAAAATTGGCTACATAAAAATATGACATGTCAGCAAAAAATTTACAATTCCCACCCCCACCCCACCCCACCCCACCCCAAATCAGGTGCCCTAAATCCTCCATCCACCCATCTTCTACCTCGCCGAACCACACCACCTTACGGTCGCCGGACCCACCAATGCTATCGCCGTGACCCACTACTCTCGTTCACCACTCCCATCTCCTACCCTAAATCATCAACCATTTTAGCAAACCCTAAATCATCAACAATTTCAGCAAACCCTTCGTAAATCATGCATGAATAAAAAAATTCCAACTCAAAGTTTCATTTGCAAGTCCATTTCAAGCATAATCCACTACATGGGGCGAGAAAAAACAAAAGATTTCAAATTAAAATTTTAAATTTCAGGTCATGACCGAAGTGGGTTTCTTCTCCAATTAATGTCGACCAAAAAAATTGATTTTTTACCTCGTGTTCAAGCCGGTCGAGGGGGGGCTCTTCTCGATGGCGGGCGAGAAACTCACGCTATCGAAATGGGAGTCGAAGGTGGTCACCAAAGAGAGGTGGGCTTGTTCGCACTTGAAAATGGCGTTAATTTTGTCGTCGCGCGCGGGCTTGTTCACCGGGTCGACCCTTATGATGATAATTTAGGAAATAAGGAAAATGGGAGGAGATGGTAGTGGTGATAGCGGCAGCGTGGTGTTGGGTTGTGGTCTCTCAGATTGTATGGGATGGTCCCGCGTTTAGAGTTCGATAATGGAGAAGAACGCAAATGGCAGATGTGTGCAGGGGAAAGTGGATGAGGGGAGAGCTAGTTGGAGTAGCCGTAGTGGTGGTGGCGGCAGCGTGGCGTTGGCGCGACGCGGGTGGTGGTGGCCGGAAGAATCTTCGGCCATGGTTGTGGGTAAGGCAGAGGAAAATGGAAGGAGACAGGAAGAGGAGAGGTAAAGTGAGTAGTGGGGTGGGGAATTGTAAATTTTTTGCTGACATGTCATATTCTTATGTAGCCAATTTTTGCTGATGGAGTATGCCACGTAGGCAGTGGGCAAGATAATTCTTGCCCACTGTGGGCAGGAGAACGGGGCTGATACAATATATTGTTAAATATATTTTTTTAATATTTTTATTCTAAAAATACTGGGTATTATTTATATATTATTCTATATATTTATATAATATAATATTTACAAAAAGAAACACAATATACATCCCCATTAATTTTGCGAAGAGAGGAAGAGAGAAAAAACAGTGGGAGAGAAAAAATACCATATTCATCTTCTATATCCCTCTTCAGCACATCCATATCCCCAACATTGCCGTCAACAATATAATTTTATCTCTCTAATCTCTAGGGTTCCATCACTATGTGAAAGCCTAACCCTCAATTTGTAGAAATTTTAGTCGTTGGACAAAGATACCCAACATGGATATGCCTACTCGCAGAATGACTAGATCGGCGGCAAAGAAGAAGTCGCCTAACTATGTGAAGAAGCTTGCATTACATTCCAAACAAAAAGTCATTTAGATGCACATATTCAAGGAAGTCACCGGACAAAGGAACCGCACATGGATGCACATATTAAAGGAAGTCGCTGGTGAATAGGTGCTTACTAATCTGTTGCAAAAGTTGTTACAAAATCAATTTGCATTGTCCCTGTTCCTAATCTGTTGCAAACATTGTTACAAAATCAGTTTGTATTGTCTCTGTTACTAATCTATTGCAAACGATGCTACAAAGATCTGTTTCGTTGTCTCTGTTGTTAATGTGTTGCAAACGTTGTTACAAAATTAGATTGCATTGTCTATGTTACTAATCTGTTGCGGACGATGTTACAAAAATCTGTTTCGTTGTCTCTGTTATTAATCTGTTGCAAACAATATTACAAAAATTTGTTTTGTTCTCTTTGTTATTAATATGTTGCAAATGATGTTACAAAAATCTGTTTTGGTTATAAATATGGAGATGTTATCATCGGACATGATTTGCATGAAGAAGACGTTTTGCAGTTGGTCGAGATGAGTTGCAGTTTATTGTAATGTTTGAAAGATGTTGAAATGATTAGGATTGTAAATGATGAAAGAGAGAGAAACAGTAGAGAGATTAGATTAATGATAGAGAATATCTTAATTAGTTATATATAAAATTTTAATCAAAATAGTAAATGAGATAATTAAGGATTCTGTTACAATATTTAATTAATTAAATAATTAATTAAAAATTAGATGAAATCCAGTATTTTTGAAATAAAAAACATATTACAGTTTTTTTATAAATAATAACATAAGATGGCTTATTTGTAAAAATTTCCCTAGATGATTTGAACTTGGCCAAACATGCTGCAAAACATGTTGTAGTTTTATTTTATAGTGTCTTAATAATTTAAGTGTTACTCTTTTAATAATTTAATTTATATATTTAATCTTTAAAATATAATAATTAAAAAGAAAAAGAAAATTCTTAAATGAGACATGGTGTTTTTGAAACGCCTCGATTTTAAATCACACTAAATTATAGAATATGTACACTTAGCGTTCATGACAAAGTTGATAGTTTTTATCTATTCCTACCCCATATTTGATAAACATGATTCACATATCAATATGACAAGGTACATAAATACATCACGAGTAGATAAAATATTGTTGATTCTACGTTTAGATTGAATTTTGAAGACCGACTTCTAACTTTGACAAAATAATAATAATAATATACCCTAAATCTAGCCCTACCCACAAATCACAATTGGATTCAATAAATAATTAGACAGTATGAGTTCATGTAGAGGCTAGAGCACTAACGTTTTTAATGTTAAATTTCAAACAAAGAAAAAATATGAAGATTAATTCAATCGAATTCAAAAGTTGAGGACTCTAGGTATAAATATAAGCCTCAGTCGTAACCGCGTGTCGTAACGTAAAAAGTAGCCCCACTCACGTGACCAAGCAACACGTGCCTACCTAACGGACTCGTCACACACTAAACGCCTCTCCCTCAACCCCACAATTTCCCCAAACGCTAGTCTCACGTCCGTCTGTTCTTCTCCGTTTCCGTCAACCCTAACCCTAACGCCGTCCATGGCCTCTTGTGACGACGGTTTTTCCCTTCTCGACGACCACCAAAACCCTGATTCCACTCAGCCCTCCACCACCACCCAAACACCGCCTTTTAGCGTCAATCCGTACGACCAAGACTCCGATCCGTTCGATTCCGAACCCGATCCGAGTTCCCGATCCGGTAAACGAGCTACCGAGCGCGATGACATCAGCAACGGCGTATCGAAAAGGACGAGACTACCCTCCGCCTCCTCTTCCGCCGGTGACTACAGGAAGGACAGAGAAGAATGGAGTGACACGGCCATCGCGTGTTTGTTGGAGGCGTATACTGAGAAGTTTGTGCAGTTGAATAGGGGGAATTTGAGGGGAAGGGATTGGGAGGAGGTGGCGGCGACCGTTAGCGAGAGATGCGATAAGCAGAGCAAGAGCGTGGAGCAGTGCAAGAACAAGGTGGATAATTTGAAGAAGCGATACAAATTGGAGAGGCATCGGTTGAGCAACGGCGGCGTCTCGGCGAGTCACTGGCCTTGGTTCCAGCAGATGGAGCAGATCGTTGGGAACACTCTCGCAGCCAAAGCCACGGCTGACGAGGAAAAGAACTCTGTCAGTGGTGGATCCTCCATTTCTACTAGGCAGCCAAAGAGGTATAATTGAAAAATAGAGCTGATTAATTGTAATTGCATGTTAATCTGGATTGTCAATTTCATTTACTTCATCTATCTGCCTGTTGTTATTTTGAGAATTTTCTCTTTTCGTGATGTAAATTGGACGAAAAGACGGAAACTGCTACAGATCTTTTCTAATGAACTGAATGTCTGTGGTAAAATTTGAGGAAACTGTGGCTCTGTTTTCATGTTGTGTGACCGAGAGAAACTAGTTACGAAATAAATTTTCTTTGTTGAAGGTATTAGTAGGCAAAGTTGACCACAAAGTTTGCCTTTTTCTTTATGTTTGTTGATTCAGTTAAGTTCTTTATGTCCGACATTTTCATAGAAAAATTAACAAAATTTAACTGGGTGACCAAACTGAAACAAAAAGGGTTACTGACTGTTCGGTGACTTACATGAAACTTCTGTAAATTGAGTGACTAACAGTGCTTTTAGTCTATTTAGAGATTTGGATCTTTAGTTGTTTCATGGTAGATTCTATACTTCTTGAGTTTGGAATATATGATATCAGCTGCTTTTGAGATATTTTCAGTTGGTTGCTGCTGGCCTGATGTCTGTAGGATAACCCCTTTTTTATTTATTTATAATTTTCTGATTATTTTTGCGACGTCTTTCTTTTCTGTTTTGATCTAAAACATTCTGTGTGGGCAGACATGCAACAGCAACAGCAATTCCCGGTGGTCAGATTATGACCGTGAAGTCGAAATCATCAACTAATCTTAGGTGGCGAAGAGTGGTGTTCAAAATTAGTGGTGCTGCTTTAGCTGGAACTGCTCCAAACAATATAGATCCAAAGGTTTAATTCTAACTCCATTTTCTTTTTCTTTTCTTATCTTATAATTGGATCCAATTTGCAAGCTACCTGATGAATCACAGCATCATGAAATTTGTCAACACAATAAACTTTGATTTCAAGTTGTGAAGTCATCTTGTTATGTCATGACTAGATATACTCAATTGAGAAATCTGAGAAGAGTCCGTGCCTCCATGGTACCCTTTTCTAATCAAAAGATGAGATAATTGCACCGACATTTCCTGAACTACCTGACTGTTTCCATCAGAGAAAAACAAATATACATTTCTCATTTACTTGCCTTTATGCTTTATTTAAACTATTATTTAAAATAATTTTCTCAAGACTTTTTCTTCTTTTGTATCTAAGAGCATTGCTTTTAGCTTGAAGAAAGTTAATATTTTTTTTTCTACTTTTTGCACAACGTGATTAATCTCAATAATATTTTTGGTAAAATTAAGATTTTCTTTTTTTAGATAAATTAACAAATTTTATCCAAATTTTTATAGTAGATTTATTATATATTTTTGAATCAATAATAATATTGAAGATATATTTTGAGATTTGATCAAATTATTACAATCAGTCTCCAATTAGCTCTAATTTTTACAATTGATTTCTATCGTCTACCCATTTTTTCGCTCAAATTATTTGCACTGAATTTGCACAAATTATTACATTTTAATACATTTTAAATTTATTTTAACAACATTAACAAATTGTAATTATTTGAAGAGAAATACAACGATATGAAGAAACTTTCGTGAAAGTTTAAAAAATCTATTATTATAACTTGATCAACTCTCAAAATACATCTTCAAATTTATATTATTACTGTGTTCATAATTATAATGTGAAATGAGCGGTTATCATCTTCATTCTCCAATCTCCCACTAATTAGAGACATTATGTACTTCCACATCCCAGTGCCAATTATGCAATCCGGCACATTTCTTAAAAAATGAGTAATTTATCTCATGACTGGTAACCCCTCAAGTTTGATTAGTTTCTTTTGATTTTGTAATCATAGGTAGCCATGCTGGTTGCAAGAGAAGTTTCAATAGCTTGTCGTTATGGTGTTGAGGTATTAGTTAAAACGCTTCCCATTTGCAAGTTGGAACTTTGGTGTCTTTCACTATTATCAACTATGAATATCTTCAATTTTTAGGTTGCCGTCGTTGTTGGTGGCCGTAATTTCTTTTGTGGAGACACATGGGTTACATCAACTGGGTTGGATAGGTGTACTGCATATCAAATTGGGTATGTTTCTTGACTTGAAGTTATTCATCATTATATATTATAAATTGGATTTAGTATATTTCTTTATCTTACTAGATTATGAAATGAATTGTAATTTAAAACTTCTTGTTGACTCCTATGCAATCAGAATTTACCATGGTTTCAGAATATTGAGTATTGGGTCTAACTCCAGCACTATCATGAACTCCTACTTTTATAAAAAAATTAAAGATAAAAATCTAACAATATTGTCTGCTCACCTTCCTGATCCTATTTGTACAGTTGACAAATTTTAGAAACTTGGTTAGTTTGGAAGCTACCCCATATCCTCCCACAGGAACTTTCTGTCAAAAAAATATAATATGAGACCAATGAACTATGCTGCAGTGAATTTATAATCTCAAAAGTACCAAAATACTCTTATTCGTGTAACCGAAAGCTGTGAACAAATCATTTCGTTCAATTATAAGAATGCATAAATTCATCCTTAATTTGCAAGGTTATTCTTTATGGCCCTTCCATTCCACTAAAATATAACACATGGCTTTCGTAAGCTTGCCGAGCTCTCTAGTTTAATTTTCAACTATATGTTCGTCCTGCAACACACTGTTTTTTTATATCTGATCTCATGCTCGGATATAGGAGGATGGTTGAGATGGGTTGTCAACCATTACAAAATTTTGTAACTTCTTACGACGTGAATCCTTCTATGCATTCCATTCGGTATCTCTTACGAACGACGCATTGCATTGTATCGCAACGTGCAATGAAAAGTGAGCAAGGGTTAGCTAGGGTGTGCCCTGTAAGAGACGTGATATTTTGACCTTAGATTGTTTGGAAATAAGGGTTAGTTTGTTGTGTCTTGTGCAACTGAATTTTGTAAATTACAAAGGTATTCTAATGTTGAAGCATCTTAAACCATTTTTGAATGACTACCAATTTTTTCTACCATGATATTTTACACAAAATATAATCAACGTTTTACTCCCCCTAGGGCCCCCCACTCTCCTTTCCCTAATATGAACCTTCAGTCATCAAAGCGTTTATGCCTTTGGCCTTCAAATACGAGAAAGTATTTTTGCTGATAAAATAATTAATTAATTTGGACAGTTCATACTATGCAATTGAAAATTTTATGCAGCCTTTGTTATGGTACTTTTTTTTGTTCACTAGAGGCACTCGGCCATATATAGATTCCTCATCTGAAAATTTGAGGAGTCTCAAATTTATTCACAAAGTAGATAAATTAATAAATCAAAAAGGGAAGTGTGTTTCATTGTGGTTCATCTGTTCTCATTCATGAGCTGGTTGACAATGATAGTATTCTTATTTTAACCAGAATGATGGCAACCGTGATGAACTCCATACTGCTGCAGTCAGCTTTGGAGAAATTGGGTGTGCAGACACGCGTGCAGAGTGCATTCTCTATGCCAGAGGTTGCTGAACCATATAGTAGACAACGAGCCATCCGACATCTTGAAAAGGGAAGAGTTGTAATATTTGGCGGTATTGGAGCTGGGACGGGAAATCCACTCTTTTCTACTGATACAGCTGCAGCGCTTAGAGCATCAGAAAGTATAGCATTGATTTGTGATTTAAAATCTTCTTGATTTTGTAACTGTTCTGATCGAAATTTCAAACCTTGATTCCGTTCAGTTCATGCTGATGCCGTCTTGAAAGGAACAAACATGGATGGTGTTTTTGTTTGCGACCCTAGAAATAACAATATTGCGGCAGAGCACATTTCCTTCCGAGACTTGGCTTCTAGAGGTACATCTCCAATGGACATGATGGCCATGACATTCTGTGAGGAGAATGGGATTCCAGGTCTGTAACTCATTTCATGCTTCCAATCCAACCCCACCGTCCCACCCCCCCCCACCCCCACCCCACCCCACCCCCACCCCACATAAGCTACCGGATGTTTATTTAAGTTTTATGCATCATTACCCGTCTCTGGCATTCTCATCTGTGCTTTAATTAGAACTGTTTAATCCTGCATAGGTTTTTATTGGACATGCTAGAGAAGAATTATTTCCAACTGTTATATACTTTTATCTCAAATAAGATGCATTCCTTTCTGGCAGTTGTCATTTTCAATCTTCACGAGCCAGGAAATATATCAAGGGCATTATGTGGAGAGCAGGTTGGTACGCTGATTGATCAAACAGGACCTATTAGTTAGTGTGTGGGGACTTATTTATCTGGCGTAAATATTCTCATGGCATTTGAACCTGTGATTTCTTGAAAAGTTTGTTCAAGTAACATTCTTACAACAGAGTGGAGTTCAAACCGATTGCTTTTCGATGAAGCTGTTTGTACAATATGTGGAGGTGGTAAAAAAAAAAAAGTCCCAAATTTTAGAACCGAATGAAAGAGTAAACTGCTGGTGGGTAAAAGTCCTGATCTTATATACTGAAATATAAAAGGAAACCTTTTAATAATATTTTCGGGTGCCTTCTTGTAAGACGAATGTTGTAAAATTGCTTTCTGTATTGGGAAGGTGAGTGGATCCATTAATATATGACAAAATCTAACCTTGTACTTGTTAAGTAAGGGAATTCTAGTTATATTCTTTGAAAGACCTAACATCCTAGTTTTAGTTTCAGTGCTTTTATGCTTTTGTATCGACATTATTCTAGTTTTCTCTTTCATAATTAAGCCCAGAAAGTTCTCAACTGCACAAGACAGTTTTGTTCTGTGATGCGCTCCAGTACTAGAGTTATTCATATCCACTAGTCTAACTCTTTCACTACTGGCTGACAGTAACATTTTGATTTAGAGGTGTAATGAAGATGAGTAAACTCCTTCCTAATGAAAACTAATTTTTGTAAATTGATATGAGCCTTACTGAACAGCACATTGTTTGGTGGTACAGCTACAATAGCGTGAGGAAGGCCCAACTGAGACCGGCAAATCACAGCAGTCGGGTGTTGGGCCTATACTAGTATACCGCTTACACGCGGTGGATCTGATCGTAGAATTCCAATTCAATGTCGAATGAAGTAGAATGATGCGATGGATTTAAGAATTTGATTTGATGAAGGTAGGAGATATGATGAAAAGAGCAATTCTTACTCTTTTTTTTAAGACAGACGTACAATGCATTTTATCGTGAGTTGAGGTGAAAAATTCCTATGGTCATGATAAGTGTACAATTTTACTTTGCCGCGTCTTGAGCCAACTCCACTTGCCAGATTATGGGCAATTTAAGATTTAAGAAAGTTTTAAAAAATAAAAAACTGACTCATTGACTATTTAAGGAATCGAAATGTTAAAATTGGCGGTCAATTGAACTGGGTAGTGAAAAATTTAGTTCGTGAGGAGCTTACCGGGTTTAACTAGTCAGCATCTTCAGAAGGCAATAAAGAGCAAAAAATTAGCATGGAGTGATGATCTCTTCTCTACAGTGGGGTGGATTTATATTGTCTACTGCTTATTGATTAAAAAAAAAAAATTATGTAATATTAGCAAATTTTTTTATATTTTTTGGGCTAATTGTCCACTACCATGCAGGTAGTGCAGCATAAATCTTTTCCGAGGAGATCACTATTCAAATAGCATTGAGGTCTTAAACCTTTGATGGGGGATGTTGAAACTTTTATTTGTAGCACCTTCCGTCTCTAACCTTTCAAAAACTCATGCTGTCATATTTTAACAGATCCGTTAATTTGATGTTTAAAAAGATCTGTGACACCTTAAGAATCAGAAAATTGTAGTGGGAGTTCAAATCTTTTCAAAAAGTGCAAATAGATCTAAGGGATTGTTTGAGAACGGGACTGTTCTTTGTTGACACCACCATTCTCATTTTTACACACACCATTCTTAAATTCCAACCCCTCAACTATAGCATTCTCCGCTGCCATTCATATCCTCACGTTTCGGACCGATCTAAAAATGGTGACAAAAAAATTAATTATTTGCAATATTTTAAAAATTGACTTGAGCATTAACCCAAGAAAAGAAAAGGATTAGAGTCAAAAGAATGAATCGGAGTTGACTCGATAATTTTTTAAAAAATCAAAATAATAAAAAATTACAATAAAAAATTTAAGAAAACGAAAAACAAGTTTTTTCAAATCACAAAAACTACACAAGTCACTCAAAAGCAATTTTTTTGATTTTTTTATTCTCTTGATTCATTCCAGAGAGATGAATTCCAAAAGTTAGTTATAATTCATTTTGAAAGGGAGGATTTTTTTGTTTTTAGATTTCTTCCTTTAAAATAGGTGAAATCGAGAACGTCGAAGGTTTCTTAAAATCGGACGTGTCAAATGTTCCAGTTTCACCGGTCACGGCCGGAGCTGTTCTAATAACATTGGTTATTTGGGAAAATCTGTAAATTCAACAAAAACGTTGATTCCTTAATTAGCAAATTAAAAATGTTGGAACCAAAATGTACAAATTTGGAACAAAAATAAAATAAAAAATCAGGCCATTTGCAGAGAGCTTGAACCAAAATTCAATCTGGATAATAAAGACAGCAAATATCAAGAAAATAGAGAAAATCATTAACTTATAACATGGGTTGGAGTAGCTACAGCCATTTAACTATGTAGAGAACTAGTGTTTGGGGTTCGGGATGACATTCATATGATGCAGAGTCAAGTGAAAAATGGAAAGGAGAGTATGGTGGATAGTTGTGGAGTAGAAAGCGTTAGTGCTTTCACGTCTTAATTCTCAAATAAAATAAATCAATTATTCGCTTCAAACAGAAAGGAAAACAGAAAACGCGATGCCTATCTCATGTTGTGACTCAAGCCTCCATTGCTGAACACCGATTCCTTTCTGAACCCACAGTAAAGATACAACATAGCTGACGTAAGTCATGGTTTGACTGGAAAACACCGATGAACCCAGAAAAAATACAACATAGCTGTCGAGGAGATTGGGTTTGGTGGGAAAGATGGTGACAGCAACCGTGACGATTGGATTTAGTGGTGGTTAGGAGTAGGTAAGGTAGCTGCGAAGCTTGTGGTATGGCTTGGTGGTGGAAAAGGGATAGTGTGGGATACTGATTTTTAACCTTTCGCTGGGGGCCTTGGGCCGAGGCTTGCTTTTTTTTTTTTTTTTTTTTTTAAATTTAAATAAAAGTACAATTATCATTTAATAAGTTATTGACTATTTAACGGTCAAATTCATGGTTTATGTTAGAAAAGGACAACGGTCGCAAACATTTTAAACATTATGGTCATTAAGTACTACGAATGAAACGTTCAAGCTTACAAGATTCAAAAGTTCAAAATTCCCAGTGTTATTTATCTAAACTATAGACACTGACAATGTTCTACGTCTATAATTTATGTATTTTATTTATGTTTGACTTAATTTAGAATTATAGTAATGAAATTTTACGAGTAGTTTAGATTTTTAATTATTCAAGATCTAGAAGATAATATGGAGCCCCTTACCTTTAGTACGCATGATTATTTTGCATTCAACTCGAACGAGAATTGAATAGTTTTAAAACCAATTTTTAGGAGAGTTAATTTTACTCAAATTAACTTATTATTTTCAATCTTATTTTATTTTTAGTTAGAGAAAAACAGTGTTCCGATCATATGAACAACCCAGCGTCCCAGCTGTGGACAGAAGATGGTAGGGTTGAGTATATTGCCACTTAAATTTCTTAAATATTTTTTTATTATTATTGAATTTAAAAAAAAAAAATCAATTGTCATTAAACTTACTAAAATGTTGTTCCATTTGTCACTCGCTATTTATGAGTTAACAGACTTGACAACATGACACGGTAAATAGAAAGACAAATGGAATAAGATTCCAGTAAATTTATCGAGTCTATTAATTTTTAAAATCACGAATGACAAAGTAATAGATGAGGTAACATTTTGTTAAATTCAATGACAACTAAGAAAAATTATAAAATTCAATAACAATTGAAAGTCATTTGAAAAAATTCAGTGACAACTCAATTTTTTTTTTAAAGTTGAATAACAATTGAAAAACATTTATAAAACGATCTTCTACACTTAAGGAAGGGGCCAATGGCTTCATCCCACGGCCTAAAACTATTTACGGTGATGCATTGAGTGTATACGTAGAGAATCAAGAAGAGATTGGATATGCAAGACATGAGTTATTAGTACAAGGATGTGATTTTGAAAGTAACCAAAACGGCCAAACCTAACCTCATGCAGTTCATGATGATGATGAGTATGACGAGGGCAAGTGAGATATAAAATTAATTTCTGTTTACTCTTGTTTCAAGCTTGGTTAAATTTTCTGCATTGTCCCACTGGTTGGAGGTCGGGTCATAACTCATATGTATGCTCATTTCAAATAAATAGTCCACCTGTTGTGTAGTGATTTGATTAAAATAAAATTAAAAGAATATCCAACTCCAGATGTTACAAAATTCAACAGGCACTTGGGGCAAATGGTCTCACCTAATTATTTAAGTAAAATATAAATCTTCTCCTTCACATCTAGGTTCTCTGCACTTCAACTTCTATTCCTGGCATGGATTTATTGAAAATGTGAAAGTGCAACTGCCGCCATACATTTTCAACAATTCCGCTTGACAAAGCATGATGTGCTTGTTTGGCAGCTGTACGGCGTGCTTCCAGAATTTCGTCATTACACAAGAGCTCGGTAACAGCATCTACAAGCTTTTCTCCAGAAACCTGTAACAACAAAGCAGTACACTGAAGTGCTAACTCAGAGAGATCTAGGGCAATAAAGTTGAAGATGAAACTGGAAGTATTGCTTTTGGTTGCTTCTCCGTTACTTTTACTATTGCTATCTATATACCAGTGTTACTTCCACATGCCACTCGGAAGTGTCCAACGAAGAGATATGTGCCATATGTTACCACAACTACATATTATATTTGGAGTTAAGCCTCATTTTAAGCATGCTGTCGAGATATGAATGAAATAGCATACTTCTCTTTGTTAATCCGGAAGATTTTGTCTTGTAAAAACCTTTTGTTTTCTTTTTAACTTACAGCAATTAATACATTTCCCGCAATAACGGGTTCTTGCACTCTGCATTTCATTCTACAGATTCCACTAGTTTATTCTTCTCTTTCTTGCATATATTTTTGTTTTTTAAAAGCCTTTCGTTTTCTTTTCAACTTGTAGTCATTAATAAATTGCCTGCAATTAGGGTTCTTGCACTGTGCATTTCATTCTCCAGATTCCACTCATTGATCCCTCTCTTTCTTGCATATATTTTTGAAATGTCATAAAATTCTTGTAGCCAGAGTCTATATCATCCACGCCCCATTATTCTGGAACATAGTTAAGTGGCAATGCTTGCCGATCAAGTTGACTTCTAAAACCTAGGAGTCTCTATGTCTAACAACTGTCCTGGATAGTTAATACATAAAAGACTCTAATCCAAGCAACCACATCCCGAGATCAACAGCTGCAGTGCAGTTAGAAGCTAGCCTTGCCCTATCCTTACACAGAGTGTGATTAGTGAATGCAGCCACCCCCTCAAGATTATCAAGATTGCCCAATACACTGTAAATAGAGAGCAATTTAGTCTAACTGAATGGTCGAGCTCCATAAAATTAGTAATTATTTAATTTAAATTTCACAATGTCGAAAAGATCTTCATTTATGTTCTTCTGCCTTGGGGGCTGAGCACTAGTTTGTGTCTCTGTTTTGCTCTCTCCACTATGTTAAAGACGAGAGCTTTGGAAAAACTAATTTGCCCTTTGCAAGGATTCTCATTAAATAGGCAGGTTGTCCTAAAGCTTTACAAGGAAAATAGAAACTTTACAAGGAAAGGGGAAATTATAGGAATTTCCTAATGTTTAACGTATAATCTCTGAAAATTAGGATCTAAATATTGTTAAAATTAGGATTTAAATATGGTTAAGAATATTATAGAGCTTGTACAAATATATAGACAATAAATAACATTAAACATGTGACAATTGGGCTATTGCATTAACATCCCCCCTCAAATTGATGCAACAATTTGCCAACAAGAAACTGATGTCGCAGTCGAGTTAAAGCTTTGGTGAAGACATCAGCCACTTGAAGATCAGTAGAAATGTAAGGAAGGGAGATCACCCAATTGTCCAAGGCATCTCGGATAGAATGACAATCAACCTCAATGTGCTTAGTGCGTTTATGAAACACAAGATTCGATGCAATCTGAATAGCACTAGTGTTATCAGCATGAACAGGGGTAGAATAAGTCTGAGAGAACCCAAGCTCCTCAAGAAGACCACGTAACCACACAATTTCAAAACAGGCAGTAGACATGGCTCGATATTCAGCCTCAGTAGAAGATTTAGAAACACGATCTTGTTTCTTACAATTTCTAAGAAATTAAGGCATTACCAAGAAACATACACCAACCCGTAGTAGACTGATGTGTGTCCGGACACCCAGCCCAATCAGCATCATTATAGGCAACTAGTTGGAGAGATGAGCCAGTAGGAAAGAATAACCCATGAGTTGGCGACCCTCGAAGATAAAGGATAATGCGATGAACGGCAGCAAGATGGAGATGCCTAGGAGAAGACATAAACTGGCTAACCGAATGAACCGCATAAGAGATATCAGGTCGAGTAATCGTCAAGCAGATAAGACTCCCTACTAGTCGCCGATAGAGAGTAGGGTCAGCCAAAAGATCCCCTTCAGCCTTTTGATATTTGACATTTACCTCCATAAGGGTATCAACTGAAGTGGTGTCTTCTAAACCAGCCAAAATAATAAAATCTTGAATATATTTATGTTGGTTTAAGAAAGTGCCATTGGGTCGATGATGAACTTCCAAGCCCAAAAATTAGGTGAGTAGTCCACGATCCTTCATATGAAAAGTTGCATGCAACATCTTTTGAAGCTTGGTAATCAAGTCACAGTCAGTTCGAGTTATAATAATATCATCTACATATACCAAGAGTAGGACTACACCAGCAGCAGACTTGTGGAAAAAGAGAGAATAATCATACCCACTTTGTACAAAAGAAAAGTTAAGAAGCGTACTAGGAAACTTCTCAAACCAAGCTCGGGGAGCCTGCTTTAGCCCATAAAGAGAACACCTCAGCATACATACATCATGAGGAGATGAAGTAGCCATACCGGGAGAAAGTTTCATGTAGATTTCTTCTCTTAAGTCACCATGTAGAAAGGCATTCTTCACATCCATCTGATGCAGTGGCCAAGACTGAGAAGCGGTTCGAACCGTAGTCATCTTAGCAACAGGAGCAAATGTCTCCTCATAGTCAACCCCATATTCCTGCTTATTTCCGAGTGCTACGAGTCAAGCTTTGTACCGATCCAAAGAACCATTAGAACGAACCTTTACAAAGAAAATCCATTTACTCCCAATTGGTTTGACTATGGGAGGACAAGAAACAACATCCCAAGTTCGATTTTCCTCAAGTGCTTGAAGTTCTGCTTGCATTGCCTTTTGCCAACATTGATGTTCCATAGCCTGTTTGTAACAAGAAAGAATGGAAATAGAGGACAAAGTAGCTACTAAAGAGACAGGTGAAAAGAAACCATACCGATCAAGGGGTCGAGAAGTTCGAGTAGATCGACGAAGAGGTGTGGAATTAGTAGCAGGATCAGGATCAGGTCCAAGGCCAAGATCTTGAGGCGAAGAGGATCAGTGGAACCAACCATAGGATGACGCCGCTTTTCATCACGAGACCCGGTTTGAATCGTTCTCTACAAGCTTGTTGAAATCGAAAAATCTAGGCATATAAGATAAAAGAAGAAGATGGAGGCTCAACATAAGATGGAAAGAAATATTGATTTTCGAAGAAAACCACATTTCTAGAAACTCTTATACAACAAGCATGGGAATCATAACAAATATAACCTTTTTGTGTTGTGCGATAGCATAACCTAGAAAGGCACACTTAACAGATTGAGCAGAAAGTTTATGGCGTTTATGAGCAGGAAGATGCATGAAACAAAAACAACCAAAGGTACGAAGATCCGAGTATAGAGGAGAATGGCCAAACAACTTAAGAAAAGGAAAAGCATTATTCAACGTAGGAGAAGGTAAACGATTTATTAAATAAACAGCAGTTGAAAGTGCTTCATACCAAAAACGAGGAGGAACGGAGGACTCAAGTAAAATGATTCTTACCACATCAAGAAGGTGACGAATTTTCCTTTCAGCAACACCATTTTGTTGTGGTGTCGAAGGACAAGAACGTTGAGAGATGATCCCTTTGTTTTGAAGAAAGTTTTGAAACTCATTAGACATGTATTCTCCTCCAGAATTAGATCGCAAGACCTTGATGTTGGCAGAAAATTAAGTCTCTAGAAGTGCAAGAAAGCACTTAAAACTTCTACTTTAGATCGAAGAAAGTAAATCCAATTAAAACGACTATAGTCATCTATGAACGTGACAAAATACTTATAATGTGCATGAGAAACAACAGGTGCAATCCCCCGAACATCACTATGAATAATATCAAAACAATGTATTGCACGAGACGCATGGTTTGGAAAAGGTAGTACTTTACTTTTGCCAAGTTTGCATGTAATACAATCAAAAGTGATATCAAAAGAGTAAGATTCTTTATTACCTAATAAACCAGAGTTGAACAAGTTACTAAGTACATGCGAGTTTGGGTGGCCGAGACGTCTATGCCACACTTGACTTCCATGTCTAACAATATTACAAGCAAAGGAAAGGAACGGAAAAATAGGACTAATTGTGGAAGGAGAAATGTGTAGAGGAAAGAATCGTCCCACTTTAGACCCCTTCGTGATCATCTTCCCGGACATTTGATCCTGTACAACACAACCAGAACAAGAAAAATAGACGTCACAATCATAATCAACCAATTGGCCAATAGAAATAAGGTTTGTGGATGGATTAGGAGACACAAAAACATTAGTCAAATAGGAAGAAATGTCACCAACTGCACTGATAGGCAGAGGATTGCCATCAACCGTGTGAATTTTTAGGTTTCTATCATAAGTTTTCATATTGGAAAGAGGAGCAGCAATATTGGTCATATGATTAGAAGCTCCGGAGTTAAAATACCATGGCTTAGAAGTAAATGTGTGATTATGAGAGCCTAAAAGTAGAAAAGGCAGAAAGTATCATCTGCTATATCATTTCAGGAGTGAGTGTGTTCGGCTTTAGTAAGGTTGTAGAACAGAGTAGAAACGATCTGCGACAGACAGCAGTCGTTCAGTTGAACTCGAGGCATCAACTGAGGCATGAAAAGCAGTTCTCTACTTCTTTTCAGGTCGAATGGGACAGTTGAAGATGATATGGCTTCACTTCTTGCAGTAGTTACAAAATTTGTGTACAATCCTTTGCAATATGACCAAATTCTTTGCAGCTGTAGCATTGGACAGCACGCATGTCTCTGCCCTTATCCCTCCCTTATGCTGCGTAGGCCACATTAATAAGTGCATTAACAATAGCTTGATGTTCCATGGCAGCTTGAGTGACTATACGTTGTTCCTCTCGAAGAAGTCCACTCAAACAAGCATCCAAAGATGGTACAGGATCACGGTTCATCAAATTAGAACGCGTGACTTCAAAATCTGATCGCAACTTTATCAAGAATTGGTCTCTCTTGCTGGTTCAGCACTAAGGACATTGGCAAGAACACTAGCATAAACGATGTCTGAATACTCAGCCCAAAGATTTTAAAAACCAGAATAGTATTCCTCAATGGAGAGACTCCCTTGTGTGAAAGTACCTGAAACCTCCTTAGAGTGTTGTCTTGATTGTAAATTTTTTTTAAGTAATTCCACATATCTTTAGCTGTTTTGTAAGGCCTCAGGTTTAGAATTAGATGAGACTCTACGAAGCTCAGTATCCAAGTCATAACTCGAGCATCTTTGATTTTTCACGAAGACAATTTTCCGCATCTATAGGTGCAGGATTACTTCCATCAATATGACCCCACAATTCTTTCCCTTTGACAAATAATTAAAACTGAACCTCCCAAGCAGAATAATTTATCGAAAAACATAATAATGGGCAGTAGCAAGAAAGATGAGCAACAACGAACAGAAGAAAAAAAATTTTGAGACAAACCACAAAGAATAGACACAAACTCTAAAACAAGACTTGAATACACCAAAATAAGAATTCTGCCACAAGAGTTTGCACAAGACGAGAGAAATCTCAATGCACCAAAACAGAATTACACAAGAATTGACCTAATTTTCAGAGTTGTAGCTCTGATACCGAGTTAAAGACGAGAGCTTTGAAAAAACTGATTTGCCCTTTGCAGGAATTCTCATTAAATAGGCAGATTGCCATAAAGCTTTACAAGGAAAATAGAAACTTTACAAGGAAAGGAGAAATTATAGAGATTTTCTAATGTCTACGTATAATCCCTGAAAATTAGGATCTAAATATGGTTAAGATTAGGATTTAAATATGGTTAAGAATATTGTACAACTTGTACAAATATATAGACAATAAATAACATTAAACATGTGACAATTGGGCTCTTGCATTAACACACTGTAATACCAATCTTAAATTGGACATGGCTACAAGGATTTTTAGTGATGGAAGCTATAAGATTCCTATCACATTGCAAAGCAATAAATTTGATCTCAAACTCCAAAAGAAGACAAATAAAAGCATACAATGATTAAGTTGCCACATTTAGAACATAATTGCTGTTGTGAAAACGTTGGTAAGTGTACCTAAACACAATAGCCGAAAGGTGTTGCTAATTGCTGTGAGGAGTTATAATCTGCAATACGAATGAGATGCAGTAATATGTATCATGTATGGTTCTTTATACCTGCAGAACTGACAGGGGGTTCAACCGTTGCATTTCTAGTGCCATCTGTGAGAAGTGGCCAATGTGATGACCTGATAATTAAAAGAAAAAAACACAAGAACTTGGAATAATTCATTGGTGCCATATAAAGAAGCGCGTAAGGTGAAACTCATGTAGAACTGACCAGTCAAAACAGCACAACCAGTTGCAGCAGCTTCTGATATATTATGACCAGCTGAACCCGGTAAGAAAGACCCTCCTACAACAGCTATAGGTGTCAATCTGTAGAAGTCTCTCAGTTCACCTACAAATTACAAAGATATATGACAGCTTTTTAATCAATATCCCTGCTATAGCAAGTGGAGACAGCAAACTAGTACAAATGATATATTCATAAAGGAACATGGCCATCTTCCAATAGCAATACAAGCAATCTTTAAGTAACTCAAGGATATTTATTTGGCCAATCCTGAGAAGGTCAATCCTAAGAAGGTCAGAGCCTACAGGGGAGGTACCTGAAGTGGATACTCCGGTAAACTCTTAACATCAGTTTCTTTTACATTTAAGAGTGTTAACGAGATTTTTTCTAATGGGAATGAAATGTAACAAAAGAAATGTCATAGATTTTCATAATTTCAAAATCAAATAAAAGAGGGAAAGAGAACCTTGGAAGGGAAAAGTAAAAATTATATGAAATGAAAACATTTTTTTTTTTTTTTAAATTACATCAATTTCATATTTTGCACTCAGCTGATCACCTAAATGAATATCAAAAGGTAAAGGGGTAAGATACTGATTCAGTGGAGAACTGAGAAACCCTAAGCACAATAAGCAAAGCAAGGCATGAAACAAACTAAAGAAAAGTTTATGAATATGAATATTTCAGCATGCATCCATCAACTGAAGTGAAGCTCTTATTACATCAGAGATAAAAAAAATTCTTCATATCGCGTAATATTTTCAGCAGAACCTATATATATCAGCAGTTAATGTATATTTCAGCATGCATCCATTAACTTCATCATTCAGTTAAGAAAAAATCAGCACTAAGGTAATTTCTGTAATAAAATTTTATATGTATATCAATGAGGGTCCACTTTCAGTTTAATAGAAAATCAATAGCATGAAACAAACTAAAGAAAAGTCATGTTTAAATTAGAACAGCTGCGGTAAAAACAAATCCTTATTCCCAATAACTTTGAGGTCAACTACATGAATCGTTTCTCGCCACTGCATCGAACCTATCGCTACATCTAAAGAAAGATCTTGTGAAATCAAATATTTTGCAATTGCATCACGCCATGTTAATTTCGGTTTATCTCTCGTCTTCTAACCTACGGGTAACGGGGATCACATTCAGTTCAACAAAAAAGGCTCATTAATTACAATATGAAAAAATCACTTTGGAGAAGAATGCCTTCAAAGGCATGCTGGGAAACCAAGAATTATGATGTTTCCCTAGTTAGTCTAAATAATATTGCAGTGCAAAACAAAAATATTGGTTATAAATGCCTTTAAGATATAGATTTATGTTCCAGACAGTTCTAACCTACGGGTAACGGGGATCACATTCAGTTCAACAAAAAAGGCTCATTTATTACAATATGAAAAAATCACTTTGGAGAAGAATGCCTTCAAAGGCATGCTGGGAAACTAAGAATTATGATGTTTCCCTAGTTAGTCTAAATAATATTGCAGTGCAAAACAAAAATCTTGGTTATTAATGCCTTTAAGATACAGATATATGTTCCAGACAGGAGCTACTGATGTTTAAGTTTAAACGATAAATAAAATTAGGCACCATGAAGCCTGACTAATAATTAAAAAACGGAAGGAAAATGAAATAGTTTAAGATGGCATCTGGAAGTGATATCATAAACTCTGAACTTAGAGATATTTCAACAAAAATGTTTTCCCAGGAAAGGAAGTATGATGTTGAAAGTACATAAACCTAATGAGTCAACGATGTATATATTTGTTCCAGGCGTAAGCTTATCATGACGGGACCTCAATGCCACAAGAACTCCTTCCTTCTGCAATTTCTGTGTTATTAGAGCAAATGCACATGGTAAGTTCAGCGTTTCATAAAAACAGTGAAAATTCAAAACAGGCCTAAAAAATTGTGTTAAAAACGTAAAAATCGACAGCCATATGAAGTACAATTCATATTGATATGGAGAAGAATAACCCATGTTTCTGTCCCTACGAAAATGATGAGGTGTGGTTCTAAAAGTACACGATTACATGCAAATACAAGTCTCCATGAACTTGAAAGAGCCAAGAGTGTCCTTTGTCAAGCATTCAAAATATATTTGAAATAATACCAGAATCAGCACAGCATATATCAACGGATGATAATTTGTTTACAGAGAAGTTGCTCAAAATTTCTTCAGAAGCACTTCAAACTCTAGGAATCGCAGCAGGGAACATGCTATCGTCTCGAGCATTCAAAAGAAACTTAAGATAATACAGCACAGCATATCTGCAGGGCCATAATTCCCTAATTTCCCTTACAGAGAAGTTACTCAAAATATCTTCAGAAGCATGTCAAAATCAAAGAATCGAATCAGGGGACATGCTAGGAGGTGTGGCAATATCTTATAGATGAGGGAAACTCTACATTGTTAAGCGATTTACTTTGATTTTTATCATGCAACTGCCCGTGTCCTGCCTGGCGTCCTGTTACGGCAGCATGGCACTGGTCTAAGGGGGAGGGGTGAAAAGAAAAAATTTCTGAATATTATTATCAGTTAGTCTTCTCCACGATAAGCTTGGAGAAATAGAAAAACAATCCTAAATCTCATAGATGGCCAAAGGCTCTTGTACAAGATAGCTGATTGAAACTAATATAATTAATGCATGCCATGAACACCATTGACAAATTGATAGGTGAGAAGGAAGATAAAATGCTCAATTGTGCTACCAAAGGTTCGGAAAAGAGAAAATAATGCAAGCTTTAAACCACAAATACAAAGCATTCAGAAATGTCTTCTATAATAGCCATGACAGAAAAAACACATGGTTATCCCATAAAATCATACCACAGCAATCTCTCGCCCATGTTGTGGTTGCCGTGGAACAATGATAGTGACAATATCTGGATGCATTTGTTTAAGCATATTGTGAGCTCTTAGAATGACTGCACAAAGGTTTGTGAGCAGTTAAATTAGAACTATAAGCTTATTATTGACTGCGCCAAAATTTGATGGGTAAATTACAGCAATGGTTCCCAACCTTTGAACCTCATAGAAATCTTGTCCCTGACCTTTATTTTGTAACATTTCTATCATCAAGCTTTGAATAATTAGTGGGGTTCGTCCTAAAGGACAATTCTACCTTCTTTTTAAACAAGCTAAAATGTTATTAGAATGACAAATATGCCCTTGTCTTTAAATAAACAAAAAATAAAATACAAGAATGAAAAAATATAGAAAAATGAAATTCATCTTCCACCCACCCTTCACCCCACGCCAAACAATTGCTACAATTGTAGTGCCACCTTTGCCACCATCATCAATCAGCGGTCATTCAAGTAGAATTTTTCCACATGCCATACCTTACCGGACTTGTTTCGACGAGACAAACTCAACGGTAGCCCAAAACTGTCAAAAAACTTGCACAACTTGATAACTTTGAATCTTTTCAATTAGGCTTTAATACTGCAAATGGATGACCCTAATAACTTCTACAAGTCATATACAACATTTTTAAATGAAAATTTGATCAAAAGAGGCGGCCCTTATGATAGAGTGACAAAAGCTGAAAACCATGATAGTCAAGTTTTGATCCCAAAAGTACTCCGACCACTACTGGTTGTCAAATGAAGAAATAGATTGCACAGTTGGATTTGGCTCGTCGAAACGAATCTGGTAAGATCTTGTACTATATTTTTTATTTATTTAACGACAATGGCAGAATTGTCCTTTTAATAACATTTTAGCTTGTCACTTAAAGAGAAGGGTAAAATTTTCCTTTAGGACGAACCCTGCTAATTACTCAAAGGTTGAGGCTAGAAATGTTACTAAATAAAGGTTGAGGACAAGATTGCAACGAGAGTTAAAGGTTGGGGATCATTGCTGTAATTTACCCAAATTTGATACAGAGAAGAAATTACATATCACGCCATTAAAATTCCCGAGTTTGCCAGCAGTTAAAAATACAAAGCAAGTTCTTTTCTTGCACTTCACTCTCCGCCTTTCTTTCCCCTAAACCCCTCTACTCATCAAAACACACACAGAGATCAACTTCAGATAGACTACCTGTGAGTGGTCTAGTGTTTTACAAAATAATGCTGAAGTATGCAAAGCTATTACTTATTCTAACAAACAATAGCGATGACAGTTGAATTTGAAGATAAGAGGAACATGTTTTAAAGCCTATTTATTTTCATCTTGTATACAGTTGAAGACTAGCATGAGAAATAACAAAATAGATACTTCCTTTTAAGGAAAGTGACATTCCAATTGGGACCACCCAGAAGGAAGTTTTTACGTTGTTCCTGCATATCTCCCCCACATAAGAATGAGAAGAGAAGGCTGAAAAAAATTAGGGTTCCATCCTACTTGGATAATTTCGTTTAACTAATACATCTCATTAACATCAATTTTTACAAGGGTCATCATATCTCAGGCATCATAAAAGCAGTTACCTAAAAATTTATCAACACTTACCATCCTCTTCAGCCTTGTGTATGGATGAAGCCATCCACACCTTTCTATGAGCAAGCTGCATCTGCAAATCTTCCTGAATTCTCTTCTCTACCTCCTCAAGAATGCCAAAATCATCAATAGCTGAAAACAAAGCAACAGCATTAAATTCAGTAGACTCATCTTCATATATAATGGAGTTTGCTTTAATGATCAAGAGGACAAACAAAATGTTTATAAGTGATGGAGATTTTAAAAAGCATGCTTAAAGAACTCAAGAAAAAGCGGTATTAGAGAATGGTACACTAAATTATCAAAGAAAATAACAAACTAGATCCAGCAAGGGGTTGGTAGATCAATTCAGTCAAAATAGGAAGTCAGTGTGCATTTGACATTTGTTAAGACATCTACCAAATTGGAAATAATGGTCATACCACATTTTAGGTCTCCCGAGAAGTTGATGATAAAAGGTGGAGCTTGCAACAGCTGGAAGTGAATTCCTTGTTTTGTGCTCTATGATAGAACAAAAACAACTAGCAAATCAAAGATAGCTACAGGGATTAAAAACTCTTTTTCAAAACAGAAAACGAGTACATACCAATGGGAGAATCAATGAAAACTTTGAGAGCATCAATCTAATCAATGGAAGAATTGCCGGTTGAGACCAAATTTGAAACGATTTGTTGGACATTCTGCCATTTAGCAATGTCAATGCAATCTGAAGAGAGAATAAATGGGTGCAATTGTAACTAATCATGAGAAGTGAAATATTACATGAAATAGAAAATGTTAACTACAAAAATGAAACACTACTGATGCTGATCCCTGCAAAACAATGGAATTAAAAGAATAGAGAAATCGCTCAAGTTCCAGAAGTTTATTATTCAGAAGATTATAATTAATAATAAACCAGTTTCTTAGACAATGCATTAGCTTGGAATTGAGAAAAGCTTACACCATTCCTAGCGGCACCCATAATGAGATTTGGCCACAATTCACTTTCCAATAGTATGATTGCATTTGGCTTCCAATAACCAAGGAAAGCATCGATGGCAGTAGGTACGTCAAGTGGAGCAAACTGGTTTATGCAGATGTTAGTGTTAGGAGAAACTATCATTTACAGATTTATCTATGTACAAGGAGATTAAGAATCAAAACATGATAAATGATAAATTTCCGCCAAAAAGCTTGAGCTTAAAAGTGCTGAGTGCTGAGTGCTGACATATACATGAAACAATTTTTTCTTATTCCCTATGGAATCCGTGCATGTGCTTGTGCTTGTGTTTCTAGCTAATTCATTTCTCAGCTTGATCTAATTAAGCATCATACTTTGGCGAGGTGCTTTAGATCTTTAATGCTTCTAACTCTTAAAAGGATAAAAGAACAAAAAAGTTGCATGAAAACACACTTAAGAATCATTTTATTTTGACAATTCAACAAGTTACAAATAAAAGAGTGAATATTCTATCCACCACCAGGCAAAAAGATTTTAGACAGAAAATTTTATAGTCATGCTATAGCACCATAGCAGTAACTAATACAGAGGCCGGATAGGAATTTATGACAGATGGAAAAGTAATAGGTCTTCTCAACTGAAGTTTCTTTTGCATCTAGAATGTTACGCAATATAGGTTAAAAACCATTTAGACTCACATGATTTGCATCCAAGTATTTCACTTTTTGACAACCTTCAATGTAGTTGCCAATCTTGTTGAGGAGAAAAATACTCGAAACGTTGAACTTGCTAAGCTTATAATAATTTTATTTCAGTTTATTGTAATTTTCTAGTTTGACTTAAATTAGGTTTTATTTCCTTAGTCTCCTACTTATATTAGGTTTGTTTAAACTCTATACACAGAGGGTCTATGCATTATAATACTTAGACTTGATTATTGAATAAACAAAGACTTCTCTCCCCTTTCTTTGATCTTCTCCCCTCTCCTATTCTTCCCTCTCCCTTCTTCCCCTTCTTCTATAATTCTGGTTCTTGTTAATAGCGTCCACCATCAATTTGGTATCAAAGCTTCAAAAAAATTTTGACCCAACAACTTTTGCGAAGTTTTGATCCGTGTTCAGTTTCAAGAAATTACCATAGCATACAATCTGCGAAAACAAAATCAGCCACCCAACGAGTTGTTGCAGATTTATTCTGCGGTCCAAATTCATTACCTCCATCCAAAGGAGCGAAGATTGCAAATCAGAAAGTATCTGTTTCAATTCTGATCAGCCCACTCAGGAGTATCCAATTGCAGCAGCCCACTTTTGGCTGTGAATCACCGGCCAAGCACTAACCCATACAAGTTAATCCCATTAACCAAGCCAGCCCTACAATCCAGCAACCCATTACCCATTGCAATATAGAGAAATTTAGGCCATGTACCAAATTTATGTAAGGAAAATGAATTATACTGGATTGTGTAATTTATTTGATAAATACTGGATCTCAAATATATATTAATGTAATTTACTGGTTTGTAATATTTCTTTTATTTATCAATTGGTCCTAATTAATTTCTTGTTTCCATCAATTAAGCTCACATTTTAAAGAAAGAACCGTGATTTTAGGGATTCAAGTTTGTTAAGTAACTACAAACATGACAAAATCTCAATCCAGCAAACACCAAATTCAAAACAAAATTGAATAAATTCCAAAAAGCTTGTCTTTCCTGATATTCTTTCAAATATATTGAAGGGGATGAAGGTTTTTGTTTACAATTTACAATCAAAATACCATATTGAGTGGCCATCAAACGAGCATTGCAGCAGCCATTTGTTTGCATCGGAGGTGCCATACACAAAATCTTGATGACCAACAATGATATTCAAACATTGGACACATGGGCAGCTGACTTTTTCTTTGTCCCTGTATCATGCAATTTCACCACTGTCAATGGCTTCCCTGCAATTTGCCATGCCCATTCTCTCATTTCTTCTGCTATTTAGCTCATTGCCTATGAATTTCCCTTCTGGAACCGAAGCCGTGGTTCCGATCATGTTTCCATTGCGTCCCATGATTTTGGCTCTTGCTTTCGCACTTTGGTTTGCAAAAAAGTTTAATATAACTTCTATATAGTGCAAAAATAAGTTTTTGGAATGGAAATTTATGTGGGTTTTTGTTACAGATTAATGTTTGTTAGTGCCTTTTGTTATCGGGAAATATGCCATGTGTGTTTTGAAAATGCATCTTATTTATAGTAACGTTGAAGTTGTTCTTCTTTGTTACTTTACCTCGAAAATGACTGTTACCTCATATTGTCAATGGAGATTACATTCTATTTGGTAATGTGTTTTTATTTTGCACTGTAACAACTGATTGTTAATGAAATTGATAATTGATTTTCATAATATTTGATCCAAATTTATATTGTTAATTTTATTGTAGGTGTATAATAATATCTGAAAAGATATTGCTGATTACATATGAGAGTTGTCCTTAATTGGTAATGAGTATCAATTTTGATTTTTAAATTTGAAATTAAGATGATTTTTTGAGATTAGATTGTGCAACAAAAACCAAATTGATTCTTTAAAAGAAAACTTTCTTAAAATCCGATAACTTTAGTTCATAGTATTTTTCAATTGATTTAATGACTAATTAGGAATTCTCTATTAATTTATACCACTCAATATATTTCAATTTATATATACATATTAGTGTATATGTGTAAATTTCCCTTGCATACTCCTAGCCCATATACCCATATCCACGGCCCAAGACCCAAACCCACATATTTATCAACCAAATCTCAAAATAAACAAAAACCAAAACCCACCCTATCCTGAAAATTCACCCCGACACAACCACCACTCACACACCAGCCACCTAACCCTAGCGAACATTTGTGGCTACTACCATTGCCGTACGCCATCATCGCCTCCACCAACGTCATCTACCACCACAGTCCCTTCCGCCGCCGCCATTGGATCATCACCTCCAAATACAAGAAGTTGCGAGCCGTAAGTCGACATAACCGCAAGCTGTTGATTGGTGCCCACATAGCTGACCCCAGTATTTTCGTCGATCAATCAGCACACGTTGGATCATCACCACAGTTTGTTGCTTCCAGGAATTCAACGTTGATATTGATCTAAAGGAAAGATCGTCCCCCTTGTACTAGAGGTTGCAGTCTCTCGTCAGAGTCGAGTTCTCTCAGCCGGGGAGAATGGTCAAGATCCTATTAGATGTAATATTAGAGAATTGCTAAACTTAAAATATTTTTATTTCCGTTCATTGTAATTTCTAGTTTGACTTAAATTAAGTTTTATTTTCTTAGTTCCTACTAAAGGTTTGTTTAAAATCTATATGAAGAGTCTATGCATTGTAATTCATATACTTGATTATTGAATAAACAAAGACTTCTCTCCTCTAATTTCTCTCTCTATTCTCTTCTCTTTCTTTTATCCCCCCCAACCACCAAAATTCTTCTATTTCTTCTACAACTCTGGTTCTTGTTACTAGTGTCCGTTGTAGGGGCGAAGAGTGTTGCAGTTCATAAAAGTGGTAAAATACAAAAAGAGTGCAGTACGGTCACAAGTGAGTGTGGGGGCGAAGAGTGTTGCAGTTCATAAAAGTGGTAAAATACAAAAAGAGTGCAGTACGGTCACAAGTGAGTACTAGTGAGTACTGATAGAACTTAAAAAAACAAGTGTATGAGACGCCAGAGGACACTTAATTAAAAATATATCTTGGTTGATAAAAAATTTCAACTTTAATGTGAATTTTTTTTTTCTATAATGATAAACAGAAAAACTAAGTATAAATGTTAACACTAACTAAAATATTGCAAAACTTACGAATTTTAAGAACCTGATATATGACATCACTCAGAAGCTGGTTTTTTATCACTTCACTGCAGAAATAAGTGAAAAGCCCAAAGTACATAAAAATAGAATAAATGTGGAAAACAGACATAAATTTCAATTTCCATCAGCATTGACATGGATTAGAAAAATAGAGACACAAATGTGAATAATTGTCAATTCTTTACAGGGAAATTAGTTAGTGGCCATTAAATGAACAGGAAACCAATTTCTGCCAGTTCTGTCAACATGCATGACTCTGCAAACAATATTGAGTAAGACCCATCTCAAAGTAGTAACCTTCGAAAACAAGACAGTTCTAACATGAAGCATAAGATTTTTCTTTTAACCATGTACTTGTTCAAATCATGTCACTCCCAACTGCCTAACCAATAAGTCCCAGAAAACATTATTTTTCTGTGTATGTCATTGTTGAGATCTAGAAACTATGGTACTCTGAAATGAATATCATGTCATGGAAGATATTTTCCTGATGAATCTATCAGTATCATCTACGGTGATCGCTCACAACCTTCTACAAATGTCCTTGCAGAGAGAACCCAACAGATGTGTAGAGAGAGAGAGAGAGAGAGAGATTTGGTAGATATTCAGGACCTAAAAGCAAATGCACAAGAAAAAATCTCAGTTTATAAATTCTCGCAATAAAATTGTTTTTCGTTGGTTATTGTAAACCTAGATTCCTCCCAATGCATCCATCTTTATTTTTTATTGCCACTGGCAAAGAAACCAAAACGTATTGCAGCAAATTACTCGTACAACAAGGTATACAACCTTGTGTAATATCATTTCCAGTGCATACAGATTTTACATCCATATCAAGAGGTACTGCGAATGAGCCAAAATTTGTTCATAAAAGGAGAGCTACTCTGTAATACTTGATCTTTCTAGAGGCACAAGGATCCATGATTACTGGACTAATACTATTATGTATTTTATAATATCAAGAGTTAATTGATTTACTGAAATATCCTCCTCTTTTTCAAATATCAGACAGGAAAAAGACATAAGAAAATTCAGAAACCATGAGACAAGAAGTTCAGAAGATGAATGCAGAGACAAACTGACAAACATGAAAATGCAAACATAATCAACATCAAGTGTTAAAAGGGACTCTTGCATTGCATGCTAAACAGCTGTATAGTTTATAGAAGAAGCCAATGTGTCTACTAGCCCAAATTCTGTAAATGCTCTGACCGTTATCAAGTCAACTAGATGGCATTCGGACGTAGTTAAGATTGAAAGACTTCTGAACTCACCTTAATATAGTTTATAGAAGAAGCCAATGTGTCTACTAGCCCAAATTCTGTAAATGCTCTGACAGTTATCAAGTCAACTGGATGGCATTCGGGCGTTGTTAAGATAGAAAGACTTCTGAACTCACCTTAGGATCCTAAAATTTCACTGTTGAATTTTAGGTCATGCTAATATGACCTAAATGGAACGAAATGGAGACAATGTTGACAACTAATATTTCACCTTGACTACTCTAAGAAGGCTCTTTTGAAAGATTTGCCTTTACATATTTGCATGACCTAAAATTCAAGTTTAATCCCTTTTGCAGTTCAATGTCAGTTTTCGCACTTAAACAACAAGGCTTTCAGGGTAGACTTATCTGATTAAGTGAATGCTTTGGGAGATGAATCATGTATTTAATTTGCTTCAAAATTTAAACATCTCACTTTACTACTGGTTGTCTGTCATAATAGAGATGCCCTTATGCAAAAAGAAAGTTACACAATAAAGGTGAGAAATCAAGTCTAACAAAATTTATCATATCCATTCTTTTCCAATAAGCACCAAAATTAATCCCAATAGCTTCTAATGTCAGGATGTGCTTGAATAGCTTATAATCAAATGGGACCCGGGTCAGTCATTAACCTTGACAAAGCAACAGGTCAGCGGGTGATTGGTTCAACCGGCGGGTCAATGTTGGATCGAAGATTAAAACAAAATAATATTTTAAAAGAAAAAAGAGGCATAAATATAACCATAAATGTAAAAGTTAAAGTGGATCCTAATTTAAAAATTCATTTAGTAAATGAAGTACTATATATTCTCAAATTGTCTCTTTTCTAAAAATTAAATCTAAATATCTATTTAATTTTTTATATTTTCTTAGTATTTATATAGTTGTATTTAATTATTACTCAATCTTTCATTTCTTCTTTCATAAAAATTGGTTCATTATATTTAAAATTTGAATATAAGAGATACATTACGTTTAGTAATTAATACACCTGAAATGAATTTCTCATTCCTCTATTCTTTTGTTCCCTTTCCCTTCTAAATTTATATTATTTATCAAAATCAATTTGTCAATATTAATTATACTACTCATTTCCTCTCTACTTCTAGATTTTTTTAAGGCTACTTTTAGATTATTTATCAAAAGCATTTTGTTTCATATTGTTTTATTTTCAAAATATATTAACCATTACCTCTCTCATTCCATATAAACATACGGAAATTGGCGCAAATAGTCCCTAACGTACGGCATTAGTGCGCAAATGGTCCCCAACCTTTCATTTTTGGCAGAATGGTCTCTAACTTATCCATTTAGGTGCGCAATTGATCCTTTTTGACGGATTCCGTTAAAAACTTTTCATTTAGGTGCGCAAATAGTCCTTCTCATTTTTTTTTTGTCTTTATTAGTAAGGGTAAAATTGTCAAGTTATATTTTTTTTAACCTTTCAATTGGCACAAATGGTCCCTAACCTTAGTTTTAATTAGAGATGGCAAAAATATCCGATCCACCTCGAACTCAATGGATACCCGATCCTAATGGAGCGAAAAATTCTTGATTCGCAGATCAACTGGACAGATCAGGCCTGATCCGATCCAATCCGATCCGCCCCGTTTGAAAAAAAATATGATTAAATAATAAATAGATAAAAAATTTGAGGCTTAAATTACAATTTAGATGTGGCTGGAGTTAGATAAAAAGCTAAAAAAAATTTATTCAAAAAAAAAATAAAACGGATCAGGACTCTGATCCGCCCTGATCCGTATTCGATCCGCCCCGAAAAATGGTGGATCGCAGGGCGGATCAGATCAGGCCTGATCCGTCCCGTTGCCATCACTAGTTATAATTAAAGAAATTTGCAATTGAATTTTTAACCTTTACAAAAAATAAAAATGGGTCCGATACTTTATTTTTTTTTACCTAAAGGCTATTCTTCTCATTCCCCACCCTACCTCACCCTACCCCACCCTACCCTACCCTACCCTACCCTACCCTACCCTACCCTCTAAAATGACTCATCGCAATGGGGAGAATTTTTCTCCTTGTTTCTCGTGACCCAAGACGGCACCACCTTCGCACGATATAGGAAACAAGGGGAGAAATCCCCCCCAACTCCCTGGTTTCGCAAAAAACCAGGAAGTTCACGAAACCAGGTGGTTTCGATCGAGTTTCGTGACCGATCGCGAAACTAGAGAGTCGCAATCGCAACCGGGAGATTCTCTCTCCTTGTTTCCGGCATCGGCGTCGCGCCGATGTTGGAAACAATAGAGAAGTCCCCCCCCCCAACTCCTTGGTTTTTCGCAAAACCAAGTGGTTTCGCGGTAAGTCACAATCGTAACCGGGTGGGATTTTCTCCTCCTTGTCGCTAGGATTCGCCGAGAAAATCCCGACGACAAGGAAGGGGCCCCGGATTTGGTGAGGGGTGGGGGTAGGGAGATGTTGAAGTTTTTTCTTTTTTCTTTTTCTTTTTTATTATTTTAAAAAATTAATTAAAAATTTATGTTGGGCTGGCCCAATAGCTTAGTGACCCAAAATTGGGTTGGGTTGACCCCAACAAATATGAGCCCGTGTAAAATTGCCCAGCCCAAATTTTTGTGTAGCCCATCAAATTTCGGGCTGGGCTGGTCCGTTCCGTCTGGCCCATTTACCACATCTACTTATAATTATTAACAAATGTACAAATTAAAATTATTTTATTATTATTAAGTAATCATATTATTTAAAATTCAAATTTTAATTTTATCATTACAACATAAAAAGAAAAATAAATTTGTCACAAATAAATTTTTTTATTATGTTCAACCTAGCTTTTTCTTTTGACACACGATTACGCTTTGCGGTCTTAAAAACAAGGGAGAAATTCTCCCCATTTCCGACAGTGGGTGTGGGTATGGGTGTGGGGTGGTGGTTGGGTAGATAAATGGGTTGGATGATTTGAGTCCAAAAAATATTTACCGATCTATACAAATTTTTATTTTTTTTAATTTTTTTTAAAAAAATTAAAGTATCGGACCCATTTTCAATTTTTGTAAAAGTTCGAAATCTAATTGTAAATTTCTTTAATTAAAACTAAGATTATAGACCATTTGCGCACCTAAATGGATAGGTTAGGAACCATTCCGCTAAAAATGAAAGGTTATGGATCATTTGAACACTAATGTCATACGTTATGGACCATTTGCGTCAATTTCCCTATAAACATATATATAAAAAATTTCAAAACGTACTATTTGAACTTGTACATCACATAATGTTTTTTAATTAATTTTTTTTTCTAAGACTAAATATTTAGAATACTTTTTAAAAGATATAATCTCCAACAAGCTATAGCTTTATATCTAATTTTAGTTATCTTTATAAACAACATAAAAAGCCCAATGGAAACATGCCCTTTTTTTCCAGACTTGACATCCTGGGTTCGAGTCGTAAGCCAGCGTCACATTTTGTGAATTTTCAAAGTACCACCGGGTCATTTCAAACCGATTCACCGGTTTTTAACAAAACCTGGATGGATCAAACGGGCCACAAGCTATTCTATTGCTTATCGGTCCAACTATATTGGCCGGACAGGACCCATCCGGTCCACCGGTTGTTTGGGCGGACTGACGAGTCGGATCCGGTTTTAATAACTATGGACAGAACCGCACTATAAGAGCAGCTCTATATGTTGCATTCCATAGCAAATCATTTGGAGAAGTTTCAATGAGTATAGAATATTGAAGAAGTTCAATACTTAAGCCAAAGCATATATGAATATCCTAGAGTAAAGAAATTGGCAATAGATGTAATGGCTAATTATACAGATAAATATTAGCTTTTGTTTTCTAATTGACAATACAATCAAGCCTATTAACTTAATGCAGGCCTCAACAGCTCAAAACAAAGTCAAGGATAAACCAAGTCAGAAACTGTTTGACAGCATAGTGAAGGAACAGTGTCAGCCAAAAAAAAAACATTTTCTGGTCATTAATTTGAGCTGGTCCAGTGGAATTAAGAAAATAAATTGTTCCATGTTACTAACAAGTAGATGGAGATAATCGGTTGCTTTTGCAGTCCAAAACATCAGCCAATCAGCCGCTAAGCATATATTTAATGGGTAAGCTAATAGAGATTCTCAGTAGTACCATAAGTGAAGGATAACATTTTTGCTGGCAGCCAGAAGCTTAGGAATCATTTGTAAGTGTATAAATTTATTGTGTCAATTCAAGAACTAATAAATTATCCTGTAGGCTATCTCAAATGGTACAAGGGTCGTAACTGAGTTAATTAATTTAACCTAAAGAAGCCAACCACCATTGACATGGCATTGCATCATTGAAAAGAGGACCACCCCGAAACACCATACTATTGGGAGACATCAAACGTCAGGAAGCAGAACTTACAGATTGATGTTGCCCTAGTTATTGCTGAAATAGAATAGAAGAAAAGAAAACTCTGGAGACTTTACATCTTTCACGCCAATCACTAAACTCCAACTTCTTAATCATTAGAAAGGGGCAAATCATCCAAGTAGATGTTATATACAAAAACAAGATACTAAGAATTATTCATTTATTTTCAATAAATTTGGAGTCGGCCACATGAATCTTTCTTTGCCATTCTATTATGTTTGTTGTTAGATCTATTGAAAAAATCTAAAGAAACTATATCCTTAACAACTACTATAGGCCAAGTTAATGTTGATCTACCTCGAGAAGATGTTATATAATGTCTCAAAATAGAACACACTTTCGGCGATTATACTCCTTATATTCTATAAATTACTATTCAATTGTTCTTCAATTTTCATTTTATTCTCAGCTCAAGTTTACCATTAGGGATGAGTTACAATAATAAATGCATTTCCTTTCAATCAAGCCTCAAAGCTAAACATTGTTAACCGCCCTCGGAGGCTGATTGAAAGGTACCCAACCTTTCCAGGTTGTTTCTTATCACCTTAAGTATTATCCAAGCGGTTTTCATGACATACATCTTTCAATCAGCCTTCAAAGTAGACCTTTCTACGTGACTACGTTGTTTCCCCAAATGAGGACCACAATTCCAAGAGCAAAACACTATCAAAAGTGACCTGAAAGTTTTTATATACAAATAATAATGACAACCAACAACGTAGATCACGGTCAACTTAAGGCTATCGTGAGATGTAATTGCATCCAATAACCCCACAACTAAAATGCAGATTAAAATACATGCACGAAACTGAAAATGATATCTATCCTTAATTATTGAAATTCATTTTCGTATGATTGCATTCTCATCCTCTGCGAGACATAAAGTTTGAATGTGTCAATCCTTAATTCATCAAATGACCCAAATCCAGACAACAGCCTATCTCCATTCTCCAAAATCTCAGGACCACCTCTTTATTTTAAAAGAATAACTTTAATACTTTTCATATAAATACTAAATTACACGGTCAGCACCACAATCATTCTACTTAATTCAAAATCCACGATAGCAATCAATCTAAGGAAAATATAAAATATAAAATATAAAAGCAATAATCTAGTAGTGCAAAAATTTCAACGATTGGCCATTATTGCATCAGAAGATTTTCTTTCATATTTTAAAAACTCATTATAAGTGAATACAAGACAAGCAACAAATAAATCCAACGTTCATATTCAAATAAATAAAGTACTCAAATCAGATTTGGCCTCACAATGCTGACGTCGTTGTAGTCGTCATCAAGACAACAACATCGGACCTCCTTTCCACACAGCACTTTATGACAGGAATAGCTGCCATTCCTTCACCTATTCACAATCACAGTAAATTTACATCAAACACTGACTCAGACAAATTGATCGTAGTAAAACCTATACTACGGAATGAATTTAGAAAAAAGAAAAAGAAAAATTACCTAAAGAGACAGCGTGGAACCAAATAAGAGGGCCAGGTGGGCGGCGGAGTGAGGGGCGGCCGAGGCGTTCCCGCCACCGGAGGGGATGTTCGCGGCCTCGAAATTTGCGCCACCGCAGGTGGAGGTGTATCAGCGGCGTTAGACCGTAGGTTAGGGCTCTGTAAAATTTATACACTAATTCACCGCACTCACTCGCCATTAACGACTACTTGCTTCTTTCCTCTACACTGTATAGTTAAGTGGGGTAAAACTAAGGAAAATTGGCGTAAATGGTCCCTGACGTATGACATTAGTGCGTAAATGGTCCCTAATCTTTCATTTTTGGTGGAATGGTCCCTAACTTATCCATATAGGTGCGCAATTGATCATTTTTTATGGATTCCGTTAAAAATCTGTTAAAATCTATCCATTTAAGTGTGCAAATGGTCCCTCTTATTTTTTTTGTCTTTATTAGTAGGGGTAAAATTGTCAAATTACATTTTTTTCGTTTTTTCAATTAGAGCAAACCACAACCTTTACCTTTGTTTTTCGGTGCAAATAATCTCTAATCTATATGTTTTGGTGCGCAATTAGTCTTTATTTGATGAAAAAGACAAAAATATCATTAGTTTTAATTAAAAAATTTGCAATTGAATTCATAACCTTTGCAAAAAGTGAAAATGGGTCCGATACTTTAATTTTTTTTATTAAAAATTAAAAGAAACTAACAAATTGATAATATACTAAATTATTTTGTATATCTTATGAACTATTGTAAAATAACTAAAATTTAAACTCATAATTATTAATAAATGTGATTATTAAAATTATTTTATTATTGAAGACAACAGAACCGAAATCGTACCCGCCATCGCTGTCTTAGTCAACAGCACATTAAAAATTTCAACGATACCTAACACCGCCACCACCTCCCAGAAACAGCAGAAGATGGGGCTTGAAAACGACAAAAAAGGGCTTCAAGTAGTGAGTTTTATGATGTCACAAATTTTTCATTGGAGATTTATAAAAAGAAGGAGCTTCAGTTTATGGTGGGTTCCAGGTCCCGAAATATTGAACAAACACCATCTTCCAAACCCTGATGGCTCAAAATTTGGGTTTTAGTCCACAAATTTTTTTAGTGCTTTTTATTTTCTGATTTTCTAATTTAATTAATATGATTACTTAATAATAATAATAAAATAATTTTAATTAGCACATTTGTTAAAAAATATGAGCTTAAATTTTAGTTATTTTATAATAGTTCATAAAATATATAAAATAATTTAGTATATTATCAATTTATTAATTTTTTTTTAATTTTTAATAAAAAAATTAAAGTATCGGACCCATTTTTACTTTTTGCAAAGGTTAGTAATCCAATTGCAAATTTTGTTAATTAAAACTAAGGATATTTTTGTCTTTTTATCAAATAAGGATTAATTACGCACCAAAACATATAGGTTATGGACTATTTGCGCCAAAAAACAAATGTAAAGGTTAGGGACCATTTGCACCAATTGAAAGAAAGAAAAAAATTGTAATTTGACAATTTTACCTTTATTAATAAAGTCAAAAAAAATGAGATGGACCATTTGCGCACCTAAATAGATAGGTTTTAACGGATTTTTAACGGAATCCGTCAAAAAGGACCAATTGTGCACCTAAATAGATAGGTTATGGACCATTCCACCAAAAATGAAGGTTAGGGATCATTTGCACACTAATGTCATACGTTATGGACCATTTGTGCGAATTTCCCAAAAATTAACAAGGAAAATTGCATATTTTGTTCCTAACCTTTCAAACAAGTTGGAGGTATACCTATAGTCTTTAAAAATAGTACCATATATCTCCAATGTTTTAAAAAATATGTATGGTAGGTCCTTTATGAAGAAATTGACATTCTCTATAAATAAACAAAAAAAAAATAAAAAAGAAAAAATGATTGAAAAATAACCAAATATACTCAAAAAAATAAAAAGTAACAAAGATATCAACTTATTTATCAAACCTCAAAATCTAAAATCCACCACCACCAAAAAAATCCCAAAACCCAAAATCCACCATCACTACCACTCAAAAAACTCTACCCCACCTTACCTTGTCACCCATATATATACATTAGAACCAAACCCGTTTGTGAGCACTAGGCTCCATCTTGTCTCCGTGTCTGGCAGAGCACCACCACGAATTCCTCCCTATTTGGAACCATGTGAGCACCTCCTATTGGGTGTTAAGGGGGGTGGTCGTGGTGATGTTCCATTAATGTCATCTTCAGCATTTGTGGATTGTATTTCTCATAGTGGCTTGGGGTTGAAAGAACACAATTGTCTGGGATTGTCTGATTGTTCATCGGTCGGAAACTCAGCAATCTCAAATGTGGTGGGAATGGTGTTGAATGGCCAGATGACTCGACCAATTTTCCAAAAATGGCTGTTGACTCATTTTGGTCTTTAAATTACCAAATATAACATCGCCTTCTTCCCTGTATTAACCATTTTAAACGATTTCAAACTCATTTATCTGTGAAAAAGAGAAGATTTCAAGGTTAGAATTTAACTCATTTCAATATTAGAATCCAACCCATTTCATTTGTGTAAGAAATTTCATTTCAAAGTAGAAATTCATCATTCTTTATCTTCTTCTTTTAATTCATGGTAGAAATTGTGAATTTTGTAGTATAAATTATGAAAATATGTATAAATCTGAGTATGAATTGAAATTTTTACTTTAAATTTATGTAAATCTGAGTTCATCTGAAGTAGTTTAATTGCAGTGCCTGTTAACAGACGCATAATAGACCATGCGTCAGTTAATAGGTATTGTGACCTGTTAAGGCCAAAATTGGCCTTAACAGGCCCCCACGCCCGTTAACAGATTGGGTATTAACAGGCATGTGGTCTGTTAACAGATGGTCGATTAACAGTACTGATAAAATAAGAGTATTTTAATCTATTCTACTTAAAAGAGACCTTTTAAACTTAAATTGTATAAGTTGGGTGCTTTTGCAATTCGTCTTGACACGGCCATTTAGCCAAAAGCGGCCTTCAAATGTGTTCGAAGAAAACAAAAACAATTTGAATTTGAACACTAAAGAATTGAGGCTTAGTCTTTCTGGATCCCGATCCCCATAACGAGATTCAAACTTTAACATGCTGACTTTAGGCCAGCTCGATGAGAAGCAGTTGTTTCTGTTGCTTCCTTCTAAGGATGGAATCTGCTCATTGTTGATGAAGTGAACAAAATAGGATTCTCATACAGTGTGGATGGATTCGTGAAATAAAAAGTTCTGTTTTTACATATGGAAAATTGATGTTCAATGCTCGAGAAGAGGGCCAATTTGTTAATTTTTATTTTTAGAAATACATTTGATTATTTTGCTATTCTTTTTTTTTTATTTAAAGGGATGACAATTTCTTCATAAATGACCTATTATGCCAATTTCTTCAAACGTTGGGAATGTTCGGAGCTATAGTTAAAAGTTATGGGTATATCCCCAACTGTTTTGAAAGGTTGGGGACCAAATATTCAATTTTTCCAATTAACAATAACTACTATACCGCTTACTCGGTGGAATCCGATCGTATAAGATTGCTCGCGTTGAAAAATAATGATGAGGAACAAGATTGAGATGAGAGATTTGAATATTGGTGAAGAAAAATGAGAATGAGATATTTGAGCAGTGTATCTATTTTCTTTTTTCTTTTTTAAATTGAAGACAGAAGTATGTCTTTTTTGTGTGGGTGGGGGTGAAAACTTCTCTTACAGTTAGTGATAAATAAATAATTGGAAGCAGGCGGGTTGAGCATGGATGGATTTGGATCGTTGGGCTGCAAGCCCGTAGTATTTTACAACCAAAAATTGACTTTATTAAAATTGTCTATTATTACTTGTTAATTTAATGTAACACTTAAGAGCATATCTAAAAGATATTTTGAACAAAAGATGTTCTCAATTTTAGATAGTCGACCTTTTAAAATAGATAATAGGTTTTCTCTCTATAATTAAATACACTTAAAGAATTTTAATTTTTAGTACTTGTATGTGGACTAAATTAAATAGTATAGAGAAAATAAAATAAAAAAATGAGAAATTATATAATAATTATGAGGAAAGCATGTCAAAATGAAATTTAGGGAAAAAATAATAAATAATTATTGGAAGAAGTAAAATAAAGAGGTTGATAGAATACTTCAAAGAATTTACTTTGTAAATCTATATATTTTAAATGCAAAAGAAGCTCTTTATAAATCGTCAGTTTTTTACTACTATCTATTTTGAATGTCCAGCTGATTGGTGATGAGGTGCAGGGGACAAAACTGATGTGACAATATTTATTGTAGAAGGCCGTCCAACATGTCGTCTAGTTTTAAACATATTGTTAGACACATTCTACCAATTTTTTCATTAAATTGTGTCTATCTCTCATATCTATTTTTTCTTTCCACACTCTCTCTTCTAATTTCTGTTTTTTTTTCTTGCCACATAAATTTTTTAGAAGGTCTCTAGCATTAGAGTTGCTCTAAGCATCTCCAATAGACTCATTAAATATAGAATAATACTATTCATAGTCGCTTACTACCAGTAGTCATCCTATGTGGCATTATTCAATTGAGTGAATTATTTACTCCAATTGAGTAATGTATTTATAGTCATAATTATGAATAATTCATCCAATTGAGTAATGTCAAGTAGAATGACTACCAATAGTGAATGACTATGAAAAACATTAATCTTAAATATAAGATGCTCTATATTTTGGAGAATCAATCATTAAAATTATGCTACAGGAGACTCTCTAAATTAATATTTAAAAATAGAGTGTGTGTTATAGTTAAATGCATTCAAATAATTCCAATTTTCAAAACTCATATGTTGACTGAATTAATTAGTATATACAAAATAAAATATATGGAAAAATAATAAATACTTTTTGAGAGAAGTAAAATAAAGTGTTAAAAATAAAAAGGTTGTTGGAGTACTTAAAAAAAATTTACTCTCTAAATTTATAGATATTCTCTGAAATGCAGAATATGATATTTAATAATAGAGAATTTATTGAAAATGCTCAAATGTTGATTTTGTAAAACAGATTTAATTAAATATTATTTACCAAATATAGTAACTAAAAGATACGTTTGGCTTGCCAAGAAAAGAAAAGAATCACTTTAAGTAGTTTTCTATTTTCCTACATGTTCAAATAACTTTTTAAATTTTTTTAAAACTCATTTTCAACAACATAATTCGTAGAATTCATAAATTTTGTCAACTTTTCAATCATATATTTCATTAACTTTTGTTAAAATCTCGATCTTAAAAAACTACTTGTAAACTCTAACAAACGTGGACTAAGTCCTTGTTTGATTTTGTTTAAAAAGTTAATAAATTTGAATTAAAGTCAATAATTAATTTTAACTATACATTCTATGAGACCTACAACTTTTATCAACTTTTCAATAATATATTTCATCAATTTTTATAAAAAAATTACTAAAAAAGTGATTTTTAACAAAACTAAACAGATACGATTCTTATTTTGTTGTCAAAATATGTAGTAGTTCACTTATTTTTAACTTTTAATTATTTATTTATAATAGTTATGTTGCCTTTCCTTCACCGCTGACAATGGCATAGACATCTTAAAACCTACAAAAAAGTCCTCGTGGTCATTCTGGTGTGAGAATAGTAGGATAATGAGCTTCAAAATATTTTATATGTATAAATGTATGAAATGACTATGTGATCCCTGGGATGTATGCTCAATATATATACAGCAGTTGTCATGAATGGCGTGTCTTCATTTTAGTGTAGCAAGTGTACACACACCATTGTCCTTGACAAGAAATCACGCGTCAATGAAGAAACTTGGGGCAATCAAAATGAGTTTGTTATAACCATCGTACTATTAGAGCATCTCTAATACATTCAATAAATTATAATTGAGGTGACAATTAAATAGACGAACTTTTAGATTATATAAAATGTATAGACGGTTAAGTCTAATATTTCTCTTCAATAAGTTTCTTCTACAATTTAATAATGTTGATTATGTGGCATTTATTTTTTAAATTAAAAAATAATAAAACTAATCTACTTAACAAAATTTTAAAAAATTAAAACAAAAATTAAAATAATTGCTGACTCTTCCAATCTCACAGAAATATTTAGATGTAGAAGGGGAGTTTTCATATCTTCTATTTTTTCCGCCACGTCACCTAATATAATGTATTAGAGTAAGATTTTTAATGTAGACATTTATACATTCGATAATATTAATACGTGTTTTCTCTCAATCCATTGAATGCATTGGAGATGCTCTTAATATATAGACAAAATATGTGTTAAATATTTGAGTTTGAACTGCTGTAGTTGGTTATCGATCGGATCATAATATATTAATGGACATAGGTGACTAAAATAATCAAGACTTCGAGCATCACTTTTGGTAAATCAACAAGTCAAATGATAACAGCGAAGAAGAAGAATGCAAGTTGCTCAAAGTATCTCTAATACAAATGTGGATTGTAAAAAGAAAAAATACCACGTCAATGAAATAGACATTGTTTTATAAAATTATTCTGCAATGTAATTTCTGTCAAATTGATGTAGTAAAAAAAGAAATAAATTTTATAAAGAACTCTGTTTATATATAAATGCTCTTTAGACAGAGTAAGTCAGTAAAATTAATATTTTCTATGAATTTATTTGAGAAGAACAAAAAGGCGACATATTTTTTTGAAGAAAAAATTTGAACGTTTTTAATGCTTGACGTTGATTATCAATTTTTAAGGAACACGGGGGGACCAGGGGGACCATGTTATGATTAATTGATTATTCCGCCTTTTGACTTCTAGAGAGGTGGACCGTGGAGAGTGGGTAAATAAGACAAATTGTATAATAGACATTAAATATATTTTCACTAAATTGATATGTTCTTATATATTTATTTTTTCAAAAATATATATTTTAAGCTACCTATTTAATAAATTTGTCATTATTTCTCACCTTAATATATTAATAAAAAAAAGTGCTTGTAAAGGAAAAAAAAAAAAAACTCAAAATATATTGCAAAAATGCTAAATATAATACAAAAATAAATATATCCCTCTGTTTAAATAGTTAAAACTTGTTATCTAAATATATTCCTCTGTTTAGATAAGTTAATTTACAAGATTCACGTGTTAGACTTTTCTTGCAAAATAGATCTGATTTATAATTACACCGTGTAAATTGCATACTTTATTAAAATTAATGAATCTATAATGAAAACTAGGCACCAAAGAAGTCCAACTGACTTCTAAACTTTATTTCTCATTTAATCCAAGATAAAGAGAATAATTTCTTAGTTATTCATTAACTTTTGTAGATTTTTTTTAATGTATTAATTTCTTCGTTCCATAAGAGAGGCTTACTTCTATTTTTACATGGATTAAGAAAATAATAATATAGTTGAAACAATAAATATTGCTTAAGTTTTTTATAATATACCCTTATAATATAATTGTAGTTCATATTTGTTGATAACAATGCAAATTAAAGAGACATATTAGTAAACTAAAAAATTAACTATACTATCAACGAATCCAAATCTGTTGTCCAAATATATGTCCCCTTAGCCGTACTCTCAATAAAATTTTACACATCATCAATAATTTCGTTCAGATTGCTCACTCTGTTAGATGACTAGTATTTATTTGATAATATGTAATGTTTTTATTGAGTGGATAACTAAAGAGATATATATTTGGGACAATACATCTGAACTCACTATCAACAATGAAAGTGAACTATACTTTGAGAGAAATAAGTTAAAAAAAAAAATCTATTTTTATAGAACGAAAAAAGTATAATTCATATTATAAGATACAACGAATTTATATGCTAGTCAATCTAGTTACCACACCTTTGACCTGTCCTTCTTACTGCATACTCGAGATAAGAGGAAATCTCCCAAACTGTCGAGTAGCTGCAAGGGTGATGAGAAGATTAAAAATGAACACTTGATGCATAAAGAACCCTCTAAATAAAAAATTTCCAACTGACCGTTTTTCATTTTGATGATTAGGGAACGTTTATTTTGAAAAATTCTGACTAATTAAGCACATCTTTGACCTGGTTGTCGTCAAGTTGGCATAAAATAAAGACTGAAAAGTCTCCATCTATTGGGGACCAATTTCTTCTTATTATTATTTTTAATTAATGGAAAAAATATTAGATACAGGGTCAGAACAAACACATAGTATCAGATGTATCCTTCTTCAGCAAGGGTTGATTAGGACCACAAGAGCATCCAATGTTGAACCAATATACGTCAAAACAACTAATTAAAGGAGCCAAAATGTAATGAATGCCATTTTAATTTTTAATTTGAGCAAAGGACTAGGATAATAAATATTATTATCGAGTATATAAAGTATATGTAAAAAAGACAATTAATTAAGGCCATGTTTGGTAGGCATAAGCGTCGGGTGGATTGGTCCGAGTATTTTAATACCCGAACCACCCGTTATAGTTCGGTTATTTCGTAAATTGAACAATTCATAATTATTAGAATCAAACCGAACCGAAACCATCAGTTCGGGTTCGGGTTCAATTCTACCCATAATTTTTTTTTTAAAAATCTTTAGTTGATAATATGTTTGAAATTTTTTTTTTGCAAATCGATTAATATTAAAGGATGTTAGATATTAAAATAATTTATGAAAGATATAAACATTAATTGAAAGAATAGATACCAAAATTTCAAACTCATAAATTATGGTTAGAAAAAAGAAAATTACATCTCAAAATTGATGATTTGTTTGGGTTACAAAGGAGTTTCGCCTTCGCCGTCTCACTTTGTGTTTAGTGAAATAGAGATGAATGAAAGTGTGCGACAGATGATAATATTTGTATTGAACATCTGAACAAATAGTTATTGAAAATTTGAGAATTGAGTCAATTGAGTTTGAGTTTAAAAGTAATGAATTTTGTACTTTTTATTTGGATCTTGGACAATTAAACTCTTGTATTTGGTACTGTGGTGTTGGATCGTTGGTCATTAGGTTATGATTAATGAATTGTAAAAAATAAAAAATTTATAAAAATGACAAATTCCATGGTTCCAATCAAGAACACAAGAACCGACTCGATCGGTTCTCAATTTTCTGTTCCAATTCCTAATTGTATTTTTTGGAACCGACCGGAACTTCCAATTACACGGTTTTGATTTCGCCTCTGTTTAAATGCCCACCCCTAATGTTTGGTATGAATTTTTATAAACTTTTTTTTTTTTTTTTAAAACTCATTTTAAACCACATATTTCATGGACTCAAAACTTTTATTAACTTTTCAATCATACATTTTATAATTTTTTTTAAAAAAATCTCATGAAAAAACTACTTTTAAACTTCATCGAACACTAACGTCATAATAAGATTTTATTAATTGAAAAAAGCAATTAGTATAAGTATAGCAATAAAGATAACGGAACTTTGACTTACATGTACAGTGTACCAAATTGTATACAGTTGAGTCATGAGTTGTGACCTCGTAATCTTGGATCTCTTCCTTCCCACTTCAATAATTGTAATTTTGATGAATATAAATGCCACATGAATACACTATTTATGAAAGATGTAGAGACAAAGACCATTAACTCATATCTATATTTGATCTAATTTATTTTATATATATATGATAAAAGGGACAATTAATTAACAAAAAAGATTTCATATATCAAATTCTTATATTGTCCAGCGACGTGGCAGTGATATGATGGTGCATGGTACTAGTTTTTAGGGAGAACACTCGGCTTTTGTTGTTGCTGTGATAAAAAAATTGTCACAACAATTTGCTGACTATGAAAATAAAGCCTTAAGTTAAAATTTTGAAATTATTTATGTCTCAAAAATTGTTAGGCATTTCTTTAATTTGGAAATTGTTAACATGTTACCATCGGAAAATCTACAAAATAGGACCCCCGGTAGATGAGTGTCAATACTGAAGTTAAGGTAAGCGTCCAACATATTAATTTTTTTTTTTTGGTTTATCATCGATTTTATGGTTATTCTTAAGTCAAAATACTGAATGCGCCATAGGTTCAAAGTCAGTCACATGGATCGTAATATAAAACTTGAGAGAATAGTTATAACTTGGTATATTTTACGTGCTACACATGTTTTTGTTCGAAAAATTAAACAGAGATTAAAAGGTTAATGAAAATATTGTCAACTCAATATTAAACATATTTGCTAATCAATCACTAGTAATATTCACGAACAAACGGTACAAAACAAATTGATAAATAGAATATTGGATTTTGTTTCAGGATGAAGATGCGGTGTTTGTCATTTATGTATATTGGACAAATGACAAATCTCATCTTTTATATATGATTACTGGGATTTCATTTCTTTTCCTCAAATCTAGTTAATAAACCACCCTCAGGTACTACATTTACTCTCATTGGTCACTCAAAGAATTTTAGGTAAAGTAAACTGACTGAGGTTCAAGATCGTAGATTCTTGCTTATATTCTTAAAATTTCTGAAACTCACACGTGTAATCAACTACTTTTTATCCAAAAATGGACTATGGAATTGGGGGCCTGGTTCTAGCCTTACTATTATGGGCTGCATGGAAAATTACAACGGTGCGTGGCCACTTTCGACAGTTGAACGAGGTGGGGCGGATGCCGCCGGGACCGATGCCGTGGCCAGTGGTTGGTAATATTTTTCAACTGGGTTTGGGTGCACCTCATGAGACCTTTGTTAAGTTGGCTAAGAAGCATGGCCCCGTCATGACACTCTGGCTGGGGTCAATGAACACGGTGGTGATTTCGTCAAATTCAGCGGCGCGTGTAATGTTCAAGAATCATGACGTGGTTTTGGCTGGAAGGAAAATATACGAAGCCATGAAAGGAGATTATGGCAATGAGGGGTCACTAATAACGGCCCAATATGGTCAACACTGGCGGATGCTACGGCGGTTGTGCACCACCGAATTCTTTACAACGAGTCGACTCGACGCCATGCGACCTGTACGTAGACGGTGTATTGATCAAATGGTACAATTCATACACGAATCGGGTGGGTCGGGTACTACTGCTATTGATATTGGGAGATTCTTTTTCTTGATGGCTTTTAATCTTATGGGCAACCTCATATTTTCAAAGGATCTTTTAGATCCGAAATCCCAAAGAGGAACCAAATTCTTTTTCCATGCAGGTAAGGTTATGGAGTTGGCTGGGAAGGCAAATGTTGCAGATTTCTTCCCAATTCTAAGATTTCTTGATCCGCAAGGAATAAGAAGAAAAACGCAATTTCATGTTAAACACGCTTTTGATATTGTTGGAGAATTCCTCGAAGAGAGGTTGGGAACCATGGAAAATCTTTGTATTCAAAAGAAGATAAGAGATTACTTAGACGTGCTTTTGGAGTATCGGGGAGATGGTACAGAAGAGCTTCGTATATTTTGTCCTAGAACTATTAACGTTATTATCTTTGTGAGTATTTTTCTCCCTCAAATTTTCTCTTTTAACACTTTCTAGTTGACATCTTGTGTTTGCCAAGTCACAAATTGCACTAGTCAGGTCACAAATTTCGTTAGTATTGCTAATGGTTACAGTTACAAACGGAATCTAATTAGAATAAAAATATAAGTTAGATGATTAAATTGATGGGGGTTGATCTCCTACTCATGATGGGTAGGAGATATAATGTCCACACTTGATGTGATAGTCCATAATTAGAAAAAATAATGAGTGTAGGACCATGAACTACCAATCATGGACTGCTACCTCATGTGTTGGCATTATATCTTCTACCTACCATGGGTAGAAGATCAACCCTCTCAAACTGAAACATATGAAGTTGGATGATTAACATGAAGGCCATGTTCGGTAGGCATTTTTTCTCAAAAAAATTTATTTTTTTGTCTACAATTTTTGACTTTTCAACATTTTTACACTACAAAAAGTTTGAAAAGTCAATAAAGTATCCAAAAAACCCATTTTTTCTAAAAAAAAACTACACCGAACATGCTCGAAATAACCTCTTAAGTTATGTGACCTACAGTCAAATTTTTATATGAGGTTGTATGGTTGGGCAATACAATCCATAATGGTTTGGACAAGTTTAAAAAAATTATTTACAACTCATTTTATACATGTATTTCACTTATAAATAACAATGTTCTAAAAAGTGTAAAACATGGCTAGACATAGAGGTCGAGGTTCAAGTTTTTCGGGCCTAGCTGAGAGAGAGATAAGGACAATGCGAGGGCAAAGCGTAAGGGGTGGTTAGACGTGGAGGACGCGCTTCATACCTAGGCAAAGTTTAAATGAACTTTTTAGAACAATGATTGTCAAATTTCTTAGAATATAAGGGCTTGTTCGGTAGAGTTTTTTTTGGAAAAAAATGAGTTTTTTTGGTTACTTTTTGACTTTTCAAACCTTTTTGTAGTGTAAAAAAGTTAAAAGTCAAAAATTGTATGCAAAAAAATAGATTTTTTGGAGAAAAAACTCTACCGAACATGCTCTAAATAGATTCAAATAGACTTCACTTGTGAAGAATTCCACGTTTGATAAAACGATGACTGTCGCCACTTGCCACGTCAAATGACCAAAACAGATGTCATATTATTTTAATGCATACTAACATAAAACTATTTTGCCTAATTTCATTAAAATTAATTATGAGAATATTGCAAGAACGGTATATTTACTGTTTTAAGATTTTTAGTAAAGCATATGTTGGGTATCTTGTTTCAAAACTTATTAATCTTTCAGCCAAAATCAAAACCAAGGTTAGACAAAAACAAGTATAAAGATAAGCGTAAAAAAGAAACAGAACACAAGATATGATTGTCCTGTCTTAGGGGATAGGCAGTTCGGCACGGAGATGCCTACATCTGCCTTTTTGAGGCTCTACAAACGAGATTCGGCCTCCTTGCACTAATATAAAACCACAACAGTCAAGCGCTTATGTTACAACATCAACCCACTCGTAAATAGCCCTAATCTTTCATCTATACGAGACTCTTTTCAATCTCAAGAAACCGTATCCTTTTACACAATAGATTAAAGGATATATATACTCGAGACAACCACAAGAATCCACCAAGGATTTATCAGAGCAAGATACTCTCAAGAAAACCGGGGAGAACCAAAAGTTCACCCACCGTAAAAGAAGAGGAAGAATCGGAGTAGGAGATGAAAAGAGAAGAAGTCACAGACTCACAAAACGTAACCCTAGAAAATGGTAGAGAAGCTATTTATCCGGCATTCCAACGGTGAGATCAATCACACAATATCAACGGATGACAAGCAACCAACAACTTCAAAGATTAGACGCCAGTATTCACGAGATATAGGCATAAGCGTGTTTCTCCATTTCTGGGCCAACGATTGGGCACAGCAGCTGGGCTTCAAATTGGGCTTTTCTTCACAGTAGGTTTAATCTCATTTATGGGCCATTCATCATTGTGGGTTTTGGGCCATTTGGTCACTAAAATACAACAATCTCCACCTTGAACCAAATGTAGCTTCATAGTGCAAACGGGAAGAGAATCAGAAAGTTTACATAATAGCCTTAGGTACCTGCAAAAAAGTTAAACAAGTTAGTAAAAAATACAAAGTTTAAGCAAATTAATCTAATACTAATATATCTACTACATATATATATATTTATTAGACACATTACCAAATACTTAACCTGAATCAATGTTAAGTAAACTTAAACATGACTTGAACTTGTTCACAGGTAGAGGTTTAGTTCCCATATCAGAGGGATTTGACTAAGTTGGAATCTTTTCAAGACTAATCAATTTCTTGGACACAATGTCCCTAATAAATGTAATCTAACATCCATATGTTTAGTTCTATCATGAAAGACAAGATTCTTGCATAACTGAATTGCAGATTGACTATCGAAAACACAATGATGTAATTATGAAGTAAATTTAATTCGAACAAAGAAATCTTTCAACCATAAAGCCTCTTTCACGCCTTTTCAGAGTTTGCAACATATTCAGATTCGAGAGTGGACAGGCTACTATATGTTGTAGCCGAGATTTCCAAATTATGCAAGAATTACATAGAGTAAACATATATGAAGTAGTAGATTTCTACTATCTCTATCATTTGCATAGTTAGCATCCACATATCCTTTCGCTTTTATCCCTTCACTACAATGTCTAAACACTAGCCCAACATTAGCGGTGTTTTCGGATATCTAAGTAACCATTTTAAAGCCTCCCAATGTTGTTCTCCGTGGTTTGACATATATCTACTTAAAACACTCATGTAATAAGCAATATCGTGTCTAGTGCAAACCATGGTATACATCACGAGCCAATCACATTAGAATAAGGCACTTTATTCATGTATTCTAATTCTTCAACAGATTGGGGACATTGTTCTTTACTTAGAATAAAATGAGTTAGCCAAAGGAACCAAGTTCCTTTACAATCAAGCATAGAAAACTTCTTCGAACTTTCATGATATAAGATCGTTGCTTTAACATCGAGTGGAATTAGATCTATCTCTAATAATATCCATTCCTTAATTTTCTTGGCATTTCCAAGATCTTTCATTTCAAATTCGAACTTAGAGCATTTTTAATATTACTAATTAAGTCAACACATGAGCTTATTATTAGCATATCATCCACATACAACAAAGAAGATAACTAAAGTATTACTTGGAGATTCATATTTGAAATAGAGACAATGATCAAATTCACTTCTGTTGAAACCTAAAGATAGCATGAAAGTATCAAACCTTTTATTCCATTGCCTGGGCGATTGCTTCAAACCATACAAAGATTTCTTAAGCAAGCACACATAATCGGACTTATGTTTATTAATAAAGCCAAATGGGTTGATTCATATAAATACTTTCATCCAAGTCACCATGTAAAAAGAAGTCTTAACATCAAGTTGTTCCATTTCCAGTTGGAATGAGCAACTAGAGAAAACATGACTCTTAAAGTAGTATATTTTACCACGTGAGAAAATATTTCATTATAATCAACACCATGCTTTTGAGTAAACCCTTTAACAACAAGTCTAGCTTTAAATTTACAAGGGTCGAAGATTTATTACCTTCTTTGATCTTGTAAAGCCATCTGCAGTCCACAATGGATTTGTGTTGAGGTTTGGGAACTAATTCCCAAGTATGGTTTTTATACAAAGAAGTCATTTCTTCCTTCATAACATTCTACCACATATCAGATTCACTTCCATTAATTGCATCATCAAAAGATTTAGGTTCATTATCACTTAAATCATCAAAAGATTTTTCAGCTAAAGCAGCAAAGTCATAATCAGAAAATCTAGAAGGAGTCTTAGTGGTTCTTCTATCCCTATCCCTTGCTAATTGATAATCTTCTAATCCCTGGTTTTGAGTCAGATTGTGACTATCACTTCTAATTTGATTAGAATCATCATCATCGTGGACTACAGTGTTGGGAATATCCGGGGAATCAATATCAGTTTGGGTGATAACTATATTTTCGTGCTCCACCTCATTTTCAGTATTAGTGGGATTACTATCATCACTAATCTCGAGTAGTATGTTTTAAACAAGGCAACTCATCTTCTTTGAAGACAACATCCCTACTAACAATGGTTTTAAAACCCCCCAAACTCCTAACCCATAGTCTATACCCTTTAGTCCCCTCAGGATAGCCTAAGAACACACACTTTTGTGACCTAGGATCCAATTTATCATCTTTCAGGTGGGAATAGGTAGTACAACCAAAGACTCTAAGATTGGAGTAATCAGTGGGCTTACCATGCCAGACTTCTTCAGGAGTCTTACCATTTAAGGCAGCAGAAGGGGACCTATTTACTAGATAACAAGCAAGAATAACAAATTTCACCCCGTAAGGGTTTAGATAGACCAGAACTGTTTAGCATGCATCTAACTCTTTCAAGGAGGGTTCTATTCATCCTCTCAGCAACACCATTTTGCTGAGGGGAGTAAGGACAGTTTTGTGCCTTTTAATCCCATGTTGATTACAAAAATCATCAAAAGCCTTATTACAAAATTCAAGGCCATTATATGTCCTTAAGCACTTCACAGTTTTGCCAGTTTGATTTTCAAAAGAGTTTTCCAAGTTTTGAACTTATCAAACACTTCAGATTTATTTTTCAAAAGATAGATCCACACTTTTCTTGAAAAATCATCAATTATAGACAGAAAATATTTGTTCCTCCATGTGTAGGTGTGCTAGATGGACCCCATAAATCGAGTGCACATAATCAAGTATGGAGGAAGATTTATGTAAGCCATCGAAAATTGAACTCGTGTTGTTTTCCCATGATACATGTTTCACGTAAAGGAAGTTCGTAAATTTTATCTTTACCAAAACAACTTTGATTTTGTAAGATACTTAACCCTTTATTACTTAAGTGAGCTAGCCTCTTATGCCAAAGATCAGTTGAATCATTAATGATGTAATTAAGCATAGCATTACATGAAGAAGGTTTTTCATTTGAGTAAAATATGTGCCATTTCTTTTATATCCCTTGATAGCAAGTAAGGCACCATTTGAAATTTTAAAATGTACCATCACCAAATTTTCCAACAAATTTGGAATCTTCGAGTGTGCTAATAGAAATCGATTTTTAGACAAATCGTATGTGCCTTACATTTTAAGGAGATATTCAAAACCAAAGGTCAAATTTTACTCTTACATTTCCTATACCATGAACTTCACATGCAACATTGTTTCCCATAACAACACTCCTAGAGTTTACTTTAGCATATGAATGTAACAAATCAATATTAGGTGTCATATGAAAAGTACATCCCGAATCAAGTAACCATTCATCGATTGACAATTTGAAGACACGAGTTCACACGGATATCGTGCTCTTCATTATCAAAGACTAAATACACCACCAAGAGTTTCAAGATTGTGGTAACTACATTACTCTGCTCGTGGTTTTATATTTTTGAGGATTGTTATTCAACTTATAACAATCTTTAATATAATGCCCCAACTTACCACAATTGTAACACTTTCTCCCTTTACCTTTGATTTTGATCTAGACTTATCCTTGCCTTTCTTTTTGTGACCCGAGCCATTTTTCGACTATTACCTTCTTGATTATTGGATTGTCTATGATGTGATCTACCTCTAACATACAAGTTTTCACCATTACTTCTTGTCTCTTTATCATTTTTCACTCATGACTCTTACTTTTTAGGGCATTTATGATCATATCAACAATGATCATCCCTACCATATTTGATAGCACTCTTAACATCTTTATAGGCATCGTGTATTGAATTTAAAAGAATTATGGCTTTATACTCATCAATACCTTTGTCACCACAGTTCTTAATGTCTTGAATCAACTTATTGAATATATCAAAATTTTCATCAAGATCCTTTGAGGGATCTATTTTAAAACTAAAAAAATTTTCCAATAAAAACAGCTTATTTGGAAGGGATTTTTCAAGATAGGTTGATTCAAGAGTTTCCCATAAAGATTGAGCATCATCAAGGGTACCAATCTTTCTAAGCACAGAGTCAGATAAGTGAAGTATGATAGAGGTATAGGCTAACTCATCGCCTCAACCTTTTGATCATCGATATAGAATCGTGGATAGGATTTATTTATGGCCTTGGACACCTTTTGTTGAACTAAAATGCCTTTCATTTTTGTTGCCAAATAGCAAAATCTCCTTTTCCATTAAATTGATATAAATGAAAACTTGAAGTAGCCATTTATAACAATTTTAACACAGAGATGACAGAGAACAAGAAAAATACCAAGAAATGGATATTTTATTCAAAAGAAGGCAAGAAACAAAATATAATCAAAATAATCAGACACAGGCACAAGCAAGATTTTCCACACAGATTTGGGAGAGGCCTATAATCAAGACCACCCCAGGATTCCGTGAGAATCAGGTTCTCAGGTCAAGGGAGGATCAAGAAAGCCTCAGGGGAGGGTGTTACACTTAAGATGACACGAATGGTTAAACAATACACGTTACAAATATCCTATACTTTGAAATATATATCACAATATTCACTGAGAACAAATCAAGCGAAGAAGTAGAAAATGTAATATTTCTCTTGTATTAACTACACACCACATAGTACATATACAAGACACCCACAGAGAGTATGATACTTACAACCCTGAGATTTGTCTCAGTAACAGAGGCGAAAGTGTATTAAGCATCAAGAAACAGTTACCCCTCGCTCTGATACCACTTGTTGGGTATCTTGTTTCAAAACTTATTAATCTTTCAGCCAAAATCAAAACCAAGGTTAGACAAAAACAAGTATAAAGATAAGCGTAAAAAAGAAACAAAACACAAGATATGATTGTCCTGGTCTTAGGAGACAGACAGTTCAGCACGGAGATGCCTACATCTGCCTTTTTGAGGCTCTACAAACGTAGATTCGACCTCCCTTTGCACTAATATAAAACCACAACAGTCAAGCGTTTATGTTACAACATCAACCCACTCGTAAATAGCCCTAATCTTTCATCTATACTGCACTTTTTCAATCTCAAGAAACCGTATCCTTTCACAACAGATTAAAGGATATATATACTGATAACCACAAGAATCCACCAAGGATTTCTCAGAAAAGATACTCTCAAGAAAACCAGGAGAGAACCAAAAGTTCACCCACCGTAAAAGAAGAGGAAGAATCGGAGTAGGAGATGAAAAGAGAAGAAGTCACAGACTCACAAAACGTAACCCTAGAAAATGGCGTAAGAAGCTATTTATCCGGCATTCCAACTACCGAGATCAATCACACAATATCAACGGATGACAAGCAACCAACAACTTCAAAGATTAGACGCGATTCACGATATAGGCATAAGCGTGTTTCTCCATTTCGGGCCAACGATTGGGCACAAGCAATGGCTTTCAAATTGGGCTTTTCTTCACAAGAGGTTTAATCTCATTTATGGGCCATTCATCATTGTGGGTTTTGGGCCATTTGGTCACTAAAATACAACAGCATAAAATTTCTAATGATAGATTGTATTACTATACACAAGGTATGGACAGAAGAAAATTTGAAAAAGAAATAAGTAAATATATTTGAGAATAATCTTAATTTTTTTATCGATTTGGAGTGAATAAAAACAATATAGAGAACTCAAATTTATACTAAAATAAGAACAAATTTTCCTAAAAAATTGGATGATGATATACTCTTTGTACGTATCTTTGATTTAGATGATGATATACTCTTCATATATTTGATTGAGTGGTTTCAAATGTACCTAGACATGAAGCTAGCATTTTAGTTTGATTTTGTTACAGTTGAAACTCTTTTATCTCCCAACTTCTTTCCACTACGATTTGCATTATTGTAGAATCATCCATATTATCACTCCGACAATCTTGGGTCACCTTATCACACCATCAAATAACACAATAACCGTTGTTGTCGAGTTGTGTTGTGCTAATATTGACCAGAGCATGTGGTTGTGGTGGGTGCTTAGTAAAAGCTCCATGCACAAGGATAGTTCTATGTTTATAGCTTATATATATATATATATATATATATTTATTTATTTATTTTTTGGGTTTTCAGGAGATGTTCACAGCAGGGACTGACACCACCACCAGCACACTAGAGTGGGCAATGGCGGAGCTCCTCCACAACCCCGCTGCGCTTCAAAAAGTTCAGGCTGAGCTAAGAACCCTAACTGACGGCGGAGAGAAGCTTGAAGAGGAAAACCTGAATAAACTCCCATACCTTAACGCCGTCATCAAGGAGACGTTAAGGTTACACCCACCCCTCCCTTTCTTAGTCCCTCATATGGCTATGGACTCCTGCAAAATGTTTGGCTATTTTATTCCCAAAGAAACCCAAATTCTTGTAAACGTTTGGGCCATTGGGAGGGATCCGAAAACTTGGAAAGATCCATTGGAATTTAAACCCGAAAGGTTTTTGGAGCCAAATATGGTGGATTACAAAGGGCATCATTTTGAGTTTATACCATTCGGATCTGGCCGCCGGATGTGCCCGGCGGTGCCGTTGGTGGCTCGGGTTCTGCCCCTGGCTTTAGGCTCGGTTTTGCATTCATTTGATTGGGTTTTAGCCAATGGAGTGAAAGCAGAAGAAATAGACATGAGTGAAAGAATGGGGATAACTTTGAGAAAAGCTATTCCATTGAAGGCGATACCAGTCCCGTACAAAGGGATGAAAATATAATTTAGTGTATATAATGTGTGAATTAATTTCAATGCAAAGATAATAAAGAAAATATTTATATGTCACGTCTTGGGTTTGAATGAAGCGAGACAAACATTGAAATTTTATAACAAGTACGACTATCATCAGAAGGCAGTCGACTAGTTTGTAAAGACGTTAATGAATATAAATACATTACTCAATTGGAATAAATAATTTATCCAATTGAATAATGCCACATAGAATAACTATGGATAGTGAGTAACTATAAATATCATTACTCTTTTAAAAAAGTCTCTCTCCTTCATCTGTCAAACATTTGTACTCTTTCTAATTTTGCCACTATTATAAATAGCTAAATAAAATGAAAATAACAAATAGTATCCTATTTATTACATTAAGTAATTAAGAATTTACATACTATTTTATTCTTCTTCAAGATTTTAATTACTATTACTTTCTTATCTAACAAAATTTATTTTTCTCTCTTTTTTAGATCTATGTTTTTTTAAAAAAATTAACTTTCTGCTTGACTAAATTAAACATGACATTTTGATTTTCATTTTTTTCACACAAATTTGTATAATTTTTATCAATAATATTTATATTTGTCTTCTCTTCTTGAAAAAAAAATATTAATTGAAAATTTTTAAAATTGCAAAATAGTATAAACCTACCAACATGAACTTAAATAAATAATAAATTAATTTTAAGGGCATGTTCGGTGTAGTTTTTTTGGAGAAAAAATGGGTTTTTTTGTACTTTATTGACTTTTCAAATTTTTTTGTAGTGTAAAAATGTTAAAAAGTCAAAAATTGTAGGCAAAAAATAGATTTTTTTTGAAAAAAAATAACTACCGAACATGCCCTAAGTTGCAAAGCAATAAAATAATATCATATATTATTTTACTTGATTTTTTTTTTATTCAGTAACACAACTTATTTATAAGATAACGACAAATGAAAATTTCCATTTCTCCATTTTATAATGTTGAAAAAGAATTAAACGAAGTTTTATATTTTCTATGTTTTCCAATCATTATTAATTTGTTAAAATTTATTTTTTATTTCTGGAATTGTAGATTAAAGAAGATGAACTTAACACAAAAGAAGACTATCTTTCAAATAAGATAAAGTTCAGAAGCTTCTGTTGATTAAAAATTTAAAGAATAATAAAATATTTAAACAAGCAGTGTGTATATACTACAAAAAATAGTGGCAACAACGACAACAAATAACGACGACACACTCATATTGTCGCTATAATGTAGTGAGAGATATAACAACAATATTTGTCGTCTATAAATCAATTTTGTTGTCTCTATAGGCAACATTTATTATAGTGTATACAGTGTTACATAATGTAATATATAATGTTTGATTTGTTTATTTCAATTCATGGTATTATAGGGACGAATTCACTAATTAATGAAATGTAGCGTCAAAATTCAAACAAATTAAAAGGATTAGAGACCTAAAATGTACTTTAATCACTAAAATTTGGATCCAACTCCACAACGTTCAATGGGCCTGGCACTACACAAAAACACAAAAACAAGAGGGGTTTTCACAAATAACCACAATAAGTAAAATATTTTATAAAATACTTGTCATACTTTTTTTATTATAAAAATACTGTTTTTTTTTTTTTGTAACAGTTGTTGTTATATTTGTTATTTTAATTATAATAAATGTATTACATTTGTTATTAACAAACATAACAAATGTAACAACAAGTCACATGTAAATAAAAAAAATTTTTAAAATAAAAAAGTTAGATAGTATTTTTTAAATTATTTTATATTTTATAGTATATGATGAAATTATCACCAAAAACAAGTGATTGCCAATGGCTTCCAACCAAATATATTAGGGAAGATTTGCATAATTAATCTTGAATATATTGTTTTAGTAATAATTCAATTTCCGTTTTTTTTTAAAGAGCGAGTTAATCATCGTTGTCATGTTGTGGCACAACTAGTCCCATTTTATTTAACAACCTATTAAGAGCTTGTTTGATTTCAATTCTAATTTTGTTAAAAAAATTAAGTCAAAGTCAATAATTAATTTTAACCACAAATTTTATAAGACTAACAATTTTCAACTACATATTTCATCAATTTTTATAAAAATATGATTTAATCAAAATTAAACACACCCTAAAAGTCATGTTCGTAGGGATGCCCATTTTTTTTCCTTTTGTTTACTTTTTATTTACACATTTTATGTTTACGAGACGTTTCCATGTGCTATTTTTACACTAAACAGGCAATTTTCATTTATTGGGAGAATATGCCATAATAATAAAAGGTAGAAGACTGAAATGCTTAGTTTCAAAGGTTGAAGACTACAAAGGTCATAGATGAAGGACCAACAATGCAAACTTGTGATGACTTTGAGCGAACTCCACAAGTGTGTTGAAAAAGACTAAAAAGAATATGTGATAAGTAAGCACCCCATGTTCAATAAATTGCAATTCTTTGTGTGTTGGACAGTGTGCGTTAAGGTGTTTGTCACATGATTGTTTGAGCGAGATAGGGACTAGTAAATAACTAGTCATACTATTTCTTACCTTCGCTGGAGATATGCTTGCTTTGATACACATAAGTAGCAAGATGCCATGTCTAGTGTTACCAAGTTGTTAAAACCTTTTCAATATATTGTAAATTCACCGAAAAAAAATAAAAATAATTTTGATATACAAAAATAAAGTCCAAAACTAGAATTCAAATGAAAGAAGCTTTGTTTTTTTCGAATAGAAAGAAGACATAGTTCGTTAAAAAATAAAGAAAATTGAAGACAAGGCAAGTTTGAGTCCTAGGAATGGCAATTAGTTGAGTCGCCTAGCCACGGGTTGGTCCACGGGCAACACGTGAAATATTATTATTATTATTTTTAGTTTAAAAACTTAAAATGAAATAAGTTATGATTTGACAAGTAAAACCATATTCTTCTTTTTCCGGTTTGAGATCGACTACTTTTAGTGTAGGTAGTTAAAATTGTACACGAACAAGTTATTAGTGTACAATTTTAAGTAAACTTAAATTTCAACACTTAAAATTAAAAAAAATTAAATAAATTTACACAAACTATACTTACATTTTATATAGCCAGCTCTTGCACATCTTCGGCTAATATGAGGTCTACTTTATTTTGAATTCGAAGTTCTGCATCCTCCCAATCTTTTAAATATATTAAAATCTCTAATATTTCTGATTTTAGTATTGACCCCATGTCATTCACAATCCTGCCACCTATGCTAAAAGTAGACTCCGATACTATAATTGATACAGATGGTGTTAGTAGATCGCGTACTATAATAGAAATAATTGAGTATTGACGCTTGTTTTGTCTCCATCATCTAAGTATATCAAAATTATTTCTCTCATCTTCATATAACATATTAAGCATGCCGTGATCAAAATATCTAGTTAACTCTAAATGTACGTCTCTACTACTTGTTTCTACATTTGTGGCACATGAAAGCAAACTTGAATAACTAGTTTGTTGAGTTCCCCTAATAGAACTAAGAAAACTCCAATAATTGTTATCGTCATTGTCATTTGATGACGAAGAAAGGATTGCTACATGAGATCTTCTAATGTTCCTACTGGTTTTTGCAAAATAAAAGTCGTACATTTCACATAATATTTTTTTTCTAAATTATCGTAAGTTATTGAATTCTCGTAATTTAACTTATTAGAAATTGTCAAATAGTATATTTTGTACCTTCTAAATTTACTATAGAGTCCATAAATGATGCTAATGGGAACAACATAGGCAATTGTTCTCAATATTTTCTAAACTTAATCTTCATTGCTACTACAATATCAGAAAAAATTGTAAATGTCTTGTACCTATTAAAATTATTTGTAATAACATAAAAATAATTTAAAACTAATGGACTAGTGGGTAATAAACGCCAGCACATGCGTTTGTGGCGTCGAAAAGAACTTTTAAAAATTTCTCATATGGAATGCGATTTTCTAATCATATGCTTTCAAATCATATTATGGATCGTGTGTGTCAACTATTATAATAGGTAGTTATATAATTTTCATAACCTTCACATGCTTGAAGTATTAAATAAGTAGAGTTCTACCAGCTATTGTCTATGTCTGTATACAAATATTTTGTTGGAAGTGGATTTTCTACACATAATTCATCAAATATTTGTTTTCGAGAAGGTGAACTAATAATATAATCTAAGGTATACCTAATTTTTTTCTAATTGTGGGCTTATATACTTTAAACCATCTTGGACAATTAAATTAAAAATGTGACATACACATCGAACATGAAATAAAATTCTACCAAAATTTAGATTTAATTTTCGAACTAATTTATCTACTACTATTTTATTAGGCATAGCCACGTAGTATTATCAAATGTGAAATTGCGAATTCAAATTCGTAGTTAAATTTTCTAATAATATTAATTAAATAAGTAAAAATTTGTATTCCATTATGAGAGTAGTCAATTACTTTAAAAGCTATTATTCTTTTATGCATAATCCATTGTTTATCAATATAATGTAAAGTGGCAGCAATATATCTTTTATGATTTATACTGGATCATAAGTCTAAAGTGAATGATACAACACTATAATATTTAATTAAATAATTTATTATATTTTCTTTCATTTTTATTAAATAAAGCAATACTATCAGCATAAATAGTGTTTTTAGTAAAGTGCACATACCTTGGTTGAAGATATCTTTGTACGAATTTGGTGAAGTGAGGGCTTTCCACTATGCTAAACGGGAACTCACCACCAGCCATCAACTGAATCATGCCTTCATGGCATATAGTCTTGTGAATACACCCAATTGTTAAGATTCAGACTAGAACTAGAAGATCCACCGAGATTCGAATTGAACTTGAGCTTGATTGGTATCAATTCTTTCATGCTTTTGTATACACTTAGGAAAATATCGATTTAGATGGCTCGTGGTGGAGCCACCATCTTTTTGCCATGCAAATTTTTATTTACAATATTTACACATTGCTTTAAAGATTGGTTGTCTGTCCGCGGTTGAATTGGTCTGCACTAAGCCTTTTGTTTTAAGTCTCTTCGTTTAGTAGTCGACTCAGTCGTTGTAGTAGTGTTGGTCGTTTCTAATTCTTCATCGATATCATCCAAATCGACAATGAGATCAGTGTTCCCAATCCCATAATCATCACCAAATTCAAGAATTTGAATATCATTTAGTCCATTAAAATTAACACGCATTTGGTAGCTGGCATTTCCTTGTGTATTGTATTGATCCATGTAAAAAATAGAAATGTAGAAATGTATAATGTAGAATTGTAGAAAACTAGAAATGTAGAAATTGAATAAAAGAAATCACTATAACAAGCAAATTCAACTTAAAATTGTACAATACAAGAACTAATATTGACAATTTTTTTGTGTGGATTTTGTAAGTTGAAAGAGTAGTGAATTGGTAATGATTTTGGAAGTGTAGGGAGGTATTTATAGGAAAACAAAAAAATATCCATTGAAAAAAAAAGTTCAAAGACCAAAATAATCACTTTTGTGACCGTTGGGGATGTAACGGTCACAAAACATTGGTTCCCAAAAGTCACAGGCACTCCATATGTTTGAAAAATCTGGGTCTTGTGGGCCAGGCTCACGGGCCTGGTCCACGGGCCAACGAACAGGGCGGCCCGTTGACTGACCCACAAGCCGGTCCAACGGGTCGACTAGTCTTTTTCAAATGGCTGAGCCTAGTTCAGCCCTTGAACCAGGCCCATCATTGACCGAGTTTTTATGGGTCGAGCTGCCGAGCCCACGGGTGGCTCGACTAAATTACCATCACTATGGTTCACTATGGGCCTTTTTGTAATTGATTTTAGAGTCGAAATAGTCGGAAGTTGTTTTACACTTTTGATAGATTTAAAAAATTATTATTGAAAAGGTCTGTAGAAGATTTTGAGAAGTAGTAAAAGAGCAGCTTTATCAGATTCTTCTTTTAACTTCTCCAATTATATAATTCAAATATTAACTTTAACCTTAATTACTTAAATTAATTCATTTTGTGTCTTAGGTTTATTAGAATTACAATAATAAAACAGGTGAATTTTTTAAATTACGTGATCTTCCAATAATAATTTTTTATTATTTTTATTTTAAAATAATTATGGTGAATGCATTGTTTTAGAAAAATATTTGATAATATCAAAAATGATCTCCTACCTTCAATGGACAATTGTTATCTTGTTCACATCTAATGTGGCACTTGCATATTGGACGAATTGCTCACGTAAGTAAATGTCATATCATCAATTCATCAAATATTTAAATTTCACATTGGATGTGAACAAAATAACAATTGCCTACTGGAGGGAGGAGATCACTCCTCTTGATAATATTACATATTACTATAAAAGCAAAAATAAATTTTACAATACTACTTATGATAATAAAAATATAAAAGAACGTTATAGTCTATTTTAGTATTTTTATAACTTATAGCAATAAAATATTTTTGTTTACCAAATGCTCAAATAGTGATTTCGAAACATATTGCAATTTTGAAACTCAAAAGTTTACCAAACAATTTCCAATTCTTCTAACAACTAATTTTTTCTACATAACAACAAAAGTTGATTATTTTAAAAGCACATCAATACTAAACCAAGACTAAACTTAAAAAGTTTACTTAAAAGTAAAAAATGTAAATCTTAAAATAAATAATATTTTTATTGATGAAAGTTAATTAGAGTTATTATAAGAAAAAAGTTTAAAAAGTATGTCATTTGCATATGTTTAGAAACAAAATCTTATCTTATCTTATTAATATATTAAAGAAGGATAGGCGCCAAAACATTTGCAAGGATTTTCCATCTAAAATTCTCTAAAAAACTTGTCTCAATTCGTAAGATAATGTAATAAATAATATATATAAGTCAAAATAATATAAATGCGTGATTCAATGCTTTTGAGTTTAAACTTTCAATGCATTCTTAAATCGTGTATTAATATATTAATGTTTACAGTCGCCAAATTACTTGCCTCAATTGTTACTGCCTCCAAAACTTGCATCAATTCGTGAGATAATGTAATAAATAATATATATAAGTCAAAATAATAGAAATACATGATTCAATACTTTTGAGTTTAAACTTCCAATGTATTCTTAAATCATGTATTAATATATTATTGTTTACAATCGCCAAATTACTTACCACCCTCCAAAAGTTTCCTTAAATTTGCAATAAATTTTTATATTTTCATTTTTGTATGATAATAATATCAAATTAAAATAATACATAATCTGCAATATCTTAATCTTTAACAAATTCATGAAAGCAGATTACATACAAATACAACAACCTTCTACTATAAGAACCCGTTTCAATTGATTTACTGGAAACACATGGGTCCTCCAATTTAATTTTTATGATTAAATTTTTTAATAATAATAATTTCAGAGTATGACTCTGACTCTTCGTTTTTTGATTTACAAATGTAAAAGTATTATGCTTTCTACTTACAAAAAGTCATGGACGTGAAACTAAATAATTTGAAATTTGAAATGACAATTTCAATTTCCAAATGCTAATTTTATTTCAATATGGCACTTTGGAATCTATTGACGCCAGCAAATTAGAAACTAGCCCTTCAACTGTTTATAAAGATGCCTATTCTTCCAAACGACTTTCAAATGCCATTGCCAAGTTTGAAGAAACAAGGTTGTGTTCATATAAAAGTCTTCTTTTGTGTTTTCGAAATTGTGTATAAAAGGAAATTAAAATTTTTGTCTCTAATTTTTTCTTTCATTTCATTTACGTTGGCACTAACCTCATCTAAAGGAATGACGTCAATTTTTAATTTGGTCGAAGAAATCAATCTAACGAAAACACAATAGGATGTGAAAATTCGATTGTATGCATTTGGGAGATACCCAGTTATGGGAACAATGAAGAGACGTACAGTCTTGAGATGATATTCGTTGATAGAGAAGTATTTTGTCCTATTTTTTAAGCTCTTTTAATACTATGCGTATCATTCCAAGTGATTAATATTCTATTAAGATTGCAAATAGGACATCATGTGATTTGAATGGGGAGGTTTTAGTTGTAGTTCTAGTCTTGTGAGTGTGAATACTAGATTATAATTTTTACCTAAATTTTGTGTGTTTAAAAACGGGGGCAAAAAGTCTGTGAAGTTATTATGATATAAATAAAGAATTGAATATAACAAAAAATCCAAAACCTCTAGATTTTTGGCAAAAAAAAAAAAAAAAGAGCTCAATTCATACGGTATATTAACTACTTGATTCATGCATTAGTTGTGCAAATAGGACAATTTGCACCATTATTTAATTGCTCGATTCATGCAATATATGTAAAATAGGATATCATGTGTACTTTTAATACCTTTATTCTGTATGCTCAATATTACTGCAACTTTTAAAATCATAAATAAGTTTAAAATTTGTTCTCACTTTGTGTTTTACATTGATAGACATTTTTTTTTGTGTTTTTATCTTCTCTACTAATTAGCATTTAAATTTATTGTAAAAATACTTTCTTTGTGGAGTAGTAGTCACAACGTCTTACACAAAATACTTTTAAAAGCTTTACTAGGGTGGAAAAATTCATGCAAGTGTGAAACGCAGTTTGGATTAAGACATTTAAGCCATTGATCCGCAAGGGACTGCTATATGTGATGAGAAATTTTGTGATTGAGTACAACAGTATTAAGTTTAAGGCTACAACCACAAGTATAAGCTAAATATTATGCCGAAAATGCAAGTTATAAAAGTTGGGGATGATAGTTTTCCATCGCAAATTTATGTATCAAGGCATTTCGGTGAATTATTGTTGGCACGTTGATGAGATCGAGTTGTTTGGTAACAATTGAATAATATTTCGTGTTTACATGTTTTTTATTTATCGAATAATTTATAACGTACAATTATTGTGATCCATGTTTTCTGCCTTTTCTTTTTTTTTTTAATTTTTTTTTCAGATATAATTGGTGAGGTCGTTGCCAAGGACATCACTCGATCTAAAGACATGTCCGGAACAACTACCAAACCGATTGACTTTGTGCTTGAGGATTTGGAGTACGACCTTGTAAATTAATTATAATATTTATTATATGTGAATTAAAATATAATTTATTAGCGTATATTTATTAAAATTTGACATCAATTTTTTTATATGCATAATTTGAACAGAAAAAATCGATTGTCTTGCACTTTGTGGGGGTGATTATGCTGATGAAGTTAATAATATTTTGGAATATGATAATTCAGAACCAGCAATTATGTTATTTCAGATGTGTTGTGCAAAAAAATTCAGAGGTTGGTTTGAGGTGTTATTTATTTTATGTAATAGTTGAGTATTTCAACATAGTTGATTAATATATAGTTTCATGAATTGCAGGCAAAGTCAAAATATGTAATATATGTTATGTTTTGAAAGTTATAGTTAATGCTTAAATCGATGAAGTTAAAAAATATCGTGACAAGTACGACTAATAATATTTTTTAATATCTATATTTTTTTTTATTTCACCATTTTCATTAATACTTTTCACATATATTTCTAATGATTCCTTATAAATTCATTGCAATGCTATTAACTAGAAAAGAATATATCTCTCAAAAGATAAATCAGATGTCTTCCGCTTCTATTTACTCTATTTCTCATGACCTTGCAAGTAGGGCCAGTGAGGTGAAGACTATTTAGCAGTTATTTGAGTCTTTAGAGGTAAATATGTTATCCGCATGAAAATCAAGTTATTATCTGATTAATTTAGTTAGTTGAAGACTTTGTCGTACACTTTTTTGTGTGTGTTAGATGTGCAGTTGTTAGGTTTTTGCTACTATTATAGCTATCGAAAGTGATCAATATTGGTGGCATATATCGTGTAAGAAGTGTTCGAAAAAAGTCAATGATATAGGTACAAGATTTTACTGTGAAAAGTGCAACCGTTTTGACATCGCTGGAGATCCTAGGTTAAAAAATCTTTCATCATTTAACTCGACCCTTTATTATTATTCGTCCTTTATGTAAGTTAGCGATAATTGATGGTAAATTTGTTCTAAAATTGTTATTGTTAGGTTTAAAATTCAGGTGAGAGTCATTGATGGGACTGGCAGTGCTTCGTTCTTGATGTGGGATTGTGAGTGTATGCAGTTGATTGGTAAAAATGTAAATGATTTGAAAGATGAAATGATTAAAGTAAGTTTTTTTAGCATAAATTACTGTTATAATAATTTTTGAATGTAATATGATAGTTTGCAGGATTCTACGTCCGAGAATGAGGTTAGTACCCCGAACAAGACGCCAACCAAACAGTCTACTTCAAACAAAGTTCAAGAAAGCAGCACCGTTAAGAGAGGACTGGATGTCAACCTATTTACTCAGATTTTGAGCAATAAGACCCAAAGAATTGTGAAGGAGGAAAAAAATCGAATGGAGAGATTATTATTAACAAACTATAATTTGTGTTGCAACATTTTGCTTAGTTTATCAATATGGTCATGCTTCCATTGAAATACCTTATGATCTTTTGATAAAAGGGTCAAAATATTCAGTTGCATCAATAGTAGAGAGCACATATCCTTCTTTCTTAGAAAGAGTCAACGATCCTTCATATTTGCAAGAAAGGACCATCTTTGTCCCAACGCTCGAGAGGTTGTTGAAACGGTCAACGAATACATGGTGTCCCTTAATCAAACTTAAGAAAATTCATATTTGAGTTCTGATGCAACTTCCAAATCAGATTCCAATATTGATTTACTGGATGATCTCCATACTCCAGAGTTTTTGAATGGTATTAGATGTTTTGGGATACCTAATCATGAGCTGATGTTGAAAGTTGGCACTCTTGTTGTGTTGTTAAGAAACATTGATCACTCCGCTAGATTGTGCAATGGGACTAGACTGGTCATTACGAAGCTTGGACATCATGTTCTGGAAGCTACAGTTATTACAGAAAGTAATGCAGGACATAGAGTGTTCATTCCAAGATTGACTTTAACTCTATCAGATCTAAGATTACCTTTTAAATTTCAAAGTAGGCAATATCATTTGATTGTCTCATATGCTATGACTATTAACAACAGTCAAGGTCAATCACTATCGCATGTAGGACTTTATTTGAAAAAACTAATTTTTAGTCATGGACAACTTTATGTTGCAGTCTCCAGAGTTACAAACCGTGCAGGATTGAAGATACTAATTTGTGATAGAGATGAAGTATCATACAATTCAACCACAAATGTTGTCTTCAAAGAAGTTTTCCAAAATTTGCTATGTTGAATTTTAAACTTTCATTGAAATAACATTATGTAATATATTGTTATTTATATAATGCTTTTGCATTTGATCTGATTAGAATCAATTTACTTTTATATTTTTTTATCGATATGATTATCTCAACACAAATTCGTGCATCGCAAGAGTGAAAAACTAGTACATGTTATACTAATTTAATTCGATTTCTACGTAACCCTGGAAGCATGGCCGGTCATATGAATTTTCGGGTCTGAAACGAACTTCATAAATTGGACTCTATATGGGCCCCAAATCATAGTATGTATTCAAAATTCGTAAAAAATTTACGGAACTAATTGTTAACTTAAAACTCAATAATAAAATGACAAACAAAATATAATATACAAAATATTTATATTATAATTAAATAACAATGTCGAAAACGTTCCAAAAGAAAAAAAATAGTAATAATTTAAAGTGCTAAAAAAATAGTATGACTCAAACGTTTTGGACTCATGTATCGCAAGTGTACGATATCAATTTAACAAGTAGTAAAGTGGACCTAAAGAGTCTGGATTATCGTCCCATGAAGACTATTTTATTTGAATATTAATTTAACTAATTCTACCTCTTATTTGATGAAAACAAATTTTATTGCAAAATGTTGATTAATACTATGATTATTTAAGAAAGAAAAACTATTGAACGAATAAATATGATGGTTAAAGTGTCGGAACTCACAATTTCATTGTAGTTATCACCTTTAATCTTGCCTTTCGAAGTCAATTTCTACAATTGTATTCGGTCGAATTTACCAATTAAATAAATGTATCTCTCTCGAGTTCAAATCAATCCTATTTAGTTAAGTCAACTCACTACATTTCTATGTGAATCTGAATATGCCTTAGCTAAACTTATTTATTAAACAACTAAGAATTCAATTAAAGACCGCAACAATATAAAAAACGTATCTTTACCTTTTAACCAGTTATCGAATATTACTACGTTGTCTAAATTAATAACCCACCTCTCGACTTGTTAAAATCCACACATCAATGATCAAATAGTTCAAGCAATAAAGGAAGAAACAAAATCAATACATGAATCTATGAATTTCACAAAACTTGAGAATTGAAAGTAAAGTTTCAAATTAGGTTACATACCGTTCGTCTCAACTATAAGTTTAGCTATTTATCATAAGGGAAAAAAGAAAGCAAGAAGAATTTGGAATACATCACCAGGATTAAAGAAAAGACGAGAAATAATTGAATATCTTGAACCAAAATTCGCTGTCTTTACGTCTCAATCTTGAAAATTACATTCGTTCTTTTTTGTTCTTGTTGGCTCATCAAGTTGTCTCTTGTCTCCTTGATTTTCCAAACCCTAATCTGACCTAAATTAGGTATTTTTATAGTATTTACGCCTCTTAAACTCGTGTTACTTGAAAAGGACACAAATATTGCTGAATCTCAATTAAAAATTTAAAAAAACTCAATCGGGTTGCGATTAGGCCACAGTTTGCCAACCACAGTCCAAACCGAGACAAACCTTTTTTCACTGTTTGCCATGGTCCCGCCGCGGTTTGCAAGTTTGTTTGTCAATTTCCTCCATTTTGTAGTTTCGTTCTTCAACTTTCAAAGTTGTACAATTTAGTCTATACTTCAAGTTTTTTTTGCAGAGTTTGTCCCTTTTGCCCCAAGTCCTTCAACATTTATCCCACAACTTCCAAGAGCTTTCATATTGGACATTGAACCTATTTAGTCATCCGAATCTAGTCTATCTCAAGTTTCAGAAGTGTGCAAATCAATCTTCACACTTTTTGTAAGTTAAATTCTACTCCTGAAACTTGTGACATTCCTCAAATAGCTCTCTTAATGATTCTTATCACTCTTGTGTCATCATATCAATCTTCAAATGCTTCCGATCAACTCTCATTTAGCTTGAATTCTCAATCTTCAATTTCGACCCATTTGTACTTTTTGCAAAGGTCAAAAATCTAATTAAATTTTTTTGTAATTAAAACTAAGGATATATTTATTTTTTTTATCAAATAAGGACCAATTATGTACTAAAACACATAGATTAGGAACTTCTGTGCTAAAAAGTAAACATTAGGGACCGTTTTCTGTACTAAAAGCATTTTCCCATAAATGTGAGGCCCAAAACAACCTGTTTTGGCAATGCAAGACAAAAGACTTAACATTTATGGGAGGGATTTCTCCCACCGGTTGCCTGCTCAAGTCCCGACGGTTTGACCGACAAACGAAGGGGAAAAAGGAATGAATCTCTTGGTTGTACCCTATTGGAGTGGGGTGAAAGATGACCTTTTTTTTTTTTTTTTTATTTTTAAAATAATAGAATGTGAATATACTATTTTGTCCTTGTTAAATTTGTCAAATTTAGGTTACGGGCTTGATTTTCTGTCAATTAACTGACCTCTATACGAAATATGTCTAGATTCCAAAAGTCATTTCGGTGAATATAATTAGACAATTTGGGACTTGATTACACATTTTTATTAATTTAAGTAAAAATCTGTAAAAACAATATAAGATTTAGGATCTATTTACATTTTTGAAAAGGTTATGGTCCCCAATTGCAATGTTTCCATTATATTTTCTTTTTTTTTTCCTGTTATTTTAATTTATTAAGCTAAGGGCAAAATCGTAAAAAATGACCATTTTAGATCATCTGTGCAAATTAATTAAGGATATGGACGATATCTACGAATAAAATTGAATGAGAATGATATTGTTATAAAGTTGAAAGAATGAGGAATGTGAGTGTAATTAACTATTTATTCTTTTAATTTTTTTGATTTTCTAAAAGTAACAAGAAAAAGAATGACAAAAAGACATACCTCGATATGACCTCTAGATGGGCAAGTCCCTAGCACAACTTGTTAGACTTAATATATACAATAATATAATATAATTATTATTTTAATTAGAAACAAAACAAGATTATAAATGAACAACAGTTGCAGAATAATAAACAATAATTTACTAGAACACAAGATCAAACAAACCGAGGCTTGTGTATTCACATTATCCTTAAAACAAATTCGCTCTTTACCATATGTTCTTGTATGTAATGAACGTATGCTTCCTAGGATATAACAGAGAAACTGTTAGCACGAAACTGCTAAACTAGCGAACTAAGCCACTACTAAAATGGGATCACCAAGAGGACACTTGAATATTTGGAACAGAAAAAACTAATAGAAGAAGAATGAATTTCCATGTGTTGGATTGTGGCTCCCACTCTCAGAATGACCACTTACCTCCTCCTCCATTAACAGCAGCCTTTAGTAATACAATAAACATTCAGTTGCCTTTAGGAAAAAGCCTGCTTCCTAGAATACAACGGAGAAACTGTTAGCACGAAACTGCTATACCAACGAATTGAGCCACTGCCAGAATGGGATCACCAAGAAGACACTTGAATATTTGGAACAAAAAAAATGAGTGGAAGAAGAATAAATTTTTGTGTGTTGGATTGTGGCTCCCAGTCCCAGAATGACCACTCACCTCCTCATATATTAACAATAGCCTTTAGTGACACAATAAGCATTTAACTGCCTTTAGGAAAAAGCTAGAAATTTAATTTTGTAATTAAAGGAAAAAAAAAAAAAAATTGCAAAACATGGAGTTGAATATGTGGCCAATTTTGGTTTGACATTCTTGTATGCAGGTCGTGCTCACACATGAGTTCAATGACCCGAGGTGTTAACCGGTCCGTGATTTGCACCCCTACGGACGCGCATAAAGAGAGCCTCTAAGCTACGCATGATTACACCTTTCAAAAGGGGTAGCCATATATATACCAATCCACGTTTTCCTATTTTTCCGATGTGGGATAGAACCATTTTTTCCCCTCCAACCATCTCCAACTCCAACTCCATTTTTGAGCCTCAATTTCTCATTCACCCAAGTATCATTTTGGGCGAGTAAATACATATGATTTCGATGTTCTCACAAAGAAAAACTCGAATATACTTTTGTTTTCATCAAATAGGAAACAGGTCTCAAGAAAAATCATGCACAATCATGGCACAATTTTCTAATTTAAAACACAAACTTAGATGCTTGTGTTGGAAAATATATTGGTGGCAAATAGAATTTTCACTAATGAATGTGAAATTGAATCCCACATTGGTTGAGAATTAGGATTGGGAGATGAGCTTAAAAGGGATTGCAATCCCACATTGGTTAGAAATGAAAAAGTAAGAATTTATGGGGACTATAAATACTAATTCCATCCCACATTGGAAAAAGGATCAAATATGAAAATGTGTGGAAAACTTAAATAGTTGTCCCACATAGAATAAAAATGAGTTTGTGGACCAATTTATATATGGTTAACAATTTGTAAGGTATAACCATTTGTTGCATAGAGACTTCTCTATGGCCTACGCGCCCGCAGGGGAGTGCAAATCTTGGACCGACTTGGCCTTCGAGCCTTGAACTTGTGTGCGGGCGCGACTTGCGCACACGAATGTCGAACCGAATGAACCAAAAATTGGCCACAAAGTGCAAGCCACATTTTGGAATTTTGTTTTACGGTTTTTCATTTAAAACATAACTCTAAAACTGATTTTCATTTATTTTTTAACTCCAAAACGCCTGGAGTAAAGGTACTGCACTAAATGCAAAAGGCTCCTCCTTGCCTATATATATATATATACAGCAACAATTCTTCAGTTAAAAAATAAGAACAACAAAGCTACTCCATGAAATCTCTCTGCATTCGCATTCCTGTCTTCTTCCAATCATTTGGTGATTCCGTTTTGACACATTTCAGCTTCGATTGCACAGCTTGCAGCTCACACCGTCAGATTCGGGAAGCAAGCGCTCGAGTTACTTCGATGAGGGGGCGAATATTGCTTTAAGGACACTGTGTTGAACATAGGCCTCGACTCTAAGACGGTGATTTCATTTTCTATCCAGCACTGTTTAATTTACTGCTTTATCTTCTTGTAAATTATTTTGTAATTTGTTTCGTTAACTTTTTAACAAGTTATGTTACAAACAATCTTAAAGCAATAGTCTTTTTGTTAAATAGTTCTCTGAAAAAAAACGTTTTCAAAATAGTTTTCTTATTGTTCCTTAAGACCAGTTGATTTAATCTATATCATTTTTTGTACTGATATTCTGATTGTGTTTCAGAAATGGAAAATACACCTACCAATAACGCTTGTGACATCCGGAAATGAAACAAAGGTCTCCAATGGTGTCGAATGCGGCTCAGCCGTGGCTATGCCAAGTTCGATGTGGCTCAAGTAGTGGCTCTAGTAAATACGCATCGTGGTTCATATGCCAAGTCTAGTCACCGCCCTAAGTGGAACTAAGATCGTGGCTTCCATGCTAAGTCCGCTATTGGTCCAACTGTGATAGTCCCTGCTAATCACTAGGAAAACCCAGAGAAGTTCAATGATTCGAATTTCAAGAGGTGGCAACAAAAAATACTGTTTTACCTCACGACCTTGAATCTTGCGAGATTCTTGATCGAGAATGCTCCAAAGCTCCAAGAGGGTCAAGGAGACATTCAAGCAATCAATGCAATGGATGCCCGAAACATTCGATTTCGTGTGCGGAATTATGTTATGAATGGATTTGGCGATTCATTGTATAATGTGTATCGCACAATAAAAATGGCTAAGGAATTATAGGAGTCTTTGGACAAAAAGTACAAAACCGAGGATGCCGGGGCTAAGAAGTTTCTTGTTGGCCGCTTTTTGGAATACAAAATGGTGGACTCCAAATCAGAATCAACAAGTACAAGAACTATAAGTGATCTTGCATGAAATTCATTCCGAGGGAATGGTTGTGAGTGAATCCTTCCAAGTGGCATGTATAATTGAAAAGCTACATCCTGCATGGAAGGATTTCAAAAACTACCTAAAGCACAAGCGAAAGGAAATGAACGTTGAGGAACTAATTGTTAGACTTCGAATTGAAGAAGACAACAAAAGTTCTGAAAGAGGGTTCAATCCGGTTGTGGTCAAAGCCAATGTTGTGGAGCATGGCCAAAGCTCCAAGACCAACAAGAACAAGTCTGGGCCATCTGGTGGAAAAGGGCCCAAGTTGGGACCAAAAGATGGAATTTCTAAAAAGAAGTTTCAAGGAAAATGCTTCAATTGTGACAAGATTGGTCACAAGTCTACGGAGTGCCGTTTGTCGAAGAAGAAAAAAGAAGCAAACATGGTTGAAGATTCATCTGACATGAACCTTGTAGCTGTCATTTCTGAAGTGAACCTGGTGGGTTCAAATTCGAGAGAATGGTGGATGGATAGACACCGTGTTACCCGACATGTTTGCTCCGACAATGAGATGTTTAGTGGTTTTGAAGAAGCGATGGAGAAAAGTCAGATATGAAAAATTCAAAGAACCTCTCAAATCAAGGGCCATGGAAAGGTGGTTCTAAAGATGACGTCTCGGGAAAGAGTCGACTCTAAACAACGTGCTCTATGTGCCGTAGATTCACAAGAATTTGGTGTCCTAGCTCATTGTTGAACAAGCATGGATTTCAGATGGTGTTTGAGTCGACAAAGTTATTTTGTCTAAGTCTGGAATGTTTGTAGGAAAGGGTTATGTAAGTGATGGGCTCTTTAAGGTCAATGTTATGGCTATTAAGCCAAAAATGAATAAAATGAAAAACTCTTCCGCTTACTTGCTTGAGTCTTCCAATTTGTGGCATGGTAGACTAGGACATGTTAATTATGACATTTTATGTAGACTAATTAACTTGAATTGCATACCTACATTCTAAATTGATAATAAACATAAGCGTGAAACTTGTGTTGAGACAAAATTGACAAGGTCATCATTTCAATCTGTTGAAAGAAAAACTAAACCACTTGATTTAATTCACACCGATGTACGTGATTTAAAATCTTTACAAACAAGGAGAGGCAACAAATACTTTATTACTTTTATTGACGATAGCACAAAATATTGTTTTGTGTATTTGCTTATAAATAAAGACGAAACTATAGAGAAATTTGTTCTCTATAAGAATGAAATTGAAAATCAACTCAACAAGAAGATCAAAGTGTTGAGAAGTGATAGATGTGGTGAATATGAATCACAATTTGCTGAATTCTGTGTACAACATGGAATTAAACATGAAACAACATCACCTTATTCACCTCAACAAAATGGTGTTGCTGAACGGAAAAATAGAACATTGAAAGAAATGATGAATGCAATGTTGTTAAGTTCTGGATTACCTCAGAACATGTGGGGAGAAGCTGTGTTATCAGCTAATTACCTTTTAAATAAGGTGCCCTGGAAGAATAAAGATAAGAGCCCCTACGAGTTATTGAAAGAAAGAAAGCCTTCCTACAAATACTTACGAGTGTGGAGGTGTCTTGTCAAAGTGGTGGTACCTACACCAAAGAATGTGAAAATAGGACAAAAAACTGTTGATTGTATATTTATCGGATATGCACATAACAATAACGCTTATCGATTTCTTGTGTTTGATTCAAAAATTGCTGATATACACAAAAACACGATAATGGAATCGAGAAATGCATCATTCTTTGAACATGTATTTCCATACAAGTCCAAAGAAGAAGCCTCTTCTAAACGGACATATGAGACTATGATTGAGAATAGTCAGGACCAAGAAATAGAAGAGGAAGTTGAGATTGAACCAAGACGTAGCAAACAAGAAAGGATAGAAAAAACTTATGGTCCTGATTTTTTGACTTATATGCTAGAAACTGAATCTCAAAACTTCAAAGAAGCTGTAAACTCTTCAGAAGGACCTCAATGGAAAGAGGCCATTAAAAGTGAAATAGATTCCATTTTGCAAAACCATACATGGGAGTTGGTGGATCTTCCTTCGGGAAGCAAACCACTAGGCTACAAATGGATTTTCAAAAGAAAATGAAAGTATATGGAACTATTGATAAGTACAAGGCCGACTTGTAATTAAAGGTTACAAGCTACGAGAAGGCCTTGACTACTTTGACACTTAATCTCCTAGAAACGAGAATAACTTCCATTCGGATGATATTAGCGATTGCGCTTTGTACAATCTCGAAGTACATCAAATGAATGTTAAACTACTTTTCTAAATGGAGATTTAGAAGAAGAAATTTACATGAAACAACCCGAGGGATTTTCTGCACCAGGACAAAAAAACAAGATGCGTAAATTGGTGAAGTCATTATATGGCTTAAAACAAGCACCAAAATAGTGGCATGAAAAATTTGACAATGCCATGATGGAAAGTGGATTTAAAATCAATGAATGTGACAAATACGTTTACATCAAAGACATGAAAAATGGTTATGTCATTTTATGTCTTTATGTTGACGACATGCTCATCGTTGGTAGCAATAATAAGATGATTAAATCTACAAAAAATATGTTGAATTCAAGATTCGACATGAAGGATATATGTTTAGCTGATGTGATTCTTGGAGTTAAAATTTCAAGAACATCAGATGGACTCGTTATAAGTCGGTCACATTATGTGGACAAAATTTTGGAAAAATTCAATAATGATGATACTGGTGTAGCTAGAATACCGATAGATACAAGTCAACATCTATCGAAAAATAGAGACGATGGTATTTCTCAAGTTGAGTACTCTAGAATAATTGAAAGTCTTATGTACTTAATGAGTTGTATAAGACCAGATATAGCTTATGCAGTTAGCAAACTGAGTATCGTAAGCTAGCAAACTGAGTAGATATACCAGTAATCCACGGTCTGACCACTGGAAAAGAATAGTAAGAGCACTGAGATACTCGTGATTATGGACTGCACTATACCATATATCCTCCAGTTATTGAAGGATATACAGACGCTAATTGGATATCTGATATTAAGGTCTCAAAGTCTACCAAATGGATTTGTATTCACTTTGGGAGGTGCAATGATATCGTGGAAATCCTCTAAACAAACAATTATTATGAGATCTACTATGGAATCCGAGTTTATAGCTCGATAAATGTGGTGAAGAGGTCGAATGGCTACACAATTTCTTAGAGGATATTCCAAGATGGTCAAAACCTCATGCCAAAGAATTTGCATACATTGTGATAGTCAATCATGCGATTGAAGGGCACAAAGCAACATGTACAATGGTAAGTCTAGACACATACGTTGTAGACATAATACCATAAGACAAGCTTACTCTCAATTGGAGTTATCTCTATTGACTATGTAAAGTCTAAAGATAACATTGCGATCCGCTAACCAAAGGGTTAAATAGAGAGTTAGTTGCAAAGTCATCTAGAGGAATGGGACTTGAGCCTCTGAAAGAATAAGTTATTGTAATGGAAACTCAACCTAGCTAACTGGAGATCCTAAGATCTAGGTTCAATGAGAAAACCTAATTACAAATACTTAATATGATCAATGCGGGGGTTATCTTTGTAATAACAAAGATGCCCGTGGAAAGAGGATAAGTAATAGGCTTTTAATAATTCTTATGCATCAAAAATTCGAGTGGAATAATGCGGGTTACTCTTGATTAAGAAATCACCTATGTGAGAGAGAAGTGGGGCCGCTTCGAAGGGAATTGTGAGGCTCAATTCGTAATAACTCTCACTGAATCAGGCATATATTCATGGCCACAAACGAACATACCAATGAGAACTGAAATGTATTAGGAAGAATCCTGTGTGAGGTACATTATCGTTTACACAAAAGGCAGAATAGTTCAAAGACATCGTGTATACTAATCAGCTAGTAAAGTAAATGTACTTTAATGAGGGAAGGTTCAAAGGTAACTCCTACCTATCCTATGCAGGTTTCAACTATGGAACTTTATCACCAAGTATTCCGTGTCTCTCATCAATTTTCATTCATGTAGGGGATTCTTGGAAAATAAATTGGTGGGAAATAGAATTTTCACTAATGAATGTGAAATTGAATCCTACATTGGTTGAGAATTGGGATTGGGAGAGGAGCTTAAAAGGTATTGCAATCCCACATTGGTTAGAAATGGAAAAGTGGGAATTTATGAGGACTATAAATACTAGTTCCATCCCACATTGAAAAATGGATAAAATATGAAAATGTGTGGAAAACTTAAATAGTTGTCCCACATAGAATAAAAATGAGTTTGTGGACCAATTTATATATGGTTCACAATTTGTAAAGTGTAACCATTTGTTGCATAGAGACTCCTCCATGGCCTACGCGCCCGCAGGGAGGTGCAAATCTTGGACCGACTTGGCCTTCGAGCATTTAACTTGTGTGCGGGCGCGACCACATGCATACGAATGTCGGACCGAATGAACCACAAAGTGCAAGTCACGTTTTGGAATTTTGTTTTACGATTTTTCATTTAAAACATAACTCCAAAACTGATTTCTATTTATTTTTTAACTCCAAAACGTCTGGAGTAAAGGTACTACACTAAATGCAAAAGGTTCCTCCTTGCCTATATATATACAGCAACAATTCTTCAGTTAAAAACAGAACAACAAAGCTACTCTACGAAATCTCTGATGCACATTCTTGTCTTCTTCCATCGCTTGGTGATTCCGCTTTCACATTTCAGCTCGACCACAGCTTGCGCTTCACGCCGTTGTATCCCGGGAAGCAAGCTCTCTAGTTACTTCTTGAGGGGGCTTAATATTGCTTTAAGGACATTGTGTTGAACATAGACCCCGGCTCCAAGACGGTGATTTCATTTTCTGTCCAAAGACTGCTTAATTTATCGCTTTATCTTCTTGTAAATTATTCTCTAATTTGTTTCGTTAACTTTTTAACAAGTTTTGTTACAGACAGCTTGTGCCAGGTCAAACAATGGTCGAGCTACCTGGTCTAGGTGGCTTAGCTTAGATTCATACTTCTAGGCTTCTAGCCTCATTTGTATGTAGGGAAGTATCAATTTGACCTAAAATTATTATAGCGAAAACTGTGGTTAGTTGGAATTTTTCTAAGAGAGGGGAATTGGAAAGATGGGCACAAAAATTAAACTTAACTATTTCAACCTTTTGAGAACCTCACCCATATAGGAGACGAATGCTAAAAGAGTTAATTCAATTGTTGTACGTCCCACTTTCAAATTTTGGCAAATGATGGGAAATTTTGAATTTATTTTTCCATTATCAGCATAATTCTGGTTACTTTTTTTTTTTTTTCTCTATAACTTAATTAATTTTTTTTAGTTACACTTATATCAACCTCTAAGAGACGCCTTATTGTTAATATTTCGAGTGTGTTGGAGTTGATTTCTATTAATTTTAGTATGTTTTTGAGATTGTAGGAAAAATCCCGAATTTGAAGCGCATCAAGGAAAATAAGTTGAAAAATAAGAAGGAAAGAGATATTTTGAGGTGGAATTGAAGATGTAAGTAAAGAGCCGAACACCAGGGGTGAAATGAGAAGACCAAGAGATGAAAAGAAACGCGGTGAGAAGAAAAGAGCAAATCCTTCGCTTGAGTGAGGCCACTAGATAGCGTAAGAATAGCAAAACAACTCTATCCGCTTGAGTAGTCCTATTTCTCGCGAGTAGACTCGGAAAAAATTTCTCTTGTTCTAACCATGCTTGAGCAGGACTTCGTTGAAAGTCGAGGGTCAATTTTTATTAGACTTTTAGGGTAATTTTGTTTATTTTTGGTACGAATTTTTAAGCCCTAAACGTAAACCTATATATAAATGAAAAGTTTCTACATCAATAGGGAGATGCTTATAGGCAAAACACAAGAATTCTCTCTCAAAATTATATCAATTCCGGGTTTCTTGGGTTCAAAGCAAGGAAAAAGAATATAATTGGATACCATTTGAAGAGATTAATCATGGGTTCAAGATTTTTCTTCTATTATTCCACACTACGTGATGTTATTCTATCTTATTACGTGTTTTTGTAATTTGAATATGCTCGGTTTAGTTCTTATTATGTGCTAGGATGATGCTTTAAACTTATTTGGATGCTTTGACTCTATTTTCTAGTTTTTGACATTAAATATTCTTTCTTTGTTTGAGTGGTTATTATCTTTTTCATTAATTTCTTTCATTTGGCCAATAATCGGATTGTTTGTGAACTGTATTGATACATAGAGGTGAAAGACACGCTTAGCACTTATAACAAGTACCATATATTCCGATAACGAATAAAGTTATATCGCTATGGCTTTCGTCATCTCTCTATAATTTTTGGTTGGTCTAACTGCGTTTTTATATATTCATAATTTTTGTACAAATATATGAGATTCATATATAGAAATAGATTTGACTATGTTTAAAAGAGATTGTCAAATAATTTAGAGATATTAATTGAATATTGTCATTAACTTGATTATATGAATTAAAGTCAAAGAATAGGTGGAGACAAAGTACTAGCACCATTACTTAATTCAAAGTTTCTAAAATTTGTTTGATTCATTTTACGTGTGTTTAGTAGTTTTTATTTAAAACTCAACAATGACACAATTTGTGCAATGTACTTTTCTTCAATTAGAGTTAGAAATAAGTAATTTTAAATATAAGTACATAATATTCGTTGGATTGCCACTGAATTCATATACATTTTATTACTTGTCTACGATATTGTGCACTTGCAGAATTTTAGTGAACATAGACTTTACAACATTCAAGTTTTCTTATTTTTAATTTTTTCTTAACTTCAATTGAGAATTTTGACCATACTCGAGAATATTTTTGTTTATATAATTTCTATTGTTTATTTTTATTTATTTATCTCAGATTATATGGATGTATCAAGATTAATTAATTAGTCAACACGTCTTTTAAATATGATAATATAAATCATAATTATGTCATGATATTAACAATAACTATTATTAAATTATAGATTTAAATATAATCATATTATGAAAATTCTATTTATCCATTTACATAAATTAAATTCCAAATTAGAAGTAAAAAATTTCAACCTCTTTTGTCCAAGTGAATAAAATTCTCCGCAGTAACAAAGAGTAAATAGATTATGTATCCTATATCGATCCACATAAATAAAAAGTATGTGAAGAACAAAATATTTTAATTTTACGTGTCACGGTATGTGTACTACTCGTGTATAATACGTTATATTTACTAATCATTGTCCAACTCTTTTGGCAGAAAAAGATGTTAGTGTCTTCATTTTTAATTTTTAGTATAAAAATTGTCTACATAACATATACGACATACTTGTCACATTATTGAGAGTTTCATATTAAATAAGTAACGAGCAAGTCAAATAACGTAAAATAAACAAATTTCATCCGATAAGCGTGGGATTAATTTATTTAATGAAGAAAGACATTTCAACATATTGACGTATTTATGAAATTAAATATTTGATAATTGATCGGTTAGTTGTAGACTGCAGATAAATTTTCCTCAAATTGGACAAAGGTTTCTAATTAATTAAAGACTAGCAGAATATATTGTTGACTAGCAATTAACAATTTTCATATCAACATCAAAATTACTTAATAATACATTAAATTATATCCATTATAAAAATAATAATTCCTGGCCTGCTATCTTTTATTGGTAACGTACGTAGGACGACATTACATATAATATAATATGTAGTAAGTATCATAAACGATATATTTAGCTTTTTTTTTTTGTTTTTTTTTTTTTATTTTTTTATATATATATATTGTAAAGTTACGTAACATAATTATAATGGTTGAACAGCAAGCAGAACTTTATCATTGCTAGCCAGGGAACGGGATCGGGGATTTAACACAGATATTATGGTACTTCATCTTAAATGTGAGAGTTACGTTTATTGTACCGTGCTGGATTTTCTAACATGATCCTCTGCCAACGGTTGAAAAACAGGTCCTACTGGCTGCTGTCTCGCACCCCTTGGCGGGCGGTGTTGGTTAAGTGACATAAAATTTACCTTGTCAAACGATCAAACATGACAATGGATTCAAATTTGTGAGCCATGGAATAGGATTGGGGATTTATGCTGGTCAGTAAATGGATCAATGAAACTGTTTCCACTAGCAGAGATGTATTTACAACTAGTATACCGCTTCTCCGCAATGTGGTTCGACCGCAGGATCTATGAGAATAGGTCACTGAGATTTAAATAATTTGTTCTTCTTGATGGACGATGACGACGATCTGAGTTATGGTGATTATGGTTTTAGGATTGAAACAGTGCGTAGAGCAATGAGAAGATAGTTTGAGAGGGAGATTGAAAACGTAGAGGCACACATACGTATATATTCTTTTTTTTTCTTTCAGTAGCAAGAAAAACTATATACGGTCGTGATAAAGAAAACTAGCGACCCTCAACCTAGATCTGACTCTTTCTATATATTTTCTCAAAAGCCAATGTTATTATTTTTATTTTTTATAGGGATATCAACAAAAAAATAGGCTAAAAGACGTGGGATGGTGTGAAACTTCTACTACAAACTTGAAATCTTGAATAACACAATTTGAGGTAAGAATTTAATTTCTATCAACAATACCCTCTATGTGAAATTGTTGAAAATAAATTAGATAAAATTTAAATTATTATATGTGATTCTTCTCTAATTGCTTAAATTTGGCATAGATATTACAGTAAGACAAAACAACTAAGTTTAGGTATTGTTGCCTGTTGATAAAAAATGTGTATGTCTTCCTACGATAAAAAAATAAATTCGATATCTACATGAATGGCCTTTTGAAGACAATATTTAAATGAGTAAACGTAGCCCATTTCTAAAGGTTTAAACTTTTGAAGAAATGGTTAACAAAATGAATGAAATCAATCTGAGTAATATAATGTACACTTAAGACTTGATTTTTCATCTTAAAAGGTCAATCTTGTTAAGAGGAGTAGTCCAAGTCCTTATATGTCGATTATAGTTTCGATAGTTAATAGATATAAGATCTATCCATTAACATGTCCCGGTAATCCATAATCAACTTCCTTTCATAGTACCCTACCTAGGGAATTAGGAAGGAAGCTTCGGGCTCATATTGGTAATGTGTTGAAAACGGGAATTGAACTCTATGAGATCTAATATCCCATGACTCTATTCCTTGGCAGGAATAGTTGGGTCGAAAGAAAGTCTTTATATATTCATTATAGTTTCAATAATTATTCAATATGAGATTTATGTTTTAACAAATTTCCCCAATTTCAAGAGTCCATGTGATATCCTGGGTGGAAAAAAACATTTGTTTATGTTTCCATATATCTAATAATTAAAATTATATGCAGGAAGCACATGCATCATGTGATTGTAAGTACTGTTAATTAACTAAGAAGTCAACTTTAATTTTATATGCAAAAGATTCGTCATCAGCTTGCACAGTGGAGTACTAATCCAAATATTAAGAGACATTAGGCTGAGAAAAGAAGATGAGTTTGAGTTCTGTAGAGATGGAGTGGAGCTTCATTGTTTATTCCGGCACCATCTTTTACCAATCTTGATCTTCATATTTTACAAAAGAAGGTCAAATTACAATAGGCTACCTCCAGGACCACCTGGATGGCCACTATTTGGTCACATTTTCAACCTTGGAACCATGCCTCATAGAACCATAGCAGGGCTTAAACAAAAGTATGGCCCTGTTGTGTGGCTAAAGATAGGTTCAGTTAACACAATGGTTATACAGTCTGCAGATATAGCCAATGAATTCTTCAAGAACCATGATCTCTCATTCATCGACCGCAACCTTACTGACACCTCGAGGTCGAAGAATTACCACAAGGGTTCTTTAGCATTGGCTCCATATGGTGTCTATTACGCGATGATGAGGCGGCTCTGCACTGTGGAAATGTTTGTTAACAAAAGAATCAACGAAACAGAGTCTGTAAGGAGAAAGTGCATTGACAATATGCTATTGTGGATAGAAAAAGAAGCAAATTCTGTGGAAGGAAGGAGGAATGGTATTCAGGTGGCACGATATATTTTCTTGGCATCGTTTAACATTATAGGGAATCTGATGTTATCCCAAGATTTAGTGGATCCAGAGTCGAAAGAGGCTTCAGATTTCTTCAATGCCATGAAGGGAATTATGGAGTGGAGTGGCCGTCCGAATATTTCAGATTTATTCACTTGGCTTAGATGGCTCGACCTGCAAGGTCTAAGAAGAAAAATGGACCGTGATATGGGGAAAGCAATAGACATTGCTTCAAAATTTGTCAAGGAGCGTATAGAAGAATGCAAGGCAGCCGGACAAGAGAGGAAAGACTTCTTGGACGTGTTGCTCGAATTTGAAGGAAGCAAGAATGAACCTGCTAAATTATCAGAACTGGAGATCAACATATTCATACTGGTATATTTCTATTTCCATTTTTACTAAAATTCAGCTGGCTAAATCATTAGAGTCCGGTCCCGTCCCCTACCCCTGCCCCTGACTTTAAACGAAGATCATATGTACGTGTTTGATGTTTCCTTCTTTCAAAACTTCAGCTTTTGATTAAAAAGTGAATTTGGCCTGCACGTGTGCTTGTTGAAGACATAAATGAAATGATTCGACAATGTTGTTGGAAATCTTTTACCACAGTTGACTGATCTTTTACCATAAATAATTTCTATTTCGTTAGAATTTCTAAAAAGCATTGCTAAGCAACTGCATTCCAATGCAGGAAATCTTCTTTGGCGGTTCAGAGACTACTAGCACCTCCATTGAGTGGGCATTGACGGAGCTTTTACGCAACCCGAAAACAATGATCAGGTTGAAAAATGAGATTTCAAGCATCGTAGGATCAAACAGGAAATTTGAAGAAAGTGATATCGATAAACTCCCTTACTTGCAAGCAGTAATCAAAGAAACACTACGCTTACATCCTCCAATTCCTTTCCTCTTACCACGAAAAGCGATTAAGGACACTAATTTTATGGGGTATTTGATACCAAAAAATACTCAAGTTTTTGTTAACGTTTGGGCCATTGGAAGAGACGAAGAAAATTGGGAGGAGCCTTCGGATTTTAAGCCGGAAAGGTTTTTGGGCTCAAAAATGATTACAAGGGACAACATTTTGAGTTCATTCCATTTGGTGCAGGCCAAGGATTTGTCCGGGCTTCCATTAGGCCATCGCATGATATACTTTTTGTTAGGATCGTTGCTTCACGAATTCGATTGGGAACTTGACTTTTCTACAAATCCTAGCACCATTGACATGAATGATATGATTGGAACCGTTGTGCGAAAACTTGAACCCTTGAAGGTGGTACCAACAAAACGTGTAGTATGATTAATCTTGTATTGGACTTATATATGTATCTTTTGGTTAGTGGGAATCGAGCAAGCTCGATGCCTAAATTAGGTTGTGGTTTTTAGATGAAGAGTGCGAAAATTTGAGAAAGCAAGCATGTGTGGAGAGTTTGTGTAAAAGATTTCCCGTTATTAAATAAAATAACTCCTCTACTTATATATAGAGTGAAACATCTACAAATTAATGGTATTGGAACTAAAGAAAATCTATTAATTTAGTGAATATTTCTTATTTTCTTAAAAATTGTACATTGTTTACTAACTAACTATTCTATGTATTTATTTAACCAAACAAAATTCATCAATCTACTTATTTTTTCCAAATTTGATTGTACATTATTCAATCTACTGTACATTATGAACATTTAACCAAGCAAAAACTATATTAAAGAAATAAAAGCCATAGTAACACAACAAATCATACATACAACAATGGCTTCTCATCTAAAAGGTGTAAAGAAATCAACAATGACAGATGAAATGCAGAAAGCATTGTGTGAGTACAACAAAGATAATCCAGGTAGCACTCAAAAACAATTGCAATTGTGGGTTTTAGAAAAAAAAAAAAAAAAACTTGTGAGTCAAGGGATGGTATCAAATATGATCAAGTAGTCTACGGATTATCTCTTAGCTGCTCTTGAAAAAGATGATGTTAAGCGATACAAATCAACAAAATACCCTAGTTGGCTGTGTTGAAAACACTATGATATTTCTGTAGTGAAAAGTCTAAATTAAATTGACTACAAACAGCCGGCTTATATAGCCAATTACAAGAGGATAAAATCAAAATAACCACCCACATTTGAATGACCTAAAAACGTGATAATATACTAATCCTAAACCACTAACCCTTATAGATAAGCTTTATCTTATAGATAAGGTTTATTAACCAAAATTCCTAATAAACTCAAATCCTAATAAAACAGTAAGTCATAATAACTAACAATCTCTCCCTTAAACCGAACATTTCTCAAGATTCGCTTTATATCGAAACTCACAAACTCCAATCATATTTCGAAGCTTCAAGAATGTCTCCAACTTCAAAGGCTTTGTCATTATGTCAGCGCTTGTTCTTGAGTATTGCAATGCACCAGTTCAACAATGCCATCTCTTGCAAGATCACGAAGGAAATGGAAGCGAATGTCAATATGTTTACTTCGACCGTGCAGAACAGGATTCTTGGATAACTTAATAGTTGAACTATTGTCACACAAAACAGCAGTACACTTGTTCTGCATATAACTAAGTTTTTCTAGAATTCTTCTCAACCACACACTTTGACAAGCACAAGAGGCGGCAAAGACTATGTACTCACCTCGATGAGTAGACAAAGTCACCATAGGTTGTTTCTTGGACGACCATGACACTGCTCCAGAACCAAGCAAAAATACGTATCCTGAGGTACTCTTCCGACCATCCAAATCCTCGGCAAAATCACTGTCAGTGTAAGCTATAAGATCCTTGCAGCCCCCTTTCTTGTAAAGGATCCCCAACTCAGTTGTGCCTTTCAAATACCTGAGTATTCTCTTTGCTGCAAGCCAATGAAGCTCAGTAGGACAAGACATGAACCTACTAATAACACTTACTCCATACATCAAATCAGGTCTAGTTGCAGTCAAGTACATGAGACTACCAACTACCTGCTTAAACAAGGTTGCATCAACTTTAGTCCCCGCCTCATCTTTCGACAACTTAGTACCGGAACTATTGGATTCTTCAACAGGGTTACTCTTGTCCATGCCAAACATTGCTAAAATTTCACGACCATATTTCCTTTGACACACAAAAATTCCATCCGAACTTTGTAGCACCTCAACCCCAAGAAAATACCTCATTCTCACCAAGTCGGATATATCAAACTCCAACATCATCGACTTCTTAAATTCATCACACATACTCTTATCATTGCCAAGATAAATTAAATCATCAACGTAAAGACCCGACAATTAAGAGTTTAGCTCCTCCTCGACTTTGTGAACAATGTGTGTTCACAATAGCACTTTTCAAAGCATTCTCTAACAAAATAAGCTTCAATCTTGTTGCACCATGCTCGTGGCGCTGCTTGAGCCCATATAATGCCTTTATCGCCTTGTACACTTTGCCTTCTTCACTTTTCTTCTCGTATCCTTGAAGTCATTGCACAAAGACTTCTTCACTAAGCTCACCATGAAGGAAAGCGCTCTTTACGTCCAACCGAAAAACATCCCGCCTTTGTTGAGCTACTAGAGCAAGTATCAATCGAATAGTGTCGCCCTCGCAACCGGAGCAAAACCCCGAAGATAATCAATCCCATACTCTTTGTGCCCTTTAGCCACAAGCCTCGCTTTGCACTTGTCTATTTCTCCACTCTCGCTGAGTTTAGTTTTGAACACCCATTTAACTCCAATAGACTTCACTCCATCCGGTAGAGTTGTCGCCTCCCAGTCTTGTTTTTCTCAATCGACTCAATCTCTCGCATTCATTGCATCCTTCCATTTTTTGCTCTTGACAGCTTCTTCAAATGTGATTGGATCATCCTCAGTAAGCATAATCAGACCCTTTGAAGGATGAAAGATCCTACACTTCCCATATTGGAACAAAATAGCTAGACCCTTTTCTTGAAGTTGTCCCACACTTAACAGATTATTCTTCAACTCAAGAATGTAGAAAACTTCAGAGATTATCTGAGTGATTTCCTTGACTTGCGATCGACATTTCCCTTCCCCACAACTGTCATCCTTGTGTTGTTGCCTAGCTTCACTGTTTGTTTGAAGCATTCATCCAAATCGTAGAACCATTCTTTATTTCCACTCATGTGATTGCTGCATCCACTATCAATAAACTACACCTCTTCTCTTTTTGCTTGGTTCGATCCACATAAGACATTAACAACAACTCTTCTTCTTCATCTACCTCTACGTAATTGGCTCCTGTCTCCCAACTAGGGCACTCATATTTAAAGTGCCCTAATTTGTGGCATTTAAAGCATTCTACAATAGCCTTGTTAAAAGACCGCCTTCCTCTACCTCTTCCTCTGTCTCTGATCATTCCTCGACCTCTTCCTCATTCTCGCTCGCCTTCATGAACAACCTTTAGAACATGTTCCTCCTCTCCATGGCCATCCATCCTTTGTTTATGGACAAGTAAACTGCTCTGCAGCTCGTCAATGGTTAAAGTATCCAAATCGTTGGATTCTTCAATAGAGCAGACCACATAGTCAAATTTTGAAGTCATAGACCTCAAAATTTTCTCATTAATGATGAGCCACCCATTTTCTCACCATGAGCCTTCATTTTGTTGGCTATAGTGAGAGTACAAGCAAAATAATCATTTACGCCTCCTTCCTTCATGTAGAGAGTTTCAAAATCTCTTCAAGAGCTTGCAATCTGTCACGCTTCACCTTGGTGGAGCTTTGATATTCTCGCCTCATCAAATCCCAAATGTGCTTTGATGTGTCCCTATTGAGTATAGTCTCCATAATACTCGATCTATAGCTTGAAATAGGTAATTCTTTATCTTCAAGTCCTTCAACTTTGCTTCTTCAATAGCCTTATGTTGTGCTTCACAACTCATCCTCGTCTTATGCATCGCTGTAGATCCCATTCTCCACAAGACCCCAATAATCCTTTGAACGGAGGAGATTCTCCATTAACATCGACCAATGATCATAATGACCATCAAATTTTGGGATCGCAGTCAGAGTATAAAGCTACTCTCTCACGCCATTCCTTTTAGCACACCACTCACAAGAAATCATTGCTTTTTTACTCACACAAAACCAGGCCCTTATGATGGGGCTCTGATACCAAATGTTGAAAACACTATGATATTTATTTTTGTAGTGCAAAAGTCTGAATTAAATTGATCAAAACAAAGGCATTATATAGCCAATTGCAAGAGGATAAAATCAAAATAACCACCCACATTTGAATGACCTAAAAACGTGATAATACACTAATCCTAAACCACTAACCCTTATAGATAAGCTTTATCTTATAGATAAGGTTTATTAACCAAAATTCCTAATAAACTCAAATCCTAATAAAACAGTAAATCATAATAACTAACAGGCTGACCTAGAGAAGGATTTCTATGAGCGAATTGTTTAATACCAAGAACGTGTGAATATGACAGCACAACTAACCACGGAGAAAGCAAAAGATTTTAGAAGATGTACCCTCAAGATGCTCCACAATTCCATTTTTCTTGAGGTTGGCTCGAGCCCTTCAAATCAAGAGATGGAATCAAAACTATCGCCATTTCGGAGAAAGTGGATAAGATGATTGTATGGATGGCATGGAGAAAAATTTGAAGTCGATAAGGGAGAAAATGGATCAATTTGAGATGAAATATATTTTCAATATATGAACGAGGTTGTTTTTTTAGACTACAAAAAGTAATAATTCGACTCTTCAATTTAACATTTTGAGCTTTAGATAGATCAAATTACTCGCTTGCTTATTTGAACTTTTAATAGATCGAATTGATTTGTTAAACTTTAAATGAATCAAATTAATACTCGTTTAAGTTTTATAGACTATATATGTCATTACTGTTATGAAACTAGAGAAAAAAGAGAGAATAATAAAATAGATGCGAGATGAATTGTATATTTTATTATAAATGTGTACATATATTTATAGGATTCTAAAGTAAGTTACAAAGTGATTTGGATACAATTAAATAAGACTTATCTAAATATACTGATAAGACTAAGTATCATGATAAGTTTAAATAGTCATCAATAATTATCCCATAATTTTACAACAATTACATTGAATTTTTATTAATTAATATAATTATGCAATATTAAATATCAAATATATTTTTAAGAGATTAAATAATGATGCATTAATCAATAATTTATTACTAAAATTCCTTATGCATTGAATCTATCTTCCTCGATCACAGGGCTACAACTATATATACCTTGTAGTATGCAAACAAAAGCTACAGACAAAATAACACTATTTGAGAATTTACTCAATCATATATTTTTCTTAATTTTTTACTCATTTTTAACAATTATTTTGTAATTAATAATTAATTAATTCTATATTAATATTCCCAACTAGGCCAATGTGAAATAGATCCTAAATCTCGCTCAATTTAAATTAATATATTTTACCGCTTAACCACATCTCATTAGTAGATAATAATGGCTTATTTGCACAAATGGTCCCTGACTTTTGCACTTCTTTGGGGTTGAGGACCTATCTTTTTATTTTTGGCGCTTAGCCTTATTTCAAATGTTTTTGGCGTCAATGGTCCTTTTCATGATTTTCCATCCAAATCACCGTGAAATTTGACGGTAGAAATTTTTAATTTAAAAAGGCTTATTTGCACAAATGGTCCCTCGACTTTTGTAAAGGAAAATTTGCGCAAAAAGTCCCTAATCTTTTAGAAAGTGTTGAAAAGTCCCATAACCTTTTAATCCTAACACATATGACCCCAAACTTTTTGACAATTTTACTCCTAACTTAAATAAATTAAAAACAACTCATAAACCTTTTCAAAAATACAAATAAGTCCTAAATCTTTTTATTTTTACTGATTTACATTTAAAATAATAAAAGTATGTCATCAAGTCCCAAAACTTTTAATTTTGTTCAACAAAATGACATTTAAAATGTGTTTAATTAAAATTAGATTTTTTTAGTAAAAAGTTGTTGAAATGTGTGGTTGAAAAGTTGTGGGACCATAAAATGTGTTTAAAATTAATTGTTGACTTTGACTTTATTTTTTAACAAAATCAAAATTGAAAACAAACGGGCTCTTTAATTTTGCTAAAAAGTTAAAGTCAAAGTCAATAATTAATTTTAACAACACATTTTATGGTCCCACAACTTTTCAACCACACATTTCAACAACTTTACTACTAAAAAAATCTGATTTTAATCAAACACATTTTAAATGTCATTTTGGTGAACAAAATTAAAATTTTGGGACTTGATGACACACTTTTTATTATGTTAAGTGTAAATCTGTAAGAAAATAAAAGATTTAGGACTTATTTGTATTTTTGAAAAGGTTTATGAGTTATTTTTAATTTATTTAAGTTATGGGTAAAATTGTCAAAAATATTTGAGGTCATATGTGTTAGGATTAAAAGGTTATAGAACTTTTCAACACTTTTTGAAAGATTAGGGACTTTTGTGCAAATTTTCCTTTACAAAAGTCAGGGACCATTTGTGCAAAGAAGCCCTTTTAAATAAAAATTTATACCGTCAATTTTCACGGTGATTTGATGGAAAATCATGAAAAGGACCATTGACGCCAAAAAACATTTGAAATAGGAGCTAAACCGCTAAAATAAAAAGATAGGTCCTCAACTCGCAGTAGAAGTGCAAAAGTCGAGGACCATTTGTGAAAATAAGCCGATAATAATGTGGGTTCAAAGCAAGCAAAATAATAGGACCGTCGTAAACTTCTTTCTCCCGAAGTTTAGTCCTTTCTCATTCTTGGACTTCGTTTCTTAATATTGTATGTATAAAATTGGGAGAGTGAGATTGTTCACTCGATGTTAGACTTGACACAACCCAATATCATCATTCCCTTTGGATTGTACAAACCAAAAAAAAATTATTCTAAGGATATAAGTTGATTTTTAGTTGAAACACGACAAATTGAAAATTTTTAATCAACGTTTATGAAATATCATTCTCTTGCAACAAAGCATCTTGAAGAAAAAATCAAGACAAGAAAAGACTTGTAGTTGTTATTTGTTGTAATGAGGATGGTCAGAGAATATTCCTTTATGGATTATTGGGAAGTATGCTAAACCACGGTGTTTCAAGAATTTAAACTTGCACAATATGAATTGTGAGTATCATGCCAACAAACAAGCATGGATGACTGGGGTGTTACTTGAGGAATAAGTTAGACTACAACCATATCATTCGGTTGCACCCTGCACCCTGGAGTAGTGCAAATATTTACACGGACATTGTCTTAAGCAAGAAGATCAGGAGCTTGAAATCTGGAGAGATGGAGAGGAACATATTTGTTTATCACAACATCATTTTGTTACCATTTAATCTTTATATTCTACAAAAAGACGGCCAACTTATTACAGGCTACCTATATTCCTACTTGGAGCTGCACCCCATAGAACCATAGCAGGGCTTAAACAGAAATATATATGGCCCTGTTGTGTGGCTAAAAATTGGTTCAGTTAACAAAAGGGCTACTCTATCTGCAGGTCATAGCCACTGACAAATCTTCTCCAAATCACTTAACAAATCACCCTTAATTAATTTTACCCAAAATTTTAAACACAATCCCTAAATTACCATAAAATCTTCAATTGCTAGGCCACCGGAAAAATCAAGACTCTGAAGCATGGGACAAATTTCATGGTCGTCCCTCCATTGGCAAATTCTTTAAGGTAAAAGAAATACTGAAAACAAATCGTTTTTTTGATAAAAAAAAATTAACAAAGGCACTTTGCTTGTGAAACATATCATGTTCAATTTTCCCCCTTTTGAGTTTGAGTGATTTAATTTCATTTGTGTAATGAATCTTCCTATTTTTGGAGGATAATTTGTAGAAGGCAACGTAAACAATAAGAGTTTTATATTTGTTTCTTCTGTGAGTTTATTTTAGACATTGCACGTTAGTAGTGTAAGTCATATATTTAGAAGAAAACCTACATATTGATGTGGAATCAGAGGTGCTAGTAGAGTTGGCAGATTATGCCCAACCTGATGGGCTAGCCCGCATAGTCCAAATTTTGGGCCGGGCTGGCCCAATAAATAATTGGCCAGAAATAAATCGGGCCTAAATGGCCCAGACCAATTAGCCAGCCGGGCCAAACAAATTTGGTCCGGGCTGGTCCAATTGTTTTGGACGGGCCTCCTTTTCTTTTTTTCTTTTCATTAAACTCAGCCCAAAAAGGATCAAACTTGTTATAGCAAGCCTAAAACTCATTCTCATTTGTCGATTGAGCTGGTATATGTTAGCCCAATGGACCAATTTAACCCAACAAGTTTCATTAAGTCACAAAAACCCCCAAAACGGATGAAAATAAAGAATCTGTATCTCAAATGCATGTGTGTGTGAGAGAGAGTGTGTGGGTGTATGTGTGTATGGGGTGGGGAGTGAAGAAAAACAAGAAGCCATGGATTTGAACACATTGTTTGTAAAATCTGATTTAGATTATTATTGTAACGCCCCGAAATTTTTCAATCCGGAGGGTCACTAAAATAATCTCTAAAATATATTTGACGACTCCAAAAATTATTTCCCGTGCCCTTGAATGATTTGAAAATTATAACATTTTCGAAAAATACAAGCGCGCAAGAAAATAATTATTTTTCTTTAAGTTTCTATGGTTTTGCCTAAACCGTGATAGGTGTCGCCACAAACTATTTGACCATTCAAACAAATTCCAAAAATCCAAAATTTTTTACTATAGATACTTGAGACTACATACTATAATATGTTAAAATTTCAAACATTAGTTGTATCGTTTGATAGGTAAAAAAGATAGCCGAAGTTGCTTCAAAAGTTGTCTCAGGTGCCTTAAGGCAGCCCGGTAAAATGTTAATAAAAATTTCATACGATGATATTTTTGAGTGATTCCAATTTCTATTATTAGAAAACGTATAGGTCTTTCCATATCCACTAATTTCACTCAATGATTCCAACTGTAGAAAAAGTTACGATTTTTCAAAGTAGGGACAGTAAGCTAGAAATTTCAGAAACATGAAACTATTCATTTCTAACTTGAAACTTTTAACGGCAAAGAAACTGACATCTCGTTTTCCATAAATATTAAATAATTAAATACTGAATCAAAGACTAAAAAATTTTGTATTTACATCATAATTGACTCGATCACCTTGACGTCAAAACTTAAACTAAAAAAGAAATTCCATCACAAGCTCGCTAGCCTACGCCATCGCATCAACGCCAATCAATTAAATCTAAAAAATTGTTCGTATTGGGGGTGAGTATTTCATAAGAAACACTCAGTAGCAATACATACAACATGTGGAAAAATTATACGTAAACATAAATGCGACATGCCATAATTTTTAAACGTGCATAGGAATACAAAAATTGGTAGCCGACATCACATAACGTCATACGTGATTACCTTCAATCACTAACATGTTAAAGTGATTACCTTCAATTACTATCATATAAAGTTCCTTCGTAATTAGGTTTACATGGCATTTATATCACATCATAATTTTCCAAACATCATTTAAAAATCGCAGTAAAAGTAGTAAGTAAAACTACCTTGAAAATGAAATTCCCGTTGAGTTAATTGGTGGTTTAAAAAGGCTGTTTCTTTTCCTAAAATGATGAAACCGTGCTTTGCCTTTTTTTTCCTCCCAAAATATAGTATTATACCACGAGATTTAAATGCTGGGAAAAGAAAGAAATCGATGGCCGAAAGATGAGATGAAAGGGATGTTTCCACTTACTATTTCTGCTGAAGAAAGGAGGTGGTTTACTGCAGTGATTTTTTGTATTTGAAATGAGGAGAAAATTAGGAAGTTTTCAAGGCTAACAAGTGAAGAACAAAAGGGGAAAATAAGGAGAAATATTTCCAGGAAGAATGCTTGCTGCAAGTTTAAATTATTACCTAAACTAAGCGGAGATGAGCAGTGTTTTGGAGGCTGAAAACCTGGGATGAAAAGGAGAACTTGCTGCCCATTTTCTGGTGGTTAAAAGGCAGAGAAAGATCATAGATTTAGGGGATGAAAATGGAAAGAAAAGGGTATGCAAATTAGAGTGTGAGATGGCAAAAAAATAAAAATAATAGGAAGAAAAGCTTAAGGGGGGAGGGTGGAGGGGGGGCAGAATACTTGTGTTGCTGGGCAGTTTTGAAGTGGTTTAAGTGGAGAATTAGTGGGGCTGAAATATGGGACTTAGGGTGTTTTATTCAGCGGAAAATGTGGAAAACATTAGGTGCTTAAAGAAGAGTTTGAGGCTGGAAAACTAGTAATCGTTTTGTGGCTAACAACTGCTGGAAAAAGGGACATAGAGGGGTCATTTTCATCAGGCTTATGGGGAATACTTGGGGACAGTTTTTCAGCAGGTTAAGGGGGAACCTTGGGGATGTTTTTCAGCAGTTTAGTTGGGGGTTATATAGCTGCAATAAGTGGGAAGAAAGTGGGTAAAGAAATGATGATCATGGGGGAAGAGTCGCTGCAATGTGGTGAGGAAGTGTGAGGTGGTTATAGGGTCATGGGCGGTTTTTCTTAGTTGATCGTGGGGCTGTTTATTTTGGCTGAAATCTGGGCTGCTGGGGGACGGTTTTTCAGACCATGGGGAGGCAATTTTGGTGGGAAAAACAAGTTGCATTGAGGGCTGAAAAGTGAGGAAAAGTGGGGGAGAAAATGGAAGTTGAAGAGGATCATGGGAGCGGTTTTTCTTCATGACTGCAAAGGGGTGGAAATGGGTGGTTATTTCCTTAGGCAATAGGGGCTGTTTGGAGTAAGGAAAATGTAGAAATTAGCTCGTGGGCACTGTCCACGAGCCCAAAACGAGCTCGGCTCGTATTTTGCCTAGCCGAACGAGCTCGGCCCTCTTTTTTTATTTGGAGCTCGGCCCTAGCTCGTGCTTGTCCCTAAACGAGCCCGAGCTGGGCCGAGCTTTTACGAGCTGAGCCAGCGAGCCCACGGGCTTTTTTGCCACCCCTAGTGTTAGTAAGGAAAAAGTGCATTGACAATATGTTGATGTGGATTGAAAAAGAAGTGAATTCCGTGGGAAGGAAGAACGGAGTTCAGGTGGCGCAATGTATTTCCTTGCTGTTGTTTAACATGCTCGGGTATGTAATGTCGTCTGACGATTTGGTGGATTCAAAGTCAAAAGTGGCCTCAAATTTCTTTAATGTTGTGACGGGATTTATTTCCTTGGCTTAGATGGCTAAACCTGCAAGGTCTAAGGAGAAAAATGGACGATGACCTGGAAAAAGTATTGGATATTAATTCCTGCTAAGTTTGTGAATGAGTGTATTGAAGAAAACAAAACAGGTGAACAAAAGAGGAAAGACTTCTCGAGATGAGTTGCCCGAATTTGAAGGAGGCAAGAATGAACATGCTAAAGTATCAAAGTTGGAGATCAACATATTCATACTGGTAATCTTAATCATTTTTCTATTTCCAATTTGATGGTATTAGTCATTGATTGAGTAATAGGATGAAGTTTACACTTGAAACTAAGAGCAAGTAATACTTGGTAAGTGTTGTACATAATTTAAATAAATAACTTTGTACACATTGGAAATCTTTCCCAATGTTGGTGGAGAGGTTAATTAATTCGATCGGATTGCTTTGCTATATTATGTTCACTATATTAAGATTTGAGATTTCATATTAAAAGGTCGACCTTATTTATAAGAGGAATAGCCAAAGTCCTTATATATTGGTTAATATTTCAGTATATAACCAATGTGAGATTTATCCTTTAACACACTAGAATTACAAAAAAGCATTACTAAGCAAGCAATTTTGTTGCGTTGGTTCAGAGACTAGTAGTACCTTTGTAGAGTGAGCATTGACGGAGTTCCTACCCAATCCAAAAACACTGATCAAGGTTAAAAACGAGATTTTGAACTTTTAAGAATCAAACAGGAAATTAGAAGAAAGTGATATAGATAAATGATACTATCATATAAACTAGATATATAATTGTAATTTAAGTGGATTTCTACTTAATTTAGTATAAATGTTGTCATTGTAGGTAAAATCTAAAAATAGAGGTAAATAGAACAAAAAAAAATATGGAGCTACATAGGAGTTAATCGGAAGCGTTTGAAGATTGACATGATGGCATGAGAGTGATAAGAACCATTAAAAGAGCAATTGGAGAAATGATACATGTTTCGGGAGCGAATTTTAACTTACAAAGAGTTTGAGTACTGATTTGTTCACTTTTGAAACTTGAGAAGGACTAAATTCGGATGACTAAGGAGGTTTGGAGACCAATGTGAAAGCTCTTGAAAGATGTGTGATCAATGTTAAAGGACTTGGAGCAAAAGGGACCAAATATGCACAAAAAAACTTCTAGTTGAGACCAAATCGCACAATTTTAAAAGTTTTAAGGACTAAATTGAAAATTTTTGTTTGCCCTGGTTTGAGCTACAGTTTGCAAACCGCTGCCCACGTAAGGTATTTTATGGCTTTTTTAAGTTGAAGCTCAGGAGTATTTGTTCCCTTTTCAATTAAAACGAGTTAGAGGGACGTAAACACTATATAAAGACCCAATCTAGGTCAAATTAGTTGTCGAATAAAGGAGAAAAGAATAGACAACAAAAGGAGAAGGAGAAGAAGAACGAAGACGATCTTGAAGATTATGACGTGAAGACGACGAATTCTTGGTGCAAGATATTCAATTTTAATCATCATTTATTTAAATCTGGTTATGTATTCCAAACTCTTCATGTTTCTTTCTCTCGAATTATGAGTACCTAAATAAGTAGTTTGGATAAATGATGTAACCTACTTTAGATTATTTAATTTCAATTCTCAAGTTTTGATTATATGTTGATTACGTATTGATTTTACTTTTTCTCGTAATGTTTGAAATAATTGGCCATTATTTTCATTGAATTGTAGATTGTAACAAATCGAGAGGTAAGTTATTAATCTAGATCACGTAATAAAATCCGGCAATTGGATAAATGGAAGAAATACTCTTTTGTTATTGTTGCGGTCTTAAATTAAATTCTTAGGAGATTTAATGCATCTAGTTAAGGATTATTCTGACTTCACATAAAGATATAGTGATCTGACTTAATTATGTAGGACTAATTTGAACTCGATAGAGGTAAATTGGATTAAATTCGTGCATTCGACCGAATACAACATTAGGAATAAATCTTAAGAAAAGAGATTAGAGATGACAACTATCGTGAATTCGTGAATCAAAACATTTTAATAATTATATTTGATAAAAACTTGATATTTGCGTTCACACTATTTTCTTGAATTAATTAATAGTTATAGGTTAAATCTTCCAATAAACTTATTTTAAAGTGTATTAAATAGATTATGATTAGGATTAATTGAACTAGTATATGAATAGGATAATTTTCGTGGGATCGATAATCCGGACTCATTAAGTCTACTTTATTACTTGTTAACGATATTATGTACTTAAAATTATATTTTCTCAACAATAAACTTCTTGTTATAAAATTGAAGAAAGAACACAGAGAGAATATAAGAGATACGAAAGAAATTGTGTATTTTCATTATGACTATGGACCTATATTTATAGGATTCCAAAGTAGGTTACAAAGAGATTTGGATACAATCAGATAAGGTTTATCTAAATATACTGATAAGACTAAGTATCCTGATAAGTCTAAATAGTCATCAATAATTATCTCATAATTTTACAACACTCCTCCTTTGATGACTATTTCAGAAAGAATACAGAGAGAATATAAGAGATACGAAAGAAATTATGTATTTTCATTATGACTATGGACCTATATTTATAGGATTCCAAAGTAGGTTACAAAGAGATTTGGATACAATCAGATAAGGTTTATCTAAATATACTGATAAGACTAAGTATCCTGATAAGTCTAAATAGTCATCAATAATTATCTCATAATTTTACAACATTCCTCCTTTGATGACTATTTCTACAAAAACTGTCTCGTTAAAAACTTTGTTTGATAAAACCCAATGGGACAAAATATCAAACGAAAAGAAAAAGAGTACGATAATTGTTAAAGTTTTGGAGTATTAAGAAAATGTCGCCTCATTAAAACCTTGTCGAAAACCCAGCCGACAAAACCCGGACTAAGGAAAAAGAGTACACCTACTCCCCCTATTAATCATTGAAGATCTTTGAGTCGACGCATCCCAATCTCGCACCAATTTCTTGAATGTGGATGTCGAGAATGCTTTTGTGAATAAGTCACCCAAATTGTCACTTGAGCGAATTTGTTGAACATTGATGTCACCATTCTTCCAAGCTCGTGTGTATAGAAGAATTTTGGAGAAATATGCTTTGTCCTGTTCCCTTGACGTAGCCTCCTTTGAGTTGTGCAATACAAGCTGCATTGTCTTCATACAATATTGTTGGACTATCCTTTGTTGAAGGTAATCCGCATGATGCTTGGATATGATGTGTCATGTTTCTCAACCATGCACATTCTCGACTTGCTTCGCATTGCAATAATTTCGAATGATTTGAAGATGTTGTTTGTCAATGTTTGATTCACGATCTCCATGATATAGTTGTTCCTCCACGTGTAAACACATATCCTGTTTGTGATTTAGCTTTATGTGGGTCGAGAGATAACCCGCATCTGCATATCCCACTAAAGATGATCCTAATTTTCGTGAATAAAATAATCCCATGTCAACAAAGACTTTTAGGTAACGAAGAATGTGTTTAACACCATTCCAATGTCTTTGAGTGGGTGCAAAGTTATATCTTGCAAGGAGATTTACAGAAAAAGCTATGTCCGGTCGAGTACAATTTGCAAGATACATTAATGCACCAATTGCACTTAAGTATGGTACTTCAGGTCCAAGAGTTATTTCCCCATCTTCAAGTGGGCGAAATTGATCTTTTTTCACTTCAAGTGATCGAACGACCATAGGCGATGTCAATGGATGTGCTTTATCCATATAAAACCGTTTTTAAGACTTTTCCCGTATAAGAAGATTGATGAACAAATAATCCTTCCGGGAAATGTTCAATTTGTAATCCAAGATGTAATTTGGTTTTTCCCAAATCTTTCATTTCAAATTCATTTTTTAAATAATCTGCAGTTTTGTTGAGCTCTTCAAGAGTTCCTATAAGGTTTAAATCATCAACATAAACCGCCACAATTACAAATCCAATATTTGTTTTCTTTATGAAAACACAAGGACAACATCGTCGTTTTATAACCTTCTTTCAACAAATATTCGCTAAGACGATTATACCACATTCGTCCATTGTTTTAATTCATACAATGATCTTTGCAATTTAATTGAGAACATTGTTCTGGGGAATGAATCATTTGCTTCTGGCACTTTAAATCCTTCAGGGATTTTCATGTGTATGTCACTATCAAGTGAACCATATAGATATGCAGTTACTACATCCATGAGGCGATATCGAGCCTTTGTGACACAAATCAAACTTATTAAAAATCTAAATGTGATGGTGTCCATTACGGGAGAATATGTTTCCTCATAATCAATCCCAGATCTTTGTGAGAAGCCTTGGGCTATGAGTCGGGCTTTGTATCTTGTAATTTCATTGTTTTCATTCATTTTTCTTACAAAGACCCATTTGTATCCTCTGTGGATTATATTTTTAGGGGTTCGAACTACGTGTCCAAACACTTTTCGTTTTCTAAGGAATTCAACTCCGCCTGTATGGCTTCTTTCCATTTTGGCCAATCATTTCTATTTTGACAATCTTTAATAGATTGTGGTTCAGGATCCTCATTTTGTATGATATCTAGTGCCACATTAAAGGCGAAGATATTGTCCACGACAATATTATTTCGTTCCCATAATTTATGAGATAATAAATAATTTATTGAAATCTCATTGTTTTCGGACACTCGTGGTTCTTCAAGAATCACATTATCAGTGTTTGATTGATCAATCGTTTCTACCATTTTTTCATTAAAAGTTTTTAGTTGGGTTTTCTCTTGTACCTTTTTCTTTCGAGGTACAGAGTCTTTAGCACCAACTGGTCGACCACGCTTCTGGCGTATTTGAGATTCATTTGCTATGGCAGATTGTCCTACAGGGACATCAATTTTTGCAGGAGTATTTTCTGCTGGAATATATGACTTTGTCACTTTCCTTGTATCAACGAATACATCAGGTAATTGGTTTGCAACTATTTGCAAGTGAATGATTTTCTTAACTTCTTGCTCACATTGATTACTCCGGGGATCAAAATGAGATAGAGTGTTTTCATTCCAAGAAATTTTATCTTGTTTTTCAGGATGCAGTTTTTCCCCTCCCAAAGTTGGGAAATTCATTTCATCAAAATGACAATCTGCAAAACGTGCAGTAAATAAATCACCCGTTAAAGGTTCAAGATACCTAATAATGGATGGTGAGTCAAACCCAACATAAATTCCAAGTCTTCGTTGGGGACCCATCTTTGTACGTTGTGGGGGTGAAATTGGGACTTGGACAGCACAACCAAAAACTCGTAGATGAGAAATATTGGGTTCGTGACCAAATGCAAGTTGTAAAGGTGAGTATTCATGATAAGCAGTTGGTCTTATACGAACTAATAATGCAACATGTAATATAGCATGACCCCAAACATATGTTGGGAGTTTTGTTTTCATAAGTAAAGGCCTAGTAATCAATTGAAGACGTTTGATAAACGACTCTGCTAAACCATTTTGTGTATGGACATGAGCAATCGAATGTTCAACGACAATCCCGATTGACATACAATAATCATTGAATGTTTGTGATCTAAATTACCAAAGATTATCAAGACGGATTGTCTTGATTGAGTAATCGGGAATTGAGCTCGTAGTTTTATAATTTGAGCAAGTAGTCTAGCAAAAGTTACATTTCTAGTAGAAAGTAAGCAGACATGTGACCATCTAGTAGAAGAATCAATTAATACCATAAAATAACGAAATGGTCCACATGGTGGGTGTATCGGCCCACATATATCTCCATGAATTCTTTCTAAGAAAGCTGGAGATTCAACACGAACTTTCGTAATAGAAGGTCTAATGACTAACTTGCCTTGTGAACAAGTAGCACATGGATAATCATTAGGTAAAAGAATCTTCTGGTTCTTTAGAGGATGTCCATGTGAGTTATTAATTATTCGGCGCATCATTATTGCTCCTGGGTGTCCAAGTCGATTATGCCAAAGCATAAAACTTTTTGGTTCAACGAACTTCGAGTTCGTGACATTGTTTGATTCAAATGTTTTTATGAATGTATAATACATGCCAGATGGGAGTGCCATGAGTTTTTCTTTATATCGCTTACGGCGACATAAAAGTAATTATGCAAATATATTCACAATTATTTTCTTGCATCGTCTCAATGTGGTATCCATTGTTGCGGATATCTTTAAAACTAAGCAAATTTCTTCTGGACTTGCTAGAATAAAGTGCATCATTTATATGCAATTTCGTATTATTTGGTAAGATAATACTAGCTCTTCCGGAGCCTTCAACGATATTTGATGTACTAGATATCGTATTAACATTATTTTCTGCTAATGTTAAGTCCAAAAAATATTTTTTATCTTGAAGAATTGTATGAGTAGTTGCACTATCAGCTAAACAGATATCTTGACAATTCATCATGAATCTATAAACATGATCAAATAGATAATTTTAAGAATGAGTTTAAAACAAAAAAAAATTAAACATAAAGAAACATTCAATCAACTAAGAACTAGTTTAACAACGCAAAGTTTCAAACTTTAAAGGAACCTATTTCAAACTAAAATTTTGAATCAAAGTAAATACTACTATATCGAAAGTAAACTAGTCTATTTTTTCTATCACACCTCCCCCGATCAAATGATTGATATTTCCACTTTGATCAGCAAAAAAATCAGAGACATCTAGATGAGTCACATCAATTGGATCATCACAGTCAGCAAAATTTGTCTCCACTTTTTCTTTTCCTTTGATTGATCTTTGGTAGAGATCCACAAGATGTTTTTCCGTACCACAGGTACGTGACCAATGTCCTTTCATTCCACATCTAAAGCAGTTTTCTTCGTGCTCCTTTTTGGACGAGTTATTTTCATTTATTTTTTGCTTTTTAAAGCTATCACCTTGTGGTTGATAATGTCCATTTTTTCGTCCAAATCCGCGTCCTCGTCCTCGTCCTCGTCCACGTCTATTTTCGTGTCCGCGTTTGCGTCGCCGTCGCGTCCACGCCCTCGTCCATGGCTTGATATTGCATTTGCTTGTGCAATGCAAGCACCATTTGCTTCGTGCAATCTTTGGGAACCGAGTTGGACGTAGCCCATGATTTTTCAAAGAATAGCTTCATTATTTTGTTCAAAGAAACTAGCGAGCGGGATATGAGTTCGAGTATTTTTAAAACCACGCTCACGATATTGTCGTTGAAGGATCACATTGGACGCATTGAAAGTGGAGAAAGTCTTTTCAACATATCTTCATCGAGATTTTTTCTCCACACGAGTTAGTTTTGAAGTTATTCGAATAGTTCGTAATTGTACTCACTAACTGCTTTTAAAGTCCCGCAGCGTAGGTGCATCCATTCATACCGGGCTTTGGAGGACTATAGTCCTCGATGGTCAAACCTTTCACCAAGTTTTTCCAAAGTATTTTTGGATCTTTTACGATGGGTACTCAATTTTCAATCCATCGTGGAGATGGTGACGAAGGAAAATGAGTGCTTTTGCGCGATCCTGCGCAGGATGCTACGCTTTCCTTTTTTTATTGTCTCTCCCGCACCTTTTGAGATAAGATGAATCTCAAAGATCGAGGATCCATGACAAATAGTTTTTGCCAGATAGATCAAGTGCAACAAACTCAAGTTTTGTGATATTCGCCATTTGAGTAACTACACAATGAACAAGAAAATATAATTAATTTTCTATTAGACATTGTATAATCATATAATTCACACTAATCAATGTCAACATAACATGATTTATATACTTTTCTTCAGGAATAAGCATTAGTTGATTAATTACTCATTTATATCACAATTTAATTATGTGATATGATATTCTTCAAGACATGTGCTTCTTCTAGAACACAATAAAATATTATTTCTAATACTGCTCAATATTCTTCTGGAATATAAAAAGTATAACGTCATATTTTCATAAAAATTATAACGTCATAAAAATTAATATTCTTCTAGAATATTTAAATTGTAACGTTATGCTCTTCAAGAACAGCTAATATTTTGGCAGAATATTATAACGTTGTGCTTCTTCAGGAGCAACAACAAATCATTATTCTGAAGTAAATATTTGCTCTTCAGGAGAAATATTATAATATTCTTATAGAATATTATATCTTGTAAAATCAGGCTCTTCCGGAGCAATTAATATTCTACTGGAATATTAATATAATATAAAATATGTATCTTCATAATACATTTAAAATAGATTTTATTCAAGAACTAATACTTTGTTACTAAGGATTAAATAATAATACTATCAATGCAATATGAACTAAGATTGTACAGTCAAGTATTATTAGATGTATAAGTGCATGTACAGTTAATTAGTACAAATCAAAATGCAAATTAAGCTAATCAGGATTTCTAATAACGTATTCATTAATATTTGTAAGTTGCACGCGTATGCCAGCTGAAGTGTATTTATACTTTTGGCATGTTAATGACAGGTGTAGTATGAATAAGAGTTAAAGTTTGTTGAAATATCACATCCCGATTTGCTGTGCCTTTATTCAATTTTACATTCAAAATTAAAGAATGGGAATTACCAATATGCAATTATTCAATTTCAACAACAAACTGTCTGATCAAACGAACCACAATGTTTTTGGCTGGTTTAGATTGTCCTGCACACCATCATCCCACAGCTCATCCGGATGGTCTTGTAACTGATCTTGTACCCAGCTGCTCCGAATAAATTTGACTTTAGTTTTTAATTGTGATATGAGAGAGATCGTTGTAAGAACTACAACTTCAATAGAACTTCGTGCTGATAACGTGTTATAAAATTGAAGAAAGAATACAGAGAGAATATAAGAGATACGAAAGAAATTGTGTATTTTCATTATGACTATGGACCTATATTTATAGGATTCCAAAGTAGGTTACAAAGAGATTTGTATACAATCAGATAAGGTTTATCTAAATATACTGATAAGACTAAGTATCCTGATAAGTCTAAATAGTCATCAATAATTATCTCATAATTTTACAACACTTCTTTACTTGTTAGCTGTAATCAAAGAAACCACGCGCATACATACTCCACTCCTCTCCTCTCCTCTCCTCTCCTCTTGCAACGGATGGCAATTCACGACACTAATTTTATGGGATATTTTATACCAAAGAATACTCAAGTTATTGTTAATATTTGGGCCATGGAAGAGATGAAGAATGTTGGGAGGAGAAGCCCATGTGTTTTGTTGGAAATAGTGTTTAATTAAGTTGGATTTGACCAACTTTAACCAAATAATTGAGTGGGTTCCGTTAACCAATTGAGGTGGGACTTTGGTTTAGCACGATCTACTCCGCGAGTAGATGTTTATTGTATATTTGGTTGTGTAAAACTATTTTTGAGTGAATGAGAAATTATAGTCAAAAGTGGACACCTTAACTTGGAATATAAAAGGTAAATTGGAGAGAGAGTGGAAAGCTTTGTCCCACATCGAAAGATGAATATTATTTTTATCTATTCAAATAACCTAAGATTGGAATTGGGTTTGGGCTTCAAATGGTACTACAAGTCTTTGAAAGGGAAGAGACCTAGACCCTATTGGGTTTAGTCCAAAGCCCGCGCGTGCCGCCGCTGGCCGGGCTGGACTTGTAGTTCGTGGGTATTGGGATTGGGCTTAGCCAAATATAAACTTTTGGACAAATAAATTAAATAACTATATATATTATTTAATTATCCTTCCAATAATATCTCCAATCAATTGTTGACACGTGGCATCATCATATTGCAACACGTGTCCTGTCTTCTAGAAGATTCCAGATTCTGTCTACTTAAGAGACACATTAGTTCAGATACAACTTCTCATTCCAAGTGTTGTGTCTTTTGGCATTCTATAAATAAGTCTCTCTAGTTTCTGAATTGATATAAGAAAATTCGAACTTTCATTCATATCATTCTGCACCATGCATTCTATCTTTATACTGCATCCGTCCTTGCATAAGAAAGAGAGTCCAAAAAATTTTCTGGTTCGCTGTTTCTCGCGGTCTGAAGTGCTACTACCGTCGAGAATGGATTGTTGTATCCTGGGAGACGTTTGTCATCCAACCGTGAGCACTAGTGCGGGACAATTTCGTCTTAAGGACAAAGAGTTTACCTCTTGCTTCGATCCACCAGTTTCTGTCATTTTCATTTCTGCACTTTTCATTCTAAAGTAAGTCATTTCTTTGTTTTAATAGACACAATATATATTGCACTCACAATTAATCCAACAATCTTAAGACGAAATTCCTGCTATATATATATTCTGAAACGGATTTTATTTCTATATGCATGTTCTGGTTGAAATCTCAAAAACAGTGTGCATTACGAAAAAATAATAAACTGCATTTACGTGTTTTTATATTCTGAAAAAATCTTACTGTTTGCAATCTGTCTATAATTGGAACAAGTGTGCATTACTTTTTGGCTCTTCTGAAATAAGTGTGCATTACCTTTCTGAAACGGAACAGTGTGCATTACCATTTAAACCAATTTTAATATTCTGATCATTGATTTTGTAAGATTATTGGGAAATAAATTTGCATGCACTTTTAATTCTATTATGTAAACTCAAATTATATGATCATATGCCAATTTGAATTAACGTGTGCATTAATTTGAATCAGTGTTCATAATTAATTTGAAACAGTGCTTACGTTTTGTCATTTGCTTGCTTATGTTTTGTCATTTGCTAATCAGTTTGCATTAATTCTGAAACAGTGAGCATTATTCTGAAAAAGTGTGCATTAATTCTATAATTTAGTGTTCTGCATACATATGCATTAAATTGTTATAATATGTAATTAAATTGTCATTTTCGAATCAATTGCTAATTTTTGTCATTTAGTGTTCTAATCATATGCATTAAATTATTAAACAATCATATGCTTAAATCTTATTCTAACTTAATTCTGAACACTGTTTAATTGCATTTTAATTCTGGATCAAGTGCATATAATCAACTTATCTAACTATTCTGGGTAAATTGTTAATTTGACTTATTACCGCTTTGAATTGATTTACGTGCATTATTGAATAATCATTTACTGAAACTATTGAATTAATATACTGAAATTCAATTTATTTAGTGTTCTGTACACTAATTATATAATGCTATATTAAGTGTTGATCTTCTGTTTTAAATATAGAAATGGATACAAATGGGACTAAAGTTGTTCCCCATACATGCCTACAAATGTGACACTCAATGCGGTTCCACCAATAGCTATTCCTATCCAATCGACTCATGTTCCTCATGGAGAGAAGCCAGAGAAATTTAGTGGGTTGATTTCAAGAGATGGCAAAAAAAAATGTTGTTCTATCTCACTACACTAAATTTGGCAAGGATTCTGACATAAAATCCTCCGGCTGTGCAAGAGGGAGAGAATAATCGAGAGTCGATCATTGTCTTGGATGCATGGAAGCATTCTGACTTTCAGGGCAAAAACTACATCTTGAACAGGTTGGACAATACACTATATAGAGTGTATAGTGCCATGAAAACAACAAAAGAACTTTGGGAGTCTTCGAAGAAAAAGTACAAAACCGAAGATGCCGGCACGAAGAAATTCTTTGTTGGCAAATTCCTTTACTACAAAATGATAGACTCCAAGACAGTCATCAGCCAAGTTCAAGAATTGCAGGTTGTTCTTCATGATATGCATACTGAAAATATGACTCTAAGCGAGACATTTCATGTAGCTGCAATCATCGAGAAATTGCCTCATTCATGGAAGGATTTTAAGAATTATCGCAAGCATAAACGCAAAGAGATGAATTTGGAAGAATTGATTGTTTGCCTTAGAATTGAAGAAGATAACAGAAGGTCTGACAAGAGGTTTGGTGGATACTCATTGCAAGCAAAGGCCAATGTTGTGGAATCAACTTCAAGAAACACCAAGAAAAGAAAACATTTTGGAGATGCTCCCAAAAATGATGGCAACACCTTCAAGGACAATTGTTACAATTGTGGAAAACTGGGACATCGCAAAAGTGAATGTAGGCAGTAGATGCACTATCTGATGATGTGCAAGAGATGAACTTGTCGGCAGTTGTATCTGAATGCAACCATGTTGGAAATCCAAGAGAATGGTGGGTAGATACTGGAGCTATTCGACACATTTGTGCTGACAAAACCATGTTCTCCACTATAATTCTGTTAATGGAGAACAATTGTTCATGGGAAATTCTCCAAGCTCAAAGGTTGAAGGACAAGGAAAAGTGGTCCTGAAAATGACTTCTGGCAAAGAACTCGTCCTCAACAATGTACTGCATGTACCTGACATTCGCAAGAATCTTGTTTCTGGGTCTTTACTTAGCAAACATGGGTTTAAACTTGTATTTGTGGCTGATAAGTTTGTACTTACTAAAAATGATTTGTAAGTGGGAAAGAGATATTTGAGTGATGGACTATTCAAGATGAATGTCCTTAATATTGTACCAAAATCAAACAATAATAATAAGAATATGAATTCTTCTGCTTATATGATTGAGTCATCTTACTTATGGTATTATAGATTAGGACATGCAAAATTTAAATCTGTGCGCAAGTTAATAAAATTGAGTTTGTTGCCTTCTTTAAATTTTGATCCTAATCACAAGTGCGAAACTTGTGTAGAGGCTAAATTAACCAAATCATCGTTTCACTCGGTTGAAAGAAATACAATACCTTTAGAGTTAATTCACAGTGATATATGTGATTTAAAGTTTGTGCAAACTAGATGTGGGAAAAAGTATTTTATTACTTTTATTGATGATTGCACGAGATACTGCTATGTATATTTGCTAAGAAGCAAAGACGAGGCCTTGGAAGTGTTTAAACACTACAAGATTGAGGTTGAAAATCAACTTAGCAAACAAATAAAAATTATTCGTAGTGATAGAGGTGGAGAATATGTAGCACCATTTGAAGAATTTTGTTCAGAATATGGCATTATTCATCAAACAATGGCTCCCTATTCACCTCAATCAAATGGCATCATTGAACGCAAGAACCGAACTCTTAAAGCGATGATGAATGCGATGTTGATAAGTTCTGGATTACCCCAGAACTTGTGGGGAAAAGCTATTCTTTCAAAAAACCACACTCTTAATAAAATTCCACACAAAAGAAAGAATGAAACTCCTTATGAGTTTTGAAAAGGTCACAAACCTTCATACAAATACTTAAAAGTGTAGAGATGTTTGGCTAAAGTAGAAGTACCTAAGCCAAAACAAGTCAAAATCGGGCCTAAAACAGTTGATTGCATATTTATTGGATATGCTAATAATAGTAGTGCATATCGGTTCTTGGTACATAAATCAGAAATTCCTGGTATACATGAAAGTACAATCATTGAATCAAGGAATGTTGCATTTTTTGAAGATGTCTTTCCATGTAAAGACAAGAAGCATTGATCATCACCCACACTTGACACATTCTTCTATCCAGGTTAGAGAATTATTTGATGATACTGGATGGAACATTGGCAGACTTCTTCAGCTTGTACCATATATTATTGCTAAGTATATAGGAAGCATACCTATCACTACTGAGGTGCACGATCGGATGGTAGATTTGCTACTTAGTCTGCATGGTAGCTAGTTCGCACGGGGCATACTATTCAGGCTGTATACAGCATGATTTGGAGTTCTATTATCCCGACGACTGTATCTTTCTTCTGCTGGAGACTATGGCATGGGCTTATCCCAGTTGATGTTGTGGTTCAGAGACGGATTGAGAGTTATATGGCTTCTCATTGTCAGTGTTGCTCAGCTATTGAGACTATTGAGCATTTGTTTATTGACAGTAGTATTGCTGACCAGATTTGGCACCATTTCTCTAACATTTTTCATATAACCCTTCGGCCAATAGAGAGTTTTCAGTATCGCTTTTAGTCTTGGCGTTTATCGAGTCAGTTTGTCAGAAAGGGTCATATTCGCACGATCATTCCTCTTTTGATTCTCTGGTTTATTTGTATTGCGATGAATGATGCAAAGTACCAGGATATCTCTATGGAATCAAGACGGATCATCTATATCATACTATCTCACTACTACACACATGACGTTTATTTTGGGCTATTCACTGGCGCGGAGATGTGGATATTGCTCTTCTTTTTGGTATATCTCTTACTACTCAATCCATTCCTCCTCCTGTTTTAGTTTATTGGCGTACTCCAACAGTGGAATCCTACAAGATCAATACTGATGGATGCGTCAAAGATGGATTTGCGAGTGGATGGGAGATTATTAGGGATTCATCAGGTCAGTGTGTTCGCGCATTCTTCTCTTCATATGGCGAGTGCCCTATTTTTGAGGCTGAGCTCAGAGCTATTCTTGACGGTATCATTCTTGCTCGGAGGATTGTACCCTTAGTTTTATAGATTGAGGCCGACTCTACTCTGGCCATTCATTGCATCACCAAATGAGGAGGACCTTGGTCTATTCAGGCAATTTTTCGCCACATCAGACATCTCCTTGCCTCAGACCGTGATACTATTTCTCATATTTATCGCGAGGGCAACCAGGTGGCTGATTTACTTGCTTCAAAGGGTTGTGATCGTCATTGCTATTTCGAGTATAACGCTCATGACTTTTCGCGACAATACCGCAGCCTATTTCAAATTGATAGACACAGACTTCCTACAATTAAGGGTCTATAGAACTTTTAGGACTTATGTTTGGGATGTAGTACTTTCTTATTTATTTCTTTATTATTTACTCATTTATTTGTTTATTTTAGCTCTTCTGATTGTAGGTCAGATTTTATGCCTCCCTCCCATGTACTTTTTATGAGTTATTTATATAAGGTTGGGGTATCCGAATCCCCCATCTTTTCTTGGTGAATGTCTGACAACCACATTGGGGATGTGATGTTGTGTTGGCTAATTAAAAAAAAAGCACATTAGTATATGTATCTTAATAATAATAATATCATATGATTAAATATAACAAACAAGTTAATAAAATAATAACAGTATCAGAAACAAATTATTATCAAGCACATGCTTAAGTGGACACAAATGTTATGTTTTAACAGAAAACATAGCACATTATATAAATAAAACACTATATTAATCAAATTGTATCTTAATAAAATAATATCACAATAAAACAGTATCATAAAAAATATTATCTTAATAAAACAGTATCATAGAAAATAGTATTTTAATAAAAAAGTATCATGTTTGAATGAGCAGTTTTGCAATTGTAGGAGCACGTTAGTCTTTTAGCATTGAAATATGACTTTAAATAAAATAAGTTTGGGCCATATGACTTCGGAGCCCATGAGCGCATGATCAGTGACTCGTCCTGAATTTTCCCATTAAATTAAAGCAATTTTAGTTTGGATTGGACTTGGGCTATTGCAAGAGTGGTTTGGGGTTTGGTGTTGAGGTTTATTCTAATTGTTTTTTTTTTTAATTTTGTTTGGACTCATTCGTACTTTTTGAAACATTTTGGGACTTTTTGTGAAATTTTCTTTTATTTTTCTTTTTGTGAAATTAAATAGGTTGACAAATTTTTCATATAATGTGCAAAAAAGATCAATTACCCCAATTTTCCAAAGGTTTGGGATGATTTGCATCAAAAAATAAAGGCAATGGTATTTCCACAACTTTCTTTAAAGGTTGTGAATGAAATGCCAATATGTTTGGAGGTGCTAAAATTATAATTTAAGTACTTATATTATAAGTTGTTGGTGAATGTGTGGATAAAAAGTGGTTGTAAGTTGTGGATCTCATAAAATGTGTGGATGAAAATTATGTTTGACCAATTTGACCAGCTGAAATTATAATTTAAGTGAAGCCAAACATATGAAACTTGTGAAAATTTGTAGTCTGTAGACAAACTCAATTTGGTTTGTACACTTTGATATCTAATTAAGTATTTGATTGGTCATGCTTAAAAGCTGATTTTTTGAAAATTAAAATAAGAACCATAACTACTGCGTGTGACTCACACTTCATTTATTTTGAATCACAAAAGTAGTGGGTCTTAATATTTATAAGCACTTATAAGCACGACCAGACGTGCTAAATCTAAGCATGATGACAAGATGTAAAGTAGGCTTGATAGACACGCATTTTTGTATCAGGTAGACGCATGTAGATAAAAGAAAATTGGCGCATTTAGTCCCTAACCTATAGGGCCCTTGCGCAATTGGTCTTTGACCTTCAAATTTTAGCGCAAAACTTTCTAACCTACCAATTTATTGTGCAAATCATCCTTTTGGACGGTTTTCGTCACCGTTAAAACGTTAAACTTTTTATCAAAAAAACTAAAAGTAATGACATTACTTTTTTGTTTTTGACTTTTTAATATTTGAACGGACGAAAACAGCTCAAAAGCGCCAAAATTTGAAAATTAAGGACTAAATGTGCCAATTCTCTAGTTGATAAATGCAAGGTCCGACACGCTCCTTTTCCTATAAGGCTGGCATATATAGATAAAAGTGAGGCCCAAAACAACCTATTTTAGGGCAGGCGAGGCAAAAGACTTGACATCTATTTTTGGAGAAATTGCCTATCTTCTCCCTCCCGCGCTTCTCCGCCGGCTATTGCACTTCGTCGTCAATCACCAAAATATTTTCTACTGTTTTTTGTAAGTGATAATAGTAGATTTACAAAAAAAATTTATGTTCTTCTTCTTTCCAATCATGTAAATATTAAAATTTTAAACGTTAACAACCTGCTATTGTTATTAGATAATGATGGCGATTCAGAGAAGTGTTGGACAGTCCCTGGATTGTAAAATTTTCGAAACAATTACTTGTTGAATGTTATTTTATAGGTGAATTCAGTTTTTATGAATAATTTTTTTCTTATTTTTCTTGAATTTGGCTGTTTTTGTTGGAGATATTGTTTTTTTGATATATAGGAACACATGTTTTGTAATCAATTTTTGGTCGAATAAAAGAAAACAACATTTGTTTCACATACATCAATATTTTATGCTTTTCGAGATATTACCGTCACACATCCATGTGTGTTGTTTGATACTGCATCATAGAAAATATTGTCTTAATAAAACAGTATTACAAAACAGTATCAGAAACACATTTGTATCAATACCATAATAAAATTATCATAGATAACAATATCGTATGGTTAAAGATATCAAATATAATAATATCAGAAGTACATTATTATCAAGAACATACTTAGGTAATCACAAATATTATGTTTTAACAGAAACTATAGCGCAATATCTAAATAAAACAGTATCATAGACAAAAGTATTTTAATATATCAATATCATACATGACCGTATCTTAATAAAACAATATCATACACAAAAACTAATGAAGCATTTTGAAATAGTATGATTATTTCAACCATAAAATATTTAATTTTGAATGTGTGTTTGTTTGGTGGAGTTTAAAAATAGATTTTTTTGGAGATTTTGAAAAAAGTTGGTGAAATGTGTGGTTGAAAAGTTGATAAAATACATGGGTCTCATGAAATATGTGGTTGAAAATTGAGAAAAAAGAGTTATAAACCAGGCCAAACATGCTATAACGTAACAAAAACTAGTGTACAATATTAAAAGTAAAATAATATCAAATATTTTGCATAAAACTGTATGATAGAAAAAAATATATTAATAAAACAGTATTATAGAAACAATATCATAATAAAACAGTATTATACAAAACAGTATTATAATAAAAACAGTATCGTGTTTGAATTAGTACTTTTTGCAATTGTAACACGTTGGTCTTTTAGCACTAAAATGTGACTTTAATTGAATTAAGTTTGGACTATATGACTTAATAGCACATAAGCGCTCGATTTGACTTTTCCCTTTACTTTTTTTTAATTTTTTGATTTTCTAAAATTAACTAGAAAAAGAATTAAAAAAAGACTGTGACTCGGTAAGACCTTTAGATGGGCAAGTCGCTTGTGCCAGGTCAAACAATGGTCGAGCTACATGGTCTAGGTGGCTTAATTAGCTCAGATTCATACCTCTAGCCTCATATGCATGTAGCGAAGTATCAATTTGACCTAAAATTATTTAGCAAAAACGGTGGTTAAAATTTTTTAAGAGAGGGGAATTGGAACAATGAGCACAAAAATTAAACATAACTAATGACGATTGCTAAAAGAGTTAATTCAATTGTTGTACATCCCACTTTCAAATTTTGGCCAATGATGGAAAAATTTGAATTCATTTTTCCATTATCAACATAATTCTAGTTACTTTTTCTTTTTCTCTATAAATTAATTATTATTTTTTTGTTACAATTATCTCGACCTGTAAGCGAGGCCTTATTGTTAATATTTCGAAGGTGTTGGAGTCGATTTCTATTGATTTTAGTATGTTTTTGAGATTGTAGAAAAAAATCCAGAATTTGAAGTGCATCAAGGAAAACAGGTTGAAAAATAAGAAGGAAAGAGGTACATTCAGGTGGAATTGAAGATGTAAGTTCAGAGCCGAACACCAGGGTTGAAATGAGAAGACCAAGAGATGAAAAGAAACGAGAAAAGAGCAAAGCCTTCGCTCGAGTGAGGCCACTAGATAGCAGAAGAATAGCAAAACAACTCTGGAAAAAAAAAATCCGTGTTCTAACCATGCTTGAGCAGGACTTACCTAGGGATGGCAAAAACCCGCACGACCAACCTCCCTGCCGCCCCCGCCCGCCCGCCAAGAGCCGCCTCGCCCGCCCCACGAAGCAATAGGAGCGGGTTTGGGACAGAAAAAAATCTGCCTCGGCCGGGTCCGGCGGGTCCCGGCGACCTCCAGCCCGCCCCATGACCCGCCCCTAAAAAAAAATTTTTTTTTTTTTTTTGAAAAATCATAAAATATAGTAGAAATTATGATTTTCACTAAAATAAACTAAAGAAGAATAAAACCGGGTTAAAACTTATAAACTATTAACATTAACCACTATACCACAACCCAAATCTTATAATTTTTTGTTTTGCTTGGTATAAATATTTAAAAAAAATTGTATATATATTTTTTAATTATTTTCAGTTTAACAAAAAAAAAAAAAAAAAAAAAAGTTAGCGGGCGGTTGGCGGGTCCAACGGCCGACCCGACTCCCGCCCATGACCATGCGGTCATGGGTCGCGAGGCGGGCGGCGGCCAAAAAAGTTCAGCAGGGCGGGCCGGGCCACCCCCTTGACCCGCCCCATTGCCATCCCTACTCCTGCTTTGAATGTCGAGGGGTCAATTTTTTATTAGACTTTTAGGGGAAATTTTGGTTACTTTTGGTACAAATTTTAAGCCCTAAACTCAAACCTATATAAATGAAAAGTTTCTACATCAATAGGGAGATGCTTATAGGCAAAAACACAAGAATTCTCTCTCAAAAATTACATCAATTCCGGGTTTGGGTTCAAAGAAAGGAAGAAGAAGATAATTGAAAACCATTTGAAGAGATTATTTAAGGGTTCAAGATTTTTCTTCCATCATTCCATACCACGTGATGTTGTTTTATCTTATTATGTGTTTTTGTAATTTGAATATCCTCGGTTAAGTTCCTATGTGCTAGGATGATGCTATAAATTTATTTGGATGCTTTAATTCTATTTTCTAGTTTTTGACATTAAATATTGTTGGCGGAATTTCTGTGGAAGTGACCTCAAAACAGTAAAACAAGAACCGAAAATGGAATGGAAGAATTAATCGAGGCAAGAGTTGAACTCTTTGTCCTTAGTCAAAATTACCCCGAACGGTGCTTTCGGGTCTTTGGCAAATGACTCCCAAGATACAACGGTTTCCTACTCGTGGTTGAAGCACTTCAAACCACAAGCACAACGAACCTGAAATAGGTTTTGTACTCCAAAAGATGAAATGAAAAAGAAAGCCAAAAATTCAAGAAGTAGTAAATATGAGTGGATGTTATGCAATTATGTTTTGTATCATTCTCAGATAAAATGGACGTCCGTAGTCCCTTTTAACGTTGAGAAACAGTTGGAAACGAAAAGGTATTGAACCAAATCGCAACACTTCAAAAGGACATGTCTCATTCACGCAAACCTATGCGATCGCATGGTTTAACCAAGTCACGATCGCATAGCACAAAAAATAGAACAAGACTTACGCCAGATTAACCATGCGATCGCAAGGCTTTGCCTCTGCATCGCATGGAAGGACCAAAATAATACTCGCAAAATGACACCCCTCGACCCCCCCAACGGCCGGGCGGTAGCCATATTGCGATCGCAGCAGCATTTGCAAATGAAATGCAATGTCAATTCAAACATTTGACCCGATTTTGTCATGGTTTGTGTCCATTTTTACTGGACAACTCGTAATTTCTCATTCATTCGATCGCATGGAAGGACCAAAATACACTCGCTAAAATTTTAGCCATATTGCGATCGCAGGTTTTACTCGCATATGGTCAAACATTTGACCCGATTTTGTCCTTTTTCGTAATTTCTCATTCATTCGATATTGGTTTCGAGATGCCAAATATACCTTTATACATTCGGATAAATCTGATTTTTATTTTTTGAGCGCGCCCCTCGACTAGCCCCTCGACCCCCCGACCCCAACGACCGACGACCGGCGTCGATCGATCTCGTTGGGCGTTGCCCCCGAAGCGTGCGTCAAAGTGGCAAACAAATTAGCCTAAACGGATTGGGTCGGGTCTTGTATATTTGGCTAAGTTGACACGGAGTCACTTAGTTAATTTCTCGACATTTTAAACCAATTTCCAACAAATATTCCTTCGTTGTTTGATTGCTTATTATCGTTTCTCATTAATTTCGTTTATTTGGCCAATAATCAGATTGTTTGTGAATTGTATTGATAAATGTTTTAACACTTATAACAAGTACCATTTATAGATTCCGATAAGGAATAACGATATACTTCTATGGTCTTTGTAATTGCTCTGTAATTTTTTGTTGGTCTAAATGTGTTTTTATATATTTCATAATCTTCATACAAATATATGAGATTCATATATAGAAATAGATTTGACTATGCTCGAGAGAGATTGTCAAATAATTTAGGGATATTAATCAAGTATTGTCATTAACTTTATTATATGAATTAAAGTGGAAGAATAGGTGGAGACAAAGTCCTAGCACCATTACTAATTCAAAGTTTCTCGAAAATTTGTTTGATTCATTTTTACGTGCGTTTAGTAGTTTTTTATTTGAAAACCCGACAATGACACAATTTGTGCAATGTACTTTTATTCAATTAGAGTTAGAAATAAGTAATTTGAAATATAAGTACATAATCTTCGTGGGATTGCCACTGAATTCATATACATTTTATTACTTGTCTACAATACTGTGCACTTACAGAATTTTTGCAAATATAGACTTTACAACATTCAAGTTTTCTTATTTTTATTTTTTTCTTAACTTCAATTGAGAATTTTGACCATACTCGAGAATATTGTTGTTTATATAATTTCTATTGTTTATTTTTTATTTATCTGTATTATAATGGATATATCACTATTAATTAATTAGTCAACACTTCTTTTAAATATGATAATAATATAAATCATAATTATGTCACGATATTAACAATAACTATTATTAAATTATAGATTTAAATATAATCATATTATGAAAATTCTATTTATCTATTTACATAAATTACATTCCAAATTAGAAGTAAAAAAAATTTCAACTTCTTATTGTCCAGGTGAATAAAATTCACCGCGTAACAAAGAGTAAATAGATTATGTATCCTATATTGTTCCACATAAATAAAAAAAGTATGTGAAGAACAAAAATATTTTAATTTTATGTATACGGTATGTGTACTACTCGTGTATAATACGTATATTTACTAATTATTGTCCAACTCTTTTGGTAGAAAAGGATATTAATGTCTTCATTTTTAGTATAAAAATTGTGTATATTACATATACGACATACTTGTTACATTATTGAGAGTTTCGTATTAAATAAGTAACGAGCAAGTCAAATAACGTAAAATAAACAAATTTCATCCGATAAACGAGGGATTAATGTATTTAATGAAGAAAAGACATTTCAACATATTGACGTATTTAAGAAATTAAATATTTGATAATTGATAGGTATTCCTCGGTTAGTTGTAGACTGCAGATAAATTTTCCTTAATTTTCCTCGGTTAATTTTCCTTAATTTTCATATTGACGTATTTAAGAAATAAACAAATATTGTTGACTTAGCAATTAATAATTTTCATATCAACATCAGAATTAGTCAACAAAACATTAAATCAATCCATTATACAAAAAATAATTCATGGCGGGCCATCTCTTATTGGTAATGTACGAGTAGGACGACAATACATATAATATAATATGTAGTAAGTATCATAATCGATATATTTAACTTTTTTTTTTATATTGTAAAGTTACGTAACATAATTATAATGGTTGAATAGCAAGCAGAACTTATCATTGCTAGCCCTGGAATGGGATCGGAGGGATTTAACACAGATATTATGGCACTTCATCTTCAATGTGAGAGTTACGTTTATTGTACCGTGCTGAATTTTCTAACATGATCCTCTGCCAACGGTTGAAAAACAGGTCCTATTGGCTGCTGTCTCGCACCCTTTGGCGGGCGGTGTTGGTAACGTGTTAAGTGACATAAAATTTACCTTATCAAACGATCAAACATGACAATGGATTCAAATTTGTGAGCCATGGAATAGGATTGGGGATCTATGCTGGTCAGTAAATGGATCAATGAAATTGTTTCCATTGGCAGAGATGTATTTACAACTAGTATACCGCTTCTCCGAAATGTGATCCGATCGTAAAATCTACGAGAATGAGTCACTGAGATTTGAATAATTTGTTCTTCTTGATGGATGATAATGACGATCTGAGTTATGGTTTTAGATTTGAAGCATTGCGTAGAGCAAGGAGGAGATCGTTTGAGAGATAGTTTAGTTTGAGAGGGAGATTGAAGACGTAAAGACAGTGCGTATATATATATATATATATATATATATATATATATATATATATATATATATATATATATATTTTCTTCCAGTAGCAGAGGAAAACTCTATACGGTCGTAATAAAGAAAACTAGCGACCCTCAACCTAGATCTGACTCTTTCTATATATTTTCTCAAAAGCCAATGTTATTATTTTTATTTTTTATAGGGATATCAACAAAAAAATAGGCTAAAAGACGTGGGATGGTGTGAAACTTCTACTACAAACTTGAAATCTTGAATAACACAATTTGAGGTAAGAATTTAATTTCTATCAACAATACCCTCGATGCGAAATTGTTGAAGATAAATTAGATAAAATTTAAATTATTATATGTAGTTCTTCTCTAATTGCTTAAATTTGACATAGTTAACATGATATTACAGTAAGCAAAACAACTAAGTTCAGGCATTGTTGCTTGTTGATAAAAAAATGTGTACGTCTATTCGATATCTACAGAATGGCATGTTAAAGACAATATTTAAACGAGTAAACGTAGCTCATTTCTAAAAGTTTAAACTTTTGAAGAAATTGGTAACAAAATGAAATCAATCAATCTGAGTAATATAATGTACACTTCATTTTTATTAAGACTTGATTTTTCATCTTAAAAAATGTCAATCTTGGTAAAAGGAGTAGTATGTAAGAATTAATGTCCAATATTCAATTAGTTGGGTAGGACTTAATTACTTATTGGACCGAATTAATTAATTAGATTAATTAATTGGACATATTTGTTGATGGGTTCTAGTTGGACTAGAACTAGTGTTAGGATTAGTCATACATATATATACAAGGCCACATCAGATTAATCATAAGAGTTGATCTTGATTACTTGCTAGCACAAGCAAAAGACAACCCAATATAATCACTCCCAAAAGTTTTGCTTTCATCTGTTCTTGATCGTGGAAGTTCAGATCTGTTCTTGCTGTGTAGATCACCATTGGAGGTTGAACAATTGGACAGCTGTGGTATTGAAGATCGCACCTCGAGCTAATCAGATAATCAGATTCCACGGTGTTTATCAAAGTAAACTTCTATCACGAATTCTATCTAAGTACAAGAATGATTCGGGTTTATAGGAATTGTAGATTTATAATTTTCGCTGTGCATGTATACCTCAATTACTTACAGTAATATCAGAGCCTATCTTGTTACTTGTTAGAGTTCGTTAGTCTGCTTTGATGAATTAGAACAATAATTGTTATTGTGATATTAATTTAATTTGAGTTTTGACAAAATAAGAAATTTTGAATTTTGAAACGAAAATCTGAAATTGGATTTTAGATTTTGTTTTTTTATTTTGGAACGGGAAATCGTGCTGGAAAGTACCACCGCCGGCGTATGGTGTTCGACGGTTGAAGGCGGGGACGTTACCTTTGGACGGCAGCGGACACCGCCGTGAGAACCAGAGGTCGCTGCTGGTGCTCACGGCGGAACATGCATGAAAAAAAAAAAACACGACCGGCCCAAAAAGCTGCTACTCGACGGGAAAAGGCGATGGCCTCCGGTGTTAAACACCGGCACGACCACCTCCTAGCTATATGGAAACGCTAGAAGGCTTAAACGGGTTTAAGCTTGTCTGGCGGCGCCGGGTGAAGGCCGATATTTGTTTCTGCGTGTTTGGAAATTTGGAGACGGGGGCCTCCCTGCAATTTTAGAAATTGCATGGAAAGCCCCCTAATTTCAAAAGGATTAAGTTGGGCCTTCTTGCAATTTCAGAAATTGCAAAGATAGGGCCCAATGTTTTAAAACCCAAAAAGGGTCAGCTATGCAATTTCAGAAATTGACATAGGAAGGACAAATGTTTTAAAATTAAGAAGGGACCTTCTGTGCAATTTCAGAAATTTCACAAGAAGGCCCATTGTTTTAAAATTGAGAGGGTCTTCTGTGCAATTTTAGAAATTGCATTAAAAGACCCACTGTTTTAAAACCTTAAGGAAATGATTGTGAAATTTTAGAAATTGCACAATAAGTCCTCAAATTTTAAAAAGAAATTAAGGTCTTAAATGTAATTTTGAATCTTTTGAAAAATTGTAATTATTAAATCTTTTAATGCTAGTCAAATATTCAAAATTAATTAAAATCGTTTTTAAACCATGTTTTGAATTTTTGACCAGATTAAATTTTTTTACTTTACTTTATAAAATTATAATTTTGACCTTATACAAATTTTATCTTCAATTAAAGTGAGACTTTAAATTGAGAGATAAAATAAATTTTGAAAAATCTCTTTTTTGAATAAAATTAATTGATTAATAGGATTAATTGATTAATTTTATTATTGAAAAATTAAGTAATTAATTAGATTAATTATTGAATTCCGTCTAGTCTGTTTCAAAGTGTCTAAAAGGTTTAGACTTATATTGTCAAAGTTGCAAATTTAAAAATTAATATATTTTTAATATTAGATATTAAAATAGATGTTTAGTGGATGATTATGGACTCGACCCATGTGATTGATTGTATGGTTAATTATTTCTGTTGACTATTAGTTAGGTCTGCGAGTCTATTATTTAATTAAATGAGCCTGCGAGCCTATTATTCATTTAATTAGGATTTACGCGTTATTTATTTATTATGAGCCTGCGTGTCCATCAATTTAGACCTACGTGCCAACTAATATAGGATACATGTTGCAGTTGGACTACAAAGAAGCAACTAGTATATGATACATGTTGCAGCAGGAAATGGAGATGATTGCATTTAGCATTCGATGAACGAATGCAACGTCCCTTAAGAATTGATCGACTAATCTTCCTTTTGGCTCAGGAAGATTAGATAGATAAAGTCCATAATCATCCACAATTATTATTATGTATGATTGATTGCATATTAGATATTAGTTAATATACATAAATATGATGAGACAAACCCCTCTTTATCATAATCTTAAATTCGTATTAAATGGTTAATACAACGTGTCTTCTATTGTTATAGTGAAAATCAGAGTCCATTATCGATGTCAGTTTGTTGAGTCACTCAAGGCTGTTCGCTCATGGATATGTTTATCACTATGAAACATTTGATGTTTTTGAACAATAGGTCGAATTTAACTAAAATTTTATTTTTTGTTGAGTCACTCAAGAAAATAAAATTTTAGGGACACAATCAAGTAAACACATAAGATGTGTGCAACAATAAGTTGTCTACTTAATGATCTAAGAGTCACATAGAGATGTGATATAGAAGTATCTACTTGGATGTTTTATTAGAATTTGTTGAGTCACTCAAGGTTCTAATAAAACAAAAGGGATCCTAGCTCATCGAATCTAACTCGGTTCTATTGATTAATGTTTGAGGTCATTAATTCAATTTAAATAATGGGAGTATAATTAATTTAATATATGTCCATGTTAAATTAATTTTCTGCATTTAATTATTTGTTCTATCTTATTATTTAATTGTTGAATCATGAGTAACCATATGAGTTTGAGAGGCATATTGGATGTCAACAAACATATCGGACCAATTTTTTTAGACTAGCACCGCAATCTGAGAATTGTTCTCAAGCATGAAAAAGAAACATTGGATATGTCATTAAGCAGCCAATGCCGATAGCTCCTACTAAGGAGGCTACGCCAAAGAACGTGCATGCTTACAAAAATACAGTGATAATAGTAACACTGCAACATGTGATGCTTGCAATATGTCACTTGAGTTAGAAAAGTAGCACGAGGGTATGGATGCCTATACCAAAATATATCATTTCAAGGAGTTGAATGATGTACGATCACTGGATCGAACAAAGATGAGACATCCAAAAGTTATAAAGAGGTATGATGGTTTAAAGATCTTGATCGGTGCTCATGTCTTCAAGATGATTGGTTGTATTGAAAAATTAAACCAATTGAGTTTTACCATGGACAATGAGCTAAGTGTTGGCTTAGTTATGCAGTCCCCACCTAATAACTTTTCCAAGTTCATTATGAACTTCAACGTGAATAAGATTCAGTTTACCATAATCGAGCTGCAAAACATGCTAAAAACTGTTAAGCCCAAGGAGACGGGTGGCCATTTATACTTCTAAGAGCATTAAGAGGAAATCTAAATGGACATTTTAAAAAGGATCCAAGAAGGCTAAATCTGTTGAAAAACAGTTAAGCAAAGACAAATCCAAGCATGATGATCCATGTTTTCACTGTGAAAATAAAAGGACATTAGAAGAGGAATTGCAAGGCATAAAAGAAATAAAACTAACAACTCAAATCTTTGGCATTGCAAACTTGGTCATATAAATGAAAACGCATCACCAAGTTACATAAAGATGAATACTTGGATTCAAATAATTATGAATCATTTGATAAGTGTAAATCATGCCCGTTGGGCAAAATGACCTATACCCTCTTTTCTAGAAAGGGAGACACAGTTGCAGACATTTTGGGTCTTGTACATACTGATGTATAAACAAATGTCTAAAGATGCTAAATGTGGTTTTTCTTACTTCATCATATTTACAGATGACCATTCTATATATGGTTTTATATGCTTGATGGAATTCAAGAGTGAAGCCCTTGAAAAGTTCAAGGAATTCAAGCAAGAAGTAGAAAGGAAAACCGGGAAAAATATTCTAACACTTAGATTTGATCGAGGTGGAGAATATTTGAAGGGTGAGTTTTTAGACTATCTAAAAGAGAATGTGATTCTCTCGCAGTGGACTCTACCTTATACATTAATACAAAATGGTGTATCTGAAAGACGAAACCGCACCTTATTTGATATGGTGCGATCAATGGTGAGTCACGCAGTTATTTCAAAATCGTTTTGGAGATATACGCTTAACACTGCATGTTATATACTAAACTGTGTCCTATCTAAATCGGTCAATAAAACTCCATACGAGTTATGGAAAGGGAAAAATATTTAATCTTTCATACATGAAGGTTTAGGAATGCGACGCTTATGTGAAGCTGGTTGAATCAGATAAGCTAGGAGCTAAATCTGATAAATATTTATTTGTGGAGTATCCAAAAGAAAATGTCGGATACTATTTCTACAATTCCATCGAGATGAAGGTCATCATATCGAGACTTGCTATATTTTTAGAGAAGACAGTGGGAGTAATGTAGATCTTGAAGAGGTTCAAGAAACCACAAATAAAATTGACCAATTAGATATTTCAATGGCTGAGCTTGCATATGATGAAGCACAGATTGAGAAAGTAGAAACCACCAGTTCCCAAGGACACACAAGCTCCGCGTAAGTCGAGCAGAGTCATTTATTTTCCTCTGAGATACGATTTCCTGGTTACTAGTAATGTATTACTAATCGAGAAAGATGAACCTACTACTTACGTAGAATCAAAGTCAAATGTTGACTAACATAGATGGTAGGAAGCCATGAAATTCGAAATGAACTCCATATACGAAAACAAAGTTTAGACCTTTCTTGACCCGCTTGAAGGGGTGAAACCTATAGACTGTAAATTGGTTTACAAGAAAAAGGTCGATATGGATGGTAATGTTCATACTTATAAGGTAATATTGGTTGCGAAGGGTTACAAGTAAAGACAAGAGATTGACTTTGATGAAACCTTCTCACTAGTAGTCTTGTTTAAGTCAATTCAGATTCTGTTTACGATAGTAGCATACCGTGACTATGAGATCTGGCAAATGGATGTCAAGATTGCATTCCTTAACGGAAATCTTAGCAAGGATGTGTAGGTGACACAGCCTGAAGGTTTTGAATCCATAGAGCCAAACAAAGTATGCAAACTACAGAAATCCATATATGGATTAAGGCAAGTCTTTCGGAGCTGGAATCTTTATTTTGATAAGACAATCAAAATGTTTGATTTTATCAAGAATGAAGATGAACTATGTATATAAAAGGTTAGTGGGAGCAAAGTCGTGTTTCTAATTTTGTATGTGGATGACATACTATTATTAGGAAACGATGTCTCCGATGCCAAAAATTAGTAAAATTGTGGTTATTCAAAATTTCTCCATGAAGGATATGGGAGAGGCAACGTACATTCTCGATATAAAGATCTATAGAGATAGATCTAAGAGAATGCTTGGCCTATCTCAAGATATGTACATAGATAAAATTTTGAGAAGATTTAGCATAGAATAGTCCAAGAGAGGACTCTGTCCCATCGGGCATGGGATCTATCTCTCAAAAGAGATGTGTCCAAAGACATAAATTGAAAGAGATCGCATAGATATAATTCTTTATGTATCAGCAATAGGATCTATCATGCATGCAATGCTATGTACTCGACCGGATGTTTCATATGCTTTGTATGTCACAAGCATGTTCTAAGCGAACCCTGACGAGAAACATTGGATCACAGTCAAGAACATCCTTAAGTTCTTAAGAAAGACTAAAGACATGTTCTTGGTGTATGGGAGAAATGAACTTAGAGTTCAAGGTTATGCCGATGCCAGCTTTCAGTCTGATAAAGACGATAGCAAATCTTAATGTGGATATGTATTTACTCAAAATGGTGGTGCAGTCAGTTGGAAAAGTTCCAAACAAGAAACGACTGCTGATTCAACTACAAAAGCTGAATATATAGCTGCTTCAGAAGAAGCAAAGAATACGGTCTAGATCAAGAAGTTCATTACTGAACTTGGAATAGTTCCTAACATTGTTGATCCAATAACTTGTATTGTGATAACAATGAAGCCATCGCACAAACGAAGGAACCCAGGTCTCATCAATGATCCAAATATATATTGAGGTAGTATCATCTAATTAGGAAGATAATCTTAAGAAATTATATAAAGATAGAACGGGTCCTAACATACGATAATGTAGCAGATCCTTTGACAAAGTTGTTATCCCAGGACAAGCATGATAGTTATGCTAAATTTGATGGTATTAAGATACCTGAGTGATTGGATCTAGTTTGTATGAGATATTTTGTGTACTTTTTGTTAGACATTGAAGTATATGAACAAATTGATTAATTAAATGCTTGTCTACATTTTAATAGCAGATCTGTTATTTTTTAAATTTTATTATTTAAAATAATAGAGTCCGAAGAAAAGTTTATAGTAACTTGTTAATCACAAGGTGTTGTGATTGTGAGATACAAGTTATAAATAACTTATTCTTGAAATATCCCTAGTCATAGTAATAATGAGATACGGATATCATTATTGCGGATAGACTAGCATGTGTTGTATTTCTTTTGAAAAAAGTAGTTGATCTCACGAGCTAAGATGTAGAGGGATATCTGAATGAACACATGAATGCATTATTATGAGAACATGATATTGGATGATCCGCCTAGAGATTCCACATGGATTACTATCCAAGCGTCAGTGGTAAATCTCTAATGTGTGGTAGTGGATTTGGTCCTTTGACTTAATGACATCATAGAATTTTATGTGAGGACCACTATACTTTGGCGAGCGTTTGATGGGACTCGTAGATTATGAATCACCAAGAAGATGTCGTACGAGTATAGTGAGAATCATATGAAGGTTGTGAATGTCCAATATGAGGATTCGTCATTCCTAAAAGTAGGAGATTATAACCTGATTTTTGCCTACTTAAGTTGATATAAATTTCCTCAGCCGGGGTGGAGTTATGAGTTGAAAAAGTTTCAATCATAACTAGATTAGATCAACGAAAAGTTGAGGTGAATAATAATTGGTTGAAATGAGATTTACGCTGATCCATATCTCTTAACCAATTGAGTTATATTGATGAAGAGATTATATTTTCATAGTAACCGCACATATATTAGTTCTGTCATACCACATGACATTTTTCTTCACGTAGATTGCCTTGACACATTGCTAGATGTCAATTTTGGACGGCGACGTGAATTGATCGATCTCGGTGAATCGATGAGAATATCACTGCGTTTGCCATCGTGAATGGGAACCTAATGGGTCACACACATAAAGCGAGAATTGAGCATCTGGAGTTGGACCTTGTCCAAGTGGGAGATTGTAAGAATTAGTGTCCAATGTCCAATTAGTTGGGTCGGACTTAATTACTTATTGGACCGAATTAATTAATTAGACTAATTAATTGGACATATTTGTTGATGGGTTCTAGTTGGACTAGAACTAGAGCTAGGGTTAGCCCTACCTATATATACAAGGCCACAACAGATTAATTACAAGAGTTGATATTGATTACTTGCTAGCACAAGCAAAAGACAACCCAATACAATCACTCCCAAAAGTTTCGCTTTCATTTGTTCTTGATCGTAGAAGTCTAGATCTGTTTTTACTGTGTAGATCACCATTAGAGGCTGGACAATTGGACAGGTATTGAAGATCGTACATCTAGCTAATCAGATCATCAGATTCCACAGTGTTTATCAAGGTAAACTTCTATCACAAATTCTATCTAAGTACAAGGTTGATCCGGGCTTATAGGAATTGTAAATTTATAATTTCCGTTGTGCATGTATACTTCAATTCCTTACATTTGTGCTGACAAAACCATGTTCTCCACTTATAATTCTGTCAATGGAGAACAACTGTTCATGGAAAATTCTTCAAACTCAAAGGTTGAAGGACAAAGAAAAGTAGTCCTGAAAATGACTTCTGGCAAAGAACTCGTCCTCAACAATGTACTGCATGTGCCCAACATTCGCAATAATCTTGTTTCTGGGTCTTTACTTAGCAAACATGGGTTTAAACTTGTATTTGTGGCTGATAAGTTTGTACTTACTAAAAATGATTTATATGTTGAAAATGGCTATTTGAGTGATGGACTATTCAAGACGGTCTTTACTATTGTACTAAAATTAAACAATAATAATAAGAATATGAATTCTTCTGCTTATATGATTGAGTCATCTTACTTATGGCATTATAGATTAGGACATGCAAATTTTAAATCTGTGCGCAAGTTAATAAAATTGAGTTTGTTGCCTTCTTTAAATTTTGATCCTAATCACAAGTGTGAAACTTGTGTAGAGGCTAAAATTAACCAAATCACCGTTTCACTCAGTTGAAAGAAATACAATACCTTTAGAGTTAATTTTACAATGATATCTATGATTTAAAGTTTGTGCAAACTAGAGGTGAAAAAAAGTATTTTATTACTTTTATTGATGATTGCACGAGAAACTATTATGTATATTTGCTAAGAAGTAAAGACGAGGCCTTGGAAGTGTTTAAACACTATAAGAATGAGGTTGAAGAATGATTATCAAAGTGATGATGAACCTAGACGTAGCAAGAAGGCCATAACATCTAAAACCTTTGGTCCTGATTTTCTAACTTATTTGTTAGAAAATGAACCTAGGACATTTAGTAAAGCAATGTCCACTCCAGAAGTTCCATTTTGGAAAGAGGCTATAAATAGTGAAATAGATTCTATCATGTAAAATCACACTTGAGAATTGGTTGATCTCCCACCGGGAAATAAATCTTTAGGCTGCAAGTGGATTTTCAAGAGAAAATTAAAATCTGATGGATCTATTGATAAGTATAAGGCTAGGTTAGTAGCCAAATGGTTCAAACAAAAGGAATGCCTTGACTTATTTGATAAATACTCACCAGTGACAAGGATAACGTCAATTATAGTTCTTATTGCAATCGTAGTATTGCATAATCTTGAGATCCATCAAATAGATGTTAAAACAACATTTCTGAATCATGCGTTAGAAGAATAAATATACATGGAGCAACTTGAAGGGTTTATTGTTCTTGGACAAGAGAAAAAAGTGTGTAGACTCGTTAAGTCCTTGTATGGACTAAAGCAGGCGCCTAAGCAATGGCACGAGAAATTTGACAAAACAATATTGTCAAATGGTTATAAAATTAAGGAGTGTGATAAATGTGTTTATATCAAAAGCACACTAAGCGCATATGTAATGGTATGTCTATATGTTGACGACATGCTAATTATGGGGAGCAATCATGAAGTCATCATAGCTACTAAGAAAATGTTGACAAAATATTTTGATATGAAACACATGAGTGTAGCTGATGTCATACTAGGGATGAAAATTTCTAAGACATCAGATGGACTTATGTTGTCACAATCTCATTATGTTGAGATAGTATTTAAAAAGTTTAACGCCTATGATGAAAATTCAGTTAAAACGCCAGTAGATCTGAATCTACATTTGACTAAGAATACAAGAAATTCTGTATCTCAAATGAAATATTCTCAGATCATAGGCAACTTAATGTACATTACTAACTGCACGCGGCTTGATATTGCTTATACAGTTAATAAATTAAGCATATTTACAAGTAATCCAATCAATGACCATTGGAAGGCATTGAATAGGATTATTAGATATCTAAGACATACATTAAAGGATGGATTACACTATACCAGATATCTAGCTGTATTAGAATGATACAGTGATGCTAACTGGATATCAGATACGAAGGATTCTAAATCCACAAGTGGTTATGTTTTTACAATTGGTGGTGTAGCCGTGTCTTGGAAGTCTTCAAAACAAACCTATATAGCTCGATCCATGATGGAATCTGAATTTATAGCTTTAGATAAAGCTGGAGAAAATGCAGAATGGCTTCGAAATTTTTTAGAGGACATTCCATGTTGGCTTAAGCCAGTGCCTGCAATAATTATACATTGCGATAGTCAGTCGGCCATTGAAAAGGCACAAAATAGTATGTATAATGACAAGTCTCGATATATTCGTCGAAGACACAATACCATTAAACAATTGATATCTAATGGTGTAATCTCTATTGACTATGTAAAGTCAAAAGAGATTCTCGTGGATCCGCTGACAAAATGTTTAGCTAGAGATCACATACATTATTTATCAAAGGGAATGGGCTTAAAGCCTACTACGTAAGGTCTTTGTAACGGTAACCCAACATTGCTGACTAGAGATCCCAAGATTTTGGTTCAATGGGACAACTAAGTTATAAAGATTCAAAGGAGCACTTAGGAGTTATCTCGAGCCCATTCTCATAATACAAAAAAAAAGTGTTGTCTGCAAAGTGTGATAGGTTAAGCTATGCTTTTAATAATTCCTATAGCTTGGATAAACCAAGTAGGGTATAGCAGAGTACTCTTAATAGGAGATCACCTATATAAGTGAGAAGTGGGGCCGCTTCTATGAGAATTTTGAGGCTTGAATTCTCTAAAACGCTTATGAAACCCAAGTGTTGTTCAAGGCCAAAATGAACACAACCAAGATAATCGAAAGTGTTAGGGAAGATATTGTGTGGGTACTATTGTCTTGATTTACACTCAACGGCTGAGCAGTTCAAGACATCACATTCACTGATTAGCCAAGTGAATCCGATAGTATTCCACTAAAGAAGGTTCAAAGCTATAAGCTACCTCTCCTGATGCAACACCTTTCTGCATGTACTCTCTTTTAGTGTCTGCATTTCATTTGCATACTTCATGAGAATTTTCATTCATGTGGGGAATTGTTGAAAATGGTGTTTAATTAAGTTGAATTTTACCAACATTAACCAAATAATTGAGTGGGTTTTGTTAACCAATTGAGGTGGGACCTTAGTTTAGCATGATCTACTCCACGAGTAAAGGTTCATTGTATATTTGGTTGTATAAAACTATTTTCGGGTGAATGAGAAATTATAGCCAAAAGTGGACACCTTAACTTAGAATATAAAAGGTATATTGAAGAGAAAGTGGGAAACTTTGTCCCACATTGGAAGATGAATAGTATTTTTATCTATTTATATAACCTAAGATTAGAATTGGGTTTGGGTCCCAAGGGGTACCACAAGTCTTTGGAAGGAGAGAGACCTAGACCCTATTAGGTTCGGTATAAAGCCCTGCGTGCCGCCGGCGGCGGCCGGGTTAGGTCGGGTCGGGCTGGGCTCGGGTCGGGGTTCGTGGTTCTTGGGTATCGGGATTGGGCTTAGCCCAATATAAACTTTTGGACAAATAAAATAAATAATTATTTATGTTATTTAATTATCCTTCCAATAATATCTCCAATCAATTGTCGACACGTGGTATCATCAGATTGCAACACATGTCGTGTCTTCTAGAAGATTCCAGATTTTGTCTACGTAAGAGACACATCAGTTTAGACACAACTTTTCATTCCAAGTGCTGTGTTTTTTGGCATTCTATAAATAAGTCCCTCCAGTTTCTGAATTGATATAAAAAAATTCGAACTTTCATTCATATCATTCTGCACCATGCATTTTATCCTTATACTGCATCTGTCCTTGCATAAGAAAGAGAGTCCAAAATATTTTTTGATTCGCTGTTTCTAGCGGTCTGAAGTGCTACTACCGTCGAGAAGGGATTGTTGTATCTTGGAAGACGTTTGCCATCCAACCGTAAGCACCAGTGTGGGACAATTTCGTCTTAAGGACAAAGAGTTTATCTCTTACCTCGATCCACCAGTTTCTGTCATTTTCATTTCTGCACTTTTCATTCTAAAGTAAGTCGTTTCTTTGTTTTAATAGATGGAATATATATTGCACTCACAATTAATCCAACATGTTTCAAGCCAGAAAGGTTTTCAGGCTCAAAAATTGATTAGAAGGGACAACATTTTGAGTTCATTCCAATTGGTGCAGGCCAAAGAATTTGTCCAGTTCTTCCATTAGGCCATTGACATGAATGACATGATTGGAATTGCTGTCCGAAAACTTGAACCCTTGAAGGTGGTACCAAGAAAAAGGTGTAGTTTGATGTATTGACCAAGATATGTGTGTCTTTTTGTTAAATCAGCTAATAGAAACATGATATAATATGTGCCTTTGGTGTGTTCAATTAGAAAGAGAAGAGACACAAGAAACTCCATAATCTTGTTATCTTGTTTAAATTGAGAAATGGTTTCCTCAACTACTCTATAATGCCATATGGAAAATGCTGAAACTTGTGAAAAATTGAACACAAACTTAATTTGGTTTGTACACTTTGACATCTAATTAAGCCCTTGTTAGGTTTAGCTAAAAAAATTGAGGTCAAATACAACAATTAATTTTAACCACACATTTATTGAAAAAAATCATGAAATTATGTTATTTCTTTGTAATCTTTGTAAAAATCAGGTTTTCAAAAATAACAAGATAATTTTAGGGAATCCAATTGATTTCACGTAAATGTATTCGTCATTCAATTGTGTACACTCGATGCATTTTAATTTATTCAATTCATAGTGACTTTAATGTATTCTTTCGTGAGTTTGAACCTATTTTAAAATTAGTTCATATTTGACTTTTGATTTCCATGGATGTGACCCCTACTTGGAGATTGTGGAGTTTTCAAGTTCCGTGCTATGACTGTGGAATTTGTAGTCCAATGCCATGATTTTTATGTCATTTTTAATGTGAAGTGGGGTATTTATATTTGAAGTTTGTGAGAAAGATGTGGCTATTAATTGCACCTCATTGTGACCGTAATGTGAAGTTTGATGTGTCGCTTATTTGATTCAATAACGTAATCACATCTAAATTTATGTGACCAAAATTGTTAACTTGACTTGACTAGTAGTTTGTCTTACATGAATTTTTAATATGATATCTACATTGTGGGGTCTTGATGCTACCTTTCATTTCACTTTTTTTTTTTTTGATCGAAATACCTTTCATTTCACTTGATTCTACCTAAGTTGTTTAATATATTGGTTACCTTTCACCTTTGATTCGGTGTTGACAAAAGCTTATTATGATATATGAGAAACTCCTAAGTTGTGACCGGCATTAAAAACGTGGTATTGTGGGAGGTTTTTCTCTCTAGGTTGCGTGTTAAAATAATAATATAATTAGGGCATTTTTTCTCTCTTGAAAATGTAATATAAGGATGTGTTTGATTGCAATCATTGAATTTAAGTAGAAAAAAAAAGCGAATTTCAAATAATTGAATTATCAAGAATTTGTTGATGAAAAAAAGGCAAATTTTACCTAGAAAATAAAACCTCATCCCCCCCTAAGAAAACGTTTTACTGAAAAAAAATGACTATCAAACACTCTTGTAGTTGAAAAATAGGTGGAAAAATACATTTTCTATGGAAAAATGTGGCTATTAAACAATTTTGTTGGAAAATAGGTAGAAAAAAAACTTTTTCCATAGAAAAATACTTACAATCAAACGCAAATGTTTTAAATTTGTAATGTTTGTGTTGTGTATTTTTCAATATTCAGAAAACTAGATCGGTCATCAACCCAAAAAAAGTAACGGGTCAAGGGTCAAAAGGTCGAACTGATTTCAATAAAAAAATTAATCTAAAAATCACACAAAATTTCTAAAAATAAGTTATTTGCAAATAAACCAACATTTATAGACAAAATCACATACAAAACTTGGCTTCAAATGAACTTTTCATAATGTCCACTTCCAATATTAGTAGAAATATTTATTCAAAGTTCAAACTTTAAAACATAAACTTAGCACAATTTTGATTTGCTCTAATCAAATTTTTGTTTTTCCTTTTCCTTTATGACCCTTAAATTATTGGAAATTACAATTTTCTTTGACCCAAAAAATCCATTAAAATCGAACCGGTTCTACCGGGTTACGGTTTAACCGCTAAAAACTCCACCTTTCAGTTCGATTTTCTAATGCCTAGTTAAATTAGTATCCCGGACCAGTTTTGCAGCCGGTTTTCAATTTTTCCGATTGAACTGGTTGGTGGAGTTCGATTTTCTAAATCATGAAATTTTTAGAACCACATTGAAGAGAGAATACGAATAAATAATGTTTATGTTCATCCCTCCATATATTAATTGTTCATATTAGGGTGGAGAAGATGCCAAACCTATTTAAACTTAGACAAGTAGGTCTATAAACCCTTAACTAACTTGAATGGCTTTTAAAGACAATGTTTATATATGTTGTGTGTGTATATAATGGTTCTACCACTATTAATTAATTAAACCAACACGTCTTTAAATATGTTAATAACATAAATCATAATTATGCCACAATATTAAAACTATCTATTGTCTAACTTAACTAGGAATATCTCCATAAGTTATCTATATAATAATATTCAATCCAAAATATAAAAATAAAAAGTTAGAATTCTTTGTTTCAAAGTGAAATAGATGTAAAGTGTAAACATTGTGTATCATATACGGTACCCATTCATAAGAATCAAAAGGTACATACGTAAACATTGTGTATCATATACGGTACCTATTCAAACCTTAAATCACAATGTATACATATCATAATAAAAAGAGGCAATGACCAAGTGGATTAAGCAAATTAAACAAAATACGTCCGATAATTGTGGGATTACTTTATTGATGAAAACAAATATATATTAACAAAATCGAAATGCATAAAAATTAAATATTTGATACGAAGAATTAAATAAATGTTGCAAGCGATTCTCTAAAAATTGTAAATAAAGAAAAAGAGAGAGGGGATGTACCTCAGGGCATCTGATTAGTTGTAGACTGCACAAAAATTATTTTCAAAGAGTTGTTGAGATTGAGACCAGTGCACAGCCAAAACACATATTTGGTAGGGGAAATTTCACGGGAGGTCACCCAACTTACAGGTTGATTTTATGTTGGTCATCCGGCCTCATTGTTTTTCAATTTGATCATTTAGTTTATATAGTCATTCAATTTGACTATTTTGACTATAATCGTTACCAAACCTGATCAAATTTGTAACTTTGCCAATTGAATTTCTGACCCAATTCATATTTTTGGCAACACAACTTTTTTTGTTTGTGATATTCCGTCAATTTTGATAACGGCTAGAGATGAAATAGTTAAATTTGTTGGTTAAATATTAATAGTGCAGATTATATTATATACTTACTTGTTGATGAAAAAATAAATTCAGATATTTGCAAAGACTAAAAATGGTGGATCAAGGCTAGAGTTTGACTCTATGCTTTTTAGACGAATTTGTCCCGCAATAGTGCTCACAGGTTGACGACAATCGTCTCCCAAGGTACAACGATCCCTTATTGTGATAGCAACACTTCAAATCACAAGAAACAGCTAACTGAAAGTATTTTCGTACTCTCTTCTTTTATGCACGGAAGAAACAAAAGTATTTGTATTTGAATGCAAAAGTTTTGAAATTTGAATTAATGCTATGCAAACCGGAGGGACTAATTTATAACATGCCAAAAGCTTCAAATGAATAGACACAACTGTTGGGTCATGTCAGTTTTAACCCCAACAGTTATGATTTGAACAGACAAGTCAGGACACCTTCTGGATTAATTAATTAATTATTTTTTATAGAAGATTTAAATAAAATAAATAAATCTTTATTTTATTTGTCCAAAAAGATTATAATGGGCCAAGCTCAATCTTTTGACCCCATGACTCATGAGCCGCGACTCGAGCCCGTGGCGGAGGCCGGAGCCCGGCAAGGCGCAGGCGGCAAAGTGGGCCCTTTGGATCGAATCCAGTAGGATGTATGTCTCTCTCCTTTAAAAGACTATTGATACATTTGGCAATAATTTCTGATTCACTCGGAAATAATTTTGCAAGACAAAATGTACCATAATTATCTACTCACAGAGTAGAAATTGTTCAAAATATAAACCATTTAAATGGGTGGTGTAGACCCATTCTAATATTTGGTCAAAATTGATTAAAATCAATTATTTAGTCAACCATTTCCAACAAAATTGAAATAAAAATATTAGTTGGATGATAAAATTGAAACTAAGTGACCAACATGAAACAAATTTGTAATTCTCTATGAGAATGTTTGATTATGCTATTTTGAGAAAAAAAAAATGATTTTTCCCAGTAGAGTGTAGCCCACGTTGGATGAATTTTTGTAATTGTAACTCACAATTCTTGGGTCCACCTTCCATTCAATAAATTTGTAATTCTAATTTTGCCCTACTCATGTGTACCCAATTATTAAATAGAGGGGCAAACTGATAAATTAGTAATAAATCAAGTAACCAAAAGATAATATTTGTGGACTACAATTAGGGGAGGGCGTGGGTCGAGCGGGTTGATTGGTTTTCTTCCCAACTCGGCCCAAATCGACAAAAATTTGATTTGGAAACCAACCTGAATGGGCAAATCGGGTCCGGTTAAAACATAATTTAAAAAAAAAAGTAAATTCAAAACTGAGTCAGTTCAGGTCGAATTGTCTATTTTGTGGGGTTTTTTTTTTTTTTTTTTGCCAGTCCTAACTACAATTAGTCAATTGGACTCCACTGTTACTGAAAAAAAATCTATTTTTCCTCCAAAGTAGTAGAATTATACACACTAACGTCATCAAAATTCGTAGTCAACACAACATTAATGATAAATCAAGTAACCAAAACACTCAACATTTGTGGGCTACAATTAGTCAATTGGGCTCCACTCTTGTTGAGAAAAGTCTATCTTTCCTCTAAATATTTTTCTTCAACATTTGTAGGATCAGACACACTAACGTCAAACTTAGAGGCTATTCAGTAGAGATTTTTCAACCAAAAGTTAATTTTGTTATTCTCAAAAATAAATTTTTTGACTACACAATTTCTACCGAACAAGCTTAGTAGTCAACACAACATTAATTATAAAGAGTAGCCGAAATGGTTGAATAAATATTTATCACGACTATAGAGAGATTTCTCTGCTACGGAAAGAAAAAAGTACTTAAACGTATGTGTATAACTACGTCTTCAATTTCTTCCCTCAGAAAATCATCTCTTCCAAAATTTGTTGACCATTTCAATCAATCTCCTTGATTTGATTATCTTCAAAATTTGCTAACCTCTTCAATCCATCTCCCTCTACCGATCATCTCTAAAATATGTTCGCTACCTCAATCCATCATCATAATAGAGCTACGGTCGAATTCCACCGCAAAAAATCAGTATACTCGTATATCATCATTCAAACCTAGTAAACACAACATTATGGATAGTAAATTATTGTTAATTAAGTCAAAAGTCAAGTGTAATTTTATAAGAAAAAAATTCCTGAGCTTGCATGTGGACTGGAGTAGATAAAATTTTATAAATAGGGAGTAGGGATAATATGTTTAAGCAAGAAGATCAAGAGTTCAATTTTGGGAGATGGAGTGGAACTTTTTCATTTATTCCAGCATCATTTTGTTACCAATTTTGATCTTCATATTCTACAAAAAAAGCCCACATTACAACAGGGTACCAACACCACCAGGGCCACCTGGATGGCCACTGTTTGGTCACATTTTCCAACTCGGATCAGCACCCCATAGAACCATAGCAGTGCTCAAACAAAAGTATGGCCCTGTTGTGTGGTTAAAGATTGGTTCAGTTAACACAATGGTTATACAATCTGCAGATGTAGCCAGTGAGTTTTTCAAGATCCATGATCTGTCATTCGCGGACCGGAACATTATTGACGTTATGAGATCGAGGGATTACATCAAGTATTCCATGGCCTTGGCTCCATATGGCGTCTATTGGCGGGTGATGAGGCGGCTCTGCACTGTGGAAATGTTTGTTACCAAAAGAATCAACGAAACAGTGTCTGTAAGGAGAAACTGCATTGATCACATGCTGCTGTGGATCGAAAAAGAAGCAAATTCTGTGGAAGGAAGGAAGAATGGAGTTCAAGTGGTACGATATATTTTCTTGGCGACGTTTAATACTCTAGGGCATATGATGTTGTCCCAGGATATGGTGGATCCTGAGTCGAAAGATGCTTCACTTTTCTTTAACTCCATGAAAGGAATGATGGAGTGGTCTGGCCATCCGAATATTTCAGATTTATTCCCTTGGCTTAGTTGGCTTGACCTGCAGGGTCTAAGGAGAAAAATGGACCGTGATCTAGGAACAGCATTGGATATTGCTGCAACATTCGTGAAGAAGCGTATTGAAGAAAACAAGGCAGGTGGGCGAAAGAGGAAAGACTTCTTGGATGTGTTGCTCGAATTTGAAGGGGGCAAGAATGAACCAGCTAAATTATCAGAATCGGAGATCACCGTATTCATATTGGTATTTTTCTATTTCCAATTTGGCTAAATTTCTTTGGGCTGAATCATTAAAGGTATTAAATCCAAGAATGACTGCTAGGATGAAACACAGAGCAAAATACAGTACTGTTTTCTTCTTCAACAACTTTATTTTTTAGAAAAGATTGTTGAGCATGAAATGAGACAACACATGCATATATTGATTAAAATATAAACTGGCATGCACGTATTAATAACTTTGTTTTTTTCTCTAATAGCTTAAACTATTAGTTACAGATTCTTATCTTATTTCTTGGAAATCTTTTTCCACAATCCATCATCTTTTATCGTTAACAATTATTATTTCATTAGAGTTACTAAAAAACATTAATGAGCAATTGCATTTAATTCCAGGAAATCTTCTTTGCCGGTTCAGAGACTACTAGTGCCTCTGTTGAGTGGGCATTGACGGAGCTCCTACGCAACCCTGAAACAATGATCAAGGTTAAAAACGAGATTTCGAGCGTGGTAGGATCAAACAAGAAATTTGAAGAAAGTGATATAGATAAACTCCTTACTTGCGCGCAGTAATCAAAGAAACAATACGCTTACATCCTCCAGTACCATTACTTGTACCACGAAGTGCGATTGAGGAAACTAATTTTATGGGGTATTTAATACCCAAGAATACGCAAGTGTTTGTTAACGCTTGGGCCATTTCAACAGATGAAAAATATTGGGAGGAGCCTTTATCATTCAAGCCTGAAAGATTTTTAGGCTCAAAAATTGACTTCAAGGGACAACATTTTCAGTACATTCCATTTGGTGCAGGCAGGAGGAGTTGTCCGGGCCTTCCATTAGGCGATCGTATGATGCACTTTGTGTTAGGCACATTGCTTCATGAATTTGATTGGGAACTTGATTCTTCTACAACCCCCAACACCATTGACATGAACGAAAAGATTGGAATGGCCATGCGAAAACTTGAACCATTAATGGTGGTACCAATAAAACGTAACGTCTAATACTATGTATCTTTTTGTTATATGTTCTAATAAGAAACACGTAATCTGATGTACCGTGTTCTTGATTTTATGACCTGTATTTTATATATATATATATATATATATAAAACATCACTCAATAAATTGCAGCATTTAAATTTATGGTTTAGTTTTTTCCAGCATGAACTGAGAATCTCGACCATGCATGATCAAGATTACTGTCTCATGATTGAGATATTTCTTTGGTAGTAATTTATTTTATGATTTTTTTTAAAAATTTTGATTCCCGACAATATTTTGACTTAGATTGAGAAAATAGAAAATTTTATTATGTGTATAACAATTATCACTATTAATAATCTAATTATTATCTAACTAGGAATATTTCTATAAATTATCGAGATATAATTTATCCAAATTATTGAGGAAATCTTTCTAGGTGGTTTAGAGACTGCTAGCAGCTCTATTGAGTGGGCATTGTAGGAGCCCCTACGCAAACTAGAATAATCAGCGACTTAAAATAAGACCCCAAACAGCTGCCTCAGGCTAAAGCCCATAATTATATTTTTAAAAAAAATTTATTTTATTTTATGTGGAAATTAGGCCCCTTACTTTATTTTAAAAAAAAATTGAAAAATACGGTTATTTTTAAAAAAATTGAAAAATAGACTTCTTTAATATATCAGAATGGAAGGGTAAAAATAGAAAAATAATTACTACAATGCCTTAAACCCTTCCTCACGGTTTTTCTCTGCGATTTCTGGCGAAATTCTTCAAATTCATTCGCTAATTCATAGTTTCTGTTCGTTTCTTCTATATTTTAACACTATATTGTTCAATATGGTTAGAGAAGGCGAAATCATCATTGCAGAATCTTCAGGGATGAAGAGAAAGTGTAGTTCAGCCGAAGGATCTTCAAAAAAGATGAAAAATATTGTTCGTTTATTCTGTATTTCTATATTTTTTTCGATTGCTTTGTTTATTCGAATTTATGTTTTCCATTATTATTCAATTTATGTTATTGCCTTTAGGAAAATCAGTGACAATGGTTGATGATTGAAATTTTTACATTATGAGGGATTTGTTCTGTGAAATTACATGTCTGTTTTCAATGATTAATTGGTTGATGATGGTGCGTTTATTTATCTTATTTCGTCATTCTTATTTACTACATCATACCATAAATGTGTTGATGATTCAATTTTTGTACTTGTTGAATCGGGTGAAATAGAATTTTTTCCATGGAGGAAGGAGTTATATAGTTTGACTTTAATGTTTTTGAAGGGTGCATTCAGCAAGAGGATCATGAAGTTAGATTCTTCAAAAAAAAATTTGGAGTATAGGCTTAATGGTTTTCTTCTTGCTTTCCAAGTTTGGATATATGAGTCTATTCCTACAATAGCTCAGAAAATTTTTTATGTGAAGTACAAGCCATCACTTCCTCGGATCTTGAGCTGGAGTTCTAATGTGCATTTGACATCTTTACAATTGCACAAATATATTTTTGACTTGATTAAAGTAAGCTCTATTTATTATTTATGCAATTTTTCTTTACATTTTTTATTACTGTTTGTTATTTTAAATTTATGAATATGTGTTTTTGCAGATAGAAGTTAATGATGTTAGGATAACTAACGCGGAGAAGGAGGTGGCATATACTGAAGGGTTGTTTGAGAGTTACAAATCTCAAGGGAAAATCACTAAAAACGATGACAACTTTGAGCATCCTGTTATTCATCAGTCAAAGCTGATGATTACAGCCCAAGAAACATTAGTTGGCAATGACAGTTCTTCAAAGTTGAAGAAAAAAAAGATAGTTGAGTTTTTTGAGCATTTATTTATCTTTTTATGCTTTCTATACCTTTTTTGTTTATTGTTTCTTATGATTATGTGTTTTTCTCTGATTTTTGTATTTTCAGAGACATTCTAAATCAAATGATGAAATATTAAAACGTCTAGCAGAGATTGAAGTGAAACTTCAATCAAATGAAGAAATTTTGAAACGACTGGTAGAAATTGAGGAAAAAGTGGAATCAAATGAAATTATTTTGAAACGCTTGGCAGATATAGAGTCCAAAATACAATCGAATGAAGAATTTCAGAATCGACTTGGTGAGCTTGAACTCAAAGTTCAATTTAATATTCAACTTGAGAAACAAATAAAACAATTTGAAGAGAAAGTGAAATCGAATGAAGAAATTCTTGAACGGGTGGCAAATGTTGAAAGCAAATTGAATGATTTGCAAATGTTGAAGGTATGTTACATTTTTAGATCTAAGTCACTTTTTGGACACAGTTTGTCACTTTTTGCTAAGAAAGTGACACAGTTTGTCACTTTTTGCTAAGAAAGTGACTTTCTAATAAGAAAGTGACAAAATGTGTCACTTTTTGCTATAAGTGTGTCACTTTTTACTCTAAGTATGTCACTTTTTACTATGAGTATGTTACTTTTAAGAGATTTATGTCACTTATTATATAGATATGTATGAGACTTTTTATTTATTCTTATGTCTAGAATACTGCGGAAAATGTTGCTAATGATACAATGGACATGAAAAAGAATGCAACTAATTATCCTAGTTTTTCATTGGGTATTGAGTTTGATTCGACTGGAAAAAGTATTGAGATGCCAGCTGAAACTAATGTGGAAAAGGAATTATTCAATTTCAAATACATTGTATTTTTAATTTGATATTTACTTATTTGTTATTGTGCACTATTTAATGTGACTTATTTATTTTTATTCAGTCTATTGATGAAGATATAATAAATTTTAATGAAGAGGACTGGAAGATTGCTGATGATGTTGCTGCTCATAGTTTAGCGAAAAAAATGCATCAAGATGTATTTTTTCACATTTTATTTTGTGTTTTTACTTTGTTAGATTTGTTTTTGTCTTGCAAAAAGTAATCTTTTATGCGTTTTATTCGATCGTTGATGTAAATGATGATGATGTTGAATTGAAAGATGAGGATTGGCAAAAATTGATGAGATTATGCGGCACTGCTTTAGTGAAACATAAACTTGCAGAGGCAATTGTTTGTTTGATTATTTTTCATTTGAACGACTTATTTTTGTGTGTTCTGCACAATATAACTTGACACTTTTTATTTTTTTTGCGACATTTTAGACGGATGATGGAGTCACTCCGGATGCGCCCCTGAAGAGGCAAAAGAAAACTGCCGCACTTCTTCAGTCCCATGGGTAAATCAATATGATTCTACGGTGGGTACTTCTACAGCGGGAACTTCTACTGTGAAGCGTGTGGTGAAGGGTACGTTTGCATTCAAAGTTGGGTTGTGCCCCCCATTCGCACCAGATGTGGAAGCATTCGAGAGTTGGTACAAGGAAGGGTTGGTGACGAAAAATAAGTAAGTATGTGACATAATGTCACTTTTTAATAAGAAAGTGACACATTATTTTTTTATCCAAATGTGTTTGTGTAAAAATTAAATCAACCATAGAAAAGATTTGTTATTCAAATGTGTTTGTGTAACTTGCATACATTGTTACATCACTTTTGAGCAAAAATGACAGAGCATGTCACTTTTTAGGCAAAAGTGACGAATATGTCACTTTTCAATCCTAAGTCACAATTCATATTCAAGATAAAAAATTGATGCATTAATGGTTATTCATGCTCAATAATTCATGTCACTGTATAATGCACAACAAATATCAAGTTAAATCCTGCATTCAAATCAACCCCATAGATGATTTTGATTCAAATTTCTTTCTCTAACTTGTATACCTTCTATCACTTTTTGAGCAATAAGTGACAGACCATGTCACTTTTTAGACAAAAAGTGACAGACCATGTTACTTTTAAAACAAAAAGTGACATAGCATGTCACTTTTCTATCCACAAGCCTCAATTCATATTCAAGACGAAATAACGATACATTAATGTTTGTTTAAGTTTCATACAATGTTCATCATTTTTAAGCAAAAGTGACGAGCATGTCACTTTTTTCTAACTCAAGCCTCAATTCATATTCAAGACAAAAAAACGATACATTAATGTTTGATCATGCTCAATAATTCATGTCACTTCATGAAGCACAACAAATAACAAGTTAGATCTTGCATTTAAATCAACCATAGAGAAGATTTTTTATTCAAATGTGTTTGAGTAACTTGTATACATTGTTCTGTCATTTATGAGCAAAAAGTGACAGAGTATGTCACTTTTCAATCCTCAAGCCACAATTCATATTCAATATAAAAAATTGATGCATTAATGATTGTTCATGCTCAATAATTCATGTCACTATATAATGCACAACAAATATCAAGTTAAATCCTGCATTCAAATGAACCACATAGATAATTTTGATTCAAATTTGTTTCTCTAACTTATATATATTGTTCTGTCACTTTTTGAGCAATAAGTGACAGACCATGTCATATTTTAGACAAAAAGTGACATGACATGTCACTTTTCTATCCTCAAGTCTCAATTCATATTCAAGACAAAATAACGATACATTAATATTTGGCTAACATTATTCTCATCACTTTTTGAGCAAAAAGTGATGGACCATCATCACTTTTTTAACAAAAAGTGACATAGCATGTCACTTTTCTAACCCCAAGCCTCAATTCATATTCAAGACAAAAAAAACGATACATTAATGTTTGATCATGCTCAATAATTCATGTCACTTCATAATGCACAACAAATATTAAGTTAGATCTTGCATTTAAATCAACCACATAGATGATTATGATTCAAATTTGTTTGTCTAACTTGCATACATTGTTCTGTCACTTTTTGAACAAAAAATGACTGACCATGTCACTTTTTAGACAAAAAGTGACATAGCATGTCACTTTTAGGAAAAAAGTGACAGAGCGTGTCACTTTTCTATCCGAAGCCTCAATTCATAGTGTCACTGCATGTTACAAAATTTGTACCAGTGTAATTGTATGTGACATTCCTTTTTTGTAATGCAGAGTTAATCATTTCAATGATGAGAATGTTAAGATTAGCCCTAGCTTCTACTTCAGCGATGTTCCAATCTCTTCTAAAATGTAGTGGTATGAATTAGTGACAATCAATGAGGCTTTGGATGACACAGTAAGTTTTTGTTTATTAGTTGTTTGGTTTAAGATTTATGTATAAAATTTATTAATACATTGCTGATTCTTTTTCATACACTTGTTTTGTAGCATATGGATGTGTGTTTTTATTATTTGCGAAAGATGTTAAGGTATGGACAGGGTATAAAATTCAATGCTACAACAACGGACTTTGCCTTTGACAGCCAAGTTAGAGAGTTGTATGATGAATTTTCAAAAGATCCACTAGTCCTTGTTAAGCAAACTTCTCTACTATCGTATCCAATTGGATTGTACATGCCTTGCAACACAAGTTGGCGAGAAGTTGACCATATCTTTATGCCTTTGAGGATGTATAACTCGGCTCATTGGCTTCTTTGTCATTTTGACATCAAGGAGATGTCCTTGAATATTTATAATTCCTACACTAAGGTGGTCAAGAAGCCTGTTGTACTTTAAGCTGTTAAACCATTTTCAGTTATTATTCATCATCTTTTGTCTAACACCGGGTTCTTCGACGGCAAAAATATTACATAACAAGAGGCACTAAAACCACTTGTTGTAAAGTTGGTTCCAAAACTACCACAGCAAAAGAACGAGTTAGTTTGCTTTTTAAAAGTTTGAATTTTTATATGTTGAATAGATAGAAATATATGGTTTGCCTTCAATTATTGGTTAATGTTTCATTTTGTTCTTTGCAGTGGTGATTGTGGAATCTATGTGATTAAATATGCTGAGTATTTAATCAATGAAATGTTGAATGAGATGCCAAAGACATTCAATATTGTACAGGTTCAAAAATACTTGGCCACTCAATTGTACGTGTATGCCAAGAAGAAGCAAGTGGAGAATTATGACACTGATAATGATTGGGTGGCAAAGGATATTTGACAAGACAAAGAAGGCTGCAATTTTTTTGTAAATAATATTTTTGTAGTAGGACTACATATGACATGTAAATGTAGTGTATATGGTGAATGTAGTTTCATGTAAATGAGATTAACAATGTAGGTTTTGAAAGTTTCTTTGCAAAAAATGTAAGTACAAAATATTTTTGTATACATGTGACATGCTATTCATGTTGACAAAACATAATTATATTGGATGATTTTTTTCAAACTGTTGATTATAGATTGTAGAAGTGGATCTAATTGATATATTACTTTAATTATGGAAATCATGTATATACTTTGACAGCTAAGTTATGGGTTTTAATAACGAACGGGTGACATAGTATGTCACTTTTCGTTGTAAAATAAAAGTGATAGCGTGGTCACTTTTTGTTCTAAAAGTGACATAGTGTGTCACTTTTTGTTGTTAAATTATGAAAATCATGTATACACTTTGATAGCCATGTTAGGAGTTTTAATAACGAACAAACAACATAGTGTGTTACTTTTAGAACAAAAAGTGACATAGTGTGTCACTTTTCATTATAAAAGTGACAGTGTGTATCATTTTTTGTTCTAAAAGTGACATAGTTTGTCACTTTTTGTTCTTAAATTATGAAAATTATGTATACACTTTGACAGCCATGTTAGGGGTTTTAATAACGAACAAACGACATAGTGTGTCACTTTTCGTTATAAAAGTGACATAGTGTGTCACTTTTCATTATAAAAGTGACCATGTGTGTCACTTTTTATTTTAAATTATGGAAATCATGTATACACTTTGACAACCATGTTAATAATGAACAAAAGACATAGTGTGTCACTTTTCGTTATAAAAGTGACAATGTGCGTCATTTTTTTTCTATCGAACAAATATGTTCGTCACACGAATTTGAAAAGAAAAACCAATATGCAAAAGTGACACAAATGTCACTTTTTGTTCAAAAAGTGGCATAGTATGTCACTTTTTGTTCTAAAAGTTACAATTTCGGTATTCATCAAATTCCTTTAATAGTTGAAGTATCATACATACAATTTAGTGTTAAATGATAAGTTTTACATTCCACTATAATGTCATGACCTATAAAAAAGCAAAGTGCATGAATGTTAACACTATTTTGAATAGAAAAACCAATAAGAATGAATAAGTGATACTTTCCAAATAAAAAATAAAAAACTTATAAATCTTGTAACTTTCTTTTCTTTTGTGGCTTCTTCTTCAAAAGTGCTGGAGTTTGACACGATCTTCGATTGTGGCCATACTTTCTACATCTACCACATTTTGTACTTCGCTTTTTTTCTCCTTTTGATGGTATTCTTTTCTCTTTAGGTCGTCCAGATTTTCTTTTTGAATCAGGAGCCAAGACTATTCTTGCTTTTACATCATATGGTATATTCCAATCATTGCGATCTCCAAGTGGGTAAACTGTACCACTGTATGTTTGGATGTACATCTCTGTTGTGTAATATTTTGAACAATACAAATATGAATCTTCCTTTATCTTTGCAATAACTGCCAATGCGTGTGCACATGGGATTTTGTCCACGTGGAATTGATTGCATGTACATGTCTTTTCTTCAATATTCACCACATATGAGGCACAAATATCATTGACTTGGTATATTATTGAACTTGAAGCCGATGCCTGTGCAAATAATACAAGAAAATAATATATTAATAAACTACGACAATTAAATCATACTTTCATAACATTAACTCCAACTTACTCAAAAATTGCACACTATGTCACTTTTTACTCAGAAAGTGACACACTCTGTCACTTTTTATTCAGAAAGTGACAACCTATGTCACTTTTTTTAGATAAGCATATTTTTATCACAATAACAATAAGATATAATAAGATTTCAAAATCATAAACCTTCTACTAATATTTAATTATAAATAGAGCCATAGACGATATGAAATCCAAGTCATGCCACTTTATACTAAGAAAGTGACACACTTTATCACTTTTTATTCAAAAAGTGACAACCTATGTCACTTTTTTTGGATAAGCATATTTTCATTAAAATAATAATCAGATATAATAAGATTTCAAAATCATAAACCTTCTCTTGATATGTAATTATAAATAGAGCCATAGGCGATATAAATCCAAGTCATGCCACTCTATAATAAGAAGGTGACACACTATGTTACTTTTTACTCGTAGAAAGTGACACACTCATCACTTTTTATTCGAGAAAGTGACAACATATGTTACTTTTTTTAGATAAGCATATTGTGATGCCACTTTTTACTAAGAAAGTGACTCACTATGTCACTTTTTATTCAGAAAGTGACACACTATGTCACTTTTTTTAGATAAGCATATTTTCATTACAATAACAATCAGATATAATAAGATTTCAAAATCATAAACCTTCTACTGATATGTAATTATAAATAGAGCCATAGACGATATGAAATCCAAGTAATACCACTTTATACTATGTCACTTTTTACTCAGAAAGTGACACACTCTTCACTTTTCAAAAAACACACTATATCCTTTGTTGGTACATGCATGTTTTCATTACAATAACACTCTAGCATATAAATGATATTTAGTTCATGCAATTTACAGTATTTTACCTTCAATTTCTTTGATTCCATGGATTTCTCTCTCAATATTTTTTCTTGTTTGTTTGCAAGTTTTGTGAAGGTTGCCCAGCGCATCGTTTAAGTGCTTCACAAACCATTCTTGCAACAAATATCTCAAGGATTCCAATAAAAGTTCTATAGGACAACCTTTTGTTGTTTTTGTTATCGAATTCTTGATTCAACTATATTTGAAGTCATTGTAGAAAACATGTTATTTGTCATGTATGCCCTTGACCACTTGTGGTAACCAATCTCTTCTGCATAATAAAGAACAATCAAAATATTAATCATTTCTTGAATACATTGTTATTATGCATTCAAAATAAATATTTTTGTACATACCGGATGTGATCGAATCCCTTTGTGGATTTCATCGAGTTGTTTCATATAGAACTCAAAATCATTTTTCGTGTAGGCTCTAGCAACTCTATTGAATGGTTGTGTAATGTTCTTTCCATTTTTTGCCAAATGTTGACTTTAAATTTTGTAGCGGTGGTAGGAACATAGACCATGCATTGAATTCTTATACACCTTCCGATTGCACTTTTTATGTTTTTATGACCATCTAAGATTATACACAATCCTTGTCGCTCACCATAAGCTTCTTTTAACATAAGTAAGAACCACTCCCATGAATCATTAGTTTCTAAGTCACCAACTCCAAATGCTAATATGAAATTGTTGTTGTTTGCATCTTGTGTACATGCCTTTGTAAATAATGTTCCACCATAATTTTTCTTTAAGAACGCATCATCAATCAATCACTATTATAGGTCCGCAATACTCCCACCCCTCGAATAGATGCTCCTAATGCCATGAAGAGGTATTTAAATTTGTTGTTTGTCGTAAGTCTCAATTCTTGTAATTGATCCGAGATTTGTTTGTTCTATCATGTACAAGTACTTTGGAACATTTTCATAAAACTCTGTCGGATCTCCTCTCACCAATTCCAAAGCTTTTTCCTTAGATCTCCAAGCTTTCTCGTAACTCATTGATACTCGTATGTATTCATCATGTCACTTATTATGTCTCATGGAGTGTATGTTGTTTTTGTTGAGACATACTTGTACTTGATGCATTCTCCTACTATTAAGCTTGTTGCTTGACGGTGATCCGCCAAGATGATGTTATTTGAGCACGTGTGATCGCTTCTCATATATCTTATTTTGAACATTTCATTCATCCAAGTCTTGAAGCTCTAAAACACCATTTGCAATTATCATCTATGCATTTCAAAGACATATTCTTTCTTGTCCGACTTACTTACCTTGAACCGAAAGTTTTTATGTATCGCATATACCAAATACTTTTCTTAACCAATGTCTTGTTCCTAAAACCTTTTTCTCTGCAATTTCATTCATACTAACAAACGAAATAATTTCACTACCTGTTTCATTACTCATTTCTTCAACCCCCGGTATGCATGAAGAAACATCAACAGCTAAGTCTTCAATAGTTGGTAGATTTTGAACTGAGGTTGTTACCGAACCATGAGTTTGAAAAACTTGTAATTGCATCATGTCAATTTGTTCACTAGTAGCAGCTTCTGAAAGTTGTATGTCTTCAAAACTTTCAATTCTATGACATAATGAAACCGGTGTGACATCTATGCACAAAGGAAAGCTTGCAAGATGTTTCTCCCTTCTTTTGAGCTCCAAATAAAATGTGAGAGAATTATTGTCTGAAATCTTCATCAGAGGCAGGTTTTTCTTCACCTTATATTGTATTGTTATTGAGTGTGTCGTTGGACTTACATTTGTAACTAAATATATCATGCCATTGAGTTCGCAGTAAGTGTATTCTATTGGAACGACAATTCCAGCCATTTTAAAATTTGTATATTGGTTACCTTGTTCCCAATTCCCTCCATAATGGATGAATACATTGATTTTATCCATATCTGTAAAAAAAAACACCAACATATGATACATTAATGTTTGATCATCCTGAATAGATGTATCATTAAGCAAAAAGTGACATAGCATGTCACTTTTCTATCCCCAAGCCTAAATTCACATTCAAGACAAAATAACGATACATTAAGGTTTGGTCACGCTCAATAATTCATGTCACTGCATAATATACAACGAAAATCAAGTTAAATCCTGCATTTAAATCAGTCACATAAAAGATTTTTTATTCAAATTTGCTTGTCTAAGTTGCATACAATGTTTTGTCACATTTTAAGCAAAAAGTGCCAGAGCATATCACTTTTTGAGTAAAAAGTGACAGACCATGTCACTTTTTAGACAACAAGTGACATAGCATGTCAATTTTCTATCCCTTAAGCCTTAATTCATATTCAAAGCAAAATAACGATACATTAATGTTTGTCTAAGTTGTATACATTGTTCTGTCATTTTTGAGCAAAAAGTGACAGAGCCTGTCACTTTTTGGGCGAAAAGTGACATAGTATGTCACTTTTCAATCCCCAAGCCACAATTTATATTCAAGATAAAAAATTGATGCATTAATGTTGGTCATGCTCAATAATTCATGTCACTCTATAATGCACAACAATTATCAAGTTAAATCCAGCATTCAAATCAACCACATAGATAATTTTGATTCAAATTTGTTTCTCTAACTTGTATACATTGTTCATCACTTTTGAGTAAAAGTGATGCGGACCATGTCACTTTTAGACAACAAGTGACATAGCATGTCAATTTTCTATCCCTCAAACCTCAATTCATATTCAAAGCAAAATAACGATACATTAATGTTTGTCTAAGTTGCATACATTGTTCTATCATTTTTGAGCAAAAAGTGACAGAGCATGTCACTTTTTAGGCAAAAAGTGACAGAGTTTGTCACTTTTCAATCCCCAAGCCACAATTCATATTCAAGATAAAAAATTGAAGCATTAATGGTTGGTCATGCTCAATAATTCATGTCACTCTATAATGCACAACAATTATCAAGTTAAATCCAGCATTCAAATCAACTACATAGATAATTTTGATTCAAATTTTGTTTCTCTAACTTGTATACATTGTGCTGTCACTTTTTGAGTAAAAAGTGACAGACCATGTCACTTTTTAGACAACAAGTGACATAGCATGTCAATTTTCTATCCTCCAAACCTCAATTCATATTCAAAGCAAAATAATGATACATTAATGTTTGTCTAAGTTGCATACATTGTTCTGTCATTTTGAGCAAAAAGTGACAGAACATGTTACTTTTTAGGCAAAAAGTGACATAGTATGTCACTTTTCAATCCCCAAGCCACAATTCATTTTCAAGATAAAAAATTGATGCATTAATGGTTGGTCATGCTCAATAATTCATGTCACTCTATAATGCACAACAATTATCAAGTTAAATCCAGCATTCAAATCAACCACATAGATAATTTTGATTCAAATTTATTTCTCTAACTTGTATACATTGTTCTGTCACTTTTTGAGTAAAAAGTGACAGACCATGTCATTTTTTAGACAACAAGTGACATAGCATGTCAATTTTCTATTCTTCAAGTCTTAATTCATATTCAAAGTAAAATAACGATACATTAATGTTTGTCTAAGTTGTATACATTGTTCTGTCATTTTTGAGCAAAAAGTGACAGAGCATGTCACTTTTTAGGCAAAAAGTGACAGAGTATGTCACTTTTCAATCCCCAAGCCACAATTCATATTCAAGATAAAAAATTGATGCATTAATGGTTGGTCATGCTCAATGATTCATGTCAGTCTATAATGCACAATAAATATCAAGTTAAATCTTGTATTTAAATCAACCACGGAGATAATTTTAATTTAAATTTGTAACTTGCATATAATGTTCTGTCACTTTTTAGGTAAAAAGTGACAGGGCATGTCACTTTTCTATACTCAATCCTCAATTCATATTCAAGACAAAAAAATAATAATACATTAATGTTTGTTTATGCTCAATAATTCATGTCACTCCATAATACACAACAAATATGAAGTTAAATCCTCTATTTAAATCTACCGGATATGTGATTTTGATTCAAATTTGTTTGTTTTATTATACATACAATGTTCTCATCACTTTTCAAGCAAAAGTGACGTAACATGTCACTTTTCTATCCATAAAACCATATTCATATTTACATTTTACAAACACATTGTATGCATCTCTCGTAATTGGTAATTTATATTTACATATGTTTAGAACATCTTACTCAATACTATTGATCTCTGGAGGAAAAGAGTCCGGTGATCGTTGGTACTCCAACAATCTAGTCAACTGCCGGTATATAGAAATTATACACGGGGGGAGGTAAGTAATTGGGTGTGGAAGAGACAAGCAGGCAGAAGTTTGAGCAGAGTTTAAGGTGGGATTCAAGTGTCAAAAGAGCGTACCTTGGAACGATCGGAGACATCATACTTATAGCGCAAGAGTCCTGATCGATTTAGGTAATAAATCAGTCAGACACCCAATTGGATCCTCCTTACTTATGGGATAAGGATCCTCTCTTGTCAATGCAATCTCCAAGATTTTCTTCCTTTCCTGAACTTATCACGTTGTATAATTTTAGGAGATTATGATTTGGTTTCTTTGTGAGGATCCGTGCGCCAAACCAATGCAATCTTTCCTTAATTACTTCTCTGGTCATTTCGGTGTATTACGTTGTCTGCCAGTTACAAACTCCAGCGAGGCCCTATGGTTTGGCATGGGACGTTAAGTCTCTCAGTGGGCCTCGCTGAAACCTGACTGTAGAAGGTTAGGATGTTTGGTGGGCCTCTGAGGTCCTTTATTAAAATTCCCGAGGCCCCTCCCAGCAAGGCCCAGATGAGGCTCTTGCTGGGCCCAAATGGGGGCCCTTGCTGACGTGGAGGTCATATTAGAATCGTGTGGTAAATAGTCCCCCAAGTCCAAGTCTATTATTCATAATGGGCGTGGGACTTTTGAGTGTGAAAAGAATAATTTTGTGCGAAAAAATTCGATCTTCGCGGGCCTCGCAGAATGTGGTCTTCGCGTGTGTTAGCTATGAGATTTCATAATCTTACCCAGTGTAGTCCCCCAAGTCCGAGGTCGAACATTCATGACGGGTGAGGGCTTCACGGGGTCAGACCTATGGTGATGTGTCCGCGGATGGAGTGGATCTGTCAATCAAAGCTATCTATCTGCAGTCAGGTAATCATGAGTGAGAGGGTGTATACAATTAATGCAGTTGCGCGTGGCAGAAAATGGGAGCGCGCGTGAGATGCGTGGGTTCATGGTTCATTAAACGCTTAGGGTTTCGCTTTCCCGCCTGTTATTTATTTTGAAACACGCGTCCCTTGTCCGCAGGGTCAGATGTGACGCTTGGAGTTTGGATGGTGGTTAGTGGAATGCAATACTATAAAACCAGACGTCTTCCCCAATATTGCAACTTCTTCTGACGTCTGCGCCCCCTGTGAATATTTTGCCGATAAGCGAGAAGTTCCAGTGGTTGTGTCGTTTTAAGCGCATATCTGAGGTAAGCGCACTGACAGTTGTTGTGATTTGTTTTCGTTGTTTCCTTTCGTGGTCATTGCCCGATTTCATAGCTTGGGGATTAAACTCTGTAGGTGTGATGTCGTTTGGAAGTGGTGACTCCCAAAACCCATCTGATGTGCCCACAAACCCTAGTATCATCGGGAGTGTATCATCGTCGGCTGCTACATCATCTTCATCCTCTGAAGTCGTAGGAGAAGTAAACCCAGAGCCTACCACCGTATGCCTGTCGACTCCGTCTGCGAGTGGAAGAGAAGCATGTCCATCTGCACCGGCAAGCGAGATGATGGAGAGAGGGGGACCTGACGCTGGGGTGCTCGAAATGAGGGGGTCACTTGATAAGAGGGAGTCCTCGACCGCGAAGGCCCTTGATGAAGAGTTGAAACGGTCGGCCACCGAAGCATCCATGGCCCAATTGAGGATCACCGAGGCGGAGTTGGAGGACATACGATTGTCCTATGACATTCCTGAGTCTGTGAAACTTAGAGCTCGGGTCCGGAGGAACGTCTTGACGATCCTCCCGGGGGGTATGTCGCGATTCTGAACCCGCGATGCAACAGGCCTTCGCCGCCTATGCATCCATTTTTCGTGAGGTGTTGAAAGATTGGAACCTAGCCCCCTGTCAGATAACACCAAATGGCTGGGGGCAGATGGTTGCCTCGTACATATTGTGGCATGTTGCCGAGGCGGGAGAGAATCTTACCCCGAGGGAGTTTGAGTCTATCTACCGGCCTTGTCGATCTGCGGGCTGGTACAATATCTCTCCCCGACCGGGTCAGAAATGGAGAACGGCCACTGACAGTCCCAACAAGGTGTACAACTGGAAATAGAGGTTCATCTTCATTGGCGGGGACTGGGAATATGCGCCGGAGGACCCTTGCCCTAATGTCTCCATCCCACGTCGATTCGGAGAACTCGGTATATATTGTTGCGGTTGTGTAGGTTTTGATAATTGCTCTTGACTTAATGTCTTGCTTGATTTTGCAGATTGTGGTAAGCCGCCCATTTCGAAGAGGGACCAAGGAGGGCTGAGGGTGAAGTGGAACAAGGTACGGGCCCTCAGCAGTGACTACAGGAGTCTCAGCAACCTGTTGAAGGACGACAGCTTGCTAGCTGGTTGTGGATTGATGTGTAAGTCCTCCAATTTTTGGTACTTTTACGTTGACGGAAACAATCGCCCCAAACTTGTTGTAAAGTGTTGTCCCTGCCAACAGCTTTCAGGTTCAAGAACATCCCTACTCTCCAACTTGCCCGTCCCGTCGGTGGAGAAGGTTCTTCATCCCAGGCACCGGCGAGGGAGGCGACTGGGCCATCACACGAGGACCAAAATGCTATACCGGCAGGGTCTGTCCTCCCGGTGGCTCCTGCTCCTCTTCCTAGCTAAGACGTTCCTCCTCTGCCCCATCCTCCGACATCCGTATCTTCACCCGTCCCTGGTCCGACCAAGGATAAGAGGAAGAAAATTGCTGAGGATGCCGGTGACGCGGCCTCGCGGAAGAGGAAGGTTTCCACGCCCGCGGGTGGGTTTATGCAGGATGCTCGTAAATTAAGTCGTACCGAGGGCGCGAGAAAGTCTGGCTCCTCGTCTAGGTAGGGGAGTCCCATCCGCGTTTCGCAATGCCAGGGAGAATTGGAAACCTCTGTCATGGAGATGCTCCCTGTCCACTCGGCCATGGTCGCAGCGAGCGTGCACAAGTACTGGACACAAAAGTGGGAGAAGGCCGCCGAGGAGGCCATTGTTCGAGAGAGGTTGCAGATGGCAGAGATGAATCTGATACGGGACCTCGTCTTGACCAAGGAACTGTTCAACACCTTGAAAGGGTATGATGGTCAGTCTTGTGAGGAAGAGGCCAAATCCAAGAAGCTGGTCGAGAAGCTGAAGGCTATGGGCCTCGACAAGGCGCAGTTGGAGTCCGAAAAGAGGGGGCTGCAATTCAAGCTGGACTTGGTCGTGACGAAGGAGGCGGACATGAGGAGCTAATATGAGATTGAGCTGAAGGCCGCCAAAGAGAGCTTAAAAATAGCCTAGGATCAGAAGAGGGCTGCCGAGGCTTCTCAGAGACGTGCCGAAGAGGCTCAGAAAAAAGTCGAAGACCGGACTCTTGTCGCTGAGACAGCATTGGCCGCTGCAAATAGCAGGTTGGAGATCGTCGTTGCGGAAGAGGAGAGGTTACTATCGGATGCGAGGCTGGAATTAGAGAGAGTCCGGGCCGAATGTACGGGCGTTGAGGTTAGGGCAGTTGAAGCTTACCAGGACGCTTTCGTAGATACTGCCGAGTATCAGGACCTCGCCCATCGCCTAATGACCATTGGGGGCGAACAGTTGGTGGAGAAGATCTTGGAGACTCATCCGGAGTGGGACCTGTCATTCTTACGACAAGTCCCTGCCGAGACATCTGTGGAACCCGAACCAGGTGTAGCTAGCGAACCCACGCCTCCAACGGATGCAACCGAAGGCCCGTAATGTGCCGACCTTTAAAGAGTCGGCGGGGCATCTGAACTTTTTGTCATCTGTCCTTGGATATGTTTTTGAATAAATTACTTGGCGTACTCTACTGAATTTATGTATTTCTGTCCCGTCATTTAATGTTGTAATGATTGCGCGTGGGGGGACGGCTCAAGCTTGACTTGACTCAATCATTTCTCGGGGCGTTAATGGCGCAGACTTTTAACAGAAACCGTAGAGTTGCGCCTTTAATGTTTTGGAGAGGCGAAACAGTGGTGTGCGTTCCAAATTCCCCGAGATATCCTCATTTACTACGTTGTATGGCCCCTATATAAGAACATATTGGACGTCTCCCATTGTGCTCTTCATGTGTACGCAGATCCATGAAACCGCGTAAATTAGATCCTTGCGCTCCCAAAAATTTCTCTGATCGTTCGATCAGACTTTCAGTTTCAAATGTACTCATGGAATCACGGATAGAGGAACAGCGTTCCGAATATCAACCGGCTGAAAAAACAACATTCAGAGGACCAAACGCTCTTCCAATCAACGTTCAGGGGACCAAACGTACCAGGGGGTTGGGCCTAGCAGCCTTAGCCAGACCATGCCCTAGACGGGGGGCCCTGGTTCGGGTGGAAGGGCCGGCCGCAATCTGCCAAAAGGTGTCAACGACATTTTTTGAGCAGTGTGGCCTAATAAGTCATGTTGGTTTGGGGCGACCCCCGATCATGGTGGCATCAGATCCCCCACAACAGATGATGCTCGGGGTGACGAAGACCAGGGGATAGGCTTAATAGATCTTGTATCCCAGCGTGTGCCGATCCAAAGAGACGGCGGGGAAGTAGGATAATTATCATACACATTTACTTATGCCCTTTATTCTGAACCGTATTGAATAAATCGCAATTATATCCGAATTTTCCATAATTGTTTCATCCACGCCGTTTGTTTGTGGTATCTGGACCTTCATAATTATCATGCGAGGAGGAATCCATTCTCATATTCGCATTACTTGCAAGGCTACGACCCTTTATGACTCCCCATATTGGAAGTGTTCGCGACACTGCCATGTATTGATGTCCATGAGATTTGCGAAGCGCGTGTTCCTACGCGCCCTCTGTATTTTCCTAGGGTTTACCTGACGAGAGGTGACTTTGACTGTCCGTATTCTACCGTGCCTATATATATATGCATGCAGGGCTTCACTTTACTATTTCATTCCTGTCCTCTTTCCTCCCTGTTCTGATCTTGGTTATTGCTGGCCATGTCGGGCTTTCATTTTTCCTCTGTCCCAAAGTTTAGGATAAGATGCTGGAGGATTGTAGACGACGTCTCTTCTCCTCTTCCAGTACCTTCTGCGGTGCCTAGCCCTGGAGTTACCACCGGGCAAATGCCGGGGATAACGACAAGTGGTCCTTCTTTTGTCCGTTCCGCACCGGAGGAGACACCGTCCCCTGTGAGACCCGTGCCTTCGCCGAAAGGTGCTAGACAATTGGGCAAGAGAAATGCAGGCCCCCATAGTGGAGAAGAGGCATCCCGAGATCTCCCTGCTTCCTCCATTGGCAAGAGCGAATATATAAACCTCGGGTCTCATGGGGACAAGCTAGATCCAGCGGTTCTGGGGAAGCTCCCACCCCCGGCTGCTGTCGCGACGGCTTTAGTTCATAAGTATTGGACTTCGGCCTTCGGGAGGGCGATTGATGACACAGAACTGACAGAGTTGCTAAAACTGGCCGAGATGTATACCTCATGTAGTCATGTGCTTAATTGTGAGTTGTACAAGCTGTTGGAGATGAGGATTGACGAAATGCGTTCCACTGCAGGGGAGGATGGAGATGTTGAGGCCCTGCGTGCAGAAAACAAAGACCTTCAGAAAAAGTTCGTATTCTCCGAAGATGCTAGGGCTCGAGCGACGTATGACGTCGCCAAAGCCCAGACAATCCAAAAGACCTGTGTCGAAGCCGGAAAAAAGGCGAGTCACAACCGAAGTCCTGTCAGGGCATGGTTTCTGCCAAAGACAAGGAATTGTCCAAGGCGCTGACCGAGCTGTCAAAGGCCCATGGTCTTCAGCCAAACTTGGGTCTCTGTGTCGCGCGAACCCAGTTGTTCTCGACTGAGACTTTAGGTTTCTTTTTGTTCGAGTCGCTGTTAATGTTGCTTTGAGTTGTAAATGTAGGCCCTTGAATATGCCTTACCTTTTCGTTGTTAATACACTGAATGTTTCCATAACGTTGCCGAATACGAAGTCTACTTGCTTTCACTTGTTTGAATACGCGTTGAATGTTTATCCAGCGAGTGGAAAGAGTTGGCCGCAAATCACACTCCATCACTGTCGAATTTCTTTTACTTGTTCAAATACGCGTTGAATGTTTATCTAGCGAGTTGAAAGAGTGGGCCGCGAACCACACTCCCTCACTGCTGAATTGCTTGCACTTGTTTAAATACACGTTAAATTTTTATCAAGCGAGTTGAAAGAGTTGGCCGCGAACCACACTCTCTCATTGCCAAGTTGCTTTCACTTGTTCGCTTGAATATTTATCCAAATGAGTTGAAAGAGTTGGCCGTGAACCACACTCTCTCATTCTGAATTGCTTTTACTTGTTCGAATCTGCGTTGAATGTTTATCCAATGAGTTGAAAGAGTGGGCTTGAACCACACCCTCGCCGCCGAATTGCTTGCACTTGTTTAAATACGGGTTGAATGTTTATCCAAATGAGTTGAAAAGAGTTGGCATGAACCACACCCCTCGCTACTGAAAGTTACTTTTACTTGTTCGGATCTGCGTTGAATGTTTATCTAGCGAGTTGAAAGAGTTGGCCGCGAACCACACTCCATTGTTGCCGAATTGCTTGCACTTGTTCTTGTTGCACGAGAAAAACTTTAGATGCATAAATGATGACTTTATTAGGGGGCGCGGCCTTTCGGGGCACTAGACGAAAAACGTAGGAAAATCGAAAATGGTGACAAACTAAGGCTACTGATAGTATGGCCTCAAGTGGGTGATGTTCCAAGAGTGCCTCGTTTCCCTGCCTTCGGAATCCTCCAGTCTGTAAGTTCCTGGGCGGATTTCTTCGACGACCCTATATGGTCCCTCCCAAGTAGGCCCTAGAGTTCCGGCCCCTGCCTCTCTGCTAGCTTGAAACAACTTTTTTAGGACAAAGTCGTTGACGTGGAATCTCCTGCCTTTGACCTTGGAGTTGTAATATCGGACCATCTTCTGCTGGTAAACGGCGAGGCGAAGCTGTGATTCCGCATGTCTCTCGTCTTGTAGATCGAGGCTCGTCCTTTGTAAATCGTCGTTAGTTACTTCGTTGAAGTGTAGGTGCCTGGGCGACGGTATTCCTATCTCGATGGGGATCATTGCCTCTGCCCCGTACGCCATGGAGAAAGGAGTTTCACCGGTAGCCGTCCGGGATGTGGTCCGGTACGACCACAATATCTCGGGTAGCTCTTCAGCCCATCCCCTTTCAATAGCTCTAGCTTTCGTTTCAAAGTATGCTTGATGATCTTGTTCACGGCCTCTACCTGACCATTGGACTGAGGGTAGTAAGGAGTGGAGAAGTCCCTCCGGATACCGAAGTTTTCACAATTCGCGTTAAACTTTATTCCTGCGAATTGGGTGCCGTTGTCGAAAACGAGGGAGTGGAGAATGCCGAAGCGACAGACAATATTTTTTCATACAAATTTCCACGCATTTTCCTCCGTGATTTTGGCTAAAGGTTCAGCTTCACACCACTTGGTGAAGTAGTCCACCGCTACGATTGTGAATTTGACTCTCTCCCCTCTCTATCGGAAGGGGACCGATGAAGTCGATTCCCCATTTGGCGATGGGCCAAGGGCTAGTGACCGGGGTGAGGTTCTGAGCTGAGAGCTTTGATATGGCTACGAATTTCTGACATCTGTCACACTTCTTCGCGTAATTGTGGAAATCCTTTTTCATGGTTGGTCAATAGTATCCCTGCTTCAGGGCTTTTTGTGCCAGGGCCATTCCTTCCGAATGATTGCCGCATATCCCCTTGTGTATTTCCTTCATCACGTAAACTGCCTCCTCCTGTGTTAAACAACGTAAGAGGGGGTGGCTGAATCTCCTCTTATATAGGATCCTGTCCTGTAGCACGAACTTCGTGGCCCTCCTGCAGAGTTTCTGTGCTTCTTGTTTGTCCTCGGACAGTATCTGGTTGGTTAGATATTCGGTGATCTCCTTCATCCATCTAGGAGAATCAAATATTGCCATGACCACCTGCGTGTGAGGTTCGTCAATGGAAGGCTATTTTAGCCTCTCAACCGGGATGGCCTTTATTAAGTCAGAATCTCTGCTGCTTGCCAATTTCGAGAGGGCATCCGCATAACCGTTTTTCGCTCGTAGGATCTGTAAAAGTTCGTATGCCTCAAAGTGGGACAACAGGTCCTTGGCCTTTGCTAGGTACGCCACCATGGACTGTTCGCGTGCCGCGAAGGTCTTATTAACTTGACTGACAACCAGCTGTGAGTTGCTATAGATCAGGAGCTTTCTCGCCTTCATCTCTTGTGCCAGCCTCAAGCCTGCTAGAAGTGTCTCGTATTCTCCTGCATTGTTGGAGGCTTTAAAATCCAGGCGAAGCGCGGTTGAGTTTATGACCGTCTGGACTAACCAGCAAGATCCCGACTCCAGCTTCGACTTCACTCGAAGATCCATCAACATGTAGCTTCCATGTTGGTACATCCAGGGGTCGGGCCTCGAGTGTGGGCGAATTCACCACAAAGTCTCGCTAAGGCACGTCTTTGATCAAGGCGGGCTTGTAATTGATGTCGAATCGACCGAGTTCATCGACCATTTTATCGCCCATCCCGATGTGTCCGCTTTTGGAGTATCTGCTGTAGGAGAGGTTTGTCGAACGTCTATCTTTGTGGGATTGGAAGTACGGTCGAAGCTTTCGGAGGCGATGATTAATAATAGGGCGAGCTTTTCCATATCCGGGTATCTTGTTTCTGCTTCCTGCAGGGCCTTACTCACATAATAGACAGAGAATTGCGCTGGGCCCTCCTCTCGGATTAAAACTGAGCTGACTGCCTTCTCGGATACGGTGAGATAAACGAGCAGCGTTTCTCCATTCTTGGGTTTGGATAGCAGCGGGGATCTTCTGAGGATGACCTTGAGATCTTGGAAGGACTTCTCACATTCCTTGGTCTATTCAAACCTCTTTCCCCCGTTGATTGTCTGAAAGAAAGGCTGGCAGCGGTCGGTCGCCTTGGATATAAATTGGTTCAGAGCCACCAACCTTCCCGTCAAGCTCTGGACTTCCTTGGAGGAGGATGGTGACCGCATTTCGACGAGCGCCCTAATCTTTTCGGGATTCGCCTCTATCCCACGTTGATTGACCATGTAGCCGAGGAACTTTTCCGACACAACTCCGAATGCGCACTTCAAGGGGTTAAGCTTCATGCGATATTTACGAAGAACTCCAAACATCTCTTTTAGGTGCTCTATGTGGTCCTCGGCATGTACGCTTTTCACCAACATATCATCGACATATACTTCCATCAGATATCGATCCGTTTCGCGAACATGCAGTTTACCAACCGTTAGTACGTGGCTCCTGCATTCTTCAAGCCGAAAGGCATCATCCTATAGCAGTATAACCCTCGATCGGTGATAAATGATGTGTGATCCTCGCCCCGCTACAAACATCGAGATCTCGGTTGTAACCCGGTATGCATCCATAAAGCTAAGTAACTCGTGGCGGTCGGTCGTCATACGACCACCGATCGATGCGGATAATGGAAAGCTATCTTTAGGGCACGCTTGATTCAAGTCGGAAAAAGTCTATGCATACCTTCCACTTCTTGGTACTCTTCCTTACCAAAGACCGGTTAGATACCCATTGGGGTAAATTACTTCCTGATGAACCCGTGGCTAGTAGCTTGTCAACTTCTTCCTTTAACGCACTGCATACCTCTCGGCCGCCTCGTAGGCCTCCTTTTTAAATCTTGGGACGACTTTCGGGTCTACTTTCAAAGCATGGAACGCCACTGACGGATCTATCCCGATCATGTCGCTGTGTTTCCATGCAAAAACGTCGGCGTTCTCTCGGAGAAATTGTTTTAGTTCTTCCTTCATTCTTTTTTCGAGCTTTTCTCCTACCTGCAACACTCGGGCTGGTTCCGAGGGGTTCACTGAGAATGTTTCCAGCTCCTCGGTGGGAGAGGCAAGAGTATCCGCTCCTATGATTCGAGGATCCAAGCCCTCGTCCAGCATTAGTTCTTCATCTATCCCCTCGCGGTCAACGTCCATGAGCTCCGAATGTATGGCCATTATTGCCGGGACGGTATCTCCACGCTTAGCAACCTTTCATAATGCGTTCATGTAGCCTGCCCTTGCTTCCGTCTGATTACCGTGGATTCTGGCCACCCCTCCGGGCGTCGAGAATTTCATCGCTAGATAATGTATGGACGTGACTGCCTGTAGATCCTTCAGCGCGGGCCTTCCGAGGACCCCATGGTAAGCGGAGCGAGTGTCGACTATCAGAAATTCCATGAACTTATGGAGATGGCATGGAGGTTCTCCGAAGTCTACCGCCAGAGTAATCCTTCCTCGTGAAACGAGGCTGTCACCGGTAAAACTGAACAGCGGATCTGAGATGGCTGTTAGTTCATGGTCCACGTCTATTTGGTCAAAGGCGCTGCCGAACAGGATGTTCACGGCGCTTCCACCGTCGACCAGCATCTGCCCTAGACCATTTCTGGCAACGACGACGCAGACCACCAGGGCATCGCAGTGCGGATAGTCTATGCCGGCCTCGTCTTCCTCCGTGAACGAGATCTGCGGCGCTTTTGGTCGATGCCCGTGAACCTGCCAACTTTCCAGAGGTTCTTCTCTCGCCGCCTTGGCATAGTTGCACCACGAGTTCATAGTGTGCCCTCCGACATAGGGCCCTCCTATGATGGTGTTTATCTCCCTAACAAGGGGAGCCCCCGTGGGTCCTTCGAGCCTTGGCGGGTCTCCGTTTCTGTCATTTCTCACTTCGTTACGTCGGGGGCCATCATTCCGGAGCCGAGGAGGAGGTCTTCGCCCCTGTGTGGGTGACCCTCGACGTCCTCTCGTGGGCCGATCTCCCTCCCTCTGCTCGTGGTTCCTGCGATTTATCAATTCCTTCACATTTGGGCAATCCTCTGTGTTATGCACCCTGGTCCTGTATCCGATAGAATTTGGGCTGTGTTGTGGCTGGCATGGGGGCCGCCACGGGCCCCCTGGAGTGGAGAACCAGGGCTACCTCCGTTTGATCGAATCTCCTGTATCGGCTGTTTGGGAGAACGAGAGAGCGCCTTTTTTGAAAGCGAGAGAAATGAGGCTCGGGAGAACGTTGCCCCTCTCTTCTGTAAAGGTCGTCTCTCTCTCTTTTTGCCTTCTCCCAATTTTCAATCGTCTCTTCTGATCGAATCTCGCACTAGACCAAGTCCAATAACTGGCTGTACGTCTTTGGTTGACTGTTCTGCACATCCCTCCAAAAGGGAGTGCGCATGTGTAGTCCGGTCACAAGCGCATCCAGAGCCTTTTCATCCATCACGGTCTCGATTTTGTTGATTACATGACTGAACCGCTTGAAGTAGCTCTTGACAGTTTCTCCTTCCTTTTTTCGAATATCGTGGAGCTGGGCAATATCGGCTACCATCGTCCGATTGCCAATAAAAGCATTGACAAATTCTTTTTTAAGCTGTGGCCAGCTCCGGATGCTTCCTGGTTTCAGCTTATTGTACCACATCTTCGCGTCTGACGTGAGCGTGGTATGAAAGTTTCGACATTTCACCGCAGGGGACTAACCTTGGAGCTTCATTTTATACGTATTTATGTGATCCATGGGGTCCCTCCTTCCGTTGTACTTGTCCATCAGAGGCATCCGAAAGTTTACAGGTATCTCCATGTCTTTTATGTAGTTGGTGAATGGGAGGTTCTCGTCGTCGTCATCCTCTTAACACTCCAGCCTCTCTTTTTCCTCTTCGGTCTTTCTGTGATTTAGTTTCAGGGCCCTCATTCTCTCCGTGCGAGCCTCGCTGTGCTCAATGCGCCTGCTGTATGCGGGGTAGGGAGGTGCTATGGAGGATCCCACTCCCAATTTGTCGAACACGCTAGCAGCAGGAACGGGACGGCTTTCCCGCACCGAGAGGGGTCTTCCCTTCTGGTCTTCTTGTGAGGGCTCTGGAGCGATGTTGCGCGGGTGTCGACCATTAGAAACGGGCGTGTCTCCTCGCGATGGTCGACTTTCCAGTGAACTTGAATGTGAGGGACTTCTTCGGGCACGACTGCGCTTGGGTCCATGTTGGAGGGATTGATTTTCCAATAGTTCAAGCACTGCCTTCATCCGGGCATTGTCCAGCTTTAGGTCTTGGTTCTACTATTCGACTGTTCTCTTCTGTCGTTGTCTTCTCCTCTTGCGACGGGTCATGTTCTGGAGGTCCTGAATACTTTCCTGCCGCATATCCGTGTGGTGAGACTCTACTTCTTCCTCCATCGAATGTTCGGTCGCCATGCTCCTTTTGGTAGAAAACGTGTTTTACCACAAGTTCTAGGCCGTGTAATGTTTTTCGCCCCCACAGACGGCGCCAATCTGCTGACGCCGAACCTCGCAACGTCCATGTCTCAACAGATCTCCGGGCCACTCCTCTAGCACATCATATGTTACCCTCGCACACACTCGGACGACCGTTAGGCACCAAGATCTCCAGAGGAAAAGGGTCCGGCGATCGTTGGTACTCCGATGATCTAGTCAACTGTTGGTATATAGAAATTATACACGGGAAGATGTAAGTAATTGGGTGTGGGAGAGACAAGCGTGCGTAAGTTTGAGCGTAGTTTAGGGTGGGATTCAAGTGTCAAAAGCGTGCACTTGGAACGACCGGAGACGCTATACTTATAGCGCAAGAGTCCCGATCGATTTAGGTAACAAATCAGTCAGACACCCAATTGGATCATCCTTCCTTATGGGATAAGGATCCTCTCTTGTCAATGCAATCTCCAAGATTTTCTTCCTTCCCTGAACTTATCATGTTGCATGATTTTAGGAGATTATGATTTGGTTTCTTTGTGAGGATCCGTGTACCAAACCAATGCAATCTTTCCTTAATTACTTCTCTAGTCATTCCGGTGTATTACGTTGTCTTCCAGTTACGAACTCCTGCGAGGCCCTATGGTTCTGCATGGGGCGTTAAGTCACTCAGTGGGCCTCGCTGAAACCTGACTGCAGAAGGTTAGGATGTTTGGTGGGCCTCTGAGGTCCTTTATTAAAATTCCCGAGGCCCCTCCCAGCAAGGCCCAGATGAGGCTCTTGCTGGGCCCAGATGGGGGCCCTTGCTGACGTGGAAGCCATATCAGAATCGTGTGGTAACAGGTTACAAATCTATTCACGACTGCAAGAACAACTATGTACTATTTTGTGGTGAACATGCTGATAGACAAACTTGTCCGATTTGCCAGAAAAATCATTGGGTGCACACTTATGGGAAAGTATATGGGAGGAATGTTCTGCATAAGGTGTTGCGCTATTTTTCCTTGGCCTCCAGACTAAAACGTATGTTTGAGACGAATGATACTGCAAAACTCATGCGGTGGCACAATATAGGAAGGTCTAAGGACGATGATGAAATGCAGCATCCCGTTGATGGAAAGGCATTGCGGGATTTTGACATGAAATACCATTGTTCGCAAGTGAGATCAGGAATGTCAGGTTAAGTTTAGCTACTAACGAATTCAATCCATTCGGTGACATGAGTCCGCGTCAAACATGTGGCGATGGTTATAACAGCCACAACTTGCCACCATGGTTATGCATGAAGCCTGAATACCTCACACTTACTCTGTTGATACCTGGTCCTAAAGCACCGGGTAAGGACATTGATGTATTTTTACGACCATTAGTGGACGAGTTGAAGGAGTTGTGGACCGATGGGATTGACACGTGTGACGCTGGAACCAACAACTGGTCGGTATTCAGACTAAGTGCAACGTTGTTGTAGACTGTTAATGATTTTTCAGCGAGAAGTAGTTTGTTGGGTTGGAGTGGTCAGGGGTACATGGCATGTCCTACGTGCAACGAGGATACTCCTTCAGTCCGTGTGATAGGTAAGACAACTTATGTAGGGCTACCGTTAGTTCCTGCCACCCAGACATCATTTTTGGAGTAATTTAGACTTCGATGTGAGGACAGAGAGGCGACCACCTCTGCGTCGGTTAATGCCTACAGACATTTTAGCACATTTAAGCCATGTCAGACATAGAAGTCCAGGAAAGCACCCTAACTACGGGAGTGCTACAATTCAGAGAAGTGATGACGAGCTGAATTGGAGAAAAAAGAGCATTTTTTATGAGTTGCCGTATTGGACTTCTATAGAGCTCAAACATAACATCAATGTCATGTACATAGAGAAGAATGTTTGTGATAGCTTGATTGGCACAATTATGGATGATCCATTCAAATCAAAGAACACAGTCAATACGAGGCGTAATCTGATTCAATTAGGGATCAAAAGAGAGTTGCACTTGTATTAGAACGGGAATATGTAGATGAATTATGCCGCATGTTATACCATGTCGTCTGCAAATTGTAAGAAGTTTAGTAAATTTATCTGATCGGTTGAGTTTCTGGATAGCTTTGCTTCTAATCTTCAGAAGAATATTTCTCTTAATAACATCCGCATTATCGGGTTAAAGTCACATGATTGCCATATTATCATGCAACGGTTATTGTCAGTCGGATGTCGGGCATTTTTGAATAAAACTATTTCCACTACAATTATTGAATTGTGCACATTTTTCAAGCAGCTTTGTGCAAGAACACTAAAGGTTAGCGACATGATAGCTTCCCACGATCACCTGGTACTCATTCTCTGTAAGTTGGAATGGATCTTTTCACCAGCCTTCTTCGACATCATGATTTATCTTGTAATGCATTTGCCAGAAGAGGCAATCCTTAGAGGTCTGGTGCACATGATATGGATGTATCCATTCGAGCGATACATGAAGAAATTGAAGGACTACATCAGAAATCGAGCTCGATCTGAGAGATTAATAGCTAAAGGGTATGTTGTGGACGAGGCATTGACTTTTTGTTCGAGGTACTTCGAGGACATAGGAACAAGGTTCAAATGACCAGACAGAAACGAGGATGCTAGTGTTCCACAGACACAACTTTCTGTTTTTCAGTCGCAGTGTCGCCCACTTGAAAAGAAGTCACCAACGACGTTTTCTACTCATGTTCGAAATCAAGCGATTTTTTATGTCCTGAATAACTGTTATGAAGTTGAGCCATTCTTGCAGTAAGACAATGTTTATGGATTATTATTCATTTATCTTGAATAAACTGTCATGTGAAATGAACTAATAAACTTTGATCTTCCATGCTTTGTATAGGGAACATAGGCAGGAGCTACTAAACAATGGCTGTCCAAACATCGAACTAGTGCACAGAAGAGACTTTCACTGTTGGTTCTACAGGAAGGTAAACGAACAACGACCGAATAAATTTCAAAGTTTTCTACATTCTTTATTTCAATAACTGAGAATAATCCTCATCATGCAGGTATATGCAATGCGGCAAAGCTACAGCCATCAAGTTTCTCATGAGTTGTTTTCGTTGGCCAGTGGATGTTAGTAGCAGGTTATGTCATACACGGCTTGTTTTGTGAAAGGAGTTCGGTTCCTGACATATGATCGTGATATTCGAAGAAAAACTCATAACAGTGGTGTGTCCGTCCTAGGGACTGGGGTGAGGTTTACTTCGGGCAACTGCAAGAGATACTGAAGCTACAGTATGGACCAAAACTTTCAGTTTATCTGTTCCGATGCAAGTGGTTTAGGTGTGATGGGAGACGGATGGTAACTGAGAATAACGTTACTAGTATTAACATCAGTGCAAAGGTGTTCAAGGATGATCAGTTCATACTTACGAGCCAAGCACAACAAGTGTTCTATATTGAAGATCCGTCTCGTGGTCCAAACTGACGAGTAGTACAAATTGTCCATCACAGGAGTACGTGGGACATGAGAGGATCTAACATCACAAAGATTGACCTGCTCCACAATAACTACTCTTCCAGTTTATCTCTGATCGTTGATCTTGGCAACATAGAGCACGTATCCTTGCACCGAGATGATGGTGAAGCTGATGAGATAGAAACATCGGTTATCAAATGAGCCTTGTCTGATAATGCAGGAGAAACTTCATTTATCAACGATGATGATGTGGAAGACGATACAAATGTAGAATACGAGGATGACAAAACATCAAGTGAAATCAATGAGGATGACAGTGACAATGATGAGGATCAATCGTATCATGATAGTGAATCAAATTGAATGTTTTCACCGCGTCACGGAGTGTAGTTAACTATCATAAAGTACTTAATTTATTTTAAAATTATTTAGTTAACTATGAGTTATTCATTATTATCATTGTACATTAAATTTTAAATAATTTATTAAATATACAATTACATTTTTAAAATATTTAATACATTAAATTAAATATGAAAAATGTCCTAAAAAGAGAAATATTTTTAGAATATTTTTTAGACTCCAACAAATATACAATATTTTTTGTATCACTGAATATGTTAATTTATACTTTAATATTTTAATTATTAACAATTCAAAAATAATTTTTTTGATAATATTAAAAATTAATAATTTGATTGCCCTAAAAATTTGATAATATTAAAAATTATTAAAATGAAAAAACTCCTTTATAATTAGATATGTAATTTAATTAACTTATTGTATTGTCAATAGCGATGACAAATGTTGTTGCTATATTCCTGAAAATTGGGCGCCACGTTTTAGGCGCGTGTTCTAAAAAGTTGAAAAAAAATGTCATCGCTTTAGGGACCAATATGTCGTCGCTATAGAGCAGACATTTTATTTCACGTATGACCTTCTTCTTTCCCATTTTGACTGTTCTTCTTCTTCCAGCTCCTTCGCCTGACCATCTTTGCCGCCGTCTTCCGTCTTCCATCTTCCAGTGTCTTCGCCATCGTCTGTCGGAGTGCCACAAGGTTGTTCCCCGTTCTTCCACCGTGAATAGAAGTAAGTACCCAGAGCTTTTATTTGACTTTACCAATTGTTTTCTACCGAATTCACTAAAGGTTCAAATTTCTGATTTTTTTCATTTTTGATTTTCATTTTGATTTCCAATTGTGTTCTGCCGAATTCCGTTTGTGTTATGCCCTTTTTTTTGGATTTTTGGATTGTTTGATTTTGTTGATTTGATTGAGTTGATTTATTGAGTTGATGAACTGGAGTTGGAGTTGGGGTTGGTTCACTGAGTTGGAGTTGGATCAAAAGGGAGTTGGAGTTGGTTCACTAGAGTTGTAATTAGTTGTGTGCATATGTGTTCATCAATTAGGGACTTATTTGAAATAAATTCAAAATTTAGAGACCTATTCAAAGTGTAAGGACCTATTTCAAATTTCATAAGTTTAGGGACCAATTAAGCAATAAATTAAAATTTATTAGAAATTACAAAAAAAAAAGTTTAAGGACCTATTTGAAATAAATTTTTGCATTAGGGATCTATTCATAAAAAAATTAAAACATATTAAAATTACGCTAAAATTCAAAGTGTAAGGACCTATTTGAAATTCCATAAGTTTATGTACCAATTAATCAACAAATTAAAACTTATTAGAAATTACGAAAAAAATTCAAAGTTTAGGGACCTATTAGATACAAATTAAAAGATTAAGGACCAATTCATTAACAACTCAAAACGCATTAGAAACTACGAAAAAATTTAAAGTTTAGGGACCCATTTGAAATAAAGTCAAAGTTTAGGGACCTATTTAAAATAAAGTAGTGGTTTAAGGACTAATTCATCAACAACTTAAAACTTATTAGAAACTACAAAAAAAATTAAAAGTTTAGGGACCAATTTAAAATAAAGTAAAAGTTTAGGGACCAATACTTCAACACGTAAAAACTTATTAGAAATTATGAATAAATTCGAAGTTCAAGGACCTATTTGAAATAAAGTAAAATTTTAGAGACCTATTTAAAATAAAGTAAATGTTTAGGGACCAATTCTTCAACACGTAAAAACTTATTAGAAATTACGAATAAATTCAAAGTTTAGGGACCTATTTGAAATAAATTCAATGTTTAGGGACCTATTTAAAATAAATTAAAAGTTTATGGACCTATTCATAAACAAATCAAAACTGATTAGAAATTACATGCAAAATTTAAAGTTTAGGGACCTATTTGATATAAATTAAAAGTTTAAAGACCAATTCATCAACAACTTAAAACTTATTAGAAATTACGAAAATATTCAAAGTTCAGGGACCTATTTGAAATAAATTCAAAGTCTAGGGACCAATTTGTTATAAATTCAAAGTTGAGGGACCTATTCATAAACACATTAAAACTTATTACGTATTTAACATAAATTCAAAGTGTACGGACTTATGAAAATAAAAAAATGTTTAGGGACCGATTCATCATCCAAGGTTTATGGATTGTTCCTATTCTACTAAGTTAGGGACCAATTAAACAGTAATTTAAAAGCTAGGGATCAATTTCACTAAGTGTAGGGACCTATTCTGCACTAGTTGATGTTCGCAATTATTTCATGTGTTAGTATGGCTGACGTGATGTCGCACAGAGGTGATGGTGCAGGAGATCCTCTACAGTAGCCACCTCACCCTCGCTTCGGCCTGCGATTCTGGTAATAATTTTCGTTCAAATCATTTTTTTTGTATTTTATAAATATCGTTGAATTTCGTATGATAAATATGGTTCGTATTTGTTCTTTTTCAGCGCCCCCGCCAAAGAGACGGAATATCTCTCAAGGCATCAACCTTGAGAAGGTTTGGCAGGCCAACGGGAAGATGCCAATTCCCATCGTCGAACGCACAATGCAGCATATCGAGAATAACGCTGGCACTTCAAGCGCTTGGTTGGGAACCAAGTGAGATTTATCAGCCCTCTGCTACCCTTCATGGACAGAGGTTCCGGAGGAGCAAAGAGACACGGTTACGTAGCATCATCCAGGTATTAACTTACATTAGTTTTGTTATTAGTGCAGTCAATCAAATTTGTTCCATGTAATATACATTAACGTAATTTTTTCTATTCTTGCAGAGCTATTTCGATTTGCAAGGCGATTGGTCGCCCGACGAGTACCGGGTGGTCTGTGCCGCTATAGATCGCCTGGCGGCTGATCGTTATCACGATTACAAACTTAAGGCACATAATCACTTAAAACTGCATGGACTCAGCCGACCATACGGCGAGATGTCTGCCGAGTACTGGCAGAAGTGCATTGACTTCTTCACCAGTCCTACTTTCGTGGAACGTATTATTTATTTACTTTTTACGATTTTTTAAAATATTTCTTTAACTATTAAGTTTTCTGCTAATCAATTATTTTTTATACCTTCACGAACGGTCCTCGAAAAATAAGGCCAATCGGGGTAAGGCTAAATACTCGAGCGTGCAAAGGTCAAAGAGCTTCTCTGCCACGTGTTACGATGAGGTACAACTAAAATTTTCAATATCATTATACAAATCTTCACTACATTACATAACAATGTCTACTAACTACATTTCATGTTTAAATTGTTGCAGCGGGAACCCGAGACCAAGCAGTGGCAGGGGATTATTGAGTCGTTCCGGACGTTTCACACTTTCCGGGATGGCAATTGGGTGAACCCGCAAGCGGCTGGTGACTATGTGAGAACTTTTAAATGATGTTAATATAATTTTATCTAACGTGATATTATTATTTATTAATTTTTTTCACTATTTATTAATTTTTCTCACTAAACAGGATAAACTTGTTGAGTTGAATGAGACTCAACAGGCACGGGTCGCCTTCAATGGCGTATCGTTAGACGAGTGTGCTATTGCAAAGGAGGTTCTCGGAGAACAACAAGGTCACGTCCGTGGGGTTGGACGGGTTCCGAAGGGCACCTCTCCCTCCCTATATTCAACTGTTGCATCGAAGGCCCCACAAGGAACTTTCCATAAGTTCTCTGGAGACCTCCAGAATAACGATCCTTGGTTTGCCATGTACGAGGCTCAGCTACGCCGAATGCAACGAAAAATTGAGCTTTTGAAAAATAGCATACCGGTGGTTGTGCCTGAGGAGGAGGAGAATGAGGACAAGGACGAGGGTTTGGGGGATGTGTAGATTTTTAGAATTTCGTATACATTATTTCAAATATTTGAAATTTTTTTTTAAAAAAAAATTCAAAATGTTTATATCGGCGACATTGTCGTCGCTGTAATAAAACAAATCATTTAGTATTAGCAACGACATAGTCATCTCTATATGTCCTACTAATATAGAGACGACTGTGTCGTCGCTAATAATTGTTGTATATAAAAGATAATAGCGACGAATTTCGCGTCGCTACTATTTCAGATAACAGCGATGACTTGGGCGATGACATTGTCGTCCCTTTTATCTATTTTTGAGATATATACCACGACAATGTTGCGACGAACTTGTCGTCGCTATAGACTCAAATATATGTAGCAACGACATAATGTCGTCGCTATTACTCTAGAGCCACTGCACTATTGCGGCGACATTGAGCGATGACTTTGTCGTCTCTATACATGTAAATGGATGACAATGGATCCTTCTGCGACGACTTTTGTCGCCGCTATTGACCTCCTTTCTTGTAGTGTAACTTGACTTGACTAGTAGTTTGTCTTACATGAATTTTTAATATGATATCTACATTGTGGGGTCTTGATGCTACCTTTCATTTCACTTGATGTCACGACCTAAGTTGTTTAATATATTGGTTACCTTTGATTCGGTGTTGACAGAAGCGTATTATGATATATGAGAAACTCCCAAAATGTGACCGGCATGAAAAATGTAGTATCGTGGGAGGTTTCTCTCTCTATGTTGCGTGTTAAAATGATAATATAATTAGGGCACTTTTTTCTCTTGAAAATGTAATATAAAGGTGCGTTTGATTGCAATCATTGAATTTGGGTGGAAAGAAAATGAATTCCAGATAATTGAATTGCTAAGAATCTGTTAGTTGGAAACAAACAAATTGTAGTCCCTTTTTATCAGCGACGACTACTATTTCAGATAATAGCGATGACTTTGGCAACGACATTGTCGTCCTTTTTTTTTTTTTTTTTTTTCTATTTTCAAGATATAGACCACAACAATGTTGCGACGAACTTGTCGTCGCTATAGACTCAAATATATGTAGTGACGACATAATGTTGTCGCTATTACTCTAGAGCCACTACACTATTGGGGCGACATTGAGCAACGACTTTGTCGTCTCTATACATGTAAAGGGACAAAAATGGATCCTTTAGCGACGACTTTTATCGCCGCTATTGACCTCCTTTCTTGTAGTGTAACTTGACTTGACTAGTAGTTTGTCTTACATGAATTTTTAATATGATATCTCCATTTTGGGGTCTTGATGCTACCTTTCATTTCACTTGATGTCACGACCTAAGTTGTTTAATATATTGGTTACCTTTGATTCGGTGTTGTCAAAAGCGTATTATGATTTTTGAGAAACTCCCAGAATGTGATCGGCATGAAAAATGTAGTATCGTGGGAGGTTTCTCTCCCTAGGTTGCGTGTTAAAATGATAATATAATTAGGGCACTTTTTTCTCTTGAAAATGTAATATAAAGGTGCGTTTGATTGCAAGCATTGAATTTGGGTGGAAAGAAAACGAATTCGAGATAATTGAATTGCTAAGAATTTGTTAGTTGGAAACAAACAAATTGTCGTCCCTTTTTATCAGCGACGACTACTATTTCAGATAATAGCGATGACTTTGGCGATGACATTGTCGTCCTTTTTTTTTTTTTTTTTTTATCTATTTTCAAGATATAGACCACGACAATGTTGCGACGAACTTGTCGTCGCTATAGACTCAAATATATGTAGTGACGACATAATGTCGTCGCTATTACTCTAGAGCCACTACACTATTGCGGCGACATTGAGCAACGACTTTGTCGTCTCTATACATGTAAAGGGACGAAAATGGATCCTTCAGTGACGACTTTTATCGCCGCTATTGACCTCCTTTCTTGTAGTGTAACTTGACTTGACTAGTAGTTTGTCTTACATGAATTTTTAATATGATATCTACATTGTGGGGTCTTGATGCTACCTTTCATTTCACTTGATGTCACGACCTAAGTTGTTTAATATATTGGTTACCTTGGATTCGGTGTTGACAAAAGCGTATTATGATATATGAGAAACTCCCAAAATGTGACCGGCATGAAAATGTAGTATCGTGGGAGGTTTCTCTCTCTAGGTTGCGTGTTAAAATGACAATATAATTAGGGCACTTTTTTTTCTTGAAAATGTAATATAAAGGTGCGTTTGATTGCAAACATTGAATTTGGGTGGAAAGAAAACGAATTTCAGATAATTGAATTGCTAAGAATTTGTTAGTTGGAAAATAGGTGGAAGAAAGGCAAATTTTTACCTAAAAAATAAAACCTCATCCCCACCCAAGTTTTCTGGCATTTCAAGAAAAATGGGATCATTTATGTAGAAATGAGAAAACGTTTTACTTGGAAAAAAAAATGACCATCAAACACTCTTGTAGTTGGAAAATAGGTGGAAAATGGCTTTTTCGTTGAAAAATGTAGCTATCAAACAATTCAATTGGAAAATAGGTGGAAAAAAGGCTTTTTCAATAAAAAACGATTGCAATCAAACGCAGCCTAATGTCTTAAATTTGTAATGTTTATGTTGTGTATTTTTCAATATTCAGAAAACTGGACTGGTCATCGACCCGAAAAAGGCAACGGGTCAAGGGTCAAAAGGTCAAACCGGTTTCAATTAAAAAATTTAAAATAAAAAAATGAATCTAAAAATCACACAAAATTTCTAAAAATAAGTTATTTACAAATAAACCAATATTTATAGACAAAATCACACACAAAACTTGGCTTCGAATGAATTTTTCATAATGTCCACTTCCAATATTAGTAGGAATACATGTTTAAAGTTCAAACTTCAAGACATAAACTTAGCACAAATCTGATTTGCTCAAATCGGATTTTTGTTTTTCCTTTTCCATTGACCCTTAAATTATTGGAAATTACAATTTTCTGTCAAAATTTTTTGACCCAAAAAACCCATTAAAACCGAACCGGTTCTACCGGATTGCGGTATAACCGCTAAAAACTCCAACTTTCAGTTCGATTTTCTAATGCCTAGTTAAATTAGTATCCCGGACCAGTTTTGCAGTTGGTTTTCAATTTTTTCGATTGAACTGGTCGGTGGAGTTCGAGTTTCTAAATCATGATATTTTTAGAACCATATTGAAGTGAGAATACGAATAAATAATGTTTATGTTCATCCCCTCCATATATTAATTGTTCATATGTTAATATTAGGGTGGAGACGATGCCAAACCTATTTAAACTTAGACAAGTAGGTCTATAAATTCTTAACTAGACAAGTAGGTCTATAAATCCTTAACTAACTTGAATGGCTTTTAAAGACAATGTTTATATATTTTGTGTGTGTATATAATGGTTCTACCAATATTAATTAATTAAACCAACACGTCTTTAAATATGTTAATAACATAAATCATATTTATGCCACAATATTAACACTATCTATTGTCTAGCTTAACTAGGAATATCTCCGTACGAGTTATCTATATAATAATATTCAATCCAAAATATAGAAATAAAAAGTTAGAATTTTTTGTGTCAAAGTGAAATAGATGTAAAGTGTAAACATTGTGTATCATATACCCATTCACAAGAATAGAAGGTACTTAGAGAACACAAGTATTTTTAACTCTACGTAAGTTTATTACTCTCTAATAGTTCATTTATTTACTAACTTCATTTATAAGTCCTATTCAAACCTTAAATCACAATGTGTACATATTAGTCAATTGGGCTCCACTCTTGCTGAGAAAAATTTATTTTTCGTCCAAAATAGTAGAATTAGACACACACTAACGTCAAACTTCGTAGTCAACACAACATTAATGATAAATCAAGTAACCAAAACTCAACATTTCTGGACTACAATTAATCAATTGGGCACCACTCTTGCTAAGAAAAATCTATTTTTTCTCCAAAATAGTACGATCAAACACGCTAACGTCAGAATTAAAGGTTGATCGGTAGACATTTTTCAACCAAAAAATCCAATTTTGAGTATAACAAAATTGACTAAGGATAATTTTGAAGTTGCATTTTGTTGATTAAGGATAATTTTGTTATTTCACCTTAAAATCTTTTGAAAAGTTAATTTTGTTATACTCAAAAATAATTTTTTTTTGCTGCGAAATCTCTACTAAACAAGCTTAGTAGTGAACACAACATTAATTATAAAGACTAGCGGAGATTGTTGAATAAGTATTTTTCACGACCGTAACGTCCGTGTGTCACTACCTCTTCAATTTTTTCCTTCACAATATCATCTCATTCAAAATTTGCTGGCCGCTTCAATCCATCTCCCTGATTCGATCATCTGTCTCAACCCATCATTCCAAAATCTGTCCATCTCTTCAATTCATCTCTCTCAATCAATTGTCTCCCTCTACCTATCATCTTCAAAATTTGTCCACTGCCTCAATCTATCATCAAAATAGAGCTTACGGTCGAATCCCACCGCAAGAAATCGGTATACTAGTATATCATCAAACCTAGTAAACACAACATTATGCATCGTATATTATTGTTAACTAAGTCAAAAGTCAACTCCGCAAAAGATTCCTGAGCTTGCACTGTGGACTGGAGTAGTTAAAATATTATAAATAGGGAGTATGAATAATATGTTTAAGCAAGAAGATCAGGAGTTCAATTTTGGAGAGATGGAGTGGAACTTTTCATTTATTCCAGCATCATTTTGTTACCAATTTTGATCTTCACATTCTACAAAAAAAAGCCCACGTTACAACAGGCTATCACCACCACCAGGGCCACCTGGATGGCAACTGTTTGGTCACATTTTCCAACTTGGAACAATACCCCATAGAACCATAGCAGGGCTTAAACAAAAGTATGGCACTGTTGTGTGGTTAAAGATTGGTTCAGTTAACACAATGGTTATACAATCTGCAGATGTAGCCAGTGAGTTTTTCAAGAACCATGATCTGTCGTTCGTGGACCGGAACATTATTGATGTTATGAGATCGAGGAATTATATCAAGTATTCAATGGCCTTGGCTCTATATGGCGTCTATTGGCACGTGATGAGGCGGCTCTGCACTGTGGAAATGTTTGTTAACAAAAGAATCAATGAAACGGTGTCTGTAAGGAGAAACTGCATTGATCACATGCTGCAGTGGATGAAAAAAGAAGCAAATTATGTGGAAGTAATGAGGAATAGAGTTCAGGTGGTACGATATATTTTCTTGGCGACGTTTAATATTCTAGGGCATATGATGTTGTCCCAGGATATGGTCGATCTTGAGTCGAAAGATGCTTCAATTTTCTTTAACTCCGTAAAAGAATGATGGAGTGGTCTGGCCATCTGAATATTTCAGATTTATTCCCTTGGCTTAGTTGGCTTGACCTGCAGTAAAGCTTTAATAAATTTGAAAAATTCGGATGGCCAGACCACTCCATCATTCCTTTCATGGAGTTAAAGAAAACTGAAGCATCTTTCGACTCAAGATCCACCATATCGTGGGACAACATCAGATGCCCTAGAATATTAAACGTCGCCAAGAAAATATGTCGTACCACCTGAACTCCATTCCTCATTCTTTCCACAAAATTTGCTTCTTTTTCGATTCACTGCAGCATGTGATCAATGCAGTTTCTCCTCACAAGACACTCTTTCGTTGATTCTTTTGTGTGAGAATGTGGGTCACTAAATCCACTTGGCACAAGTCCATTGGGCAAGATGGATTGTTTTGTATGGACCATTAGATTTAATGGGTGGATGAGATCTTACTAGGATTATATATATATACAATATTTTCTTATTTTCTAGGTCAGAACAGGAGTGGAGTGACAAGAGAGTAGTCTTTCATTCTTTTCTCATAGTGAAGTTGGACTAAGTATTTAAAAGTCTTGGTCATCTCCGATTGGTTAATTGGTGAACAAGTCCTATTGCCATTCCCTTGGGTTATAGTGCAGTGTTCATTGTGGTAAGAATCTGAGCCCACAAGTTCAACAAAAAACAAAGATCAACAAAGGAGAGTTTTTTCTATTATTTTTCACATTCAAACGAGATTTTAATATTTTGTTAATGTTATCAATCTCAAAAAATGGTATCAGAGCCTAGATTGGTGGGTCGAAAAGTTGGAATCGGATCTGGGAAGATTCAAATCACCCAAGACTTCAAACCAAAATTCTGGCCAAATCACTCATTGTCCGGGAAATCTGAGACCATATTTGGGTTGATGGCGAAGAGGAGAACAAAGCCCACCGACGGGTGGATCCTCCGGTGACGGTGCGTGTGGGATGTGAAAAAGTGTCTCGGATCTTCTTCTTTCGATGCGTGGAGGCGCGTGCAGACTCCTTTCCGAGCATGGTTTGTAGCAGACGACTTTCCTGGCTGAGACGTACAATTTGGTAGTCTGGTGGTTGTGTGTGGGCTCCGACAGCGGTGCGTACAGTGACTTCAGGAGGCGTGTGAGCGTGCATTCAACATTTTTTGGCGGATGTTTTTGGAGCAGATTGCTTATTGGCTTATTTATGACATTTTGGTGGTGTTACTTTGTTGGTGGAGCAACGGTGCAGCTTTATTGGTTGTTCTAAGTAGAGTAGCGGTGGCCTTGGAACGTGGAAATTCGTTTAATCTCTCCTATTAATATGGACAACAGATTTGTCTGCTGAGTTTACATTTTTTTGAACCCTCTTATTTAATTTTACATTTTGTTAATTATATTTGAGGTAAAAACAAACGAGGTGGTTAGAGCTTACAACTCCTCAATGTAATTTGTTGCTTTATTAACTTGTGTGTTGATAAACTGTGTTTGCATGTCATCTTAGTAAGTAATTTGAAAATAGTTTGGTTTTGTGTTTGCATTTATGTGAGTAAAGTTTTTTATAAACTTTTTCAAAATTATTCTCATTCATGGATGATTTTCCATCAAAGGGTTCGAGGGTTGAATTATCACAATTCAATGGAAAGGGTGATTATTCAATTTGGAAACAAAAAATAAGAGCTATTCTGGTTCAACAAAGGCTATTCTGATGATCCAGAAAAATTTTCTGATGTATTAAAAGCTAAACTTTGATCGTTGAGGAGATGAATGAAATTGCATACGCTTTTATAATATTGCCCTTATATCGATAATATTGTTAGACAAGTTGATGATGCTAAGATTGCTAGAGAATTATGGAAAGCTCTTGACAAGTTGTTTTTGACAAAAACTTTGCCAAATAGAATTTATTTGCTAGAAAAAATTTCGCTTTTAAATGGACTCGGAAAGGATCTTGAATCCAATCGAGTGATTTTAGCAAGATTGTCAAAAGCTTGGCCCACAATGATAAGAAATTTGACGATGAGGATCTACTTGTTATACTTTTGAATTCTCTTCCTAGTACTTATAGGGATGTTAGGAATGGGATTAAGTATGCTAGAGATGTTTTGACTCAAGATATTGTGATAGATGCTTTGAGATTAAAGGATTTAGAAGTAAAAAGGAGTCTAGGAGAAGCACTAGAGAGGAGAGTTTGTTTCCATCAAAGGGTTCGAGGTTGAATTATCACAATTCAATGGAAAGGGTGATTATTCAATTTGGAAACAAAAAATAAGAGCTATTCTGGTTCAACAAAGGCTATTCTGATGATCCAGAAAAATTTTCTGATGTATTAAAAGCTAAACCTGATCAGATTGAGGAGATGAATGAAATTGCATACAGTTTTATAATATTGCCCTTATCTGATAATATTGTTAGACAAGTTGATGATGCTAAGATTGCTAGAGAATTATGGAAAGCTCTTGACAAGTTGTTTTTGACAAAAACTTTGCCAAATAGAATTTATTTGCTAGAAAAAAATTTCAGTTTTAAAATGGACTCGGGAAAGGATCTTGAATCCAATCTGAGTGATTTTAGCAAGATTGTCAAAAGCTTGGCCCACAATGATAAGAAATTTGACGATGAGGATCTACTTGTTATACTTTTGAATTCTCTTCCTAGTACTTATAGGGATGTTAGGAATGGGATTAAGTATGCTAGAGATGTTTTGACTCAAGATATTGTGATAGATGCTTTGAGATTAAAGGATTTAGAAGTAAAAAGGAGTCTAGGAGAAGCACTAGAGAGGAGAGTTTGTTCATTAGAGGGAGAAATGAAATGAGAGAAAATACCAGGGAAAGAAGAGCAGAGAAAAATATAAGGGTAGGTCTAAGTTTAGGGATAAAGGCAATAAGAAATGTTACCATTGTGGGAAGTTAGGACATTTCAAAAAAGATTGCTATGAGCTTAAGAGAAAAACAAAGCAATAGCAGAATGAAGATCAAAATGTTGTTGCTGTTGGAGATGCCCTAGATGGTTTACATGTTATGATTGTGTCTGATGGTGAGATTGACCATGAGTGGATATTAGACTCAGGTGCCACCTTTCATTTGTGTCCCGTGAGATCTTGGTTTTATAACTATAAAGAAATTAAACCTAGGAAAGTATATATGGGGGATAACAATTCACAAACAGTTGAAGGAATATGTGACATTGCTATTAGGATGCATGATGGCATTGTCCGACCCCTTCTTGGTGTTAGGTTTGTCCCAAACCTTAAGAGAAATCTAGTTTCCTTAGGAGTTCTTGAAGATGATGGCTGTATGTTCAACTGATTTTGGTACTTTAAAGATTCTTAAAGGTTCTCCGATAGTTATGAAAGGTCCCAAGAGGAATGGGTTGTATTACCTTCAAGGTGAAGCTTTACATGCCAAAGATTCAGGATTAGTTTCAATCAATACTGATAGATCAAATATATGGCATAGGAGGATGGGACACATTGGGAACAAGGGGCTAAAATATCTTCGTGACCAGAATTTTCTAGGAAAGTCACACAGAGTCAGCTTTGAGATATGTCAACACAGCACTAAGAGACCATTAGATTACATTCATGCAGATTTGTGGAGAAAAATACCCTACACATGGTGGGAACAGGTTTTTCCTATCCATTGTTGATGACTACTCTAGAAAGGTTTAGAATTTCATACTTAAGTCAAAATCTGAAACTTTTCGCAAGTTTAAGTCCTGGCATTCCTTAGTTAAAAATCAAATGGGAAAAGATGTAAAATCTCTTAGGACGAACAATAGTTTAGAGTTTTGCAACTTTGAATTTGATGACTTTTGCAAAGAGAGAGGTATCATGAGGCATAGGACTGTGAGAAATTCTCCTCAACAAAATGGGGTGGCTGAGAGGATGAATCGAACTTTAATGAATAAAGTCAAATGTATGTTGATAAGTTCAGGGTTGGCCAAAGGTTTTTAGGCTGAAGCCTTATGTACTACGACTTATTTGATAAATAGGTCTCCTTCTAGTTTTGTTAACTTTAAAACGCCCCAGGAGTTGTGGTCTAGAAAATCTCCAGATTTGTCACACATTAGAGTGTTTGGATGTGCTGCTTATGCACATCAGGTTGAGGGTAAGTTAGACCCTAGGACTACTAAGTGTGTCATGTTACGATACCCAGAGGGTGTCAAGGGGTATAGATTGTGGGTTTTAGGTGTTAAGGGTATTAAGATAATTAACAGTAGAGATGTGGAGTTTAATGAGCTTGATATGCCTTACCTAAAAACTCCAGACAATCAGGTTAAACAAAGTGAGGAAGGGAAATCTTCTACTGGGAAGAAGATTCAAACTGAGATGAAGAGATTAGATGTTAATCAAGAGGTTAGATAACCTGAACAAATTGATCCTCAAGTTGAGACTAAACAAGAAGAAGTCTTAGAACAACCTGAACTAGAAATTCCTAAAACTGTGATCCCTAACTAAGAACAACTTGAAGATATTAATTTGAGAGATTATCAATTAGTGAGAGATAGGGAGAGAAGACAAGTAATACCATTTGAAGTACACTTCTTCAAATTTGATGGAGTTTGTCCTAGTTTCAGGTGTAGCCTTAGAGTCAGTTGAACCTTTTTCCTATGAAGAAACTGTTAACTATGAAAATTCTAAAAATTGGAAGAAGGCTATAAGAGAGGAGATCCATTCCTTAGACAAGAATGATATTTGGAAGTTGGTTGAGAGACCAAATAATCAAAAGGTAGTCCATTGTAAATGAATCTACCAGTTGAAGGAAGGAGTAGAACCTAATGACAAGGAAGGAGTAGAACCTAATGACCTTTTAAGATACAAAGCTAGGTTGGTAGCTAAGAGATTTATTCAGAGAGAGGAGATTGATTATAATGAGGTTTTTTCCCCGGTGATTAAGTATAGGACTATCAGGTTAGTCTTGGCCTTAGTTGTCGAATTCAATTGGAAATTAGAGCAACTAGATATTAAGACTGCTTTTCTTCATGGAGAGTTAGATGAGGTCATTTACATGTCTCAACCTCAAGGCTTTGAGGAAAAATAGAAGTATGAGCTTGTGTGCTTGCTTAACAAATCCTTGTATGGTCTTAAGCAGAGTCCTAGGCAATGGTATAAACGTTTTGATGCTTATGTGCTTAAAATTGGTTTCAAAATGAGTGAATTTGATGCATGCTTATATTATAATAACACTAAGATAGGCTGTGGGGTTTATTTGTTGTTATATGTTGATGACATGTTGCTTGCTAGTAGTAGTAAAGCTCATATCATAAAAATAAAAAACCTTTTGAAATCTAAATTTGACATGAAAGACTTAGGATGTGCAAGAAAAATTCTTGGTATGGTTATTAAAATGAATAGGGCTGAAAATAGGTTAACTATTAATCAATGGTCTTATTTGAAAAAGGCAATAACCAAATTTGGTATGAAATTTGCTAAGTCTGTCAATGTACCATTAGTTGCACATTTGATTTTATCATCTGCTCAATGCCCTAAAATTGAAGAAGAAAAATATGAAATGAGTAATGTCACATATGCTAATGCCATTGGTTCTGTAATGTATTCTATGATTACCACTAGACATGACCTAGCTTATGCAATTAGTTTCTTGAGTAGGTTTATGTCTAACCCAGGTAAACATCATTGGATTGCTCTTAAATGGCTGTTGAGATACCTATCTGAGACAGTTAAAAGGGAGTTAGTGTTCAAAAAGATGAGTGATAAGCTTGAGCTTAAGGGTTATGTAGATTCTGACTTTGCAAAGGATAAAGATAAGAGGAAATCTACCACTTCTTACTTCTTCACGTTAGGTGATAATTGTATCACTTGGAAATCTCAGTTGCAACCTTTAGTTACACTCTCCAAAGACCAAGTCGAATAAGTTGCACTAATCAAAGCCTTTAAAGAATGCATGTGGCTGAAAGGCCTTTTATGTGAATTGAACTTCTTGAATGAAAATGTCATAATCTTTACTAATAGTCAAAGTGCTTTAATGCTATGTAAAAATCCTATATATCATGAAAGATCTAAGCATATTGAGGTGAAATACCATTTCATTAGGGAGAAGTTAGCTTCTGGTGAATTTAAATTGCTTAAAATTGCAACTGATGATAACCTTGCAAATGTTGGAACCAAAGTACTTGTTGCTGGTAAGTTTAGTAAGTGCATATCAATGTTGAATATTGATACGGGTTAAGCTATGTGACAGGTACTTACTGCAGTGGGGGATTGGTGAAGCAGGTACCGAGCTAGAGTGAGTGATGATGATGAAATAAGACCACAAAAGAATAGCACATGTAGCTAGGTAACTTGGTAGTGGATTTGTGATCCAAGGTGAAGTTTGTGAGAATGTGGGTCACTAAATCAACTTGGCACAAGTCCATTGGGCAAGATGGTTTGTTTTGTGTGGACCGTTAGATGTAATGGATGAATGAGATCTTACTAGGATTATATATACTATGTTTTCTTATTTTCTAGGTCAGAACAAGAGTAGAGTGAACAAGAGAGTCGTCTTTCATTCTTTTCTCACAGTGAGGTTGGACTAAGTGTTTAAAAGTTTTGGTCATCTCTGGTTGGTTGGTTGGTTGGTGAACAAATCATATTGCCGTTCCCTTGGGTTGCAATGCAGTGTCCATTGTGGCAAGAATCTGAGCCCACAAGTTCAACCAAAAACAAATATCAACAAAGGAGAGTTTTTTGTATTATTTTTCACATTCAAACGAGATTGTAATATTTTGTTCATGTTATCAATTTCAACATTTTATTAACAAACATTTCCACAGCGCAGAGCCACCTTTTCATGCGCCAATAGACGCCATATGGAGCCAAGGCCATGAAATACTTGGTGTAATTCCTCGATCTCATAACGTCAATATTGTTCAGGTTCGTGAACGACAGATCATGGTTCTTATAAAACTAACTGGCTACATCTGCAGATTGTATAACCATTGTGTTAACTGAACCAATCTTTAACCACACAACAGGGCCATACTTTTGTTTGAGCCCTGCTATGGTTCTATGGGGTATTGTTTCAAGTTGGAAAATGTGACCAAACAATGGCCATCCAGGTGGCCCTGGTGGTGGTGATAGCCTGTTGTAATGTGGGCTTTTTTTGTAGAATGTGAAGATCAAAATTGGTAACAAAATGATACTGGAATAAATGAACTCGTGATCTTCTTGCTTAAACATATTATCCCTACTCCCTATTTATAATATTTTAACTACTCCAATCCACATTGCAAGCTCAGAAATCTTTTGCATATAAAATTACAGTTGACTTTTGACTTAATTAACAATAATATGCGATGCATAATGTTGTGTTTACTAGGTTTGATGATATACTAGTATATCAATTTTTTTGCGGTGGGATCCGACCGTATACTCTATTATAATGATGGATTGAGGCAGTAAACAAATTTTGAAGATGATCGATAGAGGGAGACAATTGATTGAGAGAGGTGGATTGAAGATGTGATCAGATTTTGGAGATGATCGAATCAGGGAGATGAATTGAAGTGGTCAGCAAATTTTGAAGGAGGTGATTTTGTGAGGGAAAAAATTGAAGACGTAGTGACACACAGACGTTACGGTCGTGATAAATATTTATTCAACAATTTCCGCTAATCTTTATAATTAATGTTGTGTTCACTACTAAGCTTGTTCGGTAGAGATTTTACAGGAAAAAAAATCTATTTTTGTGCATAACAAAATTAATTTTTCAAAAGATTTTAAGGTGAAATAACAAAATTATCCTTAATCAACAAAATGCAACTTCAAAGTAAAAAGGACAATTTTGTTATTTCACCTCAAAATCTTTTGAAAAGTCAATTTTGTTATACTCAAAATTGGATTTTTTGGTTGAAAAATCTCTACCGAACAACCTTTAAATTTGATGTTAGTGTGTTTGATCGTACTATTTTGGAGAAAAAATAGATTTTTCTTAGCAAGAGTGGTGCCCAATTGACTAATTGTAGTCCACAAATGTTGAGTTTTGGTTACTTGACTTATCATTAATGTTGTGTTGACTACAAATTTGACGTTAGTGTGTCTAATTTTACTATTTTGGATGAAAAATAGATTTTTCAGAGCAAGAGTGGAGCCCAATTGACTAATATGTACACATTGTGATTTAAGGTTTGAAAAGGACTTATAAATGAAGTTAGTAAATAAATGAACTATTAGAGAGTAATAAACTTACGTAGAGTTAAAAATACTTGTGTTCTCTATGTACCTTCTGATTCTTGTGAATGGGTATATGATACACAATGTTTACACTTTACATCTATTTCACTTTGACACAAAAAATTCTAACTTTTTATTTCTATATTTTGGATTGAATATTATTATATAGATAACTTGTACGGAGATATTCCTAGTTAAGTTAGACAATAGATAGTGTTAATATTGTGGCATAATTATGATTTATGTTATTAACATATTTAAAGACGTGTTGGTTTAATTAATTAATATTGGTAGAGCCATTATATACACACACAAAATATATAAACATTGTCTTTAAAAGCCATTCAAGTTAGTTAAGGATTTATAGACCTACTTGTCTAGTTAAGAATTTATAGACCTACTTGTCTAAGTTTAAATAGGTTTGGCATCGTCTCCACCCTAATATTAACATATGAACAATTAATATATGGAGGGGATGTACATAAACATTATTTATTCGTATTCTCTCTTCAATGTGGTTCTAAAAATATCATGATTTAGAAAATCAGACTCCACCGACTAGTTCGATCGAAAAAATTGAAAACCAGCTGCAAAACTGGTCCAGGATACTGATTTAACAAGCATTAGAAAATCGAACTGAAAGGTGGAGTTTTTAGCGGTTAAACCGCAACCCGGTAGAACCGGTTCGGTCTTAATGGGTTTTTCAGGTCAAAAAGTTTTGACAGAAAATTGTAATGTCCAATAATTTAAGGGTCTAAAAGGAAAAGGAAAAACAAAAATCTGATTAGAGCAAATCAGATTTGTGTCAAGGAAAAACATAATCGATGAAAGATGGGACAAGCATCTTTGGCATGACATACATGTAGCAGCATACTTTCTGAATCCCGCTTTCATTTACGAGGATGGATTTTGTCAAAAAGTAGAAGTCATGAATGGTCCCCTCAATTTGCTTGAGATCAAAAGTATTTGTTCCGACAAGTAACAAGCAATGAGAGAAATAAGGATATATTAAGAACGTCAAGAGAGTTTGAGTAGACCGTCTGCATTAAAAGCTTGCAAAAATTTGCAGCCTGGAAAGCATTAAAATTTTAGATCTTGTTATTTTATTTTTAAATAATCTAACATATTGATTCAAGATCAATTTATATTAATTTAATATGTAGATGAATGGTGGAAACTATTTGGAACAAGGGCTCCTAATTTGCAAAAGATGGACATTCGAATTCTTAGTCAAACATCATCTGCTTCGGGATGTAAAAGAAATTGGAGTGTTTTTTAGCGTATTCACACGAAGAAAAGAAATAGATTGGAGCATCAAAGACTAAATGATCTTGTTTACGTGTCTTATAACATTAAATTGTGATTGAATTATAGGTATGATATCTCTTCACTACATTTTAATTGTTTATGTCTACATCAAAATGTGTTAGTTAAATTGTTATTTGTTTGTGTTGTTTTTTTTTTTTTTTTTTTTTTTGTAATACATTACAGACTTCATACAAGAAGAGAAGTTATGATCCAATTGATTATGAGTGCATTGACAATACGAACTTTTGGATTGAAGAATAAACACCGCATCAAGAACTTGATTATGAAGAATTGGAAGATGTAATTTATGAGGACAATGCAATTCCCAATGTTGATTATCATGTCAATAACGCTTCAACTCAAAGTTAGTATATACAATCATCTTATTCGTTCAATTTTATTTTTTCTTATACAAGTGAAATATATATATATTAATTACCATGTTTATTACATTTATTGGTAATTAATATGCAATATAATCAACATGGTAATTAATATGCCACATCACCAGTGCTTAGCATAAGCTAAGCACCGGTGCTTAATATACTTGTTTGTTAGATAACAATTAAAATGTGGAGGAGCTTCATGCCTAAGACGTGGATGATCCAGATGTCATTCGTCGTTTTGGTGGTTCAAGTGATTTTGAGATGCCGTAAAGATTCATGCTTTTAGATGAGATTGATTTAGATGATAATTGACCATGATTTATTTGTTTCACTTTGCTTTAGGCATATTATTTGTAATCACTTTGGTTTGTTGTGGTTTGTTCATTCCGTTTGTGCTACGTTAATGTTTTGAACTTTGAACTTTGGACATGTATTTCGAGTTTCGACTATTTTTTACTAATATTGGATATGGACATTATGAAAAGTCTATTTGAAATCAATTTTTGTGAGTTATTTTGTCTATAAATATTGGTTTATTTGCAAATAACTTATTTTTAGGAATTGTGAGATTTATAGATTAATTTTTAATTTTTTTTAATTGAAACCGATTCAACCTCGGTTCAACCTGGTTCGACCTTTTGACCCTTGACCCGTTACCTTTCCGGGTCGATGGCCGGTCCAGTTTTTCGAACATTGATTAAAGCTTGTTGAAATATAATTTTAATAATTTATTTTTTCTCTAAGAGCTAAACTTTTAGGTACACATTCTTATTTCTTGGAAATCTTTTTCCACAATCCATCATCTTTTATCATTAACAATTATTATTTCATTAGAGTTTCTAAAAAAACATTACTAAGCAATTGCATTTCAATGCAGGAAATCTTCTTTACTGATTCAGAGACTACTAGTGCCTTTATTGAGTGGGCATTGACGGAGCTCCTACGCAACCCTGAAACAATGATCAAGGTTAAAAACGAGATTTCGAGCGTGGTAGGATCAAACAAGAAATTTGAAGAAAGTGATAAAGATAAACTCGCTTACTTGCATGCAGTAATCAAAGAAACAATACGCTTACATCCTCCAGTACCATTACTTGTATCACGAAGTGCGATTGAGGATACTAATTTTATGCGGCATTTAATACCCAAGAATACGCAAGTGTTTGTTAACGCTTGGGCCATTTCAACAGATGAAGAACATTGGGAGGAGCCTTTATCATTCAAGCCCGAAAGATTTTTAAGCTCAAAAATTGACTTCAAGGGACAACATTTTGATTAAATTCCATTCGGTGCAGGCAGGAGGAGTTGTCCGAGCTTTCCATTAGGCGATCGTATGATGCACTCTGTGCTAGGCTCATTGCTTCATGAATTTGATTGGGAACTTGATTCTTCTACAACCCCCAGCACAATTGACATGAACGAAAAGATTGGACTTGCTATGCGAAAACTTGAACCATTAATGGTGGTACCAATAAAACGTATCGTCTAATACTATGTATCTTTTTGTTATATCTGCTAATAAGAAGCATATAATCCGATGTACCGTGTTCTTGATTTTATTACCTATATATATATATATATATATATATATATATATATATATATATATATATATAACATCACTCAATAAATTGCAGCATTAAAATTTATGGTTTAGTTTTTTCCATCTTGAATCGAGAATCTCGACCATGATCAAGATTATTGTCTCATGGTTGAGATATTTCTTTCGTAAATTTATTTTATGATTGTTTTTTTTTTAATTCTTGATTCTCGACAATGTTTTGACTTAGATTGAGAAAATAGAAAATTATATATATATATATATATTGAAAATTTAAAATATATAGATTAATTAAAATAAAATTAAAATAAAAATAAATTTTAATCTTAATTAAACAAGCGATTGATGAACGTAGTCGAATTGGCAAGATATAGAGATAACGATTCGACTCAGCACAACAAATGTTCGTTTACCTAATCTTGTCAAGTACGAAAATTAAAGGATTAATTATGAACACAAGATGTAATGTGGTAAACCCCTAAGGGAAACATCCACGGGCTCCCATGCCATGGGTAAAAACAATCCACTAATAATCTTGTTCAAAAATACAATAATATCGATTTTTGTAATTTCGCAAAATTAACAAAATAACAATCAAAAGAAAACAGATCAACTCCCTGTGATACTACTTCTTCTGACTTATTGATGAAGTGGAATCAAACTCACCGATCTTGACTTTATCGCTACTTCCTTATTGTACTTGACCGCAACCACCACTTGGATTAAGAACCCCCGTTCTTAACTTCACACCAAGTAGCTTAAACAAGATATGGAATTGTTCGTTGAGCACCAATTAGTTCTTAATTCTTCAATTAGTTTGAAGAAAACCTTTTTACTTTGAAGTTGAATCAATGAAGCTTGATGTCTTGTTTTCTTTCTATGAATTTCGGCCGGTTTTATGGCTTAGAGAAAACAAGAACTAAAATTATATTTCAAAGCGCTGATTCCTTATTGATTTCCACTCTTACTTATAGTTAAAGTAGAAATCAATTTAGGAATTATTTCTTACTTAAAAATATGCAACAAGAATGGTAAGAAAATTAGTAGGAAAGAATATAGAAAGATATTATTAGATTTGTAGAAGGAAAGAATTTAGGAAACTAAATATTTCCTTCCTAAACAAATCTAAGAGAATAAGAAAAGATTCTTTAACCTACAAAAAGAGCTGTCAATAATATTCATGCGGTCAGAATATATCAAGTATAGAAACAGAATAAAATCGCAGCTTTTTCTGATCTGGAAAAATGATCCGCTTATCAACCCAATCAGTCAGAACCGGCGTTAACCAGACCAATCAAAAATGCATACGTTGTCCTGTTCTTTTATCATTAAAAATCAGTTTTATTTATTAAGTTAGCCAAGATATAAAAAGTAAAAAATATGACACATATTTTTTCAACATATGCCCTCTTTGGCGTTGCTTAATTACAAACACATAACTATCGGATTTTTAATGTAAGTGTGATGTGTGTGAAAAGTAAGGAACCCATGAGCATCAATATATAAGGGTTATGGCTCCCCCTTAGTGTGTAAACCAAGAACTCCTGCAAAAAAGTGAACAACATATGCAAATACCACACACATTAGCTATAACTTTAAAATTGCTCCCCCTTAGCAAGATATCATCTAAATGTAATGAACAAACTATCATAAACCTAAAAATACTACTATTAAAGTTTATCCAACAAAGTGTCCATAGCAAGAAAAACAAAAAAAACTTAACCACAAAAATTTTAAATTTAAAAATTACTACTACTCCCCCTTTTGTAAGAGGAACACCAAAGGAAGAGAAAAAGCAGTCATCCATAGCAGAATTTAAGGGAAATAAAGCAGAATTTAAGAGTTAAAACAGTCATCCATAGCCAAATAGTTAGAAAGTTAAAAGTTAGAATTGAGAACAATTAGTGCTGAGAGGATCTGGGCTTCTTTGTACCGAATGCAGATGCATTTACAACTCTCCTGCGAGAATGAGTATCTGAAGGAGCATCAGCTGGAGGATCATTAGTGAGAGGTGCAGTGGCTGGGACAGCAGTTGTCTCAACAACTGGATCGAAAGTCAGAATCTCCATTGGATCTCTAGGATGTGCAGAGAATTCTAGAGTAACTATTCGAAATGCAGATTTTATATGCTCATCGCCCAAAAATTCCATTTTACCCAATACCCTACGCATGAAAGCAAATTCATCAGAAAAACCTTTGGTTAGGGCAAAAATTTGATCTACCTGTGTTCAAACCAGCCCCAACTGAGTTTCCAGTGCATCCAGATGTCCAGAATGGTCCGACGAGGATAAAAAGTGCCTGGGAACTCTGGGAGTAGGATGTGGTGCACTACCCAAATTTGTAAACTCATGAACACCTAGCGCTAGAATGTCCTCAGAGAAGCGGTTTGAATCCATGGCAGGCACTTCTTGATAAACAAGAAAGTGATGGATCAGAGCTGGATGCGGTAGCCTATACTGCTTTGCCCTCCTCGGCCCTTCATAAACAATTCTATCAAAAACAATTTTGACCCAATCAACTGGCATCCTCATCCCTAACTTGTATAGCATAACAGCCCTATCTCCCGAAATGTCAGATCGATGAGTTAATGGATCGATATTGTTGATAAGAATCTGATGAAGAATTTTGTATTTGGGCATTAGCTGAGAAGCAGTCAGTTCTCCTGATTCTGGCCAGGTAGAGCCAGTCATTTCTTACGCAATGATGTCCTTGGTCAATTCTTCGTCACTTGTGACAGCCATAGTAGTCACCCTAAGCCAGTCCCTGAGGGAGTTAAGACTGAAGGTAACATGTCTTCCTCGGACATAAACCTTCTACCTGAATTCATTTCCAGCCTTCCCCAGATTCTTTGGAACAATGGCCATAAATTCCTTGACCAGAGTTTCATTGAACGGCCCAGAAAAACTTAACAGATTATGTAAGTTGTGAAAATCAACAATTTCAACCAAACCAAACAAACTAAATTCAGAAATTGCAACCTTGCACTCAATGATGAACTTACGGTAGATGGTAAATGACATAAACAAACTCTTAGCACTCTCTGATAGAAAACAGTAATTGAGGGGGTTAACAGAGTGTCTACCTCTAGTTAATGTTTCAAGTCTGAACTAGGAGTAGGCGACTTATAGGCACCCCCGAGGCGTTGATAGGCTGCTCGACCAAAGAGCATGGTCTTTTCAAAGAACATCAGCGATTTTACCTTTTCCTTTCTCAGCCCTTGTGGCCCTTTTCGTTGGAGGGGGTGTAGGAGTAGATTCTGAAGATTAATCAAGAGTAACATCAAAATCAGAATCTAATTTTTGAAAAGGGGGCTTACTTGAACCTTCTACGAATGGGAGAGGCTGTTTAGACTCCTCATCACCAGTCCCTTTATCCTCACAAACTTCCTCTTCAATTTCAGCATTGTCAGACCCACTGTCACCCGCTGTATTGTCAGACCCACTGTCATCTGCAAATTCATCATCCTCATCTCCTTCTTCATCTGGGTCTTGAGTACTTAAGGTAACTTTCTTGCTCAGAAAGGTGATTGGGTCGTTAGAGGTTGGATGGGGCTGAGTTTTAGAGTGGTTGACCTACGGTTGATATGCAACAATGTCTGTCGATTGGTCAGCCTGAGATGCAACTGCCGCTTGAGAAATGTCCGGGTCTGAACTTGAGGGTTACCGTCTTCTTGCACTTCACCGGAGAGTCCTTGCCGGCGACATTTGTGGCCCCATTGCAGTTTTAGCAACAACCGGCGGATCAACAGTGTTCTTGGAAGAACCACCAACGTTTTTCTTTGATTTTGGCATCTTGGTTTTCGTCATTGTTTGAATCTGAAAGAAAGAACTTAACACAACCCTAGAATCAAATGCAAGAGACAATTTGTTGTTTAAGCAATTGAGAATCAAGTGTGAGAAGATGAAGAAGAAAACCCTAAATCACGGTTTAAAAAGGGAAATTTTTTCAAAATTGTACAAGAGGGGAGCGATTATTTTGGGACGTGTAAAAGCGGTTACCAAAAATAAACCGATTAATGGCGCTTAATGACACCGAAACCTAGGCATGGCAATGGGCGAGGAAATGAGCCGGCTCGGCCATAAAATACTAGCTCGGCTCACCTAAAAGGGACGAGCCGAGCTCGCTGCGTTGGGGACGAGCCGAGCCCGAGCTCGGCTGCGTCCACGAATGTGAGCTTGGTTCGCCCACGAGCTCAAGTGGGCCGAATGAGCCGAGCCGAGCCGCCCACGAGCTCGGCTCGGCCCTCAAATTTTTTTTTTTTTTTTTTTTTTTAAATTTTGAAAATGAGAGAAAAATACAATATCGGGTATATTTTATGTTGAAAATTAAAGATTGAAAATCCTTTTCTTTAGAATAAGAGTATTTATAGAAAAATAATGAAATTAAAAAACAAAATATTAAAAAAAAAACAAAAAAAATGGTGTAATTCACGAGCCACGAGCCGAGCCGGCTCGTGGCTCGTGATTTTGGGCTCGTGGGCTCGTGTCCACGAGCCCAAACGAGCCGAGCTCGTGGGCTCGTTCCCACGAGCCCAACGAGCCGAGCTCGTGGGCGAGCCCACGAGCCGGCTCGTTTTTTGGCCGAGCCGAGCTCGGTTCGGCCCTCTTTTTTTTTTTTGAGCTCGGCCTCAGCTCGTGCTCGCTCTCGACGAGCCCGAGTCCGAGCCGGGCCGAGCTTTCTGAGCCGAGCCGACGAGCCGACCAGCCGACGAGCTTTTTGCCACCCTACCGAAACCTTCCTTAACTCGATATGTCAATTTTGAATTAAAATTAAACTGCCTAAGATGCTAATTTATGGAAAACAGAATTTTTAAATTAGGAAGATAAGATCAGAACAAAATACGATTGGATTCCATAAACTAAAAATTCATCCAGATTTTTCTCAGTTAAAGCTGATTGTGCTGCCAAAATTAGACTGTTGATTGAAATTTCTACGAAAAGGCCCACACAAGACAATCACTCAAAAATAATGAGAATATTTTATGTGATAAAATTGAATCGTTTATTTATGGGCAAATTTCATAGTTCTACAAATAATACAATCAGTCCAAAAATATCAAAATCAACCGAAATCTTCCAATCAGATATATGCGCATCATTAGAATCAATTAATTGGTCATATTTATAATGTGAGTGTGTGATAGGACATACTGGATTAATCAATCATAACATGTCCCATTAAGTCAAATTGAACTTTGTCAAGAAGATCAGTACTGAGATGTATTTCAAACCAGTCATCATCTGAACATATCTCTTTGAATAAAAAATATGAGTGTGTCAGCAGGAGTACCATAGCAATTTTTCTTTTTGAGTACTCAAAGTGTTGACTTTATTTGCATATATATATATATATATATATATATATATATATATATATATATATATATATTTTTTTTTTGTCAAATCACCGAATTTATAAGATCATGGAGTTGACTTTCTCACAGCCATAAAGATAGTCCTTTTCTACATGATTTATGTTCATTATCAAGGACGGCTACACACATTTATAGTGGTAGCCCTCTCTTCCATGAAATTGTCTGTTTAACACAACAATAAATTATGGTGCCGAGAGATATAGATACTGACCATAGGTCACAACAAAGTACAAAACTACTTTAAAGATAACAATCTAGTTAGTAGTAAGGTACAATCAAACAAGTCAATATGTCCTCAAAGTGTTCTTATCTGAACATATTTTACCATAAGTATAATGAGCATACCATACTGATTGGTTAATCCAAGTAAATCTCAAAATACATAGACCAATCATACATTTATATCATATGCTATTTGCAAGAAAACCCATTCTTCTCCTCCTCCCCCCCTTTTTTTTTATAAAATAAAATAAAAAATAAGCAAATGCAAACAAACACACATGATAAAATCAAACAAAAAGAAAAACACTACTTCTAAATTTTTTAAAAAAAAAAAAAAAACTAATGCATCAAGCAAATGCCCACGGCCTTCCGTAGAGTCTCAAATCTAGCAGAATCTAAGGCTTTGGTGAACAAATCAGCCAACTAATACTCAGTCTGAATATGTTCCAAAGTAATAACTTTTTCTTCGACCAAATTTCTAATAAAATGATGTCTAATATCAATATGTTTGGTCCTAGAGTGCTGAACAGGATTTTTAGAAATATTGATAGTACTAGTGTTATCACAGAATATAGTAACAGAGTCCTGATCAATACCATAATCACATAGCATTTATTTCATCCAAAGTAGCTGAGTGTAACAACTACCCGCTCAATATACTCAGCTTCTGTAGTAGATAAGGAAATAGAATTTTGTTTCTTACTTAACCATGCAATGAGATTGTTACCAATGTAGAAACATCCTCCACTCATACTTTTCCTATCATCCATGTTTCCAGCCCAGTCAGCATCAATGTATCCTGCAAGATGAGAGGTAGTATCATTAGTATACCATAAACCATAATCAGAAGTACAGTTAATATAACGAATAATTCGCTTCACTGCTGCAAGATGTGATTCTTTTGGTTTAGCTTGATAACGCGCACAAACTTCAACACTGAATAATATGTCGTCGGGGACGGCTTGCGGTCGCAGTGCAATGATCGCCTATCATGCTTCACATGCAAGCTGGAGTCAACCTCCTTTCCCTGGTTATCTCTGGAAATTTTTAAGGACGTGGTCAAGGGAGTTCTGACTGACTTGGTCTGTTCAAGACCGAACTTCTTCACAAGATTTTTAGCATACTTGGCCTGGGAGATAAAAATCCCTGATCCAACCTGTTTGATCTGCAAACCTAAAAAGAAATTTAGTTCACCAACCATACTCATTTCGAATTCATTTTGCATAAGAGTAGCAAATTCCTTGGATTTTGTTTCTAGTGAAGAACCAAATACAATGTCATCGACGTAGATTTGTGCAACAATTAATCTAGTTTTAAAATGTTTGATGAATAACGTTTTGTCAGCCCCTCCTCGTTTGTATCCATGTTCCAACAAGAACATGGTTAATCGTTCATACCAAGCTCTTGGGGCTTGCTTTTAGTCCGTCTGAGGGGCCTTTTGAGTCTAAACACATGGTCGGAGGAATAAGGATCAACAAATCCCTTAGTCGCTCAACATAGACTTCTTCATTAAGAATTCCATTCAAATGCACTTTTGACATCCATTTGGTACAGCTTGAACCTCATTTGACATGCCACCGATAGTAAGAGTCTAATGGATTCAAGCCGGCCACACATGTGCAAATGTTTCATCAAAATCCACCCTTCTAGTTGAGTGTATCCTGCAAAACCAAGCGTGCCTTGTTTCTCGACTATGTTGCCATGTTCATCGATTTATTTTTGAATATCCACTTTGTCCCGATCACATTTGTGTCTTTTGGCCGAGGTACAAGATCCCACACTTCATTTCTATCAAACCGAGCTAGCTCTTCATGCATGGCTAGAACCCAATTTTCATCAATAATGGCTTCATTTATATTTTTGGGTTCAATTTGTGAAGTGTAGCAAACATTCCCAAGTTCATTAGCAAGCCTCCTCCGAGTCATCATGCCGTCTCGGAATTTGAGAGAACATTGTCCGATGGATGTGCTTTCTAAATCCAAGAAGGAGGCCGCCTCTCATGTCCTGCTCACATTGTATAAGGTGCGTCGAAACTTCCAGAGCAAGGGCGGAGACATCGAACTTGATGATGGATGTTCCTTCTGTAAATCACTGTCTAGAGCAGGTGCATGAAGGTCTTGGGTAAGTTGACGTCCAAAGAACTGTTTCTTCCAAAGTCTCAATATTAGGCTCCTCGTGAATAAGATGAAAAGTCATCGAGATCATCAATTTTACATTGATTGATTCAATGATAGTCCGAGTACGCATGTTATAAATTCGGTAAGCACCTACTGTTCTCGAATAACCAATAAACACTCCCTCATCACTTTTTGAATCAAATTTATCCAAGTATTCCCGATCATTTAACACATAGCATTTGCTACCAAAGGTATGGAAATATTTGAGATTCGGTTTTCTACCTTTCCAGATTTCATAAGGAGTTTGAGTGGTTCCTGTTCTCAAAGAAACACGATTCAAAATATAACAAACAGTATTAATAGCTTCAGCCCATAATTTAACAGGGAGCTTCTTACTATTTAGCATAACTCTAGCCATCTCTTAAAGAAACCTATTTTTCCTTTCCACAACACCGTTTTGTTCAAGAGTTTTGGGTGCAGAGAATTTATGAAAAATACCATTTTGATCACAGAAAGTAGAGAAAGTAGCATTTTCAAACTCTCTCCCATGATCACTTCTAATTCTTAATATTTTTATTCCCTCAAAATATTTTTAGAGTTGTTAATTTTAGGTGCAAAAATTTGAATCTTTCAAACACATCAGATTTTTCTCTCAAGAAATCAACCCAAGTATATCTAAAAAATCATCCACGCAAACAAAATATATTTCTTACCCCAATACTTTCAGTTTGAATAGGTCCCATCAAATCCATGTAAAGTAATTCTAATACATGAGTCAGAGTAAGAAACTTACCTTGCTTGTGAGTACTTTTGGTTTGCTTACCTTTTAGGCACGAACCACACAATCCTTCAGATTTTTCAGTAAGCTTAGGAACACCTCGTACTGCATTCAACTTTGTCAGTCTCAACAAATCACTATAGTTTAAATGTCCCAATCGTTTGTGCCATAACTCGGTTGAGTCAGTCTTTGAAATATGACAAGTAATTTTGGTGTCAAGAAGATAACATTTATCATTGGATCTAGTACCATGTAGAATACAACTACCATCATACTTCAAGACTTTACAGAAATTTTTTGAGAACATAACCAAGTGTTTATCATCACAGAGTTGGCCTATACTAATTAGGTTAGCTTTTAAACCTACAACAAAAAGAACTTCTTTTAACGGGGAGAAGCCATCAATTAGAATAGTGCCTACACCTTCAATTTTACCGTGTGCTCCATCACCAAAAGTAACTGCACCACCTTCATGACTTTTGTAGTTAGTTAGATAAGATCGATTACCAATCATATGTCTAGAGCAACCATCACCAAAGTACCAAGAGTTAGGAATAAAGGATCTATATGCAACATCAACCATATAACAATTTAATTCACCTGTTTGACCCAAATTTGTCTTACTTTAGTGTTGCTAAGGTGTCTCATTTGTCTATTAGCCGTGTTTTTACTAAACAAACAATGAAAAGAGTCGTGTTCTAAATTACCACAGATGCAACATTTTACAAAGTACTTTGATTTACCTCTCTATTGGTTGTATACCGATGGTCGTATTGCTTTTGAGTCTTGACATTGGTTAGAACTTGCATAGGTAGGTCAGCCTTAGTTCTGACGGTGATGGGAGCAGTTTTGTATAAAAATACAGCAGAATTTGTTTCTTTGATGAAGTTGATCTGATTCCCATCTTTTCTTTCACCTTTTCCAACATATCACAAACCTTCTTTGACGTTTGGAGTTCTTCCATAGCTTAGGATTTCGCTTAAGCGAGAGGCTCCAATTGTTAATTGCTTGATCCTTTCTTTTGAGACTTTTAATTCATCTAAAAGATTAACAATTTGATCATCCTTCTCTTTTAAGATGTTGGTAAGAGCATTATTTTGAGAATCAATTTCAGCCTTGTCATCTTCCAAAATTCTATCAAGACTTGAGTGGACAAGTTTTTCTCCTGTTCATCTTGTAATTTTTTATTCAGGCTGCTGCAGCTATGCCAGATACTTGATGGTTCTTCGAAGTTGTCGCTAAGAAGTCGAACACGCAATCAAGTTTCTGCATGAAATCGGTATGAGAGGTTAAGTTCACGCTTAAGGGCGTTACACGATCAACAGTGGTTCTGTCATCCTCGTCCTCATTAGAGTCTTTTTCATTATCTTCACTCCAAGTGATATTCATGGCCTTCTTAGTATGAGATTTCTTTAAAGTATTTGCACATTTAGAGGCTATGTGACCAAAACCCTCACACTCATGGCATTGAATTCGATTGTCAGATCTATTCATAGAGGTAGTGGGATTTTGTTTAGTGTTAGTCAGAAATCTCTTCTTTTGTTGGAGAGAGGTATTCAAGTGCTTTCCCTTTTGATTTTCTTTTAGAAATTTTTTGAATTGTTTGGTGAGCATGGCCATGTTTTCATGTGTTTCGCTCTCCTCACAATCAACCTCGTCTTCATGGTTGTTAATTTTGAAGGCAATACTGGATCCCTTTTCTTTCTTTCTCCTTTGTAGATGTAGCTCATATGTCATCAATGATCCCACCAATTCTTCAACCTTCATATTCTCAATCTCCTTACTTTCTTCAATTGCAGTTACTTTAGAATGAAAACGATCAGGCAAGGATCTGAGAATTTTCTTTATAATTTTGCTCTCCGAATATTTCTTTCCCAAGGTATAAGCGATTATTGGTGATGTCACCGAGTTTTACATAGAAGTCCTTGAATTGTTCATCGCCTCTCATGGTTAGTTGTTCAAACTCTAGAGTAAGAATTTGAAGCTTGGATGACTTGACCATATTGGTTCCTTCATGAGCAATTAAGTAAGATGTCCCAAGCATCTTTTGCAACCCCGACAAATAGAGATTAAACGAAATTGATTAGAGTCTACAAAAGAAAATATGGCATTTAAAGCTTTGGAATTCCAATTAGTATAATTAAAATCAGTTGTAGCCCACTCGTCTGCCTTTTTCTCTCTTTCTACACCATTTTCAGTAATGGTGGAGTTTTATAGCCATGGACAATTGAGTGCCAAGCTTTTTATCAAAGGATTGAATATACACTTGAATTCTAATTTTCCAATAGGCATAATTAGTACCATCTAAAACAGGTGGTCTAAATGGAGCTCCGTCCATAACTAGGTTTATATGGATCGCACTTAAAAAGTGTACCCTCTCTGATACCAATTGAAAGTTCTAAAACCTAGATTAATTAAATTAAACACGAATTTTAATTTTAATTAAACAAGCGATGAGATGAATGTAGTCGAATCGGCAAGATATAGAGATAACGATTCGACTAAGACAACAGTGTTCGTTTCCTAATCTTGTCTAGTGCGGAAATTAAAGGATTAAATACGAACACAAGATGTAACGTGGTAAACCCCTAAGGGAAACATCCACGGGCCCCCATGCCATGGGTAAAAACAATCCACTAATAATCTTGTTCAAAAATACAATAGTATCGATTTTTGTAATTTCGCAAAATTAACAAAATAACAATCAAAAGAAAACAGATCAACTCCCTGTGATACTTCTTCTTCTGACTTGTTGATGAAGTGGAATCAAACCCACCGGTCTTGACTTTATCGCCACTTCCCTATTGTACTTGACCGCAACCACCACTTGGATTAAGAACCCCGTTCTTAACTTCACGCCAAGTAGCTTGAGCAAGATATGGAATTGTTCGTTGAGCACCAATAAGTTCTTGATTCTTCAATGAGTTTGAAGAAAACCTTTTTGCTTTGAAAGTTGAATCAATGAAGCGCTATGTCTTGTTCACCTTGAATGTATTCGGCAGATTTCAAGCTTATGGAACAAGAGCACAAAAAATATTTCCAAAGCTTTTATTCTTCAATGTCTTGAAGAACTCGCTGCCTTTGGACAACTTAATCAATGAAGCATCGGGTCTTGTTTTCCACCAATGAATTCGGCCGATTTTACTTAGAGAATATAAGACCAAAAATTATGTTTCAAAAGCTTAATTCCTTATTGATTTTCACTCTTACTTATAGTTAAAGTAGAGATCAATTTAGGAATTATTTCTTACCTAAGAATATGCAACAAGGATGGTAAGAGAATTAGTAGGAAAGAATATAGAAAGATTTTCTTAGATTTGTAGTAGGAAAGAATTTAGGAAACTAAATATTTCCTTCCTAAACAAATCTAAAAGAATAAAAAAAATCTTTAACCTACAAAAGGAGCTGTCATTAATATTCATAAAATTAGAATATATCAAATATAGAAACAGAATAAAATCGCAGCTTTTGCTGATCTGAAAAAATGATTCGCCTATCAAGCCGCATATCCGAACTAGCGTTAATCGCACTAAATGAAACACAAATGTTGACCTGCTCTTTTATCATTAAAAATCAATTATATTTATTAAGATAGCCAAGATATAAAAAGTGAAAAATATGACACATATTTTTCCAACATTCTCTAATAATACTTGTGAAACAGATTCTTAAGATATGGCATTGCAAAATCTTGAGCAACTCTTATCACTTTTAATCGAACTGGTTGATGTACCACCGAGTCAGTCATCGTCCACTCAAATCATTCTATCTTATTGTTTAGTACAAAACTTTTAGTCCCAGGATGAGATTCTAGTATGTAGAACAATCCAAGAAAGGCCAAGAGGATATAACAATTCAATACCCTTTTTGTACTCTGTCAATTATGATATAATTGAATACGATGTAAACAATACCGGAGAAAAGCATATATATTTCCTCGTATTCTGGTGTATTTAAGATCAATTCTTGATTCTTGAAAGCAAAAAACAAAAAATATAGCACTTCTTTTTATCCCATGTACATTTCCAAATGGTTTCCTCAATGACAAGGAGAAAAAAATACAATAATATGCGTGCATTAGAAATGGACTATTTATTTGTGCAAGTAAAACTTTTGCACCATATGCCGAACTTGTAAAAAATTGTTCAGAAACTCAAGTGGTTACTCTGTATAGGGATGGCAAATGGGCCGAGCGGCTCGTGGGTCGCCGGCTTGACCTATCAAAGCTCGGTCCATAATGGGCTCAGGCTCGTCGCGGACGAACCCTAGCTACGACTAAGCCCAAAAAAATAAAAAGGGTCAAGCCCGTTCGGCTCGATAAAAAGACTAGCCGTCTCATGGGCTGGCCCAACGAGCTGGCTCATGGGCATTGGACACGAGCTGGCACAAGCCGAGCGGCACATGGCGCATGTCCAACGGTCACTTTTTTTAAGTGACCATTGGACGTCAAATTTTATATATATATATATATTTCAAATTCATATTTTTTTTCTTATAAATACTCCATTCAAAACTCATTTTTTTTCACACTTCAATCTCTCAATCTATTATATACTCAATTCAACAACAATTCTCAAATTTCTTTCTCTCTCAATATTAGTTTATAATTATTTATCTCAAATCTCATTATCTAAATATTAGTCTAAACTTTTAATTTTATCATTCTTCTAGTACGTTTCTACATTTCTATTACATCTTATACTCTTCTCTTTATTATTTTGTTCCAAATGGCCTTTTGTTCCGTTCCAATAATTCGAATAGGGTTTTGTACCGATCCAATAAAACTCAGAACTCTCCGTTGATACGACATGCTATTTTTTCCATTCATTCCCTTTCAAGATCAGTCACGGTCTTATGGACAAATTCCTCGCTTAATCCAAATGTGTAAAAGTCCTACAGTCGAAGTGATGATGATTTCAGTGGTCTTAATGACATTCTAATTCCTTGCAATATTGTTGATGAGTTTGGAGGTAGCACTGATTCGATTGATTTGGATGACATTCAAGAAGATATCGACACACACAAATAAAACCACTGGTTCTAGTACTAAACGAAAAGTCACAAAACAAAAGGCTAGGTGCTGTCAGTATTTTGAGTTGGTGCCCATTGGTAAACTAATAGATAGAGTCCTTGATCACAAAACACAGTGTAAACACTGTAAAGAGAAGTTAGTGTGGCGAAAAGAGATAGGCATGACTCATCTAAACAGACATTTTAAAAAGTATGTGTTCAAACACGGAGGGTTGGCATTAAATCAGGCATAACTCCAGTTTGGATCTCCTAGAGCCAGCTCTAGTAGTACTCATGATCTAAACAATTGGGTATATTCACAAGAGAGCATGCGCTGCAAAGGACTGCCGCAATTAGTAGCAAGTGCCAAGTTTCTACTGAGCTTGGTAGAAAATCCTCATTTCATGAATTTCATCCAAAAATATCTCCAATCAAGGTAACTATATGTTGCTAGAAATACTTTTCGTAAAGACATTATTATTTTATTTAATAAAAAGAAAGAAGCTATTATAAGTGATATTAATAATTATAACGGTGTTTTATCTTTCACTTCAGACTTGTGGACCGGTAATAATCAAAAATGATATATGGCTGCAATTGCACACTACATTGATAAAAACTGGATAATGCATAAAAAAATAATAACGTTTAGACAAATTGACTATCATGTAGTTAATATTTTTCATATTTTACTGAGTGTATTACGTGAATTTAATTGTGAAACGAAGATTCATAGTTTTACTTTTGACAATGTAGGCCCCAACTATATATTAATTAAAAATTAATTCAACATTTTAATCAAAAATTTGAGGTTTTTTTTTTATTTCACATTTGTTGTATATGTCATATTTTTAATTTAATTGTGAAAGATTGACTACAATTCATAGAATTATAATTACAAAAATTGGATACGCTATTAATTATATTACGGTCTCACCAACAAGAAAACAAGTTTTTGCTACTCTATGTGTTGAAAATGGGCTTCAAGAAAAATATTTTTGCATTGATGTTGGTCATGTAGAATTCAACATATCTCATGCTTGAATCTTATAAAGGATACGAAGATTATATTATTACATATTATAATGGTCGACACTCACACAGCTCGAAATATGATTTGCAAACATATGACTTGAAAATATGTGCTCACGTTAGAAAATTTTTGAAAGTTTTTTTCGACACAACAAATGTATGTTCAGGTGTATATTATCCAACTAATCTACTAGTTCTCAATCATTTTTATTATATTGCTAACAATTTTAATAGGTATAAGGATTTTCCTAATTTTTCTAATATTATATATGTGATGGAGACTAAATATAGAAAATATTGAGAAGAGTTGCCTATGTTATTTCCATTAGCATCTATTATAGATCCCAAACTTAACTTAGAGGGTACGAAATTAACTATAACGACAATTTCACAAAAATTAACGTAGGAAAATCCAGTGACGTGTGGTAATTTAGAACAAATTTTATGTAAAATATGAGGTCTACGTTGAAAAGGCCGAAAAGCACATCATACGACCCCCTATTCCAACACATACTTCTTCATCACTTGACGATGTTGACTTATGGAGTTACATTAATTCAGTTAGGGGTGGTCAACATAATAGTGGTTCTTCTTCTGCTTATTTCCTATTCCGTTCTAGTGATACATCTTTAGAGTTAGCTAAGTATTTCGCGCACGACATGCTTAGTATGTTAGATGATGATGAGAGAAAATTTTGATCTACTACGATGATGGAGACAAAATCAACGTCAATACCCAATTCATTCAAATATGTCAAGACTTAAAGCCAACATATTAGAAAACTTACTGTGTCTAAAGGATTGAGATGTTGCTGAACTTCGAATCCAAGATAAAGTGGACAGAATGATGTCCAAAGAACTTGGAAATTTGAATATGGAATACTTGAATTTTTAGTAAGTATTATTTGCGTATATATTTGATATTGTGTATTATTTTATCAAAAAATTGTACACGTAACAACTTGTTTGTGTACAATTTTAATTAACTCCGTCTACGTCCAAAGTAACAGGTCCCAAGCCTAGAAAAAGGATGAGGGTTTTCAACTTTTAATTTTTAACATAAAAATTTATCACATTTTATTTCTTTTTTATTTGAAAATACTCTGAAACAATATTAAAAAAAAAAGCCCGAGCCGAGCTCGTGGGCAGGTCGGCTCGTTCGTCCCACGAGCTCGTGAGCTCGTGGGCCAAACCAAGCTTCAATATTTGGGACAAGCCGAGCTCTCTTACTTGCAAGCAGTAATCAAAGAACATTGCGCTTACATCCTCCAACTCATTTCCTCTTACCGCAAAAAGCAATTCAGGACACTAATTTTATGGGGTATTTGATACCAAAAAATACACAATTTTTTGTTAACATTTGGGCCATTGGAATAGATGAAGAAAATTGGGATGAGCCTTTGGATTTTAAGCCGGAAAGGTTTTGGGCTAAAAAATTGATTACAAGGGACAACATTTTGAGTTCATTCCATTTGGCACAAGCCAAAGGATTTGTCTGGGTCTTCCATTAGGCCATCTCGTGATGCACTTTTTGAGGCTCCTAGAATTGGAAACTTGACTTTTTTACAAATCCTAGCACCATGACATGAATGATATGATTGGAAGCGTTGCGCGAAAACTTGAATCCCTTGAAGGTTGTACCAACAAAACGTGTGATGATAATTTCTGCTGTGCAAATAGTTTTTTTTTTGGTTGCCAAGAAGGGTAGTGGGAATGGAGCAAGCTCGATGCCTAAATTAGGTTATGGTTTTTCGATGAAGAGTGCGAAAATTTGAGAAAGCAAGCATGTGTGGAGAGTTCGTGTAAACGATTTCACGTTATTAAATAAAATCCCTCCCTCTACTTATAATATATATAGTGAAACATCTTGGGATTAAAGAAAATCTATTAATTTAGCAAATGTTGAATTTACTAATTTATCGATTAATTAATTTATCAAGGTATTTCTTATTTTCTTAAAAATTGTACGTTGTTTACGAACTAACTATTTTATGTATTTATTTAACCAAGTAAAATTCATGAATCTACTTATTTTTTCGAAATTTGATTGTACACTATTCAATGTTATGTACTTTATGAACATTTAACCAAGAAAAAACTATATTCAAAGATATAAAATCCATAGTAACACAACAAATCATACATACAACAATGGCTTCTCATCTAAAAGGTGTAAAGAAATCAACAATGACAAATGAAAGGTAGAAAGCATTGTGTGAGTACAACAACGATAATCTAGGTAGCACCCAAAAACAATTGCAGTTGTGGGTTTTACTATGAAGTGTCAGTAAGGAGAAAGTGTTCTATGGACTATGATGAGTATGTCCAAGTCCAACTCAAAATGTCTAGCTCCACCACTCCAAAGAATTACTATGAAGTATTCCATGGTCTTCACTCCACATGGTGTATATTGGAGCATGACGAGACAGATTTTAGAATGATGTAATTGTTAGTTAACAAAAGAATCAACAAAACAGTATCAGTAAGGAGAAAGTGCATTGACAACATGTTGTGGATTGAAAAAGAAGTGAATTCCGTGGAAGGAAAGAGGAACGGAGTTCAGGTGGCGTGATGTATTTCCTTGGCGTTGTTTTGCATGCTCAGATATATAATGTCGTCCGACGATTTGGTGGATTCAGTCAAAAGTGGCCTCAAAATTCTTTAATGCGGATTTATTCCCTTGGCTTAGATGGCTATGTTGGCAAATTTCTGTGTAAATGACTCCGAAGCAATCAATAAAAAACCGAATGAAAAGGATAATATTCAAGCTGAGGCAAGTGTTGAATACTTTGTCCTTAAGTCAATTTTGCCCCGCAATGGTGCCTACGGTATATGGCAATTGACTCCCAAGATACAATAGCTTCCGCTTGTGTTTGTAGCACTTCCAAACACAAGCACAACGAACCAAAAATGGTCTATGTACTCCAAAGATGGAAATGAAATGAAAAATCAGAAATTCAAGCAACAAATGCAAGAATTTTTTATTCAAGAAGTGATGAAATATGAAAGATTGTTATGCAAATGTTTTCTGTATCAATTCTCTGTCAAAATGGACGTCCAATGGTCCTATTTAACGTTGAAAATCGGTTGAAAATGAAAAGGTATAGAACCAATTTGTGCAACACTTCAAAAGGACATGTCTATTCACGCAAACGCAAACCTATGCGATCGCATGGTTTTACCATGCTGCGATCGCAAGGTACAAATTTGAGAACAGAACTTGATCCAGTTTAACCATGCGATCGCAAGGCTTTGTCTCCTGCGATAGCAGGGAAGGACCCAAAAACATTCTGCTTAAAATTTAGGCAGGTTGCGATCGCAGGTGAAAATACCTATGCGATCGCATGGTCAAAACTTGACCCAAAAGTCCTTTTTTCGTAATTTTTCATTCATTCGATATTGGGTTCGAGATGCCAAAAATACCCTTAAACACATGCAGAGAAATCTGAATTCTCTTTCCTAGGGCGTTGCCCCCGAGCCCCCACGAGGGGCGCTGCCTCCTCGACCCCCGCGACCTGACTGGGTAGATCGATCCTCGTTTCTCCGAAGCGGCGAAGTGGCAAACTATTTTGCCTTAATGAATTAGGTCGAGTTTGTATATTTTGGCCAAGTTGACATGAAGTCACTTAGTCAATTTCTCGAATTTTAAACCAATTTCCAACAGGCTAGACCTGCAAGGTCTAAGGAGAAAAATGGACAATAACCTGGAAAAAGTATTGGATATTGCTGCTAAGTTTGTGAGGGAGCGTATTGAAGAAAACAAGACAGGTGAATAAAAGAGAGACTTCTAGGACGAGTTGCTCGAATTTGAAGGAGGCAAGAATGAACATGCTAAATTATCTGAGTTTGAGATCAACATATTCATACCGGTAATCTTAATCATTTTTCTATTTCCAATTTGGCTAAAATGTGTGGTGTTATTAGTCCTTGAATGAGTAATAGGATGAAGTTCACACTTGAAACTAAGAAAAAGTAATTTGTTGAAGACATAATTTAAGCAAATAACTTTGTACACATTGGAAATCTTTCCCAATGTGGGTGGAGGAAAGGTTAATTAATTCAATCAGATTGCTTTGCTGCCATAGGGAACTGATCTTCTGTGGTAAATGTTCACTATATTAAGACTTGGGTTCCATATTAAAAGGTCAACATTATTTATAAGAGGACTAGCCGAAGTCCTGGTTAATATTTCGGTATATAATCGATGTAGGATTTATCCCTTAACACACTAGAATTACACAAAAGCATTACTAAGCAAGCAATTATGTTGCGCTGCTTTAGAGACTAGTAGTACCTCTGTAGAGTGGGAATTGACGGAGTTCCTATGCAATCTAGAAAGACTGATCAAGGTTAAAAGCGAGATTTCGAACATTTTAGAATCAAACAGAAAATTAGAAGAAAGTGGTACTAATAAACTTTCTTACTTGTTAGATGTAATAAAAGAGACCACGCGCTTACATCCTCCAGCTCCTTTCCTCTTGCCACAGAGGGCAATTCACAACACTAATTTTATGGGATATTTTATACCAAAGAATACTCTCAAGTTCTTGTTAATGTTTGGGCCAGGGCCATGGAAGAGATGAAGAATGTTGGGAGGAGGATCCTATATGTTTCAAGCCAGAAAGGTTTTCAGGCTCAAAATTTGATTACAAGGGATAACATTTTGAGTTCATTCCAATTGGTGCAGGCCTAAGAATTTGTCCAGGTCTTCCATGCTGTCTAAAAACTTGAACACTTGAAGGTGGTACCAAGAAAACAAGTAGTTTGTGTTGGCAGATTTATTGTGAAAAGTGACTCCAAAGTGTAGAAAACTGAATGAAAAAGATGATATGCAAGTCGAGGCAAGTGTTGAACACTTTGTCCTTAAGTCGAATTTTCCCCGCAACGGTGCCTACGGTTTATGGCAATCAACTCCCAAGATACAATGACTTCTACTTGTGTTTGTAGCACTTCAAAACACAAGCACAACGAACCAGAAATAGTTTTTGTACTCCAAAGATGAAAATGAAATGGAAACACCAGAAATCATGCAACAAATGCAATGAATTTAGTTCAATGAATGAGTATATGAGTGGATTGTATTTGCATATCAATTCTGTATGTTAAAGGACGTCTAGAGGGTCCTATTGAACGTTGATGAAGTGTTGGGAATGAAGAGGTGTGGAGCCAAATTGTGCAACACTTCAAAAGGACATGCCTATTCGCGCTTATACCCATGCGATCGCATGGTTTTAACATGTTGCGATCGCAAGGTACACTTTTGAAGATACAATTTAATCCAGGCTAACCATGCGATCGCGTGGCTTTATCTCCTGCGATCGCATAGTAGGACAAAAAAATATTCTGCTTAAAAATTAGGCAAGTTGCGATCGCATGATAAAATATCTATGTGATCGCATGGTCAAAAATTGACCCGATTTTGTCCTTTTTTGTAATTTATCATTCATTCGATATTGGTTTCGAGATGTCATATATACCGTTCAACACATGCAGGTCGAACCCTATTTTCCCGAAGCGGCGAATTGGCAAACTATTTTGCCTAAACGGATTAGGTCGGGTCTGTATATTTTAGCTAAGTTGACATGAAGTCACTTTAGTTGTCAATTTCTAGAATTCTTAAACCAATTTCCAACAGTTTGATTCTTGTATTGACCAAGATATATGTATCTTTTTGTTAAATCAGCTTATAGAAACATGAAATAATATGTGCCTTGTGTTCAATTAGAAAGAGAATACGACACAAGAAACTACATAATTCTTGTTATCTTGTTTAAATTTAGAAATAGTTTCCTCAACTACTCTATAATGCCATATGGAAAATGCTTAAACTTGTGAAAAATTGCACACAAACTTAATTTGGTTTGTACATGATAAGTGTATTTTATACGCTTATTTATACTTGTAAACTTATTATATATTTACTATATGAACATATTTCTATTTAAATGAGTTCAATTATTGTATACATAGGTACAAAATCCAATTTGGATGAATTTGGAATGAAAAAAAGAGTTTGAAGCTTAATTGATGATTATTGTGGTGAATTCAAAAGTTTCGATAGTAAAATTCAGATTTCTAAAAGTTCAGGCACTAATTTGCATAATTTTGAATAGTTGGAAGGCCACTTTGGAATATTTTAGAAGGGCGAGGACCAATTAGAATGTATCTGGAAGCTTTTGGTTTGAATTGAGAAGATTTAAAGAAGAAATGACAAAAATCGTACATCAGAAGCCAAATCGGGGACCAAATTATAAGTTTTCAAAACTTATGTCACACCTGGGTAGTGCGACCTAGGTGCAGTAGTGAAAACATACTAGAGGTCGCACCTAGGTAGTAAAATGCATTGTGCGACCTAGGCGCGACCTACGCTGAAGGAAAGTTTTAAATGCAGTTTTCTAAAGTTAAGTGGGATTAGGACTCTTTTAAAATACAATTTTGAAGACTTTCCAGGGACTACAAATAGACCTCTTCTAGGCCTTTTGAAGGGGGTTACGCAATTGAAGAGAGATAGAGATCAAGAGCAAGGAAAAGAAGAATTCCTAGGCAACATTCATCGGTGCAATTGGAGATCTTAGATTAATTCAAGATTGAGGGTTGTATCTATTCTTCTTATTTTTTTCCGGTTCATGAATTCTTTTATTAATATCGCTATATTCATAAGAATCATGTCCGGCTAAATCTTTTATTATGAACGATGAAACCTCATGCTTTTAATTAATTAGAAGTTTTTCCGTTTTAGTAATTAATTGCTTCTGGATTGATTGTTCTTTATTCATTTTTTCTAATGCTTTAATGCTTGATCACCATTAGAATGTTTTGTGATCTATGTTGAAGTCGAGAGATTCAATATAGATTAAACACGTGATATTAAATAACATAGGGTCCAATAATAGATAGAGAATACTATTATACTTTATGAAATCCGGTTAGGCGTTCTTGAGATTTTAATGCATATTTTTATGTTCGAAGCTTAATTAGAGATAATTAGGTTCGCATATCGATATAAAATTGATTGACCATCGAGATAGGCTTTTGATTATATTAGGATTACCGATTTTCAATCTAAAGTAATTATAAGCTAAAGCGATTAAACGGATAATTGATTAAGGAACGTATAGGTGGATTCATGAATCTTAGTGTTGGTAAAACTCGAATTTGTTCTCACAAATTTACTATGATTGTTTGATAATTTAGATTTAATTAAATAACTAAGTTGGGGGGTGCACTCTGTTTCTATGTGTTGTTTTTATTTTGAAAGATTGAGTAATATGATATTATCTACTTATCGAGCCTTTTAAGTTTAATTTATTTGGAGTCTATTGTTTAAAAAAAACAAAAAACAAAAAACAAAATTTAGTGCATGCTTGTGTGATGTTGGATAGCCTTGCTGGCTGAACAACGAAACTGTCAAACCATAAAACCGAACCGAAACCGCCTTTTCAAAACCATTGGTTTAGGTCCAGGTGGATCCGTCAACGTTTTGATTTTGAACTGAACCAAATCGCTTCAAAGTGGTTTGGTTTAGATTTCAATTTTTCCAAACCGTTTCAAACCATCAAACCATTAAAATAAAAAAATCAAAAATCAAAAATAAATTAATTTCAATTTTATTCAACTCAATTAAAACTAAATCCATCCATTATCCATATTAGACACAACCCAATTAAACCAAATACCCAACTCAATTAAAATTCATCCATTATTCATATTATCGTTTATCTCTCTATAGTTTTTTCTCGATCCCGACCGCCACTCCCGGAACTCTTGATTTGCCTTCGCCTAAAGAATCACTACACTCTAATTTTCTTTCACCAAACTTTCTATGAATTTTAAGGAGTGATTCAATCTGTAATTCAGGTAAATTCTCTATTTTCTTTGTAGCGATTTAGTTTATTTTCTGCATTTGTATATGTTATAAGGAAATGGTGACTTCATCATTAGCTCCATCAAAAGATGCTACTCAATCTGGTAGCCCAAGTCCTTTACAAAATCTTTTGGATATTTCCAAACTCATTTCATCAATTTAAAACTAGACTTGTTCGAGAAGCTCAAACTGAAAATAATGATTTGGTGGATTATTTAAATGATCATTGTGAAGATTTGACCAACGAGCCTTTCGACATATTACTTTAGTGGAAATTGAATGCAATTAAGTACTAGATTGTCTCCCAAATTGTCAAAAATGTGTTAGCTATTCAAATACCAACAATCTCTTCTTCTCTACTAGTGGTCAGATTCTTGATTTCTTTAAGAGTTCGTTGAGTGCAAAGTTGGTTGAGGCGGTGATTTGCACTAAGAATTGGTTGCATAGTAACAAGGAATCTATAGTGATTCGTCAAAGTAGAGGCATAGATGATTCAGAAAAAGCTATAGCATGTATTATCGTATTTGATATTTCTATTCATTTTCTTTTATTACTAGCATTATATTATTTAATTAATTAATGAATACATTTGCTATATTCTTGTCTTTATGCTAATACTTTTTTGTATTTTATTAATACTAATATTTATGTTTTATTATGATATTGTAGACTAATATTTATGATTTAACTTGTTTGATATTTTTTTTATTTGTTTGCTAAACAGTGGTTTTAAACCGAACCAAACCGCAAAAAGTGGTTTGGTTTGGTTTGGTTTGGAAAAATTTCAAACCGTTTTAAGTGGTTTGGTTTGAAAATTTACCACAAACTGTCCAAACCGAACCGTGTTCACCCCTAGTTGCTGGCTTATGATGATGAAATTTATATTAGAAAGTGTAATCAATTCGTGATTGGTGATTAAGTGATGCTACATATGCTTATATCATGTAATAACTTATCCATGTGAGACTTAAATACCATGAGCATTATCACAACATTCGTTATGCAAGCTGACCATATTTGTGTAATTGTGAGAGTTATTGCCAAGTTACAAATATATCATATACCACATAAATCAAAAATATCATATGACCATGTGTGAGACTGTTTGGGAATGGTAGAGTTGGTGAGAGTAATTATTTAGAGATATGTTGATTCCATGCATGTTAAATATTGGTGTGAGTGTTGTGGCTAATAAAATGAAGTTAGGTGATGACCGGATGTTAGAAATCTAGACCTCACATATAAACTTTTGCACGCAAAGGACTTGGCACTGAATCTATTTTATACCTTTGTTCGTAGCCTTTTTGACTTGAGTAATAAAGCCCATAGGGGTTTTAAAAACTCGGTGCCCTAAGGTTTGTAAAATCTGGGAGTCATCGACCTAAAGCTCGTTACAAGGGTCATCTAGAAAGCTTAAGGGACTGAGGTTTACACATAAACTTGGCATTGGCTCTATCTTATACCTTTGTTTGCAACCTTTTTTACTCGAGCGATAAAGCCCATAGGGATTCTAAAAACCCAGTGCCCTAAGGTTAGTAAAATCTGGGAGTCATCGGCATAAAAATCGTTACAAGAGTCATCTAAAAAGCTTATGGGACTGAGGTTTACACATAAGATTTAAAAAAAAATTGCAAAGACAGCAAAAAGGGTCCTTTGTGGAGTTAACATGAGGATTTAGACAACTAACGAGTTTGAATTACCTAGTGGAAGCTTGAAGGTCAGAGCACTTAATTCTAAGGAGAATCATCATAGATCTAAGTAATTGCTTTTATTGGTTAGAACCAACCAAACTTAAGCAGAAAATAATGAGTGGTTTGATAGCAACCTTAGAATTAACACCCCGGGTGAGAGATTTCAAAAAAAAAAATCAAGTTTGGAGATGCATCTCATGAGAGGGAGAAAACATTTGACTATTCAGGGTTGGAAAGGAACCAACTTAGAGCTTCATGACAATGGGTGTGACTACACACACACCGGTCAAACATCGGATAAGTTAAAAATTAATTTTGGTAGCATTATTTATAAGCTTTTCATGAATTGGTTGAACAGTTTCGAATTCTGAGGCGAATACAGCATGCTATCTAACGAATCTATTTTTAGTTTTTCCTATTTTATTTTGTTGTGTGTTTTGAGTAGATAATCTTGCTCAGGACGAACAAGAGTTTAAGTTTAGGGGTATTTGATAAGTGTATTTTATACGCTTATTTATACTTGTAAACTTATTATATATTCACTATATGAACATATTTTTATTTAAATGAGTTCAATTATTGTATACATAGGTACAAAATCCAATTTGGATGAGTTTGAAAAGAAAAAGAAGAGTTTGAAGCTTAATTGATGCTTATTGTGGTGAATTCAAAAGTTTCGAGAGTAAAAATCAGATTTCTAAAAGTATGGGGACTAATTTTCACAATTTTGAATAGTTGGAAGGCCACTTTGGAAGACTTTAGAAGGGTGAGGACCAATTAGAATGTATTTGGAAGCTTTTGGATTGAATTGAGAAGATTTAAAGAAGAAAGGACCAAAACCATACATCAGAAGTCAAATCGGGGAACAAATTGGAAGTTTTCAAAACTTATGTCACACCTGGGTAGTGCGATCTAGATGCGGTAGTGAAAACTTATTGGAGGTCGCACCTAGGTAGCAAAATACATTGTGCGACATAGGCGCGACCTAAGTACGACCTATGCGCGACCTAGGTGCAACCTACGCTGAAGGAAAGTTTTAAATGCGGTTTTCTAAAGTTAAGTGGGATTATGACTCTTTTAAAACTCAATTTTGAAGACTTTCCAAAGACTATAAATAGACCTCTTCTAGGTCTTTTGAAGCGGGTTACGCAATTGAAGGGGGTTACGTAATTGAAGAGAGATAGAGATCAAGAGCAAGGAAAAGAAGAATTCCTTGGCAACATTCATTGGTGCAATTGGAGATCTTGGATTAATTCAAGATTGAGGGTTGTATCTATTCTTCTTATTTTTCTTCCGGTTCATGAATTCTTTTATTAATATCGCTATATTCATAAAAATCATGTCCGGCTAAATCTTTTATTGTTAGGATGAGCGATGAAACCTCATGCTTTTAATTAATTAGAAGTTTTTTCATTTTATTAATTAATTGCTTTTGGGTTGATTGTTCTTTATTCATTATTTCTTATATTTTAATGTTTGATCACCATTAGAATATATTGTGATCTATATTAAAGTCGAGAGATTCAATATAGATAAGTACGTGGTTTTGAATAACATATGGTCCAATAATAGATAGAAATTACTATTATACTTTATGAAATTAATTTAGATGTTCTTGAGATTTTAATGCATATGTTTATGTTTGAAGCATAATTAGAGATAATTAGGTTCACATATCGATACAGAATTGATTGACCATCGAGAGAGGCTTTTGATTAAATTAGGATCACCGATTTTCAATCCAAGGTAATTATAAGCTAAAGCGATTTAAGGAATGTGTAGGTGGATTCGCAAATTTTAGTGTTGGTACAATTCGAATTCATTCTTAAAAATTACTTTTGATTGCGAGAAATTAGTTATAATTTAACATAAGTAGAATAATTTTAGAATTAAAATCACAAAACGAATCTGTGTTCTTTTATTGTTAAAACACGAATTATAAATTAATAGGTTAATTAGTAGCTAGTACTCGTGGGTTCGACACTCTACTTCTCATTTTATTACTTGTAACGATCCGTCCACTTGCGGGATTAAAATCACACAATAGTACACTTTGACATCTAATTAAGCCCTTGTTAGGTTTGGCTAAAAAATTTGAGATAAAAAACAACAATTAATTTTAACCAATGATTTCATGAGATCCATAATTTTTATCAGCTTCTATCAAAATCTGCTAAAACATTTATCAAAAGCTTTGTAAAACAGGTTGCCTATATGTCGGATGTGGCATATATTTTTGGAAAAAATTGGTAACCACCAACGTTTAATGCAACCTCTTGATAAATACTGAAAGATTATAATCTTTGTAAAAATCAGGTTTTCAATAATAACAAGATAATTTGAGGGAATCCAATTGTGTAATCCATATGGTATTTGACCGAAAATAAAGGGTTGATCAAGCAAGTAACAGAATTTGTATATATTTAATTTTTCTCTCTCTAGAATCCAACCCTACAATGTTGCAAAAATATGTTATTTCTATTTTTTGACAGGATTCTAACTATTACACTCATCTTCCACATGTGATTAGTAAAAGTTGAATGAGACTACTAAGAGCATCTCCAATGCAATGAATGGATTGTGGTTGACGTGGAAATTAAATAGATGGATTTCTAGATTATGTGGAATGAATAGACGGTGAAGTCCAAAAATTCTCTCCAATGGGTTCATTCTACAATCTAATAATATTGATTATGTGACATTTATTTTTTTAAATTAAAAATAATAAAACTAATCTACTTAACACAATTTTAAAAAATTAAGTTAAAAATTAAACAATTGCTGACTCACCATTCTCACATAGCATCTAGATGTAGAAGGAGTGCTTCACATCTTCTATTTTTTATAGTGCCACGTCAGCTTCACATAGTATTCCACATTGTGCGTTGAAGAAGTATTTCTAATAGACATTGTCTATTTAGTGATGTGGCATATATTTTCTTCCAATCCATTGAATGCATTGGAGATGCTCTAATAACGGCTTGCATATGTGAATTTTAGATCATTCCAATGTGATTTTTTGATTAAGTGTGACTTGATGATTCTAACATTTTATGATCTTGATTTCATGTAAATGTATTCGTCATTCAATTGTGTACACAAGGTGCATTTTAATTCATCCAATTCGTAGTGACTTTAACGTATTCTCCCGTGAGTTTGAACCTATTTCTTGTTGGAATTAATTGGATTTTATCGGGTTGAATCATTAAATGAATTTTAATGATGTGTGCAATTACAATTAATTTTGGTTGAATTGAAAAAGTCTCCAATAAAAAGTACATAATTGGTGAATGGGTATGATAAATAGACACATTCATTCATAATTGGTGAATATATATGATCAATGGACTCATTCATTCAAAATTTAATCTGAACCATCAGATCATATAAAAATATGAAATAGTGCGATCTATGGGCTCAGATTGATTAGACCAAATTGTGCACCTATTCATGAAAAGGCACGCACCCAATCAAAAAGGCATTTCAAAACCTATAAATAGTTCATCTTACATGATTTTTTAATATGATATCTACATTCGGGGGTCTTGGTGCTACCTTTCATTTCACTTGATGTAACGACCTAAGTTATTTAATACATTGGTTACCTTTAATTCGGTGTTGACAAAATCGTATTATGATATATGAGAAACTCCCATAATGTCACCAGCATGAAAAATGGAGTATCGTGGAAGGTTTCTCTCTCTAGGTTGCGTGTTGAAATGATAATATAAATAGGACAATTTTCTCTCTTGAAAATGTAATATAATGTCTTAATTTTGTAACGTTTATGTTGTGTAATTTTAAATATTCAGAAAACTGGACCGGCCATCGACCCGAAAAATGAAATGGGTCAAAGGTCAAAATGTTAAATGGGGTCGAAGAGGTTTCAATTAAAAAATTAATCTAAAAATCTCATAAAATTTCTAAAAATAAGTTATTTGCAAATAAACCAACATTTATAGAAAAAAATCACTCACAAAACTTGGCTTCAAATAGACTTTTCATAATGTCCACTTCTAAAATTAGTAAAATTACATGTTCAAACTTCAAATTTCAAAATATAACTTAGCACAAATTTGATTTACCCTTATCTAATTTTTGTTTTCCCTTTTTGACCCTTAAATTTTGGAAATTACAATTTTCAGTCAAAATTTCTAAACCGAAAAACTCATTATAATCGAACCGGTTCTACTAGGTTGCGGTTTAACCACTAAAAATCCTAGTTTTTTGGTCCTATTTTCTAATGCTCGGTTAAATTAGTAGTCCAAACCGGTTTTATGGCGGTTTCCAATTTTTCTAGTTGAATCAGTCGGCCGAGTCAGATTTTCTAAATCATGATATTTTTAGAACCATATTGAAGAAAGAATACGAATAAATAATGTTTATGTTCATCCCCTGCATGCGTGTATTAATTGTTCATATTAACATATTAGGGTGGAGATGATGCTAAACCTATTTAAACTTAGACAAGTAGGTCTATAAATCCTTAACTAACTTGAATGGCTTTTAAAGACAATGTTTTTTTTTTTTTTTGTATGTATATAATGGTTCTACCACTATTAATTAATTAAGCCAACACGTCTTTAAATATGTTAATAACATAAATCATAATTAAGCCACAATATTAACACTATCTATTGTCTAACTTAACTAGGAATATCTCCATAAGTTATCTATATAATAATATTATGAAGGTTATAATTTTTCAATCCAAAATAGAAATAAAAAAGTTTGAATTCTTTATGTCGAAGTGAAATAAACGTAAAGTGTAAACATTGTGTATCATAAACCCATTTACAAGAGAATAAGAAAGTATATAGCTGGGGCGGATCGAGAAAATCATGTTAAGTCGAGCTGAAATTTAAAATAAGTCAAATATAATTTGTTTACATATATAACAAAAAATAAAAAAATCTAAGAATGACATTACGTACTAAAGTTGCTTTAACAGCGTAAAACTCATCTATAATAGAATCTACATCTATTTTCTCAGCAAATTCTAGTTCGATGTAGAGTTTCATACAATCAGCAAGAAACTCATCTACGAATTGTAGTCTTCACATGTTTCATTGCCGAAAAAGCTCACTTAGTAGTCGCTGTAGGTACAAGTACATGTTTCACTAATGTGCTTCCTATTCTCCGGATCCTTTTCGATCCAAGTAGAGAGTTGCAAGCCATGTTGTGAAGATGAAGGATGTTCGGTTTCAAGACATGAATTTGGAGGAAGTTGAACATTAGGAATTGAAGTATCCTCGTCAACTTCAATAGAATTTGTACTTGTAGTAGGCTCATCTATCTTTTTAAAGAAGGAGAACAATATTTTTCCTTCTTGGCGCAAGGTTGATAATGACACGAATAGAAACGATTCAATAATCCAACAAAACAATTCAACCCACCTCAACAATTAACAATTCAATAATCCAAAATGTGGCAGATAGATGAAAAGTCCACAATACACAAGGACTCGTATCAAATGGGATGAGAAATGAAACACAAACTGTACAGAAAATGTAAGCCAAAATCGTTCAATCCATATACATAAACAACAAGATTATTCTGAATGTGTCCCATTTTTTGCACCTTTTTTGGTCCATAGACAAATTGTAAATTCAACACCTTCTTTTGGCAACAAAAAATAGTTTTGAGATATTCAAGCATAAACCCATATCAATTCCCAATAATAAGCAACTTTTTTCCTTTTTGTCTGCTTATTGAAATAATTTATCAAATCAATTAATCATTATCATTTAAAAAGGGAAAAAAATAATCAACAACATGGTGAAAAATTAATCATTTAGAGGTTGTCAGCGTGAAAAAATTAATCAATTAACCCATCAACAACAAAATTAATCAAAAAAATCATCAATTAATCATTTATCAAAGTCAACAACAAGATACTGAAAAAATTCAAAAAGGGAGAAAACCTAGATTACTACGTAGAAGCAGTCGTTGGTGGTTAGTCAAATTGCTATAGGCGATTTTTTTCTGGTGCAAATCACTAATTTCCCTCTCTTCTTGAGTGCTTGACTAGAAAGAAATGAATGCCAATTGGCAGATTTGGGAATTAAGTCTGGGTTGGCAGCATGTGTATTAATGCGTATTCAGTCTATGGAACCACACTGCTGCAACTACTGTTTAGGCATGCCTCCTACGCTATTGCAGCATGCCCCCTTGGGGCCACAAGATTGCTTGTCATGTAATATGAATTTCAGCTTGTAAATTGATTTATTAGAATTGATAACCATCTTGGAAAATGTTTTAGCTTGATATTATATTATAAAAATAGCTTGATACTGTAAATATCAGCTTGATATTGTATTACAGAAAACAGTTTGATATTGTATTATAGAATAGCAACTTGATACAGTATTAAGTTGGCCATTAGATTATTTCTTTGTTATGTTAGTCGTGTGTGTTGTTTGATACTGTATTATAGAAAATAGTAATACAGAAAATAGCATCATAACAGAAATGACATAAAATTTGCATATGTGCTCAGAATTTTTATTATAATATATTTTCGAAATCCTCTTGACGAGCCAATCAAGATTAGTGGCTTTGTCATTGCTGACAATGGATTTTAGCCGTTTGAAGTCGTCTCTTTAGCTTAAAATAGAAATCTTTAATTTTTCTTGTTTACACAGTATCATACATACTAAAACAATATCATAGATAAATATACCTTAATATATTAGTGTCATACATAAAAGTATCTTAATAAAACAGTATCACATACACAAATTACAACCCAATAAAATAACAGCATCATAAATTAAATAACAATATCATAGGTTGAAACATTATCATAATAAAACAATATCAAAGATAAAAGCATAGTATATCAATACAAATTATATAAATAAAATAATATCATAGATAAAAACAAAGAGATCACAAGTTGAAACATTATCATAATAAAACAATATCAAAGATAAAAGTATGGTATAAGTATATCAATGCAAATTATATAAATAAAATTGTATCATAGATAAAAGAAAGAGAGTGAAACAGTATCATAGATTGAGACATTATCATAATAAAATAGTATCAAAGATAAAAGTATGATATATGTATATCAATTCACATTATCTAAATAAAATAGTGTCATACATAAAACTAAGCACAGAATATTTTAATGGTTGAAATAATGATATTGTTTTAAAAGATTGAAACAGTATCATAGGTTGAAATATTATCATAATAAAACAGTATCAAAGATAAAAGTATGGTATAAGTATATTAATTCACATTATCTAGATAAAACAGTATCATATATAAAACTAAGCACAAGATATTTTAATGGTTGAAGTAATGATACTATTTTAATAGATTGAAACAGTATCATAGGTTGAAACATTATCATAATAAAACAGTATCAAAGATAAAAGTATGGTATAAGTATACAACTGCACATTATTTAAATAAAACAGTATCATAGATAAAACTAAGCACAATATATTTTAATAGTTAAAGTAATGATACTGTTTTAATAGATTGAAACAATATTATAAGTTGAAACATTATCATAATAAAAAAGTATCAAAGATAAAAGCATGGTATAAGTACAACTGCACATTATCTAAATAAAACAGTATCATAGATAATAGTGTCTTAAGATATCAACATATTAAAGATATCTTAATATTTCACTATCATTAAAAACAAGGAAAAAAATCAGCAAATTTCACTATCATTAGAAACAGTATCATATATCGAAATAGTATCAAGCATTTTCCATAGGTAAATAACATGTTCTAACAAAAAACCAAAAAAAAAAAAGCAGCTCACATAGTATATAGTATCACGCATTTCAAAGCTCTATATTACATGTTCTAATACAAAACCCTAACTTAGAGCAACTACATTATCAAAAACTAGTCGAATCAGTTTATGCAAACTCCATTCATTAACAGCATTGCATATGTTTCAATTGGAATAGTATCTCAACATTTTCATGGTTATTTTTAATCGAAAATGGTTGCTTTATACCAAAAAAAAAAAAAATTATGTTCGCCATTGAAATAGCATCCTTTGAATTGTTTATATGCGGTTATAGGTTACGGTGAGAAGAACAAACACAAGAAGAAGATGAAAATTACTAAAAGTAAATGGAGAGGTTTCCAAACAGGTAGTCGTATGATTTCGTGGGTTTTTACATGTTTAAATGAGCAGTTTTTGCAATTGAAGGGCATATTGGTCTTTTGACAGTAAAGTATGACTTTAAATGAATTAACTTTGAGTTATATGACTTTGAAGTCCACTATGGCATCAACAGTGACCGACCCAAAATTTTCCCATATTAAAGAGGGCTGGTAGTGGGCTACTTTATTTTTGGGCCGAGCTAAAAAGTTTTTTTTAAAAATTACTTGTTAAAGAGACCATCTAGGCCATGGCTGCATTGTGCTAAAGCCAGGTGCAGCGTACCCCCAAATCCGCCCCTGGCATATAGCGAACACAAGTATTTTTAGCTCTACGTAAGTTTATTACTCACTAATGGTTCATATATTTACTAACTTCATTTATAAGTGTATTCAAAACTTAAATCACAATGTATACATATACATATGTAATAGAAAAATTGATAGATTCATATTAAAAAGGCAATGAGAAAGTGGATTAAGCAAAATAAACAAATTACGTCCGATAATTGTCTTTTTTACGAAAAATTGACTTTTTAACAGTGAGTTTTTTCATTCTTATGACTAGTTGAACCAAAGAGGATAACAACAAACATGTTATCCGGATAACTATTATCTAAGCAATTGCATTTCAATGAAGGAAATCTTATTTGCCGGTTCAGAGATTACTAGTGCCTCTGTTAAGTGGGCATTGACGAAACTCCTACGCCACCCTGAAACAATGATCAAGGTTAAAAACGAGATTTCGAGCGTGGTAGGATCAAACAAGAAATTTGAAGAAAGTGATATAGATAAACTCGCTTACTTGCATGCAGTAATCAAAGAAACAATATGCTTACATCCTCCAGTACCATTACTTGTACCACGAAGTGATTGAGGATACTAATTTTATGGGGTATTTAATACCCAAGAATACTCAAGTGTTTGTTAATGCTTGGGCCATTTCAACATATGAAGAACGTTGGGAGGAGCCTTTATCATTCAAGCCCGAAAGATTTTTAGGCTCAAAAATTGACTACAAGGGACAACATTTTGAGTACATTCCATTTGGTGCAGATAGGAGGAGTTGTCTGGGCCTTCCATTAGGCGATCGTATGATGCACTTTGTGTTGGGCTCATTGCTTCATGAATCTGATTGGGAACTTGATTCTTCTACAAATCCCAACACCATTGACATGAACGAAAAGATTGGACTTGCTATGTGAAAACTTGAACCATTAATGGTGGTACCAATAAAACGTATCGTCTAATACTATGTATCTTTTTGTTATAATTGCTAATAAGAAACACATAATCTGATGTATCGTGTTCTTGATTTTATGAATTGTATATATATATATATATATATATATATAAAACTCAATAATTGCAGCATTTAAATTTATGGTTTAGTTTTTTCCAATATGAACTGAGAATCTCGACCATAATCAAGATTATTGTCTCATGGTTGAGATATTTCTTTCTTAGATATTTATTTTATGATTTTTTTTTTAAATTCTTGATTCCCGACAATATTTTGACTTAGATTGAGAAAATAGAAAATTATATTATGTGTGTATAACGATTATCACTATTAATAATCTAATTAATTAGTATCTACCTAGCAATATTTCCATAAATTATTGAGATATAATTTATCCATATTATTGAGGAAATCTTTCTAGGTGGTTTAGAGACTACCAGCAGCTCTATTGAGTGGGCATTGTAGGAGCTCCTAAGCAAACTAGAAACAATGGTCAAGGTTAAAAGCGAGATTTCAAATGTAGTAGTATTGGAAGTGGCCCATAGCTATTATAGCAATTATACAGCAGCAGAGCCGGCTATTGTAGAGCATCAGAGCATCTGTGCTTTTTTTCCTAAATTAAGGGAAAGTCTTTCTTGTTATCATCAAAAGTTTAGGAGTGATTTAAGGGTGATTAAAAGTCTATCTTCTCAACCTCTGTTCTCTTCTCTTTCTGTATATATACATATGAGTTTGCTGTAATAATTTATACAAGAAATAATATACACAATCAAATTTGTTCTAGTAGGACCAAATAGAAAATCTGAAGAAGCAATTTCGATAGATTCCTTTATCTGCAAGCTATAATCAAAGAAACACTATGCTTATATCTTCCAATTCTTCTCCTCTTGCCACAAAGGGCGATTCAAGACACTAATTTTATAGGGTATTTGATACGCGAGAATACTCAACTTTTTAATACTTGGGCCATTGGAATAGACGAAGAATGTTGGGAAGCGCTTTTGTCTTCCAAGACAGAAAGGTTTTTAGGCTAAAAAATTGATTACAATACACAAAATTTTGAGTTAATTCCATATGGTGCAGGCAAGGATTTGTGCGGCCATTAGCCCGTCGCACAATGCACTTTTTGTTCGGCTCATTGCTTCAAAATATGGTTGGGAACTTGATTTTTCTACTACCTATAACACTATTGACATATAGGCACCGACTTAAAATAAGTCCCAAAACAGCTGCCACAGGTTAAAGCCCATAATTATAAAAAATTATATTTTTATACTATTTTATTTGAAGTAGAAATTACACCCATTGCTTGTAATTTTAATGTTACGAACTTTATCAATTATTGTTAAAAATATTTTCTATTATTTTTTTTAATATATTAAAATAAATTAAATTAAAAAATATGAAAAACAGTTTACTCATTTTCCTACATTATTGCATATAAAACCCAGACCAAATCTCTAAATTGCATACATCTTTCATTTTGAATATTTGGATAAAATCATCAAATTATACGTCTCTTCAATTTTGTAGTATACCAAAAATTTTCCTCCATACTAAACATTAAATGCTAGCTATTGCAACATAAAGTAACTTTACAATTTAACATATAATCATGCATGAATTTTGAACAGATAACATCTAATGCTAAACATTGAATCTAACAACCAATGCAACATAAAGTTAACAATTTAACATTTAACAACGGTGAATATCACGTAACGTAAAGACATCTACACAAAAACTCAATTTGTAACATATAATCCTACATAAATTTGTAACATATAACATCCAATGCTAATAATTGGTTAAAGAAAAGTAACATAAATCATATTATCTGTTAACATTTATCTTTCTTCCATAATCACTAACAATATACACAACGATATGAATATATATACTCGCAATCACATAACAGAATCAAAACGAAACTTTGATTCGAAACAAACTTACTTTATTTGTGTAAAAATCCCTTATTAGAAAGCATTGGCCCAGGGAAGTCCAAGCTCATATTCAATTAAAAAAACCTACCCTTTTAAAAATCCAACCCACAACCGATGTTCTTCCCAATTTGAAAGTTGAAAACTATTACCTCGACTCGATTTCAAGGTTGAGACCACCTATCTCCCTCTCTAACTTGGCAAAAACCCACTCCCACAAGCCATGTCGAGTCGGCGTAATTTTTTACTCTATTTTCTAGGTGAGTTGTAAACGATATTTTTTTTTTATTCATTGTATTTTATTTTAAACAATTTACATATTTTACTGAGTTAACCTATTACATTTTTTTTTGGTAATGATTGAATCAATTGAATTGACTAAGGTTGACTTAATGTTGTCATTTCTTGTCGATGTTAGATTTTGCATCACTGATTTTTTTTCCTCGTATATGTCCATATACAAATAAAATTCTTGCAAATGGATTGTGATAAAATTGTTTTCAAAGATTTTTTTTATTGTTGGATATTAGATTTTTTTTTTTTTTTGTTGAACTTTGAGTTTATAGATTTAGTTCCGAAAAACTCTTATGAAAGAAAAAATTGAATGCAAACTATAATTAAGGACATGTCTGGATTCACTGAAAATCTGATTTTGCTAAAACTATTTTAACTATCCACACGAAATGGTTCCACAATTACCTGAAAATCTAAATTTGGAACAGTGGTTGCCTGGTACCGAATGTGTCAAGTTTCTCTAATAGGTAGTCAACAATTACTACAAAAGTTGGGAGATGTGGCAGCTTTATTTTCAATTTGTTCATTAGTTGGAATATTTTGTTGAAATGTGAAAAGTGGGTCAAACTATTTTAGTTTATAAAAATTGAATCCAGACAAGGCCTAAGTGCCAAATTTTTGACGTTTAACGAGACCTTCTATGTCACCTACTGATGCATTTATTTCCTTTTGTCACTCTCTTCGGAGTTTTCAATTCACAAGAAACTCCGATCACACCTCTGAAATAAGCTGCTTCAGTCCATTCGTGAAAAATACCAGTACTCAAAACAAGGATATATCCACCATAATCCTCCACCTTTGATGATTATATGTATTTTCTCCTCCAAGTGCGGCGGCAGCAGCAGTGGTGGAGACCTGCAAAAAGTGGTGGAGCTTTGTCCCCCATTTCCACTCCGGCGTGATAATTAGTATGTGATAAACTCAAATATGCAAAATAACAATATTGAGTATGTATGTTATGTTTTTACCTGGAGGGTTAATATCCTATTTATAGGAATCACCCGCAGCTATAGCCTTCAATAATCATTAATGGCGGGTGCCTTTTCATCTCCTTTATTATTAGAAATTAATGAGGGACGTTTCGTCTTTCTCAACTGCTGGCGTTTCATATTCCCAATGGACGTGTGTAAATGTTGTTCTATAGATCGCCTGTTTGATTCATTTGATGGCAGCTGGATTATGGTTGTCTATCTGCTGTAGGCGAGCATATGAGAACAGTGAGGCGGGCAGACACTTAAGGTAGGCGTCACAAGAAGAGCAGCAGTCATCTACCAAAGTGTAATCATATTTATCATCACAAGTCCCTCTACTTTTCATGGACCATTGTCAATGAGAAGTAGAAATACTGTCTTTTAATTAGCTACTTTTGGCCAAAAAATTGAAAAATAACATATGTAATAAATAATTCATTATTTATTTATAATGAAAATTATATGGTAATTAACCGGCCAGATATAGAATAAATATTTTGGGCCAATTTTGAAATTGATATGGGCTTAAATCTTCGCCCCATTTAATTTTTATATATATATATAAGAGAGATAGAGGGAATATTATTTGTAATATTCTCATATCTCCTCGCTTGGCTGGAACTCTTTTTCAGATTGATCTCTTCTTTCCTGTCTAAATTATAAAGGTTTTTTCTTCTTTCATCGCTTGAGGTAATATTTTCACTCTTGTCTTCTTCTTCTTCTTCTTTTATTTTTAAGAAAAAAATTCGGCCATCTTCTTTAGATGCATAGGATGGTGATTACCTCTAGCAGTAGTTCTTCAACCAATAACTCTAACAGCAGTCCTTCTTATCGTGCCCTATCTATAAGAATAGATGATCATTTTCCGCCAATTGAAGAATGGACAATTGTTAGTTCTTTAGGACGTGGTGGACCTCGATATTTGAATGATCCCGTTGATGAACTTGACGTAGGTCCAGACGAGGGAAATTCATTTATAGTTCAAAATTATTCCACTCGGGACGAAAATGGGACGGGGCGGCAGTCAAACTCGCCCCCAACACAACCGAACCCGCGCCCTGCCTGCCCGTCCCCAGTGAGGCCCGCCCCCAGCTAAGGACAGGCCTCGCCTGCATCCAACTAGGGGCGGGCGGCCAGGCACGCCCCCTGCTAGGAGTGAGCTGCTAGCAGGAGGCGGGCGGCTTTACCTGCCTTTACCTGACACTGACTCCATAATTGATTTTTCATCCTCTATTGGATTGATAGATTCTGATATCGATTCTTCTAGAGTATCTCGCCCACTCAATATTCAAACTGAACATTCTCCACGTGGCAATTTGATAGAATTAGATATACCAACGGATGCTGGTGTTTACAATTCAAAAAGTTTTATAAAAATGTTGAAAAAATATGAATTACCTCCCGGTCATTTGTATCGAGTTCCCCATCCTAGTGAGAGAATTCCAGGATCAGACCCTATGGAGGTGGTAGTTTACTGTGATAACATGACAGCTGGTTTAAGATTTCCTCTTCATCCTTTATTCGTTTCTTTTTTCAACGAATTTCATGTTACTCCTGGCCAGTTGACCCCTAATTCTTGGCGTATATCAACTTACTTCTTATATTTGTGCCTTACAAATAATATCGAGCCATGCTTGAGGCTATTTAGAAGTGTATTTGATATGTATCTTTTGCTTGGGAGTAACTGTTACGCGTATATTCAACTTAAGGTAAAATTGTTATTACCTCACTTTTTCAGTTCAAATAGCGGTTGGAGGAGACGTTTCTTTTTTGTTCGACCTGAAATAGGACAGTTTCTTTTTAAAACTTGTTGGAGAACTCCTTTTTGTAAACATTTTAACGAGCCACTGGATCTTGATCATGAGTTGAAAGCACAATTAGATAAGCTTTTACGCTTGACGCCTCGGGGATCACAGATGAGCGAGGTGTTATCTAATGAGAACTTGAGGCTGGTTCACATTGGATCACCTGAGGATAGGCTACTTTTATGTCTTTATTCTTTTTGGACTCTTCATTCTTGCCTGTGTTTGTTGCATCAACTTCTATTTTTCTTACGAGATATAGATGATTTTGACTTTGAGGCGTGATGGATGTGGCGAGATTCGCATCGATCGATTGAAGACCCGCCTTTATCTCCTTTAAACAAAAAGAAAAGGCGGGCGATAAAGGAAAAGCTATCACGAGATAATGTTGCCCTCGCTCCGCGTCACAAGACTACCGGGGTAATGATGCCCATGCTTTCAAGGAGTTTGGATTTCCTCATGTTGATTCGACTATTGAAGCTGAGATCATGTTAGGCTGTGTGAATGAGAAACTTATTGAGAATTTAAAAAACAAAGAAGCAGCTACCATGTGTCGTATTATGTATACCAACCACCACAGGGTAAGTTGTTATATTTTGATGACACTCTATTGCTTTCTCATTTAATTTTTATCCTCCATTTAATTTCAATTTCTTTTGTTGTACAGATACTTGTTATAGAAGAGAAAGTATTGCGATTTGGAAAATTTTGAAAAGTGTGCAGCCGATAGAGACCATGACAAGAAAAAAGCTGTAGCAGAGATGCAGTCTTTGTTGGACAAGGCAACAACTGCGTCTAAGAAAAAAGATAATGAGAATTCTCTCCTTCAAAAAGAGGTAGATCAGCTTCGCAAAAAGTTGGAGATTGTAGATGATGAGGACATAGCAAGATACAAGTCGTCTGCCGAATATAAGGGTAACTTACACATGTATGGCGCAGAATCTTTGAAGACTGCTATCAAAATGACCAAGGAGTGGCTGGTTGATGATCATTCGGAGATAGACCCAGATGAATTTGATAGGTATCTGAAGAAATGTCGAGCTGCAAATTTAGCTGCTCAAAAGGTCAAAGTGACTAACCATGGAGGGGTTGGATCTCAACCTGCTGGCTCTCATGATAATTAAACAGTAGTTTTACTTATTTTAGTTTCGTGGCGATTGTCCCGCTTAATCATGAAAATTATAATATTCAGTCTATTTCATTTCAAATATTGTTAACTACTGTAAATTTCAGTTTGTATGTTCATCATAAAACATACATCATTAATAAAATTGTTTTTCACTTTATAATTGTTGGTTGCAATGTATGATTTATTATACTCTCCTCCGAACAAAATAAGAAAGTAAAAATATGTTGAAAGATTAAAAAATAATCGAATGGCTAGGGACCAAGGTCGGGGCGGGCAACCCTAGCTCCGCTTTCATATGGGGGGTTGTTGGGCGTCCCATCCCGCTTTAGGAGTGGGGCGCCCTGCCCCTTTTTGGGACGGGCGGGCAGCCTGTCCCCAGCTGGGAGCGGGTGGACACCCTGCCCTCCTGTGGGAGTGGGGCGCCCCTACCCCTTTTGGGGCAGGCGGGCGCTCCTCCCCCCCCCCCCCTCCCCCATTTTTTTTTTTTTTTAAACTTTTGACTAAGGTTCATAACCTTAATTTTTAAGACATAGGCTCATCACCTTGTTCGTTTCATTAAAGTTCATCACTTTAATTTATAAGATATAGGTTCATCGCCTTACTTGTCGAGTTATAGGCTTATCGCCTTGTTCTTTTGATTAATGTTCATCACCTTAATTTATAAGACATAGGCTTAGCGCCTTACTCGTCGAGTTATATGCTTATCGCCTTGTTCTTTTGATTAAGGTTCATCACCTTAATTTATAAGATATAGGCTCATCGCCTTGTTCTGGTTTGATCGTAGTAGCAGTTGGAGAAATATTTGTATTGCTCGATAAAACTTTGATAGAGACTATGTCAAATAACAAATGGTTGTCGTAGGTCGAGTTCAGTAGGTGCATCAGGACTTCCCAACTAGGCTGATCCTTCCGTAGCACCCTCATCATTCATCCGCCTTGGCATTTTATTGACGTATGAATTAAACGTAGGACTACTTATGTAATACAACCACATAAAAAAAAATGATAAATTACTGATAATATTTCTTCAAGTGCTCTGCGTTCTATGGTCTTCCCAATGGTTTGCCGTTCATATCTTTGAGACTGTATGCTCATTTTCCTATCTTCTTGATGATCTCGAAGGGACCATGCCAATTAGGCTCCAGTTTAGACGGTGGATGTCCGGTAGCTGCACTGCTCCTTAACACTAGATCATGTGGTTGGAAACTTCTGGGCTTAACTCGGCGATCGAAATATTAAGCAACCTTACGTTTGTAAGCCATTGTCTTAATAGTGGCCCTTTCTCTGACTTCTTCAAGTAGGTCAACTTCTACCCTTGTGATGTCGTCATTCGTCTGTTCAACTTGCATTCTCAAAGTTGGATTTACAATTTCAATGGTACCACCGCTTCCATACCAAACGATAATTTGAATGGTGTCTCCCCACTTGGTCCCTAGGGGTGGTGTGATCACCCATAGTACATTTGGTAATTCATCTGCCCAAGATCCTTTTTCTTTTCCCAGCCTCGTATTTAAATCCCAAAGTATGATACAGTTGGTAACTTCAATTTGGCCATTGCTCTAAAGGTGTGCTACTGAAGTGAGTCGGTGAGAAATTTTATAACTGTCACAGAAATTTTTAAAGCTGTGGTTATCGAATTGCTTTCCGTTATCTGTGACCATCACCCGTGGTATCCCAAAACAGCATATTATATATTTCTATACGAAACTCTGTATCTTGGCTGTAGTTATAACAGCCAGTGGCTCAGCTTCAACCCATTTTGTAAAATAGTCTATGGCCACCAACAAAAATTTTCTTTGACCTCTAGCAAGTGGTAAAGAACCTAAGATGTCCATCTCCATTGATAAAATGGACATACTGCGTAAATTGCTGATTGTGGCTCGGCTGGCTGATGAATTATGTTGCCAAATCTTTGACAAGCGTCGCATTTCATGACCAGTTGCTTGGCTTCATGTTTCATCGATGGCCAATAATACCCTTGCCTTAAAGCTTTAAAAGCAAGGGCATCCCCACCCAAATGATTTCCACACAAACCATTGTGTATTTCAAACAAGACCTCAGCTGCTTCTGTTGGTCGGAGGCACCTCTGATAAGGTACAGAAAATCCTCTTCGGTATAGTTTTCCATCAATCATAGAATACATAGCAGCTCGCACTCTCAACCGCTTTGCTTCAATTTGGTCTGTTGGTAGAGTACCTTTCGTAAGATAATCCAAGATTGGGTCTATCCACAAAGGTTCATTATTCAATTCCAAGCTAGCAATTAACGACACCGTGCTAGGCTCACTAAGCACTTGAACATTGGCAGTGGCTAGAAAATGTTTGTGATTGGCTTATGCTAACTTGGCGAGAGCGTCAACCCGTTCATTCTCCTTTCTTGTGACCTTTGTAATCTTGAACTTTTTGAATTTTTGCTACAGATCTCTTACTTTCATCAGATAAGCAGCCATGCGGCCATCTTTGGCTTCATATTCTCCCAAAATTTACCCAACGACCAATTGTGAGTCGCTGCGAATTTCTACAACTGTCACTCCTAACTGTGTGGCGAGTCCTAGCCCTATCATGACCGCTTCATATTCTGCATCATTGTTAGTGGCTGGAAATTCAAAGCGAAGTGAGTATTCAAGTTCTTCAAAGATCCGGTGAGAGAATTATGACCCCTGCTCTGAAACCATCATTTGTTGGAAGATCCATCTACATATATTACCCAGTTGCTTTGTCACTTATAGGTGGCTCTTCGTGAAGAGTGAGTTCGCAATAAAATCGCCAGGCACGCGCTTTTATAGTCGTGCGTGGTTTAAAATCAATATCAAACTCACTCAGTTCAATAGCCCATTTCAAGAGACGCTCGGATGTCTTAAGCTTTATCAAGATCTCTGTTTAATTAGTTGATCACCATCACCAGATCGATGAGCCTAGAAATACGGTCTTAACTTTCTAGCTGCCACAATCAGAGTTAGAACCAATTGCTCAACTAAGATGTATTGTGTTTCTGCCCCTCTCAATACTTAGCTTACATAATAAATAAGTTTCTGCCCCTTCAAAAGGTCTTTCACCAATATCGCACTAACTGCGTGAAAAGATACTGCTAAGTAGAGGCTTAGCTTGTCACCGGGGTTGGGACGCACCAACACTGGTGGTTGTTGTAGCGATTTCTTTAACTGTTCAAAAGACTCCTCGCATTCTTTTGTCCATTCAAAATTTTTAGACCCTCCTACAACCTTAAAGAAATGATGACATTTATCGGCGGCTCGCGACATAAAACGATTGGGAGCTGCCACTCTTCCAGTCAACTGTTGAACTTCTTTCTTGGTAGTCGGGCTTTTCATGTCTAAGATAGCTTGTATTTTGTCAAGATTTGCTTCAATACCTCGGTATGTAATCATAAATCCTAAGAATTTTCCGCCCGATGTGCCAAACACGCATTTTTTAGGATTTAACTTTAGTTTAAGTTTTCGGGCAACTCCGAAGACCTCCTTGAGATCCGTTGCGTGATCTTTCGCTAATCGTCTTTTTACCACCATGTCATCCACATAGGCTTCAACATTACGACCAATGAGTCCGTGAAATCTCCGATTTATCATCTTTTGATAAGTAGCCCCTGCATTTTTTAACCCAAAAGGCATAGCGGTGTAGCAAAAAGTTCCACTATCAGTTATGAAAGAAGTGTTCTCGTGATCACCTTCAGCCATAGAGATTTGATGGTAACCAGAGAAAGCATCCAGGAAGCTTAGCCTTTCATGCTTTGAAGTCGCATCCACCAAATGGCCTATCTTTGGAAGAGGATAAGAATCCTTGGGACAAGCTTTATTCAAGTCTGTGTAATCTACAAACATCCGCCATTCTCCATTTGATATCTTTACTAAAACCACATTTGCCAACCATTCAGGGTAGTGCACTTCTCGAATAAAACCAGCTTCTAACAGTATTTTTATCTCCGTGGAAATAGCTAGTTGTCGTTCTGGAGCAAATTATCTTTTCTTTTGTTTTACTGGCTTTATTCCATGAGGAATCGCGAGTCTGTGCTGGGCAATCATAGGGCTGATCCCATCGATGTCACGGGGTCCCCAAGCAAACATGTCTATGTTGTCTGATAAATATGCCACTAGTTTATGCTTTTCCTCATGATCTATCCCGCCTCCGATTTTCAAAACCTGACCTTCAGCTATCACCACCTCCTCAGTGAGTTCCAACGGTTCTATTCGCCTTTAGTCGCTTTCAACATCAAGCATCATTCTTGTATTTTTGATAAGTATGCTATCTACATAATACCTCCTTGATACCTGCTGATCACCTCTTACACATCCTACTCCCCGACTAGTGGAAAGTTTCATCACCTAGTGGTATGTGGAAACCACGGCCCTAGCCGCATTCAAAAGTGGGCGACCATAAATTGCATTGTAGGCCATAGGAGCTTTTACCAACAAAAAGTTAGTCATTATCACCACACTCGTTGGGTAAGTACCCAAAGTCACTGGTAATTTAATTTTTCCCGCTGGTATAACTGTAGCTCCTCCAAACCCATGGAGGGGAGTGGTGACATGTTTGATCTTGCTAGGTGATATCTTCAATCCTAGGAAAACTTCCCAGGACATAACGTCAGCTGCACTACCATTGTCCACCAACACTCTTTTCACGTCAAAATCAGCAATATCGACGACTATTACTAGAGCATCATCATGTGAACAGGTAACACCTTCCAAATCCTCATCACTAAAGGTGATATTCTGGCTGAACCTTTCATTTTTATCTACCGAAGTAGATCTATTGACTCGAGCATAGTTCTTCCGTTCTGAATTTGAGTCACCTCCTACAGCAATGCCACCCACGATGACATTTATAACTCCAACGCGATGAGGTGGTTGTTGTCGATATTCAGCCTCTTTTCCCTTCTCTTTATCTATTTTTACAAATTTGGACAAGTGTCCTCTTTTTATAAATCTTTCTATTTCTTCCTTCAGCTGCTGGCAATCCTCTGTATCATGTCCATGATCTCGATGGAATTTACAATACTTAGTCTCATCTCTCCTATGTGGTGGTGCCCACATCTTCTTGGGCCATACGAGCTCTTTCATATTTCGGATTTCCATCAAGTCATTAGCCCTGGAGGTGAGCAGCGGTGTACTATACACCTCCTTTCCAGTACTAGGCCTATTAGGGCCTGGATGGATCATTTTTTGCTTGTCTCTATCTTCACGGGGCCTTGGTTCAACTCGGGCCTTCCTTTTGTTAGACTCCGGCTCTTTTCGATCCTTCATGCCCTTAGTAATGAAAAATACCTCTTCTGCATCCACATATTTATCACCTCTTCTTAGTAACTCATGCATCGTATCTGGTGGGTTTTTAGAGAGTGACATTTTGAAGGCATGACTGCGGGTTCCATTCATCATAGCGGTAATTACAGCAAACATATGTAGATCCTTCATTCCCAAAGTTACCCTATTGAACCGAGCAATAAAATCTTTTAACAACTCATCTTTGTCCTAGGTCAATTGCATCAGGCCAATAGCAGTTTTCTTAGAACGTTTGCTACTGGCAAAGTATGTAGCAAACTTCTTAGAAAAATCATCAAACGTACGAATTGACTTTGGAGGAAGAGTGGCTACCCAATCCCTGGCTTCACGCCTAAGTGTAGGCGGGAAGGCCCTGCACATGATTGCGTCAAGGGTAGCCCTCAACCTCATCAAATCAACAAAAGCTCTGAGGTGATCGACAGGATTAGATGATCCGTCGTATTTCTCCATCTTCGGCTGTTCGAAATCCCATGGCAATGGAACTGCCATCACTTTTGGGGAAAAAGAATCTTCTTCCAACACCATAGATTATTGTCTACTGCCTTTTTTTAACATAGCCTCAACTATTTTGCGACTCATCATGTCCTCCAGTCGCTGTTCTAGGGTTAATACAGGTGTCTCAGCCAGAGTAGGCGTTGGTACCCATGACGGTTGTCTCCAAAGTGGATTTAGACCAGATGCCACTGAATTGAGGTGAGGTGTAGAAAATGGAGGTAATGAAATTGGAACCAACGGTGGAGCTGTTGTTGGCGGTGTTTCTATCACTGGAAAATTATGAGCCAACGGAGGAGCTCCCGACGTTGCTTCCTTTAACGGCAAATTATGAGTCTGGGGAGGAGCTTCTGGTGGTGAGGGCCCTAAAGGCGAAGGGTTAGGACCCTGGGATGGAACATCCAGCAGTGAAGGTCCTGCCTGCGAAGGACCAGGACCTTGTGGTGACTGAGAAACCACAGTGTTACAACCCTGAAGCAAAGCCGTTAAGGCCGCCACTTGAGCTTGCAACGCCGTAAGTTGAGCAGCAGAAGCAAACTCTTGCTGTGGATAATTAGTGGCGGCATTGAACTCGTGTGTTCGCATCCCCGACAAAATGCATCGGTCTTGTTGCATTCTTAGTTCTTCTGGTTCGAGCCATGATTTCTTTACGGTTTTCCACAGACGACGCCAGTTGATGATTATATGTATTCTTCTCCTCCAAGTGCGGCGGCAGCAGCAGTGGTGGAGACCTGCAAAAAGTGGTGGAGCTTTGTCCCCCGTTTCCACTCCGAGGTGATAATTAGTATGTGATAAACTCAAATATGCAGAATAACAATATGGAGTATGTATGTTCTGTTTTTATTTGGAGGGTTGATCTCCTATTTATAGGAATGACCCGCAGGTGTAGCCTTCAATAGTCATTAATGGCGGGTGCCTCTTCATCTCCTTTATTATTAAGAATTAATGAGGGACGTTTCGTCTTTCTCAACTGCTGGCGTTTCATATTTCCAATAGACGTGTGTAAATGTTGTTCAATAGATCGCCTGTTTGATTCATTTGATGGCAGCTGGATTATGGTTGTCTATCTGCTGTAGGCGAGCATATGAGAACAGTGAGACGGGCAGACCGATGAGGCGGGCGGACCAATGAGGCGGGCAGACACTTAAGGCAGGCGTCCCAAGGAGAGCAGCAATCATCTACCAAAGTGTAATCATATTTATCATCAACCTTCAATATAGGCAAGTATTCTCTAATAATACTTGTGAAATAGATTCTTAAGATATGTCATTGCAAAATATTGAGAAACTCTTATCATTTTTAATCGAACTGGATGATGCACCACCAGGTCAGTAATCCTCCACTCAAATCATTTTATCCTATTGTTTAGTAAAAAACTTTTAGTGCCAGGATGAGACTCTACTATGTGGAACAGTCCAGGAACGGCCAGGAGGATATAACAATTCAATACCTCTGTCAATTGAATATGATGTAAAGAATGCCGGAGAAAAGCATATATATTTCCTGGTTTTCTGATGTATTTAAGATCAATTCTTGATTCTAGGAAGCAAAAAACAGAGAATATAGCTCTTCTTTTTATCCCATGTACATTTCCAAATGGTTTCCTCAATGATAAAGAGAGAAAAAGACAATAATATGCTTGCATTAGAAATGGACTATTTATCTGTGCAAGTAACACTTTTGCACCATATGCCGAACTTGTAAAAAATTGTTCAGAAACTCAAGTGGTCACTCTGTACACCTTATCTAATTAAATCCAAGCCCAAGATGTGTATGTAGCATGGATTCTACCATAGATTTTCTGGATGAACAGGAGATTGGACTTCCCTGTAGAAGAGGTAGAGGAATTGACACAAATAGCACTAAAATTGGTCATATAACGCTTTCGTAGATGGTCAATTCAATTGTTTGCTTCCTGTTTAAAATTGGATCTAAGATGAAAATTTTGATTTTTTTTTTTTTTTTGTCTGTTATCAATTTTATCCATGCTCTTTATTTTCTTTCTCCCTAAATTAGTTAAATGTTGAGGCCCTACTTCAAAATTGTAGGAATGAAAATTTCACGTCATAAGAGTTTTTCACCACTTTATCTAACATATTGTCATATTCCCTCGAAAGATTCGCATTCAAGAGTTAACAAGATGATGGAATAATGCAAAAAAATAAATAAATTTTTAATACATGTGAGAGTAATTTACTAATAAAGACAACACATTGCAGGCGCTGAGATAGTCAAGAAATTAATTGATACGAATAATTGCAGGCGGTATTGATTTATGTAAGAAATTCAATTTTTGATACTAATGATTAAATAAATATTGCAGGCAACTCATGACGACGAGGGAAGAGCTAAGTACGAGAACTAAATAACTAATGTCCAAAAATTGTTAATAAATAAAAAGAGGGGAGGGGTCCTTGAGCATTGATTCTTGTAGGATTCCCTTCTTAGTCACAGAATGCAGACAAATTTTTCATAATCGGTCAACGGTCAACTTTCCTAATTAATGAAGAAAACTAGCAGAAGTTGTTAACACACAATAAACAAATTTCATATCAGCATCAAAATTAGCTACCATGACATCAAATTTTAGCTTATAAAACATTAAACATTTTTCCCAGTGTTATCTCTAATTGTTATAGGTGAAACTGCTAAAACGGCCAAAGCATAAAAAGGGGTTCAATAACAAGGAGAACTTGCCAGTTGCCAGAATTTATCAGCCATGGATACGGTTTGGAGATTTTTTGTTTGGTGCATTTGCATTCTGGCACCAGCCTTGGTCCTCCTCCGCCAGCGGACAAAATCCAAGTCCAACCGGCTGCCGCCTGGACCCCCTGGATGGCCGGTGTTTGGTAACATGTTTGAACTTGGTTCCATGCCTCATAAAACCATAGCTGGACTAAAGAAAGAGTACGGCCCTGTTGTTTGGTTGAGGATCGGTTCCATAAACACCATGGCAGTGCTCACCGCCAAGGCAGCCACAGAGCTGTTCAAGAACCACGATATAACCTTTGTGGAACGCACTATCACTGAGGTCATGAAATCCAATGGCTTCAATAAGGCAGCACTGTCACTAGCCCCTTATGGGGCATATTGGCGCTCAATGAAGCGCATAATGACAGTAGAAATGTTGGTCAATAAAAGGATCAATGAAACTGTATCCATTCGGCAAAGATGCATTTCTGATATGATCCAATGGATTGAAAAGGAAGCCATTGCAGGCAAAGCATCGGAGGGGATTCATTTGGCACGCTTTGTGTTTCTGGCCTCATTCAACATGCTGGGGAACCTCATGTTATCGCGTGACTTGGTGGATCCACAATCCGAAGAGGGTTCAGAATTCTTCACAGCCATGATGGGGCTAATGGAGTGGTCAGGCCATCCAAACATCGTTGATTTGTTCCCATGGCTGAAATGGCTCGATCCACAAGGTTTGAAAAGAAAGATGGATCACGATCAAGGAATAACATTGAAAGTTGTTGCAGGATATGTTGCAGAGAGGTTGAAAGAACGGCAAGATGGTAGAGAAAAGAAGGACTTCCTGGAAGTGTTGCTACAATTTGAAGGAAACGGAAAGGACGAGCCAGAGAAAATATCAGATCATGCCCTCAATATAATCATAATGGTAATTCTTCCAAATACTTCTTTATATGATTCAGAGAAAATCTTATATTTTTCACATAGATTTACACATCCAAATATTTGTTCTCTGGCTATGTGATCTATTAGGCGGGGGTTATTCGGGTAGAACAGATATTATTAATTAATTAAAATATAGCTTACAAATTAAGCACTTTTTATAGCTTGACTGCTGCGAAACCAGTGTAGTTCTTTTGATCTACATATTTTTTACATTTCCTATTAAAAAAAAAAAAAAAAAAAAACTACCATGTCATACCGTATTTTCCGTTGGTTGCAGGAGGTGTTTTTAGCAGGTTCAGAAACCACCAGCAGCACCATAGAATGGGTGATGGTCGAGCTCCTATCCCATCCCGAAACAATGATCAAGGTTAAAAATGAACTTGCCGAAGTAATTGGAAAGAACAACAAATTCGAAGAGAAATATATCGAGAATTTGCCCTACTTACAAGCTGTGGTGAAAGAAACCCTCCGATTGCATCCTCCAATTCCATTTCTAGTCCCTCGAAAGGCTACTCAAGATACCGATTTCATGGGATATCACATTCCCAAAAACACACAACTTTTTGTAAATGCCTGGGCGATTGGAAGGGATCCAGAGTGTTGGGATGAGCCGTTTTCGTTCAAGCCAGAGAGATTTTTGGGCTCAAAAATTGACTACAAGGGGCAGCATTTTGAATTGATTCCATTTGGCGCCGGACGAAGGATTTGTGCCGGAATTCCTTTGGCCCACCGTATGCTGCATCTTGCACTCGGATCATTACTGCATGAATTTGATTGGGAGGTTGACGAGATTGCTAGGAATGACATTATGGACACCAGAGAGAGAATGGGAGTGACTGTTCGAAAATTGCTGCCATTAAAAGCAATACCTATAAGGCGTTTGATATGATGCCCGACCAAACTAATAACGGGACAGTGTTTAAATGCATTTTTAGGTGCTTGGAGTTAGTTTTCATTTTAGCTACTTATCTTATTCACTTATAATGTTCACGCTGAGGTGATATCATGATTAGTAAAAATAATGAGGTGGAATTATGAACTACCAATCATGTGATGCTACCTTAACATGAACATTATAAGTTAGTAGGAGATCAAAACTCTTGAACTTAGTATACAATCTCAGGGAGAATGATCTCCTGCTCCTATAGTGGGCAAGGAAGATATGTTGTCCAATGTGTATGAATAATATTTGTGTCCACACACAGTTGTGTGTCCCACTGTTGATGTGGCACTCCTATATTAGTAGTGGATAATATATCTCCTACCCACTATGGACAAGAGATCATTCCCCATGCAATACCATACTATCTAAAAAATCACTTAAAAATTTTCTTTTAAGTACCTTTCAAGGTACTCTTAAAAATACTTTTTTCAAGTGTTCTGTATTAATTTACCGTATTGATAGATTGTATGTAGGTCAAATAAAGTTTGTGTTGTATTTTGCTGGCTATGTAAGTATGTTTATAAAAGTTTTATAGTTAAGTACTTTAATGTGAAATTTGCTACTGGCAAGATAAAGATCTAACGTTACAAGATTTTAATAGAATTCCATTATATACACTTGCGATCTATTTTGAACTTATAACGAGGGCCCTTCCATCGACACGCAGGAAAAGACCACGAAATTCATCGCCTTAGATAATCCAAGGGAAGCCAAACCTGCCTTTAAATATACAAAAACAACACTGTAGTGTGCATTGAACATGTCATTTAAGAAAGGGGCTACGGGACAAAAACATTAGAATTTTTAATGAAAATCACTTGTTACAAAGAATCACTACTAGAGTAATGATCTAATGTCTCTAGACACTTCTTATAGTGTCCACATTGGGCATTAGTGCCCACTGGAAAAATATCCAGTGGACATTATAAGAAGTGCCTAGGGACATTATATCATCCCATCACTAGTCAAATAGGAATCGCTTAACAAAATTTGGGGTATGAGACCCAAAACATTAGATTTTCTAATGAAAATCACATGTTACAATGAATAGCTAATCAAATCAAACAAAATTATATGACAATGTTCGTGTGCCATGATCGGGACCAGTTTATTGCTTTTCTCGATTTTTGTAATAGTACGAGGAAGATTGGCTATCAGCCTTCATAATGATAAGAAGTTGTTCGAAAATTTTGGGAGAGATATTGCACAGCGTTATGGGTTCATTAGGGTTGAGTTTTTTCTCGTATTGATCAAGCAAAGTCTTTAAGATTAGAGAAAATGGTGAAATCAGTACAAGATATCATTTGCGTTAGACTATCATGTATATTAGTGTAAAACTAGAGCACAGTTCTTTTTGCACTTCTTGCCACCATTAGCATCATCAATTAACGGCTCAAATCACTTCTCATTCCTCTAACTTAACTATTTCACAAATTCACCAAATTTCTCGAAAAGCTTGTCATCTACTTTAATTCAAAGCACTTTGATTCTATCTCATTGATGTAAGTTAAGGAAAACGAAAAAATTTATCGCTAGTTTTCAAATTTCAATTATTAGATTTCGGAAATTCTTGGGAGCAAAGTGAAGTTTAGGAGGGATGAGCATATAACCTAAGGGGCAGACCCACATGGGGTCATGTGGGGTCAACTGACCCCACAGATTTTTCACAAAAATATAAAATATATATTTATTATTATTATTATTTACCATTAATCTAATGTGTAATTATCTTAGGCTCAATGAAAATAAAAATAGATTTCCATTAAGAATCCTCAAATGAAAATTAGCCAATCTCCTATTAAAAATCCTCAATTTAGACAGAGATGCCGATTTCTTCTTCTCTTCACTCTAATTTTCTCCAATTTCTTTTCTTCCTCTTTCAACTTGTTTAGTGGTTTGCCTATTTCTTCACGCTTCTAACTCCAGTCACAATATTTGAGGTAAGGTAAAAGTTGAATCGATTTTTACATAGAAGTCTAACTCTATACCGATTTCTTTGTATCTTTTTGCATATTCAAAAACTAGTTTAGGGTTTAGTATAAAATTAGTTCAATTATTTGTTGAATTTGGAGGTATTTCACTGGTATTTTTACCTGTTTGAACTGCTGTGAATTTTTTTGTTATATTTATTTTGCAAATTGTTTGTTGAAATTTTTAATTTTTTTTTTTTGGTAGGGTGAGGATGAGGGTGAGGGTGAGCCCAGTGGAGGTTGAGGAGATATTATAGCTAATACTACAATTATGAACTGTAATGTCGGTGGATCGAATTTACTAAATTTTTACTGGAATGGTAAGAAAAGGTGAGAAAAATTAGTGTAGTAAGTATTAATATTATTAATCTAGTTTACATCTAAATTATACAATTGTGGTGGAAAAGCCAAAGGCGTATAATGCTTAAAGATCTTTAACTTGTATCTGATTGACTAATTCATAGTAGTTTCGTTTTATGTTTCATTTGCAGAAAGAATTGAATAATCTTTCCTTTCTACTGGTTATGCTCATCATTTCAAAGTTTACTATGTACTGAATTAAGCTAATTCTCATAATTTTTTGTTAGTTCTTATTCGAATGAAGTAAAAGATCGTCTCGAAGATTATTGATTTAGCCACTATGATAACGAGGCAAATGGTCTCACTTTCATTCGGTATAGGATATTAGTGGCTATAGTAGAGTGGATCGCAAAGTATAATTAAGACAATATTAAAGAAAAAATTTAAATCTTGTTTACTATGTTGTTTAATCATGTCAAGCGATTATTTTCAAACATACTATATAAGTTTAATCATGTCTAGTGATACTAATAAAATGTATTATGTAAGTTCAAAAATTAATACTCGGGTGCAAAATTCCGGGGGTGCACTTTATGGAACTGCAACCTACCATAATCTAGTCAACTTCAATAATTACCATAATATTCATTAAAGGTACTCATAGCTGTTTAGATTATATATAAGTTTAATCATGATACTAATAAAACGTATTATGTAAGTTCAAAAATTAATACTCGAGTGCAAAATTCTTGTGGTGCAATTTATGGAGCTGCAACCTACCATAATCTAGTCAACTTCGATAATTACCATAATATTCATTAAAGGTACTCATAGCTATTTAGATTTTTCATATATATATATATATATATCATGTCTAGTGATACTAATAAAACGTATTATGTAAGTTCGAAAATTAATACTCGAGTGCAAAATTTTGGTGGTGCAATTTATGGAACTGCAACCTACCATAATCTAGTCAACTTCGATGATTACCATAATATTCATTAAAGGTACTCATAGCTGTTTAGATTTTTCATATATATATAAAAGTTTAATCATGTCTAGTGATACTAATAAAACGTATTATGTAAGTTTGAAAATTAATACTCGAGTGCAAAATTATAGTGGTGCAATTTATGGAACTGCAACCTACTATAATCTAGTCAACTTCTATAATTACCATAATATTCATTAAATGTACTCATAACTGTTTATATTTTTCATACATATATACACGTGTTTTGTACGTTTGATAGTTGTGATGTAGTTTGTAACATTGTTGTAACGTTTAGGAAAGGAAATATAAACTAAGTGTTGGTTGTTAATTTCACAAATTAAACTCATTGAATATATTTTTGCAATATAAGATATAGCAACACTAAGTTTGACAGTTGAGAATAAGCAGCCAACAGTAAAATTGTAAGATGAGTTGAAATGAATACAATGGAAAAACACAAGAATTTAGCCAAGACTAAGAAGTCAGACCACACTAAGAATTCTTGAAATGTAAGTTTTGCATTGAGACTTATATGTACAATAGAAACTTTAAGTTTCATACATAAACCATAAAAGAAATTAGGTACAAAACAAAGCGGAAAACTTGTATAAAGATTCTTACGAAAAAAATTAACATAAACCTAACAATAAGTACTTTGGAATATACAAATTGCTTAGTAAATGTATAATAACAAACTAAAAAATAGTATTTGCAAAAGCTAAACAAAATAGACTCATGTAATTACTCTGACAAAATTATTTTTCTTCAATGATAAAATGAGTCACAATCCGTTAGTAAATGGCTTGAATAACTTACCACTAATGAGGGATTTGAAGAAGAATGAATGAAATGCAATATAAACACATATAGATGGCCGCTCCCGCAACAAAAAGGACTGCAATGGCACCATAAAATGAAAATGAAGAGCAAGGACAAATCAATACAAAACATCGGAACATACGTTTAGGGAATGTATGATGTGTACGGATGTAACTTGTTGTAAGTACCCTTGTCCAACATTTGCATAAATTCATACCACAAATAGCCAACCTAAGACAAATCATTACCACGTTAATCAGATGACAAAATAAATACAAACAAATATCACTCTTTCTATATTTTGAATTCAATAAATTGACATACATTCAATGAGAATGTCCCAATAGATATTTTGATTGTGCGTCACACTTCTCCAATTTCTCCAAATACTTTTCAACATGTAACAAAATAATCACTTAAATATAAAATTCATCAAACGAGAAACACTGCAAAAGTTTTAATATTTTGAGGCAATACATTGAGGTGAAAATAGGCGCACATCATTCCAATGAACCATATATAATGACCAAGACAAGGGCGGAGACATTTTTTCAAGCCCAGCCCAACAAAATTTGAAACAATTAATATAATAGGCATAGCCAACACCCAAACATAAGCCCCAAACCCAAATAATTTATTAGGTCCATGGGTAATCATATTTTTTATTTATTTTTCCTCTTGGTCAAATGGATTAATAAAGAAGAAAATGTTTTGGGGGAATAATCAATGAGAAATCGTAAAGAAACGAGTTTGTGCACAAAAATGGGAAGATGTTTAAATTATTGAATATATTCATGAATTTGGTATTATTTTTATTTAGTCCAAACCAAATTCATAGATACACAGATTGTCAGCAAATTTCCCAAAAATTGAAACCCTCGCCTGGACTCTTCTCCTTGGTCGTTCGCTTCACTAGTTTTGTCGTTCGTCTCTCATAAGTCAAATCTCAATCTTAATCCTTCACCACGCAACCGATAAAAATGCCAAAGGTAGATTAAAATGAAAAAAAAATCATATCTCAATCTTAATTGTTTGGCAGTCTCTACAATTGTTTGAATGTACGATATTGCTAATTTATATTTTTGTAATTGTATTTGTTATTTGTGAATTGGGAGTTTATGATTTAATTTGTGAATTGAAAATTTGAATTTGTATATTATTATTTGTGAATTGAATTTTTGAATTGACAATCTGTGATTAGATTTTATAAAAATGGGTTTAAGTAATTGTGATTTTAAAAAAAAAAAAAAAAAAAAAACCACCCTATGTCATTTCTTGGATCCGCACCTGCAAGACATGATCTAAAATGCCACTTGTGCAGTTGAGGAAGATTCAGTTTTGCAGGATTGGTATATCCTGTCATTGAGATAATCAACAATCAGGCATTTATGGCTTCAAACCAAAACAATGAAAGTCTAACCATGCATCCGTGTTGATTAAATTTTCAGTACAAAACAAAACAATAGAAATTAATTGGCTGTAGTATGGTAATAAAATCATTGATGAATGATGATGACATGCCTAACAGAAAAATGAAGGGACTCCAAACCTTTTGAAGGTTGTACTCGGCAATCATCTTCATACATCAAAATAATGTGGTCGAAAAATGGAATGTACAGGTTCAAGTACTTAATGTTATATTAATGTACACATATTCTCCAATCCAAAAAGCCTTGTGTCAAAAAGAGCGTACAACAAGTAAAGCATGGTTCCAATATCCAAGTCGCATGCCAAGGCCCAAGTATCATGTTAAATAAGAGTTGTACCATGGGAAAACTGGAAAAGTAATTTGTAGGAAAAGGTTTAGATTTGAGTAAGACATGTCCAGCTCGACATTCAGAATTTCTGGCAAACATTAGTTTTGCATTTATCCAAGCTTGTCCATTTATTATATAATATTTTATTCAAAAAAAATGGCACCATATTAGTTTTGAAGAAAAAAAAAATTATAATATTTTATTCAAAAAATTTGATTATTCAATAAATTTTAATAGTGTAATAATAATATAGTATTAAATAAGAAAACTTCAACGTAAGAAACAAGAAAGTTTGATCAATATGCTTTCATAATAGGCAAGCATATGAATTCCCATTTCAACAAAGATGATCTATTGTTGGCAGATATTTTATGTGAACATCTCCAAAAGTAACAAATCTCTCGTATGCGCCCAACTATGTGTTGGAAATTGGTTTAAGAATTCGAAAAATTAACTAAATGTTTAAAACAACTAAAGTGACTTGGGTCAACTTCGACCAAAATATTCGAACCGACTCAACTGCTTTAGGTAAAATAATTTGCCACTTCACTGCTTCGAGGCGTCGAAACGGGGATCCACCTGCTCGGGGAAAATATACATAATATTTTTAGATCCTACCATGCGATCGCAGGAAAAAAAGCCATGCGATCGCATCATTAGTCTTGATTAAATTCTGTCTTCAAAAATGGACCTTGCGATCACAGCATATTAGAACCACGCGATCGCAAGGGTCTAAGCGCGAACAGACATGTCCTTTTGAAGTGTTGCACGATTTGGCTCCACACCACTTCGTTCCCAACTTATCATCCTCTATAATTAAGACCCTGTGGACGTCCTTTTCATACAGAAATAATATGCAAACACATTCAAATCATATATTCATCCATTGAACCAAAATTCTTGCATTTGTTGCATAAATTCTGATTTTTTTCAATTTCATATTTATCTTTTGGAGTACAAAACTATTTTCTGGTTCGTTGAGCTTGTGTTTTGAAGTGCTGCAAACACAAGTTAAGGTCGTTGTATCTTGAGAGTTGATTGTCATAAACCGTAAGCACCATTGCGGGCAAAATCGACTTAAGGACAAAGTGTTCAACACTTACCTCGACTTTGCCGTTATTCTATTTCTTTTTCTTGTTTCCAAATACTTTACACAAAATCAACCAACACTATGCAATCATACAAGAACTTAATTCAGAGCAACAAAAAGGGATTTGAAACATGACACAAAAAGAATTCAAAATGAATTGGTGTATCTCTTCCAAAAAGAACCTTTTTGCTCTTCTTTCTAGACGGCCTTGAAATTTTGGCATCTGTGACTTCAACGTCAAAAGTGGAACGTCAAAATTTCCACTCATTGTACCCATCCTTTGACCTTTCTCCGTGCTGCTACATTCTTCATTGATGTCATTCAAGGATTCTCACTATTGTAATCAACTTCAACCTTTGCAAATTCAAGTTTTTTCCCTTTTCTGTCTAGCTAATTTGTACTGCGGGACCGCCGATTCCGTCATGTGAGATTTATTATACCCAGACAACTCTCCAGTGTCAGCTTCGTTGCTTCCTTCTAAATCTTCTTCATCTATGTCAGTAGCCAAGAGCTTCGCATTGGCCATTTTCTGGTACAGAATGCTATATAACCAACAACATGTCCATAAATTGCACGCGATAAGCATGTTCTAATAAATAAGGTCAAAACCATTACCTTTCTTTGAGCATTCCTATAAGGTGATAACACTATCAGCTCTTCTGTTTGGTGTTTGAGAAACCTAGGGAGAACAACCTCTTTGTGACGCCTCAACCAAAGCTATGGCTATTTCATGTGCAACTTCTTCATCATTGGCATTAGCTTTTAATTTTAAACCTTGCGTGGTTGGAGAAAAATGTGTTTCCGCATTGATATTTTCATATGAAAATGAAACGGGAACCTTGGTGTCCTTTTTCCAACAGACAAGGTCGGCTTCTCAAACAAACTCTAGAGGAAAATCTCAAATTACATCCGAGTATAACTCTAATTACAGAGGAGAAAAAAAAATTATTAACTCTCTCAATTTGAGAGTTGGTTGTTGGTCGTTAAGAGGATGAATAACAAAACCTAGTATTCTTGGATAATAACAAACCCAATTAAAAATATAAAACTTTGATATGTGCACAAACTCCCTATAACACCCCGCACCCAAATTTGAACCTAATTATAAGAGTTGATAGTTAGAGGACCAAATTAAGTATTAACACAATTCTTTTGGGGACCTTGCTGCAATTCTAGATGCGTGATTACATTTTTCAACATGATGGGAAGTTATTGAATTATTGGCATATCTTCCATATTATTTAGATCCTTAACGGTGAAAAAATATATATTCTTGCAATTAATGTGTGTGAATGTATGTAAAAAATGGAAACTCTTATTTTAATGCCACCATTCACGATTTTGAACAAAAATCTTGGCTTTCAATTTAAATTGCATGTGCCATTAATGTGTATGAATGCATATAAAAATGAAAACTCTAATTTTAATACCACCATTCATGATTTTGAACAAAAATCTTGACTTTCAATTTAAATTGTACTGATTTTAAGGGAGAGATGACCTTATTTTAGTGTAAAAATGAGCAATTACTTCACACACACTTTCCATAAATAAAGGATATGCACATAGTCTTAGCATACTCTATTTAAGACCCATTCCCCCACCCACACAAGTACTCTCCACTATTGAAATTATATGAAACTTTATTCTCACATGCGCACACACATAAGGTAGCATAAGAAGGTAGCATAAGAAAATAAAAAGGTGATCTTAGAAGGGAACATACGACTATTATCTGTCCTTCTTATTCTTTTTGTAGTGTTTCTAAAGATACGTACATTACGCTATGTTATTAAAATTCTAGATGTTTGAAAGTTATGATTATGGGTCTCATATGAATATGATAAGGGGGCCAAAGTTTAATAGCGCTACGCACAATGGATTTTACCAAGAAGTTCGATAAAATCCTTGTGTCTCCATTATGTTTTATCCATTTTTCAGGAAACTAGGGTTCGTGGAGGTTGAGACTTGAGCATGGCTTGTGGTGTAAATGACTTAAGAATGTCAAATTGAAAATTATTTCTTTTAAGACTACTTAAATTTTATCTTTATTATTTTTAATTTTAAGTTTCGAATAATATCTTGCAATCAAATAAATTTGCATTATAATTATGTCACAAAAATGTTTGTTTTGTTATATTATGATTATTGTTAGTAAAAACTTCGTGGCACCCAACCAAATAAATTTTGGGGCTCCACACTCCCAGCTTTAAAAAACCAACAAAATTAAAAATGCTTCTTAAAGCTTAAAAGTTGAAACTAACTTATTCAAGAACTTAATTATGAATATAGAACACTAATCAAAGCCAATGATTGCAGTTATCAATTTAGACATTTTTTACTCAATAAGGACCCAAAAATCAAATATGTCCTTGATAATCACAAGCTTTCAAGATAACCTTCAATAATCAATCAAGATTTTATAAAATTAAAACGCAAAACAATGAATTGCACAAACCCAATTATAGGAATAGTTCGATTCACATACCTGTATGAGATTGGCAATGGTCCAAAACGTCACCAGATTTCAGAATGCTCCACCACACTCAAGAACTCCTCTTTCCAGCCCAAACAAACAGTGAGGAACACAGGGAAAATAGGATTATACAGATTCATACGAGATAAAGCAAAGAGAATGATGTATCAATTGGATTTTGGGTTGGAAACTTGGAGCCAAATTTTCTAGATATAAATTAGCTAGAAACAATAATCAAGTGAAGTAAAAAAAAAAAAAAAACTAATGGCAACTCAAAAAAGTTGGAAGAATTTTGGGAAAATGGAAAATGGAAAATGGAAAATGAGGAGAGAAGGAAGAGAAATGAAGAAAGAAGATAGTTAAGACTTTGGGTTATGGGGGAGTAAAAGCCATTTTCTTTTATCTGTTCATGAAGAAGAAGAAAAGAATTAAAAAAAAGGCCAAAACTGTGTCGTTTTGGACTAAGGGGTGTACATATATATATACTAGTTATGTCGGGTGCATTGCACCTGTGAATTGCAAAGTTAGGAAAAAATATTAACTAACTATAATTTTGGATGAAATTACTACATGGAGATACAATTAGTGAATGATTGACCAATACTATGTTAAAAAATTTGACAATATCTATGTTGAGAACACTGAGTTTAATTTGAAGAACAATTAATATTATACAATCAAAATACCCAAAATAAAAAAAAAAAAAAAAAATAGCCAACACAAACACTAGAAATATAATTATAGCATTACAACTTATACATACAAAGTTACATGTACAACAATTAAAGCCTCAAAAGCATAATTTAACCACCATTTATATGCAAACAACAAGAATGCTTGGGAATTGATTCGTGGTTTTCCCAGTACAAAATAAGGAAACGTTGCATGAGAATTCAGTAAGTGAAAATCTGGAAATTGCAAGAAAGATCTCTCCCCTTTGTCATTTATCTTTCTCAGTGCACTTGGATTCCCTTGCCACCTTCCTAAAGGGTCATAAAAATGTGTAAATATCAAATCCTATAAATTAAAATACACACTGGTCGAGCACAACAGAATATTAATAACTCCTTGTTGTTACATGAGAGACTACTGAGAGCAAGTGAAATCTAAAATCAATCATCATTATCTAAAAAAGAGAATCGCATCAAAACATTAACCGTAAGAATAATGGGTAAATTTAGGGTCGGTCACTGTTTGGGCACTTATGGACTCTAAAGTCATATGCTCAAAACTTAATTCAATTAAAGTCACATTTTAGAGCTAAAAGACCAAAGATACCCTTAATTGTAAAAAAAGGCTAATTGTGATAATGTTTTGTGGTGATACTGTTTTTTGTGATACTGCTTTTGTTGTGATCTTGTTTTTTGTGACATCAAGTTAAATCTATGATTTTGTACTACTAATGAAACATTTTAAGAACAATATTATTCTCTTGTTTATTCTCTATTGATTAATTAGCTCTACCTACCATTAAACACCTTATATATTTATACTTATCTATCCAATGGGAATCTATATCCTAATTGAATCTCAAACATGTTCTAATTCAAGGAAGAATTAGAAACATTGTTAATAGTTTTAGATGAGAACCATTTGCATGACTTCCCATTAACTTGAGAATGATTAGCAGTTCTTTTTTCTTCATCTTGGCATTGCTCTGAAGTATGTGTTTGCTTTTAAGGGACCCAGATACCTTGGAAGAGCTTTAATTTGCAGCAAAATGATGTACATTGATCCGTGATACTATTTTAGAGGATTTGTGATACTGTTTTGAGAAAAAAAATTAAAGATTGTCATTTTAAGCTAAAGAGACGACTTCAAATAGGTAAAATCCATCATACGTAGCAGCAAAACTACTGGTCTTGACCGTCTCGTCGAGACCATTCCGAAAACATATTATAATAAAAATTCTGAGTACGTGTGCAAATTCTATAATCATTTCTATTGTGATACTGTTTTGCATAATACAGTATCAAACAACATACATGACTATGATATCATGTTTTTATCTTTGATACTGTTTAATTAGTCATGTGTTTTGTTTGATACTGTATTATGCAATAGAGTATCATGGATTAAAACAAGATCAAATTATATTAATGCACATTACCTAAACAAAACATTATCATGAATTAAAACAAGATTATAGACAAAACTAAGACATTCAAACAAGATCACGGGTTCAAACATTGCCATAATTAAACAAGATCAAAAATAAAAGTACGGTATCATAAATAAAATTCATTCCAAATAGTATCATGGATTAAAATAGTATCAAAATATACTAATACACATTACCTAAATAAAATAGTATCATGGATTAAAAGTAAGACATTCAAACAGTATCATAGGATTAAAACAGTATCATGGATTAAAACAATATCAAAATATACTAATTCACATTATCTAAATAAAAGCAAAGATCATGGATTAAAACAAAGACATTCAAACAAAGATTACATATGATTAAAACAAGATTATCATGGATTAAGACAATATCAAAATATACTAATGCATATTACCTAAACAAAACAGTATCATGGATTAAAAGTAAGACATTCAAACAGTATCATGGATTAAAACAATATCAAAATATACTAATGCACATTATCTAAACAAAATAGTATCATGGATTAAAACTAAGACATTCAAACAGTATCATATGATTAAAACAGTAGCAAAATATACTAATGCACATTACCTAAACAAAACAGTATCATGGATTAAAACTAAGATATTCAAACAGTATCATATGATTAAAACAGTATCAAAATATACTAATGCACATTACCTACACAAAAACAAAGATAATGGATTAAAACAAGATTATAAAACAAAACTAAGACATTCAAACAAGATCACACATCGAACTTTTTCATTCCTATAGAAATTCAAGTCGCTATTTACAATAACAAATCATGGCAACTCTACGAAATTCATCAAACAAATCTTCCTCAATATTTTCTATAGTACAATATTATGATACAAATGTGTTTATGATAATGTTTCTCATTCTTGATTACAAAACTACTCATTACAAACCAAACCTTCAACAAAGAAGTGAAAATGCATGCTAGTCGCAGAAAGATAAACCAACGAAGCATTCCTATGTAGAAGCAGGAACCACAAAGGAAAAATAAAGGTTTACTCAACCTCTAGCACTTTCCCCAAGAAAAACAAAGAAAAATAAGGGAAAACCAACAGATGACGAATAGAAAACTAGGATCGGACCAATAATGAACTTTTTCATCCGTGACAGCCGAGAATTCAAGTGAGCAATTGCCTCCAATGTAAATTTTGAAGGGCAAAATCATCCTAAAGGTTATTGAAAAGAATAAATCGGTGGATCCAGATATCAACGAACACGATATAACAGCTTGCTAAAATCTTGAAGATTATCTATAGAATCACCGTGTACTCTAACAGGAATGCAACTTTTCTTTCAGTATACTTTTGCAGAAAACAAGAGCTATAAAGAATTTGTGCTTATGAATTTTCATATTTTGCGAGAAGATGCATAATGGGGAAAAAAAGCATCGTTACTTCAAGAGATTGTAAAGAAAAAGAGAACAATGAAAAAGATCACAATATAAAAGCAGAAAAAATCTAGTAGGTGGCTATGGGTTTCATGAAATTCGGCAAGTGGCTATGGGTTCAATAAAAAAGATCTCCAACGATTTCTGGAGCTTCCAAGTTCACTCCATCACCAAATAAGATTTTGGAATGTTCTCTTGACTCGGCAGCGGTGGAGGCGGCGACAGTGGTGGTGGTGGTGGTGGTGGCCGTGGCGGTGTGTGGGAAATATAGATCATAGGGATAATTTTGGAATTAATATGAAAATTTGATGAAAGTATGACTTATTAACAATTTTGAAATTTGTTTTGACCTAATTTGAAACAAGTCACTTGTATATGACTTTTAAACAATTTTCCCAAGAATAAATCGGGTTCGGGTCTGTTATTGGTTCTTAAACTAAAACCGTGGGTACCCAATTGGAACCAAATTTGTCATTTTTTATAAATTTTTTAGTTTTTACAATTTATTCACCCAAACTCAATGACTACGATCCAACACCACGATACCAAAGACAAAAGTCCAACTGTCCAAGATCCAAATAAAAAGTACAAAATCCATCACCCTTAAACTCAAAATCAATTGACCCAATTCTAATTACCCAATTTTCAAATTTTCAATCACTATTTACTCAGATACTTAATACAAACATTGCCACATGTCTCGGACTTTCGTTCATCACTCTCTCTCTCAATACACAGTGAGACGGTGAATGTGAAACTCCTCTTTAACCGAATATAATCCTCAATTTTGATATATAATTTTCATTTTTTTTAACCTTAATTTATGTGTTTTCAATTTTAGTGTCTATTCTTACAGTTAATGTTTACATCTTTCATAACTTGTTTTAATATTTAACATACTTTAATGTTAACGAATTTGCAATTTTTAATTTTTTTCAAAACATGTTGTCAACTAAAGATTTTATTACAAATGTTATGGGTATAACCGAACCGACGGTTCCGGTTTGGGTTTGATTCCAATAATTACGTGGAACCGAATGATTCCATTTACGAAATACCCGAACTGCAACAGGTGGTTCCAGGTATTGAAATACTCGGACCGACCCACCCGATATCCAGACCTAAGCCATACAGGAAAACGAAACAAGAAAGCATATAACTGTCTAGACTTTATGATGCAGTAATGATTCCTTCCTAAAGAGAAATTGTGTGAATTGAATGAAATTCTGTTTTGAAATAGATGATAAAATCTTATTTAATGAAAATCACATACCCATTCCTTCTCTAAAACTCAATTGAATTCAAAATATATATGGTTAGTAGTGGCCTTCTTATCGTAGCTCGTGCCAGTTCTTATTTATCCTTTAGCTTCATTAGATCCTCCAGATTTATTTGCGATAAGACATTAGACGAAACTATTCATCAAGTTTATAATTATATATTGCATCAATTAACTCGGAAATTCTTTATCTCAGATAATGAATTGTTCACTGTTGGAACTTACTAAATACTAGATATCATCACATGAATGACATTCTGGAGCATAAAAATCAAGTTTAACCATATCCATACAACAAAAGACAATATGAAAGCAAATCCTGCCAATTGAAGGAAATAAGCAACAAAACAAGAAATAAAACACCAAAGATAAGAATCCACAGGATACAAATCGGTGTTGTGGTTCTTTATTTTGTCTCTTGTTAGAAGCCAAAACACTCAGGGAGGATTCGAAGAGCATTCTTTTGACTGAATGTCATACGTTCCAAAATCTGAATGTCATACCTTCAGTGGTTTGAGCGGGAACATGTCCTCACCAACATATCTATGAATAGTAATTAAAAATGGATATCGACATAAGGACTGTCTTGAGGTCGCTTGTCAATGGAACATGTCCTCACCAACATATCTGTTAACATGCATAATTAATAAATGAATATCAAATAACCATCTTGTAATGACAAAGAACGACAATGAATAGATATCATTCATAATTTAGCAACTGAAAATGAGTTCGAAAGTTGTAAGTTAAAATTATGCTTCACTGATTCTCCTGTTCAAGAATTAGTAAAGAATACTTAGCAACAATAATAGAAATAATAGAAGAAAAAGTTATTTTAAACAAGAAAATAAGTAGATTGCAATAATCTAGTATACACTTTCAAGTTTAAAACTTAATTCTTGAATGATATATATCTTTGATAAAAGAAGATCGTTAAAACTCTTCTTACTATTTTTTCCAATTTTTCAATAAATAAAGTGCTGAATATACCAAATTCTTGTGTACTTGGGCTGCCTGTGGTCTATGGAGCATAGAAGCAGAACATACTCAACTGCACCATTTGTGTATTAATGTAATCACGGACATAAAGAATTGATGTTTCACATAGAAAACACCATTATTCAAAGACATTTTAAAACTTAGTAGTGTGTAACACAAATCTCAAAAGTACATTGTACATTATTGTATAGTCTTGGAATTCAATCTCAAAAGGTGAAACTCATTAAGAGAAATAGCACAAGCACTTGTTGTTCCAATGTTAAAGTGACCTGGTATTTTAGCTTCGACACACAACAAGCATCAATATCGTATACCCACAAATATTCAAAACCAAACCAAAGTTTTTACCAGCTATAAATGGTCAAAACAACAAATATATGTATACCCACATGTCAAAATGTTAATCAAAATAACCATAACCGTTCAAATGTCACAGATCAAATCTCGAAACGATCAAACTACAATAAAACCAAATAAAAAATACAGATCCACAAACAAAACCATAAATAAAAAAAATAAATAAATAAATAAAAATCACAACACAGGGTAAAAGATTACAAGCACTGCAACAAGTAGGAGGGTCTTTTTGAAGATCCTTTAGCTCCATCAAGATCCGTTTCGAAGCAATAAAAGAAACTCCAATCTGCACAATTTCATTTTCACAAAAAAAAAAAAAGACATAATCAACAACAAAAAGTCAGAACTTAAAGTGATTGATCAATGATTTTGGACCAACAACCAACATAAGAATACTTCAATAGCTAACTTTAATTTAAAAATAAAATAAAATAGAAGGCAAAGATTTCAAAATTTTGTTTAAAAAATCTAAGAACAACAACTCTAATTTAATCCTACTTCAGTAGTCAACATTGAAGTCCACACAAAGCAGAATCAGGGGAAAATTAAAAATGAGCAAAAATAAAATAAAAGTCAACAAATTGACAGTAAAGAACCTGATTTTTTTGGTGCATAACCAACCGTATTTAATCTCTTCCTCAACATAATAATAATTTTCTAGTCCAAAAGTCTGCAGTGATGTAGAGAACAAAATCATCAAAAATATTTTTAAAAAAAAACAAAAAGGGGGGAAGAGAAGAAGCCCTAAAAAAATGTTTGTCATTGCTTAATTTATAATTTCAGCTGGTCAAACTGCTCAAACATACTTTTTATCCACACTTTCATAGGAACCGCAACTTACAACTCACTATTTATCCACACATTCACCCACAACTTATAATATAAGCACTTAAAAAATAATTTCAGCACTACCAAACATATGCTAAAACATACGGTCAGATTCAATGCCGTTCATATCTTCCACCAAAAACCTCACCGCAATAATCTGATTACTAGCTGCCAAAAATTAAAAATAAAAAGACGAAATAGAAGAAAATCAAATTGTTGACCGTTAAAATCGAAGCCAACATATCCTCGGCCACCTCCTTGCTAAAATGAATAAATTAATCATCCTATGAAATGTCGTCCGAAGATTAAGAATTTGGCTAAAGGTTTCAATTGTTCTCCCTTTCTTTGATTTAATTCAAGTTATTTATAGGTGTTGTAAGACCTGGGGTTCTTTAGTCTTTTTTTCTCTTTCTGTCACGTGTCGCCCTCTCATTGGAAGGCTCATAATTTTAGAGGATTCTATGACACATGGTAGAAGATCATTGGCTTAGCTGTCCTTTTCTTTAGATTTGGTTGTTATTCTCACATGTGCTCTAATTGTGACTGATTTGGCCACGTGGAGATTCATTATATGGTCACATACGGCGCCAATTTGTTAACCATTAAAATCAAAGCCAACAAATCTTTGGCCACCTCCTTACTAAAATGAATAAATTAATCCTCTTATGAAATACCGTCCGAAGATTAAGAATCCAAAGAGCAAGAATTTGGCTAAAATTTTCAATTGTTCTCCATTTTTTTGATTTAATTCAAGCTATTTATAGGTGTTGCAAGACATGGGGGTTCTTTAGTCTTTTTCCTCTTTCTGCCACGTGTCGCCTCTCATTGGAAAGCTCATAATTCTAGAACATTCTATGACACATGGCAAAAGATCATTGGCTTAACTGTCCTTTTCTTTAGATATGGTTGTTATTCTTACATGTGCTCTAGTTGTAACTGATTTGGCCACGTGGAGATTCATCCTATGGTCCCGGGTATATTCTTCTCATTTAGAATTAATAAATGGCGCAAGGACTTGGGTTCGTATTCTTCGCCGAACATGAGTTCTCGACATGACGAAGGTAGATGATCTTAGGCAAGAGTGGTTATAGGTTTTGTCTTCGATTCTTGCACCTTCACCTACCTTGAGGGATGGACGAAGGTTTAGGTTTGAGCGATGTATTAAGATTTCGATCAATCCATTTCTAAGCTATCATTTGCTTCGACTATTTTCGCGAGGTATAACAAACTCTTCGCCTATCAAGGTTCGCCTGCCAAGTCAACCTCTTTTTATGTAAAATATGAATTGATCTTGTATCTTGTATCTTTATCTTTGCCGTTGCAAAGCAACTCTAACGAAGCTTAATTCAATTTGTTTTGTAGTGATGTTGTTATGGTGGGCTATGTGGCTCTCACGTAGATCCACCACGCGTCCACGTGGAACCTTAATGTGTCACGTAAAATCATGTAGTAACACAAATTAAAAAGTCAAGCAGCACCTTAGAATCAACGAAATGATAGAGAAATTGGAAGGATCTAAACAGATCCGTGAGAAATGTTTAGTTTTCAGAAATCACCACAAACATAATGACATTCCAACCAACAAACTTTGGTTTTATGTTATATGCATTCCAAAGAGAGACAGATACGAGATCCTACAATTTACATAGTGGACGAAGACGAACATAGCTTAAAAATCGCAAGGAAGAAAGCTTAACTTCCTGACGTTCTGTAAGAAGTGAAGAAGGTTGAGATCTAGGGCTTCCGAAATGGCAAGAAGAATTGGACGGATTCTTTTATATCTCAGCCTGAACGAGGTCGTTTCGTTAAAATAAAAAAAGAACCAAAACAACACCGTTTTGGACGAAATGGTGAATAGTAACTGACCCATTCACTCTTATTAGTTAGCAGGGATATAACACATTTGATAACCTGATTTTTTGTTTCTTTCAAACTTTTCAAATTTATGTGATTTTCCTTTTAAAATTCTAAGAAGAAGAAAATACTTTTTTTTTTTTTTTTTTTCAAGGTTTTTCCTTAAAATGTGTTTAAAAAAAGGAGGTTCATTTTAGGGAGAACAAAAAGAAAGTTCAATTATAAAGAATTATTACAAGTCGCATTATGGTCTAACCAAGCAATTATCATATTCAATAATTAGTTTATTAGAGTTATCGGATTATCAATTTAGGATTTATCATTTTTTACCATAGAAATACTTCCCAGCTAACAAAGCATTGGGATCGTATTGGAGTTTGGACTTAAAATGAAACGTGGACATTTATTGCTTTGATCTTATTCAATATTTATTTATATACTCAAACCCATATGAAATGAAAGGGTGCAAATTCCGCAATTGCAGCTTGGATTTGAGATCAATCAATTGAGAATAGGGTCGCATAGTAACGATTCATTTAATCATCATCTAATTAAATTTAGAAGAATTCGAAACAGACTTACAAATACGAAACAAGTGTAAACTACACAAATAAGAATATTGTGAATCTAATATAATTCACTTCCAAAGTAAATTGTCACATTCACCTTTTGTTAACTTATCTAGATGTCTGTTACTAATTAAGTCGGCCAAAGTGATTATCACCCTTAATATGTCGTTTTAAAGATAAACAAATCAAAATTGTATGATAATTGGTTTTAAGTAAATTTTTAGTATATAGTGCTCTTCTATTTTTCAGGTTATGCATGAATGGTTATTAGAACTCAATATAAACTAGTATACTGTTTTTTTGCAGTGGAATCCGACTGTAGGTTCTATTATGATCATGAATTGAGACGGTGAACAAATTTTGAAAATGATCGGTAGAGGAAGATGATAGATTGAGGAGGTAGGTAGATTTTGTAGATTATCGATTGAGGAGGATGATCGAATAAGGAAGATGGATTGAAGCGATCACCAAATTTTGGAGAAGATGATTTTGTGAAAGGAAAAATTGAAGACGTAGTGACACACAGACGTTCAAATATTTTTTTCTTCCCGTAGCATATAAAACTCTATACTGTCGAGATTATAAATGCTGATTTTTTTCCCCTTTGTTTTCTAGCCGTATATTTTACACATCTTTTAATGACCACTTTAGGGTGGGATTTGCTATTGATAAGGTTTATCGTCAAAAAAAATTTACATGATCCTGTATATACAATCATGATTGATCTTGTACTTAAGTGAAGTCAAAAGGAAGATAAATGAAATTCCCTCCAATTGGAAGGGGTAAAACTCCACGGAATCCATATTTGGCCAAATCTCTGCTAATGAAAATTAATGTTAGTCATCAAGAAAAGCCATAAAACAAAATTATACGAATCAGTTTCTTGCTTTTCTTGATTGAGTTAATGGTACGAAGAAGATTGGTTCTCGGCCTTGTCAATGGTGTGAAGTTGGCTCTCGGCCTTGATAATGGTGAGAAGTTGGTCGAACATCTTGGGGGTGATACTAGGCAGCGCTATAGGCTCCAAAGGTTTGAGTTCTTCTTCATAGCGATCGAGCACAGTCTTTAAAGTAGGGGAATTTGAAGCCGGTACAAAATATCTCTTGCGCTCTTCCCCCACGTATATCGAGAAGTACACACCCCGAACACGTGTCTTCTTTCACTTCTTGCACTTCTTGCAATCATTAGGGTCATCGATCAATAGCTCATATTCACTATATTTGTTCTTGAAACCCAACTTTTTCACCAACTCGCCAAATTTCTTGAAAAGCACTGTCATCTTCTTTATTTCACAGCAACTTTGATTCTATCCGATTGATGTTAATTGAGGAGCAAAAGAAATTATATTGTGGTTTTGGAGAACTAGAATTCGGAATATTCTTGAGAGCAAAGTGAAATTTATGAGGGATGAGCACTTACATTTATAGCAGCATCAGTACCTACATTAGATAGGATTCCTATTTCTAAACAAATTAGAAAAACTGTGCGTATTGATAAAGCCGTAAGAAGACCAGAAAAATAACCAATAAAGTGTTATAATAAAAATAAATAAATTCAAACCTAACAAGAAGTTCTATCAAACAAGTCGGGCCGATGTAAATTAATTCGATTCACCGAATGACATTAGGAGTAAAAGTCATGGAGAGTATGGGACACTATTGGCTTATTTTGGTAAGGACTGTACATTACTAGATAGCAATTAAGCAAATAAAATCTTAATTTAATCCTATCTTCTATTGCTTACCAAACACGCCATAGAAAATAAGTTTAGATTGCTGCAACCGAAAAATAAGTTTGTCTCAAACAAGATTGTCATCGAGGAGCCATATAAAACACAAGACATGAACAACCAAAAACTTTTCATTAAATTCAGCAAAAGGCACATGAGAAATCTATAATGATGTATCATCAATCATGTTGTAATAAATGTTATCCTTGGGTAATATATAACCATAACATTCTACTGCATAAAGACTGTCGGGAGGTTTTTTCACTAGTTTTTCTACAAAATCTTGAAAGGTAATTTAATCCCATGAGAAGTTCTGTGATTGCTGCTTCAGTCTTTACTTGGTTGGCAAAGTGAAGGGTCTGGACAAGAAGCACGTTCGACCCAAAAATCACGTGCTGCCTTTCAACGTTCAGATCTGAATACCATCTTATTGTGTTAAGAGCAAGTGGAGACAACCATTCCAGTATCCTTGCCAGTGCTAATTTCCACTCCTCTGCAACGGCTGTGTCATGAATCATTGAACCTGAAGATTTAGAAAATACCATGAGCTTTGCTCTCAGACGGTTTCTGATATTTGTTGGTAACATATTGTAAAGATTGTCTCTTAATTTTTGACTGATCAAATGAGGAGCTGAAGATAGCTTCTTAATTAGTAGGATGATATTTGCGTAGTGGAGAGCCAAAGCAGCATAACCAAGAGTAGATGTAGGGGCATTTAACAGCTTCCGCTTGGAATTAAAGAAAGATTGTTTAGTGGAAGTTGTGCTACAGTGTCGAGTTGGAACTGAATTGGTGTCATCAGTGTCTTTGTTAGAAGTATCGTTCAAGCCCAAAGTGTCACTGGTTGAAGGTGTGTAGCTCCCTATAACAGGTGAGTTACTTCCACCAGTCATCTGTCCTTTGAAGCCATCAGGAGCTAGTCGTCTGGCTTTCATTTGAGTATTTTTTCCCGAATGGATGGATGACTGGGAAAGAACATGCAACTTCTTATTCCTTGATCCACTCTTGTCATCAGACAGGCCTAGATCAGAAAATGATCTATACAACTTGTTTTCAGATGTATAAACTGAAAATTGAATACGAGCTGAGACAGAATTCCTACGCACAAGGAAATCACTGTGGGGGTGCTCATAATGATTACAGCCCTCAACATTTCCGATCTGGTTTACCCTATATAGATGCTTGATCCTCTCAACAATCGTAAATACGGATCTAAAAAGCATCCGAACAATATAGTCATACGTTCTAACCCAAGGAGATGTCTCCTGAAGATTCTTCACTTCCAGATTTTGCCACACTATCTTCCGCTGAAACTCAAATAAATTCACTTGGCCCATATCAGCACCAGCCTGCATTCGCCTCAGATTCTGTTCGATCTCTGCCAACACTTCAAGCTCATGATACAACTGCTCTGTGCAAGCAACAAACTTCTCCATTTTCTTAACCTTCCTCTCCATCTTCTTGAGCCTATATTGCCACGATATCCATTTGGGATCCATCTCGCCTGGATCGTAAAATACTCGTTCAAGATTGTGGTACATTGGGTCTGCACACTTCTTCCCCAGAATAGCCACTGACTTCGCCACGCTCACCAGATTCTCAATTATCTCGGCAAGAACAAGATCCATCAGATAGTCATCATCCAGGGAAACGAGCTTTTGAATGCCAACTGAGTTTACAATCTCCTCTCTCAATCTAACGATCTTCTGATCACCAAGACACTGCCATATATTCACCACCTTAGACATCAACCTCGAGACTTCAAATGCCAAAATTCCAATAACAGGCTTCTGAGGATCCAATGCTATACTCTTTCGTGAACTTCTCCATATATTACCAAACCAATTCTCTGTCACAGTTTCGGACCCCATCCCACATATTTGATAAACGCCTAACTCACCTATACTATCCATTGATCTGTATAAAATTTTCCACAACAGATAAATTAGGAATAAAAATTGAAACCAACAAAAAAAAAAAGTAAAAAAAATATCAGCAGAATATATATCAATTTGAAACTAGATTGACACATCAACAGTATAAATAGACTACACTGTTACAAATTACATAAACTTTTACGGTCAATTCAATTAGGTAGCAGTACCTATTTGAATAAGCACTAACTAAATTTCCAGATAATTTTTCTTTTTTAACAAAATAGGACTCAAAAAATTGTTTAAACATAGCATATTATGCAAAACATACGACAATCTGTATCATAATAATCTCTTTTTCACTAGGACTTGAATTTCAATTTTCTGTTACTATCAGCGACAGAGCAAAATTATGCTGAATTCTCCATATTACAACCCGAAACAGCAATGCAACTCACCGTTTATTCAAGCAATCTCCAATAGTATGCGAGTGTCCGAGCAACATTTTACTAATTGCACAAAGATTGAAAGAGAGAATTCCGTCACGCTTAGAGAAAAGAGTTAAAAAGAGGGAGGTGACGAAGATATTGGGTCTGTAAACTTCGCACCACCAGCGTCAAATAGGGAAAACCGTTTGACCGCAGCGCCGTGCCAAAATTCTGAGTGACCGAGGGAAAATTATTCGTTTATGCGGTGGGATACTGTCATACGTGGCAACTCCGGTGGAACTACACGTTGCCGTATGATGGCATAAATTGGAATTTTTGTGCATAAGTTAACTTTTATTGGCATTGTTTATTGGTACTTGGGTGGAGTTAAGAGTTGCAGTTTCGAATGCTTTTTGGCATATGCTTGTTCTATTACTAAATTAGAGTTTAATGGAAATGGAATGATGTTACAGTTGTTTTGTCTGGGCAAAATTGCTTAGTTATTTGGGAAAATCTTCTCTCTTTACTCAGATAGTATCAAACTCAGATAGTATCTATGCTGGTTATAGCATTTCTTCTAAACATTTCTTCTTCCGTTGTATTTGGTGGATGATGGAGACAAATACTCTATTTGTCATCAAACGCGACAAAATTTCACAATAGTTTTTAATTTACTACAAGATTGCTCTTAAGAGGATTTGAAAGGCAAATTTTTGGTGGAGTTTGTCGTTGTTACTTGATAATTTAAGAAGAAAGATGTGTATGTTAAGAATAGTATGGTTCTATATGCCTAATAGATCACTCGATAATTTTTGTAGGTTATGTTAAGAGATCAAGGAGCCTACATTAACCTTATCACTTAGCTACCTCATAGAAAGAAAAAATATGGGTCAATATTTTAATGTTGTTTTTTTTCTATATTGGTAGGAAATGTTCTCCTCATTGTGGGAAGATTTATCTTCCCACCGCCTCGCATGATTTTTTTTTATTCGCCAGGTTTATTGTCTTAACAACATTAAATGAATTTCACTTGGCAATAAAAGCGTAAATATAAGCGATGGGAAGATAAATCTTCTTCATCAGAGAGATGAGAACATTTCTCCCGTTTGATCAATAAAATGATCAATAATTAAAGATAATAAATAAATTTGGTCTTATCTTTTTTGGGCGGAATTGATGTCTTGATAAATTTTTATTCGTATAACAATTTAAGTACTTTTTTGGTAGAGTTTAAAAGCAATTTTTTAGAAAATTTTAGTGTTCTGTTACGTAAAAGCTTGGCTACTAAATGCCGAATTTCAAATTTTTCAGACTAAGGCGAGGGCAAAGAAAGAATGATGCTTTAGGTGTGGCTAAACGTAAAAGCCGCGCTTCACGCTTAAGCGATCTTTTTAGAACAGTGAAAAATTTTAATAAATAATAGTTAAATTTATAGTTAAAAAGTTGATAAAAGTTGTGACTCCCATAAAAAAAATTATTTAAACATATTACAAACATAAAAAATTACTTAAAAGCAATTTTACTTATTTTTTAAACTTAGCCAAACATGCTCTAAGCATATGTTTGTAAACGCTAAATATAAATTTAAATTTGTTAAAGAATGAGTCAAATGATATTTTTTATCCACACATTTAATAGGATCTACAACACAACCCACTTTTTAACCACACATTCATCAACTATTTATATTATAAGACTTAAAAATAATTTCAAGACTACCAAATATTATGTTTGATAGTGTTGAAATTATTTTTAAGTGATTATATTATAAGTTGTTGTGAGTGAATGTGTAGATAAAAAGTTAGTTGTAAGTTGTGGGTCCTACAAAATATGGATATAAAAATATGTTTGACTGTTTTGACCAAATTTGAAATTATAATTTAAGCGATGACAAATATGTAGTCAAAAATAAGGATAAGCTTCATCCTAAAAATAGGACAAAAATTTTTTATTCAGATAATAATTTACTCATTTTTTTAAAAGACGAATGTATCTTATATAATACTAGTTAGAAACACGTGCGTTGCACGTGATTTTGCAATAATTTTGTTAATTTTTAGTATTTTGAAAATTATTATTTTTTAATTGTTAATATAGTTAAAATGTTAATATAGCAATTGCATTAAAAGTAAAATAAGACGGTTGTTGATATTGCAATTAGAGATGCATTTTATATTGTGGTAATACCAACACCACTTGAACGCAATGAATACAATTTGGTGATTTGAGCTTTGATGATTGACGAAATTTTGATATCAAATCTTATGGAATTGATGACGTATTAACATGGATCTCCATTGTTGCATTTTACAAAGAATAAAATTAATAATTAATAATTAATAATTGTATTTTAAGAAAATGTAATGATTGACTATATAATATTGTACCTTTATTGAAGTAGTGGTTATTTGTAAACAATATTCTTTGTGTAAATTTTTAATGAGATTGTGTTATATAATTTAATAATAGTGGGACGAAAAGGTCTTTTAACTTCCCAATTCATAATTTTTTTTTTTTATCATAAATACGATCTAAAATTACATAATCATCATATGACCATTTTGTTCAATAAAAAATGAAGATAAGTTGCTCAAATGATCCAAACAACTCATTATTTTGTTCAATAATGGTGGGAGATGAAATATTTTTGGATTTTTTAATTTAATATGGAATGGTAAAATAGTCCAAAGATGTAATATAGGAGGGTAAAATAGTCTCATTTTTATGATCATAAATACATATTTAGGAATTACATAATCATCATATAGTTTTTGAATTCTGCATTTAAAAAAAACTAAAGATAAGTTGTCCAAATGCCCAAACAATCCCTTATTTTGTTCAATAATTGTGGAAAATGAAAAGTTTTTGGAATCATCATATGATCATTTGTATTCCGTATTGAAAAAAAAAACGGAAGATAAATTATCCAAAGGTTCCAAACAACTTATTTTGTTCAATAATGGTGGAAGATGAAAGGGTTTTGGATTTTTTTTTTTTAATTTAATGTAGGAGGAAAAATAGTCCGGAAGATTAAAGGGTTTTAGATTTTTAATTTAATGTAGGAGATAATTTAATGTAGGATGGTAAAATAATCCAAATTTGTAATATATGAAAGTAAAATTGTCTAAAATTGTTTCTCCCTTTTAGTGCTTTTTAGAATTAGCATAGATAAATCAAATCTATTTTTGAACATCCATACCCTAGAATAATCATCACCGTCTCCCCCATCATCGCCACTACAAATGTCACCGCCCTCCACCACCTCGACACCCGCCCGCTAGTGCGACCATACCACAACCACCCTCCGCCACTTCACCCTTTTTTTCTCATTTATTTTTTTCGATTAATTAAGAATAAGGGTATAATTGTCTTTTTTACAAAAAATTGAGATTTTTCATTCTTATACCTAGTTGAATCAAATATAATAACAATAAACATGTTACCTAGATAATGGATAACTTTTATTTAGAAGTAGTGAGGATGAAAAAAAAAGCATAAACTACCTCGTTCGTGCTCCCGTCTTTCCCGATGCCATCTTAGGTGGATGCCCCCCCTCCTTAAGGAGATAAACTCCACTGCAGTGACCTTGATCCCGCATACCCGACTCAGATCCGGAAATCTATTTCATGTAGCTTGGCAAGGAAATTTTGAATCATGGTTACAGGACCCTTTACATGTAAGACATTGCTCATGCAATTTGGGATCCTTATTTTGGTCAACCGATTGTGGAAGCTAATAATTTTATCCACAAACCAAACGTAACCTAAGAGATAAATTTTCCTTAGCTAAGGTGCCTTAGCCATACTCATTCAACATTTAAAGTATATTAGCAACTAGTTCTAACTAGACAAGCAAAACTACCAAGAAATCAGTTGAACATGTCTCAGTATCGCCTTAATTTATGCCTGCAAAAATGTGTCTGATCGGACACCTCTCCAAAGACGAAATCAAATGGATTCCTCACATTATGTCGACAAGAGTAACTGACTCCAAAATATGGACAGACATTTACGAAACCGACACTTCTCTAAATATATACCTAACAAGTTCCTCTCACTATATCAACATGAGTAAGTAATTCCAAAACGTGGGGTAAGCATTTACATAAAATATAGAGAGAGTGAAAAAGTAGTAACTATCATGATAAAAACTTACACCAATAACAAAGAGAATAGTTCAGTAATAAGAGATGTGTACAAAAATTTATTCACAAGTACAAGGAACCAGCATGGAGAGACATTTTTAAGTTGGGAAGTCCTCAATCAAGAGTGGGTTGAGGGGAAACCCCTCGCTGTTCCCGAATTTTTTTTTCTCAAACTACAATTACCAAATACATTTTTATGAGAATCTAATATTTTTTTTTATAAATCATAATCTTTAAAAAGCTTATAAGAAGATATCGAACGCAATCGATTGATGCAATTAGACGTATTCGATACTCACTTCGTATTTATTCTGATTGCTTGAAAAGACTAGCCTCAATACTTTGTTCTTGGTTAATGAATGATATAAACAATTCGAGTTAGGTTGTGTGAATTATTAAATTTTTCAATATATTTTCTGAGACTATGTTTTTTCTTCCAATTTGAGAACATGTCGACAGGAAAAGAACTCGAGTTAGAATTTGTTTTGTGAATTAATGTTTTACCATAGCAAGAAGAAAAAAATCTCCAGCTTAATTGAAATAGGCTGAAGATGAAATCGCAATCAATTTTTTTGTGTCAAAGGCGGAAGACGTGAACGTGAACTGTCTGTGTAGAAGAATAAGTTATCTTAGATGAATCAATTTTGTTGGACTTTTGTTAGCCTTTATTTATTTAGTTCATTCATTGTTGGGTTTTGGTTTTAATATTTTTTGTTTTGGTTGGTTATTAAATTTTTTTAAAAAAAATGAAAAATTAAAAAAAACAAATTCATAAAGTTGGGGGGTCCTGGTCACCCCCAGGACACCCCCTCCCCTCCGCCAATGCAAGGAACGATATTAACCCTCAATTTTGTTGGAAAATAAGTTGAATGAAATTTTTAAAACTCTTCATTTGTTTGAGATCTTCCATCTTCTCAACCATTCATATTTTGTAACTCTTGTAACTCTTGTAACTTTCATGTTAATGGTGGAATTGGAAAGTCACTCTAAGGCTTATATAAACATGTCCTTTTTCCTCATTCTACACACAACAATTCAACATTTCCTACTTCGGTTCTTTAGCATTCGTTTTTCCTCTTTGGCATTCGAATTTCCTCGCGGTGATATTGTTCTAATGAGTTCGATTATTTGTACATGTACCCAATTCTACTATTATATCCTGGAAAAGCGATGCTCATAACCTACGGTAGGGGACTAATATGTTTTAAGGAAACTGTACTTGTACATGCCTCTGTTTGCTTTCTTCTTCAGTTTTAATTCTGCAGTTTCTTGAATTTTGTTTCTGTTCATATAATATGTAGTTTCTCGTTTTATTTGATAAGTAATTTTTAACAAATTCCACATAGGCGGATACACTACAAAAATTAACATATATTGTTACAAATATGATATACTTAACTACACAACTACATTATTAATTTGATTATCCGAGTTTCTACTTTAAGCACTATATTGGCGTCTAGCTCATTGTAATAGACAAATCACTCGACAACGTCAACATGCCCGGACTTTCCATGAGGCAAAAGAGGCAACAGGCTGGAGCCAAAAAATTTGTAGGACCAAAATTCTAATGTTTTTAAAATATTGAAATTTCTTGCACAAATTGAGTCCATTCTTTTTTAAAAAAAAAAATCAACAGGCCCATTATCTTATAGATAGACTAACAAGCCCAAGATTCATACCTTATCATTATTCATTATCATACAAAATAATTAAGAAACAAGAGAACGAGGCAAAAGGACCCAATTCGGCAATCGGCAGACTAGAGATGTAAGGTTTAATTTTATTTTCTTGATTTTTTTTTTTTGAATTCTTGTTTCTATTTACCTACAATATTAATGCAAACATGTAATTTGTACTTATTAGATTTTTTGCAAGTTAGGATTAGATTTTATTTTACTTGAATTTATTTATTTATTTATTAAAATGTTAATCTATCTTTGCATACAATATTAATGAAACAAAAAGCATGTGTTTGAGGGCGTGATGTGAAGGAAACGAGTGTTGAAAAAAAATATTTTTTAGAGGGTGGTGTGAGCTATGAGTTTAGAGTCTAGAGATAATGGGATTTACATCTGGACGGTGGACAATGTTAGCAATATTAGATTATGGGAAGCTTTATGTTGAGAACAATGGCAACTTTTCACAAATGATCGAAATGATTACTCAGTTTGATCCAATAATGGAATAGCACTGTCGGCATATTCAAGAACACGAGATTTATTTTACATATCTCGGTCCTAAAATTCAAAAGGAATTGATACAAATGTTAGCAGTTGACGTGAGAAATACAATTATTAAAAAAGTTATACAATCAATATATTTTTAGTAATACTAGATTGTATTCCATATGTGAGTCACGATGAGCAAATGTCTTATAATACGATGTGTGGTTGTTTCAACAAACTCTATAGTGGTTGAAGAATATTGGGTAGAATTCTTGAAGGTAGATGATACATCAGGATTCGAGACTTTTATCGAATCTTCAAAATGTGTTAAAAACTTGGGCTTGATATTGATGACGTAAGATGTCAAGTAGAGATGGCAAAAAAAAACCCGCCCCTAATGAGACGGAGAATCCCTGCCCCGATTACTAAATGGGGCGGGGACGGGAATCATGGTCCCAGCCTCGAATTCCCTGAACACGACCTGAATGTTTTTATTTTATTTTATTTTTATTTTTTAAAATTTAAATTGTATGCAAAAAATAAATAATATATATTAAAAATTAATTAATTACTTAAATGGTGCGATAAATAGGTATTATTCTATACCCGCCCCACCCCGTTGTCATCCCTAATGATAATGGATCTAATATGAAAGGGACGTAGAAAGTGTACATAGTAGATTACTTTAAACTAATCAATGGGCTTTTTATGGTCTATGTGGTTGTCATAGTCTAAATCTGGCATTATGTGATATGGCCAATTATTGTGGTGTGACATTTCTTTGAGTGATACAATATATCTATACATTGTTCTCTTTTTTTTACCAAGCGATGGACAATTTTCAAAGATCGTGTAGAAAGTCTGACAATTAAGCCATTGTCACAAACACGACGGAAATGTCACGTTGAAAGTGTCAAACCTATAAAAGAGCAAACTTCACAAATAAGAGATGCATTACTTGAGAATTTTTAGCAACGTATAGTCTTGAGAATTTTGAGTTCTTGTTTGGTATGGTAATTTGGTAAAAGTTGTTACATGCATTCAAAAATGTGAATAAATTTCTTCAAGTAGAAAACGTGGATATTAATGTTGCTATGAAGCTCTTAAAGGGTCTTGTAATATTTCTTGAAGATTATAGAGAATCTGGGTTTGATAATGTTATGGTCAAAGCTAAACAAATTAGGGATGGCAATTGGGCGGGTCGGCCATGTCGCGAACCACGAATTCGCGGATTCGGACGGCCATTTGACCCGCCAACCTTCTCGGTTAATTTTTTTTTTTTTTTGTAAACTAAAAAAGAAAAATTAAAAAAATAAATACAAATTTGCAAACAAAACAAAAAAATTACAAGGTTAGAGTTGTGGTGTAGTGGTTAAGATTAATAGTTTATAAGTTTCAACCTGGGTTCGATTTTTCTTTAGTCCATATTTCTAGCGAAAAATATAATTTCTATTCTATTTTATAATTTTTCAAAAAAAAAAAATTGGCTTGGCTTGGCTTGGCAGGGCGGGACAAGGCTGCCCCGGACCCACCCCTACCCGAATAAGCGCGGCAAGTCCGATGTGGCGGGTTTTTTTGCCATCCCTAAAACAAATGGGAATTGAACTTGTATTTCGAGAAAAACGCATAATTCAAAGAAAAAAAGTAATTTGATGAAACTAGTAATGATGAGATAACACAATCAATTGGCCGGCCTGCGGACTTGGCCCACGAAATGGTCCACAGGTTAGCCCCCACGAGCTTCCCACGGGACGGTCTGTGGCTCGTAGGCTACAATGGCACTTTTTAAAGTGAATGGGCCTAAAACGGTCACAAAAATTGGGCCCAAAAAGTGACCGTTTTAGTCCCTGTTTTAAATTCCAAAAAAAAAATACTGCATTTGTAAAAAAAATAAATAAATAAATAATCGACCTTATGGGCTAGGCTGGCTTGGCCCATGAGGCCTACAGGCCGGTTTGGTCTTAATTTTTGATAAGGGCAGAGCTCGACCCTTCTTGGCATGGTTCAGCTCGGTTCATTACCATCCTTACCATAGAGAACCTCCAGAGTGTGAAGGTTACCGGCAAAGGTGAGAGCAGAAAGAGCAAAGAAAAAATAGTTATGATCTCAACATTGAACCTACAAAAGAATAAATGTTGACTCACTCAATCAGGCATCTAATGAATCACAATAAACCCCACTAGGTACGTGTATCTTTTTCAATTCTTCGAGTTCTTTATCCTCCTTTTATTTTTCTTAATATCCACACTACAAGAAAATGGTTTTTCTCGGTGCACTAAAGTTGTCGGTAAAAGTGTTGAATTCTTCGAAAAATACTTCTCTCAACGAATCGAGCTTCATTGCCATGTTTGTCACTATAGTCATGTTGCTAAAAACTTCTTCGTCAATATAATTTCTTCTAATAACAATATTTGTCAGTAGAAAATGACAAATTGTCGGTAAAGATATTGAGAAAATGATAACTCTTGTTGGAAAAAGTTTATGGCAACGACGTAAATTAGTAAGAAGATGTGCCTTTTATAGACAATATAGAATTCGTCGCCATAACAATATTCTTCCAAGATACATGTCGTTGCTAAAAAAAGAACTCATCGGTCCAAATGCGGTAAAATTGACCACGATTATCTATAAATGATTTTTGGAATGAAATATGTTCGTCAAAAGACACATATTATTCATCGAAAATAGGGATGGCAAAAAAACCCGCCACCCCGGATCCGTCCCGCCGAGTAATAGGGGCGGATTTTCACGCTCATGCACGGGTCCGGCAGCACCGCGAGCCGCCCCCTAAAAAAAAATTTGAAAAATCATAAAATATAGTATAAATTATAATTTTCACTAAAAATGAACTAAAGAAGAATCAAACCCGGATTGAAACTTATAAACTACCAACGTTAACCACTGCACCACAACCCAAATCTTATAATTTTTTTTGTTTTGTTTGGTACAAATATTTAAAAAATTTGTATATCTTTTTTTTAAATTAATTTTTCAGTTTAACAAATAAAAAATAATCGGGACGGTTCGCGGGTCAAAGGACCGCCCCGTGAATTCGCGGTGAGTCGCGGGACTGGGCGGGGCAGGGCCGACCCGTCCCATTGCCATCCCTAGTTGGGAACTAGGGTTTGAACCGACGAAATATTTAGAAATTAGATCACTTGATACATCGAGAAATGTTTGTATAAATTTTATTTATTTTATCTTAATGTTATTATCAAATACATCGATTTGTCGGTAAATGTACATTCTACCAACGAAGTGCTTAGTTTGTCGAGAAATATATAATCCAACAAGAAAATGAGGCGGGCCAAGATGGGGGCATAATATTTTTCCATTCCTACCCACACACAACACTCGTTCCCTCAAACCCAACACAATATAACAGATATATATACACACAAAAGTGGAAGCTTTCAAGAAAGAACAAAATGGTGGTTAAAGCAACTAAAAAGTTCAAAGTAGGAAAATAGAAAATAATATTTAAACCATAAACCACATTTCATTTCAACAAAATGCTCTCATTCACGTTCTAAGAAGAAAGCTCAATGGAAAACATAGAAAGTAATGCTAGTGGTAAAGAGGTTCCACAAGTTGTCGTGGGGACCTCCAAAGTGCAAAGGTTACCGGAGAGCAGAGAAGGGCAGAGAAAATATAGTTTTGATCTTAACCTTGAACCTACAAAAGAAATGAATGGGGACTCAACTCAATCTAGCATCTACTGAATCACAATCAACCCCAATGGGTATGTGTCTTTTTCAATTCTTTCAGTTCTTTATCCATCTTTTATTTTTCTTAATATCCACACTACAAGAAAAATGGTCTTTCTCGACGCACTAAAGTTGTCGGTAAAAGTATTGAATTCAGTCAAAAAATACTTCTCTCAATGAATCAAGCTTTATCGCCACGCTCATCGCCATAGCTCTGTTGTTAAAAACTTGTTCCGATATAATTTCTTCCAACAACAATATTTGTCAGTAGAACACAACAAATTTTCGGTAAAGGTATGGAAAAAATGACGACTCTTGTTGGGAAAAGTTTATAGCGACGATGTAAATTAGTTGAAAGATGTGCCTTTTACATATAGAATTCGTCGCCAGAACAATGTTCTTCCAAGATACATGTCGTCACTAAAAAATAAGAACTCGTATGCACAAATGCAAAAAAATCAACCACGATTATCTATAAAAGATTTTTGCAATGAAATGTGTTCATCAAAAGACATGGTTTTATCGACGCATATTATTCGTCAGGAACGAGGGATATGAACCGACAAAAAATTTAGTAGGTAGATTCATTGATACGTCAAGAAACGTTTGTATAAATTTTATCTTATTGTTATTATTAAATGCATTGGTTTGTGAGTAAATGTACGGTCTACCAACGAAGTGCTTTCATCAGTAAATTATTTGGTCCATTGTAGGAAGTTATCTATGGTGGCGAATATTAATTTCATCAGGATAGAAGCGACTTGGCAACGCATTTATTTGTCGGTAAAACATATGATGTCATCGGTATAAATTTTTTCTTTCGACGAATATGAAGTTCGTCGAGAGAGAGGCTATATGAAGATACGGTTATTCGTTGGTAAAAATTAAGACGTCCTCCAAAAAATGTTTAACATGCAATCTTTTTTCAATTTCTTTTGTTCATTTTTGTTTTACATAATTAGAGAACATATTTAATAAACAACAATACCGTTAAAGTCCATCAATAATAATATAGACAAAGTGAATGAATGTTGTAAATCTCAAAATGTGTAGATAAAAATGATATTTGATTAGCTTATAAGTTTGAAAAAAATTTACCAAACAAGTACTAAAAAAATTATTTTGCCGTTGTTTCTCTTTCACTGTTTGTTTGGTTTTAGAAAAATAGTTGGGTTAAGATTATAGAACAAAAAGTAAGCTTATTTAGAAGGCACAAAAAAGTTTGCCATCAATATTCAGCCAAAAAAATAAGAATATAGAACAAAAAGTAAGCTTATTAGAAGGCGCAAAAAAGTTTACCATCAATATTCAGCCAAATTGGGCACTATTTTGAATTGTCTAAAAGCGTAAAAATCATGTAGTTCAATTTGATCGTACCATCATTGATCCATTAAATCTAAATGTATTAGCACTTAGACTCGTAACTTATCTTTCTTGACATTTATGCTCTTCAATAATTTGATTTTGTAACATTTAGTTAAGCATTCAAATTCTGAGTGAAAATTTGATAATACCTTAACTTTAGCTATTTTGCCTGTGCTTAAACCCATCTAGATAGAGAGGGGGGGTCTAAATAGTATAAAGTAGCCTGTTAAGCATGTAGAACCTTAGTACAATTATTAAAAGTTTTAAAAAAAACTTGTAAATCGCAATAAAGAATGGCACCGTTTAGCCCATGTTTAGTAGTACTAAAATTATTTTTTAAGTATTTATATTATAAGTTGAGAGTGAATGTGTGAATAAAAAATAGGTTGTAAGTTGTAGATCTTACGAAATGTTTGGATAAAAATTATGTTTGACCAGATGAAATTGTAAATTAAGGTGTGTTTGATTTTGATTAAAATCAGATTTTTTGAAAAAGTTGATGAAATATGTGATTGAAAAGTTATAAAAAGTTGTGGGTCCACGAAATGTGTGGTTAAAATTTATTGTTGAATTTGACTTTAGCTTTTTAGTAAGATTTTAATTAAAAACAAACGACCCTAAGCATACCCAAATATAGTGGATATTACACCAACTACTTATAAATATTAAAATAATTCTAAATCTAACAACTTAGTTTATTTATTCCAAAAATACTACATAATTAATATTATATTAATTAATAAAATAATGAATTAAAATCAAAGGACCAAGACCAGTGAATTTCCAAATTTGTTAATTGAGTCATTGATTATTTGCACAATAAGTCCTTCATCTTTATAATATCTTTACTTTAGTCCTCATACTTTCTTCTTTCATTTCAATTTCGTCCTTTTTATTTGCAACACAAGTCCTTCAACTTTTAAATTTGTACAAGTTGGTCTCCATATTTATACTTTTATATCAATTTAGTCATTTGTATCACTGAATATGTTACATATTATATTATGTTATTTTACACATCACTTGTTATATGAATTGATATTTTGTATCACTGATGTTACGTATATTACAAATGATGAAATCAATAGTTTTATTTGTTAAATTTAGCATTGTGTTACATATATATATCTTACTATAACAAACTTATTGAAGTTTATAGTTGATTTTGCAGTTGTAACAATTTCTGTTTAGTATCACAATTTGATAAAGATGTTACAAATCATATTGTTTATCACTGTTTGATATAAATGTTACAAATAATATTTTGTATCACTGAATATGTTACATATTATATTATGTTATTTTACACAACACATGTTACAAGAATTGATATTTTGTATCACAGATGTTTTACATTTTAATTTGTAACACAGATTGTTACAAAATATTATTTGTAACATTTGTATCAAACATTGATACACCAATATCATTTGTAACATACGTATCAAATAGTGATACTATAAAGGATTAAATTGATATAAAACTATAAATATGGGGATCAAGTTGTAAAAATTTAAAAGTTTAAGGACTTAGATTGCAAATAAAAGAGGACGAAATTGAAATGAAAGATGAAGTATAGGGACTAAAGTAAAAATATTATAAAGATGGAGGACTTATTGTGCAAATAATCAAGGACTCAAAAGTAAATTTGAGTGAGTTCACGAAGAAATATATTTTGTGGTATAGATTTGATTTTAATTTATTATTTTATTAATTAATATAATTTTAAGAATGTAGTATTTTTAGAATAAATTTGTTAATTTGATAAATTAGAATTATTTTTAAAAAGTGGTTTATTTATTCCCCCAAATATAAAGCCTCCGTTTGGTATATTATAATTGATTTATTTATTCTACTTTTGGTCAAAATGTAAATGCTTATACACACAAAAATTTTGGTCAAATAAACCGTTTTGGTCAAATAAACTCTTTTGGTCAAATAAATCGGTTTATAATCTATAAAACTTAATCTGACAGTCCATTGAGCTGGGCCGCGCCTAGCCCAATTTTAGGGGTCCACGGTCTTGACAGCCATCTTCATTAAGAACAGAAAGTGGAGTGCTGAGCAGATGAAGGCAAAAAGCACATTGAGAAAGTAGAGATACCAACTTACATAGGGGACAAAGTAAAAGAGATAATTAGGCTCAACACTATTCTTAACTACCTATTTTGACAATTCAGGTTATGAAAAATAAACTTGGAAAATCAGGTTTTTTGAATTAATGAATTAAAAGCTATCTAATTATTTAAACTAATTAATTCATAATATTTCAATTTAACATACAATTCATACTTATTGTTTCCTAATAATTAGGAAGGGAGAGAGAAACTTTAAAATTGATAACTCTATCACAAAATTAAACCATCTCAAACTCGCAGTACATTTTTCATCTATTTGAAGGGAGAGAAACTTCAAAATCCAAACAAAAAGAAAATCTAATTTTCCCAAACCCTGTGGCAGAGACATTCAAAAACATTTTGAAAATTTATTCAAAAATTTATGTTGGACAAAACCCAAAATCGAATTGAAGCTTTATTCAACCCCCAATTTCAAAAAAATATCTCCAAGTCTTCAATGGCAGTAACCAGGGTTGTTGATCGATCCAAGAAAGTGAATACCAATGCCTCAAATTGAAAAAGTAAGAAATGAAATGGATTTTAGATGAAGAAAAATCCATGTTCCTAATTTGGATAAGGACTATTTGCTTTTATGTGTTCTTCTGAGAACGCTAGTGTATTAGGCGATGAGAAGGTAAATATCCTTTATTGTCTAGTTTTTCATGTTCCTAAGCTAAATTTCTAGGTTAACTTTTTAGACATGCCATCATGAACTCATCTACCTAACTCCAAAAAATTTGACGCAACTAGACTATTTGCTTTTTTTATGTTCTTCCCCATCCCCGATATTGTTGTGAGAAGCACGGATAATAAATTACATATTTGAACTTATTTGAATGTGAATGATCAGTGATCGTTTGTATCCCCATGATTGTCTTTTCAAGCGTAAAACACACATCACATTCTAGCTTTTATTGGATCAAACTGGTGTTTCTTTGGTTTCTATTGTCCCATTTTACGATCGACATGAAGAATTGGTGATATCACTTTCACGCATCCTATTATCCTCCATCGAGCGGGAAGCAACTCTTCTGCCGAAATGCCCAAGTCTTCAAAGGCCTAGTTCAAGTATGCGACTGTCGGGGTGGGGTGTCGGGAAGGGTGGAGTAGCACTAGTTTCTATTATTTCTTATAGAGTTTGGGGCCTATTTGCTAGTGACTTCACAAATTCTCCTTTTTTTTTTTTTTTTTTTTTGAATTTTGGTTCTGTTTTTCTGGTTTTTCTAGTTTATTGTGAATGCATGTCTATGAATTTTATATTGTGATTACTGGATTTTTGAAGTTCTGATACATTGCTCGAAGTTCTCTTCTTTCTTATAGTTATGTTTTGGGATTATCACAAAAGTTAAACCCTTTTAAACGTTGGTTGTATTGTTATGATTTTACTGGTTTATGTATGTTTGAATTTTATGTTGTGACGTGTGGATTGAATATTTTGACCGCAGATGTATGAATGCATTTGTGTAATTGATTGTTGTGACTGCGTTAGAAGGACAAATTCTTGTGGCGTCATTTTGTGGCTTCTTTTGATCAGCTGGTCTGATTTATTTCCTTTCAGGAATGCACTTTATAATACCTTACGTCAATTGGTTTTTCGGCAAAATGAATACTTGTTCCACCAACAACGTAATTTCAAACTTGGCGAAGAAGCTAACCCATCAACAGAAGTCAACATTTAGGGACACATGTTTTTGCTACTACATTGACTCCAACGAAATATCTTTTTAGCCCCAACTTATCCACTACATACTTTTGAGAAAATTTAAGCAACCGAAGAACAAAGAATCGACATAGTTAACAGCCACAAATCTATGTCACACCTCATTTTTAACAGTCACAAAAATGCAACCTCCACAGACACGCGTAAGTCACATATCATTATAGCGCTCGGACTCAAGTAGTTACGTTAAAAAAAAATTCTTAATCACACGTAACACAAGACATACATACTGGCCATAGTATATGTAATTCAGGCCACACGATATTTTTGCGATAAGTTAAGTAAAATTAACAAATAACACATTAGTAAAGTTACAGAAACATAACATAAGTCACAACATACATCAATTGTTATTACAGTAGATAAAATATACACATATTCTAATTCCCAATCACGTATGCAGGTCACATATCATTACAATAATATAACTCAAGTAGTCACACTCAAAATGGCACTTAACATGAAAGCAAAGTCACAATCACATGACATACAGATCATTATATATGACTCAAGTAATCACACTCAAAATAGTATTTGACATGAAAACACAATCACAGTCACATAACATGGGTCACAAACTAAATCACTAAAAATTCAGCCCCAACCACAACCCTAGCCGCGCCACAGCCACAACAGTCACTTACTAAATCACCTAATGGTGAGTCATAGCTACTACCACAGCAGTCACAAACTATTTTACCAAATGGCTATTTACAACCACATATAAACTTGACGCAATTAATCACCAAATATTCACTCACATGTATTATTTTATTCATAATTTCATATACTATTAAAGAGATAACACATAATGACAAAAAACCAACACGTTTAACTCATAAAATGTAGCATTGATATTTTTATTGTGAAATGATGAATGATTTTAAAAAAAAACAAAAATTAAAAGATTATATTTAATTGGGAGACTAACACCGTCGATGTGGTCATGAATTGACAAATGCGTACTTGTGTTATAAAATTTTCTGAAATCATAAAAATATAATCAACAGTACTATATATTCAATTATAAAAACTTGAATTCAAAACAAATAAGATTCAAAATCATGGCATTATTACATTCACATACCAAAATTTGTATCCTACTTTATTCATATAGACATCTGGAGAGTAGTATCAATTCAGGGAAAGCTATACTCGTAGGTCACATTTTTCAAATTCGAGTCATAATGCCATTCGCTAGTCACAAATTAGGGTTTTCTCCCATTAAGACCCAATTCATTAAAGAGATAAACATGATACTAACTAACTAATTCTTAATTTTAGAGATAGATAATGATGATAGATAATATAGTTATATATGTTCATCACGTGTTTATCTTGAGTCAATATTCAAATTTCGGTTTCAAAATTTTATCTCTTATCTTAATAGTCTTTTTTTAATTATTATATTTAAATAAATTATAGAAATAAATATTGGTGCATTAACGTTGATTTTTACAAATTGTGACTGATTTTCCCAGTTTTTTGAAAGTTTTGTCATTTATCAAAATGTAAACTTTAATATTGGTACGTATCAAATTTTCTCACAAAATATGTTGAAAGAAACATGGGCGGATCCAACTCGGGTGGGCTCAATCGCACCCAACCAAAAAAAAAACTGAATGAACTTTTTTAGGCCCAACCCAAAAATAAAATTGAAGCAAGTAATGCCTCACACCAAAACATAATGGGAAAATTACACATATAATCTATTTTGAAATAGAAAATTGAAATTTACTGTTTTTTCACATATACCATTAAATGATAACATAAATTGAATATTGATAAGATGTAAAGAGTCCTGCTATTCTGCATTGTTATCTTAATTAATAACAGAATTATATCATTATTGGATAAAGATTTTATCTCATAAATTTCTCCTTTTCAAATTTCAATTACAGAGTTCATAAATGATAATTCTCTGTCTATCGTTTTCTCAGAAAGTCACACTCATCTGTAAAATTTATTGGAGGCACGTTTGAAGACTTTTTCGCCGCATATTTATGATGAAGGCCACAATCAATGATGCAAAATAACAGATATCATTTGAATTAGAGACTTCACAATGGAATTCAATAAACTGCAACAAAAAAGTTGAGTACACAAATTTGCATGAATGTATGTGTTAATATCAAATAATCTCAAATTGGCACAATTATATCGGATTTTATATCATAACGTGGTAACCAATATGAGTTGATAATGAAACAAAACTTGTTAACAAACACTAAAAAGTTATTATACATTGAAAAATATACATTAACATTGTGTTGTAATAAGTATGTATATGTTAACAGCGTGAGGTAACTGAAGGTAGTAAACGTAACAGTTATTGTTTTCATGCGTTGAAACTAATGTAATAATTTCAGTTAACATACGACGATTTCGTAATCTGCCTTAACATCGATTAATGAAAGATATTTTTCACAATAACAAAATTTACTATAGTGAGTAATAGAATTTTAGAAATATGATCTAACAAAACAAAATAATGTCTAAGAATAAAAAAGGTAAATGTCAAACAGGAACTTACATTGGTTTGTTCAAGAACGAAAACACTATATTCCTTCTTCATCGACTTTGTTCTGGCTTTCTTACCAGACTGTTTCTTCATGTTCCCTGAGAATATTTTTCGATTACACTATTGCAAACTCCAAGAACGCAGATGAAAATGACCTTGATTTTTTTATAGAATAGTGATTAGAGAATGCTAGGGTTTCAAATTAATGGATAATTGGGGAAATGTACATGATTTTCTCTATGAAGATTTTTGAATAAAAATGTATAATAAAATTTTATAATAATAGATGATTTTATAAAATTAATTATTATTGAAAATATTGCAATAAAATGTATTTATATAATTTTTAAGTGTAAATATGAATAAATTTAATATTTACATGTATATTTCAAAATTTGAAATGGCAAGAGGTAGAGGACCTAATATTCTCAATGATAAACCAAAGCTCTTTTTTCAGATTTAAACAATATATGTTCAAAGAATTATAAGCAAAATATGAGTGCATAAACCAAAACTCTATTTAAAAAATATATGCTGCAGATTGCATTGCATAAGCTCTATTTAAACAAGGCTGGTATGAGTGTTCAAAGAATTATAAGCAAAATATATAACACAATACCTGGATATTTCATTCCATGAATAACAAATGTAAAATAAGAAATTTGAAAAATAAAAATACAATTAAACAAAATAAAATTGGAACAAATAAACAGAACAATTACTAAAGATGATGGAATAGCTACTTTTTTTAAACAGAGAACAAAATAAAAACAACCAAATCCAAATAATATCATTCACCTTTAAATTTTGTTTATATTGGGGAAAAAAATAGCTATAAGAAATTGATGAAGAATGAGCTAATAAACCAGGAACTCATTTTACTAAATAACAAAATTGATTAACAAAAAAAAAAGTGGGAACCCATCTTACCAAAGATCGTACTGAAAAAAAAAAAAACTACAAGAAATTGATGAAGAATGAGCTAAAAAAGTAGGAATCCATTTCAGGAAAGAACATAATCCAGAACAAAATCGATTTTTAAAAAAAAATCGGAACCCATCATACCAAATAACGAAAAATTAGCTAAAACGTAAATTACATATTTAAATCATTGTTAGAAATGTCGTCGGAGATGATGAATGATTAGGGATGACAAAAAACTCACGCCCGACCTGACCTCGCCCTTGACCATTTCGCTTCTTCTAGTAATAGGGGCGGGTCCGAGTAGAATTTTCTGTCCCATGAAGGTCTCGAGGCGGTCCGAGGCAGCCCCGTACCATGAATTATTTTTTTTTTTTTTTTGTAAAATCATATCTTAGAATACAAATTAAAATTTTGTTAGAAATAGACTAAAAAGAATCGAACCCAGGTTGAAGTTATATAAATTATAAGTCTTAACCACTACACCACAATCTCATTCTTGTATTTTTTTTTTAATTTTATTGGCTACAAATATTTGGAAAAAAAATTATTTCTTTTTTATTTTAATTATTTTTTTTATTTTTACAACAAAAAAAAATCGTGGGGCTGTTGACGGATCAAATGGTTGACCCACCCCGCCTCGTGAATTCGCGAGTCGCAGGGCGGGATGGGGCGAGGTAAAAATTTCATGGGGCCGGACAGGACAGGGGTGGCCTACCCCATTGCCATCCCTATGGAAGATGGTAAAGCTGGCAAATGGGCCGCCCAACCCACCAGAGCAGGACCACACTTGAAACTAGACAAGATCGACCCATCCCATTTATGTGTAGACCAGAAATATACTGGTCCAACCCAGGCCATCGGGCCAATACGATCTTTAATTTTATTTTATTTTTAAAAAAATTGTAGAATCTAATACATTGTATCAAATACAATCTTAGATAAACTTAGACAATATATATTTTGAGATTTTTAAAGAGATTAATTTATAAAATTGGGACTCTCATGTATTAGTCAATAGAAAACATCAATTTTCTTTCAACTAGTGTGAGCACGTGTGATGCATGTGATGTATCGATAATTAAGAACGTAATAGTGTTTATTATATCTTCATTTTACGAATTGGCTTAATATTGATAAATGGTAATCTAAGTGAAAAAAAATTAAATATTAACAAATCAGTCGATTGAAACATAAATAATATGCTTATAACTTAAAACCTAGTTTATTAAAATTCATTTCACTCGCTCAAACATATGATAAAATTGAATTCAATTTACTTCATAAAAGCCATTATTCTTAAATACCATTTTCCTCGAATTTTCATTCATGCTTGATGCATGAGTTCATTCCTTTATAATATTTTAATTACGTAAAGAAAACTAAATGCCTTTGCATTAAGAAATTTCACATTTACTCTAGAATAAGACTCTGGGCATAAGTATCCACAACAACATCTACACATTAATTTTAATTTTTTTTTAAAATAACTTAAATAAAAGATAAATGGATTGTTGAATTGAGCTTACATCATCAAAGATTTGAATTTTCAAGAATGAAAAATTAGGCTTCTTCGGTAAGTGTACCAATTTAATCATCACGATGATCAGTAGTTCAATAAAAAGTTCATAAAAATATTATTTCTTGCTTTAGATGAAGCTCTGGAGATAATCAATAAGTTAATTGATTAAGTCGTTTCATGGTCGAATTAATACTCTTAAAACAACATAATTTCTAAAATTAAATAAATCACTTTGCAGTTGTTAATTAAGCATGCTAGTGAAGTTGCATGTATTTGATGCAAGTCAGAGATTGTGAGAAAAATTGGCTACAAAAGTGTAAAAAAGTAAACAAATGAATAAACATATTAATTACAATTAAAATTGTATCATAACCACCCGTGTGTAAAAAGTAGCATCTTAAATACAATTTTCTTTGCATTGCTAATGTGCAAACAAGTCATTTTCATAAATAATACCCTAGAGTTGCATTGATATTTAAAAAGAAAATGACAATAAGTTGAGACATTACTAAAATGCTGCATTTCAAAATCCTATTTATAAATAAGCAATTTTCATTCCACGCTCATGTAGTTCAAAAATAATAATATTATTCAATTACAACTAAATAAATCAAATTCCAAATTAAATAATGTCTCAAATGATAGTACATTTTCAACGACAAGCAATTACAAGAAAATTCCAAGTTAAACAATGCCTCAAAGTGACAGTATTATCAAATTACAATAAAATAAAACTAAAATTTCTAAATTTAAAATTATTGAATAAAACTATAAAGTATATTCAATGAACACAAATCTCAAGATACTTTGATTGTATTACTATAGTAATCTTGATCTATTAACCCCCCTTATAATATGTTCTACCTTATTGCATCACAAGACACTTTCTTTTGGTCTATTCAAAACAAGCCACAATTATCTTGAAATTTGCATTCGAAGTTGAAACACTTTTTGATCAAGTCCTATACTCGACGTAACGATGCATATGAAGTTTCTCTAGGATTTTATTTTACATTGGTTGGTTTGGATTTTAAATATATTTTAAATTATATTCATTGACGTTACTTTGGAGAATATTATAGGTGCACATTTACGAAACACTCCTTAATTCTTTGTATAAAGAGTGTAAATTACACTTCACATGCCATATTTTCAAAATTTACATACCATTAAAACACTATAAAAATAATAAAAATATTAAAATACTAAATTTATTCACTTAAACCTAATTTTTAAATTTACAATTTATATACAATTATTTCAGAAACGTGAACAAATATCATATTTAATTAAGATGAATTCATCTTTGGATTCTTATAATTATTTTACAAATTTTTTAAACCAGATAGTTATGAAACAACTTTGGTTTACCATTTTCAATAGTAAACCAAATATCCACACTTTTAATAGAGGTAGAAAATAATAATATTTTTTTGGTTAATTGTAAACTATTTCTTGACACTTTTTTTTTAAAATATAAATAGTAAAAACATGATAGTCTTATTGATATAAGCATGTTTAGCTTAAATTAAAAAGTTTACTTATAAATAAATTTAAAATAAATAATTTACTTGTCACACCAAACATAATTTGGATTGAAACTTGAATTGAACTAAATGTTTCTTTGGTACACACTAAAATAGTTTTTATGTTTTTTGTTAGTCAAACAAGGGGCCCACTGTTGCAAGTGAAAACCAAAAAATTCAAATAAATACTTTCACAATTGCCCTTTTTTTTGGGTCAAAAGTTGCAGCTCCTTTTGACAGCAAGAGAGACATTTTGGTCATAAAATTCCTATTCTTTCTCCCTTTGTCAGGTAGTTGCAGTGTGGTCAAAAATTGAAAAACCAAAAACTTATTTTAATAGGTACTAAATAAGCACTAAATTTTATGTTGGAGTTTGGGATTTTTGGACTAATATTTCAAAAAAAATAATTTAAGTTGAAGACTTGGGTTTAGGTCATTTTATATTGATATTATTTGGATTATGTATTAAGATTATCCATAAAATGAGTTATTAGTGTTAAGGAGAAAAAAAATTGCGACTAGTCAGGCTGGCCATATAGGCCCTGTTTTGTTTGGACCAAGGCCAGTTCAACCCAAAATTCGAGTTATATGCGATCGGACCAATTTTACCACTCCTAATGATGAGTGATTGTGAACAATCTCGCTCGTGGTTGAAAAATTTATAATTGTTCACCACTTCACCTCTAAAGCTTTTGAACAAAAGTATCAAAAAGATATTTCATTTGTAATTATTTCACTTTTTGGATGATATTTTAGATTAATTTATCCCCATGTCACTATTGTAGATGGATCTGTCAATGTACACAAAGCATTATCCTTTTAAATGAATAGCGGAAACGGAGTGTCGTGGCTGTCATGGGAAACTTCTAGCATCATCTTACCCACACTTTTCCAGCACCTTCCAACATCTGCCTGAACCTATCTATAAATAAAGCGTGACACCCCGTTTCCCACCGCGATCAAGCATCAATCTTTAAGAAATTCCAATTGAATCCTCAGTTTCAAAGAAGAAATTAACCCGTTGAATCAACAAAATGAAGCCCGTAATTGATGAAAAGAAAGAGAAGGTGACAATCCGCGCCGAGTGCCGAGCAGATGAAGGCAGAAAACACGTCGAGAAAGTGGAGATACCAACTCACAGCGTGGACACAGTAAAATACGTTGAAAGAAAGCTTATCAACAAGGGCGTGCAAAGGCAAGAGCGCCACCCGGTGGATGGGCTGCCACTGAAGCATGATCCCAAGAAAGGCCACGGCGGGAAGTACACGTGGGAAGGGCCGGAGAAGGAGGCGGAGCTAGACGCGGCGCCGCCTGCTATAGACGAGAAGGATCCAAACTATGTGGAAGAAGAAGAAGAAGCGGAGGGTGAGGACGAGGAAGTGACGAATTTGGTGGTTGGTGAAGTTGAGGTTGCTAAGGCGGCAGAGGAAGGAGTTTCAAGGATTGAGGTTGAGCCTCACTTGAAGGTTAACTGAATGGCTTTCTTAAAATTTCTATGTATTTTGTCAACTTCTAATTATTAAGTTCTCATGTTTGAAAAGGTATTGAGTTGTGACTCTTTCTTTCCTTGATGAGATGTTAATTTTAATTATTTTGAATAAGACTTAATTCCACTAATTCTGGTTATTTATTCATTACCTTCTCAAAGGGAAGTACTGTGATCTAGAAAATTTGAGTGAACATCTTTTGAAGAGAGATTAGTTCATCCTTTAAATTTTGATCGAAGATGTAAATCTTTTGAAGAGAGATTAGTTCATCCTTTAAATTTTGATCGAAGATGAAAATATATATAGATCAAAGAAAAGTACAAATACAACCTCTAAATTTGATATTAACAGATGGGGATGTAGCTCAGATGGTAGAGCGCTCGCTTAGCATGCGAGAGGTACGGGGATCGATACCCCGCATCTCCAGGCATATATATTTCTTTTTAGTTGGACCCCTGAAAATGGACCAAAATGCTATTACTTGCCATGCAGTGCGAAGCCTAACTATCTTCACAGGAAGGCCAAATGAGTAGTCCAATTAAGACAATAATATGAAGCCCAACTATCACTTTTAGACATTAGACTCACAACCTTCACAGAAAGCCCAGCTAGTCTTAATTAAGAAGATATTAACAGCAAATGACAAGCTATTGGTGTTAGAATTGGATCGAAAACAATCCACTATGTTTCGGGTCATTTCATTGGTCAGTCAATTATGCAGGGTTAGGCTGAGTTTGATTTTTCCACTGAGCAATCCACGAGGACTGGTCCAATCGACTCAATTTATTTAAAGAAATAAACTAAGAGATAATTAGGTTTAATTGTTTATATTTTGACAAATTAGTTAATAATTTTTTTTTTTTGAAGAATCAGATTTTTTTAATTAATAAATTAAAATCTAAATAATTAATTAAATATTTTACTTAATTATAAAATGAAATAATATCACATTTGTATTTATTCTTCTTAATAATTAGGAATTGATATTCGATTGTTGAGAAAAATTGATTAACTCTAATCATAGTACAAAGAGACCCATCTTCATCGTTATCTCATAGCCAAACTCTAATCATAGAACAAACTGATCCATCTTCATCGTCATTTGCGCTGGTGAGTTCCGTTCATCATTCGCTTTGAAGGTTTCTTTCATTATCCGCGCGGGCGAATTTCAAAATCGAAACAGACTTGTGAAATTGTTTCAAATTTAGGCTTGAATGAAACCCTAAAAATCAATTTCAAGAACTATTCAATCATACAGCAGGTCACAAACTATCACAATAACAGCAGTCATCATATTCTTAACATGAAAATCAAAGTTACAGCCACATGTAACAACAGTCACAAATTATAAAAAGATAACCAGAGACAAAAATACACCAGATTACCACATTACAAACTATTAACCGAACAACATTATTTAAATACTTCACATGAAATTAAAGTCACAAATACATGTATAGTGGTCACAAAATTAATCATCATTTTACTAAACCATAATAAAGAAGTCACAATGGTTAGAAACCATTACAAGATAGTTTTAACAAGCATACACCATATTATCATGTCACAAACTATCACAACATAATCAGTCACATACTAATACCACATAATCATGATAAGACGAACTATTACCAGACAACTATATATAATTAAATTATAAAAACGAGAAATCAAAACAAATAGGAATATAAAATATTGCATTATCTCATTCACATACCTGAATTTGTTTCATTCCTACGCAAATAGACATCAGATAGCAGCAATATCCATTCAAAAACGCGAGTCACAATATGGAAGTTTTGAGTCACAATGTGGCAGTTTCGAGTCACAGTGACTTTATTCAGTCACAGACGTATAATTTTTAATTGTGAAAGATGATAGGAACTAATCCTAAATATTTTGGTTAGAATTTGATGAGAGATAATATAAATATATACTTATATCACATGTTTATCTTAAATAATATTCAAATGTCGGTTACAAAATCTTATCATTATCCAAACAATATTGTTTTAATTATTATTGATAAATAATATGTTGAAGATAAATAAAACACATGATTTTTACAATTTTTTAATAGTTTTGTCATTTATCAAAATGCAAAATTAAACATTGGTACCTATCAATTTTTCCCATAAACTAATTACTAGTCAATTATATTTGTAAGTGCTTTTTTATATTTTATAAACTTTTTAATAATGTAATTTATAAATATAGCATGAGAATATTAGTTTTTTTTTTTTTTCCAATTATAGATTAGAAAATGAAGGCTTGGCAGCTTAGCTTGCAGCTATTGAATATTGACGGGTTTGCAGGTCAGGCAGGTCAAGTATAACATTTTGAAGACGAGTCATCATATTTTAAAATGGATTGGTTCAGTTCAACTCACTATAGAGTTGAATTGGTCCTACATGTATGTGGGCCGGTCGGATACAGACCACTCATCTTGACACTCCTATGAAAAACAAGGGTTCTTTACATATATACCCTACTTTCAACATTGGATTTGAATTGTACTGGGCCACAAATATTACTTGACATTTACTGTATTGTAACTAAACAAATACTAGATATCTTAAAAGGCCCAGTAAACAGAGTTCATCATCAACGTAAAGTTATCATTTCAGATAAACATTATCAGCGTATAACGAGAAAGATTCAAAATTGAAACTGTATTATAATTAAATCGTGCACAAATTGGAGATTGAGTTATGGGATTTTGTAACGCATGGATGAAATTTCGGAATAGAACTAATGTATTACCAATTTCACCGGATTTCTTGAATTTTGAAGAAAATTAATTTTCTGGAAACACTGAAAAATATCAAACCTGTTTTCTCAAAATTTTTAAGAGGTTAGTTATGTTTTTGTCATCAATAATCATAACAAATAGATATAAATTTTCGAATACTAGTTTCTGTAAATATATTATTGTTGTCATATATAATATGTATAGATAAGTTTGGGAAGATTGTGGAAGCATATTAACATTAGCCATATTGGGGTTTTAAACCTGGACCGAGAAATGGAAGACATTAGCATGAAATTGAAATTTGGAAAATTATATGGATTTTTTTTATGAATTCAGACTCTATCTGTTACTCACATTTAATTATTTTTGACATTCGGGATGGTGTGTTTGATGTTCAAGATAATTTTTTTATTTGTTAAAACAATTAATTAAATCATGAAATGTATTTGTAAGCACTTTGTATTCTCCATTATATCCATTTTCGATTTCGCTTACACACTTTACTTTATTTTCACACCAATGGTTCCCCATGTAAGACCATAATATTGTATAGTCTTTGCAATTTGATTATTGTTGATACTTGGTTAATAGTACATATTCTCCTCAATCAGTAAACCTTTCAAGTGATCATGTGTTTCGTTAGTAAATAGCCCTAAATTACACAATGCCCGCATAAAATTTCGATTACCAAAAGCATATAATGAATGAAATCACCACATGCGTGTAATACAAATGCAAAATCTAAAATATTATTACATTTTGACCCTCCCAAGACCGAATGTTGACCTTCTTCTTCTCGCTTTTAACTATAGCTTTAGGTTGTCTCGCTATTTCTCTTTGATGCGTAAGAATGTTGTCTTCTCTTGATTTACGCTTGATTTTGTGTTGCTACGTGATGAAGCCATCTTTTGTTTACATATGTAAGGTAAAATTTCGTACCAAGAAATCAAAGATTACACTTTGAAAACGGATGAAATCAGAATAGCACTGTAAAATTTAAAATTTAGATAGCTTGTGTTTCAATTAGATGAGGAGACGATGGAATTGTGTTTAGGGTTTTGTGACTGTGATATGAGATTTTGTGTGTATAAGATACATAACATTCAATAACACTGAATGTTAATTTGAAAATAACATTAATTACTCTCTGATTTTAGATAAGATAAAATTAGGTTCCTAGATTTTAGTTGATACCGTTAATATTTGAATTTATATGTAAATAAATAATGTTAAATATTTTACAGTTGTCTAGTAAAATTTAGAGAGATTATAGTAAAACTGATATAAGATTTGTAATCTAGTAAAATTCAATTTCCTAAAAAAACTAAGGTGGAGAACCTAATTTTCACGAAAAACAATTCCTAGGTAGTAATATTACATTGTAGTCAAATTTGTGTAATACAATTAATAAATGGCACCGAACAACACTAAGAAAAATAGTTATATTAAATATTTCTCAACTGTTTATGGAGTTCAATATGTCAAATATGCATAAGTAGTAGAGATGGGCCATAGGTAGGGCTGCTCATTGGTTCGTTTGGGCTCAGCTTATCGCCGAAAGATGGGCCATGAGCCAAGCAGGGCTCAAAATTTGGTGGACGATCCGGCTCGACCTAGCATAATCAAAATTGGTTTTGCAGCTTATTTGCATTATGACGGACTACTTTTTGCAGCATGTCGCGTTGACGAGCTGCAAAACCGATTTAGAGAAAATTATATCCTCCACCTATATTTTTTTTTAAATTTGAATTATACTATATCAAATTTTATTTTGTAATAATACTATAAATACACTAATTATACTTGGATAATAAAAAATTATTGTTTAAATATAATTCAAACATATCAATTAATACCGATTTCACCCTATTATTCGTAAATCAAATCTTATCATTCCATAAGTAGTAGAGTAATTAAAGATAATTATTAAATTATCTCTTTCCAACACACAGTTCACCATTTCCAAACTTCTTTATGGGTCTCAGAATCGTAGAAGGAGAAATCTTTACAATAGCTTGAAGAAGTTTAATTATTTTTTTCATCATCAATGACTTCGCATGCAATAGTAACAAATTCGCATTTAAAAGCAAGAAAAGACGGAATAATCTAATCATGAAGAAGAAAACGCTTTTCTCAAACATTGAAGAAGAAGTTTACCATATCGGTTCCGTAAGAGAAAAGGTAATTTTTTTATGCTATAAATGTTATTTTTTCTTCAAGATTTGCTTTTTCGGTCCTAAAAAGCACCAAATTTTTGTGTCATTTTCAAAATAATTAGTTATTTTGTGAATGAAGTTCATTTCACATAAAACACAATAAATTTGAGTTATTTTATACCTATTGAATATTTTTTTGTCATTAACAAAAAAAAATCAAATTTTAGTTTTGTAGGCATCCGAAAAATATTTACGTTCTATTCAACATTGTTTTGTCATCATCTCATGCGCTTTTGTCAAATACTAGTTGCTTATTATTTTTAGTAAACTTTGTTACCATTGAATGTGTTAGCAGTAAATAATAATTGTTGGTGCTTTACTGAATGCTAATGTGATAAAATATGAGACATTTCGATATAATAGGATGTATATAGATCAAACCAATTCATTATTTTTCCAAATCTCAAACAACATATATTTTCATACTTGTTAATTTATCTTATTACGATTTACATATTGTTATTCCAAATCGATAATTTACAATGTTATTATTCTTTATTACTATTTTTCTTAATGTGCATTGTTTAATGTTAGTGTGACTTTAAAGTGCTATTTTGTTAGATCACATACAATGGATAATTTAATGAGAAGAATATTTTTATATAAGACGTGAAATTTGTAATTATGTACACTACTATTTGAAATTTACCGTTTGATTGACATGAAATTATTTCAATTTATTTAAACATTGTTTATTTAATTTGAGATTAATAGTGAATCCTTATATCATTTCACACGCTAATTCATTGCGTTCCTTTTTTTTTTTTTTTTTTTTTTTGCAGGAATTTGTGTTTTATACATCTAACGAGTACTACTTTGATATGTTGATGATATAGAGATTTCATTTTTTTAATTTTAAATTTGAGATGATATTATGTGATAAGATACTTTAATTGAAACCGATTAAAAGATATCCGAATAGTAACAATGCATAATTTAAGGATTCTTTAATAATCTAGTATAATTCATATAATATTCTTCATATTTAGTATTCTTATAAATTTTTATTTTTGTCTAGTAAATCTCAAATTCTATACATAATATAGTATTTGTGTAATTATCCCTTTTATTTATTTTTCTTTGGTGAAAGAAATAAAAAATTTAAATTTGAAGGCTAGTAGAAGGTTCGAGCTTGGTTTTGCCCAAGCAGTCCACAAACTTCAATAGCGGGTTGAGCCCAAATTTTTTTTTTTACGGGCCAAGCCAAACACTATCGTAGGAATGGCGATTGGGCCGAGCCGTCAAGTGGCGGTGGCTTGGCCAGGCTCGAGCCGAGCGTAGGGAAAAAATGACCGACTCGTGGGCCGATCCACATTTGACCAAATGTTGGGAACAATGGTCTATATTATTTCTGTTAGCGTCAATTATGGACCCTAAAATAAATTTATAAGGTACAAAACACACTATTTTGACAAATTCTAGTAAGTTAAGTTACAGGAATCCAATAACTTACGTTAATTTAGAAAAAATATTATGAGAAATGTACGACTTTTATGCGACAAAAGCTAGTAGAAACGTTAAAAGACCTCTTGTAGCAATCCTTCTTCATCATCAAATGATGATAACGATTATTGGAGTTTCCTTAGTTTCGTTAGGAGAACTCAACAATCTACTTCTTCTTCGCTTTCCCGTGCCACAAATGTAGAAACAAGTAGTAGAGACATACATTTAAAATTAATTAGATATTTTGATCACGTCGTGCTTAACATGTTAAATGAAAATGAGAGAAATAATTTGATATACTTATGTGGTGGAGACAAAACGAGCGTCAATACTCAATTGTTTTTATTATAGCACGTGTTCTATTAATACATCCAGTGTCAATTGTAGTATCAGATTATATTTTTAGTACAAGTGACAAGATTCTGGGTCAAGACTAAATTAGATATATTAGATAGTTTAATATGTTTAAAAGATTGGATGGATGCAGAACTTCGAATCCAAAATAAAATAAACCTCATATTAGTCGAAGAGGTACAATAGCTAGTTATATAAAATGTAAGTATAGTTTATGTAAATTTATTTAATTTTTCTTAATTTTAAGTATTGAAATTAAAGTTTACCAAAAATTGTACACGTAATAATTTGTTCGTTTATAATTTCAACTCCGCCTACACTAAAAGTAGCTAGTCCCAAGCACTAAAAAAATGAGAATTTTAAATGTCAATTTTATCATCTTATTTAATTTTAAGTTTTTAAACTAATAAAAAAAACCTTAAAAAAAAAGAGGAAAATTTGCACTTTTGATCCCTAACATTTGTAGTTTGTTACTAATATATCCTTAACTACTTTTTATAGCATCAAACATTCCCAACTTTTGTATTTTGTTGCAAATCACGTCCTCGTTGACATATTTTGATGGGTTTGCCCTCCTATTTAAATAAACAAAAATAGTAAAAAGTTAAAAATAACAAAAAATATAAGAAAATTGTAAATGAAGTCCTATAACTTTTAAAATTATAAAATAACTTCATCTTCCCCAAAAACATGTCCCACCCCATGGCCAGAAGCTCGTGCAGAAGCAAGCCAATGATTTACCGTTTTGACTCCGGCAGTAAGAAAGTGAACAAAATTTCAAGGAAGTTGACATAGCCAAGAACGGTAAGCGAGTTCCTAACAATAATACCATGAGGGTATCCAACATCAGTCTCTTTTGGATCAGTAGGGCGAGCAGTGTACAAAAATCCAAACGCTCCAACAATGGCTCCGGGCTTGCCAGCTGTTGCTGATATACCGTGGCACGTGGACCTTAATCTTGCTGGGAAAATTTCTATGAGGACAACAAATGCTGTGGCATTTGGCCTAAAATTGGCGAAGAAGAACATGAGTGAGTACATAACACGAATTTGATTCGATTCTCGCTGTGTGTCCAGTGCTTGTAAAGAATAGTCAAGGCAAACATAAACACTGTCATGAAAAAGAATCCCATTAACTAAATTGCAAATCTTCCAATTCTATCGATAAATACTATTGTAAACCAATAGCGTGGTATAGTACTACAGAGGGCAATAAGAGTTTGATCCCTTGCAATTATGTAAACTTCTTCGATAGCATTCATTATTTTGGCAATGGGAATACATCCAATTGCACTGAAAATATCCTTCTAGAAAAGGTTCTCATTGTAAAATGCAATGTCCAACAAGAACCATGTACTCATTGTTCCAAGCAAGTGAAGTCCATGGAATTCCTTTGAAAACAAGTCGAAAACATTCACTTTCTCTTGATCAAGCCTCTCGACCTTTTCGGGTTCTGACTCGATTTCAACTTGCAATACTATAGACATATCGAAGCAGTCTGGGGTGGTGGTGATTTGCAATGAGTGGGATAGGTTTTTGATGAAGATGAAGTATTTTAGTTTTTTCTATTTTTGTTTATTTAAAGAGGATGACAAATTCGTCAAAATATGTCAATTGGGGCGTGATTTGCAACAAACTGCAAA